>JARBWI010000002.1:7500000-10000000 GCA_037576405.1 Campoplex capitator
ACGTACGACTACAACGAAAAGTATGGAGAGAATACCTTGATTGTGAAAGATTATTCTTTTCCAAAAGTATTCAGAGTGCACAAATTGTTTAAACGCCAAAAAAATGTATTCATTTCTCATTGAAAACGAACAATATGTATGGAGTACTGATCTACTTTTTCATTCATGGCGGAATTTTTCATTTCCAAGAAGAAATTAGTAAAAAAAAAAAAAAAAAAAACGAATGCCATTCACAATCTAATGATGGGAGAAAATTTCTAGTGTTAGGAAAACAGCATTGTGGATTGTGTGACTGTTGAATTTGATTTTAATTTACTGAAAAAACGAAAAAAAAAATTTTGAAATACGAAATCGAATCGAAGATATAGCGTGCCCACGATGTAACTGGTCTTAAAAATCTTCAATTTTGTTCAAGTTTTTTTGAAAATTTTTTGAAAAAAATCAAAATATGTAATCATCTTGAAATCGTCGATTTTGTTCTTCAACCTGAATAAAAATAGAGAAAAAATTCAACTATAATTTTTTCGTTATCACACTCAAAAAGTACAATAAAAAACCAAAATTTTGAAAAAAAAAAAGTTCGATTCCGTCCATTTTTCGAAGAGTTGTGAGCTTTTGAAAAAAAAAACCATCGAATTTTTGGAAAAAATATATCTCGTTAGGCAATCGAGGGAAAAATTTGAAAAAAATCAAGAAAGGCTCATTCAATACATAGAACATTATAAAAAAATTTGAGCTAATTTAAAAACTGTAAGGTTCTGAAGTGGCTGATTTGGCATGGAATGCCCCATATATATCGTGACGTTTTATATATATATATATATATGTTTTTTTTTCATTGTTTAATGATGAGACTCTAAGGATGATAATTTGGTTGATTAGGACGATTAGATGAGTTGTTGATTTTTTTTTCAAACTGATTACTCGATAACAAGATGATTACCGGGACGTTCATTGTATGGGATTTCGTTTCTTTTTTTTTTTGTTCTCTTTTCCAATGTTAATTAACCAGCGTGATAAAAAGAAAACCGTGAGATTATGAAATTTTCATAAGACGATATTGGATGGCTATAATCAATATCGAACGATGAATCAATGTCGTTATTACATTAATTATTGTTACATACATACGAGTGTTAATGACAGATGCGTGTATTTGTTTCGCGGATTTTAATAGCGCACGATTCCCCTTGAAATATATATAACGAAAAAATCTTTCATCGGAAGTATATAATTTTTTTTTTTTTTGCTCTTTTTATTTTTTCTCCCCACATCCCAGCTTTACCATCTTTACTATATTTATAAATAGCAGTTCGCGTTTATGTTTAAGAGCGTTGATCAACGTACGTTGATGAATGTCGATGATGATACACGGTGAGAAGAAGAATAAACGATCAATAGCGACCAAATAATAATCTCTTTGTGGGTAAAGAGTCTCACGAATTAATTGTTCTTTTATTATCGTCACTTTTTTATCGAGGAAGAGATATAAATCGAGAGTAGAGTCTTGAGTGACGCATTTTTTGTTTTGGCCATGCCCGAATGTTTTTACTCTTGACGTGTGATATATTCTTAATATATGATATATATACACATATATATGTATATACATTGTATACGTACATATGTATACATATATATTCATATATATACATGTATATTTAATCTCAATAATTGTTTTCTAAGCACGAAATTGTCAAGCAGCGATTTTTCGACTAGCTACGATCACTCCGATCGATAATTTAGAGTTGAACTAACCACAATCCCACGCCAAAATCACGTGCATGAACATATTTTATCTAATATATATATTTATATATGTATATTTGCTTTTTTTTTATATCTTGAAATATTCGAGATACAACAATATCTATAGTTCACGTCGATAAAAAAAAAAAAAAAAAGTCATGATGATTGGAGAAAAAAGAAAACTTTTCCTACGTTATTTACACGCGTTGAATGACGGAAGTCACTTCCGCGTTTTCACGCATCACGTTCGATCGACTAATGCTCATTAAATTCTGTCGTTTCGTTAAGTTTTTTTTTTTTGGTTCAATAACAAATATTTTTGGGCAAAACGATTCTAAAAATGTTCCTGCCATTGTGGTGGTTGATGAGCTGGATTTTTTTGAATGATGGAAACGTGCATTCGAGAATTTATTATGTAATTTGCACTTTTACGATCGATATGCTTCGTATTTTTTTGTTGATATGATGCTGTGTGTCCGTTCGGTTTTTTTATCGAAAAATGAGCTTAGAATTTTACGCGGTGTGAAACCGGCTTTGTGTCTTATGGATGATTTCTGTTTTATCGACACTCGGAAAAAGATTTCTTCCGAGTGATTTCCCGCACTTTTAGGCACGTTTCAGTTCTATGCATCGGCGATAGATGTCATTGCTGCAGGAAACAGAATATTTCTCATTTCGTTGCTAATTGAATTGATGAGATACGTAGAAATTAATTTTCACTCTTCATTATTTATCTAAAGACGTGACTCAGCCTCATTATTAATTTTTTTTTATTCCATCTTTTAAATATCTACCGACAAAAATATGATTGATTTTCGTGTTGATAGTCTCTCGAATGCACATATTTCGATTCTGACGAAACTGAGCGAATATAAAATAACGTTAAATATTAATAATTATACGGGAGAAACTCATCTCGGGTTGACTTGCTCGATGCTTTTTTTTATCTATTTTTAAGAATCAATGAGTACAATGACCTTGAAAGAAAAATACTGGTGGTAACGATTTTAGCCTTTTTCTCCAGACGTTCTGACTCTATACGCGATCAGCGTGCGCGCTTGCGCCTCATTTTTTTTTATTTCGCTTTCCCTCTTTTGCCTCTAACGAGTTATTCGTGATGATGTGTTGCGTGAGTCGAGACGCGAACACGCCGGATTTTACTTTGCTCACGCAATCGAATTAGGAGAAAAAAAAAAAAAAATTAGAAAAAATGTTTGCTTCAAATCATAGACATTTTTGCTCTCGCGCTTATTATTTTATGGACCTGGTCTTCGTTTAAATCTTCGTGGGGCGTGATGCATTATGTCGAAAATTCGTGAACGCGTGATCGGTAATTTTTTACGATTTTTATCGATCGATTCGATTATTTTTCATTTTTTTTTTCTGCACGTAAGCACACATCTTCCAGCTTCTCCTTGTTTCTCTACACTGTATTTATAGTTAAAGCTATGCCTAGTCGAACTATCCCAATACTCGCACATTCTCTCGTCGCCGGACTTTTTTTTCTATATTTTAAAGACGAAAATAAAATGAGAAACGTGATTAGTCACATTACAGAGGGATTGACGCGAGAATTTTTGTGTCTTCGTCATAAAAATCGCAATTCCCGATGAATCTTCTATTCGAATAATATTCTTTCTCAAATAATTCGTGATCTTCGTCAATGACTAGTCGTGATATAAGATTACCAGAAATTTAAGCCAAGCGAATATCTCTCCCTCTTTCCTTTTTTTTTCCTACGGATTTGTTCCGTACTCTAAATAAATTTCATCTATCGATGCAAAGTCAACGTGAGAGCCGGTTCGACACTTCACGACTCTCGACTTATATATCCGTATTTCGTCATCCTCTTTCTCTCATATCCCCATCTCTTTATTTTTGTTGTTGTTTTTTTTTTCTCTCGTGTTCAATCCTCTTTACAACTTTTCTCCCGTTCTCCAAAATGGCAGTTTAAGAGCTAGCTCCGTTTCCAACTGTTCTCGCGATCAGCGAGATTATCGGATTCCTTATCTCTATATCGTTCGGCAAACACGAAGGACGTTTATCCGAATTCTCAACGCGCGTCAAACTTTTGCATTTTTTTGCATTTGACAACACAAAAAAGTTCCTGTACTCTCTGTCTCTCCAGCTCTATTTCTCCATTCCATCTCCTCTACCATTGACTTTTTACCGAAACTTTCTGTCATTTTTTTTTTTACTCTGCTTGTAAACGAAGATAATTTTTTTTTTTCTTTTCTTATCAGCGATATCAGAGAATCAACGTGATCGTGAAAACGTGAGAAATGCGTCGATGAATTGGCAGATGCGCTGGATCGGAAAAATCATTATGAATTGGCAGTTTTGCTTTTGGTTATTATTGGTGATTTTTTTTTTTTTTTTTCATAGATTTTTAGGAGAAATATATTGGTTCGTGTTTATCGAGAGTTTCAGGACGACCGGTACAACTATTGGCCATCGTAAAAATCAGTGATGATCATAAGAAGACTAAGCGTTAATATAAAATGATGATATCAAAAATCGACGTTGAATAATAATAATACGAAAAACTTTACTATCATTTAATAGACGTTGGTAACTGATAACACTCGAGTCGATCGATCAATAATTGTACCGTTTAAAAATCATGCTCGTTAGTCGGATTTCCTTAAAATATTTTCTATATGAATATAGTCAGTGCGACCAATCGCTCGTTATTTTTTCTCGCACATTTAACATTCATTCTCGTCGATATGTGGGCAATTCAACGCCAATTTGATCGCTGATCACAAATTCAATATTTATTACATAATAACTAAGTACGTAAATTCGGATTACCAAAGTGAAATTTTGGTCGAACCTGAAAATATTTATGCATGATGAAGTAAAATAAATTTCATATCGAAAAATATTATCAACTCAATTATCAAATACTTTTTGTTGAAGAAAATTTGTCAAGTTGAAATCGACGTTCGGAAGAAACTGTAATTGAATTACCCACATATGTATATAATTCATATAACTTCTACTTATATGTATAATAATGCATTTTCTTTGCTTTCACATAATAATCTATAAAGACGGCACAAAGCTGAACGGCTAGTGTTAAATACAAGTATTTTACAAGTACACGCGTAAATTTAATTAACTTTTCGTCATTTCCTTTTACTCCTATCGATTCTAAATTTTTCTGTCTCATTTCGTTTTTTTTTTCTTTTTAATTGTTTTTTTTTTTTTTTTATTGCGTTATCGTCGTTTCCTCAGATCTCGACGGAGCACGTCATTGATCATCTGTATCGCGATAACCGCGGAAAGGGTGATGAGCCGCGAATAAATTGAAAAACATTCGAGTGATTCCGTAACCGGAAATGAGTGCGTGAAATTCCGGTACGAAATTTAAGCAGCACATTTTCAGATATTCAATGGAATTGAAAATAAAAAAAAAACAAAACGTGTTTCGCTTCCACGCGATAAACGAAATTTGATTTTTGAGTAAATTTGCTCGTGGATACGCGAGAAAAGAAATCCGGAAAGACTTCGCCGATCAATGATACTTGTATATTGTTTCTAAAGTCTGTTGAACAAGTTCCTTGCAATCCTCTCTTTCCGAACTCACGAGTTGAAAAAACTTTGGAGTAGCGTGAATCCTATTTTCCCGAAAGTCCCAAAGTTTTCTGGGTCACCCGGGAAAAGGGTGAAGGAGTTTAAGATCGAGGATCGAGGGAGAATTGCAAGACGATTCAAGGGCGTTTTGTATCCACTCCGATAGGATTGTACACATTGAATGTTGTTCCAAAACACGCAACGGAGAGTTTCTCAACGACGTTCCCACGAGGCTGTGCTTGACGATACATATATATAACGTATATATATATATATATATCTATATATATGTATTTATTTTACGTATGTATTTATAATATATATAATGTATGACGAGGAGTCGCGAAGTTCGCGACGCCACCGCGGGGAGCGGTGAAGGGCACCACCGCAGCCCCTCTTTCACCCTGCGAGCTTTGGTCCAGGTCTGCCTCTATGTAATCCGATGAAAAAAGTACAAAAAAATAAGCAGGAAGGTCAGTTTTGTCAATTGAAAAAGAAAAATATATCGGTTAAGGTAGTTGGGAATATTTCGACAGAGACCAAAATGTATGTAGTTTATCCTCGCAATATGTAAATTGGCGTTCGAATGATAAAATCGATTTAAAAAAATCTGTTTCATTCAAAATGAAATTTATCGAATTGCGGATACATTTATAAAATTTAAACGAGAATTGATATCTAACGAGAGCTTTGCCTGACTCGTGTAGCAACAGATCTATGAATCTGTGGGAATGTAAACATAACCTCGAAATTTTCGCCACATCAATCGCATTACGAGGTTCTTCGGGTTATTTCATTAAGGAAGTTCATCCGGTATCGAGCAAGTCAAAATAAAAAACTGTCACGATTAGTGTAGTCGACTCAGTATATGCAAAAAAAATCGATGTTTTTTTTTTATTTTTTTTTTATTTTAGAGGTCGCTCAAATTACTTATTTTTTTCGATCGTGGCTGACAATCACGATTTGAAAATTTTCATTTAATTTTTTTTACAAAGATTCAAATTATGGTTAAACCACTGCTGTATGAAATATTTATATTTTTCGTTGCGTGACGAAAAATTCGAAATATCTATTTCATGATCGTTAATCAAAATTGAGAAAAAATATTACAATCATTTGTACGACTTCTAATATTCGTTTTTTTCAAGCTCATATATTGGGAGAGTTATTTTTCGAGAAGTGGGGGAAGGCCGGGTAAAGTGAATGACCTGGGCAAAACGGATGGTCTTTATTTCTGTGAATTTATTTTGATAAATGACGATAAAAACAAACAGTTTAACGCTCTCATAATTTTGTTTTTGACAAAAAATGAATTCCATAGATTTTGCTAC
The DNA here is from genome assembly GCA_037576405.1 of Campoplex capitator. Classification (NCBI taxonomy): domain Eukaryota; kingdom Metazoa; phylum Arthropoda; class Insecta; order Hymenoptera; family Ichneumonidae; genus Campoplex; species Campoplex capitator. Next base: position 7,506,660 of record JARBWI010000002.1, read on the forward strand.
GATTTTCTCGTGAGGTACGTATCGTTATTATTACTAGTCAACAACTATAAATCATTAGAAATGATTTTCTTATGAAGAATCGTTATTTTCAGTAGTGCATTTGAGTCTGCGATATTTCGAGTAGTGCTTATAATCTAGTCTATCTTTAGAAGGATGTGCTAAATTGATCCTTTGGGCAAAACGGATGGGTGCAAAGCGGTAACCTCTTTGCTCGGTTATATTTTGATGGCGATTTTGTATTTACAATTGTTTTCGAATATCAACGTAGGATAAACCAGGCAAAATGGATGGAGATGAATTAAAAAAAGGCTATGGTCAATGCAAAATTCTCTATCAATGCTGTCAGTGCAAAACCCACCAACCGAAGACTGGATTCGGTACATCCAGTGCAGCAAATGAGCGCATGAAGGCTGCACGGCATATGTAGGATTAGGCAGCTTCTTTTGTGCGGACTGCAATGACTGAAATTATTCTTTTTACTCCATCCACTTTGCCCAGAGCAGGGGGGCAAAGTGGATAATTTCTCTTATTTTAATTTTCATTCCCAAAACTGTTGAAACGTCTGAGTTGAAGAAATTTCTCGGTACATTTTGTTGTTTATTGTGTACAAAAAAGGTGTTCGAATGAAGAAAATTTCTGATGATAATTGCTCTTTATATTTATTTTAGTCGAACTTTAATACATTCGCGTTGCCCGGCCTTCCCCTAATAACAGCTGTCAGGCCTAATCGAAAAAAAATCGATTTTTTTTTGCATCACTCAAGTGTTTAACCTCCTTATTCCAGACAAATTAATTTATTCCGAACCTCATAAGTATCGAATGGATTCTACGAAGTCGTGAAAAAGTTCTTTGGATATTTTTTTTAGCATTTGTAGAAGTTTCGTTCGACACCGTTTGTCGATGCTTGCAAATTTCATGCTTACAAACGGGAAAACGACAGAAACGCGTGAGGGACCGTGTTAAATTGGAAAATCTGTTATTATTAATTCCTCTCGTACACAGTAGCCTGAGGGTTTGAAATTTTGACAGGTAATTTTGTTGATATTGACAACTGAATTCAATTTTTTTTTTTCATCAATATCTGTTTGTTAATTCGATTACCAGCTGAAATTCGTTAAAGGAAAATAACTAAATGAATAAAAACGTTCATTAGAAGCTCTAGAAATATGTATTGAATTGGAAAAATTTGAAAATAAAGCAGTTGGTGACTAAATAGGCACTTGACTAATTGACATTTCATGCTGGTGGGCATGTCAATCGTATATGCTGACTTCCGAGAGAAAGCGAGGTCCGAGCCAAAGTCACGCCGCGAGTTACTGCTGTGTGTACTTCTACTCGTGATTTTTCAATAATAACACGAGCTATCCATATCAATTTCTTATGAAAGATTATTCTTTTCATTCCATACAGAAAAATATATGGTCAACGGTGCAACTCGACTGTTCCCAACTACCTTAATCGGTTTATAATCGTTCTTTTAACCGAGGAAAAATTAATTTTTATTCCGCTCAATCTACCTGTTTTTTTGTAATCAAATCGATTTTCTCGTTCACGTATTATTGTTCATTTATGTTCATTATTTATTTATTCCATTTATCTTTTTTCGTATTTATGTATATTGTTATTTATTCATATTTATTTGTGAAAAAACGGATTTTTTTTGTCAACAAACTATTCCGATTATCAAATTTCGATCAAATGTAATTTTCACGTGCCTAATCGAATGAAAAAAACTTTTGTAGAGCTTGATTTTTTCATTCGCAAAAAAAAAAAAAAAAATAACCCAGGGGCATCATAGTTTCTGGATACTCACCTACACAAACCATTCGTCCTTTTGGCTGGAGGAGATGTCACTGTAAAATAATAGGAGAAATGCAGAGCTCACTAAAGACTCGATAATCGCAACGAAATATTGATATAAATGATTTTTGTATGCATTTAAATTAGTAGTAACGAAACATGCGATTTATTTTTTCCAATTTCATTATTTTACTTTGTGTTCTGAGCTAGTGCGAATATATTGTTTTTAAAAAGCATCGACAAATCCAGTTTTATTATTATTTTTTTGTTATGACCTATTGTATTATGTTCAAGCTCACTGCGTGGGAATGCAATGAAATTTATTAATCTTCGTAATACCATCGAAAATTTAATAAAGACAGAATGCTACGCAGATCAATCAAACTTTTTGTTGAAAGTCAGTAAAAGCTATGCGCTGGCATATTGATAAAAGCAGATCGAAAAACAATAGAAATTCCTTTCATTGGTTTCGAGAGATTCTAACTTCAATGTTGTCTCTTTTATTCTGTGTGAGAAAGCCTCAACTCAACTGTTAAAAAAGCAGAGATTTGAAAATAAATTTTCCCGATAAAAAAGTGTTTTGATTAGTTTTGTAAAATGAAGAAAGAAATTAATAAACTAACCTGTCCGAGCCGTGGCTCCTCACTTTGCCTGGCAGTAGAGGCGGACCCGGGCCTCGCTGTGCCCGAGCCTGAGGCCCGCAGGGTGTAGCCAGTTTCCCGGCCGTGGTAGGGTCGTTGCTCCCGTTAACCCAAGTCCTGTTCCCATGTTCCCCATGTTCCCCATGTTCCCCATGTTTCCGATCGGTCCCAGTGTACCCATCGATCCCTTGAGGGTTGTCATTCCCATTGGCATACCGGTGCTCGCACCGTTCGATCCGTACATCTGTTGCACTGGAACACAGTCAAAGAACATCAGTCCCGCCACACGACCCTTAAAAGCCCCATTGGCTAGTGTGTCGATCCATAATAATAACTATATATTTGATCAGTGCGAAAACGAAATTTCGTTGAAACCTTAAAATATTTCTTTGAATACGGTCACCAAAATCTTTCGAACACCCAACAAAACGTTTCCTTTCAGTACAAAGAAGCTTCGTCGAACAAATTTCGAATATTAATTCAAAATTTTGTGGACTGAACAAAAAAAATTGTTGGATACGTGCAAAAAAAGATTTTAATAGTTCAAGAAAATTCCGTTTTCAGCACTAAAAACGAAATTTTGTTGAAAATTTGATGAAAATATTTTATTGCACGTATTCAACAATTTTTTTTTTTTCACCGAACAGAATTTCGAATATTACAACGAAGTTTCTCTGTACTGAAAAAAAAAACTTTTGTTGGAACGACGAAACATTGTATTCAACAAAATATTTAAAGGTTTTAACAAAATTCTGTTTTCAGTGAGTGTTCATTCGGTTACCCACAATAATGGTACGGGAAAAAAATCTGCGATGGAATGAGACTCATTAGTGAAGAAATGATGTGCGAGGAATACAAAATTTTGTTAAAATATTTTTTTATTATATTATATTATAATTACATTAAAATTATATATTTTTCGTTCCAGTAGGAACGAAACTTTGTTGGGAAGATAAAACATTTTGTTGCATGGTGATGTTGAACTTATTCAATGAAATATTTCAAGATTTCAACAACATTTCGTGCTAAAATATAAATCCCCGATATTTCAAAATGAAAAAAAAAAAAAAAAAAAAAAAAAAAAACACTTTTTTTTTTAAATCTGAAAGCACAGGGAGATTAAGATTGAAATAATTTCGATTACAATTTGATATTGTACAGAAGAAACGCCTATTTTTCATCGTTATAAGTTAGATAAAAGTAGAAGGAAATGAGCGAAGGTTTTTGTCGATTCATAGCGGCGTATACGATGCCTGTATATGTGTTTTTTTTTATGTACGAGAAATATGGGTCAAACGGATTTCCTCTGCGTGGCTAAGGCTTTCAGGATTTATGTTATTTTCATATAAAAATATATATATTTTTTTTTTCGCGTTGAAACCTTCGCGTATACTCTACTATCTATATATTATTGGCCCGAAGCATTTCGCTCTCACGTACGGTACATTCGTATTCAGGCTGCAGTTTGAAACTTTCCGAATAGCACCGCGGCAATATCTCGTGAAATCTTTGCGAAAATGTGTAAGCTGATCAGCTTACACATTCTTCGACGTTGTTGATATACTTATGGCTATGTGGGTGTATATTTATGAGGCCATTAAATCTTTGTGACGGATTAATGGGAAAAGTGCTTTCTTGATGTTTATTCTTTCTCGAAGTTTCTTATAAACTGATATTGCGAATGGAAACTATTTTAATTCGAATGAATTCAATGCCAAAGAAAATGAATTCTGCAATTTACAGATCTTTTGTTATACACTCTTATGCTTTCTTTTCGACTGCATAGAAAATTTGAATTAAAAAAAAAAAAAGGATTTTTTTTGCTCGGTACGATTCAGCATTGAAAAAATACTCAGGGGAATCTATTATGCGACGTTGAAGCGTAGCTTGTTCTCTCAAGCCGAAAAGCTACGTGGAATATGGATAAAATTTTTTTTACTCGGTACTGTAACGATTTCCTCACGACCGAGGGGAGTGAAACGAAAGAAAAATGAAAAGTAAATAAGAGGGTCTTGGAATAAGAAATACGACAGAAAAATCGTAAAATTGGAATGAATTCCAAACAAACCTGAGCAGAGAGTGTGAGAGAAAAAATCTTAAGGGTTTTAAAGACAGTGGTCTTTTGAAATCTGAAAATTTTACATTTTTAAATTATCCAACAATTACATTCCAGTAACTATGTTTTGCACAGTTTCCCATCAAGTACCAACGCATATTCCGTTCTTTTGAAGAGTTGGAAAATAACGACTCGCCTAAAGAATGTTCGATGTTGCATGAAGCATGATCCTTTTATACAGAGGAATTAAAAACCGTGCAAAAGGTATTTGGAACAACGTCCACAAGGGTTTCGCTGGTCGTATAGATTACTTTTCAAACGTTACGAGAGTCGAAGTGATGATTGACACGAGGATGAAAACGTGTTTCGAAACAACAAAAGCTCAAACTAAAAACAAACTCGAGAATTGATTTCGCTCGTTTAAATCTATTGCATCAGAACACTTTAAATAGATCGAATCAATTCACCAAACCAATGTGATTTTACTCATTGAATCCTGTGTTTTGTGCCATTTTGGCTAAAAAAAAACAAACGTACATGTCGAATTTTTGATCGATTAGAACTACGCATCCATTGATTCTTCTTCCACATACAATTTCAAACCAAATTCCATTCGTTCGTATTCGTTACGAAAATAATTATTCGTTGTAGTGGTTCTCGATGAAAAAAATATCGACCACTATTTTGCTTTTACCATCGTGTTCATAATTTGAAAATCATCATTGAAGAAAGCTTTCATCATTGCTAATTGATCAATCTTTCGCAATGTCTTATGCATCTATTCCGAGTGTCCTACAAAAAACTATTTATAATATTTTATTGACGTTCCAAGCTCTCCACACGGACGTATTTGCCTTTTTTCAGAAACGGAAACGCGAACGTAACGTGAAATGGTCATTTATATTCATAATTAATTCGGTTCTTCACGAACTGGAATAAATTCATAAAGTGGAACGCGTAGAGCGCTATTAAAGCTACAGTTAATGTCCCATTGTCATTATTTGCTTTCGATCGAACCTGAATATTAAATCTAACGAGCTCTCTCTCTCTACTCTCTTTACTCCATTCGATTCTTATTGCTGTTTCTCTCGCTCCAACATGACTTTGTAATCGTTATCAAGTAATTGTACAATTTCTACCGAAACGAGAATTGTAGGTTTGTTCGTTAATTACTCATCGAACGATCCGAGTTCGCCTATGCAAATTTCATTTCATAAGTTTGTGTGTTCATGCATATAAATTTGTATAAACAAAGAGCTGATGCGTCGTTGCGTATGGGCCTAATTAATTATTAATGCTGGGTCGCGGTCAATAAAAGACTGATTATTAGCAAATTCACAAGGGTACGCGGTTTCATCTCTAGAGACTTGATATGATTGGCTGATGAATCTTTCGTCATACGATGTGCTGCTGTTGGATTGAATTTCCACCTCCTAAACGGTCCATGAGGAATCTCAATCAAACAGATATTACAAAAAAGAAAACATTCTATGCAAACTATACTCTATTCAGCTGCTTTACTTAAACTATTGTTTGAAAATTGTTTATTCATTTGGTCGCTACTTGTTGAGAACAATCAAATCAGAAGTGTCATATTCGAAATTGTACCGCATCGAAAAAGACAAGGGTCCAATATAGGCTAATTTCGGGCCTATCTAACGATTATTTAGAACATTTTTTTGATAATTTTTTTTTTTTTCTAATTGAACGGAGATGATTGTAATAAAGGGATTTTGATAAGAAAAAAGTCATTTTTAGTATTATTCGGTGTTATTTCGACGGGAACTAATTTTATTGTGAATCATTAATAATAACGATAGACCCAACGCACTAGACAGCACACGATATAAATTTCTATTCATAATAATGTACCAAATACAAATAATATGAATATCATCGAATCAGACCTTGCAAAATATTTACATTACGGCCACTTGTATCACGTTTGTAGATAATCAAAGAAACATTTTTCCACATGAGAACGCTCGATTAACCAGCTCCATTTTCCCACACGTTTCATTATGATGTGGACATAACATACGCGAAATTCCACGCCAAATCAGCCAGTTATTTTGAGTGTGATAACAAAAAAATTATCGTCAAATTTATTCTCCACTCTTATTCGCTCACTCACTCGCTCACTGACTGACTGACTAATCACGAGATCACCGAAACTATGGCCGATTGACTTGAAATTTGGCATAGTTACTTTTTTCACTATGAACACGCTCACTAAGAACGGATTTTAGGCAAATCGTATCCAAAAATTATTTTTCACCAGTATCATTTTCTAACTCCATGACGATAAATCTTTATATATATAAATCTGGTCGCTAAAAATGTTTGGCCGCTTTTCAATCGAAAATCACTGAACCGATTTCGATGACTTTTCCATGAGATTGAAGATCATGATTCAAACTGAGTTTGTGGTTTTGCAAAATTTCGATATCTTAATTTTTACAGAAATACAAAAATAAAATTTAGCAATTTCATTCAATCTCCAAATTTAAAAACTCTTCGGTAGTTGAATATTATCGATAAACGAAAAATTGATTTATCAATTTGAAGGAAATTAGAAAACGAACAAAATGAACGATGACTGAATGCTCAATTGGGTTTAGAACAGTTACAGCATTTTTAATGAAATGATGAAAAATCAGAAAAATGAAAATCTTCTGTTTGATCACTTTATTCAGAAAAAAATTGAAGAATTACGCCTGAAATTGAAAGGGAAACGAGAGAAGATGGCTCATGTAACATCGTAATACTTTTTTTTTATAGATTCAAAAACAATTTTTATTCCAAATTCCTTACATTATATAAAACTAACGAAACTCTGAACGGAATAATCCAGGTATCTAAATATTCTATAATGTGTGGTTTTTAGTGAGTAATAATCCCACCCACCGATGTGGTGCGGACGCTACCGTTTGTCTCATGTAAAATATTCCACAATCACTTGAAAAAAAAATTTGAAATTAGAAAAATTCACAGCTAGAATAGGCTAGATGCGGCTGCTCTATGGAGCCGCATAGCAACATGCAATGCTAGTGTATTTATATATATGGCTGCCTATATGCTCTTTCGTCCCGAAATAAATAAAAAAATTCGTCTGATACACTTTGAAAGTAGCACATTAGACATTTCAAATGAGCTATGATAATGACTGTTGACAGTCATCATGGCTCGCTCACAACTTGCAAGAGATATCGTTCCTTCTTTTTAAACACCCTAATACACATACACATTAAAATTCACACCTGCACATTGTTAAAGCGTCCATGTTCGAAGTCTCTCGATCTCGCGTTGGTGACAACGAGGACGGAAAACGATTTTATGACGCCAGCCGGATCGCAGGAGCCTCGGCTGCTCCGTGGCTGTCCCGAAAAACGTATTTGCTTCAGTTTCTTATTGCCATCGTGCTAGAGAACGTGTGACTAGGCAACTTTGTCGCGCGATTTAGTCCGATCGCGCGTAGACGGCTAAAACGCCGAGTATAGAATTCGGTCAGACGTAGACCTCAAAGAGATAAACGATAGAAAGTTTAAAAAATAGATTAAAAAAACCAAATTCTTAAGAAATTAAGAAAGTGATCGATAAATTAGACACAGCTGATTCATCATCGTCGACCGCTTGTTGGCCCATATCACCAAGGAGCCTGGAGGAAGGAGCTCTATAATGGCTTCGCCAAATCTTTCAAGACGTCGAAGATTCACGGGTCCGAGATGTCTGATCGGTCTTAGCCTGCTCTCGATATTTTCCATCATCACAACAACGCTCCTCGGCAACGCTATCTCTCAGAGTCTCGACGACAACAGTATATTACAGGATTTTGACACGAGTGGCAGCTCTAATGACTCAATCCAAATTGGTGATCACGAAAGAGATTATTCCATTGGTCCCTGTCTTATACATTCGAATCAAAACTGCCCCGACGAAGAAGTAACTTTTTTTCTTTACACCCGTGATAATCTGTTTGAGGGTCAACAGATTCATGTTGATGACACGTGGTCGAATTTAAACAAAACCAATTACTCGAACAAGTATTCAACGAAAATCATCATTCATGGATACAACACGGACATGCAATTGGGCCCTCTGGTTGACATTAGAAATGAATACCTGAAGAAGGAACCAGCCAATCTGATAGCAGTCGATTGGCATCGATTGGCGGCTGGTCCGTGTTATCCAGTGGTCGTTCACAATGTTCCTCACGTCGGTGATTGTTTGGCCCAGCTTATCGAGAGATTGCGCGATGCCGGCACGACGAATATTCACGTTATTGGATTTAGCCTGGGCTCTCATGTACCAGCATTTAGCGCTAATGTTCTAAAGCCTTACAAAATACCGCGTATCACGGGGCTCGATCCCGCAAAGCCATTATTTGTCATGGTCGGTAATGACGGTAAATTGGATGCCAGTGATGCCGTATTCGTCGATGTTTTTCACACAAATTCCTTTATAAAAGGCAAAGTTGAGACCAGTGGACACATCGATTTTTATATGAACGGTGGAGTTAAGCAGCCCGGATGCTGGGAAAACGGAAATCTATTTGGTTGCAGTCATCTTCGTTCAGCTGCTTATTTCGCCGAATCGATAAACACGAGAATTGGTTTTTGGGGCTGGCCATGTCCCGATTATGTAGCTTATCTACTCGGTCTATGTCCACCGAGGTTTCCAGCAGTTCTAGCCGGTGACAACATTGATACGAAACATCGAGGATTTTTCCTTGTTAAAACGAGGTCGGATCAGCCATTTGCCGAGGGACCCTTCAGTGTCGGAGACAATTGAGTCCGGAGGAATTGAGTTTTTCATAAATGTGCTAATCGAGCCAGAATTAATACGTTTCGGAACTATCAGCGACTAAAGCACGTGTTATTTTGTCGTCGCTCGTTCAGAACCAGAATCCATACGTTGCTTACTATGTAAATACACGCGGTATTACAGTAGCACTATCGATTTGTAAGTGCACTCATTTTTCGTGCTGTCTATTCTTAACTCATTTTCTGAATGGAAGACTAGACAAAAGAAATCGCCTGTACCGAAACTTCTTAATTATACAAAGGTTAATACATACTGTGCAAGAGGAGAAATGTAGCGAAAATGTTCTACACACAATTTTGTTTGATGTAATAATTGAAAATAAATTCCCTTTGCCCAGCGGTTAGCAGGGTGTGATAAAAGTGCAAATAACGTGGGGAGGCACGCAGTAGTCTGTGCAATATTGGATGCGAGTATACATCCGTGCCAAAGCATCGCTGCCGTATTATCTCTGGGAAAATATTGTTTGTTAGCAATTCCGATTCGTTTGTATGTACCAAATCAATAATAATCAAGATGCAGCAGCCGAGTTTTCGTTCTATTCCGATTTCATCGATTCATTGATCGAATTCTGTATTCGAAATGCGATAATTTTTAGGATTTTTCGTTTTACTCGCGCAACTATTTGAATTCTGAAGGGGACTTTGCTTACAACCGATCAAAACCGTATAAGTAATATCTTTTGATATGAATAATTCCATATTTTTTATTTTTATTCTTTTTTCAGTGTGATTTTAATGATTAATAATAATTTTAAAGATAAACGATTATATAGCCCGCCTGATTGAGTGAATAATATCGAGACGAAGAGAAACAATTAGATGACGAAGGGACCAAACGAATGCTATATAACTTTGATGCCTCGAATCTTTTTCAAGTAGGCACTTAATCGGATGGGAGCTCTCTTCACACCGACTCATCTGTACATCGATAAGAACCGATACTTCTGAATTTGCGTTGAACGAGGAGCAGCGTAACAGTTCGTAAATAATTTGAAGATTTCAGGCTCGCTAATTTCGAATGCAATTCGAGAAAAAACATTATGAGGATCAGGCATTGGTACTGAGCAAAAAAAATTCACCCAATTTACTGAGCTGTAGACACAAAAAAGAAAAAAAAAGTTCTTAAAAAACTTTTATATTCGTTTAACAACTCGAGAGAATTTCCGAGATTTTTTTCTCGTCGAAAGTTGGACGCGTTAATATGACATATCATTCAGAACCAAATGTTTTTATCACTTTTTGCAAAGAAGCGCAAACTATTAAATGGTCTCTCACGGTACGACGTACTGATTATTCTTCTTCGTTGCCAATGCAGAATACGTTATATTCTCAGTCTCTCTTGCATGTTATATCTGCAGCTTTCTCGGAAAAAGTGTACCGAGATTGGCGTATTGTACCCTTCTACCGAGAGACTCAAACTCGGATACTCACGTTTCTGGCTTCGGGCTTTCGTCCTTTTTCCCCACACTCTCAGAGAATTTTACGGAACAGAAAAGTCGAAGACTTGAGGACAGATATCTGTATATTATGTATATACATATATAAGTGTACCAACGCGTTTTTGTGTGTACAGATTTCCACTATCCACAGTTCGGAGACTGAACAAACTTTAAATTGTGTACTCGAGAAAACAGAAGCACTAAACAATTCTCATAACTTTTATAATATCCTTTTTTCGAACGAGACCGAGAGAGATTTTACACTACAGCTGCGCGATATCTCGCGAAATCCACCGTCATGCAACCGTTTATACTTCCTTTCACAGATTCTTCGTAGTTCCATTTTTATTTTTCCTCCTTCTATGTTGTACACGAAAGATCATTAAACAGAAAAATTGAAGAATGAAACTCAGTGAGGAAAAGAATGGTGCACTGTTTGACAACATTTTATTCGTTTCAATGAAATTATATCGTATCAAGTTGATAAGATAGACTCGCAACGCTGAAATACAATTTTCAAGTAAAAAAGTTGTGCAACAGATTCTCACTCGAAGCACATACGCATCGTTGAAATAGTACGCAAATTCTTTCTATGAATTTTTGATTCCATTTTTTTTTGTTGATTTTTGAAGAAGCATTAAAAGTTTCAATTCCGTTAGATTTTACCACCGTAAATATATAGCTGAAAAAAAAATTAGTTCTTTGCATTCCAATGATGTGAATTTTAATACAATCACAACGGATAGCATCTGTATTTTTTTTGTTTTTTTTTTTTTTCCAATTGTCTATTCGAAAAAAAATTATTTTGTTTGAAGATATAGAATCAGATTTGATCATGTGTATACGGAGAGGCTTTTATTTGGAAAATTACTATGTTTTCATTGTAGCGTCGGACTATATCAGCATATTGGGCAGATTTACTATCTGTATCGTGAAAAGACCAAGTAATTTACTATGTTTACTGTCAAATTCTAATAAATTATATTATTTTTGTCACAATCTTTATACATCAATTATTTCCATTATATTGACAGAGTCCGAAGCTATAATAAAATGTAATTTCTCGAATAAAAATGACTTCGTGTTGAATCGAATATAATTATAAATAGATTTATCAGGAATTATTAGATATCACTTGATGTATGGATCGCCGAGTAATTCGATGTAAATATTTCCCTTATATCTGTCTTCATATCTGAGTAGATATGAACTCTATAGATGTATATAGCTTCATCTTGATTACATCTGAGGATATCTATCTGATAACGGCTCGTATCTCCGTAAATATAAATGTTTATATGGATAAATATTAGGTTCTGTCATTTTAGGGAAACATCAATCGTCACTCGAAAAGTCTTAATTAGTTTATAGCCGGAAACGAGCCTCGTGCGAGAGAAATACTGTTGAGAAATATTTAGAGGTTCCTCATTATTGATCCTATAAAGTTTTTTCAATTTGGAAATTCGACTGATTTTTTTTTACAGTTTTAGGCTTTATCGAATCTGATTTTAATCTATAGTTTTTTCCGTAATTTATTTTAAAAATATGTCATTTAATTGGTATAACAAATCTGTTACTTTTTCCTTTCAATTATAACTGAGATAGAGTTAATAAGTCCCATTGATACGTGTTAACTACGTCACTGAGAAATGTAAGCATTGTATATACATAAACAGTCTTATGGTTTGCGATTAACATTTTTTCTAACTATTCAATTCGTAAAACTGTCGTTCACCAATTCTCATAGGCTTATCTGCATGTTAAAAAGTGTTATTCCAATTATTACAGTACCCATAAGCGATGTTGATCGATTTCGGATTTGGTGGGCAGAGCCAGTATAGGTGAAAGAAAAACTGTGCGAATTTTATCCTGATGGTATTTAATTACTTGTGTCGAAACTCCATAAAATACACCGTTTCATGAGAATTGGATCGCTCCCTATTTCAATGATCCTGTTGCCAATCAAATAAATGGTTTTTTTTTTCTATCCCGTTTTGGTGTCACTACTTTCATTGATGGTAAATTATCACATTACAAAGAACAGCATACCACTTCTAATGAATAAATGAAATGTGGGGCCGATGCTATGATAGCATATGATAGCAGTTATGAGCGCGAGGATACGCAAAGTTACAAACGTTCGCCAACAAACATAATCACTCGGTCGGAATATATTTATTCATGATACGTAGTTAAATGATGTTCATTTTTCTAATACAGGTAGTTACAATAAATATCTTTCACGTAACACAAAAACCTACATAGACAATCGTAACAAAACAATTTTAAAATGAGACATTCGCCTCCAAAATTCCAGCAATCAAGCATATTTTTTCAAAAGAATTTTTATTCCATGTCACTCAAGAAAACACTGGTAGAGGGCGGTAAAAAAAGTTTTTTTTTCTCTGCATTAGTCTGCTGTAGATGACGGCATCCAATCATACCTGATTAGGTCCGACCTGATCTTCGAATCTGGTCAGGTATGCACAATCAAATTTAATAAGGTATGACTAACATGATCATTTTTTCTCGGCTATTCCATGATAAAAAAAGTAATAAATTCGAAGATTTCGAAATTTCTCTCAAAAAGAAATTCTGTTGTGGTATTCTGTATTTATTTTCAAAAGTTTTTAAAACAAACAATTTTTTCTGATGTCTGTTTTTATAATGTCGTTTTACGATTGTTATTTGGAACTCCAGCCACCATTAGTTTTCATATTATCCAGGTCTCTGTTGAAATGGTACAGAATGTATGTTTTTGCTTCCTTATTTCCAGTTACAGACAATTTTTCAAATAGAAAATTCATTTCGACAAATTTTCTCATGCATACAGCCATTCGCGTTCTCCCGATAAATCTTTATGTTTCAATAAATTGTTGTCATTTAGTCTAGTTGTGAATAATAAGCGTTCTATCTGCAAACGATTTATTAAAATACGTCTAATAATTCTCGAGTTATGAGTGGTTACAGGTATAATACGAATATTTATTGTTCCTCATTTCCATAAGAGCTAAGCTGTTAGTCACAATATTCCCATGGCAATGTAGTTTTTTGAAGAAACATTAAAAAAAATTAATATTCCATGAAAATAAATAGTTGCGAAAACGTTTATACTCATCTTATGTTGAAGTTCGTTTGACAATCATGCTTTGTACGTTCGACGAGGCTGACGACGATTCCGAGACAAGTAATCGATAGGAAAAATATTGAAGGGAATAGGTCACAGCAAAGACGTATGATAGATAATTTATTCACCATAAAAATTGTGTATCTTCATAAAAAATAATCATAAGAATTTAAGTTGGAGCTATCGCATTTCAATCATTAATTTGTTGACTCAAACTAATCAATTGCGTCATGAAATGTTCGTGGAATGAACATAAGTCACGATTACTAGAAAATGAGAGGACAAATGTAGAAATGTTCTACCGAATCACTTTCACTCGAGCAATAAATAAATGTATGTATACATAAATAAATAGATAATCTATCATGAATATCGACGATGAAACAAACGTGCGAGAAAATAATATCAGTCGTTTTCCAGATAATGGAAGTGGGAATATAAAAGTATATAAAATGAAATCAATCACTCATGAGTCTTAAAAAAAATGATAAATGGAATGTATTCCAAGTCTAAAATATGCTTGTCTTGATCGAGGCTTTTGGTATGAGTACGTATATCTATATCACAGATTAACGTCGAGCGCACTAACACCGAAGGGTCCCTCAGCAAATGGCTGCTCCGACCTCGTTTTAACAAGGAAAAATCCTCGATATTTGGTATCAACGTTGTCACCGGCTAGAACTGCTGGGAACCTCGGTGGACATAGACCGAGTAGATAAGCTACAAAACCGGGACATGGCCAGCCCCAAAAACCAATTCTCGTGTTTATCGATTCGGCGAAATAAGCAGCTGAACGATGATGATTGCAGCCAAATGGATTTCTCTTTTCCCAGCATCCGGGCTGATTAATTCCACCGTTCATATAAAAATCGATGTGTCCACTGGTCTCAACTTTGCCTTGTATAAAGGAGTTTGTGTGAAAAACATCGACGAATACGGCATCACCGGCGTCCAATTTACCGTCGTTACCGACCGTGACAAATAACGGCATTGCCGGATCGAGCCCCGTGATACGCGGTATTTTGTAAGGTTTTAGAACATTTGCGCTAAATGCTGGTACATGAGCGCCCAGGCTAAATCCAATAACGTGAATATTCGTCGTGCCGGCATCGCGCAATCTCCTGATAAGCTGGGCCAAACAATCACCGACGTGAGGAACGTTGTGAACGGCCACTGGATAACACGGACCAACCGCCAATCGATGCCAATCGACAGCTATCAGATTGGCTGGTTCCTTCTTCAGATATTCATTTCTAATGTCAACCAGAGAGTCCAATTGCATGTCCGAGTTGTATCCATGAATGATGATTTTCGTTGAATACTTGTTCGAGTAATTGGTTTCGTTTAAATTCGACCACGTGTCATTAACATGAATCTGTTGACCCTCGAACAGATTATAACGGGTGTAAAGAAAAAAAGTTACTTCTTCGTCGGGGCAGCTTTGATTCGAATGTATAAGACAGGGACCAATGAAATAATCTCTTTCGTGATAACCAATTTGGTTTGAGTTATTAGAGCTGCTGCTCGTGTCAAAATCCTGTAATATACTGTTGTCTTCGAGACTCTGAGAGATAGCGTTGCCGAGGAGCGTTGTTGTGATGATGGAAAATATCGAGAGCAGGCTAAGACCGATCAGGCATCTCGGACACGTGAATCTTCGACGTCTTGAAAGATTTGACAAAGCCATTATAGGAGCTCCTTCCTCCAGGCTCCTTGGCGATATGGGCCAACAACCTGTCGACGATGATGAATCAATTGTGTCTAATTTATTGTACACTTTCTTAATTTATTAAGAATTTAATTTTTTTTTAATTTATTTTTAAAACTTTCTATCCTTTATCTCTTTGAGGTCTACGTCTGACCGAATTCTATACTCGGCGTTTTAGCCGTCTACGCGCGATGGGATTAAATCGCGCGACAAAGCCGCCTAGTCACACGTTCTCTAGCACGATGGCAATGAGGAACTGAAGCAAATACGTTTTTCGGGACAGCCACGGAGCAGCCGAGGCTCCCGCGATCCGACTGGCGTCATAACATCGTTTTCTGTCCTCGTTGTCACCAACACGAGATCGAGAGACTTCGAACATGGACGCTTTGACAATGTGCAGGTGTGAATTTTAATGTGTATGTGTATGTTTCTGTGCACTGTGCTCACCTCTGCAAGCGTGTGAATAGGGATTCATTAACCGTACAGTCGCGACGGAAAACGATCTTTGTAGAAAAAAAAGGTACCCGTTTGTTAACCTTCGGACTATATATCAAGCTATTTCATTTTCCATTTACCATTTTCCTCGTAAATTATTGAAATCGAGTGAAAAGTTCTGCAATACTTTTGTGAAAATTTTTCCAAACACATTTTTTTTTCTTAATACGAGTGTACCTATACAGCAAATCGATCCGATTTTGCTCGCACCCATAACTAACTGAATTTCTTTGTTCCGTACATTTGAACAGCGGATTAATGAAATTCCAGAAATGCGAAAAATTTTTTTTTTCATTGCTGGAAATAGTGATAATGGAGAAGAGAAGATTAAATAATAAACATGAGAAAACATGGTTCAAGAGACCATTTTAGACGAGACAATTTACTTAACAGCAAACGAGGTGAAGAATTTTGCATCTCCGTGCCGAAGATTGAAACATCTATTTTTGCACACGAATATGAAACGGTGTTGATTTTGTCAATTGTCATAATTGCATTCCATTATTTATTATTTTCGATCGGAAAAATTCTAAATTTCGCATATTTTTTTTACAGATTGAAACATGAAAATGATGATCCCTTAATTTATTTTTTATTCCAAGGAATCCGTTTTCTATCTTTCAGGTATGTGGATAGATACACGTGCTTAAAAATGCACGTTTTTGCATACGTTTATAAAAGTAACGTAGACGAGAATGAATTTGGTGAAAAACGAATTCGAAAGTACAACGGAAGGGCTGCTCAGAAGTATGACGGAAAGTTTGCACATTGTTTAATCCCGCGTTTAATCCAAGCACGAGGTAAAATTCCAGCACCGAGAAAAATAAGGATAAACAAAATTGAATAATAGCCAGGCGGATGATGAGCTCCGCGAATGAGGGAAAAGAGCAGGGGAACGAGAATTTTTATGAGAAAAAAAAATTCATGGATGTGCTTTTGGAGACTCGGAGTTTAGCTTTTGTTATGTTAACTTTGAAGAAATCTGAGATTCCACTGTTCACTGTGTTAAAATTAAAGATGTATAAATATTATGGAGTGAATATAGTGAATTGGATTGAGGAAGAGAAACACGCGAAAGGTGTGAATACCCGCGTGAAAGTATTTCCGATACGGAAGTCGATGAAGGTGAAACGCATAACTATTCGATATGCCTTTCCACCTGTACGAGCGTACATACGTTAATGGCAAGCAAACAAATATCTATCTACGTATGGAGGCGCTGTATTAGCAGAACATGGGCGTTGAGTCAAACTCGACTTTCGAGATTCCTCGCATTGAATACTCGATTGGAACCACTGATGGGAATCACTTTTGCACTCGTTTCATCCAGTTCGTGATCGTGAGAGCTCCAATTTTGGAAGTTTCATTAGCAATGCTTATGTCGTCTTTGACCTACACTCAACGACGCATAAATGGTATACGCGATCAAACGTAAAAGGGAAAATCACTATGAGTTGATTAGCTTTTCAATGGATTCATAATTCTAATTAGTACTGCCACTGTTGATGCATGTGTTCGTGAAGAAAAAAAGTGGTAATTAATTTTTTTGAATTTTATACTGTCCAAGATATCTTAAAGAAATTTATTAGTAAGCAGATTATCGGGGTTGTTAGTTAGGAATTTATATTTCAAGATTATTCGTATTGTTTTTTAATTGACGCAATTGAATTAACAGTCATTTAATTATCATTTTATTTATTACTAGCTGTGCCTGCGGGCTTCGCCCGCGGCATATCTAACAGGAAAAAAAAACAAACTAAAGATTTTCATTTTTTGTTTTCAATTTTTCATCATTTTCATTGAAAATGCTGCAACTTTTTTTCTATACCGAATTGAGCATTCGGCCACCGCGCGTTTTGGTCGTTGTCCGATTTCCTTCAAATTGAACAAAATTAGAAATTGAACGAAATCGTTAAACTTTTTTTTTTTGCATATCTGATGAAATTAAGATAACGAAATTTTACAAAACCACAAACTCAGTTTGAATCATGATCTTTAATCTCGTGAAAGAATCATTGCAATCGGTTCAGTCGTTTCCGATTGAAAAGCGGCCAAACATTTTTTAGCGAAAAGATTTATGATTTTGGAAATCATTATTTCAAATATTTCGATCGATTGATATTTAGAATGAAATCACGTGAAGAAAAGAAAGTGAGGTGCTTCCATCGGGAGAATCGTTGTAGCGTGTTACCTACAAAGCGAGCGCATGAGGCATTCCGTCTTAACCAAAATAGCCAAATACTTATCTTAGGTATGTTCTTTATCTATAGGTTGTAAAAGCGATAAGATATTATCCAAGATTTGGAAAGAATTAAAAGTTAGGGGAAATCGTTCAACCGCAAGTATGGATACGCTGTACGTTTTGTCTCGGCCGGTTGAAAATTTTCCTTCGAATACTTGGCGTCAAGACGCTGCTGCGTTTCTAGATAATATTAAGGAGCACGCATAGAGAAAGATAGCGATTGGCCAGTCCCGTCGAGTGACGACCGGATCGACAGTCATGGTTTGTCCGTCACAGAATATTGGAACGAGTCGTCCCAGTCTCAACGAGATATTTATTACGAAAAGCCACGAACCTGGTAAATTAAACGTCTTTCACGATGAAGTATTTAGATAGAAAAAAAGCCTGACGTCGCTGCGGAAAATTTGCGTTCTGATTTCGAATATGATTGGGCGTTACATAATCGCATTCTGATTCGAGTTTACATTGGGATTACTTCGAGGCATTACGAGTTTTAATTTATGATATGCATAGTGCAGTGCCGCATGATTACGAGGAACAGTATCACCAAACACAGAAATTAATCTATCCTAGATAACACTTGTGTGTATTCATTCACGAACGATGAAATTCTATGTCGCAATGCAATTGATTAATTACACTGAGAAAAGAGTTTAGTTGAATTAACCAAGGCTTCGTAGAATACGTCGAAAGAAATATTTCGTTCATTAAAAAAATCGTTCAGTTGGACGAATTATTAATTTTATTCCACTAAACAAAGATACCAATTGAATCAACCAAATGAGATTTGTTGTCGTGGATTTTGTTGGATCAACGTAAGATATTTTTCATTCAATGAAACTGATATTTAGTGTAACAGAATATTACATTGGACGTATTTCACGAAGCCATTTGGTTGATTCAACAATTCTCTTTTCTCAGTGTAGAACGAGACTGAATTGATTTCTCTTCTGGAATTTTTGATATTTTCTATGAAACATCATGTTGAAAATGTAAAGCCATTCAATGTACTTCAAGATCACGAAACCCCAATTTTATGAAAAAGAAAATAAACAACTCATTTTTTTTTTCAACATCACTATAATAAACGTTGATAACATAAATGAAATTATATTATTTTCTAGGAGGAAAAAAATGATCGGGAAAATGGAATGAACATCCAAGGCACACGAAACTGTCGGTGAAAAAAAATCGAGATTCGAGTACACGGAATTTATATGCATGTTTATGTGTATTGTTTATTTCACATGCATTTCATAGAGGAGAATATCTCCAACCAACACCAAGCATATTCGAGGTCAGGGCGTGCACTGAACAATATGTAACGTAGGTGTAGAAAGAGAGTGAGAGAGGGCAGAGGCAGAGTAAAGCACGCGTGACATACTTCGATTATACATATATTATAAGTGGCCAAATATCGCACAAGGTTTGTTCTAAAAGTGATAACATTGTACTCGACCAAGATTAGAGTTTTCATTTGTTTGAATCACTGTATCAAAATCCTATGTTTAACAATTTGACAAACATCTCAAAACATTGCGATCATTCAGGTTCATAATTATACAATACGTATGATTCAGAAATGTTTTCAACAATCCAGTTTAACGAAAGACTCATAAATTAACCTGCCAAACAATAACAGATCGAATGCTGTGGAAAAAAAATTGCCACACAATGCAACGAGAGAGCTTTATAAAAATTTACCAATGGAATCACAATTGCACAAAAGATAATAATTCAAACCAGGTAAAAAATGAGCGAGATATAATGGAATGAATCAAAACTCTATAACTAGTGATAGTCAAATACTTTAAAACCTATCAATTTCCGATGAAAAATATTTTTACTAATTTAATGTTTACTTTTTCTACGATGCAGTTGATCTACAAAACAAGAATATTAATAAAAAATAATTATGAAAGGGAATACATAGAGAGAATGAAGCCAAGAAATTCACCCGGTACATGGGTCGAAATTTTTATTTGGTCTCAATTTTTGAGGGACACTCTTTCAACATCTTGAGGCGGTTTTGTGTCGAGAAGGCAATTTTTCACCAGAAATTCGATTCGAGAGCAGTAAATGTACTTTTGTCAATTGTTTTTTTACAGCATTCATTTGCCGAGATTTGTTCATAGCTTGTTAATGAAACATGTCAATATTGCTCACTCGGATGAGCAACTTCGCAGCTTTTCCAAACAAGGCTAGAGGTGGCACACGTATTTTTTCATGTTCACGGAGGTTCCAGCAGCTATTGAAAAAAAAAAAACATGTTCGATGCGGGAGTTTTATGATGAATATGAGTGGTCTTTGGACGTGGCTGCTGCCTTAATTGCACAGGTAAGCGGTGGCACCCTTATTCTCCCTTAAAGCGAACGATTTCCCCGATTGATTGGGACTAGTTCCATCCCTATGACCGTTGAGGTGGGCTTATTCCAAAATATAAAAATGAAAGTGGCCCTCTTCCTAGAACTCTGCACACTCAAAAGGTCGTCATTAGTTCTACCGATTATTATCGAATGCCGTAAAAATATTCGATAACAAGAACAGAAAAAATAAGCAAATTGGCAAACTGTTGCGTCTGCAGGAATGGGTAAGAAAACTTCGAATACATGCAAGGTTCAGCGATCTTAGCTTGAACGATTTGCTGAAAATAATTTGTAATGTTTCTCAACAGCATTAGTGTTCGTTGTGATATCTTTGTAAAATTGTTCGATTTACAATCAACAGAAAACATTACTCGAAGAACGAATGAAATGGGAGCCTGATAATGTCAATGTCAAAATCGATCATTCGAAATGTCAAATACTGTTATCCTTCGAGCATTTCAATATAACCCACGTTACAATGTGTTTTATCAAACGACAAAAGAAATTGAATCTGCGTAAGAGAATTCGTAGAGTGCCTATGTAAGATAAAAACGAGACAGAAAAAGGATCCTACGAAATTAATATAACAGTATGATGCACTTGGTTGAACTCGGATCGAACAATACGAAAGAAAAGAAGCAGAGTTTGGCAAAATCACCCTTCTCTTGACCCCTACCCTTCAGAACATGTATAGCCACTCTCGTGAATCGAATTCTATATCGAAAGTATGGAAAAGCCTGTTTCTCAACGAATGGGAGAGAAAGAGAAATAAAAAAAAGGGAGATAGAAGGAACGAAACAAAAGTTATATAGCTAGTGACGACCAGAAATGGCTAAATTCCGATAGGAAACCCAACGGGAATCCGTATTCGTTCAGTCACTGGAAATTTCCTGATACAAACGAATCCTAGCTATGCATAGAAAGCTCCCAGCTAAACCTATAGGGCACGTACCACGTACAGAAAATTGTATGCACATATACAGTAGGCTGTGTCCGGGAGAGATAGCCTTACAGGTGTGATGGACAACGTCTATTATGCCACAAATCCTGAAATGTTTCCGATACTCGTACCTCCCAAATTTGCTGTAATATAAAATGAGGACTTATTTCGATGGCGAAAATAGCAGTCAAATTTATGAGAAATAAAACATATGAATAGAAAATTAAAAAATCGTTCAACTGGCGAGTGTAACTCCTTAAAGTTTCAATTTTTCTGGTCAATCTTGTTGAATGTATAAGTAGTTTACATGCAAAAATAAAAAATCGACAAATAATTATGAATTAATTCGTACGAACGATTTGTGTTATAAACAAAATTCACGATTCGATGATATGTAAGAAAATGAAACTGAATCTCCCTAAAAAAGATCGGTGAACGCACTCGTGAACTTTTCAGATTGTTATTGTTGGGCTTTAGTTAGGTTTATGAAACATTTACTGCGAAGAAACAACAAAACTGACTTTAATCGATTGACTGGTATTGTATCATATATGGGGCATTCCATGTCACTTCAGCCAGTGAAAAAAAAAAAAAAATTCTACAAATAATTTAAAAAAATCGAGTTACTTTATTGAAAAATATTCACCAAGTGTCAAAATTTTTAAAGAATTTTCTGACCTTCTTCTTGTCGATGACCATTTTTCAACATTTTTTCATTCAAATGGTTGTATCTTTGGCAAGATTGAACGTATTTACATTTATAAAAAACGAAAATGTGCGTTGGTGTTTACGAATTAATTACTACCAAACTAAATTTCAAATAGAGTTCAAGTCGCAAATATCAATTCATCCTGTATTTATGTGTAACTACAAAAATTATCAGTCATTCAACCTGGATGGCTTGAATTAAATTTAAAAAAGTCTCGAGAGTTTAGGAATTGATAGATATTAAATGATTGTCAGAACAATAATGCAGCTGCTATTTTTGGTTTCAAAAATTTTGCTGCCAATGCAATCAACTGATCTCACACAGTAAGAAAATAAATGTGTTGATTCAACGACGTGTTCGTTGTAGTCAGGAATATTTACGTGTGCCAGCAAATGGAGTGTTTGAATCAACAAAAATTTCGTTGAATCAACAAATTTATTTTCTGAGTGCATGCATTATTATCATAGAAATCTACTTCACCAAACAGTATTTCTATAGTAGTGGAAATGTCTTGGTAAGTTCTGACTGCACAATAAATTGTGTAAACATGTCGATTCGATTAAATTATTTTCTTAACGAGAAAATGCCCAGATGTGCGAATGTGTTTTTCTGGGATTTGTGTATTCGTAAACTTCAATGTATAGAATATCCGACGAAAGGACTTGGAGTAAAAAAAAAAAAAAAAAAAAAAAAAAAAAAAAAACAGTTTGCAAACACCTATAACGAACTCTGAAGCTCGCAAAGCGAGTGTACAGTCAAACCGATACTTCGTTGCTCTCCGTCCTCGTTCCTTTCTCTCTTTTTTTTCCTGTGCCCTGAGGCAACGTGATTCGATAGCAATTTCGAAAGCTTTTAATTAAGTAAAAGTATCACCGTGGTTGAAGAAATAAACGAAATGACTCGACACAACGGGCTCCAATATAAACGTGCTTTTATTTGTGATATTGAATTAATCGATCGAGGACTATTCGAAGAAGCGTCCTCCCTCTCCACTTTCTTTCAATCTCGAGTAAATTGTTCAGTCACGTTCAATTGATTATATCCCTATAATTAAGAGCTTTATTTTTTAGTCAGATACATAAATGACGTATATGAGATAAATGACCAAGAAAAAAACATTCAGCGAATTTAAAAAATCACGCATAAATGACGAGAAAATATGATTGTGCTGATGATTTCTGCTTCACGATAGTTGTGATACGCATTTTTCTTTCCACAGACCAGTTTCTGAAAAAAAAAGAGAGTGATTGAAGTGTCACTTTTCTATTTTCGGAAGAATCAATCATCTCCGAGAAAAATTCGAATCCCCTATCCCGTCATCTCACTCGTTAAACTGAGTTTTTTAGCAACTGTATTCTCGTGAAATTTTCAGGAGTCACTTTTTATTTTTGCATCCAGCGGAACGAGCTACATATTTTTAAATGGTTAAATGCCTACTTCTCTTCGTCAAAGAGAAAGGAAAAGAGAGAGAGAGAGAGAGAGAGCAAGAGACTAGATGACAAGGTTTAGCGGTGCGTACGTTATTCGAGGGTCAAGTTTGTAAGGGTTCAAAAGACGGGCAGTGCTATTGCAATGTGTAGAGCGTATATCAACAGATGAGAGTACGGCAAACGAGAGAGAGAAAGAGAGAGAGAGAGAGAGAGAGCCTTAATCTCCGGTTTCGCGAATAATTCAAGCGTTTCTAGAGGCTGGTCTGGTCTCCCCAAGTATGCACCCTGTAAAGCCATCCCCTTTCGTTTACTCTCACTTTCCCTCTAGCTCTCTCTCTCTCTCTCCCTCTGTCTCCTTCTCTCAGCTTCCTCTCAAAAGTCTCTAATAAATCTTGCAGTTCCGGGACCGTTATCCAGTCGACACGCTCCATTAAATCGAGCTCTGAGTTTGGTTCACCGTCTCTTGGTGTGTCTCACTCTTTCGGGCAACGAAGATCCTGCACATATGTATATTCATATATTATTCACTTCCACAGCTATTTCTCCATAGATGATTGGAAGCTTGAGGGTAAAATCGTGAGACAAAGGCCGCGATGCAATTATTATCACCTTTCGTTGATATATATATAGAAGCAAATATAGGTATATGGGTATGTAAGAATAGACGAAACTTTGTTGTGGTTAACCCCCGAATCCATTAGTCATTATACGGACTTTTCGCGTTTCAAAAGCTCACCGTATTATCACGCGTCACAGTAATTATAGGAGCTCATTCGTATTCGCTGTAGAAAAAGATGAACGGATGAACAATAGAAATTCTCTTCAATGAGCAGCCGTGCACGGGGCTCAGAACTACCTAAATGTATATCGATTTCACAGTTGAACAAAAGGACAGCACTCGAACTTTTTGGGGCAGCTATATGTGATCCTTTGGTTTGGCCGAACCAAGCCGAAATGTCTATCCAATAAAACGTCAAATTGGACGAGAAAAAATTCTACCTGGTAATTGCCAATTTTCATTTCAATGATTTTTTCTTTTTTATACGACGCACACTCTCGCATGGAAGATCAAGCGAAACACGAGCCAATTTAGGCGCATACTGGATAAACGAGAATCATCCCACACTCGTGCTGTAACATGGTTTGACCTGAACTCGTGGTTTTGTAAAACCACGAGGCGTCACGGTCAACCGCGCATGCTCGTTGTATAACTCATCATTCGCAATTATTATTATTATTATTATTATTATTATTATTATTATCAATTGGGCTTTTTATTGCTAGCGGGATCAAAACAAGTATGCACGCTATTGTTATAGCATATAATAAAACTAAAATAATAATGATTATAATAACGAATGAATAGACGAGGAAAGGACGATTCATATCTCCAGCCAATATCAAATAAGGAAATGACGTACATGAACAGGAAAGTATTTGGACAATGAAAAAGAGGTATGAACAGTTGGCAACGGATGACGTGAAGCGATAACGAAAAAATGGCTTTTTTCAATCGCACGAATACCCAACGCGCATAGATACGTATTTATGTATTTCTATAAATAAATGTATTGATAGATAAATACATACAGGATGTTTCACCACAGATAGTCACATACCGGCTAACTTTTTTTCAAGACTGAATTCAGAGTCAAAAACTCGGATGACATTTTTTTCATCGATCTTATTGTTCAATTATCAATAATCGAAAGTCAGCAAGCCATCGACTTGCATCGCACACTATGTTAGAACCGTTTACACAAGCAATAAAAATTCAGGAGGCTCAAATCTTTGAAATCGTTGAATATTCTATAAAATATTGTTGACTGTATGTGCTGTGTGAATGTGTCTACTTTTCAAGTAGGAATTCAATCTTGAGCTTGAGTTTGCATAAATAATCATCAGTGGTGTCCTGACTAGAAATATTTACTTCTAATACTCGTATATTCGTAAAACGGAGAAAAGTTGCACGCATGAAAAACGATTGTTCTTTTGTATGCACTTATAGAGCATTTCTCACGAATTCGGACGATTTTTTGCAAAAAGAAGAAAAAAACATTCGCGAAAAATGATTATAATAATCGAAAGTGATCCGAGTGCAGTGATAATTAAAAAAACGTCAATCTTTCTTGGTCTGAAGTCCGAATTTATACTGTTATCATTTACTATTTGTCGCATGAAGATTAATAAATAAAATCGACGGTCTACACTGAGAAAAGAGTTTAGTTGAATTAACCAAGGCTTCGTAGAATACGTCGAAAGAAATATTTCGTTCATTCAAAAAAAAGGTTCAGTTGCACGAATCATTAATTTTATTTCACTAAAAAAAGATACCAATCGAATCAACCAAATGAGATTTGTTGTCGTGGATTTTGTTGGATCAACGTAACATATTTTTCATTTAATGAAACTGATATTTAGTATAACAGAATATTACATTGGACGTATTTCGCGAAGCCATTTGGTTGATTCAACAATTCTCTTTTCTCAGTGTATAGAAATGTTTTGAAACAAAAAAAAAACAAACAAAAAATATCCTGTACACTTCTATCGATTACGTAGCCGACATCGAGAATCGTCCTAATTCGCGGAATAATCAAACGTGCCAACATAAGTGTGTGAACACTCAAATTTTCGACCAGACACATTGGTACACAGTAAAGAATATTCATAAATCAATGTAATATGCAAGTGTAACGTTGACTCACATGGGAAGCTGACTGGAGGATGTGGCTGTGCGTTGTGCGCGTTATGTGGGTGTCTTGGGGTCGTAACACGATGACGACTGTAGCACAAAATGGCAGCAGCAACGAAACCAGCCATACTGAGCACCGAAAGCACTAGTACCACCGCGAACCACGTTGTTTGCATACCAAGAATCGTCGAAGCTTCCGTGTCTATAAAAATGAGGGTGAAAAATTGCTGATGAATATCGAGTTCATAAAATGTTCCAACATCCAATGAATGTGTGCAAATCCTAAATCTACTAAATCATTGATTGCCCAGAGATTTGGAGACGCGACACTGCATCATTGCCAAGCACCGAAAAGAAAGAGTTTAAACAACGAAGGCAAGTCACGCCGCGAAGCTACATACTGAGGTTCGACTGTTTTCCATTGTGTTCAGACTTCAACAAGACGCCATTCTAAAATGCGTTTACATATCGTAATTCTATTGCGATTTAAGCAATAAAACATTCCTGACCCCGAAAAGTAGTCCAAATTTACATCAATCGTTACATAGCGGTTTGCCTTTAACTCGTTCTCATAAATCAAAAGAAACGTATACGGAGAAAGTATTGAAACGTCATTGATATGTATCACGTGGACATATCTTTAGATTGATTGATGCCTGGCGTGAATAACGGGAAACGATTCGAATTGCGACTCGTCTTCGAATTGTTCATTTTGTCTTGGAACATTTTACACATTTTTTATTTCACCTTAATTTATAAGAGTCCTTTTTATTTTTAACAATATAGTATTTGTTGATTGAAAATGGGTATTTTTTTTGTTCGAATTTGTCACAGTTCATTTGCGTGGATGGTCTGGTTAACGTAGAACTTTTTCGAGTCTGTCAGTTCTCCAAAATTCTCTTTTCATGAATAAATAATAATGGTATATATTCAAAGCTAAAATGTTCCAATTGTTGCTTAGTTCTGAGAACAATATTTTGTTGTTATTTAAAAATAATAATACTAATCGACTTACTAGCACAGAGAGTAGATGCGGATTCATCAGAGCCATCTTCGCAGTGATTGACACCGTCACAGAGAAGATCCATACCGATGCAAAACTCGTTGAGCTTGCAACGAAAATCTTTGCAAGTGTGCTCTGAAAAACAAAATAAATTGTTCATTAGCGCGTGTATATAAGGAAATATCGATGTTGTGGTACCGGATTATTATCAACATGCACGAGCTGCTTTTTCACCTCCATGAAAAGTCAAACGACTTAATATTCCACGCTTAGGAGGATTTACTCGAGTCCCTCGTTTGAGAGAGTATTTTGCTAATCGGCTCTCGTCGACGCTCTTCCCTCTACTTGTATGCAAGTCGAGAATCTCAAGGGTTCTCGAGTCACGTTGAAGAGCTTGAATGATAGGCTAGTTTCAAACTCTAAATTGGCTTGGCGATCTCTTCGCCTCTTTACTTTTTTTCTTTCTCGGTGTGCAAGAATTTCCAGTGAGAAATTAGACGAGAGGCAGTTTTCCAAGCGAACACATCGGCAAACTTTGCATTGTACATTTCGCACCCCAAGGTGCGAAGAAATTCAGAGTTGTCGGTTATTACCGAGGATAACTATACTATTGGCGATTTTATTGATAGCTTCGTAAGTAAATAATTAAGTTCATCGTGAAACGAAATAATGTTTCGAAGCTAATTATGCAAGTATCGAACCATTCAGCTGTAACTCTGGTGCGAATTCATACCAACAGCCATGCGATTATCGAGATTTTGTGCAAAACACAATGTTAGGTTCATTCTTCAATAATGAACAATCATTTGAAAATATTGTGAGGAGAAACAAGCGTTTGGAAATAAGCGGTGTAAATGAATGTACAACCGAAGGGTCAAATTCCGACACAAAAAAACAGCATGAATGCTGTAAAAATGTTGAGGCAAGTACATTAATTTACTCCCTCCAAATAATACTTTCCCTCCCTCCAAATAATACTTTTAAAGGTTTATAACCTTTTTTTTTAAACGGCTTAACCCCACAACTTTGTCACTATGATCCGCGATCTTAATAACCTTTCTGATTTCGCAGCTGTCACTTTCTATTATCTTAATAAGAGTTTGCCCGGTTGGTAACACACATCAACGAACACAGTCTCGTTTTGATGTTTTGGAACAATAAAATATTGATATATTTCCAATATGCGTTAGGCTACGGAGTTCTAATTGGTCACGATCGAAAAAAAACGAAAATGAAACATGTCAACTCGAAGCGTCTTTCAAAACGCTGCAATCAATTAAACGTCATCGAAACAATTTTCGAAAATCTTTCGAATCTGCTGTCATTGTCGCAAAGATTCTAGTAGCGTCTCGTTCATACTTTGACATTAGTATACGTAAATGTACTTGTCTATTATTGTCATCTAGATAATTTCGTTCGGATCGATATTGATTTGATTTTTCATGTAGTTTAGGTTATGCCGCTTTCGTGTCATAACATCGATTACTGTTGTATATATACATTCTACTTGTCCGCGAATTTCTCCCAACGTAATAACTAAAAGGTTTCAAAACTTTCTTAAAGAAGATTTAAAAAGTTGGCTGAATTTCAGCTCTTCGCTGTCTGGGTTCGCTCCTATGGTGAAATGGCGATCGACGTTTAATAAATCAAATATCTGCCACTTTGTGCTTCATCAGGACAGACGGAACAAAAGAGCTTTCGAAACTAATTGCCTTTCACGTTAATTGCCACTCCTTCGGAAAATTACCTAACGATCGAGAAAAATATTACGAACTTTCATCCATAATATCTCTTTTATATACAGGCTCTCTCACTACGAATATTTTCTCTTACAAACATTAAAAATTGTAAATTATGTTCGGAAGTTGAGAATGGCATTTTTAATTAAAATTTTTCGAATGATACAATCCCAAAGATTGTCCACAAACGGAATATCTATACTTACATTCCATTAAGGAGTTTCGGTACGAAAGGCAAAATGTTAAGAAATTAATGAAATTTGGTGATAATGTTCTTCAACATCAAGTACGAAACGACAAATTTTTTCAAAATTTTCTTCCACTTAGTTATCGAGTAATTAAGCATTAAAGCAGATTTCTTATGCTCGAAATGTATACCTATATATATGGAACCGCTATGCTTTAGTGAACTTTAGTCTTCGATTACTCGATAACTGTGTAGAAGAAAAACCTGAAAAAATTTGTATTGTCAAATTTGGCACTAAAGAATATGTTCACCAAATTTTATAAAATTCTTAACTTTTTGAAATTTTTTGTGTTTTTAACATGGTTTAGCATGGCAACATTGTATCGCCTGTACTGAAACTCCTTAATGTATAAATGATCTTTTTAGTGGAAGATGTAATTCTGGTTACTAACGTGACTTATGAGTAAAATAAAGTTGTGTAATTTTCAAATTTATGTTACACATCTTATCCAATGAATATAACTTTCCCATCGTTCATCCTCAGTCGAATGAGCCAATTTTTTTCGGTTTCAAAAATTTTTTCAATTTTCAAAAAAATTGTTCATTCAATTGTACAGTCTATTTTCACTATACGTTGTAAGTCGAATGACGAAATTTTACTATTTTCAAAAAAACAAAATCCACTTTTTTGGGGGGGGGGGGATGTTTCATTTTGCCCGGCCCTCCCCTATGTACAATTTCTTATATGAATGTTGATAGGATATTCCGTTTGATCGACCATGCTTATAGAGCTTTTGTGTGACCCGAACATAGCTTAGATTTTTCATAACTGTTACTGGACTAATCTGTCTTATTTGTACAAAATTTGGTCATATAAATAAATGACTCGTCCAGCAAGATTGTTGATACGTAGTTGTGACATTGATTAATGAAATCTTGGGAAAGTATGGCATATTTGAATCATTTGAATATCGTTTGAAAATATCTCGGGGCGGACTATTTCTCTGTGGGTACTCACTCAGCATACAATGCTAAACTTCTATCAATGGAATGATTTATCCAATAAAATTAAACTATATACTATCCTTTAGGATGGTTGGGATAATTTTTTTGTTATTTGGATGATTGAAATATATTTTAACAATTCACTAGGCTTTTATAAAATATTGTTGAGCTTCGTATACTTGGCCACGTATACTCCAGTAGATCTCTGCCTATACGGTTAAAACGTAATTTATTGCCAGGATTGAATTGTTGATATTTTGCCCGATTCGAATAGAATTCAAAGTTTTGTTCGCAGGATTTTATAACTTTTTGCAGGCTTTTCAACATCTGTGAGTAGTTTAAATAAATAAATGAGATCATTTTTTTTTCTCGAGCTATGCAAATGTACATGTCTCAACTTTATTACAGCACGCATGCGTGCTATTTTTTTTCTTGCACTTTTCCAATGCTCCACACTTTTATAAAAAGAATAAAAAAACAAATTAATTAAAAGAGAAAACATGGCATAATTTTTAATTAAAAGGATTATTTTTTATGTTGTTTATCCTACGCTTCGCTCTAACGTACGCAGTCATTTTTTCTATAAGAACTTTCGTTTTATCTTTATACCTTTTGTATTCGTCGTTGAATATGGCAAATACCTGCGGTACATCGAGGTAAACGAGAGGTATTCACTTCAAAATTCCTCGCTCTTGTATCATAACAGTAATAACGTGCATGCATAGCACAACTACCCGAATATTTCGTTACCTTCTTTCAGAGAGAAAAACTGACAGATATTTCGCGAGCTCACCGGCTATCTCAACTATTTTTCAGCTCCAATTTTTCCCGTTTTAATGGTTCACCACAACAATGGTTTTAACATTTTTATCATTCAAGCAACAACGTTTTTGCACCTCCAATGGAAAAATCTAGAGTCGCAGCAAACAACTCGAGACAAATGAATTGAACAAATTTTTTATTCAATTTTTTTCTTTCGGCCATAGCTAATTGGAACTCTGTAGTTTAGCACATAATGAAAATATAGATATTTAATTTTTTTTTGTTGCATCAAAAGATTGCGCCTTTTTTCGCACACATTTTTTGTGCTTGTTTTTCTCCGTGGTCACTGTCTAGTGACACTGGGAATTCTGGTACGGAAACCTGGTGGTGTGGTGACATTTGAGATTATTCTTGAATATGACACCGATCATATCTATAACTATATATTTATGAACAGTTTTGACTTTTCGTTCATAGTTATGAAGTAACAGTAGTGAGATTATCTAGATCGTAGATCTGACCAATGTTTTATTCATCAGTTTCGTCTACGGTTGAAGTGACCGTTGTTGTAACTTTTTGTCGGAATATCAATAAATATAATGCTCAATATGAGAATTATTGTAGTGACCAGTGTGCATATTGGTTCGAACGAGAGAAGCATAATCTCAAAAGTAAGTTCTTTTATTCATATATAATTCACGGGTATAAACCGTTGAAGTTTGCTTCGTCGAAATGTAGAACAATTTGTCATTTTTTTTTCTTCATCAGAGTTCAACATTTTCAGTTATTATTGCAGTGTTATGCTATAATAATTCTATGACATTTTTTTTACCAAACGTCTGCGGAAGCATTTATTTCCTGCCGTGCTGAAATCGAACTTTCTGCCGAGATATGGTGAAATAGTTTATGCAGCGCAAGAAAAAAAACAATCTGAAACCACGCTGAAAGGCCTACTTTCCGTATCTGGTTGATTATCGACTATTTCGGACTTTCTAACTAAAATTGCACAAAACTTTAGAATAACTTTAAAAATGCTCATTTTTATATTGTGAAATTATAAAAATGGATATTGCGTTTGAATTTGTATTTTCGGAATGCAAAAGAATTCCTATTTCTCATTAGTAAAACTCACAGTTTGAACGCAGTGTTGGGCTCCGATAAATAAGCGATTTTATTTTGAGACTGAATCTGTGAAAATGATTACGTCGAATATTAAACGAAAATATATTTTTTGCTGGGTTTCAATGATGCAAGCTTCAATTGGAACGAAATAAAAGTTAAGCATAACGACATTTTATAGCAATACTAGCTGATACCCGGCGCGTTACCGCCGCAGAATATAGACACGATATAGATTCGAAAAAAAAAGTTAGCACTTGCATTTAATAATTTTGATTTTAATTCACTCACATTAATCGCATTCGATGATAATAATTAGATTTTATTTAATATATGTATACATAAACCGTGAATGACATGTGCCGTTTGACGTTTGCTGTTTGTTTTTTGCCGATTGTCAATTGTCAATTCAGAAATCATGTTGAAAGGAAGAAAAATATTGCAGAATTGAAGGAAAAATGTTCTCTCGCCACCTATTGTAAGTTTATTGTACAACGTTGAAACACGAAAATCACATTCAAAGAAGTGAAAAATTTCGAGAAAATGCGAGCTGTGAACTTTGCCTCACTGTCACGTTTGAGCCTTGGCTCTCATCACCCCCATTTTTGCAACCGTCTAGTACCGTCTACTTTTGACCAGCGTCAGCATGTTTGCGTTCGTATCCGTGGGATCTTAACGCGCCTTCACGCAAAAGCTTTACTATCCCCGGTATTGATTGTTCGTTTGTAATTAGCCAAGTATATTGTATCGATTGTGGCAATTGTTGAGCAAGTAATATAGATGGCTGGATCAGTAATAGGACAGCGAAACCACGGTTAATCCCCGAGAGGATCAATTAAGCCGAACGTAAGATTGCTACCCCCTGGAGAAAGTGTAGAGAGAATTGAAAACGGTTATTGTATAGATATATATATATCTTGGTAGATCCACCGAAATCCATGAAATCGATCTCTGCAAGAGCGACTCACAACGAAGAAGCACTGAACAGAATGGAGAAAATGAGGAGTCTTATGGAGTGCGGAAACAAGGAAAGGGAACATGGGAGCTCGAGTAATATCGTGCTCTGGCATCCAATGCCGTCCTTCACGATTCCCACTCTGCTTAACCTGGACGAGGTAATTTTGTACCCTGTTGTCCAATTTCCCTCCCTGTCTGTCTTTTTCTTCTTCTCTTTTTTTTAACGGATATATTTTCAATCAAGCAACATTCGTGAGACTGGTGATAACGCAAACGAATAATATTCACAAAAGTATCGGTACAAAAGGCAAAATGTTAATAAATTGATCAAATTTGGTGATGATGTTCGTCAACATCAAGTACGAAAACACAAATTTTTTCAAAATTTTCTTGCACTTAGTTAACGAGTGATTACGCATTAAAGCAGATTTTTTATGCCCGGAATGTATACCTACACTGAGAAAAAAAAGTTATTGGAACAACAAAATCCCTCATTACGGAGTGCCAATAAAATATATGATCATCATAATGTCATAAACCATTGAACAAACACGTAAATTTTTTATCAGACTGCACGTTCATTCTGCCAAAGAAATGTGCATTTCAATTGACAAAACTCTTCCAATAACATAAATTTTTATTGAATCAACAATTTTTTTTTCTCTGTGTATATACATGGAAATGCTATGCTTATACACGTGAACTTCAGTGTTCAATTACTCGATAACTGTGTAGAAGAAGAATCTGAAAAAATTTGTATTGTCAAATTTGACACTAAAGAATATATGTTCTCCAAATTTCATAAAATTCTGAACTTTTTGAAATTTGTTATGTTTTTAACATAGTTTAGCACGGATAGAAATGAATAGAATGGAATAGAATAACGTGAAATCAAATGTACACTCTTGAATTATACGATTGGAAAAGAGTCAGGTTTATCGAGTGTAAAAATCACATGGAAAAGTCCACGTCATATATACATGCTTACAGGAGAGGCTGGGTTAAAGTGAAATGACTATGGAAATATTGCTGATTTCGCTTTTAATCAATTTTACGTATTTCTTTTTACTAGCAATAAAAGAATCTCTCAAATGTACTTCATTTCGTTTGCGATTGGTCTTTGAGTTCACTGTTTTGTTTGTACTCATCCGATGTGGTGAATGGAGCCACATGCTCCACAGAAGGTGCGTATCCGGGCGAAATTGATCCTCACAAGTATTGTGCGATGACCCAATTGAACACGAGAATTAATTTGATAACATGGGCTAACCTAAAGGCAAAATGGGTTATGATGAGCAGGATTTGCAATTCATTGAATGCTTTTAATGCAGTCAAATCGTCGTGAAAGAAGGTCAACCGTGCATTTTGGGTAAGCACATGTTGTGATTTGACCACCATCTTGAAAAAAAATTATCTGAGGACCTTTTTCGTAGAAAACTGTATTTTCTGTACACGAAAATTCGGACGATTTTTAATTGGAGTCGTATTTTACATAGCAGGACGATTTAAGGACTTCGGTCTGTCAGGAATCCAAAGTACTTAAATGCAGAATATTTAGAACGTTTAACTAAAAGTATTTGATGTTTATTTGAGTATATTTTTAGTGTTAATTAATACAAACTTTTAGGTACATGCAAAGGCCAATATGTTAAAAAATACCTGTGCAAAGTTTCAAGTTGATAGCTTAATCACTAGGGGCTGGGCGTTCCACGACGCAAATTAAAAGAGCCAAGTTGGAGCAGCTGTAGCGCCGCAATTTTGTTTTTTTTCTGATAAAATAAATTTGTGTGTACACGTTTAAACATTGATATCAATCTGTAAGTATATTCAATTCAATAAATATTCCTATTTTTTTGGAAAAAAATATTGAAAAACCTGTTGTCTGGAACTCCCTCTTAACAAGCTATAAATTCCATACAAAAAGTCTACAAATCCCCATGAAAAATAGCATGAATGCTGTAAAAAAAGTTGAGACAAGTAGATTTACTCTCCCCAAATACATGAAACTCTCCCAGACATACCCAGATACATAAAAACTTTAAAAGCACTAATAGCCAAATACATTCAAGCCCATTAACAAAAAATATTTCAATCAATTCGAAACACTCTACAGTACAGAAAGCTCTGTACTCTACAGTACAGTTGTCCCACACAGGAAGAATCGGAATGAAAAATCAAAAATACCGATACAGAAAAAATTTCCACACAGAAAACATTTGATTGAAAAAAAAGAAAAAAAAATTCGGACGGAGTACTTGACGAGCTTGTGGCCATGAGTACGTCAGAAGAATTAAACAAAAGCTCGCCAAGTACTTCGTCCGAATTTTTTTTTTTTCAATCGAATGTTTTCTGTGTGGAAATTTTTTCTGTATCGGTATTGTTAATTTTTCATTCCGAGTCTTTCTGTGTGGGACATGCAACTGTACTGTAGAGTACAGAGCTTTAAAGTACAGAGCTTTAAAGTTTTTATGTAGATAATCTATCGACTGATCCAGCATGTGAGGGTCAATAAAATGATCCGTGTTTGCACACGCGTTTTAAAGATAATGCAATACGTTTTACTTGCTCTTAAATCAAGTAATATAGAGCGACATCCTAAAGAGCATTGATATTTTTATTCTCAGTTTCATTTTCGTAATGATAGAGCACTTACAGCTTCCGTGCTAATTGGAATCAGCTACCACTCATCACGTTAAGTACTCCGTTGTGAAGAGAACGAGACCACGGATATTTCGGTTCATTCAGCGATGGATACATCGTCGAATTCTCGAACCAAAACAAATTTAGCTTTTCAGTCTAACACTTTTTGGAAACCCAATTTTTTGGAAAAATAATGTTCACTACGTGTCAAAAGATATATTATTTGGAAAATATTACATTTTTTCGTTGACGTGTCTTGATTTTTTATTTCTTCAGCTCAACGTTATTTTTTTCCACTCTGAGCTGGAATACTTTGAAATGAAAATTCAGAATTATCACAGAAAAGTAGAGCTATCGAAGCTCAACAAACAAGAACTTCAAGGAAAGTACATTTTTAAAAATCGGCTAGTTAAAAAAAAATGGAAACGCGAAATCAAAAGAAAGGATGTTTAATATATTTGATGTTTTTTGAACGAAAAACTGAAAAAAAATGAACGTTGATTTTAGAGAGATCCCATCATTTTCTTTTCTAATAATAAGAGTATATACGTCGGAGTTGTTAAAACTTGGAGGTGATTATTTTTCACGTATTTCCGAGGTTATCACGGTCTGGATCTAAAGGAGTAGAATCCAAAGTTAAATGTTCAATTGTCGAAATGTGAAAATGGCTCAATAGAAAAATTCAAATATACGTTGCTCCAACATTATTGTAAAGAAGCTCGAAGGTGACTGACCAGTCGCCTCGATTGACTGTTAAAAAAAGATTCAACTTTTTTCATTTTCAAAATAAGTACTCTCTTGACTGGGGACCTGTAAGAGAGAATTTGTCGGTTTATGCAAAATATTAGGATCGAAAGGTCATGGAATTTACAATTAAAATCTTGTTATTTTATAGATAGATTCAGTGTTCCAACATCGAATTATATTTTTTGCTGCTGTTGACAGAGAGATAAAGAGAGAGAGAGAGAGAGAGAGAGAGAGAGAGAGAGAGGGGGGGAGAGAAACTCCCTCTTTTTCTCCCAGCCTGTTTGATGGAGGTTTGTCGATGGAAAATTGCGATATTATCGAAGCGCGAAGTGATTCGCACCCGACCACGTTCCGTTTCCTCTTGCACATCGCTATTGTATACTTTTCGTTATTTACGAAGGCAATTGCGATCATGCCAACAGCAGTTGCAACAACGCCAGTTGCAACGGAACACAGGCAAAAGCTTCCTCGTTGCGTTCAACAGAGAGGAAAAAAAAGAGCCCAAATCCTCTGTATTGGCAATGTCCCCTATGCTAGTTTCGTTTTATTCTTGTTCCACGTGAGCTGGCAATCAAGTGACTTGTTTTATTGGAGAAAAAGTTTTTCGGTCACAGGCCTGATTTTTTGAGCTTTCAAAGCGATGAAAAATTCGATTTTTTGGTACATTTGTAATATTTTTAATCGATAAAATTCTATCGTGGATTTTTTTGAAAAAGATTTAGCCAATTTTTCCATTTTCGATTTAATAGATAAAAAACGTTTTTTGTTACCGATCAAATCTTCATTATATTTACTTGATTGGGACCCTTTGGGACCACATATTTCGGCATATGAACGGTTGATATTTGATAAAATATAGTGAAATGTTGTATCCATATCTTCAAGTCAGAAATGAGATTTAGCAAAAATCGGTAATTACTTGAAATCGTCGAAAATTCTTTTAAAAAATTTAGTATGTTCTATGTATAGCTATATCGAGCCTTGAGAACCTATCGTGATGAGTAAAATTATTAATAATCGATACGACTCATAGGGATAAAACTATCTCTATTTATATGCCTTGTATTGTTTACGATTTATTGTAGAAGAAAAGAGAAGCATAATGACAAAGTAGGTACTTAATGCTGGAAGGATTATTCGGAAGATTTAGAGAGTAAGCCAGATTGTAATCGATATTCTCGTACGAGTGTGCGTGTGTAAGTATGAGAGAGAAACAGTAAGAAAGAGAGGGAGAGAAAGAAGGTGGCGGACATTGGGGAAAAAAGAATATTCCGAATCGCATAGGAGTACGAGGAGGGGAGAAGAAACACGAGAGGAATAGAGCGAGAGAGAGAGAGAGAGAGAAAGTGAAAACAAAAAAGTTAAAGAGAGTCCATTTGCAAGCAGGTAAGAATTGACATCGCTCGATAAACGGAAAAGCTCATGGAGTAAAAGAGATAGAGAAACGGAAAAACGAGATGATGGAAGAGAAAAAAAAACGAATAGAAATAATAAAATTGCTCAAGGGAATAGTCGAAATAATGAAAAAGGGTATAAAATCACGAGTGAGGAAAGCGATAAAATTTGTGAAAGCTGAAATAACGACGTGAGAAGAAGAGTGTGGTCATGGTCTGAGAAAAAACCGAGACACATCGAAGATAAAGAGTGGAAGAGATTTTTTGATCGATTTAATCAAGTTTTATGCCTTGAAAATTGTTTTTAAAACAATTGAAATCATAACATCAATTACATTAACAATTAGTTTAATTATGCGAAACTGTCTAAATTCCACGTCAAGTTTGTCAAATTCATTATGATATTGTTCATTCTTCGAGAGGTAACCGGTGAAAATGAAGACGCATCTTGTCAGATGCCAGAAAATGAAGAAGCTAGCAGACGGTGTCGTGATCGAAAGATCATATATCGATGTCGAGCACAAAGAAGTGCGTACCTTGTAAAACTTCGATGGAAATCGTAATGCTTTGAAAATAAAGTCTCCTTCATATTCCGTTCATCAGTCATGTTGATCAAAACTTGGCAGCAATAGTCAAGATTGGTCAAGATTAGTCAAGACTGGTAGCAGAATTAGTACTTGCAAAAGTTTTGTTACGAAATGGCGGCCTGTTAAACTTTGTTTAACGATATTTCAAACAATGTTGGGTATTCAACGAGTTATAAAATGTGCGCAAAATTATTGTTAGACTCAATTCTGCTACCAATCCTCAGAAAGAGGCTACCGAAGGTATGTGCAAAATTTGAGCTCAATCGGTCAATTAGTTCTCGAGAAATCGTGGGCGCCAATTGAGGCAGTTGTCGGTGGACTACGTCGTAAAAATTGAAAAACTACATGAAATAGGTTGAGAAAATTTTTTTTTTTTTAATGTAGATACATTCTTAAAGGAACAATAAATACATGTGTAATATTTCATCCAGACAACTTTAACGGTTTCAAAGTTATTTCAACCCAAAAATGACGTCAAAAATCTCCCTCTAGACCAGACTATTGCCTTCAGTTAACCCCTAAATTTCTGACCTCAGTAACCTAAGATGGAGACTCTATTTACAGTTAATAGGCGACAAGGGATTGAAATCAACTTGATTTACATAGCTGCTACTACCTGTTACAAGAACTTTACATTTATCCAGGATCATTTCAAGGTCAATCGTCTCAGCATAAGCATGAATAGTTTTAACCTTTCGTAAAATATGATTTAGCCCGATCGAAAGATCTGAGAAAGGTTAACCACGATAAAGCATCAACGAATATCATGTCTTGATTGTCTTGAACTATAACTGGAGATCACGAGTTATGGTAGCGGTTCGATGCCGAGTATTGATGAAGAATGTTGCCGCGCTCCAATATACACGGTTATGGCCGGTTTATGGGTACTTCGATACATACAACAATAGTATGTATTTTTAGATTTGTATTTTTTGATAAGTCAATGAGCTTTTGCATGACGTTGACTTGAAGTTCAGTAGTGGTGGAAAATCGCTCAATCTCGAGTATACAAATACGCGGCGCATCTTGCTTTTACCGTTTAAGAGCTGTCATTTCAATACTTGGCTTTAAGACGCTTCCCGTCGGTAGATATATATTTATATCGAAAAAGAAGGCCAGAAATCCAAGGTTTTGCCTTCCTTGACGTGAAAATCGAACGTGGCGAAAGTCGAGACGCGATTACGCATAAATCATCGCACACTCCCTTTCAATGGGTTTTTGCACAGATTGAGCTTTTTTTTTTCTTTCTGCGCAAGACATTCGTTGACGAGTGGGACAAAAGAAGAGGGAATCGAGAATGAATAAGACTTTTATTTGCTTACTTGGATGGAAATTATTTCCCGTGAGAGTCTAGGCAATTATTGAAATAGTCATCATCCATGAGAGCTTTCTGGAATATACTGTTCGGAAATAAGAATTGGAGATTTGTAATAGCCTCGTATATGCTATAAAATCTGATGGACTAATGGAAAAAGCCTCTACTATGGATTGTCTCGTTTGATAAATAAATTTGTGTCATTTTTATAGATGAGTATGCGAGTCTGATAATTTTGAATGGTTTGAAATTAAATTAAACCAGGGTAAATAGAGAAA
The DNA here is from genome assembly GCA_037576405.1 of Campoplex capitator. Classification (NCBI taxonomy): domain Eukaryota; kingdom Metazoa; phylum Arthropoda; class Insecta; order Hymenoptera; family Ichneumonidae; genus Campoplex; species Campoplex capitator. The sequence goes on from JARBWI010000002.1 coordinate 7,546,864, forward strand.
AAAGCAATGTTTGATCGTTTATTTCTTTTTTTTTTTTTTTCATGAAAAAATGTGTTGAGAAATAAAGATAACGAGGGAGAATGTGTGTCGAGTGACTTGAAACATCACGCCTCGAGATGAGTTTTTTCAGTGACAAAAGTAATTTCATTATGATAAAAAGTGGAAACGGAGAGGTTAAAGTTGAAGAACGAGGAACTCCGGTCTCACGTTGCTCCTGGATAATGGATAAATGGACAGTGGCGCATCGTTTGCGAACAATGTAACCTCTGGTGACGGAGGGGAAAGCGGCCACGATGAGAAGAAGAAATAAAAAGGAAAAATGTTGAATGAAGGGAAAAAAAGACGGTCGAGAAACTGCTGAATTGAAATGAGAGAGAAAAAAGACATCGCTAAAATCTGTCTGCAAAACGTGAGGCATGAGGGTGAGATGAGAACACACAAAGGCAGCTCACATTTTCTGTCATTTTTTTTTTTTGCCATAAGGAACGAAAAAAGTAGCATTTCGCCTTTTCTATATATGAGAAAATTGTCGGGTCTTGCTCTTTATTTTTGAAATCTTTTTTAGATAATAATGGCCTGTGATATATCACTGCAAAAATTGGAGGAACCTCAACTCAGATTTAACTCACTTCGGAACTGGGTTTTATTATTTTTCTGATTGAATATGTCAGCTACTGTCACCATCTAGTTGGATACGTCAAAGGTAGAAGATTCATCTTATTTATAAATGAAAATTAATTGAATGAAATGTTATTCCTATTCAGTTCTCTTATTTCGCTCAAAAGGATGTAGATGCAGCAGCGTTTGTTTACAAAAAACCAGCTCATTGATGAAAAAGGCTACTTCAAGAAAAAATCAGTTATCCGAGCGAAGAGAAAAATAATGGTCGATATATGAGTTTTACATTTTTTTGTAATGCACAGTCTTTGCATAATTGCAAAACCAAAATCCATGACTGCTTAATTATGGCAGATAAAAAATGTACAACGTCGCACGATATTGAGAGGATACGAGTTAAAAAAATATATATATATTCGTAAATTAATGACACTCACTCTGATCTTTGATGGCGGTGATGACGAGTCGGAAGCCATTCGCCTCCATACCCCATCCATCTGTGACGTATTTGAGGGTGACGAAATTCGTCCGCGTATAGATAGCGCCGACGCCAACGTTTGTGTTTTTGCAAGAAAGATCAGCCTGCAATAGCGAAAATAAAGAAATTTATTTTCAGGAATCAGCTGTTCTTTTCAGGTTTTTTTTTTAACGCAGTATTTTTGCGGATATAGAAAAAACTCGCTTGAAAAAATTTGGAATACTTATTTTATTTACAACAGATGTACCTATTTATATCAGCAAAATAGGATTTTTTGAAAATTTTCGTTTTCGTTATACTGTGTTTTTATCATCTGAATATTATTTCTAGCATTCGTAAACATAGCGATTGCATTCTCAGAGGTTTTAAATGTAATAGATTATGGTTTTTCAATATTTTTTTATCCGTAGCTGTAGAAATCAGAAGCAAAAAAAAAATTTTCCCATGTTATTCCTATGAAAAATCAAAAAGTGCGATGCGGAACTTCCAAATATTCATGTTAAATTTTAACAGGCGTATTTTTATACCTAAACGAAACTTCTCAACCTGTTTGGAGGAAAAAAAAAATTCCATTTTTTTTTAATCACTCTAGTATATAAGCTGGAAAGGCGTATGATTACTACGATTTAACGATTTTTTTGCTTTTTTATATCTATTTTATTCTTTTATTAATTTCCATGACTTGCTTTGAAATTCCTTCTCGTAGAACACTTCAACCAAATATGAGGTCAAGTGAGTGATCGACAAAAAATTATTTCAAAAGCGTCTTTAAGGTAGACAGAGAACCGGATATCGAATGGGAATTCGGAATCGTTAGCAATCGAACTGTCAACCTCGTAACTTGTGGTTTAGGAGGAGTTAGTAACAAGATGAATCGTCGCAGAGGCTCTGAATAGTTGTTTCGCAAGGTTTGGAGAGGTCGGAGGGAGTTGAACCCGTAATTCGCTTCGAATAGCGTGCAAATAACACTTGTTGCACTGGGAGAACAGCGTATTCGAAGTATATATACAGTTCAATAAACGAAAGGTCGAAAAAGCTGGGTCTGGACAGGGAAGCACTATCAGGCGTGTGTAGCCTAATCATGCTATATCTATCTCTCTCGTTGCGAGAAGTAGTAAAGTAATATTGCCAATCGAAGAGAAACCAGTGGAACTTTTATTTCCTCATGTATTTCGTCGAATTTTGCATATAAAGCAAAAAATAGAAACCAATATTTTATGATGATTCAACTTTTAACTCATGGAAACATTAAAATGAAATATCCAATGTAGAAAAACGACTTGTGCTCTACAGGATAATTCGTAGACGAAGTATTCGTCAACTGAAATTATACCCCCAAAAGTAAGGCTTCCTCCGAAATTTGTTCCAATTTTGTTTCAAGATCATTCATGAAGTCAATGATTACATTCCAAGTATTGCTCAATATTTCCATAAAAAATATACTAAATATGTTTTTGAGACCATACACTAGTTGAATTTTACTAAAAATAAAAGAGTTTGCTACACTGAGAAAAAAATTTGAAATTGTGGCGAACAAATTAAATTTGTTGATTCAACAAAACTTTTGTTGATTCAACGATATTTTTGTCGTGGTGAGAAATTAAGTATTTGAATGATCCAAATTTCGTTTGGGTTAACAAATTTCATTTTGTTCGCTACGATCCGTTGAACCAACAAAAAAATTTGTTGAACCAACAGAAAATTTGTCGAACCAACAAAAAATTTGTTGAATTTACGAATTCATTTTTCTCAGTGTAGAAATATAAGACTTTTAATGATTCCAATGGACTAAAAAAATGCATTTTTCAGAACAATTTGGACAGGTAGAATTTGTAATGGGTTCGTCGAAATTTTGAATCTCCCGCTCTAGTTTGTGTAAAGGAGCGGGGAAATCTCAGCGCGCCGGTGCGATCCTTATCGATCACTTCGAGACACTCTCGTTCGGATCTTCAACCAGGTTTGATCGAATGTAAACCTGACGTGTGAGGTACAATTATTCTCGTGAATTTATGAAGATTTTTTGTAAACAAAAGAGAGGTGAACCGAATGGTCCAGGACACCATCGCAGCAACTTCCAGCGTCAATTCTCTCATCGAAAAATCCCCAGTCGTGTTTAGTTGGGGGGTTGCGATTTTGTTCGCTATTTCTCTTTCGGAAAGAACACAAGAACCACAAAAAGTAAAAGAGCAGAAGAGATAAGTATCAGATACGTATTATTTATATTTATTTTATTTCTTCATCGTCCACACAATAGATTCGATCAAACTCACCAGTTGTCATTTTTTCATATTCTCGAACTGAGAGCGATTATTAATGTCAAAAATTCACAACTACGGATAATTATTACGAGATCGGTGTAAAATGAGCATTATTTATAATAAAATACTCAATAATCGTCAATAAAGGAAGAAAACAAATCAATAAATAAAAAGAAAAATAAAGAATATCATTACACATTATATCCACCAGGCTCTGAGAGAAGTTAAAAAAAAAATAGAAAAAGTAGAGAAAAACTTTAGGAAACAATTATTTTGAGGCAGGATAATAATATGATGTTTAGAATGAAGGTTTTACTCATATATAGATGTCTATTATTCGCAACAGCGGCGCGTTAATATAATGTTTCCCAATTAGCGTGGATGGAAACCGCAGGCAAGTGGGAGGCATGCGAAGGATCAGAGAGAGAGAGTGAGATTTAGAGAGAAGCAACGGGCTGGAATAATCCATATTTAATTAGACTGAGGTCGGTGCCTACGTCCAGGACAGCGAAAGCTGACCGATCTCTCACAGAGGTCGAATTCACCTAGGGCAACACACAAGAGCCAACATAACGTGCCTTGTGGATGTCCAGGACATCATGGTCGAGGTTAGGGCAAGGGAATCCATACAGCTACGTCCTCCTGACATCTACATCATACCAATGGTCCGTGGCTGACCAATACCTGTGCATCAACCTCATATCTACTTAAGCTAAGCCTCACGCTCCTTCTAATGAAACAGCAGAGCAATGATAATTGGATCAGACAGCATGTGTGTTAGTAGTAACGCTCTGTGGATTGTCGCACAATGCGTACCTTCCATTGCCCTTGTCACCTGATTTTGGGTCACGTATACACGAGAGAACTATTTGCTACAAATTTCATGATTTCTGAGTTATCCGAGTGATGCGAGTTGAAGTTGTCATCTCAGTCAAAACTAATGACGAGTCAAGTTTCTTTCCAGTTAAATTATATTCTGATTTCGATATAGTTGAAAAATATATAATAATCAATTCCTTAGTATCTTAGGTATTCAAGCATATTTTTCTTTTTTATATAGTCGATGACCCCATCTGGAATTTCGCATACATAAGTATAGGTAATTAGCAGGGGAACATTATTTTTTTCTGCCGCGCAGGCGTTCGTGACTGAGGCTTCTTATTTGAAAGATTTTTTACTGAAGGTTATTGTGGATCGTCAATTAGAAGTTTTTTCTGTGCACCGGTAAACCTAATCATGCAAAACTACAAGATGAATATTTGGAATAAATAGAAATCGTAAATGCGTAAATTTGATTTCAAAGGAAAAACCGAAATAGTTTGGGAGTTATTTTATTTTTAAATTCACCTCTGAAGACATCAATTCAGAGAAGAATACAAGCTCAAAGCTAAATTAACCGTTAACGATGGAACAACCGTACTTTGCCCCGTGAATACTCGGTAACAAACAGTTTATAAAATTATCATTGATTTTATAAGTCACTGTGAATTCGGTTACTAGAAAATAATACTGTCACATTGTACATGTCTGTTGTTACAATTATTCCCTATTAGCGAGCACATTGTAAACGGAACTGAATAACGTCGTGGATTTGATTGAATGATATTTCCATTAAGTGTGATAAATTCACAGAGTAAAGCAGCTGCGATATAATTTGATAAGCGAGAGGAGTAAACGACAAGAGAAGGAATGGAGAGAAAGGCCCAGAAAGCCTTCATCGACAAAGTACCCTTCCTATACAGTCTCAAACATAATAGCCGGGGGCGCGACGACGCCGCACTCTTTTTCACGTCTTACCCATTCTAGTCATGCAAATGGCAATCTCCCACGAAATATGGTTAGTACACCGGCGACAGGGAAATCTCGTAAAAGGGAAATTAAATCATCAGAAAAATCGAAGGGTGGCAAGTCAGGAAAGCTCCGCGATATTCTTCACCTAAAATCTTTTTGGTCTACCAGAAAAAAAAAAGAATTTACAATCAAGAAAAACAAATTGGCAATGCTTTATTTCCGTTTTTTATTTCACGATTATCATTTGAAGGGGAATTCCTCGAAGAGTAAAAGATCAAACGACTGCATACTCGATTCACTGCAATTTTTTTCTACTATCCCAAAAAATCGTTCATGCAAGCATCTACTTTTCATTTTCAATTACAAATTTCAACTTTTTAATAATTAATTGTAAACGAAACACAAAAAAAACTCACTGGCAAAGACCGCGTGATCTTTTGAACCAAGGGTGACATTTCACATTCACGAAGAGGGGTTGAAAGACTACATATGCCATCGCACAGCAATGTCGAAACTCAAATAAGAGCCATTGTGTAAGGTTCTCGTATCCGGCCTCGAGGGCGCCTCGAGTATAGACGACAAGGATAAGAAATAGAATGGAAAAGGATGAAGACGGAGGACGAGAGACAAAAAGCATAAGGACACCAACAAACCTACATACACGTATCGCATCTCCATATGTAGACAATGTTTAAATCGGTATGGGTCGTTCCGTGTGCGTTTGTCAATTAACAAAAATAACTCAACAATATATAAAAATCTAGAATTCAAGTAAATTTAATTCTTGCTTTGAAAAACTTGGCATATATAATTTGTGTGTTTGTCAATTGATAAGAAAAATCTGTATCTCTTCATAAGGGTTTCTCAAAAAAACCTATTCGATCTTAAACGACGTTCAATTTCTTGCACTATCATCATTGAACAGCAAAAGCATTAGAATACCTTTGAATTCTATCAGATTGTTTTATAGAATTTCGGGTATTTATCTTGTGATGAGAAGTCCAACGCTCTCTCTCTCTTTCTCCGCTGAAAGGCAGAACCGGAAGGGAATGAGTGGAAGATGGTATATCAGAAGAAAGAATGCATCGGAATAGAGTAGAAAGCAAAGTGAAAAAAAGATTGCGGAGTACCCAAAGAGATAGCACGAGATTATAGATCCATCTTTGCAAATGTGAATACACGAGACACAAATACACGTGCAGCGACACAGAAAGTATGTGAATGGAAAAGCTACGCTAATATACATTTTTACATGGAAACGTCGTTCTGACGTTCTTCTCCGCAAATAGAATATCTCTTGGGGCGTGGAGATAAAAAAGCTATCCGTAACGGGTGATTCCTTTATACTTTTCATTCCCTCATTTTTTTTTCCATTCACCCTTTCGCAAGAGCTTTTAACTTTGTCCTACCCCTCAAAACCCATCCGACGATACGAACATCTTTTTTTCAACATTATTGTTCGGGTGAGAGTTTAGGAATAGAGAGTCGTCGAAACCTGGAGAATGAGACAGAAAAATTTCGATAGATGTAATAACTCAACAACTGTCATCGACTCTTTTTAGTGTGAAAAAAAAAAATCAATCAACTGTGTAGATGTTTTCATGGTGTATCATTAGATATTAATATTGCTAAATGTTTTTATGAAAATGATTTATAGTTCAAGATATAAACCTTGTTGATAAAGATATTCATAAATTGTAGATGACATATTAAATGCCATTGTTTTCTTCATGTTAATAACGACGCTCCCTCCCGTCAAAAAAAGAAAACCCTCACTCCATAAAGTTTACCCAGCTGGGATTTTGCGAGGTTCTCATTAATCCTGCATATTGTTGAGATCTCATTGTACAACCCTCTGTTATTATTTTCACTCGATAACCTCGTTTTCAAGAACAATGGAATTTGGATGTGAATACACACAACAACCTCGTGCTCCGTCCCGAGAGTATTTACAGATGGGATGCCGCTATTTAATTAGTCGAACGAAATCAAACAGTAAATTTCCATGATCAATTGATTGAAGAATTTTCCACCAAAAAATATATCTTACTGATACATAAAAAATCATTCTAAATCAATTGCTCAATTTTTAATAAAATTTTTCTTTTGCGAAATCTATCGAGAATAATTTTTCTTCGTTATTGTTCTTCCCGATATGTATGACTTGTCAAGGAATCTGAGTTGTCATGAACATATAAAAACCAGCTGCCGTGGTAACATTTGAGATCAGACAGAATAATTTTAGAGTCGTAATTTGACTCGAGCTCTCTTCGACTACGTGTAATGACACAGCGAACCAATCAGAATCGCGGAACCTATTTAAGTTTGCAGCACGCTGCTAAAAGATAGGAAATGAATCGATCGTGAAAATTCGATTTTTAGCCCTAGAATTATGAACATGGCTCGTTCGTGTGCGTAAATTTCAGTGTAAACAGCCTACATGCTTCCAAATTTTTATAAAAATGTTTATTGAAAAAAGGAATTTCGGAGATGCCAATTACTCTATCGTGTAGTTAAGAGTCCAAACAAGATCCATGATTTTTTTAAAATTTTTCTATAGTAAAATAAGCGGCCCATAGAAGACATCCATATTCATAACTTGAAAGTGCTGAAAACTACGTGATAACTCTAGGGGTAATATCATGCCGAATGTGTACAAAAATAATAATTATTTTACGTAGTTTGAAATGTATAAAATCCATAGCAATGATGGTCGTTCGTTAATACCTTCAGTCCACACTTTCATTCGCCGCGGAGATCGTCAAAGCCCATAAATAATCGATGCATGAAGTCTGTTAACAGGGATTCACACATACACGAAACCCATAATTATGTATACCCACATACAAACAATCCCGAAAGTGTGGTATTTTGCAATCGTTGAAGCGCTGAACGTTTCACGTTTGGTCAACCGCGGATTTTGAATGAACTATTGACATGACGAATGAAATATGCAGATGCGGTGGATCACATCGTACATTTCCAATACATAGCCCGCCTGTTTTCCATCACATGCAAGTAAATTCTCTGCAAACTGAGTCGTTTACCGATGATCATAAATTTTAATCGATCAATCGTTGAGAGAAACGCCGACGACGACGGCGTCCTTAACGTTGCAGCTTCATAGTACACATTACGATTTTGTAAAATTACAAAATTAAGAGAAGAAAACGTTTCATCGGTCCAGAGAAATATAGGGAAAAGATATTACTTGAAAAAAGTTTCCAAGTAAAGGTTGTTTTGTTATTGCGACAGTACGGAATACATCCGAGTAGGAAAATAAATAAGCCACGCAGTTAAAGTCCGCGACAAATGGAAAATGCGAAAGTGGAAAAGGTGAACGTGCTTCTCGGGCACAAGGCAAGAGTCCCTTCTACTGCTGAAATAATAGAATCGAGGAGGAAAATGGAGAGGGAAAAACAGATATAGAGAAAGAGAGGATGAGACCGTGAATAGAAGAACTTTTCCGTGTGCATACATCGGACATTTTGTGCTAAGTTCTTTTCTCGTAAAACTTTTGTTGCTATGATTTTTCGATCATGCTCAAGACGATATGCTTAATCTGAGAAACAACAAATATTCTCGTTTATTTTATTATATAATTTATTATTCATTATATAAATATAATTGGTATCAGAATTTAATATTATTTTCACTTTATCGAATACCGATGTCATATCGCGAGGAATTTAATTTTTCAACAAAATGTTTCAACAGTATCTCAATTTGTAAACGTTCTGCACCTCTGAAAAATTGATTCTCCGAGCTTATATGATCATAGAATGAATGATTTTTTTATCATAAATTCTGTAAATGAACCAAGTGTATTTATAATGGTTTCGTTGGTTGGATTTCTGAAATACGTTATTATTTCATTTTCGCAAATAAGAAATTTATAGAGAGATGAAAAAAAAGATGATCAGCAAAGCTCGGATAAAATATTTTAACCGATCATCACCAGGTCGTTCGATTATAGATTTTGTTCTGTTCAGTGTGAAATGTCCCATAGCCAGTATTTTCTCTTTTTCTATCATTCTCATCTTGGGTTTCTCTCTACAGCGGGCTTTTGTAAGCTCGCACGCTTACTGAAAGGCTCTCGGAAGAAGCTCTCACGTTTATCATAATTGCATCTCGCGGTTTCAGCCCCCGCGCATTCCCTCTTACTCTCGACCCATCTTTGTGTCTCTCTCGCTCTCGAACTAACTTTTTCTTCCTGCTACGTTTCTGAACAAGGCGATGGGAGAACCTTAACTCGAGAAAAGGGGTCTGAGTTTTCGACCTTCTTACATAAACCTTCGCAACACACCGCACGATCGTCTATAGCACCCCCCTCGAGGTTTTAACCACGGTGAGACGGCAGACATATTTTCTCTCTCTCTCTCTCTCTCTTTTTTCAGACATCACGAGCTCGAGGAAAATTAGTATCCACCCAGTTTATGCATGGGGGAATGAATTATGGAGACGAAACTTGCATACATCGACACACACTTTTCAGACTCCAACGGCTTTTCAACATTGTTCGGTAATACACATAGTGCGTATAGAAAATTTCTGACTTTCCACCCAATCTCAGAATTCGAAAAATTTGAAACCTGTATTAGTTGGCTTTCATCTTTCTTTGGATTTTCAACTTCCATAATTCTTTTTCACATTTATTACATTTAGACTGCTACATGAGATTATTCTGGATGAGTAATCTTTTTGTATTTATTACTCAAATTACATATAAAGGTTGTTTCCAGAGATGCAGCAGCGTCTGACACCGAGAACTAAAAAAATAATGTTCAAACGATGACACTAAGTATATCACGTGTCCTGTATCTATACTGGAGATTTGGCTCTTTTTCGTTCCGTTTTAACTTGTTTTCAACAGTTATCGAAAGCGCTATGAGTTATCGAAATTCGAAATTCTAATGTTTTGTTGGCTATAATACTGTGACCAGCGATAATCTTTATATCATGTAGTGGAATTGTTTTTTTCTTTTTAATACTTGCCGCCGAGTCACTAACACGTCTCTTGATAGATAGTGAACATTTGAAACTGTTCGAATTGTGTTACTGGTGATATTTGTATTAATATTTATTGATTCTTTGAAAATGCGTTAAATTTATTTGAAGAAAACAAAAATGTAAATTAAAACGCACCGAAAAAAGGTCCGCGTAATTTCAATCTACCTGCAATATCGAAAAATATTGATTGCTGGAGATATTTGAACGCTTATGATTTTGCACATTTTGTTCCTTTATGGGAAAAAGCTATTAAACAGATTTTCAATATACTCTAATCTCAAATGAGCATAGCAATAAAATAAAGCTTATTTTTTAGGGTCGAAATTTGAATATAAAAAAATATTCAACATCAAATATAGATAGATTGGATGTAAAATTTTTCAATTTAAAAAAGAAATTTCAAAGATTTCTTCAGTACAAAGCCCTCCTCTACTTTATATCCTGATAACACATCAATTTATCAAGAGAATAGTCTTTCCATGTATGAAAGATCACATTTATATTATAAATCGAAAGCAAAGCTATTTCCGCTAGAGTACGCATGACTAGTTTTGTGGGGGTTGTCTCCGGAGGGTGGCTCATAAGATATACATACATATATATACCGGAACATCAAAGGGAAACAAGAACCTAAAGGGAGGGAGGAGAGAGAGAGAGAGAGAGAGAGAAATGGTTATACAGAGTATAACGGAATGGACACGTTATAGACATTGGATTTATCGTTGTAGCATTACGGCCTGAGGATCGCTCAAGCGTAACTCGTGGTCTCAACCCCGAACGTCCGTAACTCGTATCACTGTTTCTCCTTAACGGATCCGCGATCTTTGCAAGTCTCCAAGGGTATTCGAGAGGATATTAGTTCGGCAACTTTCTGTTAACAGGGCTGTCTGTATTGCATCGATATTCGAGAAACTTTCGGTCCCAAGTTTCATCGTCTCTCTATTCTACTCAACTAAACATGGTAGGCGTTACAGCAAATAATCGTATTGAATGTTTTTTTTTTTTTTTTTCGAAGTTCCCGACTGGAACAAGAGCACTGGTTAAGGATGTAGCATTGAAACATGAAAAAATAGAGTAAAAATTGAATAGGCATATTTTTCGACCTTGTAGACTAGTTTCGAAGTATTTTTTAGTCTTATTATTACGGAGTTTACCCCTTCGGACTCCCATCACTTTGACTACTACACTCCTAATGCACTACTGTATCGCGTTTGCACGAGGGCCAAGGAAAGCTGTGAAAAACCTGGCCGATACTGGTGATGATATTGCTACTGGGTTTCAGCTGTTCGACACCATCAGAAATTCAGAAAAACTACCTCCCGCTCAGTGATTGATGCGCAAGCCGGTTCTTGGCTAAGTGGTCACTCTTCCAAACATTGGCCGCGCCCGAAACTGTTCAACGTATTTAAAAGTACTTGAAGAAATTTTTTTTTTCTAATGCATTGTCCCCCTGGCGTAGATGCTTTTTTAGTCTATTGCAGGGTCGGCAGAGTAGCCAGTCCCCCATGCGGCCGCATCCGACTTCCCCCTCTGTAGCGCATTCGCCATGGGCACAGGGAAACTGCGGAAAACCCGTGCCACTACAGCCGGCCCTGGGTTCGCTTCACGGTACCGGAGCTACGTCACGCCTTGTCGCGAGAATGTAAACATGAACTACAGCTGTATACATGTGACACACGCATGTACAAGTACCTGCGCATGTCTCATATATACATCTGTATATACTTGAAGAAAAATTCAGGGCGAGCTCTATGACACTCTTCTATGGACTATGATCAACTAACTTCATGGTGCTACCAACTGGGCATGTTTGAAAACGGCTGCTTTTTTCCTCGAGCTGTGCCTCAACATGTGAATATTTTAACCACATCTTCGCGGAAAGTTTGATTACCTGTTCTGTATTGCGAGAACGGCATTCTTTTCGGAAGATGTTTTTCTTGAATATATACTCCGACGAACTGTCAAAAAAATCAAACCTTTGACTATGTGGAGTCGCTGGTCCATTCTGAAGACTGGAATGTTGCCGCATCACGGGATCAACTTAAATTATTATAGAAGATTGAAAACGTCGATGTACAAAATTCAATCGAAAGGATTCAACGGAAAAAAGCTCGAGTTATATGGCACGAGAACACGAAATCCATCGATGAAGCTCCCGATAATATCTATTTAACAATGAAGGTAAATACAAATTACACATTTCAATTTACTTACAATATACAGGGAACCGCAAAGAAACCGGGAACCTTATAAAATGTAAAAAACGGTTTATTTCTTTATTTTTATCCTAAACAAGAAAAAAAACTCCAGAACCCATTGGAATTTTTTCGATATTTTTTTCGTTTTCCTCCTTTCGGGGTATAAAACAGGTTATAGTTTGACCAGAAATGAAACAAAGTGTAGAGGATAAATATTGTAAAACGGTAATAAAAAATATCAACACGAAAGTTCACAAAGGAGAAGTAGATTAAGCGAGCAAAGGAGGAAGAGTAAAAAAAATTGTCCCTCGAATTCACAGAACGAGGGTTCGATTGACACAAGGATTTTGTGAGTGTGTGATGAGTTTTTCTTGCATACTGCTGTCGCCTAGTCCTCGACTCTGGTGAATCTTGGGAGATTGATACGAAGCCGTATCTCACAATATCATCACATCTTTCGTTAGCTAGCGAAGCCTCGAGGGTATAGTAGAATTTCTTCCCTCGTACAGGACCTGATTCATGGCCGAGGGGCATATTCGTGGTCTTTGAAAAAAAAGCGTGAGAAAGATGAACGATGAAAAACGTTGGGTAATACCTAACGAGACGGCAGCTTGAGCCTTCATTTTCAATCATTATCAAATACATTTTTTGTGGCTAGAGCTGAATCGCAGTGACTATGAAAAAAAAAAGTTGTATCATGCACTGATTTTAACACAATTCAAATACCTCATAATTATGACTATTGTGGAAAATTGAATTGATAGAATTCTTAAAGAACTTTCAACGAATGAGCACTTGTTACTTTAACAATGATTTCGTTGTAATTTCTAATTAAATCTGAAATTGAAATGTAACGTTGTGTAATCCAAAACGTTCATTCGTACAACCAAAAGTATGCTCGTATACGAAAACCATACGATTGCAAGGACGAGAGACGATAAATTTGGCAACTGTTGTTGTCTCCTGTATTCCACATTCTTATCCAACTATGTTTATGTTTATCGTTACATAAATTCGATCAACTTATAAGACTGCGCGTGCGACATTTGCGGAAACTATTTCCGCAATACAAGAGCCAAGCTCACATGGGCTAGGGGATGAAGAGCGGAGAAAATGGTTGCTCGCTTTATATTTTCCCCACCCTTAGAACTAGCACAACCAGATAGCAGTAACAGCCGCACCACAAAACACGCAAACTGTTACGCGAAAGAAGGTAAAAGAGACAGCGACTGCGAGTCTAAAAGAGAGAGAGAGAGAGAGTGACAAACTTGAGAAATTCTAGCAAGGAAGCTGGGAGAAATCGGTTCTCGAATCGCATTTCTCTATATATTCCCGGTCTCTCTTCTCCCAATTCACAAGATGCGGTTTCCACTTTACCCGGCATACCAGACTTATAGTTCTCTCGAAAAAACGCTCTCGACGAAAAAGAGGCAAGGAATGCCAACAGAACCGAAGTACGAGACACCTTGGGTCGTTATTACATATGAGGTTAGAGCAAGTTAAAATAAAATGCATTTCGTTGTCGGAAATTCGTAAAAATACACCAAAACCATCTATTTCGAATCGACTTTTATATAAAAGTGCAATAATTTCAAAAGAGATTGGACATTCGAAAGAGAAGCTCAGACTGATAATTGATTGATTATTTTCCGAATTTTCATTCGATTTTTTTCATCGTAGTTGACCAAAAAATGTATCGATCATCCCTTCTTTTCGTGTTACTCTCTCAAAATTTTATTATAGTTAACATGTAACTGCAGAGGGATGATAATGGTCTTTTGAAAAGAAAAGATCGTCACCGCAAAACTTAATGAGCTTTTTCTATGTACTCTTATGACTCTCTGTTTCCCTCGATATTTCACTCTCTGCAGCTTACGTAGTGCGTTAGGAATTTCGCAGACGAGACTTGACTTGAGTAATAAGGAGCAGAGATCGAGGAGGTTGTGTACAAAAGCTTTTCGTGCCGTATATAGCGGTCCGAGAAAGTGTAGACCCAACAACGAAGTATAACGTCGTGAATCCTTCGTGTATACCCGAGAGAGGCGTGATGTACGATGTCGTTACAACTTCCAGCAGAAAGCGAAAGATGGCAAAAGAAGTAAAGAGGATGAGAGAGAGAGAGAGACGAAAAAATTACTTCTTCGGATCTTTAACGTTGCGTGGTGAAACTTGAGACGAGCAACCATATCCACAGATAATATATCATTCCGTTAAAAAAAAAAAGCTCCCAAGCCGCATCGCTTGACCCTTTGAAATAATATTTTACATCCCTTTGCTGGGGAGCCCGCGATATTACGTATCTAAACTTTATACAACGTGGCTTTTATTTCGTCGAGTGCTCTCATTGTGTGGGGCAATACTTTCAAGAACTTCACAAGTGGAGCAAGACAAGTAGGGGGAAAATTAGGAAAAAAAAAATAAATAACGTTGCTTCAAAACTTCATAGCATGAAAAACGAAGGAGCAGAATATAAAAACTCGAGAATCTCTCTTTTTGTCTCCTTACATCATTGGGCTAATTACTCCCTTATTTTATTATCACGAAGATGACCAGTCTGTCCGCTATTTTGTTATTTTTTCTAAAATTCTTTTTAAAAAATACATTGAAAATGAATGGGATTTAGTTGTTACAATTGTGAAGTTGGATTTCATAGGAAAGGACCGAAAAATAGCTGTTTTTCGATGGCTCGAAGTGGTGAGTTATATATGAATAGGAAAAAGAAAGATTGAACACTCGCAAAAGATCGCGAAGATTCCGAAAATAATAATGGAAAGTGGACGAAAGTTAGGTTGTTATTAAAAAACGAGGGAAGGGGTATAAGATCGCGTGTTCAAAGGTTGGAAAAGCTTCCTCAAACTATCCAACTATATTTGACATTTTCAAATAATTTTGGCAGTCAATTGTGATTTTCTATATTTTTTCAACGTGAAATTCAAAGAGTCCGTTGTGTTAATTATTGGATAGAGTGATTGTCACTATTTATATCTGGCAGATCAAGGTCGGTACGGCTCTTCTAAATATTATGAAAAACTGACAGGCAGCGAAAATTTGTTGTCACAATATTTTCATATTTCATATATCCGCATACGTTGGTAAGAAAATTGGCAATAAATTTGTCTCTGTATACGGGAAAGCTAACTTAATTTTTCATCGCTCGATATAAAAATTTTTTTCAGTAGTTCCGAACGTCATAGGAAGATCGATAAAACTTTACACTAATTCGATAAATTTCGAAGGTTGTTTCCCGAAGATATTGATATCAACATTTTTTTACGAGTATAAATTCCGAAAAAGTTTGCTGTAAAAATAAATACATGACGAAAAATCCAAAAATAATCGTAAAACACCCAACGTTTTTGTGAAAATAAAAAATTACAATAACTTTATATCTCAAAAACCAAAAAAGACTGAACAACTTTCAGGCGTTGTGTTAAAAAAAAGACAAATGAAAAAAGGATGCTCTTAAGATCTGAAATGATTCAGAATAGAGACACGTGATATGACGTTTAATAATTCTTTCTAGAATTGAAGTACACGTCCAGCCCATCAAGGAAGGTCAAAGAGGTTGTAGGGTTGGTTAAAGGAGAAGAAGAAGAAGAAAAAGAAGAAGAGCAAAAACAGAAAAAAAAGAAACGCAAAACATAACGAGGACGAAAAGAACGGTGAGTAAAGTCTGGTATATAGTAAACTACTGATGGTGTACTGTTTGAAAAGAAGCAATAAAAACCACGCTCAACGGCCCATTACGCAGCCCATAAAAAAGATTAAAGTTAAACCGCCATTATGCAAAGTTACATTACTCTCTGTCTTGATGCCTGTAGCCAAGGGGTGAGAACGTAATATGCATGTTCATATTGCATATATACGTATGAGAATATACGTAGAAATGGTCTCATGACGGTTCTTAAGCGTATAACAGCAGTTCGAGAGACTCATCTACCATAAAAATACGAATTTCCATATGGGGTATACTTGCTTAATTAAAAAAATTGATAATAAAAAACTACGTTTGTGAATTTTACGGCGGTACAATAACTCTATTTATAATTTGTCTATTCTGGTAAAGGTATCTCATTTTTCCAAGGTTAACTGAGGTCATGCGCCACCATAGTAAGGTTGTTATGATGTTTTGTGATCCGAACCCACCTTCGAAAAATCTTTCCACTCACCTTTTTTTCAATGTTAAAAAACTCATCTAATGATAAATATCTTTTTGTCAAATCATCTCTACTCGGATGGAACAATTCGCGAATAATTGTTTTATCTGAATGGAGATATATTATATCAGAATGAAAATGTCTTATGAGACAAGAAAAACTAAAACAGTAGCCAATGGAATATTTGCTATTGTTCTTAGTGGAATAAAACTGTAAATTTTAGTTCGGGTCAAAAACAAATCTAATAAAACTTCGAATACGTTTGGTTTCAGAACCATAATCACGTTTGTTTTTTTTTAAATCATGAATATGCAAAGCTGAAAATATTCTTCCAAAGTGTTCTTTCTCGTCTAGTTGTGAGGCTTATTAAAAAATCGTGTGCGATAACGATAAGGGTAAGAGTCAAACTAAAACAAATTTAGTATGGAATAGCTTACGTAAATGAATATTTATATACATTCATATTGTACACGTGTATATATTTGGGCAATATAAGCAGCTTAAGCTTCGAGGACAGCAATTATAATTGTAATTGCTCGAATATGCTATATATACAATTATACATACGTATACTTCTTGTTTTGGTCTCTTATTCCCCGAGTTTCTCGTCTTTCGTGCACATATATGCCTTAGTATCACATGGGAATTGGACCTGGATGTATGAAATGCATATAACATATGTACATTTTATATGTATTCAAATTTACAGGCGAGATAACGTGCGCGAGTCTCCGTTGTAAATGGGAATTACGCTTTTTCATATATATATAGGTCACTGAATCATGCATTTGAACGTATTACGTGAAATACGAGTAACCAGGTGCCATCTGACGTCCTGATTCGAACGTTCTCGTGAACCCCGAGAGTAGAAATGATTCTGTTAAAATTTCCAGTGACCCAATCTCCTCATTTTTTTTTGTCCACTCCACACTTGTAGGGGAATGTACTTTGTCTTTTGCAATAAAATAATTTTTTATAAACGATCGTTCCAAACCCATTGACAGAAATTCTTGGAGTTATCTTTTTTGTGGGTTAATGAAAAATATACCGGGTTTTGGCAATGGGTGAAATAAAAAATGATTCTTAATGATACTACATCAAACTTTTTTAGTTTATCCGAATAAGATATGGACGAGGTGGAAGAGAAAAAAAAGAGAGAGGCAGGACAGACGTTCTACTTTCATCGTGTACGATAAAGTTAGCCGGTGAAATTGACATGTCTTTCTAGGCGAGGCGTAAATTGTTAGTCGCATCCTGCCTTACCCCCTCAGTGGGAATAGAGGATGAATTAAGGGCAGAGAATATACGTTCTGAGATGGAAGAGGGGAGGATAAGAAAGATGAGGAAAGAAGAAGACAACGATAAAAGAAGAGGCGAGAGTCACGAAGGGTTGGAGAAGGAGAGTCTCGAAGAAACGAATCTTGATTAATGGTGCAAGTTTCCAGACCCTGTCTCAGTCTCATGCTTGGAATTTATAATGGTCGGACGTATTAAAATTCAACCTCACGAGCGCGCCAAGAAACGCGTTCGTTCTTCCACTAGCCATTTTCTCCCTTCTCTCTCTCTCTCTCCCTCTTTCTCTTTCTCTCTCCATCTCCCTTTTTCATCCTTTTTTCCTTCAAGTGTCTTTCGTGCCTGTTTTTTTCTCTCTTGTCATTCTATTTTGCACCGGGGATAAAATTCTTTCACGAGTGTGCAGCGGACCAACGGTACGATGAGAATTTCCGCATTTTCGCGTAGCTCGTGAAAGGGTGGGGCAAAAAAAAAACAAAATTTTTTTCCTCCCTCGTTTCTCACACCAATAATATTCTGTCTTGTCCAAGAAAAACCGTGAGTGGGTGGGCTAAAGAAGGACGCAATTTACGTTTGTGAGATGATCATTTGTTCGAGTTTTGCATTGCAAAGCAGGTTATGTACGCGGTGGAATAAAAAATTATGAGAAAAAGAAATAATTTCTAAAGCAGGCTCAAGCGTAAACGGTGATGTTTATCTCTTCTTTTTTTTTGTGAGGTCTAAGGGCGGACAGAAAAAGAGAGAAATATTCGTTCCACTCGAAATCGGATCTTGAAAATCCTACATCCAATATGCAAGAACATTTGAGCCCTGTGACAAACCATATCATTAGGGTTTTTCGTATCATAGAGGACAATTGGGCTTTGGACAATCTCGATTGTTCGTGATAACCAAGAAAGTTCTAGGACAGCCATCAGGAGCCGAGAAAAGGGTGGAACAAGAGATAAAAACTTTGAATTGATATTAAAAAATAGATGGGTAAAAGTACATAAATATATAT
The DNA here is from genome assembly GCA_037576405.1 of Campoplex capitator. Classification (NCBI taxonomy): domain Eukaryota; kingdom Metazoa; phylum Arthropoda; class Insecta; order Hymenoptera; family Ichneumonidae; genus Campoplex; species Campoplex capitator. The sequence continues at coordinate 7,565,667 of JARBWI010000002.1, forward strand.
GTGTTTACATACATATAAAAAAGTATTAGGAGTTAAGAAGATAATCGCAGTCTCCGATGAAGAGACTCGCGATAGTGTCTAGCGATATAACCGCATGTACAGAACTTTGTTTTTTTATTCTATCGCGCACCCGACATAAATCGAAGCTTTTTCGAGTCTGCTTTTCCACTCTGGAAAATAAGCAGTTTGTAAAAGACGAGTAAAAAAAAACTTGGAATGGAGCGGAAAAGAGGAAACAAAAGAAGCCGAGTTTACGTACATTTTTGATGGCAACTTGGACAAGTTTAAGAGAAATCTTCACTCAGAAACGATTTTTAAAATAATTTATCAACGTTCGGAAATTATAGTCCATGAACATGCTGTTCAACTCGGAAATTTTCATTGCTAATGGCTTTTGAAGGTCTCTTTTTTCTATTCAATATAATTTCAATAATTTTTTCGTTATTTTTGCGATTAGAGAAGTGCCCATTTATTCTATAACTCACCTTGAAATTGTCGACAGCATGTGCTCCATCGTAAATGTAAAGATGATCGTTGCAATCCAATTGAAGTCTGTCGAATCTCAGCATGAAACGTTGGAGAATACTGTGGGTCTGAAACGTAATGGCGCAGTCGAGATTTCGCTCGTTCTGTGATGTGAGTACAGCACCATCGATCTTTCTATAAAGATCGTTCATAAAATGGTGCTTGCATACGTTGCTCATCTTGTCTGTAAAATAAACAAAAAGTAATAGGGTTCGTTAGTTTCCCATTGTGAAATACAAAAAAAATTACACAAGTTAAGTTACATATATGAGGGGAAAAATATTCCAATCGAGTTATTAATAAATATGTAATCATTGAAGAACGAAGTGCATGACGAAGCAGTTCGTTCGCTGTTTTCAATAATAATGATATTATAATTGAATAAAATAATAATGATAAATGAATGAACAGCTCGTTTGTAAGTCAATTTTGTTACTCACAATCACTATAAATATTTATAGATGCTTATTTATTGAAATATCTACCGATGTATTGAGATTTCTAGCCTCACCACATCTTGTTTTATTTTTTCTCTACTGATGTAAATGCGCATGTTTCCGAATAGAAGAGCACCGGATTTAAGCTCTTCTAGTTTTCGGAGGAGCTCATGCACATAAAACGCGGTATAAAATATATACATATATGCAGTGTGTAGATAAGAATTGAACAAAAGAACGTAAACCACACGATTTAACACTGAAAATATCGTGAGCAAGGCTTTTATTTGTCTGTTTTCTACATATGTATACGTATATATGTGTGTTTATGTATCAATGTATATAGAAAGAGAGTTGTACACATGGATAAATATTGTAACAGAAACCGCGTGGGATTACAGTAAATAAACTCTTTTTTTGTCCTCCATGGCATACGCGAAATCCACCCTCTCATTTCACCCTCACAGACACAAACTACCTTCGCACTTCGGCACCGACTCATGACTACTCCATCGTCTGCTTTATTTGTAGGTGTTTTCTTTATTTTGTGCTGTATCCATGCGCGTATTCCAAGTGCGTTGTGTACACACTCAAAAAATAGTGGAAATTCGAACCAGCGTTTAGTCCCCGGATATTTTTTCACCAGGCGACATTGTAAATACAAAAGGAAATTGATCTGCCCAATTCATTATTGTTATTACGTTTCTATATTCACTGTCCGCGCGGTTTTTATTGATCTGTTTTCAAAAAAATTCATTTGCCAAATTTTAATCTATATCGAGTTTAATTTGAAGCATCAGAATTCGTTCTTGTTTCGAATTTTCGAAATTTCAGTTTACAGAATACATGGCGCAAAAAAAAATACTAGTAGCTTGATTCCAACTTGTAAAGATCTAAATTATATGTTTGGTCCAAACGCGTCCAAATTTTTATGTCAATCAAATTCTTTTCAGTTTTGTCTTACTGTGACGTATGAATGTAAAAAAAATTTAGTCGCAACGAAAAAAAGGATTCGTAAATTGGAAAGAAATTGAATTAGATCAACCCACTATTACGATAACGGGTGGCGAAACAAATATGGCATTAACTTAACTCACGTATTTAGTTAAGGGAGTTCATCTGGCAATCGAATTTACAAACAGATATTGATTAAAAAATTTGAATACAGTTATCAATATCAACTAGATCACCTGTCAAAATTTCAGGTCCTTAGAATACTTTGCTTGAGAGAAATTAATAAAAACAGATTTCCCAATTTAACACGGTTCCTTATGCGCTTCTGTGCTTTTCCCGTCTGTAAACATGAAATTCGCAAGCATTGACAAACAGTTTCGTACGAAACTTTTATAAATCGTTAAAAAATATCTAAATAATCTTTTTACCACTTCACAAAATCCATTCGATACTTATGAGGTACGGAATAAATTAATTTGTCTGGAAGAAGGAGGTTAAACTTTGGAGGTTAAACACACTAAACATACTGAGCCGACTACGCTAGTCGTGACAGTTTTGGGTTTTGACTTGCTCGGTACCAGATGAACTCCCTTAATTTGAATGTGTAAAAAAAAATATATTTGCATTCAGATACAACTGACCCAACTATATATCGACTTGAAATAATAACGTGTGAAGTCTGACCAATCACAAGGAAGTTCAAATTAATTTAATTATACATCATGATAAAAATAATTATATTTATTTGAATGTTTTTCGTGTATTCGAATAATTTAGTTGCAAGAACTATTCTTGTAGAGAAAATCATACAGTCGTCATTAAATTTTTATATTTATTCACAAATAACCAACTGAACCTCAGAAGAACGAAAATGGTGAAATAAAAAATTATACACCGTATTGCATCTCGCATAGACAAATGAAATCTTTGCCATGATTCTGCCATTCATGGTAAGTAAAAATGTTTACTATTGACTTCTGAGACAGAAGTCAGTATTAATATGTCGCATTGGCTTCTATTATTTACATATATCCGTCGGGAGCACATTTAGTATATGAGAAGTCTCAACGCTTTGCGCCACACTGTGGCTGAACAAAGAAGGTGACAGCTCAGTCAGGACTCCCTCGAAAATCGATTTCCGAATCTGTCTGTTGCAGTATACCTAAACTGTCCGTGAACTTTTTGAGGATATCCAAATTTGATCGTAAATACAGCTTTGGGAGAGATAAGTACATCTCTGGTTATCTTAAAATTCATTTAGAAAAAATGAATTAGCAAAAGTCTTTTGAAAAAAAATTAATTCGTGGTTCCAAGAAATTAAGAAGCTTTTGTATGACTCGTCCGTTGAATGCCTTTCAAAGTTTTTGACAAGAACATTTTTCTGATTGCGCACTCGAACGATCTTTCAAGAGACATAAAGAAGCGTCTATCAACCCTAAAACATTTATATTAAGTCAATGACTATGATGATAATTCGATAGATTAATTGTTGAAGTTTATCGTAAATACAATATTTTGAATTTAAATTTTCAGTAAACGTGAGAGTTGTTAACACCAAAATCTATCATTCTTTAAGGAGTTTCGGTACAAAAGGCAAAATGTTAAGAAATTAATCAAATTTGGTGATAATGTTCTTCAACATTAAGTACGAAAACACAAATTTTTTTCAAAATTTTCTTCTACTTAGTTATCGAGTAATTACGCATTAAAGCAGATTTCTTATGCCCAGAATGTATACCTATATATATGGAAACGCTATGCTTATACACGTGAACTTTAGTCTTCAATTACTCGATAACTGTGCAGAAGACAAATCTGAAAAAAATTGTATTGTCAAATTTGGCACTAAAGAATATGTTCACCAAATTTTATAAAATTCTTAACTTTTTGAAATTTTTTGTGTTTTTAACGTGGTTTAGCATGGCAACATTGTATCGTCTGTACCGAAACTCCTTAAATCTATCATTTTTAGAGTCGAAATGATCGTTGTGTTATTTTCGTCCGTTATTCGTCGACGACAGAGTTTTGAAAATACACTTTTACTGATTCAACAAAAAATTTGTTGAATTAACGAATTTCTTTTTCTCAGGGTACATTCGAACGCATATTGAAATATATGTAAGTGATTGGGCCAGACATTTGAGTTTAATGGTAGAGCGGTCGGCCATTGCCGGTTATGACCAGTCCTCCCCTCATACCCTGCTCCTTTTCACGGAGCGTCGAATTATCCGATCGATTGGCAACCGATTGATTTGTGCCTCGACGAGATAATGGCCCGGTACGTTTAAATCCGGACGTTGGCGTGGAGAAAGAGAGAGCGAGAGAGAGAGAGAGAAATGAAGGTCTTTATCACTCCCACGACGAGCCAGACTGGCATATTGTAAAATCCAGTACGACGAAGCTTCTCTCTCGATCTCCTCTCCACCTCTGCCCCATAAGCCTCACCCTTACCTACGAAATCTCTGCTAGGCGCTTCCACGATGAACCTCAGTGTCCTCCTTCCATTATACATAGATATATTCTAAATATGTATATGCAAGAAAACGAGGAAAACTACTAAAATCGAGAAAAGCTCACAGCTCTTACGGTACTCGCTTTCTGCCTATCTCCACCCGTTTCTGTACGCGCTACATTCGATCGAATTTTCACTCGAGCTTATCAGAATCGAAAAACAAAAAGAAAATTCTCATTTTCGGGGATTAATTTGTGTAGATAGAGTAAAAAATAAAAATGTTCATTTCCCAACGCAAGCTTCATAATTGAGTCTTCACTTTTCTCATCCGATGATATTGAAGTTTGCATCAATTAAGCGTAATGCAAGTTCTTTTCGTAGCTCTCTTGTTTATGTTTTCAGTGCGCTTTTTTTCTTGCTCTATTTCTCATGCAAGCTCCAAAATGGTAGTCTAAATTTTGTGCTGGAAAAATGCCAAAAATGTTGTAACAAAATTTAAATGAAACAAGAATAAAGTGTAATTTGCCTTGTTTTACAATTGATTATAAATGTCGAAATTTACTTAAAAAAATCAAATATTTTATTCTTGATCAACGATCGTTTGTCCGAAAACGTATAACTAGAAAATTTTTACTGCATGAATCTGATGATTTTGCGTTTTCATCGCAGTCCAAATGCAGCAGCTCAGTGCAGTTTAAAGCACTCTCATTTTGTTTTTTTTTTTGTTTTTTTTTTTTCTATTCAGTTCTTTTATAATTGTTTCTTTCATTGGTGATACATGACGACAATTTCATGACGAATGTGTGGCATGAAAAGCGACTCTGAGGGTGCTCCAGAAAGTCTGTAGTGTGTAGGATTTCATGACAATAGGAATATATAAGCACGAGGAGGAAAAATGAGAGTAAGCAAGAGAATGAAGAAGAGAAGAGAAAAGCAGTATAGCAGAGAATCGTGTCAAGGGTCTCCGAGAGAGCGATAGTTTTCCGGATGCTTTCGTCGACTGTGGAAAGCTCGTTGGACGTATACCATCGTATGTAGGTCGAACGTTTTGCCGAGGTCGTGGACTCTCTCTCTCGAGAGAGAGAGAGAGAGAGAGAGAGAGTGTTCGGTATCCCATATCATATACATATATACATGTTCATACGCTTAAGCATATAACAAGAACGGAAGAAAGAGAGTCGATATAAACTCTAAGGTAAGGAGATAAAGTCAGGATTTAGTCAGACCCAAAGCGTTCCAAGAATTCCAACGATTTTCACAAATTACAACAATCTTTCTGGAAACTATGTCTCACGAGATTCAATCTTTTGCTTGATTAGTTGTTTTTTTTAGATACCTTTCCCTTTGTTGGAAGAAATAATGAAATCGGCACTTGATTTTCATTAGTGAATAACTCGAAGTTGTTTACATTCTTGATATTAATGAATTGTGCTTTCCGGAACTGTATTTTTCATCCTAGTTATCGTGAAATATCAGCTGAAAGCCATGAGTTATAAAAAGATCTCAAGTGAAAAGAAAAATTTGATATGAAAGAAAAATGGTAGGGTATTTGCTGAATTTCTTGTAATTTCAAGTGAATTTCGTATTTTTTTCTAAGTGAATAAGTCCGCTTTTTGTGTTGGTCGAGTATAAATGAATTGCTCATCATCGGATATACATGTACTTACGCGAGCACATAGTATACGTACATTTCTTTAATGACGGCTCTCATTGAGAATCCCTATGAATTTCTGAAAGCAATGTGGTAAAATTGTGCTGACGAGATGTCGAGAGAGAACGTATAATTCAGAGTATTTTCGTTCCCGGAAATAGAAGCTTCAATATACAGGATCCCCTCCGGTCACTGGACCGAAGAGCCGAAGAGTAGCATGCTACGTCTCTTACACTCCTTGCAAAACGTGTGTATATATATATGGGCCATTGACCGCCAGACAACATCGACAGGTCCCTGACCCTTGCCCTTTGGGATTTCGATCGCAACATTTTCTATCCTATTCACAGCCCCGAAAATCGCATATCATTTTACTATTCATAATATTTGGAGTAACGACTATTCGGTACATGATAATAATGAAATTTTGTAAAATTGGTATACAAGTTTTTATCACGGTGTTTACAACGATCTAATTTTTTATTATGAAAAATCATAATATATTCATATTTATATGTGAAAAATCAAAAAATGCGATGCAGAATCTCTAAATATTAATATTAAGAGCTCAACTTTTAACAGGCGTATTTTTATACCTAAACGAAACTTCTCAACTTGTTTGGAGAAAGAAAGAAAAAATTTCGTTTTTTTTAATCACCCTACTGTGCATGAAATCTCGGACGGATTCATGGATGTTGGGAATGGTATACTCTCGGTTAAGGAGATTGGCTACACACAACAATGTTGCCATTTTAAAAGCATAGGAAAATTCGAAATGATTAGAATTTAATGAAATTTGGTGAGCATATTTTTTGGATTAAATATGAATATACAAATTTTTTAAGATTTTTCTTCTACATAGTTTTCGAGTAACTTAACACTAGAGTTTACATCCGTAAGCATAGGATTCTGATATATATAGGTATATTTTTTGCATATTGTAAACTCCAATTATTCGACAACTATGTAGACGAAAAATTTGAAAAAATTTGTGTCATTGCATTTGATGCTAAAAAATGTTATCACTAAATTTTATTAAATTCTTATCATATTGTCGTATGTAGCCATCCTCCTTAATCGAGTTATCTCAAATTTTTTCTACAAATGAAAGCTCGCAGAAAAAAAACAGGAATTGACACGGGAAAAAATTTATCGCACTATCATTATTTATTGCGTTGGAAATAGATTTTGGAAACAAACTCGTTTTTCAGCTTTTCCGGTGTGGTCCACCTCCTTAAACTATTCGTTATCTATGAGGATTCAATACAATCTCTGGGTAATATTATTGAAAAAACGTTTCCATGCATTTTAACGTCAATTTCTAGATCACGAACAAGCTTTACAAATGTTTGAGAAAATCCCGTACAAAATTTGCAACAATCATGATCAATTTACAAAAAAACCGGAATGAGTTTTTTCTTCGATGAATATTTTCAAATAAATATTGTATTCCCATCGTTAATCATCGTAAAAGAAATTGGAAACACACGTACTAACCTCGACATCAGTACAAATATTATTGCTTAGTAAGACCTATTTGTGGTTGTTTTTTGTAATGAGCGGTTGTTTTTTTGTTTTTCAATCATTTTGAAGGAGTAGAAAAAGAGTCCATGGAATGTCGTAGGAGCAATCAGCCAGCTCTAATTAGCGAGTAATTGAGAGAGAATTATGGCAGCTGATATGGTATTTAGGAGGATGTTGGGAAACGTCTCTGAGAGCATGCCCCAAAGATGCAGGAGACATTTCTCGGCATCACCTGAAGTCAATATCAGCTTCCTTCATTATCTTTCAATGATTCGCTGATCAAGAGACACCGCACTCTTATACTCGCGAATATGACAGTTTTCGAAGCATTTTTTTTTTTTTTATTTTTACAGATCAAGCGAACGAAAACCTGAGGGAGTTGCACTTACTAAATGATACTTCTTGTCTTTCATCAATTTATTTTTTGGTAATTTCTCTCATTTTCTGCTTTTTATTCGTTCTTTCTGGGTTCAATTAATTTATTTTTCAACGCATTCGATGAATTGCTTGGAAATTTTTTAACTTCTTTAAAGATATTTTTCTTGAATGCAAACAAATTAGGAAGAGCGATATTAATGTGGGTTCAATTAATTTTTTTTTCAACGCATTCGATGAATTGCTTGGAAATTTTTTAATTTCTTTAGAAATATTTTTTCTTGAATGCAAACAAATTAGGAAGAGCTATATTAGTGTCGGATCTTGCTTATTACTTTTTCTTATTACGTTTTCGTTTTACGGATCTTGCTTATTACTTTCTTGCTTATTACGTTTTGTTTGGAAGTTTACAAGCTTTATTTAAGATCGTCGGTAGCCAATTGAGACAAGTATATTTTCGAATAAAAAATAAATAAATAAAAACAAACTGCCATGAATCTTTATACGAGAAGGACCACATTTCAATTTACTTTACTGCACTGAGAAAAGAGTTTAGTTGAATTAACCAAGGCTTCGTAGAATACGTCAAATAAAATATTTCGTTCATTCAAAAAATCGTTCAGTTGCACGAATTATTAATTTTATTTCACTAAACAAAGATACCAATTGAATCAACCAAATGAGATTTGTTGTCGTGGATTTTGTTGGATCAACGTAACATATTTTTCATTTAACGAGACTGATATTTAGTATAACAGAATATTACATTGGACGTATTTCACGAAGCTATTTGGTTGATTCAACTATTCTCTTTTCTCAGTGTGCAGTGGGCGATTCATAACATTCAAAAAAAATGTCCAAGACAGAAGAAAATAATAAAGAATGCTCATAAAATTCCAAAATAGGTACATAGATTTTCCAAAATCTTTTGCTGTTCAACAACGTATACTTTTGACGTGAACAAGCCACAGGGTGCATATCGAATGTAAAAATATGCATGTTCTTGCATTCAAATGATGAGAGTTACTGTAAGTTTATCAACATGCGTGATACATCGGGAAAATAGAAGAAAAAAAAACAATACTTAATTCCGTATTGTTGGAATAAAACGAATTTTTATTATATTTTCAACTTTCATACCGGCCTCAAGGCTACTGAAGTTAACGACCTTTGCGGGTCGAATTTGACCCTGTGCATTAAGCGAACGTTTATTCCGTCAAAACATGCGAATAGAACGTAGAATGAAATTGTAGTAGCTGTTTCGTGTATACATTAAGAATTCGGCAGTATACCTATTTCCACTGCTTATTTAATCTGCCTCGAATCGTCCAATTTCAATTCATCACCGATTATTTATGAACCTCAAAATCTTTCCCAATGATTGTTTAAAAAATTGTGATTTATACAAAATCTTAAAAAAATCAACAACTGATGGTGCAAATTAGCATCGGATTGCAGTCAAAGGGTTTAAGAGCATGGATCAGTCCGTATCTCGCCACCGTGAGTGCGAGAGAGATAGCTGCAAATTTCGAAATTGAAATTCTTCGATACGGTTTGACTGATTAGAAAACGGCCTCGTCAGCCCATTTTTGCCATCGCCCTGCGTGGGCTGACAGAGCCGTTTTGTCATCGGTCAAACTGTGCTGAAGAATTTCAATTTCGAAAATTCGAAGTGAGGTTAGGTGACTGATCCATGCTCTTAATGTATACAAAAAGTATGTAAAGTATTGATACGTAAGTAGCTTTTTCCGGTGACTCAGTATACATGGATTTCGGCTTTATAAATCATCGATCTGTAATCAATGATTTCTCGTACTGGATGTGCTTCGTGGTTAGAAGTTTGAAAAACAGTGGAGTAAAATATAATTGCAGCCGTGGCATACCTAGTTTTGTGAAGACAAAAATTTTGATACTCTTACACGCGATTACTCACTCACGAGAAATGGTATTTCTGACGAATCACAAAAAGTCATAAGATATAAAAAAAAAACTATTTATTGATATTGGAAAATGAGAAATTTTGTATTGAAAATTGCATTAAGATTGACCCGAAGATCGTGTGAAAGTTCACGACGTTTAAGCATTCAAATGCATTTTACGCGACTGTCTAAATTGATCCGACAATTTTTCCATTTTGTTACAAACCACAAAACAAACGCAATGAAACATGTAAGCAAATATTGAAATGAAGAAATTGATTTTGAAATATCTCACTACGTCCGTATGTTAAATGCTGCAAAATTATTTTAAAAAATCAGTGAATTTCATTCGAAATGTCGAGGATCGTGAAAATTTGTCGATTTCGAATGGAAAACCTCGTATTATATATACGCTTGTAGAAAGACGAGCAAGTAAGCAAGCAAGCGGCAAGCGCGGCCACAATGTCGGCGTATAAAACGAGACGGTAGAATGACAAGGAAAACGACAGGGAGGGACAGAGACAGAGAAAGAGGGAGATAAAGGATCGAAGGGAGAATCTCTCTCTCTCTCTCTCTCGGTTTTGGCCTACGGGATCGTATATACGTTGAGGGCTGTGCACCCTCTAACACACGAACCCACCCTACGCTCCCTTTACTCTAGAGCCCACGAGCCACCCTCGCTCGTCTCGCTCACTCGCTCACTTGCCGATGTAAGCCCACGGCGATCAATATTACTCTCTTCGAACGTGTACACTGCTTTCGTGAAAAGCAGAACACTAACGAGAAAGCGAGAGAAAAAGTGTAAAAACGTGAATCAAAAAGAAAAATGAAAGACCGGAAAAAACGAGAGAGGATAGTTCGAACATCATACACCATGTTTTTCCTCCCACTTCGATGCAGACGAGGCAAGTATTACTATTCCCGACTAAATCTCTCGAAGAAACATTAATGCGCAACATTTTTCATTTTCTTCAAAAAAACAAGAACAATTTTCAACAGCCTAAAAAAATCACTGGATCCAGTTACAGGTGTGAATAATTTTCAACCATTTTTCAAGACCCACGAGACGAAACCAAATCGGATGAATCACTGATCTCGTCCAATAATTTCGAATTCTTGAATTTTTTATCGCAATCAGAGAACTCGGATTTTTACCCAGGATAAAATAAAACGCACCGTGCAGAATGTTAACGACGTTTTGCTCCAAATACGAATAACGCACTAAAAAAAATTCGTTGAAACGAGCATAAATTATTTTCATTTTTTAACATAATCCACCGATCAAGAACTCCAATAGTAAAAGAAAAAGAAACAAAAATCACGCACTCCTCTTACGTTTTCTGAAAAGCACAAAAAATCGCGTTGAACGCAAACACTTTTATAGCGTGACCTAAGCCAAATCTCGTAAAACAGCATAATAATCGGAATAAAAAAAAAATGTGTAAATATCGTGAGAACAGTAACTCACAATTTTCATTTTTTCCCTCAGCCATGGCAGTGATAGTCCATCCGGCGATAGCAAAAAGGAGGGTCCAGCGTAAAACCGGAGGACCCTCCGAGCACCACCACATATTTATTAATATGTTTTCATCGACACAGTATGCAAAACAAATGAAGCACGACACAGAAAGTCATTTTCACTGCTAAGCCTGTAGAAATTTTCAACATTTTCGACGTTTTATTGAAAATTATTTCGTCCTTTTTTTCTTTCTTTTTTTCTGAGTGTATTCGCTCGATAATTAGTGACACTGAGGAATAAAAAAAATGAGACAACTACCACGAGGCGAGGAAAAACGACATGTGAGAGGAAGGTGTGAGAAATGGGAAATTGGCGATAACAATGTCCACACGGTGCAGCGCCCGGCGCGCGACTGAGCACTGATATTTCCCGTGTCCCTTCGATCCAATTCGTACGTACACTCGCCACTACTGATACTACTTACTATACAGTACATATATATTTATCCATACCATCTCAACATCTGTATACAATTCGTACAACTGTACGTGAGAAAAGGTGATAAACAAAAGGGCGTAAAATATGGAATTTCAGGCGCAAACTCGGCCGAGTTACGTTCTTTTGTTTTTCAGCATTGAATATAACATATATCGAGGTATATATGGAGATAGATATATATCTGGCCAAGTTTGGTCGCGAAAGTGAATGAGCGCCTGCGCGTCACGAAATTAGGGTGGGTCGTACAATACTCCCCCGACCCTACTCCTGCGCACGCTCCCCCATTCACCCCTCGTCGTATCCACTGAACGGGGCACGGAGTGAGAGCACTCTGTCCTTTGCCTGGTTTCTCTGTCGGCTAAACTCCCGCAAAGTTTTACGTCCATCCGTCTTTTTCAGTGCACTGTCATCGTCAGGAAAAAAAAAAAATATAAAAAATAGCGGTGTTTTTCGAGCGTGATTCCCTCGCGCTACAGGGCGATTTAATTTAACTTTGTGTGCACCGGCAAAGAAAAGATTCACTGGAGTACGAAACATTGCGATTAGGCACGTATGAAATTTCGTTGTTTTTTTTTTTCTACTTTTTTTCATATTTATGGTGTCGAAAATTTATTGATTGAGAAAACGACCTGATTGAAGCAATCGGATTGAGGAAGACTGAACAACGCTTTTGAATGTTTCCATTCGAATTTTTCAAAGTTCCCGCCAACGAGAAATCGAACGACCGAGCTGCCATCCACTGTCAATTTTTGCACCGATTGGTGCAAAATGGTTTGGATTAATCGACTTGAACGATTATTAAATTTATTCATAACCCAAAACAAAATTTCTTTCTTTTTAATGGAGTAATTTTTTTTTCATTTACACGATTCTCATTCGTTTTTTCATTCTTATTTTTCAATTGTTTGAATCTTTACTATGCGGAAAACACGTAAACTTGCGTATATCCTCGGGTGATGCAAAAAAAATCGATAGTTTTTTTTTTTTTATTCGGTTTGACAGCTGTTAGTACTTGTCAAAAAAGTAACTCTCCCAAAGCTTGAAAAAAAAAAGTTTTTGAAAGTCGCTCAAATTACTTTAATATTTTGTTTCGGTATCGATCATGATCCAGATATTTCGAATTCTTTGTCTCGCAACGAAAAATATAAATATTTCATGAAGCAGTGGTTTACCCAAAATTTGGATCTTTGAAAAATAAATTCAATGGCCGCGCGGGCCACTTGAATTTGAAAAATATTAATTTTCAAATCGTGATTGTCAGCCATGATCGAAAAAAAAAATTAGAAAAGTTATTTGAACTACCTCTAAAAAATTATTCTTAGAGCCCACATTTTCGGAGAGCTACTTTTTTGACAAGTACTAACAAGTAACGAGTTCTGTCGGGCTCAATCGAAAAAAAATATTAATTTGCACAACACCTTAGGGTGATGCACCCCTCTCGAGTGCATCCCCATCACTTTAACCCCACTTTTTCCCTCACTTCACTGCTCCGTTCCTGTTTCTGCAGGACCCTCCGATGTATTGCGCACAGCCACTTTTTCCCAATACACTACTGTATCACATTTACAATTTGCACGAGGATTGAAGGAAACTGTGGAAAACCCGACCGATGCAAACGGCTATATTTTTACTCAGTTTCAGCTGGTCAGAGCCAATAGAAACTGAAACTGTCTTCCGCTCAGTGATTGATGCGCGAGCCGGTACACGGTGCACCCATCCAATACTTGGATGGGTGACCTCTTATCCGGATGGGTAAAGAATGTTCCATGATGTTAGGGAACAGTCTTGAAAGTTTCACATTTTTCTAGGTGAAGAAATGAAGTTCCGTGTATTAACGAAGTTCATCTGGTACCGAGCAAGTCAAAACAAAAAACTGTCACTAACGTAGTCGGCTTCGTGTATTTGGTGTGTTCCAAAACTTCCAAAGTTTAACCTCTGTCTTTGAGACAAATTATTTTATTCCGAACCTCATAAGTACCGAATGGATTTTACGAAATCATAAAAAAGTTCTTTGGATATTTTTTTAGCGTTTATAAAAGTTTCGTTTCGAAAGTTTCGTTGTCCATGCTTGTGAATTTCATGTTTGGCAAAGCCACAGAAACGCGTAAGAGACCGTGTTAAATTAGGAAATCTATTTTTATTAATTTCTCTCGAGAAAAGTATCCCAAGGGCTTTAAATTTTGACAGTTGATTTTGTTGATACTGATAACTGTATGCAATTTTTTTTTTAAATCAGTTTCTGTTTGTTAATTCGATTACCAGATAAATCATTTCAAGTAACATGAGTTACCTTCTTTTGTTATAAGAATGAACTTCATTGTTTCAGACTTAAAATATTTCATTTTAAAGATTGCACAGTTTTACGTAAGTTTCTTTTATAAAAATCAATAATTTCACAATAATTTGGAACTTTTTTATGGAGTTTGTTCAGGAAAATTGTCAATTTTCTCAACAGAAACAAACAAAAAGGTCAACAGAAAATTAATTGCTCGATTACTTTTCAACTGAGTTTTAGAATTTCGAAAAAGATATTTTTTTACACTGTTCAGTTTATCGACATGAAAATATTCAAAATATCAATACGATAGTGTTTGCCTCATTAAAACCCAACGAAATTCCTCATTTCTATACAACAAAATGTTTATTCATAGTGCTTAAACATTTCAATTTTTTTCATTTGGAACCTGAAAACTAAATCGATCAAAAGTATCAAGGTCAACATGTTTCCTTGCGTTTGGTTCCAGTTTTCCACTGAAATAATGATTTTTTAGAGTACTCTCATATCAATATTAAGAATGTCGTTTAATGATTTCGGAGTAAGAGAATTTTGGACAACACCTTATTATGAGCACAGAATAGTGACAATAACATAGTATGGTTTTACAACTGATCATTTCGGAATTTCGAATATACTTATAATAATTTTTGGCTTATTTTATTACAGCATTTGGTCCACTTTTCATTTATTTTTAACACGAAGATCACTAAATTTTCATTATTCGTTATGAAAATTCACCGACCTCATATATTTTACTACTATTACAATAATTTTGAGATAATAATTAGCTCTAATACAAATAGTAGAGAGAAATACTTTTGGAAATTAGCTAATAATATACTTTAATATACATTCTTTCAGAATTTCAATAATTGTGTTGGGTGAAAAATCCCAAACCATTGGGAATTATCCTCTTAAAAAAAAATATTCCAAAAAAAGATGAAAACTTGCAAATTCTTGAACGAGAAACATAATTTGGGTCGATTCGGACCAGACTTGTTATCGCTAAATGTTTTGAACCATTTATTAGTCAAATAAAGTGATCGGAGTCTTGAATTGTTTTGTGCGTCATGGCAGATCTAAATTAAATCACAGTGAAATGGATTTTGGGGAAATTTGTGTTTCAAATTTGAATCATGTTACGCATTATTCTTCTTTGAAATAAAGTCAGAATGATTAATGGTAGAGGAAAATAATCAACATTTCTGAAGCGATTAAAAATTCAGTTGCGACAGCTTTTTGTTTAAACCACCAAACGGATCATCGTTTGGATCATCGACGACGTAAACCAACTGATTTTCTAGATTGCGTTTTTTAACAATTTCTTTGATAGTACCCATGTACTCGTAAAGACTGTTGAAACCAAGACTGAGATATGGAATGTAACTCCCGGTCAATTTGAAGAACTCGTCTGTAAGAAATTTTGTTATTATTTCGTTTGAAAATCTGGTTTGTTACAATCGTAATGTCATTTATTTTTACCGTCGAGTTCATTCTGAGGTATACCGCCATGATGAGACGAGATACAGTATTTTAGAATTCTGGTAGTTTCCTCCATAACTCGAAGTTTGAAAATAAAATTTCTTTATGAAACAAAAAATACCAGAAACAAAACTATTAGACAATAGGTGTTCAATGGGCTGTCAAAAATGATTCAACTCGAAATTTTCCTAAAAATTAGTTTTCACTATTTAAGTATTCTCGTGAATACTCATCTATATCCGTTTATTAAGGGTGTTTCGCCTTACCTGCAGATACCTCGCCTCCGAAAAGGTCTTTTTCAAACATTCAATAGTGTTCTTTGAGGTTAGGTGTCCCGCTTTGCGTAGTTATTCCAGAGAACATAGATTTATGTTCTCTGGTTATTCATCCAGCCAGACCAAATAAAATTAATAATATTCGTGACACAGTGAGCTGAACGAAAAAATAGGGAAAAGTGATTTCGTACGAGGAAACAAACGCAGGAATTTCTAATTTTTATGAATCATCAGTTTCAATATCAACGTCGCCAACTCCATATGTCTATACGACGTGGCATCGCGTTCACGATTCTTAGGTCTCCTAACCTCCAAATTTGTATTGTTAGGTTATGTCATAAGAACGAATCCACTACGATTGTGATAAAAGCCGCTAATTTCGAAAATACAATTTTCTCATACCGTTTGACGAATTGGGATGAAGAATGCCACCTATTTTTGCAAATTTCCTACACAAGTTAAGCTTTTTACATCCTGATTAGTCGATTGATGTGAAAACCGGGCGTACAGAGACAACAAAGATGGATCCCATTCTCGATCGCATTTTCGTTTGTATAGATATCTGTTTATTTAAATTCTTTTAACCTATATTGAACATGGTTCGAATAATAAATGTCACTGGCTGGAGAGGAATATTAAAAATTCTTTTTTTCGATAACGAAACGGTAAATAAAGATATTTTCGTGCAAAAATACGTCACGATTTTTTTCTTGTATGTATATACGATTTGAAAGATCAGAAAAAAAAACTATCGTGAAGAATTACACTCTATCTGAGCGATGAATTTTATCGAAATATCAATAATAATTAGGTGTAAATAAAAAAAAACATTTGTAATAAAGTGTTTTCATGAAAATTACAAGAAAATAATTTCGTTGAATCATTTTTTAACAAAGTTTAAAGTTTAAAAAGACAAGAATGATGAAGTTCTGCGAGTGAACAATAAAAAAACAAATAATCCATTTTGAAATTGTGGATGAAATTTTGATTTTTATTATCCATGAATTATTGTAGTGAAACTTGAGTTTTGTTGTTTTTCGTGTCAAATACCTACTGCTCAGGGCTTATTACACCGATGAAAATTTGAAGTGTTGCCAACTACGCCGCAGTTTTATAAATCCAATGGACCGAAGCTCGTCGTATTCACGTGATTAGCCCGCGTTTCAATTATTCTGTTAAACATTTCCGTTCACCGATGACCATCTGCATGATGAATAAGGCGAATTTTTTTTTTTTCCTTTGTTCAACACTGTCGAACGACCAACATATTTTAATTGTTGCGCGAATGAATTGACAAAGCTTATTAAAATCAATCAATAAGAATACAATATTTTCTTGTACATCGCTCGCTTTGCCCCAGTGTTAATTTTCTCCATTTTTGAATCTCGATGTACAGAAAACCATTGCGAGTTATCGGAGTCCTGTAACAGGTGGATGCGCTTCAAGAACATGTAAAAATTATAAAGATTTCTGATGTTTCAGAAGAAAATCCCGAGAACAAATAGTATACGATATTTTTTGTTTACGAAGAGCTTGCATATACGATATAAAATATCTTTGTGGAGCTACAAAAGTTTTGGCAATGCTTCTTTCTCTTTTGTGTGTAGATACTACGACATATATGTGTTTGTATGTGTGTTTCGAATTGAAAGTTTTTCACGAGACAGTGGGAATATACGACGCAAAGTGGGTATACCGAGAAGAGGTTTGCAGATGTCATTTATCTGCCGGGGTTGCGCCACTTGAAGCACCAGGGTAGTTTGTATCAGCGAACCGTGAAGTTGGATGTTCTTTCTCGACTAGTGCAACAGAAAGTTTACGCGATTTCGTATCTTATATATATAAACGCACTCATATTATACGTATAAATATAATTCGTTGCGGTAGAAATAGTACAACGTGGTACAACGTGGAGTTCTCTCGTAGGTTTGTAATTAGAAATTTCACAGATTTTTTTAGTTTTTTCTTTTCCACCTGGTTACCTCTCACTCGTTCTTTTGCTCTTCCTCGTTACTGCTATCCCTTCTGTGTATATCCGGTGCGCTTTTAGGCACGTTCTCTTAAATCAAATACACCGTTACATACTCCAAGCGTGTAATGTTATCGTAATAATTATGGTTTTGGATTCGAGCATTAAATTCACCATTTTTCTAACTTTGAGTAATCATGATTGTTTTCGGGATTCAAGTATATTCGTTCTAAGTTCCATGCAGAGGTTCACCTGGTAATCGAATTAACAAACAGATGTTGGTTAAAAAATTTGAATACAGTTGTCAATGTCAACTAGATCACCTGTCAAAATTTCAGGTACTTAGAATACTTTGTTTGAGAGAAATTAATAAAAACAGATTTTCCAATTTAACACGGTTCCTTATGCGTTTCTGTGGTTTAACCGTCTGTAAACATGAAATTCGCAAGCATTGACAAACAGTTTTGTACGAAACTTTTATAAATGCTTAAAAAATATCTAAAAAACTTTTTTGCCACTTCGTAAAATCTATTCGATACTTATGAGGTTCGGAATAAATAAATTTGTCTGGAAGAAGGAGGTTAAACTTTGGAGGTTAAACACACTAAACATACTGAGCCGACTACGCTAGTCGTGACAGTTTTTTGGTTTTAACATGCTCCGTACCGCAGATGAACTTCTTTAAGTTATGAATAAGGGATTATCTCGAGGTTCAGAAGAGCGCTTGACCCGAGTACATCGCGCATAGAGCACACGCATTTCAATTAATAATTTCCCAATTATTGGATTATATAAAATCGATGTTTCATCGGTCAGGTCGTTTGTACTATACGCGATATTGGAAAAGGTCAGATTACGGGAATAGACATGACCCCGAAATGCAGAGCGTAGACGTACGCCGGATTACAATTCATGAACGTTTTCAATAAAAGTCACTGCATTCAACTCAACCAGAATCACGTGGCCGAGATCCCGAGCGAGATACGCAAGCGCAGGCTTTAAGAATTAACATGGATTTTGAAATTGTAGAAAATTAATTTTTTTTCAAATTTTTCATCCAGTAGTTATGTCAAAAATATTTTCCCAAAGTTTTGGGTCAATAGAAATGAAATATTCGGCCGGGGACATCAGAGGCATATTCGCTCATTTCTCAAAACTCCACTTTTGGAGTCGGCAGACACGATTTTTCAGTAACTAATGCACTGATCTTTTTCAAATTTCTTTTTTTATGACAACCTTTTCCACAAGATATAATGATCGACGTTTTACCAAAAACCATTCTCCTTTATTTGTATATTAACTCATGTCCTAATTTTTTTGCCTTCTGAAGCATCACCGCAGTCGTTTTTGACTTGATTGTATTTTTAGCTGTGAAACTGGTTTTACAGAGACAAACTGACTCGACACTATAAAAATCTCGTCGTTTTTTACAAAAATATCTATACAAGAATGGCTGTAATTTTCGTATGATCAAGTTTGAATAGAAATACACGCGGTCAATTTTGAAAAGATCTCTTAAGAGGATGGGTCAGTCCGTATCTTGCCACCGTGGAGAGAGAGATAGCTGCAAATTTCGAAAGTGAAATTCTTCGATACGGTTTGACTGATTACAAAATGGCCCTGTCAGCCCATCTTTGCCATCGCCCTGCGTGGACTGACAGAGCTGTTTTGTGATCGGTCAAACTGTGCTGAAGAATTTCAATTTCGAAAATTCGAAGTGGGGTTAGGTGACTGATCCATGCTCTTGAGGAACAGGATCAGATGTGATGCGTCAAAGACGCTTGACCGCATTATAACTCTTTGAAAAATTAATCTCAAAATATTGTTACGTTTAATAAACGACACTGTTAAGAATTCAATAGCTTTATTTATATTTGCAAAGAAACCGTCCTGTCGTATTCCCGTCTTTTGTCAGACTGTCTCTAACAACCCTTCGTTATTATCGGCACGTTGAGAGAAAAAATGATTGAATTTGAAAACATATATTTATTTATTAAATCAAAGTATTATTTCGATTATTTATTTGTTGAATCAAGACAATCACTGTTTTTTTGATAACATATTTTCACGGATTTCACGAACCAAATAAATATATGAGTGAACCAATCTAATATGTTTTGGCGAATAATGGAATAAATGATTTTTTTGGTTCTAGTAATTTTTTTTCTCAGTGCATTAAATATTTTCCCGGCTCAACATCACATTTTGCAATAGAAATCAATCTTCAATTTATTTAATTAGTGGATTAAGTTTGTTTGAATTTATTGTAAAAATTATTTGTCTAGTTTGAAGCGCTCATATCACTTTCAAGAAGAATTTGATTAGCATTTATTCACAGAAATAATACCAAGATACTTTGAATGGGATAAAAAAAATGTACAAAATGCAAAAGTCAAAACGTTGATCAATTTTATTTACAAAAGTTCATCAATGTACTCGCTATTTTGTGTAACACCGAAGTGCAAATTGTACGCGCCAATGTTGTTTCTGGTTTTCGAAGTCCATCTGCTGCCGTTTCGGTTCGTTGTAGTTCACAATTCGTGATTCAGTTAAAATCGATTTTGAACCAACGATATTAATTCGGTAAAATAATGGTCGTGAGTCTAGCTGCGCTATGGACATGTTTTTATAAACTTTTCTGACTTTGGAGGTTTTATCAATTGCTTCTCCTCTATATAATTGCGAGAAATCCTGATTAAAAAAATATTCAACATACATATTTCAGGTGTTTTTTTTTGCAGTTGAAAAATGTATGAATTTAAGCATTTACGAATTCAGTTTTTTATTCTCAACTCACCAATTAAGAAAATAAGTAGAACTTTCGTTTAGCATGGAGTAGACGCTTTTCAATTCGTTATAGAAGGTTTGGGCATATTTTCATAAATTCCACCGCACTTGTCGACTTTCTAATCATTGAAGAAGATAAATGTGTATCAATAAAATACATCGAATATGTGTGATAACATAGGCAAGCGAAAGTAGTCGAATGAACTCACGTGACAAAAAATTGCAGTGTCTTTATCCTTGCAGTAATCTTGTGGGTTCGTACATTTACGTGCATGTTCCTCCTAAATTTTTGAATGACACGATAGATCATATTTCACTTTTTATTTGTTTCCATTCTAATAATATTTGTTTAAATTCAAAGCTTCAGAAAAATTGCGAATATTATTAAATGTTTGTCTTGTCGATCGACTTACCGCATTTTTTCGATCAAAAGAATGTACAGCAACAACAACAAGTAGAAGCATGGAAATGATGAACAGACACTTCGAAGACACTGGGAATTGGAATGTTCAAAAATCAATTATACGCTCTTATAAATTCTACATCTGTTTCTAGCTTTATTCAGCAAAAACCGTGGTAATTTCTCACATAAAAAAACTTTCAATAATTCGTTAGTTGCACGTTAATCAAGGAATTTGAACGAATAATCATGTTAAACCTTCGATTTCACTTCTATTTTTACCGCTTATTTTCAAACACTTTTTTCTCTCGATTTAATGGTTCAATTTAATCTTGTTAAGGATGATTTTAAATTAATTAAATGACCATTTTTGGATATTTTGCTAATCTTTTCAAAATTCACTTCAGAAATCACAATATCCTGAAAAAAAAACTGTTTGGTGAATGACTGTAAGCTGATAGAAACTATTTTAACCGTTTTTAAATAACCTATTCAAAACATTAAAAACTCTATTAGCTGCTTGCAGGCTTGAAATTAGTATTCTTATTGGCAGATATGAAAAAAATAACGTCCGAAGTATTTGGCGAAATCGTAATTACGAATGATACACTGTGTAAATGAATGTGAGAAACACCCCGAGTCCTTCGCCAGAAATTTCATTTTTCAACTAATTTTTATGTTGGAATATTTTTTTCATACTCATTTCTTATTCTTGTTCTCTCTGTATAGACTAACTATATTTATAATTAATAAAAAAGAATTTTATTGGAGGTAAACAAGTTTTCTCAAATTTAACTATTAATGATTTAAATTTTGATTTATGGAATGACTTCTCGCGAGGTTGAGACTCAATTTTTGGTCGAGTTTGATTCGACATATCGATCATGAGATTGCGACTTGATTGATGGTAATTAAAAATACGAGAAAGAACTATGTCTTTATTCCATCAAAACGATTTTCTAACGTTTCGACAAAGTCAAAAGTATTTTTTGCGAAATCTCGAAAGATGAAAAAGTTAAAAAAAAAATAAACCAATAACTCTTTGACTGAAAATGGTAACCATTTTCCCTAAAATGTACCAGTGTTTGTACTTATAACGGTTTGCTTTTATAAATTAACTTTTCTTTTATCTCAGTTACTCAGTACACTATTATAAATTATAACAACTCAATGGACTTACCCATCGTGTATAGATACTTTGCCTTACGAACTTTACGAAAGAATGACGCACGAGACGTCTTTTGACCTTTTTATATCTGCTAGAACGTGTGTGTATCCATGTGTATCCAGATGCTTAACTCGCTGTTATGTCGAATAAATTCTGACATGTGGCAAAATGCGTATGGCGTTTAGGAACTCTTCCCACACATTCTGACTTCATGTGCTTAATTATTATCCAATAATGTCTTATCATTCACACACTTGTCGGGTTTGAGTCGTGAACAAAAATGCTTAGTGGGTTGTAAAGTCCCAAAGCTTGGGGTTACAATTATGAACGATTTATCGTAAATCACGACGTCATTTTACTCTCAATTATTTATATTTCGTACGTTTGCACTGTATTCTAAAAATTCTACGTTCAAAATTCAACGGAAAATATTTTCTTCTGTTCATGTATAATTTTTTTATCAACATCAAAATTTTTGAATTTTTCGAAAATGAGACCATTTTTCATGACGAATTCCGTTCATCCACTACTCCACGTAAATATGAGTTTATCGTTTCAAAAGTCAGTCAATAATGGGACATAAAAAACGGTGTATTTTTTCCTCGATCGATAAGCGTTTTTTCTCTATTCTTTCTCACCTGTACCTCATATTTTTTTCAATTTCAAGTCGTGATAACAGCTCAAGACGAGTATATTTGCATATGCTACGCCGGCTCCGCCCGGCAGTCGGTCTGAATTTTATTTATTTTCTCCAACACTTGCGATCGTCTAAACCAACAGAGCAAATTTAAAAACAGTCGTGCTGTCCTGATTGCAGATCGTTTCATAAAAAATATAAAAATTTTTTTATATTGACTTATTTTTTTTACGAATTCAAGAAAAAAAGAATTGATATAAAACGAAGAAAGGTATTTCTTTCCGAGCTTTCGATGTTGCGATAGACCAAAAGCACACATTTAAAAAAAAAAGACGAACAATTATTCGAAAAAAAAAATAGTTTCTCAAGTGCGAATAGTGACCAGATGAACACCTACATTTGATAATCAGATGAACGGCCGTTCATCGGGTCATGAAACGTTTAAGTGTCTTATTGGATGCCACGCCATACAAGGCTTAAATGTTTCGGTTTATAACTGGAAAGTTCAAGGCAAATGGTGCTACATATTGTTAGAAGAATACAAAGGATAAATAGAGGAAGAAGACACTGCACTCCTTATCAGCATTGATTGCACAAAAGTGTTTCGTATCGAAGTGTTATTGTATCAAAATTTGAATACTTCGTAATTCTCTAAAATACCAAGTCGTTTATCTGAAAAATTGTTCAAACGTGAATCTATTTTGTTGTAATTTTTATCTTTTTACAAATTAGAAACTATGTTTTTACAAAATGGGAAAATTCCATGTACTTTCATTGGCTTAAGTATTGAAAAATATTCGGCAAACACCTTCAACCAAACGTTAAACACGTCGGGTTCAGCATCGATCTCTGCCACCTGTGCTACGCAGAGATCGACGCCGCAACCAACGTGTGACTCATTGATTGGTTTTTAATAAATAAATCGACAACGGAACGACGTATCGAAATAAAAATAGTCACGTTCATCATATTTTCCCAAAGCAGACAAACGATATGAGTTTTTGCTAGAAAAATATCAGGCAACTGTATTTTGTGTTTTATGAAACAGGAAAAAATAGAAATTTCTGTTCAAAAAGTTAGCGACCAATCGAACTTCGATGGAAAAGAAATGTTGCGACCGAAATACATGGCAACGTTTATTATTTATCTCGGTATTATGGTGTATGTTTAGAAATAATGAAACAAGTGAACTATTTAAAGCTCGTTTCCATCCATCAGCACATTAGCGATCCTTATTGTAATTTTATTGAAAACCTCACTATCGTCAACCGAGAAAATTAAAAGACAAAATTTAATATTAATATTTTTAATACGCATTGAGCCACAGAATTTGAATTAGTCATATTCGAAAGGAAAACAAATAAAAATGCGTGGATCTCCATGATCCCGGAAAATGCTGTGATCGAATGGATTTCTAGCTTTCGCAAAATTTTTGTGTAAAAATTTGTTCATTTTGCAAATTCAAAGGATTATGGGCACGAAGCATATTTCCGATAGAAATAATATGCACTGAATGTTTTGAAATGAAAAAAGCATTAAATCGAAACAAATCAAAAACAGAATCAAACGATGCGAAACAGGGTTGAGACAAAAGACAGAAACTCGAATTGAAGGAAGAGTTTCATAATTACTCCAAAATTTTTTTTTCCTCAATCGTCCATTATTCAAATATTGTTAATAAATGTTATAAAAAATCTCGTGAAGTATTGTATTTCAGCTGAAATTCTTTTTTCGCATGAAACATTTTCCCTCGATATTTTGTGCACATACTTCACTAGTTTGTAAACATGGGTGATTTACTTTTTGTGAATTGAGCATGAAAAACTCGGAAAACAAATTGGCCGGAATGTTTTTTTTTTTTATTCAACGTTTTTCGTATTAAATTTCTTTTTATCGCAATTTTTTTCATGAATATTTATTATTTTTATTATTGTAGGACAACTCGTGTATTCATGATATTCGTATAGAACAACGTGACGTGTAGTATCAATTAAGGAGGCGCTGCTGCTACTTTGAGGGGCGCGTGGGGTGCCAGCGGTCCCTCAAAGCACTGCAAAAACAAGTGTGTTATTTCAACGCGCTTCAGGCGTGTAAACGTTGAAGCCGTTTTCTACACGCTTTTTGCCGTGTTGCTGTTCAAATCAACACGTTTTGTTCGTGTTGTTCAAACATTTTTAACCACGTAGGCCCAACACAGTTAGACGAGTTGCATTAATACATGAGGGCGTGTTGTATTAACTTAGGTAGCCGTGTTGTATCAACGCGTGTCACCGATTTGTAACAACGCAGATAGCCGTGTTGCTACACGTTAGCCAACGAGTTGTTGTTCTCACAACATGTTACAGGCGTATATACATATGGTATGAAGACGAGCAAAAAACGAAAACGAAACAATTTTCTTTCCAGCCAAAGACTTGCATGACATTCGCCATTTGATGGAATCAGACCATTTTACATGGGTCTGTATTCAATTTAATCGAAGAAAATTTTTCTACCTAACGAGGATTCGAACTACCCTACCTGCCTATCTCCGTTCCCGAATGCACGCACGCTACCTATTACACCACCAACTACTTAAGATTCTAAGCTTCGGAAATGGGTATATCAAGGGACTCGGTAGTTTCAAGCTTTGTCGTGAAGTTATATTGATATCGACTGGGGATTCAGAAAAATTCTACAACGACACATCTACCTATATATATTTCTTTTTTTGTTTACGTTTTTTTTCGGTCGACCTGGGAACGTTGTTATATATATTGGCTGCTCGGTCGACGATAGCGCCGGACCATATATGTATGGGTCTTCCCTACTCTTCTTGTAAAATTACTGCACGAAACGGTTTCGCTGCGGGCGGGAAAGCTTCCCAGTCAAGAAAATCTCGTGCAATGGCAAAAATGATCTTTTGTAAGATCGGGGAGCGTTGCAAAAAAGTGACATTTATGCCGTGTGATGCACAGAGAAAAAAAATGGTTGATTCAATAGAAATTGATGTTATTGGAAGAGTTTTGTCAATTGAAATGCGCATTTCTTTGGCAGAATGATCATGCAGTCTGATGAAAAATTAATGTGTTCGTTCAATGGTTTATGACATTATGATGATCATATATTTTATTGGCACTCCGTAATGAGAGATTTTGTTGTTCCAATAACTTTTTTTTCTCAGTGTGGAAAAAGTGATGTTGATTGTGTGACGGAAGCGGTGCGGCGTGTGTGCGAGAGAGATAAATTGTTGCGAAAAGTGATCGAAAACAAGGTCATCGTTCTGCAAAGAAGTATCGAGGAGAAAAATATCCTCTGTGACATCGAACAGGACGAAAGTCCGTTCGCATCCGTTTTCATTGCAACGAATTTTTATTCTTGGGTCATTCTTGTGATGCCTCACAATGTGCCGCAATAAAAAGTCACTCGATGCACACTTAAAATAACACATTTGACATTTAAAAATGTCCATCGTGAAAATATCGGTTTTGCTCCGAAAAAAACATGTAAGTGCCATTTATAAGGAATACAACGGAGAAGCGTGTGGTTAAATAGCGTGTTGTGGGAATTAGTGTTTACCTACACTCAAGTGTATTGTATGGCACTAACCGTTTTTAATCAACACACACATGTGTGTTCAAAAAGTATTTAAACGGATGGACCCATATTGTTTAAAACAAACACGGTTTAGCGCGTTGTTTCAATACATCGCATTGAGCAATGTGTGTTGTTGCAATACGCTTAGCGTCAGCAACTCACGTACAATACGTGTAGTGCGTTGATTCAACGCACTTAACAACACACTTGTTTTTGCAGTGAGAGGAGGGAGGGGGGGGGGTATGCTTATACACAAGCTAACCGCAATGCTGCCAACTTGATTTTTCTATTTTCCTCTCACTCTCTTTCTCTTTTCTCGTTCTGTCTCTCTATCCTGTTCTGTTCAGTTGCCGCGTCAAAGATTCGTGCGACCATATCCCAAGGAATTCGACGAATTTTCATGAGTTCATTCGTTATATCTCATGAGCTACCTGGTGAATCAGGTCCATTTTTTTCCCATGTCACTGTAATATATAATGCCAATACTTGATCGAATTTGCGGTGAGTCACCATTTTTTTTTCTACATGATATTAAATAATTTCTCCCATCAAAACAGTAATAGCCATAAGGCTCTGTGCAATTTGAAGGTAACTTTACGATCTTTTATCTCAGAAAGTAAGTGGCCAATCTTGTTCAAATTTTCGCTGGTACTGTTGTGCCCAGATTTGGCACCCAATTTTACTGAAATAAATTCACTGACGAAATATAAAGAATTTACAATTCTCAGCGAAGCTAAAACCTACTTTAAGAATTAAGAAATCGCCCCAAATATCAGGCTTCACGCGATCGAATATTCGAATAACGAAATGAGGATGAATCGGGGGCGAATATGTCGAGTAGTGGGAGAAAACATGTGAAACATTAAAAGACAATATAAACCCCAAATCGCGACATCTTTGACGAAATTCCGATAGATTGGTCTCGAAGCAAATCGATCTCAATTTTGTAATCTTTTCTCAATAAACTTATTATTAACTTGTTTTAAAAGTATTGAGTTGGAGCTTAACTCAATTTGGCCTTAACCCTTTAAGGAGGGTGACTAAATATGACAATATGATAAGAATTTAATAAAATTTAGTGATAACATTCTTTAGCATCAAATGCAATGACACAAATTTTTTCAAATTTTTCGTCTACATAGTTGTCGAATAATTGGAGTTTACAATATGCAAAAGATATACCTATATATATCAAGATCCTATGCTTACGGATGTAAACTGTGGTGTTAAATTACTCGAAAACTATGTAGAAGAAAAATCTTAAAAAATTTGTATATTCATATTTAATCCAAAAAATATGCTCACCAAATTTCATTAAATTCTAATCATTTCGAATTTTCTTATGCTTTTAACATGGCAACATTGTTCTGTGTAGCCAACCCCCTTAAATACTCGTCTTTGATAATTCGTCCCTACGTGACGGTCTTCGCGGACACAACAGTACACGCGGAACATGTTCAAGAAGGTACTATTGAAATTTCAAAGAGCTGCCATCTTTTTGAGATTCAAGCAGAACTTCCTTAATTGAAAGATTTTGTATCAAATGTCAATAGTTTTTATTGTATTTGACTATTGATTCTGAAAACGCTCAATCTCGATCTCGAGTGTAAATGCGCAGCGTCACGTGCCATTGTTAATTAGAAAACTACCTTTTAGATACTTGGTTTCGAGACGCTGCCGCGTCTCTGGATAGCTTTAATTCGTTTCATGACGTTCTGTGAAATTTAGACTGAATTTTAGTGCAATTTCGAATTGGCAACTCTTATGAGGTTAACATTTGATTGATAAATTTTTGTAAAACTCTTATACAACGTTTCGTGAAGATTTTGTGTTGGGTTTGTCATATCCACCGTAGTATTTTTTCCTTCAGCGTCGTTCTTTTCGTCAGCATATGGGTGGATGGCAATGTTTTTTGACACGCTATTCGAAAATCACTTTTTCTTCTTTATTCACGGGGTTTTTTCATTTGCGGTTTTTCATACAAGATCAAAGGTACAACCCGCAGGGTTGAGCTCGGAGATATACTCGCTTCGTACAAAGTAAATGCTTACAGCCGGCAACCAAATACGTACACAAGTGTGCGAGGCATTTCAGGCCAGATCAATATCGAATAAGGTCAGATTCGCTGTGGCCCTTTTTGGGAACAAACAATAAAAGTACGTGACAAAATTTGCGAAAACAATTATTAAGTCTTCTCACTTGTCTTTAAATTTACACGAACTTAATAATTTGTAGTTTCGTATCATTAAAATCTGAAACTTAAAAAAAAATTCAGTTTTCTTTTTTAATGCGGTGATATAAAAAATTGAGGTCAACAGGATTGACAATGATTCGAAGAGTATCATGCGGAAAAAAGAAGGTTCATGCCTCCTCTTGATTATTGACAACGATTCGTTTATATAAAGTTTTCATTTTTTAAATCCTGGCGTTCTAGTTTCAATGATCGTATAATCATGATCAGTTTCTCAATATATGTTTCCTTGAGGCTTATATTATTCTTGCGGTGACCTCAATTTTCGAAGTATTTCATATTTACACATTTAGAATCGCCAAACGTGACTTGAAACTTTCACTAATCCAAATTTGACGGGAAACAAACGTTCTCTTCCTTAATTCACGATGATGATGCTTTTTATAGTAATTTACACAATTTCGTTGATTCATAGTTATAAACTTTTCACGCATTCAGGGTGTACATTGCAGTTAAAATTAAGCACGTCTCGTTTGCAAAACGACCTCGAGTGTGAGATGTTTCAAAGAGTCGTGGGAGTCAAAGCGCACAGGAGAGCAATATCCCAAACATTCCCAAGAGAACGTAGTCATAATATGAAGAAGAAAAAAAAACAGTAACAAAAAAAAAATAAGCGAAAAATTCTCTTAAAGTTTTCACTCTCGCCTGTCCCCTGAGTACAGAACTAACAGCCCGTGAGATTTACCTAGTACAAACCCTTTCGAGGGATTATCCTAGGAAAGAGAAAAAATGAAGGTCGAAAATTTAGCAGGATTCACTCTGTGCTAGTTCTCTCACGTGTCAGTTCTTTCATCCCTGCTGCAGCACCGCAACTTTATGTTATTTCTCGTGTGATATGTGCCTGTGTGTATAAATGTATAGAAAATTAACGCAAACTCTCATAAGCAGCCTTGAAATGATGAGAGAAAGGAAGAGACATGAGTTGGAGAGAACAGAATTTTTCGGGGTGCGAGTTTAGTACTGTAATGGAGCAGTGAACCGAGTAATTAACAAAGGACTTCACTTCAAAGAGTGTGTAGGTCTGGCAGTCCAGTTTTATACGAACCTGTCTCCCTTAGAGAAAAAAATGCTGAAAATGGAAACGAAAAAAGACAACGAAGAGAGCAAAAGGGAGGAGAAAATGGTTGCGAAAAAAAAATAACACATATCTTCATCTTCATTGTCTCGTTGCAGCATCCCAAAAGTCTCTCGGGACTCACTATACCATGCATTTTCTCTTTTGTACCTTTATTTTATTTTTTTTTTTTAACTCTCACCTCACTTGGAAGGGGTTTTCATTTAATTCAAATTGAGTCGTGGCTGCAGTTCTATTTAGTTCCAATAATAAAATGTGAGACAGCTCCCTGATTTTTCCATGACAGCATGGACTTTCTATTTTGAAAAAAAGTTCGCTGGTCAAATTTATTTTAATGTTATTTCAATTGGTTACGGAGGGAGGGTGATGGATCGAGTACACAAGGGTTTGAGACTCGCTCGACCAGAATCCTGCATTCGGATCTCGGCCAAACTTCGTGATGGTTTTTATTGTACGGATAGTAATCCCGGTGCTGGGATAAATAAGTTACAAAAGATAATTAAGTGACTTAAAAAAAAACATATGAAAATGTAATTAATTAATTAAAGTTTCTGTCTTTTTTTTGCGAAAGTTGGAAAAATTCTTTGAAAGCTTTTTGAGAAACAAAATTGAAGTTCGGGTTGCTCTGTTTGAGATTTTCGACGAAGAAATTCATTTTAAAAACTCGCAAATTAAGACAAAGAAACGGTCACGTTCAAAATAACGCGCCAGATGTAGATAAAAACATCAAGGTTGGATGCCTCCTCGTTTGAAACCTGTTTATTAAATTTGTTCATGTGTCCTACTGGCAAAATAGCATAAAAATAATGTTACTAATGTACTGTTTTCGTTTAAATTTCATGAAAATAGTTGAGAATTAGATTTCGTTTTCATCCATGTAGGGCTGGGTGGCAATTTAAGCTTCTTTCGTTTTCAAAAAAAATAAAGCCATGACAGATGAAACGAAACATACATGTTACATCACATCCTAATCACACGCTTCATGAAATTGGAATAAATATTCGATAGAATTTGTGACATTTCCAATAATTTGACATGAGCGGTTATTAGAACAGTTCCATCTATTTTTCTATGTGTAAAAAAGATACCAGAATAAAAGAACAAAAATATTAACAACGCAAATTTTGGCGTCGCCGGAGACCGCTTAACTTGAGAGATCACCGAAGCCACACACAGACCGCTGACTCATCGCTGTCGGTTCTTTAATTCACAGTAATTTTTAAAATAAAAAATCTGTAGAAAAGTTCTCAGGATTTCGTGAGAATTGTGACATTTTTCAACGTTTCCTGTAAGATACGTATGGTAAACTGTACATTCTCGAGTGAGAGAGATATACCGAGTACAGAACAGTTGGAATTCATTTCAACGTTCACAAGCTTTGTAGGAATTAACTTACTCGTTTTTTCAAGAAAAATAAGTTGAAAATTATATCAAATTTTTACAAAACACATTTTGGAAACTGCTTACTGCCACTTTGGAAATTTCATTATCGTCTGGGAGGATTAAAAGAAAGCATGCGAATTGAAAGGCTCGAGACGTGAGTTTTTGATGATGAGATTTCCTATTTCAAGCTTTATTATGAAAAGGTAGTAAAGAGAAAGAAAATTCTCTTTTATAACAGAAAGAGAAAGAGAGAAATAAGTGCTGAATTATTTTCCGGTGTGTCGAGTTCTTGAGACCACTTTGAGGGTTTTAGTAGTGAACTCGTGGTCGAAGGACGAGGGTGGGGCTCTCTTACTCTTGAATAGATTTTCGGTTGTTAAAAAGGGATGGAAGGATTTTTGGCGGCGAGACGTAAAGTCCAGTGTTTTTTGTATAAAATATTATATAACTGTACACATTTGGAGGGTATAATTGCTGAGATTCTCGACTTTGAATTTTACGCCGTAAATACAGAAAGAGGTAGTAGGCCGTCAGAAAAGGATTAAAAAAAACGATTTAAACGTTTTTAGACGGCGTGAACTGAATTACCAAAGCTCTGCTAGACGGCGAGTTCTATGGACAATGAATAGAGTGAAGTGTGAAAGTCAGAGGGAATAAAGTCGGGGAATAAAAAAAAGCTGAAAAAAGCCATGAGAAAAAAAAAGTTGCCTCAAAAACAAAACATGAATAGAAATTTAATTCAAAGAGCAGAAAATTTTTTTCTTGACTAGCAACATCTATAGCTATATTTCTTACCAAAATATCTGAAGAATCATAAATCATGAAGATATACCTATATATATCAGAATCATGAGATAAATTACTCGACAATTATGTAGAAGAAAAATCTTAAAAAATTTGTATATTCATATTTAATCCAAAAGAATATGCTCACCAAATTTCATTAAAATCTAATCATTTCGAATTTTCCTATGCTTTTAACATGGCAACATTGATGTGTTTAGCCAACCTCCTTAATGCGTGAGTTGATGCATGGCTAAGCGGTCATTCATTCGAGTATTGGTTTCGTTCAAAAGACTTAAATCGCGGAATCATCGAAGCCATAGCTCAACCGCACATCCATCGCTGCATGTCGATTTGTGTAACGGATTATTATAAATACTTTTTCCGGACATTGTTACTTTTTTAACATTCAGTTAACTCAATTACTGAAGTTTCAGATTTGTCTGAATATATTGATTTAGTCTAACGGGAAATTGAATTTCTCTTTGAAGCAAGATGCCAATTCTCTGCACTGAAATGGAAGAAGTAATAATTTGAAGTTTCGATTGATCAGCGCAGAAGCTTTCAATGGGTATAATCACATATTTGCAATCAGATGAATTCCGAATTTTCTCAAAGTATTTCCCATAACATAACCTTCTCATAGATATACGTATCGCATATCAGACTCGCCAGCCGCGTTCAGTTTTCACGATGAAAAGCATCGCGGAAACCGCTTTCGCTGTGTAACATATACACTCGATGAGACGCCCATCTCATCACATTGCGTAAATATATTCCAAAACTATTTGGGATCCATTGAAACGATCTGGTAGTAAGCTATACAAAAGCAAAAAAAAAACGGCGACATAAGGGAAAGAAGAAGTGGAAATTTCGAATAGGGGCTCGCGAGTGGCAATGGCGAACTCGTTACAACTTCGTCGAGCAGTTAATTTGCCAGCGAGCTGATTGCGAGAAGGCTTCCTGGAGGCCCACTCGTTACACTCCATCCTGTCTTCTGCCCATTTTGCTTTTGAATTTCTCCCTATGCAAAAACGTGTTTAACATTCAACACAAACATGACGACGTATCTGTGTGAGCAATGGCTTTAGAGGTTGTACTATATACAGGGAAGGAACGTCGGCAATTCCGGAAGTACAGAGCGTTGTCGCTGGGTGCATATCCTCTGGGCAAAATTTGCGGCCCATTCCCTTTTATCTCATACATCCCAACGCCCATTTTCCTTCCTTAACTACGCATACTTCTTACCATGGCGAACATTTGCCTTACTATTCGCAGTTCCTTTTTCCTACTGCGACCGACCACCGTATTCCGTTTTTCGTCCAACTTCTCATCCTTTCTCCACCCTCATCGCCGCTCTTCCTCTTTTTTCTCCGTTTCGCACTGTATTTTCTTGAAAACTTCTCATTCTCCTTAACGACGCTTAAAACATTTAATTAAGATGCAATTGTCGAGATTCTCTTCCTTCCTCTTCCTATGTATCTAAGCGCAGTTGCACTACACGAGTTTTTCCATCATAGTCTGCTACCTAGAGCTTTATGTCATGTGCTTTACTGTCTCTCGCGATTAAAGCTCGTCTTCAACATCTTTCCGGTACAGCTCAAATGAACTGTTTTCGAAATTACCGGATCTCTTCAGCGGTGGATCAGCATCCCGCGTTGCCTTTTACTTTTCAATGCAGCTTAAATAAGATGCCGGTGATTATGTAAGCAGAGAATTTGCCGGCGACGATGAATTTCGACAAATTGAATATTATCTTATTTCGAGGTCGATATTTTCCTTACTCGCAATAATAACAGCAAGGCTCCGTTAACTCGGTGCCGGAGTTAACTCGAGCTTCGTGAGAACCCCCGCCCGCTCCAGGAAGGTTCGTGACAACTAACCTTTGACGCTACCTCGTGCAGCACCCGACGGAACAAAGTGAAGTAACAATTTACTCGTTCTTCTCAAAGGAATTTTCACCCACGCACACTTTCGCCCGTGCATGTGCGTGCGAACGTGGCTGACTCACCACATATGGCGATGAAATTATCATGAATATTTAGTGCTCGTTAATAACGTTTTCAGGAAGAATCAAGAAATGAACGCTAGAAGTCTTTACGGAAGTTTGGACAAAATCCTACCCATTTAAATAGGCAGGATACGGCAAAGTCCCGGCGGAGGGACGATAGAGAAGCAATCTTTGAGGTAAGCTACGTACAGACATTGCTCCTGAAAGTCCCTAGGGAACAACTCATACATGGCTTAGTCTACACGCGTTACATATACCGACCCATGCAGCAGGAAGGTAAGCTGCAGCACACTGAAACTTCATCATGTCTCCCCTTCGCTATCTTAGGTCCCAATCAAATTACCTACTCACTTTCCGGGACATTATCGAACCGCGGATACATTTTGCGAATCTCTTCTCTCTCGTCATCGCCTGCGGAGCAAAATTCTATCAAATCCTCTGCGTCACTTTCCCGACCTATACTACTTGATTCCAGAATTTCTGCGAAATAGCTAATACACAATGTTATATGACATGGTATATATAACCATAGTCGGAATACTGTTCAGCTTCGTCACCCGTATGCAGTCACTATAACCTAGTGTAAATTTGAGGACAACTTTGAAATTGATTATAGACATATGACAGATTCGTACGTGATATTTGAATAACGAGTGGAGTGTTAGAAATAGTTTGGTTTACGGAAACCATTATTGTTAATATGAAATACATATAAATATTATGGTAATTGATCATAAAATGTTTCGAAGGATAACGAAGCTATATAATTAGTGACGGCAAGAAAATACGAGATCCGCTTCTATCCCAGTGTTCTGGGACACCAACATGGGGAAACTGCAGCCAGGCTAATTGGTTTTGAATCTCAACCGCCTTGTCATCAAGTTTTCCTGCTTTAGCCTTTATTATCCGGTGTCTTTGTGTCAACTATTTAAAAGTATATCCCATTGAGCCTTCTGACACGGAAGAGGCAGTAAACTCATGCTGGAGGAGCAGAGAAAGGGCCCGAACTACATATCTGGAGTATAGAAGTAAAACTCCGAGAGAATAGGCATATATATAGATATTTAAAATGTATTCTAGTTCTATGGCAGATAAAGTTGCCGTCAACGAAGCGACGAATGAGAAGAAATATCCTCTGCTCTCTCATCTTCCTCTTTTCCCTATATTTTCATCTCGCTGCCTCTTTTTTGGGGTAAGAATCCAATTACCCTTCGTAGCTACAGAACAATGAGGAAACGATATAAATTTGCGGATCTGTTAATTGAAATTAATATACTAAAACCAGCTGCACGAGACCAGCTGATGGACATATTTTTCTTGATGATCATCGATGACATCATATGTGCCCTTCATACGATTTGGTTACTTTTTTTTTCTTCATTAATTATTCACCCGCCTCCTTTTCTTAATGTGGAATTTCCCTGGGGGCTTAATAGAGGCAATTGAGTGAGCCTCATAAAGGGATACCCAACAAAAGTCAATCGGTCAAACGTCGAACACTCGTGGCAGAAGGTTTCTCGTATCTTCAAGAGTCAGAGGGTGTGAGAGCTATTTCGAAAGGGTGTATTTTGGTCTGCATGCAGGGGTATATTTGAGAAAACGAGAGAGGGCTAGAATCGACAACAGCTATGGAAGGTCGGTTGGCCGGTATCGAACAAGTGGGAAGGCCTGAAATACCTTTGGGTTAGTTACGTATGCAGAGAAACCGCAGAAGCCGTCGACCACCTGCTCCAATTACGCTTGTTAGAGAGTAGTCGTACGAGGTCTTCACTCTACCTCTGTTCTCCTGTTATCCAGTCCTTCAGACGTTGTACATCGCTAACATCAACATGGTCACGCACTATCACATATACCCTTATTTTCGTTAATAGACAATGCTAAAATGTCATATTAAGAGATCGTCTTTTGACACATTTCATATTTACTATCCGTCCTATACACTCGTGTAAATAAATAGTTGGGTGGCTGCAAGTAGGGTGACATTTTTGCGATTAAAGCCCGAAACACACAATTAAGAATAATGGAAAAATATTGTACAAAATTCGAAGATACTCAAAAAATTTCAAAATGTGCCAACAAGGATTTGAAATTTGAAATGCGTGTATTTTACGAACTCGTCATTTTGATTTTTTCCCCTCCCCATACACGAAAAAAATTTGAAATTTGGCATTTGGTATTGAGGCGCATATGAGAGAATTATTGCAGATTTTTTAACGAATTATTTCTGTGTTTTCTAGCTGTATTTTCACTTTGTGGCTACACAAGATACACGCAAAAAAATCTGTTAAAATTCTCTTACGTGCACCTCAAATGCATAACAAGTGTGCCAAGTTTCCAATTTTTCTCGTGCATATTATGCGAAACAGAAAATATGAAAGTGACGAGTCAACGAATACACGCACTTGGCATTTTAAATTTTAAATCCTCGGTGGCACGTTTTGAAACTTTATGAGTGACTTTTAACTCCGTACGATATTGTATTTTATACGACCTTAATTGCATTTTCGGTCTTTAATCGCAAAAACAAAAATGTTAACCTACTTTCGGCCACCCCGATAAACAAGTATTGTTTTTTGAATTGAACTTCTTTGAACTTGAATTGAACAGTTATGTGTCTTACAGAGTAGTCAAGTATCTTTGTAATGTAATAGAATATATGCATCACAGAATGTCACGATCCGCATATGAAAAGCTCGCAACAACCTACTCAAGTGATCTTGGATTTATTACATCCTCCTACGACCACAAACTATAGTCCGAGTTCATTTAGTTGTCAATTATTACTTTTGGGATCTTTTCACCGATGTAACATTTTTTTTCGATTTATCGGGAAAGCAAACATTATCAAGGAAATAATATTCATTGGGCGAAGTAACTCGTAAAAAGCAAAATAATTTACAAAAAAGATGGGATGAAAAGACGTGCAGAATAAAAGGATAAGCTTTGGAGAGAAAAGGTAAGAAAAAGAAGGAAAAGCGACAGCTTGAAAATAGCTGCCTGGAATGGCCGATCTAGAAAGTATGTAACCACTTTGGTCACTATGAACGAGCCCAGATGGTTTTACCACTCTACGTTCTCGCACCGGGACAAAAAAAATAGCTGTAGAGGAGAGAGAAAGATACAAAAAGACGATAGCACAACTTTTCGTTTTCCTTTCTGTTTTTTTTTTTCCGTTCAGAGAACTTTCATGAAACGTTTCAGTCTCCTCACGTTCACCAATTGGGAAGTTCTTCAAAGATTGTTCGCAAGAGGACGATGGTGACAACAACGACGATGATGCTCTCCGCTCTTCGGATAGCCATGCGATTCTTATCGAGACTTTAGTCTCTTTCATTCTTACTCTTTTTGTTTTGTTCGTGTAAATTCTTGTGTTGAAAGCATATTCTAGACATATCTACGATATACATCAAGCATTTTTGCAGCCCGTATTTTCTGTAGTATTATCGGATCGAATAACTTCTGTAAAAGTTTTTTGTCCCTTCGGAGATACTTATATTCAGCCTCTGTATCGCATCAAATATTATATAAGATTCGATTTCTATTTATTGCAAGATTTTCAGTCAAGTCATCGTCACAAGCGTTCTGATACAAGTTTATACATAACAATCATTTTATGATGTTGAAGTCTGCGTTGTAGCAAAACAGCGAAATCGTTTTTTCTTTTTATTTCGTAGCGTCCAACATTTGTTTTCAGCATTCACTTACAAAAATTGCACGATTGTCCAATTATATTCAACAACCATATGCACACAGTGAAAAATGCAATTTTAGAAACTGATGAATTGATAGAAACTTTTTGCGTTCCAACGATGCAAACTTCAACAATATATCTATCTTCATCTCTGGAATCTTTCAGCATTCACGTGCATGCAAATTAATGACTTTCTTAACATTTTCCAGGTCTTTCATAACGCATTCGAGCGAAATAATTTAAAGGTAAATCGTACGATAATTCGGTGAACTGCTGTTGCGAGAGTTATCGTTTAAATTTCTCGTTCGATAATCATCGCCATGGGTTTAATTATCGACATCGTGATGCACTCACACATACAGACACACATACATACATTGGTGAATGTGGGAATGTGGTAGGAAAGTTGGTTTTCCTGGGACCACGAGAACCACGAAGGTTTCCGTTCAACCCCCGAGTTATTACGGAAGCTCGAAGGGGTAGATGCATAAGGTGAGCCGACCGAACGAGGCTACGGACAAAGTTACTCCAGCGTGTGAGAGACTCGTGGCAAGCGCAAAAACGATTATCCACACGATCGGACTTTAATAACCCTCCTGGTGTAATGTACACAGTTATCTGATATATAAAGATCATCTTTTACATGAAATATCACCGGTGGAAATGATTGACGAATTTCGAACTTTTTCCTGAAATGGAAAGATTTATGCCCTCAGAGGGTTTAACGACCTGAATAACTGATTCGAGAAAATCTGAAAAGTCATGAAATTTGATGAAACCCCGATGTTTTATAAGTAGCCATCAAATGTTTGCTTCAAGTTATCAAGCGAGTTGCAATTGTATCACCACTTCAGTTGGAATATTTTTTCATACTTTCAATGTCTTTGATTTGAGCCAGTACATTCCCTTTGATCTTAATTCACTTTTATATGCCTCTGAGACTCTCCCCCTTTGCACTTGGAGCAAGCGAAAATGAAAAATACAAAAAACAATTGGTTCATCATCTACCCAGCTTAGCGCTCGGAGTACGAGGCAAACACAACCAAGTACTGGCCTCGAACAAGGCTGCTTAAGTTGGAAGATCTCCAAAATTGCATACTGATCTTTCAGGCATTGCTGTTTGTAGCCATTTAATTGATTCCACATACATTGTTAACAATGGCATTCATTGTAGACCGTTAAAAAGAGATCGTTGTTGAGAAGTCATCAGCTCATCAAAGTCCTATGATTGAACAATTAAATCAATCATGAGAATGGTCTTTAGATGTTGGTCACGAAAAGCTAATGAAAATGGAAATTCGATTTCGTGTCGGTATAACGGCCGGCTGTTATGCAATGTTCAGACATTTCCGTACACCGATACACACTTGCGTCCGATTGACCCGCTTCTGCACGATTTTCCGTCGCTTTCCAGCAACCATAAGACAATCTTGCCGTTCAAAACTCTGTTTCTCTTTCTCTCAAACGCATCCCGTACAACCCAGCTCCAACTTGTTTGTTCCTCTACCAGCCCAGTCTTTACGTACGACAAAAAGTCCTGTGACAAGAATTTAGCCTGTAATTTTTTTTTCCAACCGTTGACCTTATTTTGTGTCATAATTGAGTTTTTCGACCGGATATTACAATGATGTCGACTGTCGTTTTGAATTTATGGGGGAGTTAAAATTTTTGAATGACTCGCCCATTTTCAAATTTTGACCAAAAACGTTGAGCTAAACGTCTTCTATCGATATCTTGCGACTTTATTTGAGGAGAAGGAGTTAGAATAATTCATTGCAATGTGAAATGAATTGAAACAAACCTGTAAGGGAATGGAATTACCGAAAATTTTTGGTTCTCATCATTTTTCTTTTACAATTAGAATCAGTATCCTCTAGGTCTTACGCTTGGGGTAAAAAAAATAGTAAAAAAGTTACTCATCACCGCAGGGGTAGAATTTCAGGCATGTTTTTTATTCTGCCGTAGTCCTGCCAGTACTTGGCGTAATCGATGCAAGTGATCAAGGTCCTCGACCTTTGCCGTGAAGAATTTCATGAAGCCGGCTTGCTCTTCTTACGTGGCCTATGAAACACCCTCGGAAATACCGCGTTATCAACAATTTCATCCCTTCCTACTTCTTCTTCTGTTCTCGTTCATGAGCTCAGGCTGTTTGTTCCTTGGAGAATTTCTAACCATGTATCAATCTTGCTTTGGAATAATCACACCACATTTATAAGGAA
This sequence comes from Campoplex capitator, assembly GCA_037576405.1. NCBI lineage: Eukaryota > Metazoa > Arthropoda > Insecta > Hymenoptera > Ichneumonidae > Campoplex > Campoplex capitator. The sequence goes on from JARBWI010000002.1 coordinate 7,605,446, forward strand.
AAAAATCACATTCATACCGATCATTGCATACGGTCAAGTTTTGAAGACAATTTTCCGGAATGACTTGGTAATTTCGTTTCATCGACCTCAAGGAAAATAAAAACGCGTTACTACGGGTGTCACAGTTCTCAGTTGTACAGAATAATCACAATTTGGTAAAGTAATATGTATCGCCAACGTTGATTAATAAACGTATTGATGTCAATTCTCCATAGTACGGTGACTGGAGTCGACAGCTTGTATTTGACATTGTAATCAAACGAGTTCTAAAAATAAAAATAAAAGAACGAATAAAGGAAATGTGATCGCATCCGTGGAATAACAGTGTAGAATAAAGGAGAAAGTAGGGAGAGAAAATGGAGGATATACACAGTCCAAGTAATACTATAAAAGTAGATAGCTCCAGGCGTTTTACCCAACGAGTCCCCTTCGTAATATGATAGTAATCCGGTAGTCACGCTCCATTTGCTCGTAATGGTGACTGCCAATTACATACAGATCGCGTATCTCCGGACTCAGTGTACACAATAATTTACTTGATGTCGATCTTACGTACAAATGTTTATGAAAATATAGAAAGAAAATAGGTTTGCAAACATTGATTCCAAATATTTTGAGCTCAATACCAATAAGGAAGGAATAAACAATTAAATATTTATCTATCTCTTGGTTTAGTTTCAATCATAAGAATACCAACAATCATATCCAATGGTATTTTTTTTTTCGCTGGGAAGAACAGATCAAATTTCATTTTCATCATGGCTTTTTTTTAATTAACTGCCAATGATTCAGTCTTTGTACGATGAGACAGTTTTGAGGACACATTTTTTTAACGTTCGCTACCCTCCGAGAGAGGTGGGGTGGAGGGAATTCCCCCTAACATAACTCTGATGAGAAATGGCATCGGTCACCCCCTTCCCTCTTTATTTTTAATCAAAGAAATGTTTACTCACAGTAGTACCTTAGGTCAAGATTTTGTCTCAGGATCGTCGTCTGCGACAAAAAACATGCTTTGCATGGTCCTAGAAATAGATGTCTAAATAATCGAGATTTCGGACGTTACGTTCCACCATAGATCCTACGGTGGCTAAGCACTTCGATGATTATGTGGTTTTTTTGGGACGGAATTTTGATCGATGAACTCCCTTACTGAGTTTTGAATTTTTGAGTATCTATTTCTATTTTGAGAACGAGTTGACTACCGCCATTTTGTTTTAGGGATTGTTGTGAAGGAGCCGCTTATATCAAGAAGAACATTATCCTAAAGTGATAGCGTCTGAATGAATAAATGAACTAAACTTAAATAACAGAAAAATAACAAAACTGTCTTATTGCAAACTCTATTGGTTATTATGGAATTTATGAACGATGCAAAAAGCAGATGTAATAAGCACAGGCATTCGATATTTAGATCAGACGACAATAGTTTTCTTGCAACATACAGTGTTTCTTATAAAATCTATGTGCGATGCATAAAACATATAAACGTGAGAATCCAATGTTCAAATTGGATACAAATTGGAATGATTAACCCCTTGATTCTCCATGATGGAAATATCCGTCATAACAAAACGGGCCGAAAGTGCCAGGACAGTCAAGGGGTTCAACTGAACGCAATGTATGTAGGAATCATGTTGGTGAAACAAGCAATATTATTGGTTACTTATTGAGCATCAAATGTGCACATCGATCGATGATATGGTGAGCGAAACTTGTGTTTTTTTAGAATTCTCATATGCCCATTGGTATCAACCTCGTGAATCTATAATTGCAATTCGACAGATTTAGCATTGGTTGCTTTCCGGTGTGGCCTTTTGTGTAATGTCTGGTTTATATACCTTATCTATAGTGGCTTGTCCGTCGAATTATAGCTGGGACGGTAATCAGCATTTGGTGCTACGAGAGTGATGAGAGAAAGAGAGCGAGTGAGGAAACGAGAGGGGGGGGGGCGCAGATACAACGTGAGCTTCGCCATCACGGGGTTTTTGTGATTGCCCCCTTTGGCAGCCGTGTCCAATCAGCGATGCAATTAAGGCAAAATGTGACCGTGGAGCGCGAGCACTAGGCCGCGATTTTAATTAAAATGTCGCCACGCGACCTCTCCTTGCCATATTCGTTTCCACTTCGTAACGTAACGTACATAAAATATATGCCATAAAAATGATTTTTTTTTTTCAGGAAGTGATTTGTAATTTTTCAGTATGACTTGTCTTTAACTTTCTAATATATTTTTACTCCCGTGTGTAGTAAGTATTACACAGAGAAAAAAAATGGCTAATTCAATAGAAATTGATGTTAGTGGAAGAGTTTTGTCAATCGAAATGCGCATTTTTTTGGCAGAATGATCGTGCAGTCTGATCAAAAATTAATGTGTTCGTTCAATGGTTTATTACATTATGATGATCATATATTTTATTGGCACTCCGTAATGAGAGATTTTGTTGTTCCAATAACTTTTATTTCTCAGTGTACATATCTTGTTGGTATGGAAAATCGACAAAAAAGACATAGACGAAAATGATATCTTCAAATTCGATCATCTTATTTTCGAATCAAGGATTATGAACTCGATTTTTTCACAATTAACAGGTGATAGTTCAACCTCTTTGCGTGTGGTGCAAACTTATGAATGGTTGTTAGTATGATAATATTGAATTAATTTAAACATTAAATATTACAAACATTATAAAAATCTTGATGCTATTGAGGAGCCAATACCTTGTTAGATTATTCATTTTGTTCATTTGTATTTAGAATATTCAGATATTTCGTAAACATTATAGAGTAGTTATTTCTTACTAGTGATTCAACTCAGATAACTCCATATTTGTACGAGCTTTTGTTCGTCAAATGCGATATTTACGAAAAAAATGAAATTGTCTATTCAAGTTTTCTCAGCAGATTTCCATCAGGGAACCTATAAATGTTGTCTATTAATTTTTCATTCGATTTTATAATATTATATCCATAAATAACGTACGAGAAATTCCGTGTAGAACCAACAACTTTTTTGCATGTTTACATCATCCACTTTCAAACCCCATCGCGTCAAGGTACTTGTCTTTTATTATTTGCATCCAAGTAAATACATTGATTACATTTTTATTTTTCATTTTCATGCACCAAAGCGGATATATGCACGAGTGGTGTACGACTTCGGTGCAGATCTCTTTGGATGAACAACCTCAGCTGAGATCAATACTTGGTTGGGTGACCGTTAAGCCATATGGCGGCTCACGCAGTGATTGCCGAGTGGGAGGCAGCTTGATGATTTTTTGATGGTGCAATAGTTCTAAATTGAACTTCTAGTAGAAATATCGCCACCTGTATCAACCGGGTTTGCCGCACAGTTTCTCTTCGTTCTCGTGCGAATGTGATGCAGTAGTGCATTAGGAAAGAGTCGCTGTAGAAAATACTCTTCGGATGGTCTCGAAATAACATTCGAACTAGTGAAGTGGGAAAAAGTGAGAACAAAGTGGATAGGGTAGGCTCGTGAAAACCTATAGAAGTGTGTACGTGAGTAGCATTGAAAGTAGGATAATTTTTTATTTACTGTTTCAATTATCTATAACTCAGTAGAACATTGATCAAGTTGAATCGATGATCAAATTCAAACATTTACATGAAGATGTGTACTAGTGAAAATTGATGTGATTTTCGGAATAATTTGTAAAAAATTATAGAATGATTATTCTGTCATTTTTCCAATTGTAAACACAAAACATCTCCACATGGTATATGAAAATTGAGTTTTTCCACTATATGTAGAAACATTATATTTGCTTACAAATTATTTGCATGCCTAGACCTTCTCTCACTATGTAAAGAGAACTATCTCAACGAATAAACAATGAAACTCGTAAGGGGTGAATTCTCAAGAGTCCCGTAACGACTAATTGGGAGAATTGGGGACTTTAGACGTGCCAGAGGATCCTTAAGCGAATATGAGGTTACGCCAGGTTGACAGCCCACCTTCATAGGAGGGCTCGATACATAGAGGCAGAGCTTCTTTGATCGTATTCCTAGCACGAGCTCACAATCGTATACTATAAGACGTAGTAAACTCGATCACGATGCACCTATCGGTTCCTCACAAACAAAAAGGTTGATTGTACGTGTGTAACATTTCAAAATGGCTTGGAATTACGTCCTTTTAATTGTCAGTTCTGGAAGGTTATAGATCTTGAGTTATAGACAGAGACAGCGAAAGACAACGAGAGAGGAGAAACAAGGAGCAAGCTAGCCAATGAGGTAGTATACTTGAGTTGAATGTTCTCTTCCTGCAACGGTGATATGCTATATATATGAATACATATATAGTAATATAATGTGAATACCTGTGTTATGTACAACTACGTGATATGAGTCCGAGATAGTGATCAAGCCCCGGTCCACTATTTCCACATGTCTCTCTTCTTTCCTCCTATTACTATATTCTACTATATCACTGGATATCCGCCGCAAGGTTTGCCGCTCTTTCCTCCTGGAAACATGCTCCAAGCGAGCCAGAGAAATTAGAAGAGGCGTGAAATTCCAGAAAATCCATGAATTTTTCTATATCCGATACTCAAAGATTGAATCTCGATTTGGCAATACAAAATATTTGCTCCGCCTTTGCACACATCGGACTTATATCTTCAATAACTTCTTGTACCAAAAAAAAACTTGAATGCCACATACCATAAGGACAAGTGTGAAGCCTGTTCTCCAAAACTAATCGTCAACTTTTCAGGGTCAAAGAACGTGATCGTGGACACATGATTGCCTCCCAGAACGGAATGTACTTTGTGCTCATTTGAAAACAAACTACACTTATATAAGGAAAAAAATCAATTTTCAAAGAGAATCCCATTATATTTTTTACAGGTTCGTATACTCGTGTGCACATGGGTAATTTAGACCTATTTTGGAGATGAAATAAATGCTCAAACGAATACAAAAGTAAAGGGTGAGAACTAGCCTCGAGAGCCCATAACGAAAACCATGCGCAACACGGCCATGGCTAAAACCATATAAAATCGGTAGATAAGATGACCTTCGACTAAACGAGTTTGATGTGAATCAGAGAAGATTGTAATATTTCTTTCGGAACGAATGTTTTTTTTTCTTGCGTTTTGTAAAGATTCAATGTTCGGAGAAAGATTTTTCAAGAATAACTTTTTTGGGGAGTTACTATTTTATTAGGTGTGGATTCTGCAAAACAAAAATTTTCTCAAACGAAAATCGAGTAAGGATATCAGAAACAATACCAATAACTAAAATCTGGAGAGGGATCTCGAGTCAAGGAGAGACTAGTGTATAGCAATGCAGAGTAGAGAGGAAGAAAGAGGAGGAGTCTTGTATGCTCGCCTCTTTGTCTCCCTTTCTATCAAAGGTAAAACTCTTACTGGCTGGATAGTTAATCAAGCCAAGCCACAGTGATTGAAACTCGATTGCACCGCTGCTGGAGCTCCAGCACCTGCAGCTGGAGCATGACCACCCGCCGATGGCCGTTGTAAGGCTAGCCATGGAAGCTTAACCACGGATTTAAACCACCGGCAAATCCGAGCGAAGGGTTACGAGAACACAGTAGTAGTACGTGTTCATCTGCACCAGGGGATGCCTCGACTTACGTGCTTCTATTTCATATGATGTATACATACGTCTTCTATCGAACAAAAGGACTTGGACGACGCAATTTGACGTGAGCAGAACTTTGCAAAACGTTCTTCCGGTTCTCGTTGATGTTTAAATATCTCTGTGCGAATGGGGTCTCGTCGTGCATGCCCCATCTTTTGTATGCGGTTTTATGCTGTACCAACCGGAAGTGTATAAATGTATATTTACAAATGAAAAACCAATGTTTGATAATGCCACCAGAGGCGCTCTGAATACATCGGAAATAAGCTCTCCCGGCACGAGGTAGAGCTCACCAAAAAATTTTTATAACCTACACTGCGTTCGATGGTACTCTATTGAGTTTGGCTTCATCAATGGGTTTATTCGATTTCCATTTTTTTTCCGTCCCGCATCAGGACAGCTTCGGTATTGTGAGGATCACATTTCCCCATTTACGGATCATCAATTCTGTACTGCACATTGTTAAATGATGGCTCGTATTTCAAGGGCCCTCTCGATGTTTTGACATGAAGGGCATCGTCATAGTATAATGACAAAGCTCATCGATTAATTTACTGACGAAGAACTTTTTAGGTGAGCAACGTAAATTCCAGTTATTTTATTCTAGTATGCATGAAAAAAAAAGTGCTGTTCAAACGACATTTCATGTTGTTCGCAAGTAAAATGTAACCGGTATGCACAATGAATATGTGCACAGAATAGAGTCGACGTCGCATACCATTAATCTTTTGCATATGAAAGTAAACAATGCTGACGCTAGAAAAAAAAGATGAAACAAAAAAAAAATACTGAAAATATGAGATCATAAGGATGGAAAAAAGGATAGAAAAAGGTAAAAAAATAATGTTGGGAAGAATGAAAAATTTACGAGTATGGAACGAATGCTTCAATGTGTTATGGATACTTCAGAGTTGGGAATATTTCAAGTATGTGTACATTCACCAGTTTGATGTCCAATATGCCAGGGAGAAAAATCATGAAGAAAAAAAACAAACACTTTTTTCCTACACTGAGAAAAAAAAGTTATTGGAACAAGAAAATCTCTCATTACGGAGTGCCAACAAAATATATGATCATCATAATGTCATAAACCATTGAACGAACACATTAATTTTTCATCAGACTGCACGATCATTCTGCCAAAGAAATACGCATTTCAATTGACAAAACTCTTCCAATAACATCAATTTCTATTGAATCAACTATTTTTTTTTCTCTGTGTATATATTTGATGAAAACAGTAGATGACAGACCTGTCAATGTACTTGTCCCGAGACTCTACCGAGGCTCTTGATATATCTACACAACCACGTGCCCACTCAGATGCGCACACGTAATTGCGAGTTGCGAGCTAAGTATCTGCACAAGCAGGTAGCTAGGCCAGGGTCGAATGTAGATCCGTTTCCATGTGTCAGCAACACTCACACGCAGCCAAACTAACGAAAAATGAAAGATAGACTGACACAACATACATGACTACAGTAGAATTGTAGAATGTAGAATTTGTTAAATAATTCCTATTTATTTTAAACATGTTCATATCTTGAATGTTTAAAAGGTAAAAATATTCGTATATGTAGAACAATTTTGTACTGAGCTTCAATATAATTCGGAGCTTGATTGATTTTGTTGATCTGAATAGTGAATGCGTATTATCAATTCATTAATTTCACGTGCAATGGATCACATAGTGTACTAAATGCTGGAGGTTCTGTCCACATGAGCGGAAATACATAAATATTAGCAATCTCAATAGCCTTATTCTAACCGAAATTTCGATTCGGGATTGAGCCTACGTTTTTGTTGTATATTACAATCTCATAAAATTGATGGCTATCTGTTAATTAATTTATTCGTAATATCGAAAAATGTTGAAGAGAATTTTTTTTTTTTATTCGCATTTGATGATCATCGTGATAAACTTTTATGTTATCACATTAAGAATTAAGAATATTTTGGTTTTTTTTCCCCAATTATCTCATCAGAGTTTACGTATACCGAAGAATAAGTAAACCATCAAAATTCACAGAATTTCTAAATAAACTTCGTCACCTTCGTGAATGAAAATTAAAAGAAAAAATCGGTAAAAAATTTGAAGAGTTATTGCGCAAAATGTCGAATAATTTTCTACGGCTCTCCAAAAGAAAACACGTAAAACTATTTCCCATTTTCAATATCTCGCATATCGAACGGTGAATTATTCTATAATTTTGCACATAACCACAGCATCGTATCTTGTCCTTGAATAAGTCCTTGGAATTGAAAAAAATAAACTATGGAAAAACGTTACACCGAAACCACTACCTTGATACCGCTTTCTTTTTATCAACATAAAAAAGTAGGCACAGTATCGTATTTTTTAACCAATTTCCTAGTCTCGTTACAGTCAACATTTTTAAATATTGTCTTCTTGTTAGCCTGATCAGAAATTCAATTTAAAACACATGTCATTTTTCATATTGAGATTGAGCATTGCTGTATGTTTATTGAATTGAATTGTTCACAATAAATTAATGTATTGATTTCTAATAATAATTTTTCGAACATTCAAACATGTCAAAAGGTGACTTGACTGATTGGACGGAGATTACAATGCGAATTTGATTCCAGTTAAGATATAGTTAAGATCGTAAACATAATGTCAATAAATCTAGAATTGGGAAAAGTCAGATCTTGCTATTTCATCGAGTGTCCGGTGATCGGGTTGGTTATGCATCTTAACCATCGGTACACCCTCTGTTTCATTATCAATGCTAGGGTTAATTTGCATTTCCAATCTATTCCCGGTAGTGGGCGGGCGGATATAGACCCGACGATGGAGACTCGACATCACAGCCGAGAATTGTAGAGAGAAGACATGGAGTGATGAGGATAACATATCAGTGCAGATATGCACAGACAACAAAGTATTTTCATATCCATATATATTATGTATATGTAACGTAGACAAGGGAACCAGAGAATAAGAGACGTCAAGATATGGAGGAGAGGAGGATCTCGAGTATTAGGTGACTAAATTCCATCCTTCGCTGTACGAACAGCTTGATGATGCACAGTGGACATTTCATATGGAATGAAACTCGGTGTATTTTTATATAATGAATCGAGGTATCCATTTTAATTGATCCATCGATGAGCCCTCGAGTCTCCAAGATATATGTCAATTTTATTCCAGTTCAAGCGTATATCTTTTTCAAAATAGCGAAAAACTATGACAGAGGACGTCTTACCTGAAATTATGGGCGTTCGAAAAATACCGACTGTATGAATGATTTCAACTTCAAAAACCGAATTCTTTGAACTTCAAGGACACAGTTGCTTCTACAAATGACGTTTCGAACCTATTAACAGACTCGGTAGAATCTCGGGACAAGTAACATCGACAGCTCTGTCGTCTACTGGCCCGAGGCTCAGCACTGAGTCTATTTTTTCTCGTAATATAAATCTCGAGTATAGATACACTACGTCTCTTGCCCTGCATGGTCGAATATTTTCTTTTTAATACTTGGCGTCAAGACGCTGCCGCCTCTCCGAATCTTCGAATCCAAAACATTCAGACCGTTTGAAAAATTTCATCTTTTGCCGCAAACTCGATCAAAACTCCAATTATAGCACTCTGATTGAGGAATGAAAAAACATTTTTAAGAATATGATTGAGTATCTGATTTACATAGAGACGATGTTTTTTGAAAAATATTCTGGAAAATATATCGCGATGTAAAAACTGTATGAGATGTTGTTCTATTTGAGACAGAAAGTTCCATATGTGTGCGTTAGAAGATTCACAATGCTGACGATCTTTCTGCTTTGTCGCGTCGCGCTTTTGGGTACTGCGAGCAGAATTACATACGTTCGTGCTATATGTATGGTACGTAGTGTGTGCATAGCATATAGATGCTACGACGTATATTATGGTCTATACTTCTATGCATAGAAGCATGTCTGGAACGTAGGGCTAGAGAAAGGGAGCAGGTTGAACGGGACAAAGGCGGATATGAAGCTGGTTCACAGCAGGGATGCTGTTCGTGCTAGGATACAACGTTCCTTCTTTCTCTCTCTCAGCTCCCCCTTTGCGATATTCAGAGATCACCCCTGCCACGAATTCGCGGTAATCCTAACACGCGAAAGCTCGCGTCCGTCGGCTATTCACTTCTCATCGTTTGCCCTTTCGTAGATACAGGCATACGGAATTCACTGCAGACATGGACCACCGGCGTTATTCTATCATAGATCTGTGCTGAATTATCAGCTACTATGAGCTGAAAAATTGATTAATTTTTCCGGTTCACTTATCATTCTTCAATCACAATGTTTTTTTTTCTCTCAAGTGATACGACTAGACGGGATTTTAGTAATTTCGTTGTTATTACAAATGAGGCAGGTGAGGGAGAGTTGATGCAATTAATTTTAGCTTCATCGTATGGCTTTTTAATTGAAAATGAGTTTGAGGAACGATTCGAGGTCCTGATTAACTCAATTGGATAATCCAAATTTACACCATATCAATCGACAGTAATTTATGCACTTCATATACTCAGATCCGGAGAGACCAACGACGACGTTTCACAATATTATAACGACGAAGGGAAAATGCCACAGGGACAAAAAGGACACGCGACAGTTTCACAAGTCGTGACGTCTCCGGGGAACGACAAAGGGCGTGCTCCCTGTTTTATTAAATACATATATATCAATTAACTTATTCTCAAGTGAATTTCTATGCACGTGAGTGAAAAAAAGTGATAAAACGTGCACATGTGCTGGGCAAGTCAATGGAAGTATTTATTTTATTCGTCCATACTTTCCCCAATGAGCTGCTTCTGAGTGGCGTTTTTATATATCTCTGCAGATGTAATTTTGTTTGTGATGGAGCGCTACAAGATCTCGTAAACAATGGTTTATGTAGACATTTTTTCAGGAAGATTGGAAAAAAAATAATTACAATATTTTATCAATAAGTTATAAAATTCTTCAATTATCTTATTTGGTTTTCGTCCACATTATTCGATAACTATCAGTTCAACATATTGATGGCCCTAATGCAAAGTACAATGATGGTAAAAACATTGCAGCCAACAACTATGAACTACTTGAGGCCAGGAGGCATAATTCACAAAGTTCTGAACGCAAACAAATACGAACGAAGCCCTTTTGCTTGTCAACATGAAATGTTTGTGCAAACGCTAGCATTGCGTAAGCTCGTTTTCTCTATAGTATACAGCGAGAGAGGGTACACTATTGTCGCACCAATATTTGCATCAATCGAATGCATCGAAGAACCTTGCCGAGCGTACCTACGTAACTGAGGACTCGAATTTTCGAGATTTGCAGCTCGTTTCGCTTCAGCCCAGCGTCAGAGGGTTTGTGATCACGAGGAGCTAAAGTACGTTTGTGCTCCGACGAATAATAGGCACGTAGTAAATGTCGAATACGTTCAAACAAAAAGGTGGCACTCTTGCATTTCAATCCTCATAGTTTTGTGGTTTCCAACTTTTTACACTGCCGGCCCCTCGAAAACGAGAATACAGAGACATATAATTTTTTATTTTATGCTTGTTTCGTGATCTAACTCGATATTGTATTTTAACTACGCAGTAAAAGGTTGTAAAAGTTAATCAATATTCGAGGCTTCACTCCATTTTGGAGTGTTAAGAGTTTTCATAAAAGCGTTGTTCAGAATTAATGTTCTTTGCAAAATGTAAAAAAAAGTGCATTGAGAAACATATTGACCGTTTTTCTATGAAATATGTAACTTATTAAATGTCGGAGCAAGAATCGTTTCATTTATTTTAAATTACATAAATTCACACATTCTACATTTTAGTTTCTTGTTCCCGCTTGGGAATCTAGCCAAACGTTTATGCTCGCAAGATCACGGTGTTAACAGCCAAGAACAGGCAAAAGTGCCAAAAAACTTGGCGCCGTTGAAAACTTTGACCGTGAGATTGCTTCGACTCGCACTTTTCCTCATTTCCATCACAATTTTAAGCCACATTTGCCAGGGACTAGAAACCTATCTACTTCGTTTTTTCTATATACGTTGGTGACTGGGCACCCTCATTTGCCCTCATTTTCTATCAGATTCTTTGAGAAGTCAAGAGGGAACTCTATCGTAGGAATAGCACTGAAGAAAAAACGACAAATCAGAGATCTCCGTTAGTAAGAGAACAATTTTTCAACAAACTTCGTTAGAACTTATTTGCTTGTCCAGACGATAATTTTTACAGAATTTTCTTTGATTTGAACAATTCGAACTTTTACGTTTCGGGTTAATCTCGACAAATTTTTTTCTTTCGATTCGATTGTTTCGACTGACATTTTCTCTCTCTCTCTCTCTCTCTCTCTCTTTCTCATATTTGATTCAGAGACAACGTTATGGGAAAGAAAACTCATTCCTGATAGAGATAAACCACGAAAATTGAGTTTCCAAATTGCATATATCTGTAAATAATCCTGGTGTAGGGTCACGATCACCCGCAGACAGCGAGCTCTGGAATTTCATGTAGTGGATTCAGTTCAAATGTAGGTTGATCTATATGCATATACAGAGAAAGACAGGGGATGCTGATTGCTCTTGCTGGTTGGCCATACCGAGTTTTGATCCCGAGCAATTTCCTTGTCGAGATGGCCCTCGTAAATCCGCGTGCGTGGTGCGAACTACCTGTTAAAACATACATGCGCCGATGCAAAATTCATCTCACTCTTTGTTCATGCTGGCATGTTATTTCCAAAAAAAAAAAAAAAAATATAATACTGAACAAGCAAAAGGCCACGATTGATATCTATGTACGTATATAAATTTGCTGCGAACGATCGAATTTTGACGACTTTTTCAATATCCTTTCATCGAGCATCTTTATTTCCAATTGATTTTTTTTCTTCTGATAGATACTCGCTAGGCTATTCCACTACAGAAATATTAATAACCTTATATTTCTAATTAATTTGAAAAGAAAAATATTGTTTTGAGTATTTTGGAAAGAATATTTCGTTACATTTTATTTTTGTGCATGTCTTTTCATCTGAATAATTTTGTTAATTACTGCATTGAGGCATGTGTTGATATTTACAAAAAAGTGATCTGCGTGTGTATTTCTGAATATTGACCCTTGTTGATAAGAATACCTTGTTTGATGAAACAACAAAAAAGTTAAAAGTAAAGAAACAATGTAAAAAAAGGAAGAGAAACGACATGGTTATTTCAATGACGGTTTGAGTTGGTAAAATCGCCATAGAACCATGAAATTTTCCATGAAATTTTACTATGGTCAAAGTATGGATAATTCCCTATGTCCATCGGCTCTCAATTTCCCCAAACGCTGTAAATATATATCGTGGAAATGTCGGTATATCATTGGAAGACGATAACTCGATGCGTGTTCGTTTCCTGCGTCGCAGCATCGTTATAATTCTCATTCCATTGGTGCGATGAGACGAGGAATTTTGTCGGTTTCACTCTCTACGATTTGGAGAGAGAGAGAGAGGGGGAGAGAGAGGAAGCACAGCGTGTAATTTATCGTTTCACCTTGGCTCGTCGATACGTACAACATTATACGCACGTACGTCCGTAGGATACGTCTACATATTTTATACATGTGGGTAACAGCAATGAATTATCTCTCCGATTATCTGAATTACGCGAGCAACGTGGAGAGAAACCAAGAGCTTTGAATTAATTCCCTTTAACGCGTTTCGAGCTTTTCTCCTGTTGTGAATTATCGTTTACCCGCTTCGCGTTGTTACGAATTTCGTCCAGAGGTTATATATTCAGATAGGAAAAGATATACTTTCAATTCCTAATATCGCAGAGTTCTCCAAGAGAGATGCTTTCATAATCACGATAAATAATAATAATCATCGAAATAATAACAGTGAGATTATTTCAATTCTATTTTTTAATTATTTTCAATTATTTTAATCCATGAAACGTGCAAACACTTTTTTCGCAATTAATATATTTTCTCCTGAGAATTATATTGAGCTTCTTCTATTTTTTTATCTCTCTCATTTACATAAAAAAAATATCTTTTTTGCGATACTTGCATTGAAAGTTTGATTTTTTATTCATATTTAGCGTGCGGAAAGTGTGGCTTATTTCTCAACGAATTCGTCTTTTGTCTTATCGCACCAGTGCGGTATATTAAGGAGGTTGGCTACATACAACAATGTTGCCATGTTAAAAGCATAGGAAAATTCGAAATGATTAGAATTTAATGAAATTTGGTGAGCATGTTCTTTTGGATTAAATATGAATATACAAATTTTTTAAGATTTTTCTTCTACATAGTTTTCGAGTAATTTAACACTAGAGTTTACATCCGTAAGCATAGGTTTCTGATATATATAGGTATATCTTTTGCATATTGTAAACTCCAATTATTCGACAACTATGTAGACGAAAAATTTGAAAAAATTTGTGTCATTGCATTTGATGCTAAAGAATGTTATCACTAAATTTTATTGAATTCTTATCATATTGTCGTATGTAGCCACCCTCCTAAGACACTAAAACTAGTGCGGTGTTACACTCGTACTCGTGTGAATATATGCATTCATAAGCACTTGTTGCATAAAACACTATTTGTAATGTCTGCTCTGAAAATGCAAATTCCGATTGGTGTACAGCGTGCGGAAAGCGAATGATTCCTCAACAATCCATGCTTCTCCGGAATAGTAGAGTGAAATTTTTACAATTCTATTTATAGCTCACTTCGCCACATTCATCCACCAAAAAACTCTTTTCACACGGTTGATAGTTTTTTGTTCTATAATATGAGACTCATATTAGAAATTTAAACTGCCTAAATATGCTGTAAAAAAGTTCAAACAAGCAAGCACATTTACTAACCGAAAAATAATTTGAAATTTTACAATAATTGGTTAAATAAGTAAAAAAAAACAAGAATATTGATTTCAAAAAAGTATGAAAAGAAACCTCGCACTGATCTAAAAATTTCACCAAATAGTTGGGCTGAAATTTTTATTTTTCAGCTTTTTTTTTTGTTTCGAGATTTCTTCTCACACTTTTTCAAAATCAATATTCGCGCCCCTTGTGTAATTTCTTTTCTTCATCTTGACTGACTATCATGAAACAAAATTTTCGATTTCCTTTGAGCCAATAATTATCGAGTCGAAAACTGAATGCTCTTTTGTATAGAAACAAAAATTCGAGGAGGAGTCAAATAGTCTCAGAGGAGTAAAGTCAATTCGAAAATTCGAGTTCATCACAGTTTTTGCTGATACTGAGTAAACCTTTGTTTTCGATCATCTCGATCAGGGAGTATAATGAAATATATATATATCAAAAACGATCGATATCGTGTTTGGCAGTTTACGAGCCGTGAGCATATAACTATACCCACCACACAAACGCACATACATACTAGTTCAAGAGACTGAATCTAATCATAGGCCAAGGACTAAGGATAGCTTATCGACTCACGGAACTACACACGCACACAATCCTCTCCCTCCCCCCTTCCTCTCTCTCTTTCTCTCTCTCCCTCTTTCTCACACGAACACACACTGATCTGTCTATTTCGCATTGATTGACGAACATCCAGCAGAGTTACGTAAGACCACGTTCAGCCGATCCTACATGTGGTCCATGCGATGGCAAATAGTGGCGGTGATGGAGAGCAGCGTGTTGATCAAGGGTAATTCAGTCTCGATGAAGACAAACTGGTTCAGATGCGCATGAATAGTGCTTAAACTCGCGATACATCCTAATATACACGCCGAACATTATATCCAACGAGATTTGCTCTATCGTAAATCTAAATAAAATCCCTGTTACTTAGGAACGTATACACAATTTTCCTTTGAGTAAGATTTCCAATAATTATAAAAAATATTTACAAAATATAGTGGAGTTGAAGTGAAAAATGAGTTTCATTGAAAATATTTGATAGATTTTTTTTTTTAATTTCAGACTGATTGTGAGATCACAGTCACAGTTAAATTTTTCATTCTGAGTCTGAAAATGTTTTCTCACTTTAATTTAACTTTACACATTTGCAAGATATTCATTATCAAGACCAAATTCTTGGTCTTCCATGAATTTCATTTGATATGGAAGACCGAGGGAAAAGTAGAATAGTTGAGATCGATCGGTTTTGCTTTGGGCTGGCCCATCACGATAAGTGAACCCGGAAGGTTCACAGTTTTACGGATACACATATACGTTTTATTGGAACATTTCTTTCTCCGAACGACAAGATATGCGTACAATGTGAAAAAAAAACGTTCAAAGTTTACGTTCAGCATACTTGCGCTTACAATACTGGAGATTAAATTCCGAAATTTTTTATATTAAATATTAGTTAGTATTAACGGAATTAATTAACGAAAAAAAAAAAATACTCTCTGAGTGTCTGAATATTCACGTTTCAAAAACAGCAACTTAACATAATATTCTTAGAAAAAATGGCGCTTGTATGTACACCCACATTATTTGAAGTTTTTGAGAAAAGATTTCAAGCAAATATTATTCATTCGGTGCAACAATGAGGATTAACGATGGGAACGCAGATAAAAAATCTCCACGGATCAGAATTAATATTGATTGAATCAGTTAAGATCGCAACGATCGTAATGAATGATGCGAGCTACAATTTCGAACATTAGTGGCAAAATAAATGGAATTTATCTGAGCATCTGGAGAAGAATTCTACTTGCACAAGTATTTGTTTTGGAAATAAATTGAAG
The DNA here is from genome assembly GCA_037576405.1 of Campoplex capitator. Lineage (NCBI taxonomy): Eukaryota > Metazoa > Arthropoda > Insecta > Hymenoptera > Ichneumonidae > Campoplex > Campoplex capitator. Next base: position 7,621,772 of record JARBWI010000002.1, read on the forward strand.
ACATTTTTGATGGTGATATGAACAAAATGTAGTCCGGAAATGATGCGCCCCAATATGTTTTTATGTATCTAATTATCGATCGATTCAGGTAGATACCATGAAATACGAAAATACGAATAGGACTCCGTGAGTGGATAAAAAAATGTACATGTAGTGCAGCATCTTTGCCAGAGCTTTTATTTACACAGATCTCGCGCTCTTTTGGCTTGCCCCTTCAAGCAGCTTCTCTGTACTATTTGCCAAGAGAGAAAAAAAAACAAAAAAAAAAAACAAAAAAGTCGAAGGGGCTCCTATAATCCACGATGCCTCACCCCGGATTTTGTGTATATAAGGAAGTATATGCTGATATAATAATATATAGATATATATTATTGTACATATAGATGAAGACTTAGAGCGCGCAAGAGAGGCGGAAAATTCCCCTGACTCTCGTCGACGTGCAATTCACGATGGAGAAAACCTCGCGAAACTCACATCAGGGAACGTAGGAGAGCTACTTCGTTTGAAAGGGGAATGCGGGTCAACAGCTTAAGAAGGAGTTCCGAGTGAAAAAAAGCTTCAAGTATATTTGCTTACATATGAACATATACATCTACAGTTGCACCAATTGAAAAAAAAAAGTTTAGCTTATTAGACAATGTTATATTTTTGATGTAGTTTCAAACATCCAAATTGGAAATGAGAGTAAAAATAATAAGCTACTCTCTCATCCTCAGTACCTCGTATTAATAGATGTTTGGTAACTTTACTTTGCGAGCGTGTATTAGTCGACGGATTATTATTTCATTATTTTTATTTCATTTTTTTTTTATAGTGCCCCGTACATCAGTCTCGAAAATTTTTCGATGGTATCTACGTGCGCATCCTTCTCTCTTTATATGATGGTCTCGCAGTTGCTTGTCCCCTCGTAAACTCAACGATTATATAGCATGCTCGTAAAGTCTTCTAGTAAAATTAAATTTTTTCCTGATGACGTATAGCTGGAGTCTCCTTTCCTCTTAAACCCACTTTATAGATGCTTTATTTTTTGTGTGCATTATTGTTAGGTTCAACGATTTCTTTACGAGATTTTTTTTTAACTAAATTAGGAAGAGGGGGACTCTAGATATGTTGTAATTTCATATAAATTTCCAGTAAAACCTCTCATGATCCATTTTGTTGTCTCTTTTGAAAATCAGATCAATCAAAAAATCTGTTCCATTTTGTTTTTTATGACTCATTTCGATTTATTTATATTAATCTCAAAAACCTGACATAACCCATCTTATGGACTTTTTTGAAAATGTATCAATCGAAAAACAAAATATTTTATTTTGTTTCTGTGTGTGTTTTTTTTTTCCTTTCTATTTCCAATCACTGCATTCAGAGTCAAAAGCTAGATAGCATGACGTATTTTTCGGATGGACCAGTTCCCGAATAAAGGATGGAACTTCCCTAAAAGATGGAGACTTTTTAAACTCCGCTATTAACTTCAATTTTGATTTTCGTCTCTGCTCGAATTCTCCCTCCCTCCATAGCATCTCTCGTTGTAGCAGCAAATTGTATCGAACAATTAATTAAAGGACTCGATACAAGGACTCGCTACATTGTGCATATAATAGACGTTTATTGCGTTGGAAGTGCACTCAAGAGGGCTTGCAATCGACGGTTCAAGCGAGGAAACTCTCCGTACCACGATTCTACAAATTTATCGAGAACATTGCATGATGACAATGTTATTCAATCAAATGAGACGTAACGATTCTACCGTTGTGCGTTAACGTTTTTCGTCAACATAAACAGAAAAAGAAGAAGAGAGAGACAAAGGAAGAGATTGAGTGCGAATGTGCCGAAATTTTGTATAATCTTGAACGCAAACGGTTTATCTGCGATTTGACGAAAAATGGTAGGTCAGTGGGAAAATTTCGAGACAGATATAGAACGTTCAAACTAAAAATATCTCGTCTTTGTCTTCGGGGTGATCAAAATTATTCGAATTTTGTAAGCTTTTAATTTTATTTCTTTCTCCAACACGACTTGGAATAAAAATAGATCTTCATCGGAGCAACCTATTCAAAAAATAGCCTGTTCACAAATAATGAACAGCGTTCATTCAATCGAGGGATTTCTTACTTAATGCGATTAACCCGTCCTTCTAATTTTTTCAGTTGGATGTGTGATGTGACTCGTTCCATCAGCAGTGTCCGCAGACCTTTACTGTATAAAGAATTTTCAAAGCGGGTCGGGAAACTTTACGTTACATTTGAATTTGTTGCTACCTTTACAAACAATAATTTAGTCGATTTCATTTGGGGTGGTGTTCTCGAAGGTTTATATACAATATTTGGGATGTATGTACACTGGAAAAAAAATAATAGTGCTGCCAACTACGCGATGACGTTGAGTCGTTGAGACAACTACGCAACTACTGTGCCGTTAAATTTCAATTTATTTGAGTTGAGCTTATTTCATATAATGCAACCACACAAAACGGTTCCATTGAAAAAATAACAAAACATGAAACACAGAACCGATGGCTTTGGAATAATCACATCGAGGTTTGCGCAAACAATAATTCTGAAACGAATTATATATATTGTAGCAAGACAGCCTTATACCCTAGTTAAATTTCTGGTGCGGCAGAAATCCACTAGAGGGCCACGAGCGGAGAGCGCTCTCGCGTAAGCGTCGCACCACCCGTGAGCCTATAAGACTACGAAGTTGCAAAACTTTTTACAAACTGCCAGACCAATGCTCAGATATTTATTTAATTGCATTTAAATAATACTCTGGTTCTGCCAAGTGATTAATATTTTATTCCAAGTTATGAGCGTAGTTGGACCAACGAAATTTCCCCTTCAACTAAGCGCGGAGATTATTTAAACTATGCTATTGGTTTCGCCGTATCTAACCTCAGGGCAACTACGCCCGCGAAACCCAACGCGCTGGCGAAAAAGCTATCATGGCGCGAGCAAAGCGTCTTGCATTTTTGTTAATTTATGGTATTAATTAGAGATATCTGATCTCCGAAAAGGGAGCACAGCCGGGACCGGGTAATTAAACCAAATTTTCTGATATTTTGTATATTTGCGACGAAATCCGTTAGAATCGAATTTTAGTTTGCTTTTTTTGGCACCTGGCGCTGTGTATGCCATCGCTTGATGACTCTTTAAAAAGTGTAATCGACCTAAAGTTGAATCTCTGTTCCACACAGCGAATAAGAGTAAATTCTCTGAACAATGTTGACGAGTAAGCAAAAATATGAAAATAACTTTGACAGGGGAAAGAGGAAGCTTCGCCCTCATTACTGAAGCAGCAGGAATAGAGCATTTGAAAAGTATTCAAATGCCACGTGTGCAAGTGTTCTTACTCGAGGATGGAACAATAAAGGTCTTGATTGCAATATGGAACACGCACAACATTGCAGATGCTTGCTCTGTTGATGAGGCTTGTCTTTCTCAAGTCTTTCCACATACGTCATAACTTGTGTGTATATGTATTTCGATTTTGCTTTGAAGGTGTTTGCAACAGTCCCTCGTTGGCAGGGTTAATAACGTATCTTTTCATTCTGTCACTGCCGCAATTGTCTCCTGAGCTTGGTGTGAACAAAACTGCATGAATCTGCCACGAAAACTGGAACAGTCGTCTCCTCAGACTCGGCTCCATCCCGAATACTGGATCATAAGAGAGCTCCGAAAATAATAAGAAGCCACAGAAAAGAAGAAGATAGACGTTTAACAGAATTCTGTTTTCTAAGATAGATATCTGACAATATTCTATTTTGAGCATCCTACTTTCTCAAAGGTTTTCCCGACTCGGAGGGGCATTATATTGAACGGCATCGAGTTATAACTTTTAGCGGATGAACTTGAATCCTTCACTGGGACTTCACGCACAAAATGTAGCAAAATAAAACTATATTATTTGTGCCAAAAATTTGCTCATTACTAGCAGTAAAAATTACGTATTTGCATAAGGTGAAGGGAGGCGGTTGTTATAAATTGTTCTTTTACGACAAATTGATGCATCGCGTGGGCGTAACCGAAGCGGTTTAACAATGAACATTGTATAGGTATAATAACGTTATTTTGTTTTGAATAAGTTCGGGTATAAATACAGCTTCTGAAACACAGTTTTCGTTCGAGTTTTACCTTTCCTCTCCATTTCTCTTTTTCTCTTCACACTGTTCTCTCTCTCTCTCTCTCTCTAGCACTCTTTCTCTCTTTCTTCCTCGCTGAATACGAGCTTTAATATTCGCCGACGTGTTCTCCGAACCTATGTAGCTTGGACCCTGGCTAGGATTTTCCATGCTGAGCACTCCGGGTGGACGTATTAGTAGATCGCGAGAAAACGTCGAGAAAAGCAAATGTATACGGCGACGTCGAGTACGAAGGGATGAGGGTGAGGGAAGAGGTTAGTTAAATTACAGAAATAAATCACGTGCATTGTTGCACCAGCACGATTTTACCGTTGGTCCGAAATTGTACAACCCCTTCCAAACCTCCATAGACGCAGACCATAGCAACAATAGTGCACAACATGGCACACGGATATTCGTTTTCCTGCGACTACAATTCTGTTATAAGTGATATTTGCTTTTGAATGTAATTCGATTACATTTATATAAAGTTACACATAATTATATAATAGAAACGAATTTCCTTTTTCGCACGGCCAAAGAGACGATTACTTAAGTTAACGCAATTGTTTCTTCCATCACAAGACCTCCTATTTCTCTTCAATAGAGCATTTTTATCGTAATCAAATATTATTTGATTGATACAAGTTGGTTGATACCGTTGATACAAAACTACGAGCTGGAAGCATGAAAAAAAAGGTTGATTATTCGTTTCGAAAAATTGTAACTCTAGAAAGGAATGAGCTAAAAATCTAAAAATTAGTGTGGATATTTTTTATACAAGATATTATTTTATAAACACTTTTTTGAAAGATCGAAAACAATCGAGGCCATGGACGTTCCCAAAATGACGTAAATAAGTACCGCATACCTAGATATAATAAAAGTATGGACGTGCGGCAGTGCAGTAGGAAAATTTCGGACAATCATCGTCCTTGAAATTTTCTTCCCTTTTAATATTTGACTTGCTGAGCAGTCGAAATTTTATGATGTTGCCAGCAAAGGAATGTAAATTTCGTTGATTCGAATTTAAAAAACACAGTTTCTGGGTCAATCTAACTATTGATCCAGTCTCGTTTTAAGAAGTATAATCAAACTAGACAATTTTTCTTTGAGATTGATACAGTTCAAAGCAAGTAACATTTTCTTTTATGCGACTAGAATTGACGAAACAAACTGTGTGATTATATTGGGCCAAAATTTGGCATCATGGAATTATGGATGGATATCAGCAGAATATATCGTAACAATAATCGAGCTTTAACGATAGACATGTATATTCAACAAGGTTGTTGATAACTCAGGCGTGTAACTCTAGAAACGAAAGGGCTATCGCGATGATCAAACGTTCGCCGCTTTACCTACGCTTTAGTTACCAGACAACGCCAGAACTTGGTTCGTGGGCATACGAATCCAATAACTTGGACGTATGAATCCCATTGTGTTTCATTGTACAAAGTATTTTCGTACGAACGTAAATAGATTTATGCACACGAGACTCAGCATGCATACAACCGTTGAAGAAAATTCACAACCCACGAACAGCTTTTTTCTCGGTCCCTGCGTGAATCTGCCTTTCTCTCCTTCTCGCCCATCGATCCTCTCTTCTTATCGTTCCATATATATTATAAAACGTTGTGCATATTCACTCAATCGCGACTTCACCGGAACGAATTACATACAACGTAAATACTGAATTAGTGGAAAACAATATGCTCGATCCAAATTACGTGGAGTGACAAAAATATCAATGGTTATGAGCTTTTTAATTCGTTATCGACCGATCTGTCTCGAAATATCGTGTATAAAGCGCCGGCTTCATCTCCTGGTATGATTTCTAGTGTGACAGAAATCAGCCAGAGGACTACAGATGAAGCATCTTCGCGTAAAGGTAGCCACTGCCTGAACGCCTATGAGGCTTTAACCTTTCCATTCTTATCTGCTACATTCCTACCAAAAATATACGCAATCATATAAGAAATAACAGAGTAAAAATGAATTCGTCCCAATGAACAATCCTGAGCACAGTTGCTCATGATCCAGACGAGAGTATTCGTTCTTGAATGCCAAGTAGAGTTATCTCTTCATATCACAAACCTGCAAAATGACCTCTCTTTCAAGAGATAAGCGCAATCTAAGATAATCCTCAAGTTTCAATACATGAATATTGATCCACTTTTGAAATATCGAAACGTTCCATGTGGGTTTACGAAGTCATGTTCATGCTCGGCAAGATAGGAATTATGACTCCTAGAACTCTCTAAACGTTTACTTCAAGTTCTTATTAATTTCTGCTTCCAAACATGAGTTTAGTGATACACTGCAATCTCTATTGTTCGAAATTCGATTCATGCAACATTTCTCATCATGCAGCCCGCATCGATCGGTTTTCGCCTGGTAGGGGAAGCACCTGGTCCAATCCGATCATTCCCTGATGCACGTACTTATAAGTGTGACGAGTCCCGTCAGTGTTCAGACGATCGAGGTTACAGTGTATTTAGTTTAGTTAGTAAAATAGCCAATGAGGTACATCATTTGAAATAAACATTGTCATATCGAGGGCGAGGCCCCAACTCAGCATGAGGGCCTAACAAAATGTCTTGCTAGAATCTTGCGATGTATCATGCGTAATAACTCCGTAACGAATTTTGAAACATCCTGTACTAATGTACATAGTACTGTACATAAATGCTGTTTATAGAATTCAGCACTCACAGGAGCTGTAGGGAAATCACCCCCGGGCACCGACGCACGGATAAACGTGTGTGAGCGAGTACACAGAAAGTGTATGCGGTCACGCTACCCTCACACTCGGTTAATCCTCTTCGCTCGAACATTGTCAGTTGCGTTCTCTGTCCGATCTCTGTTGAACCACATAACAGTGTACTACACACATCCAAGCTGTTGTGCTTTTGTAAGCGCAATTAAAACACGTATAGTGATCTGGCCATTGGAATGGTCCTTTTTTTTGGTTTCTGTGAACAGCGGAGTTCTCGAAAAATTAATCAAACAAACTTACCTGTAAGTGATGTTCGATCGAAATTATGAGTCTCGTTCGAGATCATTACTTTTTGTAGTATCGCTACAAATTTCGTGCTTTCCTTGTGAACCGGTACCAAAAAATATGCATCTTTCAAATCCAAGCTTCCCATATACGAATTAATCGATATGAGCTTCATCGCTGTTCTTATGTCTTCAAGCTTGAAATGACACATGTCAATATACTCATTTTATTTTTTAAGGTTATGGACTCAGGACTAAGGTTCCTGACTTCAATCATCCCGATTGTGGACCGAAAATCAACTGGGTTGAAAAATCGAATGGTGTATGGATACTGACTGGAAACTTATCATGTTTGTAGTTTTTTATAGTCAAATTTATCCATCATTCACTTTCAGAGTTATCGTCGAACAGTGTTGCAGAGAGCAGAGTTATGTTCATTTCTGTCTGTATAATATTTTCTAATTAATATTAAGATTCATTACGGCTTTGAAAATATAAAGGTAAACACAGTTTTAAGGAGGAATCGTGCATAAATCAGTGGGGGCAATCTTTGAATCGATGGTAATGTCAAAAGAGCGCAGTTAAAAGTTTTAAGAGAAAATGTTGGCGATAGCTCCTGCTTTTGCTGATGGGAAAGAATTTCTTTTGCGTGTATAAACGTTCACATTTTTTATTTTATTTTCAAGGGGTTGCTTTCCAACGAACTTCGAGTCGGAGAAAAAGAGAGCTTCGTTCTCGCAACGCTAACAGTACCAGTAACGGTATAGGAAGGTGGTATTAGCAGAGGGACCCAGTGGGGATGACGGGTGGAGTCGTTTTAGTATCGCTCCGATTCAATTTAGATTGTGCGACCCTCCGTTCCAGCGATTCGTACATTTCTACTGTACTGTCGCTTTTAGTTTCGCTACCTTCTGGAGCTTTCTCTTTTTTTTTTTTTTCATTTTTTCACCGTCTTTGCTCACTCCCTCTGTCTTCCATCTTATCGACTCGACAGCGCCAAATCAGCCCGTTCGAAAGCGTGAGAATATAAAAGAAGGAAAATTTTAAGTCCAACGCACTGTAAAAACGGATCGAATCATTTTTCAACGAAAACCTGATTACTGTTTAAACATACGAGAGAAAGAAAAATACCAATCACTTTCCGAAGAAAGTAGTGGAATCATTTTTGTGTAAAATTCGTTGCGCAATTCATTAGTTGAACTGTGATTTCGTTGGATTACATTTACTAATTAAGAGTTTTCTTTTTCTTTTTTATCCTCTATATAGCTCTCTCCGATCCAAGACATCTGCCACTGTTGAGACAAGTCCACTTACTATATACGCCTGTCAAAGATAAGTAAATGGGAGGTACACTATAATTATACCAGAGATAGCAGCATTAGCAACTATTTTCAATTTTTTTTTTCCAAAATATTCAATAAATTACTGCATTTTGAGAAATAATTCTAGTAAAGAGATTTTTATTTCTTTTTTCATTGTCGCTAACACGAACCCTATAATTGCGGGCATATATTTATAAAAGCTATCTGACTAGACTATAAATATTTCTTCCCTTTAATTAACATAATTTCAATTTTCAAATAAAATTGTACAGAAAAAAAAATGATTCACTCAATTTGGATGAAAAAATTCGAATTCTCGTTCTAACTACGTAGAACGACTGTGCCATGGTGAGTCATAGTCATCAGAGATTGGTCTCTTTTATAAGTTTTTGTGATCATTAGATTTTCTGAAAGATTTTTACAAGTCCTCAATTATAGTAGGCACGAAAGTACGATCATTAACAATCGAGGAACTTTCGTTTTAAACTGATGCGTTCGAATTTTTTTCTCAGTTAACGTCACTCTTTCTGACTTACTGTATGGCTGCAGATAAATCAAGAAACTGCCAGATGAAAGTATTACAAACCAATAAAAACACACTCCCCGGAAAAAGCTCAGTTCTGCGTTCTTTCTAGTCCCAAGGGAAAAGAAAACTCTCTCTCAAGTTTGATAGTGCGAAGCCGCACTTCCGAGTAGAGAAACCTGAATTCCAACTTCTGAAACAATTTGAATCACTACTCGATAGTATCTCTGGAGGAATCTCCACAAGCTTCATCGTCTCCGTTCCCGTTGCTTGTGAAAAAAAAAAACTCTTCTACCATTGGCTCTCTGGTTGGTTTTTTGGGCTGGTCATTCACCGGGGAATCGTCTTGCATACGAGAAATTTTTCCTCGAACGAATTATATTTCAATCGATATATATATATGAATTTTTTCGAACATATTCTGTTTTCTCGAGTAATCAAAAGTTTGGTGAGACGACGTTTTTTTTTCAGGCTCTTGAAAACCTTTACGTTATTTGGCCTCTCAGATGTTTTTATAATTTATTATTTTCATAAACGCCATACTTCGATCTCTCAACAGATAAAAGTCATCCAATTCTCATGAAGTCAATAATATTTCAGTTTTAGTGGAACATTCCACATGAATACTGAATGGCTCTCGTGTCTCACCAATGTACACGAAGAAAAGCATAAATGATTGGCGCTTTTTTGACCTTTTTCCCCACACGCACTCAATCCGATCTTATCATGATCTATGATTATCTGTTGCGATAGGATCTGCTGTGGAGCCTTAAAGGGAATAATAATGTATGGTTTGTTTTGGCCGACCTCCTACTTCGATCCACGCAAAGTACGCCCTATATACTACTCGGCTATCCAAGAAAAAAAAAAAAGAAAAATATATAGCTTTAATAAAAAAAAAGTTTGATCTTTTCATATTTTCTTGTGGATCAGTAATGAATTAGAATTTTTCTCAAAGCATAGAAACATTTTTATTAGCTCAATCTTAAAGTTCTTGTTCATTTTCTCAACACTATTCACTTTGAGTGACTTTCCGTCTTGAAATTTCTTTTCTGAGATACGAACGAAGATGTCCCGGGAGATTGAGAGACATCTGTATATATATATATATATAAATAAGATCTTATCGGAATGATTTGAGATTCGAGACCCGAAACGGCAAGCTGTGCTGTCCTTGCCTGGCTATGTACTGCGAGTCCAAGGCTCGTGGGATTACCCCGAAAATCCTCTTGAATCTTTGCAGAATCCCTAAGCAAGAACGATTCCCTTCTGTTTTCTATATACATGTGCACTCATACCTTCAATTTCTGTGAGTGGACAGTAGACTGGTTGGTCGACAGAGCGAAAGGTAAAAGATCTTTCGAATGTTCCACCCGGTGGGTGGAACCTCTTCTACGCATTACGTTGCTGCATGAAAAAAGCTGTTCAACCGTAAATGTTCTCTTTTTCCTTATACCCCTTTCGTCTCCTTTCACTACCTCCTTTTACTTGACAATCCTTTTGAAGAATTCTTGCACACTGAAGAGGTCCTTCAAATTTTTGTTCATCCATTTTTCCTTCGACCTCTGTCTCAGCGTCCCGCTTGTGGTGCCCTCGATTCATACTTTTAGTCCATGCTGTATCAGGCAATTGTTTGAAATTCCCTATCACAAGAGACTTTGCATAATGATGTCAATTATTAACGACAATCTTGCCATTCAGTTGTGTTAATTCACTTCGAACGGCAGTATAATTGGAGGAAAAAGGTCAATCTAAACATCTGTTCGAATTCATACGTGCAATAAGCGAGATGCGAGTAGTATCCATGGACAAATTTTTGCATATGTAAATTCAACCGCTGTCGCGACTACCAATGTTCATCCGGGCTAATAAAACGAGCAGAAAAAAAGCTAAAAAAAGATACCGAAGAAAGCAGTATAATCGGAAGAGAAAGAAAAGAAAACAAGTGCAACAATAAGATAAAGGAAGGATGTAAAAAAAAAACGAAAACAAGGTGTGTATGTGTGTGTATAGTGGACACAAAAACTCGGGGGAGCTCGACAACGTAAAAAGAAAATGAGAGAAACACATGACGGGAGAGAAACAATGAGTCTGTAACGACGGAGTTCCGCTGTTTTGCTAATTATGCAGCTCGACGTAGCCACCTCACAGTTAGACATATATATCCATAGATATCGAGTGCCCTGATGCTTCGCACGAGAAACCCTGAATCCCACCCTCCACTGCTTGTCCACCCTCGCACTCACCCTTCGAAGCTCTTTCTTACCTTTTCAGACCCGACCACCCCTCTTGCGTAACTCCATATCGCCTCGTGTCACGATAGGGAACCTCGTTAGTTAACGATATTCTCACCAAAACTCTCCTTTAAAATGCGCTAGAGTGCGGATACGTCATTTAATTTGTGACCTCGTCATACGTCATCTGTGTACATTAAATCGTCACCAATTTTCAGATTTTTTAATGAAATAGTTTTTCCGTGACAGCCGTTTGAAAATCCTGTGACGTCATAAAACCGGCATATTCGCGTATATAAGAGTGCGGCAGGGCTCTCGCTGGCTTTTCCTTTTACGCGGTAGTTTTCTTTCTTTTAATACTTGGCGTCGAGCCGTTACCGCGTCTCTTGATCGAGAAAAAAATTCTGGTTTATGGATACTCTTCTAAAAACGTAATTATCAACGTTCCGAGAGCGATAGGCATGCGGTCGATGTATGCATGGATTGGGCGATTTTTCAAGGGAAGCAGGCTCGGGAGAGTACAATACTTAGATGGGTGAGCGATTGACACTGAAACAAAACTTGTTGAAACCATAAGACATTCTATTGCGTGGACGAAAGATTTTGTTGAAATTCAACAAAATATTTCAAGATTTCAACAAAATTTTGTTTTCAGTATGCGAGCCCATCCCATCCCCACTTTCCCCCTCACAGCCAATCGTTCACAGCCAATCTTTCCTTATGCATTACTGCATCGCGTTTGTACGAGGGCTAAGGGAAACTGAAAAACTAGCCGACAAAAACGGCTATAGTTTTACCAAGTGTCAGCTGGTTGGGGCCATCAGAAACTCTGAAAAACTATCTGCCGCTCATGCAGCAATTGATGCGCGAGCAAGTGCATTGCTAAGCGGTCACCCATCTATGTATAGGCCATGGCTGCTTAATTTGACAGATCGTCAAAGCCGGACACCGACCGAACATTCATCGCTGACGCTTCATTCTTGGTATGTACATTAACTGTATTGTAAAGCAACTGTAATTGAAATTAGTTGGGAGATTTTTTGTTACATTTTATCAGGCTTAAGAGTATTTGACTATTTATGCTTTCAAAGTATTTATTCGCTTAATTTTTTTTTCGTGAAATCTAGATTTCATTTTTCATCGGGTTTGAATTGATATCCTTCCTGAGATTATTATTTGATTGGTAATTCATTGTGAGTTTTTACTTCATCAAAAACGTTTTATTGTTTTTTGAATTTGCTTATCGTTTATGGTTCGTTGTTTTGTTTTCGATTTTGTTTTTATTTTGTTATTGTTATTGAATTTGTCTGACAATTGACAATTGACATTTGAATTCTGAGAGATTTGATATGAATCAGAGAATTATCACAAGGAAGCTTCTTTCTGTAACTAATCCCTTGAATACCTTTTTGTTAAATTATGGATAGAGAAAGCTATATTATTCCACAACTACTATTCGGAGAGAGTAAATGTACAACATCGTAATTTCGTTCACAGTATTCATGCTGTTTTTTTTTTTTTGCGAGGATTATATTTAACCATAAATAACATTTTCGTTTAAATTCAATAAAAAATCGTCTGTTTCGTTCTGCTCTCGAAATCACCATACGAGAAGATTGCTCATTCCGCAAAAAGTTCGGTCGAAAGAATTCTTGTATGTTCTCTTTCGTTCACGAGTCCTCAAATTATTACTAAAATTCTGCGTACTCCGCTATGGAGAATGTAACGAAAGATGAAAATATTGGCTAAAAAACCATTCCGTAATCCTTGATCAGCATTAATAAAACCTGAATCGAATATTTCGCTATCCTTCAAAAAATGGTATTTCAGCTTACATAAACATGATTTTCTCAATTTGAATACCCCAAAACGTAGAACTGCACCAGTTTCAGAAACGTTAAAAGTAAATCAAAAATAATATACGTATATGAGAGATACGGGAAACGGGGAAGTTTCCGCGTCGAAAGCTACGTGACTCCCATTTCTCGCATCGCCGCAGATCAGTTTTCATCCCTCACTCTTTTATGTGAGTGTATAGATTTACGTTTGGTGCGAAACCAGACTGAATCATGTTTATACGGTTAAGGGTTTCCAAAGAGCTGCAAACTCTCACGGAAAGGGCAAACTTTATCAGAGGGGTGCCGATGATGTATCGCCCGGAAATGCCACGGTGCTTTCTGACCAGAAGTACCCCTCGTATCTATTCAGTGTGTACACCGTGAACTTTCGACTGTTCCATGAGATTTTCGAAATGCTGAATGCACACATCATGTGTGCTGTGTACGTGCGCATGCGCAAATCGTATATTTTAAGTATACGTGTACATGCATATTTCCATCGTCTTTACATTGGGGAGTTGAAACGAAAGTAAAGATTTTGAAACTCGTTTAGATTGAGCCTAGTCCGCATGTTTCTTCAAATAGGATTCGAGATTTCTTATCTAAATGTCGACCGCGTGACCGGTGATAATTGAATAACATTGATTTTTGAAATTACATCGTTAATTCTCGTTACCGTTGATTCTTCGTCAGCATTAACATTTTTTTGATTTTTTATTATGACCCATTGAACTTTAAGTTTATTTTTGGATTGCAGAGAAATAATACTTAGACCAGATACTCTCGAGAGATTATCGCCATCTATTGCTTGAGTGGGAGAGAGGTTTATAACTTATAAATAGATCCACATTTTTCTCGAATATTCTTGATATTTCGAAAGAAAGAAGAGTCATGCATTGTTCGCTTTTCATTAGAAATCAACGTGGAGTTTTCCTTAATTGTTTCTTCCCCACTCACGCAACTGATAGGACATCTTAAGCGAATTCTGGAGCCTGGCATTCTGATGGTCCATACACGCAAGCTAGTTTCCACGAAAAATTACAACGTGCGAAAGGACATTAGACATGATTTTCATTATTATAGGGCCTGGTCAATGGAATGCTCAATAAAGAAAGGGCTTTCGGCTAAGGGCTAAGGGCTTTTGATATGAATATTTGAATTTTGACAAGATAAATGATTTTTGGTGTGAATTTTTTATGGATACCCATGCGCAATGGTCGTATCTATTGGCTAGGTCACATTTTTTACGAATGGAAAATGGTGCATGCCTTGTTAGTGATACCGGTAATCATAGAAAAATGTAAATAAAATTAATTAAATTTGGAATTCACGCAAATTCAGTTTCAACGCATGATTTTCGTCTTGTTCTATAGAAAAGGGTGAGAGCTCTTTGCAAGGTGCCAATGATATTACTATATAATCATCAAAATATTATAAGGTATTAAAGTTCCAACGGCACATTTATTCTGACTAAAAACACTGCGGTTGAATCAATGAAATCTTGCAATAGCATCGAATGCTATTGTATCAAAAATTTTTTTCTCAATGTACGATACGCACACTATTGAAATTTGTGTAAATTTTACTGAAATAAACTACTCACGTCAGTTTTCAGAGTGAATATTTCGTTCGAGAACATGTAAATATAAAAAGCTTTTATCGTGAAAAAATTCCATTTTCTACGGTAAGTAACTGGACGACGATGAAAACGAGACTTTCTTTTGTTGATTATTATACTTACAAATTGTGTAGAGAAATCTGTGACGAGCACCGAGAAAATATTCCTAATAATTTCAAAAATTTCATAGATTGGCCTGTTATAAGTTTTGTATTGTTTTCTTATTTGGTCTCACGTGTCTCATTATTGTAAGAATAGTTTAGTCATTATACTTTGATTGATATTTTTGTTTTTATTTTTTAAATAGATCGCGATCAAAGTACCTTTGAAATCGATTTATGAGTGAAATAACATTTTCATGATTTAAGGAGTTTCGGTACAAGCGATACAATGTTGCCATGCTAAACCATGTTAAAAGCACAAAAAATTTCAAAATGTTAAGAATTTTATAAAATTTGGTGAACATGTTCTTTAGTGCCAAATTTGACAATACAAATTTTTTCAGATTTTTCTTCTACACAGTTATCGAGTAATTGAAGACTAAAGTTCACGTGTATAAGCATAGCATTTCCATATATATAGGTATACACTTCGGGCATAAGAAATCTGCTTTAATGCATAATTACTCGATAACTAAGTAGAAGAAAATTTTGAAAAAATTTGTCTTCTCGTCCTTGATGTTGAATAACATTATCACAAGATTTGATTAATTTCTTAACATTTTGCCTTTTGTACCGAAACTCCTTAAGACGAAACATTTCATGGCTTTTTTTGAATCCCCAAATATTTATAATCTCATGAGAATGATTGTAATGCTTTGCGAATTCAAAAATGCGATCAGCAACATGCAGAATGTACCGCGTAGATGACATCGCGATAACGACGAAGCTTGCGAGCTCGCATTTCGTGGTTATTTACGAGGTGATTCTGCTGTACAGTCTAACACACCGATATATTTGCAAGTTTACGCGTTACAAACTTACAAGTGTATTAAGATCTAGGCAGACGATAGGGACCTTATCGGAACGATATGTACCTCGTTAAGGCAGAGAACTTGACTTACACATCTGCTCGCCACCGACAGACTTTTAAACGCTTGTTTCATCGAAAATCTTTTCTTTTTTTTTTTTATAATGCCATTGGGATTAGTTTTATGAAAATTGATAGAAAAAAGTACTTTGACAGGATTGAAATCTGAAATTATTTGATTGCTCAGAAGTACTTTCCAAAAAATCGATTCTTTGGAGGCTCAAATCTACAGATGCAGCAAATTCATTCAAATTTTAGAAATCTTGACAAATTATTTCTTCAATATTTCATGAGAGCCAATAATATAACCAAATTTACAAGGAGAACGTTAGACTTTTCATTTGCGCGTAAATGTGTTATTTGTATTCGTCGTATCAGAGACTGATGCGAATTTATTCTTGCTCAATCGCCGTGGCAGGCAATTCCAAAAGCGAGGAAAGTTCATTTCACATTTCGGAATACCTAAGCGTTTCTTAGGAAGATTTTTCACTTCAATTGTTGTGGCACTCGCAGCCATATGTACCCAACCATAGATCATAAGCCAAAGTTGTAAGGCATCTGTCTAGGGAGGTAAAAATTGAAACTCTCGAAGAAATACACGAAAAAAGTGAAGTCAGAAGTCTCTCTATCTTCAAATAACAAGCTTGCGAGGTATCAACAGGATTTTGTATTTTTACAGAATCTCGGAGAGAGGAAGACGGTAATAAAGGTGAGTAAAACAGAGCGGAAGAGAGGTCGACACCGAGAAAAGGAATGTGGCAAATGTGCTGTATACATGCGGCTTTTTCTCGTTCATGTTTTGCGTTGTGAAAGCTAGCAGTCTGAGCCGTTCACCCCAACAACCTTCGTCTTGTGTTTATATTTTCCTAATGGGATGAAAAAGTGGACGCGAAAAGGGTGTCATTAACTAAAGCGAAGGCTCGATCACGAGCAAGCTTCGGTACGATAACGTACGAGGAAAGAAAAATTGATGCCATGCTCGAATGACTCAATTCTGAAGAAAAAAAAATATATATATTTAAACTACCCTTACGCTCAATAGTTTAGAAAGTGCGATTATGTTTATCTTATATTTAATACTGTTTCGAACTACGTTCAAGAACTTTTCCCAGAATAATAAGCTTCGTACAAGTTTTAGTCGCAAAAAAAAGAGTTTTGTTTTACTTACTTTGTCGATTTTATGAGGTATTAATACAACGTTACATCGCAGTTGAAGATTTTGTTTATTTTAAGAAAGAGTCTTCGACTTACCTGAAACAGAAAAGATAGATTTTCTTGAAAATCGGAAAAATAGTATTCACTTCAACAGTCTCGACATAAGATTATTATAATAATTCAAAATTTTTTATAAAAAAATGTTCATGGAAATGTATTTTTTAAAACTTATATCGTGGTGAAAGCGTATAAAGTGAAGCGGTGTCTGGAGTATGCTCTCAGCGTCCTTAAATGAATTTAATCCGTTATTTATTTGGTACCAAGGTCTCCGATGTGAAAATGTTACCCTACGGGAAACTCGAAATAAACGAATAAATACACGAGGCTGCATCGCTCGGACAGGGGTTGGTGTTGGAACAATCTACCACGCAATACCTCGACGCAGAACTTCAAACGGGCGAGTCTCGTACTCTCTCGAGAGCGATCGATGCCCTTCTCTCCATCTTACTCTTTCCTCCCCTACATTTATCCTCGTGCTCCAGCTCCTTTCCGGTCTCTCTCTCCCTCACCCTCTCTCTGTTCTCTTTCGCCCTCATTGTCAGATAGAGAAAGGGGTTGCGAGAACATTCCACCCCTCCGGGGGGGGGGTGCAAAAACCAACGACAAAGACTGTGTACATGCACACCGTGTCGCAACGCGGGCCACAGAGAAATGAGGGAAGAAAAGCTGTTTGTTTCAGGGAGCGAGAGGACAAGAAAAGTCGTGGGGGGGAGGGGGAAGAAGGAGGAAGAGAACGAGGGAAAAACAAGCTACATAACGTATATCGTACAACCCTCTCGCAGCTCTTTCACAAAGTAGTACATAATCTCTGTAAGGGGAGCTTTTCCAAGCTCGAAGACATTCCTATATATATTTTACGAACTTTATACCGATGTACATTTGTACACCTCAGCTTGAGGATGCAAATAGAAACGTGAACACACAGTACAACGAAATTGGTACACACGTAATGTACTGTAGAGTTTGCGAGGCTACTTGTGCATGAAAAGATCACAAACGAAACGAACTTTCATTCAACGGGGCTCGAAAAAGGAATGAAGCACAAAGTCCAAAGGCGCGAGAAGAGAAAGAGCCCTTTTTCCTTCGAGTCACTTCTTGATCGCAGCAGTGTAATGACTTTTTTAGAACCTTCTCGAGTATCAACTTATTTTTTTTTTTCGACGAGAAAAAGGTAGAGCGTTGCGGCTTAATAAATACTGATCACAATTATGAATTATTCTTAATTATAAATGACAATAATTATTTTTCAAGATAAACGTTTCTCCATGATCGAATTAAAAATGAATTTCATGCGAAGTTGAAATTGCCAGTCTTTATGATTTTTCTGCTACATCGTTGTCTCAACATTTTTAGCTTTTCTTCTGTCTTGTGGAATAAAGTCATGGTGGAATATCTGAGAAATTTCGAATGCATCCCTCGTCCTCTTGCCGGTGCTGTTTCCGTTGCACGGTCGGTTCCTGGTTCCTGAGCTCATATAATTTAAAGCCTGCAGAAAACGCCTTGAACTAAATCCGGTGTGTCGAGAATTTTCATTCGTTCGTACGATACCAGAAAAATACGTTTCTCCATGTATTTGTACGAGGAAACGATGCACGGAGAGAAGAATCCGCAACGTCGAAAAAACCTAATGTTTATGTATAGGTATGTGGATATAAAAAACACATGTATGTATTGTTACGTGTGTTTTTGAAAAACCAACACAGCTGGGACTCTGCAATCCGGAGCTTTCCCGTAGTTACAATTCCCGGCTTCTTATCACTCGGGAATCCAAGCTGAAATGTTACCAAACACGGTCGTGTCCACTAATGAATTCGTTCAAGCGATAATCTAGTTACTTCTTACCCATTCCGTGCTCGTTTTCACCCTTTTACCTGCTTCGATGTCGTTTGCTGGGAAAAGAGGGATGGACCAGCTCAAGTTCATTTATAAAGTGTAAGAATCTTACGAAGGAAACACGCATTCGTTGAACTTGATCGGTGTATGCAGTGACGTCGAATAAATGGAGCTAAGAGAATTTTATTATCGTCCACTCTAATTGCCATAATTGTCAGACACGCGGAGCTGATTAATCAACTCGTTTGTAATGATGGATAGAGCTAAGAATAATTTTATTGTTTAAAAAACGGTTGTGCCACCGCGCGGCCCAACCAGGATATGTCAGCGTAGTTGAAACGACTTACGTTTTACGTTTACGAAACTCCATATGTTCTATGGTTTTTTAAGGAGGTTGGCTACACACAACAATGTTGCCATGTTAAAAGCATAGGAAAATTCGAAATGATTAGAATTTAATGAAATTTGGTGAGCATTTTCTTTTGGATTAAATTTGAATATACAAATTTTTTAAGATTTTTCTTCTACATAGTTTTCGAGTAATTTAACACTAGAGTTTACATCCGTAAGCATAGGATTCTGATATATATAGGTATATCTTTTGCATATTGTAAACTCCAATTATTCGACAACTATGTAAACGAAAAATTTGAAAAAATTTGTGTCATTGCTTTCGATGCTAAATAATGTTATCACTAAATTTGATTAAATTCTTATAATATTGTCGTATGTAGCCACCCTCCTTAACTCTTTGTTCTATGATACATCTAAAGTTAATTATGATCTTTTTTTTTTTTTGTTCTGGAAATATCAGAAATAGGTCATCAATATGTTTTACTTGAGTGGAAGAGGAAAGCTGTCCAGGAATTCTGAAGCCAATCACGAAGATCAGTTTGGTTGGTATTTAGGAGATGGTGAATTGATTGAGGACAAAATCTATGAAAAATCTTCTCGAAGCTCATATTCATCGAGTTCAATTATTCGACAACTATGTAGACGAAAAATTTGAAAAAATTTTTGTCATTGCTTTCGATGCTAAATAATGTTATCACTAAGTTGATTAAATTCTTATCATATTGTCGTATGTAGCCACCCTTCTTAATGAAAATCGGCAATTATGCGGAATGACTTGCGTTTGATATTTGAAATCCTTTTTCCGACGCTTGATAAAAATGATAAAATTGATATATCAATTGCCTGTTGGTTACTTTTATGCAGAGATAAATGAGCCTGAATATTTGAAAAAAAATGTGAGTTCGTCAAATCGTCTCATAAATTCATGAACGTTTATTATTTAACGTATGAAAAATAAAACATGAATTTGTATAACAGGCGTAAGCTTTGTAAAGTCCTCGGCTTTCTGTGTTATTAATCATCAAACGATAACGCTGTTTACTGTGAGAGTAGACTCGATACCAGAGATATAAATAATGCATTTCCAATCTGTGGTTACGAGCGAACGGCTCCGTAACACAAAATAATGTTTTATGGAGCAAAATTTTCCGATACCATAACAAATTCGCATAGGCCATGATGTATCTGTCAGTATAAAACGTTTTTTTAATCCTTCATAACATACACGCATACATGTTCCACAGTGACGTACAGATTTGTCATTTATCAATTTTTTATTCAATGCCAATTTTACATAAATGTTTAAAGAATTCATTAATGTAACAATATTTTTCAATCAATTACTATGAATGCTCCGAAAAATTATTTTATATTAATTCTCTTTAATCACGAATGATGGAATAACTCGTCATTGTTTACATTTACAGTTTTTTTTTTTCCCCACTTTGTTCGATTTTGTTTTTTATTCTTGAGCAATGATAAGTACTTACATAATAGCGATTTGTGCCATACTTCAGCCGAAACAAATTCGATAAGTTTACCATGTTAAAAAAAAAAAAACAACTCCCATCAATCCTTTTACCACATATTGGCACAAAAAAAAATCCCTCGATCTTGTAAATCGGAAAAAAATTAACGATATGATTTTCATGATCGACCTCGGAGCGTTACTCTGCTGCTTTGGTATATGCATCGGACTTTCCATTTGCTGCAAAGCTATAAGAGGTTATTTCTCTTGTCACCAGCTATTACACAAAGCGAAGAGTTGTGTAAAGGATAAAACTGACCGAAATAGTGTGCACAAACGTCAACAAAATATTTTGGAATATATATTTTGCAGATGTCGGAAAACCAGTGATTATTAAAACGAAGATGGAAGAAAAAAAATTTGAACAGTATGGACGAACCAACGAGTGGCAATGAGAAAGATGGACACAATTACTGACACATTATCCTCTATCACTTTATCTTGTGAGTTTGTATTTTAAAGCATATGAAAATTTTGGTAAACTCACTATTATTGATTGAACTCATGCCTCAATATACTTCATGAATTCATAATTTTGTAGGTCGAAATACAAAAAATCACATTCGTTAATTATATACAGATCCATCCGCATAATGTATATGTTATAAATATATACATACATATGAATAAACGTTTCCCTTTGCGGTGTGAGGGAAAAACTTTGTATATGATAAAAAATACTGTCATTCGTACGTATTATATAATCAACGTGTATGAAAAGCTGGGAAACGGGTATGCGTCACAGAGATGCGAATTTCAATGCACGTGCGGCTAACGTCATTTTCTGGCTCTCCATGAAAAATATCATAATGTCACCACGTATCAGACATGCATAATGCACGCCTTGTATCCTGTATTTCACACGAGCTCAGCCATATAACACCGTATATAAAGTTATATACATACACAAATGTACTCATATAATACCATAATATGCCAAGAGACTTGTCTGCGAAAAAGGAAACGATATAAAATCCCAACGGAACAAATTCTCGACCAGTGAAATGAGTTTTACTCTAAATGTGTGTTGTTTCGCATCTCAATCAGCTCACACCCTCATTCCGTTATTCGTCCATCGAATTATTAAAGAAGTTTATCCGGTACTGAGCAAGTTAAAATAAAAAAAAAAAAAACTGTCACGACTAGAGTAGTCGGCTCAGTATGTTTGGTGTGTTTAACCTCCAAAGTTTAAACTCCTTCTTTGAGACAAATTAATTTATTCGGAACCTCATAAGTATCGAATGGATTTTACGAAGTCGTGAAAAAGTTTTTTGAATATTTTTTGTAGCATTTATAGAAGTTTCGTTCGAAAGTTTTTGTCAATGCTTGCGAATTTCATGCTTACAGACGGGAAAGCCACAGGAACGCATAAAGGACCGTGTTACATTGGAAAATCTGTTTTTATTAATTTCTCTCGAACAAAGTATCCTAAAGGCTTGAAATTTTGACAGGTGATTTTGTTTATATTGATAACTGTATTCAATTTTTTTTCTTATGTTATCAATATTTGTTAATTACTTTTCCTCAAGGAAAAGAGTTCAAATTATAAAAAAAAAACATCAATTTCTAGCTTCGTTCGTTGCAGATCTTGTCTGCCCGAATATAAAAAAAATTGAATGAAACGTGATTGAAGAATTGAAGCACCTAATTTTTTTTTTTTCTCAAATTCGAAGAGTATCGGAACTCTACGATTTTACGAAATTAGAGGCTTGAACGGTCGTGTGGATCGAAGAGGCAAAGAGTTAATTATGGCCTGGGCGTGCCCCACAGATTCTATCGGACAAAGTTTCAGTGGGGGATGAAGAACGTTCTCGTCATGTTCTCTTTCTCTCTTACACAACTCTAGAGAAATGAAGAGAAACAGAACAAGGGAGAAACCGGGGTTGGGTTAATTTACCCACGTTTTCGTTTTTCCTTCGGCTTGTAGTTTCTCGCCGAACTTCACAAAATCAAAGCTTTTACCGTATCCTTTCTATGGTGATGTTACCCACGAATGAGGGGATATGTTCGCCATAACATACAGCGTATAGGAAGAGACCACATGTCAAAATATCGCGTGTAGGGAATTAATGAATCAGGAAAACAAATCTTCTTGTAAAACGTATCCGCCGTCGACGAATTTTTAAAATGATTCCTATCCAGCGTCTTCTGACAATTTTTTTTTTTCAGTATGCGTTATAATGATGTTATTTTATTTACTTAATATTTATTCCTAATTGTACACGTGTAATTTCACTCCAACAGCCTTTCCGGCCCAACCTAATAATTTGCCTTCGAATCCGTTTTAACATTGACTTATTGACGTCACATATATCAAGATGAAACTGCAGTCAAAACATTTTTAAGAGCTTTTTTCATGTCATAACAGAATAAATGATAAAATTTTCGACAATTAAATTTAGTACATCCTGTAGTACGCAGTAAGCATCTAAATCAGACTTTCAGGAGTACTATCGCATTTACAGCTTGGCAGAAACAAGATGACGTTTACTTAGTTCAGCGCTCTTGTTCTTGTAACAATTTCGTGTACTGCTATGTATGGACAGTACACGAGTATGAGTGTGTGTGTAAATATATTTATGGGGCATTTCACGCCGAATCGGTCACTACTTGAACTGTGCATTCTTTTTTCTTTGCCCATTTTTTATCTGTTTTTAAGCTCATAAAGAGGAACGACTCACCTGATTTTTTGATTTTTTGAAAAATTTTATTCTTGAAAAATCTAGCAAATTGAATGGATGAGGGGCCAAAATTTTTTATTCGAAATGTTATTTCGGTTGAAGATATTTTTAAAAAATCATTAAATGATTGAGTCAATTTGTTATTTCAATTCCAAGTATAAAATCGTTTTTTTTTTACAGTGATTTTTTATGTAAAACTTTTCTTCCTCTAATCACAATTAATTATTTATATTTATTCGTATTTATCGCACAAAAACTTACTTATCGTGTCACAAGTGAGAGTTTAATTAATTTCATGTACATACAGCAAAAAAATTCAAAGTTCAAGTAGTGCCCGAGATTGAGCGCGGAATGCTCCATTAATAATGACTTTTTATTACAGGAAAGAATGATTTCACCAAGATCATACTAGGCTTAAAATTCATCAAATAAATAATCACTTCTTACTAAAGAATGTGAAGAAAATCGAAGGAGACAAGCACTGTAGAAAAAAAAAGATTTCATGCTTAGAATCAGAAAAGCAGATTGATTTAATCATTTAATGATTTTCAAAATATCTTTGTTTCGACTGAAAACTGAACAGTTTTCTCCATTTTCGGGAAGTTTTAAAGAAATAAAAAAAAAAAAATTGGAAATTCTCCAAGAAATTCTGCTGAATAAATTTGTTGAGATAAGAATTTCAAAAAAATCAGATGAGTCTCTTCATGAGCTTGGAAAAAAATGCAAAGTTCAAATCGTGGTCGATTTGGCGTAGAATGTCCGTTATATATGTAGAATTATGTATGTGTATATATGAACCTGCATATCCTGGCAGCAGTTCTTGAGCATCTGCCCGGTCCATTTCTACCGGATTTGCACTGGCATCACACGTAGATCCTCTTCTTATCCCCTATAGTGCTTCGGTTCCGTCATAACACGAACTACAAAGCACTGTGAGCTAATGGATTCGTCGTATATTTTAGGTTATGGTAATATGACTTTTCCCGCTATGTGACAATATAAAAGCGTTTCTTCTTCAAGCACAATGCGGTGATAGAATAATATTGTCAATTTCCAGAACACTTCAAGGGCGCCCGGATTATACCGAGTAAAATGGTAAATAACGATTCTGAATCGTGTCGATTCGAAAAAACGACCTACGACTATTGAATACGGAGTGTCCAGAATGCTGAGATATTTTCTTTGTTTAAGATGACATAAATTACTCTCGATATGATGGAAGCAATGTGTATTTCTTAACATTTGTTGAAACGTCCTATGATAACAGCTGGTGAATGTTCCAAGTGTTCATATCGTTGATGTCTAAAAGACGAGGGTAGTCATAAAGTTGTCTTCGAAGAGCACACAAGACCTTAAAATAGATCTTCTCGATGAATGCTGTATGGTCGTTTATGATGGTCATCAATAGCTATGGCAAAATAAGTGTGAGGAAGATCTGTGACGACTGCGTGATCTTAACAATATCTATTGAAGACCAAAGTTAACAAATGCAAAGCTTCCAAATGTATAGCGAAGTGGAACGGAGTGTAAAACGTGTTATGATCGTTACGGCCGTTGGCATAAACTGTCAGAGTTTTGTTTACAATCTATATCATGCACAGGAACTGCGCAGTCCATATAGATCCTGCCACCAAGCACTAAAAGAAGAAAGTTTGAACGACCAAGGCAAGTCGTGGCACGTATCATACTTGAAATTTGGCTATTTTCCGTTATGCTCATACTTTCAGTCAACACCTTTAAAAAATGCGTCGTTTTTTATCGCAGTGCATTTTGAAAAATTAAATTACCGTTACTACATGGATAAAGTATTAATAAAGGATATTTTGTTTTCAGCAATGGAATTAGGGAAAATTGATAAAGATAGAATTTTCTGGATAAATATATACATACGACGCGTCAGGTTGAAAATAATGAGGTGAAATATGCGTTGAGTTAACTCAAATTTTAATTATAAATTACGATTCCATTTCAGGGAGGCGAGATTAATGAGGCAGTTGAGGGAGGTAGGTTGCATGAGATACCACGGAACTAATTATCATTCGGAGTAATTTAGTATCGGTTGGTCTTGGATGGAGAAAAGAGATATATACCGTTGCCGATGCTCTTCGCGTCGTCGTGTTTGTGTCGTCTTGTTCTATATATTCGAGATATTATTATATATACAAAGCCAACCCCAAGAGGGGCTTAAGAATCGCTACTCGCAAATGAGCTCACCACGGATTTACCCGAGAAGGATGACAGATCGCGAGAGAGCTTGTAACAGTCCAGATGCTCAGACAGAGTGGAGTTAGTTTTAGTTGAGATCGAGCGGTAAAGGTGTGACAAAACGAAAATGGTGGCACAGAGGAGACAGAGAAAAAGATGAAGGAGAAACTATTAGAGAAAAGGACCGGACTTTTGAAATGAGATTCCGAGAGTTTCGCAGGGTTTTCCGCTGTCATACTCGTCGTAGCTCCGACTACTCTGGATTTACAATGAGTTCCTACCGAATTGGGAGGACAAAGAGAAGCTATGAGACAGAAAAAGAGAGGAGGAGAGAAAGAGAAATTTAAGGACAGAGTGACATAACAAGTTGGAGCGCTTTACCTCTCGCCACCTCATGATTAATACATGAAGCGGACTGTCCTCTCCATACATACTCTGTACCTACCCGCGTTTCTCTTTACTGCATTGTACACTTTGGACAAAATTTAATTCCAGGATTAACGCAAAGCGGGCTCTCGCATTATACAAATCGTTACATATCATTTTGTGACAATCTTATTATGTTCAATATGAATATTCATGATCAACGGGTATGCTTGAATCGATTGATAAAAAATTTCACACGTGTTTTGCATTTGCTCATTGTGTTACTCGCAACTGCTACCAACGTATTCGCGAAAGCTCATACAGTTGATTGATAGACATTTAAAAATTTCATGTTATGAAATTTTTCATTCTATAATCGTCCAACTTCTTCACTTTGAAATGTGAAGGCAAACCCTCAGGCATTAGTTAATTTCGTTAGAAACGGAACTAAATGAGTTTGCAAGAAAAACAACTGCAACAAAATTTGTACTGTTCAAGTTCTGCGGATAAAGTTTACTTATAATATACGCATACCTCCATACACTCTTGCATGAAACACTCGTTGTATCATGGTAGAGCTGAAACCTTGATGACATCAATGATGCTAGATATGACGAGAAATGTCCTCCGGCCAAATCCTTTGCTTCATCGACATATCCCTATCTCTTTCTTTTATTCTGATATGGAGCAATGATATATCCACCATTACAGAGCGATTCGCAATCCTTCAACGAAAACTGTCAATCGTCGAGGTCGGCGTTTCCAAGAAACTTCGACACTTCGTAAAGGCAACTTTACTCGAGTTAGAACGGGTTTATTCGGCATGCATCCATTCCGGGAATACGTGGGTACATGTATACATATATTACTATCCTATATACGGAGTCTCTTGAGCTCGTACAAGTTTGTTTGAGCTTAATCCCTTGAAGGAAACCATGACTTCGAACGACCGATTGTAATAGAATCTTCCACGTCGATTTTGTTATCTGATGATAGTACGTAAAATGTAGATCGCTCAGAAAAAGTTGGGCATACGAGAACAGCCCTTGTTGGTGATAAATATTAATAATTATTTCGCTCTAAAAAATGCCTCTAGGAATTGTTGAATTCGTATTCGCATTTATACATAAATGGAATAACGGTGGATGGTCGTGCAGGCTTGAGCTGGCTAGAATCGAATTTGCAATAAAGCGTTGCTCTGTATATTCATCCACGGCCACAACGTAATAGCATAGTATTTTCCTTCTACCACTTTCTTCGTCTTTTCCTTCCTGTCTCTCTCTCTCTCTTTCTCGAAACTTTACGAGGTAGTATAGGAACGCGTTTCTCGTTTTACGAGCAGAAACGATCGACGTAGCAAGCAGACGATCGAGAGGAAGGCAGAGAGAGAGAGGGAGGGGGGAGTACGGAGACTTCCGGTTCCATCGACGACCGAGAACTCCCGTCAATCATGACCCGCCACCTCGTGAAATTCCACCCTTTTCTTGTCATCGATGTTCCATCTTATACCATACCTATCCTTCACCTTTTTCCCACCTCTTTGCCACTTCCTTTCTCCTTCCACAACTTGGCCCGAATAGTCTACGCGTGAAAACGCATTCGTCCGTGACTCCAAGAAGAGCCAACTCTGAAAACAATTTGTCGACCATTACGATTGACGTACAGAACGTAGAAAACGAGAATTGCTTTTCATTCCTCATACCCTGGCGAAATATGAGAGAAAAAAAAAACAAAAAAGAAAGAAATGGATTATAAAACATTCAAAACATCTTTGCGATACAGCTTCGATTCGTTATATATATACCTAAAAACGGCATTAGTCTTTCAACGGTAAAAGAACTTTTTTGCGATTTTTATCCTGGTATTTGATTGGTTCTTGGACTTTTTATTTTGTTTTTTATCGTCGTTCACGAAACACGATATCTACGATTGAACCATGGAAAAGGGTGCTTTTATAAAATCATACGGTTCAACTTTAACACTCAATACTTTCTGTTTTTTGGTACTTATGGAATATCACATACTTCTCATCGATCATGGATATAATATGAAACAGTACCAATTGACATATTATTACTGTATAACTTTCCGCTTGGCTCCATTCTCGCGTCTGAATGCTAACATGATGGTAGTGCCACTCTGATCAAGAGAGAAAATCTCGCTCCCATTCCATTTTCTATCATTTTCCTGTCACTCCTCTACACTCGACTGGTCTTTTTCCACTCGAGCGATATTAAATCCTTCTTGAAAAGAACTGCGGCTCTTACACCCGCAGCAGGACTCTTTCCCGAATGGGTTCGATACGCTTTACCGACCATAACCAGTTATGAGGGTAAAAGCTACCCAAAGCTTCCGTGATTGCTTCTCTATTTCCGGACCAATGCTAGGAACCATGGAAACTTTTGGTTGAATTTTTTCATTACAGTCCCAAAATCAGCCAGCTCTCTTGCATGCATCATAAGCGGCCATGCACGCATTAGATTTTAGGCCTGTAAACGTTATATAAAAAAAATTTCATTACTATTGATACCGCTGAAGAGCAGGAAGAACATTGGAGAGCAGAGAGGAGTGGGAAAAGAAGTAAACTGATGACCGGAATTGAAAATTAATCGAAGTTTTGAAACTTCAATGAGTTGATGCAAATGAGATCAACAGACTTGAAGAGTCTAGTCGTTTCATTTCTGTTTCTTAAACTATTACTCGGGGATTCTTACTCATACCTAGTCAACTTTTAAAAGAGGGAAAGATATACGAGACACTTTTTACCTCCGACTTGTTGAAAAGTTCACCGGATCCAATCAGAAGAGGATATATTGTGGA
The DNA here is from genome assembly GCA_037576405.1 of Campoplex capitator. NCBI lineage: Eukaryota > Metazoa > Arthropoda > Insecta > Hymenoptera > Ichneumonidae > Campoplex > Campoplex capitator. Next base: position 7,650,458 of record JARBWI010000002.1, read on the forward strand.
ATCATAACGGGAAAAACTTTCGCTAACTTCCTCAATACGTCGATGAAACACTTGAAAATGGGATTTGAGATTATCTAGACATTTCCGTACTGTTATTAATTTATTTAGAGGCAATTTATTCCTATGACGTTCTTTTCTGCAATTGCATGAAACAATACTCTTTTTTATAAAGTTTCCCGCCTCCAGCTTATTGCGGACGAATAAATATAGTTATCATCATTCGAATACCGAATATTTCGAAGCATTTGAAAAAAAGATAAACCCTGTAACTTATCCGAGCCGAATGGCAGGTTATTGCAAATCTACAATTTCAAATGAACTAATCGATCGCCGATGCCAAGTCATGTCTTTCATGCCTACATATTTAAAAACGAATGTTCACTAGCAACGAGAGTTGAGAGACTCGAGGCTACGAAGAGATGACAGTGCTGACTCGGCAGAGTCCGTTGCTCGATAGAAATCTGCAGCTTTCACACTGGCAACCGTTGAACTATAGTCCGTTTGCTGATTTCGCAGTCAGTGTCGCGAGAACATTTTCTCCACTTTCCGTTTGGTCCCTCTTTCAATCCTTCAAGGATTCTCGCGTCCTACTTGCTTTCCATCGTCGTTCTCCTTTCCTCGAAGTTCGACGAGGAATACATATATAGAACTCAAAGTGGATAGGTATCCTTGTCAGACTTGTCCACTTTGCTTCTGTGGAATACCAGCTCAACCTTAGGTGAATTTTGTGCAGCCCCGGGGTTATCGATTATCTCGCGAACCTCCCTAAGCTCACCGAACAACCAGTAGTCATATACTACGAAGCATCTGTCTCATCCTACTTTATTCAAATGAAAATCCTGCTTTAAGTCTGTAACAGCCAGTGATATAGGAGCATTAATGTCAGACTGAAGGGTGGTGTCATAAGAGACAAGATAGGTCAAGTCAAGAGAAGAGTTCTTTGACGTTTAAAAACAAGCGTTAAATTCGAGATATTAATTGTTCATCTTCGACCAATTTCGTTGTAATTTGTCCTTGTTTTTCATCGCCAGGCTTGAACATCGAAAACAAGAGTAATTTTTAGTTACGATTAACTCCACTTGACAGCATCTCTTGACGTGAAAATATAAACTGATAATGAAAAAAAAAAAGGAAGGGAAGGTTCGCAGAAAAGGTCCAGAGATTTTAGTCTGCTTTCTGAAACGGAAATACGCGGAGAAGTATGGCAAGAGTTAAGAGGATACGACTTATCTAGACGAGAAGGATATCCACCTCTTCACCGCTTCAACAAATTTAGTCATTTTGAAAGTTTCCCACCAGAAGACAACACCCAGAAGAGTTGCTCTCTTCTTCCTTCAAACTGCTCTTTCCCTATCTACCTTTCTTCTCGTATCGCGCGACTTCTCTAGGGTTTGCTGTGTGCGCCATCCTCTTTCTACTCTACACAAATGCAACAACCCCTTACTGCAAGACCAGTGAAGCTGTTAGTAAACCCTTGTGCTCTTGGCTCGTGTCACCTGACTCCAGAGCAACGCTTTCCCGACTTCTCACAATTAGAACCCCCGTGAGAGAAAACCACAAGCCTTAAGAGCCCGGCGTGACCTCTAAACGACTCTGGAATGTGATTTCCCGGTAGTACAATTTCCACAACCAATGAGAGAAAAAAAACCAAATTAAGACTTAATTAATCTTAGATTAATTCAACGATTGAGAAAAAATGAACAAAACCGAAGAAAACCGAAAACGACAATGGAAATACATCTATCACCGAGCTAAACAAGTATGAACGAAAAAGAGAGTGTATAGCAACGGGGAAAATATCGACTCAGTAATGAAACCGGAATAGACCCAATGCACGCGACTCGAGCTTGCTAGCTTGTAAGTCCAATGTTCCTCTGCCTTCACGGTCTTTCTTCTAACTCGATATTGTTGTTTTAGCCTGAAAACGCAAGAATTCCGTAAGTGATTACGTGAATTGAGGATGAAACACTTTAAATAAGGAAGAAAAATACACGGAAATCCGGATTTACTTCGGAACTAGTACATCCTGTTCCGTTTTATATCGCATTCTTCGGATATGCTTGGTCATAAGAGACTTACCAGTACTAAAGTCATGTTACTATTAACCAGAAAAGAATTTCTAGTTGAAAAAATGACTGGAATTTCCCCTTGAACCAATAACCGAGTAACGATGACTTTTTGTAGTCCAAAACAAGAAGAAAAGGCATTTTATGTTTTCCATTTTGGTAACGATTCAATGACCGAATAAGTTCACGTTTTTTTTTTTTACATTTTTGCCATACTCTCAATGTAAAAATAAATTTAGGGTATCGAGGGTATCGTGCGTTCTGGTATACTATGAAATTTCTATCGAAAATGAGTTCCGGTGTACCAGTGTACTATGAAATTTCTATCGAAAATGAGTAGAGAAACTGAACTTAGTGTATTCGGGCTCGAAGGCAGACGAGTCTCCGTTCTCAAGGGAGCACGAAACCGTTCACGTTATCCTTGAGCGAACCTGGACTCGAGAGAACGTTATACTTCGATTGTTCGGTATGAGGAAGAAACACATACGAGAGCAACTTCTGGCGACTCGACCTTGGTACACGGAAACACATAGACGCTGGGAGAAGAGAGGATAAAAAAATAAATATACGAGAAAAACATTATGAGCATACGGAAAAAACACCCTGGTGAACCACTCGAGAGGTCAGGCAAGAGAGAGATATCGGGCTGGAAGGTTGGGGTATGTCCTCTTCTGAGAAAGAGTCTTTCATGTTCAGTACATTTACGATTTATGCAATTTCAACTAACTAAACAAAATGTAATCTGAATAAAATTAAAATTTTTTCAAATCTCTCTTCTTATATCAAGTTAACGAGTACTTGTTTTTAAAAAACAGAAAAGCTTCTGAACGTGGAATGAAATAGCTGAAAAAAGAAAAGTATAAAATATTAATTGAACACAGATAAGTGGATGAAAAGCACAGAATTAAAACGAATACGTTATAAGAATATTTAAAAGAATTTTATTATTTCTGTCTGAAAAAATATTCATGCATAGTAGCTCCGAGATCGAGCAGGTGAAAGATACGTCTTTGAACATTCCTTAAATGCCATGTCAGCTGCCATGCAATGATCATCTTTTATTTGAAGAAAAGATCGTTGATAGACCTTTAAAGGTGAGAAAAACGAAATCTAAAGAAGTCGCACTTATCAAGTGAATTGAGTTTCTGTCTTTTTTTTTATCTCACTTCTTAATGTGTTTTTTTAAATTATATACTTTGTCATTGGATCTTCGCCGTTGGATTGATTTCTTATACCTTTCTTCCTTCAACTATGTTCATTTTGCAGTGGCAAGTTTTCCACAAATCTTGGAAAAAAAAATTGTGGATTTTTTGTATCAACCTAATATTCATGGGTCATTATTTATCAAGTTAACTTACTCAAATAATAATGAACTTACATAATAGTATAGGTTTCGTATTTTTACTGTCATCCATCCGAAAGTTAAGCCCTGTTCTGAATTTTTTTTTTTTTTAATGGCTGAAGAACTAATGAGCAAGGGCTCAGTAGTTATCGGAGAAACTTTTTTTTGCAACAACTAACTCCCACGAAAAAATTTACATTTCAGCATAGTAATCCGCTCGTAATAAAGCCTTTGTTGCACAAACCATCAACATTTCTACGCTTCTGCTTTTCTCTGTCTCTGACAAGATGCTCTGGCCGAGTTCTTGGATTCAGTGGAACTTTCAGACAATAGGGAAGCTCTGTCTTCTCACCGTCGTTAGTTTTGATCCGGAATGGTTGCTCACATCAGGCTTTTGTTACACATCCTTAAAAAGGCGACATATATATAGTATACATATGTGAGCCGAAAGTAAATTTTTGTTGCTTCATCAATGTACACCTCCCGCTTGAATAATATAATAGAAATCTTTTCCTTATCGGGGTATTTGATCGCCGAGAAATGACTCGCAAGGTGAGCTGCCAGCGTACTGAATCGAAATGTAACGACGCTTATCATCGTGTCCTGATCTGGCTGTCTGGCTGGTCCCTGGTCAGCTGCCTGATTAGGCCTCTCATCAAATTGCAAAATGCAGACCTTATTGAACTGCTTGACCAGGTCATTGTGTCATGCTATCTTTATTCACTCAAACTTTTAAATTTAATTTAAGGGAGTTCATCTAGCACCGAGCAAGTAAAAACCAAAAAACTGTCACGACTAGCGTAGTCGGCTCAGTATGTTTAGTGTGTTTAACCTCCAAAGTTTAACCTCTTTCTTCGAGACAAATTAATTTATTCCGAACCTCATAAGTATCGAATGGATTTTGTGAAGTGGTAAAAAGATTTTTTAGATATTTTTTAAGCATTTATAAAAGTTTCGTACGAAACTGTTTGTCAATGCTTGCGAATTTCATGTTTACAGACGGGAAAAGCACAGAAACGCATAAGGAACCGTGTTAAATTGGGAAATCTGTTTTTATTAATTTCTCTCAAACAAAGTATTCTAAGGACCTGAAATTTTGACAGGTGATCTAGTTGATATTGATAACTGTATTCATATTTTTTAATCAATATCTGTTTGTTAATTCGATTACCAGATGAACTCCCTTAAATAAATGAACCAATAGCATGCTTTAATGAGGCACCTCTTAGTACTTAGTAGTTTATCAGAGAATAACTCTGGTGCAGCGTTTTTAGACTGGGCCTGTCGACGGCTTAAGAATAGCATCTTTCATAAGTGCTACATAACAGCAAGATTTACAAGATACAACGAATCAGAAAGCTCACATCTATTTGTAATTGAGGTCCATCATTTCTGTGAATAAAGGTTATCCGATTTCTACCAGATATAATGAATATAATGGATTCCATTTAGAAGTTCTAATTTGTCAATGGTTTGCACGAACGTAATTGCCATTAATTGGAACTTAGCTTTGAATTAAAAAGAAATACATCATTGCAGTTACTTGTCTTAAGAAATAGTTTATATCCCAGCAGGACATTTTCTCTCATTTTTCATGATAGGTACGACCCGTTGATAACCCGCTTTTTTGTCCATATAGCCATTTTTTCGTTATAAAGGTTCAGATTGTCTATCGAGTGAGATTTGCCGCCTTCACGTTAATCCATCGTGTTCCCTGTCGGGCAAAGAGCCTGTTTTCTTCCTAAAAACCGTATGAAAGTGACAGGAAGAAAGTGGTCGGATAATAACTGCTACTTTTGGACATGGTCGAGTGGTTGTTAGAAGCATGGGGAGGATCTGACGGAAGAGAATGTGGCAAATCGCCAGTGGGATTTAAGAGTCGCTTGCAATAATCTCCGGTCATCCTCGTGTCCTAGAATGATCCAAGGTGGAGAAAGGGAAGGAAAATCGAAGTAGACCCGAAAGATATTTTCTGTTGCAAAAGTAACTTCGGAAGAGGTGGGAAGGGTTGACGTTTTTGTTGCCTCCCACCGAACGATTGAGTAGCCCATAGCCCAATTCAACCCACGGGCAACTAACCCTGTACACCTAACATCTTAGCTGAGTAAAAAAGACGCCGAGGAAAGTGCCTCCAAGAGCTAGAGCGAGGTTGCGGATAAAAGAGAATGAGAAAGAAAGAGAGAAAGAGAGAGAGAGAGAGAGAGAGAGAGAAGTTCGGAGAAAAAGTAAGAGAGAAGTAGCTATGATAAAGGACGGTAGACGTTTTTCGCGAACAAGAAAACCTTGTGCTTGCCTCCAACCAGCATTCCGAACACAGCGGTCCAATGAAACGAAAGACCCGAAGAGGTGAGATAAAAAAAAACCAAAGATCTCTCATGGATCTGTGGAAGGGCGACGCAAGGGGTAGCTTTTGTCACGAAAGGTTATTCAGCACTCTCGTTTGAATTTTCTTTATTTTCGAGAAAACGATTTTCGATATCCTCATTTCCAGCTTCCGATTACCATTTTCTCTTCACAATATTACCATTATTATGTTCAACTCTATAATGGCACAATTTTATAAAAATGTCGCAACAATAAAAATACAGGTTAACCTCAATTAATCGATACATGAAGAAAATTACGACCATAATTCAAACGAATAGTGCCAGATATCCAGAGGATTAATACTAAAATAATATAGTATTTTGGGAATAGTGTCGCATTTTGGTGGTTACTCAAACATCAGAATTAAAAATAAATTTCTACCCGGTATAGTAAAAATATTGTGGCTGATTTAGTCTTATTTCAAATTTAACATTCTGATATTTAGAGTCTACATTTGTATTCACAATTGACTCACAATGGACATAGTGAACAATCTATGAAGAACCAAATTCTGTCATCATACTATCAGGATGGATATTTTATGTCATAGCAACGTTTACTATTGTAGTATAAGATTGTATATTGTGACATCTAGATACGCGGCAGCGTCTTGACACCAAGTATTAAAAAGAAAATGTTAGAACAGGGAACACCAAATGTTAGATTGGTCAATTTCCCCTCATTTCTGAACTTAAAGTCGTCGCCATTGTTACATAATTCGACTCACGGAAAAAAATGAAACTTCTATCATACAATGGGATGAATGCGCTTCAGATGATAGTACATATGTCAAACTTGATAATATTGTTACATATCTGCCGTGATAATTCGACTTATCTATACTACAGGACCTGGTTTACACATTCTGCTATGTGCATAGTAAATAATAATTAAATACGCAGCTAAAACGAATCACTCCTTTTGCTTGATATAATCTGTTGAATCTTTACATGACATATTTGTTCTCTACGTATAGAGAGGCAATAAGTAATATATGTTTCTAGTAAGAACAAAAATTATAACCACATTCTTGGTTCGAATTGGTTTCAATGGTCAAGCTCGATTCAATATTTATTTTCTTACTGGGCCGCGGGTTTGTACTGGTCATTTCAAAATATTGTTTTCGGCACAATATGATTTCTTATTTATGCAAAATTATTTACATTAAACTAAAGGAGAAAGTACAGAAGTTGCAAAAATTACGTAGTCTCACTGTGACTGTTACCTGAATTCTCACATTTTTAACAAAGTGAAGAGGATACAAGAATATTTTGTACGTTACTCGAACGAACAGATCCATTTTTTCTGTGTGCGTTGACTACAAACAAATTTTAAAAGTCGTTGTTTATGTAAAAAAAATTCGTTCAATCGAGTCAAACGACGAATTTATATTTGAATGATTTATTCGATAACTAACACGAGTTAATTGGATCAAGTTCATTTTTAATAGGGTTATCCCGTATGATTTCCGAAAGCAATACCTTTCGAACGTTAATCGAATATATATGGATGGCTGACATACATTTCGATTCACCAGCAAATTCATTATATAAATTAATCTTCGTGTATTTAATTATTTTGTGAAGATATCAGTGAATTTTATTTTATACTCAAATCGTTATAAATAAATATCCAATGAGATTTTCAGTAATTGCAATGCTTGTATGATGTTTATCGAACTTGAATTTGGGACAACGAGTGGAGAGTTAATGTGAAAATGGTTATGTAAACTTTTCATGATCTGGAATATCTTTCAGAAGATTAGTCATTCTCCTTCGAGCTTGCAGTTGATGAAATTCGATGAATAAAGCGAACCTTTTCTCAGAAAAAGCAGAGTTCACGACACACTTTCGTATCCTAGTTTCACGTTTCCAAAGGATACAAATAGTCGAGTACTATCATTGATCCGGCGAATTATAGATTGTCACGACTACGCCACAATTCCGAGATATAATCTCGCGAAACTGGACCATCGGTTATCGATATTTTGTTAATATGTACAGTTCCACTACCATTGCGTTTACGTTCTTTACTCTGGATTCGAGTGCAAGGCTTTTTTTTTCATTGTCGTTTTCTCGATACGCCTTGTCGACCTTATACCATTCAGATTTATGTGATCTCTCCATCCATATTTTTTCTCAACTCCAAGATAAATTCTAGTTGCGCTCCAAATCGTAATAACTAAAATTGGATACTGAACATTTTGTATCGAACTCTCATTTTTTTCATTATCCCATTCGTTGTTCTTGCCTTTAAAATAACTAACAAGAAACTTCCATTTTCGTACGGGAGGCGAAAAAGATATGGGTAAAATCGATAAGCTACACTGATCGTCAATCAACGTATGAGAATCTTACGAATAGAATCTCCAGATGTGTTTGTATCAGCCGAAAATATTTGAACATACTTTCATTAGCGAATGAGTAAAACTCGAGGTGCATTGGGCTAATTGATGTGATCATTCATTTATTAATTTTGCCCCAATTTTGACTTCACGGCAGATGACTCGATATTTGTAATTTTCATGAATGTTTACCTTGAGTTTTCAGTCTTTTTCTTAATAAATTAAACTTGATTAATAAAATTTCCTAATCATTTAAAATAAATGAACGAATATAATTTTATGATCAACAACTGAAAGTACACTGAGAAAAGAGAATAGTTGGATCAACCAAATAGCTTCATGAAATACGTCCAATGTAATATTCTGTTATACTAAATATCAGTTTCATTAAATGAAAAATATCTAAAGTTAATCCAACAAAATCCACGACAACAAATCTCATTTCTTTGATTCCATTGGTATCTTTGTTCAGTGAAATAAAATTAATATTTCGTGCAACTGAACGATTTTTTCAACGAACGTAATATTTCTTTCGACGTATTCTACGAAGCCTTGGTTAATTCAACTTAACTATTTTCTAAGTGCATTACGAGAAACATGAAAATAAATTCTCATGTATATCATCATCGGTCGGTCAGCGTGCCCGTTTAATTTAGGAGGACACGATTCAAGCGTCTGCCAACAGATGGCTAAAAACAGACCGCCATCTCTCGGACTCCGATTAGTACTAATTCTTCCTTGCGCATCGTGTAAAGAGATAGTTGAACGCGAATGGAACCACAAGCTTTCCGCAGTTTTCAGAGTCAATTTTTGTGAAAAACTTGTTATCGTTTTTCACTTTCACAGACAAACGATGCGAGTATAATCAACTTTTCAAGCGTTGTTGAACAAATTAAACGTGATATAGATTTCCTCAACATGATTATGAACGCATATAGATAAGATAAATCCAATATACGTATATATATAACGATATTCCATACAGGTTCTCCTTATCGCATATTCCTAGCATAGAAATAGGTTTGTGAGAGATACGGGGGGTGAATACGATTTCTCATGCTCACGTTCGCATAATCGAGTACTCGTTGAGTAAAGCGATCGGATAGACTAGAATTGTTGGTATATATATAGTACGCAAACTCGCGTTGGAGAAATTCACGGTTTTGTGCACTTGCGGACCAAACCCTCGTGGATTGCCAGAGCTTTATTCATGTATGTATGAATAAATATATAGGAGCGCGCACACACGGAATATATGTGTGATTGTGAGAGTGCAGATTCGAAGAAATAGAGAGCGAAAGGAGTGGCACCACTTTTGAAACCAGCCAGGATTGCTGCGCTGAAATCGAATGTAGATTAAAACCTGGCTGCAATTTATACCCTTTCCCTCAAATAAAACGAACGAGATAATGTTTTCGGATGGCAAAAATCAGCTCGCAATTTCATCAGCATTTCACCATGTCAACAACATACTTTTATTCGTAATAGCTCATCGATTTTTTTATCAATATGAATTTTTTCTTTATGGTTTCTAATTCTGTAAAAAAACTTGATGATTTTTCAAATTTTTAATGATCCGATACTGATTTTTCTATTTGTACTAATCACATTGAAAAAAATAAAAAAAAAATTCCAAGTAGAAATAATCAAAAAATTGTGGCATGGCGTCGTGTTAACTGCAGCCATTGTTTAGGTCGCAGAACATAGCGTGCACATGCACATTTATATCCACAGATAGGGAACGCCTATGCGTACGATTGAAGCATACGCAAGGAGCTTTAGCCTGTGGGAAAGTGTGATTTCTAATCATTTTCTAGCTTCGTAAGTCATGCCGAACATTTGAAAATGAAATGAAAGTTATCATCGCTTTTTTTGCGGTAGAGCGCGACTGTCACGGGGGCTCGATCCCGGACCATTCCTCCCGAGTCAGTTGTGCCTTAGCCCGCTCGGCTACAGCAGCGCCATGAAACTCTAACTTCCCATCGTCTATCTTAAGTACAGAAAAACAAGTGAATATTATATTTTTTTTCTAAATGAATATTTAATTCGCAAATAATTCGACTAAACTAACAAGTTGCCGCATTAAGTAAAATCAATCAATTGTGGTTTGTTTTCCTCTAGATTTTATCGTTAAATCAATCTAATATACTTGAATATATTGTTCGAAAAAATATTCAAAAATCAACAAAAACTCGATCATTTTCTAGATGTTCGTTGAGCTCATGACTCACAAAACCCATAAGAATAGTTCTAATACCGATGAGTCGTTAAAACTTTCTATTTTATTCAAATATTTTTAAATTATTAGAATCGCAATAATTTCTGTGGAAAATCATTCGAACATTGTAAATTTTGTTTGTGATTTGCCTACATTATTTATCAAAGGTTTTGTTTATCGGTTTATTTTTAATTCATGATTACTCGACGGTGGAGTTAAAATTTTCCACCGTGCAACTACAGTACGGGGTTAGAAATAAAATGTTTGAATGTAAATTAAATATATGGAACAAATAAGAATGCACGGGTGGCGTAAAAACCATAAAAGTAGAAATAAAGAGACAGATAACATTTTGGTATTCCGCGGTAAGAAGCGGATTGAATTTTTCACTGTGAACGCATGAAGCGTTAAGGTTATTCGATTTGTTTTCCGTCAGCTACTCACCAAGTACAACGACGGTTGTAGCAAAACATCGAGAATTCGAAATAACGTTTTTCCTCACATATTTCTTTTTACTCACATGTTACGTAGACATGTAGTACGTCTGGTCGCCTGACTCATGTGCTAATAAATGCTTTACTGCGTACTTACATTTGTAAATATATATATACAGCACAAAGCACATACGCATATATCGTCTGTATGCACATACAGAAATTATATTATTTATGTGTATACATGAAAATAAATGATCGTAATAACACAAGTTTTATGTATACCCGAGGCATCACAGGAACGACAAAAATCTATCCATTTCTTTTCATCGATATCCTTGAAAAGAAAATAACTTGTTATTTTTCAGGAACAACATTAGATCAACATTAACTGCGCAGAAGATATCGATTTTTTTACCATGTTTACCATTTTTCAACTGTTTTCTTTCAAGAAAAATAGAAGAATGGATAGTAAATTTTTGGGAATAGTCCATTCCAAATTCCAAATGAAAATTCCCCGTATATATCTATAGGCTTCGTGCATATCTCGTAAAATATTTCCCGGCTCTCTATGCCTACTCTCCGTGCGGAAGAACGAGAAGATTTTTCGTTTCGAGCTCGAGATATGGGTTTTTAGCCGGGTATATATAGGGAGTGCCGATGGCGTGTACCATATATAATATCGAAGCCTAGAATGAAAGGGTTCTCTGGCTCTGACGCGCCGCTCTATTCCCCAGATTGCCGGGAGGGTTCGAACGGAAAAGACCGGAAAGTAAAAAAGACAAGAGGACAAAGAGGGAGAGGAGTAAGCGGGAGAGAGAGAGAGAGAGAACATTAACGAAGAGGATGAAATCGTAGGATGGGAAATGAAGGAGAAATTTCCGACATTAATGGCAGAAAAGTATGCCACGATGACAAAAATCGTAAATCTGATATATACACTTTATATTCTCGCCACCCAGCTTGTCTCATAATATTCTCCGAACTTAAATACCCTGATACCAGAGATATTCTATATCGGAGTAAAAACTTGGTCTCTTAAGTAATTGGAAAACGATGTAAAAATAGAGAGAATGTAGGTCAACATTGACGTAAAAAACGGGGTTGGAAAATTCTGTTAAATCCGTAGACGAATTGTAGTAAGTACATAGGTAGTTACTCTTCGCAAAACCAATCGATTCTTCGCCCAGAGCCGATCGTTCTCTTTGACACAACGACAATGATGACGACGAGGAGAAAGAGAAAACGGGAGCAAAATGCTCTTCAGAAAACTCATTTCTAGTATCGACTGGCCATTTGTCCGTGTGTCGTACAACCGACTTATTTTTCTCTATCTCTTTTATTTTTCGTTCTTCTCCCCTTTCTTACAAATGCTTTCTATACAGGAGTGGCGCTTTTCTTTTCTTTCACGGAGGACCGTATATAAGCTCGTATGGTGTATAACACATGCTTTTATGTCCTCGGTTCGTGGAACATCAAATGGCAAGAAAAAGGTTCCGAGCCAAGTGGAATTATCAAATTTTTTCTATTAAATTCCATTTTCATCAAGCACCTCCATTTCCGTCTATACATCTCTGTCTTCACCGGTATCATATCGCTTTCTGTTTTCTTTTTCGTCCGTTTCTCTTTATCCTTTTCCTTTCTTTTATCTCTTTTCTGACTGATGTTCGTATTGATGTGTTACCAAATTCGAAAGTCAGGAAACCAAGATATTCCACAAATTAAATTCCAAGATGCGGATTGGATTTTCAGCACAGAAAGCATTGAATTCCATTCCCAGTATCTTTGCCACAATGGTTTTCGTTGTGAGAGCAAGTTCAAACGGTATTCACTATCTCTGCTACGATTCATTATTGGGGTAGTCGATATTTTTCCACATGTAGACATGAAAATTATTTCCGCTTTGAGAAACTCCGAGAATCATCATGGAAAACGATACGAAGAAAACGTTTAACAGCTCAGATAAAATGTTCACTCAATTCATTCGCAAATAGGTGGAGCAATATGATTTGACATTCTCGCAAACGCTCCAAAACTATATTATCAGATAAACGAATGAAACCAAAGATTGGATAATTTTTTATATTTGTCAAAAAAATTACCGAAATTCATTCTCAATTGTATGTTGCCAGAAAATAATCTGGAATTTTCGCGTGATCCTCCCCTCCCTGAATTTCTACTTCTAAAGTAGAAATCTGCTTCATGTATTGTGTACGAGTTCGGTTTTTATTTTTTTGCGACGTTAGTTTTGTCGGAAGGTTAAGTATAGCCGTGGGACCTTGTTTGCATTGCCCTTGTGAGTCACGTGGTAAGACAACATTTACCTAGTCTGTGAGGATGAATTTGCTGCTCGCTCTGCACTGGCCTCAGTCATCCACCTTTAGTCTTACGTGCCGAGAAGTCTCAGGGTTTTCTTTGAGGTTTCTGGGGGCCTCGAGACAGATGAAGAGGGGAATAAAGGAAGATGAAGAAATGTAGCTAGTGAGAACGAGCGAGAGAGCCTGTCTCGGTGGACGCAGTCTTAATTTCGAGACGCCACTGCTTGTCCTTAAAGTATTTCCGCTGCTTTTTCTTTTTCAATTTCCTCCTGCCCCCTCTGTTTTTCTTCACTGAGAAAAAAAATTGTTGATTCAATAGAAATTGATTTTGTCAATTGAACTGTGCGGTTTTTGGTCCCTTTTTATAAAGTAGAGTTGTGACTCGTGAATTAGCTGTTTATTGTCATCGCTTTTCCGGGATTCCGATTGGCTCGCTATGTCATTACACGTGGTCCAAGAACGACTCTGAAGTTGTTCTGTCTGCTCTCAAATGTTATAATGACAGCTGGTTTTTCATATGTCTATGACAACTATGATTCCTTCTTGACAAGTCATGCATCGGAATTAACGATAACGAAGAAAAATGATTCTCAATACAGTTCACAAAAGAGAAATTTTATTAAAACTTGAGCAATTGATAAAGAATAATCTTTTGTGTATAATTTATTTTTTCAAATTCTACTAACGGTTCGAATAATGTTGAGGTTTGTTTCATAATTTAAAATAACGTTGGATAAGAAGTTATTATTGTGTTCGTTCAATGGTTTATGACATTATGGTCATCATATATATTCAATTGACGCTCCGTATTCGGAGATTTTGTTGTTCCAATAACTGTCTTTTTCTCAGTATTTATCTGTCTTCTCATCATCAAACTTGTTTGTTACTTCCGCTAACCTGCAACGGTTATACGTCCTCCACAAAAAAACTATTTCATTGACCCTGAGTATCTCGATACCCATGTAAATTCTTTACAGCCGTAATTTGCCTTATGCATATGATCAGCATTCAGTAAAACATTGAAACAAGGCACAGAAGATCGACGAAAGTTTGTTTCAATTTTTGAGTTGAGTTAAAAATTACAATAGAACTTACTTCGTTATACATAAAAAAATTCTAATCCACCAGGAACAGCTAGAAAATTGGAATGAAATTATCGAATTGGAAAATTTTAATATCCTATTGCCCTACCGGATACAGCATATCAGCCTGACCTCATGATTGGGAGAAAGTACTATAGATATGGGAGGTAGTCTGCAATTTGGTCAATAAAAACTAATATATTATTGATGGTTGTCGATGGAAAATCGACTCTCCCAGTTTCTCATTGAACTCTGTCAATTGCCATAATAATAGGGTGCTTAATTAATCTTTTCGCCTGGCGTATGTCTGGGTAATTGAATTTCATTGTCAGATGAAAATATAATCTCTCCCTTTTCGTCTCGCTTGCTCTCTCTCTCTCTGTCTCTCTCTCTCTCTATCCGGTATACAAATTCAATAAACGATGTCTAATTTTCGATGGAGGACGATGCATACACGCAACGATCGAAATGTACTCATTCATACATAAATTCGTTCGGTTTAATTTGAAAATGAATACTGTTTTTTAATTACTCCACAATAATAATAGCGCGGAGTCTATAAATGAACGATCATTCAAAATGTTTTCTCTCCTCTATCCTTTTTCTCATTTTCATTTCCACTCCAAAATCAACGGAAATCTATTTTTGTGCATTCGTTTTGGCTCAAAACGAGGTAGAAAGAGGATGGCGATATTCAGCAGTAATTTTGCACGGCCAGACACCGATGCATATAGATATGGAATTTATTTTGCAAAGGATGCAAGGGGTGTAGAAAAGAGGCATGCGCGATCGCAGGAGTATATTTTCTCACGAGTTATATCGTTCCCAGCGGAGAAATAACCATATACCCGTACCAACCACAATATGCTGCACCCAGATAGAGACGCGGTTTGAATACACTAGATAAAATTTATTCCTATTTTTACGTATTTCTTATCTGACAAACAGAAAGACGCAACTTGGGTAACTTCAATGATGGAATCACATCCGTCCCCGACCTTTTATTACGTACCAGTTTTCTCTGCACGTATTTTTTAGCCAAATTTGCAAGCAAATAAGAACGAATGGGGAAGAATAAAATCCAGAAAAAAATCGAGAGTAAGGAGCTTAAAACTACACACCCCTTAGCACGTTCAGGATCAAGAGATTTGATATATTCTTCAAAATATCCTGCATTTTTATACTCTTTTCTCGTAGTTAAAATCTTTTATTTTCTTGTTTTTTGGACCGTGTAAAAACTAATTGGTGGAAATTCGAATTCAACATAAATTTAAAAATCCATGTTATTCTTACTCCAAATGGTTTTTGGGATGAAAAACTATCGATCATTAAGTACTCAACGACTGTTGATTTTCTAATTTTTTTCGTCGGTTGTCACATCGCACCGTTTTACGTTTATTGAACTGGATAAGTTGTTAGGAAGTATAACAGACTGGCTGTGCCAAGCGGGCTTCGCCCGCTGCACATTTATTCTTGAATGTAAAACATAATTTTCAAGGTATAATTCGTTTTTTTCGAAGGTCGATACTATTTGAATACAGATTGAATATCAAATTTAAAAATTGAACAAAATATTTGAACTTTTTTTACATTTTCAGAAGAAAACAAAATATCGGAATTTTGTAAAATCACAAACACGATTTACATCATGATCTTTCATCTCGTAGAAGATTCAGTGGTAATCGGTTCAGTGGTTTTCGATTGTAAAGAGACCAAACATTTTTCAGCGAACAGATAGATGAGGAATGAGGAATAGAAAATAAAAGTTGTTTTTGAATCTTAAATAGAAAAGTGTTATGACGTTACTTGAGCCATCTTTTTGCGTTTCTTATTCAATTTCAGACATAATTCTTTAGTTTTATTCTGAACAAAATAATCGAACGAATGATTTTTATTTTTTCAATATTTCATTAAAAATGCTGTAACTTTTTTTCTATGCCGAATTCGGTATTGAGCCACTGCTCATTTCGTTTATCGATGGTATTCAACTACCGATGAGTTTTTGAAAATATGAGATTGAACGAAATCATTGGATTTTTTATTTTTTTGCATTTCTGTAAAAATTAAGATGAGAAAATTTTGTAAAACCACAAACTAAGTTTGGATAGTGATCTTTAATCTCGTAAAAAATTCATCGTAATCGGTCCAGTGGTTTTCGGTTGAAAAGCGGGCAAACATTTTTTAGCGAATAGATTTATATATAGATTTTACACAATTTAATTTCTGACAAGGTTTTTATTGGATAAAGATTGGTGGAATATGTGGCTGGCATTTTAACATATCGACACTTGTTATCGATGACAGATAGTCCAAAATGTGACAGACGTTTTACTTTTCCTTCGTCTCGATTCTCCGGTCGAATTTTTCAAGAGTCTCTAGGGTGAAGCGCACGCAAGAGACTTTTTGAAAGATTTCGTTCGTACAGTGGAAGGTTGAGGAAAAGCTTTCCGTGTGTCTGATGGGTGTTCGCGGCTAGGCCGTGGAAACGAGAGGGGTGAGAAACGAGAATCACCAGGCAGAAGCAGCAGCAGCAACAGCAGCAGTAGTTTCGATACGCTACATTGCGCCCCGTGCAGCTTTCGAATCGATTGCACGCCCGAGCCAACAGCCGAACAGGCGAACCGAACGAAACAACCGGTCCGATAAGAGCTTTGTGGAATGAGGACTAGCAGCCCCTCTCACCTTCCCTCCATTTCCAACTCACCCATGAGAGCTGCCATCCCCTGAGTCGCCTTCACACATTCCTGAATCACGCCATGGAAAACAAAATCAAATCTGCGAAAAGATAAAATGACTAAAAAAAATAGTCTAGAAATTGGATTTTTTATTCGGCTCTCCAATCAATTTTGAGAGATAGATCGTTCAAGGAAATCAAAGAAAGAAATCGATCAGAATAATGGCAATGAGAGGAACCTACTTTTCAAAATAATCGGAAGCTTTTAATCTTTTTCAATTCAACTAAGCTCGAGACGTTTTTCTGATGAAAATTTTTTTTCATACTGTCCATGAGTCCGGTAAAAACTTCATCTTTTCCGATTAAGTAAGGCCAATTCCATCTCCACCCGATTTCCAATGGTTCGAGTGGATAGAAACTATACTGTAATAGCTTACAATGGATACAACTATACGTGCATGAAATGCACTCACGTTTATTGGAGGATTTGTCGGTGCAACGGGAGATGAATCGACTTTAATCTCTTCAACCAATATTCGCATACATTCTATGCTACTGCTTTATCGTATGCACTTCGTTGAATCGAAATTGTTGCTTAATAATTCATTGTTGCAAGAACATTCTAATGGACGTTTATTTGATACGACCTGGCATTCCTGAGTATACGTTTACCGTTACGTTATCAGCATGATCAAAAGCAGAATAGAAATGTCCGATTAAACCGTACATTGATGTGATGATGAATCCAAAACGTGATTATTTCACTTTATAGCTCGTAAACGAATATGATTACTCAGATGAATGAATCCTACATACATTTACCGAAGCGACTCGATCTGTTGACCACTCCAGTTCTCTTGGAAGCAACAATTTTTACTTTTCCTAAAAAATATTTGTTTTCATATACTTACTGGAAGTTTTGTCGAAACCCACGTGAAAAACGCAACGCGTAGCGATAAAAATAGGTGACAGTGGATAAATGAGAGTTCGATTACAATGGGTGAAACCATTTACACATCATCGCGATACCAATTGGCTCGTCTGGTCTCTAACCATAGATATATTTCATGTAATTAGACACTTTGGTTCTCTCGAATGACGAAGTTTGACGGGAATTGTGGCTTCCAATTTGGGTGAAAGTTTCTCACTTCACTCAGTGCATTGTCCGCCAACCTGAAGAGTTTCTCAGCATATCTGTATGTCCGGTTTTGTTGGAAACTATTAACCCCTAGCGAAACACGAGCTTGCAGTTCCGTACAATTCAACTTCTCACATCAACGTGTACAGAGAAAACCTTTTACGAAAACGTTTTCTTCTGAAAACTAACGCAACATACTTTTACCAGAAAAATAGAGATAAAAGTTAACCAATTTTGGCCTAAATCTCATTCCTGAGAATTTGAAGACTTTTATATACAGATTTTCTACAAAATTTAATCCAGAAAATTTTCGACCTACCTATTCCCATTTGCTATACGTGAATATTCCAGTTTTCGCGATGGTAAAACGAAATAAAGTCTCTCGTTCGTACAACCACTACGATCTAAACGCGGACATTGTAATTAACGTAAATGAATCGTAACCGTAAATCGGGGCGAATTTCCATAAAATTCTCTCGCTCCGCTGTTGAAATTGTTCTCGTAAAGTTATCGCTGTGAAGGTGCAAAATCCAGTTATAAGACGAGTCATTAGAGTGAGATATAAATATGCGAGTTATAGGTCTGTGTAGTGCTCTCTGTAACGAAAATCCTTAAGGAGGGTGGCTACATACGACAATATAATAACAATTTAATAAAACTCAGTGATAACATTCTTTAGCATCAAATGCAATGACACAATTTTTTTCAAATTTTTCGTCTACATAGTTGTCGTATAACTGGAGTTTACAATATGCAAAAAATATACCTATATATATCAGAATCCTATGCTTACGGATGTAAACTCTAGTGTTAAATTACTCGAAAACTATGTAGAAGAAAAATCTTTAAAAATTTTTATATTCATGTTTAATCCAAAAGAATATGCTCACCAAATTTCATTAAATTCTAATCATTTCGAATTTTCCTATGCTTTTAACATGGCAACATTGTTGTGTGTAGCCAACCTCCTTAAGCTCGTGAATGTTTTGGGGCGAGCTAAGTTAGGTGAAAACCCCTACAAAACGTGGTGGCGGCCGTGTCCGCGTTGTTGTATCTAGACTAGTACACTGTTAAGTTAACTTACTCATTTCCGGCTATAAGTGCTTCTTGCGTAACACTCCCTATCTTTTCACAAAATATAAGACAAAGAGGGAGAGGGTGAGATAAAAGGTGGGGTGCTTGATATATATAATTATACATATTACATATAGACATATTCATCATTATTTATAGAGGAACGAGTATAATATTTATAGAGGAACGACTGCGGACTTTGGTAAGAAATCAAGCTGCTCCAGACAGTAACAGTAGCGGAGTATGAGAAATGGGCCGGTAAATGGCAAAGTGTGGTGAAAGAAAATAAGAGCAACGATGCCGATGGTTTGAGAGCATTCGCAAGAAACTACAAGCGAACTTGTCCAGTCCTTTTTCTCTTAGCCACTTCACTTCTCTCTCGTTCATTCTCTCACTCTTTCTCTCGTGTTCCCTATTTCTATTCACTCTGCTACACTCCCCCTTGGTGAGGATCGAGAAATGTTTTAACGTGGTTTTTACAACAGCTAAGTACACGACACGCTGCCCGAAAACTTGCATAAATAGGAGCCCCCAGAATAATTCAGAGAACCAGTCCAGTTCGGATGAGTACAAAGAAAAATTATGAGGACACGATATCAAAAATACTAGAGATGGTTGTTGCGATTTGGGGTAGTTTGGTCACGAAAAGCTCCTTCTCCAGGGTCCCAGAAGAGAATTACAATTTGAAATAATATTAGTCTCTTTGCTTCTTTACAGACAATAACGCTACGCATTGTTGGCTGCTTTCAGTTCCGCTGAAGTTGGATGTTATTTGGCGGTACTATTGGAATCTGAAGATTTAGAACCTTCTTCAACCTAAACGGTCGATCAGCTTTCTTTTTAGAATATTGTTGCCAGGTACGACTCCTGAAATATTTGAATGGTCGTGCTGCACATGGGTCACATTTTTTTTTCTCTTATCAACGTTCATTAATAGATCGGAGTATTCAATATTTCTCCACCGGGAAAAAAGTGCAAACTCCGACACTTTTATCCTGCTATCAATAATAATCAATCGGTTAAACATGCGCTGTACCAAGATCAGAAAGAAAAAAGATATCTCAACTCCAAGTAGAGAACGATAGATGTACGTCATAGAGGAGAAAAGGTTCAGAGTTATCATTTAGATCACTATATACACATTCCTGATGCTGATAAAAAAAGAGCATCGAAGATAGATGAAAAAGAGACTCATTTTTCTACCCTCCTTTTTCCCTTTTTTTCTGCTTCGTGCATTTTCGCATCTCTGTGTACGTACTATATGATATCCGAGTACACATACATGGATGAAGAATTCACGGTGGGTGTTGAATTTTCGAGTCAGCGATAGGAAAATGTGGGAGAACGAGGGAGAGAGAAACGCGACAACGTATGTAGCCCAACGTCATAAATCTACCCACTTCCGTCCTATAACGGAAAGTAATATTAAATGTGCAAAGAGTAAGAGGGGTTGACTACCTCACAGGGATCGGAGGTTCGGACCCCTGTAGGGGGCGTTAGGTGTCCACCTAGTTTCTGGTGAGAGCTTCACGCTTTTTCTCATTCCTTCGGGCATTTTTTTATTTCCTTTTCACCTTTTTCTTTTTGCACGTGCTATATATTTCTGAAGCTTCGTGTTCGACGTTCACTGTAAAGTACTGGAATTTTTTTTTCGCTCAACTTTCGATCTCTTCCTCTCTCTCTCTCTCTCGCTCGTACCATTTTCCACGAGACCTGCGCCAGCTTTAAAATTCTGCATAAGCGATTTGTACTCTATGTGTATATATATATATATAATACTAGACACACGATGAAAATGGCGACCGGTGAATCGACTAAATTTATGTATACATGTACGGAGACCCTCTCGAACGTCTTTTTCCTCACGTCCACTCC
The DNA here is from genome assembly GCA_037576405.1 of Campoplex capitator. NCBI lineage: Eukaryota > Metazoa > Arthropoda > Insecta > Hymenoptera > Ichneumonidae > Campoplex > Campoplex capitator. The sequence continues at coordinate 7,671,390 of JARBWI010000002.1, forward strand.
GTAACCCTCAAACGTTTTATACCCCTTCCATACTTTTCACCCTTCGAAATATCTTTTCCTCGCCCTCGGTCCATATTCTTACAGTGTTTGCATGTGTATGCACAAGTGTACCTCAGGCATGCATATACTTTCTACCAGCGCAGATGTAATGGAAAACGACATACCCTACCAATACCAGCTTGGATATTTATTAAACCCAGCAGAGGTAAGAGTTCGTCAATGAGTACGTAGGAAAGCAATTAAAGGTGTAATGAAATTTTCTTCAAAGCTTGCAGCCATAGTCTCATCGGTTAGAGAAACGAGAGAAAAAAGTTCGTGATCGACCAAAAGGGGGGGGGGGGGGGGGGCGTTAGAAAAGGGTTGACGAGGTCATTGGCCGCTTTGTTTCTCGGCGCTGAAAGAAAAATATTATAAGAGAAATATTTTTCGCGCTTCGTTTATCTTTTTCTTTCGCCTTTCTGTTCTCTTCCTCTCTTTCACTCTTCCGCGCTTTGCTTCATCCATTGTATACACATATTTTGATGTGTCACGTAGATGTGCCTCAACTGCTTTACTTCTTTTTCTGCCCACCTTGTAACTCGAGGTTTTTGCGACACACAGAGATTCACAATAAGCTTCATGGTTCAAAGAAGAACGATACGATGTGAGCTGAAGAAATAGAACGAAAACGGCTGGCTACGTATACACCCATAGTCCATATGAAATGACAAAAAAAGGGTCATGTCTATCCACAGGGTGGTAGAATCTTCACGAATAAAATATACGAACGTCTATAGCGGATTAACGCTATCCACTTCTGTCCTATCACCAGAGAATAAGCAGTTGCTTCGGTTTCAGTTTCGGTGCATATTAGAAAGTTATAGCTATTTTCGTGGGGTGTCCAATAATTTAAAAGTTTTGGTTTCAAATAATACAATAACGGTCTTATCTATCTACGTGATGTAGAATCTTCACGAATATAATATGACAATGTCTAGAGCGGAATAATGCTGTATACCCATTTCTGTCCTATAACGAGAGGATGAGCCGTAGCTTTGGTTTCGACTTCAGTGCATAAAAAGTTACAGCTATTTTCGTGAGGTGATCAATAATTTGATAGCTTTCTTATTTTCAATATTTCATCGCGTATCTTTCTTGAAGTATTATTAAAAATCTTTACTATAGGGGAAGGCCGGGTAAAACGGAACACCCAGGCGAAGCGAAACACCCCCCCCCCCCCCCAAGTAGTGGAAATTTTTTTTTTTTTACGGAAAGTTGAAAATCTGGATCATTCGTCTTAGGACATCCGTTGAAAACATAATATTCAATGGGACGACCAATGGACGACCAAAAATGAACATTTTTTCGAAATTTAAAAATTTGCTCATTTAACTGCGAATATGCGTTGGGGAAGTGACATCTCTATATATATAAATCTGTTCGCTAAAAATGTTTGGCCTCTTTACAATCGAAATCGAAAACAACTGGACCGATTACGATGAATCTTCTACGATATGAAAGATCATGGTGCAAATTGTGTTCGTGGTTTTACAAAATTCCGATATTTTGTTTTTTTCTGAAAATGTAAAAAAAGTTCAAATATTTCGTTCAATTTTTAAATTTGATAATTAATCTGTATTCAAACAGTATCGACCTACGAAAAAAAAAAACAAATTATACCTTGAAAATTATGTTTTACATTGAAAAATAAATGTGCAGCGGGCGGAGCCCGCTAGGCACAGCTAGTTCTTTATAAAATTGTATATTTCTAACAGAAAAATGAAAATAATGTTTTTTCTTGTTAAAAAAGCAAAAATTTCGATCATGCAGTTTTGAACATGCGTTAATAACATGCTATTAGATAAAACGATACATTTTTCGAACATGGGAAATAAAACATGTTTATTAACTGAAAAAAAAAATTTAACGAAAAGTTTCCATTGTACCATAGTCTTATTTACAAAAATCGCAGATATAATAAAGCAAGTGCAATGCAATTACGCCGGAGTCGACGGCGACGATCTTTATTATATCTGCGATTTTTGTAAATAAGTTCATGGTACAATGAACACTTTTCGTTAAACATTTGTTTTTTTAATACAAAACATGTTTTATTTCCCATGTTCAAAAAATGTATCGTTTTATTGAATAGTATGTTATTAACGCATGTTCAAAACTGCATGATCGAAATTTTCGCTTTTTTAACAAGAAAAAAGATTATTTTCATTTTTCTGTTAAAAATATACAATTTTATAAAGAATATCACATCTTCAACGCTTATCCGCAGTTGAATGAGCGAAATTTTCACTTTCGAAAAAATTTTCATTTTTCGAAAAAATTCTCAGATCGAAAGCGTGACCACTGTAAAAAAGACCACTAGGACTTTTGTTCTTTCATTTATCACAATAATACGTTGAATGAAAATGTCAGTATAGCAAAAAACCAGGATTTCGAGATGCGCGTACCTCTCCCTCGTACAGACTCATTAATTAATTTCTGGAATTACTCACGAGGCAGATACATGACTCACGATATATGCATATAAGAACACCACGTTTCGCGATATGATCCGAGAAATGTTACATTTTAAATATTCATATGTATGAAAACGTCGGTGAATTTTAATATTTGAAGAAAATAAGCGAATACAATTGAAAACATAACTGAAATCTCAAATCTTAATGCAGATCATAATTTTCCATGTATCAGTTCATAAATCTCGATTAACCAATCATTTACCGCTCTTTCAATGTTCTCTGCAGTAATTTTTGTACACACCGTAAAGCTCGTATGATTTGAGAGTCGAGTCAATGATCATGCATTAATGAAGTGTCAACCTGTTACATAAAAAGTATATCGTTTAATAAATCATCGAAACAAATATAATCAGGGATCTTTAATCCCCTAATCGTGTCAAGGCTTATTTCATTCTATATTTTGATCATCGGAGAGATCATCTCGATCGGCTAGTATATCACGTACAAAATGAAACCACGTTTAATAATTATAAGCCATAGGCACTCACCAGCCATTTATAGAGCCAGTGGTAAAATTGCGAATATTGAAAGATACACATGTGGGGCTGGTGTTTAGTTCGATTTTCTTGTTTTCTATGAGTTTTTTTTTCTTTCAATTTGTAGACACATTTTTACCATTGAATTCACTCATATTCCAACGAAAACTTGGGGCAAACATTTGCAGAAAAACGCCACGTATTCGGCTCTGTATTCTTTTTTTTTCCCCCCCCCCCCCCCCCCCCCCCCCCCCCCCCCCCCCCAACGTATATATTCTTCTTCGCAACATTCATAACTTCAGAATGATACGATAAGAAGCATTTGAAAATCAACATTGCAGGCTCACAATTTTTCCCAAATATCATAGTCATTGACGCTACACAGTATGTACTTACAATGTTTTCCTGGCTCTCCTTTGATGCTCCATGGTAATGTAACGAATACAAGAAGAATAGACCAAAGTAGAAAAATTTTCCTGGTCCCAACATCGTCCCGGATCCCATGATGAGACCGGTGACAACGGGGCGAAGAGCCCCGCGAAGTTGAGGTCATAATCCTCAAACGAGCTGCATAATTCCTCCGATACTCATTCCTCTCGGCGTCCACATCGTTATCCCTGTCGTTTTCTCCATTCTGATGAGGTCTATCGCTGCCATAACCTCCGAAATTTCACCAGCCACCGTTGTGTTCACTTTTCTACACGTCCCCGAGAGAGAAAAAAAAACACTACGAGCCAGCAGTTTTGAGCTCTTTCATTTCGATGTTTTGTCAAAAAGAGCACCTGGCAGTCACTATTTTGAGAGTCAAAAGAACCACAATAATATTTTATTCCATCTGGTACGAACTAGTGGGCATAGAAAAGCCACTCATAACCCTTCATATAAAGCACTTTTCCCAATGGATACATAAAACGATGAAAATGAGCCGAGTATCCACCGTGGAATATAGAGAAATTCACTTCGAATAAACATACCAAAAATCGAAATATTCGACACTATAGTTAAATCAGTCTCATTTGTTTTGTCTCTCAATATTTCATTCGAGAAAATCCGAAGGAATGACTTACTAGCTTAGAATGAAGGTCGAGGTTTATATATATTTATGTACATATATATGTATGCATACAATAAAGTTGTTTGATCCTCGCAACCCCCCCTTTGGCAAGATTCGAATTCGGCGCAATCGTACGGTGCTATGCTCACGGTGTGCCTCACTCGTTTTATTTCTTCCTGGTTGTTGGTAGACACTGCGATTACGCGAGTGTGATTCTCGGAGAATGTTTTGTTCGACGAAGACTCGCGAGACAACCGACTATTTGATTACCTTCAGAACGATTAAATAACCCCGCTACTTGTTCGTCAACATATCCCTCCTCTTATCCCTTCACTTTACTTTATCAAGAGCGCGGGGGTCCACTTTTTTAGGGACAGGTTATCGCGACGACCGCACGAGGCCCGCGCGCGCCCTTATCGATCCGTCGGCCAACCACCCCGAAGTCGACCTACCACGATAACTCCGTGCCACCGCTTCCATTTTGCTATTTTACCGCCGTACCACCCACCATTCCTGACGCCAGACCCATGCGCGTAGAGCCTGTTTTCACCCTTCGCAATATATGTCGCATTCGTAGGGTGTTCAGCGAAAAGAAAAACAATTTTTTATTTCTACACATTTTTTCTTTACTTCCGATAAAATATATTCGCTGCAACGATATTCGCTGACTCTACTACACTCCCATTTGCGGCGATTTAATTAAATTCGTGTTCAGCAAAACTCCTCTCGTGTATGAGCGTTCAAAAATTTCTTGATTATGTCCCAACTGATCCTAATTAGGGCTTTTGCTTTGAATGGAATAACCCATACGTTCGTTACTATCGATTGCTAAAACACAAAATTACGAGGTTGACATTATACAACTCCTCAAATTGTCACAAATACACCCTTTTCAATGGCAACGCTTAAATATATGTGTCATATCATATAACGTTGCGCTTGCGCTCTCTGTTTTCTCAATTTTGTTCACAAACTGCGCCCACGAGGCCTTGTTTCACTCAGCATGTTTTACGGATCAATATTTATCACAAAACGGTATATAAAAAGGAAACTTTCTTTTTCATTTGTTCGATTGGGTTTTATGAACCTCCCACGTATATCTGATAGACCAAGTATGAGAGTTGATTACTGTTCGTTATATTTTTGTATTCTTCAAAGTAGTCGGAATCGCAATGCTGGCGCCATCTGCGGGGAAGACCATCTATTATATCAGTGATAGCTCCGCCGGTAAGTTTCGAAATGACAGTAACGTTACCATCGGATTTCCTACCTCAAATACATTGAACTGAATAAATGAATTACAGTGAAACTATGTTTTCCACTGAATTCCATTCAACCCTGACGAATCAGCGAGTCCCAAAAACATTCGAAAAAAGTCCCAATTGGGACTCGGGACTTGAGTGGACAAGTAAGACCCAAAATAAGTCTCTAATAGAGCTTTTTTCTGTGGCGTCATGAATCCCAAATAAGGAGTCAGAGTCCCAAACAGGGTCTTTTTTTGAGACTGACCTTAGACAAAATTCCCGTCTCGCACCAAGTGAGGGGAAAAAGTCCCATATAGGACTCACAAGTGAGTCTTACTTGTCCACTAAAATCTCAAATCCCGAGTCCTAATTGAGACTTTTTTCGGGACTTTTTCCAGAGACTTGCTGATCCGCCAGGGAACAGATACGAATCACTAGTTTGGTATCGTTTATCATTCAACCAAAACTTTTTCAATTCGATTGATATTTTTTATCATATTTAATCATTAAGATTTATTGTAATTAGTCGAACAAACTGAATCAACAAATTGTGAGTTCTCGTGATTTGATCAACTGTTAAATATCCGTCGATGAAAAACTCCCACATTACGACTATCTAACAAACCACCGATTCGCAACTTGCTATTCGACCCAACCACCAACATGTTTTTATGTTTTTTTTTTTTTTTAATTAAACTTATATCTTCTACCATTTTTATTAGTGATTATTTTCCTTCACTCCAACGATTCTTCATGCCTTATGCGCACAGCGATAACGAAAAGAGTTGGGCACTTACAGACATTCTTAGAAGAAAAAAAGCAAGAAAAGGTGACCAACGACGTTGCTTGACTTTTTACGTTCTTTTCCAATCCCAATTTCTGTCAGCATTCAAATTTCACGCGGTCCGATATTTCCCAGCTCCTCTCTCACGTTATCTCCAATTTTTCAAAGGGTCCAGGTACATTGTACAGTAAATAATGTATCGTAAACGATAAACATCAGACAGTGGTGAAACTGTGCGATTTTTTAATGAATCAATATATTGAGAAGTGAACACAGATGTATCGAAATGTAATCGGAACGAAAGTTCAATACTTCTGCAGCGAAACAAGGTGCAAGTTCATATATATAAGCATACACGAACGGTCACGATAGCTTTATCATTGATATCGCTGCATTTTTTCTAATTCCCGACGATAATCTCATCTTCAATATATATAGGGATCGAAACTCGTCAATTTACGTCATAGATTCATGAATATTCCTGCTTAAAAGTGCACGAAAATTGGTCGGAATACGACGAAAATTAATGTAAAAATGTGACCTTTGACCCGTAAAAATGTGACAGAAAAAATGAAAGTCAGCTTGTAGTCTCGAATACCTGTAGTTACACTTAATGTCGTGAATTTGATGTATGTATCCTCTAGACCACAAGCCAACTGATAGAAAATCGTGAAAATAGACAAGGCATTCAACACATCGTTGACGATCGAGAATCATTCGAATTGTAATTGATGATACGGCACGCACGCGGTATAAGCAATGTACAAGGGACACGTTTGTGTTAAACTCTGAAGTATTAAGTGAAATTATTATGAGTTTTGAGTGCGGCAATCGAAATGAGCCAGATGATTTCTGGCAATTGAACTTTCAAAACAATTGATTTTTCGAACATTTCGTTTATTTTTTATGACGATAATTATTTGTTTTTTTATTTGAAGATTTAATTCACTGTTTATATTGAACGAGAACCCGAACATAGCGGATTTCACGTTTAAAGAGTTTAAATTTGTTGCGAGACTTTTTTTTTTTTTTAACTCATATAAATTCGATTTCATTTTCGAAGGCTTTAAACGGCTTATTAAATAAATTGAATTGGTTCTCTGGTAGCAAACTTAATAAAAATATTAATGAAAACACAGCGTTGAATCGAACGATGAATCTTATAGGTGAATGTAGCTTAATTATGGAATGAAGGAAAATTATTTTAATTATGTACTCGTTGCATAATGTTTCCTGTAGCAAATGCTAACGGAAATAAGAGAGAATTCGTAATAAAGAACAATCTAATAATAGCTACATATTATATGTAAATATACGTATAGAGCCAGTTACATTTGTGTGGAAATAATAATTGCGTGATTTTCGTTATTCGTCTAACTTGTGTTGGTAACAGCACCGTCAGTCAGTCTTAAGGTTTTCAACTGTCATGTACAATGGAGAAAACAAATTATGATATCAATGCCTGACCGTCTTACCGCGAAGAACTGAGAACAATTAAATATGTCGAAAGCACAAGACTATTTTGTACGATTGGAAAATTTAAATGTGATTCAATTTTTTTCATTCATCAAATGTGATATAATTTTATTAAAAAATTTTTAACTGATTGAATTTTGGAATGAAGCTTGAGTTATCGGGAGGTAGGGACCAGAACGTTTTTATCTCGAAATGGATGTGTTTATAAAAGTGCTCCGAAGTGTATAATCTTATTAAAAGGTGAAATTTTTTTTTAGCATAAAGTTTAGCTAGAGTTATTTAAAGATAGGGTTGTTTATTAATAGATATGGTTTAAAATAAAGTTATTTGTCATAGATTTATTTTAGAATAGAGAAATTACGAATAGAGTTATTGGACTGCTGTTCGAACAGATGTCATGAGTTGCAGGCAAGAAGTTGAAAAAATGGCGGCAAAATTATATTCCTTACTTTTTTTTCAAAAAGTTGTACTCTGACCGATTTTATATTATTACAACAATACAACTGACTTTCAATTAAACCTCCTTTTTAAAATTAAACAAATTGTTTTTCGATTGCTGATTTTTACATTAAAACTGAATGGAGGAAAAGAAAAAAAGTATTTGCGCGAATCCCAGCTATATTCAGAGTTGTTTTTATTGTTAGAAACGGGTCATCGAGTTATCGCATTATGAACTGACAGCGTGACGGCGGCGACGGAGGGATTGAGACGAGGAAAGTTTCAGTCTGTCGTCGTGTGCCTCAAACGTGCATTAATATTTTCATTCGGTCTAGAATGAATGCAGATCTTTCAATATCTTATCGTATTGGATCAATAAAACAAAATTATAATCCAAAAATTTAATTGACAAAATCCATAATCTCAACAATAATGTATAAAAACAAAATCGTTCAATCGGGTAATTAAAATTTTGAGTGAAAATTAAAGAAAAATATAGTTCTTTTTAAATGCAAACAAAAACCTGACTCATCGCTGAATGGAATTGATATCATTGCCACAGAATTAATTAATGCTTGGCTCAAATCAGAACGGTCACATGAAAACACGATTCGATGAACCATTGAATAAATCAATGTGCCGATTTGATGCAAATTCGAAGTTGCGAAAATTGCTGCAAACGTCCGACTTATCACGGATTGAGAGCAATTGAGTTACCGGATTTTCTCGGCTTCTCTTGTCCAAGTAACATACTCGGAGTTAAAAGCATTCGATCTTTAACTCCCCAGTGAGTAAATAAAGAATTCAGAGCTCGGTGAAGAAGAGACTTTACAATGAAAACGAAATTTTTTTAAAACCTTGAAATATTTTATCGTGTCAACAAAGTTTCGTTTCAGTATAAAGAAGTTTTGTTGTAATATTCCAAATTTCGTTGCCCGACGAGAAAAACAAATTTATTCAATACGTGCAACAAAATATTTTAATATTTCAACAAAATTTCGATTTCAGTGTAGTTCAAAAACGTTCACATGTGTGCACAATACTCATTAAAACATGTATGGATCCACGTATACTCATTTGTGTTGTTATATTTTTTAAATAGCACCTGTTTTTTTTACATTGCTTTATTCTCTACACTAAGAAAATAGAATTGTTGAATCAACCAAATGGCTTCGTGAAATACGTCCAATGTAATATTCTGTTACACTAAATATCACTTTCATTAAATGAAAAATATCTTACGTTGATCCAACAAAATCCACGACAACAAATCTCATTGGGTTGATTCAATTGGTATCTTTGTTTAATGAAATAAAATTAATAATTCGTGCAACTGAACGATTTTTTGAATGAACGAAATATTTCTTTCGACGTATTCTACGAAGCCTTGGTTAATTCAACTAAACTCTTTTCTCAGTGTATAATTACACGTATTCATAGTTTTTCGGACCGATTTTATTTCTGGTTATTTCGGTGTCGTAAAAAATCTACATGCCCAGGTTCAAGTTCTCGTAGATTATACAGTAGCTAGATTTGACAATGATTTCTTCCGAAAGGGGCTGCACTGGTGTTCAATATTTTTCGTTTTTGGTGCCCATGGCAAAGTACAGAAAAATGAAAATTTAAAAACTGTACTGATATTTCACGCTTCCTTAGACCAGGGAATTAAGGCTACGTTAAAACTATTTACAGGAATTGCCCTTTTCGTAGTCGAGGACAGAGGAGTGTCGTTAAAGCGACAGTTTGTGAGTTAGGGTACTGGGTCGTTAAACCACCAGAATTTTTTCGTATCTTGGCAGTACCTGTCACTCAAGTCTTTTATCTTCAGCGTTAAACAGCACCTGTAGAGTGCTAAATATTAATTATTAATAGTTCAGACCAAGTGATGTTGTTTCGATAGGTTCAATAACACGAAAGAAACGCTCGGAGTGCTTCAGTCTTACGAAATCGTCTGCTGAAGATATATTTTTAAAATCTTATTCGTAACCAGTTGCTGTTGAAAGATAATTAAAAATGAGTAGCTATGGTGACAAATCGATGCTAATTATTGTTATTACTCTTTTCCTCAATTACAGATCGTTATAGAAATTTATCATTCGAAAATGACGACCGTTTGAGCATTGAAGACAGAAATTTTTCACGTATTCAACCAATAAATATTTTTTTGCTGCACTTACCAGTCGAATTTAATACCCGAAAAAACAGAGCCGTTATAATTAGCAATTTTTACGTAATTGATAACTTTGTGGCATTATTGACTTTCGGATGGCAAAAGTCAAGTTAATCGATAATCCAACGTTTGAGAATAAATCTTACTACGAGAACATATTTGAGAAGTAAATAAAAATGAGAGAGAGAGAGAGAGAAAATAAGGACAGATAGTAAAAGAAACAGAGAAAGAGAGAGTGCGGTGTTAAGAGATTAGTCGAGCGAGCGATGCGGTCGTCTACACATCGATTGACAGTCGAAGATCGAGAGTGACCGAAGTAACCGCGTCCATGAAAACAAGAAATTCGTGTCCATCATTTTTGCGTTCGAGTTCCACATATTTACTTGATATTCATGTCATTGACGTCGTGTGAATAAAAAATTGAACCGGGAACACGAGTCGATTTAGAAACAATCGAGTATGACGAAAACTAGTTTCGTCTCCGTAACCGTCAGTTTTTCGTGATCGAGAATGATAGTTGAAAAAAAAAAATGTTTATGTGCAAAAAATACTAAATGTTCAAAAACTTTAGAGCGCACGATTTTTTCCGCGGTTTAAAAAGTGTTTGATAATTTTTTCAAGTATGCAGACTACCAAATACCGGTCAAAATGTTTTTGAATTTGGGATTCCGATGACGAGTTGTTTATTTTGTTGAAAATCTTATTCAGGAGAATACATATATCCATCAATTGTGAAGAATAATAAATAAATGATAACATTTACTGTTCGTGGAGACGTAGAGTTTTGATATGTTGACTTTTTTTTTTATAAGCTGTGGTTGAACCAAGTTGTCATCGTATATGGCTAACCAAGAAGCCGGTTAAGTGTGCGTATAAGCAACTCGTTTTTGTGCCATTTCAGCAAACGGTGTTCTTACTCGAAACATAGAAGGTTCGTATCGTTCTCGATTTTGTATTATCACATTTTTTACATCTGCATTCGAACTGGCTGGTGAAATTCACTGGTAAATTATCAAAAATCAACTCTCCGGTCAATCTTCGTGAAGCTGGATACAACTTGCGGAGTCATCTAATAATGTTCGGTGTTTCAAAAATCACCATGTTTAGCCATAAACAGTCAAAATGTTTTTTTTTTTTTTTCAATTAATTTTGTCATGTGTTTTGTTTAAATAAGAATTGAAAGCAAATAAATCTGTAAAATGACTTTGAGTCGTTTCATGACTCATAAGTAAAAAGTGTTAAACTGCAGTCTTTGATTTCCAACTTTCCGAATACGTAATTATAAAAGTTTATTTGAAATTTTGATTAGAATTGAGAGGTACAAAGGCAAAGAATTTATTATTCGTTCGACTCAATTATAATGACTGGATTTCTATTGTGGTGTGTGTAGGAAATCAATGTGTTTTCTTACTACGAATGAATGTACTGGTCGATTTGTAAACTGAAAGCGGATATTGTTTTTCAAAGCTTCTTTTTCACGCACACGTCCACTCTCAATTTACTTTATTTGTATTTTATACGCTTTCATATATATGTATGTTGATCTTTACCACAGCACGTCACTATTGCCGATATTTCCTATTTCTGTATGTAGAATTGATAGGTAAATATATAGGGAATTGTCAAACCGCTTCCTCCTCCGAGCTCATGCGATATCAAATGACACGAGAACGACTTAATGCAAAAAGTTTTTGCGCTTGATAAGTTAATCGGCCATGCGAGTACATATATGCATCACAATATGTTATTAAACGAAGATACATTCAAGGCCTTAGACCATTTCTGATACATTAAAATGGTAGCCGAATTTGACTGATTATCCGGATAAATTCAGGAGAATTTTGTTGTATTTTTTTTTTTACTTTATTAGCATTTTTCCTATAGCCGAGATCAGGCCAAAGTGAGTACTTCAGAGGATCCCTTTTTATAAAGTAGAGTTGTGACGCGTGAATTAGTTGTTTGTTGTCATCGCTTTTTCGTGATTCTGATTGGTTCGCTATGTCATAATGACAGATGGTTTTTCAAATGTTCATGACAACTCAGATTCCTTCTTGACAAGTCATGCATCGGAATTAATGATAACGAAGAAAAATTATTCTCAATACAGTTCACGAAAGAGAAATTTTATTAAAACTTGAGCAATTGATAAAGAATAATCTTTTGTCTATAATTTATTTTTTCAAATTCAATTAACGCTTCGAATAATGTTGACGTTTGTTTCATAATTAAAAATAACGTTAGACGAGAAGTTATCCCGCGCGAAACGCACGCTGAAATCGCCTAGTATATTATATACTTATTGATTTCAACCTGTTTTTCAAAATCTTTCTATCACTTGTTTTGGTTGACCATGGGTTATTGTTAATCGAGGAAAACGTTCTTTACGAGACTGCAGTCATGTGACTTACAAGTTGACCGCATCGGGTGAAAGTAAACACTCCCTGTCCAAAACTAGGATAAGCAGTTTCAAGTTTTTTGTTTATTTTCATAAAACTTGGTATTTATCGATTTCAAATATCACATGCAAAGATTAATTGCAGTGAGGTGTTTTGAGTTTTCCCATAAATTATCTGTACTTATTTCGAACAAAATGTTACTTCAAATATGATGCCATTTTCATGTAAGTTTTCTTAAGAAACAAGTTCGTTATAAACGAAAAAATCAACAACTCTCTGCAATTATGGCAATTATTGAAATTTCAATATATTTTTTCAGCAAGTATCTTCGGCATACTGAATTCAACACATGACAGCGTGGAACTTGCAACGTGTATTTTTTTTTAATCCTTACAATTTCCTAGATGATACTCTTCAGTGCTTAATTTTTAAGCTTGAATGAAGATAATAATGGAATAAATAAAATCACATTTTTTTCATATTGGTTAGATTCTTTTAAGGAGGTTGGCTACACACAACAATGTTGCCATGTTAAAAGCATAGGAAAATTCGAAATGATTAGAATTTAATGAAATTTGGTGAGCATTTTCTTTTGGATTAAATTTGAATATACAAATTTTTAAAGATTTTTCTTCTGCATAGTTTTCGAGTAATTTAACACTAGAATTTACATCCGTAAGCATAGGATTCTGATATATATATAGGTATATCTTTTGCATATTGTAAACTCCAATTATTCGACAACTATGTAGACGAAAAATTTGAAAAAATTTGTGTCATTGCATTTGATGCTGAAGAATGTAATCACTAAATTTTATTAAATTCTTATAATATTGTCGTATGTAGCCACCCTCCTTAACTCTTTGTTCTATGATACATCTAAAGTTAATTATGATCTTTTTTTTTTGTTCTGGAAATATCAGAAATAGGTCATCAATATGTTTTACTTGAGTGGAAGAGGAAAGCTGTCCAGGAATTCTGAAGCCAATCACGAAGATCAGTTTGGTTGGTATTTAGGAGATGGTGAATTGATTGAGGACAAAATCTATGAAAAATCTTCTCGAAGCTCATGTTCATCGAGGCAGGTCTATGGCGTTGATCAACTGAAATCAATAGGTACAGGAAAGTCATTGTTGAATCCCACGATTACGATTATCACGTGCAACGACATTAACGGGGAAGAACCGGAAAATTATTCAATCTCATCTGACTTAACGAAAGAAAAAAAAATAGACCTCACGGCAACTGAAGACATCGAAATGAATTCGCTGGTCAAACGTTCGTCCTCCGGAACTCAAGAGATTGATTTAGAAATGATCGAGAACGATGCCAATCAGGGTGTTTTTACTTCGTCGATTAAATCACCCAGAGAACTCGACAACTCTTTAGGATCTAAGAACGAAACGGTGGATAATGAGTCTCGAGGATTTTGTTACACACCCGAGAGATTAGTCAGAACTCAAGCATATAGAATACTCACACCTTCACCGAGATATTTGTCGATTCCCCGTAACACAGTCAACGGTATCGATGATACAAACATCCGTAGACTTCGAGGTCACCGCAGAAAAATTGGTGATCTCATCGATGCAAAACAATTCGGTAAATTTCTTTTTATTTTTAATTCTATTAAAAAATACAACGAGCACCAGAAATTCATTCAAACATTTTCAATGCATTGTTAGTTTCATCAACGTTGATATTCTTTATTTTAACATATATATTATATTAAAGTTTGCATCGTTGAAGTATGCAGCAGAATGTTTTTTTTCCTTTAGTATTGCACAAAATAAAAAAAGTCCGTAAAGTGTCATATTCGAGTATATAATGGTGCCGCAGGACTCGCGCTGGCTTTTTTTTTACTTCGCGTCGAGCCGCTGCTGCGGCTCTTGATACTAAAGTTTAAACGTTTCAATGTTAAATTCATTTTTTTTCGCAGCCGATGAAATTAAATGTGACTGCAAAGAAAATTTTGACACAGCAATCTCTGTACACTGTTCCCAATTTCACATTTACCATCGCTCTGACCAGTATGGAATTAAGTAATCTGACAATTTTGCAAATTTTGATGGTTAATTACGAAGTTTCGATTCATATGAAAAGTTCTCAAAGACATGTTTCACAATACATTTCTGGTCCCAAAATAGTCGGAATACGATACTTCGAAATTTGATCATATACTCGTTTTTAGCCGTAATTGAAGAAAAAATGGATTAAACGCCCTTCAAAATGTTAATCGAACAACCAATTCTTAAGAAAATCATTTATTGATTACGATCATCCACGTATGTACACAATCACCCAAGTGCGTACTCAATATTTCCATATTTAGTTAACAAACTATAAATTCCATACAAAAAGTCTAAAAATCCTCATGAAAAACAGCATGAATGCTGTAAAAAAAGTTGAGGCAAGTACATTTACTCCCCCCAAATAGGAGTTCCAGGTGATCAAAAATTAAGGCTAGACTTCACAAAAAAAACATATGAATATCGTGATCGTCGATTATTTTCTTGCAATCCATAGAACTGAAAATCATCGGGCTCAGTGGCAAAAATGAGAGCCAACGGCACGCGGTGTTCCCAAGCGGTCACCCATCCAAGTACTGACCGCGCCCAATGCTGCTTAACTTCAGTGATCGGACGAGAACTGGTGCTTTCAGCGTAGTATGGTCGTTGGCTGGGAGTTTAAATGGACCGTTCGAATTTATCGAAATAACTCAACGTGTGGACGTTAATCTTTTCATTAACAAATCATGTCGAAATTCTGATAAATGTTTCAGTTGTTCCCGAAAAAAAATAAACTTCCTATTTGCCATGTTTCTTTACTCCAATTTTGATTTACTCCAAAATTTAATTGGAAACAAAAATTCGGACGAAGGTCTTGGCGAGCTTTTGCTTAATTCTCGTAACGTACTCATGGCCGCAAAGCTCGCCAAGACCTTCGTCCGAATTTTTTTTCCAATTAAATTTTGGAGTAAATCAAAATAGGAGTAAAGAAACATGGCATATGGGAAGTTTATTTTTTTTTGGGAATAATTCAAACATTTATCAGAATTTCGACACGATTAGTTAATGAAAAGATTAACGTCCACGCGTTGAGTTATTTCGATAAATTCGAACGGTCCATTTAAATTCCCAGCCAACGACCATACTAACCAATTCATATTCTCCACACCATCAGAGAAACTTAATACAATCGGAGCTTTTTATGAAAAAATTAATTCACCACGCCCCCTCAACACAGGAACTCTGTTTGCAAACATTGTAACAACAACCGCGACTGACATCAAGATCAAATTTGACCAGGACAGAAACAATAATATATCAATCACCGCATTCTCTGACAACAACACCTCTAACAACCCTAGAAAGGTTAACAACAACTTACATCCGTTTTGCAACACGGAATCGGTCAAAAAAATACTAAAACAGCTCCCAAACAAAACGTCATGCGGACTCGACAACATTCCGCCCATAACTCTAAAGCATTTGCCGACAAAAGTCATAAAAGACTTAACAATCATTTTCAACAACGCCATTAACAACAAATATTTCCCGAAAATGTGGAAAAAAGCCAAAGTCCTCCCAATACTAAAAAAAAATAAAAATTCTAACGACCCGTCCAGTTATCGACCCATAAGCCTAACCCCGAGCTTGAGTAAAGTCTACGAAGCAATTATTAATACCAAAATAAACACACACTGCATCCTGAATAACATCATTCCAGACTCTCAGTTTGGGTTCAAACACCGCCACTCGACAACCCATGCGATCCATAAACTTCTCTCAGACCTTAACAACGCCGTAGGGACCAGTAAACAAGTTGGAGCTGCTCTACTTGACTTAGAAAAAGCCTTTGATTCGGTCTGGCTGGATGGCCTTTTATTTAAACTAAGCAGAAAAGAATTCCCTGGCTGGCTAATTGACCTAATATGGGACATGATTTCGAATAAAACATTTGTTACCTGGGACGGTACAAATATCTCAAACATAACATTTAAGATAGAAGAAGGACTACAACAAGGCACTGTCAACTCGCCTATCCTCTTCAACATATTCACTTGCGACTTATTGAAGCTTTTCGATCTAAATAACAACAACGATACAGCAGCGCTTGCATTTGCGGATGACGTAATAGTCTATACTAAAGGCAATAAATCTTCCTCTGTTCAAAGCTCCCTAGAAAAAATCACAGAAAAAATTAATCAATATTATTGCTCTTGGAACCTCAGAATCAATCCGCTAAAATGCGAAACCATTCTATTCAGGAAACCCAACTATGCCCTATCATCGGCCAACAGACGAGGAAACAGCAACTTCCAAATAGAAACAACAATACCCGGAACAAATACAAAACAAATTATACCACATAAAAAATCAGTCAAATATCTTGGTGTTCAACTCGATCATCTTCTCAGAGGTAACCTGCATCTTACGAATCAGCTCGAAAAAGCTAGAAAAGCCCTCCAAGCGAATAGCGCAATTTTCCATAACAAACACCTGACCAGTAAAACCAAAATCATACTATATTTATTAATAATTAGACCTATAATAACTTATGCTTCACCTATCTGGTGGAACACCAACCACACGATGTTTGAAAAATTGCGTAGTTTTGAACGGAAATGTCTTCGCATTTGCCTCAAAACATACAGATCCGCCCACACTGAATTCCACCACTACGTCAGTAATAAAATAATTTATAACCTTGCTAACATCCCAAGAATTGACTTTTTTACAATTAAACTCACCAGAGACTATTTTAGCAAACTTCCTACAATAAACAACGAAATAGTACGTGCCATCGCGAACCAAGACCCCGGTCTATCACGAAGACAACTACAAATCGGCTACCCAACTCCACAAACGTTCACTTATTGCGATGACAAGGGGCTTATCCAAAACGAATATAACATCCCAATACTGTACCATTGGAAACGTAATAAAGCGAACAAAAGAATTTCGATGTCATTCAATGACTTCGAAACCAACAGAAATAAATTCGCTGGCTCAACGAGCCTATCGGAAAAGGACATAAATGATTTTCATCGTTTAAAGTTCGCGAAATACTGGTGGCTAAATGTTAACTCGAACTACATGAGAGAATTAAAAATCAGAAAATCCCATTTCCAACGGAACAATACCGGTTAGCGGAGCGCAATCCAACATCATAGTCGAACCTTTACCAATGATACGACATAGACTCTAAGAAACTGTAAATATGTAAATAATTAGTTTTAAGACCCTAGTATAAGAACTGACTTAAACTACGTTTGCAGAGGTTTTTTCCAAAAACATTGTTTCTTTTTCCTCCAGCACCTAAACTCCATTGCGTCTCGTCAGTGCGCAGTACAACCTATTGTTATTTTTTTTCTACATTAACATATAAGAAACGAGACTGTTAAAAAACTAATACCTTAAGAAAACTAAGAGAGACTGTTAATTCTACGAGATCTGCCTCCGGCAGCATGTGTATTAAAACGTTATCCAGATGTATGGTTGATTTTTATATGTTTTATTGTAACCTGAAAAAAAAAATATTTATCTATGAAACAATAAACATTTTTCCAAAAAAAAAAAAAGCACCAGTTCTCGTCCGATCACTGAAGTTAAGCAGCATTGGGCGCGGTCAGTACTTGGATGGGTGACCGCTTGGGAACACCGCGTGCCGTTGGCTCTCATTTTTGCCACTGAGCTCGATGATTTTCAGTTCTATGGATGCAAGAAAATAATCGACGATCACGATATTCAGATGTTTTTTTTGTGAAGTCTAACTTTAATTTTTGATCACCTGGAACTACTATTTGGGGGGAGTAAATGTACTTGTCTCAACTTTTTTTACAGCATTTTTTTAACCTCACAACTTCCACTATAATCAGCGACCGCGATCTTCATAACCGTTTTTCAACTCACACCTGTCATTGTAAAGAAACAATTTTGAAAGTTTTCGAACCAGTTGGCAACGCGGTCCCTCCGGTAAAGTCTTCGAGTGAACTCTCTTTCATAAATGTACTTGTCTCGAGTCGCTGCTGCAACTCTACAAAGAGTGCCTGTCGATAACACTTTAAAGATATCACAGATACAAGAGCAGTAAGTTAGTGCGGTGGGATTGAAGCGATAGGATCACCCGTAAAAACTTGGGTTTCGATTTGTGCCTGGGGTCTTCGCCTGCAGCACATCTATTTTTCAATGTCAAACGTAATTTTTCAGTTATTCCCAAATAAGTAGCTCAAGAGAAAGACTCTACGCTACAATGATAATTATTCGCTATTATTTACATAGAAAACTGTTAACATATAAAAAAAACATTACATTCTTCACATGCCAGATGTCATAGATGCGTTGTTGCAAATTTTTCTATTTTCGAAATCATTAAGGCCCCAATTGTTTATTATTGGGGCCTTAATGGCAAATGCTGAATGTGTAGATTCTCAGAAAAAGGTCTGATTAATGGCAAAAAAAGTTATATTTTTTCGGACAATATCGCTTCGTTATGAATTTCGATCGAAATATCTTCCTGATGAAAAATCAGTAGAATGAGCTCACCAGCTCTCGGCAATATTTCAAACATAGCATGGTGCACGAAATCGCTAAAAATCCATGAAAAAATTGATTTTTTTCAAAACCGTTTGAATTTAGAACGAATTTTATTAATCGAGTATCGACGTTATAATTTTTTTCTTATTTTACAAAATAGGGGCATCACATCTGGAAGCTTTGTTGGATTCAGGTGTACCTGAAATTCGACTACCCGTTGCGAATCGTCGTCGAACGAATCGCGATCGTTTAACATATAAAAAAAATCTCGAGCTCAATTCCTCAACCGAGTTTTACGAACCACTGGAAATAGCTAATCGCGAAAGTCCTGAAACGTTTCAAACACCCGATCTTGTAAGCAGCAGATCGAGTTACGAAAGATTAAATATCAGCTGGGAGGAAAGAGACAAAATAATTCGAAGATCGTCGCAAGATGACACCTCTGGTATTCATAGCAACGACTGGAGCAACGACACACCGAGTGATGTTCAAACTCCGATTTGTCTTTGCGACGAACTTGCCTCTGCATCCAGAAGTTTTAGTTTCAGCATCGAATCAAAGGTAATATTTTATTCCATCTTTCATTTCATTTGAACAAAGCGAATGAGATAATAGCGGTTGTCCAAATTTCTGTTAAGAGTTTCTAGTGTATTTTACTACATATAATAAACAATAATATTCAGAGTTTATGTATCTGACGACAAATGAACAATTATTTAATAAAATATTACTTTAGATATTGTTACATTACATTTTCATTCAATTTTTCATGAAAAAGAATATGGGGGACATATTTTTTCATATTTCTCAATTATTTATGTACTTGAGTTAGCTATAACACAAATAGAATCAATAAGAGATCCACCATTTCAATTTACCGATTCAAGTAATATGGCAGAACGTGACTTTTTCTTAAAGTTCTGTTCATTTGAATGTCATGACCATGGAGAAAATGAGTTGAATGTGAACTCTAAAAAAGGACGATAAATTTGCGTGATTTTTGAAAAAATATAATTATACGAATAAAGTTTCGCTATTATGTAGAAAACAAAAAAAAATGAATGTCCAGAAAATCAATGCGAAAAAAATAATTCAGTTCTCAAAAGATTAAGTAAAATAAAACCTCAATTGATATGTTATGACGCGAATGCGATCTCTCTTTTATCCATAGTTGAAAACCGGTTCAAGACGGCATTGTAATAGATTTTTTTGAATCCGCGTTATTTTGTCGGTTCTCCGGTTTTATAATTTCTTCTTTATGAATTATGAAAAATGCGATACATAAAATCTGTCGAAATTTTCAAATTGTAATTTTCTATTAATCGGGAATACAAATATTCATGATCACAAAATCATTTGGCAAATATTTAGAAGAGCGAATTTTTCGAAAAATGATAGAATTTTTTTTTTTTTTTTTTCTAGCAGTTTCTGTCTATCTAAATATTTACCGAAATTTGATAATTATTCCGCCGCAATGATTATGATTTTGAATCATGTATGCTTGTTGAAAAGCATCAATGCAATGAAGCCCTTTAAGGCCCTTTAAATGAATAAATAAATAAAAAATAATAGAAAATTAAAATTGAATGAAACCTTTTTATAACGTATATTATACAGAAGAATAAATTTGATGAAGATAAAAAGTGTGAGAAAAAGTCTCATAGCGCGACCGCTGATGGGTTGAAGTTGTAAGAAGATCAATGTTTTTTATATTTATTTTGTAGAACCGTACCGCTGCTATAAACGAAGTTGTATCAATCCTCGAAGATTTAGAGCGAGATCCAGATCGAGCAGCGGAGCTGCTCGAGGAAGATCGATTTTTCGATGGTACTTCCGGTCACGATCACTTAACGAGGCTGGCCCTTGCAATCGAACCGGACGGTTCTCCGCCAGCAGTGGTCCACGTCGATCCTGAAAATCTTGTTCTCAAACTTCGTGGCAAAGTTGAACGACTTCAAGAAGCAACAAGAAATATTATCAAAGACATCGATGTTCTGAGACGAGATTTCGAGGTTTATTTAAAACGAAATAACTAAAAAATGCTTCTTGAAAAATTTATATTCTTTCTAGCAGTACGTTTCTTTTTTTTTTTTTTAATTTTTAGTGCAATGAGAACAAGGTAGACGACCTGATCGAAGCAGCAGTCACTCTGCGTCGAGACACAAATGAGATGCGTTACCTGGACGATATTCTAAATTTGTTGGACGGCGAGCTCGAGAGGATATCGAGAAGAAATTGGCCCTTCGTTTTTGGTCACGAAAACCAAACGGAAGAAATGAATCTCGTAGTTTAACCACTTCCTGTTTCCAGTTCGTATATTTCACTTTCTGCATAACGGAAACTTTCGAACCGATCAATCGCACGTTTTTTCGTCATTTGTTTTTCTACTTCAATTTCAATATCACTTGTGCGTATCATATCAGGATCAAAATAATGTATTTTTTTTCTCTTTGTATTCGCTTTTTTTTTCCTGATTCTTGTAACTTTGCAGTTATAATCATTCAACAAGAATGATTTTTTTTTGTGAATTTCTTTTTTCTTTTCTCAAGGGAGAGAATGAATATACTCTGTTTTACTAATAAAATAATGTTCACTTTTGTATACAAAAAATATGGAAACTTTTTATTCACCTATTGATCTTTGATCCTCGAATACATAATTGAAGTTGAATACGATTCTAATAGAATTTTGAAAATGGGATATTTATTCATCTTCTTCGTTGTTGCTCTTTAAGAGAGTCTTTTTTTTGTCGTATAAAATCTCAGCTCATTTAATATGGGCAGCAATTGAAAATTTTGGTTTTTCGTGATAATTTTGTGACTTTTATACACTTTTTTTTTATCAACTCTTACTAAAGAAACACGCGAATAAGTTTATTCTGATCTTTTAAAACCCTACACTTTATACTAAAAATCTTTCTCCTACGCTATAACAACCCTTTGCTTTCTACAATATACAACAAGAATTATTGTTGGAATTCTCTGTATGTTATGTACACCCACTAATACAGCGACCGGATAATTCGCTTTTTAACGCGACTATTATGTTGAAGGCTCATATTCGCTTTACGAAAGTATTTTCAATTGCCAATATCGTCCCAATTTATAACATTTTGTGAGTGGGAGAGATTTTTTCTTTTTTAAAGGATGCTCTAACCTTAAACTGCGCTTTTTTTTTTGAAAATAGCGTTCTCGAAAGCTCGCGACCATGAGTTATAAGTACGTTACGAGAATTAGGCAAAAGCTCGTCGAGTACTTTGCCCGAATTTTTTTATTCTGTCAAATTTTTTTTTGTATTGAATTTTTTCTGTGTCAGTTTTCTGTGTTCATTTTTTATTTTGATTGTTGTTGTGTAGAACTATACTGTAGGGCAACTATACTTTAAATTGATTGACAGATTTCGACGTTATTATTTATTTAATAATTTTTTCTGAACTATAGACTTCAATATTTTTATCACCCGGAATTGCTGTTTGGAGAGAATAAACGTATTTGTTTTAATTTTTTTTATAGCGGTTACGCTTTTTTTTCTTGGGATAAATTTTTATTAAATAAAGTTGTTGATATTGACGTTTTTATGGACATTGTGTTCTGCCAATTATACGGTTATGAAAATAATTATTTATTTTTCCTTTTCGTTATGAACGTTGGAACGAGTGATAACCGAAAAAAATATGGATCGATGTAGATTTTGATAATATGTAAGAAAAAAAAATTACAGATCTCAAGTTTTTGGTTTGAGGAAGGAACGTACAGAAAGAATGAAAGCCTCTGAGAAAAACCAAACAAGGATTTTGTTGGAGCTAGTCGAAAACGTATATTCAACATATCAATATTAAATACAGAAATATCTCTATCTAGATAGGGGAGACTGAAAAAGATTCTCCATGGAGTTATTCATTCAAACTTGGTACAATAAATTTGACGAAATGAAAATCAACAACACACCATACGAGCGAAAGTGACAACGAGAATTCGGGAGATTATCGAAAACGTGTGAGCTTTTTTCATTATTATTTGCTGCTTGATCATACTGAGTAGATTTCAATTGTAATATTTTATCGCGTCTTTCAAGACTATAATCAGGCCTTTGTTTCAATACTCTAAGGGTAGATGAATCATTTTTTTGCCACATCGAAGTATGTTTTAATCCCGTATTCGCGTCATTGTAAATATGACGTTCATTGTGCAATCTTGAGAAAGTACGTTCTTGGAAAAAACCGATAAATATTTAGTGCAGAAGAACGATCATTCGAAAAATCAAAATTATTCCACTTTAAAAAGGTGCACCGAATGAAAAGTTTACGACTTTTATTAGAATTTGATGAACGAACTTACAAAACTTATTGTACCTGATTTTTTTTTATCGAGCTCAAATATAGGTTTAAAATGTAGTGTGGTCAAGAAAATGGTACATCTTCTGCCTTATTATGAAAATAAATGATTCGGGATATAATGAGAATTGAAGTTTTTTTACCTAGGAACGTCACAGAGAGATCGAGTTATGTCACACGCATCAAAATAAATACAAGTATACACCATATGTGTCTATATGACATTGTACGCTCGTTTCTTCTTTTTTTCTTTTCAACGCGACACAGACTTGGGCGTTCATTTTCAAAACTTTTCGTTACTCGACGATGCTACCTCCTTCTTTCGCCTTTCTGTGTTTTTCGCTTTTCTTTTTTCTCTTCTTTCAGTTGCTTTTGTTTCTCTCTGAAACAAAGATCAATGAAAATGAGCGGTATTTTACAGGAAATGATGAATTACAAAATAACAATTACGCATTTATTTTTTTCAGTTCATGAGTTACTCAGACTCTTACTGTTTCATTAAAGGTCACCTAACTCATCTCGAATTTTCAAAATTGATATTGACCAATTGCAAAAAAAAGTTTCAAACTGCTCAAGATGATGGAAAAATTGGGCTGAAACTTGATTGGGATGGTGTGGAAAAATTTCCCTTTCAAAATTTGCAGCTATATTTCTCGCACTCACGATAGGGAGATATCGACTGAGCCACACTCTTAAGCAGCTTCACCGAGCAGTTATCTTACGTATGTGTGCCTTATTGAAGATCCTAACGACTCAATTCAAAATATTTTTGAACAGGATTATTCGAGGACGTTTCATGTACAACTATTTTAACTCTATAACGCACGATTAGAGTCGATTCTGGTTTCAGGTAAATTGTGAAGAAATTGAAATTTTTTTCGATAATTTTTCAGCATTTAAGGCTCTGAATCGGTCGATATCTTGTCACCGTAAGTGCGAGAGAGATAGCTGTAAGTTTCAACTTCAAAAATTTGAGGTAAAGTCACGTGGTTGATTCATACTCTTAAGGAGCTTTTAGTTAAAGAAACTTTCAAAAAGTTAGTGCCGCTTATTGCCCATTTCACTGTCAAATAAAGTAGCGTCTTGACAGCAAGTCATTAAATCATATTAATATACGAATGACAAGTAATTAAACAACTAATATTACCGATCCTCTTTGTCTTTTTCTTTTTTCTTCAGGCTATCTTGTTTGGCTTTCTCTCTCTTTCCTCTCTCTTGCTGAACTATCATAGCTGCATTCATGTTTTTCTCAATACCACAATCAGCGCCAGCCACCTCTTCTTCACCCTCTTCGTCGCTGCCTTCTTCATCAGCCATTTCGCTGTATTGCGCAAGTATTGCTTCACGAATTCGTTTCTCGTCATCTGTGTAACTTTTACGTGCCGTAGTTGGCAGACTTTGCGATTCCAGCATTTTAGCCAATCGTACTTCCACATCTTCCGTTGGTGCAGTAGCACCGGCAAGATCTTCCGAAGGTAACCATTCGACCCATGCTGCTAATATCTCAGCCACGTGTGTCGGAATATTATCATCCTGAAAATATCAAAATTGAATGAATCAGAAATTCGAATTACTTTGATCAGTCTATTTGATGTAATGACAGCTCCTGTTCATACTTTTGCTGAAATCTTAATCGAATGTGTTTTTTTCGACTCCGATTTTCAATGTGAAAAATACAAGTATTCTATGAACTTATGCGCATAGGAACCGTTTTGCTTAGGGTGTTTTTGCCTTCTCATGCTCAAGTGGGCCATTACTTTCAGCAACCGATAAATGCAAGTATATGCAAAACTAAAATCTTCAATCAAAATTGCATGCCAGTTTGAGCTCTTTTACTGACTGGCTGTATTTATTATGTAAAGTTCTTAATATCTCAGTACTGCTGGAGTTTGCATTGTGCGATAGAGTGGAAACGTTTTTTAGTTAAGTATCACTAACATTTTAACGAATGAATTTTAATTTTGTCCACAAATTTCATTTTTGGGTTTGATAAAAGGATGACTAATCTTCGTCCCAACCCAACGCAATCAATAAATTTCAGACTTTTTTGAAAAACAAAAAATAAACATTGGTTTCATTCACACCAATACAAGCTTGAAAGTTCTTTTTGAGAAGATCGATTTTCGAGTTTAAATCTTTTGAAATGAGGAATAAAAAAAGTTGCCAAATTCTCTAGCTGCGAAGTTAATTAAGAGAGTTAGAGAGAACAGAAAAGCGATGACAGTGATATAAAATGTTTTTTGTCAATTTATTGAAGCAATTGACTTCTTGTTAGAAAAAATTAAGACTTGACCATGAATATTAGTTGCTCCCTAGACCTCTGATGTTTGTTTCTAGACGCAGAAGAGTATCTTAGACAAAAAATCATTGACCAAATCAAGCAATAGGGTTATGGAGCTGACAAATCAAGCTTCATTCCACTTTTGAATTTTATAACTCTCTTGGATTCTCATTTATAAAAAATCATTCTCAAAATCAGCAATGATATGTGAGGGATATTGTTGAATAGATTGATTTTTGACAACCGATAACCGAAGGTTAATCGATACTATCGTATTATTCCTTCAGAATCTTTTAGTGCCTTTTCATGACACTGTATTACAGAAATGAATCACTTTGTGTATCTGAAAAAAAAAAATGAGAACTTTTCTCAAATGGTATGTTTCAATCATGAAAACCGTTCATCGGGTTACTGAACTACTAATTTAGGTTTGAGTTGTTATATACTTCGAATTACTGACATTCAACACTTCTGCGTGTAAGTCACCTTGAATGTAAATAATTTTTATTGCAGATACAATCAAATTTGATACAAGCACTTCAAGTTCCCCGTTCATTTTAAATCCATTCATTTAATATTGTTTTGTCCTCTGAGAGCGAAAAATTCTCTAAAAACTCCAAATGAAGAAAACATCAGTATACATAGATGTATTTACTTTTATCTAGATTTATTAAAATGATTCAAGAGTTTAACAATGAATCGATATGAATTTTTGAAAACTGTTTTTTTTTTTTTTTTCCGAATACCATTCGACGTACACCGAGTGCATTCTAACCTCACATTCCAAACGGTCCTCACCGTTATCCCGGCGAGTATGCCTTCAAGGGCTTCGGTCTTCTCATCAAGTCTCATCGCCTTCCAATATTCCTTTTATATAAGAACCAAATACACCTTCGTCCGTATTTAACGCTTGTAATTTCTTGGTCAACCAAGAATCGAAGGAATTTATCACCACCGCCATTACTATAGGCATGCACTGACATGCAGTAACACAAACAGCAGCACACCAACACCATACAGATACACCAATGACGTGTAGCAGAAGAGTGGGATCGTTGTTGACCGGTAATTTAACGGTGTGAAATTGGCTCCACCGAATTTGACTTTTTAAATTAAAAATAATTCTAACCCAGGTAGCAATAATGTCCAAACGACACCTATAAGTTGCCGTTGTCAGGTTACCGTTGTGACATTACTGTTAGATAACCATATGACACCTTTTTAATGATATCGAATTTTCTATTATCTTCCAGATATCTTTTTTTCGATATCATATTATATAAAAAAAATGATGTCCAAATGTTAACGTATAATGTAATCCGATTGATAACTATTTCTAGACACCGAAAAGATGTCAATTTTATGACAAATCGGTGAAATGGCAACGCTTGGATGTCCTAAAATTGACATCAATCGGATAACTTTTGCGGTGATGAAAAGATAACTTACAGATGTCTAAAATCAGTCATCAATAAGATAACATTCAACGATAACCTTTGGGCATCAGTTTTTTCCCGATTTAAGATATCATAAAAATGACATCTGAACGGCAACGATGTCGAACTATGAAATAGATGCCCTAATTAAAATGTCATTATGGTAACTTTAGGTTGTCACACATTACATTGCAGTTTTTTGGCGGGAAGTACAAAACTGGTTATCCAATTGTCATCCAAGAGTTATCCGAAAAACTGACAATGATAATAAAGCGTAAAGCGTTTCCGCTTCGTGTCGATTATTGCTCCGGAATATAGAGGTTGTAGTAAAAAGTGTGATAAATTCTGTGCTCGCGTGAATAAAATTACGAGTTCCAGTACACGCATGTGAGTAGATATGCGTTTTGTTTTTTCTTGATTGTTTTTATAATTACACGTTTTTTAATGGTGCAAAATTTTTATAGTTGCTGCTCGACGCATCGATTTTTTCACGCCACAATAAGAATTATAAAAGACGAAGAACATTTTTCGAGACGTCAAAATAAAGAAATAAGTAAGTATAAATAAAAAAATATATATGAGACTATGGGTCCCCCGTTTAAACCTTTTGTTAAACTGTCTCGTCGACAGCAACGAAGGCGAGTTAGGTTAATGGTGCAAAACGACATTAATTCTATTCGCAATGTTAACGGTGTTGATAATACTGTGCAACAGGTAATATTCAAAAAACGCCATGGAATCAATTATGGAAGAT
Organism: Campoplex capitator; assembly: GCA_037576405.1. Classification (NCBI taxonomy): domain Eukaryota; kingdom Metazoa; phylum Arthropoda; class Insecta; order Hymenoptera; family Ichneumonidae; genus Campoplex; species Campoplex capitator. The sequence continues at coordinate 7,699,287 of JARBWI010000002.1, forward strand.
GGAGTTACCCAGCAATTCGTATGGACACTTGGATCCGAGGAGAAAACGCAAAATATCCAAATTCACATTTCCGGCTCTATTAATCGGTACGTATTTAGGAATATATCTATATATGCCATTAAATTGATGTAAATGCATGATTAGTTTTTATTTTTACTTTTTCAGCAATCGTTCGTGAGGCATTCCCGGGAACAAAAATCAAAGATATTGAGGGTCGGATTGCTGATTGGCTTCGTCGTGGGGGCGACCGCATTAAAGCAGCAATAACAGCAGCAAATAAGAGGCAACTGCGCCAGGAAAATGAAGAGTAGTGACTTGTCCAATTTCATCCACTTCCATTATTATAATCAAATTTTTATCAGTCAATTTTTTCAAGTTGGTAAATTTAAGATTCTCATCTGTGATTTTCATCTCAGAATTCTAAGTCAATTCTTTTAAACTAATTATTTAGTTCCTCAAGTGATAAAATTGCTTAAGAACTGTTAAAAAAATGATCTCATATGAAATGTCAATATCTAAATATATAATATATATTGTTTCAATCGTTTATCTCTCTTTTGTTGAACATATAATAGCGCAGATGATGAAAAATTTGATTCCTCGCAATAATAAAATGTGGAATGTATGTTTTGATTCTTAATGAAAGGTTTAAAACTTTTTCTTGAAGTTTCCGCTGGAAACTTTTAAGATGAATAAACTTTATAACTTTTTGTTAACTTTCAAAGTATACATTATAACTATTGTGAGTAACAAATCTTTTCATCATCTGTGCTTGTACCCGTCCTATTCCAGTGATAAATAACATGTCCATTTAATATTACTATTTGAGACCGTTTAGTCGTCGTTTTGTTAACTTTCTCGACTATCTATAAGATATCTTTCGGATAACTATGGGTTTCTTGCAATTTGATATCTGAAAAAGATATCCTTTAGATATTATCTGTTCGATAGCTATATGATGGCATATGGATAACCGGCAAGGGTTGACCGTCAGTTGACTAATTGTTATCGATTTTATGTTAACTTTAAGTTAAGATTTGGACGCGAATAAGTTATCTGCCAAGCGGACATAAGTGATACAAATGGTAAACCAAAAAGGCATCCATTTGTACAACTAAAAAGTTATCCGGATCTTTTTTTGGTTATCTTTAAGATACCATAAAGATAACCTACCCAGGTAGCAATAATGTCCAAACGACACCTATAAGTTGCCGTTGTCAGGTTACCGTTGTGACATTACTGTTAGATAACCATATGACACCTTTTTAATGATATCGAATTTTCTATTATCTTCCAGATATCTTTTTTTCGATATCATATTATATAAAAAAAATGATGTCCAAATGTTAACGTATAATGTAATCCGATTGATAACTATTTCTAGACACCGAAAAGATGTCAATTTTATGACAAATCGGTGAAATGGCAACGCTTGGATGTCCTAAAATTGACATCAATCGGATAACTTTTGCGGTGATGAAAAGATAACTTACAGATGTCTAAAATCAGTCATCAATAAGATAACATTCAACGATAACCTTTGGGCATCAGTTTTTTCCCGATTTAAGATATCATAAAAATGACATCTGAACGGCAACGATGTCGAACTATGAAATAGATGCCCTAATTAAAATGTCATTATGGTAACTTTAGGTTGTCACACATTACATTGCAGTTTTTTGGCGGGAAGTACAAAACTGGTTATCCAATTGTCATCCAAGAGTTATCCGAAAAACTGACAATGATAATAAAGCGTAAAGCGTTTCCGCTTCGTGTCGATTATTGCTCCGGAATATAGAGGTTGTAGTAAAAAGTGTGATAAATTCTGTGCTCGCGTGAATAAAATTACGAGTTCCAGTACACGCATGTGAGTAGATATGCGTTTTGTTTTTTCTTGATTGTTTTTATAATTACACGTTTTTTAATGGTGCAAAATTTTTATAGTTGCTGCTCGACGCATCGATTTTTTCACGCCACAATAAGAATTATAAAAGACGAAGAACATTTTTCGAGACGTCAAAATAAAGAAATAAGTAAGTATAAATAAAAAAATATATATGAGACTATGGGTCCCCCGTTTAAACCTTTTGTTAAACTGTCTCGTCGACAGCAACGAAGGCGAGTTAGGTTAATGGTGCAAAACGACATTAATTCTATTCGCAATGTTAACGGTGTTGATAATACTGTGCAACAGGTAATATTCAAAAAACGCCATGGAATCAATTATGGAAGATGGAGTTACCCAGCAATTCGTATGGACACTTGGATCCGAGGAGAAAACGCAAAATATCCAAATTCACATTTCCGGCTCTATTAATCGGTACGTATTTAGGAATATATCTATATATGCCATTAAATTGATGTAAATGCATGATTAGTTTTTATTTTTACTTTTTCAGCAATCGTTCGTGAGGCATTCCCGGGAACAAAAATCAAAGATATTGAGGGTCGGATTGCTGATTGGCTTCGTCGTGGGGGCGACCGCATTAAAGCAGCAATAACAGCAGCAAATAAGAGGCAACTGCGCCAGGAAAATGAAGAGTAGTGACTTGTCCAATTTCATCCACTTCCATTATTATAATCAAATTTTTATCAGTCAATTTTTTCAAGTTGGTAAATTTAAGATTCTCATCTGTGATTTTCATCTCAGAATTCTAAGTCAATTCTTTTAAACTAATTATTTAGTTCCTCAAGTGATAAAATTGCTTAAGAACTGTTAAAAAAATGATCTCATATGAAATGTCAATATCTAAATATATAATATATATTGTTTCAATCGTTTATCTCTCTTTTGTTGAACATATAATAGCGCAGATGATGAAAAATTTGATTCCTCGCAATAATAAAATGTGGAATGTATGTTTTGATTCTTAATGAAAGGTTTAAAACTTTTTCTTGAAGTTTCCGCTGGAAACTTTTAAGATGAATAAACTTTATAACTTTTTGTTAACTTTCAAAGTATACATTATAACTATTGTGAGTAACAAATCTTTTCATCATCTGTGCTTGTACCCGTCCTATTCCAGTGATAAATAACATGTCCATTTAATATTACTATTTGAGACCGTTTAGTCGTCGTTTTGTTAACTTTCTCGACTATCTATAAGATATCTTTCGGATAACTATGGGTTTCTTGCAATTTGATATCTGAAAAAGATATCCTTTAGATATTATCTGTTCGATAGCTATATGATGGCATATGGATAACCGGCAAGGGTTGACCGTCAGTTGACTAATTGTTATCGATTTTATGTTAACTTTAAGTTAAGATTTGGACGCGAATAAGTTATCTGCCAAGCGGACATAAGTGATACAAATGGTAAACCAAAAAGGCATCCATTTGTACAACTAAAAAGTTATCCGGATCTTTTTTTGGTTATCTTTAAGATACCATAAAGATAACCTATTGCTACCTGGGTATTGCTACCTGGGAATCGTTCGTTTATGCTTCGTGAGTTGATGTTTAGGAGATGAGTTTATCGTTTAAAAAAGAAACAAAAAACGGTATAAGGTAGCATATCAGCGAAAACCGATTCAGCCAAAATCCGTTTCGGCCAAAAAGTCACTAGAGGAAAAACATACGATCGTAGTTGAGCGATGCCCATACAGATGACACTGTAAATCGTTTCGTGTTACGAATGCGGCGCGAATCGTTTAAAAAAGAAACAAAAAACGGTATAAGGTTTCAGCGAAAACCGATTCAGCCAAAATCCGTTTCGGCCAAAAAGTCACCGTAGTTGAGCGATGCCCATACAGATGACACTGTATCGTTTCGTGTAAAATTTCGAGATTCATCCCACGGACAGCGCTTCAAAAATGTTTGAAAAAAAAGGTATGCTATATTATCCGCACATGTCTGCCTCTTGAACTAATTTTTAGATTTCTTATAAAAACCAAGAAAATCGATGAGGCAGACACCCAGATCTCTGATGTTCCAAAGGCAGACCATTTGAAAATTTTAAATACTTTCAACGGCAAGGTTAGATTTTTGATGGTCAAAAATAAAAAAAATTATAGCACCAATATATATTTTATAAATAATAAAATTATATTTAACATATAACATTTTTGAACAAGCAAACGAAACAAAAAATAGCTTTTAGTTAGCCACAACTTTTTAAAATTCAGTTCGATTTGATTTTTTCAAACGCCAATCGATTGAGAATCGTTTGTTTGAAACACATAATATTGTTCGAATGTTTGTTTGATCGTTTATTTTCCGAAAAATGAATAATAATGTCACTCGGCGCTTTTGAATTTAAATTTAATACTATTTAAAAGCATGATATAATAATAACTTAGCTCCCCTATTATGACTTTGTCAATTTCTTTAAACTGATGGTGATGTTTGTTTAAACTGGTTGTTTGGTTTAAACTGGTGATGTTTGTTTGATTCATCAAAATATATGTTTTTAATATCAACATTGAAAATTAAAATTCGAAAATTCATCACACAGTTAGGCCCAATTTTTTTATTTTCATGCCAGCAAGGTTCAATTAAGGTCCAACCAACATGGAATTATTTGAAAGTGACAAATATGTCCGTTAGAACGTTTATTTGATCATAGTTTACGTGAAAAAAAAATTACAAATGCCAGCTGTTGAGTACGTTCTCCCCAGCACGAAGCGCCGGGAAGACTTTCTGTCAATGCGCAAAATTATTACTGTGCTAATGAGTTATGAGGTAGACGAACACGCTCATCTAATTTGAAATTCTTTAATCACAGAATATTTGAAATTATTAATTATTATTAATCGTTAAAACAGAACCATCATTTTTTGATTCAGTACCCAAGAGTATTGCGTCTTTGCGGTCCACTATGCAAAATATCGACAATGAGATTCGAAGCAAAACATCGAGAAAGTAAAATATCGTCCCATGTTGCAATAGCAACAGCAATAAACAGCCAATTCACGCGTCACAACTCTATAAAAAGGGATAGAAATAATTATATATAATGTAATAAATATATAATAGATTAATACTGGCTGCCACATGAACAGATCATATCGAAATTTCGATTGCTAGCTCCTGAACTACCAAAATGTAATGTATCCCTTTGCTGGTAGAATTACGTATGGTGCCTGATTGGAAGTAAAAAAAATTAATGTGAATTTCAATCAGACGCCATTCCGCGGAAAAGAAAATTTCCGAAATTTTGTTTCACAATGAAGACTCTTATCGAGTTCATCAGTCGTTAAATTTAATTTAAAATAAAATTGATATGCATGAAATATGTGCTAAATATGTTTCGATGTTACACAATCATGAATAGACATAAATTAACGGTGCTTGACGTCATAGTTCGGTTACTTCCCATTAAAAAATTCTTTTATTGATAAGTTAGTCCATTCAAGATGAGAAGTCTATCAGAACATGTGTGAATAAGCTGTTGGATCAATTGAACCTAGTTCATAAAAACAATTAATCAGCATACGGAGGGTGGGTTTATTTCTTCAAAAATAGAATGAGCAGTTCCATCAAACGACAATATATGATGAACGCTGCTCGAATGAGGAAAGTGAACACCTGAAACATCACACGTGCGGCGATAGAAGTATAAAACTAGAAAATTCTCATGAATCCATAGCAGTCCGTACAAGACCGAGTAGTCGAAGTTCCATTGAAATTGAACCTTTTCACAATACAGAAGTGGCAAAATCTTTATTATCGAATCTGTGACCAACAATCGTATTCGTGTAGACAGCGATGTGGTCAATTCAACTTTCTGCCGTTTCGGTACTAATAATTGTTATCGCCAATGGCGTGGTCATGAACATTGATGGCTTTCCGGAAACTGAGGCTCACAATGGTATCCTGGTTCGTAGTCACCGAAATGATTTATCCAGTGTATTGGGCAGTACAATAAAATCCATCGGATCCTTAATTTTTCGACCACTCGTTACCTCTTGCCTGTCTTTTTTCTTTTACTCCTCACTCAATCAGACTCGAATTGACACAATTTTTTTTTTTTTTTCTACAGATTGCACACCTTCCATTCGGTCGTCCTGCAGCAACAAATGCCTGCGTATGTTTTTTGTTCTGATATTTCAATACGATTCTTCATTTTCCATATCACCGTTTCCACATAAATATAATTTCATAAAATCAGCTGCTGTTAACGTTTATTGGGGCCCTTCAAGTTCACCAACTTTATGAACCAGATATCGATAATTACGTAACACGCACTAGTAGATTTTTTGACCATCTTTGCCGGTTTGTTTTATGCAAAAGTTGATCACCTAATCGTGGTCAACCAGTTAGTTCAGTAAAAAAAGGAATATGAATATTTTTTTTCAATCCACTAATATACAAGTCAACTGATTAATAGTCCTACCAACAAGAAACCTGTAATTTTTTGCCGAAAACTGAATAGCTCCAAGAAAAAAATCGGAACTTTTTTTTCCAAAAACTAAAATAAAGCTAGAGATATCCTTGAAATGTTTGATGGCCTAAATAAAGTCAGTCTGCTATGCTTTAGTAGCCCAGCAACCGATTTTATGAGGTGAAAATAACATTGCAAAAAAAATGCACATGTGTTAATGAATAAATAAAAACGAAAATGAAGCAAATGATATCTCCTTTAAAATTCTGTTTATTAAATTTGGCTAGGGTTTTTTTTTTCTGATTACTTATTATGAATGAATACAATAGACGAATCGTGATATTCCGATGCTTTTTCAGACATACGTATGTAATAAAATTTAAACTATTTCTCTCCCGGTAACTCAATTGTAAATACATAAATATAATGCTTAACAATGGGTATCTGATTACTGTTCCTATAGGTCACCAGTTTGAAAAACGTAACTCAATTATTGATGAGCCCACTCTTCATCCAGCCCGAAAAAGACCCTGAAAGGGTAAGTACTTATAACACATTATGTATCGATAATGATGAATAGATAGTGAGTGTTCCATCCTTAACGGAATGTGTTTTATTATTTATTTCTCTGCATATTCCAACTCAAGGCAAATATATAGTTACTGGAATATGATTAAAGGTAAACCCGAGAATTACAAAAGGTCCCCACAGCCATAAAGGAAAAAACGAGCGTTCCTCTCGGTGGTGCGTTGACCATGCTCGTGCACCTTTTTCACTTTTTGTATACTGGAACCTTGATTGTTAAAACCTTGATTCATGCACTGTCTCCCACCATGCAACCCATATCGATCAGTTTGTGCTTTAAGAGGATGGATATGCTTCAGTAGATCCTTTATTTATTTAGTAACTTTTTGTAAAGTTGGAACTCAACTTTTTGCGACGATTGAATTGTTAATATTCATTTTTTTACGAGCTCGAACATTTTTGGGGCAATTGAATAAATAAATTTAATCATTTTTTTAAAGGCTCTGAAACCGTACTTGCGTCAACTTTTCTACAGCACGCTCACGTGCTGTAGAAACTAGGGAGTCACTAGGGAGCGCTAGTTTTTGTCCTCTTCCTAACTGCACCACGTTGCACCAATTACATTCCACGAATACATGAATATAATGTTAAATGATACGGTTATGTCTTTCATCTTATAGATCGTGACCTATAAAAAAGTGGCCAAATTATTGATCCTGCCTCTCATCGTACGGGAAAAAAACACCCAGAATCTGGAGAAATGCGAGAGTGTAAGTACTAGTAACATTTTCATAAACATCGATTGATTGAGTATCCGTGAAAGTTGTAACAAAAACAGAGAAGATGCTCACAGTTCTTTATCCCAATAAAATTACAGAAAATAACACTTCGACTATTGTTCGTAAAGCCATCATTGCAGCTCACGACAAATTACTAAAACATTGCACAGACTTATCGGATAGGTTGATGTCTCATGCCAATTGTCACATCTTCGACTTGAAAATTTCAAATATTTTTCATAAACAGAGATGTGATAGGCTCACACTTTCTATTTCTATATCAAGAGATCTATCACTTTCCAACTATCAGTTTTACAAAACAATGTGCACGAAATTTCATGTTAAACATAAATTGGACTTTCGAGAAATGTTAACCGTAATAGTTCTGTTGCAATAATAAAAAAATAAAACAAAAAAATTTATATTCTTTAACACTCGGAAGTAAAAATACCGTTTTTCAAGTAAAATTTAGCCATGTTATAGTAAAATAAAAAATACTGATTTATAAAAAAAATCTCGACGTTGCTACCTTGCTCATTGAAATAAAAAAATTGAATTTTCTACCTCCAAGACCCTACATTACCCCCTTAATTCGGCTGATAACTAATTTCTGTATTTACAACTTAATTTATTTTATCTTAAAAATATTTTGTTTCCGATACTAACCCAATGTTTCGGTTGAAAGAAACGAAATATGTTTTGATCAAGAACGTTTTTTTCCCAATGTGCACGAAACTTTTGATACCAAAGCGATTGATATTCTCATTTATACATTTTTTTCGTGGAGTACATTCGCTTTTCTCCGTGCCATAAGCATTACAAGAATCTTGCTTGGCACCTGTTGCCATATTATGAGCCAAGACAAGCATGAAACTTTGCGTTGCAACACCAACAAAAGGTTTAAAACAAGAAACCAACGCGAGGGAAATCGTCCACGATGCAATCACGGCTTATAACGAATCTATCGCAGTCACATGAAGAAGTCAAAAATATTCATTGGTGTAATCTCCATTTTTAAATCATCGACTGATAAACTTAACGTAGATGTCGTGTTTAATAATGTAAGATAATGTTTTTTAGGTCGAGTTCTTACGAAAAATCGCCAAGATTTTTGTCAGTCCGTTAATTATTCATCCAGATATCTACAAGGATGAAGAATCTAAAAGAGTAAGTAGTAGCCAAACTTTTATGAACAAAATGATAAAGTGAACGCGAAGAATCACCGTTCCCAAACCCAATACGAATGTAGTTAAGGAGGTTGGCTACACACAACAATGTTGCGATGTTAAAAGCATAGGAAAATTCGAAATGATTAGAATTTAATGAAATTTGGTGAGCATATTCTTTTGGATTAAATATGAATATAAAAATTTTTTAAGATTTTTTTTCTACATAGTTTTCGAGTAATTTAACACTAGAATTTACATCCATAAGCATAGGATTCTGATATATATAGGTATATCTTTTGCATATTGTAAACTCCAATTATTCGACAACTAATAAGTAGACGAAAAATTTGAAAAAATTTGTGTCATTGCATTTGATGCTAAAGAATGTTATCACTCAATTTTATTAAATTCTTATCATATTGTCGTATGTAGCCACCCTCCTTAAACTGATTGCGTTAAAACAACACCCGTCGCCTAACCTGGCGTATATTGGAACAACACGCTTCTATTTTTTTTTTCAATCCATATCTTCTGAGTCAATTTCGGATTATACCAAACAACATTCTTCGAGAGCCACCTAGCAAAATCAGCGGATTACATTGCTCTCATATAATCATTAACCCACATCAATCACACATCCATCGAGCATGTGTTACGTACAACGACAATAGTGCGATTCGAGGTTTGGCACTATCAAACTCTCGCATAAATAATCAGAAAATATTGAACAACAACAGCTTCTTACGATTAGATTTGAAACTTCTATGAATCCAAAAGCTATCGCCGCGAATGCTAAAAAATAATACTCGGCTAGTGAAAACTATCCAAGTGTGTAATCAGAAAATTTTTTTTCGAAAAACACAATTTCGATAGTGCAAATTCGCTCTAGTGTGATAACTACGGGTTAAAACTAGCCGTAAAGAGATCAATCATACATGAATATTATGATTGATATTGTAATATGCCATTTGTACCCATTTATTTGTAGGTCAGAAGCATTCAACAAACTTTCGAGTTATTGATGCACCCGGTCATAATTAATCCGGAAACTATAAGTGATTACGGAAAACCCGAGAATGTAAGTACTAGTGATACTTTTATGAATAAAGAAAATTTGAGTGTTCAATACAAAAACGAACAAATTAGCATTTTTCGTTCAAGTTACAAATAATTATTGTAAAAGGGAAAATGATATTTTTCAATGATACCATAGTATATGGTTAGATGTTTAGGATATTGATGAGTCACCGATAACATGAAAATAACTATAGTAGTTATTTTGAATGATGAAAAAAAAAATGGGTTTTTGACCAGATTTAAAACTTACAGAATTGATTTAGAAATAATTGGTTTTCATTCAGAGTTTAATGATCCGTACCATGAATAGCAAATAACCCCGATTCCATGTGATCATGAATAGTTGTAATAAAACAAAACAGATTGTTAGTCCAAACAGATTTTATTGCAACGGAATAAATAAACACGTCAGAGAAACGGAATAAAACTTCATGATAATCTCTTGAACAATCCAACTATATTTTAATTCGTTAAAATTTTTATAGAAAAACATTGAGCCTTCTTTGTCTTTCTTTTTTTCTAACAACCTCGTTGTCATGGTAACTTTTTTTCGTGCTCCTTTTATTTCATTCAACGCCAACTCAATCGAAAATACTTTCATTGAATTTTTTAAACAGTATGAGAGGGTGCTTTTCTAAGTTTGTTGATGCAATCACAAATTTAGTTGACTAAATGCAAATTCAGTTATTTTAACTTTAATAAGTTGAAACAATATCTTAGTTTGTTGACTCAACTAAATGAATTCAACAAATATGTTGATTATTTCAATGACTTAAATTGTTGATTAAACTACATATACGCTTGACATCATTCTGCTTGGATCAATAAATTTGCAGAGAGCAAAATTAAATTTGTTGATTCAACAAATTTATTTTCCAGTATGGGTTAGACATGATACCAAATATGTGGTAACAAAAACTTCAGCTTACTGATCTTCTATCTCAAGTCTATTTTTATTACAGGTGCAACCATTTCGGCAATGTTATTTCAATCCTGTATCGTGTTTCAAGAAGTAGAGGATCACGATCTCGAGCTTCAACTGCTACTGCAATGGATTCCTTTTTATTTGAATACGACAGTTACTACTTGCTGGCTCGAAACATTGTGACGATAAGCTTTCACCAACACGCCGTTACGCGTGTGTTCGAGCTACTTATGATTAAGCAGCGGGTATAAAATAAAAACGAGAATACGCGAGTTGATTACAAATACAATAAACAAGGAATTTATTGAATTTTAACACGAAATGATTTCTATTTCAAACATAAATTAAATTTGAGAGGTGAAGTCATGTGTTGCTTTTCGGCGCCAGAAACTTATAGGATAGTCTGTTCCTCTCCGAATCTCAGGATACTTTTTAAAACAAGGGACCATCACTGTACTTGTCCAGGTTTCTTTTTCCCCGGGATGTTATACATTACTGAAGTGTAAAGAGTGTGACTAATACGAACGAATTTCATGAAATTATTCTCCTTGCGTATTTCTTAATTTGCCTACAATAAATTATTTACTCTATTTTTATCTTCTTATATGGCATGCTAATATTTTGTTTATAATCGTTAAAGTGACATAATATATAAGCTGACCTACTTGCGGTCGGTAAAAAAGTTTATTTAAGAATTATGAACTGTTGCTAAGATAACTGTATCACGAACTGAGCAACCATAAGTCCAAAAACAAGATCGCTATTTTTTTATTCTCAATGTGTGTTTGGGAACATTCGTAACAGCGACATTTTGCTCAAGAGAACTAATAGATTTAGAACTTTTCATTCGATATTCCATTCAACCATTACGTTTTTTCTTCATTACCGACGGTGGTATGTAAAATCCGCAGTTTTACGTTTGTTAATGACATGATGAGACAATTATAGGCCAGTCAACAGTGGATCACAAAAAAATTAATTTATAAAGAATATACGTCAAATAGATGTTTTATACCGTTATAAACTTACAACGTAATTACAACAAAAACAGTTTATTCTCCTTTTTCATTTGATCCAAAGACATGATACTTTGCAATGATTGACCTCCATTGCTGGAAAAACACTATTTTTCAACACTTTGTACTACATTTCGGAAGATATAAGGAATTAAATTCGATAAAATTACTAAATATTTCTTTGTCCACAAATGCAATTAATTTTTGTGCATTACTTACTGAAATATGGTCGAAAAATTAATTACATGGGTTTGAAAAATTGATGCAGCTGTCATCACTCATAATTGGATGGCAAAAGTTGTTAGTTCTACGTTGAACGCCTCTACCGCTTTGATTGGAGATTAAGACATATTCTATGTGAAATTCTGCACGCAATCGTTATTTTTGTTCTCGCTTGAAGTTTCAAATGAATATCAAGCTTGGAAAAATAAGTATATAGATTTTGCATTTAGAACGTTAAAATACATTTTAGCAATACCATTAAACTTACACAATCTTTAACATCGACTTTTGAAGAAATATTGAAAATGCTAAATTTTTACCAATTTGAACTGCTTACACTGTAAATCTAATGTTAAATAGTGCACGTTTTAACCAGGGATGTCGATATTATTATCGTCGCTTTTTACAATGAAAAAATTAAATAATTCATCGTTGCGTGTAATGATAGCAATTCTCCGACAACAATTAAACATTAACCATACCGCTAGTCACGATGTTTCTGAATAGATCACTCTACTATGAATAACAGATACGACGAGGGAACGTCAACGAGACTGCGTGCTCCATGCTTGATGGTAAAATATAACGTTATTCTGACTGACCGATGACGTTTCGGGGTAACAGGCAGCTCTTTGACAATGTCGTTTTTTATGTTTTATGATCAAAAAGTATGTAATTTTTCTATCAAGGAACCATTACTAGGGAACTACTGACTAAGTGTACCAGTAGTCATAGAACCGACATTTATGGATTGAATTTAAAAATGCTTTTTCCAAGATTATCGCATTCAATTGTTCTCGAAGGCAATTTGTTTTATTATAGAATGAATTTTATAATCATTCATATGATTCAACCAATAGAAAAGTTAAGTAACGATTTCGCGAATTTGGAAAGTCAAAGAAATGTTGGCAGAAAATATTGGTTTCAAGCCTTACAGTCATGAATTTTTTATCTCCGTCAATTTATGTGAAAATCAGTGTTCGGAGATCTTTCGAATCGCTCGTTATGAATCCGGCAATTGATTTTCAAAATTAAAATGGTGCAGATAGATAAGGGAAGGGGGGGGGGGGGCGAACGATAACCCACCCTTCGTCTGTAAACATTTTTTCGGCACATGTCGTCTGTAAACCTGGATGTTACACATCCGGCCATTATTTCAGCCTGTTAATACACCATAAAAATTCCTGAAAAAATGTAGGCTAATGTTCAAAATGTTTATCTCGATGTATAAATCATAACTTACTAGAAAAAAATTGATATACTTATTGTTAAAGAAATGAAGTAGCATGGTAGGAAAATTTAGCTTGAAAATTGTGTCTATCAGAAACATTAAGATCAAGTACAAAAATGGCAAATTGAAGGTTAGTAGTAACCGACAAGGGATGGGTGTGCGGTCGGTGTATTGCTTCGGTGATTTCTCAAGTTAATCAGCCTTGGGCGAGGTCAATACTTGGATGGGTAACCTTTTAGCCATGCACCAGGTTGCGTATCGATCACTGAGCAAGGGTGACAGTTTTTCTGAATTTCTGATGGCCTCACTCAGCCAAATCTCAACAAAACTGTAGCTGCCTATATGGCAGCTTATATTCCCCGTAAATTTTTGTTCACAATATGGCGCCTGATTGATAATCAAAAAAATTAATATGAATTTCAACGAGACCCGATTTAGCGAAATTGACAATTTTTGAAATTTTTTTGCCATAATATTCTCATGGAACTCACCAGTCATAAACATTTTTCAGGTGGAATTCGATCATTTTAAATGAAATTGATTTGCATAGAACATGTGCTAAATATGTTCTGATGTTACACGATCATGAATAGAAATAAATGTGCTGTGCTTGACGTCATAGTTCGGTTACTTCCCATTACAAAATCCATTTATTGATAAGTTAGTCCATTCAAGATGAAGAAGTCTATCAAAACATGTGTGAATAAGCTGCTGAATCAATTGAACCAAATTCATAAAAATAATTAATTAGCATACGGAGAGCGGGCTCTGTATTATTTCTTCAAAAATAGAACGAGCAGTTCCATCAACCAACAATATATGAATGAACACTGCGAATAAGGAAAGTCGGTTACACCTGATACAATATACGAGCGGCAATAGAATTATAAAAACTAAGAAATTCTTATGATTTCATAACAGTCCATACGAAACCGAGTAGTCAAAGTTGCATTGAAATTGATCCTTTTCACAATACGGCTAGAGCAAAAACTTCATTGTCCGATCTGTGAACGTCAATCGTCGTATTCATATAAACAGTAATGTGGTCAATTCAACTTTCTGCCGTTTCGGTACTAATTACTATAATCGCTTATATAAGGCTCGCTATAGTTTCGTGGTTCGTAGTAGCAAAAATGATTTATCCAGCATATCTGGCATTATAATAATTAATGCATAATATACATACTTGATGTGGGATTGAATGTACTCTCAATATTTATTTTGAGAATGATTAATCATGAACGTAACGTTCTTACATTGTTCGGATCAACCGAGAAACCGTAATTGAAACGCGAAAATTCCGACTAATCGTGGGGCCTAGTTGGGCCTCTGCCAGAAAGTCATTCTCACCAGAATTTAATTCTGTCCGACTTACTGCCGAGGTTGATTAGCGAACTAGTGAGTTTATAGGTCAAGCATGTAACAATTTACAAATTTATTTGTACTTCATGCTCCATTGAACTGGGAACAATTAAATATACAACTAATATTTAATGACCCTTATCAAATTTAATAAAAGTCTTGAACAGATCATAGCACGTGTTAATTATTTCAGTATTTAATCGCGTAGAACGAGGCTGCAATGAATTTCACGCCTACTGTCTACGTACTCATTGTAGCTGTGGTTATAGGGTTGCGTACAACAATGACTTTTATCATTCCGTGACGGTTATATAACAGATGATATAAAACTCTGAAATTACTTCATCATTCATCCAGATTAACATGGTTAATTATGCTTGTTTGGTGAGTTGTACTAAGGGTGCGTTCGATTTGGGCACCGTCAACGTTGAAAGCGCTTCACTTTCATGCTTCGGTATTACTATGTATCAGGGACTTTAAACGTTTGTGCATGGCGCCCAAGTCGAATGCACCCCAAGTTGTTACCGTCAATCCTTTGCACCTAGATACACAGAACCTGAGTAAATCCAGTTTTCCTCGATTTCTTCCGAAAAGACTCACAGAATGTAAAAAATAGAGAGTGGTTTGTTTCAGCATGGACTGAAAATTCAGAATTCGAGTCAAAGGGATAATTTGAAAAAAAAAACTACGTTGTCCGAGGATATAAAATTTCAACGTATAAACGAACAATACTCGTAGAGATTTTTATAGGTGTTTGTGCGAGACGCGTATCTATGGAGTCTTCCGGCATTGCTTTCCGTGCTAAAGCTTACCGCGTGATATTCCGGCTACCAGGGTGAGCTGTCTCCACAGAGGGTGAGATTTCCTAGATGAAGAATGCATCATTTGAAGAATGCGGCATTTCATTTGACTTGAAATATATTGGTTTCGATTCAAACATCTCCATGTAGAGAGGAAACCATGCCTATGAGGGCCAATGCGGCATCACGATAATGCCTTGGGCTTGATCCAACCGAATTTTTTTAAAAATTGTTAAGACTAGTGAGAACGGAGGAAATGCATAGAAATTTTGAGGACTGCAATCAATTGTGAATGCATCAATATACGTTGCATAAGGATCTTTTCGCCAAGAAACGTAATGTTCGCATTTTGTGTTAATTGGCATTTTTGACAATGACTGCAGAAAAAACGCTTTTGTACTGAAAATTGAGCAAAAAAATCAATAAAATCACAAAAACACATAGAAATAATGATTCGCCCACGATCGCATTAGGCTTAAAGTCGTCAAATCCATAATATTCAAGATAATACCATTACCATAACTTGATTCATAACATGGCACAATGCAGATTAGCGGGTAAGCATTTCTTCGAATTAAAAATAAAAAACTATCGCTATAGTTTCAATGGCGAAGAGATCTGTCAATGTTGCAATGAAGGAATAAAAGAATCAGTAAAACACCTTCTATCCGAATGTAAATTACATCATCCATAAAGAGAAAAGTATCTCACTAGCATTAAGTTCGATTACCCGTCAGGATTAGAATTCAGACCCACCGAATTTGTCAAAAACCTATTCTCCTCCATTAACTCAAGCTGCAAAAACAGGGCGTTCGTATTAAACAGTTAATAACAGCCAAATGTAAACAAAGAAAGAAGCTGTAATCTTAGATTTAATGGTAAATTTAAGTTAAACCTAAGCGAAAACAGAAAATGCGTTGGAAAGAACAACATAAGTTTATTTACTATTACTATTACCTCATGTTATAAGTAGATTTAAGCAGAGCCACTTAAACTGGCGATTTGTAATAGGCAGACTGCCTCAATGCAAATAAACTCTCTTATTCTTATTCTCTAACTTGATTCATAAAAGGGCTATGGAAAAACTATCTAGCCATCCACGCAACGCCTTATCTGATAATGCCATCTGGGTTCCATCATATTTTCAATGATTTGATTGCATTTTTGATACTTGTAAAGAACTCCAAATTTTTTCGTTTGAGTACCGTATGCTTCTACTCCATAAGAAGTTAAAAGGGATTGTTTAACGATGGAATTGAATAATAAAAATGAAACGAATTCGATTCATAAATTTTGATTGGTGTTTCAGCTTAAAATTTCGTCGAACTCTCTATACCCGCTGAACACTTGTTGCCTAGTTACCTATCATGTGAGTAGGCGTAACAGGTTGCTTGATAGTGTGAAGAGAGTGTCTTAACAGCAGTTCGAGTACGAGCACTCGATGGTTTTTTATTCGCCACCTTATCTCGTTTTCTCTCTCATGCATATGTGACTTAATATCACTCGTGTTATCATAAACCTTTCAATCCATTTACTACAAGCAAATATAAACTCTTCCACTTATGGTTAAACGTGCATTTTATCGTGTGTTTTACTTTTTCAACCGCTCCAATCTGCAAACAACTTGCGTACGCTCATTCCACAAAATAAGTTGCCAATACTAGTCATACCTACTAGAAAATAGAATAGATTAGGTCTACAGGCGTATCCAGACTAATAAGAAACTACGGTGATTTCTTTTTTCATCTGAATTCTGACCAATAGGAGTTTGGTATTGAACATCATGTGGTACCAGCAAGAAAAAATTATATCGCCAATTTTGCGGGAATTTCCACGTTGCTGTTGCAAGGTAACAAGCAAAAAATCTCGATAACCCATCTGAGCGTGAGGAGCATCAAATTTTTTTAAAATTTCCGATATAATTTCGTTCTTTTGGTAAAACGTGATACTAAATACCAGACTATCCGTTGAAAAAAACAAACAAATAATCTACCGAATACAACTGGACCTTGAAAATTAATCAGTTTGCCACAAAT
The DNA here is from genome assembly GCA_037576405.1 of Campoplex capitator. Taxonomy (NCBI): domain Eukaryota; kingdom Metazoa; phylum Arthropoda; class Insecta; order Hymenoptera; family Ichneumonidae; genus Campoplex; species Campoplex capitator. The sequence continues at coordinate 7,716,755 of JARBWI010000002.1, forward strand.
TCTCCCACACCGCGTGCTCAGAATTCGGACTTGCTAAGCAACAAAACTATCGGGAAATACTTGCTAATCTCTAAAATTTCGGGGTATCATGACTGAATACAGGTTTCGGCGAAATTGTATGCGTGTCGATAATATTCTTTGCGAGTGCAATGTGTGCGCTGCAACGAAACGCACACATGATGCTTTTCCAAAAAATTTAGAAACCTCTCAACGCATAATACCTCTAGAATTAACAGTTTTTAAATGACCAACGTGAACATATCTACAAGTTCGTCATTTCGACTATGTCCGAATTATAGTAATAAAAAAAAAGTCCTGGTTTTTGCATTCTTTTTTTGTCAACTGGAGAATACCTAGATATTTTCTGTCTAACAATAAGGCTTTCCATTTCGAAATGAAATTACTACAGATTCTATTCCATAGTCCGTTGAAGAGCTGTCAACACTTCGTTGCGTTGGTGCGCGTTTTGCATACGTACGAGTTGCTTAGCTAGGCTATCATGTTGAAAATCTAAAAATGGATTGATTGCAACTCTGAAAATGTTATTAACATCTAATTTCGAAGGATAAATTATCGTAGGAATATCAACTATTTTTAAATGTTTATATATTTATGCAAATTTATATTAAAAATTTCATACATCTGTAACTTCTTTAATGATAAGGTTTAGTAATTGGGATTGTGCAAAACTAATAATTCAATGATCAATTGTTCGTTGAGACAAGGGTAAGTAAATGAATATGATTACAGATGGGTTCACGATTTGAAAGCGAACTAAACGCGTTCGGGGGGAGAATTGAAGTTGAAGGAAGCTGAAATAGATGTAGTGCTGCGTCCAGAGGGAAGTCGTGTAAGCGTGGAGGAGCTGGTGGATAGTGGGGAAGAAGATTAGGATGCTGTATGTGCAGTTTAGTGTCACAATGTACTAATAAGGACGGAGTGGTTGTGGGGTTTCGGGTGTTAGCGTGGGAAAGGTTTCAACATATAGGGTGGTACCACGATACTTTCTATTTCCAAATGAATTTATAGCTACAATTAATTGAAAATAATTAGAGAAAACAATAAAGGGGAAAAAGTTAACTGTTGGAACAATGCGTAAAAGTCAGCATTTTTATTGCTATTTAAGGGAGTTCATCTGGTAATCGAATTAACAAACAGATATTGATTAAAAAATTTGAATACAGTTATCAATATCAACTAGATCACCTGTCAAAATTTCAGGTCCTGAGAATACTTTGTTTGAGAGAAATTAATAAAAACAGATTTCCCAATTTAACACGGTTCCTTATGCGTTTCTGTGCTTTCCCCGTCTGTAAACATGAAATTCGCAAGCATTGACAAACAGTTTCGTACGAAACTTTTACAAATGCTTAAGAAATATCTAAAAAATCTTTTTACCACTTCACAAAATCCATTCGATACTTATGAGGTTCGGAATAAATTAATTTGTCTCAAAGAAGGAAGTTAAACTTTGGAGGTTAAACACACTAAACATACTGAGCCGACTACGCTAGTCGTGACAGTTTTGGGTTTTGACTTGCTCGGTACCAGATGAACTCCCTTAATTTAATTTGAAGAATTCATGACACAACTAGTCATAAAATTTTACGCTGTGAAAGTGTATTTGGGATTTCATAATCCAAATGAATAAATACTTCATAATGAATGAATAAATGAATAATGAATTTTGAATGAAAATCGAAAGAGCCATTTTGTGTATGTCACTTAAAGACATCATCTGCATTTGTTTTCGTTCTCATCGTCAAGTCTTCCATTCTTCATTTATTTTTTTAGTACGTTCATTTTGAACGATTAATCGCAAGTATACCATACTATTATTTTTGCTTCTGTAATATTGATCAGAGCTCTGAGCTCAGAGCGGCGATGAGAGGATGATGGGGAGAAATAAAGGCGTAATAAGGTTGAAAGGAAAACCGATCGTAAAAGTGAAGCGATCTTTTCCACACATTTCGAACGTGACTCTCAAGATAGTCTCTAATGAAGAAAAAAAAAGAAACGAAAAAGTGAGTTGGAGTGGTGGAAATAAAAACATAGGCACCGATCAATTAAGGGAAGAACAAATAAGAATTCAAAGTGGGAAGAAAGCGTGACGATAACAATATTCGAAAGATGAAAACGTGGCTGTTGTCAACTTTCATTATTCTGTACGTGCCATCTTTGAGAATTCTTTGTACAATTAAATGTATGGGTATTTTCCGGTAACCTTGATGACATAGATTCACGCAAACATACATATATATGTGTTAGAGTATTTCAAATAGTAGTATACAAAAAAATACCACTATTTCCCATGTTATTTAAAGGGAGAGCTACAATAAGCGTGAGCGACCTCTAGATATTTTTATTTCGAGCTCTCCTTTGGTAGACTTTCCTTTTATTTGCACCAAATTGACTTCTCAACCAGTGAGTTGGCCAAAAAAATATAACTTTTTTTAAACACCCTAATATCTAGATTTCTCTTAAAAGTCGAATGAATATAGTAATTTCTATGTATCGATATTGTTTGGTTTGTAATTAACGGTTTGTAATTAAAAAAAATCAAGCTGATGGATAAAAGAGGAATAATTATGTATAAAATTTTACGACTTCTTGCTGACTAAAGATTTTACTCCAATCTTTTTAGGAGCCCTCGCATTTTTCATTTCTTTTCTCTTATTGAGTGTCTGAACGTGGCCGGTAATAAAGCTTTATTTTCAATCGTTAATACCATTTCTGCAAAGGCGACACTAGCATATAATCTCATCATGAGCCAAGAGGAAAATGAGAGAGTCAATGCCCTTTTGCCTAGCTATTGTTCAGCTGATTAATAATAAACCCACTGAAACCAACTTGAAAAAAAAAATATCTTCCTTATGACCTCACATACATGTAAAGTCATTCATCTACAACTGCTTCAGTAATACTGACGTTGAATATTGCGCTTACAATTAGATAAATTTTTAGTTGTTTGCATTCATTCATATGGAAAATTTCATTTACATAACATGACAGTTCTCGAATGAATATGATACAGAAACGACTGGAACCAGAGTTGTAAATTACTTTCGGCTCAGATTTAGTTTCACGTAAAAATTCAAGAGCGCATAAATCAGGAATTTCCCTAAATCCAGGTGATGTTACCGCGCCAATTCGTAATCATTTTACATGCTTCATTGTATGTAAATATTTTTTAGTCCTGTTATGAAATTTCTACGTATCAATGTTACATATATAATTACACAGATAATACACAGATAATTTTGCGTATTATCGTTATCGATACTGCATAATGTTTACATTTTATAATGATGTTGTTAACGCGTATCAATGGGATATATAGTTTTGGTTACGTAAAGTTTTTGAAAATGATCTCAACTGTGGTTGTTGGGGACTATTCACGTAATAATCATTCAACTAAACTCAGTAGGGGGTATCGAAAAAAATGATGATCTTTTTCGGGTATTCCTCCGGCGAAAACAGTTTCACAACGTCAAATAAAAACTCGGTTAGAAGGAGAGAGCTCAGAGTCGAATTATTTGAGCTTCCACTCCACATTATTCGATTTTCCATAAGAATACTGTAGGAAAATGGGAAGTTCGATGAATAATCTTTCACAACTCTCGAAAAAAAAAAAATCCTATGGACTTGCCGTTCATATATTCTTGTAAAGAACAAAATTCCTTACGGAAAATGTTATTATAGCCAAGTATTTCAGATTAACCGTTTCAGAGTTGTCGTTGTTCAAATTTCAATATTTGCATGTGAAAAAATTTCTTAAGATAAAAAAAAAAACTAGAAATGTTTGTAATAAAGAGGAAATAATTTTACGATGATACAGTTGAGTTTTCTAACAGAATGGAATATTCTCGATGAAATACTTATTGAAAGATCTTTGTAAAGTTCACAAATCAACCTAAATAATCTTAGTGATTTTTTTTTAGTTCATTGATAATTCAATGAACTATCTAAGAAATCTTTATTTATTTCATAATTTTGCTAAAAAAAATAAAAAAGTGTACCGATTCGTTCTCACCCTTGAGTGATTTTTTGATCCCTAAAGCGTACATGTGTGCGTTTGATTATGAATAGCTGAGCATGTATTAACATTTTTACAGTCCCTTAGAATTGAATCGAACAAAAATGACGAGTTGAATCGACTTAAGACCGTTCAGAAGACATTTCAGAAGAAACTTTTCAGAAGAAACTTTAACTTACGTGAAGATAAATTCAAGAAGACTCTAAATAACGACCAATTTAATGTGGCCATATCAGTTGATTGAATTCACATGTAATGAGTGGTTATACATTTGATTATACATTAAGCTTTTCATTCCATTAATTCTTCGCATATTCGCCCGGTATTACGATTGTCCATGCACGTATCAGAAACTCTAAATTATCAGTAATTCAAAGGTCTATCAAACGGCAAACAAATAATTAACATGAAAATACCGTGAAAGTATAGAAATGGCCATTCTTTTTTGACAGAAAAGTTCATTTACAATTCAGCTACTCGACACGTCATTCGTATATTTGGTAATGATCCACTTATACAACGCTTGGTTTGCGGAACAGTCCACGTGTTAATGGGCCATATTTTTCTATTTCGATTTCAATCTACTAAGCTCAATAACCCGAACTCGTACAGCGAGTTACACGAGGCACCTAAAAACTATATAAAAATGCTATTCACCATTGATACCATCACAAGCTCGTTACAATTTAATTTATTTTTTTTCTCGTGTCTTCTATATGGAAGCTTCTACATTCTTGTTTCCCGTGCATTTACGAAACACACAGAGCAGAGGTAGGACAGTTCCAGCTGGTCGCTAAATGCCTTTCGATCATTAGCGCGTTTGGCCTTTCAACGAACCGAGCTGCACGACCAAGGGTTGCGGGACGTCAAGCGGGACGTCAAGAGGGTTAATTTTGTTAACGTGGAGCAAGAATGTTAAATGCTTTTTTTCTTTTACCAAACGGCTTTCACTGTCAATTTCGACCATTACCTCTCTAAAATTGTATATTGTGTATTCGGCTTGTCTACTGATGCACTTAAAAACTTTGAATTTCATCACATCTTTCAAAAACTTCGTTTCCGATATTCCTTTCAGGTAACCGGTTATTATCCAATTGAAAGATTCAACAGTAAAAGCAGAGTAAAAATATGTACATCTTGAGTCACGGTAGCGACTTTCAAGTACTTGACGAATTCATGGCCATGAATGATACACTGAGAAAAATGAATTCGTAAATTCAACAAATTTTTTGTTGGTTCGACAAATTTTCTGTTGGTTCAACAAATTTTTTTGTTGGTTCAACGAATCGTAGCGAACAAAATGAAATTTGTTAACCCAAACGAAATTTGGTTCAATCAAATACTTAATTTCTCACCACGACAAAAATATCGTTGAACCAACAAAAGTATTGTTGAATCAACAAATTTAATTTGTTCGCCACAATTTTTTTCAGTATCGGAATTTTTTGTTGAATTCTGATTCTTCTTGTGTTAAACAACTTTACTGTGGAGCAGCAGTACTAAAAATGAATTGAAAGATTTTCGATAATGGGTTTTAATGAATTATTCTATTGAGAGTTTTGAAATTTTTATTTATTCCATTTTTTGTGAAGTCTAGACTTAATTTTTCATCATTTTATACCGTTTGAAGGGCGTAAATGTATTTGTCTCAACTTTTTTTTTTTGACAGCGCTAAAAAGTTTTTCAATACAATCCTATTTGCCTGTTGTAGATTTCCCCTTAAACGGTTTACGACATTCTACCAGAAATACCAGAAAATGATCCCGGAGTGACCCGCACTCGACTTGCATTTTATGATTGATTTTATTGACTCTTCACTTTTTGTTGTCGAATACAATTACGGCGAGTTTTTCCATGCACTGTTGATTATAAAATTTGTAACACTTTGGAATATATCAAAAAAGTTTCCGAAATTACACGGATAATATAAATTTTTAGATTTTCTCATGCACCCATAACCGACAGCGCTGGGTAAACGGTCATCGTTGTTTGACTCTGGCGATCGCCAAAGTTGAGCAGCCTCAGACCAGGCCAATACTTGGTTCGGTGATCGGTTAGGCATGTACACCGGATCGTACATCAATCGCTCAGAATTTTTGATCGCGCTAATCAATTAGAACTCACGGCAGCAAAAATATAATTGCCTGTATAACAGATTGCAAGACTTTCCATGGTTTCCCCTGGTCCTGGATCAAATGCGTTAACACAGTAGTCTGTTAGGAAAGAGTAACTGTGGGCTTCGCTCTTGGGGTTTCTCGAAGAACATGAAAATTACGTTAAATTGTAGATTGCTGAAAGGGGTTGAGGTGATGGGATAAGTTCGTAAAAACCCTTCAGGGTTTACAATTTAAAAAACCATAAAAAATGAAAAAACTTTTGCCCCCACACAGAATGTGAAAGGAATATCTTTGGGAGTAGTCTCATGAGAGCATTTTCAATAGATTTAATTTTTATTTTAAGGACTCGTTCACGACACTATTACGTAATTGCGTGCGAAAGTTAAAAAGGATTCCATATTTGAGACGGTATTAACGGACCTGTACAGTTTTACGTGTCACAGCTACTGATTATTCCTCAAGTTACATCCAACTTTTTGGCCACTAATTGCGAAGTTAACTTTCGCATGTGACTGGTAAAACCTCATCGGAGATCACACAAAAATAAACGAATAAGTTAGCTACAATTTATTGAATTCTTTCGATTGCCAATCCTCGAAAGTTCATAGTGGACAAGTAGACGTTTAGTCTCCTAGTATCAAGAATCAAAATTGAAAACAGGCCAGTGCGAGCACTGCCTCACTCGTATTCATTCGAATGTATATCCGAATGAAAATAGTCTAGGAAATAAGAGTGATCAAGATTTTCACTGAACTGGTTTTTCCGTGAGAGTGATTTGAAAATAAATAAAAATTATCGAAAACATCTCATATTCAAGAATTCGAAAATGCGCAAGCGCTCGAACCGATTTCTTAAAAATGATTGTTGTCGAGCCACTACCGCACTTCTTGATCGGTGCATAATCCCACTTAAAAAGAGAATCGAGAGTAAATATGTTAATTAGAATACTCATTATCATAAATAATTAGCGTATGCAATACAGATAATTATGATAATTGTGCATGGCACGATATAATCAGATGCTGAATGGCTTATCCCTTAACTAATAACTGTAAACTTATTTGGGTCAATTAAAAATGTTTTTTTAATAGAAGCATGTGGTAGTCGAAGGACACGTGAAAAATCTAAAAAAATGTTGACCGAGACCTTAACCAGAAGCCATGATAACCAAGGAACATTGATAGCGTTTTTATCAAAGTGGAAAGTTTTAATTTACGAAACTTGATTAAGGATTTTTCTAATGTTTCCGAATAAGGAAAAAACTTATCAAGGAAAATGTTTCACAGCGCATTATCCCTTCACGTGAATTATACGAGTGAAGATATCTCATTTATAAATGAGATTAAAAACTTTCATTCCAACAAGGGAGAGATCCGAGGTTAACGCCCCCTCAAAATTGTATTATGCAAACCTTTGTAACCGCGATCTCGGAAAATAAAGGAAATGTAAATCCAAGCATTTTTCGTGGTAGAATAATACACAAAACTTTTGTATTTCGAGAGCCAACAAAAAGTATATGACAAGCTATATCGATAAAGATGACAAGCCAACGAACCTTATTCCCCCCACCCTGGAGAGTTGTTCGGGGGTGTAGACAAAGAGAGAAAAATTTCACCTGTTACGAGAAACACGAAAATCCACTAAGTGAACTAAGTCTACTTGTCCACTTCACTTCGAGGTGAATGATGAATTTGAACTCTCGCTCTGAATTAAACTCTTGACAGACATTCGAAGCACCAATATGGATAAGGAAAATTAGGGTCATTGTGTATTAATCATATTTTCAAGTTTTTTTTTTCTTAATGTCTTCCAAATTTTAACTGAAATTTCACAAAGTTATCATACATCATCGCAGTTATTACTTTTCGACAAGAATATTTTTTGAAGAGTAACAATCTGTCGACTATTAAAGAGTACGATGTTTTAAAATAATATCAGATTTCACGAAGCGATACAAGTGTTTTCTTTTTACGAAATTTGTAACAGTGTTTACCATAAAAAAAACAAATATTATATTCCATTCAAACCTTCACGGGAGTATACATCATTTTCCTTGTTGGAAGCCACAGAACTGTTTCACATGCACAATTGCGAGATCTACAATTTGACTCTTTTATTATTATTATTATTTTTATTTTTATTATTATTTTTTATTTTTTTACTGAATCACTTTAATATCCGATGATACATAACGCGAAGAATGCTCAATTTTTCTTTCCATCAGTGGGAACGCAAGCTACTGCTATCTTTATCGGTTTCATTTGCCATTTCATACGAAGGGATTCGGGAAGCGCAATCTGCTCGACGTACTGTTGCTCTTCTGATCTGTCGCTTTCAATAACCGTGTCACGCTGACGTAAAATGTGTACCTGCAATGGAGCGCATTGCATTGTCATCGAAACAATTCAAATTTGTATAATCTTTATTATTTATTTATGAAAATTACCTTGTAGTGTATAAGTCTGCATGGACTGAATTTATTGTAACAGGCTTTCGGTGCACATCGAGCGGTCGCCAAATATCTTGGATAACTGTCCAATCCCAAATCGAGTATATCGTATTGAGTTTCACAGGGACAAGATCCTTGCCACGGTCTTCCCATTATGTGATAGGATGTTAGAACCTGTGTGACATTAGATTCATTTTTAGAATTATAAAAAAATGAGTTTTTTTAGACTTTCCCATAATAAATTTATACGTTCACTATTTTGATAGCGTTAACAATGTTGAATAAAATCAATTTCAATAAAACACTCAAAATAAAGATTCTTAATGTATTAATTTTTTATGATTTCGTTAAAAAAGAATGTAGCAATGAGCCTTAAACTTTTTTCAAATGGTATTGATGGATTTGAAAAAAATTTACGAAAATATAATGTGGGATGTAACTGCAATTTTTTTTTTTTTCTTGCAAAAGCATTTCGAAAGGATTTTTTTTCTAGTAAAAGGGTCTATTATTCCAATATCCTAATTACCTGTCTTGGGTTTTCATTAACTTGTTCGAGTTCTCCATCACGTTTTTTTGGAAACAATGCGAGGCAAGCTTCGCTAGAACAGTCGTTGCGAGCATCAATAAAATCGGGCTCCAAGGGATCATCGGTCCAACGATGAAAACCATTTACTCTTGTGACTTGTATGATTGCAAAAAGTATCGCGATCTGCGAACAATAATCAAATCCTATTAGGCCACAGGAGAATTTATTCCCGTTAAATTAAAACGAATTCATGCGTGCTGTATTATTTAAAACGTGATACTGATAATTTTATGTTACTGTTAAAGAGCTATGGGATTAAATTTATTTGCTCTCCGATGCGATAAATTTAAATCGAGACAATAATTTTCAATTTAAAGGGATCAATCAGATCGAGGTGAAAAAAATTATCCAATTTTCAGTGACGTCTTTCATTTAATCACAAAAATGAGATTAAATCCTAAAGAACTTCAAAACACTACTCTCCGCTAACATTATTTTATGTATATTTTTCAAAGTTCACTATATAACTTTCGATACACAGTAATTTCACCGAATCGATTCCTCTCGTTGAGAATACAAGTTCTAGCTTCGTGTTACCATCACTAAGCATGAGTTAGTGATTTATTCGTTTTGCTTTCACGAGTAAAATGTCCAAATTAATTAAACATACTCGAAAGGGCGAAGAAATTTTGAAAAAAAAAACGAAGCTTACGGTCACTGTTGAAAACGCCATCGTTATAGTTCACTTTCGGTGCCACTTGCAAGAATATTCGTGAAGATTTGTAGCAAATAAGCATCGTTACCTCGCTTTTATATGATTTTTGTCACGCAGGGGATGAAGCTACCCTCTCCAATGCGGGAGCAGGTAAAAACGGTGTAATGCTTACCATCAGCGTTCGAACAATGAAGCCATTAGCTGTCATTCGATAGGGAAGATATTTTTGCATTGTTCTTTCCGAATCTGTGGGATGTTTGGGGGCTTTATGCTCCCCAGTCTCATTCGATCAGATCGGGAGACAGGCCAATGTCTCGACGCTGAATACGCGTACTATATACGATATATTTTTGTCCGCATTCTCAAAGGTGAGGCAAAAAATGAGATTATATTTAGAATGATTGGAAAAATCTTTATGAGCTCGTTGTCACCAAAGTGCTTGAAGAAATTAATCCTTGTATCAATAGCAACAGCCAATGAATGAACAATACCATAATATATCCAATTTTATTCGGGAAAAATACTTGAACAAAATATAGTTAACGCATCTTAAGGAGGATGGCTACATACGACAATATGATAAGAATTTAATAAAATTCAGTGATAACATTCTTTAGCATCAAATGCAGTGACACAAATTTTTTCAAATTTTTCGTCTACATAGTTGTCGAATAATTCGAGTTTACAATATGCAAAAGATATACCTATATATATCAGAATCCTATGCTTACGGATGTAAACTCTAGTGTTAAATTACTCGAAAACTATGTGGAAGAAAAATCTTAAAAAAATTGTATATTCATATTTAATCCAAAAGAATATGCTCACCAAATTTCATTGAATTCTAATCATTTCGAATTTTCCTATGCTTTTAACATGGCAACATTGTTGTGTGTAGCCAACCTCCTTAACTTAAGGGAGTTCATCTGGTACCGAGCAAGTCAAAAGCCAAAACTGTCACGTCTAGCGTAGTCGGCTCAGTATATTGAGTGTTTTTAACCTCCAAAGTTTAACCTCCTTCTTCGAGACAAATTAATTTATTCCGAACCTCATAAGTATCGAATGGATTTTGTGAAGTGGTACAAAGATTTTTTAGATATTTTTTAAGCATTTATAAAAGTTTCGTACGAAACTGTTTGTCAATGCTTGCCAATTTCATGTTTACAGACGGGAAAAGCACAGAAACGCATAAGGAACCGTGTTAAATTGGGAAATATGTTTTTATTAATTTCTCTCAAACAAAGTATTCTAAGGACCTGAAATTTTGACAGGTGATCTAGTTGATATTGATAACTGTATTCAAATTTTTTAATCAATATCTGTTTGTTAATTCGATTACCTGATGAACTCCCTTAATGCATTCATTCCTTTTGTATTTCATTGTAAAATAATTGTACCCAATTTTGCTGGATAATCCAATTTTCTATCTCTGCCTGGTAATTTTTTATATAATTTTGAATTATTTAAGCAGTTAACTCACTGAATTTCTAACATTATCTCACATAAAATGTAGATCTTATAGCATCAAGATAACTATTGAACTAAAATTCACAGATATAACATTAGGTTGTTCGAATGATGTTCCAGAAATCTGGACAGTATTAGTATTCCCAGTCCTAGTTGTAACTTACAGTCATAACCAAAATGATAGCGACTGGAAACGACGAAGGACACGGTCGATGCTTCGCTTTGACGATTTGTTAAGCCATGTATCAATTGAGCTGAATGTGGTTCTTGGATCGGTGACCGCTTAGTCAGGCGCTGAGTTACGTATCAATCGTTGAGCCATTCGCCGTTTGTATCAGTCTCTGATGCTGTGAAAGTGGCTGGAAACTTAGTAAAATATTACCTACCCAAACGGGTATATGGTTTAGCTCTCGTACAAATGCGATGCATTAGTGGATTAGGAAGGTATCGAGGGCTACTAATAAAAGTCTCCTCTGAACTGGAAAATGAGTAAATTTTCGGTTTGCAATAAATCCGGGAGAACAGCTTCCGGAGGAAGACCGGAAAAATAACACAATATCATGTGATAAAACTAGATTAAAATTTTTTTTTTCAAATTTTAATATTAGTTCAGAAATTAGTGTACGTTGGTACATACAACTTGAAGGAACTTCAAGTGCGATAGACCAGCTTGTTCTGGTCTATCGCCTCATCATGTGCTGTATATAACTGTCTGGATTAACGCACCCCGATACATAATACATTCCGTGTTAACTGACGTTTCAAGTTTCGGTCAAAATCTAATCTTTACGCGATTTTTTTTTTACAAAGTGTCAAGAACAATTGATTAGTACAATTTTGCAAAAAAAAAATCATTGATTCGATAGAGAAAGAGAACGAAAAAATATAAAATCCGGATTATCATTTGTTGTGTCTGATAAGAAATGGATAAGAAACAATTTTAATTTATTTGGTAAGATGGAAATTCACATTTCAACTGGAGTTCAGGATATTCATTACGAACACATAGGCAATAATTGTAGCAATATAATTGACAGAGGATATAAAACGCTTGGAATATTTTATATTCGATTATATTGAAAATTTATTATTAACCTTATTTTATAAACATCGCGAATAAAGGATTTCCGGATTATTTGATAAATGCGTTGAAGAGCCAGTTAAATTAAAATGAGTGAAAACTCATTAATTGGAGATTCAGTAACGAAAGCCATATAGATAAAAGGTATATACGTGTACATAAACATACCATGCAAGCTTTTACCACCGCACCTTTGGATGCACGCATTTACGAGTTTCATGGCTATGGCAATTATTTTCTGCACCAGATACGATGGGGATCGATCGGTGAGCTGGTAACACAATTTTTCTTCAACGGCGTTTCCCCTTCTTGTTTTCCTTTTTTTTTTCGATATGAAATAATTATGTTAGCAAACAAAAAAGCGAAAACTTTTTGTTGTGAGAGATCGATCGTTTGGCATTATTATGAGCCATGATCGAATTGCAAAAATCTGCTTCAATATTAAGTGTCTTCTAACAGAGGAAAAATGCGTGTCTAAGTTTTTTCGGTCTGGTGGAAAAACTTTTCCGTAAAGAGATAAAAGAATACACGAGGGAGAAGTCTGATAAGATTCAGGGCGCAAGAAAATGTTGTCTCGTCAGTATATAGAACTTCGAAGGTTCATCTTCATATAGCCCGGAGGAGGTACGCCTTTTTTTGAAGGTTATACAACTTTGTGCACGCTATAATGTAATAAAATTATCTTTTCTCACGATGATAATATAATTTTTTACTTACTTCTTGCTAATAGGGTTAATACTTGAAGATATAATACCCAAAGCTCATGTAATACAGAATTATATTGCTTATTACTGAATCGAACACATGAATTAATGTTTGTCAGAGGCGTAATAAAACAATGTATGAGTTTAAAAATTCCAAAGCTAATGAAATATTTTTATATGTTCCCTAATGTTATTGGACAATATCAATATCGTTTGGAAATTTTTCAAATTCTGAATGGACCAAATCTATACATAATTAAATGAGAAAACTGATTCCGGGTGCACTAATACGCTCTGGAAAAATAGAAGTCATTGTTTTATCGTTTTCAATCATACAGGTTTTATATATGAGGGAACTGATTCACGAAAGAATAATCTAACTTTCTACATTGTTAAAAAGCAAATGAATTTTAATAAAATTAATTTTATAATTATTAATTAGGGTGTGCGCAAAAAAATCGATATCTGTTTCCGCTTGCATCCATGAAAAAAGGTTGAATTATGGTAAAAAAAAAAAAGGAGAATCCTACAAGAAGAGTTCAGAATTAAATTATTTCGAGAAACGCATTACATTGGATTAGATTTTTCATAAGGATAACACAGAAAAATTATAGGATCGATGAAAATTGTGCTACAACTCTTGAGAACAAAAATCACTTGAAAATATCACTAACGTGATTTTGTAGAAAACCGAATTCCCTACATCAGAAACAGTTCTTACAGATAATACGCTCAGAAAAACCGTTTTTATCAGGCTATAACTGTTTAATTTTTACCTAACAGAAAAAAATGCATAGATTTCATTTGTAGAGAACCGTTTACACTTTTAAGAAGGTTGGCTACACACAACAATGTTGCCATGTTAAAAGCATAGGAAAATTCGAAATGATTAGAATTCAATGAAATTTGGTGAGCATATTCTTTTGGATTAAATATGAATATACAAATTTTTTAAGATTTTTCTTCTACATAATTTTCGAGTAATTTAACACTAGAGTTTACGTACGTAAGCATAGGATTCTGATATATATAGGTATATCGTTTGCATATTGTAAGCTCCAATTATTCGACAACCATGTAGACGAAAAATTTGAAAAAATTTGTGTCATTGCATTTGATGCTAAAGAATGTTATCACTAAATTTTATTGAATTCTTATCATATTGTCGTATGTAGCCACCCTCCTTAAAAGAACTCAATGAGACTATTGAGATAGTATTCAACAGAATCATGTTAGTGACATTTTCATGTGTTTTTTTCCTCAAGAGGTGTAGCACAATTTTCGGAGACCCTATTATTTTCCTCTATTATCTTCATGGAAAATCTTACAAAATGCAATGCGCTTCCCGACATAATTTAATTCTGAGCTCTCTTTGTGGGATGCTCCGTTTTTTTGCCATAATTCAATTTTTTTTTTGGTGGATGCAAGCGAAAAAAAATATCTTTTTGTGCACACCCTAGTTATAATACTAGTCGATGACTTAATCGTAGACAACATCAAATTTGGTACAAGGAATGTTTCTTCTCTCGGTACAAATGCAACACAAGTTTCACTGACCTTGAAGAAAGACTAAATTATTACTACATTTAGTAAATTATTTCGATCCTATTTATAGTTTTATTGCGTACAATGTGTGTCTGGAGGCTTCGCCCGCAGCATCTAGCAAGTGCATTCAGCTGTGCATTCACGAAAATGTTTATTTAATGATCTTCCACGAGACACAGGAAAAGATAAGCACTGCACCGGTTTTTGATTCTTCCTCGTTGGCTCTTTCACATATAGGAAAACTGAATTCATTAAAAGTTTAAAGAGAAAAAAATTTAATTAAGAATATATTTGTATAAACGATGGGTCCTGAAAAATTGTAATTTCATCCAAATAGTTGAAAGCTATTACATAGGGGTACTCGCGACTTGGCCAACAACCGAGTACATCTAAACATGCATCGATGTGGCAGTTTATAATGTCATCAGTTTTATGTTCTGTGAGGAATAAAAAAAAACAATATGTTTGAATTTTTTTCGAATCTATATCAAAAATAGTATTATGAAGTTACATGGGCTATCTTTTTACGATTCTTTTTCAATGTCAAACCTAATTCTTTAATTTATTTCTGAAAAAAAAATCAAAGAAAAGATTTTAGTTTTTTTTATTTTTCATCATTTCATTAAAAATGCTTTAGCTTTTTTTCTTTACTGAATTGAGCATTCAGCCACCGCTCATTTTGTTCGTTTTCCAATTTTCTTCAAATTGGTAAATTGATTTTTTCGTACATCGATATTATTAAACTACCGATGAGTTTTGAAAATTCGAGATTGAACGAAATCGTTAAACTTTTTTTCGTGCATTCCTATAAAAATTGCGATAACGAAATTTTGTAAAACCACAAAATCAGTTTGGATCATGATCTTTAATCTCGTGAAATCGTAATTGATTCAGTGGTTTTCCATTGAAAAGCGGCCAAACATTTTTTACTCAACAGATTTATAGAGATTGACATTTTTCTTATGCCTTGGGCCATCAATGAATATTTTTTATAATTTATAACGTGAATAGTCATCTAAACGTCAATTTTCTATTGTTCACTTAATTCAAGGTGATAATATTAGCCTCAAACGTTTTCATGTTATATCTGCACATATAAATCTGTTCGCTACAAAGAGTTTGACTGCTTTTTAATCAAAAACCACTGAACCAATTCCGATGAATCTTTCGCCAGATCGAAGGTTATGATTTAAACTATTTTTGTGATTTTACAAATTTTCGATGTATTGTTTTTTACAAAAACAATTAAAAAAATTTTTTTAATAATGTTTTCATTGATTGTCGAACTCAAAAATTCATTAGTAATTATAAAATATGGATGTGCGAAAAAAAAAGAATTATCGATTCAAACATAATTGGAAAATAAGCGGTGACTGGAGGACGAATTTTATACAGAAAAAAAAAGTTAAGGTAATTTTAATGAAATGATAAAAAAAATTGAGAACCTCTTGTGAAGCATCGCATCGAAAGAAAGACTGGAGAATTATGTTTGAAGTTGAAAAACAGATGTGCTACAGATGTGATTACTGATAGTAATTGATAAAGCGCTAAAAACTTCATAGAAAATTCCACGATAAAACTACCTCGTGCTCCATTTCTTCACTTTAATTAAGACTTTAAGTATATGCATATGAGTATATCGGTGATGTAAAGATTTTGGGCATTATTAATAATCTCCTAATCATCTTCAAATTTATCATTGTAAAACGTGTCAGAATTTTAGTTTAATTGGTTCAATGAGTAATCACGTTTAAAATGAGAAAGTCAAACATGTTTAGACTTTTCGATCGAAATTTTTTATTCATAAGAATCTTGGTACTTGGCGATTTGATCCAACCTCTTGAATTGACTCTACTCCCATGAGAAGTTGTTAACATTCATGTTCAATAACTACAATCTATAGAGAAAGTTATTTGAAAACATTCTGTTGAAAGCATTAGTCGAATAGTTCTTCTTGGCTATTTCAATCGCCCATCAATTGGGTGATTTTCATTGCCAAAGAATGTTGTAATCGTGTGAATAAAAATGTGATGCACATTTCGGCTTCGAGCTGCTGTTTTCGAGATTGCCGTCTCAAAATTCAAAACGATTACTCATGAATATCGATTGAAACCAAACAGCAGTGAAAAAGTACCTCTTTTTTAAATACACGAAACATTCCACGCCATTTCGCGGGGTCGTGACCCCGACCATTTTTTATTTTCCTGAAAATTTTGTCTAAAATAGTACCCAACGGAAGAAATATCCAAATCAATTTTTAGATTTTTATCTCACGTCTTTTATGAGTTACGATTTTTCAAAAAAAAAACCCAGATTTAGCGAGGTCCGGCGGAAACGTTCCAACGCCTGTATCTCTGGAAATAATCGATATGTCGAAAAATGTTGCTGCAACATTTTTTTTTTAATTTTTAAATTTATTAATCAGCATTGTCGACGTTTTTTTCGTACTTAAATTAAAAAATATTGTTTTTAAAGATAATTGCCATTTTTGTATGTTCCAAAAAATTCTCTAAAATAGTATGACCAATTTCCCGACTTTTGGGGCTGGTCCGATCGTGTGTTTATTTGTTCTTCTATTTTATTTCTAATATGGAATTTTTTTTGTGAAAAAATGAAGTTTTTCATGCACAGATGATGTGATTTTAATGGACGTGAAAAACACCTTCAAATAAGCGTTAATTATTCGCAATTGATAAATAATTCTCTTGGGAAATCCTGAGAGAGACGAATGGTTAAGGTACTTGAAAATACCGCCTAAACCATATTAATTAATCGAATTCATTATTCTCTGAATGTTCAACGAAGGAGAATGAACCGACGAATTCATCACTACACCGACTCACTAACGACGCAAATCTTCCACTAATTCCATGGTGAGCTTGTCAAACCGTTTTTAATACTCGAGTCAACTGTCGTGGATGAACGTTATTAAAAATGGCTGATGGACTAGAGGAAAAACCAAGGGCTTAATCGTCAAAAGAGACACGATACTCTTACATTTTACGCCTTTTTTAACAAAAATTTATGGATAAAAAAGTACTCCTTACGTAAGAACCCGAGGCAAAAACCTCTACTTTGTACTGTTAGTCTCCGTCATCGAGAAGTTAGCAGAAATTCCAACCCCAATGCGATTCGATTGAGCAAAAAGTATAATCCTTTCTCATTACTTCAGTTCATTTATCTAAAATAACGATGATTTTGATCATGTAATCGAGACGATATGTCCGATATCACGTAAACGTAGTACAATTTATCGTCATACGCATTTTATAGTTATCAACAAATTAAAAAATCCTGTAACGTAAAGCAGTGTCAAGATACACGGCTCTGAAAATATTCCTTTACCTTTCAATACAAAATGAAAGTACTGTTTTTATCATCACAGTCTGAAATTTTCAAAAAATCGTTTCATTTTTTTCTGCATTGTCGGATAGTCTACATTGTTATAAACATTCCGTCAAATTTTTAAATCAAAATTCGAATTATTTCGATCACTACAGCATGTTTTAGAAAAAGGAAACGGAGCGTGACATCTGCCACGTCCACCTCCCCGTTCAAACGTTGTTTATTTTGTCCTGGTCCTACCTGCGCGTGTATATTTCTGCGGTAATTTAGATCTCGTCGAAACGAAATTTCTGCAGAAAATGAATTATTTGAGGAAGCAGAAGGAATATTGTGAGTAAACGATTTATCTGAAAATATTCCACTCCAAACTTTGACCGTATTTTTCTCGGAATGGTGTTTTTCAAAACGGTGTCCACTTCCAAAAGAAGAGTTTTCAAGCTATCCATTTCAAATATTAACAGAACATTCTTCACGTCATTTCCTATCGTGGTATGGAAGATTTTTATTTTTATTTTTTATTTTCTTATTTTTTTTTTACGAAAAACTGTCGAGAAAAAAGCTAAATTCGATACGTCTTGTTCAAACCGCTGCCATTTTCGCAATTTTCAAAAAAATGAAAAAAGCCTCGATAGCCCAATAGCGGCTTTCCTACAGATTAATAATCTTTTTGAAATTTTCGTTTCAGATCAGGATTAAGGCCGCAATCTTGAACACCATACAGGACCTTTTTTTTCAACCGGACTTTTCAATAATTTTTTACAATATTAAACAATAAATAAATCAACTTACAAAAACTCATTTTGTATTCTTCATCACTGCCTTGATTTAAAAAAAAAAAAGACCAGACCGATTAGCTTATCCTAAGCACGAAAAAAAAATCCCGAAAATCAGTGATTTTTCGGAGGGTCATTCTGTGATGATCCCTTAAATTAAAAAATTATCTTGATAAAAATAGTTTTTTTTTTTTTTTTTTACAGTAATGAGAGATTTTTCATGTCTCACTAGAAATATCGAAAAACTATCAGCCATATGTGTCCGCACGTGTCGGCAACAGTTTATGTTGTATTTTCCAGTATAGAGTCAATCGATTCATTAAGTTTTTCTGAACGGAATTTCTCGAATAGCGTCAAGTGTTTGCGCATCTGTATCTACAAGCATAAATGACGGACGGCTTGCTGGTTTAGTTCTTCAGCCTTCTTTTTAATCTATGTAATCATTTATATTAACAAAATAGTCATATAGCAAAGAATAATTATAGTGGCAGATTTATCGGAGTGTGCTTCCGGTAAACCGTGTAAACTAAAACTCTATATTGTGGATTATCGCACATTTTGTGCGTACTGTACAAAAGACACGCCGAATTCAACCCCAGATCGATATTTTCTCGTAAACGAGATAATCCAAGATGCGAGCGCATCGAAAATTGCTTCATGTGCTTAAAAGAAAATTTTTACGTCGTTATGAGTCGCAACAAAGTTAGTCAAGTTGATGTCAAAATTATATCAATTTGATATCATTTTGACATCATTTGATATCAATTCCATATCATTTTGACACCAACTTGACTAATCTGTGTTGCTCGGAGTCGTTAAAACATGGTTTTAAACGACATGACGTACGTGCTCAACACTCGAGCACGTGTGCCATACTTTGGTTGATGACGCTTGTTTTGTTCCACTAAATTCTTCATTTCAAAAATTCATTTTATTGCTCATTAATTGAAATTTCTTTCCATTATTTGATCAACGTTTGTCATTCCGGACTATCGGTAACACCGAGATATCTCTTTTTTTCGTTCTCGATAATTTTGAACAAAATTTGTTCGAAAAGACATTAGGCTGGCGTTCAGCAGTTATCAAGAGCGAAGGTCAGACTAGACGCTTTCACGAGGAAAAGCGTTCCAAATTTTTAACGTAATTTTCACATTTGCGTTCGTCACAGTTTGGCGTACGTGCTCGAGTATCGAGCACGTACGCTGCCACTGTGATTATCATGAAGAAACGTCAATCGGCTTGATGTCGCTGAAAAATAAATTATTAATATTTACAATATTCATTACCCTTCAGAGTTCTAAATAGTCATGATCGAAAGAAAAAATGAAATAAATAATACGTGAACCTGCCAACATCTTTCAAAATTCTATAATTAATTATAGGGGTGAGGGGGGGGGGGGGGGGGGTTACATGTGGAAGACATAGAAGTACATGAGTTTGAGGAATTTTTTCGGGGAAGAAGGTGCAAGTAGCAACATTTCAAACTTTGGCATTTAATAAGGTTTACTTAGACTTAAGCAAACTTATTTTTTTATTTTTTCAAAAATAATATGAAAAGCCCATCGTATTGAATTGATTTCATAAAAAGAGTCGGTCAGGGACTTTCAAATTGGTGGGCGTTCTCAAGCAAAACTATTCAGGTGATCCTTTTACCAAAAAAGTACTTTTTCATGACGAAATATAACAAAAAATTACGTTGAAAACCGCACATGCTACTCTCAAAGTGTGCAATTCTCGCAATTTTTTTTTTTTTTTTTTCTTCACTCCAAGTAATTCCAACGGCAGAATTTTTACATTATTTTTTAAATGAAAAAATACATTTCGTTAGGTCAAAGTACATTATATTACATGCCAAAGTTTGTAATATTTCCACTTGCTTCTTCTTCCACAAAAAAATTCCTGAAATTCATGTATTTTTAGATTCTCCTCACGTCTCTTCCCTAATTCTTAAATGTTACGGGAACTTTTTTTGAAGATTTTTTAAAACAATTGAAAACACTCTGCTTGCTATAAAAAGTCTAGCATAGCTAGATATTATCACAATCCACTATATGCAAAAATGTCTTCCGGTTAATAACGATTGCACATCTATGACTTTGTATGTACGTCGATACTAGTTACCTGCGTCAAGAACAGGATGAAACAATTATTTTGAAATGGAAAATCGATTCCAGCGTTCCTTTGATAGGGGAAGCGTGTTGAGTTAAATACAAGAGACATGCGAAAAGAACGTGTACTATAATGAACACTTTTTTTAAGAAATGATGAGTACATTTTTTTCTCAAGTTTTTATAAATGACACTTGAAAAAAGTAGAATTTTTCCAGTATACATGAGATTTGAGAATAATGAACTCAATCACGACTCAAGTTGACGCAAAAATTTGGTTGATTTTGACAAAATGACTGTCACGCTGACAGATGCTCTGAAATTATAAAACCGATTATTTATATTCGTCAACGCAAAGCTTTTGACCGACTTTCGTGTCAAAAATGAGTGTCGAAAATATTTGAGCTAACGGACTGTTTCATATTTCCTGGTATTTCGTCTCTCCTGGTATTCAACCTTATCTGATTTTCAGGTAAAATGAAGAGATTCTCGCGGGAAATGCGCGCGCAAGCTCCTGTTTCCCACTCCGTCAGTCAAGTTGCGCGTCTGACACGAGTCTAAATATTAAGCGACAGGGCGCGAGACAGCCACTGTTCAACTCGCGTTTAACCGGCTTGTTCGAATCTTACACCTGCGATTTAGCTTCAATAATTTGAAAAATTTATAGCCGTTTCGACAGCGCAAACGTATACCAAACTTTTGAGAAGTCGTATTATTCAATTTTTACGTGAACAATGAAGATCTTTCTTGAACCGCTGGTCATCGTAGTGACCATCGCAGCTTCCGTCGCTGCGGCACCTTCAAGGGTACGTTTTTCCTTCCATTACTTTTATCAATTTTTATTGATATACCATTATTCACGCTTAAAATATCATAGCTTCGCGAAAAAAAAAGGTCTTTGTGAATCATTTTTTAGTTTTCATTTAGTTTAGTTTAGTTTTAGTTTTATTTCAGTTCAAGTTTTTATTAGAAAGAAATTTATCTCGATCACTACGTCTCATGCGGTATCAATTGATTTTTCTCCGTAGAAGCAAGATTTATTTTGTTTAAAATACAGTGTCGATTACATAATCGCCATGCGTGTCGTATTGATAATTTTTTTCTGAAATATAGTGAGATTCGTTTTGTCCGAAATACAATTTTGATCGGATAATCGTAAGGCAGTGAAGATCAACCCGTCAGTATACAGCTACATTACGAAACTTTTCCTCAAACTTTTATTGAAACTCAAATGGCATGAAGATTTTAATTTTTTTCTATCTTCACCAAATTCAATTCACCTTCTGTATCATAGATAAGATTTTTTCACAACTCTAATTTATCATTATGCTTCAGTAATTGTTCAGTTATTTATTCACTTGGAGTGTTAATAAGATCGATAGTTACCAACGTATTCAGACGTTTCAAGACCACAGTTACTGTAGCCAAATTATCTTCAAGTTTCTATTCATCGAATTAAGCAATTGAATCTATATCGATAAGGAAATCTTTCATTGCGCGAACAATGTTTAATTAAAATACAGATAGCGTGATCGTCGATGGGTTGACATATGAAAAAAAAATATTTTTCGAAATATTTTATCCTGCAATAACTGGGTTTATCATATTTTTGATTTTACGATCCGTTATTCAACCTACTAAAACCAATTGCTGGTTTTTATTTTTTTTTTTAATCGAAGAAAAATCATATTAACGAAATAAGTAATGGATAAATGTTTTGGGTAGAGCTTGTTGCTAGTGATTGTTTCTAAAAATGTTTTGTCAGAGTTGGACCGAGTTGATTGTTTCTTCGTTTTTTTTTTTCATTAATAATTTACAAAACTTCATTCATTCGAACCCGAGTCCTCTGATAATGTATCAGTGGGATCAATGAAATTATACATTGATTGAATATTAACAGCGATTGAGCAGGACAATTATAGAAAGACTATGAATGCATTTCAAACGAAAAACGAATGATCGATCCTTTTTTTTATCTTAACCCTTCCTCTCCTCCCTAGTCACCCAATTGGCGAAGTTGGTTTCATCAAAGTCATGTGGATTCAAAATAAAGTTACACTATAGTTTAGTTACGTAACTTAATGGTTTGTGCTTTTTTTGACTTTGGGTGGATTGAAGCAATACTAATATATAATTCTGCAACGAATATTAAGTCAATTAATTTACAAACGTTGCAGTAATGAATTCTCACTTTGCTTCATTGAAATTGTCTCTCTCTCTCTCTCTCTTTCGAAGCATATTTTTTTTTCTAATTTAATACCAATAAAAAAAGATACAATCATAACCACCAACATTCCACGAAATTTACTGTATCATATTTTCTTCTTTTTTTTTTAAATTATTCACGCAGATGAATGCTCAGTGATGATAGTCTTATAGAATTATTCTATAACATAGCGACGTCATTTTCATATTTCTGAAACTGTATACTCGACATTTTTACTAATAGAAACTTTTAGCGGTTTGTAAGGCCGAAAATTCTAGCTCAATTATGATGAGGGGAGGATTGACCACAGTGTATCGTATATTATGAATGATATCTTAGTAGTTATCGAGGAATGCTGTGTTGGAAACATTCCATCGCATAGAAAAATATAAAATGATCAAGAATCTAATAACCTGGGGAAATACTAATCGCGAAGCCCTCATTTATTCAAATTCAACGAAATACTCATCCTTCAACCTTTTATTACTTCGAGGGTGAATTGTGCATGCAGTACACTGATCACATTCCATTGATCGAATGATTATTCACAGCTGTTACTTCGTGACATTTAACTTTTTTACTCTTGGCTAATTTTCCGTTACACGAACTCGGCAAAGTGACGAGATGACTTATTTAAGAGCGTGTGACCTTTCTTTCGACTCGGAAAAACTGTTAAGAAAACTATATGATTGGTGAAAAGTGGTATGAATACCGTCATCTTTGTCTGAATTTTGTAAAATTCGAGAATTTTTTGGACAAATACGTGGAGTTTTATTTGAACGGTTTCTTGACTGCATTTACGAACGAAAATTCACAATGAAATCAGAATGCGTTACGGAATATATCTATTTATCTGAATTAACTCATATTCGATGTTGAAAATGAATGACACTTGCTTTACCGCAAAAATTTCGTTCGGTCAGTACTATTTTGAAACATCGCGATTACTCTAAAACCTGTTAAAATTCAGGAATCTTCATCAACATTTTTTTTAAACAAAATATTCTCCGACAAACAATAAGAAATTTTATTTCGTTGATCCAAATGATTTTGAGGATTTTCTTAAATGCATTATCGTTAGAAAACATAGGACCTGGTTGGTCCAAACATTTTTTATTTTTACCTTTTGTTTTACTTACCTTACTTTACTTTAAGATGAATTTGATCAATGTCATGAACCTCAGTTTTCTTATGTCTCGGTGTGTTTTTGATAATTTTTTATACTGTTACAAGTGCGAAAAAAAGAGGAATTACATCATGTATGAAGTTATCCCATTCGCTTAGAAGCCATGAAGGCTTATGATGCATATTCACACAAGAACGAGAACGAGAATTTTTTTTTTCATCCATCAATTACAATCGTGTTGATGTTCGATTCGTCAATCAAAGCCATGTCAAACAGGCTTATGGGGAAAAAAGAATACAATTCGCTCATTTGATTACAGAATTTGATGTTTATGAACGATTCAATAAATACGATCAGCTATATTTCAATGCAAAAGGTATGACGAACAAAAAGATTTTTCAACAAAGCTCGATATATTAATATTACTTTCGAGGCTATCAAGACTCACGAAAATTCTTTGGATCAGTTAATAATAAAATATTGCTTCTCACTTTGATAAAGAAAATGCTGAATTCCATTCAAGTGAGTTCATTGAGAACATAAGATAAAACGAAAGGTCTAACTCCCTCGATACCTTTTCAATGATCACACGCATAATGACCAAAAGAAAAACATCAATCCTGAAGAACTGGAAGTCAGAAAAAAATCAAAAGAAAATGATCGATACAACAGCCCCGAGTCAACTCATCTTCGTAATACACACCGGTTCTAAAATAGTCAAAGTAAAATTTCTAACGGTTCTAAATTAGTCGAAGTAAAATTTTTCAGTTTTTTTACCAGAAAAATTATTCTACGATATCCTATTTTAAAAAATCGCAGATTCTGCACGTATACTCGTGAAAACTCAACATCTTATAGGTGTAAGAAATTTTTAGGAACCAAAGCAAACAGGTTCCATAATACAAATTTAAGAAAAAGCCAAGAAGCGAGAAAAAACTGTGAAGGCTGTTAATTTTTAGCTCAATTCGTTGCAGTCCAAGAAATGGTTCAATTTTTTCAGAGCTCTTATGAGCCACTAAGTAGTCCAATTTTGACGGAAAAAAATTACAAGGACATGGATATATAGTATAGTGGAGGGTCAGGCAAAGCGGACACCCCTCCCCCTCCCCGAAAAAGTAGAAATTTTTTTGTTGAAAATCCAACGCTTATTCGCAGTTGAATGAGGAAATTTTTCAATTTCGAAAAAAATTCATTTTTCGAAAAAATTGGTCGTCCTATCGAATAATATGTTTTCAACGGATGTCCAAAGACGAAAAAAAAAAATTCCATTTTTTCGAGGAGGTGTTCCGTTTTGCCCAGGTGTTCCACTTTGCCTGACTCTCCCCTATATGTCCTTAAACGGGCGCACTTTCATTTTTATTTCGAAAAATATTAGCCATTTTGCGGAAGACACAAGGCGATCAATAGTATTGGCGTTGCTTATGGTCGAATGATAACAATTCATGCATCACTCTCATTAGTTTGCAAACTCTATACAAGTTTGTCTTTAGGTATATGCATGTATTATGAATCACGATTTGAGCATACGGCAACAGTTGATCGCCGTGAAAATTGAATGTTCTACGCGACCGTCCGGAGGACTGGTACGCACCCTGTATTAAGGTTATCCCTCGAAACACCGAGCCACTACCTGTGGATAAAGTTACATCACAAGCAACAACTTTTCTCATGCATACTAATATAACGCAGACATGATTTACGTATGCGTTGCATGCACATCGTTAAAATATACATATATATGTGTATATTCATGAAACACATCCTGTTGAATCGAAAATTGATGCTCCAACAGGTTTTTAATAGATTTCTCACGAAACAATTTTTCGCATTTCATGTATTTCGATAATAAAATAATGATGACAGAAAAACGAATTATTTTAAGCCAAAACATTCTGCAAAGAGGAAAACTGTTGCCAAAACTCTTATTAAGTTCACCAGAAGGTTAACTTTTTTCATATGAAGTTGCAGGAACTTGGAATTCTAGAGAAGGTAGAAGTCAAGTCGATTGAAAAATATCGTTTCCTAAAATTAATGGGATCACCATTCCGTGACGAACATCTTTATCGATATCACTTAAAGACAGATTGTTGAAACAAGTTCAATTCAATCACATCGATCATTCATTTATTCTGCGAATCAGGTCAATCTTGGTAGAAGGATTTAATCAATGACTTCGAATCCTCAATTTTTGGCTCAAAATTATTTATCTGTAAGCGAAAACAGCTGAGCCAAGATGCTTTGATGTACAAACATTATTGCCTGGATCGATTGAACGCAATCGTCTGAAAAAATAAATTCTGTTAAATCGACATTTAATCATTCGCGATGGACTGTTTTCAACATTGAGAGATTCATCCGTTTAGATAGGACTGCGAAGATAATCGACCCCTCGAAACCTGTACAAATTATGCTGACATATGCGAAACCACCGGAGTTTAACGCATCCTACATTGACAGATTTGTGAACGTGATTTCTACTTATCCAACTGTCATTCCAGATGTTAATTTTGTTAAAAATCATACAAAATTTTCGACAGTCGAATGATTCAAGCAAATACATATTCATCGATGCCACTTGTTCAACTGAAACCAAAAGTCAATTGGATTTTTTGTTTTTTTTTTTCGCTTTTTGTCCGATAGATCCGATTCAAGAATATGTAAAAGTTTCTGCAGCCACGAAAAAAGTTTCGGCAATATTGAAGGTGTGTCTCAATGACGCATTTTTCTCTATACATCGGCCAATCAGGGCACTACAATGTGAATTATAACTGCATCGACTGTTCGTATTTGAAATAGTCCTTATTGGTATGCTCGTTAACGAATACCAACTTAAATTTCACATTTCTTGCGATGGGTTCCCAACTTTTGTGCACTTTTTTTCCGGTCAATTATTGACTAAACTATGGTATCAATGAGATATGACATTAAAATATTATTGCACTTGTAAGATGTATTTGATCATGACGTTCAAGCGGAGATATTATTATCAGGATGTTTTGGCAGTGTGCGTAACACCTGTCCTCTTTCTTGTAAGGAGTGATGGCTACTTGTAACACCGAAAAAAAACCGTTTTTTTCGGGATTTTTTTTTTCAAACCGGTTTTATCATTTGGTCGAAAATATTTTCTCATATAAATGATCAATATTTCTAGTACCTACAGTAAAATTTTCATTGAAAAATAATGATAAATTAGCGAGATGCAGTCAGTCTGCGAAGGGTCCAAATAAAAGGTGTTTCGCGGTGATCACCGTTGCTCATCACTGGATCATCTAAAACCCAAAAAATTAGCGGGGATCATTAGCAAATCACGTTGGGCCCAGGATGGACGAAGGGGTTAACGAAAATTTTGAATTTTCACAAAATGGTGGATGTTCAAAGTCAAAACTTGTTTTTCGACCGAAAATTCACTCATATTTTCAGTTATAAAACTTTCTAATGATTAATATACAGTTTGTAAATCTATATGTTGGAAAAAACCGAAGTTTCCAGGGTAAAAAAAAAAAACATTTATGCAGTATGTTGTTACCGTTGAAATTCTTCATGACATGAATAATTTATAAGGGTTTGAATTTTTTTAAATATAATTTACAATTCTGTCAGAGGTGAAAGACACACGAGGGAACGAGACGTCTTGTTCCCACGCGATAGTGATATGATGGAATAGGGTAGATCCTTCGACCGCGATCTCGGCTTGACATCCACAAAAAGTTGATTCTGCATAATTGTACGAATGAAAAATAACTTTTGGAAGTACAATGAGAAATTATTTATACTTTATAGGATTATTATATACCAACATTCATCAATTTGACTGGCTCCGTGCAGAACGTTTCCGCATACTTTTTATGTGCTTATTCAATAACTTTTTGTCTAGAACATTTTTTTGTTACCAATGCAGATGAAATATTTGTTGTTACATATGGTAAATCTACAATGTTAATGATGCTTAAAAATTATTTTATCCGACATTACACATTTTATAAAAAAAATAAACAATTAATGATGAGGATTACAAATATAAGGTATCGATCTCACAGGAAGTGACATAGAAAAATGGTACGGTGAGAACCAATTTAAAAAAGCAAACGTGCAACATTTGATTGAAGGAAAAACGTATTTTTTGGTTGATTTCAGAAAATAATGGGACCTTTGGATGAATCAAACATGGCATATCCGCTGGGATCGTATAATGACCCGTTCGGTATGTAGCTTGCTTATTTTAATTGTATCTAACATGTTTTCTGGCAATTAGTGATTTAATAAAAATCAATTTGTTACGTGCATAAAAAACAAATATATTTGTTACATTATCGTAAAAATTGAGGCGTGCTGACTATAACAATTAATTAACCATTTTTAATTACATGATACGAGTGATTGTGCAAAAATAATTGATTACTTGTTTGTGACAAAAGCTGTAAATAATGCTAATTCGTTCAAAGTTTATCGACGTCCAAGTGAGTGCTCCGTCAAATGTGAAATGTATAATATGTGCTTTTTCCAAAAATCCACGGGCACGTAAAAAACAAAACTATGTAACCAAGAATTTGTGTTGCGAGTATAAACGAAATATTAACTTAAGTACGTCCGTGGGGTGAGTTGACCGTAGTTTCGAGCATCTACAAAGATTTCAACATTAGAGCCAATTGGAGTTGTCCATCTCGAAAATGTGGCCAACTCCTTCGAACTTATTTGATTATTATAATTGGGATTGGTGATGGTAATGAAGGCAGGATGATGATGGCAGTTGGTGTTGAACAAAGTGTGTCTGAAAACAAAATTCCAAGCAAATGTATCAAATCTAGTTCCCAACTCAGGAGAATATACAACATCACTTTCTCATGCCGCTTTTAAATTATTATGTCCACAAAATTAGACTAATAGTATCCCTGCACCATAATCATTTTCAATTATATTTTTTCCTGATGAGAGAAATTTAGACAGAAAAAGCTTTCTCGGCTTGTCACTGTTTCCCCAATTGAATCATCCTTCGTACGTTGTTTGCTGCATGACACGTCCATTTCATTTTTTGTCCTGCTGTCAAGAACGTCAGTTTGATTTCTTGACAACCCGTTAACAAAATTGAAATTTGCGAACTCTTCGTAATACAGGCGAGAGGGATTAATGTAGAAAACATTTTACCAATTTCAGTTTCAATCATAAATATTCTGCTTATAAATAATTTTATTCATCAACATTTATTCACAAAAAATTCAGATATTAGGGAACGTTTAGTAAAATTGATAAAAATTTAAAAAAATTACGGAGAAACATTTTTTCCCTGTTAGTTACACTGAAAATAAAAAACCAAAAGTTTACGTATCAAATTTTTTGTCACGCTTCCAACGAATAGATTGCTGTTCATACCATGAGCTATTCGATATTTAATGAAGTTCAATTTTACGTACACATTTATTTACTATGTATGGTTCCTATAACCACGAATGCTCTCTAACCCGTTTGTCTTTCTTTCTTCCTTCACCCCAAAAACTGTAGAAATAAAAAACCTTTTTTATTCTCACGCACGCTCGCCTACAAACGCTAATAAAGAGTTCAAACACTTCAGTGCACCAGTATTCTTGGCGTGACGGAAATGGTGCCGCTTTTAAAGCTCTGGTACATGTACCCCATTACAGTGTACGTAAAAAAAAAGAAAAAAAAAAGCAACCACTACCACATTTATCGTGAAACTTAGGACAAGCAAGAGAGAATGTTTGCCTTGTTGCACTCAAAACATTTCCTTGATAGAGGGGCAAACACGCTGGGACAGGATGACACGAGAATTATAGACATATAGTTGAAAAGGCACTTTGCTACTACTATGCCTGCCCGATCCGACCCTTGCTATTTACCACGTGCTCGTTTTAGCGTGTACGAGTAGAGTTTGGGGCTTGAACTTACTTCTTTAGGATCTTGAGTAAATTCTGTATGACGCTCACATAAAACGTAATGTAACTTTATGAATTTTTCAGCCGAAGAAAAAAACATCTTAGCTCCTACGAGGAGACAAATAATACTTTGCAAAATTTTTTCCTGGGCATTCGCCGTTGTTCAGGATGTCAAATAGATTAAAGAAAACTTGATCGACAGCGATGGGTAAGCGGTCGGTGTATGGCTTCGGCGATTTTTCGGGTTGAGTGCCTTCGGGCAAGGTCAATAGTTGGTTGGGTGACCGCTCAGGCATGTTTTTCACAATTTCCCTTTAGCCGTCGTGCAAATGCGACACAATAGTGCGTTAGGATAGAAAGACTTTGAGCAACAGTCTGGGCGAGGGAGGAGGGAAACAGAAACAGAAATAGTTAAGTGAGAGGAAGAGTAGAGTCTAAGTGATGGAAAGGGCTCATTAGAACCCCCGAAAAGGTACACGCAGGAATAATAAAAATAAAATAAGAGAAATGGGAAATATTATGAAATTTTGTTGATCAAGAAGTTACGGGTAATCTTACCTTCATTAGGGATCAGAGAGGAGATTCTATTGTTCAGGAGCAGAGCATCTACTTATACGCAACAATATTTCGTCCAAAAATAAATTCATTGTTATGAGAAATTTCTGTATCGGGAAATTTGGAAAATTAATATCTTTACGTGAGTGCGCTAATAATATTTTTTAATATTCGATTCGACATCTATTTTATGAATATTTGATACAGAAAACATTTTAAAACATGGCAACAGCTTTACGCACGAACAATGAATTGCGAGTGTTTGTTTTTGAGGGTAGCGATACTACCGTCAGCTGTTCTCTCTATATTCCTTGAAAGAAACGTTTACGTCTCTTTACAAAATGGTAACGAGATTTTAATATAATACTTTTTTGCATACAAATGGACAACGAGAATCGTTTCCCTTGGAAGGATATGTCTCCGGGGCGTATACTAACGGGGCGCAACGACGTTTGATTGCATTCCAATACACGCGCCATTTAGAATTCATACGATGTTTACCACACTTTGCTTGTACGTTTGGTCGATAAGGGCAAAAAATATCTTTTTTTTTTTTACTCAATGAATAAATAATTGATATACGATGCAGACGAATAATTTCATTCCGATGGATACCGTAATTGCAGTGATGTGCGTCCAAATTGCAATGGTCTTCGTTCATAACTTCGCTGAAAAAAAATTTCTTAAGGAGGGTGGCTACATACGACAATATGATAAGAATTTAATAAAATTTAGTGATAACATTCTTTAGCATCAAATGCAATGACACAAATTTTTTCAAATTTTTCGTCTACATAGTTGTCAAATAATTGGAGTTTACAATATGCAAAATATATACCTATATATATCAGAATCCTATGCTTACGAATGTAAACTCTAGTGTTAAATTACTCGAAAACTATGTGGAAGAAAAATCTTAAAAAATTTGTATATTCATATTTAATCCAAAAGAATATGCTCACGAAATTTCATTAAATTCTAATCATTTCGAATTTTCCTATGCTTTTAACATGGCAACATTGTTGTGTGTAGCCAACCTCCTTAAGTATGCCAATTTTTTCTCGCTCCAGAGTGGTCTAACCCTTTAAGCTGGAGAAAAAATATATTTTGTGAATATTTAGTGAAAAAAAATTACGGGCTATACGCGAGAGGCCATTTTTGATTTGTCTAACATTTATCCCCTGGCAGTGTACGAAAAAAATGTAAAAAAAAAAAGAATAATAATAAAAAATAAAAAAATACGTTAACGTCCAGCAGTATTAATGATTAGCTGACTTTTCAAAGGCATGCGTAACAGGGTCTCATGAAACAGAGGGATAAAAATGTAGAAAGAGCGATCCTAATCGATTTGGCCTCTACGTTGAATATTTCAACGACGAATCCCTTGGAGAATTTCCGGACATTGCGTTTCACAATGTACACGTCAACAATGTGGTTGTTATTCCTTAGTTTTTTTATAATCGCGTGATCAAAAGCGTTATGCGTCCTTCTAATCACGCTCGGTATTATTCCACTTCACGTATTATTCCTTTCGCAAATTTATATATATGTCTCTATCGAGCTAGAAACCTGTTTTTTTTTTACGTTTTTCCCATACCTCATTCTTTTTTTCTCAATCGTTTTACTCGTCACCCTCAGCCCGCTCCCTTCACTATGGTTTTTAGTATCTTTCTTTGGTAATATTGGGAGAAGAATTTATAAAACATTGATTTTTTCATATAGTTGAAGTTTTCTCCGCAAGCCGACGGTTTAACTCTTGTTCACGACTTACGCTGATGAAAGTTGGTAATTTTTTGTAGTCGCAATTTATGTCCGTGTCTAAACTTGTACTCGTGAAATGTTTACTAAATTTTTTGCGCCGCTTTTATGTTAAATGTTTGTCGATCTTCATTGTATTGTTACGTTGCCTTGTTATTAACGATGAAAAATCTTGATTCCATTGGCAGGAGCTATATGAATAGTGATTATGAGGTAAGCAACAAATGCTTTTTAATTTATGTCTGTAAATACGAGTTTACGCTTAAAATTATTGTTGTGTTATTTTTTGTTCTCTTCGCATATCAAATTTGTCTAATAACCCAGTGATAAAAAAAAAAAAAAAAAAAAAAAAAAAAATAGATTGGAAAGCATTGGAAAATTTAATCGATGCGTAATAATTTCTGTCTGTTTGAAAAATTTCGTTGAAAAGGCTATGACAAAAATTTTTTAAATCTCTTTTAGACCCACCGTCGCAACTTCCTCAAGAAGAAATAATGAAATTACGAAGAAATTTGGATCACATCGGTGGTGGAAATCTTCTCCGTAGTTTAGATCGTATCGGAGGTGGAAATTTATTACGCGATGTCGAAGAACCCAAAAAATCTGATTCGAGTCGATTACCAAATGGAGCAAAAGTAAACGATGAAAATTCTGGGATTCCCACAGGTGCTAGAACATTTATAGTCGATCCTAAAGACGTACAATCTTGGTACGAAGACCATCCTGGAGGGGATTTACTGGGGGATTCGCAGTTTGAAAAAAATCAGAGATATCCATGGATTCAAAGTTTTCGAGCTGTGAATGATCGACTTTATTCTACTGGATCAGAATTCCTTCCCTACTACAATGAAGCTGATCAAAAAAATAAACATCGTCAAGGGTATCCACAGAGAAATGCAAATTCGCCTCAAAGCCACACCCAACCGATCGAAAAGAGAAACCTTGATCACATCGGTGGTGGTCATTTACTGAGAGATTTGGCCAATCCAGAAGATTATAGAATACTTGGAGTTGAAGATCAAAACTTTTTTTAAACGACACATAGGCATAGCGAAAAATGAAAAGTCATTCCATCGAATTCAGGATCGAATGAAGTTTGTTTCAGACGAAAAATGGAAATATTACGAGCTTCAGATAAGGAATAAATTGATCATCCAAACGTCGCAATAACCACCAGAGCCAAGAACATTGCGCCATGGACATGATTGATTTATGAAAATTATAATCATATAAAATTGATCTAATTATATCGAATTTTAAATAAATTACGTCATATGTATTTGAAATTCCCAGTTGTCCACCTATTTTCTGTCCTATAATATCCAAGCTGTTCCTAACATATTATCATACCGTAAGTAGTGGATTTGAAAACGCTTAATTGTGAAAAAGATTGTATTTGATATTGTTAATTTTCTTATTACGGTGATCTATCGGTTGCACGAGTGTGAAAGAGATAATCAAAAAATAAATACACGGTTTTCTCGGACATGCTTGATATTAAATGAAGAAGGAGAGTTACGCGTGATTCTCCATTTTTACCAACTGCAAGACTGATAGATCACCTTAACCATTCAAATTCTTCATTATCTGATCAGAATTCATTGAAGGCCACAATTTGAAGATTTAAACTAAAGATGATATTATGGGAAATCCACTTCTTCGGTGTGCCTCGTTCTATTTTGATGGTGTTTGATAAATGCATTTGTTTTTTTCCACTTTACATAGACGCTTCGGAAATTTCGAATTACCGACCTCGTCAAGATAACAATCTCATGAGATACCAACGTACCGGTCTTGATTCTTTGTCCGGAGCGACGTTCGGCCAGAGTAAAAAATACGATCCAAGCACGTGAGTTCAAATCCTCTACAATTTATTTCAAATATTTTGATTGATATTCCAGATAATTTTTTAACGAACTGAACTTCAAATATTCTCGATAGTAACGCAGACTGTATGAATTTAATTATCATGCAAATTTAAATCTCAAGAAGAAAAATACGATCATCGTCCAATACACGCAAAGATATTGATAAAGAATTTAATCATGTATAGCATGAAATAATAATGGTTCTGTCACATCCGTATACATCTGCTTTTCGTAAATAATTGATGTGAATTGTTTCATACGATAAATTTTCAACGAATATATCGTCCCGAGGCTTTAAATGGTGTCATGAACTTTATCTATGAAATCTTGAAGCTCTATGAATCTGTTGTTTCATCTTGAAATAGCTTGTACAGTTGTGAAATTCATTTCACCCAGACATGAGAGACGTGTACATTTCAAAGATACAAATAGTGACCTAGAACACAAATTTCTATCAGATTCTTATCTTACCCAACCACCGTGGGGCTGCAGCTTCCTGTATACATTCCACAATACAAATGTTCCGATGCCTAAATAATTGTTGTATATCGTCATGAATGAATATGGGAAACGGCAAATGGCTCTATAACTTGATCAAAAACTTATAACCTTCGAGAAATTTTCCAAAACTTTCAATGTCTTGCAAATGGTTCAGGAATTAGATCCTCTTCTCTTTTTCTCTCGTAGAGGAGGTTGTTGTACAGGTTCGTGGGTTGAACGACGGGCCTTGACTCAGCATTCAAAAACTAATACCCTTGCCCGGATCATGAACAATTTGTGCTCCGGATTGTCTATCGTGTTTCAATCAGGCGAAGCCCTGAGATTGCGTCACCGTACTTTTATTGTATGATGGATGAATTTTTGGTAGGAATAAGTAGAAGAAGAATAAAAATGTTGAGAGTCTTATAGAGGCGTACGAGTGATGATCCGCTGTCGCGATAGCGTTCCGTCCGTAGCCCTCTGGCTGATTTCTGCCACACTATAAATCATGTCAAGGGAAAAAGAGCTGTCCCATCACAGTAAAATTTATTGTAAACAAATTTTAAAATGGTATATTGAACGATTTGAATGAACCAGGATATTATGGGTTCTACGGTCTAAAAATAAATACGCAAAAAATGTTCTAGCTCGATCGCAGAAAAATTAGTTACAAAAAGTTGTAACAAGGCATTTTCGGCTCCATTTTTCACGAAATATTATTATGGAATTATTTTCAACATGTCCTTTTCTCATATATTCTACTCCAATAAAATATTAATGAAGAAATCATGAAAAAAATCACGAGACTCGACACGAATGAGGAATAAATTTGATTTAGTTTTGATGAAAATAGGAGTATTAGGTAGAAATCTTGCAAAAAATCGTTCAGCAAGAAAAGAAAAGGATGAAATCGAAAGGGAAGTGGTCTCCGGGGAGTCGTTTCCTGCGGAGTAGAACAAAGTAGGTTTGGTTGTGAACACAACGACACGTGAATGGACGAAAAAGGTTTGCGTGATAGTTCGTAAACCTAAAAGAAATAAGACTCAGCAAAGTTTTCCCTTGACACTTAAAAAGGTGACTACCCCTCTGTCACGTTTTTCTTTTATTCCATCTTTTTTTTTTCTTGGATACCTGACAAAACTACCAAAATAAAGGTTTTCTTTTATCGACAATAATTTTCACGACTATAGATCTTAAAACAAGAATACACATGACACTGATCCTCTATTTCATCAGATTTTCTTTGAAAAGAATCCGCAGAAAACCGAACTCAAACTACATAAAATAATTTAATTAAATGACTTCGTTTCGTTTGTGATTCAAATTGTCCAGCATGGAGAATAATTTCTATAATTTTTTTTTTTCTCCATTATGTGGTAAAAATTATAACTACAATTATCATCGAACTTTCAATGTTCGCAGAATACTGATCGTTTCTTACGAACCTCGGAAAAAACGAAAAAGTTACTTTTATCTGTAATTTTTAAGTTTCACGATTGATCGAATTAAGAACCGGATCGTCGGATAATTGGTAGTAAAGCATCGTATTGCGTGTGCAATAAGAATTTAATCGTTTGTCGTAAAGAAAGATCGAGTTCTCTCAGTACAATTGTTTAAAAGACCACCTGTGACAATGGTACTCATTACATTTATTGACTTTATCCTATCACTTGAAAGCTTTTCATTATAAATCATGTGAAAAAAATTGCAAAAAAAAAAACACCTCAATTGCATGGATGAACTTTTATTGAAAAATTGATAATAAATTTTTTAATCGCTAATGAAATAAATAAAAAATGCGTTCTGCGTGGGTGTAAAAAAGAATTGGGCAAAATCGAACAAAACTACACTCGTTATTTTAGCGTGTTGAAGTTCTGCCATTTTTATTTCGTAAGTTGAGGGTCAAAAGTCTCTGCAAAGGGTTAAATAAAGAGCAGAGAACACAAAGGGATCGTAATCAATTACGGTGACAAAACATGCACGACGAAACACTCCATGGTGAACGTGTTTATTGGAATAAAAATAAAGAGAGAAAAAAAAAAGAGACGAAAACGATAGCCGCGACGAGCGAGTGAATGGCAACGATGCGTACAGTCGTATTTAAGATTAACGATCAAAATACTTCTGGAAAAGGTTTGATACGATTGAATACGTACACAAAAGGACGGACGCCAATCAAAATTTTTAAATCGTTAGATCTCCACACATACACCCACATATATACCCACATAGCAGTCGCCGATTCATCTAAAGGGGATGTATCCGAGGAAAATGAAATACTGTCCATATTGACGGATTTGTCTATATGGACAATATTTTGTATATGGATCTTAATATATGGATTCATAAGTAGTGCAGGCACAAAAACAATTTCAGTCAGTCAAAAAAAATCGATTTTTTTCGCTTTAACTGATAGTTGAAGTATCGACGAATAATATTTCAAAGTTTAGAGAACTAATAGAGCGTATTTAGGGATTAAAGGGCTGAGAACAGGGAAGTATCGTGTAAGTGGTGCAAGTGTACAAATTCTCAGCAGCCGGTAATCCTATTTCCCCGTCTTTCGCTTGTATTCAGAAAACTTATTAAGGAAACTCTGTCACATAGGGCCAACCGATTATAAACGTATTAAGGAATTTCGGTACAGGCAATACAATGTTATAACATGGGCTAAACCATGTTAAAAACATTTAAAAATTTCAAAAAGTTCAGAATTTCATAAAATTTGGTGAACATATTCTTTAGTGGCAAATTTGACAATACAAATTTTTTCAGATTTTTCTTCTACACAGTTGTCGAGTAATTGAAGACTAAAGTTCACGTGTATGAGCATAACGTTTCCATATATATAGGTATACATTCCGGGCATAAGAAATCTGCTTTAATGCGTAATTACTCGATAACTAAGTAGAAGAAAATTTTGAAAAAAATTGTGTTTTCGTACTTGATGTTGAGCAACATTATCACCAAATTTCATCAATTTTTTAACATTTTGACTTCTGTACCGAAACTCCTTAATGGTAATGTAATACAAGAATTGTTAGTTTCACATCCATACATAAATATCTGGGATAATTTAATTTTACGTTTTGCATGGAGTAGTAGGGCAACGAAGGACAACAATTTTTTGTTAAGGGGGTTGGCTACACACAACAATGTTGCCATGTTCGAAATGATTAGAATTTAATGAAATTTGGTGAGCAGATTCTTTTGGATTAAATATGAATATACAAATTTTTTAAGATTTTTCTTCTACATAGTTTTCGAGTAATTTAACACTAGAGTTTACATCCTTAAGCATAGGATTCTGATATATATAGGTATATCTTTTGCATATTGTGAAATCCAATTATTCGACAACTATATAGACGAAAAATTTGAAAAAATTTGTGTCATTGCATTTGATGCTAATGAATGTTATCACTAAATTTTATTAAATTCTTATCATATTGTCGTATGTAGCCACCCTCCTTAATATCTGTAGCGTGAGTGCAAAAATATCACTTGATATGAGTCTTTTGAGCGTAACTCTTCCATAAGCCCTGTGTTGAAAGTCTAAACTTTAACAATTTGTGTCTGTCTTGTGTGGTCGTTGACATTGCATATGTGAAAATGAGTACTTTATCTACTATGATATACTTGAGAATTGTTTTTTGTTTATCTGTTGCGGATGTTTTGTGACGGATCCCTCTCAAATGTTAATGAAAGTATGTTTAGTATGAGAATGCTTCGGCTTCCTATCAATCGGTTGCTGGATTTTCAAGATATATTGATGTGCGGATAAGAATTACACGTGTACATCGTGTTTTCTCTAAATATAATTTCTGTAAATTATCCAATTTAGCGAGACTCGTAGTAAAAAAAAAAAAAACTATTTGTCTTATTGACTTAAACCACTGTTTATTCCTCGAAGTATTGCCAATCATCTTAGATGATCTGAAAAAAAAAAAAAATACTTGAAAACTTTATTATCAACAATGTTCATCGCCAGAAAAGTGAAAAAGTTTTTACTCAAAATCGTCACTTTTACCTTCTAACTCGAAAATTTTTACTTTTCAATACCGTTTCCTAAGATTTTGTAAGTTCATCGTCTATAAAAAGTATATTAATTGAAAATCTTCTAGGTTTTTTTTTTATTATTTCCGTTTAGAATTGCAGTTTCCACAGGTCTCGCCAATTTAAACCTCCTGTGATGAGTTCATGTAGATTTGACTTTGCTTCGTTATATTTTGATGGAATTTTCTCCCTGTATTATTGAAATGTGTAACAAAATATGTGCTAAGGTTCAGAGAGTTCAAATTTTTTTTCTACTCAGAAAGAAATTCCCAAAAATTATGTTTTTGTTCATTCACTAGATTGAATATGACTGCCTTAAAATTTTCTTTAAACATTTAGGACCATGTCAAGATGTGTGATTTTTTAATATTTTATTCACGAAACAACTACCAATGGATATGGCGCATATACAATACATACAACTTGAAAAGCCATTTTCTTGCCATTTGCTCAGTCTCATTGAGTAATTGTTCATTTAAAATGACCCAGCATTAAATATAATATGTATATTTTCATAACTAATCAATGAATTCTCATTGTCAGTAGGTTGACAAAGACCGGACCGATGTTATACAATCCTGGAAAAAATGTTCATGTACTGGGTGGGCTACTGCCGAAGCGGAATTTCGACGAGATCGATAGAACGAATTTCGACAGTTTCGTGAAGAAAAATGGTATCAAAGTTCCGAGACAAGCGACATCTGGTGGTGATTTTGACGAGATCGATTATGGATTTGGTGGTGTAATACTTAATTATTAACTTATAGGGAAAAAACAGTGCTACTTTTTGTTTATTATTACGGCAACAGAGGCTTTGCGATATAATTGTTTACCTGAAATTCAAACGATCAAGCATGTATTTCTAACTAAGGGCGATAATACAACAAGTACATGAGATATATTACCTGTTTATGGATCACTGAAAAATCAAAAAAAAAAAAAATAAAATAAAAAAAAAAAATCTCTCTTACGAATAATTCGAATGTTTATTAGAATTTTTTTTATTATAATCCAAATAGCGGATGATATTTAAAAGTAATATTACACCGAAGAGCTGACTCGGCTGTGTCAACTGAATTCTTTTTTCGAATTACAGATTGAATTTAGCTGCCAAAGCCAAGACGATTTACCGGTATAATATTATAATTACTTCAGTATTTTATAAATCAATTTTGATGGTAGAGTTGTCAGATCTGAATAGAAATTATCTATACTATGCATACCCGGAGATATCAAGAGACGCAGCAGCATCTTGACGCCAAATATTATTAAAATAATAGTTTTCAAACGGCAAAGTCAAGACGTGCAGCGTTTCTATACTCCAGATTGGGCGTATATTAATATTATAAAACATATATATGTGTATCAATAAAAAATTATAATAGTCGATTTATCATCTATGATTAAAAGATTGTCTTCTGTTTTCGTAAGATTCTGAGTTATAAAAAATATTGTAAATCGTCCGACAAAGTGAGTAACTTGTTAAGAAATCTACGTACAAAATCGGGGAGTTATGAATTGTTGTCAAATTTTTTTTATTTCTCGAAATTCGTGAAACCATTGTAGAAAGTAAAATAAGATTGTTGAATTATAAGATCTTGGATGAGAAAGAAACATCTTACCGGAGAAGGAACCTGACCTTTGGTTATCAATGTTCTTTGCATTACTTTGTACGTACCATATATAAATTCCGATGTATTATCAATAATTATATTAATAATAAAATGGGCATGAATAATGGCATAGCGCAGTGAGTGTTTCTATTAATTCTTCACTTCAATCCTTTTTTAATTCAGTTAATAACGAAAAAATGTGCGTACATGTATATGACGACATGAAACAGTGAAAAAAAAAAAAACTGAATAAATTTTATGAATCACATTTCCAAGATGGTCGAAAACCAATGGGCTGCGAAAGATTTTCGATTCTTTTTTCAGTCAATAATTTCACGACGGGCTTATCCATTGAACTTCGATTTTCACCCTTGGACATCGTAGAATTGGTGATTTCTAAAAAATCGATTTTACCACGGTTCGATGGTTGGATTGCCGAAAATTTCGTGAGAGGATTTTGCACTTGAGGCTCGTTAATACCGTGGTACGTTGACGTTGATATTTTTATTTTCTTCGGCGTTTTCGGACGCTCACCCGTGTTATTTCGTTCTTTCTTTTTTGCTGCAACGAGAATCTTTTTCACTTCGGTGTTTATGTCACTCGGGGTCTCGATTTTTATGCTCTCTGTATTGTGCTCCATACGAACCAACTGTGAAGAACAATTGTTTTTTTGTTTTTGTTTTGTTTGTTTGTTTGTTTTTTTTTTTTTTTATTTTGTCATTGAGCTCGAAATTCGCAATATTTATGCAAAGAAAATGCCTTATATTATTCTTATTCATTATCCAAATTATAATTTACTATGATGCCAAGTCTCCATTATTAGAAATATAATTTGGATTATTCAAACTATAATAATATTTGGCTTAAAAACACTATTTTTATATTCTTATTATAATTATAATGATTTAAGGAAGTTCATCTGGTACCGAGCAAGTAAAAACCAAAAAACTGTCACGACTAGCGTAGTCGGCTCAGCATGTTTAGTGTGTTTAATCTCCAAAATTTAACCTCCATCTTCGAGACAAATTAATTTATTCCGAACCTCATAAGTATCGAATGGATTTTACGAAGTCGTAAAAAAGTTTTTTTAGATATTTTTTAAGCCTTTGTAGAAGTTTCGTACGAAACTGTTTGTCAATGCTTGCGAATTTCATGTTTACAGGAGGGAAAAGCACAGAAACGCATAAGGAACCGTGTTAAATTGAGAAATCTGTTTTTATTAATTTCTCTCAAACAAAGTATTCTAAGGAGCTGAAATTTTGATAGGTGATCTAGTTGACATTGATAACTGTATTCAAATTTTTTAATCAATGTCTGTTATTTCGATTACCAGATGAATCTCCTTTAATATCAGTGGTTACTTCGTCAGTGCTATGAGGCAAAGTTCGAGATCTAATTTCAAGTAGAAAATCCTCAGCACCGGTACATGATCAGACTTCTTTCTGATGGTTGTATTAAATATTAACATACGTAATGGACAAATGCGCGCTCACTCGCCCGCCGAAACGGTCGAAGAATAGATGAAAATTTATAGACTTGACATTGAAGCGCGTAAATTTCACCATAACGAAATTTTTGACGGTGTTGCTAACTCGAGCAATTTAGTACTGTCAGCTGATTCAATAAATACTTAAAAAATGCATGCTTTACAGCTAACTCTCGACAGAATAAATTATTTTTTAAGCCACTCTGTGCAGCGAACCACTAAAGGTTGTCAAGTATTCTGGAAGAAACCGAATGCTCCACAAGATTTTAGCCATTGCAATTCTGACATAAATATAAAAAACATAAATTCAATCAACAGAAAAAAGTCTGATACAAAAACAGTATTTTAGGATTTTCAGCTCAAAATTCAACCTGAAACTTAAACCTACAAGATCAACCACTCAACTTGAAACCGACCAGTACAGTGTAATTATTTTTAGTATC
Source organism: Campoplex capitator (assembly GCA_037576405.1). Taxonomy (NCBI): domain Eukaryota; kingdom Metazoa; phylum Arthropoda; class Insecta; order Hymenoptera; family Ichneumonidae; genus Campoplex; species Campoplex capitator. The sequence goes on from JARBWI010000002.1 coordinate 7,759,097, forward strand.
AAATATTGCGATATTATTTTATTATGAATATTTAAATATTGTCAATTTTTTTTCTACCTCGATGACACCTTCCTCCAATGCACTGAAACGTCGCAAAATCATGCCCATTTTCGAACTGATCTTCGTCAAATTGTGAGTTACATAAAGCTCTTTTCCAATATCTCCTTCTATCTGTTTGAAAAATATTTCTATGTGAATTAACGGTTGAATAAAATTCAAAATTTTAAATTGAATGTTCCCTTTAGTTGTACACTGAGAAAAGAGTTTAATTGAATTAACCAAGGCTTCGTAGAATACGTCGAAAGAAATATTTCGTTCATTCAAAAAATCGTTCAGTTGGACGAATTATTAATTTTATTTTACTAAACAAAGATACCAATTGAATCAACCAAATGAGATTTATTGTCGTGGATTTTGTTGGATCAACGTAACATATTTTTCATTTAATGAAACTGATATTTAGTATAACAGAATATTACATTGGACGTATTTCACGAAGCCATTTGGTTGATTCAACAATTCTCTTTTCTCAGTGTATAATATAATTACAGTTATTCCTCAGGAACGATGAGGAACTCATATTACAGAAAGATCCCAATTCATAATGCTATGATTGACAAAATGTTCTTAACGTTAAATGATCATTCTCTATATATATAAATCTGTTCGTTAAAAAATGTTCGTCCATTTTTCAATCTAAAACCACCGAACCGATTACCATGAACGAATCACGAGATTAAAGATCATTATAATAAATGTATTTGTGGTTTCAAGAAATTTCAATATTTTGATTTTTACAGAAATGCAAAAAAAAAAAGTTTGACGATGTTTCGTTCGATCTACAAATTGAAAAACTCATTGGTAATTAAAAACTATCCATGAATGAAAGAATCAAATTACCAGTTTGAAGAAGATTGGAAAATGAACAAAATGAGCGGTGGCTGAGTGCTCAATTCGGCATAGAAAAAAATTTACAATATTTTTAATGAAATTAGGAAACATTTAAAAAGTGAAAATCTTTCTTTTCATTATTTTTTTTTAGAAGAAAACTGAAAAATTATGTACTACATATAAATCTGTTCGCTAAAAAATGTTTGTTCGTTTTTCAATCGCAAACCACTGAACCGATTACGATGAATCGTCCACAAGATTAAAGATCATGATCCAAAATGTGTTTGTGGTTTTAAAAAATTTCAATATCTTGATTTTTAAAGAAATGCAAAAAAAAAAGGTAGCCTGCTAGATTCCGCGAGCAAAGCCCGCAGGCATAGCTAGTTCTGTTCGGTTTCAGTTAATTAACAGCTTCTATATACGAAACAATGTGCCAGCTGTAAAACATGCACAACTCTGAGTCCATTTCAGCCCTAAAAATACCTCAAGAATCAATTTTATAAAATCTTTCCTATTTTCTCAAAGGATTACATCAGATAAAACTTTACGGAATTTGAAAAGGGACATTATAAAGTACCTTTCCTACCTGGCGGATCGATAACGAGACAAAGTCTCGCCACCAAATTGTTATAAGAGATCAGACCCTAAAGACAACGCTACCGTTTAGCGACTTAAGTAACCGTAACGAAAAATATTTATGAAGAAATATCCACTTCAACAGCGTGGGATATGACAGTTCCCTTCAATATTATTTTCATTCTTACGTTCACATTTGCACTCACTCTTCGAAAATTTGAATATTCATTACTAGATCGGAAATCACTGGAATAATATTTTTTATTTCATTTTATTTTTTTCGTTCACGCAGTATTCGAATGTTATTCGAATTCCAAAAATCTAACGACACACATATAAGCTGACACATTTTTTGCGCGTACATACGTCACTAGCTACGAACGAGTTAATTAACCGTTACGATTAGTTACATAATAAGCTTTCATAAATGTACGTGAACGTCCTGTCGCTAGATTACGTAACTTTATCAGTTCGGATAGTTCACAATCTTGTATGAAGAATTTCTAAAGTACCACCGTATTTTTTGGGTGACCCAAATGGGTGAAATTATGCTGAAAACTTTTAAAATCATTTAATATTCATTTCAATATATATTTAGCGCCAAAACGGCGTCATTGAATTTATTCCATTTTAACAGTTTGTTAAGTCAATAACTCTGGTTACAAGAAATAAGTGAAAAATTCACAAGGAACTACTGCACTATGTACTAACGCTCAACAATTTCAATAAAATAACAATAAATCATTTCTATTCATCGCTCATACAATCATAATAAATTGATCATTATCGACAAAAAATTGTTAAGGAGTTTCGGTACAGGCGATACTGGCGATACAATGTTGCCATGCTAAACCATGTTAAAAACACAAAAAATTGTCAAAAAGTTAAGAATTTTATAAAATTTGGTGAACATATACTTTAGTGCCAAATTTGACAATACAATTTTTTTTCAGATTTTTCTTCTACACAGTTATCGAGTAATTGAAGACTAAAGTTCACGTGTATAAGCATAGCATTTCCATATAAATAGGTATACTAGGGTGTGTGGAAAAAAGGCGATATTTTTTTTTTCGCTTGCATCCACCGAAAAAAGTTGAGTTATAGTAAAAAAAGAAGCATGCTACAAGGAGAGCTCAAAATTAAATTATTTCGCGAAGCGCATTGCATTTGACGATTTTCCATAAGAATAACACAGGAAAATAATGTGGTCTCTGAACATTGTGTTACAACTCTTGAGGAAAAAATCGCACAGAAATTTCACTAACATATTTTTGTAGAGAATTAAATTCCCTACAAAAAAAGTCCTCACGAGTAATACGCTCAGAACAATCGTTCTATTGTTATAGCAGTTTGAAGTTGGATGGATGAAAAAAATTTATTCAATAGGCTATCACGCTTAAATTTTTGCTTCATTGAAAGAAATTTATAGGGTTTTTTTTTATAAAGAATTGTTTACTTTAGCGAAATAACTTGACAAGATCATTTAGGAAGAAATCGTCTCACTACTAAGGAAATTCCGTACTTAATTCTCAAAAATACCTATTTTTCTCACTTGTAAACTCTGTCCGAATTTTTTATAAACAAATTTTTTTTCCATTCCAAATTTTTTTCTGTATCGGGATTTTTTTTGTATTCTGATTTTCGTTGGGCAAAATTAATTGAAAAAAAAATTTTATTGGAAGATTCATCGATATTGGGTTCTAATAAATCTGAATATTATAATGCTTTCGAAAAATTTATTTATTCCACGACCTTTTGTGAAGCTTAGGCTTAATTTTCAATCACTCCAAACTACTGTTTGGGAAGAGTAAATGTCATTTTGTCAACTTTTTTTACAGTCTACTCTTCTTTTCAAACGATTTGAGTAGCCTTATAAATTTCTTGAGGTAGATATTCCGTCGTGACCAGAAGATACAGATTTTTTAACTTGCTTAAATTTTTTCCAGCAACTATGAGTTCTTGATGACGTCATCGAACATGGTGTAGGTGAACCACTCATTGAAAAAAAAACGAAGAGTAACTGCAAAACCTATTAGGCAAAGTACACCGTCATCGTCTAAAATATCCTGATTGCAACAAACAAACCCTAAAAAACACTGATTGAACTTCATTGTAAAGACAATGCAATTATGAATAACCATAGTCCTTTTTATTATTTACTACTGTTAGTGATCATGGTTAATTCGCAATAATGAATAAATCTTTTTCCAAAAATGACGATAAGAATTATATTCAAGAGTTTATAAGTGAGAAAAATGGATATTTCTTGACAATCAAACATTGAATCTTTGAAGTGATGAAATAATTACTTTCTCAATGGTCCTATTGACTTATTTCGGCAAAGTAAATAGTTCTCGACAAAAAAACCCTATACATTTTTTTTCATTAAGCAAAAATTTAAGCGTGATAGCCTATTGAATAATTTTTTTTCATTCATCCAACTTTAAACCGCTATAACAATAGAACGATTGTTCTGAGCGTATTACTCGTAAGGACTTTTTTTGTAGGGAATTCAATTCTCTACAAAAATATGTTAATGACATTTCTGTGCGATTTTTTCCTCAAGAGTTGTAACACAATGTTCAGAGACCACATTATTTTCCTGTGTTATTCTTATGGAAAATCGTCAAATGCAATGCGCTTCGCGAAATAATTTAATTTTGAGCTCTCCTTGTAGCATGCTTCTTTTTTTACTATAACTCAACTTTTTTCGGTGGATGCAAGCGAAAAAAAAAATATCGCCTTTTTTCCACACACCCTAAGGTATACATTCCGGGCATAAGAAATCTGCTTTAATGCATAATTACTCGATAACCAAGTAGAAGAAAATTTTGAAAAAATTTGTCTTTTCGTACTTGATGTTGATGAACATTATCACCAAATTTCATTAATTTCTTAACATTTTGCCTTTTGTACCGAAACTCCTTAAGGAGTTTCGAAAGTTTTGTTGAATCAATAAATTTAATTTGTTCGCCACGATTTCAAATGTCTTTTCTCAGTAAACATTGCCGATGAGGGCTAGGATCAACAGTCGAAACGTCAAACTATACGACCGAGTTCGTTTTCAACCTCGTAGTATTTTCGGTCGTAAAATTGGTTTCTCAGTGAAAAACAGACTTGTCACCGTATGAATTACTCCATTTTTAAATAACAAAAAATAGAATGATATACGTTAAATTTAATTTCATTGACGATTATCATGAATTTTAGGACTTGTATAAACTACCGGCCACTATACTACTCGATTACTAATTGATTAAGAAGGTTGGCTACACACAACAATGTTGCCATGTTAAAAGAATAGGAAAATTCGAAATGATTAGAATTTAATGAAATTTCGTGAGCATATTCTTTTGGATTAAATATGAATATACAAATTTTTTAAGATTTTTCTTCTACATAGTATTCGAGTAATTTAACACTAGAGTTTACATCCTTAAGCATAGGATTCTGATATATATAGGTATATCTTTTGCATATTCTAAACTCCAATTATTCGACAACTATGTAGACGAAAAATTTGAAAAAATGTGTGTCATTGCATTTGATGCTAAAGAATGTTATCACTAAATTTTATTAAATTCTTATCACATTGTCGTATGTAGCCACCCTCCTTAAGAAATGTTGGTTTTTCTATTTTCATTTTCAATATCGGCGATAGCGAATCGCGCCGCGTATCTGTACTCGAGATTTGGCTACTTTTCGTCTATTAAAAATGTACTTGATAAAAAATCTTGAAAAATAGAATTGCGCTAATTTATACTTGAATAATTTCGATTTGAACGAAATATTGGGGAATTGCAGATTAAAACGTTTTATTTTATTTTTTTTCAACTGCGTTAAAAGAAAATGAAAGAATATAAAATTCATTTAATGAATTTCATTCATTAAATATTCAATTAATTAATAAGACGAAATTCATTTAATTATTCCAACATCCTGAAACAAGAGATGTTGAATAAATTGTACCTCTTTCATCGCTTCAGAGACCTGGTTGTTCATGTAATCGAGACTCATACGAGATTGACGAACCTAAAATATTTCTCATTAAACAACATTGCTCACAACCAATGATTAAAATTACGTTGCATCAAAACTCTCCAACTCACAATTGCATTGAACTCTGAGATTTCAGCGACTAGTTTGTAGTGTGATTTCATAACAGCAAAAAACTGTGGACAAGGATCAACGAGAGTCATGAGAAATGCAGTAGAATCATTTAATACAAAGAATAAACCTGAAAGAAAAAATTGATGAGAATAATTCGAAACTTACTCGTCTGAATATGTACATGGCAATAGTGAAATTTAGAAGCATAAAAATAATGCTGTTGGATAAGTAATCCAGTGGGAGCATGATCTTCTCTGATATTTTATTACACAGTAATTCTAAGCAAATTATTAACAAGATTTATGTGTTTAATTTTGACACTGACAGAACGTTCAACTGACAACAATCATAATCTGACTAATCGATTGTGAATGATGATGGAAAGAAGAAATGTATGAAATGAAATAATGAACGGCTTGAACACAGCAAGACAAAATCATTCTTATTTTCTGCTAGGTTTTTTTTTCACATCTCCGCCCTGACCGCAATCGATGACGTTTTTTGGGTGTCAAGGTATCCGATCAAGCACTGAAAATCTCTGTTAATCTATATATTTTTTTTTAATTACAGTTTCGTTACGAAATGAAGAATTAAATTAAAACGAAGCAAAATTAAAAAAAAAAAAATTAATGAAATTTGAAATCCTTGGACGAAGGAAAGCTAACTCAGGATACAAAATAAAACGCGAATTTTCATCTCAAATTAGCTGCCTTTTGTATACCTCTTGATTGAACAATTTAGCTCATGCATTTTTAAATAGAATTCGTATTTTAGTAACGAGAATCTCGAGTATGAGCGCAATTTTTCATCAGCCTTTTGTATTTCTAGCACATACATAAAATCTTGAATAATTTTTCATTATCGATATCTTTATGCACATACGTTCTCTCAATAATAGTAATAATGTGCATAATTCTCGGATAAAAGCAACCCTTTACTTTTTTTTTTTTTTTTTCTTCTCGAACAATTATAGGACGAAGGTGCGCGCTTCACGAATACGTGAGAGAATATAGAGAGGGAGATAACTGAGAAAGCTTTTTAGTTCCATGTTTCGCCGTTCCTGGCTCAGCGCTAACCCACTGTGCGTAACATTCCGCCCAGTGGAACCGTCAAAAATATGCAAAAATATGAGAAGCTCGAAAAAATAGGAGAAGGTACGGATTCTCTCTTATTTATATTTAATTCCCTTGTTTTTTCATGTCCATTAAAAATATCATAAACTGTTGAAAGTGTAATTCAAAATGTGCATTGCATCGTTGTTGCCTCATCGTGTGTGTATAATGAACTGTCAGAATTTCTGTTTTCTTTTTTTTTTTGTTTTTGTTATTTTAGGATTAATGAAATTGCGGGATTTTTCGACGCATTTTGAAGTGTATAGTTTGATCGTTGCTTCAACTTTCGATCGAAACATTATGTTTCCATTCAGTAATTCGTACCGGGACTTAGTTTTATAACGATTATGGTGTTTCGAGAATTACTGCTCACCTGTGGGTTCAATGAAAAATCAATTTCTCGTGTCTAATAATCGTGTTTTGTTGATAATTCATTGTTGACATTTGGTGAAATTTTTTTGAGGTCGATATAAAATTCAAATGGAATGAAATCAAAATTGTTTTCGAAAGTTAAAAAATTTTTTCAATCGCATCATTGTGGGTTTTCATGTATTTTGTTCATTGGAATGAACATTTTCTTTTCAGGCACTTATGGAACGGTATTCAAGGCAAAAAATCGTGAAACTCACGAGATAGTCGCCCTCAAGCGAGTTCGTCTCGACGAAGATGACGAGGTTTGCTTATACTCACTCAAATATTTCAATCATTCATATTTTCTAATAGGAATACAATTTTCAGGGTGTTCCCTCATCGGCTCTTCGAGAAATTTGTCTCCTCAAAGAGTTGAAACACAAAAACATAGTGCGTCTCTATGACGTACTTCACAGCGACAAAAAACTTACACTCGTTTTCGAACATTGTGATCAAGATCTTAAGAAATATTTTGATAGTCTTAACGGCGAAATAGATCTGGATGTCGTTAAATCTTTCTTGTAAGTTCATATTTATCATTTGTTTTTATTTTTATCAACTTGAAATAGTACAATAAAAGGAATACATAGATTTTTGGAGTTACCAAAAATACAACTTCCGCTGTAACATTGAAAAATCGACAGAATAATGAATTTCTAGAGGACGGATAAAATATTAACTTATGCTATTTAGAATCTTTGATGGGTTATCGTTTCGAAACAAGCATGAGGAAGTCTCAGCCTCATTGTCGATGGATTAATCACAAAAAACCTGCACTTGCACTGAAAATTTTGACTAAATATTATACGTTATAAATATATTAAATTACGTTATAAAGATTAAAGATGATTATAAATCATCGTCGATTCTCAATCATTATAAATAATTGTCAATGAACAAAATGAATAATAATAAAATTAGTAATTCAAGTTCTAATAGAAATTCACCGAGATTAATAGCAGCATCAATCTATTTATCGAGCTGATATTTAGCACAAACTTTTTCTCAGTTTCTATTCAGTATCAAATCTATAACATGATATATTTTCAATCGATTCTGCTGTACATAATTATTTCTATATTATATTAAATTTTTAATTCGAATCTGAAATCAAGCTAACAAATTTTGGTTTAATTCCATATCAGGTATCAATTGCTTTGCGGTTTAGCTTTTTGTCACAGCCGTAATGTATTACACAGAGATCTGAAACCACAGAATTTGCTCATCAACAAGGTGAGAAAACAGTTAATTTATTTTCATCCATTGACAATTGATGTAAATCTGTTGGCGATTTTCAAAGTTAATGAGTTATTTTTTGTGTATCTTTTTGTTTCATTGCAGAATGGCGAGTTGAAATTGGCAGATTTTGGTTTAGCTAGAGCTTTTGGTATACCTGTTAAATGTTATTCAGCCGAGGTTGTCACTCTCTGGTATCGTCCACCAGATGTTCTCTTCGGAGCAAAACTTTACACAACGTCCATAGATATGTGGAGCGCCGGATGTATATTCGCTGGTGAGATTTTTCTTTTTCTTCTTTCTTTTTAAACTGAACTTTTCGAGTAAGTTTTTTTTGTTTCCTTCAAAGACTCAAAACCATCGCTCAAACCATAAAATAAGATTTCATCTTGAATAGTTCTGTTGACGTTCCATCGAAAACCTGTTTGGCGGAATTCTTATATGCATAAGTCTACATCGAAGAGCCAAATTACCAAATTTACTTCTTTTTTTGCAATAGACAAAGGGCCCCAGCACTCGTGAGGCACAGTTAATCCCATTGTCAAGTAAAAAAATATTACAGGGACGAAAACCTAACGAAATATATGAAATTTTCTCCATTGTATTGCTTTTTTTTTTCAAATTTGAATATTTCTATAAAAAAAAAAAAGAGTCAAAATATGTGCTGCTTATTTCTTGGGCTATTTTGAAAACGCAAGCGCAGCAGAAATCTTATAACTAATTTGAAGATTGAAAAGTAGAGTCGGATCATGGAATATGAATAAAAATAACTAGTGACAAAATGACAGCACACGAATGTTTCTTTGAATACAATCTAAAATTGATAGAAAATTATTCTTTTTCTTTTCTTATCGTTGAAACAAAGTATTTTTGTTTTTAAATATTTTATTATTTTTTTTTATTTCAATTTTTTCATCGCTCAACATTATTAGACAAGTGATTTCATTGGAAATAATTGCTACAGCAATTTTTGTATCCATTTATCTGAATGTTAAGATAAAATTTCGTGCCATTCAGAAAAGTTGTGAGAATACCAAAATGAATAAAAAATTAATGAAAATCCCTCTTCGTAGAATTGGCGAACGCAGGTAGACCACTCTTTCCAGGGTCAGATGTGGATGATCAATTGAAGAGAATATTCAAAATGTTGGGAACACCGACAGAGGAAACTTGGCCCGATTTGACAACTCTCCCAGATTACAAATCATTTCCTCGTTACCACGTTTCCCAGGGGCTTGCTCAAGTCACTCCGAAACTGACAATCAGAGGCAAAGATCTACTTCAGGTAAAACTTGATAAAAATTATTCAAGGTCATTACAATTTTCGGTAAATATTTAGAAGTGAATATAATATAAGGTAATACGTAAATGTGCGTTATACAACGAGTAATGTCAGTAAAATGAGAAAAATGCGAAAATTTAATGATCGATTTTTTTATTTAAAAAAGCAACGGTCCACAGACAGGTTCCAAATTATCTCGACTAATTATCATAATTGGTTATGCCACCTAATGGATGAAAAAAGCCAAAAAACCTATCGTCATTTTTCGAAAAAGGCCCACTTCTAAATATTTACTCAGTTTTTAAATAAACATTATTCGCACATCGATTTGTTTTTGTTTAATTTTCAGAGATTATTAGTGTGCAATCCAGCTCTCCGGTTATCAGCGGAAGGAGCAATGGCACATCCTTACTTCAGCGACTTGAACCCCGCCCTCAAAAATGACCGATGCCAATAACGTGTTTTAATTTACAAATAGCTCGACTGACTGCACGTAGCGCGCGTAGCGCAGTGACCAAAAAATAAAATGAACATTTAATATAAAAGATATGAGAAAGAAAAAAACCGTTAACTGCTAAAAGTAAAAGAAAAACAAGTCCGGTGAAGATTGTTTATGATACTGAGCGCTCGGTGCGTTAATCAAATTGCGAGGATCATTCGAAAGTCCTGTTTTATATACAAGTGTCCAAAGATGATTAATAAAATTGTCAATTTTACCACAAAAAAGCGAACTCTAACGTCATATCATAACAGTTTGTGGTCTCAGAATTACTTTTATTTAAATTAAATATATATATATATATAAATGTAGATACTGATATATATTTGTATATTACATTAACGTTCCATAGCAATGAGACGGCACCAAATTCACGGTATCTACATAGCGTCGAAGTGGAATCTGTGCGCCTCCTGTAATCTCTCGATCTTATCCTCTCGTCTTTCCTTCCAATATAAACCGACGATTATCACGGCGATTAAACAACAAGTGGCTGTAAGTGCAATGACACTCAGTAAAATAAGCTTGCTCGGTGTGACGAATAACTGAACCTTCCATCTTGTAGGCTCGCTGATTGGATTCGGTATCACGACCATCTGTGAGTTCGGGATTATTTGTGTCCATTCTCGCAATTTACCAGATACCTGAAAACAGATTTTAATTTTTCATTACGAACAGCATTAAAATTTTTACTGCGAATTGCAAAAAATGACGATTTTAGATATGTTTGCTCTACTAGAATCGAAAATTTCGACTAATTTTTTTTTCATCTTCTGATCGATGAATTATTCTATGCGAATATTAAAATTTCAGCTGTTTTCAGGAAATTTCACATTTTATTTGAGAGCACATCAATTCAATTGTTATTTTCTTGTTTTTAGAATTTGTTCATCAACTTTTATGCTTCTCATTCATTTTTACGTTGAAATTAAGTTTCTAATTCAAATTCCACTTATTTCTAATGATATTTATTCGAGAAATTGTACGTTTTGATTGGACTTGAACACTATCATTTTATATTAGCGATATCAATGTAACAGCGCCATGCAAATAGTTGAAAATTATTCAATCATGTCTCAGAATATCCATCAGGTTTTCTTGTTTCAAATTATTTGCAAAAATCATAGCATAATCAATATTAGGAATTGAGAAGTAAAAAAAGATTCTTGATCTACATCAAACTCACCCCGATGGTTAAAGTATCAATAAAGTTAGGAGTTCTCCCAAGGCCAAAAGTCGTATACGGTAAATTAAGTGAAAAATGAGCACTCTGAGGTAGTTGTGCCGCGATGGCGCTCCTTGGACTGCCATCTTGCGTGGTAGTTTTATAGGCGATGGAAGGACCAGGTAGATTGGTCCCGTAAGTTCTTTTCTTCTTGCCCAAGGTGCCAGGTGAAATTGGATATTTGCTGTTGGTTAAACCGGTGAGGACCATGACTTTAACGAAATTGGCATCGTAGTCGAGGCTGTTTTTGAAGGCGGCTGTTTTGTAATTATTGTTAGTTTTGTCAAATTCAACGAGGATAACATCGAGAATTCCATCTTGATAGAAGTCATAAAAAACAGCCATAACGCTCTCGTTGTTGAAGGGACTGAGAGCGTTCCATCGTACTTGGAAAGTGCGATTGAAATCACCGCATGTGCTGCACGGCGTGTTGAGTAGCAAAAAAGATCTTGTCTGCGAGTTGACAGGATTACGAGGGTGAGATCGAAGGGTTGCCAACAAATCGGGATATCCATCCATGTTGAAATCACCGCCGCGGAGGGTAATGGTATCGGTGTAAAGACGAGAGGACGCGTCGTGCGGTACAAAACCCCACGCAACGTGATCATTGTCCTGAAACTTAATATCAAGATTGTGCCAAACTCCGTCGCTGTAAATCATTATGGCACTGGACTCGCAATCTGCGGTTGTACAAATCGGTAAGACCAATTCTATTTTCCCGGTCAATTCCACATCGAGGTAGAGCGATTGGCCGATGTGTCCAGAAAATGAGGTGCTACTTGTTATGTTATAAGGTAGTTCTATGGTGTGATTGAATACGAAACCGTGCGGAATCCCGCGCCATACTTCGAAATACTTTTTCGTTGTGACAACAAGATCAGGGAGAAAATCAGCATTTAAATCGAGGAAAGCATTAGCGTGAGGTTTCCTTATTGGAAGAAGAGTACGAAGCTCGTGACTGGGCTCCATCGGTACGGCGGTTGGGGAAGTTCGATTTTTGTTAAATATCCAAAACGTTCGTTGATCCTGGGTGTTTAAACCAAAAAGATCAATTATCATATCCTGATTGTAATCCACTGTCAATGGTTGACCATGCATTTCGATCATTGGATCTGTCTCGTTAGGACAATTAATCTGGCCGGTACCACCCCATAAGATATGAGCTCGCATCGCTTTTGTTTCTCTGTTGAATGTCGTCACCAAAACATCCATAAAAACATCCCCGTCGAAATCCCCTGGCACTACGCTCGTCACGAAATCCTTGAACGTACAACTCAAATTCACATTTGGTTGAAGAAGAGGCTCTTGGTCCGAAGCCAATAAGATTTCCAGTGTTTTTCTCTCCTTTCGGAGGACAAAGACATCCGTCAACTCATCTGAATTGAAGTCACCGAACGCCGCTGGCATTCCATCTAATACATCGCCGAATACTGCTCGCGTTATGTCGCTGCATGATATCGATGATAACAGCGTTACAAAATACGCCGCAATTACGTACTTGCGATTCATGGTGAATGACGCTTACATGATCTGTGGATTCGAACATATACATCGATTTTAATACTGAATTTTATATTTTATTAATATTTACGTTGAATTTTTTCACAATAATATTAATGAAAAGTGTACCTAACGGCGATGTCAACGTTTTTACAGGCAGAATTATATGAATATATTTTTAATCGATTTCATCATGATTTTTATCCATTCACTGTGAACGTGAGTTATATATTTGCGCTACTTGTGTTCAGCTAGAATAAATTCATGCGAAAAGAAAAAAAAATAATAATTTTCACCATCATTTGAAGACTAAAGATTTTAAAAATTGACATTCTCAATAGAATTTTTGCGTAGATTATGAACATGTAGGAGAAAATATTTCCCTTTAATGAATAGTGACAAAAAAAATATCCAATCCACTGTGGATAACGATCTTAATAGGCATTGGTTTCCTTGAAATTTAAATTTAGGATTTACAAGTAGAATTTTGCATCCAAGCTGATGGTGAAAGATTATCCACAAAAAACTTATGGTATTTTAGTTCTTGGGTATCATATTCTCATTTTGTGGCTTTATCAGCAAAAATAGTCATTCATCGTTCAGATTTTATGCACTATGTAACTACAGTTGTTTACGCTCTGATTTTAAATGAAAAATTGCTGTCTCTTGATCAATCTTGTTTTGGAACCTAAAAAGTGACGAAAATGAAAGAACTTGAGAAATTGGGAATAATTAATCATTTGTTCGGATTCTTATGATCAAGCATCGATCAAATTTTCAAACTTGATTGACTGAGTTCTTGTTTGAACATACATTTCCCGGTACAAAAAAATCTGGAAAATAACCCGATGGTAAATTTTTATTCGAGCATATCCCATGACCATGGACTGAAATAGCAGGATCATGGTATTTCGTGAACTTGATGAATGTATACTCTAATGATATTAACTAACATGATAATAATAATAATGATTATAATCTAATAATTTATTTTTTAGTAGATGTCACAACCTTTACTGCAATTTGTTACAAAAAAAATTATAACCCAACCCATTTTATTGAAGAGTATTAATTTTGTAGGAATTCGATACTTTATAGTCTCCAAAAATGTCATTTATTGCCAAGTTATTTTCAAAATTGAACAAGAGATGAAATTTAAGATTGATAAACACAATTATGGAAAAAACAGAAGTATACATGGAAACCTCAAAATTTTCCTGCATTTCCAGGCAAAAATAACGTTGGTTCGCCTGGATACGAACATATAAAAGGTTCGTTTCGATCGGATAATTCGCCTATAAGCACGTTTGAACAACAGTTACATCCCAAGGTATATACACAATAGAAATAGCTAAATGAATATATTCGGTATAAAAAAGTTTGAGGGTTGTAATACGTTTGGGGATTTGAATATTGTGACAGGTTATTTTGCAGTCATAAACAAAAAATAATGCTACGTAATAAATGACAAATTACCTGGTATATAACAGAGTGGAAATTATGGCGTGGGAATGACGATCGTTGACAAATGAGTCAGCTTGGAGCTGATATCATTTTTTCTTCTGGATGTTTACATATACCTTGGTGTTTTCGACACACTTGTTTTGTTCAGAAATTCGAACTGATTGACTGTATGCTTTATTTTTTGTTGCGGCTCATCTACGCACGTATTTTTTCAGTATTTCGGTTACTCTTCGTGTTAGTGAAAAAAAAGGAAACAAGACCACAAAACGTCAATATGAAATCAGCTGTTAATCGCTTGGTGCATGCAACCCATGCAACTGAGACTGGAATTTTGCAAGTACTACTCTGACATATCGACCGTATTATGGAAATGAGAAGCATAAAATGGGTGGCTATATAAAAAATTGGCCTTTTGATTTTGACTTTTGCTTTTTTTAATTTAAATTTATATCGATAGTTTTGTGAATGTTTGATCAATTAAAACATTTTTTAGTTAATATTTTTTAACAAACGAACGAAACAAAAAATAGACGGATCAAAGGCTGCGGCGCACGGTGGAGGTGCTGCCGTGACGTCACTCTGCAACACCTCTATGAAGTTAGTCGCACACTTTACTTAGACCCGTTCAAACTCTTTTCTCAGCAATTACGCCACTGATCATGCTGAATTTTGGCTCAATTGAAAGAAAATTTCTCAATTATTGGTCTCCAGTTCAATTTTTAACACATCAAATGACTCCTGAACTCCGTGATCGAACGAAATGATTTGCCGATTTTACCCCAACCACCGCGAATCGTTTTAACTAGAAAAATGATAGTCTCGGCGACGAGCTTTGGGCAACAAAGTCGTTGCTTTGGGCCAGCAGACGACAGGGTTGTCAATGTGCTTGTCTCGAGAATGGACGTGAACTTGGCCCCCCGACATGAACTTTTCGAAAGTTTTCTGATTTCAATCGTTTGTGTGTCGTTTGTACAGTATTGTGAGAACAAAATAAACGTTTGTGAAATGAGTTTGTCGCGAAAAAATGAAAAATAAAAATTAGCGTGAAGTTAGCCTGTCCATTCTATTTTTTAAACTTTATGAGTCTAATTGTACGAAAATCGATGCGAAATCGTTTTTAGAATACGAATATTACAATA
The DNA here is from genome assembly GCA_037576405.1 of Campoplex capitator. Taxonomy (NCBI): domain Eukaryota; kingdom Metazoa; phylum Arthropoda; class Insecta; order Hymenoptera; family Ichneumonidae; genus Campoplex; species Campoplex capitator. The sequence continues at coordinate 7,774,542 of JARBWI010000002.1, forward strand.
AAAATGTTTGTAAGACGCATATTCTCATGAAAAAGCAAAAACAAAATTAACAACATTACACTTTCTGTCACTCGTCGACAACCTTATTCAATTGCTAAAAGACAATTTATTGACACAAGAGAAAAACATTTTTTAGTCAGCGGAACAAAGAAACATTGAATGGATTTTTTTATTTCGTGCAAGAGTTCGTTGACGCGAAAATAAAAAAAAATTCTTGACGTCTTAATCACTCATTTACTATCTCGGAAGTATAAATAGTGAATCTGTGTTTTGAATCAGTATTTGAATTTGGAATTACGATGAACTATCGTTTTCAACGTTGGAAAAACGACGCTGCTGCTGCTCGTCTGAATTCAAAATCATGGATCTGGAAAAAATCGAGTGGAAAGTAATCAACTGCAATGAGTGTCCTGTAACGGAAGTGAATATTAACTGTGCTGACTATTTCGGAAATGTGAACAATAACATTGATTTAAAATCAGTGCTATCGAATTCTGAATAATAGTGCGAATCGCGAGTGCAAAATGTATTTAAACTCATTTGACGAAAAAACATCTAGTGTTAATCTACATCGGAAATGGATCTCAGCTGCCAAATTCTCGAACGGTTTTGCCAAAGGTAAGTTCATTATTGAGGAGGGGAACAAGACATCGACGAGTGAGTACATAATTCCATCATTTTTATTGGTTTTATTTCTGTGCATAGCAATTTTCAGTATCAAACTGTTGGGCTTTCTTTGATTCCAACTATTATTTTTGAAAGAATTCGATTTCCATTTCAATCGTTAACCTTTGAAGGATAAATCAGATCATCCATATAATTTCGCATTTATGAATCAGTCTTATCGTTTTTAGCATTTCAAAACCTTCAAGATTCATTTATTTCTAATCAGTTGACCCGTATGGTATACACCAGTGTCCCTGACTGGTTCGGAAGAATTTGTGCAAATTTCGTTTTTGCTTTTTCACAAAAATATGCGTCCTACAAACATTTTTATTGTAATATTCGTGTTCTACAAACGATTTCACACAACGATTGAAATCAGAAAAATTTCAAAAAGTTCATGTCGGGGGACCAAGTTCACGCCCATAACGTCAATATGAAATCAGCTGTTAGTTGCTTGGTGCATGCAACCCATGCAACTGAGGACTGGAATTTTGCAAGTACTACTTGTCTCGAGACTCTACCGAGAACAGTTACAGAAATTTTGAAAGAAAATGTTGAATGTAGTTTAGACGAGCGAACTCCAAAAATTACTTCCATCTCTCATCAAAAAATGATATTTGAATTTTCATTTCCATGCCGTATATTACAGTGGTATCGTTTTTTCTTTCAGTTTATCTTTCTTATCGTTTACCGAATCAGCATATAGTGAAATTCAACAAACGTATCGACTGAGCTCCATTAGTGTTGGCTTGGGCATTCGTATACTTGTTTGAATTTAAAAGTATTTCCATGTTTACCCGCTAGGCTATTTACTTGCCGACAACTCACGTCAGCGGCTTGCTAATTATCACGTGACAAAAACTTCTCGGTATACCCGTGTAATCTGTGTGAATTAAATTAAAAAAAAATATTTTTCAACGTGGAAACGTTGGCAGTCGAAGGACGCTATATGGTGAACTTTCTATCGTGAAACAAAGAAACATATTCGAGGTGAGCTATTGACTTTATTTCAAGAATTGTAATTTTGAGGTTAGCTCAGTAACTTTCTGTTTGTCGCACTACTTTTTGCAGTATTTGTTTTTGGAAAACATTTCACAACAATATGTTGGTGTAGGACATTCAACCGATTTTTACTGGAGATTTTTCCACACTTTTCGAAACACGTTATCCTGATTCAAAAGGTGTTGGTTGTTATCAGTCACAGGATGAATAATTTATAAATAGAAAATATTGAACTAGTCTTATCGCTAGATGTCACTCGACATCAGTGTTTCAAAAATCTTACCCAGACTAGATGGCACTGCCGTGCCTTCCTTTAAAAAAAAATCCTGTTTTCTCTCTACCACTGTCGATAAGAATAACGAATCACTGTCTCATATTTCCTGTCGATGAAAGCGGGATCTTTATAATCAACTGCAGCCTCTATATCGATTGATGCAAGGACCCGGGTATTCGAGTAGAATTTAAATTAGAAAAAAAAAACTGTGAGCAGTTGGTTCTTCATTCTTTTCCATGTACGTTGTTTTCCAGGCTTTATTAGATACACTATTTTTGACCAAAAAGTCAACATTATTCCTCATTCGATTATCTGACGTCAAGTTTTTATTTCGTTTTTTTTTATATCTATAATCGCCCTTGCACTTGTATCTTCATACGGTCAATTTTTTTCAAAATATGATCGATTACGAAATTCGTTTGATAGATTAAAACAAACGTTAACATAACGGCACACCCAAAGTGATGACGGGGGATTATGAAGGAAAGAAGGAAAAAAAAAAAAAAAATTATGCGCAGTTCATGACCGTAGTAATACGCTTCGAATGAATTTCGAAATATCGCCTCAAGAGCAACGATTGCAAAACAGCCTTGACGCGCACACCCGAGATTTTGTAACTTATGATTTCCTATCGGAAGATAAAAAAAAAAAAAAAAAGAAAACTGTAATGTGGTATAGTGTGAAATTCATACTTACTGATAAACTTATAACCAGTACTCACTCCTCGATAATCTTCGTTCCTTTCTGGGATTCACTCAGAAATGTTATAGAAAATAATTTTTGGTAATTATTTACAATCGTGGCTATTCCAATGAGCTGTTCCTAATTTTTATTGAAGGTTTTTTTACCAGTGAAGAATATTATTCCATGGCACTTTCAAGAGGGGGAAATCTTTGAATATGAAAAAAATGAAAAAAAAAAAAAACTATACAAAAGATGTTATTTTTGAACGAGTGAATAAAATCCGGAAAAGCCGCGATTACAAATATTTACCTGATTTTTTTTCATCACCGAATGATGACGTATCGTTTCTTAATTATATATTCCAACATATGTATTTATTATTTTTAATTTCCACTCTTCACTTTTGCTACGGGAGTAGAATGTCGCCAAAGATAACTGAATTTCGAATGTGCATTTATTAGGATCTTCCATTGTTAAATATAAAAGTGTTTTTGGTTTTTAAATAGAGATATATTGACAGTTGAGTTTTTGGGGAAATTCTGTTTTCAACATGGACTGTTACAATGATGAAAAGAAGAATGATATGCAATTAAAAATTGTTGAGCAACATTCCATTTAGGATTTAAGAATGAGATATTCAAAAGTGTTATCGATGGCTTGCAATTGCTTTCAAATTTTAGTTTTCACTAGTGGTGAAAAACATTTTTCTTCAAATAGATAACGTTTTATTCTATATCTCTTATTCTCTTAATACGATTTTTAGAATTCTATTTGCATGAGTCACGATTCAGCACTTTGATCAAGTTTTATTACTCAATGCACGTTCAATATCCAAGGCTGGTAAGAATGCTGTAATTAAAAAATCACGATTTATCGTGGCATTCCTCCGGAAGAAGGAAAAACCAACTGGTTCAACAAATTAGGATAAGGGTGGACTGGAAATTATTGATGAATATCGTAGAATAACGATAATTTTTTTCGTTTTTTTTTTTTTTTAATAAATAGAGTTTGATAATGCTGATAAGAAAAAATTATAAGAAACTAATGTTTTCATAAATAGTTCATGCGAAGGGTGCAGAGACAGCGATGGCTATATTTCTTCAATTTATCTCGCCAATAGAGGTTGACATTCGTTTTCGTTCATTCGGTTTCTCGCTCTATGTTCACACAGGTTCGTACACAGTCTAACACTCTCTTTTATACTCACGACTCCTCACTCTCAAATATCGATCAAATTGAATCATCTGTAAATGTCTAAGTGAAGTTTCCTGTGTGACTCCTCATAATTTGGAAAATAAACAAAAATCAACATAAATAAGTCAGGTGTATCTTTTCCATGAGTTTTTTTTTTCCTGCTTTTTTGAATATTATGGTTTTATTGCTTATTTTGTGCATTATTATCATCAAAGACACCTGGTTTGTATTGACAACAAAATTAAATCTTTTCAAGTCATATTTCGTTTATAACAAATATAATTTTGTAAAGTTAACATAACACGATACACCAATTTATTTCTTACTTCCACAACCATAAATTTTTTTGTGATTTTTTTGATCTTTTCGAACTAGACGTGACTACGTTGCATATACTATTCTTCCACAATCGATGATTTTGCAGCCTCGCTCGTACTTTTTTCTTAACATTTATATTTGTTTTCGATATGATATCTCGAACAGTACAAGTCTCGTTTAAACAGAGAGCGTAAGAATAAGTCATCAAGACATCAATAAACCCTGCACCCCTGCTACACACATCATATCCTGCTTCAGTAATATCTATGAGAATAAATATACGCATGACTGTCGCGCTTTTAATAAGTGTTATGTTATCAGAGCCTGCTTGGAGACACTGCACATCTATCACACTTTTTTTTTCTCGATGCAATATTTTCGGGTGACTTGAACAAAAAAAAAATTATTTTTACATCTTTATTGCTTCGCATATCTGTAAACTCAACCGATAAGTGGATTATTCAGCCAAAAAAAGTTGACGTCAAACGGTCACTGCGTGTCAATGAAATTCTTCTTCATTTTTTTTTATGTTCTATTTTACAACGTGTATATTTCGATCGTGAAAAAATGCAAACGACGACTTTGCTTCCAAAAACTTTCAACGCCAGTGAATCAACACGCCATAAAAATGATTTTATGAACAAAAAAGATCATTCACCGGAAGAAATGGAAATATTTTTTTGCCAATTAGAGAACGTTTTTTTTTTTTTTATTGCGAATGTTTCAAAGGATTCTTTACGAATTTTTTATTTTAAGCATATTCATGCAAAAAAAAAGTAGAATATTAATCGTTTTTGGGATGAAGCTCGTCCTCTGCAGCCGTCAAACGCAAATTATTTCGGGCATTCGTTCAATAACGGAATGATCTGTGTCTAATCTTTCTTTTATTTTAGAGACCCTCGTTCGGGGCTTGACAATTTTTTTAATAGCACCTTTGAAACTTTTCTCAACTCATCATATTTTTTCGAGGCATTTTACGACAAGTTGATGAATAATCATGCACAATCAAAAATAGGAGCTTCGAAAATTGCCCTGTTAAAGTAGCTTAAATAGTTCGGCAGCATAAACTTTTTTTTCTGCACCGAGAAAAGATTTTAGTTGAATAAACCAAGGCTTCGTAGAATACGTCGAAAGAAATATTACGTTCATTCAAAAAATCGTTGAGTTGCACGAATTATTAATTTTATTTCACTAAACAAAGATACAAATTGAATTAACCAAATGAGATTTGTTGTCGTGGATTTTGTTGGATCAACGTAAGATATTTTTCATTTAATGAAACTGATATTTAGTATAACAGAATATTACATTGGACATATTTCACGAAGCTATTTGATTGATTCAACTATTCTCTTTTCTCAGTGTGCAAGCAAATAAATTCTTTTCGAGTTTTTACGTATGTCTAATTAAATATGTATCGAAGAGTTTAAATAATTTTATCAAGACACAAAAAACATTCCACGCCCGATCGACGTCCAATTTAATTTCAATCGCTCAGCACACGGGAAGAATATTACACGAATAATTACTACGGTGTCATTGTGGGGTTGCATTGCATCGACATAATGGGAGTAATCGATGTGTACAGTGATATCATATAGTTTAATTTTACAATAAACATAGTAAATGATCCGGTCATTTGACGATAGACGTCTTCTCTACTGAAACATCGTATTTTTTTCGTGTACCCTTCTCCTCGTGTGATTACGAAAATTGTTGTGACAGCTGTGAAGTTAACTGGATTATAGAAAAAAAAAAAAAAAAAAAAAAAATCTACGCTATCATTGATATCGACAAAACATTTGTGATTAGCTTTATACAGAAATATATGCGAAACAAACTGTTTTGCAGATATGATCGAGATAAAAAAATCAGTGAAAAAACATGTTTGATCGATGTGTCGGATGTCGAGGGTTAGTTTGGGGAAACGCTCAGTGTCACGTGACTTTTCATTACGTGTTCCAACGGGAAGGGGGGGGGGGAGGTAGGGACGTACTTTCTTTCCTCGTAAATATATTTTACATTTCGGATGGAACCAGCCAATCGGAAAGTTATGTAATTACAAAAATACGAATCCTTACGGCAAAAGCGTATATGTATATAATATTCACGAAATTCGATTAAACAAATGACGTGCGAAATTCGTGGGACAAAGAACTTAAAAAAATAATGAGTGATTTGACTGACACAAGACACAATCGCGATGTGAGCAAAACACACAGGCAACGTAAAGAGACAAAGAGGTAGAAAAATCTATAGAAATACTTGTCAAACAACTTTGGCATTTCGTCATCGCTTGAATAGAAATAATATATATTGTATATGTATCAAGAGACGCGGTAGCGGCTTATATATAATATACTCTATGAAATTTAATTATATTATGGAATAAAAGACTTACAAATCTCATGTGTATTCTTCCGAATGCAATGCCTCCGCGTTAGACTATTAAATACTAAAGATTGTGCTGCGTGCCTACATGTATTTATGTGTTTACCAATTATGTACTCTATTGTGGTGATTTTATTTTTGAATTTGATGTCAAATTTTTTCGTTGATAATTAATTTAATGTGTTTGCTGATTTTTTTTTTGTACGACAAATTGAATTTTATTTTCATCACGTTACGTACTTGAATATCGAGAGATCGAAATTTCCATAATGCACAAAGTATCGACCGCCCACATTCCCAACGTTTTTCATGAACATTCGTCCATTGACGCCCACGTTTCCCTGCTTTCGGGGCTCACTTCCGTGATGAATTTTTAATAAAAACATGGCCAGCGTTGATCGTGATCGGAGAGTCAATTCCCTGTAGTCCTGCTTCTCAATTGACTGTGTGTTCATTGTTTTTCTTTTTTTTTTTTCTACTTTCTTCCTCTTTCATTCCCCATTTTCTGTTCCCAACGGTCATGTACATCAAATCCCCGTCATTGTTCTTTCATTGGGCATAATTTGCTTGGGAATACGTGAATCATTTTATTATTCATTGGGCAATTTCAGCAAAGAAAAATTGATCCGCGTGGCGTTTCGTTGAAATTCAACAAACAATCGAACAGACTTCTTCGTCGTTCGATGAGGAAAGAAGATTCTCAATTTCTACCCTCTGCCATTCATCCATTTATTTTCTACCTTCTTACTTATTTGAATTTCATCAAGATTATTGTTGCGATCAATCGTCGTCATTTTTCTGCGCTTATAATCACTCCATTTTCCAACTTTTTTTTATGCTCAATGTATCTCTCGTTATTCTTGTTTCAATGTGCATTAGGAGTTCTAAAAAAAAAATTAAGTGTAGCGATCCGGGAAATTAAAAGGGGTTGCATTAATGACTCGCGAGGCGCAGATTCTCTCGATCGGATACTTGTAAGACTCACAATTGGCGTTTTCTACCCATGTTACAAATCTTAAAGTGACACAGCGTCATGTCTGAAACAGAAACACAGTAATTTGTTATTTTTATCACGCTTCTCAATAAATCATTTTTTTGTTTGTTTTCAATGAACCCTACTTTTTGGATCGTATTGTTCATTCGTCCGCCAATCAAAAGCTTGTAGCTACAAGCTATGCTTGTACATGCATTTGTCTTAAAATATCTATAATTATTCAAATTGGGTTTCTGATAAATCGTTTAAAAGTCCTTTACAAGTTGTCGAAAATACTTTTTACAGTAAAAATATAAGGCACATGATACTAAATAGCAAATCAATATCTCTTCTACACTGAGAAAAGAGTTTAGTTGAATTAACCAAGGCTTCGTAAAATACGTCGAAAGAAATATTACGTTCATTCAAAAAATCGTTGAGCTGCACGAATTATTAATTTTATTTCACTAAACAAAGATACCAATTGAATCAACCAAATGAGATTTGTTGTCGTGGATTTTGTTGGATCAACGTAACATATTTTTCATGTAATGAAACTGATATTTAGTATAACAGAATATTACATAGGACGTATTTCACGAAGCTATTTGGTTGATTCAACTATTCACTTTTCTCGGTGTATACGTATTTATTCGACTGAAATGTCAAGTTTTTCGTCCTGCTCAAGATTTGTGTGCTTAATTCTCTTATTTTGAGTATTTATTTGACTGAAAATGCCAATATAACGCGTCCCGAACTTATCTGCGTCATGCACATCTGAGCAAGTTACTCAATCCGTACTGGTACGAATGTAGTTAATATTTGGTTGAATATAACGGAAATAGGAGAATACTGGGAAAATTTACGTAATCAGACAATATCATGGATTGTTCGACTTTTAAAATCAATAAGTGAAAATTTGTTCCTGTATTTGATGGTATAATTTGAAAGGCAAAAACATCAGTGGACCAAAGATTAAAGAAAATTTCTTCGAAAATGTTCAAGGCGAACCAAAGGCTGTGAAACTTGGAAGTTTATTTGGGACCTGGCAAGTCAAAACAAAAACTGACTAGCGTAGTCGTCTCAGTATGTTTAGTGTGTTAAACCTCCAAAGTTAACCTCCTTCTTCGAGACAAATTAATTTATTCCAAACCTCATAAGTATCGAATGGATTTTACGAAGTCGTAAAAAAGTTTTTTTAGATATTTTTTAAGCATTTGTAGAAGTTTCGTTCGAAACTGTTTGTCAATGCTTGCGAATTTCATATTTACAGAGGGGAAAACCACAGAAACGCATAAGAGACCGTGTTAAATTGGGAAATCTGTTTTTATTAATTTTTCTCAAACAAAGTATTCTAAGGGCCTGAAATTTTGACAGGTGATCTAGTTGACATTGACAACTGTATTCAAATTTTTTAATCAATATCTGTTTGTTAATTCGATTACCAGATGAATCTCCTTAAACGGGTGTATTCGGTCACTCGTGTATCGCAGCCTCTCTCATTCTTCCGTGTAAAAAGACTAGTTACATTCGATCTCAAATACATTGAATGTGATGTCTCGTGATACCGAGTGTTTGTTCTAGATAACTACGAGAATGTTGTTGCAATATCCAACAAGACAAATTTAACATGACAGAGATAGAGAGAGAGAGTGTAAGAGAGAGAGAGAGAGAGAGTGAGAGGGGTGTGAAGAGAATAAACTGTTTAATTGGACATTGTGACGTCAAAAATCAGGTGTCAGTGAGAGTCAAGTGATTCAATGAACGGATCGAAGATTTTCATTCTTCTATTCGTTTAACTCTTTGCAACTGTTGGCGGTCTATTATATTTCATGGCGCCAATAATTCAGACTCAAATATGTATGAGACATTTCATCTGGCCCTATCAATTTTTCATCATATTTTTCGATATTACAACTATTATGGGGATTATCAGCATTTAAACGTTCTGGACACGTTCAAAATCAACATTTTTTTAAAAATTATAATGCTTGCCAAAATTTAATTTTTGCTAAATTTTACTAATTTGCTAAATGCTAAAATTTTATATATAAAAAAAAAGATAATTCAAGAAAATGCGGAATGATCGGGAAAAAATCCATTAAGCATTTACGAATACACACTGAGAAAAATGAATTCGTTAATTCAACAAATTTTTTGTTGGTTCGACAAATTTTCTGTTGGTTCAACAAATTTTTTTGTTGGTTCAACGAATCGTGGCGAACAAAATGAAATTTGTTAACCCAAACGAAATTTGGTTCATTCAAATACTTAATTTTTCACCACGACAAAAATATCGTTGAATCAACAAAAGTTTTGTTGAATCAACAAATTTAATTTGTTGGCCACAATTTCAAATTTTTTTTCTCAGTGCATAAAACAAATTGGTAATTGACAAGATTCCAAGTGAAAAAACAGTAAACAAACGATATTTTTCATATTATATTTTAATTTACTGTATAAGAAAAGATTAGAGGACTCACAACTGGTTCGTTTTCCTGAATGCACGGGTCCATGATGAACGATCGCGCTCGGTATGGGCAACATTTCGATGTCTTCGCCCGAGTAATCATTCTGCACTGATTGATGCATATGTTGATTCCTCCGGGCCTCCACTTCCTCGTCGAGCATGCCCTGAATCACCATTTTTTCGTTCTCAAGTTCACGGGCTTGTTCAAGCACTTCGTGTTTACGGCCCGCTATCTGTCTGAGCCTTTGGAGTAATAACTGTAAAAAAAAGAAACAGGAATTCTTTACATTAGAAAAATGGGTATTCGATGATGGACCGCAGCCTCAATCGTTCGAACAGTTACAGGACCGACCCCGCATCACATTTTTGAACATTGGGCACGCTTCATCTTTCCGTTTCTGCGCATCAGACGAGTAGTCTGATTGGGCCGAGCGCTAACGCCACCGAGTACAAATCAAGGAAGAAAATTTGCGTGAATCTTCTTGAACAGGGCTTAATTATGTGTGTAAAATTTGGAGAGGTTTCACCGTCTGGTAATCGAGATATTCATTGTTGAAAATGACAAGATTAACATGGGCTCTTATGGGAGCTTTCGAAAAATTACGAACTTCGACAAAAAATATCTTATTTTTGAGACGGTGAATCATCGGCATATTCCGCCAGAAGTTTCATACTGTCTTAAGCTTTCTGTTTACAAAATTTTATTGTGCAAAGTTGGAAAATAATTTTACCATAAGATTCGCTACGAATCGCGAGATTCGATTCATCGAGGTTGCAGCGTATTTGTCTTATTTCATTTTCTCTTATCATCTTAAATAGAATGAGATTTACGTTTATAGTTTTTTTTTCTTCATGCGTGACGTTAAAGCTCGATATAATTTTCATAATCTTCAATTTCGAAACAACCTATAGAAGTGTGCGCAAAAACGATGCTAAATTTTGTTAAAATAACGTCACACATGTTTTTTTTGTAAAAGAGACAGACCAAGTGCAGACATATTCACGCCACATTTTTTTAAAGTTTTTTCTTAATACTTTTATATGCTGTTAGATATTGCCACTAGAATTTATTGACTCATAGAACTTTGGTAATTTTTTATCATCACGAATCATTATATTTATGTTGATTAGGGTGTTTTAAAAAAAATTTCATATTTTTTTAAATGAAATTTGGTGAGCGTACTCTTTTGGATTAAATATAAATATACAAATTTTTCAAGATTTTTCTTCTACATAGTTTTCGAGTAATTTAACACTAGAGTTTATATTCGTAAGCATAGGATTCTGATATATATAGGTATATCTTTTGCATATTGTAAACTCCACTTATTCGACAACTATGTAGACGAAAAATTTGAAAAAATTTGTGTCATTGCATTTGATGCTAAAGAATGTTATCACCAAATTTTATTAAATTCTTATCATATTGTCGTATGTAGCCACCCTCCTTAAGGAAGGTGGCTATTTTTAGAATTTAGAAGAAGGCAAATTTCATTAAATTCTAATCATTTCGAATTTTCCTATGCTTTTAACATGGCAACATTGTTGTGTGTAGCCAACCTCCTTAACCCGTTTATCAACGATTCAACATTATACAGTAGCCGATCCACTTTTTTTTTACTCCGAAGAAAGATGCTATAAATATATCGATTTAGAATTGAAAATTATTTCATAAACTTCTAGATTTACCGAAAGAAAATGGTCGTTTTTATAAATTTTCTTGCACCTCAGGAATCCCTTAAGAAGATCAGTTACCACGATAAAGTTGATTCGTGATTGTTCATTGTTCCCCGTGAAAAAAGTTTACTTCCTATCATGGCAATGATCGCGTCCTTGTCCCGTTTTAAAGTTGTCTCTCTTGTCAATGGTAGCTTTTACATCTCACAAGAATTAAAAAAAGTACCAAAATAGCCGCGTTTCCCAATTCGAACTATTATGCATAATATGTATCTACTTTATTTCGCTCTATGTTCCTTTAAAAATGCCTGCAGTTGTAAGAAAAAAAAAAAAGATCTGAAAAGTTTCCGAGTTATCGCGTGAAATGTGAATTTTTTTACCACTTCCCACACAAACATGTTTATAAAAGTTGTGCAATTATTGATTTACAGTATCGCATTATTTAAAAAAGAAATATGTATATACTTACGAAGCTTTCAGCATCGTCGACGTAACTATCGCTGTAAATGAGACCCGGGGGTACGGGCTCGGGTTCAGCCTCGACTAAATAATTAAACGGTGAGCACGATAGAACTATCGCAAATAGCCATAGTCCCGAAAATCGTACGACTAATCTTCCCCTCATTTCCTGATTCTTGCACATCGACGCTCTGAAACAATGAAAGAAAAAGAAATATTTGATGCACGGTTTTATCTATGAAGCTGTATAATCAAAATCTTAACAGATTATGTGTTGAACGTTCTCGAGGTCTTGCAACTTGTGTCGAAATTAGACACGTGTATATACGTAGGATAGATATCGCTCGATGCCATCCTCTACAGAACGCAACAATAATGATGAAAGAAGAGAGGAAGAAAGAAATTAATGTCGCATCCGATTAAGAGGGTGGATTTTCACTGCGTTCTACGACTTGTTGCGTCGATTTTTCATTCAACGTTCGCAATTCCATGCTATAATTTCTGGGTCAAACATAATGATATTTTTATTGACGTTTAATAACGATGAAAACTAAGCTCTACATTTTTATTGTTGTTTTTATTATTATTAATATTTTATCTCATTTCTTTTATTAAAAAGATAATTGACATATGAATTCGTTATGGCCACGACTCAAATGCATTCTTATTCACTAAAATATTGTTTTAAATGTTCTACTCATACTGATAGAAAACAAAAAAAAAATTATTTTTATTTGAGGGAAAACAAAATCGATCTAGAACCTATTCATTATAATGTTAAAGCTATTGGAAGTGCGAAAATTTAATTTGAAACGCTGCTCGTTTCAAACTTCCAAAAATATAGGTGATTGTTTTAATGGGAAATTGAATTCAAAAGCATTTATCAATAGAAGAGTCGGTATGTTATCTAGCATGATTCGTTCTCTTCGAAAGTAATAAGTTTATATTGAAACAGTAATTTTTTAACGCTCGGTACAACTATATTAAAAAAATTATTTTTATATCCTAAACACGATTAATTCACTGATTTAAGTTCAATAGGGCGCAGGAGAGGGACTTTATATTGCTTGTTCAAACCATAAATGATGTTTTTCTTTCTTTCTCGTTAAAAATAGTCCCTGGCTGTAAGGGTCAAGTAAGAAAATTTTACAACCGTGTTTTTGTTAACTACATTAAATGTATAACTTTGGTGTTTCTAATAAAAACAGCATTGATTTTTGTTCATTGCATTGTAAATCTGTTTGGGAAAATAGAATAAAACTTTTTTAATTATAAAAATGAGGACATTTGTACAAATTTTTGTTTTAACTGAATCAACATAATTTGAGGTGCGAACGAAATGATAAAAATGTTCGATTTAATTTTGCTAAATCATTGATTCAATTGATGTGCTTGATAAAATGAATTCGGAAGCTCCAACAGTTGCCGTTGAAATGGAACGATAATTATCTACGTATGTTGAGGATTAAACATTTATATGATTGCGCGTGTCGACGCAAAAAGGTTTCCTCTTTCGATACAGTTTGCCTATAGATTCTGAAAATTGCATTTAGGTCAAGCATGCTATAAAAATTATATACTTTTTTATCGTGTGAAACTCAAGATAGTGCAAGTTATGAGTTTTAAATTGATTCTGTAAGCAAAAAATCATTAGTCTTTTTTAAAAATTGTGCTTTCGATACTGCAGTCAACATACGAACTACTTGTCGAGGTTCAGCTGAATTCCAAACTCTGTAAGAAACTACCGATGGATCAGCTAACGGATTAAATTTCTATTTTATTTTTTTTTTGACAGAAAACATGATTAAGGAGGTTGGGCACAGACGATACAATGTTGCCATGCTAAACCATGTTAAAAACACAAAAAAATTCAAAAAGTTAAGAATTTTATAAAATTTGGTGAACGTATTCTTTAGTGCCAAATTTGACAAGACAAATTTTTTCAAATTTTTCTTCTACACAGTTATCGAGTAATTGAAGACTAAAGTTCACGTGTATAAGCATAGCGTTTCCATATATATAGTTATACACTTCGGGCATAAGAAATTTGCTTTAATGCATAATTACTCGATAACTAAGTAGAAGAAAATTTTGAAAAAATTTGTGTTTTCGTACTTGATGTTGAAGAACATTATCACCAAATTTCATTAATTTCTTAACATTTTGCCTTTTGTACCGAAACTCCTTAAACTCTTTATACGAATGAATCAAGATGGCTGTTTCATCGAAGCGTTATTTTGTCATTTTTCGTTAATTCAGAAGATAAGTTCACTATCCCTTGTCCAATTTCAAAAAGATTTGAGATAATTCCAACCGAAGATTTCGCTTAGTAGAACATGCACTTCTCAAGGCGATCATATATCATTTGCTCGAGTGTGAAAGACCTAGCTGAAAATCAAATTCTCCTTTTTTTTTTTTTTTGGAAATTATTTCGAAAAAACGAAAAGTTACTTTTGTTTTATTTAAAAATTCAATATCAGGAGTTTTATCGACTGAACAAGAGATAATTTGCTTTGAAATAGTTATCGTGCCAAACCGGTGTTCTATCTGCTTTTTTTTTCACATTCTGATGAAAAATTGAGGGCATAATAAATGTTATTATTTTCTGAATTCTATCGAATAATATATAATTCAAGTTATCGATGTTAGGCGGAGCCACCAACATCATATTTCTCAAGATCACTTTCAGGCTATTTTACAGATTTCTATTTGCAGATTCGGTTTTTCAAATGATAGGAATAAACAGAGTGTTTCTGAAACTGTTGACTTTATACTCGTCGTTTATTCCATTATTTTCATGAAGATTCATGCTCCTGTAAGATTTGAAAACGTTATTAAGATGCTCCAGAACTTGTATCAAAGTTTTCATAGATCGGCCCGAGAACGTTTACTATGAAAAATGACTATAGCAATACAACAAACAGGGGATGGAACAATGTGTATTTTCATTTCGATTGAATTTAAATAAAAATAAGAATAAAATCTAGTTGCTGTATAAGGTGAATATATATTTAAAATTTCTTCAAATTGATTTTTAGCGATTATATGGTTTGTCACGAATACTTATTTCAATATATGTAAATTATGGCCGCGTTCGAACCGCTGGGAATTATAACTCATAACTCATTCGATCGTAAATTGCGACAATGAAATACTAAATTGTCCAGCGTCAACGTGCATCGCGTATCAGCGACACGACCACGATAAAATTCTTTTTAATTCGCATTTCTACTGACGTTCGTCCACACTGCGGTATGAGTCAAATGAAGAGAAAATAAAACAAAAGACTGATTAATTTTTCATATGCAAAATTTGTTTCGTACTAAAAAACTATTTAGTCGACAACACCTGGATTTTTCACAGAGGAAGTATCTATCAATACCTACAATCGTGCAAAAAAAAAAGATCCAACTTCACAAATGGCGACGATAAAATTTTTTGAAAAAACGTCTTTTTTTGATGTTTTTTTTTTTCAAATTTTCAACTTTCTCCGTTAATTATTAACCGATCGGGTCGTTTTAGGGCTCATTCTTTTCGCATTTTTATTCTCTACATTTCAAATCGAAATGTATTTATTCAGCTATTTCAGAATTTTCCAAAAGTGAACTTTTATATAAACGTATTTTATCACTTCACTTCGGAAGTCAAATTATTTAAAGAGACACGGACATCAGATTTTCTTGGCTCATCAGAAAAGCAAGCTTCAAGTAAATCTGAGCTGCTCTTACTCCATCTTCAAAATCTTCGATTGGTTGTTCAATTTTCAATCTTTTTCACGCATCAAACCAAGTTCATTTTTTTTCAGTAATTTTTCCAGTAAAAATGGATGTGCTCATGAAGAAAAAACAATTCTACTTTTTTTATATTCGTTTAAAAAAAATCAAAAGATCATAAAAAGTCAATATTTTTCGCTGACGGTTACCGCGTCTGTCCGGTTGAATCTTGATAGCATTGAAGTTTTGAATGTAAATAAATATTTATGAAAATTTCTTTCTTTTTAATGAGTTATTACGCCGGAACGTTTCAATTTACCAGCAGACTTTTTTTTTTGACATTCAGCATTGCCAAGTTAAAACATCCATAAGATTATCATCCTACCTTTTGAATCTTCGTAAAATTCACCCACGTATTTTTGATTACGCGCGTCGCACTTTTTGAAATTTCGATACAAATAATACTTTGATGGTACACTTTATTTAAATGAGCTTCAACGAAATCAATTCGAGAACGGTATGATATAATTTTTTTTTTGTTCTATCCCGTATCCCAAAAGTTTTGCGGGATGCTTTTGTAGCGCGCGGTGAATTTTCCAAGAGTGAGCAGTGGAGGGTAGCTGCGCCCTCTATTATACCCTCGATACCCAGCATCCCCATTCTCTTGCTCTTACTCCCTGCCTTTTTTTTTTTTCCTTCCCCTGAACTTCGGCCACCTGTAGAACGCGTTGAAAACGCTATACCGCCTACGTGATCGGGGTATATTTGACAACCGACGTATAAGAGTAGATCAAGATGTTCGAGCATATATCGTCGATGTGAAATGAAACTTCTGTATTATTCGTCACATCTGACCCGGAAAAACGAATGTTCGAATAGAACGCTCTGCACATCTATGCTTATTTTCAAACCTTTCAAAGTTTTATGTGATTCTTACCGATTCTCATATTTTACTATTTTTCAATATTTCTTCCCGAAGCACAAATTTACGTTTTTTTTTTAAATATTATTTCTTTTCGTCAATTTTTATACACTGAGAAAAGAGTTTAGTTGAATTAACAAAGGCTTCGTAGAATACGTCGAAAGAAATATTTCGTTCATTCAAAAAATCGTTGAGTTGCACGAATTATTAATTTTATTTCACTAAACAAAGATACCAATTGAATCAACCAAATGAGATTTGTTGTCGTGGATTTTGTTGGATCAACGTAAGATATTTTTCATTCAATGAAACTGATATTTAGTATAACAGAATATTACATTGGACGTATTTCACGAAGCTATTTGGTTGATTCAACTATTCTCTTTTCGTTTATTAATTCGTTAATTTTTATTCGTTGAATTTTTGCAGTCGGTGCATGGATCTCCTGACATTTTATCGTTTAAAATCTATAGATATTTATCGAAGGTATGACGTACACACAAAAAGTTATGCCACGTGACTAATGTGCAAAAGTATACGCGAAAGGGTTTGTGAAAAAAAAAATTTATACTTAAATACGTTTAATGGTTTTGGTCGTTCAATCGCAGAAACCATCTCTGTAAATAAAATGGAACATGGAATCGGGATTGATGGGATTTTCTTTGCTTTGATTCGACATGTGTATTCAAGAGGCTTTTTTGAACGCAGCTTTTCCGGGTATTCTCATAAATCATGTATGCATTGCTTGTTTTACTGGTGCGAATTGTTAGAAAATGTGAAGTCGAGCGAGTGCAACCTCACGGAATAATAATATTGAAAGATTGGAAAAAAAATTTTTGAAGAGTAAATTTCCATATCAAATCGTCGTACACAGCTTTCATGGGAAAGGGATGTTTTATATTCTTTTTCTTTTTTTTTGTTTTCATTTGGCGAATTGAAGGTATGATTATGGTGAATCAATATTGCTTTGGCAAAATAGTGTCTATCGTTTTTCCTAAGCTTCGATTATTCTTTAATAACTGAATCGTATATTCAATGAAAAAAAAATGGTACGATATAATTTTTCATGCGAATCGGGTCTTTGCGATAGGGCAACAAAAAAAATTATGATTATATTTATCAGTAGGGTCGAAAAATTGGATTTTCACAATCGCACATCCGGTACATAGTTCATCGTATTATCGTCACGTGTTACTCTGATCCTCAGTTAAATTTATCAAATTATATCGCCCTCGGGTCTAAGAATATTTCATTTAAATCCATAAGAGAGCCCGTACTCTGGGCCTCGTAGTAGACGAGCGTCCGGAAAGAGCCGATGCTCGGCCAAGTGATGAAGGTGCGTGAGTGGTCAGCCACGCGTGCTTTCAACTTGTTTTAGCGAAATTGCGCTTGTTATATTCTAATGAATTTATCAGAATTCAGTAAGAAATGAATAAATCGGTCACGTACACTTAGCCCCTCCTACCACCATTGCAAACGATATCCACTTAATATATTAAATTTATCGTACAATAAAAAAACGAATTTTTTTGCATCATTAGATCGTCAAGAACGATTCTATTTTATTTTCTATTTATAGGGGCTCAACTCAGTTGATATTAATTCTTCTGCGATTTTTTAATGATTTCTTCATACTGGAAACAATTTAGAGAGTATTTTTTTTTTTTTTTAATAAGGTTTTACCTTCGGTCAGTTGAAAAATTTACATAACGCAGTAGACAACTGTCGTTAATCTGTAAAATAATAATTATATGTTCTGGGAAATTGAAATTTTTATGTCTCCAATCGATTATTTATTATGTGACAAAATTTTTTTATAATTTTATCTTCAATTTTCCTCCGTTTTGAAATTGATTCGATGAGAGCACACTTAAAATTAATCGATCCTAGGCCATTCGTTCGGTTTCATCAATAACATCGCGTTCACGATCGTCCAATCGATGAGCGTCGGAGTAGATCATTCGAAGCTGTCGATTGGTCGCTCGTGACGCGATGGACAATATAATACAAAAATTATAAGTTCATAACACGAGCGATAAGCGGATGAGTTCTTCACGGTTGCGGAGCCCCCGCAATGAATCTCTCAGCTTGGTCGATATAAGATATCGTTGTATCTCCCTCTCCCCACCCCGTCCCCTCCATGCGAATCGAATCCCCGGCAAAATGGCCGAAGACGCTAAAACTGCAAGTTGAATATACATTCGAATCTCGACTTGGAACCATTTTTTCTTAATGCTATATTTTAAAAAAAATATTTTTTCTTCAGGTACTAAAATTTCACTTTCAAAGACTGGAATTTTAAGAGTTTCGGTACAGAAGTCAAAATGTTAAGAAATTGATGAAATTTGGTGATAATGTTCATCAACATCAAGTACGAAAACACAAATTTTTTGTAAAATTTCCTTCTACTAGGTTATCGAGTAATTACGCATTAAAGCAGATTTTTTATGCCCGGAATGTATACCTATATATATGGAAACGCTATGCTTATACACGTGAACTTTAGTCTTCAATTACTCGATAACTGTGTAGAAGAAAAATCTGAAAAAAATTTGTATTGCCAAATTTGGCACTAAAGAATATGTTCACCAAATTTTATAAAATTCGAAACTTTTTGAAATTTTTTGTGTTTTTAACATGGTTTAGCATGGCAACATTGTATCGCCTGTACCGAAACTCCTTAATTCGAAATTCAACATTGGAAGAAAAACATGTAACGAATGAAAAGTAAATTAATGCTCTCGCTCTTCTCTTCCCTATATCTTCAGACTTTGATTGACAAGATGTCAAAACAACTTATTCACGGTTGTGATAATATCACTTTTACAATGTTCTTAAAAAACTTTTACATTTCTTTTTTTTTTTCGAGTTTGATCATTTTCCCATCACTCATGACAAATTGAAATTTTATCGGTATCTGCGGTAGACTTCTTCGATTGCTCATTCGTAATTATTCATATTTTTGCTCCTTTTATTCTCATCATGTCTCTTGCTCCCATTCTTCGTTTCGTTATAAGTGCATAGAAAAGTGGAATAAAACAACCCTGCTGGAGGAATAATTTACAAGACAAACAGAGAGAATAATTCTCTCTCTCTCTCCTCTCTAGAGTTCATAACTTTGGTCATTATATGTATATAATAATTTCTAGTGTAGAATAAACTGTAAACTTTACACTGCGATTTCCTCTCCAATCTCCTCGTAACGAAAGAGGCAGAAAAATTGTGGCGAACAAATTAAATTTGTTGATTCAACAAAACTTTTGTTGATTCAACGATATTTTTGTTGTGGTGAGAAATTAAGTATTCGAATGAACCAGATTTCGTTTGGGTTAACAAATTTCATTTTGTTCGCTACGATTCGTTGAACCAACAAAAAAATTTGTTGAACCAACAGAAAATTGATTGAATTTACGAATTAATTTTTCTCAATGTGTGGGAATCGTAGTTTTTGACTCGCGAGAACCATATTCCGAGACGTCTAATCCTAAAATGAATCAATCTTCAGGGTTAAGTTGCGAAGTGATTCTTGTTTGTTTATTCAATCATCATGAATATACTGTTAATATATTTACGACGAGTTATATTTGGGTATCGCAAAACATCAATAAATTTCCATGTATGTTCAGCATTTACAAGCTACAAAACCAAAAATTGAATACTTCCAAAAACTGGCCAGTCATGGTCAATAATTCGATCAGCAGATCCTCTAAATATTCGCACCTTTTCCTCTCTTATTTCTTATTTTTTAAAATAATTATATATATAATTATAAATGATATAAAATTAATACTAGATTTTCGCAAAAGCTGAAAAAATCTGAATATTCATATTAAGAAGTTTCGGTACAAAAGGCAAAGTGTTAAAAAATTAATGAAATTTGGTGATAATGTTCTTCAAAATCAAGTACGAAAAGACAAATTTTTTCAAAATTTTCTTCTACTCAGTTATCGAGTAATTATGCATTAAAGCAAATTTCTTATGCCCGAAGTGTATACCTATATATATGGAAACGCTATGCTTTTACACGTGAACTTTAGTCTTCAATTACTCGATAACTGTGTAGAAGAAAAATCTGAAAAAATTTGTATTGTCAAATTTGGCACTTAAGAATATGTTCACCAAATTTGATAAAATTCTTAACTTTTTGAATTTTTTTGTGTTCTTAACATGGTTTAGCATGGCAACATTATATCGCCTGTACCAAAACTCCTTAACACTGATATTGAAAAAAAATTCGAATGTAAATTGTTCAGAAGATAATGAGTAATGGATAGAAAAAATGTCACAAGCAATAATGACTAGTTATCAGAACTGAGTAAACTGTAAGATTATTGTAATTTCTTTTTAATTTTGAACAGAAAAAATGTCCGATCAAGAGGAAGAGATGGAAAAACCATTCGCTGTTGAGCGGGCGAAAACCGGTCGTGCGAAATGTAAAAAGTGCAAATGTCCGATTGATAAAGATGTGATCAGAATCGCAAAGCTCATGAGCAATCCGTTTGGCGATGGTAAAATGAAGGCTTGGCATCATCTAACCTGTATTTTCGATGTATTCGCTAAACAACGAGCAACAACCAAGAGAATTGAAAATCCATGCGAGGACGTTAGCGGTTGGAAGGATCTTGACGATGATGGAAAAAAAATTGTTCTCGAGAAATTAGAAGAGTTCGAAAACAACGGTGAGTTTGTAAATGAAACAGATAACTGCTATTATGAACCATCCGAAGTTATACTGCGATGATAAGCGTGTACTAATAATCGAAGTATATTATATTATTATATACAGTTAGTTCAGTTTAATAATTAGTTAATTAAGCTTAGTTAGTTTTATCAGAGGTCAAGTTGGCACTTGGATTCAATTAGTTTCTCAGAATTCATATTTTTTCTTTAATTTTCATCTCTACTCAGCTGAATATAGTTATCGATTTTAATTCGAGTGATCAGTTTCAAAAGTGGATTCAAAGATCTCAAATATATTTTTGTCAAGGATCTAATATTTATTTCTCATGGAAAAGTTATGAAAATTTGATATTTCTCGGGAATATTTTTACAGATTCATTTTTAATGAAACATAAAAAGGAATTGGTGAAAAATCGAAACATTTCTTTTTTCAATTATGGAGAAACACGAATCTTGGTGATGAAATTAAAAAAAAAAATGGAATTTTGACCTTTCAGTCATGGAAACAGAACTGAACATTGTTATTTCTATGACATTTAACCCCATCAGAATATTCGGCAGATCAACCAAGCTTTCATACATTGATCGGATAGTCAACTTTTCGACGTAACTGTAGCGAGACATGTAGTTTGAGGTACAATGAGATTGTTAATTAAGGAGGGTGGCTACATACGACAATATGATAAGAATTTAATAAAATTTAGTGATAGCATTCCTTAGCATAAAATGCAATGACACAAATTTTTTCAAATTTTTCGTCTACATAGTTGTCGAATAAGTGGAGTTTACAATATGCAAAAGATATACCTATATATATATCAGAATCATATGCTTACGGATGTAAACTCCAGTGTTTAAATTACTCGAAAACTATGTAGAAGAAAAATCTTAAAAAATTTGTATATTCATATTTAATCCAAAAGAATATGCTCACCAAATTTCATTAAATTCTAATCATTTCGAATTTTCCTATGCTTTTAACATGGCAACATTGTTGTGTGTAGCCAACCTCCTTAAGAGATCTTGCTCTGGCGAAAAAAAAGGTTATTGATGTTGTTGTTTTTTTTTTTTTTTACACAATTTAACGTCATCAAATTTATACGATTCTCTGTCGTCGACCATAGAAGTCAAAACGTTATGATGAACTTGTTCTCTGATTGGTAACACGGTCCGGTGTGTTATTCTCAGAAAGATTGATTAAACGAAATTCGTTTTTCGATGATTCCTTTGTTTTTTACATCCGTTAATTTGACATTTTACTGATTTTTTTTTTTTTTTTTTTCTCTTCTCGATAACCATGTGATCAATATTTATCGCATTGATTTCTCAGCCCCGTTCAAAACTGCAACGAAGAAACAAACAGCGAAGAGAAATGTGAGAGCTCGAAGTCCACCGGCGGATTCCGGCCCTCAGTCAAAAGTTGTGAAACTCAGTCCCAAGGATTCTCCTCCATCAACAACTAGTAAAAAAGATACTTCGAACGATAAGAAGCAGGATGGCAAAAAAGTGATTGTTTCATCGACAATTGACAAAACAACAAGAGACCATTCCTTTCGTGAATTTCGTCGTTTGTGCGCCGACCTATCGAATGCCAGTGCGTATACAGAAAAAACTGCAATTGTCAAAAGAAGACTAACCATGGGAGCTACCGCCGGTAAGTTAAACCACACTACAGCACTGATTTTCTTACTGAATTTCTTTAATACTGTCATTGAGCAAGTTAACCAAAACAACAAAATGTCAAACGTCCTTAAAAATCACTTTAAATCGTCTCAAAAATTTTCAAATCGACCAAGTTGGATTGCTCGAAGAAGATACTTGCACTTGACGTCCACGTAACTAATCAGTCATTCATTTCAGTTTTCTTTTATCCCATTTGTTTTAACAAGTACTTCTAACTAATATAAATGATATTAATAATGAAATAAATGTGATGAAATAATTGATAAATAAAAAAAAATGAATAATAAAGAAAATAAAAAAGAAATATAATAATAATAATAATAATAATAATGAAATTAGTAACAAAGTAGTAGTTTATGATTTACACTGTTAGATCAGTTAGCCGAATGCGTTTTACATTCCAAATGAATGAGGCCCGATATGATAAATCTGTCGTTGTAACCGAACCAGCGTTGTTATTAACAAGGCAAAAAAAAAAAAAAAAAAATAATGTATGACGAATGTGTAATTGAAGATCGGTTATACAATTGCGATCGGTTTTGATTTGAAGCGCGTGTGTGGGCAACAAGACCGTGAATCTCAATACGTTCTGTTCTCGACGTGATAAATTGCTCTAATCACGCGAAAGTGTTATGAGGCTTGAATACCGGATTGAATCGAAAGACGCGTGCTCTCTTTAATCACATGAATAAGAGTTATATATCTGTATAAATGGGTCCATGGTGGTGACGCATTATTTATGAGTTGAGTTGAGCTCGTTCAACGGCTTGTAACGTACATTTCTATATCGATGAATACGCATGGTAACTGAAATGCTTTTTTATTATGATCTTTAACCCTTTTTATGAATCACGAAGAATTTTCTCACTTTACGCATACTCGTAACATATCGTCAGCCCCACTCTGTGCAACGCCGCGTATCAACGGTCTCTTGCTTCTCGTTCTGCGCATGCTCGATTTTTTTTTCGTACATTCGGTCATCATTTTTAACGGCAATTCAAAATTTCATTTAATTTCATCAACAAATTGTTAATCATGTTGAATTAATGTGTTTTTACGTGTAGAGTGTATATTTTTTCAGATGCTGATTGTCCGTTGAATCATTCATTAATTTGTTGGCATGTATAAAAAAAAAAAATGAAAAAAAAAAAAAAAATGAGGGATTCTTGACTGTACTAATCATCGTTTCTGTCGATTGTTTCATCGAATCAATGGCCCGCGTATCGGGTCTTTGAGTGCAAACGTAAACGGGAGAAAACAAAACGGCACCCCTCGAAAGATAGAGAGGGGGAGAGAAAGAGAGAGGAGTAGGTATATTTTACACTGTCGCTTACGACGAGTAAGTAATTAACAATTCATGAGATACCGGAATCGGATACAAGGAAAGCATCAATCAAATCGATTCCTCTCGTCTTCTACCACCCTACAACGGTAGATTTTTTTGCTGCTATTCGTTACCACGGTGAAATGGAATATTTTTTTTTTTTCGGGGTTATCTGAACACGGAGCGAGGGGAATTAAAAACAAATGTAATATAATCAATGACCATATCCGTTCAATGAAACAATGGCGGTTAAAAAAAAATATGTTTGTAAAAACGCGAAATAAATAATAATAAGAATAATTATATGATGATAAATATCCCGTTTTCTCTCTCTCTCTCTCTCTCTCTTCTTATGTTTTATTGTTGACTGTTTTGGTTGTTTTTTCTAATTTTCTATCATTATTATCGCACTTTAGTTGTTCGCAACACAAGCGAGTTTTTTGTCTACCTACTATTCGATGGGAATATATTTTGTATTTGATTTCAAACAGTTCGGTACTTACTAATGATATCGATTGAGCTATCGATGAGTTTCAAGCTTTTCATTCTTAGTTATTTAAATTTTACGGGATCGATTTACTTTTTGATAAAAAATTCCGATGAATTGTGGGCTGTGGTATTGTGGGGCTTCAGAGAAGAATAAATTTCTGGGTTAAAGACAAGAGGTGTATACTCACTTTTCCTTCTGTGCTAATCCGTTCGTAGCTGTTGAATTCTCGTTGACAAAATCGAAAAATCGAAATTTTTAGATGTTTTTCCTTGGTCAATATAGTTATTATGCCACCGCCAAAAAAAGATCGTAGATCGAACACACAATTTAACGACGTAATAAGCGTGATCAGTTCTTTTTCAAATGCAACTCTTCTTGTTGGCTTAAGTCATTTTCGTAGTCTGATAAATATTTTGTTAAAAAAAAATTACTATTAGCAACTACAACAATTGGTTCGTAGGCTTATTGCGTCAATCGCCGATCGATCGATTCACTGATCGAAGAAACACCGAGCAATCTATCGATCGCTTACTGCTTTAAAAACTCCACAACTAACTTTGATTCGTAATTGACAGATGTAAACTATTATTGAACTGCGACGAAGTGAATAATACGAAGAAAAAACAAAAATGGAAATATCTCAAGAGTTTGCTTTTTCTAGAAGTTTAGAGGTCACTGCATTCACTGTTTTGTGACTATTGGCCCAAACGGAGAATCGTGGTGACTTATAAGCTTACTGTCCCCACCGCCCATCACTGATAGTTCATTACGATGACGAGCCCTCTTCATGTGCAGCCAGCTTGGCGGCACCTGATTCTCCCACTCATACTCAATCCTTCTTCAATTTTCCCCCATGAAATCTCGAAGCTTCTCGAGTTATTGACGCATAGAAATAAATCTCCATTGCTCGGCGATAATATGCTTCGAATTGAACACTTTTTTTTTTTATTGCTAATTAACCATTTCTTTCAAGCTGCCAACAAACTGTCTTAACCCTATAAGAAAATTCGTGTATGACATCAAAACTATGAGAATATCCGTAAAATCACCTTTCGAGATTAAAAACATTTTTTGAATTCTCTTTCATATTTTATTAAACCCAGTGCTATTTAAATTTCCCAAATCACATCGACGAGTCATGAACCATGAAATTTGTGGTGGAAGATGGTTTTGGTGGTTCCAGGAAGACTGAATGCGGGGTAAAAAATCGTTGAATCTTGTGACATTTCATACATTACAAACGTTCATTTTTTTTTATAATCAACCAAGTATGATCCAGATTTGAAATATGGGTAATGAAGAAAGCGATGAAATCGAATTTAGCGACTGTATGAAGACATTAGGAAGGACAGAAAATAGTAGACCGAGCTGCAAGCTTATTATCGTTAATGAAGTGGACAACATTGTCTATTCTGACACGATTATTTCGGAAACTCAACGATTTAACTGTTCTATCCACCGGATTTTGGAAAGTATCAACTCTAAAATTGCCACCACCAGTCGAAAGTACAATGATTTTAGACATGGATCATGGTCATCGAGCTCGATAAATTTGTCCAAGTGACGGAAAGAATAGTGTTAGAATAGTGACACACGATCACTGTACTTTTTTGTTTCGCTATCCGAGTAACTGTTCGATTTATGTGTCAAATTGACATCGACAATCGACAGAATAATATTCATTCACAAATGAACTCTTTGGAAAGAAAAAACAAAAAAAAAAGAAATCATTTGACCTTGTACACGTGTTTCCCACTTCACTGTCACCCGACCTCTCGTCGTCAAGTATTAATTTCACAAATTCTCTCTTTCAATATCTGCGAATAACTCCGGATTCAGCATTATCGTAAATGACTTCCATGTTATATTGCATTAATTTCGGGCAATCTATATGACACTAGACCCTAACAGCCGTTGATGACGCAAGTTCCACCCGGACGAACGAAATAAAAAAGTATTCAAAAATGGCCTCCGCTCGATGTATCATCACTCCGATGAGGTTCGTATGGCTGTCCAAAAAACAGAAAGAGAGAAGGAGAAAGCGATTATAATGCCTCGTGAATACATCCGAATTAATTTGACGATTGTCTTGCGCAATAATTGACGTAATCAGTTGTAAATGATTGCAAAAGATTTTATTCAGGGAAGATGAGAAAAAGGATAGGGGTACATGGAGCAGATCGAAACGCCTCGAAAATCTGTGATCTTATTTTATTATTTACATTTTTCATTTTTCATATTATCTAAATGCGGAAACAGAACAAACATCCACGACATATATATATTTTTTTTTCAAATTTTTTTTGTTATAGATATCTGTGAAATAATTTTGGTTCCTCTGGTAAAAGAAAAAAAATTGATTTACCACCAGAACAATTTTAATGCGAGTCAATTTTTTTTATAATGTAGTTTTTTCATCGTTTTTTTAAATTAATTTGGTTTGTAAATAATAATGTTTCTCTATCGTAATATAATCCCGTGATATAATAGTATAAAATCAATCATCAGTATTATTTGCAGTAACCTAGTTGCTACAGACATGTTAAAAGTTAAAACGTTAACTTCTCAGTCATTCATGGATGTAACAAAGGAGTTCGAGCTTTCGGAAAAATTTTGAAACCCAAAAAAATAGCACGCGTGCGTGCTGTAGAAAAGTTGAGACAAGAACATTTTAGCTTAACCCTCAACAAAAATGATCTAATTTATTTATTTAATTGCCCCAAAAATGTTCAAGCTCCTAAAAGAAAAAAAAAAAATTATTCAATCGTGGCAAAAAGTTAGTTGATAAATAGAGAATCTACTTGAGCATACGTGGCCAAGTGCACGGAGCTCATATTTTGTAAAAGCCCCAAGAATTGGTGAACCATTCGGATGATAGAAGTTTAGCATCGTATGTTGAGCGGATACGCACAAATGAGTACTTTTGTCCGGTCTAAAATATTTTTGACTACATAGTTAAGGCTGACAATATTTTGTACTTTCCTCAGTGAATTTATGCGAGAAAATTAGCCACTTTAGCGGACCCTTGTTTTGCAGGAAATATTTGAATGTTCTTTCGTTCGTAAGATAATTTGCCCGATCAAGCCAACTTCCAATTTTTATCGAAAATACCTATTTTCATAAAAATGATCCACTATTCCATACACAGATTGCGATTCTACGGAATCTGTGATTCTACAAATCTCACTGTTTCAGAGACACCGCAATTCCCGACTCACCCTACGATTCTACTAACTCTATCATTTCTCACACACCCTCATTTAAGAGTGAAAAGTTGAATTGGTAATATTGTAAATGAAAATGAAAACAGTAGTTCATGCAACAAGTGCGAAAAGCGACGGATTACGTCGTGCGTGAGGTTGCCTCATGAGCCGGAAGCTTTCAATGCATATTCGCACGAGTACGAGTATGTTTTGCGGCACGAGCCGATAACGAGTGCTGCCGCAATACATGCACGGAGAGAATAAAAAAGGTAAAATGTAAAAACTGCTAAAGCAATCGAAACCGGGGACGACCTGGAATTTTTGAAAATTTGTACAGTACAAAGCATATATTTTCATGTTAATAAAAATCCTTTGTATATCACTGGAAATTTTATTTTATTTTTATGAAAATTTACGCTTTGCACTGTAAAAATTTCTAAACATTCAAGACTCTTCCTGGTCTTTAATTCTGTAACGGTAATTTTTACCTTTCAATTCTTTCGGTGTAAGTACGAATGCGAATATGTATCATAAGTCGAGGCAAAAAAACGTTTGATTCGAGATTCAAAAAATATAAAACAGCACTAGGGTAGTCGAGTAAAACAAAGGATGAATCATCGAAAAATATTCCACTCTCAAGTGAGAAGAAATAAATTATTTGCAGCCGTGGACAAAACTGTTATTCGCGCCGACGCGGTTGAGAAAGCCTTTTTCCACTCCCGTGTAGCGTTACTATTTTTCACCACCCCTTCGAGGATAATTCAACTTCGGTATAGTAAAACGTTGAACTTTCCGCGGGGGTATGGTGGAAAAAATTTATGAGTAAAACAGCTTATGCACCATCGTAATATGACTTTGTGTCATGTTTTTTTTTTTATGAATAAAGAGGGTAAAAAAATATTCAGCCTGACTGCAGTATGGGATACATCAAATCCCAATAATTGCCGAATTTGTTTTGTTTAGATTGATACAATTATAAACTCGATTTATTTGAATTACTTTAAAACCGGATTTATGAAATACGACCGGAAAAATGTAGGCTTCGAGAAAATTAGAGTATCGCAGTGCTCGAGAAGGTTGTATTATATTTTGAATTTTGAACATTTTTTTTTCTGGGAATCGATAAGAATTTTTCACTTTTCTTATACGTGTACTATTACAGCTACGCAATAAATTTTCTCATTTTGATATATGTTGAATAATTTTCCATTCCCATAAAAAACTAGAGCGCGTAATTTGAAATTGTCATTTTCGGTTTTATGTATTTTTTTCGATACTTGTGAATCCGAAGTCTGTTAATCATCGATGTTCTTGAGTTGGATTTTCGATCGATAACGAGGTACTGGTTTCTTAGCATTGGAGTTCGATATCAATCGATCGAAATATTCGATATTCTATATTCTATATATATTCTAATAGTTTACGAATAAAAGAAGTAAAAAATTCTTATCGATTCCCAGAAAAAAAATGTTCAAAATTCACAATATAAGAAAAACTTTTCGAGCATTGCCATACTCCAATTTCCACAAAGCCTACATTTTTCCGGTCGTATTTCATGAATTCAGTATTCATAGTCTCTAAATGTTCGCAAGTTTTTTTCAAATATGTCGAGGAATCTGGCCCCTTTGATGCGAAAAATAATCAGTATGCATGCGTTGGAAATTTTCGTCAGCGAAATTATAGAATCGATCGAAATTCTGGGGACAGTTTTTCTTTAAACTATTGATCAATTAAAATTGATATGTTGCTAGTTTCACTCCGAGCTTTTGTTTTCAAGGTAGGGTCCCCCAATTCGACAGCCACCAAGCGGCCAAGTAGCCAAGTGTGTCAACTCTACATTATATATAAAGATATACGTGAACAATGCGGTGGTGAGTTGCCCAGTGTCGAGTTGACACCCTACCGGTTTTTCTCATAAACAAAAATAAAAAATGATGAACATTAAAAAGTGTAAAATAAAAAAATGTTTTGAAAAAACATAAAAATTTTCGACTGAAAAACTCCTTCACTTAGAGACATCTCCCAACGAAAATCCCGACATCTATTTTTTATTTTACACTTTTTGAAGTTTACTACTATTTTTTGGTTCCATAATTGCATTATAAAAACCTGTATAGCATGGTTTTTTTTATCGTTTTACAGTGGCCTACCCCCTTGAATGATTCTGGAATAGATAAACACAAATTGTACTATCGTAACGTGATTTGGGCGAATATCAATCGAAGGGCAATTGTAAAATGACAAAGATGACGATGTTTACTGTCATTGGTCTATCACTCTATTTTATAATTGTGTCATTGTAATTACTTTCCAAAATTAGTGAAAGTTCTTTCAAGTTTCTTACACTTATTCTTCATTATTTATTTGAAAACTTTTGATGGTCCGAATTAACTGAAACGCAGTAAGAATTTAGCTGTCTACACTGAGAAAAGAGAATAGTTGAATCAACCAAATGGCTTCGTGAAATACGTCCAATGTAATATTCTGTTATACTAAATATCAGTTTCATTAAACAAAAAATATCTTACGTTGATCCAACAAAATCCACGACAACAAATCTCATTTGGTTGATTCAATTGGTATCTTTGTTTAGTGAAATAAAATTAATAATTAGTGCAACTCAACGATTTTTTGAATGAACGAAATATTTCTTTTGACGTATTCTACGAAGCCTTGGTTAATTCAACTAAACTCTTTTCTCAGTGTATATTGACTGGGTTTTTTACAATTTTCCTTGGTCCTCATGCATATGCGATAGTGCATTAGGAAAAAGTCGGTCTAGGCAACATTCAGGGGGCCTGTCGCAGGAACAGGAACACTCAAGTAGGGGAGGGGGTGGGGTTGAAGTGATAGAATAATCTCGTTAATAACGGAAAAGCTATACGCCACGAAAAATAAAAAGAAAAAAAAAATTACTCAATAATTACTCAATAATTTCGGCTATGACGTTAACTGCAAGTACAGCAAATCTGCTCAACGAAGCAGGACTGCAGTCCAACGCTACGAGATTCTTAGAAAAACCGCTCGAATATATCAAGAGGAAAACTTGCCAATAGAAATGAGATACAAAAACACGTTGAACACATCCGAGAACGTACGGGTATAAATAGGTTAGTATTATGGTGTAAAAAAAATTAAAAAAAAAAACGTTAAGGGAGTTCATCGGGTACCGAGCAAGTCAAAACCCAAAACTGTCACGACTAGCGTAGTTGGCTCAGTATACTTTAGTGTCTTTAACCTCTAAAGTTTAACCTCCTTCTTCGAGACAAATTAATTTATTCCGAACCTCATAAGTATCGAATGGATTTTGTGAAGTGGTTAAAAGATTTTTTAGATATTTTTTGAGCATTTATAAAAGTTTCGTATGAAACTGTTTGTCAATGCTTGCGAATTTCATGTTTACAGACGGAAAAGCCACAGAAACGCATAAGGAACCGTGTTAAATAGGGAAATATGTTTTTATTAATTTCTCTCAAACAAAGTATTCCAAGGACCTGAAATTTTGACAGGTGATCTAGTTGATATTGATAACTGTATTCAAATTTTTTAATCAATATCTGTTTGTTAATTCGATTACCAGATGAACTCCCTTAAAATCGTCACTTTTATATTTCGGATGAATGATTAATTCTGCTGTCTTATAAGACATAAAAAAAGTTCTCTTGTGTGATAAAGCATTGACAAAATTCGAATGAAATGGTCAACTGCGCAGCCAGACTATTTGCCCTCGTAATAGATATTGAAATTGCGTGAGATATGACATCGTCGGTTGATACCGTGAATAAAAACAAATAAAAAAAAAAAAAAGAAACGAATTTCTCATTGGGAGCACCATGACATCTGGCACGTACCAACATCAAACGAAAACCGTACGCGTGGGCAAACTCTTTTCGATTGGCCTCGCACTCGTTGTTCTCCATAAACAATTTCTCGAGTACAAAACATAAAAAAAGGAGAGAAAAAAAAAATCCGGGACTTATATTTTTACAGATGCGATTCATGTGTGTGCCAGCGCCAAATACCTTGACCTCTTTAACCCTCGGAGAGGCGTCTGAGCGGATTTCACACATGAAGTCACCGCCTCATTTGTTCTTCGATCTCCATACGAAAGTCAAACGCGTATTTATTGTCATTGATATATATATATATATTTTTTTTTTCGTCTCGAGATATACAGTACGTGTAACTATACTTATTTGCATATATAAATATATAAATAAGATTTAAAATTGCACGTTGAAACATTACCAGTTTTAGTATATCGGAGTAATTAAATTCTGGCGTAAAAGCTATCGAACTCGTTATCCTTTTCTTTGACGCCTTGAAAAAAAGAAACGGCACATGTTTGATACGAACGAACGTTTTTTTTTTTCATCAACACTATTTTTCTCGTGTTAAATTTCTCGCGCGAGGGCATATCTCTTTAAAACAAAATGGCAAAATTATGATGCGACGTTCGGACTTGAATAAAAAAAATTAAAAAAACTCATTCCAGAATATTTTATTCTCATGATCCAGCTGCTTATCAACTGATATGAGCATTTTTTTTCTCCAATCTTAGCTTTATCTGAATCAGAGTATTTCCTGATACGTACTTCCGCTTGACACGGATTACGGTCCAGCTGTCATTCATTTTTTTTTTCCGTGAATCTCACTCAATATATTTATTTAAAAATTCAACGTCGTTCCAACGATAAAAAAAAAAAAACTCCTTTTTCATTAATTATACTCGATAACAAAATCAATGCATCATTATAATGACACACTCTACATCAAAGAAAGATAACACTAGATCACTCAACCTCATATACATGGTGCCATCGAGTGACCATAACGTTATATGTGGTGTTCGATAATTGAACTACTCTTATTTTCATCCTTGATGTCACCGTATAATTTTATGTATTACTAGCTGTGGCTGCGGGCTTCGCCCGCCGGATATCTAGCAGGTGCATCTAGCTGTGTGCATTCACGAAAATGAATTTTTTTTTTTTTCAATCTTATTTTGGAAAATCTTTCATGAGGTACAGGGTAGGATAGACACTGCACCGGTGGGTGATTCTTACTCGTTGAAGACACATAGGGAAATTGAATTCATTAAAAGTTTACAAAGGACAAATTGAATAAAAAATGTACGTATGGGTCACCCGACCTCTTTTGATTTGGCAGAAACTTTTTGATCCTTTTCTACGCTAATAAAAAGGCGTTTTTCAGAATTTTTTCAAATTTTTTTACCCGATCGGGTTTAAATGTGGTTGATTTGGCGTGGAATGCTCCGTACATAAACAAACGCTCCTGAAAATTT
Organism: Campoplex capitator; assembly: GCA_037576405.1. Taxonomy (NCBI): domain Eukaryota; kingdom Metazoa; phylum Arthropoda; class Insecta; order Hymenoptera; family Ichneumonidae; genus Campoplex; species Campoplex capitator. The sequence goes on from JARBWI010000002.1 coordinate 7,807,970, forward strand.
GCAATTTCATCCAAATAATTGAAAGCGATTACATAGGTGTACTCGCGACTTTACCAAGAACCGAGTTTTTCTGAACATGCATCATTGTGGCGGTTATAATTTCATCAGTTTTAGATTCTATGAGGATCACAAAAAAATGTTAAAATTTTTTTTTGTATTCATATAAAAAAAAGTATTATTAAGTTACATGCGCTATATTTTTAAGATTCTTTTTCAATTTCAGACATAATTCTCCAGTTTTCTTCTGAATAAAATAATCAAACGGGAGATTTTTATTTTTTTAATTTTTCATCATTTCATTTATAATCCTGTAATTTTTTTTTCTATAACGTATGTAGCATTCAGCCAGTGCTAATTTCGTTCATTTTCCAATTTTCTTCAAATTACCAAATCGATTTTTTCGTTTATCGATAGTATTTAACTACCGATCAGTTTCGAAATTAGAAGATTGAACGAAATCGTTAAACTTCTTTTTTTTTTTTTTGCATTTCTATAAAAATCAAAATGAAGAAATTTAGTAAAACCACAAATTCAGTTTGAATTATGATCTTTAATTTCGTGAAAGATTCGTCGTAATCGGTTCAATGGTGTTCGATTGAAAAGCGGACAAACTTCTTTTAGCGAACAGATTTATATATATATAGAGAAAACAATTTCCTTTAATACGTCACTGTATTAAAAATAAGTGTATTCCATCAATTCGGGTATATTTTAACATGACGCCCGTAGACCAGGCCATTGACCTTTCCGTGCAGAATAAATTTCTTAATTATTCCACGCTCCAGTTTGGTGTTGAGAATCGTCTTCCTGGAATGGTCGCAATTCTAGTTTCATGGGTCAGCACGTGTATAGTGAAGGCTTTTAAAATTTTTTTTTTTTATTCAACTTGGCTTTGAGCCGCTACCGCGGATGATCACAACATCAGCCCCTCCAGCTTTGGAAACCGAGTTCTTAAAATGGCAATAATTTTTTCTCTCCACTTGCACATCAGTGTAGTTTAAATAGGTCAAACGTCAAATAATTACTTCTTGGAAAAAGATGCGCGTGACTGCGTTATATTTGATTATGAGGCAGAGAAATACCTTTGGATTGGCAGGAATCTGGTTTTTTTTTTCTGGATGACCGTTAGCTTATCAATTTGATTAATTTAGGTGTTTCTTAGTATTATTTTTTCCTATCATAGATATATTATATATTCAAGCATAAAATTGCGACTATTTGATTTTATGCGCGGATAAAATTAAATGCTCCGATTATAGTATTCCAAAAACATTAACACGAAATAAAAATTTATTCGCAATTTCGGTAAACATTTGGGATCAATCGCCTCATACCATTTGTTCATTTTTTTCTGTTTGCGACAGAGAACGTAGCTGCCGAGGATGAAGAAATGCGAAAACCCTTTACCGTTAAACGATTAAAAACGCGTCGTGCAAAGTGCAACAAATGCAAGTCAACGATTTTCAAAGATACAATGAGAATCGGTAAATTTATTGACAATCCTTTCGGTGAGGGTAATTTGAAAATAATGTTTCATGCCGATTGTTTGTTCGAGTTATTCGCGGAGGAAGCAGAAACTTCGGAGAAAATTGAAAATCCGATCGAAGATGTGACTGATTGGGATGAACTTGATATCGAGGATAAGGATATTATTGTCAAGAAAATGAAGGAATTGAAGAATATTGGGAAGATCGGTAACAATGGTAAAGTCATATATGTTGGGCCACCGTTATAACGAACGCTTTGGAATTTATCGTGAACCGAATAAACCAGGAGTATATGCAACGCCAATCTTTGTGAGAAATCATAGTTCTGAATATCGATTCCCATGAGAATAATTAAGATAGTTTGAAACCTAAGAAATCGTCAAATTATTTTCTTTACATAAAAACACGAGAGCAAAGACACAACTCAGTTGCAGCTCTAAATAGGCATTTTGAAAGTACCACGATAATGATAACATTCAAAATAACCGTGACCAAAATAACCAAAAAAAAAAAAAAAAAAACATCAACTCTGAGTTCATATTATATTTATATCCGCTATCGAGCGAACGAGCGAACGGGCGAATGTGCGAACGAGCGAATGAGCGAGCGAACAAGCGAACGAACAAGGGTGGGTAATGATCTGTATCAGTTCATCGGATTGCCGAATGGCTAGCAACTTGATTTTTCCATCTATATAGATGTACTGTACCTCGCTGGATAATGATTTTGAACTTCCAATCTCATATTCATTCGCAATTGATATTTAAAATCAATAACTCGAAATATTCTTCATATCGACACTTTTCGAGAAAGAATAACGAGTAAATAGATGATTTTTAACAGCGATCATTATTGTTATAATTATTTTCATAATAGGTTATTTTCATCATGGTTATTCTGGCCATCGGTTAAAATAAATAATGGTAAACGGTTAAAGTACTAAAATAGTAGGGCCCTTTTTACCGTGGTTATTTGAAAAAATGTTTGGGCCATTAGTCACCGACAACTTGATTTCATAATTACAAAAAACAATGAATTTTTGTATACCCGAGTTTTGAATTGAGCGAAGTTTTTTTAACGTTACGTGATCGAATTTTTATTTTTTTTTCTCTGCAAATGAATATTAAATCCCAATAAGTTGGTGCAAATGAAAATTGGGCAAGCTAAAATTGGGCTTATTGAGGAATGACTCTCGTACATTGGTATTTTATCGGGATGAGAAAATCATAACATCATTTATTTTTTGTTTTGTTTTGTTTTTTTTTTTGCGACAGAAAATAAGTTGAATTCGGAAAACAAAAAAGTGAAATCACTCGCCGTTGAGCGAGCCACGACCGATCGTGCGCACTGTGGAAAATGCAAATGCCCGATCAACAGAGGGACAATTAGAATTGCTAGGCGCATAAACAATCCATTTGGCAAGGATAAAACAAAAGCGTGGCATCATGTGACATGTATATTGGATGAAATTGACGAACAAATTTTACCACCACAAAAGATCGAAGATCTTAACAGTGATCTTAGCGCATGGGAGAATATTGATGACATCGACCAAAAAATTGTTATCAAGAAACTTAAGGAATTCGAGAACTATGGTAAGGCTTCACTTTCCATTAGGCAAACATTACGTGAGGGGAGTTGTTAATATTATGAATAAAGAATACGTAATAAAAATTAGTTTCAGAGTTTGGTGAGAAAGACGTACTCAATGTACGTCAAAAGCTTTTAAATCTTATTAATTATATTTCAAGAAAGGGGGGGTACAAAAGCATTTACGAGATGACGCAAAACTTTAAATCATCTTGATCCTCTGTCAATTATCAAGTTCATAATAACTGATGAACTCATACGAATTTTATACCGGTTGAACCATTCGTGACCCACGTGCTCTATTTTTATACAAATCATTTGAAGAATGTGTTCCGGATATAATTAAGGGGGTCACATACGTCCAGTGTCAACAAAACGAATTTTCATTATTTAAGGTATACATTATAAAATAAAATAAAATATGGATTCCTCATTGACCTTTCGATGCATGAAAACATTCATTTCTCATTTTTTTTTCCAAACATTTTAACCTGTCAGCGATCGCGCTACTCGTACTTTAAACATTGGTCACGTGATGAAAGATTTCCCATCGGTATCGATTCAACTGTTTAATTCGATAAATAAGAACTTGAAAATAATTTCGTCGCAGTGATTGTGGTTTTGAAACATGTTTTTTCGTTGGAATCCTTCGATGCAATGATTATTGACACTTCAAAAAAATATGAATCAATTAATCATTTGAAAATTAAAATAATCAACGAATTCTGTTTCGTCTATTGTACAGGAGTATGAATTCGGTGAAGATGTAAAAAAATTTTTATATTTATACCATTCAAATTTTTTGAGTTATCATCGTTTCAATAAAAATTTAAGAAAAAGTCTCATAACGCAACTACTGACGGGTTAGAACGATATTGGACGTTGTTGGCAACGCTGGCAAAAAATGCATCCTCGTTGTAAACCTGATAACTCATGCAGGCATGGGTGAATCTTGAAAAATCTAGCAGATTCTTGTAATATAATACTTATAGTAACGTGCAGTTAATCAGAACAATTTTTTTAAATTTCGAAAACATCAGCACGTTCTAGTATTCCAACGTTGATATGCATAAGAAATGCCAATTAATAATTGTTCATAAAAAACATTTTGCAAATTGAATATCAAAGAATAGCTCGATAGATTATCGGTGAGTGATTTCGGAATAATAGCAGAGCGATCGAAAAGTATTCAACGCTGTGGAAAAAGAAGTAAACAAAAAATATTATCGAAAGAAAATGTGCACACTACGGTCGGGTGAACCGTGGACAAGCCTCGGTGTAAATATGGTCATATACATCTTCACAACGTCGTGATCCGGTGGGACTTGTAAATAAGTACTTTCCCTGTATTCTTGGAGGCTTCAAAAACACCAAGTCTTAACAAATGTCAATTTTTTTTTAATTTCGGAAGTATTACACTTCTCGACACTCAATGAATCCTAGCTTTATCACAATCTGTACTCAAAAATATTTTGTACATGATTTTAGGATGGAAAACATATAAAAATTAATGCAATCTTACTGCTGTTTTCTGCACTGGAATTGCTGAACGGTGTCGAGAAAACTGGTGCAACCTCAAGTACGAAAAAATGTCAGATTTTTTCAACGCTACAAGTCAAACAAACTTTTGAATGCATACAACGAGACAACATGCACGTGGTGTGAGCTGGAAGGCTTCGAACAAACAAGATAATTATTATGGTCATTTTTCGACCCTTCTCCTGACCAATAATAGCTTGGTATTGGACATCACGTGGTACCAGGAGGAAAAAAATAATAACGCTGATTGTTTCCAAAATTTCCCCGTTGCCATTGCAAGGTAACAAACAAAAAACTCTTGACAACTTACCCGGGAGTCAAAAACGTTGAACTTTTGAAAAATTACTGATATAATTGAGTCCTGCTGGTGGAACGTGCTGTTAAATAGCAAAACAACTATGAGTCATCTCCTGATGTTTTTATTTCGAGCTTTTCTGTGGTAAACTTTCTTTTTTCGCACCAAAGTAATTTCTCGACCAGTTAATTGGCAATTAAAAAAAAACTTTTATTTGAAACACCCTAATCAACATAGAAATAAACGATGCAAGTAGTGTGAAAAAGTGCAATGATCTAATTTAGTTGTATCCGACAGTAAACACATGAAATTACCTGCTCATCTTACAATAAACAAAGTAAATTTTTCCTTCAAACCGATAAAGTCCAACATTACAATAAAAAAAATTAATCATTTTTCGAATAAAAGTCTTTTCGTGTTGAAAGTGAATAACAGAGTGAGAGAAATCTGTGACGATGTTTAAAAATTCCAAGAATATTGTAATGATCCAATAGTCGGAATATTGCGTATTTTATTACGAGTATTACTCGGAAAGCACTTCGAGGTGAAGATACACATGCGCATCCATATACATATAGATAGCTAAAACAAAGTGTCAGAGTATGATTTCTCGCAGTGTCAACTGTCGTCGTGTCTCCCAACGAGAATTACAAGTACGCTGAGTGAACTCTTACTATCGAATTCCATGATATGTTCGACGCGTCCGAGTCATATCACCCCTTCCCCCTCACCTTTGAGCATCAATACCGAAACGTTTAGGTATGACAGACGACCGGGTATACGTACAAGCTCCCAGATAATACGTTATTTAAGAGAGATTTCAGTGTAAACAAATCATACATGCACGCATCTCGCAATCAACATGCTGCATTCTCCAATAATGAACTCATTGCATATACAGCTTATGTTAAATACCTGCGACAGCTATTCTCCATTTTTTATTTATTCCATTAGAGCTCGTATCGATAAGTTGCGATAACTCTGTTAAATTACTTGAAAATTAAAAAATTCGGAACATTTTTTTTTGATGGCGTATCCCCCGATAAAAATTTACATATATCGTCTGATAATTTACGAGATTTTTCTGGACAATTCTGATTGTAAATTCCGTAACCGAGTTGGCAAATCGAATGCAATTCGATAACATTTTCATGACTGTGTGAGATGGTTTTTTTTGTTCGTGTTGATCGATTACAAAATTACTGCATCGATTGTGAAAAAAGTGGAGTTTAACTCCCCAACGAATTTTATTGAAGATCATGTTTTATGTTATTGATCAATCTCATAATTTTCACTTGTGTTTGTGCTCTTTGCTAGCATAAATCAGAAAAACAACTTGGTCCTTCTTTTTAGATGTTAAAATCAAAAAGCGAATGATCTTTATCTGATTTTATAGGGATTTCTCAGGGGGTACATAACCTCTCATTAAAAACTAGTGAAAAATAATGGAAGGTTTCGAAGAACTTTTTTTAGGAAACCCGCGTTAAATGTGCTGAAAAGACTGTTGACCTTCAGTGGTACATGTCATAAATAATCAATACGATTTTCATAATTCGAATTCTTTCAACGTTCATTTGACTTATCTTGACATCTTGACGAAGCCAAAAAAAAAGGACAACAATCTAGGGACATCGTTAGAACTCTTCACGAGATGATTAAATTTGAAAAAATCGGGAAAATGCTTAGGCATTATGAGTATGATTATTACACTACAAAGGAAACAAATTTATTTCCTCAATTGTAATTATAGGTTGAAAGTTGAAAATAATGTTACTATAAACAAAAGTTTTTCTGACGTTTATCAGAAGAATGAATAGATGAATCGAAATTTACGATTTTGCGTAGCTTAAAGTCGTTTGTATGTAAATTTTTTGGATTGGCGATCTTAAAGAAAAAGAATACTTGATCTTAAATAAATTGAATTGAAGATCTTGAAGAAATAAAGCTCAAAACAGAATATTCTTGAAATTTTTGACAATGAAAGTATAGAGGAAAAAACTCAATCGATTTTTTCGAGAATTTAGGTGAGGTTACCCTTAAAAGTATCACGATGACCGATCTCAATTTATCCTCATTGTTTACTTATACAGCCTCTCTTATTCGCATACGTCGATAGATATTACGTTTTTCCAACTTCGGTGGAAAGCTACTGTGTCATTGGCACTGTTGGCATTTTTAACTGTGTGATTTTGTTTCAGCGCGATTAGCGTCAGTTGTCCCATATTATGCCGAGTGTATATACTCACAACAGATCGTCAAATGACATCATATCATGCGCAATTTCTGATGGCACATATTACAACGTATTTGTTCCGGTACAACCACATTTTTTCGATTTTTCAAATGATTTTTGTCAACAAAATGTAAATTGATTGTTTTTTTTTTTTTTTTTTTTTTTTTCTCATTTAAAATTCAATCGTAAATGCTTGTGCCAGTATCGTCAATACCACGAGATGCTGCAAGAAAGCAATTGAAAATTTTCGATGATTTCAGATTCATCACATGTTTTTATTACGTTTTTATCACGAAATTCTCAACCAACTTTCAGGACTTGGTCCAATTTTGAAATGACATGTTTAAGCTGTAAATTCGTAGTTGAACTAACGATATTATGGCTGTTAAAGTAAGATTCGATTTCAAGAATTATCGAGTCATTAAAATGTTGATTGAGGAGTGAGAATCGGGTGGCCATTGCTAGACAAGTAATGAGTGGAAATGGAGACATTTTTTTGGAAATATTTATTGGACGAAGTATGTAAGAGGAACCATCATCAACGCGGTCTTCGATCCTTTTTTCGAGTTCAATGTTCCTCAGTTACGATAGCGCTATCTTGCAAACCACTCTGCTGAACGTCGATTAGCCTCGTGAAGTTTTGCCCTTTGATTGTGGACAATCTGACAAAATTCTATAAAACTTGTCAGGCAAAATCCATTGCTAATTAACAGATAAATAAATGTTCAATTTTTATCGGATAGTTTAACGACTTCCAACCTCAGCTGTGACGTCATCCATTCTGATTCATTCTGCATTTATTTACAATCTTTGACCCTGTCGTCTATTTAGTTTTGCTCAGCGTTGCTGTCGATCGTATATGGTAAAACGTGCAGAGGGGCTTTTATGTGCGAACCGAGAGTTCGTAGAGCCGATGCCACGCAGTCTGCTTCGTTGCTTTATCATTTTCTCACTCGTGGCCTCTTGATAGCTGAGACGCTGTTCACATTTCAAAACAATTCGTGCTAATGCTCTTTGATGCTTCGCCTCCTCTTTTTCTTCTCCTCCTGCCCCCTAGACTTTTTTTTTTTTTTTTTTTCATTAGCTCATCTTTTCGTTCTCGTTAGTACGTTGAATGGCATTACATACCCAACTTTGTGTGTGGCGGTATTGAAAACATAACTGCGCAACTAAAATCTTATACCGGTTATCGAGGAGATGAAAAAATATATTTCTCGAGGATTTCAATAAATCTAATATCCACTGTCAATTGCTTATTATTGTAAGTTTTATATATATCCAGTGACACGAGTAATGATGCATTCGTCAACTACGACTTATGCTCTGTTTTCTTCAAGTTCTGAGCTTCGATGTCAAGCATCAGTTTTCATGACTCTGCAAAAGTCTGTCTTAATGTTTTGAATCTAACGTTTAAAGCTACGTTACGATATGTAGAAATTTGATTAGTCATTAAGGAGGTGACATAGCTTCTAAAAACTTCTGGAAGTTATAAACTAATTGTCATTCTGGTATATTGTTAATTGCAACGAAAAATGAAATTGGGAGGGTGATTTCGTGGTGCAGGGATGCTTCATAACAGTTGAATGGCATAACATTGAAGTCTGCAGATGAGATTGTCATGCAGAGTTGGATGAAGCATCATTTAGTCTCGAGACGGATTTGAATGTTTTTTCAAAGTTGTCATTGAAGCATGGGAAATTTAATTGTTATTTGTCAACGACGTCGGTAGCTCTCGATAGCTCTGTGACGGTATAAAACTTCAAAGTAAATATGGGTCCGCTATTTTCTACGTTCCGGAGTTGACTCTTCGTATGCTACTTATGATTGTTGGTGAAATAATTGAGGGGTGCAGAGAGCCAAAAAACTAAAATGGAACAATGAGAACAGTTCGAGACGATCAGAGAGAAAAATTTTATTCCTGCCTCGTTTTAAAAACGAACATTTTAAATGTTAACGCCGAATTACCCTCGGTAATTGGATCTCTTGGTTCGCTAGAGCGTAAATTCGATAAATAATGAAATTCATCGAAATGTCTTTCGTGCTGAATATAAATTCAGAGATTCGGGGAATACGAAAACATTGTGAGCATCCACTACGGATTGCGTCATTTGCACTGATCACCCATTACAACTCTTAAGAAATAATCGTTGTTTTCTTCGTTGAGTATTTTTTGTTCCCCATCGATTGACCCGCGTCGCTAATGGATGGTGATCAATGTGTATAAAGCTCCGGAGAATGATGATGACAAATGTGATACGAGCGTGTGAGATTTCTCATGACTGCTTTGGTATAAATAACGAGAATTAATAAGTTCTCAGATTGACCAGCAGCCGCATGGCCATCAGTATTACAAAAACAAAAAAAAAAAAACAAAACAAAAAAAAAAGAAAAGAATACATTCACAATAAATCTTGTAGATATATTCGGAATGTAACTGTGCCAAAGCCACAGTGACTTTCCACTAACTAACAAATAACAAACGACAAATATCGATCTTCGCAAGAGCAACATTAGTATTTTTATTTCGTATGTGTGTAGCGTGTATTAATATAAAATGTCGAGGACACGAAGAAGCAAGAGCAGCATATAGTTAGTTGTGATCGTTTGAAAGTTCGTTATCATTACGAGATTTTCAATCGTTAGCGACAAGTATGTTCGTTGTTTACCTATGCGTAGTAATGAATGTCTTGTGCATACATTGGACAAAAAAAATTGTTCAAATTGGGAAAAAAAATCTCTTTTGTTGGGCGAAAAGTTAGAAGATCCAACAATTTTTTTTGTCGAATGGCGAATGATTTAGTTCATTCAATTAAATGATAACATTTTTTTTATAGATGAATCAACTAAATGACCGAAGCTGAATGATTTTGATTGAATGACTGGTAATATTTATTTGCTTGTATGTGTAAATACTTTTTAGTTGCTTTAATAAATGTTTGTTTAAATCTCAATTATCAAATTGAATGAAACGGTAATCGTTCGGATGAATAAGTTTATTTTGGTGATATTTTGTTTCATCAACCCTGAGAAACAACGTTTTTTCTTTCTCAGAGTGTTTTCATTGATTTTAATCTCGATCGAAGCAATCCTCTTGCGTCTTCTATTCCCATACAAGACACAATACAATTATATCGTTATTGTGATTGCTGGAATTTAATTACATAAAAGAGGTATGGGCGTTTCTGAGAATCTACCTTAGTAACGTCCATGATTGTGGGCGTTATCACGTGAGATCCTTCTATAGTTATACTATCATAATTCTAATATAGTAATCACGTGCCTCCTTAGCAAGGTATATTTGGTTAAAACTCATCAAGCGCAAAGCAGATTATACTTCTCAATCTCTTCTCAAAATCTCTTTCTCTTCATTAAATGTATTGCTCAGGTTCACCCGTCGCTGTTACGAACACCATTTTTCGATAATTTTTGAAAAGATGCACGAAAATGAATTTCCATTATCAATGTTTCTTGAAGTGCTCAAGGTTTACCAAAAAGAATTTAAAAGCCTCGCTAGTCGAGCATACCTTTATTACACTCATACACGTCATGTTTACGAGCATTGTCATGAACTTCGTTTTCAACACTGGTTTTCGGTGGATATTGCAGAGTTTTTTTTTCCTCCATTTTCGATTGATTCAGCACTGAGAAAAGAGAATTGTTGAATCAACCGAATGGCTTCGTGAAATACGTCCAATGTAATATTCTGTTATACTAAATATCAGTTTCATTAAATGAAAAATATCTTACGTTGATCCAACAAAATCCACGACATCAAATCTCATTTGGTTGATTCAATTGGTATCTTTGTTTAGTGAAATAAAATTAATAATTCGTGCAACTGAACGATTTTTTTAATGAACGAAATATTTCTTTCGACGTATTCTACGAAGCCTTGGTTAATTCAACTGAACTCTTTTCTCAGTGTGGATCACCAATTTTCCATAAAACAGGCCTTAACCGGTTTTCGATTTCAATTGTAAGCGCTTCAATTATTTTTTATATATGTGAATTCCTTGCTTGTATCATCGTTGTCAAGACGTTTGGTCGGGATTGACTGAAAGTATCGCTAAAAGTTGACGCACGCATTTCCGGAAATGCTTAGCCAGACTTATGTCGCACGACACGTGGATTATAATAATGACACAAGCTTCAATCTATCTTATATGATATAATATAATGATAACGAAAAGAAATGATGATAATTTTATGGTAGGTATATCGTTTAGCCGACAACAGGGGCGTCTGAGAGTCTAGTACGTCTCTTGAGTGCACGCGTCCCCGGACCTATGCGTATTACAGGCTGTCCCAAAATCCGTTCTCAAAATGAGAAAAGTGAGTTACTTAGACATTTCGAACAACACAATTTTCCAATCATCTATGAATAGCCCATCACAGAAGATCAAGGCTTAAGGTATTAAAAGTAACAACAGCCTGTAAGGTATTGAAAACATTGTCCAAATTCATTACTCATTTTGTCTCTTAAAAAATTTTCTTATTCGCAACACCAATTATAAGAGTCGTGCAGCATTTTGTGCAGCTCTGAAACTAAATTTAAAATCTCGATTCACTTTTGCAACATAGACACCAAGTGTCTGCCTCAATGATGACGTTGGTAGGGTTTTTGGCTTCACGACTTCAGTTTTAAGCTTCAGATTTGTCTGTCCATCGAATTTCTCCTTATTTTTATCAGCGTAATATGGTGTTTCTGGAAAAATCACATTTTTGCCATTACAGATGTGGTTTTTGTGCAAAATATTTTGCAATAATAACAATAGACACGTTAGGAGAAAAAGTTTAATGAAGAATGTGTGAAGCCCTTAGGGTGTGAATAGGCACACGTGAGGACAGACATGATTATGAGATGCCTGATGGAACAGCAATTCAATTCACACCATCAGCTTAAAACGGTTCATATAACGGTGTCTTTGAGTAAATTAGTCGTGACAGGGTATCTAGATAAACGGCGTTCATTGGAATCTGTAAGAAAAAAAAAAGAAAAAATTTTCTAAACTCGTAATATTGATGTGAATCTTTAAACAATCTGTATATTTCGAATGGAACAAGTTTACGCTGCTTTTTTTATGTATATGTTGCATGTACATATCCATGAATGTGGTTCTGTATCTCTTATTTTCGAACTTCATATCCGTCTCCGACAGGCAATTTGATTATTGAATATTTATAAAACAAGCATGCGATCGGGGTCCAATGTTTTATCCTCATGTCTTATCAGCTCGTAATTTTCCACTGCTTCATGATCAAAGCTGTTACTGGCGCGCGCGCGACCTCTCGCAACCCCATGCATTACTCCCGCGATGAACACAACACACAAATATTGCACACTTTTTTTTTTTTTTTTTTTTACTCGTCGATGAGAATACAATACGTGCAACAGAATTACGATGTGAATATTTTGCCATTTCCTTGATGCAGTGGGACAAATAATGTTATCATCACACAATAATTTCCAATCATTTTAACTTCGTCCATATAAATTATTGCGATTTACATGTGCCAGAAAACGTGGACACTGAATAGCCTGAAAGCCAGGAGAGTTTTCGTTTTCAGATGTTCTGACTGTCGATCGAACAAATATATTTGAAATGCTATCCGTACTTGTCCAAGAGACACTTTTACTTCATTCATACCGTATTTCTGATTCTTCTCGAATTATTTTCAACATTTTTTCTTCAATGATCCAATAAAAATAAGGAACCGCAGTAGTATTTTTAAATTAATAAGGATTTCTCCGGTTATTCTCAAACTGAGAGTTTCCGCCATGTTAAAATTAAGAAAAAATCGGAGGAATGCGCTATTTTTGTCAATGACAATCACAGATTTTTTCACTCGTTTCCAGGTATATATAGTAGACTAAGAGTCATTGAAAAAACTCAAATCCTCGAACTGCAGGATACCCATATCTATTTTTTCTCACCTAATTACGTAATGATTGTATTGATAGGTGTTCTGGAATACAGTCGCTTATTTTTCCGCAATCATTGGATTGAGAGTATTCATCCCGAATCTCCAATCGAGATGAACTTGTTGGTTACATGTCAAGAGAATAAAAGTAATTACTGTAGTACATGCTAGGCAAATGAGTGCCAAATTTTCACAATGATTTTATACCCATTTTAGTGAATTTATTAAACCACTTGTTGTGGCATCTAGCAGGCTGGCTTTTTTTTTGCATTTCTGCAAATATCAAGAAATTGATATTTCTTAAAACCACAAACACACTTTAAATCATGATCTTTAATCTCGTGAAAGATTCATCCTAATGTCAATTCGAAAATCTAATAAAATATAATAATAAATAAATAATAAAATAAATAGATAAAAAACAAGATTTGAAAAAGGACAAATGTGTTTTTCAGCAAACAGGTTTATATACATAGAGAAAAGATAATGAAAATGAATTTTTCAGACAATGTGACTTCTTAGAATACAAGCAAATATCCATAATGACATATTCTCATTGGGATTGTAAAAAAAAAAAAAAAAAACCGTATTTGTTAACCCATTTTTCAATCATCACGTCTTACTTTGTTTCTCAGATGATACTCTACGAACGTAGATTTATTTCAAAAATTTCTTCTCTTCAGAAGTTATAGCAATTTGTTTATGATAGAGTGCTTTCGTTAAATAAATAATTAGCTCCAATACCAGTAACGATCGAGCTTCGCAGGAATCCATGTAGTGAATTTGGAAAGAATATCTCGAAGAACAAAATAGACATGGTACAATCGTACAATCAGTTAAAAATTACGGATTATTCTTCGAAAAATCTCAATGGACATTTGATATCGTCAATATCTGCACTTAACAGTTGATGGTTTTTGATGCATATCTATCGTCTCCAATGTTTTTCTGTTTTACTAACACATGTGGTGATACAAATCCACAGAAACTGCATTCAATGGGTGCACTAGACTTGGCCTAAAACAATTGTGAAAATTTAATATTGATCATTTGACTAGCATGCTGTACAGTAGTTCCCTTAAAAGGTGAATTCCACTCCGAACAAGACCCGCTGATCAATACACGAACCTATACAATAACCTCTTTTTCCAGAGAAAAAAGAATCTAAAAAATTCTAAATCTCGATATCTGAATATTGAACGATTGTTCAAATATCGAAACGTTTCAATACATTAAAACCTATTAGATTCTAATAAAAACTCTTTAATATTATTGAAATTACAACTATTATACAGTAGTTGTTCTACAAAAGTAAGAACAAAAAATAATTATGAAAAAAATACCGACACTTAGAAAATTCGAAACGATAAATATCACTTGAAAAAACAGTCTAGGAAGGAGGTTACTTTTTTGCGGATGAAACATGAATATTTTTATGATATCACATACACTTGCACGTAATATAACTGAATTATTCGTCATTGATGTTTCAGATGGTTTCCAGGGTGATGTTTTTCTATGGTGCAAACTTTTGTTGCCCGGGGCTGTCAAGAGAATTTATAATCTTCAAAGCAAACAATTGATCAAATTATTTGCACGATTGTTTCGGCAGAATGAAGATGAGATGTTGGAGGATCTGGAGCAGGGTGACGTTGCTGAAACCATTAAAGTTTTTTTCGAAAAGAGTACAGCCGTCACACCAAATTCCCAGAGTCTCCTTACCCTTCAAGAGGCAAGCACTTTTCACTCCATTCTTTATCTCGTGAGATAACATACGCCCAGTACTCAAAAAGTTTTATTATTCAGGCAGTTTTTCAAGATTGGAAAATACAATGGATTGTGAATTTTTCTTACACCCGTTTCAATACGACATTCGTCATTGTTTACATCGATAGTAAAAAAAATATCTATTTTCTTTAATCCAACTTTTTGATTAAAAAAAAAAATTTCTTATTCTGCTAGTTGTCAATAGTTTTCCAGAAGTCTTATTGCCAAGTATCAGTGGATGAAATATTGAACGTTGTGAATTATCATGCTAATGGTACAGAGTAAAAAGTAGAGTAAAGAAAAAAAATATTGTTGTTGTCAATATTACAGGATGTTTGAATAAGATTCGTTTTAGGTTCTCAAAGCAAAAAAATTCTTGAAGATGTCGGAAATACATATGTATCTGTTTGAAGAAAAAAAAATTGAAACAATTTTCGCCTCTTCTATTGATTACGTCTAGATTCAGTCATGAATATGTTATCAGAAATGATCTAAGGAAATCGGGAAGTGTTGGCCCAATTTATCAGCTTCGCAGAATACGATTCCCAGAATCCTATTCACATTTATTGAAAATTCATTCAAAGTGTTGAAAAAGATGTAGCGGATACAAAAAAAAGTCGTAGAAATTTTTTAGAAGGATCACATTGAAGAGAAATTCTATTCCTTCAAAATGCCGTTTGTAAAATTCGTTTATCTTTAATTCTCACAGAATGGCATAAAAAAGAAATTTTGCCCAGAAACTTTTGATGGGTAGTGTACATTGCTAGTTTTTCTAGGATCCGTTTGGATTTCATTGCAATTTATAACAAGAAAATTAAGAGTGCCATCATAACCTGATTTTTCTGAGGTATCGAGGATAAAAAATATGATCGTAGGCAAAATCCTATCGAATAAGAAAGATCGTATGAAAAGTACGAAAACAAAATTGATCTTACTTCGGTGAACAGACAAAATCCAGCCTTCGTGTAAAGCTTGGGTTGTATGACTCGAATAATCAGCACCAAGTTGATCAAGTGCTCAGAAAAAAAAAGGTTGCGGTGATGCAAACTTTCCAACGTGGGTAAAGCGATTGCCAGCTTCGAAACCAAGATTCCCTATAGTAGCAAAACTCTTCACTGACTTTCGCGTGGATTACGAGGGATATTATAGCAGTTTGTGTCTATATATATAATGAAGTAGATACAGGTTGGAATTAGCATGGAAAAAGTTTGATAGCGAGAGCTCACAAGAAATCTTTACCCTCTAATACCGTAAACTACCAACCCAGACTTAATTTAATATGTTCTTGAATCGATCGTTTCATGCTCGTGGATCAAACTTTTTCTTTCTGACCATAATGCTATTTTGCTCCGATTATGAATGGTTACAAATAGCGAAAATTTAGTTGAGCATAAAAAATTGATTGCGTCTACAGCGTCCGGCCAGTTTGAAACTCTGTACACAAAATCTTCCCATCAAACCTTCACTCATTTATCCAGTTTAATTATTATCCAGTAGTTAAATATTCCTGGATACTTCCGCTTAAAAACACGAGTCTTGCTCCGATCAAGTCATCATCAGGGCTAGAGATATACAGTTGCAAATTATGGAAGTAAAATTTCTTCACAACGTTCGATTGATCGGTACCAAATTCAGGTTTCTTCTATTTCAATCATTTCAATTTATTTTAAATAAAAATTAATCAAAATTACACCAAGCGATTTCGTGGAACACCTACTTTTTCTGACATCTATTTTTACATGCCTCTATACTCTCGGTGATTGATATGTAGCATTGAGCCAAAACGGTCATTGATTAATGAGAGAAAAAGGATGCTTTGACGGAGCACAGATCGACGCCACTGAATTTATATCCATAACTGTACAGGTGGATGAATTTTTGGAGGAACTGACTCAACTTACGAGGGAGGATGATCAGGCGCAACATTTTCGATCACTTATTGACAGGTATATTACGCCAAGTTAATTAGTTTTAATCTTACACAATTTTTCTTAATTTAATTTCAGATTTCTCTAAATAACATTATCCTTTTGATCAATTAGATGCACACCTAACGATCTGAAGATGATTATAAGATTGATCAAGCGAGATTTGCGAATCAACGCCGGTCCGAAACATATGTGGGTATTTTTTTCGATTGTTAATAAAAAATCGGCAGACCGATTATTCTATTAAGTTAGAAATGTTTGCTCGAAAACTTTACAAAGCACAAAATGTCTTTTATCCGCTGTAGACTCGAGGCGGTCCATCCAGATGCTTACAAAGCATACCAAGTATCGAATGATCTTGGCGCTGTGATAGAACGTTGTTTAAATGGCGATTCATCAGCTGGAACATCCACGGCGATTAGAAATTCTCCGAAAAATGTTGGAAAAAACACCACTATATCGCTCTCATTGATGACACCGGTTTTACCCATGCTGGTGAGTTTTATTTATATTTCGAATAATCCTTATTTAAATTGAATATGCTGCACAGAATGTGTCAATTTATATTTTCTCCACTCCGAAATTTCTTTGACCGATTAGCTGGTAGGTATTTTTCAGTTTTCGTGCCAAATCTGGTACAAGCAAGTTATTTATCAAAATACGCAATAATTTGCTTCTGGAGATTTTTTAACAATACTGATGAAGTTAAGTAATAAAAGTGGCTACCGAAGTTGACTATATTTCAATGGTTACGCAATGGGCTGCATGCTCTTGATTAAGCGGATACAAGTACAATACAACGATACTCTTACATTCCGAAATATTCAAATTAAAATATTTGTCGTGGAGGATAAAATTGGTTATTCATTATTTCGTCGGTATTTCTGGGCGTTGTCCGATGAAACCGATGCGCAGTTCTGCTTCCTTACGATACGTTAGAGAGTAAAAATTTGGCTGTTGAATGACTTTATTTGAAAAACGCAATACACGAATATCTAATATTAAGCGACTATAAAATGTTTCAAATTCCCTCCTTAAACGGATCATCATATCAGTTCCATCGAAACGGTATATTTGATCATTCAACAGGCAGAAGCATGTAAATCAGTCGAGATGGCTATGAAAAAATGTCCCAATGGGATGTTGTCCGAAGTGAAGTACGACGGAGAAAGAGTGCAAGTGCACAAAAAGGGAATCGAGTTCCGATACTTCAGCAGATCCCTCAAACCAGTGCTGCCACATAAGGTAAAGAGAAAAAACAAATAAAAGTAGAAGAGTTATGTGTCAATGAAATTTCCAGAATTAATTGTTATTTACTGTTTCGAGTCTACAGACCAAACTAATGTTCAGAGAAAAGTTTGTTATTCAGTGAGTTTAGAATCTTAATAAAATTTCATCATTTCGATATCATTTTAGTGGATCTTGTCACATTTAGTGAGTTCGTAAAGTTTGTGCTATGAAGTCACCAACTGTCTGAACGAAATGCACACTTGACCCAGGATAATTCCAAATGTCGCAGTCTTCATTGTCGGTCTATTCGGTAACTTTAGAAAAAATTGCATTGTTTTATTCATCACGTGCTTTAACGTAAATACTACAAATCAATATCAAGTTCTCTTCAATTCCTACTATACCTGATCCACTGATTCGCAACAATGCGGGTCAATGTTTTGACCTACAGTTTGATTGGCACTGTCTGGGTCATTCGATAAACCCTAATTATAAGTTGAATATACAGCTGTTAGGTCAATTAGGCGTAAATGAATCATCAAAGTCTGGAGGGGTTCTTGTGGTCCTTGGGAGTACGAAAATATCCATAGACCACCAGACCTTGTAGATGGTTACATCAGAGAAAGAACGCGAGAGGGAAAATGCCGGATATTCATTTCTTCGTGTCTTTTGTTTCAGATCAAATTGTTCAAAGACTATATACCCAAAGCTTTCCCAGACGGCGATGACCTGATTCTGGATAGTGAAATACTCATGATCGATACAAACACTGGTCAACCATTGCCATTTGGATCCTTAGGAAAACACAAGGTACTATGAAGGCGTGGGTTGCTCAAAAGCCGAGTCTCGTATACAATCAAATTACAATTACGCAACGTGCTTTTTTCTTTTAGAAACAAGAATTTCAAGATGCTAACGTTTGCCTCTTCGTCTTCGACTGTTTGTATTATAACGGCGATATCCTCATGAACAAGTGAGATTTTCATTTTTGTATTCACGATTCTTGAGTTGAAAAAAAGTAGCATTTCATTGTTTACAGGCCGATGAAAGAGCGTAGAAGAATTTTGAAAGACACAATGACCATCATACCAAATCGGATAATGCTGTCAGAAGTTCAAGAAGTTCACGTGAGTCAAATGTTTGTGAAAATATATAATGACAACGGATCATTATCTGGAAAATCATATACAAATGGGTTCACAGGACCCGAAGGATTTGGCTCAGATGATTGCTCAAGTATTGAAAATGGGCCTCGAAGGACTTGTACTGAAGGATATAAATGTAGGTTTCCCCACATTGAATTTACTTGTCCATTTACCAGTTAGTGGTATTCCCCTGTTTCAACTGTTGGTATTGCAGAGTTTGTACGAGCCCGGGAAGCGACATTGGTTGAAGGTGAAGAAGGATTACTTGTTTGATGGGGCAATGGCGGATAGCGCAGATCTCGTTGTTCTTGGTGCTTGGTATGGTACCGGAAATAAAGGTTCGCGTCACAGTTGCCGACAGATTTTTTTCTATCGTTCATAATGCTTCATACATCATTTGAGAAAAATTTTCTCGCAGGTGGAATGATGTCCGTTTTTCTCATGGGATGTTACGATGATGACACTAAACAGTGGGTTACGGTAACCAAGGTAATGATAAAGGTTTCTGAAGGAGTCTTCTGGAACAACGGACTGGTACCCAGAGGACCCAGGCGCAAACCTATATAAACCATCAAAAAACACAAATTTGATCATAAATAGCATATACAATTGAAAAGAGTGAAAAACATAATTACTCG
Organism: Campoplex capitator; assembly: GCA_037576405.1. NCBI lineage: Eukaryota > Metazoa > Arthropoda > Insecta > Hymenoptera > Ichneumonidae > Campoplex > Campoplex capitator. The sequence goes on from JARBWI010000002.1 coordinate 7,827,744, forward strand.
GATCATTTTCTTATATTTCCCATCGTTGTTTCCTTGCAAAGGTTCACGGTGGTCACGACGATGCAACTCTGGCGAGGCTTCAAGATGAATTGGACATGATAAAAATTGGCAAAGATCATAGTCTTGTGCCGAATTGGCTAAGAGTAAATCGGCCAATGGTACCAGATTTCATAGCTCGTGATCCGGAAAAGTCACCCGTCTGGGAGATAACTGGAGCTGAATTTACGAATCAAGGTGTTCACACGGCGGACAGTATAAGTATAAGGTTTCCACGAGTAACAAAGATCCGTGATGACAAATGTTGGCGAACAGCAACTTCATTAAAGGAACTTCGAGTTCTATTTGACAAGAGCGCGTCGTCGATCGATTTCTCTTTGTTGCTGGGTGCGGACGACAAACAAGACAAGAAACCATCGTCTTTGGATACCTTCTTGCAACCAAGTACGAGTGGGATTTCAAAGTCGCCATCTGTAAGTCCTATGAAAAAAGTTAAGGACGAAAGAGTATCCGATGAAGAAGAAGAAGAAGAAGACCTCAATGGGGGTCCGTCCTCGAGGAGTAAAGGCAAATCAGTTATGTACGATGATGAGTCATCGGATTCCGCGCAAAGCGACGATGAGTCGGTACCGGTAAGCTTAGACCGTTTGTATCAGTGGTCATTTTTATTGTCTAGTGTGCGCGAATGAGATCCAGAACTAAGGTAGTCGCACCCATTTACTATGGTGGAATTTTCAATTATCCAAACAATGGCTACCTGGGCTCGATGAAGATAGCTTGACACTGCCTCAGCTACGGACAATCCACTCCTCGTACGCTCAACTATTCTATGCTCCATGCGATTCAATAGCGTTTCCACAAAGCAACTATTTGTGTACGCTGGACCTTAACTCGCTCCTACTTCTAACATGGGTACCCAAATTGTACTCTGAGGTTGAATAAGTCAACATGCAACGACGCCGTGCCTAAAGGTCACAGCCAATTGTTTTCTCAATCGCATATATCCGTTAATGGCACGGATTCGTTCAACTGTTTAGACACACAAAACCAAGAAGAGTTGCGCAACCATTATACAGAAAGCGCACCAAGAGAGCTTAAATATTATTTAAAAATCCTGTCATTCATATCATTTTGACAGAATTTTTTTTCACAGCAAAGCGATGGAATTTTTTCTGATGTTCGAATCAGCCTGAGTCGTGACCTTGGCGAATTCAAACGGAAAGCTCTTCGACGAACATTGAAAGCGTATCCTTTTATATAGCTAGTAAGATCATTTTACAAGGAATCTCATTCCTGGTCACACTCGTGACACTGTGTGAGCCAGGGTGACAATAGCCTAATATTGAAACAATTGATCTAGTTTTAAACTGAAAAAGAAAACATTAGGAAAGAAAAGTTTGAATGAAAGTATGGACAATAAAAAGTTGCATGGCTTCGGATATTTTATCACGAACCCTGTAATTCTCAAGTTATAGCAATACATTTGTTAGAGTTGGAATAAAAAATGGGTCAACAAAATATCGAAAAAACTTGAGCTGTTAAAAATTCAAGTTGAAGCAATTCATTCAAAAAATTCCTATTGGAAACGAGGCTCAACTGCAGAAGTAAATAAACTGGGCAAAAAACGTTAATGTTTGAAATAACTTACCGGATGTGAAAAATATGGTAGGAAATTTTCGGAAATAGTCAAATGAAACTGAATTTCATTCCTTTCAAATGCTGTTTAGCAAATTGTGCACTGCCAACGATATGCCATCATGAATGGCCTGAGGTATTCTCGCAGTTTTCTAGAGAAACTTTCTTGTTGGCAGCGCATAAAGTGGACGCAGATAAAGTGGATCGACTAAAGCCAGTTGATGGAGAGCCTCCAAGTGGCGTAGATTATCAACGATGCGAGAAAGTTTTGAAAGTGGGTGGAGACAGGGAGAATGTTAACTGGGTGGGTGGGGGAGTTTTAAGATAGGTAAAAGCCAAACAATTGATTGATATTTTATGAAAAAAAAAATTAAATCGTATTTTAACGTTTCAACATCTCCAACAGTCAAGTCCTCTCACGATAGACTTTCTTCTAAAAAATTTCATTCTAAAAAAAAAAAAAATTACGGAAACTCCGAGTTCCGTATTGGTATATTATGTTTCGGTATTTTATATGGTGTCAGATTTGAGAACTAAGAAAAATCAGGGTATCTTTCTTTGCACCATTGCGTATCAGATCTTCCAACGGCCCACGTGATTCAATAGAAAAACTAACGAAGTTTTTTGTGAAAAGATTACTCCTAAACCTCATCTAACACTAACTTATTTTCCGAGTTTCTCGCCACCTTTGCACATTGTTATCAGATTAATCGAGTGAGTGGAATCACAATTTCATTATTTCACGTCCGAATATGACGAAGTCATTTCGCGTATATACCGATGAAGAGATATCGCCATGAGTATCACTAGAATATCTGATAGTGGCCAATTGACCACAAATGCAAACCGCAATCAAAATTCTCATTTGGAAATTAATTGACCGCTGATTGCTACCATGTACCGCGTTTTCTATAAATGAATTTATTGACTCAACGGTCAAACCGAAATCACAAACGGTTGTAGAATAACGAAACCATTCAAACGCGATTTTAGTTCGTTCATACATTGTATGAATCGCGATGGCTGCTAAGATCTTTTTGCACCGAGGTGTATTAATGAAACTAATTATTATTTACTGCCCAACACGGACTTACGGAGAGAGCTACGTACACATGAGATGGTAGAAGTGCGGTGAATTTTAACTTTTTTTTATTCATCCACCGAATTCTCAGCGAAAGGAAAGGTCCCAAAAGAAAATTGGACATCGCATTTCCTGTACTGTGTTGTAAATTTTATATTTACCATTGCTCCAATCAATACAAAATTAAGTAATCTAATAATTTTGAAAATTTCCATTGCTACTTACGAAATTTTGATGTATTTAAACAGTTTCCAAAGAAATATTTCACAATACATACATTTTTACTCCCGAAGTTATCGGTATATAAATTTGCTCGTTACTTTATTATGTATTCGTTTATAGCGGAAATTGGAAGAAAAAATAGATTGAATGCTCTTCGAAATGTTTATCAAACATTAAACTCTTGACAACATCACTTATTGATTAGAATCACCCACGTACGTACGCATATCACTCGAGTACATACATAATATTGACGCGTTCAATTAACAAGCCATGAATTTCCATCCCAAAGTCACCAAACCCTCGTAAACAAACAGCAGAAATTCTGTAAAAAGTTAAGACAAATACGTTGAATTCCACCAAACCGAAGTTCCGTTGAAAAATCGTCTTTAAAATCACCAAAAGATGTTATAAGAGAATCTGACAGAAATGTATTATAATGAATGCATAATCTCACAGGAAATGCTAATTTAAACGCGAGCTAAATTAAGTCTGAATTTCACAGGACGTCATTAAATAGCTTAAAATCATGGAAACTGTAATAGTCGAATACTTTAGAGCCTATTAACTTCTAATAAAAACAATCTTCCAACTAATTAAGGGCTAACACCACTCTAGAGTCAGCAAAAAAGGCCATTTGATATTTTTTTTTTAGAATATTGGAAGAGGGATCGTGTTAATTTTTTTCCAGGGTTTATTAAACACAAATTGAAGTATGTGAAAAAAAAAATTTTATTGCATTTTTGATACAAAATGGTGGCCAGTCTTCAAGAATGCCTTTTTTCTGATGCCTCCACGGGCGGACGTGTAACTACGAAAATACAAGAGCCGGAACAATAAAATTATTTTTTTCTTAATTTAAATGTCATCGGCTAGTGAAGTAACTAGGAGTTTTTTTTTTTAATTTTTCGTAAATTTTTGAAAAAATCGCATAAGTTTTAAAAAAAATGGCATTTTTCGGTACAAAAAAATTTCCAGTAAATTTTTTATAAAGAAAAAAGTTTACATTCAATCAAAAAACGGCAATGTACTTCTTCAGATAATGTGATTGTAAAGCTACAGTCAGAATTTCAAAGGAATTCATCGAACGGTTTCCAAGTAGCGTTTTTACACATTTTGGAAAAAGTTATTTCAACAAAATGCGTTTAAAGTTTTCTAAGTTCGTGTACATATAAAAAATGATATATGGGTATAGGATTATAGTATTTTTACCATATCACCAAACGAATATTATTTTATATCCCTAAAGTATTGTTTGAGCAAAAGAAAAAAAATAGGACTTTTTCAAAATCCTAGAGGGATGTAACCCCTTAATAGAACTGTCTTTCTACAGTACATTTGCTTGAAACAACAAGAATATTAATAGAATATAATGATTATGAAATGAATCTTATTACGAAACAAATAATAAATAAGAATAATTAAATTGAATAAAAAGCTAGGAAAAAAAATTTGGACCGAAGATATTGACGAATTTCTTAGCTCAAGTTAAGCTCATGCAAGCAAAAGCATGCATGGACCTACCACTTATGATCACGAACTTGCCGAGCACTGCCACCCCTGTTTGATTTTGTTTCAATTTATTTATGACTGTTCTTTTTCCATATCGAGATTTCTTTTTCTATGTATCTTTCATCAACATTCTTGTTGTCCAAAATAACTGTACTATAGAATAACTATTTTTCATTTATCTGGGAGATTTTTTATTGAAGGTTAATAGGCTTGAATTTATTCGACTTTAAGTGCTCCTATAGTTTAAACTTATTCAATAACTTTATATGAAATTTAATTTCAATTTTTAGTTCGGTATAAATTGGCATCTTTTGTGAGATTACGATTTTATTGCTAAATTTTTGTGAGCCTTTCTCATGACATTTTATGGTAATTTTGTGCCGAGAAGACGTTTTTTCATTTGCGGAGAGTACATGTACTTGTCTTCATTTTTTTTTACAGCTTTTATACTGTTTTTTTTTTTTTTTTTTCGTTATCTGATCTATGGTTATGGTTTTACGTAGCGGATGCTTTCTTCAACTCTGAAAGCCCTACTGAAAAATGCACGGACAAAATTTTACGCGAAAAATTATTACGTTTATATTGCAGTATGGAATCACGCCGTCACTTTTGATCGAAACTCACAATTTTTTCTATAGAAATATAAATATAAATTTAATAGAAACTTTCGTATAAAATTCTCTCGAGATATGTATGTAAGAAAAATAATATAATGTCGGAAAAAATCCAACGCATAAAAGAAAGCCCTGCGTCCTTGAAGCTAATTCACCTCCAAGGAGGCGAAGCAACGAAAAGTTTGGGTCAATGAAATGTTCTCTTGGCAAACGAGAAAAGGGTATTTGGAAGTCTCTGCGGGATTTTGTCAGCGTCTACCAGCAGACAAACTATTCGAGGTGACCTTAAAGACGAACCATCCAGGACAAATTGGTCATGCTGCAAAGGTCATCTCGACTATTATATCTTCAAGTTGAGATGGTTATCAATAGTTTTAATAGACATTTCCTGTCACGATAATTTTAAGGCAAAACATATTATATAAAGCATTTAAATTCCTTGACCACTGAAATAATGCACCCTTTTTTAGTAATGGTGCAAGAATCCTAAAGCGTCAAGAGTTGTCCGAAGCGACCCACGTTATACACAACAGTAACGCAGTTCCGGCGACCGTTTTACACGTGAGTATACGCATGGTCGATTCCGTATTTCAGCTTTGCAGGGTCCGAGCTATAAAATCAGACTCATTCAAGAAAATCAATAATGTCTCAAAAATATATTGATTAAGGTGAATTATTAACGCGACGATTAACGATAAAATTGTTTTTGCCAAAGTCGAGTTTCGTTCTTTTTTTTTACCGTAGCTATTACATCTGGTTTTCGATTCATCTGCTACCAGTCGAATTTCGTTAGTAGATATCTGGTATCAACAACGTTCGCTATTCATTGAGGGTTTCAGGTTTATTACCGCAGAAAAATGCTAAAATTTATGTTATCTGACTAAAATACTTGAACCGGTGGAACAAGTTGTGAAAACACTAATCACAAAGGTTTTTTTTCTCATTACAATGTGAGGTGAACGAAGCAAATTTCAACAAGCATGAAAAGACTCAAAATGATATTCATTTACTTTTCTTATTTTACAAAACCGATTACTATGACGAAATTATGTCTTTTGCCGCAGCTGTAGAACGCACAAGAATTTTTGTCCTAACCAAGAATCCAAATTCACATTAATATTTTGATCCGGAATTGGATGATACGTCTTCTTTGGATTTGAATTAAATATCGAAGAGAGAACTGCAATATTCATATTCGTATTTGGAATACTGTGTTAGTGATTCGAACATATTGATCAATCCAAGCAACTATCTGATTATGGTCACACGATTTAGACTAGTTTTATGAAAATCTGAATTAATTTTTCTTATTTTTTGCTTTTTACAGTATAAGATTTCAGATGCATGCTAATCCATCATGCTAGGCCATCATCATTCTTATGAGTCACAATTTTGTTGAAATTACTCGCACTAGTAATTCTATTCCAGTTTTGAGGCTTCCATGGCTATCAATGTTATAAATGCTTGAGGCTCCCGGATAGATGCCATGTGGTATAAAACTGAAATACTACATGGCATACATTCGGAAACCTCAAGTTTTTATAGTAATTCCTATAATATTCTTAGATTTTGGAATAGTGAAAATCCGGATCTGTCCGTGTGTGTGTGGAAAATGGAGATCTGTCCGGATGAGACATTTCAGATAATTTACATCCAAAACGTGTTTTTTTTTTAACAATAAATAGCAATCATCTGTGTACGTAAACAGAGAATACGAGAATGATGATTCCCATTGAAGCTTACGATTTCTCTTATTTTTATTACTTACGTAAATGAAATCAAACAAACCTGATGCTTTTACTGTTACGTTAACGTTGAGTCTGATGGAAATTTTGGAAGTTTGTCAGAATACGTGTTTATCCAAACTTGAGCTCGGTAATAGCGCATGTAATCGTATTAACATCTAATCTAATCAAGTTGGTCATTCCAGCGTCCCCATTACTGATACTCGAACTACGTTCAACAAGCTTCGACCTGATTCAACATGGTGTAGCACCACCTCTCAGTAAAAATTCCCACCTCTATTTATGCACACCGTTTAGCGCAAATTTTCGTCGTGTTTCCATTTTTTTTTTTCAACGTTCATTGCTTCTCCGATGTAGTATGAATATTGAGATTCGAGCACTTTCGAGCACTTTCAATATTAAGATTCGAGCAATTACAATGTGGATTTTTTCCATCAAAGTTATTGCCTTATTTGCAACACACGAAGCTGTGTGAGAATTTGGATTTTTCAATTTATGAAAACATTGAAACGTTCAATCGTCATTGGAGCCGTTAAATGAAGTGTAATTATGACTAATCATTGCACGTGAACGAGTTCACGCTTGAAAAATCTGATTGATGGATTTCTTGTATTCAAGTACATTCGTAGAGCCTAAAACAATGGTTTTATTTTTTATTTTTATTTTACAAGTATATAAAAATTTTGAATGAAAAAATGTGATTATTTATGTGAGAAGAACAATCCTCTACGTGGATATTTGAAAGAATTTGATATCGTCGCGATTCTCATTTCGCTGAGTTTCGTTTTCAAGTTCACACACAGATGAATATGAATTGTGAGAAAAACTCGAAATATTTTGTTTCGTTTTTTAAAGAGAATCGAATTAACAAATAGGCAGTGATGAAAAAAAAAAAACTGAATACAGTTATCAATATCAACAAAACCACCTGTCAAAATTTCAAGCCTTTAGGATATTTTGTTCGAAAGAAATTAATAAAAACAGATTTTCCAATGTAACACGGTCCTTTATGCGTTTCTGTGGCTTTCCCGTCTTTAAGCATGAAATTCGCAAGCCTTGACAAACAGTTTCGAACGAAACTTTTATAAAAGCTAAAAAAATATCCAAAGAACTTTTTTACAACTTTGTATAATCCATGGCATTCGATACATATGAGGTTCGAAATAAATTAATTTGTCTCGAAGAAGGAGGTTAAAGTTTTTAAGTTTTCGTTTTGACTCGCTCGGTACAAAATGAGCTTTTCTAAAATTTTCAGAACATTTTTTCTTACATATGATTTACTTGAAAGTTTACAGGTTCAGGTTTTTGTTCACTCTGATTACAAATATGAACCAGAAATTTGAAAATAAGCACAAGTTTTTAGTGAATACCATTTTTAATCTAGATCTGGTAGGGAAACGATTCTATACATATTTTTTTTTAAACCACAGACCGAAAAATCTCAAGGATTCTGTGAAGCGTGCTGGGGTTGGGAAAAACATTTTTTTGTGCATTTTTGAAGGGTACACATCAGGTACAATTGAAAGATCTGACATTCGTTGCAGCAAAAGTACTAATGAAAAAATGACGAAAAAAAGGTGGGACAACGTTATTCTCATCACTGTTTGGAGGGTAGATCCAATCGTCCACAGATGTCAACTGAATCGTACAAAAACTGTAAACGACCTTGTACATCGATTCGAAATTTTTTTACCATAAAAATATCCGTCTACATTTGCTTTGACTCGAAAGCGTAATGGCGTATGGTATTCGGAAAAAAAACAAAAAATCTATCGATTCGACGAATCGTGCGTGCACTCCATTACCCCAGTAGCGCTGTGTTTGGAAATAAATAAAATGAATGAAAAAACCATCGATTCAAGGAATCATGCGTGCTTATTCCATTACAGGATTGTTCCGCTCTACCAAAAACAGCAAGACACGTGAATTATTCGTGGGTCGAGCGTTCCGCAGCAGAATCGAAAATTTTGGATGTTTTGCCACACGCTGTGAAATTGGTTGGAACATATTGCGACTGTCCCTGTCCTCATGGACGTCGTGGTGTTCAATAAGTGAATGGGACTCCAGGCGACGCTTACTAACATTGAACGAGAGTCTACTGTACCAAAACGATGCCTTAGAAGATCTTCCCGTTTCAATATAGATTGCATGATGAAACAATTGGTAACGATATTTGCTCAGATAGAGTGTGTACATCCATCATATAAACAACTGTTTTATCGGGCTTCCCATTGATTTTCTGTCGTTTGTATTGATCAATGGAAATGTAACGAAGATAGAATATCTAATGTAGCATCTAATCATCGCGTCTACGATACCTACTCAAACGTATACCTACTGAATTTATGTTCGAGCAGAGACTCGAACATCCGATCACTTCAAAAATGTATATTCAAATGTCCATAGTTATTTTTATACAACATTCTTATCAGTTTTTTATACAAAATAATGTTCACGGATTATTTAAGAAACTTTTTTTTTATCTGTATCTGTAACTGAAATCATTCTGGATTAATGATTCAATTTCAACACATGTGAAGATAAAACATTTATTTAGTCCAAATAATACTGTATACATGGATGTAAAGTATCAATAAGATTGTAACGGTCCAGCCGAGATACTTCAACGAAAAATATTTCCGTATATTTTTTTCCTGAATATAGTTTTTCAAGTATTTTTATTCTATGTAACGATAAATGAAATATTTCTAATGACTCAACAGACTTTACTCGGTAGACAGTTTGACAGCTGTCAAAACAATATCAAGAGACTCGGTAGAGTCTCGGGACAAGTACATTGACAGCTCTGTCGCCTGCTGGCCCGAGCTCGCCGAGACTATACTTTCTCTGAATAAAATGATTCGCGGTGGTGGGGGTAAATTTGGCATGTCATTTCGATTAATTACAAAGCTCAGGAGCCATTTGATGGCTTTCAAAATTGAACTGGATAATATCGTTCTTGCATAAAACGCGTGCACGAAAAGCTCCATATTTTTCTGTTATCATATACAAGCCTTCGAGTATAGGAAACTCCGATCAAGAAAATTTCTGCTATTCATATACGCGTGCAACATTTTTTTTTAACACTTGTTTCAAATTTGAAACTATATCTAGGAAGAAGTTAACACTGTGGTTGTCTAATAGCTAGATAGATATAATACATGATCGATGTGAGAATCAAAGACGCTGAATTGAATTTCACTGAATTTGAATTGTGCAAATGAATCGCAGCTAATTATTTCTCTTTACGATTTTTCTGATGCAAATAAAGTATTCGATGTAAAAAACATGTATTAAATGTTCTGACCAATAATGCACCTTCAGACGCGACTTTCTTAAAGGAGAACGTCACTGTGACGGGTCGAAGAATTTTATATTTTTCTCTCTTGCTTATTCTTGTAATATGTATGTTCGAAAACATGGAAAAAAAAATTGAAATCGAAATGGATATTTGAGTCAAAATTTTATTTGCTATCAGGAAAAAAAACGACGCAGTGTTTCGACGCGTTGTTCTCGATATTTGAAATTTTTTCTGACCTTGTCTCGAGTCCTCGAAGCCTAATAAATAGATTGAAATTTATTTTTGTTCGTTATCGCATCGATTAATATTTCAACAATACAGGAAAAAAGCTGTGCCCATTTAAGATTTTTTTATGATCAGCGAAGACGGCTTCGATAAAGAAAGGGTTCGAATAATAAAAACGAACATTTCGAAATTTTGTCACCTAGAATAATGAAATAAAGTAAAATAAAAAGCGTCCACTTATAACAATAGCTTCACCCGTATAGATTCCAAACAAATTTTCGTTTTTTATACGGGACGATGAAGACATTTCGCTTCGATGTGGAAATTAAAAGAAGAAATTTCTTTTAATTTCCACATCGAAGCTCATTATGTTGACAATTTTTTTTTTCAATAGAAATTAAAATTAAAATAATGGAGCAAACATTCGATAACAGATCCTATATCTGATCTTTAAACAATTAATTATACCTGTGGAACATATTACGAAAGATTCATAACTTTTTTGACCCGTAGCCGTCACATTCCTTCTTAATAGCGCACAATAATTTATTGCAATCCTAATAAGTACAACAAGGCGTGATAAAAACGATGGTGCATTGCATTATTTCTTCTTATTTCTCTCGAATTAAAGTGTATCGTTAAATTATAGTTCACCATACTCGTCACTTTTTTTTTCATTTTTTACGTATCCTTCACTATTGTTATTATTTTTGATCGATCAGTTTTCATTATTGATTCGATTTTTGCAAAAATATATAAATTTTACTAGCAAAATATATTTTCCAATAATGTTTGTTTGTAGATCATGATTCGGAAATTGATTAGTTTCAAGTTATACGATTGAGATGTCAAGTTATTTTGCAATACACTATTTTCGTTTGCGTTTTACTTTATTATGTAGATGAATTTTTGGTATGGCACCCAAATTGTGGAAATAAGGATACAAATATTGTCTTAATTTGTGTATTTATAAAGTTTGTTATACGTACCTTTGTACATTGTTAATTTGAGACGTATTAACCTTCGATAGAGCAGGTTAACACTTCTTCATTCATGTACTACTATGCGAGATAGATACATGTAGCATATCTGGTCATTTGTTTTCGATTGGTATAAGTAATTAATGTATTGTTGGTCTGATAAGGGTTTTTGAATAAAATTACTTCGAGAATCAATACCTGATCTATGTTTCAGTAAACATCGGATATGTATTTCAGTAAACTATGCTCAAGTTACAAGTTTTTTTTTTCAGTCGCTCCACGAAAATCTACTCCAGCTTTACAATTCTTACACTGAGAGCAGCCACCTAACATCCAATAGACTCAATCTTTGTTCGTCGTGTTATACATTTTTCGTTACATTTATTCGCATGAAAAAAAAAAATTACAAATGAAACGAGAAGAAAATAATTTTTTTTAAATCTATACTAGGATGAAATGAAATAATGCTGTGACGTATTATAATCGAAAACGATATTATTTAAACTGGAATGAACGCCATCCTGGACACAAAAAAAAAAGTTCCTATGTCACAAAAATGGGGAAAACTCCGATCGCTTCCAGGTCAACGATCATTGGAGCAGTAAGGATGTTCCAGTGTAATTCAAAAAATGCATAAAAATACAAATAATACAAATGTATGTCCTGAAAAAATGAGTGATTATGAAAGGAGTGTCGGAATAGCTTCCCATTCATTCTCAATTATTTGAATAAACTCGTTTTCTTGCACTACATCGATTAACACCTAAGTCTTGTGGTAAAGAGGGAGCATTGGAAGAATTGGGGAAAAAATATAATTATCTCCCATGTAATGCTTGCTCCGAAATCATGGTCTCGTGATTACTTGCCAAAGCAAGAAACCGCGTTGAAAGCGCACTGTTTCCAGTAGCTTCGTTTACGTTGCAAATCACCGATATCCATTTGGCTTCGGAGACGCTGCACCATTTGTTTCGTGAAGAGATAGTTGATCAGCGCTGTTTCAATACTTCCATCATCGTCAACCAGCTAGAAAAAGGACAAATTCAATTGTGAGATGGAAACAAAATACATTGCGAAGCAACCACTTCAAAACTTGGTGCTACGTTTAATTGAAATTCTTTGCTTTTCAATAACTCATAATCCGAACGAAATAAAACAAACGACAAAGTTATGAATAGCTGTATAATGTCTATATCATTATTTTTTGATACATCGAGGGTATTCTTCAAGCACCAAAACTATTGCAGTACTGTACCACATTTTCGAGAATTTCCACGATAACTTTGAACGGGGTAGTAACAGCTTTATTTTTGTTTCTGAGAAAATACTATACGATTTATCGTCGCGAAGTTATTCCATTTTCCGTAAAAATCGAGCAGTTTGGAAAAATAAGGTGTATCTCAAAAACTAAGAGCATTCAGGGGAAATTTCAGGTGGGTAAAAAATTGTGTTGGTTCAAGAAGAAATGACTTGAATTTTTCTTGAATTTGTTTTCGAGATTTGAAAAAAATCGATTGTCGGTCAAACCCTGGTTGAGCAAAATAGCGTAACTCGAGAGTTATGGGGTTCGGGATAATATAAAAAGAAAAATAAAAGTAATAATTACTTATTTCCAATTCACTCAGTAATTTTCTAATTTTTTTTGGATTTCCCCCCCCCCCCCCTCCCTCCCCATGGCTGACGTACTTTTGCCAACTGTATCGCAATCGCCATAACATTTTATTGTAATATATGAGGTATTCCATGCCATTTTGCTCAGCCATGGACCCAACAATTTTTAATTCTTCTGATTTTTTTTTTATAATTTAGCATCCAACAATTGGAATACCAAACCAATTTTATATATTTTCATCACACGAGTTCGAAGAAATTCGTGAAGAATGTTTCAAAAACACCACAAAATGAAGCTGAATATGTCCTCTTAAAAACCCCATTTCCTTAACTGGAATATGTGCTCTTTTGACAAAGCAATCAAACTTTTAGTGCGGCTTGAAATTGGCATTGGTGTTCCCATACTTTTGGCTGGCAATTTACTTGAATGATTTAAAAAAAAATTTTTTTTAGTCTTCCCCGAATGAGGCTAGGTGTACTTATGGTCTCTATTTCTAGGTGTCTCAAGTAGGTAAAAAATAATAGCAGCGAAAAATATGATAAATACAAATTTAATTTTAAATGCCGAGATGTCCGGCCTTACTGGTATCCTTCTCCATTAACTTACAGACCTCAGCGCTTATAGGACATTTTTTAAAAATTTATTCGGAGTCGAACCAGGGAGACAATTCAAAAAGAAATTGCAGTCCGAAATAAGGACCGCCCTAATATATGAATTTCTAACTAATGGAATGAAGTTTTCATATCTACGAGATAAAACTAGTCAATTTTTTCAAATATAATATATTTAGAATTTTTTTGAAAAAAAAATGATTGAAATGTAAGGGTCAACCGATTTTTGAGCATGTTAATAACAGCACATTAAACAGTTTGAATATTTCGGTGTCCCGGCTTAGCCAAGATTTGTGTCGGAAGGAAGCATAATCTTTTCATGAATAAAATGGGCACGTAAGGTCAGAGAATCTCATGATTGGTATACGTTACGTATGAGAACGTGATAGGATTTAACGAAAATCTTGGTACGAGGGGAGAGTTGAAAGAGAAGGAGGTCTGCAGTCGAAGAGGATATAAAAGGTTTACTCGAAGGATCAAATAGGTGGGCTGGGATGAGATGTGCATCGTGAATCACGAGTTTCTCTGATATTGTGGTACACCTAACAGTGATCTGTTGGTATATCACAGTCTGGTTCCACAGGGAATTGGTTCTGTTCTTGGTAATATAATATCTACATGCTGACTTCACAAGCAAATATACACCAAGGGATTACGTTGTGAAGTTAAAGGACCTCAGGTTCTCTTGATACCACCTCTGAAAACAAAATAAGTACAGTTCTATCGACGGAGGATCTATAATCGTAATTTTATTTGTATGAACATATGTTTGGTGGTGGATGGATTGGGTAACAAATAACATGTTTACCTGAAATAAGCTTAGTTCGATTAACTCATATAACTACACGTGTATTTCAATGATCTCGTTGCCCCTGAACATATTTGAAACTTGCTTGGGTCTGCGACAGATAAAAGCTATGATGATTGATGGCCGGGTGATAAAAAGTGGGGAAAAAGAGATTAGTGAGTCGTCAGAGACCGGAATATGTAAGATTAGAATTGTTCAGGATATCCTAATCTGATACCCAAGATCTATATACAGCTTCTAACGACTTTTTAACATCGAATCATTTTCATCAGGTGTAATCAACGACCTTTTTCTAATTGATTACTATTTCAGTTAATTCTGTTGACGTTACTTCCCTGCCACTGTATAGAACAATCTGAACTTATGTCCAGAACGTACACTCTTATATATAGAACATCACTTTCGTATAAAATGATTAAAGATCATGTTTATATAACTTCGAATTATAAAAAACATAACAGAACGCATCAGGAGTTACCACTGCACCTTTGAGATTTGCGGTTGATCGGCGGTAACTTTGGCTTTCCAGATATGGGGTAAAATCTTATGCGTGACAAGATACGACCCTCGCCCCAAGTTTATTTTGCCCCAAGCGGGCTGAGCTTTTCGCGATGGATTTTCCGTCGCACAGGCTCCGTCCTATATGTATCTATATACACATTGTATCATATATATTCAGACCACAGGTCACAGGTCAACAAAATGGAAAATAAAGTGTGATAAATCATTTACTCCACGACATTTTATGCCTCTGAAAAACGACTGTCAAATCTGTTAGAGAACGCGAGTTCGATAAGATCAAAATATATTCAGTATCGTTAATATTGTTTTCAATTGAAATCCGTGGTAATTGTAACTAGAAATTGAATGTTATAAATGAAGTTTACGATAAGTAGTGGCTCAGAACATATCTTGTAATGCAAAATTGTTTTTCCTGCACAATGATTTGATTCCTTGATTTTCGGCGTTCCTAAATTTGGTCGGTAATGTAGATTCTAGAAAATTTTCTTAGAATTATGATTCGATTTGAACTGTAACACGAGACGCGATGCTTCGTGTAACGTCATAGTAAACCAATCAGAATAATGGAAGCGCTAGCCAATCCACTATAAAATAGATGTATCCACGGTAATTTACTTGACTGATCTTCAGTCTTCAAATAGTACATGGATTACATTGACCTAGTTTAGAATCTGATTTTTCTTATAACGGTAAGTAGAGGATCCCACGAATTGAGTGATATGGAAATAGTATAAAATATGTATCTTGAGAGCGATAGAATTTCAACATATATGTACGTTATGCGTGTATGTATGAACGTCGAAAGCGTACAAACTTACGTAACAGCGGGTAATGCAGAATTGCGAATATCATTGGGACCTTTCGTTTAAACGGTTTTGTATTCAATATTTTTTTTTCCATTTTGATTACCGTCATATGAAAGGGGACTGAGATGAATTAGATACCAGCTAAGAGCTAACTGTTTCCGAATCCGGGTCACTGATATATTTTTCTTTTAGGTTTGTTTGTATGCGAGGCTTCGGGATGGACGGGCAGGAATATCGGGAAACAATAATAATAGCCTCAGTGCGCAACATTCTCTGTACTTGATACCCACGGCCGTACTCTTATTCGTGAAACTCATATCCAAGAGCTCACCGTTGTCATCATAGGCTGTGGGAATCGAATAGGATAGATGATTTATTTTGAAGCTTACCAATGCTATTTCATAGTACTATTTATGAAAACGAGTTTGTCAGCTCAAAGCACAGTAGTCTACGTGGTGTGGGAAAATGTGCTTTTGTAAGATAAACCATTTTTTTTGTATTTTTTTTTTGGTATGTATTTTGTATTTGTATGATTTTGTAAGATAAAAGATATATGGACTTTCATTGTGTTTCTAGTCTGCACGATGGTAAGGGACATTTAAAGGGTGAGGCGATAGATAAAATACGAAGTTCCTTAATTCTCGGCTTTCACACTATTCTGGCATCTCTTTTTTCTTGATGGGGTCTGTTGATGGGGGTCGTTCTTGATGGCTGCTGTGTGACGTACCGTTTCGGATTCGGTGATTGGGAATAAAGTGCAATCTAAATAATTACCGAGAGAAGTAAGTCAAATAATCATTATACAAAAATTTGATATCCTTGAAGAACAAATTAGTATATTACACTACAAACGCAGAAAGTTTGAAATTCCTGATCTGCGCGTGTGGTGTGTACTATTTTTCTTTATAGCCGATCGAAAGTACGATAGATGCATTATGTTTTGATGCCTGGCCCGACATTTACTGGCACGAGCAAAGCGAGTGCTGTTGGTCGGGGGCAGGCATCAGATACATAAGAAAAGCAAATATCATTATAGTTTAGAGAAAAGAAAATGTTAACTTATAAGAATATCTTTATTTTTAGATTATATTTCCATGAAATATACGCAGTTTTCATTTACATTACATGGATTTTTGCTAACAGATGGATTGGTTGAGAAAGATTTGAATATTTGTTTACTTGCATCATGATGAGTTCCTGTTTCAATAACTTTACATTGATTCCTCAGTGGTTTATTCTCTGATTTTTCCGAAAAAACTTCTAGGTTATATCTATATACCAGTATAAAAACGGTTAACGAACATCGACTGAACGGTCAATTTATTAAGCTAAAAACTAAGTAAGCACACACGCACGCATATGTTTAGCATCTCGGAATGTCGACGTAGAATCGTTGGACGCGTGGAAATAGTCTATTCATTTTAGTAACTATTTAGTTTAGGGTGATTTCATGTCGTCGAAAAGAAGTTCTGTGCTAAATTTAAAGCAAATCGGAGGTAACAGCTGTTCGGAGCATATATCAATTAGGGTATTTGTGTATAGGGGAATTATGTTTTGTGTTATTTTCACATCAGGATATTTTGTACATGGGTTACTTTAATGTGGGATATAATAATTATAGGACCAATTAACTCGGTTATTATTGCATGGGATATTTCGGCCGGACCCTATTTTTTCTTTCTTTCCATGGGCGATATATAATTAACTCTCCACGGTCGCACTGGGACGATTTTATCCCAGTGACATGTCATTTTTCTATTTTTACCCAAACTCACTAATTTTTTATATCAAATATTTTTTATTAATTTTTATTTTTATATTTAATTTCCATTCGTACTCCCCTCTTCAGCCGAATGTATCGCATTTGCCGAGGACGAAAGTAAACTGCAGAAAATTTTGTCGATGCAGCCAGTACTTAACTGACCTCCTCGGGTGACAATGTGAGCACGATCAGACATGGCTACCAGAGGCGCTCCGCCAACAACCTGCTCAACTGTGATGCAGTGAGCCTGCTATAGTGCACGGCTAAAGGGCTACTATCTGCACGATGAGAACCGTCCATGGGGGTCCATCAAGGTGGAGTCCGAACCACCTGGGATTACGACAGGAACACTTGAAAAATCTTCCTATTTTCTTTGGTGTTCTGGCCGGGAATTGAACCCGGGCTCCGCGACTTGCGACCCCGAGCTCTTATCCACCAGACCAACCACTCTCCCTAGTCCAAAATAAAATGACTTTTATAATTAAATCATTTTGGATTCACATTCTAGAAGGATTCATGAGTATTCATGTTTTTTTTAAAGATTTTTCAAAGCGCTTTAACACGTTAAAAATGCACGTGAAAATTTTCGTCCCAGTGGAAATAGCGAAATTATATACAATGCAACCTCGCTTCGAGGGGTTAACTCAAAAGTCAAAATTTTTGTAAATGACGTTTTTGAAAACTCTAAATTTGTAATTATTGTGAAATTAAAAAATGATTTCAATCAATACTGACGTATTTAGCAACGTCAAATGATCCGTCGAAAAAAGGCCAGAAGATGGTGAATATATTTTTGCTCATCCAAAAGATTAATAATCAATGTGTTAAAGATAAACCATAATGCTTTAGACTCATATGTACATATGAAGCCCTTTGAGGAATCCTCCGTGTACAAGTACTGCAGACAAGCAATCCCATATGAATATTTCAAGCCTGGCATCCTTAATTCCCATCTTCAGACCCTTTTGGTTCAAAAACTATACGAAATGATTTATTTTTTGTTGAATAAAGACAGAATAAATAAAATTTTCGATGGAATGATGAGAATATTTTGCAAAAATATCGATTATTGTCCAAATATGTAAAGATCGTCGGTCTCGTTAAGCCAGCATGAAGGAAAAAGTCCCTTTTTGTTTCCATACGAAGGGTTCATACGGGACGATAAAAAATGTCTTTTTGAAGATCATCAACACGTGATTTCTTTCTCTGATAAAATCGTTCAGGTCTGATCCGTAAGAACAAAAGAATCAGCAATGGAGCGAAAAACTCTGTAATGAGATTTTCATTGAAGCACTGTTAGGAGTTTCAATTCGACGAAAATAATCTATAGATACGATAAGTACAATCAAGATTTGAATCGAGCTGAAAGAGAAAGAGATTTGAGTCGGGTCTCGATAAATCTTTAATGCCATCTAAAGACCCGAAACGAGCATCCGTCGATCAGAGGGTTCGAAAGGAGCGGATTATATATGGCAAATCGCCTATCGTCTGCTACTTAAGTTCTTTTTTTCCCCGTTTGATTAGGAGAAAGTATAGACTTGGCACGTGCTCGGAACATAAAATCTAATGTACTTGTCCAGAGACGCTGCCGAGTTTTTTGATCTTCTCGATTAAATGCTGAACCTTCATCGCTTTTCGGTTTTATCGTATCAAAGTGAAAATGTGGATTTCACGTTGTCTCACAGATTATACAGAGTACAAGTTTTATTTTGCCCGATTTGTTAACTCTAATTAAACTTTAAATAGGTTTTTATTTCCAAAAATGTGCATTGGGTGATTATTAAAAATGCCTTCGGAGCAATTATGGGGCGTTCAACAACTGATAGTATAAAAATCATCGTCATCACCTCAGTTCTTATCGTTATTGAGATGAAAGAAATTGAAAGGGGAAATTCTCTGTTTTATAAAATCGTATTCGTTTCGAATTTTACCTCCTTTGCTCGCTGATCAGTATTAACACTTTTTTCGACAGTCGTATAAACACAAAACTTTTCGATGCACTCTAAAAATGAGAAGCGATGTAACGGTAAAAGTTGTACAACTTTTTCTACCTACAAATCGAAAAAAAAAGAGGTAGAATTGGAAAATAAAAGTTCCGATCAACGCGTACCTATGCGTGTACTCACGTGTAGGTATGGCATGCAAAAGT
Organism: Campoplex capitator; assembly: GCA_037576405.1. Lineage (NCBI taxonomy): Eukaryota > Metazoa > Arthropoda > Insecta > Hymenoptera > Ichneumonidae > Campoplex > Campoplex capitator. Next base: position 7,847,323 of record JARBWI010000002.1, read on the forward strand.
TTCTCTTTGTTGCAATTTAATTAACGCGGTGTTATGTACGCAACATATGTTGTGAGAAGGATAAAATCATCGATAATAACCATATGTGAAATTTTCGTTGAACTCTGCACGTGGATTATCGTGTTACATAACGAAATGCGGAAAATTGCTTATCAGATTAAAGCAGTTGCTGAGCGATTAGTGACGTGGAAATTTTGTGTAAATTTTGCGTACGTTCTTGATTGTGACATGGAACGGTTGTTAATATCGCACAGATGTTGGTTATTGAAGGTGACGAACATTTGTTCACAAAACGTATTTCGAGTTTTTTTTTATGAACAATAAGTAACGAAAGTTCGAATTTGACATAAGCATAGGTGATCGGTGAAAACAAAAAAATGATGGAGATCATCGTCAAATCACTCGTAAGAAAGACATAAATCGTGACAAATAATGTAAGTTTTATGATTCAGAGTAGTCGATCTGCATAAGTGAGCAAAACAGAGAGACTGAGCTAGAATAATAAATGCTTCCAAGCATGCAATGCGATTATTTTGAGAAGCCTCATATGGTTTATCAGCTTCCACAGCATATTGAACCATCAAATCATATTCTTTGAAGTAAAAGTTCAAAATACGTTTTAAGTGATTAAACGTAGTCTCTATTTTATTATTTACCTTTTATTAGCTCTAAGTGATATTTCGTTTATAACGTGTCTGGAAATTAGTTCCTTTAAGGTAGAACGCTACCATATCTAAAAAAGAAGGATTTTTATGCAAATTGGTAGATACGTTCGAAATTGACTAAACTATTTGCTCGAAAAATTTCAACGGGTTTCATCGTACCGTTTCTGAGAAAATTGAATTAGTTTTTTACATTGGTTCTTATGGAAAAGGGTTAAAAACTGCAAAAAACATTGAAGAACTACCGTTGAAAAAGACACTTTTTGATAAAATTAAAACACGTACATGAATAAACTGTCAAGATCACTCTCGTTAAATTCGCAGCCATTTCACCGTACCGATTATCTGCAATCTACAAAAGAAAATTAATAAACGCAGTTTGTCTCTCTCTTTCTGGTGGACACAGATACAAGCGCGGCAACTTCGCATCGACCGACGCGCTCGCGACGCGAAGTTGGTAACACGAGGCTTCCCATGTTTAAGCATAGGAGTACCCCTCTCTCACCACCTGCCCCGCAAAAGACGTAGCGTTCTACCTTAACGTAATAAAATGAATAATCGTTCAGAATATAAAACGTGTGACGTCACACGCCATTCAAACTTTTGGCATTCATTAAGCACATACTTTATCTAGGCGATAGAAATATCGAGCTCTGAATTTTGGAGGACTTTTGATCACTAGACTGCCTGCATTGCTGTTAACTTTCCACCAAAATTCTAGACTAAAATTTTGTTCACGATTTTATGTAATTTTAATAAATTCTGATTAATTGGGATGCCCTGATATTCGCATTCCAATTTTACTGCAGAAAAATCCATGGTAAATCTAATTCCAGAGTGTTCAATAAAGATTGACTCTTCAAAAAAATGTGTCCCGTATTTAATGAATACTCTAGTACTAAAAAATATCGTAATTCTGAACTCAATGAAGCAAATTCATTTAAATGACCTTAGATTAACTGGAGTCGTGTTTGGTGAGCTTTATAGTGATACACAGAATCAAAAATACAAGTTATGTTACATTTATTTACATGGGATTTGAATCTGAATAAATGTAACAAATTCTTCGTAGCTCTTTCACTCTAAATTCAACAAAATAATTAGAAATAAGAAAGTCTGAAATAATCGAAGTGGTCTGGACTTATATTGTATAATTATCTAAGATTATTTGACATTTTTCGTATATTGCAGCTATATCGCTGCACAATTTGCGCTGACTTTCATCCTGGTTTATCTTATCTGTCGCAATGCAATTCTACAAGGATGTTGCAGCAATTTACAGAACGGAAGAAAGGAAGAGGATGTAAGAGAGGAGATGAACATGCAGAGAGAGAGAGAGAGAGAGAGAGAGAAGAGAGCGTGTATGTGGAGCGTTGAGGATACTAAATTGGGCTATCTACATACGATGTAAGACTAAAACGAGAGGAAATGCACAACCAGTAGTGCAAAATTACTTCGATGTAGAATATCTAAAAAACCGCGGCTGTGCTTCACAGGATAGGAAAATTTGAGAATTTCGGACACATTTTTATGTCCCTTTTTATCTTGTCATCTGATTATCCAAAAAAAAATCAAGTCGCTATATTGAGTATATTCCATATTTTCTTGAAGGCCTATTTGGCCTATTTGGTTGACATTATTCGAAAGAAAAGTTCTATCAGCACTCCTGAGGTCTTTCGTGTTTCGTACATTTTTGCTTCTCACATGAAGATTCTTACTGTTTCCATAATAATAAAAAAGAAACTCTTCGAAAAAGAAATGCAAAAATGTGTACATGGTGTTCATATATGTATTGGTATAATAGGTATGTACGGGAAAAAAGATGGCAGTACATATATCGAGGTGATTCTTTCCTCCACCAGCGAACCCTTTTTACAAGTTGAAGGAGAGAGCGTAAACGAACCTGAACTTATTTCCATGAAGTACCGCTGTTATGCAAGCGATGGCTTTCTTTGCAAAATTTATCATCATGTTGCTGCCAACCAATATTTTTGATTTCTCGTTTTTCCGCGACACAAAATTATGTCTTTTCTCCCTCTTATATATATGGCGACCGTGAATTCCGTTTATTGTTTATGAATCGTGGTTCAAATATGAATTTTTTGTTCTGACGAATCGCGACACCGAAAAAATTGGCTGTCAACAATCTGACTTAAGAACGAATTTATGAGTGTTGACACTCACTTTGTTTAAAATTGTATTTTCGTGACCCAAACATGACACCAATATTGGACACTGAAAATTCCAGTATCTTTGGTCGTGTCCGTTAAGAGTCATCCGGTTTTACGTTTTACGATGAATCAATAAAACATTTTCTGTTTCATTATCTCGTATTGGTCCGTAGAAATTATTCCATTGTAATGCTTAATGGAAAATTTTTTTTATTGTGTTACCCACAGCGATAGGTATGTGATCGGTGTATGGCTTCGACGATCTCCCAAGATATGCAGCCTCGGGTCAGGCCAGTACTTGGATGGGTAACCGTCTAGCCATGAACCAGCTCGCGCATCAATCACCGAGCGAATGAGGCAGTTTTTATGAGTATCTGATGGCCTCTGGGGGAGCTTTGCAGATACAGAAATAGAAACAAGAACAGTAATGCCAGGGGAAAAGTAATGTAAAAGGCCCATAAGAACTTGCAAGAGTATACACAGGAACAATACAAATAAATAAATAAGAGCTATTTTCATTCTGTTTTAATGATTAATGAAAATAATTTTCATAACTCATGTCGATATAATGAAGTTAAGATTGAATTTTTATTATAAATTTTGGAACCGTCTGTTACTGAAATCTGAAGAAGAGTCATTCTTCATACTTTTATTTATTTCTTTTCAACTTTTAATTTAAATTTAATTTAAATTTACAAAAGCTCAAAATTTAGACAACAAAATTAGTCACGTCAAAAAATTGTGAAATAAACACGCTTGCAACCAATTAATTCAATGTCCAAAGTGAAGTTTCGTCCACTCCAAAGTTCGTAATTTCACCAGACAAAATCATCACTGTACAGTACTACCCCATACGCATTACGCAATAGTCTGCGCAAGCTCGAGTGCAGCCTCACTCGTGTGTTAAGTACAGTTTTATTGGTAGCAAATTGATAAAAGTTAAGCATCGTACGTTGAACGGATACGGACAGAGGATTGGTGCAGCTTAACAATCTTTGATTAATTGTGGCCAAATAATATGCTGTACGTTGAATAATAATTTTATAAATCAACAACAGGCTTAACGCTGTCGTACGTTTAAAACCGTAATATTTGAGTATATAAGAGCACAGCTGAGCTAGTGCTGGTTTTTTTTTTTTTTTTTTAATAATTTGCATCAAGTCGTTACCGCGGCTTTTGATCATGATAATTTTTTTAGTCAACATAAAAATTCTATCGAATCATGAATAAGATTCGAGAAAAGTACGAGGTCGCGTTATATTGGGTATTTTCTTAAGGGAAACAAGAACCCACAGAATTATTGATAATCCAAAAATAGTTCCCGTACGGGCACAAACCGGGAGTTATGGGTTTGACCCCAATCAGCTAATTTTCCATGTATTTTTCATGTCGAATGTTTATCAAAACGATGAAAAAAATAATTCTACTCGATTTGGAAATTACTTTCCACCATTGGTAAACGTGATCTCCAGCGATATATCGAAGTTGAGATTTTTTCTCGTCTATCCGGAGAAACGCAATGCTTTCTGTCGCACACAGAGGAACATGCATGTCCAAGGTTACAAAAAAAATTATCGGAATATAAAGAAAAGAAAAAAATAAACTTGTCCCTCAGTCATAATTTCATACTTAATGTTCCAGGTTTTAAAATATACCCATCTGCGTGTATTAACGAATATGTGTATTTAAGCAAAGTTGAAAAAAATGATAATTGCTAAAAAAAATATTGTTTGATTGGAGAAAACATCAACGATGATATGGTTTTGTGGGGTGTCATTTACCCGCGTAATTTGCCATGATATATAGCAGCTCTCCAACACCGTATATCAACTGCTCTATGAACTTAACTCTCATCCGTATAGCCACTCAACATTCTCTGACTCTTGCGAATTTCAACGGACATATGGCGATTACGTGTATGTGCATGCACTCGTCAGGGTGATTAATGAGGTTAAAATGTTAAAGCATGTAACAGCACGAGACAAAATTCCCTTTTTCAAAGTCGTGTATGGAGCGAGATATGTGTGCCAATCACTTCAGGGTTTGAGTGTGTTCAATAAATCTACATTCACGAAATAAAAATTTAATATCTTTAACGTATGTCACTCGATCCTCCCTAGCTTAAACGATCGATGATAACGCTGATGTCACATTACGAATAATAGATTCGATATACGATGCAATCAACTAACAACATGGGACACTGATTCGTTGCATAATAATTAACAATGGGTAATTATTATGCACTTACATGCATTTAACGTAGCAATGGAGTTTTTGAATACACAGTCACCTCTGTCTGTAATATACAGGAAAGCAACTCTGCCCTCGTAAATTAGCGTATGTCTGAGGAGATAGTCGTACGTCTGACATTGCCCACTTCAATTGGGCTTTGATATACGGAAGGCTTTGATGATGACTATGCCAAACGGGTGACTGTTATTGGTCTTATTATTACCATTATTATTATTATCATCATCATCATTATTATTATTATTATTCCGTATTACATTGTGGAAATGTTGAGGTAGGGACTCGACTCACACCTCCAAACCTCAATCACATCATCATCAATGTCATCCAAAAGTATCCAGTTCAAATACATAAAGTACAGCCAAATTTTCTTATCCATTCGCAATCGTAGCCGCTCGTAAGTTTACGGAGTTTTCAGAAGTTGAATAAATTCGGTTTCCACTCATGCTGACCGCAGATGAGATGCAAAATGTATTGAGAATCGATTTCGTTTTAGTTTATTCTTTCGTTTGTTTCGATCGTATGAACGATTTTTTCTGGTGAAAAGAAAAACAAATTGCTTTTCTGTAGCTTGTTTGAGATCCTTTTTTCATCACTTTTATAGATCAGCAAAGAAATCTCTCCATTTTTACCAAGATGCTGAAAGGAGGGAGTATAAAATAAATGGAAATTCGTATCTTGAAGGGGTTCGCGAAGGGTTCGTCTGCCGTTAGGCCCTATTCGGGTTGAGAGAGAAGGAATGGCCTGCATGAAATCGTGAAATCTTATGTCCCTTTGTCCTTAACAATAAAACAAGCTTATCACCGTGTTATAAAGTCTCAAGATAAAGAAACGTTTGCTGCTTTCATCGGTTAATTCAATTTTCCACTCTTCTTTATCATTTCTCTTCTGTCATTTATGAATTACATTATTTATGCATTTTTTTTTCAATTCCGCAACTATTCATATTCTTCCTGAATCTTTGACAAGCATTTTCTTCTTTTGCTCACTGGTAGCATCAGGTTAGAAAAATAATTCACCCAATTATCACGGGACTTGGAGGCATGAACTTCATTCAAAAAAAATGCAACAGGCTTGTGAACCAGACTCAAGTTACCGGTGTAACCGTGTGTCACACGACTCTAACGAGTTATCGGATATCACATACCAAAGTAGGGCGAAATACGTGAGAGAAAAGCAGAGCGAGAGATACATATGTATATTTGGACATCTGCATGAGAAATCGTGATAATTAAATAACATTATTGTAACAATGTAGGAACATTTTTCGATATTTAAATAAATTGAAATAAACAAACCATGTCAATTCGGTTCACCTTTCGAGCTTGTCAGGCGTAGAATAATGTGAAAATCAACTTTTCATAATTGATCATGCATGTATCTACTTAAAATCCATGGATAAATGAAAGCATTAGAATTTTCCACTCGATCTAGTATAAACAATTTAAGAGAATTCTAAAGTTTCATGTAGATTCCGGAATAAAATGCGATATTTAATTGGCGTTAAAACAAGAGGCAGTTTTTTTTTTCTCTACATCCTACATGACTCCCACGCGACAACACATTCTCGTTATTGGCCCAGTTCAGAATGGATGGAATCAAACAGAATAATCCACGCAACAGAGAAGAACGAGCGAAATATTTATATTTCGGAATACCTTTAAATCGATTTTAATGGTATACGTGAACGTTTTTTCCATTTTACAGATAGAAAAACTCTCATAGCCCATACCCACTTGGGTATGTTGAATTTCTTTTTATACAATTAAAAAGGTTTCACCAGAGTAAAAAAGACCAAAAAACGTGAGCAGTTTCGAGGATTTTTCCGAAATAATTGATATTATAATAAATCAATTTGTTTTCTCTCTATGTATTTGAATGATTGTTGTGAAAAAACACTAAATAGAACCTGAGCTACTCTCGTGAGTTATAAGGGGAGGAGTTAAACAGTTATAACAGGTCAAAAGAGACGCTTGAAAAAAAAAAAAAAAAAAAAACGTTCCATTTGAAACGAAGAGAACGAAATATTCTTTTGAAAGAAAACACGAGATAGAAAACACGATTGTGAATTTGAAAATTCTAGAAAATATCGAAATAAATCGGGTACAAAACAGAGCTTTTGCGAATTTCACGCAGTTTTCGTGTACAATAATTGCAATGGAAACTATAAGCAGTCTGATCGATTGAAAAACGGGCATATTTGACGTTTTTCACAGATTGAGACTTTCATGAGTGCGGATAGATCGTTGGATTATTCGGGATTTGTCAACGTGGTTGAGCAACGTTATTGCGGTTATTGCGAAAAAAAAGCTTTTTGAGGTCGTTCATCTATACAATTAATAATGTGAAATTTCAGTTTCTCGGCCATAATAAAATTCGACTTCATCCATTCTGCACTGACAATGAGAAAAGAGAATTGTTGAATCAACCAAATGGCTTCGTGAAATACGTCCAATGTAATATTCTGTTATACTAAATATCAGTTTCATTGAATGAAAAATATCTTACGTTGATCCAACAAAATCCACGACAACAAATCTCATTTGGTTGATTCAATTGGTATCTTTGTTTAGTGGAATAAAATTAATAATTCGTCCAACTGAACGATTTTTTTAATGAACGAAATATTTCTTTCGACGTATTCTACGAAGCCTTGGTTAATTCAACTAAACTCTTTTCTCAGTGTGCATCTTCGTCATTGTGAAAATCTTTGCAATTAATACGCATCGATTTTTCACTCTCGTAGAAACTCTTGAAGTACTATTAATCGGGACACAATTGAAATGAATTTAATTATTAATTTTCACAACATCTCGTATAGAGAATTCAGCAATCCGAAGTGTTATATTTATATCAATATTTTCTTCGAGTCTCGAATAACCAATGGAATCGTATACTATCTTATCGTGTACTTCTTTCAAACGACATCATTGAAACTTCTTGGGCGATCATCAGACTTATATACAGAATGCGATTTGCCACTATCGGGCGTGGCAAACTTTTCCTCGATCGTAAAATGTTATTCATCGAAATCGCGATGGCATTCTTCAACTTTTATATCAACAAATGTTCCGATGCAGGGGAAAAGGGAGAGACAGCTCCATCCGCTTGAAAGCGTTCGAAACGATTTGAAAAAGTCAGCGTATCAGATATTACATATAAATTCCACCTGATATATATCTATATCTGCATATATACAGTAAAGCAAATGATATCGTACATTACTTCGCGTGTTTCATCAGTTTTTCAGGGTTGTCCTTTCAATAGAGGTTTCGTAAATCGTTTTCTCTTCTGAACTTCTTGCATCACTGTCATTTTTACTATTTTTTTTTTTTTTTTCACTTATAATATTCGAGACTGCTCGTACTGATGAATAATGTTGTAGTGAGATTTTTGCTACATCATACCATTCCAAAAACATCTGTCGATAACGCGAAAGCGACATGAATATAAGTCATGAAAGCTTGATAAAATTTCTTGTTTTTTTTTGTTTTATTAAAAATTCTAACTCGAAGATCGTTCAATTGAGTAAGAAATTCATAATCTACTACTGTCAGTGTACAATCTACACTGAGAAAAATGAATTCGTAAATTAAACAAATTTTTTGTTGGTTCGACAAATTTTCTGTTGGCTCAACAAATTTTTTTGTTGGTTCAACGAATCGTAGCGAAAAAAATGAAATTTGTTAACCCAAACGAAATTTGGTTCATTCAAATACTTAATTTCTCACCACGACAAAAATATCGTTGAACCAACAAAAGTATTGTTGAATCAACAAATTTAATTTGTTCGCCACAATTTCAATTTTTTTTTCTCAATGCACTTACTTTATCGCAATTCCTATCATTGATAGGAATCTGTTGATTATTTGTGTCATTGTTGAAGCATAAAATATTGCTATACGCCTTTCGAAACAAATTTTTTCACTTATCAAATAGAGCACTTATCAAATTTTGTTTTTGTTTAAATAACTGTAATCTTTACTAGGACTTCTTAACAGTAATATGGAAAAAGTCAATGATACAGAAGTTAATGCGTTTCGTAATCGTGAATTTATGCCTATTTTCCCGAACGGAAAGACATAAAATGTGACACTTATCTTTGATGTTACGAGTAAGGGGCTGCAGATAAGTTGCAATAGTCTTGTAAAGAAGATGATTTTCAGAATATCTCTTATCCCAACTTCGGAAAGCGTCTACATTCTGACCCCCTGAGGTGACACGTGTCCAATTTTTATTCGACCCTTTTTTCGCTCCCTCGAAACCTAACAGCTACCATGTAATACGAACTTTTTTCTATCTATCAAAAAAACTAGAGGGACATTTTGAATACTATCATATTTCTATGGAGAAGTATTGCTGGCACGTTTTTTTTTTTTTTCTTTGAAGACGCGCATGATTCTGAAGATGCGGGCGTTTCGGAGACGTGTGTCAAGTTATCTTGATACATTTAATTGTATCCAAAGTCAACATTAACGAGCAAGCTAACTCTAGAGATCTTCTCGTATAAACAACAAACGGACTGGTCGTCATTCGTGCACTGAGAAAAGAGAATTGTTGAATCAACCAAATGGCTTCGTGAAATACGTCCAATGTAATATTCTGTTATACTAAATATCAGTTTCATTGAATGAAAAATATCTTACGTTGATCCAACAAAATCCACGACAACAAATCTCATTTGGTTGATTCAATTGGTATCTTTGTTTAGTGGAATAAAATTAATAATTCGTCCAACTGAACGATTTTTTGAATGAACGAAATATTCCTTTCGACGTATTCTACGAAGCCTTGGTTAATTCAACTAAACTCTTTTCTCAGTGTATAACGAATGAAATAAACGATTATCATGAGTACTGATCGAAGGTGTTGTTCGAGATAAAATATTTCTCATTTTTCATGTGTTAAAAGTAAAGGTCAACTCACGTCAAGCTCGTTGATAAATCTTTCTTTATCCCCCGCGGGAAGAGCAGCGGACAAGCTCATGAGAGCTACAAGAAATACGAAAACGGAAAGTGCTGTTCTCGGTGTCATCATGTTGGTGCTGAAATCAAAATCAATACTTTCAACTTAGGCATGTGGCAATTCTCAGTTTTACTTATAATATATTGTATATGCGTGTAAAATCTTTAACAGAAGAGTCGTCAATTTAGTGCACAAGGGATTTTATCTCGTTCGTACGATCAGGGCTCCGGTCCAAACCGCGTCTAGTCAGCGATACACCCAGAAAAAAGATCTATTTCAATCTACTAGGATCATTTATTCGATTTTTTTTCAATTTAAATCAAAAAAATTTCTATTTGTCTCAACTAAAAAGCTGTATTTGAATCAAATAAATAATTCTATTTGAGTGCATTTATTTGGGTATCCACGTCAAAGCTTATCCCTCCGATTGTCGAAACATTTCTTATATACGAATTGCGCTCTGGATGTGCATAAATAGCGGAAACCCAAGTTATACGTACTTAAAACGGACCATGTCTCAAAACAAACAGACGGTCGTGAATTTTTATGTCCACCCAGGATTCCAGACCCATGGAAATATTGAGTAACAATAATAATAATATTATTAAATCTGGTGTAAATAATATTATAAAGATTTTTTGCAGCTCAACACCATGCTTGTTAAATTTGTGAAAACTACATGTTTTTTCTGGGTGTAAAATTTCTAAAAATTCAGTTCTCATCGTGCAGCTGGTGGCCTCTTAGTTAGGTACTGGCTAAATGAAGAAAAAATGGCATGAAAACATTACTGTAGCGCCATAGTTGTTAGGCATAGTTGTTATAGTTATCGGCACTCTAACAGTTTCCACCAAAAATATATCGATTCTTTGTTTCGAACGAGGGCCAAAATTACGATATTTTGCGAAGCAATAAAATTTTTATGACGAATTACACTTTGATTATAATAAAAATCATCGGAGTATCGGTATGGCATTCAAGGAATATGGTGCCATAGTAATTTTCGATAAAATTCTCTCTCCCGTTCTTCACTCTCGGTCAAATGGATATAGTGGAGGATAAGGTGGCTGAGACACGCCTCGGAGGCATAGTTTTCATGAGTGAAGGCATATTCGGAAGGGGTGGAATGACTTCACTGGCAAGAACGTAATAACTGCGATCGCGATTCGTTTCGAACTTTTTTGTTCATATGTTCATATGAAAATTTGTGCGAAAACAGTTTAGGAAGTTGAGAACATGGTTGAACTATTCTACGTAGATAATATCAGAATAGAAATATGATTGAAATAAAATGAAATATTGTCTGCTACGAAAATTACTCTATCCTGTGTTTAGGAAACGAAATATCTGCAGTTCGCTCGAGTTAGCTAGTCAAAGCCCATCAGAATTAGTCTTTATCTTATATTGAATATTGTAGTTCAGGGGAAAAATTGAGTAATTTTTTAAATTACATTTACACTTGTATTTCATCGATCTCAATAAATGTTTTTCAATTTTATTTGGGTGTTTTTCATTGCGTTGGGTTTTTTCAATAAAAAAATATTACAAGTTTCTCGTGAATAATTTTAATTAGTGTTTTTTGAATAAAAATATTTAAATCAGAAATATTAATTATTTAAAATGAAAGTTTGTGGTTTTTTGTTCGTAAAAATTCCGTGTTCAATTCAAATAACGGTAATTAGTTTCAAAGATTCAGATTATCCCGATTTTAATAATTGCTACCAAGGAAAAGACCTACTCGGCGAAACATGTATTTTTATTCAATGGAAATGAAAATAGCATTGCCTTTAGAAAATCCTATTATTTTAGTAAATAACTTGAATTACTTGAGTCAATAAAAATTTTGTTAACAGTGTATTACGGAAAAATGTTTTGAAGGTATTCGAAAACAGCTATGAACGCGATCCTTCGGGCATTTTTGTCTTTGGACTGAACTCTCGTTTTGAAATTCAGTCGTCTCGAGTCGCAATCACGACTCTGAATTTCGAGGGTCACCGAAAACTAATCAGAAATTCGTTTCGCCACATCCTAAATCGCCAGCTTAAAAAGTAAACATAATTCATTCAAGTGAGATAGAAGATTGACCAAGCATTCGGGGTTGCTTATTACGAATCTCAAGTCACATATTTTTGAATTCAAGATAGGGGATCCAGCATGGTGCACCCGGAAATATAGGAATATCGTTATAACCCAGCAAACACAGCTTGGATGGAATTCGTAAGTTTGACGGAAAATAGTAAAGTTTACATAAAAGCTATGAAAATAATCCAAGTGTGTTTTCTGAGAAGTTCGTATATAAGAGTTTTCGAGGTCATTGTATTACAAAATCTACTATACAGTGGAAACGTTAAATTTCGAAAGTAAAAACCAAGATTTTGGCGTGTAACCTTTCAGGATTTTTGTATTTAATTATCATCTTTATATCATGAGTACACAATAAACAACACTGAAAATAAAATTTTGTTGAAATATTCAAATATTTTGTTGCACGAATTTAACAATTTTTTTTCGTTAAGTGAATTTTTTTTTTAAATATTATAACAAAATTTCTTTATAAAAAAACGAAATTTTGTTGGAACGATAAAACATTTTGTTGCACATATTTAACAAAATATTTTGAGATTGGAAATTTTTCAAAAAATTCTGCTGGATAAATTTTTTGAGATGAAAATTTCAAAAAATCAGGTTATATAGTTTCTTTCAGTGGGCTTGAGAGGGAAAAAAAAATCAGCAAAGTAAAAAATGCCAAGGTCAAGCAGTGGCTGATTTGGCGTGGAATGCCCCATATATTAAATCCAATAAAAATATATATGATTCGGTATTATATATCGATTTGAAATTACAAATCAAGAATTGAATCGCTCATAAAAAGCAGAAACTAGATGTTATCATAATTTTTTTTTTTCATTGTATAATCATAATTCATAAGCCCAAAACAACATATGATAACGAGATTTTGTTAATCAATAATTATGATTATCGCGCTCTAAGCCATGCAAAATATTGGTTAATACAATTAAAAGAACTATAAGTACGTTTAGGTTGTTATAACACAACAATTAACGTTAGCAATTAAATAAACCTTATTGTTACTACTGCCGTAATAAATTCTTCCTTGTCATCATTTAACTGTCACTCTGAACGAGTCGCAAGTACTTCAACGTCCAACTTTCAAACCATTATCTATGCTATAGAATATTAATTGTAGATCGGGCATACATTTAGTATAATAAAAACCTTGATATGATTTTGAAATGATACGAACTCGATAAAGCTATTCATAATGCCGAGAATATTTTGAATGCATAGGTCCGTTCTGATCCAAATGGCGATTACACGAAAATACATTCATTCCAACTCTCCTTTGATATATTATTTCTTCTTGAATTATCAAATGATTGTAAATTTGCATGCAAGATTGTCCTTTTTTTAATGTAACAAGCACGCCTAATTGCTTCTTATTTTTTAATCTTATCCCATTGGCAAAGCTTATTGAACAGAAATGTTTTTCTTTTCGATTTTATATTTGCCTGATTTTGTGCCCACACCTGGTATATAAAAAGAAATTTTTAGTGGGAGGATAATACTTTTGTAGCCTTTCTCAGTCTCTTTTGACGAGTTTCTTTTACACAAAAGCTTCCTTTTATCGGGTAATAATTATCTCTACGTATATATATATATATATATATATATATATTTATATACCAGATGTACCTTATCTACCTGTGAGGGAAGTGAGCGCCGGAAATTTCATTAACCCCCGCCACCCTGTGTGAAAACCTCCGCAAGGCCGTTATTTCACCCATCATAGAATGCGTACGATTTAACGTTATTCCCGTTAATTAATCGACGTTGCCTGTTCGGAAATGATTTTCAGTATTAGGCTGTTCAAGCTGCTAGCTCGCGAGGATCTTGCATAATGTGAATGATTATAGTGACTTTATTTTCTTCATAACTGCCGCATCATTAATTTAGGTTTGGTTGAAAATCGATAAAACTTTATTCTTCTGAAAAAAAATTTCATCCAATTTTTCAGACTCGCTCGATTAGCGAATAATAATATTGAGCGAGATATTTTTTTTTTTTTTTCATCCTCATCAATATTCATAATCCAAGAAGAAAAATAAATTGTAACTAATGTAATGTGGGAAAAAAATCTTACAAAAAAATTACCAAGACTTGCTCTTTCGATATAAACTTTTTATCGTTTTTTGCTTACGTGAAAAGAAATCATTCGTAGTAAATGAGCTTACTAATGAATTTATTCAAATTGTGGAGATACATTGTTGGTCCAGTACCGATTTTTTACGAACACATATTGTTAGACAACAAAGAACGTATAAAAAGATCGTGATATAAAGGTAAGATATTGCAGTCGTTTGGCTCGATATATCATGGCCCTTCATAGACTTATAGCTTTTTTATGATACGAAAGACCAGTCACGCACTATCATTTTTCCCATAATATCATTTTATAATGCTCCCACATTTTTTCCAACACGCATATATGGGAAGTCATGATCAACGATTTTCATGTTCATCGCGTTGTCTTTGACTCTGACTTTTTATATAACGGATAAAAAGAAGAGATCCCTCTATATTGTACTGTATTCATATAGCAGTCCAGAAGAATCCCAGTCTCCGTAAATCCCTACATATAGTACCTTAGCATCGGTATATAGATAATTTTAACATTGGTTATAAAGTCGTTCGACATACGCTAAGCTCCTCGTAAAGTCGATAGTCTGTATACATACACGTAATTATCCCATGGTTTACTCATCTGAAAACGACATATGGTAAGACTAGATTTTTGTCCAAGAATAAGGCTTTTTTCTCTTCGTATAATTTCATCAATAAATCACGAAACTTCTTGGCTGTTGATATTTTTCTATAGAAATCTTATAGAAAAAAATATATGAGGCAATCAGTTTGGAGTTTAAATTGAAGGATGTGCAGCAGCGAATCGAGGCAAGTAACTTTTTACAATGAAAAATAAATATTTCTCAAAGTGCGTCTGACCACAGCTGGGTTTTTCTACTGTCGATCTCTCACCGTTTACCGGATTGAATTTTCTTCCTAACTTTGATTGATTTTTGAATTTTCTCCAAGTCGGAAGTAAATATGTTGGCATTTTATGATTCTTTTACGTAGAAACGAAAGTCATCGGAATTCGAGCCAAATTTTGGGACAGTTAATTTTCGATTAAGTAGAAACATCTTTTGATGTGACACTGAACAATCAATATTTTTATTTTATGATTTTTCGATCAAATGAAGGAAATAATATTCAAAATTCGCATGGGCAACCTTAGAATAGTCAAAAAAATTTCTTCAACCAACTCAAATTTGAGGAATAATACTTTTTCATAAAGTATCAACATATCCACTCGCGATTAAGTATCTCAATTGCGAGTATCTTCACTAGCTATTAGTGAAGATACTGGATGTATAATTCAAAAGAAAAAGCAAAAATTTCCAACTTCTAGTCAGATTTGAAAATAAAAATCGTTCCTAAGAATCATAGTGAAAGGTGTAAAAGGTGTATGTAGTTGGACAGTAATTCTTGTTCTCGTATGAAATCTAATAAAAGTCGAATATGAAGGAGTTCGGCTAAAAGTGGAAAAAGCCTTTAGGGTCGAGACGATTAAGTGATAAGTAATAACGACAGGGCGATATGGACCTCTCAGCTGAGTTATGGTATACCTCAGGCACTCAGGAGAAAATAAAAATCAAGTTGAATGATGGCTCACACTATGGAAACGGGTATGGGGCGCAAACGACCGTGATGTACTGTGACGAGGAATTCTATGGGAACCGCTTCATAAACAGCAACTCCTTTAAGCGCGCCCGTGAATCGACCAAAAACTTTGAATTTTGCTCGCTGGTTTTAGCCTTTCATACAATTTTGTCTTTATTCATTTACTCCTACATTTATATTACTTCATGATTTTTCAAATACAAAAAAGAAAAAAAAATTAAAGTTTCATTGAGTGGGTAAATAAATATAATCGCTTCGAGAAACAACCATTGTAATATTTTTTTATAAAAATGATAAATATCACATATTCTAGAAGGCGTTTCGGAGAGATTAGATTTAAATCAGTTGAAAATATGTTCAACGAACGGATTCGAAAAAAGGTTGATTTTTTGTAATAATATCTCAGGCAATCATTTTTTCAACGGAGTCGAAAATGAATTTATTCACCAAAGTATATTGATAAGTTACCTATGGACCAATTTTGTTGCAAAGAATCAATTCATTAGTTTATTTTTGTATTACGTTATGAAGATATTAACGTTCTCCTTGAAAAATGACAACGCTATATTTTATATAGAGAAACAGAACTTATGGTGCAAATATTATAGTGAGAACATTTAAAATATATAAATGGGATATTTTGTGTCACCATATTATGTTTTAAGAAAATTGCAAGCACCTATTACTCTAGTATCTAATAATCCACCATCGATAAAAATATGATACCAAATATCCTAAACATATAATACGAAAACACAAATCTTATATATTTTGTTATTAAGGAGATTGGCTGCACACAACAATGTTGCCATGTTATAAGTATAGGAAAATTCAAAATAATTAGAATTTAATGAAATTTGATGAGCATATTCTTTTGGATTAAATATGAATATACAAATTTTTGAAGATTTTTCTTCTACATAGTTTTCGAGTAATTTAACACTAGAGTTTACATCCGTAAGCATAGGATTCTGATATATATAGGTATATCTTTTGGATATTGTAAACTCCAATTATTCGACAACTATGTAGACGAAAAATTTGAAAAAATTTGTGTCATTGCATTTAATGCTAAAGAATGTTATCACTAAATTTTATTAAATTCTTATCATATTGTCGTATGTAGCCACACTCCTTAAAAAAATACGAATAAAAAGAAAATCTCAATAAATGAAATAGTTGAGATAAGAAAATAAAAATACCTGGTGATAAGATTTGGTGGCTCGTGATTATACGTTTGTCTACTTCGGAAAAGTTGTCTCTTGACTGGTTCCAACTACTTGTGTCAGACGTGACAAATTAAGGATGATTCTGTTAAAAGCGATTGTAGTTTGTTCGTGCTGCTCGGTCGTAGTGTTGGTAGTTGCCTGTGCGGGATCTCGACGCAGCTGTGACTGAGCTTGGAAGCACGCGACCACTTTATATCCTTGCCGTACGAGGGTGTCGTGGGACGATCCTGTCGAGGCTGATGGTGGTGGCAGTCTACCGCGAACGAAAAACCTGCCCAGCTTCCTCATCGTGCGCGCGAATGACTCATCCCACTACGATGAAAAAGCAACTTTACTAACATCTTTATCCTCTTGTCTATGCTGTACCAAAGCAACAGGATATCACTGTCAAACATTAAATGGGGTTGTCCAGCTTTGCCAGTATTTACAAAAAATTATTTTTCCATCTTTTTCGTACCCTACTATTTTTCACTGAGAAACATTTTGGCCACCTCCATACACGTAGAATCATGACACCGATATACTGATCAAAAAAATTGTTGTCTCAAAAGTCCATTCGATTAGCGTTGCATATAAAACATGTCAAGATTTTATATCTGGTTTGTGCTCAAGTTCTTTGTTTTGCTAAAAATCTTATTACCTCGTTCAGTTGTTACACGAAGATAATATCAGTTTCACGGAAAATTTATTAGGTATCCAATAAATGGATCGTAAAACACAGTCTCAATAAATCAATGTTCTCGTCATATTTGTACATTTAGACTTTCCAATAATATTTCATTATACTAACACATTTACTTGCAACACTGACTCTGAGCTCAAGTAAAATAAGCGAAGTGTAGGACTACACAAATTTATCAATTTTTATAGTTTATAGTTTGTATTTTTTCAACTAAACCGAACAAAATATCATTCAATTTAGTTGAAAAAAAAAAAAACATGTAACAATGCAGACATGTAACAATGCTTTTGTAACTCGAAACCCCGATTCGAATAATACGTAATGATTTTTCTGTTCTCGGATCGTTTTCACGTATCGTTATGTCAACTTTTATAAAAGAATTTGTTAGCGTGTTTAAACCTTAGTTATACAGTTCACGAAACAGAATGGTACTTCATTGTTTTTAGACTCTTTTTCATTTTCTGCGCTGTTTTTAATGGCTTCGCTATTTCGTTTTTGTTCTCGTTTTTTCGTGTTATCCTTCACGACAGCTGCGAACATTGCATAATTGGAATTAAATAAATGGATACTTAATAACTGGCCATAGACTCATAGAAGGGGTAAGAGAATACTAATAAGCCATTGTTGTTAAATAACGAATGTACCTAAAATTTGTTCAGGTCAACATTTGGACTGTTTGGGACTGCTGATGAACAACATCAATAGTTTCATCGGTTTTATATTATATGAGGAATGAGGAATGGGTAATAAAAATTGGTTTTGGATCTACATAAAAATAAAAAATAAAAAACAAGTATTATGACGTTACCTGGGCTATCTTTTTGCGTTTTTTTTTTTCAATTTTAGACGTAGTTCTTCAGTTTTCTTCTGAATAAAATAATCAAACGAAAGATTTTCGTTGGTTTCTATTTTTCATCATTTCATTAAAAATGCTGTAACTTTTTTTCTATACCGAATTGAGTATTCAGCCACCCCTCATTTTGTTCGTTTTCCAATTTCCTTCAAATTGGTAAATCGTTTTTTTTTTTTTTGTTTAACGTTAGTATTCAACTACCGATGAGTTTTGAAAATTGGAAATTGAACGAAATCATTAAACTTTTTTTTGCACACCTGTAAAAATTGAGAAAACGAAATTTCGTAAAACCACAAACTCAGTTTGGATCATGATCTGTAATCTTGTGAAAAATTCATCGTAATCGGTTCAGTGGTTTTCGATTGAAAAGCGGCCAAATATTTTTTAGCGAACAGATTTATATATATAGAGAAGAAGAGAAGATGCGATTCTCAAAAACGTAGTAATGCACGTATATAATTTATTTAAGGATTTTTCATTACCATCAAATTACTTTCTCATGTTTCCTTGTTGCACGTGGGCACATTGCTTATTCAATGGACCAGCGTCTGCACATAGCGGATTTTTACAATAATATTTTGTTGCTCAATTTCCACATTACGTCAAAACCACCCTCCCCCTCCTCCCCTAAAGTTCGTCACACTTGATTTTTCCTGAAGCACTACAAAGTGGCAAACCTGTGTCCATACAGGGTCAGTTATAGTTTGATAGAATTCATCAGCTGGTTAAGGTTGATAGGAGAATTTCACTTTTCGAACATGTAGGAGTTTGAAATTTTTGTATTCACCAATGAATAGGAATTTTTTTTGTCGAAGTTATATGCACTGACCGTACATGCATTACTAACGGTTTGCATAAACAAGCTATTTGGATTGAAAGAAAATTGACACTGTCAGTGGACGACTGTAAGGGTTGTTATGTTTTACAATCGATTACATTCGTCAATATCAAGATATGAAATATTTTTGAACAATCAACATATAAAATATATAAAAATTGTCGTTCTCTGCTGTTTATATTTTTGAAATAATAAAGCATTATCCTAAGGCCAGTTGTGTACTTGCAAACATTAAACTATAAAAAATACTGCGAAAATCGCCCAAGTGTCACGAACCTACTTGAACAACATCCGAAATTTGGGAAAATTGCTTTTCTATCAAATTTACTTCTTGCCCAGATACCCTCAGACGATTTTGAGAAAATCGGTTGTGACACACCCGTAGGCAGACAAAAAGTCATGCCATAAGAGTTTCGACCAGATTCATGGAACCCTAAAAATTGAACATATATATATGAATGAACAAAGGGGATGTCAAACATTTCCACCAAGAAGAAAAAATTTAATTGAAGATGATAGAAATTAGAAACGATATTTTGTTCAATTTGTATGAATTCTTATATAATTAATAACAAACAACCCTTCATCGATGATGAAGAACCGAGACATCTGACAATTTTATCAATAAGGCACAACCTTCGGCATCGCGTCCTTCAATAAAAGTATGACCAATTAACAACTTTTTTCAGCATCCAAGATAATTAAGATTTTTTTAATAAGCCAAAAGATTGCGTAGTCGTTTGGCAAGAGTGGGCCACGCGAGAATCCACCAAATTACTTCCATAACATTTCACTCCTTTCTTTTTACCGTTCGGCTCACTCAAGATCCAAACGTATTCCCTCCTTAATGACAGCGGTAAAAAAAAATAGCTGACATTCTTAGAAACCAAAAAGCACCCACGGGGTTCCTGAAATGGAAAAAAGATAATGCCCGAAAATCTCGTGAACGTTTTCTTTACCCTGAAGAGTAAAAAACCTCTGTGAAATATCATCCTTCTCAATGCTTAATCGGAGGCTGGTGAAAATATGGTGTTTGAAAACTTTGATTTTAATATTAAATTTATTTAATATATTCAATTTTAGTATGAAACGACCTGCGGTTCGTAAAGTCATCGATGCCACATCATATGTTTCCTATCAATGCTTCTTCGTGTTTGTTGACTATCATTGGAAAAACAAGTATTGCTATATTTTAATAAACAAAGTTTGCTAATTGTATATCTGTGATGTTCGGATGTTAAGCTGTATGACGTGTCGATATTGTATCTGATAGGGATGACGTATGGTGTATTCGAGGATGCTTGGTTGTTATATGATGACGAATGGTGTAGTGATGTTGTAATATGATTTTCCACGTTGTGTAACTGAATTAAAACCTCGAAAAGATATTCCTTATGCATTTTTCATGTCATCAAAATACTATTTTCACTTGGAATAAAATTGACCATATTTTTATATTTTGTCGCCTTAGCGTATAGTTGTATGGTCATGTTGTTTTCAAGTACAATCTAATCGGCATAAGTTGCTCGACGTGTTCCATTTATTGTCATCATTAATCTGATGTTTCTGAATCGGCGCTTCGTCATCGTATCATTTTGGAGAACGTTTTCAATAAAAACCAATAATCTTTGAGAATAATTGTTCTCACTTCAGATGCAAAAAACAAAAACACTGCCCAAATAGGGAGTTGATGACCGTAAGTGATTCATTATGCGAATTAAGTGGATAAGGTAAGTTATTAATTAATTTATCCCTTCACGTTTTTTTTTCGAATTTAAGCTGATAAAAACAGTTACAACTCAGGATGAAATCATCTTTTTACCCTTATTTATTACTCAGCAAATTATTTTTTATATGAAACGCGTTTTTCAGTGTCCACCTCACTCTCAAAACGTTTACCAATGAAGGGGTTAATTGAATTTTCAACTTAATTACTGATAAGCAAATTAATAAATTAATTAATTAATCTATTAGTTACGCGATTAATTGTGTGAAAAAGGTGAATAAATAAATTTTCAACGAATCAGAATTTTTTTCAAAATTCTTAATCGATTTTTTTTTTACTAAACAATATCACAGATGTAAATAAAATGTAAATATCTTCACTTATCCTGAAATGATTTTGATTGACATCAACTAGTATTTTGTCGGACCATTTTTAGCCTTGATACGACGGCCACACTTTTAGGCAGAGAGCGCACTAACCCAAGCCTCTCTCTTAAGTCGATATTCATCGACTCGTTATGCAAGAACTTTTTTGGGTCCTTCTTTCCATGTTTTTACTCGTTTCCGTATGTGTCGCTTTAAAACAGACCAATGATGAATTATTTTTTTGAAATGTGAATTCTTCATAACCAATGACGAGTAACAGTCTCGTTACGAAACCTTTTCACTTTGCTGCATCCACGAGGAAGTTGGAGAATATTCAACCCCGACTAGCTACTCTCTGGTAAAGATGACCAACCGCAGATAATGTTGTTCTCTTTTGTTCCCGTCGATACACCATGATACTTCGAATGATATAGAAAAACAAAAAATTAAGGGATCCCTTCGTGCGTGAAATGGAGTTTGACTTGACCTTTGAAGTCGCATAACTACCTATGTGTTGTAAATTGTATTTCGGGATCTATTTTACCCGATTATAGCTAGTTTGAATGATTTCCGTTGGAATGGTAAATACGTTGTGTCATAATCTCAATCATCAGTGTTTTTCAAAATTTTAATGAACCATTAGACTAACTTTGAAAAGTGGAGAAACGAAAAGTATATTTGAAAAATCGGGAAACATGTGCTTTTATTTAGATTTTGTAAAGAAAAAAGATTTTGTTTTAATCATTGATAATATAATCTTTCTTGATAACAGTGATAACAGTGACCATCATCTGAATAAATTAGTACTTGGTTCATTTTCAATTAAATAAGCGATATATGACTATAATAATTGTATAATGACGCTGTCTGGAACTCACCAGCTGATTTCAGGAAATGAAATCCATGCTGAAATAACATTTCACTTCCATTCCTACAGATAACGATGTACTCTGCGTATTCTCTCCAGAAGAAAATTTCGTTGTTCATTGTTGTGACCAGGAAACATACAATTAAAAAGCTCACGTTCAACCTCAAAATACTAAATGGCACGCAGGTTCACAGATTAGTAGAACAGGCCAAATCATCAACATGCAAGAGCTTGAATTTCACTAAATGTATGAGAATCAGATTCTCACGTAGAATTCGTACGAATACTATTACTCCTCGAACAACTTGATGTCTAGTTGTTGTTCCATTTGCATTCTCTAATATCTTCTACTAATATTTGATTATGTTTATTCTTATGATCATTTTCAAAGTAGATGTATGCGGAATGACTTACATGAAAATATATCTGAAAAAAAATCTAGTCTCTCTTCATTTAATTTAGAATATATTTGAGTTATTTTACACTACTTTTTCATACCAAAACTCTGACCCTCTTGGATTCATGCAAGTTTTTCATTTCCGTTTTGTTAAAAACGCTTGTTAAAAAAAAGAAAAAAATGAAAAACAAAAAATATCGATGTATAACCTAATTTTTTAAACTCTAATACTTGATTCGTTAATTGTTTTAAATTATCTATATTTGTATATTTTTTGTTTTTGTCATTTTTAAAATTTTTCACAGATTGTTGGATTGTTGGACTCTGGTCTTCACTCTTTCCGATGGAGACTACGATAACTCAGTAACCATGAGTCTTACGAGAAAAATAATCTCTCGACATTTTTAGTAGCCTTTCACGTACTTTCAGAATACAAATAAATGGAGTCTATCAAATACAAGTATAATGTGTTTTCTTTTCCCTTTTTTTTCTTGTAGTGTGAAATGTGAAATTTTTTTCGATCCATTGAATCATTATTAAATTCTAAATTAATCATCGAGTCGATACTGCTTTTCCGAATTAACAAAATTTTCGTTATTTTTAATACTAATTTATTCATTGGAAACTTCATTTTCGAGCTGGTTTTTGATAAACGAATTCATATATTTGATTTCAAACAAAAGCACAATCTTATAAAATATCGCATTTCAAACACAAAACACTAATTGTTATTACCACTGAAGCAATTGAATAATCAAAGCTGTCGAAAATATGCTATTATGAAGAAATGGCTATTTACAGAGTTAATTGATATTTTTTAATAAAGGAAATGTAGGGTTACATGTTAAAAAAATCAATTTATAACATTTGTCGGCGTTTTAATTTTATACTCATCCTGAAATAAAAACAAAACTTTTATTACGTGGGAAGGTAAAAGACTACATTCCACTTCCTATTGAATAAACGAAAAATGACTGAATTACATTTTTTGTTCTCGAGTACTTAGCCATTAGTGTGAAAAAATTGTTTTTTTACGAGAAAACTTTTTCACCTCTAGCCGATATTAATGAACATCCAAGGAGCTGTAGCTTCGTTGGCTGTTGGTAAGCCTTTCCGCGATGCCATCCAACCACAGTATACCGCGGCCAAAGCTTCACTGCATGGATCGCGTTTACCATGTAAGCAGTCCGTGTTTCTGTTTATACATCTAATAAGCTAGATGCAGGAATCCCGTTTTCCAAAAATTGATTTGGTTTCATACTTTTCAAAAGGTATGCATGCGTATGTAATTAAAGAAATGAGGAAAATAGAGAAATAAAAGTAAGGATAGTAAAGTTTGATTATTATTGAAAAACGTGAATGAACTGAAACAAATAATAATGCAATACTAATTGTAAGTATTTCAAATAGTTCGACCTTTTGTCTAAATGAGTTTCTTAACGAAGCGGAAATCGAATACGGAATTGTCTAATGAATCGAATGGTAGAAAATAAAACTTAGAGGCAACAAACTGAACTTTGAAATCTTTACACGTTTTAATTGATACGAGGACGTGCAGCATGCTAAATTAACCAATACTTACTTTTATTCTTTATGCACCGATAATTCATGTAGTACTAAATTCAGTCTCCCACCAGTTTTGTGTGCTGTTTGTGCACAAGAAGAAAGTTACAGATTAAAAAAAAAAAATCGGTGTGAACAAAAAGTTTCGAGGCTCATTACTTGATGTGCTTGGAGCGTAAGCTGTACTGGCTGGAACAAAACTTTGAAACTGTGTTTGAAAAGAACGTTTGATCTGAATTTTTGTGTGTGAACTAGACGATGTAAGAGCGTGCTTCGTGCGCGATAACTTCTTGTCTAACGTTATTATTAATTATAAAACAAACCTCAACTTTATTCGAACTGTTAGTTGAATTTGAAAAAATAAATTAAGAAGCACTTTTGTTAGTTTTTTTGTTTATAAAACGAAAATCAATGGAGCTATGGAAAAGCAACCGAGAGACGAAATGTAGAGAATAAAAATGCGAAAAGAATGAGCCCTGAAACGACCCGATCGGTTAATAATTAACGGAGAAAATTGAAAACAAATAAATAAAAAAATGGTGTTTTTACAAAAAATTTTATCGTTATTTTATTTTTAATTTATCGGAAATTTTAACGATATTCATCCTCATGTACGGAATATTAATCCTGAATTGGCAGCAGGCGAAGTTTTGACATTTTTTTTTAACACATTTTTTTAATCATTCAATGATGTAACAAATGTGAATTATAGTAACAAAAAAAAGAAACAAGTCTTTGAATTTAACAAAGTCACTGGCTCTTTACCATAAAGACGTCAACTTGTTGTTGTGAACTGCCAACACTCGAGTCTCCAGCATCTTCAGTCGTACCTGCTTGGCCATCAACCGTAATTTTATATCATAATATATTTTTTTTCAATTTGTAGTTCTTCGTTTGATAAATCAATGATATTTTTTCAATTTTTAATAGTTTACTGTTGACGATGTGCTGCAATTGTTTTTTTTTTTTTTTTTTTTGTGGAAAAGCTAAAATGTTAACGCTAACGCGAGTGACAGCATCACGTCATGATTCTACGCCATCTTCTTCCCATTTATCTTTGTTCAATCGTACTGGTTTAGGGTTTCGTGGAATTTTTTATTTTGCTGATAATTAAAAAAAAAAAAAAACGATTCGTCCTTGAACAACTTTTTTTAGCACACTGAGCAAACACCTCGAAATTACACGCGCGTTTTCAACCAGCTCGTACACGTGTTTATAAGGAGAATTTTTTACGGCACTCTTTGCACAGTTGCTAAGTATTCAAAAACTATGGATACGTGAGTCTAAATGTAGAAGACGAACAACGCAAGAATTCGATTATTATACGATTATATATTAAAACGATCAATTTTACACATGTAGGAAATGGAATTCGTCATTGTATCATTGATACAAAGGAGTAATATATTCTACCGCTGCCACCGATGTTATATCCGCGAAGACCGTTACGTAGGGACGCGTTATCGAGGTCCTGTAATTTACCTCGAGAGCAATCGTTCTGAATTAGGTCGTAGATCGTTATTATTTCTATCTACCTAATTCGGGAATTGTTATGCCCTTTTATTAACCATCTAACTTGACCCTCGCAAATCTAAGAACTCGTAGCTTCATTATTTATAGACTCGCATAAAAAGGCTATTAAACTTGGAGTATTTAGTCAAAGACGGAGGAGTTTTTCAAGCGATTTAGTTACCATATGTCGCAGAATGTTATTTGACTAAATCTTATCACGCATCATTTAACTTCAATGCGAGACCCGGGGTGTATAATTTTTCATCTAATTTTAATGTCAAATAGTAATTCTACAATTGGCAGAAAGTAATCATACCAAACCCTATCTCAACCGCGTATGAATTATCAGCTTACCAGACGTTTTTATCGACACTCGGTGAATAAATTGAGGGAAATTGGTGCTCGATACTTCCAAATTAGCCGAATATCGAAGAGTTTCGATCAACGATAGGGCCATTTGTCTGACTCATCGTTAAATACACTTCATCGCTGGATCATCACTTTGCTGGATGCGATGAAATTGGGAATAGGTAAAAAGAAAAGAAAGTCCGATTAGGAGCGTGTTGAACGTTCTTTTTTTGTTTATTAAGGTAGAACGCTACCATATCTAAAAAAGAAGGATTTTTATGCAAATTGGTAGATACGTTCGAAATCGACTAAACTATTTGCTCGAAAAATTTCAACGGGTTTCATCGTACCGTTTCTGAGAAAATTGAATTAGTTTTTTACATTGGTTCTTATGGAAAAGGGTTAAAAACTGCAAAAAACATTGAAGAACTACCGTTGAAAAAGACACTTTTTGATAAAATTAAAACACGTACATGAATAAACTGTCAAGATCACTCTCGTTAAATTCGCAGCCATTTCACCGTACCGATTATCTGCAATCTACAAAAGAAAATTAATAAACGCAGTTTGTCTCTCTCTTTCTGGTGGACACAGATACAAGCGCGGCAACTTCGCATCGACCGACGCGCTCGCAACGCGAAGTTGGTAACACGAGAGGCTTCCCATGTTTAAGCATAGGAGTACCCCTCTCACCACCTGCCCCGCAAAAGACGTAGCGTTCTACCTTAAACTTTTCTCTGTTGCTTTTGACGCTGCAAGGCAAGCCAAATTCCTTCATATTGAGAAACGTAACGGCGAAAACTCCATTGAAATAAAGGCGATCGGAACACAGATGTCATAATCTTAACATTCAACCGGAGAAGAGCTCGGTCCTGGAATTGCTGATCAACTTGTTCGATCAATGTATAGTTCCCGTAGAAGTGTATTAGACTCGAATACGGCTCGTTCTTGTCTGATGTCCTTAGATTTTCTGTTGCCCACTTCTCAAATGATGGGTTTCCACTACTCGATTGTATCTGTCCCACGTGCACGGCGTGGGCAGGCGAAAAATACAAATTTCTTTCGTGTTTTGTCAAACCGTCTATACCTCTTTTTTTTATATCTGCCTGCAGCGAATCATAGACCGAAGGTGTGGATTCGACCACATGGATTTCGACCAGGTCTTGGCACAAGCAGTCAGTTAACCAGAACGATACATTACATCCAAAAATCCATAAACGAAGGCAAAACATGTCACGCTATCCCTAGACTTCTTCGAAGCATTTGACTGTATTAACCATAAAGCCAGTGCTTTAATTAACCATAAAGCACTGGCTTTATGGTTAATACACAAGTTAGTAGAAAAAAAAACATCGATTTGGGCATAATAAAAATGCTAGAGTCATAGTTAACTGATCGAAAATTACAAGGTAAATTTTTAAACGAAATCTGCGACGCAATACACCAGCCGCACGAGGTCCCACAACGCTCGGTGCTCGAACCAGTAATATTCAATCTTTACATCTCTGACGTACCACATACTGCAAACCTCAACTCTCAATACGCTGACCATATGACAATAAACAACCGACACACCTCAAGCCGAGCACAATTCTTAGCGAAAATAAAGACGCAAGAATTACTTGACTACTACAACAAATGGGGACTTGAATGTAATACCGGAAAAACTCAGGCAATAATCTTCGGAAGACAACATCGACGTGCAGAAATAAAACGAAAAAATAAAACTAGAAATAAAAAAAGAAAACGAAGAAGACGAATAAAAAAATAAAACGAAGAAATA
The DNA here is from genome assembly GCA_037576405.1 of Campoplex capitator. Classification (NCBI taxonomy): domain Eukaryota; kingdom Metazoa; phylum Arthropoda; class Insecta; order Hymenoptera; family Ichneumonidae; genus Campoplex; species Campoplex capitator. Next base: position 7,875,295 of record JARBWI010000002.1, read on the forward strand.
AAACTAAAAAAAGAAACATCAAGACAGCGGCTGGCGTACCGGCAACGTTTTCAACCTCTGATTTGTGGATGATGACAGGCGAGGAGCCCTTTATCGAAAGACTTTGCCAAGTACATCAAAACATGCTTGACTAACTCCAGAACCATGTTTGTCCCTACCTACGCGGACTGACGCCAGCAGATCGCGAAGGCTATACGAAAACGTACCCGCAAAAACTAATATCCTGTGCCCACTTGTACCCCTCTCCCATCAAACATTTGTCAATACTCATCTACATGCAGCGCATTTCGACACTAGCATTAAGTAACAAAAAGATGCCGAAAAACAAAAAATAACACCGTTGTCGAAAGACAAAATTAAAATCGGAATAAATAAATATAAATAAACCTCTTCTATCCCATAAGTGTATAGAGACCGTGGGGCCAATGATCTCTAAGTATGCATGTACTAACTAATCAAAACAATAGATGATAATGTAAAAAAAAAAAAGTGAAAAAAAAAATTGTTGTGATTTTCAACAGAAATAAAAAAAAAATGAAAAAAGGCGATTGAGCGCTATCTAGAAAATTTTTTTAAATGCTCAAATTTTGAGAAAATTACTTTTTTATAATGTATTAGCATTTTTCTCTTGCACCTCGTAAAAAAATATTGATTTTTTCAACCGCCCTAATATATATGTATATAATTCCTGTAGAAACCAAGATTTATTCACGTAACGACAAAGTTCATTTATTATCATTACGGTCTTACATACAGGTCTGGAAACTCTTGGGGTGAGGGGTGACTCAGATATTAAGGCAAATATGATGAGTCTCGATTCTGCCACCTGCAACGCTGCCACTTTGGAGTGAACCAATCAGAAATAGGTTTGAATAGCTGTGCGATTGTGCTGTTTTTTTTTTGGGATACACAAAAATTTTGGCAACAAAATGAATGAAAAATTATGAAGTCCCTTATGGCGGATCTTGTGACGAAAATACTGATTGTATTTTTTCCTGTTTTTCATTCTAATCATATTTTCCTGAGTTGATAGTTTTTCTTGTTGATTAGAACTGCAGTTACTTTTTTTCTTTATAGTTGTCGATACTTTTTAATTTTTTTCAGTTTTGTTGTTTCTAACTTTGTTATGCTCGGTTTTTGAAAAATGTATTTGCACTTCGATTATTTGTCTTTTGCAATACATTTATTTATTCTGTCTTTACCTTTTTAATATACTTTCTTTGTTTTGCACTCCGGTTATCATTTTTTGCTGAAAATTTATTCGGTGTATTTTTCAGTAGATTCAATGTATTTAAAATTTTTTCCACTTTTTTTCTTCGAAATCAATTTTTTTTTTCACAACAGACGGAAATGTTTGTTTATAAGAAATACGTTTTTATTTTCCTCCTTAATAATGTTACCTGGGAAGTTAATATTGACAACCTGCAAAAAAAAATAAAATAGAGAGGGAATAAAAAAGTTATGAACGCACCGTGTATTGTTGAAGCACTTTCTTATTGATTGGTTAGTTTGGCGAGTTTTTTTTTACAACTAATATTTTTTGCTGTTTTTGATTTTGTTGATATGTGAATTGATGCATTTTCAATCGTATGTAATAACACATAACGTAGGATAATATTTTGAAAGCATGCGGTACACAGGAAAGGTAAAATTGTAAGTAGACAAAACTCCTTCTACCGTTAAATAAAAAACATGTTTATCCGGCAATATTAAAGATTCAAACTGCAAAGACATTGTTATAGAAATGCTTTTAAATTATAAGGAACTCGTTTGTATAATATGTGTCCGAAACAATTTTGGAAACTACAATATAAAAACAGGCCGAAAAATTTAACTCAGATATTGAATATTCAATACAGACTATTGTAATCAGTCGGGGAAGTTTGAAATTTTTACACAGGATATAAAATAGTGCAATGTTCGTTTTTTTTAAATTCAATTTTACTTTTTTTTATTCAAGCTGAAAAAAGGTAATTGGCCAACATGCAATAAGTAGTCGTGATGTTTAGAAATCATAATAAACTTCAATAAAAATTTAGACGCCGACTTTAGAACAAGAATTCTGAATTTTTACCTATTTTATTTTTTTTGTAACAAATATTACGGCTCCACGCCTGCACATGAAGTGGATGAATTATTTATTTCAGCATTTCGTTCTGGACAAGGAATTCAATGATTTGGAACACGTAATCAAAAAACAGGTTGATTCACGATCTTTCTATATTCATTGCATACTTTTTTAGCATCGAAGATTGGTGAAAAGGTCAGCGGGTGGCTGAGTGCTACGAGAGAAGCCTTTAGAGCTTTACCCGACTCAATATCGTTTCCAAGTTCTACCATTATCCCGAGAGAGTTAAATATGGTGTGCGGTGATCGTACTCGGTGTGTTGTACGCTCTGATTGACTTCCAATGTCGTAAGAACCGTTCTCTCTCTCTCTCTCTCTCTTTTCATTTTCGTTTTTTATCATCTCCTATATTTTTATTTACGAATTCATTTCCGCATCAATTACGGATCGCTTACCGATATTATGTTTTTTTTATTCATATTTGTCCACATAGGAAGTGATTTTATTTTTATTGAGCCACAGAAGAGTCATTGACATCTCAACCGTTTATAAATATCAGATACGAAACCGGGTTAACTCTTTGACAGCCGAAGTTACGTATCTAATATCGGATCACTTTTTATTGAAAGGGGATAAAACATGAGACTGCATGGTTACACAGCTTGTGTTTTCAACCGACAAAACGAAACTTAAATTCGATGGAATCGAATGATACGGTACGTAAACTAATGAGAATTTTTATTTTATGGCGATGATAAATTGGACCTATTCTTACCTTAAGGTTACGTAAGGTACGGAAATAGAAAAAAAGTCACGAGAATAAAAGTCTTCATTTGTTAGTTCAGTTATTTATGTCTCTTACAATAGTGACAAACATCAACAAACGATAAAGGACAGCATCCAATTGGACTCACGCTTATGCAGTATATCAAATCGATATCAATGAGAGTCTCATTTAATAGAACACCCACATCGATTCCAGCTTCTTAGGGCCAATCGTGGTCATAAAAATTAACGTCTTCTGCCCTTTCAAATTATGATGTGGCGCCGCTTCGTATTATCAGATTGGGCATTAATTCAACACATCGTTGAGTGCAGAAACGTCTTTTTTCAAAAATAAGATAAATAAAAGTTTGAAATACTAGTACATTTACGATCTGAAATATCGGTTCGATTCCCATTTCCCATGTAATAAATATAAATTGTTATGAAATATAAATTACCTGCATAAAAAACCTGAATGGCATAACTTTCAAGTCTTGACATAAATTTCAACGGTTCATGCTCAATAAATACTTGATCAATGTCGTATCTGAGAATAAAGTAATTGATAAAAGAAAAACTAATTGATAGAACGAATATTACAGTGAAATAATTTATGTGAGGCATTTCACGCCATTTCGAGCAGAACCCTGACCATTTTTAATTTAACTGTAATTTTTTTATAAGTAAGTAACTAATGAAAGGAATGTCCAAATCAATTTGTAGAATTTTATCTGACCTCTTTCAAGAGTTGCAATTTTTAAAATAACTCGGATTTCGCGAAATTGGGAAACTTTCTAACGCCTGTATCTCTGAAACTAATCGATACATTAGAATATGTTACTGTATCCATTTTTTTCATTTTCGTATACACTTAAAAAAAAAAACGGAAAAACATAATAAATCAGCGTTGTCAACGTTTTTCTTGCATCTGAAGTAAAAACTATATTTCTTAAAGATGATTGTCTGTTTTTATTTTTTCCAAAAGTTATCTAAATTAGTATCACTAATTTTTCAACTTTTGACGTTGGTCCGATCGAGGCCTTATTTTTTCTTCTATTTTTTTTTAATATTAATTTTTTTCGTAGAAAATTGAAGTTTTGTAGGTGAATCATGTTTTAATCACAGATATAACAAATGTCATGGGTATGCTACGGAGTTCCAATTAATCTTAACCGAAAGAAAAAAAGTAAAAAATACGTGAAACCATAACATTTTTCAAGATGCAGAAATTATTTCTATTTTACGAGAATACTTTTTAAAAGTTTTCGAAAACAATGGGGAACATTTCGCTTGCAATGAAGAGTCTTCAGATTATTGATGAGATATCTCTGGCGCAACAAATTCACACGTGCATTGACTTATCGTAATAAAAATGATGAAAATAATTTACTATTATGATTTTTGTTATTGGTGAGTATATTTTGTCAAAAGATATTTTCCAAATATCTTTGTTTTTCTATATTTGCGTGAGAGTTTGCCGTTTTTCCCATGTCACGCGCCAGCCACTCGCTTCTCCCACCTGTTACGCGATCGTTAAATTCATAATAGTATCGTTCCATTGGGGTAACTACACGACTCCATGAAAACGAGAGAAACCATGCGATATAAAAGCTACGAGAGTTTTTCGATCGAAGATACGTATGATGGGGCATACCGACGAGTATCATTAATTAGAATTCCGCACGGACATTGTAATTTGGACAATGGAATCCATAGCAAGATGAATAAAAAAAAACTCAATAAATATATACTTTGATGATTCAGTAATGATAATTTATTAATCTTAGTGATAAAAATTTCTATTTCCATCCATTTATTTGTTCTACAATAGCTATATATGTTGCCGCTTGAACAGAGAATAACCGATCAAGGGGTTCATCACTCACATGGATATGTATTTATGAAGAGAAAAACGAAGATTGAATTGCTAAAATTGGTCGGGTTTTCGTTTACCACACCTGTTGCAGAGTTGTATGATTCCAATTTTTTTTTTATCGCCAGAAAAGCCTCGTTAGATTGATTATCAGCGTGTATAACATTACGACAGTACCTCAGGAATATACGATATATCTTTTATATACTTGGCCATATGGTTAAGGGGGAAGGTATAGTTAAGAACGTTATAGAACGTTAAAAAAAGGCCTTTTTCCGATTTTTTTTGGCCAAACGATAAAAAATGTACAACAAAAGTTCTTTTAAAAGATATACATATATTTAATGTAAACATTGCAATTTTTTTGAAGAAATCCATTTTTAAATAAGCCGATAATCATCAATGGCCGAGGACGCTGCAAAAAAAAACAGGTTTTCCGGTGATCAGTCTCACGCTGCAACGGATTGTCTGAAACCAAAAAATCAAGGGGGTATCTTTAGTTAATGATATAATGCTCCGGTTGATCGAAGGGTTTTAAAGAAATTCCATTATTCACAAAATGGCGGATGTTGAAAGTCAAAAGTGTTGTTTTGACCAAAATTTCACTTACATTTTTGAATATAAAAAAAAAATAATTGTCCAAAAAAAAAAATCCTTCGTTCATCCGGAGGACAACTATGTATAGAAGAAGTGATATAAATTTCAACTCGATCGGTAAAGCCGTTCTCGAGTTACAGTGATCACCGACTTCAAAAACATGCTTTCGAGAAAAAACGAGTTTAAAGTTTTGAGTACGATTTGCATGGAGATAAAAAAATTTTTTTGTAACTTACATAAAGTCGTCTATTCCTGGGCCATATAAGTCGCATTCCTGCGCTTTATTGGCTGCATCCGAAGCCATTTTCAGCTGGCACCGAGCTACCCTCGCCTCTCAAGTGTTTTCCAGGGATCACCGGTTAGCTTTCTCGACTCGAATACATGTATTTCGGCGAATAATGGTCCGATTTACATTCAATTGGTCGGATAATACTCGTAAGATATTATACTCTCAGAAAATGAAAAAAATGGTTTTTCGAAAATTCTAACTATACTCCCCCTTATATAATATTGTTCGAAAAATCATTCTTATTAATCGAATATATTGATATAATTATTTGTCAGTCCTATATTATGTATACAGAGATATATATCTGTAATGTTTATTTAACTCAATGTGGCGATAAGTAATACCATTAAATCTTTAGTATACTTATATACTATATAGTAGAGGTTTAATGTCATAAGTCAGACGTGGTTATACGACAGAAACGAAGTACTTCCGAGCAACTAATACTTCTTGAGAACGCGAACACCCGTTTTTCAAGTAAATTCAATCAACTCTTGAAGACGTATTAGCTAGAGTATTGGTCATTAATTTGTGTCAAAAACGTGACGCGGCTTCTATTTCCGCAGTCTCCGGTCTTCTTTAATTAAGTGCGTTCTCTTTATAAGTAGCATTTCAAGAATACTATTCATGCGAAAAAAATTCAGCAAAAAAAATTTCTCACCGTTCTCAAGTGACTTAAAGTATATAAATTAAAAATAAAGGAATACTGTTGTCTATTCTTTCAATGTCTACCTCAAAATTGCGATTTTCATTCGATGTGTAGCGTGTGGAATGTAGCTGATTTTTCTAAGAATCTTATTTTGTCGAAATCCATGGAATGCATTTCGTATTGAAACTTTAATCGCACTTTTGGGACAGATATTCCAAAAAATATTGTGGTTGACCTATGCGATGAATTACTACTTCAAGTAAGAAGAGACACGACGAGAATTACATAACGGAAAATATATAAAGAATCACTAATTTTTCCGTTTATGTGATATCGATTCGCACAGATCAGTAACGCAATGAAGATTATTATAATTCATGATAAGAAAAAAAAAACTATATTTGCATCGAGAAAAAAAATGATAGTCTTTTTTTTATATCAATGAATTTTCAATAATTTATTTTTGTAAGGTTATTATTTGTAGGACTTTCCCATGAGAAACAAAAACAGCAATGCCAAGGGAAAAAACGAAAGTGTATGTATTTCTTTCGACGTAGATTGATGAGAAGTAAATTGAGTGCATCGTTATACCAAAAAATCTTATAAGCATCTGATTATATGTACCATGAGCGTAGGTCGGTCGATATTCCCCGAGGAGTTGATAAAAGTTTTGTGAGAATTTGAGTCCTCCAGTACCAAAGGTACTCTTTGTATTTCTATTTGGCTGACATGTGCCCTCTCTAACAAGAATTCCATTATTCTGACATCATCAAGGAATCTTATGCTTGGCTACAACAAACTTTCAACTAATCCAAGAACAAGTGTACGGCTATATGATACTTTCCGAGTAATCCCCGGATAGGTTTCTGCAATTAGTTGGCGACCACTAAACTCAAGTCAAGATGGATTCCCCAGATGCCTCTAGTCAGGACCCTTTTTTTTCACAATACGACAAGGTTTGACAAAAGGTGAAAAAAATGACAAGGAAAAGTAGGAGAACTTTTTGATTTTCAAAATTCCTGTGACCACATTGAAATACGAATTCATTCCGATACCCTTTATATTTTCCATGTCAATATTCGAAATAGCCGCTGCCATTCTTCATGGCTCTACGCCTTATTTCGATAAGCTACTTCGAAGAAACAGTTTAACGCAAACAATATTGGTCGTTGATGCTCTTTGAAAGATTTCCATGTGAACGAACGAAAAAAACTTTTTAAAAGAAGTTTTTGGGGTGATACAGGGTTAATGAAGATCCCAGGAGAGATGGAAAAGTTACAGAATTGTTCGACGAATCGGAAGATTTAAATGTTGTTTTCAGGTTTCTCAAAATATGAAGAATTACCCCGTGGTAAATTATGGCATTAAAATAAATGTTACAATCAAGCAATAAATTACAACGGTAATCACATAACTGCAGAACGATATTTATTCGTCACAGCGACAGAAGAAAAAATGTAGTGGAACAACTCATTTCTCAAATACACGGGAAAAGAAAAATTATCTGACAATGAAAATATTTCGAAGGTAATCAATAATCTAAATTCAACGAACTTTCGAGGGGTGCGAGTGCTACAACAAAATACTACTTAAGGTGTCACGGGAAACTTCGTTGCTTTAGGTTCAGGGGGTTCGATTTTTTACTCGCAATTGCAATTATCGGTCTTCGGAACGTTAATATTGGTCCAATTACAAACGAAGCGAACAAAAATGTCACTATATATTCTTGATGTAATAAGAACGGTATTGTGATAAAATGAGAACCAGCAACTGCAACGTGAAGAAATAGCTTCTGAGAAGACGAAAAATCATTAGTATTTAAGTGAAGATAACGAGTTTCATGTCTCCTGTCATTTAGGAGTGTTACGCCACTGCTATTCCTGTTATTAAACGTCCACGAGTACTTAGGAATCTGTATTGCAAACAGACGAGCAGCGTAAGGAAGGTAGACAAAAGCGCACACTCCGATTATGTCGTGTGCTCCAATTTTTTTCTCACTCTCCCTCGCCATCTTTTCCTTATCAAGAGATTGTATTATTTGTTCCAATATCTCCAGTATACTATTTGACAATTTTTTCTACAAGCGGTTTAATTTCATTTCAACTATTTCGTATAATTAATAGACGATCGAGTCTACCAATTTTTAAATAACGATACCTCAAGACCTTGGAAATTATCAATATCGATATATTTCAATAATTATCGGTATTATCGATGTATGTCGCGCTTCACCCTCAGGATTTTAGTCTGACGAACTTCACGCGTACGTTGCTAGGCACCAAGGATATTGGGAAACAGCTAATCAATTTCCGAGCTCGAGGGGTATCTGGCGGGTTATTTTCTTTTTTTCTTTACCCGAATTTCAACCGATATTTAGTGTTTAGCATTCAACATCACGTTTTACCAGCAGGACGAAATTATGTCGACAACTTTTCAAAAATTTAAAGTTTTTGACACTCAGGTCAATTATTGAGCATTTTTGTTTTAATTTTTTGAATAAAATTACCGGTATTGTCCTGCTAGTTCCACATGATGTTGACCAACATTATCTTGGTCGGAGTTCGTATGAATATGAAAAAAAAAAAATCAGTTATGATACCCCGAGTGGCTTGATATTATTAGTACTGCGCGCTTCAGATTTTGATCGGCCGAACTCCATGCACCTGTCGTTAGGCAGCAAAGGGGTAACACCACTCTAGGATTTTGGAAAAATGGAATTTTTTTTGTTCTGGCTCTTGTACTTTTGGAGTTACACGGTTATGAAGATCGCGGCCGTCCGTTAAATGTTATATGTGCGAGGTTAAAAAAATAAGATTATAAAGATCATGGGTGTGAAAGTTAATGACGGATATTTTTATAAATTTCATTTTTCGCTAGTCATCAGAAGTTTTTTTTTGTGATTAATAGTGATGATTGTGAGGTTCGTAACGGTTGAAAATGCTCGAGAAAAAGTATACGTGCGATAAAAAACATTTATTTCTCTCGCGAAAGTCATCACATATAAACCCATCCTAAAAAAACGCTTGTAAAAAAACAAAACCTCATAATAATCCATGCCAGAAAAATCTTTCGCAACGAAAATTCAAATCCTTCTAAAAACTCGTGGTGAATCCACAAGAAATTGTTCGAGTGAAAATTCTATTCCAGAATAATTTCCTCGAATAAGCAATTCATTACAAAACGTTATGAAAAAAATCTTACATGGAATTGACAAAGAAAGTGAACCTATAAAATCATGATATTTAAATCCTCGCAAAATATTTAGTTGTATAATTTGAAAAAGTTGTCAAACAAACCACGTGATAGTAGAATAGATGCTGTAAACAAAAGTTCAGACAAGTTCATTTACTCCCTCCAAATAATAATCCCAGGTGGCGAAAAAACGGAATCCAGACTTTACGAAACTCAGTGAATGAATAAAAACATCGAAATTATAAATAGTCAAATACATTGAAACCAACTTCATCCGAATTTTTTTCCCAATTAATTTTTTTTCTGCATGACATTTGTTTTTGTATCTTTTCAATTGATTTTTCTTTATGTAAAACGACTGTATCGTAGAGCAACTGTACTGAGGATCAATTGAAAGATTTTCCGATGATGGGTTTTAATGTAATTGTCTGTAAATGGTTTTGAAAGTTTTATTTATTTCACGACTTTATCTGGAAACCACTATTTGGGGAAAATAAATGTACTTATCTCAACTTTTTTACAGCATTTTTGCTATGTTTTACGATTTTTTCAAAAATTCTGATTTATTGAAGATTAAGAAGTAATAAAGAATTAAAACGCGAATTCAGCCCCACTAAAATTTAAAAAATGTCGTTTTCATGGTCGGAGCCCTCTACAGATCAAGTGGGAAGAAAATAAAAAGAATTGTGTAACAATTTGATGGTGCTCTCGAAACATTTCTCAATTCTACAGTAGATTTATCCCACGAGATCCTGAAGTGAAGATTGCATCAATGTATAGGAAAATCATCTCGGTATCCCGGTATATCCAGAGAAGAACGAAAGAAAGAAATAAATAGCGAATTGACCAGGTTTAAAAATGAAATGTATGTACCTTTTTACCACGGGGAATTCCTTTCTTCGTATTACCCCGCAAGAGAAAAATCTGAAGTGTGCGTACATAAAGCAAGTTTTCGCGCCTGCGTTCCCTCTCCTGCCTCGAACGGAGGACCAAAGTATATAGGTCCGCGTTATCCACTCTCACGCGTCACATCGCGCCCGAACAATAACACCGAACGTAGCAAACTTTAACTCATTGACTATACGAATCGCGTAATCATTGGTTGGCTCGAATCACGACCAAATAAAAAAAAAATATAAGACAAACAATAAAGGCGGAATTGCAATTGAAAAAAAAAAAAACAGACAAAAAATTTCATATGGAATAGCTATAATGAAGCAAACATAATTAAATATCAAATATATGTGCGTGTCTCGTGAAAAAGATTGGTTAGTTAGCGTATTCATTACCATTCATTGGTGAAAAAAAAATTCAATCGTAAATTTCAGTTATCGAAACTTAACTCAACGGTGATATATCAACGTTTGCGTAAAATAAACAGTCTCAAAGTCACTATTTGTCTTAAACTTATTCTCTCTTTTTTCTGTCCGTCTATCTGTTTCTCCTCTTTCTTTTTTTCTCTCCCCCCCCCCCCCTTCAGCTCTGCCGTTCGATTGAGAAACCCCGTCTCCCCATTTACCAATTCAATACGATTTTTTTCCATTTCAATCTCTTTCTCTTCATTAGTTCGGATTCTCAGTGACTCTGTTTGTACTTACGCATCAATACCTTTGCAATATATTACATATATATAATAACCTCGTGACTTCGTAAACGTGTTTCACGAAAGCGAGTGAGTTAGAGTGGAAGCGCAAAAGGCAAACGCGTGTAATACGGTCCGCTAAACGTTCGAGTCAAGATTTCGATATGGCCACATCTTTCATACTTTTGGTACTGATGGCAACTCTCACAATCACCGGAAGTGTCGCTCTTGTTCTACCAAAGCGCAGCTTACCCGATAATGTACCGGATAATTACGACTATTACGATTATCCCGGAAAGTACAACGACTATCCGGTGAGTTAAAATTGATGATACAAATGAAAAGAAGTGTACAAACGCATATTTCATATTTAATAATTACACTTTTATATAACACTTGTTACAAAACCTACATACAAATAAAGATATTTATCCACTTTTCCTAATATCTATGTTCTCTTGCTCGAAATTCGTGTTTGATTAGTGACAGAGTGTGACTATGGAATGCCAATGAATACAGATGATTGTGTGTATCATTTTTATTGGTAGATAGAAGATAAATGGTCGATAATTCAAGTGGCACAGTCAAATTTTTTTAGACTGGTTTGTCTTTGATCTTCAAAAAACAAAATTTCCGACAAAACCCAAAAATTTTTTTTGCTGTTTACGGTTGTTCATGAATCAGTGTTATGTAATTAGTCGATATATGTAATCAAATTAATGCAAATGCGATTTCGATGCACCACAACGAAATTCATTCGTATACACTGAGAAAAAAAAATTGAAATTGTGGCGAACAAATTAAATTTGTTGATTCAACAAAACTTTTGTTGATTCAACGATATTTTTGTCGTGGTGAGAAATTAAGTATTTGAATGAACCAAATTTCTTTTGGGTTAACAAATTTTATTTTGTTCGCTACGATACGTAAAATTTGTTGAATTTACGAATTCATTTTTCTCTGTGTAAACAATTCCTATAAAATAATGTAATCATAAATTGATTCGCTGTTATTTACTTTGAATCATGCCATATTATAATTATGAGTAATAATATTGAAAATATTAGTCGGTTCAATGAATATCACTTTAATCACGCATATCCTGAGTCGGATGATCGAATTTTTCCATTTTTTCCACTCAAAGAACGAATTTCACTTTTCCAGAGAGAATGTTTTTCATTGTCCGACCCTCGTCTATGTTATGTATATACAAATACATATATTCTCATAAAAAAACAATGCGGGCGTACATGAATTACACCCCTAAATGCTAAATGTAAAATACATGGGAAATTTTATCTTCAATTGAAAAACTTTTGAATAATCACACTAAAAAAAGCTTACAGAGCATAAACTTTTAATTTAAACACCCACGCGAAAGCTTTTAATTTCGGATAGGATTGAAATAAGTTTTTTTTTTTTTCGACCACGTACACTTTGTTGAGATAAATTCTGTTGAGAAAATTTCTTAAGGGTTACTCGGTGTAACGATATATCCTGTCAATAGATTCGTGATTGGAATGTTTTGTTGCGAGGGCGATGTAAATTGGTTGCCTCTCTTAATAGTGTTCAGCCTCGAAATGACGAGCACGCATTTATAAGGGAAATTAAATAGGACATTGCCAAGGAAATAGAACTGGTACTGTGACACAAGGTTCATCTCAAACCTACGGCCGCATCCTGGTGCGATTTTGCATTTTGCATTACATTTTTTCTTATTTTGATGTCAATCATAACGCTTTTCGCCCTTAATCAATTTAGAAATATTTTGGAAATTTATGGGCGATATATTAAAATCGAAAAACAAAACTTTACGTTTTAACTACGACAAACCGGAACGAAAAGGTTACCATTTCATCAATAAGCTGTCCATCGGTAGCTCAAAATACATAGTCGGAAAGCTAGCTGGATCAAACCTTCCCTGATCTAACAAGCCAACGAGTTTTGCCAGATCAACAGCTCATGTAGTGGTCAAGCGGGTGTCAGACTTTCCAACCCCTTCAAATGTGCAGATTTTTAAAAAGAGGGTCACTTGCATTTTCATATAGTCCCAATCGACAGGGAAGATGGAGCACTATTTAGAAGAGAACAAGGATGCCACCCTTCACCTGTGCAGTTTAGGCAACAGGCACGTATACAGGCGACTCGTGTTCACCATGAAACTTCCACATCGAACACGTAATTTTTTATTTTTATTACTATTGAACCTACGCGATTGCTTTGTTTGGAAAAGCTGCGAGCCAGCCCAAAGTCACCCAAAATTTAGGATCCTTTTCAGAACGCAACCACCCTCCCCTCACGGAACAGGTAGCTGCTTTTTGGTTTTTTTTTTTTTAATGAAGCTCAACATTTTCGTTTTCACGAAAAACACGAGTCGCCATTAACTGTTTCGAAAAAATAAACTTTTCTGCCTTAACGATGCTTTTGTAATAAAACACTAGTTGAGAGTATGGTTGAGAGAAAAAAAAGACCTAACAAAACTAAGACCTGAATATAGCAAAAAACGTCAATTGAAAATAAAGAATAAAATTGCGTACTATCAGATTCGAATCAGACATTACTTCTTCAGCTCTTCCGCATTGAACTAATCTATCATTCATGATTAGCTGAAAGAACGCATTCGTAGTACAGGCATAGTGAACAATCAAATGTAATGGATGACCACTGACATGACGCACCACTAAGCCTGTGCTAAAACGTTTTTCTTTCTGCATGATGATCATACATAGCAAATTAGCCTTATTGAGCAGAATCAACGACGAAATCAATTTTTGTCAATACAAATAGATCAGCTTCAGGTTGACAACTTGATTGAATTAAAATATTATAAATCGATAATAACTAGAAATTTTTTAAATGGAGAATATTAAGCAGACAGCCATTTACCACACGTCCGCATAAAGTTCGATTTCCTGCTCTATTTGGCGGAAAGGGAGTTGCACATTTTTGACCTTTCGATTCGTTGATACCTGCGCATAATGAATTCCACTTCCCACTGAATATCGCAGCGTTGCAGCGACGACTTGTTGATAACACTATCAAATAAGTGCATCTTTGAACTGTGAACATAAATTGTTTGCATCCATGCCAAATCTTCGAAACAGCCAACATATACCTTCAAACCTTCGTAATAATGTTCATTAAAGAAAGAATTTTTAGTAGTGACAAGAATTTTGTCGGGTATAGTAAAAAGTATGAAGGAGACTCATGAATTTTTTGTTCCGGGGATAATAGGGTTGGCGACAGTACAAATTACAGATGCGAATTTCTTCTAATCTAAGAATCTTCAAGAAATCTAGGAAACCTTGACTATGCTAAATTAATGCATTAAACTGTTTATAAAAACATTGTGAAAATTTAACACTCGATCAACTATTAACTAGCATGCAATACAGTATTCACCTTCAAAGAAAAAAAAATCACAGTAACCGCAGAGAGTATACGAAATTCAAAAGATTGTAATTGAAATAAAATTGAAAATATTAAGAAACTTAAGCAAAACTTGATTACGAAAACTAGGAAATTGAAATATGCATGTATATAAATATATCTGCACGGTGAAAAATTGCCCAAGGATAAATACACACCAGGGTGCATCGAAAAAAAAAATCGATTTTTTTTTTTCGGACTCCGCAAGCAAGTATCTTTATATCACGCAAAAAGATAAAGCTACAAAAAGGAAAGCTTGAAATACAATTATTTGGGCCAGCTCATCGCATACTTTGATTTTCCATAAGAATAATGACACGTGAAAATAATATCCCGGTGAGCATGACGCATTTTCCGTGCTACGTGAGAACACAATCGGATCTTTTAAAAAAATACATCCATTTTATATATAAAAAATTACTTTCAATAGCGAGAACGAAACAACTGTGGAATCAATAAATAATCAAACAGTTTTTCTCTTTGAGAAAAAGTGCAGCGACTGCTTTTCGATCGAGTCTGTAGATAATGAATTTATCGTCGATCTTGAACGATATCTATAAAGAATACGACGAACATGAATTTAATCAAACACATCAGAAATGTCTGTATCGATCTAGGAGCTTTGGAGACTAACAGGAAACGACGTGCAACAGGTACAAGGATGGGTGAGAAGTGGCATCCCCGAAATTGTTTTTCAATTAAGAGAAATGGGAGTCCATACAAAGAAAAAAAAATGAGACTCAGAAAAAAAGAAATTCAATTACAGTATTCTCTCTCTCTCTCTCTCTCTCTCTCTCTCTCTCTGACCGCAGATTTAACGACTGTGGTTCTCGAGAAGCAGTAACTTCGTAAAAAAAAATTGGGTGTGCTTCTCCTTCAAGGTATTTTAAAAGTTAAGAAACAGGATTACAGAATATTAGGTATTCGTCGGGTCAGTGAGGGATTTCAGAATTTATTTTCTCCAAAGTTAAAAAACTTTTCATAAATTATTGATTTGAATATATTCTTCATAGTATTACGAAAGTCGATGATTTTTTAAGTGGATATCACGATCATTTATGGAACATTATTCATTACAAAGTTTTTCAAATATTAATCCGATTTGACTCACTTTGTCTAATCGGCCATGCGACTAAATTTCACCGGGGTTTAATGTTTCAGAAATATTTTTCACGAACAATTTTTTTTTTGGCATTCTGTTTCGAGAATAAGATCCCGTAGTTCCATAATTCGATGGTAACAGCCTTTTAGTGAACATTTTTGAATCGGTTCCGTTTTATTCGAAACTGTGTAGTATTGTCACATCTACGAAGCCAGAGCGGTAGTAGCAGGAGACACTGACACTCCTTTTTAAGTTCGATTGAGTAATTACTACACCAAATCGGAAATTCTTATTATAATTAGTCGGTAAACATGATTTTCGTTCAAAAATAATCGTTATCATTTTTTTAACATTTTAGAATTTTTTATATTTTTATATTACTATATATTGTCAATTATTTATTGCTATCACTAGTCAGGTATGTACTCTCAATATTTTTAGACATTTTCCTGTAGGCTTTCACTCTCGAATAAAAAAATATCAAATTCGTCTTTCATAACAAGATTTGCAAATCTTAGGCTCTGGATTTGCCGCTTTTTGATACATTTCTGCTTATGTTTAATGACTTGAAAAAGTCACGAACTCGTAAAAATTGTAGTTCTACTACACCTGTAAGCACCTTCTATGGAAGATTTTTGCTTGATTGATGATCACGAATAGAAAAAAAGCGTCGATTGAAATGAATAAAAAATACACTTTTTCTTCAGGTACTTCGTTTTACCTCGGTCTTTTCTATAAATAACTGATGAATAATTATATCTTCGTTACATTCTTCATTCCCTCTTTAATTTTATACCTAGGGTCGATAGAAAACATTCAATGAGAAATAGCGAAAACACGTGATTAATTTCACGGGTTTTTTCTTATAGTTGTTGTTTATAAACTTGAAGAGAGAATATATCAAAATTGAAAACCAGTCTAACGCTAATTTTTTTTTTTTCTTCACGATTATTTATTTCCACGTACTTCATAACTTCCTGTTCAATTCGTTGGAAAAATTCCACCTTATTGAAAGAATATATTTATTGCGTCGTATCTGCAGGAGATATTAATTATTTCATAACAGCTATCATTATACACGGTCCATGGACCTCGATGCTCCAAATGGTCTTCCTCAAGTGAATCTTTGTCGCGTAACCAATTTGTTCGTTCGTTTCTAACTACGTCTATTTGCACGAAAAAAAATTTCCGCTTCGCAAAGTCGTTACTTAATTCATCGATCTAATTTCATTTTATTATTCAAAATAACGGGAATCTCGCGTCGACTAAAGTGTTTTGGGTTAATTTCAAACGTTTTGTTGGTCACCACACTGAAATTGATTGAAATTAAACATTGAGTCGATCGAAGGTTATTTTACAATTAAAATCAAATTGCGTATTTCACATTATATTCACAAAAATCCCACAAATTTTAGTCTTAGATTATTTTGTTTTTCGATTACTCACGATATACGGTACGTGGGTTGTTTCATACGACAAAGCGAGAACAGAGGCGGTCAGAAACAAAGAAGATCGCGCGACTGTGGCATATGACGGAGAGAGAAAATCATATTTTCAATGTTTCCTGCAAGGAATATTGCGATGCAATTATGCTGGAAAGCCGTAGTCTAGTCACGCCGATAGTGCGTTACTGCAGGAGGACATGCCAGACTCTCCCACCACGATTTTAATTGCTACGCTTTTATACCTTGACGAAATACGCTCTTGTATTGAAGCTAAATACTAAATGATAACAGAGGGCATTATTATTTTATTGTAACAAGAAAAAAAATGTAATTTGGATCTGAAGTGAATATAAAATCAATAGTAGTATCAAAATATTGATGTTACGGATGTCAAATGTGCCTACACTATCGACAGAGACTGTGCATGCTAATGAAATTGATTCAGTTTGAAACAACATTTAGTTATACTCAGTTTGAGTTCTAGTCAAAACGATTATAACTATAAAAACTAAAAAAAAAAAAAAAAATTATTGTTTTGAATTATGTAATTATATCATTTACTATTTTATCATATTACCCTGTAACAAAACTGGAATTTTGCTGAATTTTTTTGGTAATACTGCACTCAAATGTTGCGTCCCTTTTTGGAATATAGTAAAGCAGTTATAATTTTGAGGTTTTCATGACTATTATCGTGACGAAAGTTTAGGGCCTTCCAACTTATCCAAAGCATCAAGCAATTCTTATCGTAAAGCAATGATGTTACAATATTTTTAGCTGCTATGCTACCATGGACTTGTAGAAATTCTACAATTATTCCACTTTATTGTCAAAAAAATGTGTTTACAGATTTCAGATTCACTACGATCATAAGAGAAAGAGAAATAATAAGTACATGGACCAGTAACAATCTCGACAGTTCCGTCAATCATTAATTTAATACTATGGAGACCATTTTTGAAAGTTTTCTATAACAGATGGAAACGCAGTCTTTTGAGCAAAAGAGTCTTGGATTGAAATATCTTTGACAACGTTCTCGACTGGATAATCTGAATGTTGTACAAAATTTTTAAAATAATAATATGTACCCTTCATTTTCATTCGTTTTCGCAGGCCACTTCGCGAATTGTCGTGGGTTGGTAATTTTCACGTAACACGAAAAAGCTTCTCGTCGAGATATAAAAAGGTATAATATTTTCATATAATTCTCCAACTGGATGAGCCTTCACCGAAACAGCACCCTCTTCCAATCTTACCCTCTATAGAACATCACTGAACTTCGAAAAAGAAGAGGAATCTATTTTTCTTCCCAAGCCCTGTCCCGCTGTTACTTTTGAATCCAAGAGAATGGATCCAAAGACAAATCGTCCCGGAAAATTCACACCCTCGAAAACTCGTTCTTGAGACTTGAATTTTCCCATTGAACAAAATTTGCTAATGAAATTAGCGTGAAACAGTGGGTTGCGTAGAATCACAGAATATGTGGGTTTGTCATCTTAGTGCGTGTGCGTGGAATATTGAGGTGGGTTTGTATCGCCTTGGTGTGGTTGCGTGCAACAGTGCAGTGTGTAGAATTGCAGGGTTCTCGGAAACACAGCGTGTGAAATAGTAGAGTAGAGGGAAATTCGAAGGCAAATTATTTCGAAGAGCGTATTTCCCGGGAACGAATCTGCCTAAGGGAGAATTTATTGAGGTCGGATTTTTCGAAAACGCACTTTCGATGGCACGTTTTCCTAGAATCATTAGCCCTGCTACCGTCACTTTCACCATTATCTACATATTTTAATGAATACCATTGAGTAGGTTAAATTTCAATAAACTTTAATGAAAAATTGCGTGGAATTCAATAACAAGCGTTGATGAGGTAGAAACAGAAGGCTGCATAATCGTATCAGAGATAGATCATTAGCAATGTAGAGGAATACAATATCAGAATGTTTTCTGACTGGTTAACCTGATAGCCATGGGTTTCGGATTCTAGTAATTTCACACAATGAAACTTCTATTATTATGAGGAACTGGGGAATGAAAAGGATGGAAACGTAGAAATAAAAACAAGGTGGAAATGGTACAAAATACTCGGTCATCTTACAACATTACTTCAACGGTTCACAGAATATAAACGCAGGAATACTAAAAACAAAAAATAAAAAAATAAAACTGATTGTAAAAAAGTGAACGTCAAACAGCACAAAATTAAAACTAGTAGAGGACACGAGAAATTGTTTTTGAAAAATCATAACTCCCAATTGCTTTGTGGGAGAAATTTCATCAATTAGAAATCATTAAATAGAGGTCGCGGTGTATTTCACTATTTTCTTTACTCCTTGCTTTTAATCACCTGGGAACACTTTGTCACCTATACCAGAATTCATTCTGACTCATCAGCTAATCTAGTAACTATACCTACTTAATAAAGTAGGTATAATAAAGTAGGGTAATAAAGTACCCAGTAATAACTGGGTATATACGAAATGGTGTAAAAATTACACCTAAAAAACGATATCAAAGTACCATGTAATTTCGAACAGTATGTTTGACAAATTTATTCGTAAAAGTGTTATTTCACTTTGTTTAGCCCTTATGGAATTGAATCGAAAAAATAACATCGTTCAACGTTTTTACCAAACGCTTTGGTGTTACTTTTACTCCAAGAAACAACACCGATTTTTTTTCATCGCTCACACCTTTTAGTTTATACTACAAATTTTTTTTATTTTTCATAATTGGCATTTTTTTGGAATTGTTGATTGTTTTGAAGTAAAGGAAAGTATATAATAGGTGTTCCAAAAAGCAAGATCATACTACAGGTGCTATCGAGTCAATTAGTGACGATTGAGAATAACCAAGTATGACTTGGGTAAAAGGGTCATAGTTTTCGAGATAGACGAATCACTTTTTTCAAATTTGCAAAAATCTCCGGCTAGAAATCATATTCCACATAGCATAGCTGCAATTACCGGTATTTTCCGGTTTGTTTTTCTTTACTAAATATTTCTAAAATGTCGTGCTGTCAATAGTGACATCTTCATTATTTTGTAAATGTAGCAGAGAAAAATTTTTTTTCCTATTTTTTTTCAGCGCTTTCGAATTTCTATTGTCCTGTTTTTTCTCATCAGTCAGATTTTCGAAGTCAAGAGGTTCACAAGGAAAAATCAAGAGAAGAAAAACACTAATTTTTTAATTTTGAAGACAAGATTGTCTTTCACGCAAAATATTTTTCAATACGTTTCAATTTTTTCATTTTTATTGTTCTTGCATATACATGCCTGTGAGTTTTCACGAGCCTTTCTTATCGTTTTAACTGCTTTCAGACCCTCGGCTCGTTACCACAACTCCAGATAATGAAATTAGAGGGTAGAGTGATAAAAAGGCAAAGGGGATGAGGGAGGAGTACGGTCGCAGGAAAAACTGCAAGAAAAGCAGGAAAAATTGATATCCAACAAATTTTCTTATCATTGCTTTCATGTTTTTTTTATTCGTCGCTTCATTATGGCATATCATATGATCACCATATAACTTTCGCGAATAAAAATTGTGAACTGTTTACAAAATATACGTTTTTAACCACAAACGAGGATGGTTCCAATAGCGTTCCTAATAACATATTTTCACGTCTTCTAGATACAGTATGCTCCTGTATAGGGGATTAGAAATATATATGGTTAGTCTCGTTGTAACGCTTATCGTTACTGTAGTATCGCAATTCAATTCCAACAAATCCCTACCCGTATTTACTGCCTTCTGTAACAGAGTAATAAATACAAATTTCAATCCAATTCCTTATAATTCCAATAACTTTTTTTTTTTTCGTAAGCTCCACCGAAACAAATTTTCAATAAATAATAATTATCAGCTTTCAATGAAAATAATTCCTTCATGACGCCACGCAATTGATGTTAATCATCAAAGTTTGATTCACTGGAAGTACTCTTAAGAACAGATAAAGCTAACATACGTACGGACTTTCAAGTGTGGTTGACTATTCAAAGAGAGTCGATATTGAATGCGTATTCGGTTTGCCCGACCCAGTGATGTTAGCAGGTGTGTCGATGAAAAGATTGTTTGACGATAAGACACCGAAGGCTCTTAAACGAGACGAATTATACGTTGATGAATAAAATAATCACAGTGCATAAAGGTTTCTCCATCAGTTTTTTCTTGAGAAAGAGTTAAAGAGACACGTGTGAAACTTTAGATCACGATATACTGTGATGAAACATTCTTGTACAATATGACAAGTCGTCATTCAGATCCAGAAAACATGATCAATTGAAATTTGAATAAATGCAAAGAACATAGAATTCGAAAGATTCCTGACAAGTTAGTTGTGTAAGCAAATCCAGAAAAATTATCTTTCATACGAGAACCATATTATCACGGAATTAAAGATAAAATAAAATAGTAAAGTGAATGTCAAGTTTGCTGCTCATTGATAAGTTTTTTTTATCGATCTTTGAGATTGCATATAGCGCAAATCATTTTCAACGTTCTCGTAACTGGGAAAAATGAAAATCGATCAAAATAAAGATTTAATTGTTTATTCTTGTCACATTGCGTCCGATGCTATAAGGCAAGAGTTCTTGAGAGTTGGAAATCAGAATTTTATAAAATAGATAATGTGCGTAGAACAACCGAGGAAATTTTAAAACAGCTGCATAATTCTCTCACCTTTCGGTTTTCGATGGATTGAATGGACTTCCCCTTTGATGCCGTTCTACGCAAACAGTATGATGAAGGAAAACGACAATAGTAGTTGAAATGCCAATGTCTCGTATTTTCCGATACGACTCGTTTACACGTAGACAACTACTGGAGAGAAAGCTTGTAGAATCACCGTTTTGATACGTTGACGCCTTACGAGACTTCCCGATCGACCGATCGACTATTTACATTTAATCGGAAGGTTACACTTGCAATAAAAATAATATATTTGTTTTTCATTACTTCAATTAAGCGAACTGATGGATACTTTTAAATAAATGAATACTTGAACACTTTAAGCATGGACGAATGAGTGGAGTTTTATGTCGATTAAATCTCGTAACAAGTGGTACGAATTTTCTCGTTTCTAAGAAAATATGCAGACATTTATTTGATTGAGGGTTTGAGCTTTTCGACTGTTGAAAATCTTTGTAATGAATAAAAAGATTTTTCTCACTTATCACGAACGAGAGTCTTGGAATATAAATATCATTGCATGTTGAAGTCCCAAGAAACAAAATACTTTTTGTTTATTATTTCACGTTAATATAAAAAAAAGTTCATATTTAATTATTCCCCTTCCCTTCTGGGAACCCCTAAAATCCTCACGAAAAAAGTTCAGTTACGAATCAATTTGACCTGGGTCAGTTTATCACCATATAGGAACCTACGGTTGAACGTTTGTAGTATCAGACCAAGAGGATATAACAGATTGCCAATTGGTGTACGAGTGACAGAAGATTCAACTTGGACCCCCCCCCCTTTTTTTTTCTATCGCCACTAAAATTTCCTGGTTGCCTCTGAAATCGACGAAAAAAATACGAGTCACTAGTTGATTTTGGCCAGGTCAATTTGTCCCCATGTACGAACCTAGGTTTAATGAAACCAAAGCTGTAGGAACCTAGCATATAGGCCTTTGTTAATATTATTTTTTATACCATTCTACCATTGATTTTCGTATATTAATTCTCTAGGTTTATATGCTCGATGCGTTTGATGTATAATCCAAATTCTTCTGGATCCGAATGGACCGATTTTAACATGGAATTTATTTTAAGTGACTGTAGTTATCACAAACCCAGATGACTTCTCCAGAATTTTCATGAAACATAAATATGAGATTGATAAGAGACAGGAGCTTGTATGAAGTGACCCGATGAACTTTGTACGGGCTTGAACGTCATCATGATCTACTTGCTAATTTCTTGATAATCGAATTAAGTGAAAGTTTGGGAACTTTGTGATTACCGGTTATTATATAGCCATCGGGGGAGCTAGATAATACTTCATGGTCCTGTCTGGTCAATACGAACTAAACGATAAATGTAGGAATGTTTTACGAGTAACTTATTATCGAATCTTGAGATGGTGAGTTAATTACAGGAGGTTCAAACCAATATTAGGACTGTAATGCACGCATATGTGTACGTAACAAGTGAGTTTATTCGATATTACTCAAAATATATCGATCGGTATTCTTTCAACTGAACAATTGACGCAAGAGATGAAAGCACTTTCATGAAAGAAAACGAATAGAAATGTTGTTGATCAAATAAAGAAAAAACAAAACATCCCAGAAGATCTGAATAGAATTTTTTCGTGAGATACATTATTTTTAAAGATGCTTTGGTTACCGTGGAAAAATCAATCAATAGAAAGGTGGGGTACATATGTAAACAGTCACCATGGAATTTCCAATGAAAATAGAATTTTTTGAAAACCATTTTATCAATTCTATCATCGAGTCAAATGACGAACACGCGTTTTTCTTTAGTTTTTTTTTTTTTTTTTTTTTTTCATAAAACTAGACAACTCCAGTTACAAAAACGTATATTGCTACGTAATTGGGGTATAAGTGAATAAAAAAAAATGGAGTAAAATATTCAGTCAAAGAAATTTAAGAAAAAGACTTGACGCAAATAATGAATATAAATGACATTATGTCTGACTGCTCAGCGATTCACTGAACACGACATGAAAGTAAAAAATGATATGAATAAACATATATATAAGTGTTGGAACTTGTAGTTGTATAGACGCGATCTCTTGCTTACACGCCCTTCGCGAGGCTCCCAAAAGGGAAACATAATTTTAATCGGTCATACATCGACTATACGTAGACAGCAGTCGACTTACTTGTTCAATGTTGGGTGGTAAAAGTCGAGACAAGATTCACATCTCTTTGTGAAGTGACCTTCATCGCTGATACCCATAAAGTTCATTGCGCACGAACGAACTCCAATGATCACATCTTCATTTTATCACTATATAGACGTAATCCAACAAAAAAAAAAGTTCTACTAAGAATCAAATCTTTTTTTCGGCAATAGACTCAACGCAATATTGCGGATCATGCGGTTCACAATCAATCTGAATTCAAGCACGAAGATGTGTTTTGTCAAGCGAAGAATTATGCTATATTGTATTTTGAGATATAATACGACGACGAAAATTGTATTAATGTGTGCGTCTCCAATCCTCTTCAAACGAACGTTGTATGTTAAGTAATTAATTTCTTCTCACTGCTCAATAATTAATTGAAGTTTTCTGAAATTGATTTAATCCATAATTTGATAGCTGCTTTTTCTTCATTCATTGAAGAACTTCGTCGAAGAATTTGTAGAATTCTTTGGCATCTACAATCATCGATTCCATTTTTTCTCATTCACAAAGAACAAGCTGGAGAAATCCCCGAGGGATGTCGTGAGGATTGAGAGACTTATCTCGAGCTCTCTTTTCCATAATTCAACAATCCTGTCAGAGACGAGACGAGAAACACGAGACACAATTCCGTTAACTTCTCTCGCTGTTCAATCGCTTATAGCTAAAAGCTTAGCATAAATGAGCTCTTGTCGAGTATATCATTTTTGAGAATTCATTGGTCAATTATTTTCACGTTAAACCTGTTCAATTCCCAACGTGGCTTTTCAGCTCACTATCAGCTTGATGTGCTCACACATTTTTCAACAGCAACTGAAATAATACTAACTCTCTTAATCGTAATAAATGTAAGTACTAACTTTAACACACAATTTTAAGGAATGATGTAAGCTGAAACAGGAAGCCTGATAATGATCAAAAGCCGCGGTGGCGACTCGACGTCAAGTATTGAAAAAAATTTCGTACTCTTATAAACTCGGATATGACAGTTTTTAGCCTTTCATATTTTAACAATATACATGCTGTAAAAAAAGTTCAGACAAATACATTTACTCCTCCCAAATAAGAATTCCAGGTGATGAAAAATTAAGGCTCGATTTCACAAAAAAAAACATATGAATATCGTGATTGTCGATTATTTTCTTGCAATCCATAGAACTGAAAATCGTCGCGCTCAGTGGCAAAAATAAGAGCCAACGGCACGCGGTGTTCCCAAGCGGTCACCCATCCAAGTACTGACCTCGAATTTTCGAACGCAAATATTGTAAATAAAATGAACGTAAAAATTGAACTGTGTACACAGTGGCATGGCACGGAGGGCCTGAGAGAACGGATTTCCGAAATTCAAAAAATAATTTTGATTTTTTGTTACCATCGGAGTAATCATACGATTACTCTGGAAATAATAAACATATCAAAATTTTGGCCTGTCAAGCCATGCGCGACATTGAAAGCAACATTTTGAGCCTTGTTGCATCGAAATGACGATAAATTTCCATTTAGAAATTTTCTCAAAAAAGTTACCAACAAGATAATCAACTTCGTCAAATTTTAGTTCACCAAAATTCCGCTTCGTGGTGCAAACATCAATTTCTTAATTATCGATTATGTTGCTGCCACGAGCTTTTACTTCAATTGTTTAGCAATCGGCATGCGGAGCTCGTGCAGCCTCATACAGCATTGGGATATTTGCTGGAAGAACAAACGAAGTTTCATTTACGTTGTGGATATTTGTGAAAAGTGTTGTGTTTTACGAAATAAATTTCGATTCTGTCTCGAGAGAGAATGACAACGACAGTATACATTGTATACGTTGTTTACATGCTACCCCCCTTCTTTCGAATTCGAGCGTGTTGACACACGCTAACACACACGTGCACGCGTACCGAAGTCATCGCGGGCTTGCTTTTTTCGGTCAGTGCGCGTAATATTAGCAAACACATAAAGAAGGACCGAACTGTCGTATAAAAAATATATACATTTTTTATTGATTTCTACCGGTTTTTGAAGCGAGAACCCAGTGATTTGTATCGCTGGAGAATTCGATTCACATTGAACTGCCCAACGATAAAAATCGTTGGAGACGTACGAAAGAACGATCGTTCGTTCGTATAAACAATATAAATTGTTTATTAATTATGACCGCTTTTTCAAGCGAGAACCCAGTGATGTTTATCGTTGGAGAATTCAGTCTACATTGAACTGCGCCCAACGATAAAAATTGTTGAAGACGTACGAAAGAACGATCGTTCTTTCGTATAAACAGTATAAATTGTTTATTGATTATGATCGCTTTTTCAAGCGAGTACCCAGTGATTTTTATCGCTGAAGAGTTCAATTCTCATTGAACTGCATCAGGTTTCTCCTGCACGCCTAGTGAGTTGAAACCTGATGGAAGTCGCGCGCTGCGACATCTGGTGGTGGTCTGTGGTAGCTCCTTGCAAGCTCTGCAGTACCGCCAAGCATGGTGGGCAGCGGCGGAGTGTTTCGTCGACTGATCCATCCTCTTAACTTCAGTGATCGGACGAGAACTTTTTTTTTTATTATTTCTTGTATTTGTGCGAGTACAGTATAGTATTTTAAAAGGGTTACAAAAACATAATGAAAAAAAAACCCTGCCTGATAATTAATATGGCAGTAAGACCTTGACTACTAGTTTGCAGTGCTCGGTCTTATACAAGAATCGGGATTGTTAAGAGTTCCGTTATCGGTGTTAGGTGTTATATTATGTTAAAATTAGGTGCACTCAGATGGTGCTTATCACGTGGGGAAAAAATGTCGTTGCGCAATAATCAGAAAAAACCCCGCGAACTTTTGGTTTCGTCCTTAAGAGCTAAGATTAAATTTAGAGATTAATAATGATTTACACACTAAACAACAGAATATTTACATATGTACAGGTAGAATTTAATCTAGGTATCTTTTGTAGGAATATTTGGTAGTGCTTGCATTAAGTGACTCTTCTAGCAATAGCAGTAATATACTTGCGTTTTCTATCGGTCAGGGATCGCATGTGGGTTGAATCAATGTTCAGCCACCAATATTTCGTAAAGTTCAGCCTGCGAAAGTCGTTTGTGTCTGTAAGGGGCATCGATGTCGAGTTCGTGAAGTTCGGAGAGTTGAGATCAATGTTGTGCTCATTTAGTGAGATTCTCTTATTTGCTTTGTTGCGCCGCCAATGGTACAAGATAGGAACATTGTTCTCATTTTGAATTAGCCCGTGAGTGTCACAATAAATAAATATTTGAGGGGATGTGTATCCAGTATGTAATTGGAGCATTGAGATGGGATCCGGTTGATTTTTGAGTACTTGAATTATGTTATTCTCTATTGCAGGAAGGCTGCTAAAATAGTCTCTTGTTAATTTTATTGTGAAGCAGTCGATTCTTGGAATTTCCGCTAGATCATAGATATATTTGTTGGATATGTATCTTTGATACTCTGAGTGCTCCGACCTATATAATCTAAGACATTGTCTAAGGCACTTCCTTTCGAATACTCTGAGTTTTTCGAAGGTTGTATTGTTCGTATTCCA
Organism: Campoplex capitator; assembly: GCA_037576405.1. Classification (NCBI taxonomy): domain Eukaryota; kingdom Metazoa; phylum Arthropoda; class Insecta; order Hymenoptera; family Ichneumonidae; genus Campoplex; species Campoplex capitator. The sequence goes on from JARBWI010000002.1 coordinate 7,902,684, forward strand.
CCAAATCAGTGCCGCGTAAGTGAGTATGGGTCTCACGAGAAGCATGTATAGGATTATTTTTGTTTTGGCTGTGAGATGTTTATTAGAGAATATGCGGCTGTTTGCGCGAATAGCCCGAGCGGCTTTTTCTAGTTGTGTATCAATATGTTTATTGCCACGAAGAAGGTAGTCGATATGAACCTCAAGATATTTTACAACGTTTTTATGTGGGATGAACGTTTTATCGTTTGTGCCTGGAATTGTCGTTTGAATTTGGAAATCTTTGCTGCCACCCTTGCTTTTTGGCACAAGTTTGATTGGAGGCTTCCTAAACAGGATCGTTTCGCATTTTGTTGGGCTTAGCCGTAAGTTCCAAGTCTTATAATATTGGTTAATTTTCTCGACTATGTTTTCTAACGCTAATTGTACTCTAGATACCCTATTATTGCTTGTATATACTATGATATCGTCTGCGAACGCAATGGCCAAGGTTTTGTCGCCACTATTTATTCCGAACAGATTAAGAATGTCACTGGTGAAGATATTAAATAAAATTGGGGAGTTTACTGTACCCTGTTGCAAACCTTCTTCTATGGTAAATGTTTGGGTTGAAATAGTGCTCCCATTCCAGGTTACGAATGTTGATCGGACGAGAATTGGTGCTTTCAGCGTAGTATGGTCGTTGGCTGGGAGTTTAGATGGACCGTTCGAATTTATCGAAATAATTCAACGCGTGAACGTTAATCTTTTCAATAACAAATCGTGTCGAAATTCTGATAAATCTTTCAGTTGTTCCCGAAGAAAAAATAAACTTCCCATTTCCCATGTTTCTTTACTCCAAAATTTAATTGGAAAAAAAAATTTTGGAGTAAATCAAAATTGGAGTAAATAGAACTGAAAATCATCGCGCTCAGTGGCAAAAATGAGAGCCAACGGCACGCGGTGTTCCCAAGCGGTCACCCATCCAAGTACTGACCGCGCCCAATGCTGCTTAACTTCAGTGATCGGACGAGAACTGGTGCTTTCAGCGTAGTATGGTCGTTGGCTGGGAGTTTAGTTGGACCGTTCGAAATTATCGAAATAATTCAACGCGTGAACGTTAATCTTTTCATTAACAAATCGTGTCGAAATTCTGATAAATCTTTCAGTTGTTCCCGAAGAAAAAATAAACTTCCCATTTCCCATGTTTCTTTACTCCAAAATTTAATTGGAAAAAAAAATTTTGGAGTAAACCAAAATTGGAGTAAATAGAACTGAATATTATCGCGCTCAGTGGCAAAAATGAGAGCCAACGGCACGCGGTGTTCCCAAGCGGTCACCCATCCAAGTACTGACCGCGCCCAATGCTGCTTAACTTCAGTGATCGGACGAGAACTGGTGCTTTCAGCGTAGTATGGTCGTTGGCTGGGAGTTTAAATGGACCGTTCGAATTTATCGAAATAATTCAACGCGTGAACGTTAATCTTTTCATTAACAAATCGTGTCGAAATTCTGATAAATCTTTCAGTTGTTCCCGAAGAAAAAATAAACTTCCCATTTCCCATGTTTCTTTACTCCAATTTTGATTTACTCCAAAATTTTTTTTTTCCAATTATATTTTGATTTACTCAAAAAATTTTTTTTCCAATTAAATTTTGGAGTAAATCAAAATTGGAGTAAAGAAACATGGGAAATGGGAAGTTTATTTATTCTTCGGGAACAACTGAAAGATTTATCAGAATTTCCACACGATTTGTTATTGAAAAGATTAACGTTCACGCGTTGAATTATTTCGATAAATTCGAACGGTCCATCTAAACTCCCAGCCAACGATCATACTACGCTGAAAGCACCAGTTCTCGTCCGATCACTGAAGTTAAGCAGCATTGGGCGCGGTCAGTACTTGGATGGGTGACCGCTTGGGAACACCGCGTGCCGTTGGCTCTCATTTTTGCCACTGAGCCCGATGATATTCAGTTCTATGGATTGCAAGAAAATAATCGACGATCACGATATTCATATGTTTTTTCTTGTGAAGTCGAGCCTTAATTTTTGATCACCTGGAATTCCTATTTAGGGGGAGTAAATGTACTTGTCTCAACTTTTTGTTACAGCATTCATGCTGTTTTTCATAGCGATTTGTATATTTTTTGTATGGAATTTATAGCTTGTTAACTAAATATGGCAATATTGAGTATGCACTTGGGTGATTGCGTACATACGTGGATGATTGTTATAAATAAATGATTTTCTTAAGAATTGGTTGTTTGATTAACATTTTGAAGAGTGCTTCATCCATTTTTCTTCGATTACGGCTAAAAACGAGTATATCATCAAATTTCGAACTATCGTATTCCGACTATTTTGGGACCAGAAATATATAGTGAAACATGTCTCTGAGTACTTTTTATATGAATTAAATCTTCGTAATTAACCCTCAAAACTTGCAAAATTGTCAGATTACTTAATTCCACACTAGTCAGAGCAATGATAAATGTAAAATTGGGAACAGTGTACAGAGATTGCTGTGTCAAAATGTCCTTTGCAATCGTATATAATTTCATCGGCTGCGAAAAAAATGAATTCAACATTGAAACATTCAAACTTTAGTATCAAGAGCCGCGGCAGCGGTTCGACGCGAAGTAAAAAAAAAGCCAGCGCGAGCCCTGCCGCACGCTTACATACTCGAATATGACAATTTTCGTACTTTTTTATTTTGTTCAATAGTAAATGAAAAAAAAAAAAAACATTCTGTTGCATACTTCAACGATGCAAACTTAAATATAATATATGTTTAACATAATAATGTTGAAATTTACATCGTTTGAACATGACAAATATGAGACAGTTCATGTCATTTCCATTTTATAGTGTGGCAAAAATCCGCCAAGGGGCACGGTCGCTGCGCTCTCACGCTAAAGATGCATCGTCCGTGTGCTCATAAGTTATCCTCCCTATTCGACTTGAACACCATCAAACTCGCCATTCATTCGCAATTAGTGATCGCGTTCGAAGCACAGTTTCGAAGTATACACCTCTCTTAACACACAAAACGGCTCTGTCAGCCCACGCAAGGCGATGGCAAAAATGGGCTGACAGGGCCATTTAGTAACCAGTCCAACCGTATCAAAGAAATTCACTTTCGAAATTTGCAGCTATCTTCCTCGCACTCTCGGTGGCGAGATACCGACTGACCCATCCTCTTAAGCAGAGGAAATAGAATTAAAAATCCTGAGTTCCGATATTTTAAGATATCGTTAAACATTAAAATGGTTTCATATCTAATATCTAATATCGCATTCACGACCAGACATAGTCAAACATGATGTTCGATTGTTGCACTTATAGGTCGTGGTTTCCAAACGAGCTGCTTTACTATTGGACAGACTCATGGTTGCTCTGCAGAAAGCAATCGACGATCAAGGAGGTTCCGACAGTGGGGGAATGGATACATCTGTTGGATTACCAATGCGTCAACAACCTCATCATTCGATTGTCAATACTGGTGAAACTTCCATGAAAAACGACAAATCGAGCGTGAGCAAAATTCATTGTAAAACGATAATATCGCAAGTTTTGTTTTTATTCACTGCTATTTCATTTTAAAAAACAAAGTTTGCTCTCAGCAATTTTTGTATTTGGATCAGAGAAAGATCATTTTTAAACCTTACTCTACTAAATCTGTCAAATACTAATATTATAGCATAAAGAGGCATTATAATTTAATCCAGACTGCATCAAATTTATTGTATTGATTTTTATTATTGTCAAGACAGAAAGAATTAATCATTTGCCGTTTCTGGTAATGAGATTTCTTGAAAAAAATCGATTATTTGAGGCCTTCTGAAATTTAATATTTTATTGCAGATTGATCGCCGAGCGCAAGGAAAAGGACGAGTTTACTGGCGATGTTACTTTAATGCTGTGACGTGTTTTAAGAAGTAGAGGAATACGATCTCACAGCAGAACCACTGGCAATTCTTTTCTTCTCTTATTCATTTCTGCAGTCATAACTTACTTGGTCGATATATGTGAAACGTGTTAATGACATCAAAATCATTCTGTCACACGTTTCTTAAACGCTGAAACGAGAATTCAAGGCAATTCCGAAATACACATCACTTTAAAGCTTTGAACTCGTCTTCCTGAAATCGTTGATAATTTTTAAGACTATATTCAAACATTTGAAGAAGTCTGTCGAATTTATGATTCACCAAACTCGTATATCCTGTGAATAATTGTAATAAATCATGTCCTATGTCAAGCTCGATAAATCTGTTTTTATATAAATCTGGCGATTGACAACAATCCATATTTATAATCGTTGAAAAATTAATATAAGAATTCTACCTCTTAAATAATCAACAAATATTTATATCATAATAATTTCACGACTTCATAGTGATTGATTCAAATCTGTGAGCGTAAGAGATAATGAATTTTCTTTAGTTGTCCGTCGATTTATTGAGATACAAAAATCTTAAGGGGTAACACCACTCTAGACTCGGCAAAACAGGCCTAAATTTGATCATTTTTCTTTTAGAATATTAGAAAAGCGATCGAGTTTCTTTTTTCAGGGTTTATTAATCACAAATTGAAGTACGTAAAAAAAGATTTTTATTGCATTTTTTATACAAAATGGTGGCGAAAAAGAATGCCGTTTTTTATGCCTCCCGTGGAGGCATAAAAAAAGGCATTCTTGAAGACTAGCTTGGTGTTAGTGTAGATAACTATTCGTACAGTATTACGAAGTATTGTACGAATAGTTACCTACACACATACAGAATTGAAATTAATTTACTCTAGTAAAATTTTATTGATGAAGGTATGGCTCATTTGAAATTGGAAAAAATGTATTGATTCACAAAAGAAGATAATACGATATATTCAGCTTCAAACTAGAACTTCATGTCGCCAAAGTTACCTCCATAAAAAATGTGGTACAGAAAGGAGTCTTTTTCATATCTGAAGTTGAAGGACCCATCGATTTATATCATGTTCAAGGAGATATGCTTTCAATGTAATAACGTCGGTGTTTTTCTTACCTGTTATTAACTCTGACAGAAACGTGGGTCTCTCTCGAATGACAGAAAAATATTCGTTGTACCCTCTCTCTCCATCCCACCACCGTCTTTCCTCACTCATTTTAGTTCAACGGAACGAAGGCCACTAGTGAACAGGAGGGAAAGCTGCGTTTTCGAAACCTCTTTTTTTTCTCTTTACACGCAGTGGAAGTAATGGTTTCTTGAGTAAGGTACGCCCTCACGACGTTATTCGCGATGATAAGTGATGAAATAACCTACTAGAACGATAAAAACAATATGCTGAAGTGGACGTAGGTTCTAAATTATTCGTGGCACAGAATACCCTCACCTTTCTTACGTGGGATGAGAATGGGGCACTTCATGCTGGTTCCACTTAGATCTGACTCTTTGCTTCTTCGGTTTTGCCCTCAATTTTTCATTACATGGGTCACTTCGTAATTGACCGATATAAGTAGAAGCTTCTGCCTCCTATGCCGAATATTAAACGACACCACGTTCAATAATTAGTCAATTATCGTATCATTTCATATCAAAGAGGGAAAACATATAATTTGGCTTATTTCCGCATTTGCGCATAGATAATCCTCGAACACATTTTGGACAAAAACTTTAGGTGTTAGTTAATTCTAATTTTTTTATCAAACTACAGAAATAGACATTCAACACTTCTTGTGCTTGCTAAACCATTTCTCTCGAGAACGATGATATCAATTGAATTAAAAATGGAATAATTCTCTTAAATGACTGGAAGAATGAGAGTCTTCTTTATTCGCAGTGGAAAGTATTGAAGATGAAAACTTTTCTCACGATTTAGTGTTCAATCAATGTTATCTTTGTATGCTTACACTGGAAAAACGATTTTCGACGATCTTTATGAAATTTAATCTGAAAATAAAAATATGCATAGCTCCTCCTCGATCTCTTTCCTAGATTAATATCAGGATCATTTTATCATTAATTACATTAATGAACGGATGGTAGTCTCGATTGTTCATGGAATTAATGAGGAAATATTGCTTGCCAAAAAGTCCTTGGATGCTTATTTGCGGACTACGACAGCAATAAAGAGACAATGCCATAATTGAATACTACACAATAGAACCGTAATATTAATCCTTTTCAAGCCCGTTACGGAAATTCTCTTTGACCGACAAATAACACAAAAACTTTGAGGATTGTTTGTGAGTAATTATCAACCCCTTGTTGATATTACCGACAGCAGAACAGTAATGAGATGCTGATCACTATAGAATTATTCTGGAGTATCGTTAGGTTAAATAATTGAGCTTTAACTGAAATTGATGAAGCATAAATATCGGTTTTATTCATGTTTTATTTTCATCCCATATCACGAACTCGAGAATTTGTTGAATCCACAAAGGTCATAACAGTGAGAGTTTGACGATCATAGACTTCGGACTACTTGACCGGGGCTTTATACGATTAAATATCTCCCGCAAACTCAGAATGGTGAATTCAAATCTATTAGAAGCATCGACAAGATATACATCGAACACGGACATTGTGCCATGTAAAACATTTTTTGCACGTATTATTTTGGTATTACGCATGACTGGAATGCTCTCCATAAACTCTGTTTTCACCGATAAAGTTGGTAAACCTACGATTTGGGAATCGGTGATTCTCATAATCGGTATCGGTCAAATATCACTGCTTTTATGGTTTGAGTCGGCTCAGATGATCAATCGGTGGACGTCGGACCCAGAAAAAGCAATCGAACCTGGGGCAGGAGCAGTCACTTGTTGTTTCTGCATTATAAAGGTATCCATTGGTATATTTTCCTTACATCTTCCTGAATCTATTAATCACAATATTTAAACTTGACCGGAAACAATTGAGAACGAAAGATAGATGTATTCAACAACAAAAAATTGATTATTATAACACATAGTCAAAAATCTTGTGACAAATTTTTCACAAAAGTCTACATGAGAATATATTGTTTCTACGTTGAAGGGCTGGGTTATTTGGTCCAACCGAGTTGAAATTCGAAATATGCTGCGTCATGTGGTGGTCATGTGGGAAGACTCTAATCGCCGACCGAGAATCAGAGAAGAAATCCTGAATATTGCAAAAAAAACATACTATTGGGAAAGATGGTATATTATTTGCGCCGTAGTAGCCTGTTTGGGTTTCGCACTGCGACCGTACACGTAAGATGTGATAATAACATTAATAAATTACTAAAAACTGCTGACTTTTGAAATGGCATATTTAAAAAAAAAACGAAAAACTTGAAGAAAAAAAACTATATAATAATCACAAAGAACTCCCTCAGGGTTTCGTTTTTCTGATCTGAAAATATGTATCAATTTAACAATAATTATGACAGCTGATATGGAATTTAGGGGATATTGGGAGTCGTTTCCTAGACTGTGCACAAGAATTTAGGAGACATCTTTTTCAAGTTTTTTGTTTTTGAATATACCATTTCACAAGTCAAGAGGTTTTTTTTTAACAAGTTTTATTGCACACTTTTTAATTTTTTAAAAAATTTATTTTTTTAATAAAAATAATTTCTTCTCTTATCCAAATAGTCATTAGATTTTATATTCCTGAAAAGAATATAAAAAAAAAAACAACCATTCTGCATAATAAAAAAAAAATCGTGAACAAAGAATAAAAACACAACCAATCAATCTGTCCCAAATAACCGAATGAAGTATGGCGCAGATGTTGCGAGTGAACGTAGTTATGACAGCATTACCTATTGTTGTTTCGATATGGTTGAACGGTAATTCTCGGTTTTTATAATTATTTTTTAAATATACAAGCAATCGTATCAAATTACGGCTAAGAACCACGTCCACTGCTTATAGAACCTGTTCCTCAAATTTGGTCAAGTAATTTTTTGCTGTTTTCGCAAACATTGTGCACGAATAATCCGTGAAAATCAGCTGACTGCGGTCTCCCATCTATTGCCCGTGGGGGCAGTCGGGAGTTATTATAATATGATCTTCAGGATTTCTCGCAAAAGCTTCAACAAATAAGTAAAAATGTCAATTTTTTAAAATAGAGCAGCAGATAGTAATAACATAACCTCTCTGTTTATTTTCATGGCATATAAAGCCACACCTCATTCTAAATCAATTCAAAACCCGTCATGACTTTCTGAATTTTATTGCTCTCGAATTTTTTGCAATTGATCAAATGAAATACTTATATTGATTCAGAAATACCATTTATAACTCGGCAACACTCTATTGGGGATAGATGAGAAATTGTGTTGGCGATGTAGACACCTGTGCCCCATCGTGAATTCATTTACATATAATAATGATGTGTAGACTCGGTATAAATTAACATAGGGTAGAGCGGAGATAATTAAATAACGATCATCTGATCATAGCATTTTAACGGTATATCGCTCTTGTGTCGTTAGTAAAGTATTTTATTATTATGTTGATCCAAACGGCTCTAAAAAAATTATTTTAAACCGAGCTTGGTTTCGAAAGAACGGTCGTTCTTTCGAATTTTCCTTGCTCAACTAGGTAAAATCCATTGTTGAAATAAATTTTAAATGGAACCATTTATGTATAACTAGAATAGTCGCAAATTGCCTTCAAATGAAAAACAAACCATTAAGATTGGACGCATACGTTTGGTTCCATCACTTTCACCAGTTATGAAAATGTAATTTCGAGAAAAATCTATCCATCGTTTAAGATGTATACATGTTAAGAATTTATAGAAAAAACGTATCACGAAAAGAAGATATAAGAAAGAAAAAAAATAACTGTCGTTTTATTGAGATTTAATGTATTCGTATATAAGGATAGTTCATCCCCTTAACTTGATTTGCGAGAAAAACGCAAAAACTCGTATGTTATTTTCTTGCCCTATTTTTTTATCCTCTTCAAAGTACAATTGAATCCATCGAGATAGATGTAATATTTTTTTGTTATAATGATTTTGTGAATTTCAACCCCTATAACTTTTTTCCTATGCGATCTCCCAATATGAAACCAGTTGCATTTTTCATCGTTTATCATTAAGGTAATTTAAATGCATTCGATTATCTCAAGTGGAAAGAGGTGAAACCAGAAAAGTGCCCCTCAGAGGTCTCAACTTTAAAGGATAATTTAACCCTCTAGAAACGTTTTTCCACCAATAAAAAAATACGTGTCTCTTCAATTTTGATGTAGAATAACATATTTAAATGTCATAAAAATCAAAGGGCATCAGTGGAAAGACTTTCCTTGTAAGGAAGCTGAAACCGAGCGACTGCGAAAAAAACAATTGAACATCAAAAATGTGTGCGAAAAAATGCTGAATTTTTTGATACAACAATAAAAACATTAATATCTTCAATACTATTTGAGCTGCGAGGTTATAATTGGTTGCGATTAAAAGAGAAAAAAAAATTTTCTTATAACGTGAATTTGAATGAAACTTCAAAACGCTGTAATTTTGTTCATATTAAAGAAACAATTTTCGAGAACAAGTAGAATCATGGTCCATCCGGTAAAAGTGTCTTGTGCAACTCGTTTCGTAAATGTACTTGTTTCGAGTCGCTATTGCGACTTTTTTTTTTATATCGTTTGCCAATGCCCAGGGTCTACCCTTTTTAGCTTATCCCCCCTTTTTCCAATGGAGCCCCCCCTGTGCGACCGCAGCCGACTTATCCCCAAGTCGCCGAGGACGAAGGGAAACTGCAGAAAACCTTGCCGATACAGCCGGTACCCCATCTAATCTCCCCGGGTAGCAATGCGAGCACGCTCGAGCACGACAACCAGGGGCTCTTGGAAAGACCACCTCCTCAGCTGTGATGCATTGAGCCAGCCAGTACACGGCTAGGGGGCCACCGTCCGCACGATGAGAACCGTCCACGGGAGGCACCCAAAGTACCGTTACAATATATATAAATTTTTTTCCCATTACAGTTTTCTATTGCGTCATCATTTGTACGAAAAGTACCACAATGTCTCGTACGATTACTCTTTAACGGTGTATCCAGGAAAGTATTTCTGGTCAACAAATACCTTGGGCAAATATATATTGTGTATAAGTTGGGAACAAACCATCGTTACTTTTGTTGGCTTGTACGCCATTGCTACAGATTGCCTTTGTTATCAACTTACTGCACATGCGGGAATACAGTTCCGAGTAATTACCAAATAATCAAGTATTTTACTAATGCTGCAATTTTTTTCAAAAATCTTAGCTCAAAAAAGTTCTACAGTTTCTATACGAGTGTATTTACGATTCTATTAAAATTTGGTCATGTGAGACATAATGTTTATTTTTATCCGTAATTTATTCGTTCTATTATTTGTAGGTATTGCAGCATGATTTGGAATTTTTAGCGAGTTCAAATGACGATAGTGGCACGGAAGAAAATGAAAGAGTGCTGATCACTCGATTATCCACAATTGTGGAGAAACACTGCAATTTATACAGGTGAAAAAAGCTTGTGTACCGAGTATAATCATTCCATAAAGCAAATAGATTCACGATAAAGAAAGAACCTCCACAGGTTATTCCATCTTCATATGAATCGTAATAAGAACCTATGGAAATGAGCATGTATATCACGTTTTTTTTAGACACTGGGAAAGGATAAAACACACATTCGGAGCGACAGTATTTACAATTTTATTTCTCACCGCCGCTAACACTTGTCTATGTACTTTTCAAGTGCGAAAGGTATGTATTGAGATTATTTCTTACGTCCTTACTAAAGTAAGTCCTTTTTTTACTTGCATAAGTAGAAATTATTTGTATTGAGCTATTCATGTAGAATATAATATCCTAGATATATCATCACTTGAATGAAATTTTATTGACACAAAACAGATTTAGGTTGGAGTTTGTTGACAAAAACGAACAGATTTGAATTTCTAATGGCCGGTTGATAATAGAGCTTAGCATAGTTATACAAAGTGGGGGTACGGTTAGTGACAAGATCTATTTTGTTTCCATGAAATATTCACATTTTATGAATAAAGTAGATCCGTTTATATTGATGACTAACAACAAATTGAAATATTTTTTGTAAGGAAATATCACGCAACAATTGGGGTGAGGTCTTCAGAAATCTTTTTCATGCTCTTATTCTGGCTATTTCGAGCTTCATGCATTGCAGTTATGCTGATCAAATAGCAGAGCAGGCAAGGAAACAAAAACGAAAATTATTTCTTTGGGAATTAGTCGAAATTTTTTGACTAATAATTCTGTTTTTTTTTTCTTTTGACAGTCAAATCTGGTCGCTGAAGCAGCATACAGATGTCAATGGATGGATCGGAGTAAAGAATTTAAAATCATGCTGAACATAATTATAATGAGAGCACAACGGCCTCTCGATTGCACCATTTATGGATTAGTTTCACCGAACCTAACCCAAGTTACGCTGGTAAGTGCGTTCGCGTGTCGATATCCATCAAGAACAGTCATATATAGCATCAACCTAAGTGAAAGATCATCGTCTTCGTTTTTTTTTCCACAGATTTTCAAAGCAGCTGCGGGTTATTTCACTCTTCTCAAATCATTGACCTGATCTAAACATGCATGAACATCAATTCACATGATAGCAGATGTACCAATCTATTCCAAACGATACCCGAATCTTATCGACGAAACTTGTCTCACCCTGCATTTAAGCCCGTGTAAAGCTTAAACTTGTTTCCAGTACCCATCGCCAAAACATTTTTTTTCGGTAACATGCTTTTTGATCCGTAGACAAAATATCCGATAACTAGATATCCGCAATACTAAATATCCGCGGGACAAAATATCCTTGAGACAAAATATCTGCCAATGTTATATCCACAATACAAAATATCCGCGGGACAAAATATCCTTGAAACAAAACATCTGCCGATGTTATATCCGCCATCGGTGATGCACTGTTGAGATTACCTATATATTATTTCTAATTGTCCAACAATCACACACATACATCCCAAGATGTTACAAACCTACCCCATTATGTCTACATGTCCAACGATTTTACACACACATACCGAGATGTTACAAACCCACCCTACAATTTTTAGTTTCTATGAGTTTTAACCTTCAATGGGAATACGTGTCTAACTTAGAATATTTTTTTTTCGAATATTCTGTCGCCGGATATTTTGTCGTTGGGTCATATATTACGTAGCCGTTTTTTCAAATCACATTGGCAGATTCTGAAAGATTAATCCATAAAAAGTACACAGTGAGAAAATTTTTAAATATACTGTTGGATCTGAGGAGTGTAAAAACGCAAAAATGCTTACGATTTAAGTTGCAAGGATTGATTACCTAGTAAAACGTGCATATTCAAAAAAATTAGAAGCAATTATTTAACTATTAGTGTGGTGAAGCTTCTTCAAATTTCAGTAACAATCGTTAAACGAGATTACGAGATACAAAATACCAGCAATACGAAGAAAAAAAATTGTTGCAAGTAGTGTTCCGCTCACAAATGCTTTATCCATTTCAACTTTGGCACTATTTTTAGCCGTTACGTATATGACGAAGATGTTTTATAGTCATTGTTTCTCATTGGAGTTATGTTTCAAATCAACTGACACTGTTTTATTAATTATTCGAATTTTGGTAAGTTCATTATAAATTCTAAGTTTCTCCACATTTATGAAAAACACACTCGTGATAAAGTTAATGATAATCTGAGGGAGCCAACTCACGGAAAAGTTCAAGAAATCCAAAGAATTAACTTTCATCTAATCCTTTTATTCTAGTTCACAATAAAAATTGTCAAATGTTCCATTCCAAATGCATGGGGTACATTGAACTCGGAACAGTAGCGACAGAAAGCGAAGTATATTTTGTATGGAACATCAACCTACGGCTCAATCCAATTTCAAACTCCACGACATACTCCACGACTTGTATATTAAGGCGCTGTCAGAATCGTTCTTACATATCAAAGTAAAAAAAATTATCACACCATCGCACGCGAATTAAGTATTCCTTTCGTTTTGTCATTTCTCTTATCATTATTATTCAGCACTCGCTGAAACTCCGAACCTTATCAAGCAATCAGACATTCACCCATGGTTGTATCATCTTGATAATCGGAATAGGTGAGTTTTTTCTGCTTCTCCAAGGATCCTTGTCTTCTGGCAGGTAAAAACGAGCATGCGCTCGTTCAGTTGACCACCTCCCATAAAGCATAAGGATGTTTAATTCAGGAATAATCATAGGGTGGACGGCTTCTGGTCGTTCAGAGTAGAGCTAACCGATCATTATATGTACGACCGCACCATTCATCCATCCTGAGAAGAATATCCTCTAGTGCATTACTCAATTATTAATGGGAAGAAAGAAAGGGTTGAAAAGTTGTTCAATACGATAGTCCGTGAAGTTGTTTTACCATTATCATCGAACTACCATGATTAGCTATAATTCAGTTTCGCCAACTTTGTATGTTTCGGAATAATAGTGCTCTCGAGCGAATTGTTTTCACCTTAGAAATCGAATGGCGGAGGAAAGAGAACTCACGAGAAATAGAGGGGAGACACACTCGCAGGAAGAGATCGTGTCTTTTGAAAAATTACTTGGACGCGATGTGAGAGTATTACGCATTGCTGGATTGTTTTCATTGAACAGTGTTTTTAGTGATAAAGTCGTGAAATCCACGATTTGGGAACCAATTGTTTTCACCATCGGTATAATGCACATTTTTTTTGTTGCTTCCTGCGAATTCGCAACAATAATTAGAGTATGCCGTATTGATCCAAATTACGCGATAGGCAGTTTTACTGCAATGTTTTCTGGAATTCTCTGCGCTGTGAAGGTGCTAAACTTTGAATTTTTTATATCATTCAATTTTTAGTGTTGTATCGCCATTTTTATAGGATTCACCCTCACTGTTTTTGTTGTTGTTGTTTGTACATTTCTTTTCCATATCAGCACTTGATAATCCAATTTATGTAAAAATGAGCAAGAATCAGCAAATCAAAAAAAATTTTCGTGCTTTTCTGCAATATTTAGTAGTAGTTTCGTTGTTGAAAAAAATATATGCTATTATGTTATTTTATTTTATACATGCTATATTTGCTATTTTTCTATTTCATTCTATTTTGCTATATTATTAAATAAATGCTATTTTTTTCAAAGTATGATTTACGGCCTCATATTTTATGTAATACATCAAGCCAAAAAAGGAGTGAATTCGCATACGCATTATATACAATGATAAATTGTGGATAAATTAAAAAAAGGTTTGTCCTTCGGGGGGAGTGAACGAAAAAATTGAAACCTTTTTTCTCCTCCTTCAAGTTATATTATCCGTTTTGAATTATTTTTTTATTTTCTATTGTTTATGGAGAGAATTCTATTCGAAAAATTACTGTTCGCACATCGCGGTGTGGTACCAGATAAACCATTTTAGAAAAATTAAAGAATATTATTCACGACTATTCTTTTCTAATGTACTTGTGCATTGTTGTAATGCATTTGGACAATGGTTCAGGGGAAGTATGGAAATTCATTTTTCGACCAAGCGCTTGTACTGGTGGTGTGAGAATATGACTGCAGCTTTATCTCATGTATCTCATGTATTCAAACTAGGTTCCTGACCCATTTTAATAAATATCATGTGCAATAATGGTCAAAAATATCATTACCACATCAAGAAGATTCTCAAATTTTTAACATTTGTAATTATCTATTTCGATTACGGAAAGATTCTAAGATACAGGCAAGCGATCACGAGAGTAGTGTAAGTAGTACATGCCATAACTAAAAAACCTATAAAATCAGAGCGTCAACAATGTTATAAAAGTTAAATGGAAATGAGTCTCACGTAAACAAAACTTGGTGTATGAGGGAAAACAGAACCATGGTGACATCATTTTCAATTTCTATTTGCAACTATCCAAATAAAGTAGCACCTGATAAAAATTGACATTGAAAACTCATAAAGACTCACCTTGCATGTTCAGAAACAATTTCATCAAATATGAATGATACACTGACTGATCAAATAAGATACCCTTATTATATTTTTTCACAAATGTGTCGCATTCACTGCGACTTTTATTTATATCAGTTAAATTTAATACTTGAGGACTTTATTTTTTGCACTCTACCCTACAACGAAATAGATGAATATGAAAACTAATTTTCTCAAATGTCTCTATTACCTTGACGATGTTGAGAACCATGAGTTGACGATTTGCGAGTATTTTATGTTTAAAAAAGAATAAATTCATAGTTTTGTAAAATTAAGATTGATGTCTTCACAAATTTTATACGATTTATTTGTCTACTGTTACAAGGGTCTAAGGTTATGGTTCTGGCGTGAAGAGTTTCGTAAATTATTGCGACTCTTGGCTGTAATGTGGAACGAATCGAGCAATCGAATAAGGATCAACCAAAATAATGAGAAAACCGCGACCAGTGTGTCTAGTGTGAGCAAACGTTATATCATGATGGTGTGTGTACTCGTCTCTAGCTACGCTTTGCGGCCGTACATGTAAGAGAACAATATACGAATATCACCACAAACGTTCATTATTTTTAAATAAGTCCATTTCTTTCATAATAATAGATTACATATCAAAATTTTCATAACGATGCACAGAAATAAATCATTTATGAAATGCATATAAAATTTCGAATTGAAATTGTCAGTATGAAATATTTTTTCTATGGTTGATCAACAAACTGTTTCATACGGGTAAAAGAAAATGTTTTTATTTCTTCTCAAGAGATTATTTCTGTGGCTTTTAGGAGATATATAATAAAAACGCGGATTTAGTTTCAAAATGACCACTCTACGTTATGGTTAGTACTCCAGAATAAAAACTGATTTTATTCATAACTGTTACTTATTATTTTTTTTTTTTTTCATTAAATTAAAAAAGTTACCTTTCTTTGAACAGAATACCTCTGTCTAAAAAAAACTTCTGTCTATAATTTCTCATTGTAATAAATTAAATTGAAAAAATATGAAATAAATAACAAACTATGTACACCCTGAACTACGCTTGCTGAAGGATTTCACGAATTCACTGTGAGGACAGTACAACTTGGCGTGCATCTGTGTACTAGTAGTCAATCTTGTTTGAGTGAAAAAAGTGTGGATGTTGTCTTCCACAGTTTTCCTACTCGTACAAAATATGGGCAGAGGCCATCTTCTGGTACATGACTCGTCAACATCAAAATCGTCAACATCGAAATGCGTATCGCTTGTAAAAAAAACGTTCTAAAGTTTTCAAAAAAACGAACTGAGGCTTAATCTTTCCCTTCAGAATAATTTTCATGTAAGCCAGTGAGACTTGCCGATTCCTGTCTTCAAGCAACGAACAAGATCCGAAACATTCAATTCCAATAGACAAAATTACGAAATCTTGGGATTGCGGCAAATAGATTGATTTTCAACGAGGACAAATGGAAAAGGGAATCAGAAATTAAAAAATATGCTTTATAGATAGATTTTTTACTCAGATTGTTCATCCGGAAGATAGTTTAAAATAATAAAAAAGTCTGGAAACCGTCACGTTTGAGTGTATGAGGATGCAGCAAGAATCGTACTGGCCTGTTTTCAATAATTTGCCGTCACGCCGCTGTCGCGGCTCTTAATCATATTTCTCCCAAACGCCACAAATTTCTACCTGTAAAAATAATAATGTTTTACAACTTCTCATATGCTCCTGTTTTTTTTTTTTTTTATTATAAAACTAATGCGACCCAAACAAATTTGCATACTAATAAAATAATTCAATTACTTTAATAGAAAGCGTAAATTGTACTGTAATGCTGAATAGTAAAATGTTGTTTTAATATTTAGACTGCTACTGCACTATCATTGGTACGAAAAACTATCAAATTCATCGTATGATTACTCCGTTACGATTTATCCGACAACTTATCCTCTATTTACAACTGATACAATGCGCAAGTATATAATTTGTGTATCTTGGGAACAATTTGTCATTATTTTCGTCGCACTTTATTGGATGGGTTCCGACATCATGTTCGCGCAGATTACTACACATACGGCAATCCAATTTCGAGTAAACGCGAGTTATAGAATTTCCTTACTTAAGATCGAAAGGAATTTTTAAAAATCCAAAATAATAACTATTCCTAATTTCTAACTATTATAATTTCATCTTTATTAATCGGATTGATTCTTTCATAATGAATGAATTTGTGGCTCTCTGGCAGGTATTGCGTCACGATTTGAAACACATAACAAAAACGCTAGATAATGAAAATACGAAGATTGAAAAAGTACTAGTCGATCGATTATCAGACATTGCAAGACGACATCGCGATCTCTACAGGTAAAAATATTCAGATTTTCCGCCAATTCTCTTCCAAAACAACATTTTTTTGCTACAAAACAAAATTGCTATAAATATTTCAAACATTGATAGTTGTATTTTCTCGGTCTTCCTGCCTTTCCCTCTTTGTTAAATTTCTACTGTTAACTGCATAACAATGAAAATTACTATGTATAGTATAAAAAAATCCTTATAACTGAAGATAATGAACATACAAATGATATTTAATATATTACAGGCAGTGTGAAATGATTGAGCGAATATATAATCCCATAACTTTTTTGACAATGTTACTCACCGCAGTCAACATGTGCTTCTGTGTGTTCCGCCTGGAAAAGGTAAGGAAGTTATCAAAGAAACACTTTTTTTTTACCGAATGGAGTACATGTTATTTAAGAGAAATATATCACTATAAAAAAAATCATATAACAGAGAGCGGTAGGTACACATTTGGTGAGTGGCTTTGGTGGTTCTCCACATTAAGCTGCGTTGATTTACACTTTCTTTGGATAGGCAACCGCTCAATTATTCACCTACATATGCATTGATTGCTTTCCTTCTGCGTTGTAAAAAATTCACAGAGGGTCAAGCAAAATATGTGTTCAAATGGTTTTCGATCAAGCCGTTCGAAATCTGAATGAATTTTGAATACTCCCATGGAAACAAGAGTGAAAAACGTTAAGGAGGTTGGCTACACACAACAATGTTGGCATGTTAAAAGCATAGGAAAATTCGAAATGATTATAATTTAATGAAATTTGGTGAGCATATTCTTTTGGATTAAATATTAATATACAAATTTTTAAAAAATTTTCTTCTACATAGTTTTCGAGTAATTTAACACTAGAGTTTACATCCGTAAGCATAGGATTCTGATATATATAGGTATATCTTTTGCATATTGTAAACTCCAATTGGTCGACAACTATGTAGACGAAAAATTTGAAAAAAATTGTGTCATTGCATTTGATGCTAAAGAATGTTATCACTAAATTTTATTGAATTCTTATCATATTGTCGTATGTTGCCACCCTCCTTAATAAATATTTCAACATGCGGAAAAATAATCAACGTTGGTTTTGGACAGTGTAATGGTATGATAGTGTATTGTTTATTGTGCTGGTACCATTGATTTTAACTTTGTTTTTCGGTGACATTTACACATGCTGCACACAATTCTTATGGTGCCTGACGACGGCAACCATAGAACTGAATATTTTGATTCTCCATGGATTTTTGAACTCTGCCCATTTTGAATGGCACTGTTCTTTCAGCTTCATTCCAATACCATGCAGTAGCGTATGAAGAATGAATTTTGCTGCGGGCAGTACTTTTGGTATTTTAACTACTAGAAAAATGAATAAAACAAGATCGAAACAAAAATATCGAACCATGAAAATCAGGAATGAATAAAAATAAGCATCGCACTAATTTTTCGATTGCATAATCTTTGCCATAGCGATATCGTTTAAATATTCATAAATTTTGATCAACCGCTAGAATCAAAAATTGATCCGGAAATAATACATGCTAGAATTTGAATTTGGAAGTTGAATTCAGTTTTTAATTGGAAATGATAATCCCAATGCTAAAATTTGTAATTTCTTCAAGGAATTATCACTGAAAAATTGGGACGAAGTTATCAAATATTTATTTCACGCCGTTACTCTGATTGTCCAGGCTATTATATACTGCGGTTATGCCGATAAATTAACTCATCAGGTAAGAATCCAGCCAAAAAGAATTCAAGTCTCGTTACATTCATCGCAAATACAATTTTTCAAATTATTGTTTAATATTTACAGACAGGTCTAATAGCTGATGCAGCTTACGATTGTCAATGGGTAGAACGAAGCGAAGAATTTAAAATTCTCCTGCGCATAATAATGATGAGATCTCAAAAAAACTTTAAATGCACTGCGTATGGATTTTTCTCCGTGAATCTTAATCAGATTACCGTGGTTAGTGATTGTTTGTTCCGTTTCTTTCTAAAAACTGTATGTAATAAAAACTGACTATGATCACGTTTTTTCAAGAGTGTTTATCTGTTATCCACTTCAATTTTTTTTTCAGATCGCCAATACGGCAGCGAGTTATTTTGCACTTCTAAAAACAGTTGCTTAATTCAATCAGATGTGGATAAGATGCAAGAGATTGAATTGAAAAAGACTGGAAAAACGTTTTTATAAAACTTTCATTGTCGGGGAATATTCACGGTTTTAAAAACAGTTTCAAAATGATAAAATGAAATGGATTTTACTTTGTAGCAGTTTTACTACCAAATAAACTGGCATAAAACCTATTCAGATTACTGTTCCACTGAAAAAGTGGAGATTATACCAACCTCTACTCATAAAACTGAATAAATATGTTGCATTGAATGTTAAATCCAAAATTTTCAACGGAATGATTTTCTAGCCGTTTGCACTATTTTTTTCGCCAGTAAAAATAAAATCATAAATACTTATTTTTCATGCAAACGCGTCACGGAAGAGAATTGAGAGTGAAGGGTTGTCTGTGGAAAATAATCTAATTTTCGAAAACCTTTTTGGATATTAATACGCCGAAGAACTTCGAACTTACCACTCAGAAAAAAACGGGCTCGTTGAGATCCCACTCAAGAAAACAGAGTTGGCAGAATCAACGAGCACTTAAATTGCTTCTAATTCGTATTCATTGGATATTTTGCAGATAATCGAAAACGTTGACACTTAGCCTAAAATTTAAAGTCTACCAAAATAATTCTACGTAATCTTTCATCTGTCACTATGTGTGATACTGTTCTTATCGAGCTTAATACCCAGGCTTCTGCTTGTACGCCACTTTATGTCCAAATATACGCCTTGGGAAAACCTTCTGAGTCGTCGAACAATGTACTTTTGCGTATGAGACTTTGTTTATTACACCCGTATATTTTTTGATGCCAGGTATGCGACGTACCCTTTATTCTTCCATTTGCATAATGACATTCACGAAAAGTTTTACTATAGGGTGGAACATTGTAACAAGCATTATTGAAAAAAGAGGGGGATGATGCCAGCGCAAGGTAGAACTTCTGCAAAACAATATGGAAAAGAGTAGTACTTAAGCATCAGTTTCTCGTTGTAACCCATCATTACCTCTTTTTCTACCAGCTTTCGTTCACTGCGCATATACCTGAGATGTGACTCATAATTTATGGTGCTATTCCTGTACGTGAAGGGCAGCCCCAGCACCGATAAAGGGTTACTTATGGACAACAAAGCATCGTCGATACTTCTCGCTATTATGTGAGAACGATAAAGTTTATACCCATAATTTACTTCCCGCTCTCTTTTTTGTGGCTCCGTGAAGACGAAGATCGAAATTCTTCTCTTCAAAGTTGTACTCTCCCACTAATGCAATCGTGACCTCTAGATAATTTCGATTATAGACAACGAAATTCCCGACAACTCAACGTTTGCGCATTTAGAAAAAGTTCTCAGTTACCCCATGGATCTACTCGTGAAAGCATAACACATTGGCAAGAAAATTCCTTTGACATAACTGGTTTATTATTTCCGACATTGTCAAGGTAGGTTATAGTATAAGAAACATATTTCACCTGCGAAATTTTCATGTAGTTCATTGGGGGTTAGTCATTTTTTCGAGTTTGCGTGAATGTGATTTTACATGAAATAATTAAGATTATTCCATGATTCTATGATTGATTAGTTAAGAACCAAAATTGAATTGACCGATAAATTGATGGAGAAAATAGGTTGGTCACGCCCAACACTGTCCGCAAACATCATTTAGAGCTATTTTTTTAGAAACGTTCATTGACTCTTACGTAGCTTAAAACGCTCACGTAGAATGGTTGCTGAGTAGTAACTCTGGAGTAATTATGTTTTTAAATGATGTATAATGAAACCCAACAGTTGAATACGATTTATGATTAATTCATAAATGTAAACACATTTTTATTGAAAGTTCTAGATGATACTGGTCACGTGAAAACGATCGAAGAAATAATGCTCAACAACGATGTGAAAGTTACGTCATTCGAAAAATTCCTCAGACGCGATGTTAAAATATTGCAAATAATAGGACTGCATTCTCTAGCTGATGTGTTCACTGCTGAAGTGACGAAACCTAAAATTTGGGAATCAATCGCCTTTGAAATTGGGTTGCTTAATCTAGGTGCAGCTGTATGGTTCGAGACTCTTAAGGTCATTGACGTGTGGGGTCAAGATCCGGAGTACATCATTGGCGCCTTATCTGCTATTGTCTCTGGATCGGTCTCTTTTCTCAAGGTGCAAATTCTAGAATAATATTTATAAAATCAATCCAAAGATCTTTCCAACGGACAATACTTATTTATGATATTTAAGCCCTGTATCTCAATACGTTTTCGAGTTATGAGCGTTTGAATTTTGCAGTGCTATAACATACACACACATACACACACACACACACACATCCGGACATTTTTTCTAGATATGATTTTTCGATGTTTTGGGACATTTTGAGCATACTGACGTTGAAAATTGGAAAAAAAATTCCATCGTCACATGCTTCCTCTATGAGGAAGCAAAAGAATCTAACTGTACGATGTGTTCACTGGGTATATAACTTTTTATGGGAAGTACGCTATGAATTTTTCTGTTTTCACAATCTACTTCGATCAAAGTAACTAAATGATAAATTCAACCAAGGTTTAGAAAAGGAGCGGGCGGAATTTAGATTTTTCAAAGTTAATGTTGCTAACGTTTTTTCAAGTTATTTCATTTTTTTTATTCGGCCTAAGGCTTGTCGGCTGTGGTTTTGGCGAGAAGAACTTCGTACCCTTCTACACCATTCGGCCACGTTGTGGAAGAAGGCGAACCTACGAGACAGCATTGAAAATCAAAAAATGGCAGAAGCAACATGTTTTGTGACTAAGTTGCACATAATTATGGTGGCAATACTTTGCCTAAGTTACGCCGTACGCCCGTACATGTGAGGAACGAAACGAAAAATTACAAACATAGTGTTGTCGATGCACAATTTTTCTTCTGAAATCCACAATAATAATTTCTATTTTGTTCTCAGACTCTTGTTAATCTATCAAGCGAACGAAAAGAATATGAATGTATCATACGATTATACGGTTACGGTATACCCAGCATCGTATCCCTGGCCAACTGGAACCACAATTAAATACATAATATGCCTCTCTTGGGAACAATTTGTGATTTTTTTTGTCGCACTTTATTGGATGGCTTCCGATACCATTTTCGCCCAGCTCACTACACACATGGCAATACAATTTCGAGTAAATGTTAATATTATTTTATGAATGTGATGAAACTAGTGCTCGCAACTTCATTACTTAAAAAAAAACTTCCAATTATCGAATCAAGATACACAGTGCGAATTGCCTTGGCCGTTTAGACTATTTTTTTATCCTGGCGTCAAGATGCTACCGTTGTTTATAGATTCCGATCAGAATTCTATTTGCTGCTCATACCGGAGTGAATTAGGAATTTTCACAAAATTTAAAGACGTGATCAAACTTCACGAGCGTTCAATATGTGATATATGCCGGGCATATATCACATATATTATGCCCATATGAGTGATTGAAAATGTACGATAACACAGCCCAAAAAAAAAGTACCTCGACCTGGTAACTAAACCCATATATTCCTACGTGTTTTGCCGTGCTGAAAGCGAATCCACCATTAGAACGAATCCGCCATTGGATAATTTTCGATTCCTAACGTCAAAACATTAGTCATAACCACGGCTTTCTATAATTTTTTGCATGCCAAATCCAAAACCCGCCATTCATCGAGCCTGACTGTATTATGGTTGAATCTCATAATCGCGGAACACAACCTTACTTCATATCTATACTCATATCTGTAGGCCAATCCTTCATATCTGTGGCCAATCCTGAACTCGAAATTTTTGGTGTCTCTTGGGTGTCAAGTCAAGTCAAAAGAACGAGCTTATTCGCACCAGCACCTATCTTGGCCACTTGTCCTCTGGTATTGTTACAGAACTGTTCGGTATCGACATTGAAATTCTGTCGAATCAGAATTCGCGTGGCGACATCCGAATTGGGGTTTTTGACACCCATTTTTTTAGGACCACAAATTGTGTGTTGGTATTCAAACTGAGGATCTCCTTCACTTTGGATTCCCACACAGAAATTCCGCGTAAAAAAATTTGGATTGTGACGCCCTCGATCCGGGAATGAATGCGCAAAGTTGGGACGGAATTGCATATTCTGAATTGGAATATACCTTGTTTAGAATAATAAGTACACGATCAAAGCGGAATTTTCACATTGAGTAACGGAAGCGAAACCCTGTGCAGAGATGTTTCAAAAAAAAAAAATTATGTACAGAAATAGTATTCAAAATTTCAAAAGGATCGGTGCAGTAGTTTTGAAGTTATGAGGGGCACCGACTTTGAAAACGCGAGTTGTAGGAAAAACACTTTAAAGTTCGGAATACTGAAAAATTTGGAACAAAACGTTCATCAGCAAGTTTTATCGACTTACCTCATACTTAATCATCGATGCCAGGTCCATAAAGGATGTTGTTATCATCCATGATGTTTAAAGCATCTTTTTGCTTCTGTCTACGACGAATCCTGCCTTCTTTAGTCTGTTTTTCAGCTTCCTGCTCCGCTCGGCTCATACGCATGAAATCAGTTGATTGCACCCATTCATGAGCGCTTGGTCGACTACTGATTCCCATGTTTTGCACGAAGGTTAGTAAAACAAACGAACCTTCATTGAAGACACAGGCTGCCACATAAGCTGCAATCTCAACGAAGACGAGGTTCCACTCAAGTACTTTGGTGAGATTTTCCAAATAAGTTGCTCCAGGAGGACATCTTTGCTCATATCTTCATAGATACACTTGATGGCATCCAAAACATCCTTGGAAAGATCACCGTACGTGTATTTGAACGAATCCAATGCATTAGCATTTGGTGGAAAAAAGGTTTATAGGCTTTTAGATATTTTTAAAAACATTTTAAAAATCCATTTCATTTACTCGTTCCCTTGTCGCGTGCATCACGCATATGCGCAGGAACACTCGATTTTATTTTCCCAATTCTACAATAAGTTTTTTTCAATCATAATAGACATTGTGACGTGCTTAAATTCACGTCCACACTTTCAGTTACAATTTTTGACACTTGGTGGTGGCCTGCAACGTTCAGTAAGTGTTATCATCCTGTGAATCCAGTGGCCAAGATGGTCGCAGTCATGTGTTAACAAAGATCACTGTTGGGATTAAAATGTCGGTAAATTAAATTAAAAATATATTAGGGACGTGAGTGTGCCGTTACCATATCGAACATTTGACCTTGTTTTGTGAGAAGTCTGCTGTAGGTAGAAAAATGAAGACATAGAGTGGTTGAGTTTTATTGGTACATTGACGATAAAATTACCGACGATGAATGAAAGCCTGAGGGAATCTGAAAAAATATTGAAAAATAGAAGAAATTGGTGATCGTCGGAATACGCGTTTGACAAACCAAGATGAAGGTGGTCGGAAAAATATGCCGAGCCAAATCCCGAAAAATTTTGATATTTTGCCGTAAAAACGATTATTATTGGAATGGATTTGCTCACGCTTCAGCACTGGATCTAATATCAACCTGATTCGTTATTGTGGGCCGCTGGAGACCTAGCTTTTTTTCTGCATTTTTGAGAGGTGGTGTGTTTATGACAAAACAATATATTGGTTGATATTTTTTTTGCAGTCTTCATGGTGTGCCCTCAAAGTAAAAACATTTAAGAGTGGGCTTTTATCACATTTTTTAATTGCAAATTACATGTGTAAACATACCTCAAGTTTCAGTGACCCACGATAACCTAAAAAAGCGATAACCTGATCGGGTTAGAATCAAATGAGATATGAGCCATGTAGGTTACTGCGCATGCTAGTCATTCGGGGAATTGTAGCCAACTTAGTGGTAAATTCGGCGACAGAGTGTGAATCATATTTCGGTTGCTCGTGGTACCGTTGTAACCCGACTAATTCCTGAACAAGACTTTGGGAACAATTTTGGTCAAAAATATGCAATTCGCTGAACTTTTCTTAGTTTTTTTTTTTTTTTTTTTTTAATATTACTTCTGCATATACCCTTTGCAAGTTTTTACGAGCTCATTCCATTCACGAGCTGTTTACCATTAATCCAGTCCCTGTGCGGCTGCAGCCGATTTATCTCCAACTATATCGCATTTGCCACGGATGAAGAGAAACAGCAAAAAATTTTGCCGATACAGCCGATACCTGACTAGCCCCCTCGGGGGCAATGCGAGCACGCTTGAGCACGGCACAAAGTGCATCACAGAGAAGACCAACTGCCCTTCCGAACTGTTCTTAGATTTTTCCATGATTTTTAAAAACACTGAATTTTCAATTTCATTAATTTGCCAGGTCCTTTGGAATGATTTGGAACACATAACTACCTCTGACAACGATCAACAGGAAACAAATGAGAGGAAATTACGGCATCGGTTATCCACGATTGTCAAGCGACATTGTGATTTATACACGTTAGAACTACACTATTCGTATTTCGTTTTACAACTGTGTTCGTTCAAGGAGTGATGTACCTATAGCGCCCGGAAAATTGACCTAATTTAGGCCGCATTTTATGAAAAAATTATTGATATTGGAACCGAAAATATTTAGTGGCCTTGATTTCAGTAAATTTTGCGATAATATCATATTGAATTTTATTTCATATTTCAAGTAAATGGAGATCGGTTAGAGTTTTGTTTCCATCCAACTATAACGAGCGGTTTCAAAAAACATAGTATCTGTGACGCTCCAGAAGATAAAAGTCAAATATTTCGTATCAACTTTCCACAGCATGCAAAATAGGGTAGTCCTCGTTCTCGGAATAATTTGAAACTCAGTCTCCATTGAAAATAATTTTTATAAAACTGGATAAATACATTAATGAACCCTCGTTTCCACGTTTTTTAACAAATAATCATACATTACAAAGATGTCCTCTTACAAAAATCTCTAAAAAAAAATTGAACCTCAATAAAAAGTAAAAATAGTGACGACGCTCACAAAATTTTTCTTGCCGCACTAAAAGTTAGATAGCTCGGTCAAAAATGAAGATAAACCAATTTAACAAATGGTGTATTGTTTTCTGAAATACCAATAACCTTAAAGAAGACATTCGATAAGTTTCAAATCTTTCGGGGCAATATTAAGTCGAGCAAAAAAGTATCTATCAATTTCATGACTCATGTTAATCAAATGAATTCTCATGTAAATCATAATGACTCTGGGTTTTGCATACTTTATTATATGCTGTGGCGAAGGACGACCCTAATGAACTATGAGAGTTTTCAAATGATTTATTAGTATATTGCCAGTACTTATATAGTAAAACTGTTGAAATTACGTTTTTTCCGGACGCTAGAACAGCATTAGTTCTTAAAACCGTTCGCTGATCAAGAGATTTTGAATTTATTAAATGTGGTTACGACTCATACGATTGTAGCAACAATGAATAGTGCATTCGTTCGAGAGTTTTCCGGATTTCTGCTTTATATCCCGCAACATACTGCTAAGATTAGAAATTCAGCGAGCGATCAATTGAAAAAAAAATTATAATGTACTAAGAATTTCTAGGGTTATACCAGTTCTAATCCACTTTTAACAGCAAGGTGCCAGAGTCTAGGAGGGGAAAGTTCTCCGAGATTTTGATCGAGTAACGTGACTTGAAAAATCGGAAAAAATTCACGGAATCGAAAGAAAATATTCGCACTATGAACATTGATAAAAATAGAAGAAAATTTGAGAAAATAAAAATGTATTCCACTGTGCATGCGCACGGCGTCGAATCCGTCCCAGAGTGAATGAGTGAGAGCATTTTCATAATTCAAATATTCAGTTTGATTCACAGTTTTTCATAAGTTGAAACAACTGAATTATGTTGTATCATGGACTGAATGTTTTGTCCACCCTCTGTGACTGCAAGATTTCTTGATTCAATAAAAATTGTGTTGATCTAACGATTTTTTGTTCTCAGTGAAAAATGATATTTATTACCGGAAGTCTTTCAAAACATGTTCCAGCGTCATACATGTGACGCTTGACTTTTTTTCATCTTGTGTAAAGACTTTCGATAATAAATATCACTTTAGATTTTTTCTTAGAAAGAGAAACATTACATCAGCAGTTGTTGAAGCATTAGAGCACAAGTTCAAACAGATCTACTGCATAATGATTCCCGTACCGTCACTTCCGCCTCCCCACTCTCTTTAAATCCTGTGAACTTCCCCTTCTCTCAGAGAACCTTCCCCCTCCAAACTCTAGCACCCTGCAGTAAAAAGTGTATTAGAACTGGTATAGCCCTACTACTAACTGATAGATTTACTTGAGCTACAGTTGTCCAATTGTTGAGATGAACTAAATTGCAGTCTGCAACCATCACAATATAAAAACGAATGCGAATTACAATATATCTAGCCCAGTTATTCTGAATTTTATTCATTATAGCCATTGTGAAATGATCGAGCGCATTTTCAATCCAATCGTTTTCTTAACATTATCGTTCACCGCTGCTCATATGTGCCTTTGCGCATTTCATCTTCAGAAGGTATGTTAATTTCGAAAATATCTATTCAGATGATTAAATTAAATTGAATGAATGAATTTCATTTATTTTTCAAAGAATGACTTCTCGCCATTCCACACCATTTCGTTCAGGCATTGTTTTTCTCGTGATTTTTCTCGCCCACATGACTCAAGAGGAGACTTCATTTTTTTTCCAAATTTTCACAGCTTATTTCTCCACTGAATGTTCTGCAAGCATCTTCTCTTATTAGCATAATTAATGTCTTTGGAATCCCAGAGCATTTTGAAGCTCCCGTACAATTGTATTAATTCATAGCATTGTTTTTTATTCATTTTCAAATAATGTCTTATTTTGGCATGTGTTTTGATGCGTGAACAAAAACCTGTTCAGAGTGAACTAATAAATCACGATCAAAGCAGCTGTGAGCATAGTAAAAACCACCGAATGCTCGGACCTCAGCTGATCTGAAAGCGGCTACTCATGAACTTTATACAGAATTCCTTTATAATTTAAAAAAGATCTAGTACATAAATCTCAATGAGTTATACATTCAGGAAACCGTAAAATATTTATATTAGTAATTTTGTTCACTTCGATAGTTTTTACTGCTAAATTAAAAAACAGGAAGACGGCGAGAATACATTTTCCATGCATTCAATCAAAATCGTAGATCTTCTTATAATTACTGAGAAAATTATAGATTTAAATTATGAATAACGACCGATGTCAATTGATTCGTATAGATAGCTGATGTTATCGTGAAACAGGAAAAAGATTCACTATACGCACGAATATTGAAAAATAAATTAAATGCATTAGGAGATCTCATTAACATTGTGTGCCTAGCCGGGTCAAAAAAAATATTCGTTTTTATTCGGATCCATCAGAATCGGATAATTTTCCGAGAAAATTATCTATAAGAAAGAAAAAAGCTTTCAACTACACTCAACAAAAAAAATTTTGAAAGGTTAAAAAAGTTTTGGGAAAAGATTTTGGAAAAGTTTTGAAAAGTTGTAACTTCGTGAAAAATAATCGTATGGTAAATCCAAAAAAATGCAGTTCGATTCTTGAAGTTTCAAGGCTCAAGCTCTTTCGATAAGAATTTTGTTTTGTGTAACACGCATGTCAGAATCGTAGGAAAAATCACGAGACAAAAATTATGCCATTTTCTTTTCAAGTTGTCCATGGACTTAAGAAAAATTTCACCCAGTAAACTAATTGCAAAGTCATTGAGCCTATTCATTAAGATTTAATTTTGTTTTTTGCCGGACTTTGTTTGACGATTTGTTGTTGAGATATCGGTTGCCAAATGAAAAGTCACCCTTTTTTCTCTAATCATCAATATTTCGTAAACTCATGAGTATGCATCCAATCAAAGGAGGTTTTCGGAAACTTCGATCAATCCTCTAAAAGTGTCGCTTATCGGTTTACAGAGAAAAGTTTCATTTACCCTAAATATAATCTAGAAAAAGTACAACAGTCGACTTTTTCAAGAAGTCCTGAAACTCGAAGCTTCAAGCTTCAAAGAGTTTTTTTTTTTGCATTCTTCATACGATCATTTTTCACGAAGTTACAGCCTTACAAAAATTGCAGAAAAATTTCGAAATTTTACTGGTCCTTTAAATATTTTTTGCTGAGTGCATATTTGAGTGTCATTAATCTGAATCCTCGCGCCCAATTTCTATTAACTACGATTATTTGCTTAAGAGTCAAAGACGCAAGACGAATGAGCAGAAAAAACGTATGGATCACATCGAATATTACCAATACTTTTTTGACTGTGGGTTGGCATGCATTCTTCATTGATGTGGTATTCGCAGAATTTGGTAATAACGCTTAATTAACAGTATCTAATCGCATGATTAAAATAAATACACAACTTATTATTGAAAGGAACTAATGTACGGAAATTGGGAAGAAGTTGCCAAGAGTCTACTTCACACCGTCACTGTAATAATACAGGGATTTATATACTGCGGCTATTCCCAGAAATTAACTCTACAGGCAAGAATAAAAATGAATTACAATGATGATAATCATAGAGATATTTATCTTGTCTATGTTTGCAGTCGAGTAGAATGGCAGAGGCTGCCTATAATTGTTCATGGATGGACCGTGGAAAAGAATTCAAGATTATGTTGGGCGTTATTATGATGAGATCGCAAAAGCCATTCGTTTGCATGGCTTATGGATTTTTCGCTCTGAACCTTATCCAGATGGCTGCAGTTAGTATAAATGTTTATTGGTCTATATTTCATTTTTTTATCTGAACATTTTTTGCATGACAGAAACTAATCTATCTTGTTGGATTTGCACAGATTTTCAAAGGAGCTGGAAGTTATTTCGCGCTCTTACAGTCAGTCACATGAATCACATGTTTATTATGTAATTCCCAATATAAATATACATTATTAATGCAGCAAAACGTATACGTCTTCTTAATATTTTTTCATTGCATACTATTGCGTCTTATGTTTGAATTATTCGAGCAGGCACGTGAGAGGACACGGATTTTATCGATGTGAAAAATGCAACAAATTATATTTATTTAAATAATCGTGATATATTAAAAAATCGTTCGAATAATTCGCGTATCGCGGGTTGGATCTTCGAAAATAATAAAAAATTATGTTTTTCCTTGCTCGCGTTGTTATTGAAGTCCTAAAGGGCACAAGGAGTTATTGTAATATTCATGTTCTACAAACGATTTTGCATTGTACGCGTACAATTAGACTCATTTAGTTTAAAAAAGTAGAATGGGCGGGCTAACTTCACGCTAATTTTTATTTTTGATTTTTTCACGATAAACTCATCTCGCAAGCGTTTATTTTGTTCTCACAATACTCTACAAACGACACACAAACGATTGAAATCAGAAAACTTTCGAAAAGTTCATGTCGGGCGGCCAAGTTCACGTCCATCGGTTGTGGGGGTGGTTCATTTCACCGGCGCTTATAATTATATCACTTTGTGGCCGCTAAGTCGGCGCTGTGATCGAGGGATGGGTAATCAGCGCATGCGCGATGCAGCTGAACGGTGCCAAACTATGCTAACCCGTGTCTACGGATCGTGGTGTAAATGTAGTCCATGCTTGAATCGAACGACTCATACCCAGTCTACGTATTGCCAAAATCATCACGCAATTCATCAACTCTACTAATAGTATATTACACTACAAGGGCAGAAAGTTGAGATTCCTGCACTGCGCGTCACAATGCCCGAGGCGAAGCCGAGGGCATTTGACGCGCAGTTCAGGGCTCTCAAACTTCTGCCCGTGTGGTGTATACTATTTTTCTTCATAGCCGGTCGAAAGTACGGAGACGAAATATCAAATGTATTACATCAAAAAAAAAATTGATGCCTGCCCCCGACATTTGCGGCACGAGCGAAGCGAGTGCTGCTGGTCGGGGGGGCAGGCATAAAAAAAAAAAAAACCTATGTAGACAATTAAACATTCTATCGGAAATTTTTAAAAATTTAACCAACATGAAAATTTTTTAATTCAACAAATGTGAAAATTTGTTAATTCAACTAACATGAAAATTTGTAAAATTCAACATGAAAATTTTTCAAATTAAACAAACAAAATTTGTTTGAATTGAACAAACATAAATTGTTTTAAATTAAACAAACGTAAAATGCAAATTAACGATAATATTAATGCGTACATTAGTTTTTTTTATTAAAATATATATAAATAATTTAAAAAAACCAATGTAGACAATTAAACCTTTAATCAGAAAATTTTTTTAATTTATCAAACATGAACATTTTTTAAATTAAACAAGCATCCAAATGAATTAAACAAACATAATTTTTTAAAATTAAACAAACGTAAAATGCAAATTATCAATAGTATTAATGCGTATATTATTTTTTTTTATTTTTACCATCGTCACATGCATAATAAAAATTGTTAATTATGTCACCATGAAATACGCAGTTTTCGAATAAATTATGTGGATTTTCATTGACAGACAGATATTTTGATTTTTGTCCATTTACATGATGCTTCAAATTATGAATAACCAGCGTAAACAAAAGAGCAGCTTTGACGTCAGAGAAAAAAAAATGGTTAGGGACAACTGTCACCGGTGACAGTTGCGGGAGCCTCACATACAGCTGTGCGTGAAAAAAGTGTTTGCTCCCGCCGTCATTCAGTTGTTTTACCAATGCAAGAAAGTCGGTCTTTCTACATCGAAATTGATGCGGAAAGAGCGTACTTTCGACCGAGGTATGAAGAAAAATCATTATTTAACTCGCAAATTCTATTACCACCCTCCGTTCTGACTCACAAACCCTCGTTTATTTCAAATTTTGGCGCCGAGCGCCACTAAACAGCTCTAAATAACCCGCACGCCGTTCGCGGCGCCACAACCCAAACGCCAATCACATGGCCGTATGCTCTCACAGCTTTTACAGACTCGAACGACTCGAACATAAACATACGTCGAGCACGTGTTAATATTTACTCTTCTTGATGACGGATCGATTACCGATAGTTAATAATTGACAAACAATTATGTCTCGTTTAATTGTTAAAAATTTGCCTAAAAATGTAAGTACACCTCTGACCAACTGAAATTTCTTTTATTTGTCACTGAATTAACTATTCTTATTTTTAACCTACAAATTTCTTTTCAATTTGTTTAATTTTAATTTTAGGTCACAGAAACAAAGCTCAAAGAGCTTTTTAGCGAGAAAGGTATTGTTACCGATGTACAGTTAAAACATACGAAAGATGGAAAATTTCGCCGTTTTGGTTTTGTTGGCTTCAAGACCGAGAATCAAGCGAAGCTTGCTCTTGAATATTTTGACAAAACTTGCATCGATACATCCAAAATTTCTGTGGAATTGTGCGCTGGATTGGGTACTTCAAACTTTATTCGAATTTATTGTCAATTATGCACAAATGAATTACACTGATTTATTACAGGCGATGCGGCCAAACCAAAATCATGGAGCAAATATGCCATAGACAGCTCGACTCATGAAAAATTATCTGAAAATGAGTTGCAAACAAAAAAGCCTGTTTCAGAAATTTTGGTCAAAGACAAATCAAAGAAAAACAAGAAAACAGAAAAGGAAAATGCCGAAATCGCAAAAGCACTAGCAAAGGTTGCAAATTTTTATTGTTGACATTTTATCTAAATAGTGCTCACAAAGGTAGTCATTTTTTATAGATTTCTCCTTATACTTCAGTTACACGAATTATGTGTTGTACGAAAATCGACTACAATACTGTACTGAAAAAAGCATTGGTCATGGCAGGGTTCATATCATGTTTAGTGCTTCATATTTTATGCTGGATCGAAACCAAGTAGCCAAAAACATTAATGCATTTACAAAATTCCAAAAGTTAGTTGAGTTGATATCTAATGAAAAAATTAGTACTTTGCTGTAAAAGTGAAGTCCAAATGGATTGACACTGCAAAATTTATGAAACAAGGCTATTAGTTAATAATGTGTACTTTGAGAATAAAAATAAAAAATTTCCATTTTCTAAACTAAGCTGTGGTCGAAATATCACCGGAAGATTTTAAAAACGAAAAATGGAATTTGTTGCAGCACAAAGACGATCCTCTTTTCAGCGAATTTTTGGAGAGTCATGCAGGTCCAACAGCTAAAATGGCCTGGGACAATGATGCGGTTGAATTGCTTGAGAAGGCTGACGTTAATGACGAGAACAAAGCAAACAACATAGATTCAGAATCAGAAGAATCTGTCGACGAGTCCGAAGAAGGAGAAAATGAAATAGAAGAAAAAATTGCTGATAAGAAGTTGTCCGATCTTGAGTATATGAAAGCACTCAAAAGTAGCGCCAATAAAGTGTCTTGTGTCGAAGAAGCTGTGCATAAAACGGATCACGGACCGAAAAAATTTTTCACCGTTAAAGTTCGAGGATTAGGATTTAATCATAAGAAAAAGCATATAAAACAATTTTTTCATCCTTTGAAGGCTCGCTCCATAAGGGTTCCTCAAAAAATTAAGGGCATCGCTTATGTCGGCTTCAAGACAGAAACACACATGAAACAAGCGTTAAACAAAAATAAAAGTTTTCTCGAAGGTAAACGTTTGTTTGTAACAAAGTACGAAGCGAAGGATAACGAAGAGGAATCCAACAGTAACGAAAAAAGTAACGGCGATCCAAGATGGAAAAAACAAGAAGACGCGCTTAAAAATGAGGAAAGTATTGCTGAGTCGGGTAGAATATTTCTCAGAAATTTGTCGTACACAACAAACGAAGACGAAGTCAGAAATATTTTTGAAAAGTATGGCCCACTTTCCGAAGTTAATTTACCTATAGATAAAACAACAAGAAAGCCAAAAGGTTTTGGTACCGTGACGTTTATGATGCCAGAACACGCAGCAAAAGCTTATGCAGAGTTGGACGGTTCTATTCTCGATGGCAGAATGTTACATTTGTTGCCTGGCAAAGCTAAACCATCTGCGACAGATCTTCTTGAACAAGGTAATGGAATTAACTTTTTGCAGATTTTTATTCTATTCTTTACTCAATTCTTGATAAGTACACCAATCTGAATGACGACGACCAAAATTAACAAATCTATGGCACTAAAAAACTTTTTTTTAAAATCGTAACTTAATTTTTATTGATTTCACATGGAAAACAAGCTCCGTATGTTTATATACATTAAGAAAATCTTTAGTTTTTTGTTTGAAATAAAAATCGCTGACTCTGCGATTTATTAATTTTTGACATTGATAGCGATTAATGCTCGACGGGAATTTCTGATAATTCGAATAATTTTATTGTAATGTAGATTGTGATTGTAATGAGGATTGTGATTGTTATGTTGCATTTTACATTATCGAAATTCTACTCACAGAACCCCATTTTTTTATCCCAAATTTAAGATGATAATTTGGATTCACTGCGAGAAATATGTTGATCACGAACGAACTTAGTATATATGTCGGGGACATTTTGAATTCTACAGGGAGTATTCCACGATCCCGCATTTTTCTTTTATTTGAAATTCCGCATTACTTGAGTATTTATTCGGAAAATTAATAAATTCTTTAAATATTTCGAAAAAATTAAATCTTCTGGAAAATGATAAAATCCTAAAATATTTGGAATGTGTTCAGATTTGAAAGAAGTTTACAACAAGGCGACAAATGCGTGTGAAATTATTGTTACTTGACAACGTTTTCCTATAGTGAAAAGATAATTGAAAATACGACATTCGTCATATTTTACGATTATAGTAAAACATGATGAGAGAGTTTATCACTGAATTAAACTAAGAAATATGTAACACAAACTCTACGGAATTGGTGACTGAAAATTAAAAAAAATGCTTCTTTTCACAGTATGTGAAAATATGATGGAGTGGACTTTTATAAGAAAGTACACTTTTTCCATGTCCTCAACAAATTCATTCAACGTTAACGATTGAAAATTACAGATGGTCTAAATTATAAACAGAAAAAAGAGTTGGAGAAAAAAGTAACAGCTGGATCATCACACAATTGGAATACACTTTTTCTTGGACAAAATGCAGTTGTCGATGCAATTGCAACGACTTACGGTACGACAAAGGACAAAGTGTTGGAAGACGGTGGAAAAGGTACCAGTGTAGCTGTGAGATTGGCACTGGGAGAAACGCAGCTGGTCCAAGAAACAAGAAAATTTCTGGAAGAAAATAACGTACGTTTGGATGCATTCAACCAAGCGCCTGATAAACGATCGAAGAATATTATTCTTGTTAAAAACCTCCCGTCCGAGACTCATGTTCGAGAAATTAGAGAAAAATTTGTTCCATTCGGTGAACTAGGTCGTGTTGTTATGCCACCATCTGGAATTACAGGTAAAAACAAATCCATGATACGAATAAAATCTTGGTCTTGTAAACTCATATTCGAAATCCATAGAGAATTTGATATTTTTGAACATTTCTGTAGTTCTTACTGTAAAATATAAATTTACATTGTTCCCAAAGCTCTGGTGGAATTTCTGGAGCCTTCAGAAGCTCGGAAAGCTTTTACCAAATTAGCTTACACAAAATTCAAACATTTGCCTCTTTATCTGGAATGGGCACCGGACAACAGTTTCAACGGTCCTGCTAAAAAACCTGTTGGACAAAAACTTCAAGGATTCGATAAGTCCCATGTAGAAAAAAATGTAAATGGAAAAAAAGAAGGTGAACCTGCACTGATGGAAGCCACAGTCAACGAAGCAGAGGAAGATGAGGATGAGCCAGAACCCGATACGACGCTATTCGTGAAAAATTTGAACTTCTCAACCACCGACGAATCATTGAAAAACGTAAGAAACCATAATAACGTAATTGAGGCGATCCATGCCATTTCACGTACCTTTGTTTTTTTTTTAAATAGTACCCTATGGAACAAATATGATAACCAATTTTGAGATTTCTATCGCATATGTTTCAAAAGCTACATGTTTTTTTAGAAAATTTGATTTTTTCAGAAACATTTTAATGCCAATAGCAAATCTATTCAATGCATTGTGATAAATTGATTTTAGCTGGTCTTCGCAATGAAAAACTTGAGCACGAATACGATCCGAATTCGCGAATTTTACAGTTGTACTCTTTTGTCAATTTTTTGTTTTGCGTCGCATGAAATCAATCTTTTTTGCCAGTCGATATCCCTGAAAATATGATCTCATTATTATATCAAACTGAAAACTAATCAGACGGTAGTAGTGCACACAAAAGCTTTTCCGTTTATAAATCCTAAGATCCGCTTAGCATCCATGATAAAAAAAAGTGAGCAAAATCTTGTTCGTTCACGTGTTAGGTATAGGCTCCGCATGCATAGTAGTGAAGTCATTTTCAATTGTGGTTATCTGACAACTAAAAGGTCGATCGATTTCCAAAGTTGGAAATCGGCCTATGAAGATTGCATTTAAAATTTTAGATGATTCTTAAAATAAAAACTACAGAACTACCTTAATAATATAACAATAATAACTACCCAAGCATAACACAAGACCTGATGGTGATTCCGTTTTACAGTATTTTTCAAAATGCGGCAAACTTCATTACGCAACAGTCGCGATGAAAAAAGATCCAAACAATCCGGGACAAAAATTGTCTATGGGTTATGGTTTTGTTCGATATAAATACAAAATGGATGCTGATCGAGCATTGAAAGAATTACAAATGACAGTACTTGATGACAAAACGCTAGAACTCAAAAGATCAGAAAGGACATTAGGGTGAGTTAAAACGTCTACATTTTATCGATTTTCATGTTAATCTATATTTCTATATGCAATACACGTATAAATACTATATTACGCCCCTAGGAAGGGGGAGTAGGATATTTCAAATGGCGGGAAAAATTGTCACCCTCACCTACGACTCGGGTGACAAGCAAGCGATTTGAGATAGACTTTTTTCACTCTCGTGAAGCGTATACTATTTTTCACCACACTTTCGCGTCAAAGTGAACTTTCCATGGAGGTGTGGTGAAAAATTATTATGCTATTTTCAATGATTTTTACAAATGGAAGATATATTTTCTGAACAATTTTTTATATTTTTTTAAACTCAAATATAAGATAATTAATAGAATATGAAAAAAAAAAAAATCTAAAACGGAAGCATTGTTGGTTTAATGTTCCTATGCTTATAACTAACGACGAAGTCTTTGATTTATCAAATTATTTCTATAAAAATTGTGTTATATACAGCACTGATGTGGTTACAACGAAAAAGACATCGAAGATTACAGCTCAAACGGGGACAAAAATTCTTATAAGAAACATTCCGTTCCAAGCGAATGCGAGTGAAATAACGGAATTATTCAAGTAAGCGTTAAATAGTATTTTATATAGACAATAACAATACTGGTGTAACTTTGGCAAATCTATGAGATTATCGAATGACTATTTTTTTAGAGCATTCGGTGAAATAAAGGCCGTGAGATTACCGAAAAAATTGATAGGCGTTGAGAAGCATCGTGGTTTTGCCTTCGTGGAATATTATACGAAAAGCGATGCGAAGGTTCGAATTTACTATGAGTCTCATCTATATAATACCGTATAACGAAAAAACTAAGAAGAAAAAAACAACTAAAACATCATTATAATTTTAGCGAGCTTTCAAGGCTTTGTGCCAGAGCACCCATTTGTATGGAAGGAGATTGGCTCTGGAATGGGCGCAGGCAGAGGAGGATGTCGATGACATTAGAAAGCGAACAGCAAAACATTTTCACCAAGGTATTCGCGAATTCCAATCACCCCCTCGCGTTCACACGCGTATCGTGCGACATTCCCAATCTTCGGCGCCACCTGTCCCACTTTCTTCTCTTTTTTCTTCTAAATTAATTTTATGTTTCTGATTTTCAGAGGATTCAACCAAGAGAAGCAAAAAAGCGACCTTGGAGCCAGAGAGCCTGGGACTTGCTGTCGAATAAATTGGATCTTTCAGTTCGACAACCTTCAGAGGTTGGCATCGCTGAAAAAAAAAAACAAATACTGGTCACACACGTTCGAAAATTATGTATATTTTTTTTTACTGCATTTTTCGATGTAAATATAGAATCGTTGTTCGTACGAAAGGGAGATTGTAACTGAATTAGCATATGAAATCCTTCTTTATGAACAAATATTTATGTCACTTTATATTAGCTTTATAAATTTAAATAATATTTAATTTTGTTTACTCTGGATTACTTAGTTTCTGAGAAGCAATCACTTAAGGTAGTTGTCACGATATCGCTAAAACTTTTCTTTATTGTCTTCTTCAGTAAATTCTCATTTGTGAAGGAGCCTTTCACACTGTTCATCACAATTGTCATTGACCGTTTGGTTTTGAAGATACAGCAACAATGAAAAGTAGAAGTGAGTGTTGAGAAATATGATCGACGTTGGTCTTTCCAAAATTTTGAACATCGTATTGAGCTTGTATTAAATTAGTTGACAAGTTTTCTCATCAACCCTTTGAAGCATACAT
Organism: Campoplex capitator; assembly: GCA_037576405.1. Taxonomy (NCBI): domain Eukaryota; kingdom Metazoa; phylum Arthropoda; class Insecta; order Hymenoptera; family Ichneumonidae; genus Campoplex; species Campoplex capitator. Next base: position 7,941,477 of record JARBWI010000002.1, read on the forward strand.
TTTTCATTGAGTGCAATCAGCTCAAAAATTTGTAATTGAGGGTTTTTGGGGTCGCTGATTACGAATCTACGCTCAAAACTTGGAAATTAAGATGGCGGAACGAAAATACAAAGAACCATTTGATCAGTGCGAAAATTAGTACTCGGAGGTTTATGGGGTCTCTGATTACGGATCTACACTCAAAATTTGGAAATTCAAGATGGCGGGTCCAATATGGAGGATCGAGAATACAAAAAATCATTTGATCAGAGCGAAAATTGGCACTCGGGGGTTTTTGTTGTTTTGCGGCGTACCACATCTAAAACGCTTTTCTTTAGGTACAAATATACGAAAAGTATAAAAATATATACAAAATAATCAAGTAAAAAAACATAGAAAATAAAAAAGCAAAAAAAAATTGAATTAAAAAAAATATATGGAGCTAGAATCTCGCTACGTCCTCACCGTTAGCTCCGGGTAATGCCAAAAACGTAATTCCATCAGCAATTTAATGTAACAGAATCAGCAACACCGATGTTTTAGTAATTCCAGTAAAATCTCCGACTTCAAGCCGCCATTTTGAATTCCTGGATTTTGAGCTTGAATTCGTAATCAGCGACCCAAAAAACGTCTCTGAATTTTTTGTTTATTGTTTACCTGGTAGATTAGGCACAATTACATTTATTGGTTGAAAAATGTGTTTTTTTGCACTGTAGTGAGTATTAACGTCCGCTAGGTGCAACATTGAATAAATGCAGCCGTCTGTATCGGCAGGATATTTGTAGTTTCCCTCGGCCCTCGTGCAAACACGATATACAATAATGCATTCGGAATGAGGGCTGTGGGCAACACTCTGGGGGATTCTCGTTGGAACAAGAACAGGAACAGTACAGTTAGGGGAAAAGTGAATTAAGGAAGTTCATCTGGTACCGAGCAAGTCAAAACAAAAATTGTCACGACTAGCGTAGTAGGCTCAGTATATGTTCAGTGTGTTTAACCTCTTTCGACACAGATTAATTTATTTCGAACCTCATAATTACCGAATGGATTTCGTAAAAAAGTTCTTAGGATATATTTCTTCTTAATGCTTGCGAATGTCATGTTTATAAACGGAATAACCACAGAAACGTTTAAGAGACCGTGCTAAATTGGGAAATCTGTTGTTGTTCATTTCTCTCGAATAAAGTATCTTGAAGCTTGAAATTTTGACAGATGATTTCATTGATCTTGATAATTGTATTCAATTTTTATTAATTAATATCTGTTTGTTAATTCGATTACCAGATGAACCTCCTTTATTTTGTAAAAACACATTCAAAAAAAAATTCAGAGTCGTTTGGGAATAGAATAAAGTATACTCCCTGAAAATTTCAAGCTATTTCATTTTGGCAGAAAAAAGTTACAGCTATCTGAAAACAGCACTTTTTCAGAATTCAACTAGCTTTAAGAAGCCGTGTACAAAAAGGAACTCGGTAACATATGAAAATTCGTATATTTAGTTATAGAATATACCCGGATGAAAAATTTGAGCCGTATTAAAGTCGTCTATTGGAAAAAATATCGGTCCGGTAGCGTTTCAAAAATACGTGAAATTTTATAAAAATATCAATTCAAGAAAAGGGTGCAAATTTTACCGGATTTTCGTTTGGAGTGGGAAACTATTTTTTTCTCAAAAAAAGAATATTGGAAAAGAAAAATGCCGCTTCATAAGAGTCTTCAATTTTCATAGAATTCGGATGAAAAAATCGTGAAAATAGCTAAAAAATCGACTTTATGAGAATTTAAAAAATTTCTACAGCCATCAAATTTTGCTGAATTGACTTCAAATTTGGGGGATCGTCTATTTTTATGACCTACTTTATGAGAAAAAATCGGCAGCCGAATCGCTGACCCAAGCGCGCAGGCTGCGGTCGAAAAGTAATGGACATGCCCATATAAATGTTCTTCGAATTATAATTACCGATACTGCATGCGTGATATATGTATAATGTACATTAATTGCACTATTCCTATACTCTCGCGTGAGTACCAGCAATAAGCTGACAAAATTTTATCACATCGAGATGAACGCTATGGTAGCGCATTAAATACGATTTTTATATATTGGATTTAATTAATACTCAGGTTATATTTCTTTGTTATTGCAAATTGCCTTATAGTTGTTCTGAGGTACAATAAAAATCAATCAATCAATCAATCAATTATACGAAAAATTGCACTTGGGAAAGGAACAAAAAATTATTGATGTTTACATCGCATTAGAGATTTTCGAGTGATTATTGTTATAAGAGAGGTATGCAGAAAATTCTTAGCGTGACGGCTGACGATAGTATCATTGCTCTAATTTCTTTTCGATTTATTATACGACGATATTCAGATTTAAATAATTAGAATATTTGAGTTTCGTCGCTACCAGCTACTTTCTTTACGATCTCTGTTACTTCTAACTCCTCGTCACGTTCTCGAACTTTTTCCTCGATCGTTTTCGTTCTCGCCATCATGAAAAATAAAAAAAAAAGATCTCTCGAGGCGAGCCGGCTTCGATAATGGCATGTAACTGGGGTTCGACTCCCTCAGATTACTCGTTGCAAATCGTCGATGCTTACCTGACTGGACTCCATCCTACGTAGCTGATTTCAAATATTTATAAGTAGATTAACTAAAAACACATAAGATAATTTATTGATTAGAGTGGTTGGTAACATTTTTCAACCATTCACACAACCATAAAACATTCTCTATCTTGAAGAAAACAAAGAGGAATTTATTTTGTTATAATTTCGTTTTTTTCTGTTTCAAAGAAATAAAACATTGGAATTAACGTAGCTTGAAAGTTGACTCAGTCGTTTTCCTATATTGAAAATCAAGATCCGCGGTAGCGGCTCGACGCCAAGTATTTGACCGGTTCACTGGTGTATCATGCACGTACAAAAAATATCATGCCAATTCGGGTATTGTATCATTCAGGGTATCTAACGACCAAAAGAGTCATGAAAAACCTTAAATGTCATGAAATTATATTCAGCGCTGAAAAAGTCATGAAATGTCATGAAAAATTACCATTAAACCTGGTTTCTACGAAGTCTCCACAGTTTCCATGATCATTTTTGTGTTTTTATAATTTTGTATGGAAATTTTGAAAAAATTTCAATCTGTTCAAAATCAAAAATAGGTTTGTTTCTTCTCCCGACTTTTTTCTGAAAACTTCGTAACTTCCTAATTATATTAATAGATCGACGAGACAAATCAATTTATGTCGACTAAAAATGCCAAATTATGGAAAAAAAATTCAAGTGATTGCAAAAAAAACGAAATATAACAACTTCTCACTCCTTATAGATTATTCTGAATCTCATTTTTCACGAACTGAGATTTCTTTTCCAAATTTTTTTCAATATTCGTATATTTTTTGTTAGCATACAATATACAATTCTGAAAATTTTAATATTTTTATACCAGCAACACATCCATAATGTCGTGAAAAAATTCATATTGCTTGGCCGAAAAATCCTTAAAATTCATGAGATTTTAGTACTGTTCAAAACTAGACACCCGATCGTATATGTCCAAATTTGAATAACTTTTTAATTTTTCAACTGATTTCCACAAAATTGGTACGCATCCGTTTCTTGAGATAATTTATCCGAAAAATGGATGAGTACATGAAATTTAAAATGTCGGTCTCAGAATAACGTCATGAATGATAATTTTTGAAAAACTTTGATGGAACACTTTGCGATAAGTTCGGGAACGAAATCAGCAGAACCTCAAAAACCTCAGAACTTAATTATTTTGTATAGTTTGGTAAATAATTTGCTTATACCAGTTTCGGCACGGAAGCTTAAAAAAGAAAGTTTGCTGAAAAAAACAAAAAAACTCCCGTTTGTATTATGAAATTTGAAAGAAAGCGATAAGTTTTTATTGTGACCACTGTAATTTTTCATCTATTTTTGGGATCTTTAGCGCCCAGTTTGTTCTGCCGAGCACTATAATATTTATAATAATTTTTTGCACAAAAAAAATACCCTGGAATCAACATTTTTTAGATGAATTTTGGCAACGACAACGCGGAGCAGATTTCTACAATTCTAGGTAAAGTAAATCTCTGTAATTGCCAAAAATTTCGAAATTGAATGAAAACTTTTCATTAGAAAAAATCCATTCCGCGGAACGTTCGACTTCAAAAATAAGAAACTCGAACAACTATTATATTTATGTCCAACCGCTGGACGTATGTCCAGCCTGTGGGATGAACTTTTCAATGGTCCTATTTCAAGAGTTGTTTCACTCGAAAATCTGGCAGTTTAGTCATAAAATTTCAAAAAAAACTGCAGCTTTTTCAGATCGTTTGAAATTTCCGAAAGCAAGAACTTTCTAGAATAAAAATAACTGATTTGTAAAAACAAATTCGATGAACAAAGGATTGAATCTTATTTCAATTCAATGACATAATGAAAATCATTTGAGAAAAGCCTCATTTTTCATGATATGTAATGATAATTTTTTTTGAATATTTGGAGTTTACAAAGTCGGTAAATTTATGGGAATGCACAGGGCACTTGCATTTGAATTCTTGCACATTCTGTGGGTGTCATACGTGACCGTACGTGATCTCGCATATTTAATTTGACCGGCCGGCTTCTTTGAGCGAGCGATTGACGGCAAAAGGGAAGAAATGTCTTAACATACATAGCCATTCTTATGTTTAGACATGTAAACCTTTCACCTGCGGTATGACGTAGCCACGAAGCGACGAGAACCATCTCTTTGCGCGAACGTGGAACGTGAAAACCGGGCGCGCGTGCTGCTGCAAAGCAAAAGAGAATATCGTACTCGTTCCGGTTGGTGGGGCTATTGGAAGGTGGAGTTGTATCTCCCGATGAACAACCATGAAAGTAACAGTGCTGTGCAGCACCTTGGCGAACGCGAAAGGGGAACACGCAAGAAAACCCGGCTCTGTTTTTATTCAAATCTTCACATCCTAACTGTGAACGCGATTTCAATTAAAAATTTACGTCAGTGACATGTAATTGGCTTATTTTCAATCGTCGTAAGTTTTTGCATTTCGTCAAATAAAATCAACCCGTAGATTAAAGCAAGGAATTTTTTTTTAACAGTTTTTTTTATTTGAATTTTTATTTTTTCTTGTCAGAGCATAGAGACAAGAAAATAAATATTAAACACAATACAGTGAGGTGAACGTACAGAGTGCCCTTTTGCCTGGGGTCAGGATGAGTGTATCCTGAAAGGCCACGCTTTATTTTTCCTGCCGCCAGGACTCATCGCCCCTCTTGCAGCAGTTGGAGAACGAACTTTCAGGTCGACATTCATCAACGATGGACTGGGTAGGTTTCAAGTATTTTATTACTTATTTATTTGAAAACTCGTTGTTCGCTTCATTCGGTTGACTTTTTCTGGGCATTCGGTGAGATTATTTAGTGAAGAAAATCTCCTAGGAATACGTGCAAGTTTATGAGGTCGAAGAGAGTGAGTCTAGAGCCTTTTTTTCCTTGCTTTTCATTGCTGGAGTCTACGCTGCACGCGATACCAAAACGGGATAAGTTAAATGGTAAATAAGTTTTCGATTATAACGGATGAAACTTTCTGTAGCCTTGAAATATTCATTATAATAGAGAACGTTGGAGTAGACAGAGAGAAAAGAACGTAGAGATTCATTTCTAACGGACGTCGGTCATTAGTCTGTCTCGTCAAGGCTTTTTTTATTGCTGAAAGAAGAAAAAGCAATGTTGAAAAGAAAATTATTATTATCCACGTATTATTACCTTCACCATTTTTGAGATTAATCATGCAAGAAGTTTCTTCTAAACGTACCTTCAAATGCTATTATATGACTAAGTCGAATTGAGCGACCACGCTGAAGTTCCTGATTCGAGGGAAACAAACAAAAAAGCTAGCAAAAATAAATATCAATCCAGTGTAATCCAAGAACAATCTTCAGCATACGCGACTAATATAATTTGGGGACCCAATTACGCAACATAACATAGAAACAATAAAGTAGCGATGGCGAGATTATAATTTATTTCAGTCAAGACGATTTTTCAGCCGCACTGAAAATGAAATTTTGTTGAAACCCTAAAATATTTCATTGAACAGGTTCAACAAAATATTTCAATGACACAACAAAATGTTTTATCCTCTCAAAAAAGTTTCGTTTCAGTGTAAAGAAGCTTTGTTGTAATATCCGAAATTTCGTTGCCTGAACAAACAAAATTTATTGAATATGTGCAAAAAAATATTTGAATATTTCAACAAAATTTCATTTTCAGTGCGGTAAAAATACTGCTGCGTATTTTGCTACGACACAGTTGAATTTCCGAAAAAAAATGAAAGCCAAGCCTTGTTTTACTTTTATCAGAGGATAAAATATTTTCGTTTTTTTTTCTCAAAATATCAAATGTCTTTGAGGAAAAAATTTCACCCTTTGTTTTTGCGCCTTCAGTATCCATCAAAGAGAGGACTCTCAAGTGAAAATGATACGTACACAGGTAGGAGATTTAGGTTCTTACCAAGTTAAAAAATTCAAATCCACGTGACTTTGGAAATTGCACTTTTTAAGCCAATAAATTTCGGAGGAGCAAATTTCAAATGAATGTTTACATTGGGCAAACAAAGAAAAACGAGTTTTCTTCCATTCCTCGTCCTTCGTCTATCTTGGGGAAACGAAAATCAAATTATTAAAAAATTTGTATTAAAAACTCTTCAAAAAATCTCGAAAATGATGGAAAAACATGAACCCGCAGAGACCATATAGTTATCGCAGTATTTCTCATAGTTTGATTTTTCTACTTCAATGCAAGAAGATTAATCGATGCTCATGATTACATCAATAAATTGTGTAAATAATTGAAAGGATGTCAAACGAATCCAGAATTGAGTAACCGGAAATCTATTGACGTTTATTATTTCGTCATTTATTAGTGAAAATACGTAAAAGGCATTAAATAATATTATCGTGAACGAAGAATTTCGTTGTAATAACGAACGAATGGAGGAATATGTCACGTAATAGCGTGATTTTATAACACCGGTAGCATCTTCGGAGCGAGATAGTAAGGAGCCTAATAAAGGATATCAAATCTTTGTATAGCCATGCTTTTAATGTAAGCCCGAGGGAGGTCTTTCATACCTCCGGGTATTATATTTACAGTGTGAAAACTTGGCGATGTGCCGCGCGAGAGTTGCCAGATGGATCATTGGAAGAAAGAGCGCAAGTGAAGCAATAGCTTTGAATTGCAAAACCTGTCCCATGAGGTCATATTTTGTATTAAAATGTTGGGGACAGTTTTATTTTCTCCTTTCGTGGTTCGACATAAGAATCGCCGTAGGGTGAATATTCGAAATCCGCGAATAACCCAAGCCAGATGTGATTATTTTGGAGAAATGTTGCTACAAAGAAAAACCCTTCATCTGCGGAGCGCAATGAAGGGTATTTCTTTCCTGCAGGTAGTCAACAGTCAAAAAACACCGGTCGCATTAGTCATTTTATGTGCAATTATTCCTTTATGTATCAAATACTAATTATAAAACTGCGTCTCTGTTGGTGTAGCCTTGAACATGTTTTTAAAATATTTTTTTTCAATTTCAAAACTATAAAAAAAAAATATAATTTCATTTACTTTCAGCTTCTCATGTTAGCGAAGCGACAAAGAATTTGAAATTCAGAATTTTTAACATATAGTTTGAGTAATTCTCATAAAAATGGTGCTCGAAGGTAGAAGAAAAATTTGACGTTTTTGATCAACACCATCGAGCGCTGTTGATATAAAAGTGAACGTCCAAAACGACCGGAATAATCGACGATGTATCGTTTCGTCGCATGGCTTCGTGAAAGCAGATGATTTTTTTATTTTTTTTTTTTATTTACGCACGAGGAAGTTCCACTCTTATTGCTGAAGATGGAAAATGGCGACGAGAATCGACCTTCGCGAAGATTTCGTATCTGACTCAGAGAGTCAGAGTGGTACGCGTGAAAGAGAAAATACGCGTACGTCCGATGATTAGAGCAGGACAGAAGAGACGAAAGTTGTACCGATCATATGTGAAAGAAAAAATATATACATGAATAAAAGAATCACCGTGCCGTTGTCGAGGACGGTCAGCTGTGGTTGACCTTTCGTAGCGAGATTACCTGCTTGTGATGATCGTACAGAAGTTTTTTTTTTTCGAAAATCCGATGCCATTGACTTTCCTTAACATTTCTAGAATTCTTCGCATAAACATCGGACACGAATAGAATTAAATTTCATATAAATTGATACTTAGCTATCGTCGAATATACAGGATCTTTTGAAACAAATATTCTGGGCAATAGACACATTACACATAACTAACATACTACATTTTATTAAATGAAAACATGTCGAATTCTATGAAATGAAAAATTTTTCTATAAAATTTGAAAACAAAGAATGCTTCCACTGGTGAGTGTGTCAAATAAAACGAATTCATTGAATTTTATTGCACATTTTTGCAATATTCGTGCGAAAAAAAAACATTAAATCGTACCTCACATCGTCAGTTCAGCTCTTCGTATGTCAATATAGACAATGATGAAATTCGAAACTTTTTCGATAAAAACGAGAATTGACGTTTAAAATTCACATTAAGAGACGAAGAACAACGGATCGGTGGAGAGTATTGAACAAATTTCGAGAGAAATCGCAAAATAATATTCATATAATCGTCATTTTCACTGATTTATGGTTACATTGGAATGATGAAATTCTACAATTGTCGCACCCGCCTTATCCTCACATTTTTTCGTGATTATTTCCTATTTTCATCTCACGTCAACCTTTCAACAGCAGCAGGTTTTATATGTATATACTCAGCTAGACATTATTATTCCCGTTTTAAAATCCAGTTTGGTCACTTTTCCTCTCGTCTCATTCCAATTTCTTTTTCAATCCTCATCCTGCTCTGAGGTTACACGCGCGCACACACCCGTTTATTCTAATTAATCAGCTAAACAAAAATAACCGGAATGATTAAAAAAATTATTTTATTTTATACCTGAGCCAGTTATAATTGATAATTGATGCTGAGCTAAAATTCCTAATTGGTTAAGTCAAACAAATGACAATATACGAAATATGTAAAAAAAATAACAGTACAAAGTTTCATGCAATAAAGAGAAGGTATACGGTAGAAATACGTATATATTTGGGGCCGCTGCAGCAAATTCCTTGGAAAAGTAAAAGTGAGTCCGTAACACATATATACACGTATTTATCGTAATCAAATAGGTGGGGGGAAAGGATCTACCGATCCACTGTTTGAATCGCAGAAGTACTTTCGACGAGCCTTAAACTTCGTTTGAAAAAAATGATCTGACACTGAGAGACTGCTGAGAGACGCAAAAATTATTGGGACGACTCGTCTTTTTATGAAAAAAAAAGTCGAATACAGTTTTCTCCGCTATAAAGACGGTATCATTTATATTATATTTATATTTGTAGAGGTTCGTGTCGTTTTTGGACTGGCAAATAGATAATAAAAATATTCTCATACATTCCTAAGAGATTCTGGTAAAGCGGTGAAAAAGATAATGATGAAAAGGAATTGTGAGTTTTTCGTCTGAAAGATTTTTAAGATACCTTCATATAAATATAAATAAACTTGGCTCAGGTTTTATTGGAAGATCGAGATAAGAATTCCACGGTCAACCTGTTTGCAATCGTTCTGTCACTAAAAGAAGGTCCCCCCTGTCTTCAATTTCCAAATCCGATATTTCTATACTTTTTTTTGTAGATTCGAATAAATAAAACTTTCGAGTTTTACCAGTCAGATATTTAGTTGTGTTGAATCCCAAATTCAATGGGTTGGTTATAAATCACATGAATCCATATTTTTTTCATTCGCAGTGCAGTATGCTACAGAATTAAAATAGCATTTCTCTAATTACTTTGAATCATTTTCATCAAGGATTCTATTTTTGTTATTTTAAAATGAATGCCAGTGTACTTTTTTCCTATTGATAATTTTAATTTCACGCGTGACTTTTAGTTAGTTACGTTATTAACAAAATTCCAAATTGTGTCCGTTTTATTTTTATTTTTAATCGTCAAGAAGGCCGTCTAATTTCACTTGGAGAAACAGTAATAATTAGCTCGTTACTTATTTGTTTGAGAAAACAATTCCATTATTGAATATTTTAATTAAATCAATTGTGACTTGCACAGAATGCACTTGGCTGATATAAACACATGACAGAAATTATAAGTGTTTTGGTAAGCATTATAACGGTAAGGCTTGTAGAGAAAGTGCGTCATAACTATAGCGCTCAATCGTGTAAATTATTTCGCTATTAAAAATCGACGATAAGAATGACTGGTCGTTACAAGACGTACTACAGAGATGAGGCTTCCATTTTTTTTTGCAACGTACCAGAAGAAGTTCATTTGGCATTCTATTCTAGAATGAATTGTCAGATTATTTGACTCGCAATTGAGTCGTTCTGTCCTTTGGGAAAATTTTCAAGGATATGTTGAAGAAAGCAGAATCAATTCAATTGTAAAAGCGTGACTGTATACAGAATACGTAGAATACGTAGAAATGTATCTATACAAAATGTATATGAGCCGAGCCATCATTTCGGTTTTCATAATAAATTAAAATTATTTCTCACACACATGAAATGAAAGATATTCCTAATTAATAAATATTCGAGAATATATCTGTCCAAATATAACATGTGTATCCCGTTAGCAGTCGCGTCATGATACTTTTTGATGTTTCTATTAAGGAGTTTCGGTAAAAACGGCAAAATGTTAAGAAATTAATCAAATTTGGTTATAATGTTCTTCAACATCAAGTATGAAAACACAATTTTTTTCAAAATTTTCTTCTACTTAGTTATCGAGTAATTACGCATTAAAGCAGATTTCCTATGCCTGGAATGTATACCTATATATATGAGAACGCGATGCTTATACACATGAATTTTAGTGTTCAATTACTCGATAACTGTGTAGACGAAAAATCTGAAAAAATTTGTATTGTCAAATTTGGCACTAAAGAATATGGTTCACCAAATTTTATAAAATTCTGAACTTTTTGAAATTTTTTGTTTTTAACATGGTTTAGCATGGCAACATTGTATCGCCTATACCAAAACTCCTTAAAACGGTGATTACTCAAAAATTTCAGATGTCAATTGAATTTTTTTTCGATTTTTCAAATTCTTCTCTATGGTGAAAGCATCTTCATGAAGTAATTTGGTGAATTGATTGAACCGCATTTTATAGTATCAACAACCGTTCTAATACTGTGGTAAAATTATCTTCAAGTTGATAATTATCAATTTAACGATGCGCGTGAAACTGTACATGTCAAAAAAATGTCAAGCACGACTAACGTTTAGGGTGTAAGTAGCAAGAACGTTGATTTGGTTTATATAACGTACATGCATAACATGAATCCTCAACAGACAGATTTTATGGTCAACGCATTCTTCCGTGAGAGTAGTTTGAAGGAAAAGAAAGAGATGAAAACGATCATATTTGACAGAGTTTGGCAGGTCAGGCATAGACATCTAACAAGACATCTAACAAGACATCGCCCCTTTTTCGTAATATCTCGTCATAAGTCAATGAATTATGAATTAATACAATATAATTATAGATTTGCAATAAATATTATTATCCAGACACACTAATATGCATAAATAAGTATCCACGCATGCACGTTACTACTAGACGAACGAGATGCATAAAAAATGGAGAGATTATTTTATAAGTTGATAATTTATTAGATATTGGCTTGAAATATCTTTTATTGTAAATATCATGCACATTCATGATTACAGGAATATATTCATAATGTTAAAAAGAGCATGACAATAGAGAAAAGGTCTTGCGGTCAGGGGCAACAGGGTTGACGTTCGCGATCTTTTTATTATTTCAAATTAGTATATTATCGAGATAAGAAATAAGAGAAGTGGAAAAAACACGTAGGAAAATACTGTAAAGAAAGTACATAATGTGATCAAGATACGTATACATAAGAGTATAACTTTTGTATATTATGAATGGATGTGTTCTATACCTATATGCATGTACTCGTTGGAATATTTAAATGCCAGACACTTACTTTCGGCGGTCGTCGGTCTTCCAGGGCGGCTCATGAGGAGCGGGACCAGGGGTGATAGAGGCTCTACGAGCTGAAGCAGTCTTTACTTGGTTAAAGCAGCACAATGGTCTGCATGCCTATAATAGCAAGAGATACGATGTATGATGAATACATGTTACATAAATATTCACCTCATCACCTCTTCGAGACTCCCACACCTCAAATAATTGTGCCTTCTATTACTTTCGTTCTTGTCCAACTACTTATTTTATTCGAATGGTAAACGTATATGGTTAATGAACATGAAAAAAAATGTAATTTATTTTTAGGTGCCGAATTATACGTTATGTGAACGCAAACTTTATTTTTTAATGGATGAACTTAACTCGTTTCTTTCGAACTCAATTCCAAGGTATCGGAACGCAAGTAATTGGTGTTGAATCAATTTTCGATTATAACTTTTAGGGTTGTTATAAGAAAATTGATACTTTTCTTCTCAGACTTCTACGAAAATCGTTGGTATAATTGAAAGAAATAATTTTCCTAAAATTTCTGCATATTCAATCGGTTTTTCGATTTTTTTTTTGCAATTTCGGCTATGAACCATGTTTAGAAAAATGCTAATTTTTTGGCATTGAATCGAAAGACTTAAGGAAGGAGTAATTTGATCAAAGTTAAAACCATTTCCGAATATTTTCGGCGGTCTCTCATAAACGGTTATCGACTTTAGCCTAGAAATCGTATGTCGTTTTTTTTTTATATTGTAACAAAACATGTTAGTATTTCACGAAGAACCAATTCTCCCAAACTTCAAACCTTCCAATATATTTTCGAAAAGCTGCTGAAATACCACGTGATAAGGCGAAAACATTGACAAGCCAATTGGGACCGTGCATACCTATACATTCTCACCAGAGTGAGAATGTGTAGTCGTTTACATACATACGTTTTGTCCCGCACAAAATGCCTTTCCCGCACTATTGGCGTCGCCACCAGTATGCATATACACGACTACACTTTCTCACTTTGGTGAGGGTGTATGGGTGTGCACAGAGCGAATACAGCTACCACTGAAAATTTCTCCAGAATGAGACTCGAACTTTGGAAGAATCATTTTTTCATCAGGCACTAATGTCTTTCGATGCAACACCAAAAAATCAACATGGACCATATTTCTGGTTGAATATATAGAGTGCAGCTGAAGCTGCGAAAGCACATTGTAAAGTAACTTGAGCACTGCCTAAAAAAGTTTTGAAAACACCCAAATTTCCAGAGAATTTATACGATTTACCCAAATTCTCGTAGAGGTGTGATAAGAACGAAATTATCCATCCTTCTGGACCACCCTCATAATTACACCGATGCTGCGTAAGCGAGATTATTTTATTAAATTCATCGCGGATGTTTTGCAATTTTACAAATTTTAGATTTCGTTTATCCAGTCCTGAAATTTGACGAACAAATGTTTCAATCTGTTCCAACTTTGCGACAGACTTTTTTTTTCCTAATTTTCAGCTCACCTGAAAGAAAATTCAATGTTGCATAGAAATAGTGAGAAATTATATGCTGATATTATTCTACATTTTATAATTCAGATACACACATAGTTTTGATAAAATTCAAGGTGAGTTTGTCAAATCGCTGGTCTCTCAATTAGCTAATGAACTTCAATTATTTACGTAACTTTTATATATATATTTTGTTACGTTTCTGCGGATGTATTGCCCGGCAGAAATTCCTGGCGGTTGCGAGAAAGTCGCTCCAAACCTGCATTCAGTTCTTTCTTTCTCGTGCTTTCTCTTTATATATTTATTATATATATCGTCCATAAATGTGTGAGTATACAATACACACAAAAGTTTAAGAGGGTTGCATAACGGAGGAGTGGCTATATGTCGAGTGGCTCTATGTACTTTGCCTTATTTTTTTCCTTGTCGCCTTTTTGTTCTCGGTTTCTATACCCACCGCTACCTAAATTCTAACGTTCATGGCAGAAGACTGACTGTTCATGATTGACAATATAATTTACGTGGCACATTTATTTCCCCAAGACTCTCAGCAGGCACGTCCGATGAATTTCAACGAGGCATGAAATTATCGACGAATCATATTCAACATATCTAATTTGTTATACTTAATAATGGTTCGTTACTGTTGCTGTGGAGGAAAAAAAAGCCTTACAAATGAGTACAGAATTTCACTGAAAATTGAAACGTTCTGGAAACTCTTATTTTTTTGTAACAATTTTAAGTCAAGTCCTACAACTTTTTACAAGGTTTTAAGACGAAAAATTGGTCTATTTTTATTTTAATGATTTTTTAGTTATAGTTTCTGAAATCTTGGATAATTATCAGACATTTCCCAAGGTCTTTGTTGCCTAGCAAAAGCCGCGTGAATTTTGGTGCGGATCAAAATTTTGACCGCGCAGCGTGAGGGATTTCGTGTGAAACTACACGCGCATGTTGGCAGGAAAGCTTGAGAAAAATACCTGAATCATTTCCCAGCTCGTAGGGTATTCCGTGGATTATTTTTTTCACCCAAATTTTAACTAACACTTGTTTGGTATACATTATTACATTTTGAAAGGTTCACCTCTGAATCGTTTTTTTTTCTTCTCGATAACGTGGACATCTCGGACACTCTTATAAAGTTACAAGCTGTTGAGAATTTTTTGTTTGTTACCTAGCAGCAGCAGGGGACGTTTCGAAAAAATTACCGATATAATTCTTTCCTGCTGGTACCACGTTGAATACCAAGTTCATTTGCTACGTGCAAGTGTTATGCAGCGTCTGACCAATTCAAAAACTTTGCTGCACCCACGAAAGCATTGCCATTCATGGTTGAATACCTTTTTCAAAAGACTTGGAAAAATTACTTTCTGCCTAGACTTTAAATATACTAAAGGTTAAGGACACATAATAAGAATGAAATGAGTGTTTTGAAACGAGGCATAAAAACCGAGAACTTGACATTATTGTTTTTTTTTTTTGCTATATTTATCTCTGCCACATATGTCAAAGTTGACAGTTTTTATGAAAAATAAAAATAAACGGTATTCACACGACTTTTGACGTTGCTGGGACTTGAGAGCAACAACAATAAAAATGAAAAATCATATATTTAATCGTTCATTATCTGACTCATGATAGCTTTATTTTCAACTCTTTAAATTTCTTATTCCTTATCAGCAACTTCAATCATCACAGGAAAAGTTTTATAAATTCGAAAATTCTAGAGATCTCAAGCTTTTCGATTCTGCCACTGAAACTATAGTTTCAAGGCCACGCACATAGCAATTGGTCAAAAAATTTCTTTTCCATTGTCTTTGTCAATGTTTTTGAATTTCTTTGCTATAATATAGAAATTCTGGATTAAATCACGTCAGTAAACAGATTCTGAAATACAACGTACGTTACTTTTGGTGACCAAAAATATTCAACTAGACGATTGCGCAATGAATAGCATATCTATGATCTACAGATACGAAGTATAACTCGGATGGTCGAAAATGAATTTTAGGAGTAATGGAAATAGTGGATTGTGTCGAAATATGATCGCAAATGACGCTCTGATTGATCAAGTTTTCTTTATGCGTTAGTAAACGTTCATAAAAACGCTTCAATTTCACAACTTTTCTCTGTAGATTTCTATAACATTTTGTAAAATTTTGTTAAATCTCATAGATATTTGTTCTTATTTTCGTAGTCCATCATAAAAGTAATTTTTCCTGCCAAGAATGTACGTATAATTAGAATTTTGTACGCATAAGATCTCACATAGATTTCGGCTGTTGCACGTTCATACCCTCGCAGACGTTTCCTAGCCTCTACGTGATTTCATTAATAATTAATAAAAATGTCTACGAATGAAAGAGAAAGAGGAAGAAAGGATATACTGTTAATTCTTGTATCCGCATTCCTTTCGTGAATTTAAATGTAATTTAAAAATAATTATCCTTTAAGAAACTATGAAAATTAATGTTTATATACAAAAATACGAAAACGAGCGATCAACACGTTTTAATAGGAAAAATAAACGCATTTGTAGTGAATGCAAGCCTAATATTCGACATTCAAAAATGAAACAAGTCTTTCAAATATTTCATAATGATACGTGTATTTTATAATTCTGAATGCGCTAATGTCCAAGAACGGAAGTTGCAACGATGTGTACGAGGCGTGTCGTTTCCTGAAAGAGAGTGAAACAGAACTATGGAAGTTGCTAGGAGTGTTGGATGTGAGTGAATGTGTCTTGTGCAATTCTGAAATGCCGACTTATTGAGATTGTGTTATCATATACTAATAGGTATGGGAAGTCAACAAAAAAAATTATGTAAAACGAACTGATGCAATTGACTCAGAGTACATTCTCGTAATTACCTCAAAAGTTTATGGCTGAAGGAATTCAACGATTCAATCACACGCTTTTTAACCCTTGAAATGAAAGTGATTTGAAAAAAATTAACCAAACAAATACATGCTAGAATGATTGAACAGATAATAGGGAAATCAATAAATCCATCAATTATGTGGTGCATTGAGTCTGAAGTCTCGTATTGAACTACTTCTATTCAAAGAATAATATTTTTGCGTAAATAAAATGAATGTATAATGATCAGTTTAATCCATCCGGATTAGCTATACACTTTCTGGGAAAAACATATTTGCCTAAGAATCTAGAACTAGAAAAGATTTTTATAAAATAATAACAGATTTTACAATCATAATTGAAATATGTAAACTTAGCGAACTCTTTCCGTAAAGGATTCACTAGCCTTTTCTCAATGACCATGTCCAAAAAAATGAACGTGATGTTTTGGAAATCTTATCCCGTGGCTCTTGGCTGTTGTTTTGAAAGTTGTTGAACCATAATTTCAACTTCTAAAGTGAATTTCCAACCCAGTTCAAGATAACCACTTAACACCCATCACGATATTGATGAAAAACAAGAAGCCTAACTTATACGATTTCGCAATATAAATTCTTGAAATATACTTTTTACTTCGATGGTGCTATAATTATAGTGATGATAATGATGATGTTGGACATGCTTATATAATCTAGTAAAAATGAAATTGATTCCGGAGGAAGAGGAGGAGGAGCTTCAAAAATGTTTTAATCCACACTCTTAATCTTTGCAGTGGGAATAGAAAGAGCCTTTTGGGAAAGGCTTTAGCGTTTAGATCATATCAAAAAAATACAATTGGTTTTTAATTCATTAAGATGTTTTAAGATATATTTATATCGACGAAAGAAGGAATTTTTTTCATTTTAAATTCAATAATTCCAACGGGAACTAACTGAATCCATTTTGTTGGGTGGAAATTTGGTGGAGCTAACAAATTTTTTTATTGAATGCCAAATGATTTAGTTTTTTCAACTAAATCATAAAAATCTCTTTCAGATCTGATTCAAACAAATCATCGAAGCTGGATGATTTTATTAGAACAACTGGTATTATTTATTGAGCCACTACCGCGTCTCTTGATTTGCTTACGCTTTCTTTTTAGTTGCTACGATGGGTATTTATTTGAATCTCAATTATCAAATCGATTAAACGATAATCATTTGGATAAAGAAACGAATTAATTTATTTCGCCGATATTTTGTTGCATTAACATGAATTTGTTCGGCTGCACTAAAGTTTTAATGGTTCAACCAACAACTTCTTCCAGCATTTACAAATTGTTTTGTCTCAGTTTAAAAATATTATGTTGCCTGTATCGTACTGAATGTTTTGGTTAAATAAAACGAAATTTGTTCCGATCAATAATTTTTTTTTTGTCTGCATACTCAGTGTATAATACGCGGTAAATTTTCAGCTTTCGAATGATTCCGTGGCGGAAGAAAGTAAAGTATGCTTATTCAACTATACCCTTGAACGCCAAGAACAATTTAGACAAAGATCTGATGGGTGAATTAATTAAGTCGTAACATGTTCGACAGGCTTTGAGCAATCTGTATGAATAGACAAAGAATCATATCTGCTTATTAACTAGCACAAATTAGTAAGCGATGTAAACAGTTTACGGGAGATCGATAAGCGATTAGTGGTGGTCCAAGTGAGAAAGTTCGTAACCTTGTAAAAGTGAAATTCTTCGCTCTCGATTATTAAGGAGCCCACGGTGCCCCGAATGGCCGCACACAAATGAACCGGAATTACCACTGAATTAACTAAGTGTACGATGAAAAAAACACGTGTCATAATTTTTTTTTTTTTTTTACAGACGATACGGATATCAGCGGTGTTATTTTGGATCTTCATCGTTCTATCATCAATTGCAGACGGTGAGCCTTGCGTATCAAATCTCTATAAAAATATTTTTCATCACGAGACAAATATTTATTGCCTTTATACCCGTGCGAGTCAATTTCCCGTTATAATTATTGTCACGCGCATGTTACCCTAGACCCTTGCCTCTATTAGATTGACCATTCAGTTCGTTGAACTATGGTCACTACTTCAGTTCTTTTTGAAAAGCGATATTTCGAACAGATTTTTTCACTCTTAGCAGAACTAGGAGGTGTAACATTTGTTATTGTTGTTGTTGTTATTATTGATATATTGAACCTTCAGTTTGAGAAAAAAAACGAAAAATTTACCTTTATTTCGTAATCATTAAGGTACAAACTAGAGAAGCTAACTTTTGAAAAAGCCGATTTATTTTACATAAAGCAAGAATGAATTGAATATGCTTATATAATTTTATCGAAGAATCAAATCTCGCGTACATGAATACACGAGGATATTACTCGGTCCATTTGTAGAATTTTTACAAATTTTAAAAGCTCATCAGGAGACTAATATGTTTTAACGTGCAAAATCTCATTAAGATTGACAATGAGCACAGTTTTGCGTGTGTTTTTTTTCACTACTCCAAAACTTTTCTATAGATTTCAAAACTATCATTCAAAATTTTATTTACAGAGTTGATCTAGAAATTTCAAAAATTTTGACCGCTCAGCTTCGAAGATGTAGCAATATAAAACATATTCTTTGTCTATTAGATTGGAAAACATTTTTTTCCCAAAATTCTACATGTTTAGTGACACCAGTATGGTACAAGAACTGCCACTATTGGACTGTTCTGCAAGTCATGTCCAAGTTTTCAAAATTGATTGGATGGTTAACTTCTGATCAGGACCGCTGCGAGACTATAACTTTAAAGTGGCTGACGACTCTACACGAAGTACCCCGTATAAGAACAAATGAATTTATATTGTTCCAAGTCGTTGAAAAACGGTATTAGCGCTCGTAAAGTCTCACGAGTAGCAACGACCACATAAATGATCGTTGAGAACTTTTTTTTTATTTTTTTTTTTCGACACTATGAACAACTATCGTTGCGATCGGTTTCCGGATCTAATATCAAGAGAAAGGCTTCGAAGTTATTCTTTGCGAAGAACAGCTCCCGTATTCAAACGGCGTTGGAAACAAAAGTATATACTGCATTACATACAATCGACACCATTGGACTTTATGACTATAAGTGACGGAGATAGATTTATTTCTGAGATGATAGAGTAAGGCTTGACATGTCTTGTTAACTTTCATGAAACCAGGTCATGCCATATTTACATAATTCGATTATTTATGCATTATACCTTCACGAATAATCGAATTGCCTTTGGCCTTATAATTTGCCAGATCATATATGGATATAAAGTGTATATTATACATGACAAGTTTGTTATGTGTGGTTCAATTTAGCTTTCTGACCTTCATTTAGAAACCTTTGAAACATCACACTTATAGTTTCGTTAGCTGGATTCCCTGGATTGTTTTTTTTGTCAAATGGCTGAATCCGTTGAATTTATGTTTGTGTAAGATTCTACCACGTAATGATCTTTAAAATATATTTCGTTACAGTCAATAGAGTGTGCAACGTTATTTGTGGTAAAAAAAAGTACGATTTTGAACGTGATAAATCAAATGATAAAGACTGCAATTACTTTTTTCCAAGTTTTGTGAATGCAGTTTCTGAATGTTCAATATATGAGAGAATCGTTCCTTTGTTCCAAGCGTGACAGAACCGGTTTAAGGTAATTTTGATACGAAAAGTTTAGTATAAATTTGAATTTGGGCACTACAACATCTAAACGTAATCAAGAAGACCTCAATAAGGTCATGGTGAGCAAATATACAATTTCAATTCTAATCGTCTTACTAGTGAAATAATATTCTTCAAAAGCCTACTCGTGCATTCCAGAAATAATATTTGTTATGGACTAAACCATTTGTTTGGAAGCAAACGAAAAAAATATGGTTCCGAGGTTCTTTTACGATTGTGCATTCGAAAAGACGAGTGAAATCGTCACGTGGCAGGAGACAAATTATACTGCCTCGATGTTTGTAAGGTATAATTGTCAGTTTCGAAAGGTGAAGGCGTACCGAGGATCAAGAAATTCGGCCTGAACTGTCGCTGTTGTCGAGATCGACACTTTCGACAGTGCGTGAGTCTGAAATATTATGCATTTAAAAAACGTCTCGAAATTCTGACCTGACTTCCTGTAAGAAAGCGATGTGCGATTATCTCAGCATGAAAAAATAGAGAAAAGGAAAACATACTAGTGGGCTAGTATATCATCGTAAAATCAACGCGTGTGGATAGGCTTTTCTTAGGAGTAAAACGATTGTGAGTATACGAGAAAATGTCGGACTGCCGGAATTAATCATAGCTGGTATGTGAGGCTTCCTCGTAATTACTCCGTTCGTCTCTGTTCTGTAACATCCCCATATCTCAATCACAAAGAGAGAGAGAAAAATTTTGCTGATATAATATACACACACACACACACACACACATCATAATCAAATAATAAACAATCATGAGAATTTCTCGCTATACACAGTTTCCTCGCAAATCGTTTTATTATTCCTCACCCAAGTGAAGATTTACCTGAGCAAAAATATGGGTCATTGAATGGAAATTTACAATTTCATATTGATAGTTAACTTCTTTTTCTTTTCCTTTTTTTAGGTCTCGACCCATAAAGTATCTTTTACGAGTGAGTCAAATATTAAAAACTGATACGATCCCAGAAAAATAATAATCAGTGTATGATATGTATTTCGTGATAATTATTTTCCAGCATAAATTTGTAAAGTTGATTTAAATATCAAACTTTGGAGGACGTTGGATAGTGTTGGTTAGCTGTTCAGCAGAAACATATCGAATAAGATTTTTGTATTTAGTTCACAGTTTTTAAGAATGGTGGCTACATACGACAATATGATAAGAATTTAATAAAATTTAGTGATAACGTTCGTTAGCATCAAATGCAATGACACAAATTTTTTCAAACTTTTCGTCTACATAGTTGTCGAATAATTGGAGTTTACAATATCAAAAAGATATACCTATATATATCAGAATCCTATGCTTACGGATGTAAACTCTAGTGTTAAATTACTCGAAAACTATGTGGGAGAAAAATCTTTAAAAATTTGAATATTCATATTTAATCCAAAAGAATATGCTCACCAAATGTAATTTAATTCTAATCATTTCGAATTTTCCTATGCTTTTAACATGCCAACATTGTTGTGTGTAGCCAACCCCCTTAAGATACTGTATCGGAAATGAAATCATGCACGTAAATTTTGAATTTTGTATTGAGGAACGAATACATCTAATGGGAAATGAGATAAATCTGAAAAATCTACCGCTCAAAAGTTTGGATGACCCAGTCGCTATTTCTTGTCGCACTAAAGGTTAGGTACTTTTGTCAGGAAAAAAAATGTAAATAAATTGGGAAAATGGCGTTTTTGAAGGAATAAATTCAGCTTCCTCTTTTTTTTGCCCCGATACGCACTTTTATATGTTACAGTTGTTTAGCTATTTTTCGACCATTGAGAATTAGGTACATACTTTGTAGAAACTTTTTAAATTTCTATCCACGATAAGCTTGAGAGGGACAGCAGGAGCTTCATTTCCGTTTTTAAAAAAGTTCCGTATGATTCTTTTCCGCGAAATAATTTCATAAAGTGCAACGTAACTAAAAAACTCTAGGATTTGAGAAGAAATGTGAAAAGAGTAAAAAATTGGGTAAGTTCTTACTGGATCGCCTGGAACATTTCCAGAATTTTTCTTCGAAATTTTTTTTCTTTACTTCATATGTGATTTGTGTAAACAAATACTAATATGTTGTTACTATTTGTTTACACAAATCAATTGGATTGTTCAAACAATTTGTTTAAACGAATTATGACAAACAATGAAATTTTCCAAAACTGTTTCAAAGATCGTTATTGAAGAAAAATAATACGTAGACAACAAGTTGTCACAGTTTTTTTTTGAAGTAACGTGACTAAACAAAAAATTTCGAAAATCGTTCCAGAAATTTTTTGTTCCATGGAGAATAATGTGTAAAAAACACGTTTAGCAAATTTCATTTACCCTGCCATTTAATCGACAGGAATCACTTTGCAAAATTATCTCAACGTAAAAAAACTCAACACAGTTGAGAACGTAATAAAAATAGCATTATCGTAAGGCTGTTGATAAAGAATGGAATAAAATCTCGCAGCATGGTCCTAAGCTAAAACCTCGGTATTTTACACGTGGTATAAAGTATTTATATTTGAAGTAATTAGCTGTCTAAGCAGAGTAGATGAAATTTGCTGAACGTGTTTTTGATGTATTATTTCTTGTATACAACAATTTTCAAAAAGATTTACGAAATTTTTTATATGGTCTCGTTCCTTCAAAAAAATTATGACAACTTTTTGTCTACGTATTTTTCTTAGGTAACGCTTTTCGAAACGATTTTGGGAAACTTCATTTTTACCATAATTTATTTAGACAAATAGTGACTTCATTTTTCCAATGAATTATATCTCGTAAAAAACGATTTTGAAACATTCTAATTTTTCGCCATAATTTGCATAACTAATAGCAAGTTCGTGATTAGCGACCCAAAAGACCTGGAACATCATGTATAATTTATCTATCAATTATAATAACCTCGATCTCATCACAAAATTCAAACGTATCCCCTTTTAGATTCGTTATTTTGCTGTATCATTTTTCTTATCTTTCGCGTTCGATTCAGAAATTTCTTGAATCATTACGCCAAATACAATATTCAAACGATCACATACAATCGGTCTGCTTACCTTTTGATATGGATATTCCTCATAAAAACTAGATTTTCAGAGCATCTTCCAAAAAATGTTCATACAATCATACAAGAGTACATGTTATGCTAGATAAATTAAAAAATCGAGCCAGATTTGCATCTACTCGTTGTCACGATTCTCGCGAAAGGTGGCGCAGAGGTCTGCAAATTACACCGATAAACAGTGAGCATATATAGCAAAAAAAATCCTCAATGAACAAATACTTTTGTGTTTAGTCGTTTAGTGACAAGTATATTCCCGGATGTAAAAAGAATGAACAAACAACGTCGATAATGAACCTTGATCAGTAGATAACCATTGACACGGTCGATGTCATCTAAACTGTGTCGATCTAAATGGAGACATTACTCTACTTTTATCGCTGCATGAAAAGACCCAAGAAATCTCTCTTTTATTCTAGATCCATACACTTATGAATATGCTGTCAACTATCGAACATACATAAACGTACATAAATTTATTTACTTCGTACTTAATACGTAGTAGCCCAGCATACTCAAGTTTCCCTTAGGCATACAAGTGGCCTAACTAGTGTTACGCGGACAAACACGTATCGAATGTTACACACGCATTGCCATATAGCCATAGCAAAGAGGAAAGTTTTTTTATAGCGGAAATCGGAGCTACAACGAGGAGAAGACGTTTCTACGTGTATATCTTTAATGTACGTGTATCCTCGGTAAAAACTTTCAAAAACTAAAAAATAACGGCCGGTATTAAGGTAGCGGTTTTGCCACAGCCACGTTTCAAAGTTAATTATTTAGTCAATGTTCGAAAAACTTGGAAATAACCTGAAGCATAACCTAATAATGGTAGTTGTGACATTATGAAGGAATCTAGAAATATTTGAATTACTGGGATAAACGTCTTCTACAAATTTTGAAGTTTCCGAAATCACTAGTTTTCTCTATCTAATACACCCCCCTAAATTCTTTTGTAATTAATAATGAAGAAATGAAATCTGTAGAAAAGTTTTGGTTATTGAGTGAAATATGACATTTCCTGAAAAAATTGAACACCGAACTAAATTTTTTTGTCTGCATGGCTCTCCGTAAGAACGCACGTAAACAATATTTGATTCCCCATATGTTGATTATGAGATGGTGCATATTTTTGAAATTTTTAACCTCATTATGTAAGTGTCCTAAATGTGACGCCAACATAAATAAAAAATCTACAGTTAAATGCTTTGGGGAGATCACTACCTTAGAATATCATAATTCCAATATAAAAATTAACCCTCTAGCGATTTTGTTCTCACCTCTGAAAAACGAGAATCACAACTGATTAATATGGACAAGAAATATATGAACAACTGCGTACAAAACTTGTGTCGCTAAAATCTCCCGATTTTTTCTAAAATACAAATAACTACAAGGGAGACATTCACCAAGTTTCAAATTTTTTGGAGCAACATTAATTGTAGGTCGAGCAAAAAAAAAACTTCAATTCATCCAGTCTCCCATGTTAAGACGGATAGATAGACGGATAGTCAAAACAAAGATTGGAAATTTGGATCGTTAATTTGGGAAAATTGTTATTAAAGTTTGATTTTGAAAACTTAGAAATATAAAATTCCAGTACCTGATTACAAAAAATTTGGCTTCATCTATTTTTCGTATTCGATGTAGTGAAAAAATGGTTACGAGCGTTCGTTGATTTTTTACACTGATAAAACCCTTGCATCTGCTTATTCTCGGCTCTGTAGTTTCGTAAATGCGTACCAATGGTTTTAAGACTTTTACAACATATTGTTAGATACCCGAGCACTAACGATTGGAGTAATGGAACTCGATTTTTTGTTTCTATAAACTAGAGCACCTCCTCAAAAATCTCTATACGTTGAAAAATTTTTAATATAGGAATATTGGAATCAATAATAATAAATGTTTAATTGCCTCATAGAATTTCGTAATTATTTGTCGGTTGAATAACTGAATGTATTTATTTTCCAAATATCATGGGTGATATTGCAAGTTAAATTGCTTGTTTATTTAAATTATTCATTCACGTTGTATAATGATGATCCATAAAATGAATAATTCAATGACTAATAGTGGAATTGGTTGGTTGAAATAACTGATTTTTCTGTATTCTCTGAAATTTATCGAACAACACGAAATAAAAAAAACAACTCCGGGCAGTTTTATAATGTATTTTTCTGAAAATTGCATTATTGCCATCATTGTATAATTTATTCAAATTATTGAAGTTCATAAATTTAATACAATGTTCCACGAGATACAATGATGAAGTGGATAGGTACGAGGTCAAATTTAAAACTTTTTGAGAGGTCATAAAAAAATTGTAAGATATCGGTAACGACGATAAAAATAAGGGTAAACGAATGTTTGAAGGAAATCTTAACGACAGTAGTTAGAAAAATGTAACAGGCAGAACGTTTTTTCTAAACGCGACAACCCAGAGGTTAGTTCGGCAACACCGCATACTGGTGAATTAGTAAAAAAAATTTGATTCCTAGTTGCTGCAAGGTGTGATAATGGGTTATAATTCATTTTTATTAAGAGCCAGTTTAAACTTCGCACGATAAACAAGGGCGCCCACAAAATACGGCCCTCTGCGAAAGAAAGTTTTTGATTTATATGAAGAATGCGAAGGTCGTCTTTCCCTTGAACCCTGCATTCCTCGAAATAAAATCTGACGACACTGAAAATATTTTGTGATGAATCCTCCCACTTGTTAGATCACGAAAATCATCGAGATGTGTAATAATTATTATTTCCATGGTATCATGGCATTACAGGCAATGCCGAGAGAAAAGTCGTTTGTTACTACACAAATTGGTCGGTTTATAGGCCTGGAACGGCCAAATTTTCGCCTCAAAATATCAACCCGTATCTTTGCACACATCTCATCTATGCTTTCGGCGGTTTCACGAAGGAGAATACCCTGAAGCCTTTTGACAAGTATCAGGACATTGAAAAAGGTAGGAAATGGTGAAGCGACCAAAATCATTGAAAAAAAAAATCGAACCACAATCAACAATAATGGATGAATAAATGTTTGTTTATTCTTAGGAGGATATGCCAAATTCACGGGTCTGAAAACTTATAACAAAGATTTGAAAACGATGCTGGCGATTGGTGGTTGGAACGAAGGATCGAGTCGGTTCTCACCGATGGTCGCTGATCCAGAGAGACGAAAAGAATTCGTCAAAAACTCAGTCAAGTTTCTTCGTCAAAATCATTTCGATGGTCTTGATCTCGATTGGGAGTATCCAGCGTTCAGAGATGGTGGAAAGCCGCGAGACAAAAATAATTATGCGGATCTTGTTCAGGTGCGTTTGACTATATCTATATAAGTTGCTTCGATTCTCGCGGCTGACAATTTTATTCCAACAAATTCTATTCAAGATACTGAAACTGACATTGTTGCAGTACATTGATTTTAAGTCTTATTTTGCAGGAATTACGACAAGAATTCGAAAGAGAATCCTCGAAGACCGGTCGACCGAGACTTTTGCTTTCAATGGCCGTACCTGCTGGTATCGAGTACATTGATAAAGGTTACGACGTGCCACGATTGAACGAATATCTTGATTTTATAAATCTTCTCTCTTACGATTATCATTCAGCCTACGAACCAGCTGCCAATCATCATTCACCCCTCTTTCCTCTAGAGGAGGATAATGAATATAATTACGACACTGAATTAACAATCGTGAGTAAATTCTTTCAAATCGCATCGGTCTGTTTTCGATCAACAGTTATATGCGTTAGTAATGACAATTTAAAATCCATGGATTTTTTTTTTTACCTATGGTAGGATTATACAATCACACACCTTTTGAAAAGCGGAGCATCGCCCGAAAAAATTATTCTCGGAATTCCGACTTATGGCAGATCTTACACCCTCTTCAATGAAGACGCCACTGATATTGGAGCCCCAGCTGATGGTCCGGGTGAAGAAGGTGATGCAACCCGAGAGAAAGGATACCTCGCTTATTACGAGGTAATTTTTTATCCGCTGCTCCACATGAAGCACTGCAACTCAAAATCCAGATAATCTTTTGGAGCTGAGAATGTTTTTTCCCAGGCTCCCGAGAATGTACAAACCAAAATCAAATTGCTCCATCTTTTATGGTAATTTCGATCTTTCTACGTATGCCAATATTTTAGTTAGTAAAAAAAATTCTGGTGGGTCGGTGTCGACAAAAATCAATTCAGTGCTCGGTATATGTTGGAAAAATTTGTAGTTTTAAAGGGCCAAAGGGAAAACACTGTACACTGCTGGTGAATTCGGTTTTTGATCTAGTGGTTGTAATATCTCTTGATCTTTCTGAAAAAATGAATTCGATGGTACTTTGCTAAAAATTGAAGATACTTTATGGAGAATCAACGTTTTTGATTCGAATAATTTACCACACACACTTTTTAGGGACCTCGTACATGCGCGGCATCCCTTTTCATAAAGTAGGGTTGTGACACGTGAATTGGCTGTTTATTGTCATCGCTTTTCCGCGATTCTGATTGGTTCGCTGTGTCATTACACGTAGTTCAAGAACGACTCTGAAGTTATTCTGTCTGCTCTCAAATGTTACAATGACAGCTGGTTTTTCGAATGTTCATGACAACTCAGATTCCGTCTTGACAAGTCATGCATCGGAATCAACGATAACGAAGAAAAATAATTCTCAATATATTTCACAAAAGAGAAATTTTATTAAAACTTGAGCAATTGATAAAGAATAATCTTTTGTGTATAATTTATTTTTTAAAATTGAATTAACGGTTCGAATAATGTTAAGGTTAGTTCCACAATTAAAAATAACGTCAGACAAGAAGTTATCGCACGCGAAGCGCGCGCTCAAATCGCCTAGTGTTAACAATAAAGTAGAATCATAAAACACGCGTCACATAAATTGCTCATTTTCCCTCTGATTTTTCATTCATCCCGGCACTATCCTCAGGCAAGTTACCTTAAAAACTTATATCGAGCGACGTTTTTTTTTTCAGATTTGTGAAAGTATCGCAAAGTCGGACGAGTGGCAGGTAGTACAACCGAATCCAAGTGCTATGGGACCTTACGCTTTCCGTGGTAATCAGTGGGTTGGTTACGACGATGAAGATATAGTCAGGGCCAAAGCCCGTTACGTGAACGAGAAAAAACTCGGTGGTATAATGTTCTGGTCGATTGACAACGATGATTTTCGAGGAAAGTGTCACGGACGTCCATATCCTCTGATCGAAGCAGCGAAAGAAGCTATGCTCGTTGTAAACGAGTGAGTATTTTCTCCTCCTTAAAATTAAGCATCGCTAGTCGCCCTGGCGGTTCAGCGAGCAGTGAAACTGCTCACAGAACGAGATCCAACTGGAACTTTTTTCCATTCCGCCAGTGAAAACGAAAGCGCACACCTCCTAGCTGGACCCCGATTTTTTACCAGTCTCTTCCCAAGTGGCAGAAAATCGGGGTGCACATGAATTGACTTTCATCTAAATAAAAAATCTATTACAAATATGAATGACGAGAAATGGGGTTACTATTACCTGCGAAATATTTATCAAAGTAGCATTCTGTTGGTTTTGAACGCTAAATAATTGTTTCTATCACACCAATAGTCACCTATAATTGGTGTAGTCTATTGCGTATTTATGCATTTTTGAACTATAAGTCGTCATACTATTGATTACGTTTTTGCAGAAAAAGTAATTCCGGTACGAAAACGAGAGTCCTAAGTACACGCAAAAAGAGTAGAAACCAGGGAAGTCCAAGATCGCAAGTTAATTCAATAAGTAGAAAATCGAAGACAGATAGACGAACAACCACCACTGAAATACCGTCAGCAAGACGAAGAATCAGTACATCAAGAAGTAACACTCGTTTCAATGGAAAATCTCGTGGTAATGGAAAAGTTGAAGATAACGAAGAGGATAGCGAAGAAGAAGTCAACTCTGTAAAATCGGCAGAAAAACCGAGATCTAGAACTCGTGCTAAGAATACACGGTTAAGAAATCAGTCGCTCGGTGGAGGACGTAAAAAACTACAAAATTCACGTCATAATGATGAAAAGAAATTCGAAGAATCTGAGGAGGAACCACGTAATAATAAATTAACGACCCCAGAACCACCGACCACTCCAGATCCTGGAAGTGGTGAGTAATTGCTTTTGATTGACACATTTCACATATGAATCAATGGTTTTAGTTACACTAATCAAAATATTTATGACAACGACCATGCAATTACGTCAAATTCTTTATTGTATAAAAACCACAAAAGATAGCTAATAATTCCAATTGTTCAAAATAAGATCGTTGAACTATTTATCAAAACATTTAATTTTTATCACAACTATTTTCGACTGTTTGCAGATTTCAAATGCGAAGACGAAGGGTTTTTTTCGCATCCTCGTGATTGCAAAAAATATTTTTGGTGCCTTGATAGTGGTCCCAGTGGTCTTGGCATCGTTGGACATCAATTCACTTGTCCGTCAGGTAATTTATCACTCATTATTTCTCGTTTTGTTAAGCAGCGCCGTAGTTTATTTCTCTATACATCCCCATTTAAAATAACTCTACGGGTAATCTAACTGGGTTCATAAATATCCCTATTCTCAAAAATCTCTGAGTATTATCATTTCAATTCCAAATGATCTCTGTATGTTGAAGTATCTATATTCAAAAACATCGCTATGCACATACATCTTCACACATGCATCGCTATGCATCTACAACTTCCTGAAACCATTTTACTCATATCACATAAAATCATCGAGAATCAAATGCTGCTGCCATAGTCGATCAATTAATTATCTGCTGCTCTTGATCGTCGATCGTTTAACATTCATAGGGTTATATTAAAATGAAGTTTTAAATGGATAAAGTCGTATTGGAATAGACATTTTTTGACAACATTCATAAATAGGAACATGTTGGAATAAAGGCATTAATCGTGGAGTTGTGAAATAACACATAGGAGACTAAGCGATTTTTGATACCTCAACATTATTGAAACCATTGGAATAAATTAAAAAATTGAATTATTCGTAAAAGGTAATTATTTATTATTTATTAGCACAAGTGGTAAAAATGATTAATCATCAAATATCCTATGACTTCATTTATTTCATAAAAGATTTTTTTCATGTGACGGAAGAATAACGGAACATTATATCAAATTTGTGATGACTCAATATCATAAACGATTAATCACTAAAACTGGTATAGCTACGTTCGTGACTGAAAGTGTCGTTAGAGAGATATTTTCAGTAACACTTTTTCTGTTTTGTAATTCACGGCCGTAAAAAAATTCTCATTGTTTTTCAATTCAACAAGTAATCTGATCAATAATGATGAACAATATAGGTCTAGTGTTCAACAAAGCGGCGGATTCTTGCGACTATCCCCGTAATGTTGTTTGTCCAAAGACAAAAACAACGCAAAGTGCCATTACGACAACGAAAGCACCGATAACTGCCGCGACTAGCCGTACAACCTATCTTCATAAACCGACACAACGTACAACTACATCGAAAGATGAATCGGAGGAAGAGTACGAATATTACGACGATGAAGAAGAGGATGCTGTGGATTCACAGGAAATTGAGGAAGAAATCCTTAGCACAACTACACCAAAAACGTATAAAACAATTAGTCGAAATAGACCCACATCTGCAACACCTCCACCGAGTACTACAACCACCGAGCTTCCTGTAACATCGTCAACAAAACTTCACAGAACAACAATCGAAAAAGTAACGAGCTACGAAGATGAAGAAGATCCAAGAGTTATCAAAGAATTGATCGATTTGATTAAAAAAGCAGGTAAGTTTACTTACGAAGAAAAATATTTTCGGCAAACTATTAAAAAAATTGGATTACGTTAAGGGATTGAGAAGTCAGCAGAAATTAAGTATAATGTATCGGAACAGGTTTTCCACAGCTTTCGAGGGCCCTCTGTTCAATTGCAATGGAGCAGTGGTAATGCGATTACAACTACAATTTTGACGGACAAAAAAAATCATTCGAGTGTGTGCTGAACGCGTGGAATTTTCAATGTTTTTCTTCGAATAAATTTAACGAATACGTATTTTTGGATTTTTTACAGCATATTGAATTTCTTACTTTGAGTTTCACTCCCTTCAGTTCGGATCACGATAATTTGAGAACTATAAGTCTTATAACAAAGACAAATACCTGCTATTCGTAGCACTTTTCTACCTATATTTATAAAAGAAGAGCTCGATCGTTATTTCGAAAAACGTAAATTTACAAAATTTTTGCGACCAGGTTCAGAGCGAGCAAACTTTATTTGTAGAATTTCAGATTTTTCAAGTATTCAAAATTTTATCAAAGTCCTAAAACAGCTCTACGTTTTCGGATTCAATCTGAATTTACTCTCCAACTCGAAGTATTGTTATTTCATCTCGTAATTAGAGTACAACATTTTTTGTGTATTTATCTTGTTTTTGGAAAAAATTACTGCGGATACTCGATTGATTGAACCAAACAGTAAAAAAAAATCATTCGAAAAAGGAAATATTGGTTCAAAAATTTCGTTAATTCACTTGATTTTATGGAAAGAAACGAACAAAAATTGAAGGGAATTATTTTTTGATTGAAGGGATTTTGGGAGGATTGTTCGAAACATTTGATTTTTTTACCAAAAAAGTGAAACAAATGGAAGTTTCTACTACTAAGACGTCAAGTAATATTTTATTAGAAGTACGTGAAACTCTGCTAAAAATTCCAAGTCTTTATTACTGTTGGAAAAAAACTAACATAATTTTTGAGTTATCGCGGTTTAAATAAAGAAGAATGGAGTCTGAAGACCAAAAATTAATGAGTTGTAAGAAAAATTCGGAAATCGTTTAACCAAAAATTCAAAAATACGTTCTCACTCAGTTCTTTTAAAGAAAAACAGAAAAATCGCACGAACGAAATTCTCGAAAGTCCATATTAGTAACCCTGTTTATATGACTAATTTATTCCATGTTTTTGCAATGAATATAGTGACAAAACAAATCCAAAGGGATTTTTACTTGTAAACTCGAAGATTTGTATGCATCAGTTTTATTTTAAGATAAAAAAAATATATGAATTTTTTTTAGGAGGGATCGAACAATTGGAAA
This sequence comes from Campoplex capitator, assembly GCA_037576405.1. Classification (NCBI taxonomy): domain Eukaryota; kingdom Metazoa; phylum Arthropoda; class Insecta; order Hymenoptera; family Ichneumonidae; genus Campoplex; species Campoplex capitator. Next base: position 7,973,782 of record JARBWI010000002.1, read on the forward strand.
AACAACTTCACTATCAAGAGAAAAATTCTGGCGTCAACTCGGAACCAACGGCAGAAAATGGAAAATCAACTCCAGCTACAATAAGTCGAAGTCTTTACGAACGTGTATTAAACCGTCAAGCAACGAGAATAGCGGGAGGTTTTCTGGGCTCATTTACAACAACTCAAGCGTCGAAAAATTCTGAAATCGAACAAAGCACATCAAAGAATTCGAGAACTGGCTTCATCAATGGTCCTGGGGGTGCTCAATTCGAGGGTCTTGATCAGTTACCGGAAGTGAAGACTCTTAGAAGAACGACAAAACACCAATACGTCACGATTGAACGTCAGAGGTGACAATATTTTTTACCAAAATTTCGTATCAATCTTACATTTGTTTTTTATTCATTACATTTGTTTATATTTTACATTCATACAAAAGCATTTTTAAAAAATTTCAAAATATTCAAAGGAATTCAGGAGAAAAAGATTTCAAAAAACGTTTCCGGGTTATATCAATAAATTGATCAAACAAATCAACGAATATCGCATAAATTAGAAAAAAAAACCCGAACAGAGCTGGATTGGTCCACTTCAAAACGCCATTTGTTGAATTAGTTTATGATTTTTCCCACCCAAGATATCTGACAAAAAGAGTGAAAAATTTGAAAGGTTCTCTCGAACTTTTGACCAGCAGAATAGTTGAAGCTAAGGATTCATGAACGATATGATACAATACATTGTCTTCACTCTTTAGTAGTTACTTCAAGTGTCTCTACATTTTTAGTGTAATGAGTAAATCTTTTTTAATTCCCATAAGTCTGAAATCAAGACCGAGTGTCATTGTTGTTTGAATTACTATTTTTAAAGACAAACGACGAGTGAATCACCGGGTGAAGATGATGAAGAACTAGATGAAGAAGACGAAAACGTTAATATTGCATCCTCGGAGGAGAAAGCTGTTAGTACGACGTCTGAAGAAAAGCCTTCTAATCGTCGATTCACGCCTAGTTATGTTAATATTCGTCGCTCGCGACCTTCAACAACAGCGTGAGAATTCATTCAACAGTTCAATTTTGGCATATTATAGCGTATACTGATTGTAAAATTTAATTTATGTTTCACGCAGAAGCGAAAACGACGTGGATTTGAAGGATGAGGAAGAAGAAAACGAAGACTTGGAGGAAGACGAGAGAGAAGAGACTTTGACCGAAAATCGCAAAGTCGTCACAACCGAAGAAGAAACATCGGCCCCAAAACCGAGGTTGATATGCATCAAAATAGTAATTGGATTTTCAGAATTTAAAAACGAGAAAGAAATTCAAAACTTTCCGTGTGATTTTCTAGATATACGAATGTTCAGCGTTTCCGAAGTTCAACCTCGCGCCACAGTGTGGATGAAGTGACGGAGCAAGTGTCGTTGAGAAATGATTCAAAGACATCCACCACAACGGACAAAATCATACCAGTCACGGAAGAAATTTCCGAATTTCCAACAACTTCACCCACGACGTTGTCATCGATATCATCAAGTTCCGAAACTCTTATCGATGATAAATTGCAGAACGCAACTGTTGACTCTGGTTTTAAAGAAGTTTCGTCAACATCGAGTCAAGAAACAACAAAAATAAGTAGCGACCCGACATTAAGACTGGTTGAAAATTCGGCAACGGAAATTTTATTCACTACAGTTCCAGCGTCATCGGTTTCACTCGGAAGTGATTACGACTCATTCACACGTGGACCAACTATCTCACCTATATCGCAGCCAAGGCCATTCGGTTTTTCGCGGAGAGGACGACCTACAACAACGGCAATGCCTTCAACATCGGTGACATCGGTGACCGAACAGACACGTACCAAGGTGAGTAGTAGACCAACGAGAAACTTTGTACGGTCTTCGAGTGCGTCACGGCTTCGCGGCGGTCGACCAAGATCGAGATTGACGTCGACATCGTTGTCCACGACCGAGAGTCATGTTCGAGACGATAACGATGTCAAGTATCTCGGCGTCGTGAGAAGAAACGATTATGAGGAGAAAGATATATTTGACGAGAGAAATGACGATGACGAAATGATTGTGAGTAAATCGCGATTGGCTTCAAGGAGAAGAGGCATTAACAGGTACACACCACCCAGTTTACGTGTTGAGAACAACGAAAACTATGACGATACACTGCAAAACAGACGTACACGTCCATATTCTATACCGGAAGAAAAATTCACCACCGAATCATCCTTCGTCGAAGGAAATATCGTTGTACCGATCCCTCGGGGACGCTCGAGGTCAACGACGGTTTCTTCGACTACAACTGGTTACACTCCTACGGAATCAAGCAGGAGATATTCGAGACCATCTCGTGTGAGGTCAACGACAACTAATCCGCAAGAGACACTAAATGACCTTCAAGACAGTCCAATTATACGGATACATCCCCAAGATATCGCAGAATCGAACATACAAAATCAGCTTAACCGACGTGAAAACGAAAACGATCAGAAAATCACGAATATTCGGGTCTTCGATAATTTCGATGAGGTAACGTCGACTGAATCAACAAGTATATATCATGTGAACCTTACAACGCTGTCATCGCTGTCAAACAGTGTTAATTCACCGTCTGCCCTAGAAAATCTTGAATCTACAGCAGTATATCAGGATCAATCAAGTCAGGCAAAAAATGTTTCGTATACAGAGAAGATCGAATCGAAAGTTCCAAGTACTGAAGAAATTGGCTCGGAGACACTCTCTAGTGTTGCTTCCGTCGAAATCGAGCAAACTACCAAAGCCATTAAAAAAAAAGTCCTTAGACGGCGAAGACCTGTGACGTCATCAACGACCGAGACTTCAAAAGTGAATGGCCATGAAACGAGTGAGGATAGCTTGAACTCCAGAAAGAGAAAAATTATTAGACGCCTTCGTCCATCAATACAAGATTCCAGATCAAACCGAATAAATTTCGATGCGGATGATCTACAAACTCAAAAATCTCGAAATTTTTCAAGCTCTACGACACCTGAGGTTGAAACTTATGTTTCTTCGAGTCAAACGGCTGATAGAAATACGACGAATCCAAGACCATTTATGATCATAGTGGAGTCCCCGAAAAGCAGCGAAATTTGGAAGGATATTTTGAACGAGGAGACTTCGACTTTGAGTGACTTTGATACAAGTGATAGTGAATTCGCTGAAGAAGGTTCGACAACCCTCATGCCAATAACCATTATCGACACACCTACCGAAGAACCACAAATGACGGATTTCACGACTGAAATTTTTGAAACTAGTGATTATGCAACGGACGAAAATGATACACTTGGAATCGAAGAAACCTCGATGATTCCATTGTTAGAAACTTTGCTTCCAAACGAATCAACAACCATCGTCGGTGATTTTATCAACGAGACGGACAATTCTCGCACCGAAAGTCCAACGACGCTAGAACTTCGAGCCACTACAGTTTCGGCAACGTCCACAATAAGTGAATCGCGTTTTGTTCGAAAGAAATTTGTTCCCAAGCGCCCGACAACCTCCTCGTCTAAACCACAGCGATTCGGGTTCACCAGAATTTCAAACGGTGGACCACAATTGACACAATCTAAAGATTTGAATGTTCTGGCCAATAAACGGAAAAATCTTTTTGTACGTCGTCGTCCGGTATCTTCAACGAGCACAGAACAGGTGATTCCCGTAACAGACGAAGAAACTGAAAACTTTAGTGTTTTTGACCATTTTAATGACAGTGATGACGCCTCCGAAGAATCAGCAACGATAATTAACAATTCCACTGAGATTATCTTTGATGACAGTGAGAATTCGGAGTTTGACGATTTTTGGAAAAATTATACGATACCTACAACCACAGAGAGTGCGGCTACCGTAACTTTGTCGCATTACCTTCAGCAGGATTCCACCAATCCGATTTTGGATAGTAACAAAAATCTATTTGACTCTACCGAAGATGAAGTGGAATCAAACTATCGGGACAAAAATGCTGATCAAGAATCTGATAAAGGAATGGAAGAGCATTTGGAAATTAATAATTATCGCAGACCCGATCAACGCCCGAAATTCAAAGTTCCGCAATCGCTAAGGAAAGGCTTGAATTCCCAAACAACGACGCAGTCATCGCGCTCAACTCAAACTGTGTTTGATTCTGCGCCCGAAGAATCAGCTGAAACAAAGCTATCTGATGGAGATTCTAAAGTCATTGATTACCGCCAGCCACGAACCCGTTTTAGCAGCACTCAAAATGGCGCCACTGACGAACAAGAAAATAGTTCTCTGAACGAGGATTTTACAGAGAAATTTCGTTTATCCGGTGGCCAGAAAGATCCATTAAAATCGGGAAATGCGGAACTCTCTTCAGGTTTTTGGTTGACCCAAAATGCGAAGAATCGTGTATATCCGAAACGCTTGACAAGCACGACTGAACAAACGATAACGGAGACTCTCATACCAGCAAAGAAATTCGATTACGTTGCCGATGCACAACTACGGAAACAGCAATCATTAAAGACAACTCAGCGTTACGATGAAACGACGAAAATGTCAGCGGAGAATCGAAAAATTTCTGGCTTGGAGAACGAAAATTCAGTCGAAACAGATTTCACGACACCGTCCTCGAGCGACAAACCGCAAATAACGCGACTCATTACTTCGGTAGTGGAATCGGGTACTACTGAAAGACAAATAATACACATAAAAACCAAATACTCATCGTTGACCTCAACAACGAGAATACCAGCTCAAAATGTACAGAATTTCAAAGAAAATTATTTTGAAAAATCTGAAGATTTACCGAAGGACAATAATAATAATGAATATCACAATGAAATACGCGAATCAACAGAAAGTACAGCCGAACGATCAACTCTTTCAATCGAGGGTGAATTCACTCTGAAGAATCGGTTCACCACCGAATCGGCAATTGAATCATCGACTATTGAAATTGAATCGGTGTTCAATAATCTTATCCCGAGGGATTTGCGATCTTAGCGATAATAAAGCGAGTTTTACGATTGATAACAACAAACAAAATAGAAAGAGAACAGAAACACAACACAAACAGACGAAAAACATCAACCCTAATTTCACGAATCCCATAATCAATCAATAGAACTACCCAATCCATCGTTATTTATTGCGCATCATAATTTATGAAAAAATGCTTTTTGCACACATACATAGAGACAAGTAATACTGTATATATACAATAATATGAAGTACACTGTACGAAAAAAGCAATCACAGATATATAGATATGTACATATATATATACATGAAAGTATATTTAGATATGTATGTGTATATAGTATTTATGTGCATGTCAAATGTATGAAGATCAAGAAATCGAAAATATATGCCCACCCGCCCACGGACTGTTAACGATGTTATAACTACCAAGTCGACCTTGAACGTCGACCATCTCCGTCACGTTATCTCCACCATCTTTCCACATGTAATAAACGATCACTGAATAACCAATATAGATCTATACCAATATCTACACACAAAAGAGAGACAAGCCTCAGATACTGAATACGACAATGAACGTCTTGAATCTCAAGAGAAAAACACCAACCTCAACAACACCAACAAGAACAACAGAAATTACAGAACAACAAAAAACGCAGAGAAATTCTGACGGAGCGAGACGAATCATTTGCCCTGGACGGTTATAGACAAAATTTTCGTCGTCATGTATCGTTATGATTTTCAGGTCGATTCGGAAACTCTCAGACTACCAACCCTCAAGGAACTCGTTGGTTTTACAACGACCTTGTCAAATCACATAACATCAGAATTTACCCGATCACCGACGACGAATCTCATCATCGACACAACGATTGCTAATAGCGAGTTACAATATGAATCGGAGGTTCCTGAATTGAAAAAAAAACGAGTCAATAGTTACGATTTATTCAAAGGAGGGAAAAACTCGAGCAAATCTGATGGCACCTCGTTAGAATCAGAAATCGAGAAAGAAACTCTCGATAACGATATTTTGAGCTCCGAGGAAATTCAACAGCGTTCGTCGTCTGCGCCGTTTACGCACTTGGAGCAGACGCGGAATGAAGGATCATCTTATGACCGAGAGGAAATTTCGAAAAGTGACAAAGAAATCGAAAGAGTTGAAGTACCAGTAACAATTTTGGATCGGACGGATGGTGAAGAAATAGCCGAATTGGTGCTCCTTCGTGTACCTGAGAGTAAACTCAACTCTGCCATTCTCAAACCCGTATTCAGAGTAAAAATTCTCGATCACGACAACGAGTACGCCCGTAATGACCTCACAAAAAAGAGAAACGTTACAAAACTTGGCAATTTTTCTGAATCCAGTTCGGAGAATGAACTTTCGAGTAGTTTTCGATCAACTTTTGGTAAACGCCGACAAATCGATTCTTCAAGCTCCAATGAAGTCGTCGAACCATCCTTCGAGAAACATCAGCTTCCGAATCGTCCACGCAACAGACAAAGAATCGTTAAAGCTCGGCGAAGAACTCGTCCTCTTAATTCTCTCAGTCAGAATGATGGAGTTATTGATGTTCGGAACAGCGAACGAGAACATTTTCAAGGTCAGGTTGTCCGAATTTCCAGACGACGAAAAAATACAGAAAAATCTGGAGCGGAAACAACTTTATTTCCCGAACCTTTAGAAAACTTTTCGAATACCATAACACCGACGACATTGAGAGGAAATCACCCACTTCTTTCAAAAGTGTCAAACGTAACTCGTGGGTTTTATATAACAAGAAAAGACAACGAAGCGTCAAACACTTTTATTCCTATCACTACAGAATACCGGAATAATATTTTTGATGATACGACGCAAGTACTCGATTCAATGACGCAGGATAATGATTTTACAACGCCGGTGATAGAATCAACGACTCCAGAAATGGATTCCACCATCCAAACAAAGGAAACAATGACACCAATTGGAAAAATAGCTCAATTTACAGAAGAAGAAAGAAGTACAATTCAAAGCATAACTTTGATAGACTTAATTCAGTCACCCGTTGTCAGTCAACAGCTAACAACGAGTCTGGAAACTGTACCTCCTGAGTACTTATCAACGAAAAACGATAAAATTACTGAATCTACTAGTTCATGGGACCTAAAAACTGACAGAAACACTAATGATGAGCCCGAAATAACAACCTTTCGACCACGCATAAGCAAAAAAATGACGACCTCTGATGGGACGATATCAATGACACCCACGACGACCGGATTTGTAGTAAATAATTCAAAAAGAATTGAAAACGATCCTGAGTTTCCAAAATCTGGAGAAGCAACCAGCAATGTATCGCAACCATTGAAGACATCTGAAAATAGCTACTGGATATCTTCGACGACTGGTGAGCCAAACATTGTACAATCCGAAAAGGGTTCAACTCAATATGATGAACAGTTCAAAGCGCAAGCAGGAACATTTGGAACCGAAAGTACAACAGTATTCAGTAAAATTACCTCCTATCAAAGCGATATGTTAGCATCAACGACAGTCAAAGAATTAAAAGTTGAAACTACGACTATTCCCATGCAAAGTCCGGCACATGAGTTCGATAAAAAAAGTAAACCAGAGGTGGAAAGGTCTTCACAAAAAACGAATAATTTGAACGCAACAGTCAAGATCGATTCAAACAGAGGTGGAGTCCGTTACACCACAACAGCAACATCTCTATTACCAATCGATGGATCATCATCAAAAAGTCGAAATAAACCGCAAAAATTGACAAGTGCAGATTCGGTCTCACCAGTAGATACCATTGCAACTAAGTCCTACGACGTGAGAGTACGGAGTACTGGAAATCAGAAAGTAATTCAATTCGATACAACCAGCCTTCCGCCAAGATTAAATCCTTCCAGGAGACGTGATAATAGAAAAGAAACTGTGAGACCCTTAAAAGTCACTGAAAATAAAAGTAGCTCTTCAAATCCACCTGAATCGCTTAACACCGATTCTACTGTAACTAACGACTACAAAAACATGAGATCGAGGGTACATAATCGAACAACTCATTTGACCACGAATTATGATCAAACCACGGTAAATCACGCTCAAACTCAACGGCTCTCCCCCTATAGTCGGGACAGTCGCTTGAAAACAGTGTCCATCGAAAACGATACAGCCAGAAGATACACTTCCACTGATCACGAGGCGAACTCAATAAGCTCAACTGAATCTTATGACAAAGCAATGAAAAGCTCCACGCAAGATGAATCAACTTATTTGACTATGAACTCGATGGAAGGAATTGTTAGTAATTTGGAAGCCGGACAACCATTCAAAAATTCTAGTAAGTCTCAGAAGACCAGCGAATCCTCGAACTCTTTTAAAAATATAAGTGAAACATCAAAATCTGCACAACTATTTTCCAATAATTCCAATAAGATTCAGGAGACCGGCGAATCCTTTAAATTTCATAATGATATAAACGACACATCAGATACAAAAGGATTTTATGATATAGCCACTGGAATGACTGAAGCTTATGACCAGACAACTCCCAGCAGAGAAACCCTTTCTACAAGTGAACATTATAAAATCAGCCCCACGAGTAGTTCTGTCACTCCTGATCCATCCTACACGGTGTTATTAGAAGATCAAGAATCCACCATGACTATCTCCACTTTGAGTGATTCGAGTTCACCGGTCACATCACCAGAGTCTAACGAAAAAACCATGGAACAATCAACGTTGGCTGGCCTAATGATTGATTTAACAACCAACATTGTGGAGCCGACTGGAAGTGATAGGTTATCATCGCAGATTCCTGATCCTGGGTCGGAAATGACAAATCTTTTTATGAACGGGGATTCAATTGGTAATATAGAATCGATAAACCAGGCATCGACAAAGATTTTAGCAACAACGAATATTTACGAAGAAACGATGAAAGACGAGTCAACGACTCTCATGATGAATTATCCAACCACGGAACCCGCCGAAATGAACAGCGGTACTTTTGGGGAATCAACGACACTGGATGATACATTCAATACATTTTCAACGACCATTGACTCCTCAGATAAAATCACTGAATCAATAAATTTAGTAGATACAAGTGTGCCCTACGAAGTTACTACGTCAGAAACAAAGGAAACAACATTCAACTATGAGGGAGCTTCGATTTCTGGAAATCAAAACATCAACGACCGTAAAACCGACTTTACGATAAACATCAATGATAATACAACGAAAATCATGATGGAAATTCTTGAATCAACAACCGCCTTATATGCGAGTGATGACCGTGACAAATTTGTTACCAATTTTACTAATACCGGAACAAAAATAACTACTCAAACAGTACTGGACCTGCCAGAAGAACCTATCAAAGATATTTCTATATCAAGCATTTCCAATGAAGAAAACAGTTATATTACGACAATTCCAAATGATTCAAGGACCGTTTTAGCCGACAGTGTATCTGAAAAATCAATCGACAAAATCATCAATAGCGATAAAACGAGTACACAAATAAATTTACGTGAAAAAGAGTTATTCTCGCAAAATGACGTGATTCCCAGCGAAGCAACATCGACAACGCCAATTTATGATAACTCCGTGTACTCTACAACAGACACGTCGTTGATTTTTCAAACGCTCACTATCGAGCCGCAAATGAAACGTTCTCGAGGCAGAGTAAGGTTCACCACCTTCGCTGGCAATTCTAATGATACCGATGAACAAAAACGAAGACCTATCAAACAAGTTGTAGTTCGTCGTCGTTTGGCAAAAGACCGTCAACAGAATGCCACAACCTTGGAATCAAATTCCGAAAAATCAGAAATGGCGTTGAGTGAAAATCGTGCAAAAATTGAGAATAGAAACGATGAAAATGTCGAAGATCAATATAAAAATACGAAAAACGTGAAGATTCAACAATTGAGTGATGAGAGTGCGAAGAGAGATCATGTGAATTCCTCGAAATCAACAAGACGTCGTGTGGTCGTCTATCGCGGACGACCGCGTTCCGAAAAAATCGTAACAACCGCCAAGCCAGTGACTACGACGACGACAGCCACATCAACCGTGCAAAGTTCTAGCTCTAGCACCGAAGTAGCCAATAACACAAAAAGAAGGAGGAACAAGTGGCGAAAGAGGTTAGTTCTGAAGCGACCAAGGATCAACGTCGAAGAAGATGACCAAAGTATCGCTGAAAGTGGTGATTTCAAAAGAGTTTTGATCAACGAACAATACGTCAAGAACTCACCTGATGAAATAACCACTTCACAAATTCTTGTGCCTGACATACTTGAAAGATTCTCGGAACACGAGGATATCGCTGTAGAGGTCAGTTTAAAAAGTAAAAGAAAATTATTCATGGATCTAGAGAAAATCCCGCTCTTTCTGGTAACGCTGCTGCTGCTACTGACCTTGTGATGCCTGTATCATCTGCAAATCTAACGCAAGAAGATTGATGCCAATAAATGATCCATTCATAATTAGAAACACAAAACATAAATCTTGGTCAATCGATTACCATGGCTTGATGCTACATCTACTGTCTCTTCGCCTCCATATTCTACTGCTACTCTTCGGTGATCGCAAAATTGACCTCTGCCTCCAGAAAGCTCTATTTTTTCCTATCAAATAAAAAGGAGAACTGTGGAATAAAAAAAAATATTAATGAAAACCTACTTCACACAGTTTCGACGACTCGATTTACGGACTTCGAGTGTTATAAACGAAAGCTTTACATCTCTGTTTCACCCTTTTAACAAAATCAAAAAGAGTAAAAATATGAAAGTGCCCTTCGTGAAATAAAAAAAAAAAACACACATTGATGACGTGCTAATTGATACGAGGAATGAGATATTTCTCGGCTCATATTCATCTAGCGAACAATCATTTCTCATCTACATTTATATCTATACTGAATAACCAAAAAGCGAACAAAGCCTTTGCATTAAAAAATGCTTCGACTGTTTGACGACATCATCATATCGCTGTGCTTCTCCTCTTCTAGAGAGCTGTTCACTCTATATAGTTTATAGTCAGGGTCTCACGAAAGCTGTGATATACTTTGAGAATTAATAGCTGACATCCATCACGAATCAGAATATCGAAACACGACCATACAGAGTCTCGACGTTTTTGAAGTTTTTGGATTGTAAGAAAATGTTTTTAAATGTCTACCTTGGAACAAATTTTCATTGCCGTTTATACTAACTACCGTTATTTATTATTTTTTCTTTGAATATATCTTTGAAAATCTGATTCAATACATACAATAATTTCACGATACGAAGAAAAACTTTTTATTACTTTTTTTTGTTTTTTACTTTACGAAAGTTTACACTCATGTCACTCAACTTGTAAGGAAAAGTACTTTCCTGTCCTTTTCCAAGAGTAGATCATTTTTCATATGTTGTAGCCCAAGAAAGCGAACCATCCTCGGAAATTCATGTCACCTATATGAATAATAATTACTGTCTGATTGATTTATGAAATCCAGGGGTGGTTCACCTGCTTACAATAAAAGTGCATAAATAGTTGAGCATGTCAAATTGGTTATTAAAATTGGGGGCCACTTTGCAAATGGTTAAGTTCCCATCGGTTAAAGTCTTCCATATGAAAAAATTCTATCAGCTGTAAAACATGCTCAACTTTGAGAATTGATTGCATTCCTTGAAAACCTTTATAGGCTGTTAGAAATATAAATTTCTCTTATTTTTCAATGCATGGCCCATAACATGAAAAAATTATCAAAATCGGATTGGAACACTAAAGTACCTTTGTGATGACACAAAAATTATATTAGGCTTCAGTAGACAGTCACATTAAGAAAATATTCATTCAATTGGTTTTTGTTCTGCTGACATACCGAGAGTAATTTTTTATCGTTACTGCATTCACTGTGATGGCGGCATCTCATTATTGAAACTAAACAGCAATTCGAGTAAGTTGAATAGTAGAAACTCGATAGGATGATGGAGAAAATATTTGTTCTCGGCCTATCCCTTCTATATTTCAAAAAGTACTGTGCGCAGTCGATGATGTAGCTATTTGACAGTTTTTTCAAAAGGAAAAAAGTTACAAACAAAGATAAATTGTATGAACATTTCAAAAAAGTTCGAATCGCGAGACTCACACGCAGATAGTGCTTGAATATTCTTATATCGGAACTGGAGCTATCATACCCAAAGTTTGATTAACACATTTACGGGAAATTCATTTAATTAACATTTTCTACAGCTCCCAATTGAAATTTGTATTGTACCATGTGGTTTTTTTATTATTTTTTTTTTTCCAATCTAATATGGGGCGAGAGCTATGAATAACACCTTGGTGATGATAAAATATTAGAATGCTATGCTATTCCGACAAAAAGGAGAATATTTATTGAATGTGTAGCAAGCAAAATTGAATGATAAAATAACATTTTGTTCGACTTCAACTGGACAAAAATAAATAATAATTCATTCACATTAAATAGTGGACAGAGATTAGTTTCTTTACACTATCCATCTTTTAAATAATTATCTGTAAAACGGTCCAAACGTGTTCGAATTTATAGGCAATTTGAAATATGAGGTTCACATTCAAATTCTCCACTTTAGAGCTAAATAATAGAATAACAATAACTACGACTATTGACAAAACATGCCTTGTCTACTAAGACTTTTCAGAAATATTTGTGCTAACAGAAAACTTACCATGAGCAAATCTTCCAATTTTCACTATTCTCCATGAATCAATTACATCAAAATTTTTCTTGTATAACATTACATACCTGTTATTTGACAAATTGTAGCTCTCTGGATAGACAGCTCGATAGCTCACGCAATCGGTCAATTTGATTTCGCTCCGAACACATTTTTCACCTAAATGAGGGTGCACGTTTGGTGAAAATTAATAGTATTTTTCTCGATAAACAGGTGAATCCCTTCAAAACTACGGGAGCTTTCCTACGGAGACCAGGAACATTGGTCCGAAATGATGCTTTAAAACGATTGGGTTCGAACAGTCCAAATACCTCAGTGCCAACAGTTCTTCCTATCTCTCAAGCTGCTCCATTTGCAAAGATCAAGTCTGTGGGTAAGTTTTAATGCAACAGAGCAGTCCGAAAACATTTTTTTGAAAAACCGAATCAATGTGAATTATGATCGTATCTAATAGTTTAGTAACTCACTTTTTTGAAATTTTTTTCAAGATCCAACCTATGAAATGAAGACAGAAGATCAGAGTGTAAGAGCTCAAGAATTGGCTGTAACTTTGTCTGATCCTCCAGCTATTGATTCATCATCGACAACTGGTACGAGGTTTCAATAAATATTTTAAAGATTTCTTTTGTTCTCTTCAGAATATTTTACTTTACGTGAATCACGCAATCGCACTACAAAACTCGCTCAATCATACATTGATCTTCACTATTTTTATTTATCACTCGTTTTTTATGTCATTGTGCCGATTAATCAAGCAATCGATCTTTCTCCTCAGCTCAAAATCATCAAGTTGTGTATCATCATTGAACTAACTCAAAAAAAAAAACTATATCTCGCCTGCCTCGACGATCCAACGTTCTATACTCATCTGACTATGTTCTGCTACTCGCAATCATCTGCTAAAAAATTGGCGTCATTCTTTCTTGTCATCGCTCTTCCGGGCATCTAATTCTGTTTGCTTCTTTTTTTGCACTAATGGATGTTCTCTTTCTTTCTCTGTGTGCATCAACTCGACTATGATCATTTTCTCGGACCGGGACTATTCTTCTATCATTTTTCATATTACGAGTATTTTTGAGATATTATTCCTGTATTTTTTTTTTTTAATTCTTTCTATTCTCTTCACTCTCAGTGTTTCTCTTTTCACTTGATTGATAAAACGGCAAAAATAGCATGTATATAAGAACAATACCAATTGTGTACAATCAGGTCATGTAGGTTTGAGAACAAAAGGAACGACAAAAAAAATAAGTACAACAGTTGCACCAAGAACGAAACCGACGAGTACTCCAAGAACTATGTCGATCGTTAGAAGACGACAAAATGGGCTGAGATATAATAATAATTTACGAATCGTCGAGGCTCCAGTCAGGCCGAGAAGACCAGCCATAATCGATTACGATTATTACGTCGATGATGAAATTCGGCTTGTTCTCAAACCAGAACTCAAGGACAAACTTTTCGTCACTAAAAAGGGAGCGATACGATGCCTGGATCAGGGAAATTTCGCTCATCCAACTTCCTGCAAAAAGTTTATCACGTGTGCAAGAATGGTCAATGGTCAAGTAGTTGGTACTGAATACACGTGTCCAGATAAATTATCCTTTGATCCTGTCGGGGGTATATGCAACTGGTCAGCCGGTCTCGGATGCGAAGAAAAATCGAAATTATCGAATTAGCACCGGAATTATGTCAATTGGCTACTTTCCTTTTTTATTATCTATGCGAATCAGTGATTACTCGGTTTTCACCAAAGGCTTTTATAAAGTGTGTGAGAATCATTAAGTTCCCAGGATTCTCATTGTGGTCCAGTAACTATAATCGATCGATTAAAAAATCCTTCGGATGATTTTTGAGCAAATCGATCGAATACGGTAGTCAATATCCAAACGAACCGGACTAAATGTGGGCGAGGATCAAACCTTAATACGACAATTAAATGGTCAAATCGAGTTTAGATCGGAATGATGGATATAACAATATCCTTAAGCCCCATAACTGCATTACTTTCAAAACTTCTGTACGCACTATTAACGACTGGTAATATATATTCATATGAAAATGCTACTTAAAAACAATTTTCCTTCACTTCAGTTTTTTTCCGTCTCCTCTTCAGGCATTTGAATTCATAATTTGCCTTACTATGATCTTACTTTGATTTTCAAGTTCTCAGAAAATAAGAAAAAAAAAAACGTGCGAAAAACATTGAAGTCAGGGGAAAAAACCCAAAAAATTGATCGGTTGTCATAAACCAGTTCAAACGAAAGACAGCGATACAACTATAATTATAACATTGACAATTGGTAGCCATAAATATTGTATAAGTGCATTGTAGTGATATTATCAATAAAAGCCTATGACGAAATTTTTGTATATAATAATCAAGCCGCTATCGCGTCTCTTGATAACTAGTGTATACAAGTGTGAGATAAAGCTAATTACTTAACATTATAAATATGTTCAACGATTATTGTGCTCCAACATTACATTGTTCGAAGTATAACTTATAAAACTGTTAAACTTTTTTCTTTATATTCGACATGGAAAAGCTGCCATGTCGCAAAAAAAAAAAGTTTCAAAAAAAAATCCTCCAATGTTGTCTTGATGGATAGAATGATTCATTTTTTGTACGTTTGACTTTTTGAAATTTTTTTCAATTGTAGAATGGAAGGGTCAAGATTTTAAAGAATCGGTAAGAGTATTTATTCTACATTGTTTATAATGAACATTACGACTTAAAGTTGAGTCAATTTTTTTCATTAATGTATGCTTAATTGATCTATATTCGGCGAACTTAATTGTCTTTAACCGATTATTTGTACTGCGATATGAAATTTTATAATGAATGACACTGAACTTGTAAATTCGTCTTTGAAATCCATAAAATAGACAATATAATCCATATAAAAAATGTGAATTATTTTTTCTTTTCAATTCATTGTATTGTAATATGAAATTCGAAATTGAATCTAATATTTGCTCCATTCGTATTTTATATTTATGCTGTAGACTGTTATCCATTTTTCATTTCAATTTTGTGCTGATGGTTTTTTTTTTTTTTTTTTTTTTCGTTTTTTATACTTCCATTAATTACGTTTCCATTTCACTTTCGTTATATGACCGTACTTTAGTCGCTTCGTTTCGCTGCGCGAAGATGACGAGAAGTAAAGGAATACTTGTGAGAAACTGACTCATCCTTCCTTATCCTTCCCTTATCTTGTTATGCCCACCATTCATTCCTCCATGCTCCAAAGTTCGCAAGTGCAGAATTAAAAAATTTTGTGATGAATTTGGGGTGCGGTTGTTCCATAGTATACCTCACTGGCCTCAACAAAACGGCGAAGTTGAGAAGCAGAACCATGGGAACTTCGAAAATTAAAACACCTGCGTGTGAAGCCACAATGAACAATCTCGCCTTCTATAGGGCCAGATTTGAGGCACATGGTAGGGATTCTTTTGGTCCCTCAAAAGCAAGTGTTTTCAAGCCTCGGTTTTCTGGGGGCCAGTGTTAGGAAAAACAGATGCGTGGTGGCGTGATGCTTGTTACCAAGGCCCTAAGAACAGTAGCTTCGTTTGGGAAAAGGTCGTTTTTTTTTATAAAGGTAGTTAATCTTATTGCTTTATCATTGTACATTTTTAAGTAACACAAACCACGGTCACACAAACATATTTGAACTTCTTCCATAATTGGCATGTGTACCGAATAATACATGGAATAAGTTCGATAAGGTTGGTACAGACTAATTCTCGAGATAGTGTCGTTACTTTATCTGAATTCTCTACCGAATGGGGTAATTTTACCGTATTTATAAATTCGGTAATTTTACCACATTTAATTAGTCGAGCGAGCCTTCAGTTTCGCGCACGTGTAAAGTTCCAGCCTCGTGCCATTCTTAGCCATTCTTATCTTGTGTTTGGTATATAGCATTGACGTAAAAGCTTTTATGTATACAGATGAAAAATTTGCATTCCTAGTGCGATAGCAATTAGAGTAATATCATGTAAAAAATAACGGAAAATGTGAAAAAATTTCTTGAATGAGTAATTACATTATTTGATTTTCTCGCAACATGAGCCCTTGAAGTACCTTATTCTCGTCCTTCTCTCAAATTAGCTTTTATTTTATTAACTTTTAATTTTTTTATTTAATTGGCTGAAATTAAAAAAGAATGTAGAAGAATTGAAGCAAAAAACGCTGAATTAAAAATATAAATAACATTTCATGGATAAAATAATTGTAACAATTCGAATGATTTCCGTCTGAGTAGATTGAAAATTTTTCACTAAACTGATTTGGCATTGAGTACGCCTTATACACACGTGCGTCATTGCCTATTTCGGATCGAAATTTACAACTGGCACATGAGACGTTAGCAATGGAATCAAAGCAGCTGTGTAGATATTGAAAGAATGATAAAAACACGTGCTCAGAATCCTTCTATCACGTGAGAGTTTCAAATTTACAGCAAAATTATGCGAGATCAGACACTATATAAGCCAGGTGTGACAGTTACTGAAGCAGACTTCCACCAGTGATCATCACAATAGATAATGTATAAATCCATTATTTTTGTTGTCATCGCTTTTGCGGCTTCGGTAAGTATAAATTGACAATTAATAAATAACATCGGCACACAAAAAAAGAAAAGTGGTCTGTACATTTGACCAGACGCACCTACCCATATCTATTTCGACGCGCTGAATCCGAGTTTGATACAAACGAAGAACAGTTTGAAATCTATATGGAGATCGTTTCCTATCTTCTCTTTATTTGCTATTTTTTTACGATTTTTTGTACATTTATGAACGTTTGAAATTATCAGATTCTGAACTTGTATTCCATGCATCAAAATATACAAGAAACATATATAATGGTGTTTGATAAATTTTTATTTATTTTCATAACTGCAATTTTTTGCAGTTTTTTCGGTTTTTCGCGATTTACTCTATTTTTGAAGGGTTGAAGAGCCAAATCAACTTCAGATTCAGACTCAGTGGATCAAACTACATGAAAATCATACTCGATTCAGGTCCACTACATTTTTTATCTTAATAACTGCAATTCGTAGCCATTTTTAGCGGTTTTTTACAATTTACTCAAAATTTTGAGGGTGTACGAACCAAACGAACCTCAGATTCGGATTCAGCGCGTCGAGATACTTATAGGTGCGTGGGTCTGGTCAAATGTACAGACCACTTTTTTTTGTTTGCCGGTGTAATCAATGACGCATAATTTTCGTAATTGTAATAATATTAACTCAAGGGGCGAAGCACCTTTGGAAGGCAATAAAATTCATCATTTTATTGATTTTTTTCGGTAGACAAATCGTTTTTTCCCCCTAAAATCGGTGAAATATTTGAGGGTATCCTGAAGATGAATGCCTCATTTTGTCTCATATTCAATTGGTTCTGGAGCAAGTCGACCGGGGAATTCCCAATTGGTGTACATTCTGCCACTCGTTGTTTTCATCTGAAATCAATTAAATTGTTAATTTTCATTTGATACATTCATAGTTTTTCTGTGAATAGTGATATGTGTTGCAAGTGAAAATTGCAATTTGTCACATAATTTTTTGTTCATTTGGCTCCAGAAAAATATTTTTTTTGTTTGCTGATTTTGAAAAACAATTGTATTCACGTAAAAAGGTGGTTTTATGCAGTCATGTACCAAGTTTCGTCAAAATCGGTTGAAAAGTTATCACGTGAGAGTGTACACCAGTTCGAAAATCCTTGTTCGGAGAAAAACGGTTTCGGATGAATACTAGCCTAACTTCCAATTTTAATGGAATAATACCGGTTACGGGTCACCCTGGCATATAACGTTTCGGATAAAAAGTTCGAATTTATTATTAAATTTGTTTTCGAAATAACACGCTTTTGAAAAATTGCTAGATACCTTATGCTGCTACTCTCGAGAAAGAACAGCAAGAGATGCTGGACCGTACTAGAGAAAAATGTATTCAAAGCATATATCGAACGTTCAGCGATATAATAAACGAGTATGAAAATTCTCGCTCTGAAACCGAGGAAAACTATTTCGCGGTAATAAATGAAAATTACTAACAGAAACCCTGTTTTAAATAATTAAATTTCATGGATTCAAGCGAGTAATATGTCCATTTTTTATACAGGGATTGAAAGAAATATTGATAAATGGATTAATTGATGGTAATAAGCTTATCGGGAGACTACGTGAACAGAAGTCGATGGGTACAGTACAAAGGACGCTGAATTCCGCTGGACATCCGATATTCTGTGATACAGACGTGAGTAACCATAGTCACTCAGAAATGTTGCATATGCTGCCTAGAGTGGTTAAAAAAAAATCGATATTTTTTTTTCGAGGCACAAGGGAAAAATGTTAGTACATTGTAAATAAAAAGTCTGAAATAAAAAAAATAGATGTCGGGATTTTCGTCGGGAGATGTCTCTAACCGAATCATTGAATAAGAAGTATCAAGAAAAAAAACCTCCTTAAGAAGGAAGAAACAATTTTCTATTTTGAGTAGTTTAGCCTTATGAGCACATCGGCATAATACTCGTTCTCATAGGTCGCAAAAGTTTTTAGGGTAGTTTTTCGAACGCTTCAAGGATGAAACTACTGAAAAGCTGCAGTTGAAAGTCTTGAAAAAATCACATTTTTCAAAGCAATGAGAAAATTTTAAAGAATCCATTGCGACAATGAAAAGTCAGGCTGGCAAAGCACGTATAAAACTGAGAAAGGTATCCTATAATGTTTATATTCTGTATTTAGGTGGTGAAAAGCTTATCGGAAATCGTCGAAAAAATTCGCGTATCCTGCGGGTTAACGACCAATCAACTGGGCGCAACTGCTGGGACCAATCTAAATAATTCCGACGTTATTTCTCATTCAAGCTAGTGAACGAGATAATGAGTCACCTACTTAAGTCCCCTATTTCATGGTGAAATATCATTTCCTGAAATATTATTTTCTGATGTTGAAATCATAATTGTGCATAATGCTTTTAGGAGTATTTAGAAAAAAATTGTTTCACGTTTGTACATATTTGTAGCTTTAAATGTTAAGATGAATAAAGACTTGACGCCAATAATTTAAAAAGCTGACGGTGAATACTGATTCGATGTGAGGATTCCCAACCATTATTTTCGTTTTCCTAATCCTTGTTAAAAGTGCACGAAATTCAGAGATATATCGTAGCATTAACGGATATAATTGAACGTGTACCGATCCGCTTACAATACTTTGATTTCCGATTATTGACATGTGGACATACATGTGGACATTATTGCACGTCTTTCAAGAATTACGATCTTTCAAAAAAACCCAGATTTAGCGAAGTTCGGAAACGTTCCAACGCCTGTATCTCTGGAAATAATCGACGTATCGAAAAACGTTACGGCATCGGTTTTTTCTTCATTTTCGTTTACATACTTGCAGAAAAAAAGGAAAAATATAATAAATCAGCGTTGTCAACGTTTTTTTCGGATTTAAAGTACAAAATATTGTTTCAAAGATAATTACTTTTTTTTGCTGGATATAAAGCTTCGGCAACTTTGTATCCAGCAGATCGCATCGTTTCTGCCCCTGCCATGAGAACGGGACAAAATCGAAGAATTTTATTTTAATTCAGCCCCGATTAATCATAACTAAAATCGCCGAAATGTCGATCATTTGGCTGTGAAGATCACAAAGAGAAAGAAAACGCAAATACATCCTCGACGCTTACATGCGAGAGACATAAGACGTTTGCAGATCATAAAATCTGGTAGGTAATAAAAATCTTTCTTGTATAACTTTCTTCTAATCAATCAAAATTTGTATTTTTTCTTCTCACCTGTATATAGCAGCGATCTCTCTTTCATACATTGTATGCCAATGATGATCAATTCTGTCATACATGAATGTGAATTTCATGTATGAACATGTGTTGAATCTCTCCATTTTCATCGTTATATACGTACCTCAACTCTCGGACTCTACGACGTTAACCGCCGCTCACTCATAAAATAATATAAAAATAATACAAAATAAAATTTATATTAAGGGAATACGCTCGTATTTGGCGCTTCCGGATTTGCTCGAGAGAAATTCTTCGATGACAAAAAACGCTCCTTTCTCTTGCACGCGTGCCAATTTTTAATCATTCTGTGACGTGTACAAAATTACCATGTCACAGTACACGTGAAAAGATGTTTCCACTCAGAGATCGTCGAGTTTTGAGTTGAATAAAAAATATACACCATAGTAATCTGTGATCCTGTATTATGTAGCATACAATCAGTTACACTCAATTACACAATTTCTTTTTTCGTCTACAAGCTAATAATAATTTGATGATCTTAGGGGCAGTTCAAAATTTCCAGCATACTGATGGTGGCCACCACTTAGAAGGCCAAAAAATCGCTATTTTTGGGGATTTTTAACCCAATTCCAAATAATTATATGAGGAGATTTTTGTTAAAAAATATGGGAAATTCACCACGTTACGAGATTGCATATAATGATAAGAAAAGTCCCTACCTACTGTCCCAAGAATATCTTAGTTTATCTGATAAGCAAGAATGGGAAAATTCCAATATATTAAGTAACCCCCCATTAACAGGAATTAGGTTGACTTGACCACGCGTCTCTCAAGCGTTATGAATGTGGAACTGAGCACGATTGCCTCCACCAAGTACCAGAAGGCGGACTAAGTGCAGGATCGAATTCGATAATCATCATTCCTGAGAAAAAGAGTCGACAAAGAAATATCTTATGAGTTAATCGCAGTGAAACGCCTAACTCCCGTCTTTTTGCCCTACGGCCAGTCAAAAGTTGACAAATAACAAAATGTAGAATTTCTCAACGCGTCTCAGTGGCCCTCAGCCCATCAACTTCTGGAAAAGGGTTATTCATTTTTCGCATACGTCACAACACCCAAACTACTAAAGTGAAGAAATTTGTATGTTTTATTTATTTTAGGTGAACCAATTGTAAATACCAGTCATGGCCATTAACCCTTTGTGGCATGGTGATCCCTGAGAGGTATTTTTGTTGAGTCTTTTGCATTTTGTTGGTATGCTGAGATATAATGGAACATAGAAAAGATATCCAACAAACACAAATTTTTATTGTTATAGTTTTATAAACAAACAAATATAAAAAAAGTGATTTTTTTGGAGGAATTCATTTTTGACGGGACTTCAGAATTTTCTCTTGAAAATCAGTCCGTCCTGTGAGGTTTTTGGAAGCGCCAATAACAAATCTGAGATCACTTTTTCATAATTTCTCATCCAAGATGGCGGATTCAATATGGTGGTCTACATTTTTTTGCATTTCCAGTTGTGAGGTCGTCAAATTTTGTATACAGGGGTTTTGGGGACGCTGGTAACGAATCTGTCATTGGATTTTCAAAATTCCTTATCCAAAATGGCAGATTCAACATGGCGGCCTAAAATTTTTTGCATTTTCAGTTGTGAGTTTGTCAAACTCCGTATACGTGGATTTTTCGGGGGGCTGACAACGAATCTGACATTAAATTGAAATTCCTCATCCAAGATAGCAGATTCAATATGATGGTTGATGATTTTTTTTCATTTCAGTTGTGATATTTTTGTGGACTGACTAATGAAAACGCAGAAAGTTGTCAGCCGCCATCTTGAATGGGGAATTTTGCAAATATCAGATCAGATTGGTTATGCAGTGCCCCCAAAAACCCCTATATAAGAAATTTGATGATCTCACAACTGAAAATGCAAAATACTGTAGGCCGCCATATTGAATCCGCCATCTTGGATAAAGAATTTTGAAAATGTAATATCAGATTTGCTATCAACGCCCCCAGAAACCCCCGCAAACGAAGTTTCACGGAAATATTTAAAATATAAAAATGTATGCTTCAAAGGGTTAATAAACACTATTTTTAAAAAAGCATCCCATGTCACCGTGGATAATTCCGCCAACATTGATTTTTTCAGAAACATTTTCAGTAAGTGCCCTTTAAATTTCATGTACATTGCTTGACTGCTGTGAATAAAAGTTGCAATACCACCAATACTGAAACCCATTATTGGTGCTGCATCTTCTATTCGCAGTATATATAAATACTAGTCAAAATAATCAAGAAACTAAAAATATAGAAATATTAAAAAAAAAAAAACAAATAAACTTATATTCAACATTTCACTGCCCCTAACCTTCTAAACATTACTCAGTAAAGCTTGTGCGTACAATCATTCTTTCATTGAAAAATTCACACATAGACGTTGGTGGCTAAATGAGACGAGGCTTCGTCGAGCGGCACGGAGCTTTTTTTCAATATACGACAGCTAGATAAAACTTATCAATATTTAAGTTAGCACTCAATAAATTTCATCAAACCGATATTTTCTTTGTAAACATTCAAAGTTTCCACTGTCTTTTGATCCCAAGATACGGTATTTGAAACTAAATCATAACGTCAAAGTAGAGGCAGCTCGATAGGGTATATTTGGGAGGCCATCAAGTTGCCAGGAATAGGTGGGTGGACCGTTTGAGAAACAGTATTTCATGTGAGCTGGTTCGTCATTTTCTACATATACCATCAAATAGAAGTTACACATTTCGTCCATGTTTGTGGTTCCGATACGAGTCCAAGTATCACGATCGCTTTGCATTGTACAACGTGCAGCAAGTGTATCTCCTAATTCGGCTGTTATATTATTATGTACTGGGTAAAACATTTGAGGGGTCAACGGGTCGCGCTTTCCAAGTTCTATCCAACGCCCATCTGGTTTGACTAGATAGCCAGAAACTACTTGTCCCAGCGCGTGTGTGTGAGTTCTGTAGGCGAAAGGATGAATCGTTTTATTTTCTTTCAAAGTGCACGCAGTTTCCATGTATTGCTTCGAGTGTGGAGGGATTACACCCGCAGTACCCAACAAAATTACACTAGCCATTTTGTTCAAAGGCTGTAATGTATAATGCAGTACTACTCCTGAATCGTCGGTGCTGCCATCTTGAAAACGTTCTATATGAGCGTAATGAACCTGCAGAACCAAATACTCTATACTCGTTGAACGGCCAATTTTGAAACCTACACCTTCAGGTAAAATCAATTCTGGAGCGTCCCTCGCCCAAGCGTACAAAATCTGGAAGAAACATGTAAAATGTAACCTTCATTCATATAATGTAAAATATGATTCAATCATTTTGGCACATTCCCCAACAAGGGGAGATAGCCAGTCAAGGAGAAAGAAGAAGAATGATTCAATCATGTACTACCTCAGATCCATTAGCACATGGACTTGCGAAATTATCTTTAGAGCCAATTCCGTGGGTCATTTCTCCACAATTCCAAACAGGTTCAGTTGTGCCAGGTGTTTTGCATCCATATAACAGCATATGGTGTGCAGTATCCGATGTTGCATTCGGTTGAAAGCCAACAATATAATAGCTATCGGTGACTTCTAGTTTGACAGCTGTACACAAGTACAGCTCTGGCTGAAAAAAAAATCGTTACATGTATTAAAGAAAAAGTAATTTTGAAAAACTCGTGCAGCGTGACGGTCACGCGGGGCTCTACACACACGTGTGTGTGCGTACACGTGTATAAACGGAATAAACGTCATTTACTCATTATATTTATTAATTATATGTAAACTATAATTGTTATTGATTTTTGTAACTCTAATTCAATAGAAACAGTCTTTGACAGATGTGAATTTGGAACTTTGGACAGCAGATAAATTGAATCAATATGAAAAATCAAAAGACTTGGAATTTCTCGCATAGAAAACGGTATGAAGCATCCGAGAAAATCTCTAAATGTAAAAAAAAAAGATGGAAAACGGTCGTGTTCATAAGGATGTAACGGGTGTAAAAAAAATCGTAGAAACTTTTCAAAAAAAGCAAATTTTTTACAAAAAAAATGTTGATACTAGAGAAAAGAATGGAATAAAAAATGGGCTCACGATTGCACCAGCGTCAAAAGTCGTGAAATTGCTCATACTATTTTAAAGAATTTTTTGGAAAAAATAAAAAATATCCATCACCTTTGAATTGATTGATTTATTATGTTTCTCCTTTTATTTCTGGAAGTATGAATGAGAATGAAAAAAATCGTTGCAGTGACATTTTTCGACATGTATATTATTTTCAGAGATATGTACAGGCGTTGGAACATTCCTAAATCTGGATTTTTCGAAAAATCATAGCTCCTGAAAGACTTGAAATAACAGAAAAATCCGAAAATTGGTTCGGATATTCCTTCAGTTGGGTGATATATTTTATGAAAAATTTTCAAGGAATTTGTTTGTTGTACCCAAGCTTTATTTCTTCCCATATGATTGCAAGGAAAAAACACAAAATTGTCTTGCACCACCTTTTTATTTTGAGCTACAGGACCCATGTTGGCAAAACTTTTTTTTACACTATACATCAACGTTCAGGACACGGTGAATGAAAATAGAAATGCCAATTTTTTTTCAACCGCCCTAATTATTATACATTATCAATGTGCTGTTGCTCCTTGAATGCTCAGCTTTTTTTTCCAAATCTTAAGGCCGCACTTTTCAACAACAACAGATCATATTGTTATACAATGAATGAAGTGACTGAAAAAAAATATGCAAATTGGAATGATTAAAATGATTATGCAGCCAGCTCTAAAAAGGCATGAGAGCTTCTTCACGGAACTTAACGCTGAATTATCCAATTACACAGTAACCATGGCCTGTACAGCCTTGTTTCGTGCTATGTTCTCTACAGTGCGACCTGCATTAATCAGTCTGCGCTTGTTGAGAAAAGCACCTGGTTCACTCTGGCTTTTTGTTCAGTGCACAGACATGAAAAAAATGTAAATACGCTCTTGATTGTTGCAACTGCAATATGAAGCTAGGCCAGCTACTGGTCAATGAACCAAGGCTCTTTAAAACAAAAATGACAGTGAAAAAAAATGTGGCAATGCTTTCTTCATCCATTAAATTCAATCAGCATTAACTTATAATCCATAATATCTTTTATAAAAGTCTAAAGTACCGAGTTGCAATGATTAGGATGCCGAATAAATCTAAATGCTATATCCAGAAACTGCAACAACTTAAACACATTGATCAACTTTACAACTTTACCTCATTGTAATAAAAATCACAGTACAAAATTAACTTTTACTAGACAGATGGTTGTACAAAGGGGCATGCAGGTATATTAACTTGATCTCTTTGCAAGCAGCTGTTCACACTTTGATAATCGGAACTTGATCCATGCAACTAATTCAACAGATTACCATTTTACATTATGACTTCAGTTACTAGAAACTTGAATTAAAAAAAAATAATCGCGAATAACATGAGATAAATTGATGTTGCTGCCGGAAATGCAAACAAATTTCTAGCTTCCTTCCAACGGCATCCAAGCTACTACTGGATTTCACTGATCTGTCATTTCGTGAAACAATAACGTTTTCTTGTTAAATACCTATCACATACGATAACCGACTTTAACAATAATGTTTTCTTGTTAAATACCTATCACACACGATAACCGACTATATAGTTGATTATGAATTGCAACCTGAATAATATTTCGAACAATCTAATTGAATATTTTTCAAATACTTACCGTGTTGGGTTTGACATTGGGCATAAGCAGAGAGTATTTTTCTGTACTATAAGAAAGAACGGTTCCAAACAGAATTGTCAAAATCACTGCAGAAGTTGGTATGCGAAATTTCGTCATTATTGTGTTGTTCTTGTTTGCGATGATGTTTACGAATACAACGTAAATAATGACAAAACCGTCATTTACTTGAGAAATTACCGTGCAGACAGCTTTTGCACGTACGCGCTTCTGGAACTACAAATCGATATATTTTGTAATAGTAAATCATAGAGGTTAGAATCTACATAGAAGTGTTAACCTCTGTATTAGATTAGTATTGAAGATTGATAAATCTGAAACCTGCAATCTCGACCGAGTTCCATTTTCCGTTGAATGACAATTCGCTATTTCCAGTCGGTACGGTGTTTCGATCGCAAGAGGGCCTCGCTGCATGGGGCAATAAAATTCAAAGAAAGTATGCTTTAATATTCTTGTTTCCGTTTTCGATGATTGTCGATGGCGACGATTGACGATTGGAACACACAATTCCACAATTGTCATTCGATGCAGGATCGACTCGTCGGAAAGAAAAAAAAACTTTGAATTTTTTTTTTTTTTCGAAGGAAACTCATTCAATAACATACAAATACATATATGCGCACACGTTCATTCAAAAATAATACTAAATAACATTCCAATCCAATCGATTTTGTGAATATCGACTTGTCAAAATGGGGACTTTTCTGAAGTATCGATACAAGAAATGAACCCTGTTATTTATTTTTTTTTCTAATTTTTATTGTGAGAATCGGTATAATACGAGCAATACATGCAGGATATCGGAGTGTGGCAGTTTCTCGGTTTCACGTGGTATTACGCAGTCCATCAAGGATAAATCTTTCGTATATATAAGAGCCGATAGTACCATAAAAGTTTTGAAAATTTGTATATTATGTGCAATTAACGTATTCACAATACCGGATCTTTTTAGTGAGATGATTTTTTATCGTTTCACTGTTTTCGCCTCGAAATGAATACATCTCGTGTAGAACCATTGGATCAACAATAGAACAAGTATTCATTTTATTCGTATGACGAAACGATTGTCGCAATAATGGATAACGACGGCGAGGAGAAACAAAACGGTGATGATCGTAGTGGTGTGTTTGCCCCGAATTTTTTAAGTGACAAAATATCATATTATCAAATTTATTTATTATCTTAAATCGTAGTTCAAAGCTGTGCAGCTTTATTTTCTCTGATTTCCTACATTAATAAAAATCCATCTGTACCTTTGCAGATGAAATGCGGTTGGAGATTGAAAAATTGGAAACGGAGAACGGACACATGCGTGAAGAATTCAATGCGCAGCGAGCCAAATTGAAAGAACTGTTTCTTCAAAAAGAAGGTATGACAATTAGAGTATTCTAAGAGAGTATGTTCAGTGCTACATGGAAGATATCGGCTCTCCTTCCAAATGGTGATCGTCATAGGAATTAGGCATGTGCCACTATAGTATTAGTTGCTAGATATTTCGAACCAATGCTCCATGCCGAGTTAAGAATTTAAAAAACAATAAAATTTCTACTTTCTGTCAGTGTATCGTTGAAACTGAACATTCAAAAAACGAATTTTTTTTTCTTGACATATTTTATTTTATGTTGTTCCATAACTTAAATTATATCCTGTAAAAATGTTTCTGAGTCATTGCGACAATTGTAAATTTTTCAAATACTCCGCCTACAATATGCATGTAAAATTAAAAAAATTTTCATAGAAAATACCTCAAATTTTGGACAGTAAATCTTTTCAATATTTGCCAAGTAGTTGCACGATAATAGCCTTAGTATGAAATGAAACAAGTATTGAAAAAACATATTTTGGTATCTTATCAAAGATCAGACAAGCTAGCCACTAATAAGACTCTTGAGTAATATATCATAAAAATTTCAAATTGTCACCAAAGCTAAAAAATGGTCTGGACTGTTTTTAATTACTGTGCTAACATCGTAGATCTAATTGATTTCTAAAACACATGAATTTTTTACATTGAATCTTAAAAACACAGAAAAATCTTATGATTGCAAATGCAAATAAGTTTGAACTCGTTACTAAAAATATGTTAGAAGCACAAGTTGCGTTTGTACTTTGATTTTTCTCCATCATTAATTTCCAAGCCCAAATTACCTTTTCACCTCTAGCGGAAAAGTTGATGACGCATGATATAGTCTATAATTATCTCTGATAATAACAAGTTGTCAATGTTGAATTTTCAATATCAGTAGGTAAGAAGTTGAATCAACATTTATAAATTGATCTGCATAAAAAAAATTGTTCTGTCAATCATGAGAAAGAGTTGGACAATTAAAATACATATGCCAGAGACTTTCAATTTTTCATATCATTTTTTTTATTGACCAGTATTTACCGAGGAAAAATATATAAAATAGCTTAGCGATAAATTATTGGGAAATTGTCGAATGTCATTTATGATCTAAATTTATAAAAATAACCTAAAACTGCCGCAACGATAGCATTCAAAGTTACAACACTTTTTTTGAATGATAAAACGTTGAAAATGTTTCCACAGAATTTCATTATCATTAGTTGTGACAGCAGCCCGATGCCAAGTATTAAAAAAAACCAGCTTGAGCTCTGTCGTACTCGTATAAACTCGAATATAACAGTTTTTGAACTTTTCTATTTTTTCAACCTTTCATTTTTACTAGGAAATATATAAAAAAATTTTATTTTTAAATCGAGCTTCTTGTTGATTCCTTCAGTTTCTATTTATTTACAAAATCGGTATTTTTTTATTGCAGAGGAATTGAAGAGACGATCGGAGGAGAATACACGATTGCAGGAAGAGATAGCCAAAATAAAAAACGAATTTGACGAATGTAAAAGTCAGCTTGTAGTGGCCAGTTTAACATTAGAGAATGATGTGGATACTGAGAAGCGCAAAGCGCGGGAAGAAATCCAGTCGTTACAACAAGTTGTATTAGATACGATAAAAGAAAGCTCGTTATCGAGAGATCAATTGGAGAATGAATTGCAAAAATTTAAGAGCGTTGTATCGAAATTGGAGCAAGAAAATAGTTTGTTGAAGTCTCAGATGACAAGAGATCCGCAGTCCGATGGACCACAAATTTCTCTATCCACCGTGACTAAAACTATAGCCCGCAAAGTTGCCTCGCAGTTGGGGGCCGATGCTCTCTCACTAGGATCTGACAATCTCGAAGAGAGCATGAGGAAGGTAAAAAAATATGTACGTAAGCTTGCAACCACATATAGATTATATTTTTCAATTTTTTACACTCTGTCAGAGCTTTTTGTTTCGTTCGATTATTATATGAATATTTTTTTCTCAGGACCGTCAGAAAATTTTGAGCTCCGTTTACTCAAAATCGTAGAATTATAATTTGTTATCCGTTCTTATTGGACGGCTTACACGATTAAAATTTTTTTTAAATTCAATTCTATCTTCATTTGTTTCTTTTTTTTTTTCAATTGTTTTTTGAGCTTTATTGCTGTTCAATCGAATTATCTATTCTTCTATTGCACTTCATATGGAATAATTTGCGTGAGCCACGAATCAAGACTATGCACGCGCACCGACCCGCCCCATTTGGTCTAAACATCGTTCCCAAACACTGTTCAAACATTCGCTCAACAAATATTTACCACGCTTATCTCAAATTCGGCCTCCTTGAGGGAGCTGAATAAGAAAATTTATCAGTTTTTACTCTTACGAGGGCAGTTAGATCTTGATTGAAAAAAAAGAAAAATCTAACTTGTTTGGAAGTAAAAAAATCTCAAAAACTGCATGACGTTTTAGAAGTTTCCTCAGTTCATTGAGTATGTAGTTCAAATCATGTGTGCACATCACTAATTGATTTTCACATTTATAAACAAATACGAGATCAATTTGAAAGAGCATTTGAATGTATTACGAGAATAAAAATACTGAATATTTTCGATCAAGTTAAACAGGAAGCTCTGAATTAAGTGTTCATTCCGTTCGAAAAAACGTTGACAAAATATTTTGTTTAAAAATTTTTTTTTTCTCCATGTAATGGATCAGATGTATATAAATGAATATATAAAAATAATCCGAAAAAATGAGAGTACGAGAAATACGTTTTGTTGATTTAACAAAACGAAGAGAACTCAAAAACAAAGTTGAATTAATTTTATAAAAAGAGAGGTATTCTGTACTGATTATCAATTCGGAAAACACTTTCAGGCCGAAGAAGATGCTGAAGTACTGCGTTCGTTAGTTGTACCGCTTGAAGAGGAAATAAAAGCTCTGAAGGAAAAATTACGATCAACCGACGACGAGTTGCAGCGATGCAAGGAGTCACAAGTTGTGCAAAAGAAATCACAAGAAACGAGCTCTTTAGGACCAACCTGCGACATGTGCGTTAATTACGAAGCTCAGCTAGTCAAAATTCAAACGACCGCGAAAGAGCTTGAAATTCAATTGAACGATACTATGCGTATGCTCCACGCTCAACGAGAGGATCTCGCGAAAGAAGTTGAGTTTCGTAAAGGAATGGAAGAAAAATGGAACGAGAAGAAGGAAGAACACAAAATTAAAGTGAATGAGCTTACAATGGCTTCACAAATGGCTCAACAAGCTCTTCGTGAAACTAAGCAAACTTATAGACAAGGTCAACAAGGCATTATGGAAGAACTAACCACGTTAACAAGAGCGAGGGAAGAAGTTCAGAGACATCTCTATGAGTAAGGAATACAAGATACATTGCATCTTTACACTCTAAATTACGAAATTGACGAATTCGATAGTGGAATTAGAAAAAAGTTTACTAAAATACTTTCCCGTATATGAAAAGCAAACTGTCTCACCACACTTCCGTGGAACGTTGATTTCCCGCCTTGCTCAAGTTCAATTCATCGGAAAAGTGTGGTGGAAAATAATATACTCAATACGGGAGAAAAAAGCGACATTATGAACTTCATACTTGTTACTATCGCTTAGGCTCGAGAGGCAATTTCACACGTGATTTCAAAAACTGTGTTCTCTCTCTCTTTTTTTTGCAATTTGTTTTTTTTTTTTTTTTTGCAAGCGCGAAACACACAGCTGAAAAGCATGCTTCCATTTTTTATTTATTTATTTTTTTTTTTTTTATAGGTGTAAAAACGTATTCAATACAAACCTGAAAACTATTTCTCACAATAAATGTACGCATAGATCATTGACTCCAATAGAATTAGTGCCTGAAAAAAAGCTAAATTACTTTTCTTCTAAACTTCAGGCTACAACGAGAAAACGAAATGCTGGTGGGGAAACACAGCAAGCATTCGCAACAGTTGCAAAGCGAGAGTATCAATATGCCAAATGATGTCGAAGAATTGCACGTGAGTCTACTCAAAACTCACGAAGATTTGATAACTGCAAGAGTTGCACAAGAAGTAGCCCAAGAAAAGGAAGAAACTTTGAGATATGAGATTGGTCTGTTGAGAGAACAAATGGATCAGGATAATAGAATGAGAGAACAACAGGAAGCTATTGTGGCCAGCGAAATGCAACAGCTTAAGTAAGTTGGAGTTTTGTTGTTTTTACAGGAATTTTTTAGTCGTACGGAGCTTTCAAAAGCCATTACATGTGTTCCCAATTTTAGATTTAGATACGAAGAATTGGATAATTTCATTATTATTAGAGTTGAACCTTCGGCTGAACCTCTTGCTTCAAATTAATTACTCGCTTTAGGGTCTCTAAACTACTAGAATATATTAAAACAGTTTTAGAGCATGTGTATCTTTAATGAGCCAGTGTGGTGACTAATGTTTAATAAAAAAAATTGAATTATTTTGATTAATAATGATCGCTACTTAGTGGCTGCAGTTCAAACTGCTTGATTTGAATGAATATTATTAAATAATTAATTGTGCAACAGATCTATGATTGAAAAGTATCGGCGAGATGTACGCGAACTCGCCGAGAAAGAAGACAAATTGCAGCGTATTGAAAAACAGTTCGAGGAAGTGACGAAAGAGAAAAATGATGCGAGTACAACGATCGCCGAATTGCGTCAAAGAGTTGCCAGCCTTCAACAAGTATTAGACACAAGTGGCGAAGTGCAGAAAGATTTCGTCCGTTTGTCACAGTCGTTGCAAGTACAACTTGAAAAAATCCGTGAATCTGGAAGCGAAGTCAGATGGCAACACGAGGAAGACGTAGACGAATGTCCGACTTGTCATTCGGCTTTTACAATATCGAAGAAAAAGGTAAACCGAACTTCTCGTATATTTTCATATTTCATATGTGCACATGGCTTTGGTATACTTGTAAATTCTCATTTTTTGCTTTTGTCAACCGATAGAAACTCGGTAAGATGAATGAATAAGGAACGAAGACACCTGCAAATTCGTAATCAATATAATTTCCGTTGAGCTTCAATAAACTGTAAAACTCAAAACCATTAAAAAATTAATGCAGTAACTGAAACGCAATGGATTAATTCGAAACACGGGTAACGCTTGATGCCAAACTCGATTGAAAACAGTCGATTGCTCGTAAAGTAATATTTTTTTTAGTAGTACAGTAACTTTTGCGATAAATATACTGTTCCGATTGAGGAACGAATATTCGAAAAAGATTTATTTAAATGTCTTAAAAAAATGTAATTTTCTTCATCAATTTGGCAATAGTTTACATACACTGAGTCAGTCCGAATTCCATAAAGACTTTGTCATACTACATAGAAGCCTAAACTTCAAGAGTTAAGACAATCTATAAGTCTGATAGTCGGTAAAAATCCTGCTGCACACTTTTCCTTAGGCTGTTCAATTCTGTTTAATTTTTTTCCTCTTTTCAAGCGCATTGAAAGAAACTCACCTGATTTTTTTGAAATTTTTATCTCAAAAAATTTATCCAGCAGAAATTTTTGAAAAAGTTCCAACTTTTTTTTTCCTCAAAAAATAGAGTAAATAAAATAAAAACATTCAAAAACGAAAATTTTGACCCCCGATCCATTCGGTTTGCTCTATTTTTCGAGGAGATATAATTTAATGAAAAAAAAATTCGAAATTTTTCAAAAAATTCTGCTGGATAAATTTTTTGAGATGAAAATTTCAAAAAAAATCACGTGAGTTTTTTTTCAGTGCGCTTGAAAAGAGGAAAAAAATCAGCAAAATAAAAAATGCAAAGGTCAAGCAGTGGCTGAATTGGTGTGGAATGCCCCATATACATCATCCGCTCATACTTTCAGAAATTTTTTCCCTTCCTTCCTTGAAAAATTGAAAGCTTTCATTTTCTTGTACATGAAAATTTGCAAGTACAGAAGGATGATAATGTTGCTATACGTAAATTAAAACTCATTTGATCAAAAATGACAAATTATATGTACATGACTAGGAGATAATTCTTATTTTTTTTTTTTTTAGGTGCACTGTCGCCACTGCGGTCACGTATTTTGTCAATCCTGTATGACGCGTACAGTGAACAGTGGACCAAAACAAAGGCCATCTCGTGTTTGCGGAGTATGTCATACATTGTTGGTGCGAGACACAGCTCCTTACTTTAGTCAGGAACCACCGCACACTCCGGATTAGTTACATATTTTTAGTTCCCTCTCCTTATTTGTTCGTTTCTTCAAGTAACGGAAGAAATATAAGATTGTGTGCAAAAAAAAAAACGTGCAATATAACAAAAAAGGTTGTCTCATTTTATGAATGTCTCACGGTTGCTGTGGTTGTGGAAAAGAAAAGAGACCGTGTGAGAAAACGAAAAATGTTCTCTCATACAGTGAATATTCCGAGAACAAAAGTTGAAAATATATTTTGAAGGATAATATCCGCTAATTTCGAAACAAGCTATCTCTTCTCTTCATCTACACGAAAATAAAAGTCTTAGAAATTAAACGCTGAAGTGAGACAAGGCGCTAGTTACAATTTTTATTGCTCGGTGATGAATATCGTTCGGGTGATACAAAAAAAGAATCGTGTAAATACGAAGAAGAAAAGTTCTGTAATACTTAATGTTTACGATAATGTAAGAGATTAAAGCTTTTGAATGTATCTGTTGTTATTATTGTATTCTTGTTCCTCGTTTATACCCTCAACAAGGATTTTACAAGTGTGATTATTGATGCATTTTTTTTTCAATTAAAAAAAAATTAGCCACAATGAGTGGTTTTGTGAGTTACGATACCGAATCTCTGTAATCATTATAATCCATGAGAAATCTTCCGCCGATGTATTTTTTCCGTCAATTCTCACTTTGAAGTTTGGATTGAATTCGTTTTTATAATTTCCATAAATTGAAAACCAAGCATAAATCCAACGCTGTCTCGAATTTGGCAGCAAAGTATAGTGTTTTCTTAAGAAACGAAGTACAATTGGTTCCACGTGTGCGTGCGTGTTTTCATAAAATCGCCATGAGTTTCGCAAGAAATGTGCTTCAAAAGAAGAAAATAATTTGATGAAAATTTGTCAGTAAGATCAACGACCAAAAAAAAATACATTTTTTGTCGACTCAATCGTCCTCTGATCTCGAATCAAACAGTCCACTTTCAAGAAGAGCACTGATGCATTTTTCTGTCGTTGCATTGAATTACAAATATACATTTATAAATTAGACTTAATACAGATCACATATTAATAATCGTCTCAAGGGACCACAAATTAACAATCTCACGTGCACCTCTGCACCTCATGATCTTAACTTATCCCGATTGATAGTCTTTTTTTTTTCTTTTTTTCTTTTTATACCGCTATGATAAAATTAAATAAAAGTTATGTTACTCAGGAAAAGCTGCGAATAAATCTAGAGCCATGGTTTAATTCCACAGTTAACAAAACAAACGAGCACAGAAATGAAATAGACAATGAAAATAGCCCAATGCCCAATTTTAGTATCCAATCCAGGAAAAAGTTTACGTTAAGTGGCAGCTTCTCTCTGATGTTTAAAAAACGAAACATACGTAACAATATTTCGGACGAGTGAATGAGCGCAATGAGAAACGGGCCAAAAGTATTATTTTTTGACAACATATTTACTATTTAATTATATACAAAGTAAAGTGTAAATATCCAATGCCAGCAAAAAAAAACAGTAAATTAACATAAGTTGATCATTCTTACGACATATTTTTGCACAAAGTACATCCTCCAGGCGATTTATTACTCGCTAAGTGTACGTAAGTGTAAAATAGATGAAAAACATATCAGTATTCGTTGTTTTCCCTTTAACATTAAACTGCTTCGGAAGCGTACAACACTGCCTATTTGTAATGCGATTACGCATTCTCAGCTTTGCATATCATTTCAATCCAGTCGAACCAAATAGAAAAATAGTATTTCTGAAAATTTCGAAGCGAACAAAGCGTGTAATACATCGCCTCAAGATACAACTTTGCAAAATGTCTTGGACTATCTTCTGCGGAGAGCATTGCTTTTGAAATTCGTCCGATTTCATGAGTACGGGACTTTTTTTAGAATTCGAAAATTAAATTCACACATTGAATCGTAAACGAGTGATAATCGAAAATACTCAATATAGAACTACAGATCGAATTCGCATTTGTGTTCGGGAGTGTGTATGTGATGTCACAGAATTTTTAAAAACTTTCCAATATTTTAAAAGATTATTTTTTCTCAAAATCCGAGTTTATAAATATAAATAACTACTGTTCCAATGTGATGTTTAGAATGCTAATTACATACAATTTTACGTTTATTAATCTGAATATTTATGAAGATTAAACGAATAACAAAAATCCGATCATTCCTTTACATTCAATTTACTGATCATCAAATTTGAAATAATAACCCAAATACTTGTTTATACTATTTAAGAGTGTAGAAGCATTCCAAACAATCGGGGAGAGCGGTTGGTCCGGTAGATAAGGGCTCGCAAACCGCGGATCCCGGCCAAAACATCAATGAAAATTTTTAAAAATTTCAAGTGATTCTACTGTAATCCCGCGTGGTTCGGAATTTATCTTCATAAATCCACGGTCGAGCGACCTCTCTGTGATATATGTGCAGTCGGTGCACGGCTTCGTGGACGGTTCTCATCGTGCGGATGGCGACCCTGTAGCCATGCACTGGCTGGTTCATTGCATCACAGTTAAGGGAGGTTGTCTGCTGAGCGAGACTGCATTGCCGCCCGAGGGGGTCAATCAAGGTACCGGTTGTATCGGCAAGGTTTTCTGCAGTTTCCCTTCACCCCCGGCGAATGCGATACAGTGTGGAAAAGTCGGCTGCAGCCGCACATGGGGGGAATGGAGGAGAGGAAATTGTTGGCAAGGAGTAGTTGAAAAAAGAGTGTGGATCCCCTAGCGAATTTTTTGACCAACTTGGCTGGTCGGTTTTGTACAAAAGTTGAGCAGTTACGGGGACGTTACGTTTTCACGTTGGTCGGAACGGCCAAGAAACCGTAGTGGGAACACAAATATTCTGACCAACCGTGAGGCCTGATTAAGCCCCCGTTAGATAGTCGTTCGGACCAGAAGATCGGAGTAAAAAAAAAAAAATTTGACTATCTTTGGACCCATCCAACTCATATGCAATCCAATTTGATATTATCAATTCATGGATCATGATCTGCTCCCAAAGACCATAATACGTTAACGCACTCCAACTTTCCAAACGCTTTGAGAGATGATCTTAACATTTTTTCATTAATCAACAAATCCAGGTTGGAATAACCGGTTGGTTACCTGTTCGGTTGGTCGTCACGACCAGGATGGCCTGGTTGCAACGACCAGCTGGCTTGGTCGTTTCGACCAGAGTGACTAGGCGGGAACAACTAGTTGACTACGTCCCACTCTGGCCAACACGACCGAAACATACTAGTCGGACCGACCAGGATAATGCATCCGCCCGATACAAATTTTCACTATTGACCACGAATAATTGGTCAGCTTTTGTACAAAAACGACCAGCTCAAATTCCGACCAGAAGGAACCAGTCACAAAATCCGCTAGGGAAAGTTATAAGGGATAGGACCCTGGGCTCTGGGAACAGCAATCGCTGGGGGCGATTGGCTAAAATCCCCAATAGTTATAGTCACAGCATTCCAAACGGTCCTAACAATAAAATAAAAACAAAGCGTCATACCCTTCGTTTATAGCTATCAAGCCAAAACTGTCTGAGGGGTAGATTGCAAAAAAACGAACAAATAACGATTCATTTATAGTTGGATTGTTTGCTAATTGGTCAATGTTTGTGACTTTTTCGTAAATCTTTTTCCTTTGTCTCTAATGATGAGCAATATAAACGAAAAACCACAATCGTTATTCCTTTCTTTCGTCTGCGGTGGGTGAATAATCTTCAGTCTACGTCGGACGTGTTTTTGCATTAATTTCCAAAGAAATTATTAAGATGGAGACTCGACGTTGAAAAATCATGCTAAATGTATAACATTTTTTTCTAAAAAAAAAATATAAAAAAAAACTTCGTATGAAAAATTGCGAACGAGCAAGAATTTTAAATGTTTTCCTTCAACCATATTGGAATAATTGTGAGTGAAGATTTTTTACCGCTAGAATAGAAAGGTTTTGATCAATCGTTCGTTCGTAATTTTTAATACATTTTTTTCCGTAAATATCGAAAAGTAGCGTAGAGTACTAGAAAATTTCCCTGAACTCGTGCAACCCGATCGATCCCAAAGTACAATATCTCAAACCGATGGGAAAGTGATAGAAAAATTGCTCAAACTCGACAGTCCTGCTCGTCGGTCTTCCTTAAGAAAGTAACAAAAATCATTTATCGAATTCCACGGCATATGATCGTGGAGAAAGTGTAGCGATACCGCGGGATAACAAAACGCGAAAAAAGGCAATATTCTGTTGTCGAAACATCACATCGCAAAAAATTCGTCTATTACACGATCGATCGGTTGTGGACGTTTTTGCAAATCGATCGGCGGATCTTCCGACTGTGCGTGTTGATCTCTCAACTCTTTCCAATGATTCAGGGCATCCACGTACTCGAGGGTTTTATCCAACTCGTTCAATTTCGTATAAACGTGCAAAAGACCTCGATAATCGTACTCCAATCCACTGTAGCTCTTTCCAAACAATTGTATGTCTGGCAAATGAAAAAAAAATATAATTATCATAATTTTAATTTTATTTTGGACCAACATTCATATATTTCTTGTGTCTTTTTTAAAGTATTTGAAATATTTACTTATCGCGATACTGCGTAAGTAGAGTTGTTCGGCGTCTCGATATCGTCCCATGTGAAAATTGTACAAAGATGCCAAATGACCTATGCTCAGTGCTATTTCATAATCATCCGGTCCAAGGATCTCTTTTTTTATTCCGATAGCCTTCAAGTGCATTATCTCCGCTTCCTACAATGATTAAAAAAAAAAAAAAACTCAATGTTACTTATTCATCATTTTTTCAATCTTAGGAATAGAACAGTATTCGACAATGAAGAATTTTTTTAATCATTAAAAAAATGTTGAGTTCCCCAATAAAGTGGGTAAAATTTCAAAATAGCGTGTGCAAGTGAATTCTTTACGAACGTGA
Organism: Campoplex capitator; assembly: GCA_037576405.1. Classification (NCBI taxonomy): domain Eukaryota; kingdom Metazoa; phylum Arthropoda; class Insecta; order Hymenoptera; family Ichneumonidae; genus Campoplex; species Campoplex capitator. The sequence goes on from JARBWI010000002.1 coordinate 8,012,491, forward strand.
TTTATTTGTTTCTCGAAACGATCACCGGAATACATGCTTACCTCAAACCTTCTCATACTTTGATAAAGACGACCAAGATTGCCATAATGTTTGGCTGTTTGTACATTTCTTTCGCCGAACGCTGTTTGCGCGAGTAAGAGAGCCGACAAATGTAGACCCTCAGATTTGAGCAATAAATTTTCTTCGTCCGACATTGGCGAATTGTCAAGAGCTATTTCTTCGAGAATGAGTGCTTTAACTCTCTTTGCACCGGCCAACATTAAATGTTCACTGGGCAAAAGCTTTTCCATTATTTCGATTGCTCGGCCTGCGTGATCACTGAGGGAATTTTCATTATAGTAATTAATAAGTCTCTTAATTATTTTGTAAAAAGGAGAAGAGATAAAATATATAAATAACGTCAAGAAATAAATTACCTAGATGCTTGAAACCTGCCAGAAGTATACTCATGGACGTAGAGAGCATAAGCCAAATTCTCATATGCTATGGCTACATGAAGATTTGTTTTGCCAAATATTGCTTTCCTTATGTCTAGCGCAGTCTGAAAGTTAAAAAAAAAAAAGATTGGTTCATATATCGATACACTTCTCGTGCTTATTCTACGAATTGAAGTGAACGTTTTCGTTGTAAGAAATGCGTCTCGCTAATAAGAATTCCGACCACAATTACAAATCAAATGAATTGCATGAAAAATGTTTTAACTTTACTCAACAAGTTTTTGAAACGTTAAAATAAGTTTTTCGAACAATAGCTCTACATTTCCAAAAGAATAGAATTCCCTGTACTATAGTATAAATTTATGAAAACCCTCCTTTAAGAACGAAATCTTCGTTAAATTGAAAAAAGTTATGAGGAGGTATTTCTTCTCGTTTTTTTGGTTCATTTACCGTGTAAACAGATACACTGTTGACGATACTGTCATAATTCAACAAATAAAATCCGTAGTCTATGAGAACATCGCAGTATTTCGGATGATCGGTATCGAAAACTTCACGAGCGAGATAAACAGCTTGTCTTATGAGCAAACCAGCTCGCTGGAATTCCCGTTTTACAACACAAGATTTAGCAGCTTGGCGTAGTACGTTTATAGTTATTCGCGCCGGTAAGGAGGGCACCAACTCTTTAAGAGCCGCCAGGCTCCACCTGATAACCAACAAAACAAAATGTGCGTAGAAAGTTTTTTGACATAAAAGAGATCATAACGTGTTTAATACAAACGAAAGAACTAACTTTTGCAATAATTCAAGCAATAACGAGTATCATTAGTAGCGATGATCATATCGATTCAAAATTGCTATGATAAAATTATGGGATAGCGTGAATTATAATTTAGAAAGTGTATACGCAATGGTTTGAAAATCAAAAAACTTTAAAGGGCAAAGACATATATGTTAATTTTTTCTATACATTCTGCGATCAACGACTGCAAGTAGTAAACTATTGTATTTATTCTTACTTGATCTTTTGAAAATGGATAATTTTTTTTCATATGTTAATACCTATATTTTATTCATCAAAGAAACCATCAAGTGTTAGTATAAAATACATAAAAAGTACTACAAAATTATTTAAGTCATCGATATAAGGAATATCAGATTTCATTGCTTTTTATTTAGTAACAATTCGCAACACAGGGGTAGTTCAAACCTCATACAACTTTCAAGTAACTATGGAAAAGTGTCCGCTCGGAGGGTTAAGTAATAGGAATACATTTAAGGAGAAAAATTTAAATATATATGTATATGAACGTGTCTTTGGTACCTGTATGATTTGTCGTATTCACTTCTTGTGAAAAAAAGTACGCTGAATTCCGCATAAAGCGCAGCGTGATTGGTATTTCCATACCCAGCAGCTTTTAATTTCTCAACTGTACAGAGTGCTAATTCGTGTGTTTCTGCTGCTCCTCTAAATGCACAATAAACCGCTTGTGCGTGCAGCAATCTACAAATTTATTAAATATTAAAAATCTTGTGAGATGTTATAGTAGAGATTACGGAACCACTTTTTTGTAATTAATTTTCAATTCCGATTAATGATCGACAGTTTTTTTTTTTTTCAAACTGTAATCAGTCGCGTCATGAGACTTTTTCTCACACTTATTAAAACGTTGTTAGGTCAAAAAATTCAAATAGTATGTACATTTGATATTTTTTCGGTCTTCACCAAATTTGTTCTACTATGTAATGAACGAAATAGAGATTCGTTTCCTCAATTTGGATTTTTCATCATTTTCAATTTATTTATTCATTCGAAGGAGTCAATAACTATTGCATCTATGGTTTTCAACAAACACACATGTTTCAAAACTACAATCTTTACGACGGAATCATTTTCAAGTTTTTATTCATCGAATTAAGCTGTTGAATGTATACCAGTGAGAAAATTTTCCATCACCCGAAAAATGTTCAAAGCGCAAAGTGCGCTAGGAGTAGCACAACCACTGACGGGTTGATACGCCGGATACTGCTAAGTTCTGCCATTATGTCAATTTGATAACAGTGAGGTCCATTTTTTACTGTAAATTGTGTAAAGCGTTTCCTTTTTTTAATAAAGGATGAAACTCCCAATCGCTTTCCTTGATAAATTACTTTTTTTAGATCAAAATAAAATTCCCCATTTTTTTGAATTTATTGTTTTTGAAATTCAAGTTCATTTCCAGTATCGGCCACTGAACCTCATTTTCTAGAATTATACTGAATTATTACAATGAATTGTTAAATGAGGGACTTGAAAAATAAGAAAAAGACCGTTTGGCAGTGTTCTTAGGAAGTAAACATAAATTGCTATGCTAATATGTAATCTCTTCTGAACCAAAGTTGAGCTCTCTTCGTGTAAACAACAAAATATACTTTACTTGTGACAGCAATCCAAAGTTCTGCACCAGGTTTCTGGATTGTCGCCGCCAGTGAGGCAGAGCTCTTTGCAGGCGAGCAAGACTCTCTCGCTTTCGCAATACCAACCGGCATCACTGAGAAATCCACCGAGTCTTAGACCCAGGTTAATAACGTTTTCATGAGCCGAAGGTTTCTTTCTGGCAGCCAAACAGTAAAGAGAATAGCCTATGGCCAATTCGGTACCAATTTTAGTCCCATGATCCATTAGTGCCTAAACCGTATGGAAATCATTGTTCAATCCATACAAATATTTTCACAAGTAATCGAAAATCAGTAGAAAAAAAACTTTGAATACTTTACCTGAAACATTTGTAACAAATGAATTCGTCGATTGCGGACCTTTAACATTCGAGAAAACGTATGAAGTTCGCTCAATTCTCCTGTGAGCAAGCACAAGCGTTTGTCTTTGTAGAGCTAAAAAAAAAATTTCAAGTTTTTTCTTTTTAATGCTGTTACTATGACGTAAATTTCATTACAAAATTCACGATGAAATTGTATTTGTTAGAATAACTAAAATTCTAAACTAATATAAATATAATTTATTCTATTAATTATATTATAATATAAATATTTTAAAAAATATAAAAAATAAAATAAGATAATAAACTAAAGAAAAAATAAGATAAAAAAGCTTTTCAGTTTTGGAGATATAATAGAATGTGTGCGTGTGTGTGTGTGTATCTGTAATCATTGTGATCACCGAAGCTCTAAACGTTATTGAAACCTTATTTTCAATGCATTATAAGGTTTTACATTCTTATGCGAGATAAAAACTAACACTATGAGGATATTTTATAAGTTTTCATACATCAATCTGAAGTTGACTTTTAATCATAGGAGAATAAGGCTAATACCATGGTACTGTCATTTTTTTATCACAAGATTTTACACATATTTTCTCTTCTATATAAAGTTCAAGATTGACGCATGAAATTGCAGTCTTGTCACCAATTTTGGCTATTCTGAGATAGTTTCTTATGATATTGAACGTAGCTTGTTTCTCGAGTTAGATTTAAAGCAAAATAATGTCTTTTTGTTCTGTCAATCTCCAAATGTCACAATGACAGCTGGTCCTCAAAAATATCTAGGTACAACAACTCAAAATCGTTCCTGACAATTAAAGGATTGAAAAGAACAATAGCGACCTATGACTACTCTTGATAACTCTTGAAATAAGGAAAATTTTTTTTCAATATAAGAAAATAATAGATAATAATTTTTTAATTATTCATTCCAAAGGTTTCACTATTATCAATGGTACAATAGTATTTTGCATGCTAAAATTTTACATTTTTCATACAGTTTGTGAATTGGTATTTTGTAGTATAGTGCTGTGCCAAACATCGAAATAGTAAGCGATGCGATTGAAAAATATTATACTAAACAAGTGCATTTAATTGCATTTAAACTACATTTCAATTTCTTCCTAACAATTATTAATTTCCTAGTGGCTAGTTATTATTCTGTATTTTCACGATAATTTTCAAAGTATAATTCATTTTGTATAACATAATAAAAGAATAATGTACGACGATCAAAATGGTGATAGCGGAGTCATAAATTGAGGAGAAAGTGAAGTAGTATAGGAAAAAAAGGAATACAGAGAGTAAAGAATTAGAAAAAGTTGGCAAAAGAATGACAATAATCAGGTGGGAAATGGTGACGCATACAATATTAAGAGTTATTGGCAAGGAACTTCTTTTTTTTTTTCAACGGAATTCAAAACTTTGTGAGGCATGTATATACATATAAATATATAGATGTATACACGAGTGTTTGTATAATGAACAGCGAGTATAAGCGTTGCGAGCTTACTCGAGGGAAGATAACAAGGCCAAGTCGTTCGAGATAAGAGACAATCGCAAAGCACAAAAGTGGAAAAAATTGAATAATAAAGAACGTATAGATTTTTTTTTTTCTCGTTATTGTCGTACGGAGAGAAAGACAGGGACAAAGAGAGAGAGAGAGAGAGAGAGTGTGTGTGTGTGAGAGCGAGAGGGAGAAAGAGAGAAAATGGGAAAAATATATAGATAGGAATACGAAAAGACGAATATGACGACAGACGGGTCACAAGTTTTGACACTTACCTGATAATACACATCGAATAATATCTTTTCCGGTAAATCAACGATGTGCCTTTTGGATAAAAAAAATCCGTCAGCCATTGCTTTTACACCGAGCTCGTAGAGAGTTTTGGTCGAAAAGACCCGTGATTCGCGTCCTTCGGCCATTTTCCTCGAGGGGCCCTCTACGATGTTCAATCCAGACGATTTTACTGTCAGCACTCAGAGGCACAAGCACCGTGGTGTTCACTCGTCGACGACACACGCTCTTATGTTCGTGCGCAGGTCTCTTTTTATTTCGCAGAGATACCTATCACCACCACTACGCACACATATGAACTCGTATTTCCCCGCTCTCTCGTCGCTTTGTCTGCTAGTCCTGCTTGACAGCTAGCTTTCCGTTCATCCGTTCTTCTATTCCTTTTTTTCGTTCTCTTCCTTTTTTTTCTTCAGAGCTTTATATTTTGTGTTGACTCTTCGCTACGTTCGCTACCATATACTCATGCACAAACAGCTGATCTCTCACGCTTTTCACCGTGAGTCATAAAGTTAGCCGAGCAAACTTTGAATTTTTCACTTTTTTATAATAATTATTGCGAGGTGGTCGCTGGTAGCGTAATTGGAACACTTGGTAATTCATTCATTGAAAAATATAAATTACCAAATGTTTTAATTACGCTATCAGCGACCACCTCGCAATATTTATTATAAAAAAATGAAAAATTCAAAGTTGCTTGGCTTACTTTATGACAGTTTAGTATTGTCGTGCAATACCCGTCGCAATAGCACAACCGTCGAACGGTTCATCGCTGTATATCACTGAAACGCGTATCCCGTCACCAACTTTTTTTACGTAACAAAATGGAAAGTTAAACAATATATGTTTCTCATCGTGAAAATAAGGCTCTCTTATCTATCAATGCTTATCGCGGAGACCTGCGTTGAGAAGCTATAATTTCATCGTTCTATTATTCTGACACACAATAAAATACTAATGTATTGTTTCGCGCTCAGTGTCGAAAAAAATTATGGACTTGTACACACGCTGCATGCATTATATATAGATATACAAAATCATATCACGCACGAAAACAAGCGTCGTGTGTGACGCGGGCATTAGTGGCTGATAAATGACCTCGCTTTGACTAGGCTATGGAAAATATGTAAGATTTCATAATTTGGAAAAAATTGGCTGATGATACACGAAATGATTTTTCATATTTTCCTGATATGAACCGGCATCCGACAAACCTTTTATTCAAAAAATTCGTAACCGACAAACGATTACACTTCGATTAGGCTTTTGAAAATTTACGATATCTCAGAATTGAAAAAAAGTCGGCCAACTTTACACAGATATTTGTTTTTAATTTTACCAATTAACTAATTAAGTCGTCGATTTTGATCCGAGACAATTACCGACAAGAGCTCGACAAAACGAGTTACATTTCGAAAAATCCAAAATCAGTCAGCCAAGTTCACAGAGGTCCTGTGCTTCCACGCATCGATACATCGTTGCGTGCTCTATAGCCGGAAAGTGAAACTAACTTTTCTGTGCCAAAAGCTAACATGGGCCCTGTTGTTCCATGTATAATCTATGTTCTCTGATATGACCACATGGTGGCTGCGTTATACTGTGTTTTGGAGTATAAAAATTCGTAATTGAAACGATATATTTTTATTTACGATTAATAACAATATTACTGATAACAGTTCGTTACTATTTTCCAATCAATACTAAAATGGTGAGTGTTAAATACGTTGTTATTCAGCGAAAAAAGGCATTTTGATGGCACAGATTTCAATCATAAGCCACAAAACTTATTCCCGGTCCTCAAGGTTGAAAATTGACAAATTTCACTATTTTTACGCTTTGCAAAACGTTTTACTGAATAAAGTACAAAAAAAAGTCTGGAATTTCATGGTTTTAGCATTTACAATTATTTTTTTTTTAATTCTACTTCTAATAGTCATGTATAAAAAATAGAATAAACTTAGTCAACAAAGCAACCTACTTGTTATCATAGCTATTTTGTTTAAGGAGATTCATCTGGTAATCGAATTAACAAACAGATATTGATAAAAAAAAAAAAGAATTGAATGCAGTTTTCAAAATCAACAAAATCAGTGGTCAAAATTTCAAGCCCTCAGGATACTCTGTTCGAGAGAAATAAATATAAACAGATTTTCCAATTTAACCCGGTCCTTCATGTGTTTCTGTAGTTTTCCTGTGTGTAAACATGAAAATCGTATGCATTGACAAGCCAAAGAATTTTTTTATGATTTTGTATAATCCATTCGATACTTATGAGATTTGGAATGAATTAATTTATTTCAAAGAAGAATGTTAAACTTTCGAGGTTAAACACACTGAGCCAGCTATGCTCCTTGTGACAGTTTTTCGTTTTGACTTGCTCGGTACCAGTTGAACTTGACCTAGCAGCAGTAGTTGCACCAGGAAACAGATTTCCAAAATTTTTATTAAAACGATAACGTCTCAGAAAATTCAAATGGCATAAACATTAAAAATTTTTTTCATCTTTGCTAAATTTATCCTTCTGTACGATAGACAAAACATAAATTTTTTCTTCAACTTTAATTTTTTATTCATTTATTCATTCGGAGTATCAATAACCGTTGCATTCATGGTTTTCAACAAATACACTTGTTTCAAAATCACAATCACTACAATGGTATTATTTTCAACTTTCAACGTTAAAAAAATCAAGTTTAATGCAGAGAAAATCTCTGATTACAGATGAGATATTTAGAGTCGAAGTAGCACAACCGCCGCCGGTGTAAAAAAAAAAAAAATCTCAAGACAAAGACGAGTTAATTGAATCTCCAGAACAAATTTCGTTCGAATCAGTCATTATAGTTTTTGAGATTGGTGGCCATTGTTTGAAAAAACATTGCTTTAAGAAACACACATTATAGAAACTTCCAACTCAAATGAACCATTGAAAAGTTTTTTTTAATCATTAGATTCTTATCATCAAATTAACAGAATGGTTTCCTTTAATTTAATTTGGAACGACATTTGATCTCTATATTTTGCGTATGATTTTTTTCAAACTTGAAGTAAATTAAAGAAAGTCACGATTTCTTAACAAATACTCATTAATGTTATTTATTGTTGTAATTATTGAATAATAGTTATTGTACGTGTTGCAGCCAAAAGGAAAGAGCAAAAAATTTATCGAAAAAAAGAATTCGGTAACGTTTCATCTGGTACATCGCTCGCAGCAAGATCCTCTAGCCGCGGATGAAACTGCACCACAAAGAGTGCTTGTACCCGTCGATGATGCTCAGCAGCACAAGCAAGAAAAGAAAGCGGTGGATCTGAAAAAGCGTAAAGAGGAACAACAAAAATATGGAATATTTTTCGACGACGAATACGATTATTTACAACATCTCAAAGATGTCAACTCTCTACCTGTTCAATGGGAAAGAGTCGAGAATGCAAATCATAAAGAAAAAGAGAAAGAAACTTCTAAAATTAATCTGCCCTCATCGGTATTTGCTTCCGAAGTCGAGGAAGCAGTGGGATTGCTGAATAAAGCAGCTCCTGTTTCTGGTCCAAGATTGGATTATGATCCGGACATTGTCGCGGCTATGGACGACGACTTTGATTACGATGATCCTGATAATATGCTCGAGGACAATTTCTTTGAATTAGCCAACGCCGATCAAGTTTCGTTCAATGAGGAGGATGAATACGGTAAAATATGAAAATCAAAATCAAGAAATTATCATCGATGCTCTTGTTCCAGTTGTTTAATAACGAGGAAGTTTGTATCCTTACTGCAACTAATAATTCTTCCTGAATCAATACGTTCAGTCAATAATTCTTTTTTGTTATTCAGTCCAGTCAAATTTGAAGAAAATTGAACAAGCTTTTTTGGTATGCAGTAACAAAATTGCGAAAAAAATCATACGATTTCGTTAAGTATGGGGATTTACTAGAGTAAAAAATTGCATGCTCGTGAAAATTTTCATAATGATGCAGATGGAAAGTTGATGAGAACAAGTTTCCAAGTGCTCGAGAGACTGCGATTTTGCAATCTCAAATACGAGTAATCCAAAGAATGGCATTGAAAAGCGTTTTTTTCCGAAAGTTTTTTTACTCATTTAAAAAAATTTTTTTACTCAATTACTCAATTACTCAAAAAAAGAAAACTCAATTTGATGAAAATTCGTCACAATAATTGACTCTTAAATATTTTTTTATTTCTCGATAACCATAATTACAACGATGATTGGCGCAACAAAAAATGAACAATGGAAATAATAAATAAATAAAAAAAATACATTTGAAGATCGAACAATGCTCGATTGTTTCTGACATTTGAAATTCTTGAGTGATGTTAATTGAGTGAATTTAATAGAAGTGTAAGAAAAAGTTTCACAGGCCGAACGTTAACAGATTATACACTGTCCCCATTATTTTTGCAGTCTCCGTTCATATACCTCTATGGTTGGAAAAAAAAAGACAGATTTCGTTGACTTTCACTGTCCCGAATTTGAACATTACAAGAAATACGTTTTTTCGGCGCGACTTGAATAAGTAGTTGTCAATTGAATGAATGCGGAGTTAAAATTTAAAGCCGAAGAGTTGTAAATGGTAAACCTTAGCCAGAAAATAATGATAAAAAGTAATAACTGTATATGAAAATTTTTTTTTTTTCCGAAATTTTTTTTCCCGCAAAGTAAATTCAATGTTTTGTTGTTCATATAAAAATCAAGAGTAAATTCATTGTTTAGATTCCGAATTGGACGAGGAGGAAAACGCATCTGACGTTTCGTCGGGAAACATGGCCGTTTCGGATGAAGAAAGAGACGAAGTTTGCAGTTTAAATGGTCCTCAATACTCTTTCAGAGACGAAGAGACCAAATCACGTTTTACAGAATATTCCATGAGCAGTAGCGTGATAAAGAGGAACAATCAATTAACCCTTCTAGATGATAAATTTGAAAGGGTCGGTAGACAAGTGACGACTGCTTCTATGTGAAAACACGTTACAAAAATTAATAATCATTTATTTCCAGTTGTACGCTGGATACGATGAGAACGAAATTGGACCTCTCGATTGTGAGGAAATCGAGGGATACGTTGCTCCAGATTCAGAAATAATGTTACAGTACGCACAGGAATTCGAGAATCAACAGAAAGAGGCGGTAACTATATCCTTAATTAAACTTCGCGCGAAAATTGATTTAATTTTTAAATATTCAATCCAACTATTTTTTAGACGGTGCAATCATATTCAAAACAATTTATTTAAACTGAAATCGTTTGTTCGTAAGAATTTGGTCTGTTTCACTTCGATATCTAGGCCGACGAAATAATTCATATTTTATAGGAGTTTAAAGATACTTGAAAAATATTAAAATAAATGATTATTCCTCCGTCGTCCCGAGAAATCATCAAAGGCACAAGTAGAAATTTCCGATCGAGAATTTCTTTTAGATTTATCATTTTGCGAAGAAATATATCGAATAAAAGCGCCATGAATTCCTGGACCCTAAAAAGTAATATAGAATTTTCAGAAATTCCTTCAACTCGAAAAAATGAGTAAAGAAAAATGAATCCGCTGGCGCGAAGCGTTGCATCCATCACTAAAATAACACGTTGATTATACTCGAGAATAAAATAAAACTTACATACACAAGCATTCACACTTAAAGGTCGTATGAAATGTTTCAGACTGAAAACGTAGCAAAATTGATGAAAGATAGATTGAAAATAATTGAAAAGGAAGAATCAAGTTCTGACGACGAGGACAAACTGGAAAAGCTCTGCGTTGATCCGCGGGAAAGAGAAAAATGGGATTGCGAAAGCATATTGAGCACATTCAGCACTATTTATAACCATCCACAGATTATATCCGAACCGAAGGTACGTATTGTAGAGTTGAATTTCGTTTAGTTGTATCACAACAGAATTCAAATTTCTCTCAATCAAAAATTGGTGATTGAAAAAAAAAGTTGTTAGGTACCAATAATACATGCCAACTTTGCTTTTATAAATGTATTCCAGCACTCAGTTTTATCACTTTGATTATAAACTATTTCATCGTTTTCGCGGTTACAGAATTATAGAATTATGTACTGAGAAATGTTGTTGGTTCAGATAGAGCAAATTTTTTTTTTAGGGTCTCGGAAAGATCAGAATAAACCCTCGCACCGGAATACCCCTAGACGTACTCAACAATCAGCCAGGGAAGTTGACTGCAAAAAGCTTGGCCCAATTGGATCGACAGAACAACCTTGTGAAGCCTCAAGGTGCACAGTCGATAGCGGAAACGATGAAGTCAACTTTGAGCGTGTTGAGCGTACGGCCAAAGGACGAAACACCAGACGAACGAAAAGAACGGAAAAAAGCACTGAAAAATTACAGAAAAGAAAGAAGAGTCGAGCGTAAAGCTAATATCGAAGCATTCAAAGAAGAAAAAAAGAGACAAGAAAAAATTATATTGAATAATACACAAAATATTCAGGGCAACCGTATTGTATAAAGCTAGATAATATATTAATTTATCGTCGAATTATCTTTGCAGGTCATTTCTCCACACTTATGTATGTAAAAAATCATTCTTATTCATAAATCGTTAATCTTGTAATATTGTATCTCTCAACATAATGTCTTAGACTTGCTGTCTTCTAATACAAAAAAAAAGGAGAAAAGTTTGAGTCACACTTGTGCACAGGTCATTCTGAACCATTCGTAAGGAAATTCCTTATAATTATATGTATAAATTTGCATAAAAGTTGCGAAAATTATCCAAGTTGGATTTGCTGGGAAGTAACCGATTGAACGAACCAGAATTTGCGTGTCGACATTCGAATTGAGGGTTTGGACAGCCATTTGTTTGGGGGCTACAAATTGTGTGCCAGTACTCGAACTGAGGGTCCCGGGCCCTTCACTTCGGATGCCCAAACAGAAATTCTGGGTAAAAAAATTTGGGTTTCGACGCCCTTGATCGGCGTCTGTGCGAATTCTGGCTGCAATGAATGTGGGCGGACAGGGTTCTTACGCACCTGGAAAATTTGAAAATTTTCAAGAATTTTTCCAGGATTCATTTTTGCAAGAATTACGAAAAATTTGAGCGAATAAAAAAAAAAAGCGAAAAGTACATCAAATATCATTGAACATTAGTAGTATTTAAGGAGGGTGGTGACCAAAGTTAAAATGTTAAGAAATTGATCAAATTTGGTGATAATGTTCTTCAACATCAAGTACGAATACACAATTTTTTTCAAAATTTTATTCTACTCAGTTATCGAGTAACGCATTAAAGCAGATTTCTTATGCCCGGAATGTATACCTATATATATGGAAACGCTATGCTTATACACGTGAACTTTAGTGTTCAATTACTCGATAACTGTGTAGAAGAAAAATCTTAAAAAAATTGTATTGTCAAATTTGGCACTAAAGAATATGTTCACCAAATTTTATAAAATTCTGAACTTTTTGAAATTTTCGTGTAGTAAATTCGTGAAGAAGATAGAAATTCGTGCAGTCTGCATTAAAAATACTGTGGCGTGCAGTCACCGTGCCGTTACTGGATACCGCAAACTAGCCATCAGGAAAGGCAACGTGCATTGGAATCGGTTAAAAATTACGGATTATTCTTTAACAAATTCCAATGAAATAGTGTCATCATGTAATCTGCATTTATCGGTTGATGGTTTTGCAAATCTATCGGCCTAATATTTTTCTAGGTTGATAAGATATGTTGTAATACACAACCACTAAAATTACGTTTTTACGTATACAATTGAAATAAAAATTGGACAAACTTCTTACACAATAACGACTTTTTTTTAAAACGAAAAATTTTCATCCAGTCGTTCTAAGAATTTTCTAGCAAATATTACAATTTGGTGGATCATTTTGGCTCTTGATTTTATTTGTCCGCAAAAAATTCGAGTCATTTTTTTTACTCTGCGAACAGCAATTAAACTGTGGCGCGTTGCACGCTATTTGCTGACGAATCAGGGATTCAATAAGTGCTTTGCTCACGTGAGACGTACAGCAGCGCCAGCGGAAGAAAAAGCAAATTGTCTTTCAGTCATATGATCGATTCGTGACTGTTGGCTCAGATCGCCGTTCCCTCAGTTCATTGTAAAGATGGCTAGCCAAACGCAGGGTATTCAGCAGCTTTTGGCAGCGGAAAAACGGGCTGCCGAGAAAGTATTGGAAGCAAGAAAACGTGAGTAACATTCACCTTAAAATAATCAAGAGCTAATTTTATAAACTCACCGATCGTTTGATCAATTTTTCACTGTTATCGTTTTCGCTTGACCCCTTTTTTATTCTTCGTATGGGTGTAACCTTATCGTTAACATTGTAGCTCGTGACTTCCCGACGATTAATGTGAGACGTTGAAAGTAACGATCTACACAGAAATTTCATAGTTTCTAATCATTTATTTCCCCAATCGTTATCCACAATCTTTATAAACCGTAGGATGAAGGATAATGAAAAATAAAAGAACTGAGTGTTATTATAATTCTAAAAACTCCATGCCCAAATTTTGCTGTGTGTCAATAAATTTTAATAAACGCGACGAATATTTTCGCGATCTGAAAATCTCGTATTCTAGGGAGTATATATATATATGAATGATCATGATATTTAAATATTCTATGTACCTATGTTTATATATGCGGGATATTTATAGCCTTGAAGCAAATATTCACCCAACAGATAATTTGAGTTTTAAAAAAAGGGTTTTCCCGAAATCACGTGACGTCTGCAGTGAATATGTTTTGTACATAGATATGAATATGATTTGTAGCACTGAGAGCATTTCTTTTATACAACAGTTTAATGCCATGAGAGAAAAGATTGCAATACACCGTACTTTGATTTTATGTTTTTTTAAGTATAATCTTAATGAAAAGTGTCGGTAACCGAATAAAAAAATTTATAGGCAAAGCCAAGAGATTGAAGAAAGCCAAAGAAGAGGCTCAGGAAGAGATCGAGCGATACCGTCAGGATCGTGAAAAACAATTTCGAGAATTCGAGGCTAAGGTAATTTTTGTCAAAACATTGAATTTATGACAGTTCATTCTTCTTCTTTCATCTTTAGATTCATATATATATAGAAAAGAAAGCATCTTTTCTATATGTATGAATCTGTTTGCTAAAAAATGTTTGTCCGTTTATCAATCCAAAACCACTAAACCGATTACGATGAATCTTTCGAGAGATTAAAAATCATGATCCACAATGTGTTTGTGGTTTTAAGAAACTTCCATATCTTGATTTTTTCAGAAATGCAAAAAAAAGCTAGTCTGCTAGATGCCGCCGGCGAAGCCCGCAGGCACAGCTAGTTATTCATAAATTTCGAAAATATACATCGTCCAAAAAGCACAGATAATTCATTTCTCAAGTTTTTTATTCTTGTCAGCATTGAGAAAAGCTTTTTTGAACAGTCAAAGTGCATGTTTGGATGCTTAAAAAGTTCTGCAGTAAGAAAGCATAATCAAGATTTCATTCTCAATCGATTGTATTTCACTCAGACAGAATTTTTGTTCATCCAATTTGAATCACAAAATGTTGTCATGATTGATGCGATCTCAAAAGTCTTGTCTATTGGTCAAAAAAAAAAACAAAATTGACCTAATTTTGCTGAAACAATAACTTTTGCAAATTAGCTGAGTCGCACAGACCCTATGTGTTCACGTAAGCTCTGTATAGTGTGTTTACTCTGAGAATTGATAAACCATTTTTTTGACTGGGTACAGTTAATCTTCAGGCGGCCGGCTTATGGTGTATGCAGTGTATGGTAAATGGAGGTGATGCCGATCGGCATCATCCCAGCCGCCTAGAGGTTAATTGTATTTTTCTACTCCCCCCTATTGCATTGAAAATATTTGATTTCCAAATAATGAATAAGCGATATTCTTTTTTTATTTATTCAATCATTTTTCATTCATTTGATTCTACAAATGTTTTTCATCTCAATCTTCATAGTAGAGCTATCGCATACAAATAGTTTTAGAATCCCAAACGTACTTTTTTCCTTGACCGATAATTTTCAATACATTGTAATATATCCAAATATTCAAGAATTTTTGTGTAAATTTCAAGATTGACTAACAAAAATAAATAAGCACCGCATATTTTTTTAAAGCGATAATAAAAAATGTTGCCCCAATCTTTGATACTTCATAGAGACTAAGAATATCTGATCTATGAAAAAATAAGAATATGAATGTTGGTCGAATTATTCTTTTGAAGTACTGAAAGAAAGATTTTTAAAAAATTGTTCAGCACATGGGCTCGAAGGAAGATGTGGCTGCACGCATCGACGCTGACACCAGGGTCAAAATCGAAGAAATGAATCAAGCGGTAGCTGTGCACAAAGACCCGGTAAGGAGAAGAAAAAAACGATGAATTTGTCCAGTAACCAAATGTTACAATAATTGATCAAGTTGATTGACTCGCAATAACGATTATTTGTTCAGGTAATGCACAAAATATTGGAGCTCGTGTATGACATAAAGCCAGAGCTGCACGTGAACTACCGTATCGAAGCCTAAGCAACGAGAAGCCTCTCGCAAAGAAAAAAAAAAAAAATATTATAAATACTATATCATACATATAAACTTACGTGTACATTAAAATATTATTTCCTCCACACACATATATATAAATATATATATATGTATGTATATCTTACAAATTATATACGTTGTCGTTGAAAACAAAGGAAAATAGAAAAGCACAGTGGAGTTTGACATTCTAAGGGGAAAAGATCACCGATGCAAGTTTAGGATTGATCTTAGACGGTGATACTCGAACTTCGATAAGAAAAATATTCCACCAACACAGTCATGAACGACAATAAATATTCGTATTAAATGAAAAATGCGTGCACAGCATCGTTAATCGCATCGGAAAGTTTGGGAATTGCTGCAGCTGATGCAGCTGGCTCTTATCGAGAAAAAAAAATAAATATGGAAAATAAACGTACAGAATGGTATTATATATAAATATATACATATATGTTTATATTATATTATATGTTTGAAAGGAAGTAAGGAAAAAAATAGTGCGTAGTCGTTTCGATCTGCCAAGGCCTAGGCACGTTGAAAACGATTCGCAATATCTTACGTTTAAATAAATATATACATATATATCTTCTAGGGTGGTGGTTATATATCTATATATATACATATTTAGATAAATGTTAGTAGATCTCATTCCATATTTCTGTTACCACGAGGACTAACCCAACAAATTGTATAAAATTTTGTTTTCACTTCGCGTTTGTACAACCTCTCGGGGTTCCCGGAAAAAGCTCCCGAATTCTTGGAAACCTCGCGACGATGTCGAACCAAAATGCCTCCCCCCCCCCCCCCCCCTCTATCTTAAATATCTCAAATTTTATTTCTATTTGCTTGTTTGTTTGTTTGTTTTTTCGAGCTATTCATGAACTTGAGAAATTTATCAGTAGCTCTACCTCACACGTGTACACTTTGTCTCTGTAAGCTGGTTGGCTATCTGTACAGTATTAGTGTTCCAAAATAAAAAAAAAAGATTTAAAAAATGACAAGAACACAAGGTAGAAATATATTTTTATTTTCTCTCCCTCGAGTAAGTATCGCAGATCAATGATTTCATTAAGCAACGATAATATGCTTCACAGATATGTGAAGTTGCTGCGATATGTGATGATACCTTTTATTTATTTATTTTTCTATCGCTTAAGCGTCTGCAGTAATGATAGTTCAACAGAATATTACGTCATTGGAATACGTTTTGTTTATACAGGTCTTGTCAACATGGATCTGATGAAAACTTCAAACCAGCACAGTTTCAGACCGACACCGATGGCCGTAACGCGTGTGCCTTGTTTGGGCAGTTTCTGTTGCAGAAGCGAAAAAATAATATAGAAAATTAGAATTTCTATCAATCAATGCCTTTAATAGAGAAAAAGTAATTATCGACAATGATTATATTGTTCCTTCTATTTTTGAGTAATATCCAACTAGATTGTTGATTGAAGGCAATGCACTTGAAAAAATCATTGTCAGAAATAAACAGTAAGGCTGTAAATAGGGATTTTTTTTTTTTATTTCGAGTCATAGGCTCAAAGATTTTGTTCCATTGATATGTTTCTCAAGTCTTTGTTGTAGAAATACTCATAAAAATACACCGTAGAGAAAAAAAAACAAATCGATTTGACTTTCCTCATGCGAAATTCCGAGAACCATGAATATTATGCTGCAAAATTATTATTATTTGTTTATAGATGCTGCAGCGTTTTGGGGCTAATTATTAAAAAGATAGTTTTCAAAGAGCAAAGGCAAAAGACGTGCAGCGTATGTACACTCGTCGTTATTCTATTATTTCTAATGCGGATGGTATAACTAAATTTCCACGAATGTTTTTGTTCTTATTTTCTTTTTTATCGTTAGATTTCAAAGAAAGTTACCTCCTCTTTTTTACTTCCATCTGGTTGACTCCTCGCCCTGCTTGCATTTGCCGTGGGCAAAGGGGAACTGCAGAAAATCTTACTGACAACGCCGCCTGTGCCATCGATCTCATTCAACGACAATCAAAGTTTGAACTCAGTTTATCCCACGACAAACTTATGTTTTAAAAATTCAATTGAATTGAAACTGCGTCGAAAAAAAACTGCCATTAAAGACATCACCTCAATTGATGCATTGAGCCAATCAGTGTGAATACAGGGGTAGCGGGCTACCATCCTCATGATGAAGACCGTTCAGGGTAACCAACCAGAGTCGTACACTGGCCGCTTCGGAAATGTATGATAGTGAAGTCCAAAACATTCGGGATTGCAGAAGGAAGATTTGAATATTTTTTGAATTTTTCTTTGGTGTTGTCGCAGGATTTCGAACTTGGGATGAAAGGCAGATGAGTTTCTGATGGTGCTGACCAACTGAAATTGAGGAAATGTATAGTAAACTGCATCGACATCGGTTGGGTTACCCACTGTTTGCTTAGGCCCTGGCGCGAATGTCCCTAATGGATCAGCGAGACCCTGAAAGAAGAGTGTCTATTGGGACTCGGGAATCCCAAAAAATGGGACTTCTTTTCCCTCGCTCGGTGTGAATTGAACGTGACGTCATGAGTCCCGGCTTGGGACTTTTTTCAGGGACTCGGAATGAATCCAATTTTGAGACAGCGAGTACAAATTTGGGATTTTTCGTGATGAGCAACCGGAATGAGTGATTCCTCATTTGGATTCTCTAAAAGATCATCTTTTCAGACGGTTCTTGACTCGGCAGAGGCATTATATATATGCCCACCGAGCGAATGGTGCGTTCTCGAGAAAACGCTTGACTCTGCACTCTGCTGTGACTGGAAGTTGAAACAAAGCAAAAGTCCCAAATGGGGGCTCAGAGTCCATAAATGACATTGTCTTTATAAAATTTCATCGTTCAAAAAAATCTCCATTTGGGACTCCAAGTTTCCGTTTAGGACTCTACTCATAACGTCACGTCCACTTCACATCGAGCGGAAGAAAAAACAATCTATTTGGGACTCAATTTGGGCCTCATTTGTCCACTTGGAGTCATGTGTCCTAATTGGGACTTTTTTGATTCTTTTTGAGACTCGCTGATCTATGAGGGGTGATATGACAGTGTGACCAGGATCAGAAACACGGTAAGGAGTGACTCGGGTTTAAGGTGATGGGGCGGATGCGTAAAAATCCTCAATGTTATACGCAGCAATAAGAAAGTACTTTATCGAAAGGAAATTGCTACGAAAAAAGTGTATGAACGTTTTTCTTGGTTACAACACACATATACACATTTCAATGAAGGATTACCGTTTGGAAAAATGATGATCATGAAAACAACTCGACTGATTTGCTCAAAATTTCTTTTGGCCTTGAATATTGTACTCAATTTTGATTTTGATGATGCTTCGAAAATCGCAGTTTTTTTCGTTTAAAAGTTCGTTAGATTAATAGAAAATCTATCGTTTTGAAATTCTATTTTTTAATTTAAAAAAAAAATGAGTTCCGTTACAATACTGCATCACGGTGTATATATATGTTTATGAAAGAAATTGTAAATGTTTTTTAAAATATTAATTTTTGACGACGAAAAAATTTCATCCAATTACTTAGAGTTACAAAATACCCTTCTACGTGTATCGACCCCTTAATGATATGCACGACTAAAAGAAATTATGTTCCGACGATGTGCGTCTAAAGAACCAATGCGGTTGCGTAACAATTTCCTTCAAAAGAGAATGGCCTTCGGAGATTTTCGGGTTCTGACGGCTTTCCTTCTGTATCCGTATAAAATAGCACATAATTTGTTTGATCTAGCAGGCTGTGAAACGTCGTTGCCCACGTGAGACTTTGCCAAGTCAGTGAGATTTTAGTGGGAGGTGGAAGAGGCACGATCAGCTGTGGACGGTGAGATTTAAAATTGCTGTTTTCCTAGTGGCAAAGTGCGGAGGAATTTAAGCAGCTAATTATTTTCCAAGTTCGAAGCACACTCTCTAGATCGAAAACTATATGAAAAATAGAAGCGTACAATTTCGATGAAAAAAAATCCCAGCCCGTGAAAAAAAAAAAGTTGTCTGCCGCACGAATTCATGTGGATACGAAAAAATATATAAACAACGTTTAGTATCAGGGTGGAAGAAAGAAAGAGAAGAAGAGAAACATGCGCGAAAGAAGTTCACGACTGACGACTGTTGGAAGGGGCAAGCGGTGTATGGCTGCTGCCTAGCGCGCTGAGCAGGTGGAAGGGGTAGGAATCGGGGTGGGGGTAACCGAGACAATCAGCTGTGCGGGCACCGAGGCCGCAGAAGCGGCTTGCTACTCGCAGTCAGCGGCTGCTCGTCTTAATTTCGTGATAACTCGTGTACGCGTGTGTTTTTTTTTTTTTTTTTCTCATTTGTCTCCAAATTCCATACCGCTACGTGTCATTATTTTTCTTCATTTTATAACCAAAAGGATTATTTCGATTGTTTTACTTCACGACGCATTGAAATACGATAATATATTGTGGTTTTGTGAGTGAGTGATTAAGATTGGGAACAAAACGTGGGGAGTGTGTGCGGAAGTGAGGAAATGGAAGCTGACGAGACGCGTTCGTTCTTATTGTCGTATGATTATAAAATCGGTATACTCGGCGACGTTTTTGAGACAGTTTCGGAAAAAATAGTGACAAATTACTATTTTATGGTGTACATTTTTTAAGGTGTTATGAAAAAAAGAGAAAACTTTAATAGCGGACGCTGAACAACCGCGAATCCGGAGTATTTAATAAAAAAAATATATATATATAAATACCATACTCATTTTTTATACATAATATAAACGAGAAATTCTTTCAAACGCAATCTACCCAAGTAATGAAATAAAAGTTTGTTTTTCTTTCGATTAATCTGTCGTTTCTTCCAGTGAAAATATTTTCTCTCTCCCTGTTCCAACTTGAATTTCAAATTTTACGGCTATGAAAGGTGCTAAATAAGTGTTTTTCTCGTCTTTTACGGTGTGTGACAAACGTGCAACGATGACGACGTAATACCGGTGACGTTTTTTTCCCCTTTTTCTTTGTTTCGTTTCTTCTTTTCTCTTTGTTTTTATTTTATTTTATTACGCCGTGACGCTACACCGGGCGAACGCGAGACCACATTTGTGTACTGGAATTAACGATAAGAGGATAAACATGTGGTGTCTCGTGAGTCAGGCCAACTCAGTGATTCTCGAGGTTCAGGTTGATCCACGCGCTATCGGACAAGAATGTCTCGAAAAGGTTGGTTGACCTCCATTGTTTATATTTTCATAATTTTTAACGACTTTGTTATTATTCATGTCTCTAGTGGGTTATTATTATTTGGCTGGGACGTTATACAAATCTAGACTGTTGTAACACGTTGTTATATATCGTCGTCGCGACAGCTTTTCGTGACGTAGATCTTTATTAATAGGTAAACACTTACTATACAGAATAAATGGACAAAATCTTAATTCAATTCCGAATAACATTCTCGAGTGTTTCAAAAACTGATGAAACTCATATTCCATGAACTCCATTCAAGTTGATGAAAAAAATTGTTTCCTGAAAAAGTCCTGTTTTTTCAAGACTTTTTTTATTTTTTATTCTAAATTAAATAACGTTTCGGAAGCTAGAATATTTGAGGTGAAAGACTTTTTGTGTAAAAATGTCATTCCGATGAAACCACTCAAGAACGACGACTAAAGAAAATTGCAAGGATTTGGCGATCGTTTAACAGGTGGGATCTTCGTGACCCAAGATAATTGAATGCGTGGCATTTTGAGGATGTTTTTTTTTCGCAAAACATGATATCTCAAAAGCTGCAAAAGATCTATAACATTTTCTGTTTTCTGGACGGATACGAAAAGCATTTAAAAAAATGTTGCTTTAATTTTCAACTCTTCTACAGATAACTGATAAAATTAACTGATATACTTATTATTATTTTTATTGTTATTATTATCGAATGAATTTGTCCCGAGAAATGGGTTAGCACGGTTACCAAAGTAATATTTTTTCGGTTTGTTCGCGAGGAGTTTCAAGATATTGTTATACCATGTTGATTGTGCTTTGCGTCATTGGAGAAAATTATACTGTTTTTGTCTTCTTCATTTTTTATTTTTTTTTCGCAAATATTGCATCGTTAAGGAGTTTCGGTACAGGCGATACAATGTCGCCATGCTAAACCATGTTAAAAGCACAAAAAATTTCAAAAAGTTTAGAATTTTATAAAATTTGGTGAACATATTCTTTAGTGCCAAATTTGACAATACAAATTTTTTCAGATTTTTCTTCTACACAGTTATCGAGTAATTAAAGACTAAAGTTCACGTGTATAAGCATAGCGTTTCCATATATATAGGTATACACTGCGGGCATAAGAAATCTGCTTTAATGCATAATTTCTCGATAACTGAGTAGAAGAAAATTTTGAAAAAAATTGTGTATTCGTACTTGATGTTGAATAACATTATCACCAAATTTGATTAATTTCTTAACATTTTGCCTTTTGTACCGAAACTCCTTAAATCGCTAGAGTTTATTTTATTCGTAATGTAAAGATAAAATTTGAAATAAAAAAAAAAACGTTGGTAATTCGGGAACTCGAGGTTTCTAAGATAATTGAAATGAAATGATGTCAACTTTGAATAATAAAATTACGAATTACATTTTATTGGATAATAGAGTCTCTAGCACTAAGAATAGTGCTAAATAATATATATAATAATAACAAATAAATAAATAATAAAAAAATAGTGCTAAAAAAAATAGTATAAAAAAAAAAAAAAAAACAAGAAAAATATATAAGCCTATGCATTAAAAAACGAATCGACGTGGAGAGTGTCGAAGGGATAATGTAAACATAAACAGTCAGCATAGAGAAAGAAAGAACAAAGAGGTTCTTTATAATTTGGCGACGCTACCCTGTATGGTTTTGTTCTAACATTTCAGTCTCTCAGAGATCTTTATACTGTACAGACGGTCCTTCCTTATGCATTAGATAAATTAGAATAAAAGAACAAAGTAAAATTAATCCATTGCGTTTTTATATTATTTATCAACCCATTTCCAATACATTTGAATTCAATACTAATTTAAGGAGGGTGGCTACATACGACAATATGATAAGAATTTAATAAAATTTAGTGATAACATTCTTTAGCATCAAATGCATTGACACAATTTTTTTCAAATTTTTCGTCTACATAGTTGTCGAATAATTGGAGTTTACAATATGCAAAATATATACCTATATATATCAGAATCCTATGCTTACGGATGTAAACTCTAGTGTTAAATTACTCGAAAACTATGTAGAAGAAAAATCTTAAAAAATTTGTATATTCATATTTAATCCAAAAGAATATGCTCACCAAATTTCATTAAATTCTAATCATTTCGAATTTTCCTATGCTTTTAACATGGCAACATTGTTGTGTGTAGCCAACCTCCTTAATAACGTTAAAAAGGTACGCGCTTCTTTCGTTTGTTTACTACTTTGTTTTTTGAAAAAGTTTTTCTCAATTGTTTCGAAAAATTATTATGGTATTTATATCGTTATTTCCATCACGAGAATAATGGCTCTCTCGTCGGAATTTACAAAGAAAATAAGATACAAACGATGATCGATCCCCAAAAATGTAGTAAAGAATTCAATGGATAAGGGAACAACAATCAATGTAATAAATTCAGTTACTAATAGATTAAAAATAATTATGAGTTTTGAAAATGGGTAATAACGTCGATGACAATGCATTTTATAAACGGACTGAATTTTTTTTTTAACTGTCGAGTTCCTCCACGTTCAGAACGCTTAAAAAAAATTGATGCAGGATCACGTTTGTGGGCGGGCTTTTCCAGAACCTGAAACATATTTCTCTTCCAATACTATATCCAGGTACACATACACAGGTTTTTCTGTTATTCGTGACGATACTATCTCTTCTCCACGAGAGGTGAAGTGCTGTGAATTCGAAACTTTGCTTCGGGTCAGATCATTTAGAGGGGGAAAAAAAAGGAAAAAAATTCAATTCAGTTTCGTCCTTATGCATTGGTATTGACATTTACGTTGATCTTTTTTTGTGGTTCAAACGATTACGATGACTGTTTTTTTTTTTTGTTTCTGACATTTCGACAACGACATTTCGAAAACGTTGTATACACACTGCGCACCTTGGCCTTGGGAATTGTCTGATAAAAAATACGTCGCTCTCTGTTTTTTTTTCAATACCGATGGCACGCTTCAGTAATATTACCACAGTAAATACAATTGTATGTACGTTATAATTTTTTTTCATTTTCACTCAACAAGGGCACATTCCGATCTTGTTATTTGGTTTGCTTTATTTTTAAATCATATTTTGTGGCCATTTTTCTTCAATTTTTTTTCTCTCCGTACGACTTTCCTGGCCTCAACAATTCATGAGTAGGGTGTAGCCGAATCTTTTGATTTGAAGCTGTTTTCTTAAAAATGAAATTGATGGGCAATAATTGCTGCATACCACCAAATCTGAGATCCTCTCTGATAAATCCATGTCACTTTCGCACCCTCCAAATTTTCTTACGAGCCCTCTCGTGATATATGTACATAGACGAAATTGTGAACTTTTTATTGTGCAGGAAAATATCAAGAGACTCGGTAGAGTCTCCGGACAAGAACATTGACAGCCCTGTCGTCTGCTGTTCTCCTAATAAATTTCATATACAGAGAGAAAAATCCTTTCTTCGATTAATAAACACCAGGCCAAGCCACAGCCACAATCTCCTAACAAGTAGAAGGATTAAAATGAGTTCAACTAATTGTTGCAGTCTTGAAAAATAAAGAATGTTTTGCAGTAGATTGAATCAATGCGATTATTTATTTCGAGGACCATGAACATGTACTTGTCTCACTTTTTTTACAGCAGGGATGCGTGCTGGTTTTTTTTTTTTTGCTTTTTGAATAATACTAAAAAGGATGGGCATAGATGGAAATTTCAGAGGATGGTCTATGAAATCGTGAATTCACTATATACATAGAGGGTATGGAACTCTAGAAAACTGAATCTATCAGTTAGGTCAACTAACAAGCCCATGGGTGTTAACGATACGGCGAGACCTCGGGACTCGATCATAACTCACGTGTGCAACAGATGCTACACACGAAACTTTAGAGCCCTTCTGAGCTTTGAAATTTAAGGTCCTCGTGTGAGCTCTTGTATCTTTATACATATACATTACTTGTGGGAATATATGTACAAAATAAAATTTATACGTGGTGTCTGAGGGTGTCTGTGTAATACACATGCGTTGGTAGTGTCGGTCGCCTAGGGGAGGTATTTTGATATTTAACTCAGGATGAGTTACTCCAGACGGAAGTTTGAAATCTCATAACTCGAGTGCTCCCTTTCTAAACGCTGAATTTTTCATGGACAGTAACTTCTTTTATTGTGGAGCTGGATCAGGATACAGTGTATCCTGAAAATTTTTTATTTACTTCCTGATTAATCGAGGGTTTTCCAATGGTTATTTCGGTTTTTTCTGTACAAAGAGTTTCATTAGTTGGATTTTTTTTTACAAACCAGAATTTGAAATACGTGTTTAGGGTCTGTTGATTCATTTTTAAATTTCAATCGACAATGCCTGTTGCCATTACAAATGACGAACAGTCATTTGTAACAAAAACATTATCATTGATCAAATTATGTGATGCGTGGCTGATTTGTACTAGGAAATCAAAAAACTACCTCCAAGACAATTGAAGGATGTCGAGATATACGTTGTATTCCCTTTTTATAAAGTAGGGTTGTGAGGCGTGAATTGGCTGTTTATTGTCATCGCTTATCCGCAATTCTAATTGGTTCGCTATGTCATTACACGTAGTCCAAGAACGACTCTGAAGTTATTCTGTCTGCTCCCAAATGTTACAGTGACAGCTGGTTTTTCAAATGTTCATGACAACTCAGATTTCTTCTTGACAAGTCATGCATCGGAATAAACGATAACGAGGAAAATTATTCTCAATATATTTCACAAAAGAGAAATTTTATTAAAACTTGAGCAATTGATAAAAAATAATCTTTTGTGTATGATTTATTTTTTCAAATTCAATCACTGGTTCGAATAATGTTGAGGTTTGTTCCTAGTTATTCTTAATAATAATCGCCTAGTTATTCTTAATTACAGAAGAATAATATGCGTTTATCACTGTACAAAACTCATGGGTTTCTTTGCTTTTTTACTTGTTAGGTCTTGACCTTCACAGTTTATTTCCTAGCACTTTGAGAAGGTTTAATAAGCCCTCACTAAACACGGTACTCTGTGTCCTCTTATTTTCACCAGTGCTAAGAGCACAACTAGATTTATCATGAATTTAGAAGGAGCGGGATAAATGTTGCTTTTTTATGTTAAACAAAAATAACGCGAAAATTGCTTGAGTTTTTACTAAAACTTTAATACTAAACGCTTTCTCGTCTTCTACCTTTCTTTTGACTCTTCCCATGCCTCATGTTCACCATCTCTCGTGTCGATTATAAAGTATTCAGTCAATCTTCCTCTAATACCTCAGTTATGGTATTTTTTTTTCTTCCGTATGCTCATACTTGATAAGGCTGCAGTCTCATGCACCTCTCATGCATATACAGTCATGCCCAGTTGAAACGCAGCATATTATTTTTTTTTTTGCGATCTCATGTGCAGATTGAGCGATTTGAAAACAGCACACTGATCATTAGCAACAAATTTGTAGTGTCTCTTGAATGACCTTACAATTAGACTCGTTTCGATGGGACGGGAAGTGACCGATTGACAGCGGAGCATTTAATTGGAAAGATTTAACAAAATGCAGTTTCGATATGTTGGAGAAAACACGATGTTTTAAACAAAACGGCAAATCTAGAAATATGGCACCAGAAAGTATATATCTAATCATGAAAAAATCCGCCCAGTATTTTCTGTACGAGAATTTTTATTATACAATACCGAAGTTGTACGCCCTCAAACCCAAACCCGTTTTTCGATGGTATCTCTGGAACTAATCGGTCGCTGTCGATCAGATTTCGCCAGGCGTCATTGTGTATAATCCTCCATAACCTGATGGGTCTGCCTCTTTCAAGATGATAGTCTCTTGAGACAGAGATCTGGGAACTTGTGCAGGGCACTGAAACAGCAGATTTTATGGGGAGAAATTGATTTTGCCTTTCAGAAAAATTTATCGATACGTCATGTGGTTTGGAGTAGGCTTAATAGATACCGACTCATTGATCCGTTTAACTTCAAGGAAATATAAAGTATAACTCGGTCTAGGATTGCCGTAAAGGAAACAGCGGGGTGGAGTTTTTCGTAGTTTTTTTTTTTTTTTTTTTTTTATGATGTTGTATTTCAAGGCGTGCTAATTTGTGCGAAACAAATTTTTTGCTCATTTGCTGTTTTCGATTTGGTCAATTTGCACACAAAGTTGTATAAAAATCGAATGATGCATTCAATTGGATGTGACTGTATATAATTAGAGCCGGTTCACCGAGTCGTACTGACAACAACACCCGGATCATTACATTAATTGCTAAATTACACACCACTCGAATCTGTCCAGAATACTGCAGTAAAAAGCATCCCCACTTTCGAAACTTTCCGCAAGAATTTTGTTTGTCCCTGTCACCTTTTGCGTGTTTGGGTGAGCCGGTTTCTGAACATTTTATTTCACCAACGTTTATGTGTTTACTTACCGTTTAGAAAAACTTTTATCGAGGATTTCTTGCGATTTTAATTATCCTAGATTTCAGAAACCTGCTTTTACATGATCAAACATTTCCACGTTATAAGAAATGATGATTTTTGATTTATGATTTTTGGAAGACTGAAGAAACAATAAAACATTCAAGAGTTGTTGAAATATTTCGGTGTTCGGGTTCCATGAGTAATTTTTCACGAGCAGTCAAAGAAGGAAAATCGCATGACATGATATAATTCAAAATTTATATCTTTGTGTGTTTCTAGTGGTTGAATACCCTCGATTGTACTGTGATCCCAGAGAAAGTGAAAGTGAATTTTTAACGCCAAAAACATTGAATGTTATTTTCTCATTGTCTTTTTCGAGACTGAAATTATATCGATTCGGTTTACAGTAAATAGAAAATCTCTATGATATTGAGGGACATAGGATTTTGCGAAGTCACCTTATTCCTTTCACCCTTTTCTGTTTCCCCTTCGCAGACGTTTCTTCCGCTACAAATCTCCGTGTTTCGGAAATTAGGTCGAAATTGGCCAGAATTCAATCTCACGATTCAATTTGCCCCTTTGTGCACCGAGACTCGATCCGATCGGTACATCGTTTTCGAGATCTAATTTGCGTTTACAAACGCGCCTTGAGAGCGAATAAGCGCTTACGAGAACGTCTTTCGCCTTCATCGGGACAGTCAAATTTCCGTAGTATTCCCTGTTTTCAGATACATCCAAAAATACAGCAGATAATATGTTTACGGCGGGTATATCGGAAGAATTTCTCTCATGAGAATTCCAATCGACACCAGCCAACTGTTCTATGTGTCAAATTTTTGGCCCAATGGGCACCAACTCTCAAACTATAGCGACAGTCCATCAAGCTAAGTGGCTGAGTAATCTCCCGCTCAAAAGTATGAGTTCACCCATCGAAATTTTCAGCTTCGGTGTAAAAAAGTTTTATGAGCGACCTTTAAACATTTTTTTTAAGAGTTCAAATTTTGGGAGAACCACTGTTTCATCAAGTACGGATATTTTTTCATGAAAAACGAAAAAAATCGAAATTTTTAAATCGCGATTATCAGCCACGATCAAAAAAACAATTCAAATCATTTGAGCGACCTGTAAAAGTATTTTTTTAGAGCTCCAATTTTGGGAGAACCGCTGCTTCGACGCGCCAATATTTTTCATGCAAAACGGAAAAATCGAGATTTTCAAATCGTGATTGTCAGCTACGATCGAAAAAATAAAATGAAAAAGTCATTTGAGCGACCTTCAAACATTTTTTTTCAGAGCTCAAATTTTGGGAGAATTCCTTTTTTGCCAGGTACTAAAAGATGTCCGACCGAATCGAAAAAAAAACACAGAAATTAATCTGTGACGGAATAGCTAATACTAAAATCAAAGCAAAGGTCGATTTTCTCCAAAGACTGTAAATGTAGATAATGGTAAAGACATTTTTGTCCATTTTGTGATGAGCTACCATCGGAACTTGACCGAATTTCAGATTGAGTGCAAAGCATTTATGTAATATTTTTTATTTAACCTGATCTTCGATTCCTTGCTTTGTTTCAGTATTTCCAACATATAATCTGAATCGCTTCTGATCCGGCGTGGATTTTTGTATCTTAGCTATAAAAATCGGATCACATCCAATCAAGATCGTCTTACTCATCACCGTATAATTCGAGGCTGTTCTAAATGCGATTGAATACCAGTGCTTTTTCAACTAGATTAAATTTTTGTAACAAGTTTCAAAATAACTTATTTTGTCACCGTTCATTCACGCAGTTTGTTGATAAAGTCGTTTAGGAATTGAAGTTTGTTAATTTGCTCAGGAATATGTAAAGTAATCATATTTATTTATGTTAAGTGATTCGAGAGTACATTACACACAGGCTTGGTAACAAGTTTCGATATTATGCATGATAATAATTATAATGAATTCTCAAAAGCTAATGAATTTCAATATAGCATGTATTTTGTATAAGAAACTCATAATAATTAATAAGGAATTCCGTAAGTTGCTTGTTTAGTATAAAGTACCAAATTTACACATTCAAGCATTTGCATGGGGTTTTTGATGTTCCACTTCTCATGAATTTCACTACTCTATATTAGTGGAGTTTCAAAAATTCTCTGATTTCACCATCATTATTCATGCCCATATACAGTCATTCTACATATTCATTGAATCGATCCTCGGTCCCCTTTGTCCAACTGTATCACATCTCATTTGCATACAATGGCCTTCGCTTTTATAATTTTATATACACACACATACACATAATTATGAGTGTGTGTCTATTATGGACTAGCTCACGTTATGCACGATTCAGCGAAAATATTCTGATACAAAAAAATCCGAAGGTTTTGAAGCACCAACAGGAAATCACCTTCACCTGACTCATCGGCAATTTATGAGTGTTTTCTTTTCGAATTTCACATTCGATCTAAAGTGAAAAAAAAAAGCTTTCGAAAATTGAGGTCTGTTTTACTGATATTTTTTTCACAAATTTTCTTGAATTTTTCGTCCGAAAATGGTAAGACATATTCAAAGTTCATTATATTCATTTATATTTTTTGTCCTCATACAAATATTATTCAGTCGTATTTACTTGGCGCGATGAATTGTGATTCCTCCTGTGGGAGGCGGATTTTTTTTTCGGTAGTTACAATTGCGGCTTTTTGACTGTTCTGAAACAAAAAATCCTGATATATATAGGGTTGTCGGATGATTCTTCATAGCCCGTAGCTCGATCGCATTGGAAAAAAAAAATTATGGAATAGTGTGTGCGCGATAACGAATTTTTCAAAGACACATTTTGAAACATTTGTTATTATTGCGCCGTTTTGTAATTGTTTTTATGTTTTCTGTACTAATGAACTATGAAGGATCATCTGTTAAATTAAAATGTACCTGGATGTCATGTTTTCGATTTTGAAAGCGGGCACAATCGAGGGTGTGACTGGAAATGCGGCCTTTTGTGGTCCAAGGCTCCATGTACAGACAACTGAACAAAATGTCGTATAAAAAGTTGTATAAGTATGTATCAATGTTTACGCCGAAATTTTTTCAAATTAGATAGAAGATGAAAGTTTCGGTCGAGGCCGAAACTGTAGAAAACCCGGTTGGGGGTTTAAATATATTTATTCTCTCTGGGTTTTGATTGATTGGCATCATCAGAAACTCAGAAAAACTGCCGTTCGCTCAGCAGTTCATGTGGGAGGTGATTAAATGGTCATCCAACCAAATTATTACTCTCGACCGAGGCTCTCTTAATTCATATCAAGTAGTTATGCGTCTATGAAAATTCACAATAATTTCTAGGTTTTTTGTTTACATACCACTAACTTTATTATTCGCTGCAGAATTAAGATTTGTTTTCTTTTTTGGCAAGGGAGAAAGAATGAAAGAGGAAAAGAGAAAAGAAAGCGGAACGATTGATGCGGCGCGACGTTTGGCACTCCATGTTTTCGGGTCGTATAACAATAGCGGGTCAACCCTTATTTGCATGAGACGTCGGTTCGGTGTTGAGTGTGAGAGTTTTCCTTCTTTCTCACTTCTTGCCTTTCTCTCTTTCTCTCTCTATATATGTCGTCTCCTGATGGTATAGTAGATTGTCGTTGTTGTCGTCGTCGTCGCCGTCATCGTGACCGTTTGGTGACTCTTTCCCGACCACGGTTTCGTTTAGGACGCCAACCACAAAGAGGAGATGACGGGAATCGCAAACTCACGTCTTTTTACAGCCCCAAAAGCACCACCATGAAGTCACGATACTCCACCAGTTTTTGTGAGTCGAAAATGCAGAACGAACAGAGTCAAAATGCTGTCATCTATTACTTTTTTTCTGTCTTGAATCTGTTAATAAAAAATCGGATCTTTGAACAACTAATTTCGTTCGGTCTGATAATTGAAGAATTTGTGTAATAAAGAGTCTCAACTGTTATGTCGCCTTTTGTTTCCGGTTTCGTTAGAAGTAATATTTCAATGCGACTATCATCCTACACTGAGAAAAAAAATTTGAAATTGTGGCGAACAAATTAAATTTGTTGATTCAACAAAACTTTTGTTGATTCAACGATATTTTTGTCGTGGTGAGAAATTAAGTATTTGAATGAACCAAATTTCGTTTGGGTTAACAAATTTCATTTTGTTCGCTACGATTCGTTGAACCAACAAAAAAATTTGTTGAACCAACAGAAAATTTGTCGAACCAACAAAAAATTTGTTGAATTTACGAATTCATTTTTCTCAGTGTACAATCCATCGTGAAATACGTTTCTATTTTATTGACTAGATAAGCTTCATAGCAATTTATTTTTAACTCCCGACTGCCCGTAGGGCCAAAAGACATATGCGTTTCACTGCGATCAGTGTGTGGGAGGATATTCCTTTGTCGCCAGTTTTCTTGGAAACTATGATAATTGTCTTGACCAATTTTTGGCATAACTTTCTACATATGCCGGACAGTGTTCTTATTTGTAGTATGTCAGAATATGACCATATTTCGATCATCGACTACTTCACACCGTTGTATGTTGCTAGTTTCACTCCGAGCTTTTGTTTTCAAGGTATAGGGTTCCCTAACTCGACAGCGGCCAAGTAGCCAAGTCTGTCAACTCTACATTATATATAAAGATATACGCGAACAATGCGGTGGTGAGTTGCCCAGTTTCGAGTTGACACCCTACCGGTTTTTCTCATAAAAACATAAAAAATGATTAACTTTAAAAAATGTGAAATAAAAAAATGTTTTGAAAAAACATAAAAAGTCCCGACTGAAAAACTCCTTCACTTAAGAAAATAGTAGTAAACTTTAGAAAGTCTGAAATAAAAAATAGATGTCGGGATTTGCGTCGGGAGATGTCTTTACTTCTTATTCAATGATTCGATTAGAGACATCTCCCGACGAAAATCCCGACATCTATTTTTTATGTCAGACTTTTTAAAGATTACTACTGTTTTCTTAAGTGAAGAAGTTTCCAGTCGGGAGTTTTTATTTTTTTTGAACCCGTTTTGATTATTTCTTGATGATTATTGGCCGAAGATCTCGTGAAATTAATAAAGTGAAGATGAAATCCAAAATTCTGGAATTTTGGATGATATTTTTATCGTTCTTGAGTTTCCACACGACAAATTGTAAATTTTGCAGAATTATTAAAAAATGCAAATTATAAAATGAAAAAAGTCGAGTGTTTTGCATAAAGAAGCGACTACTGTGACGATAAAAACGCTTTTTTCTCCGCTACTTTTTTCGTTCTCTACTCTGCCTATGTGATAATGACCTGGCTGCAAGCTTTCCCCGTAGCACATGCATTTTCCACCCTGCTGTAGTAGACAAAAAATGCCTTTTTTCAGCCAAGTAGAAAAAGAAAAATCCTTTGCGAGAAGGTCGTTCATTTGAAATGCAAATAGTGTCGCGAGAGTATTATCATCGATTTTTGTCCCCGTATAGCTTATCAAGCAGTTCATTTTTTTCACTCCTATAGCATATGCGTAAAGTTATTACAGTTTCTTATACAAACAGAGGGCTGCGATAACGTACACCTGACAGTTGAGAAAAAGACAATTAAGAACCGTAAACAAAAACAATACTGTGAAATTCGCATCGTTAAAACGCAATGAAATTTATTTAAAAAAATATTAATTCCATTTCTTCAACCACTTATTGAATCATTGTTGCGGAATTACACTTGCATATGCAAGAGTAATTCAACGATGATTTAACAAGTGTTACTACAGCGATAGATAATTCAAATCTATTATTATCAAGAAACCGCTTATCTGGCAAACAAATTGGAAGAACGCATTCTGAAAAACTGAGTTGTTTGAATAATACATCGATTTGATATTACACTAAAACAAAACGCTACCTTCGTTTAAACGCAGTTTCTTCTGTACATCAATTTGATTCTTTTGGCTTTGTGTTCTGCGGTAAGGTTGCAAACCAAAAAGTTGCACTGGAAATTTGAACCAATTACGAAAAAGTATAACTACTTGAGGTTTTTGTTCCAGATGAAAAACTTTGGAAATCGGTAACTTCTACAATAAAAATATACCCACTCTAAACCTGGTCTCGAAAATTCCAAAATTCACATGATTTTTGAAAAAAAAAAAAATAATAATAATAAAATTGAAAGAGAAAATACTTGAAATAAAAGCATCTTTTTAATAGAAAAGTGAAAAATAAGGAAAGATTAATCCATTTTGTTTTCTGAAAGTATGTGGAAAATCGTTAGAATTTCAAGTAATTGTTATTGTAATACGATACGACTCATTCCCGAGTTATTGCGACCTGAACTTCAGGGAGTAGAGGCCAAATTAAATTAGCTGTAGAAAATTGAAAAAGCCAAAAATCGAAGTCCACTAATTCCTTGTACAGAAAAACATGAGAAATTCGCACACATTCAAAATGATCGGGGTTCTGGAATACCAAAGTAGCATGAAATGCCTCGTAAACGTTTCTATAGCAGCATGGCTCGTCTCCTAGTACAGGACTTTGCTAATTTTATCTCGGTGGAATGAGTAGGAAAGTTGATCTGCTTTCGAAAGAATCCACTTGCGTTGTGATAGAAATTGTACTGATTACGGTTCGCAGCCAGCTCGTAAAAAAGAGCAGAACTCAACGTGGTGAAGTTGTTGGAAACTTGATATATTCCAGAACAATTGGCACGGTCATTGAAACGTCATTATAGGGTAAGTGTTCCTTGTTGTGAAAAACCCCGACTACTTTTTTCAGTATTACAGTTCTAGGCGGAGTTGCATCCCCTCAAATCACAAATTAATCTTCAACGATATATCGGAGACTAAGCATTCAATCTTGATCAGATTGTAGGAGACATCATTTATAATGATCACTTACAATCTAGGGAGATCTGGAAGTCTCCGCAGTGCGTCGAAACGTTCTGGTCGTTATTTTTTCGAAATTACTCCGATCGATTTGCGCATGGGAACTTATCACAAGTGGTAGCTAACGTATAGCAAAGAGTTGATTCTACGTTTTAAAAAGAGCATCGCTTGTGCCCAATCCAAAACACGTGCTAATCGCGAAAAGTCGAAGAGTTTTTCATAATGCGGAATCAACATTCTCTCGTATGTTCTCCAGTACTATTGAAAGTGCTTTCTTTTCATTCCAATGTTATAGCTATAACTTGGAATACATTTTCAAGCTGACGAAATTGGTCGCTAATTATAACGATCAACTTCCGTCCAAGATCGACAAAAATAGTGTAGCATTGCAAGTTGGCACGACTTTAAGCCATTTTTTCAGTACACGAATTCATGAAAATTTCATCGGTAACATAAATAATAAAGCAAAAGATAAATCTTGAAGGACCTTAGAAAAGTCCGAGTATAAAAATGTGGTTAAACGTTAAATAGTATTTACTAACTTTGTTGTCACTCTGAATGTATTTCTTTTTATCCTTTTTTTTTAATTCAAATGGATTGCACAAGCACTTTTCCATTTGTGAATCGGTAGGAGTTAAAAGTTTTCCCTTTGTTTTAGAAACAATTACTTTTTGCGTCGACATCTTCGATTGTCGGATTGTGTATATCGGAAAAATACTATATCGTTCGCAAGCGGTCGCTGTTGATCCTTTTATGCCCCATTTAACGTATTATTATTATGTCTATTCTACTTGTGCTTCATTTGATCGGGGGTGAAAAAAAACGAAGGAGTGTGCAAGAAAATGTTTGAAGTCTGACTTGTTGAGTAGAAAACTTTCATGGTTAAATTCCAGACGAAGCTGGCCTCTTGTATTTTCCTGTTATATAAAAGTGGGGAAAGAATAAGAGAACGAAAGGGTGGAAGCACATCCCAACTTTAATTAGGACAAAAGCGACAACGCCACAGCCCGCATCTCCAAACGAATTCCACATTTATATCTATATATCAAACCTACATAGCATATACACATGGTATATCTAAGCTCGCGGCGATTCTCGATTTCACCGGCACTTTAATTTAACTTCGACAGTTTTAGAATTTCATAAGTGGCTCTCAAAGCAACGAGAAGATAGGAATAAGTCCAATAAGGAGAGAGAGAGAGAGAGACGAAAATTGACCTGCTTGCAAGGAAATATTCTCTCTTTCTTTCTTATGGCGGAAGTGCTATCGCGAATACGACCTTCGCTGAAAAAAATTAGAAAAAGGCCTTCAAAACATGCAGCTTCAAATTCCTTTCCATCATTTCTTATCACTAATAAATAGTACCCCACCCCCAGCAAACATAATTTGAATAATTTTCGTAACTTTGATGTAAAAGTTATGGGTTCATGTAAAGTTTACAATATAAAAATTACGAAAATGAACCAAGTGTGTTTGCTGGGCATGCAATTTTTGGGAGGTCTATGGCACAGTATGGCACACGCACCCACATGCCGGCACCATCTACTATCTATCTAATATCAAAGATTTGCGGTAGCGAATCGACGCGGTAGCGTCTTCGATGTATAGTTTGACCGGAACGATTAGATGAGAGTAAATCGAATTGAAAATAACAGCTGCTAATGTTGCAGAATTGCAGGTTTCGGGTTAAAAAAAAATTAGAATGCTTTTATTCACGATACTTGAAGCATATTATTACAGGAACCACATTGGATTCACCTTACAATTAATGAGAAATTGTGAATAAAATTACACAGATAGCAAAATTCTATCTGCTTGACTCGGACCTCTGTCTTTCTCTTTTTCGCTATTTTTGGATCAAGAGGCAATGAAGATGGCGGCCCATGTATACCAACCGGCATCAAATGTCATTTAGACTATTACCTTTCTCAGCCACCAGCTGCTTCATTTTCAATTTTTCTCTGCTCATTGCATGTTCGTGGAGCTTTGGGTAAACGTTTACGTTGCTTTAGTTGAATTGTTTTTAGATTATCCATAACAGTGTATACGTGATTAAATTAACTCTCTTCTTGATGGAAATGACTTTTAAACTCGCTTTTGTAATTTTATTCTCCATTTACAAAGTTTGAAAATCGACTACATCTGGATTTTGCTAAACTCTTGTACTTAAGTACTATGTAACGATGTATAACGATGTTTCGTGAGTCGGCATATCGTTTACGATATATGAATCCTTTCATGAGTTCGTCAGTACTGACGAATCGAATAGTAACCGTGAAATAATAGAAATTTATTTCCCTTGAACGGGTAATTGTCGAATCCATTTGAACATTATTGGAGAATTATCTTGTCTATTAATCCACATATTTGTTTTGCCTAAAGTGAAGAAGTCACTGAACAATAGCATTCAAGTTCATACTGTTGCATGAAGATGCGAGGTATTCATTTTATTCATTGATATCGTAATTTTTGAAATGATCCGAATTTTTCTATACACTTTGTTATCAGATCCCAAACAAGGATGGTCGAATTATCACTGTTCTGCAACCGAATTCGACGCTCGATAGAATAAAGAATTCCGTTGCATTCCAATGATGCAAATCTCAAAATCATGTGCATTGTCAATATTGAATTTCTGAAAAGTCTAAAAGAATACAACATTTTTTAATCCGGTACCTAAAAAGCACTCAATTTATCATTGTAGATGACATTGTTTTTTTTTTCAATTAGCTCTGCTAGCTTAAGCTGTATACTGGATGACAGAGATATCCAGCAGAGCTTTTAAAGCCTATTTTTGTACAGAAAAGCTCGTGGTCGCGTATTTATTACTTTTAGTTGTTCTGTTATGAGACTGATTCAAAAAAATTAGTGGACACATTCTGAACTTTGCTACAAGAGATACGGAAGCACTGTGACTGACCGTTGTGAAGGAAATATCCTCTAAAAATTCATTCTATGTATTCGGGTCTACTATTTTTTGTTTTTGCAATGTTCAATTCATAGGCTTGCATTTGTTAATTAAAATAATTATTTAACTAAAAAAATAGTATGAGGTTTCTCGACTAAAAACTAAATTTGAGTTGATAGCAATAACCACTTAGGGCGAACGACTCCATATAAGCAAGACGTTTGTCGATGCTCCTTTTACCAACAAACTTTATCGAACATTCATGAAAATTCGCAGCTCGACTCACAACTTCAAGTGTACGTGAAACCGTGCATGTAATTAATTGGATTAATTAAGAAGTTTGAGCGTTGTGGGCTAGGGTTCGTCACACAAAATTTTCACTGAATTCTGTCTACCTTCTCACTCTGTTTCGCACTCGCATAACTTTTCTCTAAAACCCCATATTCCTCCTATCCTCTCTACCATCAAGCTTTATCAGTTTCGCTGTACTTGTACATTTGGTGTTTTCCGACGTAGCAACGGCAGCTTCTTATCTCTCTTGATGACGCATCAGTCTCATACACTTTTGTACACAGACTGCCACATAGTTTTTTATGAATATAAATATAAGACATGGCAAGTTATTTTCAAGTAGGAATTATTCATCGTAACGAGTTTTGAATATATATCGTTGCCAATGCCCAGAGTTCTGCCCTTTTTAGCTTATCCCCCCCTTTTTCCAATCAATCCCCCCCCCCCCCCCCCCCCCCCTGTGCGGCTACAGCCTACTTATACCCAACTGTATCGCATTTGCCGAGGACGAAGGGAAACTGCAGAAAACCTTGCCGATACAGCCGATACCCTATCTAATTTCCCCGGGTAAGCAATGCGAGCACGCTCGAGCACGGCAACTAGGGGCTTTTAGAATGAGCATCTCCTCAGCTGTGATGCATTGAACCAGCCAGTACACGGCTGGGGGGCCACCATCCGCACGATGAGAACCGTCCACGGGAGGCACCCAAAGCTGTACACCGACCGCTCAGGCATCACAGCGAGGTGTGGACATGAATTTTTTTATTAAGGTATGGTCCAAAACCACCCGGGATTACAGCGAAAACACGTGAAAAATTGTTGAATTTTTCATTGGTGTTTTGGTCGGGATTTGAACCCGGGATCCGCGGCGTGCGAGCCCAAGCCCTTGCCAGCCGCTCTCCCCAACGAGTTTTGAATAAGAAAGTATGAGAATGAATGATAAAAAAAAGCACATTATTGATTCAAGTTATAAAAATTATGAAATATTTCTGCAACGATTATTTCACGATTATTTAACTCCAACTATTGCGTGGTGTTTGAGTTTCATAGCAATAAAACTCAAAATGCGAAAAGACACTCGGTTCCAAACCCACACATATTTCCAAATTTCATGTTCGGATTTGTAATCAGCAGCCCCAAAATCCTACGAACATCAAGTTCTCTTATCAAGTTGTTTTTTAAACTTTGACTTGTCATATTGGATTTGCCGTTTTTGAATTTCTAAATTTCAAGTTTGGATTCGTAATCAGCAGCTCCTAAATCCTACGAACATCGAGTTTTATTAATATTAGAATTTTTTTAAATTTTGGTTTGCCATATTGGGTCTGATCCTCAGATCCGTAATCACAGACCTCAGGAATCCCCGCGTATGAAATTCCAGGTCAATCGCGCACGTAAGGAAAAATGGATAGTTTAAAGGGTTAACGGGTTAAATCATGTTTCTGGGGAGCTTTTCGCGAATGCTCGATTTTTTTCGGATTTTGGTCCACTATGTAAAGCTTTCAGTTAATACTTTTATTGAGTATGGTTTTTAATTAATTAATAAATTAAATCGAAACATTCTCAATCGACGTTTCAACTTCGAACTATTGGAAATGGGTTGATAAATAATGTAAAAACTCAATGGATTAACTTTTACTTTTTTCTTTTATTCTAATGTATAAGGAAGAACCGTCTTTACAGTTTAAAGATCTCTGAGAGACTAAAGTGTTAGGACAAAACCATACAGGGTAGCGTCGCCAAATTATGAAGAACTCTCTGTTCTTTCTTTCTCTATGGCAACTGTTTATGTTTACATTATCCCTTCGACACTTTCCGCGTTGATTCGTTTTTGAATACATAGTATTATATAATAAACTAATCCTAGTTCCAGAGATCTATTATCCAATACGAACCAAACCCTTGATCCTAAACCAATTGTCCCCAATTGAATGAATTACGTCGACTATGCTATCGACTCTTTTATGGTTACCTGTAATTCTCCATTTTAATGGAATTCATCTACAGCGCTATGACTAATTGTAAGTTCTATACAGTATAATAGTTCCACAGCATTGTAATATGCAATAAATAACGTTCCTATTTACACCATATTTTTTAAGAATATAATAGTGACAGTTTTGAACCTACTGCTACAAGCAAAGTATAATGATTCGGAAGATAATTGACAGTCTAGAAGGAAAGAATTTCATTGAACTTTGACAATTTATGACTCATTCACCCGTACTCAATCCAAGTGCTAATCTGTTTGTTCGCAAATTATGGTGTATGCAAATTGGTTTGGAGTATCTAAACCTTGTATTATAGTAAATTCAGCAGCCCCAACCCGAGGAGTTGCCTGCTCCATTGTGAAGTCTCGTCTCGTGCTTACTATGATGAGATAGCCGGTGCGCTACTGGTCTACATGCGGGTCCTATATATCTGCGTCAGTATTCTCTCTGGTCTCTCGGTATCGGTTACGTCAAGCTTAAACAACGCGTCTTGCACCTTTTTGAAAGATACTCAAAAAACATCAGAATCACATCGGGAATGTCCAACGTTTGATGTTGTCATTTAGATTGAATGAGCACCAGTCAAAGCGGTACAAAAACTCGATATTCTTTAATTCGTCATAAAGAATTACGACTTTTCAAAGACTAGAGTAGAAACTCTATTCTTCGAAAAGTCGAAATAGGTGAATAAATCCATGTTCACTTAACCCTCTTTGCACTGGATAACGTGGTAAGGCCAATCAAGACCAACGTATGATAAAAAATTATTGAAATCCATGAAAGGACACTTCTGAAATGCATATGGACAAGAAAAAGTACATGTCATACAAAACTTTTCTATTCAATTTTGAACCAAATCACAAGAAAAAAAAAAGCTTTTCTATGGGACTGATCTTAAAAGTAGTTTGATTAGTCGAAATTTTTTAAGAAAATGTTTGAAAAAATATGTTCACGTCGAACCTCTTGAAACTATCTATTCTTTTTCATTAAGCCGAAGGAAAATAGGGGCGATACATATGGATCGTTCATCGTTTATTAAAAAGTATAGTAAAAGAAACAAACGTGTGAAAGAAAAACTTGGTTTCGTCTATTTTTCAGGCAATAGAAACAAAAATCATTGAATTTAGGAAAAAGATTCGTGTCTCGTAAACGGATGAACAAAAAAAAAAAAATTTCATCAAGAGAGGTTCTTTCAATGGGTTTAACAACACTATATATTTTGAGCCGGATGAAAATAGAAGGTTTTAAAGTGGCTCAGTTGGTATAGAATGCCTCACATAGAACAAGCGATTATTTTGTTATTCGTGTCAGCGTATAATCAGAGAGAGAGAGAGAGAGGAGAGAAGAGTAATCTTCTTCGACGAATGGTCTGTATATTGGTGATTGAATGTTATTCGATTATAATGGACGGTTATTAGTGGTTGGCCGTGCGACCGTTCACGTGAATTATATCTATCCGTCTCTGTCTTTCTCTTTCTTTCTCTTTGTCTGTCTCTCTGTATTATTTTCTACTCTTCCGATCTGGTTATCGTCTCCAGGGATTTCCTCTTGAGTCTTTCAGAAATTTGTTGGTATGTACATACGTGTACGTTGTTTGACATACAGGTTGGCCAAAAAACGTTTCTTGCACTTTCTTCCCGTATTCCTGGGCCCATAACCTGTTAATAGGTGCTTAGTACGAGGTGCAAAAATAATTAGCAAATACGAGGACGCGTGAATATTAATTATTTATTTGTATAAAAAACAACAAAAAGAATTGCGTCGTACAAAGGACGGTTGAGGACTGAACTGAGTAGCGAAAGAAAAAATATATATGGAGAAGACCACTGAATCTGTTAATCGCACCAAGGCGCGTGTTGACGGTCGACCACATTCCCCAATATTAATAACGATCAAATAAGAGAATTTTGCTATAAAAAATTACTTAAAATATGAAAAGCGAACTTTTGCGCATCCCAAGCACAAATGTGGGAATAGCGACGAACGAATGAGAATGACTTGAAGTGAAGAGTGGGGAGCGTTCGACGAATGAAAAGTGAGAATAGGAATGAGCGTGCGCAGTAAGGGGTTCAAGACTAGCATTAAGCGGCTCGACCGGAACAACGAAAAACACGTGAGTTCGTGTGTATAAAAGGTGGTGCACAACCGCTCTGAGTCAACAATGGCCAATATTGCAATTTTCAAACTACCATGACTTCGAAAGAGCTCAACCGAAAAATTTGAAAAAAAAAAACCATGGAAGCTCTCTTTGTCATGTACTTTTGAAAGGGATTGTTCATTATGTAGAGTCCAAACACCCTGGCACAACTTAATTCGGTATTTGTTGGAATAACCCATATATACATGTAAACTGGCGATTGGGATAAACAAGATGGAGCCATATTATAGGAACGCCGTATAACTTAATCATCCATCTTCCAAGTACCAGAGACACGTAAGCGAGCTTTTGATGTTAAATAATCCAAAAACATATAGCGTACAATTAAGCAAAGGAAATCTAACCAGACTACTAACTTTCCGGTGACATTTATCAACAGCCTTGCAGCCGGAACTTAGCAAAACTCCATCTTCCTCTACTCACACATTTCTACTCTTACTTGTCTTAAGAGTATTCTTGTTCGCTGCGACCACGGTATTTAAACCCTTTTAGACCTGTCATTCTCCATTTTCCCTTCCTATATGTTGAATCCTATATGTTCCAAGGTTGAAACTAAATTGTGTTCTCCTCACGGCAACATCTTTTACATTTTTTAGGATATACAAAGATTATACGGATAATAACTTGTTGGGATGAATTATAAAAAAATCTATTCAATTGGTCAAATTTGAAGAAACACTTCAAGTTCTAATAACCACCCCAGGTTATTTTATTCGTGGCTTTCTTAATATTTTTGTATATAACATGATAATGAAATAAATATCGAAATTAGAGCGTTCTATAATCTGCTGATGAAAAATTAAATTTTCTGGACACCGAGTTTGTATGTGTACGTACGATTCTCAATTGACCGTTCCGAAAAAGCTCGGAGAATGACTCGCATTAATATTGGACTCTAAGTTTTCGTACCTTGCCTTGGATGAACCCAATGCTGTTTCTCTTTTCCCTCATGCAAGTACAGCCATTAAGTTGGATATATGGATGTATGAAATACGTACGGTACACTCTTGAAGGAGGCATTAACTTCGGTGAGCTTGTGAGGCCAGACCCCTTTTGAGCTCCAGGTATTAGCTCTTACTCGTGTACTATTTCAGTACATTTTCCTTTGTGACTCTGTATTCCTACGTACCCAGTACCGATGATTAAATGTAAATTTTGGAACGCCTCTTGAACCGTGGCTGACGCTAGAGTTATATTGAAATGCTTTAGGTATTAAAATTTTTTCTTGCACTAAGAAAGCAGAGAACAGTCGATGATTATTCGTGAAAATTTTTCTGAATGTTAACAGCTCGATGTCTCAATTATGAGACACGTTTTGTGAAGTTAGTTTCGTTGCAGCACAACATTTTTGGTTATTCACCAAGATATTGAATTTTATACAATCCAAAGAAAACATAAAACACTGCTTCTGTTATAACCATTATTTTTTGGGGAATAAAATAAGTCATCAAGCTCACGTGACCAACTCAAAATCGACGGTGACACTTCTCGTAGTAAAGTCTATCTATGGTGACGCAGGTCTGACGCCTCGTGTGTATTCTACCGGATTTTCCCGTCAGTTTTTATTGAAATTGTGATAAATAAATTTCGTAATGTGCAGGGAGGTGGCGTGAATCCGGCTCTGGTCTCTTTAGTTGTGGCAAATGTGTGTACAATTTATAATAAAATAATTATTGTAACTGGTGAAAAGCTGTCAACATTCACAAGTAATATTATAGAGAATGTTTACGATTTGCTGTTTTATATATTTGGGATTATATATCGTTGTCATAGTTTGATTGGGATAACCTTTTCGTTTTCTCTTTTTAACTTTTTTAGCGAAGCGAAGGCGAGATCGCTTGGTTAGAGACTCGTTTATTTTTTTAGTCTCTTCTCTGCGAAATTTCGTCTAACGAGAGAGCCTTACAGCTACGTATGTCTATACTCGTTATTTCATGAGCTATATATTTCGTAGCAAACAAAGCCCAACGATCCAGGGGTTATGACAAAAAGAACTCTGAAACTAGGGGAGAATCGAGAGAGCGAGCAGGCAACGCAAATACATGGAATGGTGTGTAGCATTGCACATGTATATGTTGGTATTTTTTTTACTGGATATGTATGTGTCTATTTGTGCATTCTACCACGGACGATCTGGTTTCTCTACAATGTCTCTATCCTATCCTCGAGTTACTGTACATCATACGGATCGTAGTCACATGAAGCGAACCCATTTTTGATCGGGATTATTTACTTTGAGACTTCTAGATAAAATGTCATGGAAAAAAATTTTCTTCCTACTTTTTTGAACAAGCTGCCATCTCATTATTTCCAGTTTTGTTAAGAGTATGGATCAGTCACCTAACCTCACTTCGAGTTTTCGAAATTGAAATTATTCAGCACAGTTTGACCGATCACAAAACGGCTCTGTCAGCCCACGTAGGGCGATGGCAAAAATGGGCTGATAGGGCCATTTTCTAATCAGTTAAACCGTATCGAAGAATTTCAATTTCGAAATTTGCAGCTATCTCTCTCGCACTCACGGTGGCGAGATACGGACTGATCCATTCTCTTAATATGTATAACCTTAATTCTAACATTAATAGTGATTTCTGATGTGTATATTGATTATTTACGAGTAGATGATTGAATTTATAGTTTAATTTTGTTCGAAAATATGAATGCTAACATAAAGATGAAGATTCTCACAGATTTTGTGAAAATACTTTTTAAACAAAATTTGATCAACATAGTGACGAGGAGGCATCATTATTTACGAATAGAAATGTAAAACTGAAAGTCCTTGTTGTTATTCCTGTAATAGTTTGTAACTACATAGAAAAATTCGTTCAGTGACGAATGAGATGTGTACATTTTATTCACCAAAACGTATACGTTAAGTTAAAATGATGACTTTCTACATGGAAGGGCTTATAAAAGCGTAATGGATGTTTGTGAAGAAGAAATAGCCAGGTGAATGCACTGCGACAGTAAAAACGATATTACATTGAAGGGTTTTGGCCCCGTTGGACGTTCGTTGACACAGCTTTAATTTGTGAAAAGCAGAGAAGCGTGTGAAAATTCACTATCCTACTACCGCTTCCGATGAAATTGGCAGACCGCCGATGAGCTTATCCATCCCCTGCTCTCTGCCATTCTTTTTTTTTCCACCCTAACCCCGCAAAATCTATATTGCTATGAGAGTTGTTTTCGCGTATTTTTAGAACAAGAGTGTACGGTGAAACTTCATTTCGTTGTGGTTTTTCTATCCATCGACTACCGCCTTCCACTTTTTCCTCCTTTTTCCTCTT
Source organism: Campoplex capitator (assembly GCA_037576405.1). Classification (NCBI taxonomy): domain Eukaryota; kingdom Metazoa; phylum Arthropoda; class Insecta; order Hymenoptera; family Ichneumonidae; genus Campoplex; species Campoplex capitator. Next base: position 8,057,146 of record JARBWI010000002.1, read on the forward strand.
ACTCGCATTTTTTTTTTATTCACTTTTCATGTTCATTTCTCATCGGTTATTTCAGATATGCTTGCACTCTATTTGCCCATCCGTGCTTTGCTCACTTGTTTATATAACCTGACTATATGAAATTGAGGCGATTTCAAACGTTGAAAACTTCCACTTGAGAGAAGTGTACTTGAATAAATTATAAAAATTGTAACGTATTTCCGTGAGGACAATTTTTGGCGTCTTATTTCTATTGAACAGATAATAGTTGATTAAATATCGATGAAACATACTATCATGCATCATCAGATTTTCTAGTTATTACTAGTGTCAGTGACCGCTAAAGGTAAAAAAATGTGTGCGAAAAATGATGGCATTTTTTGCTCTAAATAATTCCGATCGATAGGGGAAAAAAATAAAACATATGTGAACCCACAATACGTTTCAAAATGTTGTTATTCATTAAATATCGTCGAAGCAATTTTCGAGAAGCGTTCGAAACGGCTATGCTTGCTGTAAAGTTTCTAGTAGCGATTTGTCTTCGGCATTATGGTTATTATAGTAAACGTAAATGTCATAAAACCGGCATATTCGCGTATATAAGAGTGCAGCAGGGCTTGCACTGGCTTTTTTTTTGTAATACTTGGCATCGAGCCGTTGCTGCGTCTCTTGACGTACTTGTCTTGAACCTCTACCGCGACTCTAGATATTAAGGTAACGAAACAAAAAAGTTGCTGGTTTTCTCCGGATAGTGAAGATTTTTTCCTATCATTAGATTGTAAATCGCATTTTTTTTTTTCCAAACAATTCCTGTGTGAGAATAAAAAAATTATGGGATTGGTAAAAAATTGAATCAGTGCTCCATGCATATTGTTCGTTTTTAATAAGGAATGAATTTATCCTTTTGGTGGTTAAACAATTTACGTACTCTGAGTTCTGTTGAATGAGAATAATCTTTCACAATAAAGGTACCATCTTTATTAGCCATCCATGTAACTTATCTAATTTATATTTGAAAAAAAATATCTTCTAAAAAAAGAAGCTATATTTTTATTGAACTCTGATTGACAAGCACCATTAAAAGCTCAAACAAACTGTCTCCCGCTCAGCAATTGATGCACGAGCCAGTGCATAGCTGATATAAGCGATTAGCCAGCCACATATTCGCCTCGTTCGAGACACTGCGTCACTTGAGTGATCGCCGGAACCACACACTAATCGCGCACCCATCACTGTAGGTTTTTTTAAATGATATACAAAAAATGGAATTTAAAAAAAATAGTTTTTTAATGAATTTTTGAGTCATCGAATACGTCACAGAATAATGCCGGGTAAAATTTTGCAGACTGCTAGCACAAAGAATATGTCAGCACACGGTAATGAAATGGCTGACAGGCAGGATGGAGACCATTTCACCCAATTAAAAAATTGACTCCTAGTTGGTCAATGGCTCTGCGTGAGTGTACATAATGTACGCATATATATGGGGCATTCCACGCCAAGTCAGCCACTTCAGAACCTTACATTTTTCATATTGGCTTACATTTTTTTATAATAGTTCTATGTATTGAATAAGTTGATAAATGTAAAAAATAACCAGTATGTCATAATATGTTGAATCTGTCGTTGTGCTTAAGAATATCTTCGTCAACGGTATATGTTGTTTGAATGATGAAGTGAAAAGTGTAGTGAGAGCCTTGGTATGTTATAAAAAATATTTTGTGCTGCGACTTCCTGGGGCAAAACGAAAACACGTAGCAGTCGAGAAATGCCTCTTAGAGATAATGATGTCGGATTTTAAGCTAACTCAAACGTAAATAATGAGCAAGAAAAAAACTATTTACATTTTTATATATTCGCAAAGACTATAAAGCCGACCATATTTGCGAGAGTTCCATGTTATGGTGTGTTATGAAGTGTGTATGCGCAATGTGCTCCCTGCATAGGTTTAGACGTTTTCTATGGAAGATATAAGGAAAAAATTCGAATTCATTAATCAAAAAACCTTTGTTTACGAAATCTATTCGTTTTGTCAAAATCTAGTAAAAAATTATAATTATGCTCCTTCGTAGCAGAGAAGGTATTCCTTTCGCAGAGGGTCGTAATTTTCAAGTGCATAAGAAGTGCCCACCAGAATCTCTCATAAATTAGGCTTGACAAATTATCTCTCATGAATTAGACTTAAAACCAACAATTTCAATTCAATTGTGTAAATTATTCAATTTCATGCAATTTATATGCTTTATTACGTGACTATATATGCGAAAATTGAAAATAAACATTTTCTCTTTACCCATATATCTTAGAAGTAGCCACACACATACACTCGTACGTATATTTCCAAAAACTGGATATTTTTTCGCTGTTATTCTAACTGCGGATATTTTGACCACGGATATTTTCCGTTGCGGATATTCTGTCAAAGGACATTCTGTCGTGATACCTGAATCAACATTTTTTTTCAAATAATAGCAACATTCTCTGGAAATCACTTATAGCCATCAATCCGAAAATGTTTCTAATTGCTCTACCCTCCCATCAAGGTTACATTTCACTTATATCTTTATATTTTTTAAATTCATCAGAACGTATTAGTTACTAAATTTTTTGGGTGCTTGCTTTGTTGTTTCAGTTGAAGTATAGTCTCAAAAAACTCTTAAAAGCCCTTTTCTCCCTCGTATCGTCCACTCAGCAATTGTCGATACAGGTGCTGGACATTCGACTAAAAGAAGGGAAGATATATCCTGCTCCCCTCCCATGATTTACTGATGTAAAAACTTTTTCGCTATACGAGTTAGGTAATTGGCTGCCCCGATCTTCACCCGCTTCTCTTCTATATTTTCCTTCCAACGCAAAATTCTCTTCACCCAGCACTCTAGTAAGAAATCCCCCTCCCCCCCTCCGGGAAGAAACTTGACACTGTTCGGGGAAGAATCTTCCTCCGATTCCTCCTCTTCCTAACAGAAAAGCTCCGAAGTTAATTCTTATTAAAAAGAAACTCCTCCGTATACCCCGGGAGCTTTGCGAGACAGGAATCTGGAGCTGGCCCTTCTCAAGTTAGCCATACCGCGCTTCGACTCAGAATCCGAAGAGTTATACGAGGTTCTCGGGACCCAATCTAATTAGAGGGAGATCGAGGAAGTATAAACACGAATATGAACATGCCCAGACGCCCTCCCACTGACCCGAGGCTCAATATGCGCTTGCTGGAATCCTGCCTCTCGAGTAAAAACTTCGTGTTTAAAATACTTCCGCTTATTGCTGCTTTTTTTTTGTGCCACGCTTTGTTCACACTCCGTGTCTTTGCTTATTTTTCCACTACGCTGTAAATATATTGGCTATGTCGTTCTCGTAACACAATTTTTTTCTAATAATATAATATACGCTTCATCTTTTGAACATAATCCCTCACCTGTGTCGGTTTCATTACTTTCTTACCCTTAGAAGACCTCGGCATCACCAACGTCGAAATTGATCCTTTTCAGGATTGTAGTTTTCAGGATTTTGGATTGTAGTTTAAGGGGGCGAGGGGGGGGGGGGGGGGGGGGTAAGGGTTTCAGCGTAAAAAAAACACTTTTTGTGTGAATTTTTTTTTAAGTATGGATTCAGCAAATTTATTCAAACCTTTTGTACATTATTGAGTATACTTCTAACAATATTCTGTAATTTTTTCATGCGGAAATATTAAAAAACGAGCCGGTGACAGAGCTTGCCCCAGAACAGAAAAAAAAAAAACAATTTGCGGTGTTCACTACATCTCGGTCGGAAATTATCTGAAATCAAAAGCCATGAAAATTTAGTCGAAGTATCATCAAATCCTCCCCCCTGCGTTCTCTGATTATTTTTTTTTTTCATTTAAAAATTTTTGTTGGCCATCTAAAGTGTAAACTGCTATTTTCCACGAAAAAGCTAAATTTCATATAACAGTAACACGTTGCTTTGTGTATGAGGCAGAAAAATTTCGTAGTCGTGATCATTAGATTTATGTATGTATGGAGATTTGAGATAATTGATAATCAATGCAGCGCATAAAATCTGCAAAGGTTTCGGTAGTTATTATGCACATTTATGATTTCTAGTTACGGCCATTAGCAGTCAATTCGATTAATTATGTTCGCGAAATGCAGTTGACATGCTCCATGCACTATCTTGTGGAGTGGGATTTTTCCTCTTGGGTACATATATATATAGCTTATTTCGATGAATAATGTATGTACTCTGTGCCTACCTCATTGTATTTTCCTGGAAAATAATTTATTTAAAAAAATGAAGAGATGCACTGAATCTACGATGTTCATTTGCGGTTACTTTCAATGCACCTTCAAAAACATTGGCAGGTTTTCGCAGATGGGCACACGGTGCTCATCTGCGCCCAATTCAGCCATTTTTATCCTTTCAACAATTTCGTTTACGGAAAAAAACATTAGTTCAGTGATTCTGTGCTAGGATTCGATGTCGAAAGCGAATAACTGTTTTGTGCTGTGATCGTGACATAGCGGCACGTTTACGTTTTAATTCAATGGCAAAAAAATGAGAATTTGTTGGAGGATTTGTGCGAATGACGTCTACAGGCAATACTCGAAGCTTATCGTTTTCCAATGAAAACGCAGTCACAAGAAATTGACATCTCATGATTCCTTTCGTCTGATCTTAGTTTTACTTTTCTTTTTATTGAATTGTTTCTCATTTCCCTTTCCTTCTTCCTTTGGTTGTCGTTATTTTCATTTCATCGTTTCCCATTCCAGTTTCTGTCCCTCTTTTTTTTCCCCTTTTGCACCTGAAGCTCGAGTTCAATTATTTGGGATAAACGCCAAGAATGCTTTTCGGTAGATTTGGGCTTGAGACGACATCATATAAACGATGAGAATCCACCCTGGTATCTCTCGTATTCGCGTTATCCGTTGCTTTTCCTCGGTCGAGCCTCCATATCGTACTAAAATCCGACAGTTTTACGATTGCAGCGAAGAGTTAAAATAATAGGTCAGCTGGATCGCGCCCGACTAAAGAGAACACCAGTTCGAAAACTATCTACCAAAAGGAAGAAAATAATGTAGAGAGAGATATAGAGGCGGACATATAAATGCGAGAGTTCGATCGATGATGGTTAGAACGAAAAAGACGATAGTGAAAAGTTTATCGTATACATCATTCAATGTTCCTATCTTTGACGTGTACGAGAAATTTAACATATTGAGCTTTCTTCTCTCTCTGGCGCTTTCTTTTTTCTCTAATTGCCTGGAGAAATCTTCTTCCGTTCAGGCTTTTCAGTTCATGAGTGTAAACATTTTTACATTTGCTCACATGACACTTTTAATTAACTCAACATCAAACCAAACACAATAATGATCGACGTGCCGAAGCACTTGAAGTCATTGCTCCAAACACGACACGAAGTTGTATACGTTAGTCGCATTGACTTTCCTCTCGTCTCTTCAAATTGTATCCTTCCGTGCTAGTCTCCACCTGGAAATACTTCAACTCACTACGATCACTTTATCGATTGGTTCGTAACACCTTTGAATTCACTTTTCTCAGTTATTGCTTTTGGCTTCAAGGACTTTTCTTCCGATGCCATTATTTTTCGGTAAAATACAATTCCATCTTCCTGTCTACAGTATTTTACTTCATGCTGGTCAATTAATCACACAACTCGATCGAACTGTAAACACTTTGGCTCCGACCATTCAACCGTTTCAATTGATGAAGGATCTTCTTCACTTCTTGTCCAGTTAGAATTTTGTACATCACTGGTGAATCGAGCACTTCGAAACAGTTCTTGTTCAACTGAAGCGGATCAACTGGATTTTCAATGCTTTCAACCCGTATAATTACCAGGTGCATCTGTTAGCTGAATTTATTTAGGCAAAAAGAAATATTTGTTTACATCTTAGGTCTTCTGTTTAAATATTTTTTACATTTTTTATTCCGATTGAGGATCATCAGGTTAAATCACCTTATTACTGTTATTATCATATTATATCATTGTTATGTTATTATTGTTATTGTATTTTTAGTCATGAGGAGACAAAGGAGAGCACCCGTTTGCTACGTTTAAAAAAAATTCCAAGATTGATGATTTTTTTCATCAAGACAAAGTTTTATGAGACGTGTTACTTTGAAATATAAAAGTTGACGCGGCATATCTTGAAATAATAATAAAGGATGCTTCTATACATATTACATATACATTTTCAGCTGAAAATCAATTAATTCATACAAACTATCATTGCTTATGAAAGAAATGATCATAAAAATTCTTTTCAAGAAAAAAAAATGATTTTATTGAATTAATGCAAATTGATTTGATCCAATTGCTGGTTTTTTTTTTTACATGTTTGTATCTAGAAATCAAAAACTTCACATTCATTAACAAATTAAGGAGGTTGGATACTCAGACAAAAATAGTTAAAAATTGATGAAATTTTTTGAGGACATTCTCTAGGACATCTAGATGACTGTGGAATTTTAGAAAAATTTTCTTCTACTTAGTTATCGAGTAATTAAGCATTAAAGCAGATTTCTTATGCCCGGAATGTATACCTATGTATATGGAAACGCTATGCTTGTACACGTGAACTTTAGTGTTCAATTACTCGATAACTGTGCAGAAGAAAAATCTGAAAAAAATTGTATTGTCAAATTTGGCACTAAAGAATATGTTTACCAAATTTTATAAAATTCTGAACGTTTTAAAATATTTTATGTTTTTAACATGGTTTAACATGGCAACATTGTATCGCCTGTACCCAACCTCCTTAAATGCTTCAAGTCGGAGATTTTCTGTCTCCTCAAATCTCGAAAAGGTGCAATTGTTTCAAAAACTATAATAAAACTTCTACTGAGATCACATTTGGTTACTCTGGATCATCATGAGCTCGTCTATCAGCATCTGCAATATTATATAGTTGGTTCTTAGGACACCTTGTATATCCATGCGTTAATGATAAGTACGCGACGTTGGTGACAAGTGAGGGATTTCCCGGGGCAAAGTCCAAGTTTCATATACCTCATTGCGATGAGCCACTCGTTCTCGAATAGTTTATGCCTACATAGTAATTAACTGTCGATTCATAATTGAAAGTAAATAACCGACAATGATAATAAAAAGTGCACATTGCTTCCTAAATTCTCAGCGTTATCAATAACTAATTTTCGTCAATTTTTATTATTACCAAGATCATGAGGTTGCCTTTTTCTTCATCCATAATAATCGCCTGATCGTATTGGAACTAGGCTTAAAATAGGACAGAATTCAAATGAGCCAAGTGGGACATCTGAATCGATCAATGTCACCGATGACTAGAGTCAAAGAAATGAAAGAATAAACGTCGATAAAATTTCGATGTTTACGTATTTTAAACCAAAAGAGGGCCTCGAGTTTTGAATAACTATCGAAGTAGCAAAGTCGAGGACACAGCTAAAAAGTCATGTCGAAAAAAATGATGAAGAGCATGTGGCCTCATCTCGCCAGCTCAGGTTATCTTTTTACGCCCACGCATTGACAATCAGTCTCACTAAACTTGTCTAGTACGTATACACATATATTATACATATTCGGGTTATATACCTATATGCGTTTCGTGTACTTTGTACAGTCGTATACCTCAACGAGAAACTGGCTTGGCACGTTCGAGCGCGTGCCTCGTGGACTTTGGACCTCACCACGAGTGTGTCACTCACATTATCTCTCGCCCTCTCTCGTTCTATCTTGTTCATTTTTATCCTATCATCTTGCTCCGTCTTGCAGATGGATTGTTTAGTTCTTTTTTTTTGCTCAAGGATTCTGTTGGTCTCGCTATTTCACATTTTTTAGTTGAAATTTACTAAAAACTGCAGAAAGAATTCGGATCCAGTCTCGCTACAATCACGTACAAAAGTCTTGGGTCAGCGTTCGAAAATTTGGATATAACTTGCGGAATGATCCACTGATTGTTATTGTTAAATCTTACCGGAATAAAAAAACAAGTAACTTTCCGAAAAAAAATCCTGATGTAAAATTCAGACTTTCCGAAATAACCGTGATTCCTTAATGAACATAATTAATTAGAACATAAAATAATTTTTGAAATTTTGAGTTGAACTATTTTTTTTTTTCAACAAGCGATAAAAAACGTGTTTTTTTTTTTCGAAAAATGACCGCTATTTGGTCAAATGATATGCGCTATAGCTACTAACCTACTGAATCTAAAACCATTTTTTTCGGATCATCCATTTTTTTAATGATAAAAGTTTACCTTGCCCTTGCTTATCTTGTTTTATTGGTTGAATCTACTTTGTTGGAACAGAGAAATACATCTGCTGATAATGATGAGCAACCAGCCCCCTGGCACTCAGCTTGCTGGCTAGTCTCTCAATGGCGCCAGCCGCTACGTGGCGCTGACAGTACTCCGCGCCGTCCGTGCTGCGACCGCGCATATTTTATTTCATGATAAATATGATAAATAATAAATAACTTAATAATAATTACATATATGCATGTGAATGTAGTAAATATTTACTAAATTTGTAGCCTGTTGTTTTAAGGATAAGTTTAATATCGACCCAATAGGCTAGATATTCTGTATATACTTTATAAATTTATGTTTAATGTTCAGCTATTTTTTAATTGTTTTTTATGAAATGTGTCAAAAAATGTCTTTGTTACCGCGCACACGCGAGACAAGACACAATTCATTAGGGAATAACTACAAGTATAGCATCAACTGATCAGTCGTCGGTTGACCTGTAATGGCCGTTATAGCCGGCGGGGGGTTCGGGGGCACCAGCGCAAAAGCATGCCATTTTTGTCATCGTTTTGCGTGGGCTAATCGATTTTTTTATCCCGATCGGACAAACGGTGTGGAAAAGTTTAAACTTCGAAAATTCAAGGTGAGATGAGGTGACTCCGAGGACTATAACTTTGCATCTCTATAAGCATAATTGATATCAAAATGGAAATTGGAAAGCCACTGTTTTTTAATCACATTTTTCAAATGCGTTGACAGCAAATAAAAAATTCAATCATGCAAACATCTTGGAAACGGTTGTGTTCTGTAAAAAAACTCTTCCCAATATCATCCTACGTAGCTGTTTCGTAGGTACTTGATCGAACTCATTCAATTTGACGCGATACGAGTGAACTTTTTGAGCACAAAAAAAAACGAGCAAAATTTTTAAGTACTTTTCCGTTTATTTGACGATATGTTAATTTTCAAAATTGTTATTTTCCTGAGCGTACAACGATGGCTAGACATTTTTCGATTTCAAATTTCCTCGGTTAAAAAATTTAAACAATTAATATGCAAAATTATTTACTTTAGAAAAATTCTCAAAAAACTTGTTTTCCAGTTTGTTACCGTAATGAAGAGAGAGAAAGAGAGAGAGAGAGAGAAAGAAGGAATTGAATGGCAAGACAGATAATGGACATTTCGAGCCTCAATCGCACTTTCCTAGTTCTCTTTCCAGAGATTATTTTATGAATCATCCCTGGTCTATGTAGACCACTTCTACTTATTCAGCCACGGTACACTGCTCTTTACATAAAGTAAACACAAACGTAAGCCATAATCTGTGAAAACTTCCCTGCTCTTTCTCGCGTCTCAACGGTTCTATCGTTAGATAAATGTTGGTCTTCAATTTTACTACCCGTCGCAATTTTCCTCCTAGTTATAACTCGTATAAAGTTTCGTGGGGAAATGGTTTAGGACTGTTGTTCTAAGATGTTACTTATGTACTATGTCAGCGGTGTAAGGAAGTGAAAATGAAATGAGCAGCTGTAATGAAAAGGTATTCTCACAAATACTTAGCAAATGTATGAGAAAAAATGTATCTCAATGAAGCATTTTATCACGGAATTGAAACGATTTCAACGAATATTGCCTAGTTGGTATCTTTTCTTGTGAAATTATGAAAATAATTAACTTTGTTTAAATTGGATTCTAATTGAATTTGCGGTTTTAAAAAAGCTTCATATTTTCCGAAGCTTGTAAAGTTTTCAAGGTTTCTTAAAAACGCTCTGTTGCCGAAGTCGTAATTACCCAATGTCGGATATTCGATTAAACAACTCACAGCTACGGAAACTGTAATGAGGTCGGTGCATTAGATAGCGGATACTATCACGTTAAAGTATTCTAAAACAGCGTTTGAGTTTCAGGATAGCCAGTTATGGTTCATTTTGATTGCGGCAATATTCTTAGATTTCAATTTCCTTTGCAAAAAACAGTTTTCTGTATTCTATATTTATATATTATCCATAAAACTTTGGGGATAAATTGAAAAGCTTTATCTAAACTCTGGCACTAAAACTAAGCTCTGAAAGCATAAACTGTAATTCTATAGTTTATAAAATTCATCGATACGTATTAGCCTACATTATGAGTCAAGGCTCATGTAACACTCATTAAAGGTAACCATACTGTAAGGTGGGAGCTCCTGAATATCGGAGTTCACAAACCATCGTGATGGACAACAATAGGGAAAATGGACGTGAAGAAAGTTTTGAGGTTGAAGTTGGCTGATCGTTGGGTCGATAAAGTGAAACGATGTAAGAAAGTCGTTCTAAAGTCACATTAGTCATCTGACCGGAAGAAAACGACAGGGAAACACTTTGTAACATTGATAAATAACATTGAACTCGATATCCAAGTTTTTAATTTACGTCTATCCATTTCCCTCTATGTATATTCCAAGTTCTGTGTTGATCCGCATCAAACCGAGACCTTCTGTTTCACCTCGAATTTTTCTCAATCCTTTGCTGATATTTGAGGTGTATCTCACAAATGCATCGCCAATTTTGCCAATGGTGATGATTGCAGCTATTGGGATGATAATTGTTGGCTGATCATTCCTCGATAGCAGTCTACTTAAAAAAAAATATACATTTATATGCATTTTTCGATTTTTTATCAATGAAACCACCTATCTCTTCCCCAAAACCAATCTCGTGTCTGCTTTATCTTAATACATGCAGCAATACACACAATCGTGTTAGCTCTATTTCTGGGCCAAGCTAATAGAGTCCATATCTTTTGGTTTGCCATAGAAATGAAGTTGCCGGAGAATGCTCAATCTCGTGGTCCATTTTCCCCTTCCTTTTGTTTCCATTCTCTTGCTGGTACTGTTATTCCCGTTGCAAACTTCCTCTCTGAACACCCATGCACTGATTCGTTTCATCTATTCTCTAAGTGCATGCAGTTAAAACAAAAAATGTCATTCTTTGCTCTTACAGCTTTTTGTGAGAACATTTTCCTATGCAGGAAAACGTTTACGAGCTTTGTGTTCAAGCGCGTTTCTTCCTTTCCTTGCCCTCTTTGTCATCCTTCTTCAACTCCACACGCTCCAACAACGCCCGTGCTCGGTGTTTTTTTTTACCGGTTGCAAATCGCGCAGCCGTGATTTCCGCGGCTAAATCGCCCGGAAGCGTGAACGGCATTCCGAGGGGTAATTCTGAATTTCGTTAACCTTATTTTCTTTCTCTGTCTACAACGTTCAAAGACTTGGCTCTATTTCACTTTATGGGTCGGCATCGTTTCCTCCTGTTCTCAAGTGTATGGCCAACATTTTGATGAAATAACCTCTTCTTTTTTCAATTTCCTGATCCATACACGAGCTCTGTAAAAGCTCAACGTGACTCAAACTCTAATCAGCATACACTGAGAAAAAAAATTTGAAATTGTGGCGAACAAATTAAATTTGTTGATTCAACAAAACTTTTGTTGATTCAACGATATTTTTGTCGTGGTGAGAAATTAAGTATTTGAATGAACCAAATTTCGTTTGGGTTAACAAATTTCATTTTGTTCGCTACGATTCGTTGAACCAACAAAAAAATTTGTTGAACCAACAGAAAATTTGTCGAACCAACAAAAAATTTGTTGAATTTACGAATTCATTTTTCTCAGTGTATAATAAATGGTTTTAGTTATTATTAATATATATTGTAGCGGTATGCTTTTCACGGCACGCCGCTTCGCGTGAATTCGAGCAACTAAATGATTAGGAGCAGGTATGAGAAGGAACGAGAATCCGCAGATTTCAGTTTGACAAAAATAATGATGAAATTTATTCAATTAATTAAGGTGATGATTACAAATTTAACGACAATTAGTTTTGAATTAAAAAAATTTTGTTTCTTTCGCGCGGTTTATTGTTTATCTCGCTCTCCACAGAAAGGTCCGTTTTTGGATGAATTAATAATCTTTCAATATTTTGTAAGATAATAAGAAAATGAAAAGTAATCGGTTTTCCTATTGAAAATCAATTATTTTGAGCAATTTCTTATTAAGAGACGCTGCAGTGACGATCCTTTTTTTAGTTTAAAATGTTTGGCAATGTCACAGTCCTGAAAACTACGAAGGATCAGATTTCCCGTCCGCTTTACCGATTTGAACTATTACTGTCTCCTCCGAGCATTCGTTGACCCCATTTTTTTATGATTGATTTGAAATTCTAGAAGTTTCATTTATGTATGGAGCTATTAATACGCCATTTATTTAATGGTTAAGTTATTTTTATATTTTTTAATCCATAAAAGTAAAAAAATTTCATAAAACTAATGTTGAATGATGTGACTTTTGACTTTGAAAATATTCCTTGAGACTACGTTGACTCATAATGAATCTTAAAGAAAATATAGTTTGCTGCCTGAACAATAGAATATATCGTTTTTAAATGAAAAATTAAATATCAATCTCCTATCAATCGCTCTGATAGGAGAAGCTTCTTATCACTCTCACGATCACTCGTGACAGTGGTCACCGTAAAACACTCAATAAAAGGTAGTTCGCCCCACTACCGATAACTCCATCAAAAGTTCATATGTTTTTTAATGTAATTGTCATCAAGTAATATTTTCTTTGCATATTCTACAATCGCTCAGCAAAATAACAAAAAAGATAAGAAAACGTACGAATGTTGAAAAAAAATCACAAAAAAGATTTTTTTCATCTTTCTTACCGCAAAATTGTTAGATGGCTACTACAAAAAACAATGTACTACCGGCAAATCATACCCAACTTTTGGATTGATTTCGTTCATCAAAACCCCATAAAAGCCGATAAGCAAAGTACGTGTTTCTCATTTTCTAAAGGACTACATCATAAAAAAAAGTATACGGAATCTAAGGAGGACACTAAAAAACCTTTCCTTCCTAGATGTGGACCCGCAATTGGTTCGTCGGAAATGAGTACCCAATTTATAGATTCGTACATTACAATAAAAACAACTGTGAAGTATCCAGGGATTTTCATAGAATTACAACGATCGTAATGGAGCTAGAAGACTCCCACGGTCTTCGTGAACATCATATTTGCCACTGGAACGTAACATCAATTATTTAACCTGACTCTAGATGATATGTGTTGACATATATCCATAGTACTATAAAATGCTTTTGTATGGTGACGAAGAATAGGAAGAAGGATATAAAGGTACCGATAACGAAACAGAGAATTCGAGCTTGGAATATTCCGTTGCTTAATATTACAACATAAATAATCTTTCCATACCAGCGATCTCATGCGCGGTCTTCCAATTTTCCAACCTTTACCATGAGTTCCCTCCGGTAAACTAGATGATGCAGTAAGAATTTTCATAAGTCAACAAATAAACGAATTAAAAGGTGAAGCACGCGTATGTTCGCACGCTCATATTTTATCGAGCTGGATGAGCGAAACGCACTAGAGAATAGTCGTACAAAGCTTCGGAGTATGGTTAAAAAACGCAATGCATCTCATGGAATCAAACGGAGATTTACAGAGGTTGATCCTGAACTAATGGCAATAGAGGATTTGTCGTGAAACAATGAAGGCTCTCTATTGTTCTACATACATGGCTGTTAATCTAACGGTCTTTTAAATCTGATATTAATCCAGAGCGGAGTCTAGTTCTAAGTGGAGCAGTTTAACAAAGTCATAAATTCTTACGCCTCCAGGATATGTATGCGGATAACGATATTTAGGGATAAATTTGTGTTACGGGAATACCTGTGGCTAAAACCCGCAACATGTTTTAACTTGTAGCACTTTTGATGTTTTATTATTATTTTGCATTGTAAATTAATCGGCCCTACGGCACCGCTGACAGATCTGAATTTATTATGAGTCTGAAGTTATTTTTCATTATGAAACAAACCTCAACATTATTCGAACCATTAGTTGAATTTGAAAAAATAAATTATACATAAACGATCATTCTTGACAATTGATCAATTTTTAATAAAGTTTCTATTTTGCTAAATTTATTGGGGTGAAAATAATTTTTCTTCGTTAGTGTTCTTCCCGATGTGCATGATTTGTCAAAAGAAAATCTAAGTTTTCATAGACATACGAAAAACCAGCTGTCATTGTAACATTTGCGAGCAGACAGAATAACTTCAGAGTTCATAGCGAACCAATCAGAATCGCGAAATAGCGATGACAATAAACAGCTAATTCACGCGTCACAACTCTACTTTATAAAAAAGGAATCGTAGACCATATTTGCTTGAGGCAACATTGAAGTTGTCCCTTTTGTTGTTTCTGTCCTCTGCAAATCGATTGTCAGTCGAGCTGATGAAGTGTGAAACTGCGCACTTGCTATCGAATTGAAAGAATGCATCATCCGCTCCATTCCGTTGGAGGATTTTTTTATCAGAAGGTGAAGTTATTCCTCCGGATTGATTTAACAGTTCTATAAGATGTGTCAAAGAAATTGAAGCGGACAGAATATTTTTTGGTCGTCAATGCTTCACTCTGATTGTTCTTCAATTCTGTTCTTTTTGGACCTCCATCGCGTTTTGCTTCTCGTCTCGCTTCAACCCAATTCGGGTTACAGCTTTTTGTTATGTGATCGGATATCAGCTATCGGTTCACGTCCATGATAGCCTCACTGCTTGCACCGTCTATTTGTATCCGCATATCCACTATCCTACAGGACTGATAGTACAAAAAGATTGAACTGGATCGCAAACGGGTAGCAGCGAATATATCGAAGGGTAGGTCGTCTACCCTTGGCTTACGTGGATATGTGTTAGTATGCACACGTGTCTGGGGCATTCCATGGCAATTTTACAACACTCTATTTTATTTTTAATTTCGTTGAATTTTTTTCTCTGTTGGTGAAAAAGCAGCTTGTTTAATATTTTTCTCAATTTTCAACTCGTTGCGGTATTGCATGGATACGATTTATTTTTCAGTCTCCGTTGTGTACCAAATATGTATAACTATTTAAAAAACCAAGTCAGATCAATAAGGAAGGGGGTCAACGTTTTTTTTTATATTTAAAGCACTTTCATAAATATGAAAAATCAACATGGAAAAACAAACAGTAGTACATCGGGTCACCACAATTTTTTAAAGAAAAAAATATTAAATAAACTTTTCCCCCCTATAAGGGTCTCACGTGCGTGAAGATTTGATGAGCGTAGGTAAAATATCTATCAGGGCCTCACGAGAGGTTGCCGGGAATTAGCTTTTTGAAAGCCCAATTCGGACATTGCTCCTTGAAACTACACAATAATCGGCTTTGCTAGCGATTCGATTGCATGTTGTATTAATGTAATACTTTTTAGGCTCTCCTAATACATCCTGAAAATATGTGATCACATTACCGTTTGAAACATATATTTTTCGTGTAAAAAATAGTATATTACACAACTAGGGCAGGAAAATAAGTAATGTCTCAGATCACATGTAATTGTCGGCCGAGGCGAAGCCGAGGCTGACAAACATGTGGTCTGAGGCTTTACTTTTTCCTGCCCGAGGTGTGTATACGATTTTTCTGTCCGACGTAGCCGGAATGTGGCAACTTCGGCCCGCGTAGCGGGCCGAAAGTAGCCACTTTCGGCACGGAGGACAGAAAAAAGTTTTTCGCACCTTCATTATTCATGGCACTTGCTACGTGAAAAATAAAAATTTACTAGATCCATTTTAGTCGTTATTGTCGAAAGCAAACCACAACCGTCATATTTCATCGAAGAAAACGTTCGAATCGCCAAACTGGGAATTCCAATAGTTGCAATACCAGTTCATACTACGCTGCAAAGGGTTAATACCCACCATTTTGTTTATTTTGTATGATAAATAATGATTCTGTTTCGAGCATAGTTTGAATCTCTTAGATTTTTGTGTTTCAAATAATTCACCATGGAAGAGTCATCAGCAGCGTACTTTTCAAGGCACTATGTCTAACTCTCTTGTTTTCTAGATATAAAGCATATTCAAAACCGATAAAGTAATTTGAGATTCCATTTGTAGTATCCAAAAATTTTTGCATTCATGTCTATATAACTGAAATCGCATAATACAGAACGATTTCTTAACAATTCTTCGTTCGAAGTTCATCCGGTCTATATTTTGCCATTGATCTAATCTTGGAAAAAAATTGAAAATAGATTGATTTTGGAAAAAAAAAACAGAAGAATTCTTGGCTGGGTGTTATATATTTCGAAGAAATAGTTTGCAAGTCTTGCGATCACGAATTCTTGAGCTGCTATATACAGAGATGAAATAAAAAGTGATAGAGAAATACGAAGAGGACCAAAAGTGCTGTGTCGGTAAATGGAAAAGGGTCTTTGCCTTTGCGGATTCTCCAGGCGAGAAATACACCGGAAAGTGGAAAAGGAAGGAAGAGGCTACGAAACGAGAAAGACACTTCCGTATACATTCCCGTGATTGGCCGATCCGAGCCCGAAGGAACGGAACAAAGAAGAAGAAAGTGACAGAGCCATCTCGCGCTTAAGCCCATGTCTGACTTTTCTCTATATCTACCATTTTCATCGTCCCTGGAACGAAAGAGAATTGAAGTAATAGTATACATGTTTGGGTGTGTTCTTAAGAGTCTGTAAAGGGTGTGAGGAGAAAATGCAACGAAGAGAAGAGTACGGTGGAAAAAGAAGAAAATGGGAAGACAGCATACAGAGAGAAGGAGAGAGAAAACAGTTTTCGCCTCGGCGACTAGACACAAAGCATTAGTTGTTCTTTTCTAGCTGGACGTTTTTTACACCTTTTTTCTTTTCCCCTTCACTTTTTGTCTCCGACATGTTTTTTTCTCTTTGTGTCACGATGTTGCCAAAGGAGATATATCTTAGCACTAGAGCATTGTTAGTCCTTTTGGGAGAAGGGATGCGAAGAAAAGACGGATAGTGCTTCCTGGCCCGAAGCACCGAATATTTTCTGGTTTTTTTTTTTTTCACTGCACATGACTGGGTGTGTCGTTTCGAGACATTTTCAATAAAATTCGTCATTCCTGATATTTCTGGTTAATATAAAATAATATATCCTGTCACGAAGAAAACGTGGTTAGAGAGTATTTACAAGGTCGCTATTCTTTGCATTGAAGTTTTCCATTTGGCTAACATAAAGAGCCGGGGCAGTGGCTCAATGCAAATTTTTTTTAAAAAAGCAGCGCGCGTCCTCCTGTACTCTTACATTATACTTATTGAAATATGACGGTTTTGGACTTTTCTTTTTTTTCATAACACCGCTCTCACGGAGGAACAAGCTAAGTAAAAACCTGACTGTAGAAGACCATTCTTATTTTCCCTTTCCCAGTGGTCCTTGTTGCAGGTGTTGGTTCGTCCATCTAATACTGAAATATTTTGTATTATGATTCGTAGATTGAAATAAAAACTTTCGGGATATTTTGTTTCTTGAAGTTTGAAATACGCCAGTCGTACTTATTTACGTTGGACTTACATCCGTTGCGAGAGACTGATGGTCATTTAGACCGCTTTCGCGACACGTCGCTACGCGTGAATTCGAGTTTTTTCTTTTTTCTAAGTTAAAAGTTCGGATGACAGTCAACTTCATGTTTAATTGTCACCGTAGCAACTGAAAATATTATTATGTCTACAGCAGGGAAAACGAAATTTTGAGAATTGCTTAGCAACAAATAAACAATCGTATCCATGACGACTAACAAATCATGCCCGTTAGGGTGGTCTTTATTTGGGGTGTTTTCGAAATGTCAACCGAACAAGGTGGAAAAAGTTTGTAAATATATTTTGAAAAAAGCCCGTGAAACCTGGAGCCTATAGGGTTAATGCAAAGTACTCCCGCCGAGACCATGAATTTTTACACTCAATTTCAATGGGGTTTCAGACCTACTGCGCCATTTTTTTTCTCCTCGGTCAAAATAGTACCTCGAAAAATCTGAAATTTTGCACACCACTTCTCTATGGTTATAGGTACATATATACTTTATGGTAAATTGGATGATTCACAACAATCAAAGTTTCAAGTTACCACCACATTAAAGTTGTGTTTCGAAATAAAAAAATGCGATTTAACGCAATAAATGGATGAATAATTTGACGTACTTATATGAGTTTTCAAAAATCGTGTGACACGTATAACCGTAAAATTAGGTCCGCCATAAAAAAGGTTAGAGTAAATAGCACTAGGAGGAAAAGGAAGCAGAAGAGTTAGAGATAGAAGAGTCAGAGACATAAGAAGTGGAAGAAGATGCAAATGCAGAACAAGGGGAGGCGGAAAAGGCATAGGCAGCGGCAGGAGAGGCAAAAAAGGCAGAGGCAGCGGCAAAAGTCAGAGACAAGGGTGGAAAAAGCCGAGGCAGAATAACCAGTTACAGAAATAGTAGGGGCAGAAACGACAGAGGCAAAAGAAGCAGAGAGAGGGGGCAGAGACAAAGGGCCAGGGGCAGTAGAAATTGAGCAGAAGTAGGAGAGGTCGAGGCAGAGGCAGAGACAGAGGCAAGAAGAGTGAGAGAGGGAGAGAAAGATTTCATAAAGACGCTGCAGCGAGAGACGCAGAGTCCGTACGCGAAGTGTCCCTAGTAACTTATAAATAAGGAGCAGGTACAAAGAAAGTAAAAAAGGTGAAAATTCAATTAAAAAAAAATGGCAATTTATTGAATTTAAACAAAATATGCTAATTTTAATTCGTACATAAGTAAAGAAAATCCTTTTGTTTTCGCGTGGTTTCGTTTAAATTATTCGCTTTAATTATTTCCCAAAATAATAACATTCATAAAACACAATCGAGTTTTCGACCGAAAAACAAATTTCTGTTTCTTATGTGCCCAAATAATCAACTAGCAATTATTGTACGTTTCGACAAATTGTAGAATAATTGTTATTCAGGATTTTTTATAACCCAACATCAATTGAATTATTTAGGACAATCCACTATTTTTCTGTCACGTATCTTCAGAAGCTTAAAATAACGAAAATTCTTATAAATTAAACTATTCGAAAAAGTCTGAGGTTTATCGCTGGGTCCTCAGTGCGCGGGGGTCCTCGCTTGGACTCGGTTATTAATTAATCTTTTATAATGATAGAACTGACGCTATACCTTCCATTGACAACTGCTAATATGTATTTCTTCATTTTGTTCACGTCTTATTTCTATATTTTTGCTGGTGAATTATGTTTGTCGTATTACGACTTTCGTGATGAAAAGATTCTCTGAATTAGGTGGCCGATAACTCATCTATCAGTTTATAAAAATAATAAAACGAATTATCACATCTCTCTGCATACTGTAATATCAGAAGAGATTTTTCAATGTCAAGCTTGTAATATTTATAGAACAGGACCACCCGTAGGTCGTGAAAAATAAACAAGAGTGAAGAAAACAAAAATTCATAAAGAAACATAAAATCTTTTCAAATGATTCAACAGTTTGATTTACGAGATGAGTAATTCCCGTGCCTTAAGTCTTTCAATGCGGCACAGGTTTCCGAGCTCTCGAACAGAATATCGGTCAAGTTTTCCGATTGCTAAGATTTTGTTATTGAGCTCCAGTGTAACGAAACTTACGACAACGATGGGAGAAAAGTTCGAAAGTACGAGGAAACCTCCAAGTGCAGGAATGAAAAATCGGGACATTCATGGTATTTTCTCGGAATACACGTTGCGAGAAGCTTTGCACGAATTTATCGAGAGCGTATTTGATGGTTTCTATGACAACCACACGGACGAGCAAAATTGCCACCACCGCAGAGAAAGAAAGAGACAGAAAAAGTATCGGACTTTATACAAGAATTTCTATCCTTTTTCTGAGAAAACTCCCAGATCTCTTTTGAGTTAACTTCGCTGTTACTTCAAACCTAAGGATTAAGCAAGTAATTCTCGCTCTTCTCCTGAAATAGTTCTCTCATTGAAAGGAATTTACCGCACGTATTAGCTCTTCGCGTTCTTCGACACCGTCAAAAGGAATCTCTTTCGGAAGAAAGAAACTGATCGGGCATTTTACGATACAAACTCGCAGAGTTTGCGGCGGACGACAAATAAACGTTGGAATCTTATTTTTCACGTTTATCCCTGGATAATTTAGGTGCCACGAGACATAATTAGTGAAATAGGCAATAATCATAACTGCGCAAATTTAGTTATTACCATTTTTTTATAATTATACTTTCTCTATCGAACTTGTTAAAAATTATCGACAAAAAAGAACTATTTCTCTTGCATTATTTCCGAATGGTGGTTCCAATATGGCGGATGAAAAAAATCACTTTTTTTTTATATGGAAGCTCTGACACTCTCAGATTAAAAAACTAATCGACGCGGTGAGTGTCGAAAGAATAATGTAAACATAAACAGTCACCATAGAGAAAGAAAAAACAGAGAATTCTTTATAATTTGGCGACGCTAATCTGTATGGTTTTGTCCTCTTTAAACTGTAAAGACGGTCCTTCCTTATGCATTAGAATAAAAGAACAAAGTAAAAGTTGATCCATTACATTTTTACATTATTTATCAACCCATTTCCAATAGTAACATATAAAAAACATGGTTATTTTAAAGAATCTCCCATAACGTGAATCTGAATAGTTTATATTTTAGTGATTTTACGATTTATTGTTATCATAACAAATTTTAAGTATTGGGGGTAAGAGCTTATCAATTGGCTCGTAACCTGAATTCAAATTTAATAATAATTCGTTTAACCGCAATTGTGTTTCGTTTGCACAGCTTCCTCGAAATTCGTATATTTATACTGCGGAAATAATTCACGATTCAACTGAGTGTATAATTTTTTTTCTGTTGCAGGTAGGTCCAGACTTCCATGTGATTATGTAGGAATGAACAGCCAAGGGGCAGAATGTAATCAGCGACGTATGAACACACGATTATTTGCCATTTAATTAATTACGCGTTGGTGAAACTGGAGATTGGCTAGGAACAATGTCACATTCTCAAATTATTTCGGTTGATACATTTTCGCACTGTTTTCATTGCGTTCGCAAGGAATATACGAACCTTCACCTAGTGCTAATCACTCGATGCCAAGCTTTAAGAAAATACCAGCGAGAGTTCTGTTGTATTCCTCTTATATTTTCAGATATGACGGTTTCCGAACTTTCCTTTTTATTTCAACGGCTCTGTGACGGAGTAATTTATTTTCTCTACACAGAGAAAAAAAAATGGTTGATTCGATAAAAATTGATGTTATTGGAAGAGTTTTGTCAATTGAAATGCACATTTCTTTGGCAGAATGAACGTGCAGTCTGATAAAAAATTTATGTGTTCGTTCAATGGTTTATGACATTATGATGATCATATATTTTATTGGCACTCCGTAATGAGGGATTTTGTTGTTCCAATAACTTTTTTTTCTCAGTGTACATTGATCTTTGTTGGAAGTCAATCCACCCACATACATAGTATTTTTTTAATACGATATCGAAAGTCAGTGCATTGATTCGTCCATGAGTGGCTTGGATACTGGCTAAGCTACATGATTTAAAAAATATTTTCCTTCAAACGAGATCGCGTAAATCATGAAAACTTATGGCAATTGCCTCTAGAGATGACGTTGGATAAAATTGGAGCAGCAGTTTTCTTTCGAACATCATTTTCATGCAATTTTAAGAATACTGCGAATATTTTTTATACTATCAGTCAAGATCCAATTGGTTAGCCACAGTGGAATGCACAACAATTTTTATACCATCAGTCAAGATTCAATCAGTTAGCGACAGTAGAACGCACAACAATTTTTCTCTGATGAGCAGCTTGAGGTTGAAAACCATGGAAAATATATTCCTGCAGAACGGTAATAGCCGTGGTATAAAATGCAGATACAATAACTCGAGGTTGCCGTGCATCCCGGCTATAAAATACATACATCACTCCTTTATTACGCTTAAAATTTTACAAAAATGGGTAAATGAAAAGAGCGTAATTTGTAATTTTCGTTTATCGTTTCCAGTTTACGCCACGTTGAAAAACAGATTCCAGAAAATGAAAATTAATTCCAACGTATATTTATAATCGTGACAAAATGGGGTATGAAATTTTTGATGATCATATGGCAGTTTTGACGATATATAAAACCGCAGATTTTTAAAAATGATCGAATATTCACATTATCTAGAATCGAACTGAGGACTTGTTCTATATCACAGAGTAGTATGATATACAATCAAAGTTTCGTGTGGGTAAAGGAAAATCCATTTTTGTTAATAATGGTGTTGAAATTATATACATTCTTGCTGAAAATTCTCGCTTCGCTCTCTTTCGCACTGACATATTAATCTGCATGAAATATAATTGAATTTGACTGCAATTCTACGCAAGATAATTCACGAGCACGAATATGAGAGATTCTTTCATCCTGGTTCTTGACAAATCAAAAAAAAAAAAAAACGTTCGTCCCCAGTGGTTTACTTTTCTACTGCGATCCAACTGTATATGTCGCCGAATATAATCGAGTAATAATATTCCTCTCCGCAATATCCGCACTGACGATTATAATTGAATTATTGAATGAGGAGGTTGCACACGCGAATCCGACACGAGGTCAAGCTGAGTAGAAAAAGATTAAGGTGCTGGGCATGGCCGAATAGATTTTTTCTGTACCCCTTTTTGTAGTAAAAATCGTATGCAATCTGGTGGTGTTCTCACTATTGTATGGTCCTTCTCTATTTTTTCTTCCCTCTCTCTCTCTCTCTCTCTCTCTCTCTCTCTCTCTTCCTCTTTCTCTTTTTCATAATCATATTCTTTCGTCCACTTTCGCTTATCACATTCTCCAGCACATCTTTTTCTTCTTATACTCTCTTCTCCATACTTGCTCTATTTTACGCGAATCTTTCGCTCTCGGAGCACGTAATCGAGAAATTTTTAGTCCACTTAACGTTTATCCCACGAACTAAATTAAACCTGTTCTCGAGCGAGCGAGGAAGCTTGCACCAAATCCACCCTCACTTCTTTCGGGTAGCGGTCGAGAGCACCTCGTTGTCTCGATATATACCACTTTCGGGATATATCAAGAGCCACCGTAGCAGTTCGTACATATATACAGAGTTATTCAAAATTGGAGATTAAAGCGTTACGGTTCTTTTTTAGTGAACTTCATTGCTCCATAAAATTATTTATTTAACAGTATTTTATCTTGAAATTGGTTTCGTGCCGTTTACCTTTTTACCACATTTCATAATTGAATTTCTAGCTCACGACTCTCTCTGGCTGACCCTCGCCGATTTGGTTACTTATTTTTTATATAATTATATGAAGTCTAAACGACGCCCTGAAATTTTTTCAAATTTTTCTGAACAGTCATTTTTGAAAAAAAAAAAAAATTTAATCCAAAAAAAAGCCCCTTTTTAAAAATCTGAAATAATTCCTAAAAATCAGTGATTATATGCCAAACATTTTAAGGTACCGTCCGTAGTGGAAGTACGATTTTTTCTGTGTGTTAATCGGCTAATAACGTTGAAAAAATACCAACAATATCGAAAAACACTTACTCCGGCCCAATAGTTGAATATTTTGGTACCTGAAACTAATTTTCGTCACAATTTTCGAACAATCCAATCAAAATTATGGACCTTGATTAGCTAGTAGTTACTAATTCCCAATATAATAAGATTATACGTACAATATTTGAAGCTAGTACACCGGTCATGGAAGGATCTTTTTCTAGAGTTGGAAAAAAAATAGATTCACATAACATTATTTGATAAAATTGAATAAAACTATCAAATGAATACCTCAACTTTTTGCCTGGCTCAATTTTTTATGTCTCATACTGGTCTAAAATATCCCAAAAATTTTTTTGGTCACGACAATATTCAACTATTGGCCCGAAATTAATGGTTCTTGATTTTTTGAGAATTTTTTCAACGTTATTAGCCAATTAATAACACACAGAAAAAATCATACTTCCACTAAGGGTGGTAGCTCAAAATTTTTGGCATATAATCACCGATTTTGAGAATTTTTTTCAGATTTTTCAAAATGGGGCTTATTTTTGGATTAAAATTTTTTTTTTTTCAAATGCCTGTTCAGAAAAATCTGAAAAAAATTTCAGGCTGTCTTTTAGACTTCATATAACGAACATTGATTTTTTTATATTATATTAAATATTCCATGAAATAGTATTTTGACACAAAGCTAATTTTATAGTAATTTGTGCACAATGAAGTGACGCTAGTGTGGGATGATTTGCATGATCCCCGTAACGCAACATTCATGTCAAGCTGATTCAGGAAATCCAAAGGTGACGGTGCGTTGCGTAAATATGACCGGGCGCTATGGATAAATAGACCGACACGGGCATTAATACTGAATAATCAGCAATCTTGGAAATGGAGCAATTTTGCAAATTAAGACTACTTGGTAACCTAATGGGCGTCGGTATTAGGAAATGCAGTGATACTATAACATATTCAGACTAACACCATGAAAAACTATTTTATTGCTTTGCAGTTAGACACGAAAATTCAAATAGACTCAACTTAGGGGAAATCAAACTATCTATAGGCTGGCAAGGTTTTAGAAATCTAATGTATACAAATAAACAGTAAAAATAAGTATTTACCCCGAAGCTTGAGACTATCGATAATGATTCGCATGATAAATTTGGTACACCAATGTTTCGTATCACGGAATAACAAAGAAAGCAACGATAATTTCAAAATATTTGTATAATAGGAGTCCGGAAGAAGCTCTTAATTCCGATATATTTAATTAATTATTATAAATATAATTAAATAATAAACAAAAAAAATAATAACACAATGAACCAATCTGTCACAGCAACAACCAATCGGTCACAACTAACCGAGTGAAGTATGTCACAGATGTTGCGAGTGAATATAGTTATGGCGGCATCACCTATTGTTGTGTCCATATGGTTGAACGGTGATTTTTTGTTTTTCTAATTATTCTTCAAATATACAAGCAATCGTATCAAATTACGACTCCAAACTACGTCCACTGGTAATAAAACCTGTTTCTCAAATTTGGTCAAGTAATTTTTCGCCGTTTCAACAAACATTCTGCTTAAAAAATTCGTGAAAATCAGCCGATCGCGGTCTAACGCATAACTCCCAGCTTTTGCCCGAGTGGGCAGTCGGGAGTTGAAAACAAACGTGGTTGGTATAAATTTAAAGAATAAAGCAATGTATATTTTGAGACCATTCAGAAGTCAATTAAATTGATAAGTGGCTCCATAAATGATAGTAAATCCCGTATCGAATAAAAGTCAAACACAATCAAGAATAATACAATGGAGCATGTAATGCCTGCTTTGTTGTGAGTGCATTTTTGAAAGCACAGGAACACGGAAAACTGCCATTCCAATGAATACCAGCCGTTATTAAAACTTTCAGAATTCAAACCATTCGCATCGAGATTTGAATCCTTGATAGCATGAAAATTAATGATCGGTTTCGATTAACCACGGCTTTTTTCGTCCTGAAATGAATTAACGTTTAAATACGAAAACTCTGACGATGCCAGCGAGATATCGAAAACATTCCAAAGACTCTCTAACGAATTTTAACAATAAATTACTTGGATTCTATGTGTTGCATATTCCAACTGTAAATTACAGCATGATTACCTGTATCAGAGTCGTCGAATTAGGTATAAATTTGATCAAATAATTCGTCATCGTATTCATCATGCAAACATTTCATCAGAGCTTCGGAACAATTTACAATAGAATAAGTCGCGGTTGATTTAGATTTTAGATTCTGGTTTATTGGATGGTGGTTTCGATGATCCGTGAACGAATAATTTGCCAAACAACCACGCACAATGGTAATTATAAGCCTATACCGTAACCCATCTGTGGCACGATTGATCGCACCGAATTCTCTCATTCTGAATCTTAACTCGATCCATATTGTTTGGGTTCGATGCGTCGAACTATATCCATCTCATCAATCGTGAGAGTCCAGATTTTTTAAAATGAGAAATGTTTGTTCAATTCAAAAATTATTATTACGTAATGCGCATTGCCAGAATTTTGAATGATTATTGAACTTTTAATTTTTAATGGCCCTACATACACCCTTTTGGGTATTCACGAACCCGCTCAATCGCTTTTTCCCCATTCACCCCAACTCCCCGTATTACTGTGAGAGCCCCAATCGCATTGCCCACGGTCACTTTTTCAATGCACTAATGCATCCCTCTTGCACGAAATCCGAAAAAACCTATGGGAAAACCGGCTGAATTTAAAATAGTCATTTTTCAATTATATTCTCTCGCCGTAAACGAGGATTATATTCTTACTGAGTTGATTAGCCCCATCTAAAACTCAGAAAAATTGCCTCTTATCCAGCGATTACTTGCACCCAAGGCTGCTCGCATAGTCAGTGATTACGAAAAAAATGTATTCAAACACAAACTGTACCGCCACGGAAATCTGAAATACCAGCTGCTACTTTCAGGAAATTGCTTTCATAAACGTTAGCGCACGAATAAATCTAGAAAAAAAAAAAAAATACGTTTTTCGAGTGCAATCCGAGCACGTATCCCAAAGTCTTGGCAGCTTTAACACGTCAACACATATTTTGCAACGATTTGATATGTTCGATTCAATAGTTTTATAGATAAACGTCACTATTAAATTAGAACTTTGATACCCATGTACGTAGTAGTGACACTATCTGATCGAACATTAACTGAAATAGGACTCTGCTCAAAGAAAAATATGTAAAGTTCGCTTGTCATTGTGATGCAAGGATTACAGAGCATTAAAACGTTGGTACGTTAGTATCCACAAATATTTTTCGAAAAATCGTTCACTTTTTATAAGTATCATTATAATTACTGATTTTTTTCAGTTCAGTACTCGTGTCCTCATAAATAACAAGGAACCTCATTCCAGGTTATTTTTCATGAATGTTACAAACAAATAAAAATTCAACCCTGAAACCCTTTTGTGCGAACTCAATGTTTTTCTCTTTCTTATTCATATAATTTATATTTTTATATGCCTGTCAAGTATTCGAAAAAGGAACAAATTATTCTTCAAACGGATGTTTAAGATCATATTAGGTGACAAAACATCTCCATTACTTCTTATGACTCCATTTTAGGAAAGAATGAACGACATAATAGGTATTCGAAATGACTGCACGCAGCACATCGATGTAAGTGTAAAAAACTATATGGTCATATATATGTGTGTTCAAGTATATAAAAAAGGGCAGATGAATCTGGTGATTCCTTTCAGAACGGTCTCTCATATGGTTGAACACGCAAGGACAAAGCGTATACTAGACCTCACTGTAGACGTTATGACACCCCTGCGTGCTGTAACCCTATCTATGTTTTTTTTACGATCTATTAGGGTTAATAAATGAAAGTATAGTAAACTTTTACACAACACGATCGATATTTTCTTTCACAATCTCATAAAATACAAAGACTCTCTGCATGTTTCCTCTCCTTTTTCGGTTTCTATGTGCACAACTCCTTCTTCGACTATATTATTATTCTGTCTCTTTTACTTCAGAAAATTATTTTTCCCCAGCGACAGATTTGCCATATTAAAGATTCGCGGTAGCGAATCGAGACAAGTACATTTTCGAAGAAGATTTCGAAAAAAAAAAACAAAGACATGACAGCTACCGTGAATCTCTATACAGCAAGGACCGTGTTTTAACCCAACTTTAAAAATTTGAAATCAGTTATTTACGTTTATCTTATGTTTAGAGAAATATAAAGCTAGCAGTTATTTTTTATTTTTTTTTCTCTTTCATCTAGAAAAAAAATCAATGCTGTAGCTATACGCATTACGGAGATCTCATTTATGTTAATGTCATTCGCAGCTCCAGTAGCTTGTTCGTCAGGCATAAATTTTCGCAATCCCTGAACGCAGCGGTTTTACAAAAGTGTGACATATGAAGTTGGCAATTTTTTGATATACTATGATGATACTATCATGATCAATCAATGATGACTGTGATGAGATGATGAATGAATGAATTCGTCGTGTCGTGAATGAATCTCGGTTTCGATAGAAATAATATACGCATATATCATGATTGTATTTATGGCGATTGAGACAAAAATGCATTCAATTAGCTTATATATATCTCATGTTTCTTCCAAACCTAATTTCTAATTGATATATATGTATATATATATATATGGGCAGATCCATTACTTTTCGACGAAAACGTGCGCGCTCAGGTCAGCGATTTTGATGCTGATTTTTTCCTTGAAAGTTCGTCAAAAAAGGAGATGATCCTGAAAATTTGAGCCCGATTCAATCAAACCCGGCCGCTGGAGAATTTTTTGAAATTTCAAAAAGGTCAGTTTTTTGATCATTTTCAAAAATTTATATTTCAGCTTCTATATCACTTAGAGATTCCGCTCAAGCGGCATTCTTTTCGGTGAACGCCCTACTTTTAAGAAAAAAATATAAATTAGTGATAAACTCAAATCCGGCTCAGCTGGAAGCTGTTAACTAAACCACTGAATCGGCAAAATTTTACCTGTTTTTAAAATTCTCCCGAACCTACCAGTTGCCGAAGGGAGGGACAAATAACGGGTGCTTTTTTTTTGTTAGGGTGTATTCTGTTGATATCTGCCCTAATTTCTTCCGATTGCTTCGATTTTGTCACTGTAGAGCCATTCAAAGATGATCGATTTTTCAAAAATCGCTATGTTTAGATAGCTGTCATTTTTTTCTCCGAACTTCGATTCCCTTGAAATTTACAGGGAAGTTGCTTTGATATGTCCCAAAGAAGTCCTGAAAATTTCAAGTAGGGAATCGAGCTTGGATCCGAGTTATGAATTTTCAAACATCCCGAAAATCGCACCGTAAATAATACTTTTTGCAAGTAATATCTCATACGTCAAATGAGTTATTGATTTTTTTATAGTCAGAAATCAAATACCCAATTTGACTATTTCATGTTTCTGTTTTTATACTGCTTAATCAAGTGACGCATGAAGTAAATATTTCGCGTTTAAGAGCACTGCGATTATACTAACGTTGTTCGAATGTATGCTGGAGGTGGCGCTGAAGCTATTTTATCAAATAATTCATCCCTATCATGACGTGATTGAGGTACTTGTGTAGCAACCCTGCCGCCAGCGGAAAAAAAAGTTACACGAACGTAAAAGGAAGATATCTTCTCCACTTAGTTCGCCAAAAAATCAGCCAAAAATTTTTTTAAGAACGTTCGAGTAACGTTGTTTTCCACTGACGGTAGGGGTGCCATACAGGTATCTTAGTTACGCCACCATACGGATAAATTACTTGATAAAAAAGCTTCAGCGCCACCTCCAGCATACATTCGAACAACGTTAGTATGATCGCAGTACCCTTAAGCGCGCAATATTTACTTCATGCGCCACTCAAATGAGCAGTATAAAAACAGAAACATGAAATAGTCAAATTGGGTATTTGATTTCTGACTATAAAAAAATCAATAACTCATTTGACGTATGAGATATTACTTGCAAAAAGTATTATTTACGGTGCGATTTTCGGGATGTTTGAAAATTCATAACTCGGATCCAAGCTCGATTCCCTACTTGAAATTTTCAGGACTTCTTTGGGACATATCAAAGCAACTTCCCTGTAAATTTCAAGGGAATCGAAGTTCGGAGAAAAAAATGACAGCTATCTAAACATAGCGATTTTTGAAAAATCGATCATCTTTGAATGGCTCTACAGTGACAAAATCGAAGCAATCGGAAGAAATTAGGGCAGATATCAACAGAATACACCCTAACAAAAAAAAAGCACCCGTTATTTGTCCCTCCCTTCGGCAACTGGTAGGTTCGGGAGAATTTTAAAAACAGGTAAAATTTTGCCGATTCAGTGGTTTAGTTAACAGCTTCCAGCTGAGCCGGATTTGAGTTTATCACTAATTTATATTTTTTTCTTAAAAGTAGGGCGTTCACCGAAAAGAATGCCGCTTGAGCGGAATCTCTAAGTGATATAGAAGCTGAAATATAAATTTTTGAAAATGATCAAAAAACTGACCTTTTTGAAATTTCAAAAAATTCTCCAGCGGCCGGGTTTGATTGAATCGGGCTCAAATTTTCAGGATCATCTCCTTTTTTGACGTACTTTCAAGGACAAAATCAGCATCAAAATCGCTGACCTGAGCGCGCACGTTTTCGTCGAAAAGTAATGGATCTGCCCATATATATATATATATATATATATATATATATTAGGGTGGTTCAAAAAAAATCGATATTTTTTTTTTCCCAATGGGTACGTTTCGATAGTTGCAGTAAGGTAAAAAAAGAAGCCTGTCAAAATTTGAGCCCTTAAAAAAATTTTTTAGAGGTCGCTCATCGCTATTTTGTATTTCCCATTTAAATAACACGGGAAAGACATCGCTTGCTGCTCCTGAATTTTATACCTCGCCAACGCGTGACCGTAGCCCAATGCCACAGGCGGGTTTTTGTAGGGATTCAAACGCACTATCAAAAAGATTTCATATCGTTTTGCGATAAATCAACTCTTTCGGAAGATATTTATGGTTAAAGTTGACTTTGTAGTCAATTTTAAGATTTTTTCACTTTTCCGGCGAAACTATCGAACTCATCACAAAATTTTATGGGACTTTTTTTGAAAATCATGTGTATTTCTATAAAATCACGTTCGTAGATAATTAAAAAATCGAATTGCTGTATTACGAGCTCATTCTTTAAAGGAAAATTGCGATTTCCGTCAAACAAATCGTTCTATTAACTAAAAATTTCAATGAAAAGACTCCAATTTTCATTGAGTTGCTATATGTAATGTTTATTGTTGATGAAACTTTCAAAACATATCGGACTTTTTTCACATTTTATTGATAGTTTTTTTTGCAGCATTCAATTTTTTTAAATTAAAAAATAAAAAGGTGGAAACGTTGAAAAGTATTTCAAATTTGGGTGAATATTTACAATTCGTTCTGACAGGATTAGGCAAGCGGTGACGGTGTTCTTTTACTACTTGTAAAATATATCGCAGCTGTTCCACGCTACTGCATTGAGCAATGTCGTTCAACACCCCTTAAATTTGTAAAAATCGAAAATTTTCTTATTACTTTCATGATTACATCACAATGATAGATCTATCTCGAGAAAGTCATAAAGCAAATCGAAATTTTCACAAAGTTAATTTTGATTGCTTATTTATAGTACAAAAAAGTTATTGCCTTTTTTTCACTCATTGATTACTCTCCAAATTCACTTTTATTATCGAATTCTAATATTCGATTTGCGAACGACTTCCTTCATGTAGACATAGCACTGTGATCTAACCATGAGAGTTATCAGGGGAATGTGGATTTTTTTAAAAGTCCAAGTGTTGTTAGTGATGTTGCCGAACGTGGAATTGCCTTAATAGAGGGTGTTGTGTCCGCGAAGACCGTCACGAAGGGACGAGTTATCAAGGACTAGTATTTAAGGGATTAAGGCTTAAGGTTTTTACGAGCCACACTCTGACTGCACAATCATGACTGTTATTTAATTTTTCAAACTTGAAAAAAAGCATTAAGAATCACGTTGTAACTTAATAAAGATTGGAGTCTTTTTATTGAAATTTTTAGTTAATAGAACGATTTGTTTGACGGAAATCGCAATTTTCCTTTAAAGAATGGGCTCGTAATGCAACAATTCGATTTTTCAATTATCTACTAACTTGATTTTATAGAAATGCACACGATTTTCAAGAAAAGTCCCATAACATTTTGTGATGAGTTCGATAGTTTCGCCGGAAAAGTGAAAAAATCTTAAAATTGACTACAAAGTCAACTTTAACCATAAATATCTTCCGAAAGAGTTGATTTATCGTAAAACGATAAGAAATCTTTTTGATAGTGCGTTTAAATCCCTACAAAAACCCGCCTGTGGCATTATGCTACGATCACGCGTTGGCGAGGTTTAAAATTCAGAAGCAGCAAGCGATGTCTTTCCCGTGTTATTTAAATGGGAAATACAAAATAGCGATGAGCGACCTCTAAAAAATTTTTTTAAGGGCTCAAATTTTGACAGGCTTCTTTTTTTACCTTACTGCAACTATCGAAACGTACCCATTGGGGAAAAAAAAATATCGATTTTTTTTGAACCACCCTAATATATATATATATATATATATATATATTATTGAAGGAAGCAGGGTATAAAATGGATAAATAATTCTTTTTTAAATATTTTCAATTTATGACATTATTATGATTTTGTTATTATTATCACAAAGAATAATGATGTCAATGTTATATGTATGGAAATTCAACTTCGATGGCGATGAAAATAATGCACGGTGAGAAAAGTATTGCACGACGATATTGTGACGATTATGGCAAAGATCCACGACGACAAGCAACCACGAGTTACGATAGAGCGGTGACGCTCGTCAATGGGGGTATCGCCGATGACGCTACGAGAATAGCGCACGATTACGGGCGTCAGGACAAATATCTCAAGAACGACGTGATCCAGCAGTGATGCTTAACGACGAGGGTTACTTCGGTAACGCTACGAGGGTGGCACGCGATTACGAGCATCGAGACGAATATCTACGGGAACAACGCCGTTCAGCAGTGACCCCCGACGACGAAGGTCACGTCGGTGACGCTACGAGAACTTCACGCGATTACGAGTATCAGGACAAATATTTTTGAGACCAATGCAGTCTAGCGATGACGCTGGACGATGAGGGTCACGTCGGCCGAGCTACGAGAGCGGTGCGTGATTACGAGTGTCAGGATGATTATCTACGAGAACAACGCGGTCCAGAGGTAGCGCTCGACGATGAAGGTTACATCAGTGACGCTACGTGGACGGCGTGTGATCATGAGCGTCAGAACAAATATCTTCGAGAACAACGCAGTCCAGCAGTGGCGCTCGATCATGAGGGTCATTTCAGTAAAGCTACGAGAACGGCACGTGATTAGGAGTGTCAGGACAATTATCTACGAGAACAACGCGTTCGAGCAGTAGCGCTCGACGACAATGGTTACGTCTATGATGCTACGCGGACGGCGTGTCATTACGAGTGCCAGGACAATCATCTACGAGACCAACGCGGTCCAGCAATGGCGCTCAGCTATGAGGGTCGCGTCGGTGACGCTATCAGGGCGGCGCGCGATTACGAGCGCCTGGACAAATATCTTCGAGAACCACGCGGTCCAGCAGTGGCGCTCGACGACGAGAGTCACGTCAATGGAGCTACGAGGACGGCGCGTGGTTACGAGCGTCAGGACGATTATCTATGATTTTTTTGCGATACATTTGCTATGACTGTCGTTTCAATAGTTTCGTTTTGTATAAAAATAATAATATTTACAGTTTTCGATAAATTAATCGCCGGGTAAATTGAATGATTTCACGTGAAGTGGGCTTATATTTGAAAGGTTAGCCGAAGCCAATGAATCAAGATCAAGCACCTGCTTAGGACGATCGTGGGCCAAGTCGTGGTCACCGCGGTGATTAGAATTGTTTGCGGTATCAGTATGTGCGACGAGGTAGCGGTTTTTTTTATGTCTGATTTCATTTCTCATTTAAAACGTATACCTTTCTTACATCAGTAAAAGAATTTGGATTTATTTGATAGAATCTGCACTTGAGGGGAAAATTTTTTGTTTACATCATATAACGTAGCTAAATCGTACATACGTTATTCCAGGATTCTTTCACATTTTATTCCATTGAAACTTCAATCAATACGAATGCCATACGGTATCAAAAGGTTACGATATTGGAATCGATACTTAGCTGTTGAGTTTCATTCAGTCGTCGGAACGACATTTTTGTGTATTCTTTTCCTCAAATTTGAGCTTTTCGAATAGTGAATAGTCACCCGATTGCATGGATGAATAAAAGACGTCTCCTTTTCGTAACAGATCTCAATCGGTTACGGTGAAATTCGACGCTCTTACAGAATATTCCAAAAGTTACAACGCTTACAGCTAAGGAGCAATTTCCCAAGGCCAGCATGAAGATCAACATGTTGTTCCGTACGACAAATAGGAATCTTTTTCCATATCCAGAAGAAAAAAGGGTTTAATAATGAAAGCATGATAATCGAAAATAGAAACGGAAATCGAACAAAATTTTTGAAATTTTTCAAAT
This sequence comes from Campoplex capitator, assembly GCA_037576405.1. Taxonomy (NCBI): domain Eukaryota; kingdom Metazoa; phylum Arthropoda; class Insecta; order Hymenoptera; family Ichneumonidae; genus Campoplex; species Campoplex capitator. Next base: position 8,091,374 of record JARBWI010000002.1, read on the forward strand.
ATCAATGCCACATCCAAAATTTGGTGTATAAATTTTTTAAATAAATTATTATAGCATTCTTGAATGATCTGAAATGGATCTCGAAATGTCCAATGGTTTTGTTACTGGAAAACGAATCTGAACTCCTCAACTTTCGAAATTCCTTCTGGAAATGCATTCAAATTTTTCAAATTTCCGCAATCTTTAAAAAATCTATAAGAAAATTTTGCTAATCAATTGATTACGGGTATCACAAACAAAACGATTGCTTATCGATTTCATTAGAAAAAACATGATCGCTGACTTTTTTAACTGATAATTCTTATAAATCATTTTTTAGATCTTCTTTCACTGTATTTCAGTGGTTGTTTTTAAGTTTTTTACACAAAAATCATGAGGAATCTCATTTATTTTTATCAAATTTCAAACACGTGTTGTCTAGGTATTCTTGACTAATTTATAAGCAATCGTCATTCAAAAAATAAAATGCAGTTTAGGAAAAAACAGAATTTTCTTCACATTTTCGTCGATTCGCAAAAAAAAACTCTGATTCAATGAATAGTTAACTAAGAAATAGGAAGGTGAAAAAAGAAAAGGAAGGAACAAAAGATTGAAGAAAGGAAATTATACAAAGAAAATTATTATAATAAAAAAACGCGTTATGTCTGAATAAGTATTTGTGTTTTACACTTGACGTTTGTGTCCAAAAGTAAAAGGAAAGGAAAAAATTATGAAAATATGGAAGTTTCACTTTATAATTATGCATTTCGATGTTGCAAAAACTTCTCAACGATTTTTCAGAAGACGAACAAGCGTACAGCACAGAGTTTAAATACTATAAGTTTATCATTGTATAAGATATAATTCGATCATTGATCCGATGCCAATCGATATCAACAAGAAACTAGTAGTTTTTAAAATGTCTAATGTTTTCATAGTAACGATCATTATATCGTATGAGATATAAAATGATTCGATCTGTTTTAATTGAAAAGCTATTGATGCTTTACAAAAAGCAGACAAATCACCACAAAAAAGCAGCACGCACGCGTGCTGTAAAAAAGTTGAGACAAGTACATTTTCGTTGTCCGCGAAAAAAATCATCCCATATTATTGTATTAGGCGTATCACCCGAAAAATTAACAATTTGTTCCTTACTAAAAATTAACTTGGGATTATCAAACTAATTCGAATTGCCTAAAAAATTACGTTCCGATTCTCATGACTTGAGACTTTACAAAAAGCGACTGAATAATTAGAGATGTGCTGAAACAGATATAGCCAAGTACATGAAGCTTTTCACCTTAGATATTCCCACAAACAATCGGATCCTGCAAAAATCTTTGAACCCTCTTAAGGAACGGTCATCAATTCTATACGGATCACAAAGAAAGTTGAAAAATCCGATTCTCGCTAAAAATAATGTTGCGTTTGTGGACCGGATACGCACAGAGTACTTGTCCGGCCCGAAAATTCTTCATACGATACTGGATGAAAATGTGCTGCTCCTTGCACGGTAAATTTTAATAATCATTTGAAGACATAACAGGAATCCATTGGAGCATGTTTAATGAAATCCATAGTTCTGCAATGTTTGCGCTGCGGTGAATTCGTAAGTGACAAATGGTCACCGATTAAGAGGATGATTCAGGCACTGCAAACGTCAGTGATAGCTGCCACGAGAGATTCAAATGTACCCAAAGAAGAACCCAATTATCACATTCGTTACTCGTGATCGCGTATCCTTAAGTTTTAATATAATTTGTGAAATAAAAATCTTCTCTTCATCCATTTTCATTTGAATAGGCTTTTTACTGAAGAATTTTCGGGCCGGACAAGTACTCTGTGCGTATCCGGTCCACAAACGCAACATTATTTTTAGCGAGAATCGGATTTTTCAACTTTCTTTGTGATCCGTATAGAATTGATGACCGTTCCTTAAGAGGGTTCAAAGATTTTTGCAGGATCCGATTGTTTGTGGGAATATCTAAGGTGAAAAGCTTCATGTACTTGGCTATATCTGTTTCAGCACATCTCTAATTATTCAGTCGCTTTTTGTAAAGTCTCAAGTCATGAGAATCGGAACGTAATTTTTTAGGCAATTCGAATTAGTTTGATAATCCCAAGTTAATTTTTAGTAAGGAACAAATTGTTAATTTTTCGGGTGATACGCCTAATACAATAATATGGGATGATTTTTTTCGCGGACAACGAAAATGTACTTGTCTCAACTTTTTTACAGCACGCGTGCGTGCTGCTTTTTTGTGGTTTCGATATTCCGATACCATTGTAATTTTCTTGCACCCTCTCCCCACCCACCGAGTCATACAGGAACGTGGCCAATTCAGTTATTCAATATAAAAGAAACGACAGAAGCGACCCAAAAATGGGTCAACGTCAAATTAGTATACCTGCAGAATCACTTTAATGGAAAAACCGATAATGGGTCGAGCTATTAATTAATACCAAAGTTGAAACATTACTTGTTTTCTCTATCCTGCCGAAGCATAAATTAAGCGGTATGGAATCGAAAAGATTGTTATCGGTTACATGTTGAATAACGGATCAATGCATTCCCGTGATAGGCATTGTTTTTTTTTAACAACGGTGCAAACGCCAAAAATTTATTCCAAATATCCTTTCAAACGCCTTAAAATATGAGACTGCGCTGATTCAACTTCTGTTATTGGGAAAAAAGGCAGTATAAATAAAATTTGTATCATTTATCGAATTATTCTTTGTCTCAGATTGAGGCTTGTATAAAATGATACAGGTTTATCAATCATTTCCCTTATGCGTTCGACTGCACGCCTATTTTCACTACTTATTTCCGAGCCCTTGTTTGCTTGGATCGTTCAATTTGTATTCATCACGGATGATCTTTAAACCTCAAAATGTTTTTAGACAATTGTTCATTATTAACCCTTTAACGGCCACATCTATTTCTGAACGGCTTAAAATTATTCCCTCTGGTAGTATAGCTGAAAAAGGGTAGACCATGAATGTTCAACCATAATTTTATCGATAAGGGCCTGGGAAATAGTGTTTTCGAACTGTAGAAAATTTCCTGCATGGACGGTTTTACACTCTTAGTTCGAACTATTATTCCAATTCAATCACGAATCTTCAAAGCTTAGTGTGTCTTGTCAAGCTTCGTTTATCCAATTCCATGAGAAAATATTTCGAGAATGTCTATTTTTTTACTTTTTTGATCGAAAACGGACAGCAGATGCCAAGCATCGTATATTTTCACGGCTACATTATCGCTATATTGAAATAATTCATATGTTTACGTTTGAATTTCAAGCTATCCTGGCACCTGGAGCTCTATCTAGCATGGATTGATAGCACTGCAAACTAATTCGTCCGCTATAACGTCTTCATGTTTTTACAGGCGGGGTGAAAGTAGACGTAGCAAATTTGCTACAATGGCAGCTAAAGGGTTAAAAAACGAATCTAATATTACGTTTAACATAAAATTTAGAAAAATGCATAACTGTTGGTGCAAACTCGCTGCACAGTGCCACTGAAAGTTTAAAATCCACTTTTGAAAAGAAATGATTTTTCATTTCGATTTTAATGTCAAACATTGCTGAAAAAATTGATGGAACAGCAGAGCGTTTTTCGGATGAAATATTGCACAAAAACTTTGCCAATTATTCGAAAAGCGTTATCAAGAGCTACTGTTTGCTCGTATCAATGCTAAAAGGTCCTCGTCTGTTCGAATTCACCATTCCTCTCTGACTCTCACGGCTTATGCAAATACACGTGACAATTCAACGCTGTAAAAACACCGACTAAAAAATTGGATATGGAACAAATAAAAAGAAGAATGAGTTAGAAGGAATAAGAAACATTTATTTGAGTTGGGTCTATTTTGAATAGTAACAGGTAACTGGTATGAATATCCATATCCGTTGAAATAACAAGAAATTCAATTTGTAATTCAAATATTGATGATTGAATGAATCATATAGTTATCAATGTTTGATTCAGTCAGTTGATTTTTTTATTTATTTTTTCCTCACCGATTTACATTTCATGTTGATTTTTTTGGTGAAAATGTTGACATGTCTCATTAAGGAGTGCCAATGATACTATGTAATCATCGCAATGTCATAAAGTATTAAACGGATAAGCTAGTTTCGAATCAACCCATACATTTATTCTGATCGAAAGCACTGGAGTCGAATGAACAAGATTTTCCGATAATATCAAATGCCATTGCATCAACAAATATCTCTAAAACTGATAAAAACCAAAAAGCGTACAGAAACGGGAAGAAATTGATGTAATTCTACAATTTCTGGATTCAGACATCAATAGCAGAATGTTTCCAGGGAAAAGGGTTTATTGTTTTAAAAATGATATTATCAGACAAAAATGGTAGCTCAACGACACAATGCGTAACTCGCATCGGAAATTCTTGAAAAGTCATCTCAATATGTCAGTGCTTACTACTTGTGCTAGCACGGTATGTTTGAATATGTCTGATCGATTCACTGCATCGAGTAGAGGTAATCAAGGAAAATAACAATAACGCCATTGTATCATCATTTTGTTGTAAAAATAAAATAGAAAAATGCCTTTTGAGAGATTGTCTCGAGTACAAAGACAAAAAGATTGTGTATGAAGCAAAATATCACTCTGTGAATAGTCATTTTTAAAGGTGGCCTTCTCAAAGAGATACTGACAATTAAACTAAGAAAGATAAAACTGCTGTAAAAACTATCAAACGCAAATTTTCATCCACTGTATATCGGGATTGATGGAAAAGTTCGAGAAAAATGTTGCAACGTATCTGATACTTAAGGTCGGATGCGCCATCAATACGAAATCATTTCAGAGCTAAAAAAAATTTTAACAAACATTAAAAAAACTCCCGACTGATGAAATCGTGTAGCGTGTTAAAAATTGTTTTCGAAAAACGAAAAATCTCTTGACTTCGAAATGTCATATTTGAGAAAAAAACAACTTGGAAAAAAAAACAAGAAAATAATCATAAAATAACTGCCTCAGGATTTCGTTTTTCTGATCTGAAAATATTCATCAATGAATAATTGAACGATAATTATGATAATAGCTCATTGCATCACAGCTGATAAGATGCTCTTTCTGAGAGTTCTGGTGACCGTAGGGTACTGACAATATCGGTAAGGTTTCCTGCAGTTTCCCTTTGCTTGGAGCTAAAGAAGGGAAAACTCGGGGTACTGGGAACAACGATTAAAAAAAATACTAATTTAAATTAGTTAAAAGTTGAAATAAACAATATTTATCATTTTCTTTCCCATCGTTGTCATTATTCTGATAGCACAATTTATTTTATTTTATATTCATATAAAATAAACTTGGCGTGCAGTTTCTTATATTTAGGTTGTTTCGAAATCTGTGACGAGAAAATTTAAATACAGTTTTTTTTTTTTACTTTTTGTGGCTCCTCAAGTAGATTTGTTGTTACACATTCGATTTTTTCCAAGGCAAAAAATGTTTCACTTTAATATTAAGCTGTATGTGACCTGAAATTTTTCAGTACATCCGTTCATCAATCCGAGTTCTCTCGTACGAAAACGTTATTATACTCCATGAAGCGACCAATCAGGCTCGGAAATTGCTCGTTCCCTGCGGAAATCATGTCTTTTTACAATTCTCTCGAGATTCAAGAGAAAAAAAATCTCCCTCATTTTTTTCGCGTATTACAAAACACTCGAGCTATGATGAGCTTCGTCGTCTGTTTCTGGATAAATCGAGTATACAGCACATTATCGGAAAAGCTGCTCTAATCTATCCAATCGCTTGGCAATATTCCAAGGATAACGAGACGAGCTTTTTTCAATCTACTAAGAAATCCTGCCTGCATGCATACGAGGGTAGAAAGAAGAAATATCGTTCTTAACAGGCATGGCTTGTGACGTAGGTAATTTAAAATATCGACAAAAAAATGTTGTAAATTTTTCAGAAGGAAAGTAGAATAGTGGTATTTTGCGCAGCTCATATTCTCGGATTCGATCCCTGTCCAAACCAAAAGAACGTTCATAAGTCTTTTGTATTTTTCTTCAGCTATTCGGAGTTCACCGTAGAAAATAAGACACAAATTCTGGAAAATATTTTAATCTGAGATGGTCTCTTGAAGATCCCGATGCAGTAGGATATGCCAATGCATCAGGCCAAAGCAATCGGAGATCGTTAAGATTCAAATGCCAGAGTCGAATAGCGTAGATTGTGGAAACCCGCTGAACTCCATCGAAGCTTTCTGTACAGATACAGGCTCTATAACTCAGTTTACAACCGTAGCTGTGAGCTACAATCTAAAGGATGGCAGTCAGCTATGCTTGGACTCTGTTTATGGATACTGCGGTAAGCAAAATGTAGAAGTGTTTACGTGTGCGTGTGTGTGTGCGCACGCGCGTGCGTCCATGAGTAATCAGTGGCCCTGAAAGCATCAGTGCTCCCGAAGATGAAAAACCAATAAATTGTTCATTTTTCCAGTGATAACCGAAAAAAGTTGGAACTCAAGCGAAACGAACCCTTTTTTGTGTGTTTAGAGTGCGCGTCAAGTTTTTAATTTCAACTTTTTTTTTATCATGGTGTATAGCCAGTTGCCAGCAACGCTCCAGTAGTGTAAAAAATATCTTCCATGCTCTTTTCACTCGCGCAAACTATGAAACGAGGCTAACTATTAATAAATGACTGTGAGCGGGTATTTTACCCCACCAACGAGATTCCACTGTGTCTTTTAAATAGCGACACTTTTTTCGGCGTTGCATTGACTTCATTATTTAACCGACTTTTGAATTTTTTTGTGAATGAATCGACTGAACCATCGGAGTGAATGATTTTATTCAAACAACTCCTACTGATTATTTTCTTACATATATTTTTCAGTTGCTTCAATAAAATGTTCATTCATATTGTCTCGATTATGACATTTACTGAACATCAGGCGTTAAGACGAATGAATGAATGTTTATTTGGATGATTCGTTAGCCCAGCTGACAACTTATTTCGATGTTTACAAATGATTTTAGTCGACCTCATAACTATTTCTTACTTATATATTCTGAACTAAACATTCTGATCGGAAAAAGCGAAATTCGCTTTGTTCAACAAAAAAATTTTCTCTGTGTGGACATTTCTCATCCGATAACTTCGAATATTTCGTATTGTAGAATAGTTTGTCTATAGGAAATCGATGAGGAACTTCATTTTTTGAATGTTTGGAGCCCCATTTATGGCGCAAGTGCAACGGGCGTTGGCTCACCTGTTTTTGCGAATTTATTCGTATATTTTACATACAAACATGCGGCATAGGAGCACCACAGTAATCTCGAGTATTTTTCTATACAAATGTCTATATCAGGGTGATTAAAAGAAAGCGAAATTTTTTCTTTGTTCCTCCAAACAGGTTGAAAAGTTTCGTATGGGTGTAAAATACGCCTGTTAAAATTTGAGCTCTCAATATTAATCTCAATTAAGCTCAAGAGCTCAATAATAAGAGGTTCCGCATCGCACTTTTTGATTTTCCATAAGAATAACATGGGAAACATTTTTTTGCTTCTTCTGATTTCTATAACTAACCACCGAGCAATTAACTATAAATGTAGCATGGCTATCCACATAGCGAGAATCGTCCAGCGTCATGCGTTGCCGGCAATTGTTTATTTTATTTTTCAGGTGTATCTAACGTTTTAATAAAAACAACCTTTTTATGACAGATCGATTCTAGATTTTATAGGTTTAGATAATTTTTTTCTCTATCATTTGACTGTATCAATTAATGAAGCCTTCGGCACTGCAACGAAATTATGAATATTCGAAAGTAATATAAAATTTGGAAAGATAAAGTTGAAAACAAAGTTCAAAGGCTTTTCGAAACTTTGATAAATTATCCTATTACACATCTTTATTACAAATATTTTACTGCAAGTCTCGAATATGCGCGACCAGAACATTTTTCTTGCTATTGGCTGACCTAGTTAACATTTTTATGAATCCTTTTTCTTATGGAGCTTTCCCTCTTGTCGCGGTAAAACGAGAAAATGCTGCTAGATAACCAACACTGTTAGCCCGGTGCCTTGAGAGAAACACTATCAGCACGTGGTCGTAGAGTTGTTGTATCTTTCTCCCTGGAGATGCGTATTGTATATATACAGTATACGGGCCTATAGACGACGAATGATATGATAATCACTCGAACTTTCTGAATGGAACGAGCATAACATTTTTTTTACATCTACTGTAAACTTATTTCCGCTTGTATAATGAAAATGATACAACAAAAATGAAATAATTTTTTTCGCGATCTTCACAAACCCTTCTTGGACTCTTTCTAATAACGTGTCTAATCTGAATGGTAGATATAATGAATCATACTGACGGTTTCCATGTAAGAAAAATTGTTAAAGTTCTATATTATTGTGGTGAGATAAGATTTTTTTTTTTTTTTAATGAAGCACTTGAAATTAGATGTGAGAAAATCACTCGCGCTTATGGCGTTTAACCGATAAGTTGCGTGACTGCTGACGGGTAGAAATTTTGAATTAATATATACATCAGTGGAGTAAGGGGAGAGCGGTTGGTCCGGTGGATGAGGGCTCGGGACCGCAAGTTGCGGGGCCCGGGTTCGTTTGCCGGCCAGAACACCAATGAAAATAGGAAGTTTTTTCAAGTGTTTCTGACGTAATCCCGGGTCGTTCGGACTCCACCTTGAACCGTCCACGGGAGGCCCCCGAAGCCATACGCCGACCGACCACGCATCACAGAGAGGTTGTTTGGCCCTAGATTTTTATCCCGAACGAAAATCCGGTTAAATTAGCACCTTTTTTTTAATTACTATTTTTACAAAATTTCACGTATTTTTTAAATATTGCCGGAGCAATAATTTTTCAAGTAGACGGCTTTATGACGGCCCAAATTTTTCATCTAGGTATATTCTATCGTTACCCATACGAATCTCCATATATTGCCACGTTCCTTTTCATACATGTTCCTTATGAGAGCTAATTGATTTTTTGAAAAATCACTGCTTTCAGACATCTGTTACTTTTTTCTACCTCAACGAAAATGCTTGAAAATGTCAGTGAATATACCTTATTCTATCCCCAAACAACACAGAAAATTTGTAGAATGGGTTATAGCTGGTTAGTGAATAACGGAAGAAAAATTTGGCCGATTTAACTGCGCGATAGATTTTCCATTTACGTGTAAAAAGACATCTGATGAAAAACTTTAAAAAGTCAATAAAAATGGAATATTTCCTTAAGTACCGGGGTTTGTAGCCTCGACCATACATATATAGATAATGTATAGACATGTATCGTATGCACAGCGTAAGCACTTAACTGCGAAAACGGAAACGTAAAAAGATTTTAAAGCCAAGGTACAGGGTAAAAGAGCATAGACGGTGAGGAAGCTTAGAAAAAGAAGGATGCACCAATGGAAAAACAAGAAAAGGGTGGTATAGCAAGAACGGAAAAAGAGTTTGCCAGAGAGGGTGAAAAGGCTTTTGGGGTTTTTCACTGAAACGCTCTTGCGCGACCGCGTATCGAGCTTTTCGAGTAACCGCACGAATCGCGGAGCACTTAAGAAACTTTTCGAGAGATGAAATATCTTCATGCTGACTTCGCTCGTTCGCCTCTATATTCTTTCTTCTCTACATGTATATAATCGAGCTCGCTAGAACTCGAGTCTCAATATATACGTCACAGATATTATATCGTTCGTAAAGAGGAGCTCAACGTGAATTTCAAGAATAAATTATGTAGAAATGAGATCAACTTGTATCATGATGTGTTATGCAACTTTTGACGACGACGCTTTGAAATAGTAATTTTTCGATTAATCAGAATTTGACAAATCGTGACTATCCGTGATTCATTTGTAGTACTAATTCGAAGCTTGTAACAAAACAATTCAACTTTTAAAGATATTTTGCTAGTTAGAAAGAACTGTTCCACCTATTTACTTATGTTGATGCTTTCCAACAGAGACGGTGAGTTAAAAATGAAGAAAAACTGGTCGAATAATTTCTCCCTCGGTTTTAACATGGATAACTTCGTTGACTTTTTTTCAGGGAAGCGTTTATATATCTTTTGCAATTATTTCTGGAAAGAAAAAAGTGCAAATGCGACGTCACAAATGAAACGAGTGCAACCACGTCTCGTTAGCACTTATCGCACGGTTTCTATGTGTTTTCTAGAACTAACTCGGTCTGACGATTTCGCGCTTTTGTTCCAGGAAAATTGAATCAACCCGATAGTAGAAGAGACGACTGACGGCTCTTACGGAGAGAGCTATAAGACCTTGGGCGAGAGTTGCATTAACGCTATTTCAGTGAATTGTTAGAGACAGAGTCACCGGAATAGTTGCCATCGTTTAAAATGGCTTTTTTCCTCTCAAACTTATACGTATACATGTACGATGTATACTCTTTTTCATTTGTGAAAAATAAGATTCATCAGAATTTTCACGAGTTTAAAGTTTTTCTTTTTCAACGCGTCAGCTGTACAAAAACCTTGTCCAATTATACTAACGATCTCTCGTGATTATGTCTATATATAAATACACCAAGATGAAGTGTTTGTTTGGGTTTATAACCGTACAAAACAGCAGAGATAATAGAGAAGTTGAAAGAAGCTTATTGCTAACGAGTATGTTAACTACTAAGTTTGAAATAATGAAAGAAAAACTAACGTTAATGAGCCCTTTTGCAGATGATCAAAGCAGTCAGCGTACGCAACAAGCCCCAGCAATGAAAATTCCTGGTCCAGGGGCTCTATACGAGGGTTCGAACCGTTTCCACCTCACGCGATCTATTGTTGAGAACTGTAACGTTTTCCTTAATCATTGAAAACCCAAATAGTTTTTGACATTAATTTAGAATGTACAGTGGCTACTTTATAATTAAAATCACAATTTTTTATTACGCGAGCGCGAGCGCGTGTGTGTCATACTGCTGCGTCCGTATAATTGCAAGTTTTCCTGGTTTCCACTGATATATACAATATTCCTTCGCGACATTTTTGATATTGCTAAATCAACTTAGATTTAATCAAAGAATTGCAGAATAATTAGTTTACTTTAATAACAATGGCATTTTTCTTAATAATGAAATTATTAATAAAAATGATCTATTAATAATGAAATAATAGAATATTGATCTATCACGGAGGTATTAATTAATAGGAAATGATTTAATTTTCTCAAGGATTTTCACATAAAAAGTTACAGGGTCGAAAGCTGAGGAAAAATTCGTGTTACTTTGTAGAAAAAGGGTTGAATTTCGATTTTTTCTGGATTGATTCTTGAGAAGCTTGTCCTGATTAGCATAGGAAGCATTGCTTCCTATGCTAATGCCTTGCTTTAGCATTGCTGTTATATGTATTATTCAAGCAAAACCCAACTGGGGTTTAGAAGAAAAACCGCTCAAGTATATCCGCATATCATCAGCAAAAATCATGTGTCAACTCAGCTTAAATTCTTCCCCCCTCCCTCTCTCTATCTTTCTCTTTTAAAAATGTCGACTTCGATGGAAGAATGCTTGATTTTATTAATCAACTAAAACATGTGAAACACATTTAAAATAAATTTTCATTACCGTATATTTCCGAAAACCGATAAACATTAAATGTCGAGCTCTATCCCGCATGAAATTCGCGGGTTCTTGTCGTTTAGCTCTTGAATGATACTAGCACAAAACAATAATGAAGCACCCCCATGAGACTAACAGCTGCAGAATAGGGAAAACAAAATTCCGATACATTGGAATGTTACAAACATACAAAACTAAATTCGAAGTCGATGCTTATTGAATACTGTTCAGCGAGACCGTACCGCTCTTCGTTTTTCCGTAGGTGTGGATATATATGAGTGCAACATACTCGTTTCTTTCGTGTTTCGCATAAACTTGGCCTAAAGGGAGTATTGGTCATCTTCGTCTCTTCGACTTTTCTCTCGATATCCTTTTGCCACGTCTGCACATTGTCTCCTACTGCTTCCTTTCATTTTCTTCTTGATTTTTTTTTTTCATTATTCTGTTTCCTATTTCCTTCGTGCTTTTTTACATCTTTTCCTCCATCACAGCCATACATTCAACGCAATTTTTATACAGAATATGCTAGAAAGCGCTGAAAGTTTGAAGAGTAAATTGACGATGAGATTTCGAGGAGAAATCTCTTATCCACTTTCTTTTTACTTATCGTTGATCAAATATAAAAATGGATTGGGGAGTTCTGAGGTTAGTTATAGAATGAGGCGAAGTAAGGAAGAACTGTGCCTCATCGCTAATGACATTACTTCTTAACCTTTTAAGGACGGGGATTTTTACGTTGAAATCGACCTTTTATTTTATACAAAATTTATGCATAATGTCGATGAATTATTGACGTGGAGTGTCTGACCAAATCAGTGGTCGATATTTCGACCAGACCCGTCTGTAACGTAAAGGCCTATGTTAGAAATTTCATCTGACGACTTAAGGGTGTTTTCCGACGTAATTTGATGCGCTAAAAACGAAAAAAATAGTAAAAAAAATTGTGGAGTCATCCTTGACCTTCAAAATTGCTTTGTTTTTACTTTAGCCTCAAGGTTGATATATTTACGTTTTTTGATGCGCTGGGTTCGACAAAATTTGTCTTTTTGCTCGAATATTACTCAAATCATGACACACCAGAACAGAACAAAACAGAACAGAGTTTGACAATACAAAATACTATTTCTTTCGAGATATGTAGTATAATACAGTCGGCTGCATTTTTTTAATAAGACCCTGTTGTAGTTTAGATTGTAGAGGATTTGATTAAAAAAAAAAAGATTTCATAAGTAATACACTAAATTTAAACGTTTTAATCAAGTCTACTTAGACGGATTTTTTTTCGATCAAACTTTTTTTTTTTTTAATTTTATCCTCTGTTTTTTGGTTCGTAATATCGTTTCGATCCGAATTTAATTTTTTTCAACAGTTCTGCTAGATCATTATTGAAATTTGAACCTATCGAAAACATATCTCGTGTTGTTAGCCCTCCAGCTCGATTAGTTGGCCGTCATTTCCCGAAGCGTAGTACAAGTCGAAGATTTCATCCATGCGCTTCGCGTAAGATTGTACGTCGAAAGGTGTACATGTGCCCTAGTTGCGATATTGCTCCATGCACAACACCATGCTTTGGACAGTACCACACACAAGATACACTACCGTGAACTAAGCTATTCGAACGTGAGAGGCAAGGGGACTCACAAAAATCAAGCACCCCGCTGTGAGAGGCAAGGGGATTCACAAAAATCAAGCTCCCCGCCGTGAGAGACAAGGGGATTCACAAAAATCAAGCTCCCCGACGTGAGAAGTAAGGGGACTCACATAAATGAAGCACCCCAAGGGGATCACTTTATCGCCACATCCACGTTGTTGATCCTGCGTAGAGCGAAATCCGGATTATTTTTTTTTATGGTATTTGTCGTCAAATTATGTTTTAGAATGCAACTATTCATGTGCATATTCAGAGCTTTTACATAAGAGAGATTGAAAAAGTCATTTTAAATGATCAGTTTTGTCGAATTTTTTTGCCTTCGACGTGGTCTTGGTTTTGTGAAAATAGGCTTGAAAAAATGATTATTTGAGAAATATTCGATCAAAAAGGCTAGTTTTGTCAAATTCAACGCATCAAAAAACGTAAATATATCAAATTTGAGGCCAAAATAAAAAGAAGCAATTTTCAAGGTCAAGGATGCCTTCAGGACTTTCTTTATTATTTTTTTTTTTCGTATTTAGCGCATTAAATCACTCAGGAAAACCCTCAAGTGGTTAGACTAAATTTACAACATAGGCCTTTACGTTCCAGACGGGTCTGGACGAAATATCGACCACTAGTTTGGTCGGGCACTCCATGTAAAAAATTCATTGATATTATGCACAAATTTCGTGTAAGATAGAAGGTCGATTTCAACATAAAAATTAAAAGGTTAAGGAAAAAATTGGCGAAAAATTCGATCATTTTGTTGATTTTTTTTTGGTAAATAGAAGGTTTTTTTAAAATCTGAAACTCGGTAAATTATTTTAAGTCACTTCAAAAATGAATATCCAATTTTTCCCTTGCGAAAGAAAAAAAATGGTTGTGGTATTTAGGTTTAAAGCAGGTCAACCAGGGAATTTTCGACCGGTGTACACTCTAGAGCTCGTTGTTTTCCTCCGAAATCAATATAATAATAAAATATAATTAGTAATTTAATTTTTTTGGCAGATATTAGAAAAACAATTATATTCACATAGAAGGGAGTGATTTCGTGCAGCCGTGTACCAGATTTCAGAAAAATGCTTGAATAGATTTTAGGTCAGAGTGTACACCAGTTTAAAAAATCTAGTTAGAAGAAAAACGCGTTCAAAGTTTTGATATGGAAAAGTCAATGATAATAAATACTCACCGACTAATCGGTGATTTCAGGATCATATAACAAACAAGCTTCTTTTATTGATAAAAAGCTGCGCCGTTCCTGACACTATCGATGAAATTTTCGCACTCGCTCGCAGCGATGATATTCGATTTTCATGTTTAATACCGTGGTCGGACTGGTAAAAAGTAAAGTAAGTGTCATGGAATAAAAAAACATCAACTTTTTCGAGTTTATAAAGAAATTTCTCCTTAACCTTTAAACGAAATCGCAAACTATAATTATAACTCGCTCATGAAGATCATATTCCAATACAAGTACAAATATGAATATGAATTTCGAATCTCATTAGAGTTGCCTCACAAGAAAAAATGAATGATAACGTTCTTATTCATCGTTTCAAAACTCATGACTTCCGTATTTTTGACCATGCGGTCAGTCGGGAGTTGATAATACAAATCTTCATTAGGCTACAATGCAACTTCTGAAATTCCCTGTACGGAGTAAGAGCGAGTTTTTTTCTGTGGGGGTTTCCTTGTCAGCTTTCTTCCTCCCACAGCACACGGCATCAAAAATAAAGGAAGACGATTCCAGTCTCTCGGGTTTTCCTTTATCCAACGTGCGATAGCTCTAGGTGTAACGTTGCTACGTGTCGAATATGTTCAGCCAAGCTCGAGCTTATCGAGCCAAAAGAGCTGGCTCTACACTGGATATATACTTCAAGATATAGTACTTTCACCATTTCCGTTCTCTTTCGGAACAAAAATGCCACACTGTCGAACAACTTTCATGCTAGATATATTTTAAAAGCAAAATAGAATGGGAAAGTAAGAAAGAACAAGAAGAGAAAGGGAGGCAAGAGTAATTCCTATTTTTTGGGAGATACAGAATCATCTGAGAGAGTGTACAAACATATGGTGTGACTCGCAGATTTGGTCGGCTTCAAACATCTCAAATCTTTTATGGAATACATCCTGAGAAAATATTAAAAATTGGCTCAACTATATACGGCCCACTGCAGCCGATAACTAGCATCACCATCAGGGCATGCAAGGGTTGACGTAAAGCCGAAAAGGATAACTCGGATCCTCCGGTCAGAGATCAGCGTTGGGCCAAAATTGAATCCTGATACTGGTCCAATGCTCACCTCAGACCTGTTATTTCTCGATATTCAGCCGTGGAAACTTATTATATTGCATAAAACCATTCAAGTTGATTTTTGCTGAATATTTTAAATTTTTTGTAGACTCAAGATTTTTTATGATGATAAAATATATGGTATAAGATCACGCCGAAAATAACAATTACGTCCGTTTTTTTACGTACCGAAAATTATCACATCATAAAAGATTTCAAAAAAATGCTACAATAAATTATGCAATTTCCGCGATTACATCGATACATGGCAACCCGTCTACTGTTCGCATGTAAAAGATGGTACACTTTTGGTATTTGGTGCTCATGTACATTAGGCTCAGTTTAACTCTGATTACCCCTAACTCATAATATCGTGTTTGAAAAAGTTCTGTAACCATTTCATTTTGAAGATTTACTGTGTGAGCTATTTTAGTGCACAAGAACTGGTTTTGACATCTCAAACTGAACTAATGCGAATTGAGATCACTAGATATAAATGTATCTTCAATGTGGTGTACGTACTTGTATGTATCTCTGAACATTTTCGTTTTTGACTCAGGATTAAAGCTGTCAAATCACAGATATGCCGGTGAAAAAGGAAAAAAAAACATTCAAGATATCAGTCATATTTAGTTAACCTTCTGTTTAGTGACGATGTTTTTGCAGTTATGCCTAATTCTCAGAAAAGAATATTTGGAATGGTGATCTAGTTGGAGCTAAGGTTAAAGGTTTGCCTGTAAAAAATATATCAAGATACGCGGTAGCGGCTCGACGCCAAGTAAAAGAAAAATGCCAGTGCGAGTATTAGGTACTTCAATCTATAGCGTCAGCGAAAAGATGGACATAATTTCTGTATATGGAAGCTCACGTCATTATTTGTTCCGTATAAACTGTCTGGACAACCGCAAGATTTGTTGCCCCGACACATTCAGGATATGTTAGTGACTAGAGAACTTTGTTAATCTCCAGATGGTTTCAACTCTTGCATCCTTAGTATTACTCTGGCCGAGGTAGTTTTGGAGTTGTGGGGAACAAGGGATAGAGGGAATGGGCTGTTTAAGCCCAAAGAGATGTATGTAAAGTCTCTGCGACGAAAGGTTGTACACATTTATCTCTGGGTCGCACGTACACTGCCGGTCAAAAGTGTGGAAACGCCAATCGTAATTTCGAGCCGCACTGGTCTTTTGAAGGGCACATAATCAGTTTCATTCCCGTTTTTGAAAAATATTTTTTACGACTTTTTTTTGGACCCAGTACGCAACTTTGAACATGGTTGTTTTTCGTCGTTTTTTTAGCTATTCAAAATTGGGCGCAGTGTTCATGGAAATTTTTTTTTCATCGTTTTTTTTAAGCGGAAAACTTTTGCATAATGAATATGCTCCTTCATAAGCCCGTTTGCAAAATTTTTATACCTGCCTTTTTGGCAGAGCAATTGAACTTTTAGCGTGGCTCGAAATTACGAGTGGCGTTTCCATACTTTTGACCGGAAGTGTAGATGCCCTTAGAGCCGCTTGTATGGACGTGCATAGTCTTACCTAATTACACAGAAGCACGATGGTCGTAATATTTCCACATATAATGAAATTTGTTAACTATAGTATCTCAAAAATGGCATGCAAAATGAATGGGCTAAAATCCAAAGTACTATTCGTCCCTCCGATATGCGTTATTAATATTTTCTCTAATCATAATTAGCCAGTTCGAAACAATGAAAATAAATAACATAGGAGAAAGGAGTCCTTGTTTCATTTGATCGATTATCTCGGTAATAGTGTATCGAAGGAAGAAAATGCCACACACTCTTTAAAATTGTGCACACCAATTATTATTTCCCAGTAGCATGGATGCTATTTGTGTCACATTCTGTATTGTACTTTGGGGCTATTCATGCGCAAGACGTTGGATCGTCGTCATCTTGTTCTCGCCCTTTATTTGCATATAACCTGGAACAAAAGAACCTGCTTTCAACAGCTTCAGGCTATGTAGACTTTATCACTTCGCTAGCTTGTCAAATGTTCCCATCTCTAAATCACAGTGTACGGATACTGGAATAGAATGAGTTTCGTCTATAGGACGATCGGGGTTAGTGAAGAAAAAAATGATGCATATACACTAGTATACACCACCCGTCAAAAGTTTCCGGAGAAAATTGCGATAAAATCTTGAAGCTATTTTTTATGCCATTTCGCCGGCAGTACAGATAAATTCATTTAATCAACGGAATTCGAAAGCAGAGGAATTTCGCTTCAATTCGCGTTTTTTTTAAATCCTCTACGATTTTTTTAACCTTGTTATATTGTTTCAAACACACGACTGTTTTTTGATTTTCTTTACATTTATTGTCGGACCGAGTTTTGAGAGAAAAAAATTTCAGACGTTTTTTCGATCGAAACCTTAACGGGGCAGCGAAAACTTTAGTTTTATTTCTTTTCAAAGTTCTGTACTTTTTTTTTTCAAATAGTCATCTTATTTTTAGCGGAAAAGACAGGATTTATTAGAGTATGCCACGTACCACAAAACCTATTGGATTACAAAAAAACCTCAAAACAGTAAGAAAATACGTTCGTTTTTGCTGAATTTACCAGAATTTTTTCCTGACATCTTTTTTTTAACTAATTTCAGTCAAAACTTTGAAAAATTGATTGCTATGATTCGTTAATTATTGTGTTTTTGATAAAATTTCAAAATATAAAAAAGTTTTGTTTTTTAGTTTTAAGCACATCAGAATTTTTTCAGATTGTTTTTCGAAATTATTTTTTCCAACTTACTTTTTGCTCAAGACTCTGATCAATTTGTTCGCGTACCTTGAGAACTATATCGTTCTCCAGTTACGTTACACTTAAGAATTTCAATCATATTCCGCTACAAACTGAATGACTGCAAAATTGTATGCTTATTCGAAGTATACAAATCATGCAGACTTGGCCTACCGTCACAAATCCGTCAGACGTGTACTAGCTAAAATATATATATAGGCATTCGCTGTGTCCTCTTCACAGGCAACCGACTAAGACTCTACGAACACGACAGAGAAGCGGTGGTGGTTTTGATAGTCGGTTGTACATGAGTTTACCGAACGAGAGATCCTTTGCCTCTTTGCTACAGGTGTTTCAGCTTTCTTGAGCTTTCTCAACCCGAGTAAACATGACTATATTCTTGATACGTTCACTACCTGCTTTCATACAGAATAGCTAGCGAACAACTCCGCAAATGCGACATCGAGTCAAAATAGTTCAACCGCTGTCAATGTCAACCAAAAATAACGGTTCCAACTGACAGTCGATTTGTATTAGTTTTAATGAAGCTCTGCTTCAACGAAACAACTTGCGAAGCATCCAACCTAAAGCTCCCGATCATTTATGCATGGATTTGACGGAATCAAGTCCTCGTCATAGAATAATCACTCGTCCTTCTTACCCAAAATAAAAGGGTTTTATTTTCTTTTGTGATGCTCAGTAGCTTTCTTCAGGCATGGGAGTTAAATCGCCCTAGAAAATCGAATTTTTTTCTTATGCCCTTTTGCTGTACTTCCAACCCATTTATGCGGATCAGATATAGCTTTTTCCAAGATTCTATTTCTCGCGCATGAAAAGATCACTTATGCTGGAACTCAAATATGAGGATACTTTTTAATCCCTTTTGCTAAA
Organism: Campoplex capitator; assembly: GCA_037576405.1. Classification (NCBI taxonomy): domain Eukaryota; kingdom Metazoa; phylum Arthropoda; class Insecta; order Hymenoptera; family Ichneumonidae; genus Campoplex; species Campoplex capitator. The sequence goes on from JARBWI010000002.1 coordinate 8,110,513, forward strand.
GAAACTCTTTCTGTATATATGTGCTTTATTTTGTCGATACACCGAGATAACCACCTGTGAGGACAAAAATGAGTGAGTTATTTTTGTTTTGTATTCCGACATCCTTCAGTGGAGGTCATTGTAAACATAGATTCGATTGGTAGAAAACGTTTCATATGTTTTTTTGTTTCCTCAGTTCAATTTAATACTATGATGAAAAATATGCCGAAAAAATAGTATTCGAGTAACATATATAAACTTTTTAAAGCACTTGTTAAGAGAGTCTAAATTCTAGAAATTTTCTGCAACTTTTATTTCAAACGTTCTCGAACTTTACAAGTTGTAGAGACACGATAAATCAAATTTTTCTTATTACACTGTAACCTCGATTGTCGAAATAGCGACGGGACCAGCTGCGTATATCACTTATTACTATGGAACGTTGCGCACGCTTCGTCTGTCGTTTCCGCACACCCGATGAACGATTGGATTGGGCTGCGCGCTTCCCCTACCAACGGCAAACCGATCGATATGGATTACGTGGTGGGGGGCATTTCACGAATCAAAATTTTAACAATGAAGGTCGCGGTGTAATGTCTTCTACCTCTTGCACATACATTTTCTACCTGAATTTGTCAATCGCACGGTTTATTGATTTTAGAAAAAAATAATTTGCGCTCCAGGACTCATAGACGCCGACAACTCTCATTCACATTCCAGAATGGTTCGTAATGCTGCGTCGTTCGTGGATTTCTAGAGATTTAATTGCTCTAATATTTGGTGTGCCTGCTAATATTAGTATACACTTAGGGTATGCAGTGTTAAACGCTCACTTTCGCTCAGCAAAATATCGTCGCGGGCGATCATGGGGATTTTCTTTAACGGCTGTTGTTGCTTCCACTGCAAAACCCTTCGTAGGAACGTCGACAAGCTTCATTCTTGCAGGAAGATAATCCTTTTTCCGAGTCAACGAGTCGAAAGCTGCACTAATAACAAAAGTCTTTCTCAATCTCTTAACTCCCAATGGCTCTTCCCAAATCTCTTCCCAGCATCATTTCGAATCTCTCATAATTTAACCTTCAACAAACGATTTATACGTCTTTCCGACTCCTAGGGGCAGAAGTTCCAGAAAGAAACATTTCTATTTCTATTCACAAAATCGTCAGATCTCGAGATTTAATTGGGTGGACGGATCAACTTGCCACAAAGACCAATGGAAAGAGGACAATCGAAAAAAAATCATCCTAAGAATTTTTAGGATGATTTTAGTTACTGTAGAAAAACTAAATTTTTCTACAGTAACGTGATAATTCTACGTCGCTCTGAAAACATAGTTATTTCTCTTACAAAAGTCACACCATGTATTTGAAAAATGCACCATTGTTTTCGTAATTTTGCTCACATTAGTTTATTTCTCTGTTATTGCAGTTTATCACTAATTTAGACATGAGAGTATTATGTACAGACATTATCTGTAATGTATTTATACGCTTCGGTCTATTCGACATTAGTAACATGTTGCGAACATATTTTCGAATCGCGGAGCTTTATACGAAATTTTATTGTTATTTTTCTACATGCGCATTAGAGTGCACACAATGAAGCGAATATATGGTTAGTTTTTGAAAAGATATGCATAATCTTTATCAACTTGTGTACGAGGGCAGTGTTGCATTTTTATCAGGATATGAGTTTTCTCGTTCGACCTTGGTGGATTACTTCCGATGGAATGGGTACGGGTGAAATTGGTCTGGAACGTTGGACCGTGATCTCTGACGGAGGTAGCGGAAACTTTTTTTTACGAACATATGTATACACTTCATTGATAGGGTACGATTGGGTCTCATACACCGACTCATTCAAATGCATTCGTGGTGAAAAATGTACGTACTATTTTGACTATGTAACCTTTGACCCGAAGACAAAATATCCGCGGGAAAAATTGTCTGCGAGTTAAAATATTCTAAATTCGTAAACTGAGAAAAAAAAGTTATTGGAACAACAAAATCTCTCATTACGGAGTGCCAATAAAATATATGATCATCATAATGTCATAAACCATTGAACGAACACATTCATTTTTCATCAGACTGCACGATCATTCTGCCGAAGAAATGCGCATTTCAATTGACAAAACTCTTCCAATAACATCAATTTCTATTGAATCAACCATTTTTTTTCTCTGTGTATGACACATATTTTCATTGAAATACAAATTGAAATGGATCCATGAAAACACATGAATCGATAGATGGTCTACAGTCAATACGTATTATCACACTTTACACCATAATTTACAGACTTACTTTGATATCCTGGAGTAGGCATATTTTTGCAAAGTAATATTTTGGCGCATACTTAAGGGAATGGATCAGTCACCTAACCTCACTTCGAATTTTCGAAATTGAAATTCTTCCGTACAGTTTGACCGATTACAAAAAGGCTCTGTCAGCGGACGCAGAACGATGGCAAAAATCCGCTGACAGGGCCTTTTTGTAATCAGATAAACCGTGTTGAAGGATTTCACTTTCGAAATTTGCAGCTATCTCTCTCGCACTCACGGAGGCAAGATACTGACTGATCCATGCCCTTAGCGATGGCTAGAGGTATTGAAGATCAGAGATGCTACAAGGATACAAAGTTAATTTTTCACTAAGAGATCGTAACATGAAATTTTTTTTATGACTAGATCAATAGAGTTTTGTTATTTGTTGAATGAATGTTGAATATTGTGATTTACCGATGTATCAGAAGAGTAGTAAACTGCCATGTTCATTCTAAGTGTCTCGTCTCCCTTTCGTTCATTGTACATATTCTTGGAATAATAAATCTTCACTGCAATAAGCAAGAAAGAAGTTATTTTTACGTAAGGAAATATATAGAATGTTTCGCTCTTTCCAGCACTTACGAAGAACTGGTTTTGTGGCGTTCATACATGAAGAGGTTGCGAATAAGAGAAAGAGAAAGGATTAAAGCAAGAGAAAAATTTACTAGCTGATCAAGGACGATTTTGCCAAGTCGAATCGGTTTCAACCTTTCGAAGAGCATCTTCGTTCGATCGCTTCAAGAAAACAACATTATTATTGAAAATTTTTTAATCCGGAATATGTTTTCCAGCATGTCTATATATCATATACTTGACTCGCACAAGAACACCACGTTTAAACTGCTTTCGGAATTTATAGAATTATGCTAGTTCGTGATGAAATTTAGATCAACAAATTCGCAAAATTCTCAAAAATATTCCGATTTATAAACACACGTAATATTAGAGAACGTAATAATTTTGGGAAAACTTTGTAAACACTCTATTTGTTTTATACCATTATAAACACCACAAGTTATTGATAAGCAAATTAAAAATCAGAAACCGGAAAACGCAAGAAAACAGGCTTCTACGTCGAACTATTTGTTTTGACGTACACAAATACTGTATGTACAAATGTAGATACTAAATGTAGCGTTTTAAAATCCTCTCCGAAACTCTCTTTTTATTATTTTCACATTTCCATTATTAAAAATGAAACATTTTTCGTAAACTTTTAAGTTTTTGAATGTAAAATTTCTCGTTTCGGTTTAATCCACTGGATTAAAAAATGAGAAAAAAAATACCGAAGATCGCTATGGGTGCGATGGTAGTGCGGCTTCGGTAATTTCCCTAGTTAATAAGCAGTCTCTGGCAAGGCCAATGCTCGGTTGCATGACCGATTGGTTGGGCACCAACTTGCTCATCAACTGCGGAATGCTGAAAGCCAGTTTTTCTTAGTTTTTGATGATAGTAACCAATCGAAATTCAGTAAAAATGTAGCCATTTATATGTATCTACTGATTTTAGAGGATTGTCATAAGAACATCGAAGGGATTAGTGGGAAAAGGGGAAACTCGAGCTTGAATGATTGAATCAGTTTGGAAAAATTTGTAAAAGTAAATGCTCAAGCAATCAAGAAAATTGAAAACTGGAACGAATAAATTAGCAATTATTCACGCAGAAAAATCGTTAAGGTAGATCAATACTAATACTATTTCGATCGGATGCAAAGTATGGAAAATTCCTCTCGAAATTTGCAACTACTTCTCTCTACTACAAATTGCATTGCAAAGTGCATTTTTTATTGAAAGCGATGATTTTGAATGACTTCATATTATCAGATGTTATATTTTTATTCGATTGTTCAATTGATCACAATCTTTCCTGGGAAATTTAGTTTTTAGATTCCAAAGAATGTTGTTCAATTTCAATAGTTTATCACTATAAAAACTTTCAGTTTTTAAGGTGTAACAAAAGATAATTCCGTTACATCGCAAGAATTGCAGCCACTATCTTTGCAGAAAAAAATGTTGTCACATAGCTCTCAGAATAATGCTTTCCTTCTATTTAAATTCTCTCATGTATCAGTAGCTGCAAACATTTGTTGAAAGAGACGAGAAGGCAAGATCCTCTGACTGAATTTATATGTTCGATTCACCGGAACGTTACGGTCGATCGATTTCTACTTCTAGAATATCTTTTTTCTCAAATATATACTACGTATAGATACGTACGTTATACATCAAAAAAACGAATTCTACGAGTCGGTTTTATTTCTGATTTCGTCTCCATCGTTCGTTTTCTCTTGAGCTCTAGCATTCGATTCATGATCCTTCCTCGAGCGACACGAACTTCCGTGATAACAAGGACAAGGACTATTGAGATTGTGCTACGGCATTCGTCATTCACAGTTTCATGCAAAAGAAATCTCTCAGACAGCAAATTCAAGATCGCCATTTTGTACATATGAGGTATTCCACGTCAAACCGGCGGACTTTTTCCCTGGCCCTCGCCGATTTGGTTAATTATTTTTTATATGATTATATGCAGTCTAAAAGACACCCTGAAATTTTTTCAGATTTTTCTGAACGGCTAGTTTGAAAAAAAAATCTAAAAAAAGCCCTTTTTTAAAAATCTGAAAAAATTCCTAAAAATCGCTGATAATATGCCAAACATTTAAAGCTACCGCCCGTAGTGCGAGTACAATTTTTTCTATGTGTTAAAAACACTTACTCTGGCCCAATAGCTGAATATTTGGGTACCTAAAACTAATTTTCGTCACAATTTTCGAACAATCAAATAAAAAATATGGACCTTGATCAGATATTGTCTTGGAACATTTTAATAGTTACGACGCTAGCATAATATACGAAAAAATGTTGCATGTCGAAGCTGCATGGTTTCACCTTAAAAACTTATTAAATGGCAAAGATTTTCCAATCGGTCTTTATAGTTTCATTTCCGGCCCCGCGATAAATGAAAACTGAACGAGCGTATTCGGTCCCTTGACTTACTCTCTATGCTACGGAGAAACCGCTCAGAGCGGATCCATCGAAGAGAGTTACGTGGATCCATGCACACGTACCCACATTCTGGCTGGAAAACGCTTCTAGACGGAAGAGCTTTTCACACATCCCGTCACTCCCTCTCTCTCTCTCTTTTTCTCTTTTTGGCTCTCTCAAACTTCACAAAGAAAAACTCCAGAAAAACAGTTTTCCATCTCCGCCTAAGGTTCTAATATTACTTCGCGGTTTTTATTCTACATCTCTGCGTGTTTCTCTTGTCCTCTCCTTATTCTTTGTATCTGAGTTCACAAACTTTCAAAGTGTTTGGAACTAGCGTATTTGAATGGCAAATATTCATATATTTTTCACCTTCGTAGCCCACGATATTAGTATTTCTTTGGGAAAAACACACATTTCTTATCTTCACCTTCAAAATAATATCACTACAAAGCAATTTAAAAAAGCTTTCACAACTGCCAGAAAATCAAAAATGTATAATTTCCGAATGACGTGGTCAGTGTGTTTGTATGCAGTTTCGTTTGTATTGTTTCCTCCTCGATTGTATAGCTCTAAATAGACTTTTCAGCTGGAAGAGTTGGTCCTCTGTGCACACATGCGTTGCGGCGTTGAAAAAAAGTTTCAACACCGTAACCGCCGAGAATGTTACAAACTATTTTCCATGCCCTGCCTCCCTACGTACCCTCGAAAGTTTAATATTTATTCGATGGACATTAGGTAGGCCACTGATTCTCGAGTGCTCTACCAACACAATAGTTGCTCTTACAGTGTTCATCTATGACGCTTGGCCATCTTTTTTTCCTTCGCTCGATACCTCCTTTCTCTCTTATTTCGCTATTTTTCTTGTCTGCGTTGCAATCCGTTTCGCATTTTTACTTGTCTCTTTTGTTAATTTATTACTTATTTGTATCCTATACTAATAATATTGATGTTTTTTTTCACCAAATACTGTTTGTTGAGATATCTTAAGTGTATTGATTTATCAGATCAATTCATCGTTATTTCAATGCCTGCAAGTATGCTTGTTTTCAGATTAGACTTTTTCGTATATAGACGATGTGATCTTTTAGTGTGCAATGTTATAGTGAGCCCTGCGGTGGATTTTAGACTCATCTCCATGGTCGAATTCCTCCTTCCACTGTTAAAAAAAAAAGAGCGAGGACAAATCAGAGAGGATGACATTCCGAGATAATGACTTTCCGGAGTTCAGGAACAATATTTCTCTCCTGTTCTCTCCATCCGTTCTTATAGGAAAGGAACGTATGTTATGGAATTTCCACTGCAATGGTATTCCCCTATCGCTAACTTTTGAAATTATAGGGGTAATTCATTACGTCGATTTGTCGGATAGAAACGGAGTTGTTGCTTTGTTTTCGCCACAGGCGAAATCGGTCGAGAGTAGTTCCTTCGTATTAATCTGCCACATAGAGTTATACACATTTTACAAATAAACAAGTTTCTTAATGGCCAGAATTCTCACCAATGACCCTTCTTTAGAACTCGGCTGAAACGTGACTTGGAATTCCAATGAGTTTTCAGAAAATATAGGGTCAAAACATCCTGAATGTTTTCCTGAAAAAAAAAAATATATTTTCACGGTAAGGATGTGAAGACGAATCGAAATACAAAGTTATGATATCAGGGGATGGGAAGGCCTAAAATGTACGTTTCTCATCAACCTTTTGGTAATTCTTTCGATCTTTTTCCAATGAGATAGATTCGGAGTTTCGGGTTTTCAATAGTCGATTCAAGTTCGTAATTTATCCTGTCAATTATTGTAACATTTTACACATTTTCTCAATGACGGTTGAACAACTATTTTTAAAACTACATTCTATTGACCAACCTGAAGAGAGAAAGAAATAGCTTAAAATCTAGTTTAAATGTAGTTTAGTCAATGAACAAAAAATTGTAATTTACATCTTTTTTATTGTTTTTTTTATTTACTTCCAGGCTTGTAATTGTTTGGGGATAAGCAAAGAATGTGACTACTTCGGCCTCAAATACCAAAATGCGAAAGGCGAAGAGTTATGGCTGAATCTGAGAAATCCGATCGATCGACAAACTGGAGGAGGAGTGACACCACTCCGATTTGCATTGAGGGTCAAATTTTGGGTGCCACCTCATCTGTTGCTCCAAGAAGCCACGAGGTAAATACTATAAACTCAACAAAAAGTTATATAGAAGAGATTACCCTCAGAAAAAAAACGAACGTAGAAAAAATCCTCTCATTCAGGTCAAATCTCTTAATAAATTATAGAAGAGTCCCACAAAAATTTTCACAAGAAATTGGTCAGTTGTCATATTCACGATCTTTACATCCACTCTATAAGATTCGAAAAGAATCATTTTCTACCTCTCGCATCTACGAACTTTCTAGCCTCAATACTGTTACTATACTGGTTTTCATACCAAATTATATCAACATGAGCGATTTTCTTATTCATCATTAAATGTCACAAACAAATTAAAAATATCAAATAAAATATATACATAAATCAAAATCAATTGAAAAATTCCAATCATTGTAAGCTTTGAATAAACAATGCAATTTGTTTAATTCAAACATGACTGTAACAATTGACCAAAATATTTTCGCTCATTACGCAATGCGATGATACTATTTCAAATATTTATTTAATTTTATTCAAATAATACCTTTATTTCTGCCAAGCGATGAATATTTTACTCCAAATTGCAGGCGTAGTTGACCCAACGAAATCCCTCCAACTACGCGCGGAGGTTGCGTGAACTACGCCATTGGTGTCGCCGTATCCAACCTCAGGGTGTAGTTGAGTCAATTACGCCTCCGTTCTATACACTATGCCTTTTTTTCAATGTAGATTTGAATATAAAAAAACAGCAACCAACATTTTGTTTTTTCTATATTTTCCGAATTGTATAGAAATTTGAAATTCATCAATGAAACATTTAAGGAAACTTGATTGGTCCAGTTGAGTCAAATGACGGTTTATAGCATTTTTTATATGAAGCCTCGATGAATAAATGTATACAAGGCGTAGATGGATTGTTTAGATGATATTATTTTATGAAATACATAATTTGAGTGCAAAATTATTTTGTTTTTATATACATTATCACTCAGGACAGAAACACGATTGTGTCACTACTAATTTAAGAAAGTACACCATCCACGATAGTTGATGAATCACTGCATTGTAGACAACTTTATACTTTGCTTTGTATTCAAAAATTTTCATCAGAACAATATCATTCGATGCGATTATTTTTCATGTAATTTTGTTGAACTATATTTTGACGTGAAACCGTTGTTTCAATTTGTAATAATGTCCCTTGTCCCTACAAGTTGATGTTTGGACTTCCGTAACTGGGCCATGCTATATAAATCAGGCATTGTTGTAATAGTATCGTCAGTGAGGTTGTAAATGGCCAAGTAAGCTTTTATTCGTTCTCACACCTGGCTAAAGCGCCTAGTAATATTGAATTCCAGAAGAACATTTTGCCATTGTGTGCGCGAGCACGTTCTTCTGTGTATATATGCGTTCTCGTAACATCGCGGCAGCAGAATTTTCTTGAAGAAGGAACTGCTGAACCGAGAAATATCTTTTTATAGGAACTTAATTGCTCTGCGTCAGCATGTCACACGCCGAGAATGGATGAGCCGTGTGAGGTAGTTGGGAAAAAAGAAAAATCATATTGTTGTTCCAAAACTCAATCCGTATCATTTTTGAATGCCACAAACCCTCAACTACCCACATAAATGAATATGGAAAGGAACTTGAGGCCACTACGAGGGAGACACAGTTAATCAATGGATTCTGAAAAGAAATCATAAATCACAAAACGTTAAATTCATGAATACAGTTGAAAAGATTTTTTTTGTAGAATAAGGAATCTGAACATTGTTTTTCTTATTGGATTATGTTTCTGGTTTGGCCCAGTTTTGACAGCTTAAAAAAAATATCATCCAAATTGGTGTATTTTCAAAGAAGTTATGAGCGTTACAAAAAAATTTACTAAAATTTTCAAAACCATATCTTGTGAACGGTTTGATAAAAAAAAATTTGAAAAAATCATGGAGCTCTTTTTTTTTACAAAGTATAAAAAAATGACAAAATTTCAGCCGAATCGAAAATATGAAATTTCATAATAGGTTGAATTGGCATGAAATGCCCCATGTATACGTTCTCCACTACCTGTTCCTCCCTTTCTAATTTCCTTTATGCTCGTTGTGTTCTACTGACTCGGTGCATTTTGAGGAAACTCATGCAACCTCTCCTAACCGGTATAACCCCAAATTTGCTCGTGTATATGCCTTGGGCCGCAGGCTATGTGTTTGGGTGGAGACTTTGGAAGGAAATTTCCTTAGTCTCCGAGACATGAGCAGCTAGGAGACTCGTGAATAACGAGGAATCCCCCAAGAAGCTTCCGAAAGATCGAGAGAGAAATTTGAACGGAATACCTCCCCCTTCCCCTTCTCTCTCTTTCTCTCGCTTTCACTTTCGCTTTCGAGGACGTCCGAGAGACAAAGTTCATTAGAGGAGAAGAGTCTAGCATAACTCAAGACTCAAGAGTTGGCCGTTTGTGAATAATCCTTCGGCTTTCAAGACCTCTGACTAAATAGAACGAAAGGGCTGGAAGACATGTTTCGAGAATTTGCTGAATGCTGGGGGTTCATGTCCCCGATATTGTTTTAAATAGAGGAAGTACACGAGGAAACGTAACTTGAAGTGATTGTCAATGTCGAGTACATTTCGTAATTTCCTGTCAACAACAACCCGAGAGGTGCCCTGCAAGTGCTTCCAATGAATGTGGGGTAGGGAGAATGAAGAAAGAGTCGGTATTATTTTGGGAAAAACAAATGCTTTTTTTGAAATAGTGCTCGTTGAATGACTGGGTTGTAGATTACAAGAGATTACCCTACGTGTTTGGCCCGATGCTATTCTGCCAATCCCAATGATTGAATTGATGACGATTCTCGTCGTAACTTGAGCTGTTGAACGAGCATGCCGGAGATGAGAGACAGCTCAGATTCTATGTCTAACAACATTCGTTCCCGATGAGTAGCCCTCCAGTTAGTGAGTAGCAGGGCCTGACTAGTAGCTAGAAGAACTTCTGGTTGCTTCTGGACTCGGTTCCTGATAATTTGGAACCCGCAATCGTACTCCTCCCGCGCCCCTGCTGCTTCTGCGCTCTTCAGCATGCCCAATGAGTGCAATGATAGAAATGTCCGAAGTTGAGAAAATGATGGTGAATCTTTTAACTGTCCGGCTTTGATCTCCCATGCTTCCCGTGGCCCGGAGTCGAGGCGTCGTGCGATAGCGTATACCAACACCTAGTCCTAATACTCCGTATAGGAGCGCGCAAAACTCGCAGAGTTCCAAGTCTCCGCAATGGTGTGCAATAAGGCATGGAGATCGTGAGACGACTTGTAGTCCGGGCAATAAAGCATTTTTGCATGACACCGCTTCAGAACGGAAGCGACCTGGATATTCTTACAGAGCTAATGCCCATGATGAAGACCTATGTGTTTACGACCACAGATTTTGGTTCGAAAAATATGCGGAGCGTTCAAAGTTGGTGAAACGATGTTTTTGGGAGATAACGACGAAACTATTAATCTCAGAGAAAAAAAGTTTAATGAGAATTTGGAGGTATTAAAAAGGCGAATAATTTATACAAACGTGTATGTACATCTATAAAAGTCTCGCGAACGCGAAACGTCAAAAAAAGTGTGCGAAAAACGCCACCTCTTTTTAATCTCTCGGAAAAATAGGATAATGATATCTACAACATGCGTGTAAACTTCGGAGGTTTAAATAGTCACGATCGAAAGAGAAAAAAAGTACGTGAACTCGCAACTACTTCTAAAACGATGCAATTGAATATCGTGGAAACGATTTTCGGGAAATTTGAAAAAACGTTCGACCAGCTCTGCTTGCTGTAAAGACTCTAGTAGCGACTCGTTTTTTTTGACAGATATAGAACGTAAATGTACTTCACAAATTCAAATTTTCTGCAAATAAAAAAAAATTGAATATTTTTTTGCACAAAATTGAATTGTTCTGTGACTCATGTCATAATCACAGATATATTTGTGATCTTAATATGATTCACATGGAAAACTTACTCTTTTGCAAATAAAAAATTTCAATATTCAAAAAAAAAGAATTAGAAAAAAATGGGCCCACGATCGGACCAGCGTTAAAAGGTAATGCAGGTAAAAACTGCATTCAGATGTAGTTTTACCCTATCTCTAAATATCTATTCTATTATAATTCTAAATATGCGTTCAGATGCCGTTTTACCCTATCTCTAAATCTTCTGTTCTAGCCTATTTCTGTCTCTAAATATTTGGCAAGCGTACGTAGTAAGAGTGTTGGTTTCAACAACTTTGACAATTAATTACTTATCAGGAGGAAAGCTTATTGAAATCCGATGAGGGGCTTTCCGACTCGGAATCCAGCCACAAACTTCAGTTTAGAGTAGAAGTTGACCATTTATAAGGAGACACCCTGTGTGTATGTACGGACAGGGTGAATTGCGTTTCGGACGGTAGGAAGCTTGACAATGTGCGAGAACCATTCGATACCGCAACCGCAGTTTCCTACCAAGTCGAGAGATTCGTAGACTTGCTCGTTCCCAATACGCTCTTATCCGTTGCCATCACCGGAAAATTTACCCCAAGGTTTTATGCAAAGTGCCACCCTCTTGCGATATAACTTATGGGTGGAATTCGCATATTCGAGTTTGCCAACATGATCCCGTAACTTGCTAACACGACAAATACACTTTGAATAATGTGCCACCAAAAGGCTGTTCCCTCATTACCAATTTCATTCGATCACGGCATCTAATATTTCACTTCATTAAACTTCACTTAGATTTCTTGTTGTGCAGCATTATGTGAAAATGGTCTTACACAAAAGTGGCATAGTTTTGAAAAATAATCGTATGGAACATTATAAAAAAATGGAATTGAAGCTTGTAATCTCCGTTTCAAGTTTACAGGAAAAACATACTAAAAAAAAAAAAAAAATTCACAAGTGGTACGTCCAATTTTCTAAAAAAAGGCGAAAAACGACGATGTTCAAATTTATGTATTAGGTCTAAAGAAAATCGTAAAGAAACATTTCTAAAAGACCCAAAATAAAGCTGAATATGTACCTTCTAAAACCTCGTTTGCACAATTAGAATATCTGCTTATTTGGCAGAATTATCCAACTTTCGATTGGTGTTTCCATATTTTTGGCCGGCAATGGGCACGACAGTATTTTTTAGCAAATTCTATCAGCTTTTGAATGGGCCTAATCTTGTTTCGATCGGACGTGAACTGAATAGTTCAGAGCAGAGTTTATGAAAAAGTGCGAAAGTTTCATCGTGGTATAGTCGAAAACTTTATGTTCCCAAAATGTAGCGCACTTAGCGATGATGCATCAAAAAAACTACCCCATGCCATGAAAAAAATCATCCTCATTTGTTTCGTGTAACAATTCTACACAATTTTGCACAGCGACTTTAGAACGTGGTCGTTGCCACATAACTGCATTAAGGGATAAATAGATTTGGGACTACGGCTTTTTTTGAGTGATATTCATGAATTTTTCTAGCGAGGAAAGAAATGTATATAATTTGTAGAAACTTTTGAGAACATTGTAGAGCCCACAGTCTTCATCTGGAATCAATGGGGTTTGGAATCAATAAAGACACGATGACAGCATCTTGTCTTTATTTTACTGACTCTTTCTAAACTGTACTTATCTTGATTCGCTACTTGAATCTCTATAATTTACTGATTAAAAATTTTTTGAACGGTTTGAAGTGAACACATTAAATATGAAACGAAGTTATTAAAAAGTTAATATCCCTCATGTAAACTACTGTAATTTTTATTGAGTAACATGTTGTTCGTTTTAGTCAATGCATACCATTATTATGTTTGAAGTCGCGATGTCTTGAAAAGTTATCATGAAATCTGTTCTGTAATTGAGTAAATTATTTGAAGGAAATAGCACCGTACCGTAGTGTCAGTAGTAGGTATACACGTTTGCCATTGATCTAGAAGTGACGTCAACACGTTACAGTATTAAGCTATCTTCCCGAAACAGCCCCAAGAAGCTTGTCGACGACTATATTGCTGGGGGTCTTTGACCTTCGTGCTCTCTCCTCTATCTCTGTATCATCCTCCCTTTATCACTCCTTTTGCTTTGGTCAGTTTGCCGGGAAATTGTGGTACGTGCAATTAACCAAACGATGCCACGGCTTCAATGCTCCATTTACGTATACGTGATCGTGCATATGTCCTCTAGAATGTCATGACATCTAAGCGTAATTCAGGCCACCAATTTTTGTGATGAGTTGATAAAACGTTAGCAATATTTCAAATGGTTTGTTTTTCAGAAACAGTGAGACGGGGAGTTTGTTATGACTCAATTATAATTTTCTAATATTAAAAATTAGTTCGTGGGTCATAGCGAAAAATGTTTTCGAACAATCGATGTTTGTTTTTTTTATTAAACATTGGGATTCTAATTAATCGTTGAGTTTTTTGCATGCACTGAGAATCTGATGATTATATTTATGATCAAAAATATTTGCGATGAAGTTCAGAATGGTCCTCATTGACAAGTTAGGAACTCGGATGTCTCGGTAAATCAAATCGCGCTTCATGCATGCTTATGGATATACAAAAATGATGAAGAAGCAGAGCGATTATGGTGAAAAAAGAAAATAAGAAAAGTCTCGACGAACATTATCAAAAAATAAAATCGACAACAAATGTTTTTTTTTTTAACGTAGGTATACTATTTTTTAAAACGCGTACTGTTTATAAAAATAAAGGAATCAGGTTAATAAAATTGAGTTTCAGTGGTAAATAACTCTGCGGAGCAAATATCGGGCAAATTGAATTTAGTGAGGGCACAGCAAAATTATTTCTTTTGATCAATTTTTTTTGTGTGTCTTCCTGCTATCTCTAGAGGATAAAAAGTTAATTTTTCTGCATTTGAAATGCGAAACGGGGGCAAACTAATTTAGCTCAGGTTCTCTGCGGCTCGCTTATATCGTGTACGAATCCCCTTACTCTCTTGGCTCTTGTACTGTCATAACCAGAGCCACAGTAGCAATCGCAAACGATCTGGGATAAGCTTGGAAGCCCAACTTTAAAATGATACCCGACGCAACCTCCTATAAAGGATAATTTCAACCTATACACCTCAGTCCATTGCTTCTCTTCAGTTTCCCGTTCATCCTTTCTCTGCTCTCTCTCACTCTTTCACTAACATAGAACTAAAGAAATAAAATAGTCAATAAGTCAAGGTTCATGAGAGCGCATAAGTAACAAACGTCAATACAAATGTACAATACCGAAACAGCCAAGGAAAAAAAATTTGGTAAAATATGGACCATTTTTGAGGAGCTATATCTCGGTAACAGAAATTCGTACTATGGTTTTCCAAAAAGTATTTTGAAGCTTAAATCTTCTTCTTTACACATTCGTACTTTTAAAATATGGATTTTTCGAAAATGGCATTTTTTTTTCACTGTGAAGTGTCAAGAACGAAAATTCAATCTTTTTCATCGACTTCGGTTAGATGAATTTTTGGCTTTGTGCTTTACGACTCTTTTTATGTACTTTCTGTGACGAATCTTGAAAATTGATTTATCTCTTATTTTATAATGATACTTGGATAATGCGGTAATTTCCTGTCCTGTAATGAATGTATACTTGTTGAACATACAAATATTATGACTCTACTTTGTTAATGATGAAAACGAAATAAAAACTCTCAAATATCTTTTTGAACAAAACGTAAAAAATCCTTTTTTGAAGATTGTTGAACTTTCAAGAATAAATCAGAAACTCCAGTCAAAAAGGTTCCAACTACTCGGCTCTTTTTTTGTCAGACTCATAAAGATTTTAAATTATTCCCGTGAGTTCAAATAGCTGTAGCTTCTACAAAATCTCCATCCACTTTGAGCCAGGGCTAAAAAATTCTGTAAATTCAACCAGTTTTCGAAAAAAATTGGAAAGCACGTATCGGTAACGAGGTTTTGAGAAAAATTTCATTTATTTGTGAAAATAAGGAAAAAAGAGATTCATCATTTTACAAGATTCATCGCATTCACTATCTTAAAGTACATAAAAAAAACTGCATAAAATTGATTCCGGTCATTTTCGTTTTAGCACCCATACTTCCCGAGTATTTCCAGCCTCAATCCAGAGCGGCAAAACAGAAAGTGAAAAACTCATCGAGCTGTAAAAGCTGAAAAAATGACCAAATCGAAAGATCCCTAAAAACATGTCCTGTTATTTTGTTATATAAAAAAAAAAAATCAAAAACATGAATTTTTGTAAATGCAATAGTGACGTGAAATGCCCCATGTGTTTTAGTGCCTCCTTTATAATGCACTATACGTCTTTGTAGTAGAGTCTTCTTTGTTTTCGGCTAATGCCCACTCCTTAAACTTCCTCTCGTATTACGAAAGTTTTGGCTGGAAAAGGGAATGGGAAGAGAGGACCTTATACGAACACAAAGTTTTATGTGACGACGACGGAAACAAGAGCGAGAGAAATGACTCTTTTGCAGTTCCCGATAGACTTGAACGGATAATACTGCTTCACTGTCATTCCGAATTGGATCACTTGTCAATGAAGTCTCTCTCTCTCTCCCGCTCGCTCCCGAATCAACTTCTATCATTAGTTTTCGGGTAACTTTGGAATCAGGCTTGGATCGTTTATCAAACTGAACTTTTTTCGCACGATATAATTATTCGGGTGTCGATAATATAAATTATATCTTATATTTTCGAGTGCTTTTGATCGTCATGGATATGAACGGTAGGCGTTCAATGCATAAGAAAAGTGCCTGATAGGAGATAAAGTGACATCTCACACCGATATACGGATTTTGTTGAAAAACATCATCAGTGCTATGTCAAAATCGAAACCTTTCATCATGCCCGATTGTCTATGTCTATAAGGAAGGCTCCGATGCGTGCACCAAGTATTCGAATCTTCTGGTGTGAGTGGTTCTCAAATAGTATTGTCATCGACTTTATTTTTGAATCTTATATTAAGTGGTATATTTGTTACTGGAAGTGAGAGCATTTGCATTCCACTCAAGATGTCTTTAAACAGTGAAATACTCCATTATACGAATCATCAAAAATGCCTCTGATGCGACGAAGACCGTACTTTGATTACAATAGCATGCTATTAGCGGGGTAGAGAGATTTCTCAAGGAGTTTCGGTACAAAAGGCTAAATGTTAAGAAATTCAACATCAAGTACGAAAACACAATTTTTTTCAAAATTTTCATCCACGTAGTTATCGAGTAATTACGCAGTAAAGCAGATTTCTTATGCCCGGAATATATACCTATATATATGGAAACGCTATGCTTATACACGTGAACTTTAGTGTTCAATTACTCGATAACTGTGCAGAAGAAAAATTGGAAAAAATTTGTATTGTCAAATTTGGCACCAAAGAATGTGTTCACCAAATTTTATAAAATTCTCAAATTTTTGAAATTTTTTATGTTTTTAACATGGTTTTGCATGGCAACATTTTATCGCCAGTACCGAAACTCCTTAAAATGCAAGATTATGTTGCAAGATACTTTGTGAATCATGATTTGAAGTTTGCATATACGATTATAATTGAAGAGTATGGAAATTATTTTCGTTTTTATTCATCGTACTTAATGACACTTGTGTCACTTTGATTACAGGCATCAATTTTACTTGCACTCACGTCTCGAGCTTGTCGAGGGAAGACTCAGAGTATCAGACTGGATGCCAGTCCCGAGACTCGTTGCCTTGATAGCTCAGGCTGATGCGGGTGATTACGACGCTCTGTCACCACCACACGCTATTTACTCACAATGCTGTCAGATTCAACCCTCAGAGCCTTGCGAACCTAAACCACAGGACTTTTTACATCGGATAGCTCAACAACAGAGAGAGATAAAAGTGAGCTTTCATTATTATCAATATACTTACAATCATTTTTGCACAAACATTTCATACCTATTTCCTATCGCAATGAAGAATCGATCAGAATTTTATAGGGAGATAAAAAAATTATTGATCGTAATCGTGCATGTAACGTGTAAAATTGGCGATGCAAAAATGTATTCGTGTTTTTGGGTTACTCAGCATTTTTTGGATGACAATTGAAAAAAAACATTGGCACACAAAGGGTACGTTGAAAGTGCCATTGTTCTAGGTCGACTTGCATGAACAATATGAACATCTGCAGAATTTGTTAGTAAAAAAAAAAGTTTTTGTGTTTACAAAAACATCAAACTCGACATGTTTGACACGGATCTGTTACGTATGTAAAGACATAGGTACCTTGTGTGTGACTTGAATAATTAAAAATGTAATTTCCACTTTCAGGGGATGAAAGCTTCGACGGCCGAATATTGGTTGTTGAAAGAAGTCTCAAATCTCGAGACATTTGGACAAGAAATGTTTCACAGTAAATTCGGTGCTAATGGAGTTTCCATGATTGGTGTTGGACCTCATGGTATAACGGTTTATCGAGGCCAGGGTGAAGAGACACAAAAGTTTGTTGCATTTGCTTATTCTGGAATGATTTTTCAAAAGTATATGAGAAAATACCTTCTGAATTCTTAATTCTGAATTCTCGCCTATAATATGTAAAAACTACACTTCGAGTATTGAAAAAGCGAAACCGTTCTTGTAGAATATATAATATCATCATTTTTCTTTTTGTTTTTCGCAATATCTTCCTGCAGTATCCCTTATACGGCTATACAAAGCGCAACGTCACAGCGGAGGATGTTCCACCTCATTTATCTTTCACTCGACGGAGAGGAGACATCGCTCGATTTTAAATTGGACTCGAGTCAATCGGCTAGCGGATTATATCGTGCCATCACCGAAAAACACGCGTTTTACAGTTGCGAAACTGTCAGAAGTGCTGTAACAGCTCAGTTTATCCGAGATCTTAAGGTGATTGTTGAATGAGAAATTAGATTTAAAACAAACATTAATATACAAATTGATTAGAAAAATAAAGAAAACGAAGAAATAATGATGAACCATTTGACTATTCCAATGATTATTGATTTATGCATGGGTTCGTTGGTTCATTTTCAGGGTACGATAATATCGATATTCAATGAAGACTCGACGCTCGGAAAAAAATATGTTTTCGACATTCGTCGTACGTGCAGGGAAGTTTACGACAACGCCAGACGGGCACTTTATTGCGAAGCGGCTAATATTACGATGCCTGAGGAGAGCGCTCTCGGTCAAAGGCATGACTCCGGAGATTGCGAAAATCCAAAATGCAAGGTAAAAATACGATTTTATTCATTCAGATCAAATTATTATCGAGGAATTGATGAAAGTTGCCAAATGTCATCATAACATGGAAATAAACGCAATTAAAATTGTCCCTCATTCTTTTTTTTTCTTTTTTTTTTTCAAGTACAATATTACCCAACTAGAATTTTACCTGAGCATGTGTCAGGTCCCGGTCAGGTTAAAGTCAAGTATGCCCAGGGACAGACCTCATCCTCATCAGGTCCCGGTCAGAACAGAGTCAGGATAACCGGAGAAGAAATTTATTCAAGTGTGACAAGGTTCACCTGATCGGGACTCATTCAGGACCAGATTGGGATAACCGGGAATAAAATATATAAAAGTTTAACCCTTTAACGGCCACACCTATTTCTGAACGGCTTAAAATTATTGCCTCGCTGGTAGTATAGCTGAAGAAGGGTAGACCATGAATGTTCAACCATAATTTTATCTATTAGGGCCTGGGAAATGGTGTTTTCGAACTGTAGAAAATTTCCTGCATGGACGGTTTTACACTCTTAGTTCGAACATTATTCCAATTCAATCACGAATCTTCAAAGCCTAGTGTGTCTAGTCAAGCTTCGTTTATCCAATTTCATCAGAAAATATTTCTAGAATGTCCATTTTCTTACTTTTTTGATCGAAAACGGACAGCAGATGCCAAGCATCGTATATTTTCACGGCTACATTATCGCTATATTGAAATAATTCATATGTTTACGTTTGAATTTCAAGCTATCCCGACACCTGGAGCTCTATCTAGCATGGATTGATAGCACTGCAAACTAATTCGTTCGCTATAACGTCTTCATGTTTTTACAGGAGGGGTGAAAGTAGACGTAGCAAATTTGCTACAATGGCAGCTAAAGGGTTAACAAGGTTAACCTGATCAGGTTTCATTTGGGTATCAGTCAGGATAACCAGGGATAAAATGTATCAAAATACGACAAAAGGTTCACCTAATCGGGTAACATTTAGGACCAGGTCAGGATGATCTGAGATTAAGTATATTCAAGTATAGCAATGTTTACCTGATCAGGCTTCATGCTCGACCACCTCGTGATAACGGGAGATTAAATATATTGAAGTATGACAAGGTTTACCTGATAAAGAAACACTTCGGTCCAGGTCAGGATAACCCAAGATAAAAAGATACTAAATATTAAGAATGAACATATGGAGGCGTGGCCTTACAAAATTAATTAATTAGTTAGTTTTTTTTTTTTTTTCTATTTAAAATGTGTGTTTTTTATTTTGTGAAAGTGTTATTGTACCGATGATACATTCGGCTCTATCATTTTCTGGATCAGGACTAGGTAAGGAAATCCTGATCAGAACCGGAGGGGTGCTAGGCGTGATCGGGGTTCGATCGGATCCTGGTCTGGTCTCGATGTTAAATTCTAGTCGGGTATCAATGCTTTCTCTGTCTATATGAGATTCTAGAATTTTCAATTATTCAATTCGAATAGTCGAATATCTTTTCATTGATTGAAATGTCTCCGTTACTTTTGCAATGGAAAACAATTTGTTGGGTTTTCTCTTCGAACCCGATGTTGCTCCGTTGAATTTAACCTTCTTGCGTGATCAATACTTCAAAGGTTAGGGGAAATCGCCCAATCTCGAGTACAGATACGCTGCACGTCTTGCCTTGACTGGTTCCATTTTTCTTTTTTTTTTTATATTTAATACTTGGCGTCAAGACACAGCAGCCTCTCTAGATACTGTAGAGGTGCTGAAATATAAATGTGGTAATAACCGGAATAAAATATTTCGAATGGGAGAGCCGATTGACGCAGTATAAGAATCCACAAAAGGAGGGAGGAAAATGAGGGAAATTCTGGGAAATTATTCGAGCAGTTTGATGGAGATTTTTTGTGATAAAAAACAAAAATTTTGATAAATGATGGAGATTTTTTGTGATAAAAAACATAATTTTTGATAAATGATGAAGATTTTTTGTGATAAAAAACATAATTTTTGATAAGTGTTCAAAACTTCACCTGTGCGTACCCCGGTGATACAGCTTCGTGGAAAAACCATCGTTGAAAATATTATTACTGGACCTTTCTCGTCATTTTTTCAAGTTGAACTGAATGTCATTTCATTTTATTCTCGCGCGGAACGAAAAATATGACTCCGGGAATCGGTATTTTCTAATTTTCGAATTTGCGGTATTTGAGCTAAAGTTTGTCATTTAAAAATCCACTATGATATACCGCAGATAGTCAGTACGTAGTTTGATATTCAACTTCATTTTTTTTCTTCTCTTACACGGAGAATTTTACGCGAATAATGGCTATGTTCACAATGTGGCGTGGTACCATGTCGACGTTTATGTTTTTCTATTCAAACTATGTTTTTCTATTCAAAACTTTTGCTCAGAAGAGATGACAGTTTCATACCACAATTTGTACATGATAATTTTTCGCGTTAAATTCTGCATCAATCATAATATTTTGACGATACTTTTTGACCACAGGCGTGTTCTTTTTTTTAAATTAAAAAAAAAAAAAATGTAAATGTTCTTTGGCATGTATTCCTCGCGCAGAACAAGAACATGTTAATCCTTTAGCTGCCGTTGTAGCAAATTTGCTACGTCTACTTTCACCCCGTCTGTAAAAACATAAAGATGGGACCGTGCATACCTAACACTGTCACCAGAGTGAGAATGTGTAGTCGTGTCCATACATACGTTTTTTCGAGAAAAAATGCCTTTCCCGGCTATTGGCGTCGCCACCAGTATGCATATACACGACTACACTTTCTCACTTTGGTGAGTGTGTATGAGTGTGCACAGAGCGAATAGCGGACAGATTAGTTTGCGGTGCTGTCAATCCATGCTAGATAAAGCTCCAGGTAGCAGGATAGCTTGAAATTCAAGCATAAACGTATGAATTATTTTAATATAGCGATAATGTTGTCGTGAAAATATACGACGCTTGGCATCTGCTGTCCGTTTTCGTCCAAAAAAGTGAGAAAATGAAGATTCTCGAAATATTTTCTGATGGAATTGGATAAACGGAGCTTGACTAGACACACTAGGCTTCGAAGACTCGTGATTGAATTAGAATAATAGTTCGAACCAAGAGTGTAAAACCGTTCATGCAGCAAATTTTCAACATTTCGAAAAAACTACTTCCCAGGCCCTTATCGATAAAATTATGGTTGAACATTCATGTTCAACCCTTTTTCAGCCAGCATACTACCGGAAGAAATAATTTTAAGCCATTCAGAAATAGGCGTGGCCGTTAAAAGGTTAAAGAAATTACTATTTTTGTTTTCTTTTCTTTTCAAGGAGAGATTTTTGTAGTTCTGAATATATTTGAGAATCGAAATGAGAACCGATAAATATGTTGTTGTTGTTTTTTTTTTTTTCAAATTCCATTTTCTCGCAAAGAGTCACAAAATTCGTCGTCGTACGATTGAAATAATAGTGAGCTCGGTAAGAATAACTTGTGTATTCTGTTTTTTTCGATCTTCAACAGGAATCTCGAGCGTGCTTGGCAAAATTACTGGACGCGATGTTGTGTCGAATCTGCATGGACCGTAGCTTAGACACAGCGCTCTTCCCATGCGGACACGCGGTGGCGTGTCTCGAGTGTGCGAGACGTTGCGAGCGTTGTCCACTCTGTCGGGCCGATATCGATCATTGCAGGACAATTTATTTGCCGATCGAACTGACCCACGTGGATAAAATCGATCTCAAGCTGAGCGTTGACGACACTAAAACAAATTTCACGAGCAAGCAACCTGGTGGTGAATTCATCGGGGGAGAAAATATTTTAGAAAACGAAACGTCGGTAAATCATAACGATATTTGAGAACGACGGATCAGCCGAAAATTCGGCTTGTTACTCAATTTTTTGCGAATATTTATTTGTCGCATCGAGAGATCGTATTATTGAAACTCTCATCATTTAAATCCCTTTGTTGCGCTTCCTCAAGAAAACATTTTTTTTTTTTTTTTTAATAATCATTCAAATGTGATTTTACTTTTATTCAGCGCGACAAGCGGCCGAAACAAATATTGTTTTCATTTTCTTCTTTTAAAAGGAAGACGTTAGCTTGTTAAAACGTTTTTTTTTTTTCTTTTTACAAACAACTTGATTCAAGGATAAAAATTTGTAAGATTTTTAACGAAGAAACAATAGTTACGTTAAGCATAATATGAATTGTGAAGAAAAAAAATTAAAGATCGGTGTACGTCAAGAGTCATAGAATTTATATTTTTCGGTAAGGCTCGTCGAATTCTAAAACATGAGACGAAAATTTTTCGGTTGATAATAAATTTCATACGTTGTAGACTGTCTCGAGAAATAGCCGCGATGGATTTCCGGTGCTGTGATGAAATTGGCTGTCATGACACGCCAAAAAGCTGGAAATCCTCGCTTAAAATGCAAAAGAGTTAATTTAATTCGTAAAGACTAACGGAGATATTGGAATAACGCTCGTCACTAGACGAGCGCGTGCGCACGAGCGTTTAGAAAAAGGAGCGATTCACTGAAAAAATGAATTTAAAACACGCATCAGTCATAATTTTTATTTTATAGAAAAATATATAAGCGGAATATTTTTTGATCGAGCATACTTTGCACATATTTCTGAGTTTACGTTAAGTTCATATTTCAATTAAAAAATTGTGCGTATAAAAAAAAAAAAAAAAAGAGAATATTTGGTAG
Organism: Campoplex capitator; assembly: GCA_037576405.1. Lineage (NCBI taxonomy): Eukaryota > Metazoa > Arthropoda > Insecta > Hymenoptera > Ichneumonidae > Campoplex > Campoplex capitator. The sequence continues at coordinate 8,133,822 of JARBWI010000002.1, forward strand.
TTTCGTCGTAAAACAAACTGCTTTAAGGTCATTTTTTTCAAATGCGAAAATAACACAAGTGAACCATTAACTTTTTTATTTCATTAAACTCAGGTCAATCGATCATATCAAAATTTTGCAACATTTATTTTTATTATTGTCCCCTTGTAAACGATCTAAATCAATCGCGACTTCCAAAAGACATCGGGTCAGAAGTTTTAATCGTAATGCTCGACCTCGCAATGCGCACATATGGGCTGTTCGACGTCTATTCCATTGACGACTAATTCTAACTATACGGGATAAATATCATATTTTTCCACACCGTGCGCACAACCCCAAACAAATTTTTCCATCTCATTTAATCGGCCAAGTTTTTCTGCGCAAAAAACAATCAAATGTCAAATTTTTTTATTCAAAAATATTTTCTACTTCCGAAATACGGTTTACTCGTTTTTCGTTACATAAAGATAGAATTTAAAGACACAATGAAAATCCGAAACTTTGGATTTAAAAATGCAGCAATGAAAATATTTTGGTGGCCCCATTGATCGTTTATAAAAATTGATTTTTCTTTCAAAATTTCGTCTATAATTTTAACGATAATTTGTACCATTAGATAAAACTCTAGCGAGACTATATCAAATGTACGTTGAATTTTCTTTACATGAGGAGATTCATTATCCATCAATAAGCGCACGCAGCGTCGTTCTGACAATGCAGCATCACAATATCTCCGTCCGTACAGGATGTTTCATTGAAAAAGAATTTTCGATGTTTATCATTATTTTTTATACGAACACCATTATTATTATTATGATTATTATTATTGCTCTGATTGTGATAATAATGATCTTTCAACGATTTTGCGAACGTGAAAAAAAAAAATGAATCGTCTGTGCTCGATGAACGAATTGGTCGTATCGCAATGTCAAGTATCAAAAAAATGTCGTTACGACAGTTCTCTGTTTGTTCACGAAACGCCCTGTACATAAGTCGAGAAAAAAAAAAAAAACATGTTACCGTAGTATCTGTTCATATGTACATATAGAGAAGATAACGTTGTAGCAGGGTCAAATGGGTAAATGTTATAGGTGCTTAAAACGTCGTAATATTATTTATGCCGATTTAGCTTTGCGGCGAATTAAAAAAAAAAAATTTTTTAAATAAAATCGAAAAGTAAAGTTTTACGAAAAAAAAACATCGTATATATAATTGATGACGTTTTTTTCTTTACCTCAATAACTCGAGTTCTCTATTCTTGAAATAAACGCGTGTGCTTATCTTGCCATGAGTCAGAGACGGAGCAGCGCGTAAAAAAAATTGGTTATTTGATCGCGGGCAAAAGGCTAGAGAGAAAAGAGTATGAAAAAAAAAATATCTTATTGAAGATGACTATATTTCATCGAAAAAAAAAAATTCTTACATTCGCCCGTCATAATTTATTATTATTCAGTTTTTAATAATTAATTATAGCAATTTATGAAATTTTATGGTTGCTGCTCCGGTAATATTGAACGTAACTTTTCTTTCGTAGAGTACAATTTTTTAACTGCATGCGGATCGCGAATTTAGCAAAGATTTGTCAACAGAATTCTGGCGGATCATAGCGACCGAAGTTTTTGGTCAATTGGACGTTTAATTTGCTGAAAAAAGACCTATTTGGGTCGTTTCAATATTAGCCAATGGAATCGGGGCTTTCACTTGATAGCCAGATTTCGGTCAGTTCGTAAACAAAAAAACTTTGAAAAAATTATTCAATTGAGTATAAAAAAAAAAGACTCAATTGAGTCTTTTTTCGGCAAATTAGATGTCTAAAAAGGCCAAAACCTTATTCTGTCTGTTGCTCGGTTGCTATGATACGCCAGTGAAAAAATTGACATTTTTACAGTATTTTTACGTCTATCGAACGTTGTTTAAAAATGATTTTTCAATTCTTGATTCTGACTGCTGTTGATGGAACATTCATGTCTGGCACTGAATAAACACATGTGCTACTGATAAAATTTTTTTTTTTTTTTTTTAATATTATACAATCGAATATAAATTACGAAGAGGATAATAATTATTAAGATTTTTATTCAAATAACGACTGATATATTGCTATTATTTTAAGCACGACGTACCGATGCGAAGAATTTTTTTTTATGTCCAAACGTTCTCGTGATATCATGAATTTCGAGCACAAGATTATGGCGAAAAAAATGAATAATATTGTTAAATGAGAGTGTGAGAAGTATGAACGGTGTTGAAATTGTGTGAAAGACACAGAAATCGTTATAGTCATTCATCAATGCAAAAGGTACATGTAGTTCTTAATTATTTATAAGTTACAAGCGTTAATACGATAACAATTAAAAAATGATAATGAGAGATTTGACAAAGTTGGATTCATGTGCAAATCTAATTTGACGTTGTGCGTCATAACAGAGAAGAAAAAAAAAAAAAAAAAACAAAGAAAATAATTGTCATCGACGCGACATGGAATTTTTAACAAAATATCCGTCGTGCAAACCATTTTTCTAGCTTGAAGTGTAATTCGAACGAAAAAAATTGAAGAATTTTTTCGAATCCTACTTCGAATTTTCTTACGAAAAAAAAAAAAAAAAAGAAAAAAAAAATGTATCTGTTATTATTATCCGGAGTCATAGAAATTATTTTCACGAAGAACAACATTCTAAAAAGCGGTTAGATTTGTACATATTTAGATCGTAAAATTCTGCAATCGAAATATTCGTAAGTTCTCAACGAATTTCACTTTGTGGTAGAAAAACGTAAACTAATAACTAAAACGTATTCAACAATACACTGCGAAAAGCAATTTCGTCTGCGGGCATGAAAAATCATTTCCGAGCTTGTCGAAAGAATGCCGCTGTCGGAATAACGACGAAATACCAAACTACCACAAAGTATTTATTTCCTCAATTGAAAATTCATTTCGCATAAAAATCGGAATGAAAGATAAAAATGTAACGTTTCAATGCAACGCTGCATCCGACAGCTCTATATAATCGTATAATCAATCAATAAGAAATTATTTTCCGTAGTGCTACGTGAAAAAAAAAAAAAAAAGTCATAGCCCAAGCCTGAGTAAGCGTAATTTCAAGGGACATTCATACCGCATGCATCTGCGATTGCAACATTTTCTTCACAAGAATGGTGGTCTGATATAAATCTAAAATAAAAATAAAATCTTTATACCCTTGTTGCGTATCTATTCAATAATTTCAAGACCTATATCGATAATAAGATTGGTACGAAGAAGAAGAAGAAGAAGGAGAAGATGAAAATAAAAGAAACGATTATCGAATTAAGAGTTCTTGTGATTAAATCTCTGTATATAAAGCGTACACAAAATGATTATTATCGTAGACGGTAGTTAGAGCTCCGTATCGTAGCGAAATAAGTCGCGTGGTATCTTTACAAAACAGAAAAAAAAATTGTTGTTTGCAAAGAGTATTTTTAAAGTATTTCCAATTATTTTTTAGTAATCCACATCAAAACTCCTATCAATATGGATGCCACGAATGAAAATCAGAAAGAGAGAGCGAGAGAGTGAAAAAAATGTTTAATGAACGAACGGAATGATCGTTAAAAACGTAATGCATAGAGTATCTTATACATATATGCCATGTGATTAAATATCGTCAAACATTGGAAAAAAAATGCAACGCTGTGTTCGATCTGACCTTCTCTTACCTCATCCTCCGAAATACTCATTGAAAAAATATGTTGACGAAACATTTTAATTCGATTTCGAGTCCATTCAGGCTTTTCGAAATGTCAAACACAGTTTTAAGGCCTTCAACCAGTCGATGCGTGCCGGTGAAGATTTTTATAGCAACAAAGACAACAAATAGACTGAGACACGATCTTCCGTATGTAAAAGCTGTAATTTTGAATTATCAAGTATTCTCAAAGTCAAATTCGAAAACTTTTTTTCAATTTACATATTTTGACGGTGTTGCATAGCAAAGAAAACAAATATAACGATCCCAACGTTTTCACAAAAGATCTATAGAACAAAAAAAAAACAAACACTTCCCGTTATCGTTGTACGTGACCATTTTTTCATCGATCAAACTGCCTTGATTTTATTTTCAACTTTTTGTGCACACGAAGCGAGTATAATTTTAATACTTTTTTGCTACGTTCTCTATCTTTTTATGACTTGTCTGATTTATCGTGAAACCGAAATCCTTGGTGTCGTTTTTTTGGGGTGTCAAGTATCCGATTAAAGAACGATTTTATTTGTGTCAACACTTATCTTGGCCACTTGTCCTTATCTGTTGTTATGGAACTGTTTGGCATCGACACTGAAATTCTTTCGAACCAAAATTTGCGTATCGACACCCGAATTGAGGATTTTGACACCCAGTTGTGTGGGGCTACTAATCGTGCGTCGATATACTTAAACTGTCGACACTCTCAATTCGGGGATTGAAACCGTAGAACCATCTGTTCTTTCTTTTCAAATAACTCCGGTTTATCGTTGCTCCAATCTCAAAAACTTTCTTAGTTTAGCTGCAATTCATTTTAGTACTTAAATTCGGGAAAGTTTACGCATAATATTCGTATGGAAAGCTAAATGAATTCTGATTTTCCGGGAAAAAACTCAGAGGGACTCGGAATATCTTGATTTGCCCGGATTACTCGTTTCAATTGAGATTTCATTAGAAATACTCAAAAATTTTTTGTTTCCGATCGACAAAAATATTTCACGATAAATGAAAAAAAAAAAAAAAAAAAAAAAAAATTAGGAACTGTAGAATGAATAATTGAGGAAAACACAAAAAAAGTTTCTGTTCGGTTATAATTTTCAGTTTGGCCAGACTTTTGGACACGAACGCTTCGAAAATAGGAAAGCTTGAATCGTGGTTTGATTTTTTTTTTTTTAATATCAAAAACTCAGAGAATAATTTAGAAAAATTACTAACCTGAATTACTAAATTACTAAATACTAAAAAAAAAGCAATGAATTTTTTTGTTTTTCAATGATAAAGCAACAATTTTTATATTTAGTGAAAAATTATCATCAATGTAAGACAGTTTTTGTTTAAATTCTATATTAGTAATTTTTTAAACACAACTTTTTCAGAATTTTGTCGAATTGCTGCAAGTAGGTGACGAGTTTCTGAAAAATGTTCAATGTAATTAGTTTATTCGTGTCAAAACAGTCGATTAATTGGTGCATGTACCAGGCAACGTAAATTGAAGAACAAATAGTTACACCAACGTTGATTCTGGCTCGATTGTCCACATCATCCTCAAATTGAACATTCAAAAGTTCGCGGTATTTCCGATCTACCATAACGCGTTATGGATATATATATCTCGGACGGAAAGATGCGTGCGCACGGATCCGGGATATTCCATTGGTCGAGGACGCCGCCACTATTACGATACTCGCGGACATGTTTCATCGTGCTGCATTGTGGGTAATGTGTATATGCCAATTTTTCCAAGATGGCGATCGAGTTGAGGCAAAGTCGGTGGGGCCTGTGTGCACCTTCGTGAACAAAAAGCATGTATAAGTCGTAGTGTTGTATCGAGAAACTTTTATACTGGCCAAAAAATCGCATAACGTGTTATTCCGTTACAAAAAAAAAAAAAAAAAAAAAAAAAAATAAGCAGCTCAATCACAGTATTTCGTGGACAGCGGCACGGTGAAAAAGCGAATTCCACGAAGTACCCGGTTGTGCGTGTGTGTGTGCGTGCTCGTTCGTGTCCCTTTCTCTCTCTCTCTCTTTCTCTCTGCGGAGCAATCGGATAACACGGCGGTGGAATAAATATTTTTTCTCTTATTTGCCGTATCGTGTAAATATGAATACGTTTGTGTGGAAAGATGTGACGGAGGTGACACCCCAAAGTTCCGTGTGGTGCACGTATGGCAGAGACTAGACATTTTTCATCCCGCGATAAGGAGGGACAAGGACGGGGAGACAAATTTTAATCTCTTCTCTTTTCTTTCGTTTCTTTTTTACGTTTCTCGCCGTATTGAACGCGGCCGACGGATATAACGATTACCAAAAAGTTTTTACATCTTTTTACTTCACCCCGATTCTCCCCTCTCTTCCTCCTGGTTCCCCTGTACATCGGTGGCTCGAAACGTGATCATGCTGTGGATCAACGCGTCTCTCACCTAACAAAAATCGCAAAAAAAGAAGATACATCGACGTGTTACACGAAGAAGAAGCGATAATTACGACGTAGAAATTTGTTCAGTGTTTTTTTTTTTAACGTGAGTTCTGTTACGATAATAAAACGTGTGCTCGTCTCTGCCTAGGTGTGCATGTCTTCTTTCACTGCATTGGTGTATGTGTTTGTATGCGTTTTCGCGACGTTCGTGCGGGGGTTTCGTCGGACGTGTCCCGTTTATACCCGCGTATTTCGGGTACAGCTCGTTCGCGAAATCCCCCCGATTTTTTTACGCCCTCCAAACTACTCGCTTCGTCTCGTTTTTAATTCCACAATCCTTTTCTTATATCCCTATATGTACACAGGCAGTCGGATCGTCTTTCTCATCATTTTTATAGCCTTTTAACCCTATTCCCACAAATGCGGGAATGTTACCGATAACCCCCCGAGTGCGACCTCGCTATAACGCCTCACCGTAACCTATGACCTTTTTTCTTCAACTTTTCGTCTTGATTTTTCCCCTCTCGATCATTTCGGATCTGTAGTGTCAAAAAAATGTTGTTAATGCACTTTTTTGCGTTTGTGTCCATCTACAGCTTTCAACTATCTATAGCAGCTGCGTATTTACCTGATAACCTTTTTTTTCACCCAATTTATAGACGTGTTTCGCGAGTTCCACTGCTTATATGTTGTTCCACCCTCCTCTGCCAATAAAACTATCTTAGAATTTCTTACTTCCATTTATCCGCTACATGTGTGCGTCATTTTTCTGTTCTGATCTTGAAAAACCAATATATCAAGCTCTTGCAATATGTTTTTCAAATCACATTATGATTTACCACTATTTTGTGAAGCGCATATTCTATCTTTGATCCTCATTTATTTTTCTTGGCGCATTTCATTCGTTTTTACACTTGTCTTGTCAAGATTGTCTCCAAAAAAACTGGTGGTAATTGGTTTTATTTGATGCATCGAATCGAAAATATGTTCTCGTATCATTGAAGAATTGACAAAGATTTCGATTCGCTACTCCGAATCGCTGCTCTTTATCGTGCAAACTTTGTGCAAATTATAAATAATTTGGGTTTTATGATTATTCTGATAAAATTGCTATTAATTGAATGATAATTGTATATATTTTTAAAAAATTTTCATATTTTTTGGTCGATCTGAAATCTAATAACAAAAAAAAGAGTTCTAGAAAATATGATTGAAACGATTATTGTATTTTTTCTACATCTTTTTTCCCTCGTAACTTTGCGTATCTTGTATTCGATCGAGTTACTAGTTCATTGACCAAGGAATGAACAAAAAAAATAAAACAATGTTGAGACATAGGCAAATTTGCATACAATAGAACGATTGTCGCGGCATCAACATTGATTCAAACACAGCTGACAACGATTCGTGCTAAAATTTGTCTTAGATGTCAAATTCTAGCGTATTCTCTTATATCTTTTTCATTTTCTCAACGCTAGTAATTTTTTTTTTCCTGTTCAGTCTATTGATCTTGCATTTTTGGACTATTCCCTACTTCGTTGTTATAAATTTTCTCTATACCATTTGAGAAAAGTTTTTGAAATCTTTTATATCAAGCATGCAACAGTTTGGTTCATTATTTAAACTCGACGATCATATTCCACACAACAGTTTTGTCAAAAAATGGCTTCCCTCTTTGTTCTTCAACCTTTTCCATCGACTCCTACCCTCCGTTTATGATTTTTCATAAGGTTTTACCCTTTAATCAATCTCTTTTAACTCGTCAGTAGTCGTGCTATATGTATTATAAACATCAGTCGCGCCATGACTAAGTTTAGTCATGTTGTTAATGATTGAAACATGCTTGTTCGTTGGAAACCATCGATCCAATGATTATTGACACTCTAATTGAATAAATAAATAAAAAATAATGAAATATTAAAATTTACACACTTTTATTAAAGTTTTAATAAAAGTGTGAGAAAAAGTCTCGTAGCGTGACTGGTGGCGGGTTAAAAATTCTCATATCGAAGTACACCTCTATAAGCAAAAACTCAGCAACATTCGTATCAAATTCTAGTAACAATAATACAAATTTTGTTGGTAAAGAAATAAACATTTTATATTTTCAGGGTCGTTCCGAAGAAGAAGAATTCGCTCGAATCAGGAGGAATCTTTTTCTTGAAAGAGAGAGAGAAGAAAAACGAGTAAAACGTAAAGCAAAAAAGAAGAGGCCCTTCCGTGGACGTTAACACCGATGTTTTCGTGACATGATGGAAAGCAAGCTTTACGTGAAGAACGAGCCAGGACTTGAGGGCCAAGCTTCAATAGGAAATTCGCAATCGAGTCAATTGTTGAACGAGGAGGGGCATTCGATCGGTGGTCAGCGTATATGTTTTATATGTGGAACGTTGAGTCACAGCGAGCAATATTGGCTTCGTGTTAAGCCAAGTCCTGGAGGACCACCGAATGAGCCCTATTTTCCATTTCTCGAGTCGCACGAGCCGCCTATCGGTTATCGGGGAGAAGGTGCGAGAAACGGGGCTGTCAAAGCTTGCAGTCTTTGCTACGCACTTTTGTTGCAACAATGGGAGAGTTACGAGAGGGATGTGAGGCCTCACAGCCAACGAATTTATTGGTTAAAGCGTTGTGACGGTGGCCCGTTTACGGGTGCGGAAATGGCGTTGCAGGGTGAATACGCGGCCCAAGTTCTTGGCCTGACCAACGACCAACAACAGCAGCAACAACAACAACAACAACAGCAACAACCTTTGCAGACGCGTCAGGACAGTCGTTCGGTCGGTTTGTCACCGAGATTACCACCAAATTCTCCCTCGCCTCGTGTCGAACAATCGAGACCACCTTCAAATTCCATGGAGTTACCGAGACCTCATTCAAACACCGCTGATACCTCTTCTAGACACGTCGAACAAGTTCGACTGACCATGGAATCCCCTCATCAAAGACTACAATCGCCTCATCAACGACTTCAAAGTCCACGACAACTTACCGATGAGACGAGAATCGCTACCGAGGCTGCTCTCGATCTTAGACACGCACCTCGGACATCGCCCATACCTCAGCCTGACTTACAGCCACAACCTCAAGGTCTCCAAACCTCTTAATTCTGCTTTATCTATTTTTATTATTACCATTATTAGACGGATTTGCTTCGCTGCTTTCCATTTCTTTCGTGACACGTGATAAAACGTGTGTTGAACAAATCGATACGTTTTCTCCCTTCGAAAAAATTATTCTCCATTTGTCAATTGCTTTTCATCGTCGCCCAGATCTCGCTCTAACGTTATGTCACCGCTACGACGCAACTGTATTATTGCTTTCGTGATTTTTGGCCAGATATTTCATAGTACAGTTATCATTTTGGTACTTAACTGTTTGGCAAAAATCGAAGCGCTTTCTCGCCCCCCTTTTCTGAATGGCTACTATTATCTCGTATGTTTTTTTTTGCTAGCCGAACCTGAGCACAGAGCATGAATATGATAATTTTTCTAAGAAAATTCACTAAGTACCATTATTTTGATCACAATCTTTTCTTTAAGAGTCACGTGAAAATAAGAGTTGATGAAATCGTTGAATATTTGGAAATGGTTCAATTTATTCGGTCATAGACGATTATGCAAAGTTTCATCTCCATTGGGAGATGCGAATCGGTCAAAGGCTAATGATTAACACAAGGGCTAACTACTTTTCGAAAACGAAGTTTTTTATCATTTTTTCGATTCATGACAGCTTATCTGTTTTTCTCATTGTTTCAAGACGCAAGTCCATTGAATTTTAATAACAGTTGATGTAGCAAACGAAAAATAATTGTTTAATCTCGTTAAATTTTAATTGTTAAATTTTTTTTCAAATTTGTTTAATTAAATGTAGTAAGTGAGAAAAATGACGGCGAAAAAAAGGTCCGAAGAGGCGCTCTGTTGATAAAATCTCTGGAATGGGTGATCTGAAAAAATTTAAAAAATGGTTTTAGATTCAGTAGGTCAGCAGCTATAGCGCATATCATACGATTTTTGAAATTTTGAGTTTAACTATATTTTTTTTTTGCAAAAAACGATAAGAACAAACGTGCTAATTCGATCGTTTTTTCGAAAAATGGCCACCATTTGGTCAATTTTTAAAAAACCAACAATCGTATGATATGCGCTATAGCTATTAACCTACTGAATCTAAAACCATTTTTTTTTTGCAGATCACCCATTCCAGAGATTTTATCAACAGCGCCTTTTTGGATTATTTTTTCGCCGCCATTTTTCTTACTTACTAAACTTACTTAAACAAATTGAAACATTTTTTTTTTCATGTATTTCAAAAGTGTATTTATTAGGTCTAATACTTTATATATATATTTTTTTATATTTTATAATTTTACATTTTAAATTTTATAATTTGAACCCATAAAAAAAATCGTGAAAATAGCCTTTTTTTGCGCGTCTAATTAGGGTAGACCCTTTAACGAAACAACAATTTTCAATACTCAGGTAGAATCGCGGTCTTTCTGGTAAAAGGGTAAAAAAAAGACTCGTTTCGTAAATTTACTCGACTCGGGTCGCTGCTATAAGTTTAGAAAAATCAGTTTATTTATCATGTGCCACGTAGATTCTTTATACATATCATATTTTCCTCCCACAAACGATTATTTGAGGAGCATTACTTTGATAAGGTTCGCTGTTTGATTTCATTTGGATTGACTAGAATTTATTTTCCAAGATCAATGTTTACAGACACCCACGTTTCAATTTATCTCCAAAAACGATCCACCCTGGCGCGTTCATAACGCGCTTTGGTTAGCTTTGAGATATTTAAGCGTTGAGATTCATCTGCATGGAATTACCATGTTACACAACATCGTTATTGGCATAAACTCGACAGAGAGCTTCCATCGATCCAATTATAAAACGATAATCTATTCGATCCGCTAATGAATCGAGAGTCAGTTGTGTAAACAATTTGTTCTTCCGCTCTCTTCCGGCGTTGGCATTCATCATTCAGGATCGTGATCTGTAGAATGATTTATTTCATCAATCTGATCCCTCCTCGGTCTCCATAAATTCTATGGCTTGTTCCTCATCATTGCTCAATTTTTTAAAATTATTTTGTCTCATTCCGTTGACGCACATTTTCTATCTAGTCATATAATTATTTATTTCTATCCCCGGAAATGGAGCTTTATAATAATATTTAGTATTTTATTGTAACTTCTTGTTGCACCTTTTTCCATTTATTACTTCAATTAAAAGACAAGAGTTCAATGAATTAGATGAAAAATTACAAAAATATTTGTTTTACCGCTTCGCTATGAATCATCGCGGCCCGTGCATCATTCGCAGAGCAACGAGAAGTTTTTCTCACTTTCTGATAGTATTAACCAACTGAAATTTGACAAAGAATGTAACCGCTTGTATCGACCTGGTTTTCCACAGTTTGCTCCTGACCTGGAATGAAGTGGAATGGGATTGATTTTATGAGTCGGGATCGTCAAAAAAACACGTAGGAAATTGAAAAATAAAAAAAAAAATACAAATTGGCTGTTTGACAAAAAATTGAACGAGAATTGTTTAGAAAATAAATCCACTACCTCTTGGCACTTTGTGCCATTAATTTTTCTGAATGTTCTCACATGGAAATATATTCCTGTCTCTGAAAGAGAAAAAAATAAATATATATATATTAGTAAATAGTTGAAATCGATGGTTTCGTGTCAGGTTGATTGACCTCTCGTTTCGTGAAGATATAAATGCCAAACTCCGGTCAGACGTACACATGAATCTATTTGGAGATACGTACAAACGCGGAGGCGTACATCTTTCTAATTATTAAGTTGACCTGTCGAGTTTAATTGGACCTTTATCTAAGGTCGGGAGGTCGTTCTTAAGGCGTCATTACCAGGCTTTCAATGAAACGGTTTGTTCTCAAAATATATTGGGTACAGAAATTTAAGTTCCGACTTGTTGCTCGGTCATCGACAGGAGTGACTTTTAGATTTGCGCATGCCCTCCATGCATTATTTCTTGTAGTACACCGGAGACTTCAGGAACTCGAATTACTCCCAGGAATGGATTTTGAAAGATTTATTTTTCAAAATAGGAATCCAATATAATTTTTGAAAGATATAGAAATTTGGAGAAGCATTGATCGTAGTTTTTAGTCGGACAAAATTCGGAGGGATCTTCCAAAGTTTTTTCATCTTTCCTTTAATTCCAATCGATTAATTATTTCCATTTTCCCTATTCAAATTTTGAGAAAATGAAATCTGTATGAGTTCTGAAATACTAAAATCGCCATCAATCTGATTGACGTGATGTCTGTGTGCAATACTAATTGAAAACGTTTTTTTCATCGGAAAAATTTCTATTGAACTGTGATATGAATATAGATATACACATAACGACATATGTTTTGTATTCATATAGATACATGCTGAATCATGATTGTACACAGAGCACGGATGCTGATTCCACAAGGAATATCTCATTCTAACCGGTTACCAGAGTTGGCACTTGAGCTTATTTATCTCGTTGTAAACAATCGAATCTCAACGATATATTTACGTTGGCCTTAGTCCTTTTTCCCCCGTTCCGATAATGTAAAACGGTTTAGTGATTAAAGGTTAACAGTTGAAAGCGATAAGAAGAGAGTGGAAATGACTGAAAGTTCTAACCAATTCATTTAACGCCCGTTACCCATATGAGTTCGTCTTCCCGTTCAGATCGGACCGTTTCAACGGAGGTCAACTCTGCGCTCTTGATTTTATTTTTATTTTCTTTTTATTGCTGCTGCCTCTTTTTTTTTTCCGGAATATACTACGTACGATCGAATAGCCTTCGAAATTTGTCTCCGCTGCGAACCCTCTCGCTTTATCGATTCGATAAACTCTATTTTACTCTTTCTCTCTTCCTCTGTCTCGTAATCTTGATATAAGCCAATCGTAGCTCGTAATCCCCAAGTGCGGCAAGGCGACTCAGAATACGAGAAATGTTAAATTCTCATCTATTACCGAAGCGTGGCGATAAACAAATGGGGTGAAGGAAAAAAAGTCTGAGAAAGAATCATGCATAAAGAGAGTAAGAAGATGAAACGAAAAATGAGCGAGGAACTAGGCCACGTGCAGCTCAATGATAGTCTTCGAGACGTGCCGTTCAGTTCAAGACGTTTTCGATGAAACTGCGTGCCACTTGCCGATGCTACTCAATTTATCAATGAGGCTTTTTTTTTTTTAAGTTACCTGCATTCAGATTCGGCTTCTTAACTGCTTCGGTAGTCTAATGTAATTCTGTTACTTGGGTCCGATGATTAGTAGTCGGAGGTTGGAAAATAATACCCAGTTTCATTCAACTTATTTCTCTTTCTTTTTTTTTTTACAGCCATTTACACCGGAGGATCTTCATCCAGTGTGGTCACTGATATATTGGATCTATCAATGCCCGATAAAAATTCCGTTACCGAAGTATGTTACGTTTGTGGAGACGAGTTCAAGAGAGGCTCTCTAAGTCATATCGCGGCCAAACCACTGCCAACGCAACCCAATCCTACCGTAAGCCCACCACCTTTTTTCCCCTCCTTGATGCTTCATCCACGACCCAGCAGAAGCCGGCCCATGGACAGTGCTGGTCGAGTACAGGTGAATATTTTTTTTTTACCATTTTTCCTTTCAGTTTACTTCCGTTTATTCATTTTCTCTTGATCCAATGAATACTTGATGATTTATAAACTGGTATGTGAAAAAGAACACTCGTTGTCATTGCTGTGAGAAAACTGAACAGAAATTCAGGAAAATTGGTGCAATTTTACTGTAGCGTTTTAATCCGGGTGCACTGCATCGCATGGCTATCGAAAGTTACTTAAGAGTCACCGACCCAATAAATCTAAACGATTGGCACCCACTTGAAGAATTGGAACGAGGTGCAGGTTTGCAAAAATACAAACAGCAGCAAAATCGACGAAAATTCCGCTGAAATAAATGATGGAACGTTTTCTAGAGAAGCAATGAAAGATTATCTTTGGCGCTTAAGTGCGTAAATGATTTAACTCGGGTAAAATGCTTCGGTTCAAAGTGCAGAATTACGGTCTCTTTGTGTTACGAGACCGATATCACGATTATTGTTTTTTTTTTTTTTTTTTTTTTTTTTTTTTTTTTTTTTTTTTTTTTCGAATATTTTGATATTAATGATAGGAAAATGAGAAATTGATAAAATTGATGATTTATTAAATAATCAATTGTTTCAGGCGTGCTCGGCGTGTCAAAATCATTTGTTGTTGCAATGGAAAGCATACGCGAGACAAGGCATACCTCACGGTGAAAGAAACTATACATTACGAAAGCGTCAAGCACCAACGATGGACACAACTACCTTCATATGTTATACGTGCGCATTGGAATATCCCTCGTCCAGTATTAGACTGCTTTATTGTTGTCCAAATCCCGAGAAGGAAGCTTACTTTCCATTCATATGTTCACTACGACCTCCACCGGGAGCTAGTCCTATAAGTCCTCAGGGAATGGTGCAAGTTTGTTCCATATGTTACAAAGCTATACCGCAGAAGCAACAGGTCTTTGGCGGTGAGAATAACGAACCTCAGACAGCTGCACAGTCCGTTGATTTTCGTCAGCAAGGTCAGCTTCGAATATTCATTTACATCTTCTTCTCGCATTTTTTTTTTCTCCAATTAAGAGAAGCGTTTAATCCGTTTTTCATGAATCGATTACATTCGTGGATTTGATACTTTTGAATTTGTTTGATCTTCAGATATTGAGTACAGTTTGAAGGTGTAAAAAAAATATTGATTTCCAACGGTTTTGATAATATAAATATAAATATGATTTTTTGTAAGAAAAACAGAATTGATTTGTAACAACATTGCAGTTAAAGACACGTTAACGAAAGGCTTAAAAATAATAAAAAAAACAATAATTATTGAATTGTGTTTGGGTTTCTAACAGGTCCGTCACCAAGACCCGCTGTCGCAAAATCACCGGCAAATTCGGCCGGCAGCGATATACGCTTCAAACCGTACGACTTGAACAAGTCTACCGTGGTTTCAAGTAAGCCACGGAGTGCCAATGTAAAGGTTCAAAGTTCGGCCCAACGAAATTCACCGAGCAACGGTCCAGCGGAAAATGGTACCGTGGCACTCGGACAAAATTATAGGTGCTATATTTGTGAGCGGCTTTATCCGCGAACCCATATGGAGTGGTGAGTTTTCATAAAACTTTACTATTTTTTATCTCGCCAACGAAAATTCTCGTCGAACTGTTTCACATCCGAGTAAGCGAATGTGTAAAATTTTTGGCATTTAATATCTGAAAAACCGTGATTGTTTAGATTTTCTTCCATAGATCGATGCAACATTGCTCAAACTTTGGCATTACGAATAGTTGGAAATAAATTGATAGAACTAGAATGAAGGTACAAGTGTAATGAAGTAAATGAAGGTATTTTCACGTGATATCGATATTTATTTCCCAGGTTATCGACGAGTCCTGAAGGAATGAATTCTCATGCCATGCACTTTCCATGCTTAAGAGGGATGGCTCGTACGTCGGAAAATGCGTGTATGGATAGTCACGGTCGTGTTTTGGCGTGTACACATTGTGTCAATCATTTGGCACAGCAATGGGAAAACATGGACGCGGAACGTGTTCCATTGGAACGCCGAAGGTAATTACCACCATGCTCAAGTCAAATTCAAGCATACTGAAAGTTATACTTTAAGACTCGATGCCAAAAACTATGCAGCTAACGTAAAAAGCTGTTTCATTTCTTTGGCACTTACCACTCATATCGATTTCGCTACTCTACGATAGTATTGATGCAAATTTTTTATTTTTTTATTTACCAAACAAGTATCGAAATTTTTAATCAAAACTGTGTTGAAATAATTTTTGCCAATAAACTCCAATTGTATGGTTAATGAGAACTATCCGATGAACGATAAAGTTCTTATCAGTATTTAAATTTTATGAATTGTATAAAAATGAGTGAGATTATTTTTCGTGTACTATCGTAATTGGTGTGAAATTGTCGATTCTTTCTTTTTTTCGATAGAGTCGATGATGTTCAGATAAACAATTGAATTTGCAGATACGATATCCCTAATCCGCACCCAAATGGCGATGTGAATCGATCGATCGCGACACCACCAAGTTCCGGCTCCGATCGTACTTTTGGGAGTAATCCAGGGACATCGAGTAGTTCGATATATTGTTTTTTGTGCGGTTTACACAGCGATTTGACGCTGGCACGTGTCTTGTATGGTCGACCGCAAGGTCGCAACGCTCCATTTTTTCCTGAATTATTGCGGCATCAGTCACCACCTAACGCAGAACAATTGCGCGACGATGGTTCGGCTCTAGTTTGCACATTTTGTTACCACTCGTTATTGGCTCAATGGCGTAGATTTGAGTCATTAACGGCTGGACAGCAGGTCAACGCAGCCGAACGTCAATATAACACTCACGATTATTGGTGTTACGTTTGCGGCATAACGACTTATCGTAAACGAGCGAGAGCTTTACCCGTTAAAGATTTCCCGTTTTTGAGGTATCATCGACAACCGGAAAAAAGTCTTTTGCTCGAAAATGGTGACTTTGCCGTTGTTTGCCTCGATTGCTACGAAACTTTACGAACACAAAGTCTCGAATACGAAAGATGGGGATTGCCCGTTGAAAAACGAGAGTACAACTGGATCGTTCAGCCACCACCTCCAGAAGACAGCCCTGATGCTGCCATTGCCCGATTACCGTCCGGCGAACGATCCGAAAAGGTGGTGAGTGATTTCTTTACGGAATAGCATCTTCCTTATCACCATCTTTCTCGTTTTCACTTATGATCATTGACATTCTCACCATTTTTTCCGCTTATTTTGTTTACGACAATTAGCTTGCCACATACACAAATACTTTTTGCTTCCGTAGCTTCTCTGGAAAAAAAATCCCGTTTTTTTTTTCCAAACTCTTCACTACGAATTAAACCGATTTTTTATTTCCAAGTGTACAAAAAGCTTACTTTATTTCACCAGTTTCGCTAAAAAATATCCTAGAAAATATGAAAATACAGCTATTCTTTCTATATGCTAAATGATATTTCCTTTGAACGATTGCTGTTGACTTTTCATCTATACATACCAAGAGCCAAGTATTGAAAAAAAAACCGGCGCGAGCTCGAGCCTGAAATTAATTAACGCCTGTTCTACAAAAAAAACATGAATCTTTCCTGAACCTTTAACTGTGTAACTTTTTATGTAAAAATAATAAAAATATTGAAAATATAGAGTTTCTGATGGTTGAAAAACTCTCTTTCGAATTTCGTAGTTCGATTTTAACTAGGGTGGTTTTTCCAAAAAAGTGTACGATTTTTCGTGGTTTCTGTCAATTAAAATTGATCTCGTTGATTATAGCAGTAAATTGGAATTATCTCTAGAAATATTGTTTGTTCATAAGCCAACAACAGCAGTTTTGTTGTTCCTTCGAAATCTGTAAATTTGTAAATTATTCGTCAACTTTTTACGACTTGTATGATCTTTTTTCAGGTACCACCCACGTTGACCGTCAGACCGGCACGAAAAAATTGTTCACCCAAAGCACCCGAGAAAAAGATGACCACGAAGACTCCCGATAAAGACCAAGGTAAGTGTCAACGATACTCGATTATTTTTTCCTCCAATATTCCGTCGACTCCTTCAAATTTTTTCAGATTTCTTTGTCAGTTCAGAAAGGGTCGAACATTTATGAACAGAAACATAAGAACAAAATTTTATGTGTTGAAACAATCAAGTACATTATAACTTTTCAAAGTCTCAATCAAAGCGCAATCGGTCGGTTGTAAATTTCATAATTACGATGTTTGCCGGTTCTGGTCCCGGTATATACAATTAATGAACAATAAATTTGCCGATAAATTAGTTCGACGCTTTTTCATGTATTTTTTTTTTTTTTTTTTAAAGAAAGCGACTAAATCGCAATGTAAACTTACTCGAAACTCCAAAGACATGCAATAATTAGAAAAGATTTAGGAATAAAGGAGCTGGTGACTAAAAGAAGCATTTTGACATTTCGTCAAATAAATCTTTGGTCGTTCATTACACAGGCTAATATAATAACATTTCACTGCGTTTTGTGAGTTGTTTTAGCTCTAATTAGCTGAATCTTATATATAACAATTACTTCTGTTCACTACCCATCAAAAGGTTCCGGACAATATTACGAAAAAGTTCGGAGCCGTTTTTGATGCCATTTTGCGGGCAGTATAGATAAACAAGCTTAATAAACGGCATTTTGAAGGGAAGGAATTTCTCTTTAATTTGCTTTTTTGGAAATTTTCTACGATATTTTTTACATCTGCTACATCCTTTTCAACACGACCGTTTTTCACCTTATTTTTTCATTTACAATTGAACCGCGTTTTGAATATTGATAACGTTATAATCATTTTGTAATAATCATAAACTTGTTCGCAATTGTCAATTCTCCTGTGATATGCGCAATGCGCATGCACAAAAACATTTCAATTTTCTCAATATAATTTCAGACCTTCCAATAATTTTACATTACTTCTTATTTTATTAAAAATGATAATCTTGGTTTCATTTGAATTGTGATTAGGTAGAAAAAGTCACGTACGCCACTTTGTTTAAACTCTAGAGGATCGAAAAACCGATATATCGGCTCGCCCTGTGATATGAACTTTGTATATAGTCGATACGTGATACCGGACACTAATTTGGGCACTTTTCAAGGGCGATTTCAACTCTCAAATCCCAGCCGTCTAAAGGTTAACATTTTCTCGCTAGAAACGTGCATTAGTGACTTCTGAACTTCTGAACGCAGCCCTACTAAAGTCAGTATTGAATTAAATATTGTACTTTGAAGTCAAACTGATTTCGATGAATTTTAACAAATTTCCGGTGATTGCATATGATGAGTTGAATTTACCAATACTTTTTTTGTGCACTAAATGAATTGAGATCATCTTTTTTATAAACAGGAAGTATATAAACTCATTATGAATACCAACAACTTGTCTGTAGGTGCTAACAGATGAGCTTGTCATGAACCACGATACACTGCGACCTCCATTGTTGAATCTTTGATTCATGAAATATCTCCCACCATGCGAGCAATATCGATCGTTTTGCGCTTGGTAGTGGGGGAAGAGCCCGGTCCAATCTGATCATTAATCTGATGTGCAGAAACGGCAAGATGAAGTGTGCGCAACGTTCTATAATTATCATTTAGGTGCGGAGCCGGTTCCGATGCTGTTTCGACAATCGAGGTCGCAATGTATCTGTATCCGAGCTCAATGCCATAGCTCTCAAGATAGTCAATTTGCAAATTTGTAAAAATCTCTTTCTTCGATTTATCTTTTATATATTACGGGTATTATTGATGGTATTTTGTCGCTCTCTTTCTTTTTCCAATTATAACTAACAAAATCCATTATCACGAAAGATATTTTATAACTACAGTTTGTACACAAAAATCTTTTTGTCTTAATTCATAATTCTGAGAGATTGCAATATTAGGATCATCATTATCTCACGATTATGTTGGTCGTCAGAGGACGTTTATAATTAACCTGACACAGCAAAATCTGGTCCAATTAATTGTTTCTTGTTTCGCGACGACGCCCTTGTTTGTTGAGGGTGTCGATTATTGCTCTTGCTTCTCTGCCTTCCTCCCAGAGAATCGTATCCACCAGTTAAATTGAATCACGGAACAAACATCGAATGTTACGCACTTTTGACTCTTACATTTGAAAATGCAGCACTTCTGTCCTGACCCTGCTGTTTCCCCCTGTCGGCAATGAAACTTTCTTTCTATCCGACTACCGCAAAGCTGGGAGAGTCATAGGTTTGCACTGTGTGTGTACATGAAAGTTCGTGTATACTCTAGCAGATTGAATTTTTTTTTTACTTTTTTTTTATCAAATGTAACGCATGATGGATCAATCTATCCGTCTCCATTACAATGGTGTCATAGTCTGAAATTTTCTATTAAGGAGTGCATGTATTAATGGATTTAAAAAACAAATTCAATTTTCATTCTTAAGGAGGCTGGCTACACACAAAAATGTTGCCATGTTAAAAGCATAGGAAAATTCTAAATGATTAGAATTTAATGAAATTTGGTGAGCATATTCTTTTGGATTTAATATGAATATACAAATTTTTTAAGATTTTTCTTCTACATAGTTTTCGAGTAATTTAACACTAAAGTTTACATCCGTAAGCATAGGATTCTGATATATATATAGGTATATCTTTTGCATATTGTAAACTCCAATTATTCGACAACTATGTAGACGAAAAATTTGAAAAAATTTGTGTCATTGTATTTGATGCTAAAGAATGTTATCACAAAATTTTATTAAATTCTTATCATATTGTCGTATGTAGCCACCCTCCTTAATTATCGAAAAACGTAGAACATTTTTTTCTTAAAAGTACTTGAAATGCGAGTAATATAATCAATGGAAATCGAGACGAATAAAAAATATGGTCACCGGGGAACTGATCGCTTTGGAATAGATTTTTTCAATAGATAATAATCTGATGTCCTTGCTGATAGTCGAATTGAGAGATGAAAATTGAATACAACATGACAAGTACCAGCAGAAAATGTAACTCCTATTTTTATTCAGAAACATCTAGAGACGCGGCAGCGTCTTGACGCCAAGTATTGAAAAAAAAATAGTTTTTAAACGGCGAAGGCTAGTCACGCCGCGTATCGATACTCGAGATTTGGCGATTTAGCGAAACTAGCAAACATATGGAAGCAAGCAAATACCGTGTGTCTATGACCGTGTTGTGAATTTTAGTACAAATGATTTTTCAATGACCCTATTCACTGTTATAAAAATAGCACTTTGGAGCAAGAAACTCGTTTGAATCTTCTTCAGATTCTGTTTTTTAATACGCAATGTATTGAACCTTTCTCAAGTCGTTCGGCTCATTCCAAAGAATGGAATTTCTCGTTCTCATTCCTTCGCGCATTATAACGATGAAGTTTTATCTGAGAAATACTTTACGCGGCACTTTCATTTTTTCCTCAATTAAAAAGAACCATGGAATAAGTCGCGTGAAAAAAAAGTGTTTCAAGATTCTGGATTGGCCGGAGTTTCCTCTTTACTATATAGCAACTTTCCTTTTTCGTAATTTCTCGCTTACATAAATGTACATATATATATGGGTGTGTGTGTATCTATATCTTTATACTCACTTAAGGTTCTCGACAACACTCGAAGAGTTGGAGAAAAAATTTCAAGAGTCTAATATTTGCCCGAGTCAAAGTTATCCTCCCATATTTCAACGTTATCTCCATCCTACAGCCAGAAAGAGAGAGGGAGAGGGAGAGAGCAATTCTCTGGAGGCAACTTTTGTCGGAGTTGAAACATCTTCTGATCGCTAAGAACGTGAAAAAAAGTTTTGAACAAATGATTCATTTTCCGAACCGTTTTTCGTCGTCTCATCATTATAGTTAACAACTTTGATTTTCATTGTAACTGGCCTGTTTTTTTTACATACTTTGCTGAAGTTGTAGAATTGTTGTCATGAATTATCAGCACGAAGTTGATACTTTATGCGATAAGTATATTAGGTTACTGCGCTGATTCAGACTTTCTCGATATTGGGCTCTACATCATGTGTTTAGTCGAAAGTTAACATGAATTTTCGAACCATGTTTAAAAATCTCAATTTCTTCAAGAGTTATGAATAGGTAAAATAGCCTGGATTCTAGAGACTGATAATAGTACTGACATCACAAAAAAATTGAAGCAAGCCAGTGTAGCAAAGTGACCGCCGAGATTTTCTCATTTCTAAAACGAAGCTTATTTCATGAGAAATCAAATTCATCAAAATGAATAATTAATTTTCAATTTTGCACCCTTATCCGTGAAAAGGTGAAATGAGTTGAAAAGGAGTTTTTATTTCCGAGAGCCACCTTTTTCGTCCAAGTTTCGGGTTTTATTTCTACGGAGGAAGAAGTGGGAGAGGTTGGTTAGGGGATGAAAACTTCCTTCCATTCGAACGATCCTGAAACGATGGGTAGAGAGAACGTTTTTACCCTTTATTCTCCTGGTCTCTATATTTTCTCGAGTACTCCCTCACAACTCAAGTGTGACGAGTCTGTGTATACGTACGCACTTGGACAAAGACCAGGAAGACTCAAGGATTCGAGTATAGGAGGGGAAAAAACGAAAAAAATATCAAATACAAGGGGATGAAAAAAAAAGAATATCGACGGGGTGAAAGTCCGATGGGGCGTTGAGAGAGAAATTCTTGAAAAGGGAATAGAAAAAATGTCGACGTACAAAAGGATATATACTGACGATTTCGACGACTGAGCATCTTCACAAGAGTGCCCTTATGTCGATGGATTTGCATCCGAGCGAATCTCATTCAACCCTTCTTTTCATACTTTTTTCCCTTTCTGATCTTTCGTTGCAGACTCCTCTTTTGCACTTTATTTTCGACTTATTAATTTCTGTCTCCTCGCTTCTCTTCGACTTACTATAATGGAATATTCTCTTATCCAGAGCATTGAAAAGCTTTCGCGAAAAAAAAAGAAAGTTCGTCGGAGGAGAGCAATCGTTTTTCTATCGACAATTTTATTCGAAGATTCGACCTTACGGAAATATCTCGTCGTTTTTTTCCTACGCTGGCACTTAGTTCTGGAAATCCTTTCACTAGGATTTTCGTTAAAACATCGTGATTACAGTTTTAATTGAATCGAGAAGAAAAGCTTTCGAATGGTGTTATGAATCAGTATGAGCATCAAATCCGCGATTTTTTATATATCGTTTTATTTATATCAAGAGGAGGCATATTTTTTCAGTCTGAATTCACATTTATCCTACACGGCACAACAACAGTTGATGAAAAGTCAATGTCATCACAAATTGAATATGAACGATTTTAGGCTTGTAGATTCAGAATTTATGATAATAAAATCGTCAATATCATTAAATGACGTTATAAAGATAAAAAACTTTATAAATTTGCAAGAAGTAGGGAGAGAAATTGACTTACGATGAGACCAATATTGAAAAATCATCGAATGTCATTCTATTTAAGAGATTTTTTTTCTTTCAATACAAAAATGCTTGCATCATGAAAATGAAACAGTTTCACTATGGAAGCAACACTTCCGAAATCGACATTTTGTAAAAAAATACAATCTTTAAAAAAAAGTGGTGTAAATCTAAAAATTGATGGTGATACTCCCTTTTCGGGGTACAATTTGTCGTAAAAATTTCAACAAAATCTAAAATGGTCAGGATCACGGGCTCGGTGATTCGGCATGGAATGCCTCATATGTCCATGTATGTCCATGTGTGCAGGGAGACACTTTTAGATTAATCCATTGTAGAGGATAGTGTGTGAGCGAGACTACAGGCAAACGATAACGTCGTCGGGTAGTCCGGAATGCCCGCAGCGTGACACCGCATTGCGCCCACTTACCAACCCGTCCGACACCTAAATTCGAATTAGGGAGAAACTCGCCTCCAAGCTCTCTCGTCAACTGCCCCCGCTCCACGTTCCCCCGAAAACGAGACTGGAGAACGTCCCACGAGTCCCTTTCTACACTCCCCAAAGTTCAACCTTCACTTTGTCGTTTCAATCCCTCCCTTCTGTGTTCCACCCCCGGTGACTATCCTCTTTGCCAAGTTCTCAGTTCATGCAACATCGATCGGAGAACTCCTAATTTCATAAATTGTTTTTCATTTTCCTGCACTTTTCGAAATATCACATTTCTCTCTTCTTCAATCTTTTCATTCTAAATTTCGTCCCAATTAATAATTAAGAATTAAGATTTTTTGAAGATTGTTTCAGACCAGTGGCAATGAGAGTGTTCAGCGATATCTTCTTTATTTATATAAATATTTTTACAACAGAAAGACTGGCTGCTTTTCTGGGGTGAACCTGTTGCAGTAAATCTGTCACGAGATCAAAGACAATGACTCAAATTATCTTTGTGGTTTTACAAGCATCTAAGCATTCATGGGTAGAGATGACGTAGAAGAAATTGATGAAACATTCAATTTCCTTTAACAATTTTTTTCCTTATATGAAAAGTAGAATAACTGTCAAAAACATGTCCTTATTTTTTTGAGCATTAAGAACTTCTGAAATATTTTAGGCTATGATATTTACATGGTAATTAAGCTGACATGATTTACGCCATGCCTATCGTAGTTCTTAGATCATAAGCTGCGATCAGCCTTACAACATAAATTGGCACCGAACTGCTTGCTTCCTCCCTCTTCTCTCTCGGGAATCGATATCGAAACGTCATCAAGAGTGCTCTCTCGCGGGGCCTACGACCACCGGAAGCCCCTGTGAGGTTTCATCTGCGTTTTCTCAAACTGTCGAGCCACTTTACTTGCCATCTTCCCTTCACTTTTTTTTCATTTGCATACCGGAAATCAGTTTTTTTTTTTTTTATATAAAATATCGTAAATCGAACGAGTAATTGATATGTTGTAAGAATTTTTAACGGCTAGTTGACGATTATGAGATAAATGATAGAAAATATTTCTACCAAATGTAGAAAAATAGACCAGGAAACAAAGCTACAAAAT
This sequence comes from Campoplex capitator, assembly GCA_037576405.1. NCBI lineage: Eukaryota > Metazoa > Arthropoda > Insecta > Hymenoptera > Ichneumonidae > Campoplex > Campoplex capitator. Next base: position 8,158,517 of record JARBWI010000002.1, read on the forward strand.
CATCAGACTTTGACAAACGTAACCAGGTAACCGCGAGTGCCATCACACGCGGAAAGGTCTAAATATGTGGAGCGATTCTAGGATTTATCACGAATTGCGCAAGAACATCGACGGTGCTATCTCGGCTGTCCTGAAAAAAATCTTGCAACGACCAGAAGTCGCTTTTATCAACAAAAGCCGATGAAAATGACTATTTTTGTAATAAATTGATTTGATGACTTTCAATTCCCAATCTATGAAATTCACAAATTCCTCTCAAGAGTTGATGCGTTGCAAATTAGATGCTCTGCAAACATTTTGAATATTGTGGTAAAACTGACAGTTCTATTGAAATAGTTTAATAACGGTAAAACTTGATACACATAATGTTGAAGGTTAATAACTCCTGAATGGTTAGATTTAAGATTTTTTTGCAAACGACCTTTTTTATAGAGCGAATTTATAGAATATTTTCATTTTCCCATTGGAAATAAAAAATTTTCATAATATCGAAGATATTTCATGGCGTTTCGTTTCGTTCGATTCGAATATTCAAATTATCTCCGACTCTCACAATGTCTCAGATCGCGATTACGAATAAAAGAAGTATCCCCCTCCTCCCTCTTTTTTCAAGCCTGCCGTGTATGATTTTAATTAATTGAAACTTTTCCGTTTTACGATAACGAAGAGAGTAAAGAGAAAACGATCGGTTGGCGTGAGAACAATTTCATCAAATGCTCCTCGTGTGATATTTACATTTTCATACCTCGAAGGGTAATACTTAACACAGTGCAATCTCGTTCATTACACATAAGGTATTTCATGCGAATTTTATTAGCGTTTAGTTCTTTTGATTTTCGTCCAGATTTCTTTTTTGAATATTATTAATATAGTTACACACCGATTCCAGTTCTGAAAGCATTTATCTGTGTCCAATAGTTTTTATCAAACAGTACTATTTCAAAAGACTCGATTTTCAAAGTACATTTTATATTAATAATTATTTTCTCAAAAACGATCCAATTCGCAAATTAACTGATGTTGTAAATATTTTTTACACGAGTTTTATTTTTTTTATTTTTAAGTGGTACTTGCAAGAAATGTATATTAATTCCAGTCAACTGGTCTTGTATCCTGTATTATAAAAGTCTGCTGATTCGTATCGTATAATATGTGAACAAACGTATCAAAATGTTGGCCTCAAACGGCGTCATATATGATCATTGCATAGTAAAAAACTACGTTTGGAAATGGAGTTAGCAGCTTCGGAAAACACCAGAAATGAATTGTTTCGGTAAATATTTATGTTTCGGTAAAATGCTGCTCGTAGCAGTTTTTACTCGAAACCCGAAAAATATCCTATCAGTTGACCGGTTAAATAGTGAAGCTTTTACCAGAGAATCAATTGCAATCGTAAATTAAGGATTGAAAAACAATGACGTTGTCTACAAGTCGAGGATAGGTCGCATTGGGATGAAATAGCTTGTATATAAAACTTGTATATAAAATGACACGGGGATGTATAGGTAGTCTGGAGTCTCCCGGACTTCAGTACTCCACCACCAGCGAGGATAGCATCCCCTTTGGTGTCCCGGTGTTAATAATTAACCACCGACTGTGCCGAGTCGCGGAGCTTCGAGCTAGGCAAGCTTACCAGCCACTATGCCGCTCAACTATCACGGTCTGTTTCACTCCAACTGCCTTGCGCAAATACCCTCTGGCTCGGATTCCTCTTCCTCTCGTTCCCTCTTTTTTGCCCTCAATGTATACAAGGCTTTGTTGAAATAATAATATGCTACTAGCTATTTTCCTGCAGTCGAGTGAAACAACCCCGACACAGCAAAATACAGAATTTCACGGATTCTCCTCGTTATGCGTCTTTATTAATTAAATAATTAATAGACTGAATCACAAAACATTTTCATGCTGATTGGATTTATTCCTTCTACATCAAAATCAGTGGCATTTTTAGCTTACAATTTGTTCGAATTAAATTTCAACACTTCAAATTAATTTTTAAGGGATTTAAAAATTCTATTCGCTTTTCATCACTTTTCACCGGTTGTTGATGATCATTTTTTTTCTACAGCGTCTGCATGTTGCAACCAAATTTAAAACGTTTTTTTCTTCCGAGTATTTTCAAATTGAGAAATTAGCCATTTTGTTGTGTATTGTTCCATTACACAGTGTTATGGTGTACAAGAGAAGAATGTGATGCTGTGAAGCAATTAATCAATAACGTGTAATTCAAAATACATTTTTTCGTATCACGAGAAGAAGGGATAGTTCAAAATTAATGAAATTGTAAGATCATGCATTTTCTCAGAAACTCAAATACTCACGTTCAAAGGCAGAGAATAAACGTTCCCTTTGTTCGTTCCAACAATATATTTTTTTCAAAAACTGTTTAATTATTTTTTATTCTGATTGTTAAAAATAAGGGTTTTGCACAGAGACGCAAAAAACTGATTTTTCTCACTTTTTATCGTCATACAGCCATTGCGTATCGAGTTATATAAATAAAAAAACAAGAAAGGGTGACTCCTGTTTCGCGATAAAAATGTGACTTATTAGGAAAGTGGGGAGGGAGGGGGGGGGGGGGGTACAGAGCGTCACACACGTCATGGAGCACAAAAAGTTACGGGCAAAAAATATTGTATTCGTTGTACAGTGTATTGGCAGAGGTTCTGGATCCGAAAGAATGAAGGGGATTGTTGAAGCGAGTTACATAGCGTTGGTGGTGATTTTACGTTTATATTGATTGCTTACACAACTAAGGGCGTAGCTCCAGGGAATTATATCAATGAAATCGTCCTCGGTGCGACCATTTCGAGTTAAGCAGTTGATACATACAGTGGCTACAAAAAGTATTCGTACACTTAACATAGAAAATTGTATTTAAAGTGTACGAATACTTTTTGTAGCCACTGTATGTGTACATAAGCTTGTACGCGTGTGATAGAGCCATGGATTCAGTGAACAGTCAGCCAGAACCGGTAGGGGTGGAAAATGTTCTCTGTTGCCGCCAGCACGCATTGATTTTGTACGACAGACAGGGACTGCCTGTTCGAATCCATGTGTTTATATACACATAAAAATTGTGTCAGGGTATTTTCGGCGCTATCTCTGCGGCTCGTTCACGAAAACCTAATAGCACACCGAATGCACTGCATACTTTTGTTGTGGCTCGCCATCAGCGAGGGGAACCCTCCTAAACGCATCATCAATATAACGGATTGATTTTACGCTGACATCGTCATGACTTATGCCAACTGATCGTAAAACCATATTTGTTACCAGGGAAATATGGATTGCGCCCGATTGAAACAACATTTGTTTTGATTTTGTGACAATTTTATTTGTCGAACAATATTTTTCATCCAAGTTTAACAATATTTGTCCTATGTACTGGTTAATTTATTTATCGTCTTCAAATGGATCATTAAAAATGCGATTTTTCTTTCAATCTGAGAAAATTATTGGCTCGTATTGTACATAACGATTGAGTTCAGAATTATTCAAAGAAATTGATTAACGTATAATTGCGTTAAATCTATTGATTCGATTGAGTCCACTATTTATGTAATTATGTGTTATTGACAAAATTAATTTAATTTGAATAATCTTATTGATATTCAAATAAGATCGATTTTCTCCTTATGACGTGTATTGCATCCAGATCAAATGAACTTGACTCAGCGGCGACCAATAATTCAACCCAAATTAAGTTCATTAGACGAAAATTGATTTCATTACTATCCAGTGATGATAATCATTCATTTCACCCAAATATATTTGTTTTTCATTCGAATGAAATCTATCGGATCAAATAAAACTCAACTTTTTTCAGAAAAAAATTATTATCAATTTTTGGTCAATTCGAGTTGTTTTTTTTACCTATTTTTTTTTTCTTTTTTCTTTTTTTCTTCATTTTTTTTTTGTCGAGCGAGTTAGTTTGTCGTAACGGCGGCGTGGGGTTACGGTTCGAGGCAGGCCACACATCGAGTGTAGCAGAGAGTGTGCGACGCGGCTAGCTGCGTTCTCGTCGTTTAGCCGTAGTAAAGCGAAGAGAGCACGCGTGCCAAGCGCCAGATGTTTGGTGCGGGAGTGAGTGAGATGGGTGCAAACCCCGAGGGGACCCTTGGGGATTCTCTACACGAGTTAAGTATATTAGTAAGCTCACCCCGTAGCGAGAAGAGGGGCTTGTGCAACGGAGAAATACACGCTCGATCATCGACTCGAGGGAGAAGTAGAGAAAGCGAGAGAGAGAGAGAGGGAGGGAGGGAGAAACAGAGATGGAGAGAGAAAACTCTCACGAACGAGAGGAAGTCAGAGAGCGTCGATGATGGCGTTGGCGTCGTTGCTTCTGACGAAAACGAGACCAGCCACAGGGTGAGGACAGCTGCCGTGTTTCATTTTGTCAATTTTTTTTTCTCTCTTTCGTCTCGAAGCAAGCAGCCTCCGAAGCACAAAACAGATGGACCATATCCTTGGAATTGAACAAATTCTTATTTTTTAAATATTATTAATCGAGCATTTCTTACTTTTTTCAATTGTTTCGAAAAACTGTTTTCTCGTGTCTTTTCTTGTTTTTAGTTTAATCATCATATTTACAATGACTCTGAACTATTTGATCGATTTACGTACTAACAACTGTTCATTTATCGTATTATGATTTTAACACTTCGGACACATTGATTAAAGGATAATAGGAATGAAAAATGAAACTCGAGCTACATGGCAAGAAGGTACAGCATCATAACGGGCAATTTGTGAAATTATTCAAGTCGATTTTATCCCTCGTAATTTCAAAAATCGAGGCCGGATAAATTGTCCGGCAAAGCTTTAGAAATAGTACTCACCCCGTAGGGCAGGAATAACGCGTGTCTCGAACGTATACACACAAGTATTTCCACTCGCACTCGCGCATGTAAATATATAAATACATATACATATTGGTATTGTGGTGTAGAAGTAAAGAGGGGCGGATTTCGTGTGAGAGAGGGGATTAGGGGGATGTGAAAAGAGAGAGAGAGAGAGAGAGAAAGAGAGCGGACGCAAGTGGTGGGGCAGGCGGAGCGTGGTTCAGGGGAGTTTCAGTCGAGTGTCAAGCGTCGAGAACACCGGATCTCACGTCGCTCACGCTCAAGTTTCGGGCGCACGCGCAAATTATATCGCGCTCGCCGATGACAAGCTTTACGAACTCGAGTCGGTGTATAAGTGTGTGAGAGTGTGACAGAGATTAAGAAAGAGGAGGGTTGAAAAAGTGAGTGAAAGAGGGAGAAATAAAGAGATTTTATCTCCGCGAAAAGCCGTTTCCTGTTTGCGCATGCGCAACACGCTATACGCCAATCATCCTCACCAACCTTCACCCTCCAACTCTTCACGTAACCCTCTCTTCCTCATACGCCACCCTATTTATTCTCGCCCTCTTTGCACTACGGAAAAAAAACATTTCTTTTTTCCTCCGTTAGTATCTCGTCGATCTCTCTTGGTGCCTTGATTATCATTTCCGCAAAAGCCTTCCGTAACGTGATTCACAAAACTTCGGAATGTAAAACGATAAACAAAAAAACAATACCGATCGATCTTATTTATTCGACGTGCATCTCTAATGTCTCGAAAGCAACAAAATAATCACGTTTTCTGCAACAATACTGTCGTACCGAATGTAATAGTTTGCTACAAAAAGTGTAAATAAAGTTCGAGATTCAGGAATTACTTTTTTTTTTTTTTCTTGGAGATGACAGTGAGTTTCCAAGGATCAAGTGAGGGAGTGCATATGGTATGTGAGTCGGTTTGAGAGTGAATTGGTTGAGCATCAAACTGGATATGAGATTCGGAATTGTGTAAATTTATGTTTTGGCAAACGAAATTTTTACACTCCATATTTTTGCATTATTTGCACGTATCTTTATTGCCAGCAGCATTCAAAGCTCGTTGCGTAAACTATAAAATACATTTCCAGCAGAGTTTCTCGAGAAAAATCGTGTTTATAATTTTTTTGGAAAATCTAATAAGATCGTGATTTGTTGACTTTTAAGTATTTGAAAATACATGCACTCCCCCACTACATGAGAGTTGAAATTTATTTCAACGATAAAAGATCCAAGTCGTTCAAGATGAATACGTTGATTGGAACAATTGTCTTTTTACGACTCCGAACTTAATATGATTAAAATCGATTTGTTTTTTTTTTCCATTGAACGTAAGAGTTTAAACTAATTGAGATAAATTTTCTTTTAAAAAGTATTCGTTAGCCGATTACTTTTTCAAAACGATGGCTGCTCCTCGATATATATATCGGTTTTTGTATTTTTGGTTCAATATTTAGCATTTCATTTGATCGATTGAAAATCGACTCATTCGAAAATCAGTTGAATTCATATACCATTTGAATCGAGATTTCTTACCACATGATAAAATATTCTATAGAAAAATGTTGGGCTTTCGTTAGAATCTCATATTGGTACAAATATCAATTGTTATTGTCATTTCTCATTGTTAGTAATTTACGATCGAATGCATCGCATAAAACCATTCACATTGTCTTGACTCAGACTCCAATGCAACCAAGTGTCTGAAACTGTTATTCGAGTAAACAACTGTGAATATAGTGAGTTGAAGCGACGAGGCAGGCTCCATCGAGCAAAAAAAAAGTATCCAAATTCGCCATGTACAAAAACTGCAAAACTATTGTCCTCGTTGACGTATTGTAGTTTTCGATTTGGTTACGTGACATTGGTGCGTTCAAACTCGACGTGGATAATCGATATTGCGCCTCCACCTCACCGGGGAGAGAAAAAAATAGTCGAGAAATAAGCAAGTGCGAGGAAACATCAAAAATGGATTTTCGAGCTCCGCATCCACTCGTTCATCCAGCACATGCTACACATCCGTATTATTATCCAGGTACATAATAAATACTACGTTAATTAATAATTACTACTTATTTCCGTTCCAGATAGTTCATTTTATTGAATATCATGCGATTCAAAGTTATTTTTAATTATGAAACAAACCTCAACATTATTCGAACCGTTGGTTGAATTTGAAAAAATAAATTATACATAAAAGGTTATTTCTTATCAAATGCTCAAGTTTTAATAAAATTTCTCTATTGCGAATTTTATAGAGAATAATTTTTTCCTGATACATAACTTGTCAAAAAGGAATCTGAGTTGTCATAGACGTATGAAAAAGCAGCTGTCATTGTAACATTTTAGAGCAGACAAAATAACTTCAGAGTCGTAATTTGACTTGAGCTGTCTTGAACAACGTGTAATGACACAGCGAACCAATCAGAATCGCGGAAAAGCGATGACAATAAACAGCCAATTCACGCGTCACAACTCTATTTTATAAAAAGGGATTCTATCTGCTGGGTACCAGAATAACATCTGAATATTTTGAAAAAAATGCATATTTATTGAAATTCGAAAAGATCATTTTCTGATGAGTTAAATCTATCGATGTAGTCGATCAGCAAAGAAATTCGGTCGAATTTAATCAACATCAATACGCGTGAAAGATCTCAAAAAAATCGGGCAATTTCCGCGTGCGTGTAAGATATAGGTTTAGAACGATTGAAAATGTATATATGCGAATAATTCAAATGAAACAAAAATAACCAGAGCTGCTTGTACAGAATTTCTTGAGATGGAAATTCCGTGCTTGTATTGGTACAAAACGGATCTATTACCGTAATAACTGACATGAAAAATTCGTGGTTAGCGACAAATTTTTTAAAATAATTTATTTCAATCATTTTTTAAGCATCTCGATTTTTCATTATCAACTAAACATCATACATGCACGTGAATGTTCGAAATTATTGATGTTAAGAAAAGAACATCACGTCCATTGAAAGATCGTCTTAAACTTGTACTTACGTTCTTGTTCGACCGATCAATCGCTACCAACTTATTTCCTTTTTTCAATTTTATTTATTCGTCTTGAAAGCATTGAACAAACGTACAGCTTCTATTTGATAAAAAATCCATCTGTCATTTCTATATACAGATATACATAGAACGAAAGGCATTAACCAAATTCGAAATCGGGTTATTTAATGTTTTCTGAAAATGTCCACATAGGTACAGAAATTATAAACGGTACACAAGCAAAAGTTTTTGAATGTTTTTTTTGATAGAATATTTAAGCATGATAACAAGTAGATAATCTGAAGATTTGATGATTACGAGTGTTATTGAACGAAGCTTTGTCAGTGGTAATCTGTGAATTTAATACAATAAAATACATTGAGCTTGAATGCTTTCCATGTAAATCCTGTCGTCAATTAACGCATTCATTTGGGTTGAGCATTTAACATTTGCTTGTAAAATTTCCAAAGAGATTGTAAATATTCCCGATTCTTATTGGAGTGCGTGCTTACTCTCAAATTTAGAGACTTTAGTTTTGCAACTGTCGGTGTCGTCTCGCCAAAGTTTCCATACATTCATAGCTTCACGTCACCCGTAAATGATAAAATTATAACTCGTAGTCATTATGATCATGTGTTATATATGAGGTATTCCACGTCAAACCGGCGGACTTTTTCCCTGCCCCTCGCCGATTTGGTTAATTATTTTTTATATGATTATATGAAGTCTAAAAGACACCCTGGAATTTTTTCAGATTTTTCTGAAGAGTCATTTTCGAAAAAAAAAACAAAAAACATCCAAAAAAGTCCAAAAAAAAGCCCCATTTTAAAAATCTGAAAAAATTCCGAAAAATCGCTGATTATATGCCAAACACTTTAAGCTACCGCCCGTAGTGGAAGTACGATTTTTTCTGGGTGTTAATCGGCTAATAACGTTGAAAAAATTCAAAAAATGCCGAAAAACACGTACTCTGACCCAATAGTTGAATATTTTCGTACCCAAAAATTTTCTTTAAGCCAAAAAAAATTTTTGGCTCAAAAAATTCAAAATTTTTTTTTAAGCCAAAAAAAAATTTTTTTAAGACAAAAAAAATTTTTGGCTCAAAAAATTGATAACATTTTTTTTAAGCCAAAAAAAATTTTTGGGTACGAAAATATTCAACTATTGGGTCAGAGTACGTGTTTTTCGGCATTTTTTGAATTTTTTCAACGTTATTAGCCGATTAACACCCAGAAAAAATCGTACTTCCACTACGGGCGGTAGCTTAAAGTGTTTGGCATATAATCAGCGATTTTTAGGAATTTTTTCAGATTTTTAAAATGGGGCTTTTTTTTTGGACTTTTTTGGATGTTTTTTTTTTTTTTTTTCGAAAATGACTCTTCAGAAAAATCTGAAAAAATTCCAGGGTGTCTTTTAGACTTCGTATAATCATATAAAAAATAATTTACCAAATCGGCGAGGGGCAGGGAAAAAGTCCGCCGGTTTGACGTGGAATACCTCATATGTATCAAACGACAGCAAGTACAATAAGGGAGACCAAGTGAGGGAGGCAACGAAATGCCCTGGGGGATTCGTTGACATTCCCCTACAATCTGAGACCGGATATCGGGTATCTGTGAGCTCAAACTCTCGCGAATCTTTATCAGACATGTCTTCGCCCCGCTCAGTAATCGCCCTACGACCTACCCTAAATAGGCTAAGCTCGGAAAATATGTTCCGCCCAAATAGGATTGTTGATAAGGTCAATTTTGCAACTTTATATCTCATTTCACATGACGATTCTCCGAGGCTTTGGAAATTCTCCAGATTGCTGTTGATTATATGATGCTTTCATTATTATCTCGCTCCATTTCATTATAATTTCTATCAGCAAAGAAACATTTATTGCAATTCATTTTTTCTCAAAAATGAAACTTTCATTGAGCTTTTTTCTAATTAATTTCGCATTCTTTCTATCAATTGAAATTCCTTTGATAATCTCACGATATTGGGAACTTGTAATAATTGTTAAAATTAAAGTACACTTATATCGTTTTTTAATTAAAAAAAAAAGACAGGTATCTTACCAGTTTTTAATGTTCACAAAAAATGAAAAAAATTATGACCAAGTTTCTTTTTAACCACCTCAATTATAGAAAAATTTCGAACCGAGAGTGCTGGCTATGTGGTCGGTGGACTCCAGCGTTTCGGACAGTTTTCCTTGGTCCTCGTGCAAATGTGATACAGTTGTGCTTTAGGAAAAAATGGCTTGTGAAGATAAAAGACAATGAAAATGTAAAAAGAAAATTTTTTATCTGAAAGATTCTAATGAAAGTCTGATACCCGAACTATTCGCGAGTATCATACAAGAAACAGACTAAGTCATGTGATACTTAGAAAAGTAACCAAAGATGTAGTTGAAAAATTCGAAAAAATTCAATTATCTTGGAAACCGTGAGATGCTACTCGACTTTTACGAGACATATATTACCATTTTCTGAACACGCTTGGTGTCGCCTAGCCGCAGTTGAAAGAGATCCATTATTTATGGGACCCCCTATATAGTTATATGAGGTTATCTAGAGAGGTGCTAGTCTGGGTACATGTGACCCGAACTCACGAGAAATTAATTTGGTCGCGTTAACCGTCGAGGAACGCCGGCCGCATCTACCGCACGTAAGAAGCCCACTGCAAATTTACTTCCGCTACTCGAGTCGTTGCTTCGGCGGTAAAAACTTCATAAAGATTAAAACCCTTCGTCCTACTCCTTCACAGTTTTTAATGAGATTCGGTGGATGTTTTTATTCGTTTATTTTTGAATTTCCTCCTCAGAATGTTGAGGACAATAAAATTCTTTTCTTTTTCGCTCTTTCATCATTTTATTTACAATTTATTTCCTCACAATGAGAAACACGACAGTGATATCGAAAAGTAAGCTCCATGAGATATTCAATGATTGATTGGTCGGAGAACACGCTGTATAACATTACTTACCAACCGTTTAATTAGCGCGATCGCCCACGGTTCTCATTTGAATGATCATTTTCATTTTTTATTTTCAACGCTAATCACCAACCTACGCACGGATTTAATACGTGACGATAAATCCGTGACGTTTCGCAATCGCCAATAATCGATGATATACTCAATTACGACGAATGGCGATCGTTAAAAAAAAAAAAAAAAAGAAAACTAACAAAAAAAAAACAAGTCGTAGTAAGCATTTTTTTCACCATCACGTTTTGTATATTACTCCCTCGAACGATGGTTCCACGTACAATTCTCTCATAACGAGATTTAATTGCCTGTCCTCGGGAGCGAGATCAGGCTGTATGTGTGTTGTAAATCTGTCGTGACGATGAATATGTTGCTTGAAATGTCACGCTCACAATCATGAGACTAGAAATTGCCCTGGCAATTACTATGAACTCGTACGAGCAAACAATAATACTAAAGGTTTATATACTCATATTAGTAGGGTTTTCCCCACACGAATGCAACTTATTATTTTCGAAAAAAATATTCCGGCAGTCGTGAGCTCTAAAAATGAAAAACGATATTCTTTTAAATGTTTTTCTGATACGTACTGAAGACGAAATAAAAAATAAGGGGTTTTCTCATACTTGCTACTCCAATTATTTTTAATTTTTTACTTATTCTGATAACTAGATTGACCGAGTAGCCATTTTTTCTTCAAGAGTTGTGTTTTTAAATATGAATAGTTTTTTCTGAGACTTAACGAATGGTACTCGTCAGTAATAGGGGTTTAAAAGCTTATATTTCTAACACATTGGTATGAAATCGATAAAGTTTTCAAATTGACTGGATTGGAGCAGCATATACATATACTTTTTTTTTTCTTTTTTGAACATATCAGGATTTTGTATTTGGTGTATGATAAGCATAAAACGAGCAAAGATGAACTTTTCCAGTCGAGTAGGAGAAAAGCTTTTATCATTCTGGCAAAATCGTTCGGGCGAAACGAACACGACGAAAACGAGAACGAATACGAGGACGTAGTAAAACGATCAACGGAGAAGAACCCTGAGCCAGAGAGCGGAAGCCGTTTCGTAACCATGCCAAAGAAATAATAGCCAGCTCCGACCATCAGGGTTCTCTTTTCTCTCGTCTCTTTCTCTCAGGCGGTTCTCTTTTAGTACCTTCCCGTTTTTCACCCCCACGATTCACAAAATTCTCCGACAAGTATTTGCAGCTATTTCTTTTTTTTTTTTTTCTTTCTCGATCAAAAGACACGAAATGTTATACATGGAATTTTCTTTGGCCTTCCAAACGCTTAAAACGTTTTGAACCCTCTGTTTTTTCTCTCTCTCTCTCCTGGGTTCTCTTCATCCGCCTCGGTACACAGGTAGTGACGATGAAGAGCCAAATACGTAGACATCACATAGTTTTGAAGTTGTTTCGGAACAGAAATACATGCTTTTCGCTATACCTGTTTCAATGTAGCTATCTTCAGTATTCAACAAGTGTTTCTTTGATAACTGTAAACGTCATCATTCATCTGTAGTCCTCCGAAACGATACACTCACTCGAGTTACATGTACGCATGCATTTGCTATCGTTGCTGTCTTATGTACACGTTCAAAAACTCTATCAACCGTATTGTTATTTGCACCTGCAAAAATATTTATTTAATGTAACGGTTTATGCTTTACATAGATTGAAATTCTTCTTGTACCGAGTCAATCCAATTTAGGCTCGAGAAAACAAAAACACAAGCAGTCAAAACTTGCATCAATCCGACTGTTGAATTCAAAAATTTTTAAGTTCCAAAAGAAGTTGTAAAGCAATGGGATTTTTTAGATTTACTAATGTCATCAAACCGTGGCGAAAATGGTTTTCTGTTTTCCTGTTGTAAGTAAACATACTCATTAACCAAAAACTGAAATGTTGAGATAATACATGAATTTTTATTTTGTTGGTATCTTTTTCCTTGTACTCACAGGCTCGCGCTGAAGATGAACAAAAAAGCTATGAGATGTTTTTGGAAAGTATTAAAAATAAGCGTTTGAATAAAGATGATTCGCCTATTAATTCAGCTTGAAATGCGCTAGAGATAAATATGAATGACCATAACACGATAATAAATAATACACGCAAAAATACTGTTATCTGTACAACGCTGAATATCGTTCGGCTTTTCTGACTCAGCTGTAGTAAATACAAGACGTACAAGAATAAATCTTTTATTAGTCAAGTAAGTTCATTAAAGCGTGTAATGCCTCTGCGAGATATGACGGATGATGTCGTCTGTCGTTGGAATCTACCCCTCTCTTTCTTCCTCCGAAATAATAAAAGGAAAGAGAAGATGGATTTATTATTTTTCTCGGAAGTCTCGACTCCATTAGTGTCTTGAGCTTCTCGTGATGTCATGCGGAATCGCGCGCCGCACATTTATCGTCGACGAATCAAGACTCCGAGCTATTGGCTACGTCGAAATAAGAAGAAAGAGTTTATCGTACTCCGCGTGGGGTTAAATCCAGTTTCATCGAAAGATTCGCGCGTTGTATTTATGTGGCATCTGCCCACTTGTTAATTAGCCAATTCCTCTGGCATAAAACGGTATTTCCCCTTCCATTAAACATTGGTCATGTCCGAATAAGAAAAAGTAGGAAAACTGGAAGATGAACGAGTTTCAAAGTTCGCTTGAAAAAATTAGAGGCACCGAGAAATATAAAAAAGTATGTAAACCAAATAATTGGGCACTAGAAGCGACGACAATCGAAACCGTTTATTCGATTTATTTTACGAATAGCCGCAAGTATTCCGTAAGGATTTTATAAATTGCGACCGATGATAACAATGCGAAGAGCGAAGGGAAGAGGAAAAAAAGGGTCACGTACATGCCTGGTGTTCGAAGAGCACTTTCTTAACCAAACCGAATATGTAGAGAGTACGAACAGAACGAGAAACCGGTGTTCATCCTTTCTACGGCTTTCTCTCCTCTCTCACACTCTCAACCCGTCGCGAAACACGGCGTCGAGCCGCGGTGACCGTAACGAAGTGAAACGGTCAGTAAAAACGAGCCGGAGACAATTAGGAAAGAGCAGGAAGGGCGAGACAGAAAACCTGTACAACGGACGGTAAAAATAAGGGAATAAAGATAGAGAAGAAGAAAGAAAATAATAAAGGACCAAAAAGTACGAGGAAGGTCGAGCATCGACGTGTACAAACCACGTCCGCGCCTGCTCTCTGATAAAGTCCATTACGAAGTATCCTTCTCTTTCTCCCTTTCTTCTTGGCCTCTTTTCCTTTCTGCTTCTTTTTTTTTTCTCATTTTCCATCTCCTTGGCTGTTCTCGCTTCCTTCTCCTTTCTTTCAACACGCGCCCATGAGCTCTATGGAATTACAATTTGGATTTATTAAATAAAAACGCTTTCAAGATAAAGTTTTCCAGAAAATATTGCCGATCCTTTTCAAATTAAATTGTGACAACAAAATAGATTCTTACGTTAACCATCGATATAACAATTACAAAGAAATATTCTTCGGCTCCATCGTTCACGACAAAAAGTTCATATCGTTAAGGATTACGCCTTTAATGTACTTTCAACCGATAAGTGACACGATCGAGTTTCACTTAAACTATGGATCTCGGGATTGGACAAAATATAATAGAATTCCTCTCGACAGTTCAAACTAAATAAGCGACAGTGACGATTCGCAAAAGATTAAAATCGCGAGACAAGGCGTAACCAGAATTTTCCAAACGCGTGCGTACCCCGAAACAATATCGCTCAGTTAATCACAAAATTCAAAAAATATTACTTGCGAGTAAAATCGATATGAAACCCAACAAAATCAAAATAAGAGCGAAACTATGGCTCACCGCTACGGTTTCTGTAGGACGAGATTCAGAAAAAGACCACGGCAAATCTCTCCATTGATAAATAATTCGGCGGTGTCGGATTCTTGATCGGGAACGTCAACGGGTCAAGAAAAAGTCTCTTGATCAAGTATTTGAATAAAGCAAACTTTCGTTTGAATTAACGAATTTATTTGTCTCAGTGAGGGAAAGGGCATGGTGTTAGCGACCCTTATCTGATGACCTTGGAAAAGTTTGAATTTTTCTCGATGCTCTATGCTGTTTTGACCGACAGTCGCCCCTCTCCGAACCGTATTTATTTATTTATTGATTTATTTATTTAGTTATTTACACTTACGTTCGCTTAGAGTCTAGCGCATGAGTGCATTTTGCTTCCCAGCTACCTGATCGAGCGTCAACTTGTAATTCTCATTCAGACTCATTCCCCATCCCTCTGGCATCGCTTTTTTTGCCCCATTCTTCGCTCAGCACTTCGGCCCGGTCATTCTCATTCTTCAAATCTCTCCGACATCGTCTTCAAACTCCTTCTCTGTTATCCTATCCCATTCTTTTTTTTTTTAATTGTCAACTTTTACTGTGACTTTCATTCGAACTTTACCAGCAGACGTGTCTTCTTACTCACACTCCTCCTATTCCCCATCTCATTCGTCCTTTCTCCCAGCCACTAAATAATTGCGAGCTCCCACAGCCCGGTAGGCAACTTTACTTTTTCGTCTTTCTGTCCCCATGCGGTTGCTATGCTTCCGCGACAAAGGGCTGTTTGAACAACCCTTTGTGTTCTCGTCTAAAACCCTTGATACATCGTAGACCATGTCCTTTTTCACTTCTTCCATCTCTGCCATTCTTTTCCCACTCATATACTTTCCACGTTATCTTTTTCTCATTTTGCACACCTCAAGTTCCTCTCGTAGACCGTAGTCTCTATTATATGATTGCTCAGTTCTCTTGGATCCTGCACAGCTATCGGGGTGCAACAATACTTTCGATTCCTGTGACTGTCAATTAGTGTGCAGATAAATTATTCGGGTTATTTTATACAAAAGTATGCTTCTTGCTCTTCCAAAATTTTATCGAAATTTGAAAAGGCTAAAGAATAATGGAAAATATTAAAAACTTGAGTAGCTATACCGCCTAATAGGTAGAAATTGAGTTCTGCGTAATAATCAAAACGTCAATAAATAACTTACATCGTTGGCAGACTTTCAGTACATCCGTTGACTTGTCGCATCATACTTTTTATTTTTTTTTTATATTTATATTATATATTTCTTTTTTAATTTTTTGACTGTCAAAATTTTCCATGCAAATTACACGTAAGTTATTCGATTTCTTGTTCACTTATCCAATACTCGGCTATATCGGATGCTTCCATGTTGTATGATGATTGATTACTCTTCAAATGTTCTTGAAGCGCTTTCATTGTCGCCCCAGTTGTTTCAAGTTTAAAGATATAAGTGTTAAAAGTCATATTTCTTTGGGAAATTGACAGTTTTTTAGCAGCAGCGTAGTAGCCGTACCCAAAAAGTACGATTGATCAGGAAAGAAAATACGCGAGAACTAGTTGGGGACGTTAGAAAGTTGGCAAACAGGCAAATTGAGTGGCCAGCTGGAACGGAGGCCGCTCGAACCTTGCACCCTGTTCCTAATTATATGCAGGCGGATATTCCATTAAGCAGCGACACCCGCAACGTCGTAGCTTGGCAAAAATCGTATAAATGATTGGACAATTTTTCCAGTAATTGATGAATGGCGTGTGAGAGAATTTTGAACTTTTTTTGTATAAGCGTTTATCTACCTACTGGGTTTAAAAACTGAGCCAAAATTCAGAATTAATTCTTTTAAATAAACTGTCGTAGGAGATGCAGTAATGATTTTGCTTCTCAAAAGTACATTCATATTGGAAAGCTTAATCCTTTCAGCCGTACACACTTCCGCAAGTGCAATCAACTCGAAATAAGATGCTCCGGGCTTTTAGAGTCGTTGATTACAAATCTGAGCTCGAAATTCGGAAATTTCAAATGATGGATCCAATATGACGAACCAATATGTAAAAAATCACATAACATCAATCAAATTTGGTATTCGCAAAGTTTGCGAACTTTAAATTTGTAATTTCAAAATGGTCGACCGAAATGTTTTTCCCGAAACCATTTTTGTTTTGTGCAATTAAACTTCTTTTTACCACACCTGCACGGAAAGTTCACTTTCCCACTCCGCGGAAGTTGAAATTTCCGCGAAGGTGTGATGAAAAAAAGCATACGTTACACGGGAGTGAAAAATGACTATCTCAAACCGCATGCTTGACAATTTTGTCCGCGGTTTCAAACAGTTTACTTCTCCTCCATAGTGGCATAATATACTATTTAATAATTTTTTTTGAGAGTGGTTGCTCTTTTCACTTTTCGACAGGATAATTCAAGGTTTTTTGTAACCAAAGATTCTCAAAGTATAATTGTAAAAAAATATGGAAACATCATCAAATGAACTTGCCCAGATGTTCTTTTCCCGGGTAAAATTTGTCATAATAAAAAGTGTATAAATATTCTAATCCAAAACATAAATCCTTAAACTTGAAAAGACTTCTGTCCGGCCATAAGTCAAGAGAAAACATTTATTCGAGATAATGAGATCCTTGTTGAATCGACAAGAGGTTTCCTTCGGTAAAAGCTTGAAAACATACTCAGTTTTTTCATTATTATCTCTGAATTCTGTCACGTGATTGACATTTTGCAACAATTCATTTTTTAGTAAACGATGTACAGACAATTTTTTTAGTGATCGAATATTTTTCGTCACCCTACATTTCCAACTCATCGTCATACGCGTTGTGAGTAGAACGCCATATTTTCGCTTTTCCATCAATCAATATAAAATATTAAATGGTACACTTATGACAAAATTCAACTATTTTTGTACATCTATTGGTAGAACGTAATGGAACCGAAAATAATCGGTTACGAAATGTAAAGTTGCATTGAAAAATTTGCATTAGACGCTGTCATATCTGCTACCAAGCACGTGAGAGCGAAAAGCACGCACATATACGTAAGAAGGATATGGCAATACCGTAAGACTTGAAGCACTGCGTCAATTTCCCGTGAAACGGGTAGCGACGTTTAGAACTCTAACGCGTGTGATAAAAAGGCACGTTTGATTTCTGGATTGAACACGTAAGCTGCAACGCATACCTCCCCTCGTCTCCCTCAGCTTGTTTTCATTGCTCTGGTCTTTTTTCCTCCAGTCACCATACTCCTGCGCGTTATACAAGGGAGGGGAGGGGGCGAGATCATATCGTGGATCCGGTTGACCAAAGGCCCTCTTTCCCAGGACAAGATGTTCGGATCAGTTTTTTTTTCATACAACGATAAAAATGAGATTTCAGCAGAAAACGAGGACTTACACACGACTCTAAAACGACGGTATGACAAATTTTTGAGAATAAGGATTAACAATCGCTTCCATTGAACTGAGCATAAGTTATTCAAAAAAAATTCCTAGTTTTTCTAAATAACTTCAATTATTGAGATTCCTTCGTAAAAAAAAAAAAAATCTGTGGGCGCATATTTTGATTCAAACGTAAGCATCACTGGGACAATAATAACCGTGGGCATAATCTTAAGAGCTCCCGCGTTCGTGAATTCACTCGTAAGAGATTTAATGGTTAACCGATAATCGCGCAAAGTCGTAAAGTCTCTCGGCATTGAGACGCGCGCGCGCGTACACACACACACACACACATGTGCGTGCGTGCGTTAACATATACGTAGCCATAGGCTAAGGCACATTGGGGGTGGTTCAAATCGCCATCAATTGCCGGTACATTAAGCAAACCGACGACAAGGCTCCTCGCTGCCTCGCCCAATCGTCTTCTTACACACAGCAACTTCTCCTTTTATTTCTCGTTCTCGTTCCGTTATTATTCCTTCCAACGTGTTTCCGCCCTCTACGCCATCCATTACGTTAAAACTCGGCCGTTATTATTGTTATTATTATCGCGAATGAGTCTCAGTTGAGTGAGAGACGAACTAGTGAGGTAGAGAGGGAGAAGTTGGTTCATAAAAGACCCTTGTCCTACGAACAAGCCGTGGCAAACAATACCGGAAGTGGTGCTTTACTGCCCCTTGGGAGTACGGATCACAGAGCACGAACATTGCCGCCAGACACGGTGTCTGGCTTCCGGTTATCTTGCGAACATAACACCACCATCGGGCATACGACATTGTCAGCTGGCACACACGTACACATAGCTAAACAGATATTGTGTATGGAACAAACCACTCCCGTTCAAAGTACACTCGTGAATCACTAATGTCTCCTTCTCACCCGTTTTCTCTTCTTCAGTGCTGAAATTTATTTCAAACATTATATTTTTCTTTTCGCCTTTCATACACTTACCAGACAACGAAAAATACTTTGTCGGCATTTGGCAATGTAGTCATGGGAGACAATTTATTTGACAATTTATATTGACAGTTGAAAGTGCCGAGTTATACTTGATCATTGCCCCAATTGCTCAAACTTGTCATTAGGAAAATCAAATTTTGAATACCGATATGAAGACGCCTTCAGCAAGTTTTGATTGTTCCACTAAAGAATACTACCTTGTACAATAACTTTACGAGTTATAAATACTCCAGTCTCATTTACAACAATACGTTCAGAATTTAGCTGAACAGTGGAATTTTGACAGATTTTCTCGACGCTGACAAAACATTTAATTACTACTAGTTAATCAATTGTGGTCAATCGTTCGCCTGTCAAAATTTGAAATGAAAAATCGTCAGTGATCAATGGCTCATCTTCACGAGCCGGTAATAACTCAATAAATCACTATCGCTGTCATATATTTTCACTGAAACATTATACTACAATTGAGCGATCCTATGTTTGAGTTCTGTGCCATGTTCATAGCTATTGGAACATGTAACACGCATTGAATTCTAGGGGGTTGTATATTCTCTCTTCAGTAAACTCGAACCTCGGTTCTTACTAGTTCCACCAGTGTAGGTTTGCCTGCATCGATTAATATGCACAGAGCATCCCAAGCTGGTTAACTTTGACAGTAAATCGAGACTTTGGTAAAGGGGTCGCGTACCCTTACCTGAAAATTATACTATGCAGGACAACTGCGCTATCTATGTTTTCTCCAGTATTTATAGGACATGTATACAAAGTAACGACTACATTGTAAATTGGTGGTGGTAATGATGAGTTTTCAATTTGAAACTGGTAGAAAATAAATGTTAAGTGAAAAGAAATTAAATTATCTATTGGCCGACTTAAAATGTGGTTTTTTGGTAATCTGTTTCAGTCATAATTGGATTGATTTCTCAATTTAGCTGCGTATTTCTCTTTTCTTCTCAATACAGTCCAGGAGGTCTGGCACAGCTAGAAAAACTCTCGCAGTATGAATTAGATATGACACACAATTTTTACTCTGCTCCTTTTTCTTCTATAGTCTATCTCAAGCTCGATATAACGCAAAACTCTCTCCTTCGTTTTCGATCAATACACGCGCTCACGGTATCCCATCCACCGTATTTCTTTCACCCCTCGAATACTCATCGCATCCTCTCTTGCGAACCCTCTCTCAGTCCTTCGTGCTGTAGTATCGTTAGATTCGCGCGCGCCTGTGTGTGTGGGTGCTCGTGGGACTGTATGTGCGCGCGCGCGCGTGAGCATGTGTGGGCATATATGCATGTAGTGAGGCGTACTGTTATCCGCGAGCAATAAAGGTCAGAGAAAAGTAGAGGGGTTGATAAGGATAAACAAAATGGGAGGAGAGAGACGCGAAAATCGGAAAAAAATAAATTCTCAATTGCGTCGAGTAGTTCACAATTTACAAGACACGAACGAAAATTTATTTATCATTTAGATTTATCAATTGTGATTTTTCGTTCTGTGGTCATCAGTTTTTTGCGCACATGTGGAATATTAGATGTGCTCTTTAACTCCGTAGATCGTGCATTCACTGTTTCGCTTTTAGCGGGGTCTTCCTCGAACAAGGAGCGATATACTCCGGTATAAAAAAAGATCGGAAAACGACACTTTCGCCACCCCTATCATAATTCGCTGATTCAACAAACGAGCTTATGCCTTCTACAGGGATAAAAGGAAAAGGCTGGGAAAACCTAATTTTGCGATAGTCGTAAATCACAAGGTTCTGAACCAGGGAGCACCTGTATATGAGACTTTTTTTATGCCGACTGCTGTTATATATCTACACACCAATACGAAAAGAGCTACCAGGCTCCTACTTTTTTTCTTGGAGCTCTGTGCTTTCTCTCACGAAAACGTTACAACTTCTTCGCGCGCCTTATTTTTTTTTGTTGCCATCGCACGCTTCTTTTCCCCTGAAATCTCACGAAGAGTTCTTCTCTGACTAGATCCGAGTAACTCTCACGTCCACACCCCTCCACAAAAGTCTCACTCCCTTTTATAACGTAGCTCGTGAACTTCGACCCTCACGAAGCCGTGCTTAAGGCTCGTACACCGCTCCGGAGCAAGCATGGCTTATTCTCGTAAGCGCACACCTTTCTTACCCCTCGTTCTCCATAATATATGTATATCCTCACGCACACGACATTTACAAGAGTTTTAGTCGAATATTTTATTGCGAACATAGCACAGGTCTTAACTGATAAGATTTTACCTTTTAAATTCTGTGTATTACGCCCTTCAGCTTGACGGCCATCGATATATAAATATTTGCTACATATTCGAGCTACGTGAGCCTCGTACGAAAGTCGTAAAGACTAAAGTATTAGTTCTCGGTTTTCACGGATTTTCTTATGAGCTAGCAAGCCGCAAAGTTCCTGCTTACCGCCTGGAGGAACTTGTCTTTCCACCCTCTATCTCTTCGACTTTTCCTCTCCTTACCGCCCTTCTTCCCTTTGTTTTTGCTTATCAAGGTTCGTAGCTCAATATACGTTTTACGAGATTAAACTTTGTATTAGCGCTTCTTTTTTACTGTACCACTTTTTTTCTTTCTGTGCTTCCGAAAATTTTCAAAACATTTGTAAAGGTATCGTAATGTTGAAAATGAATGAATTGGAACGATGGTGATTATGTGATCGAGCTTTCCACAAAAACGATCATTGAAATTTTTATTCAGCTCCATTCCTTCAAGAATGTTCATATTTCGTGTTGAAAAAAGTTGAAAAAAAAAAACAATTATTAAAAAAATGCAACTTTAGATATAAAACGACCATTCGTTCTTGTTGAGCGCTTTGCACGCTGCTCCTCTCGCTCAGTGGCGCGCACTGAGTGAGGGTATAGCTTCGTTCCTTCAGTAGACTGGGCGACTGTAGGGTAGACAAATGTCCACCATTCTCGCAAAAGACGTATGTCCAAATGTAAACAAACGATCCTTACGCCTTTCCGACTCCAAGGGACAGAAGTTTCCGAAACATTCGATTCCAATTCACAAAATTATCAAATCTCGAGTTTGGGTGGACGAATCAATGCGAAGAGAAAAATCGTCCCTCGCATTCAGATTTTTACTCAATCTGTTTTGCCGTGAGAACAGTTTGAAAAACATGAAAAGCTCGAAAACCGACATGTTCGCGTATATAAGAGTGCGACAGGGCTCGCGCAAGCTTTCTTATTCAATATTTGGCGTCAAGCCGCTACCGTCCCTCTTGATAATAATAAAACGGTGGAGAAAGTAGATTTTATTGTAAGGCGAATTTCCTATCATCAAAAAATTCATATGGCACAAAGTTAAAAATTGACGATTGAAAATTGAATTGACCGAGTATCAATGATTACATTATTTCGTAGCAAAAAATTATGAAAATTTTTTTCATCTCCATTCTCTCAGCTACATTATTATCGGTCAATGCGAGTTCATAAATGGTTGCTAAATTAACATCGATCGATATATCCCTACGCTATTAATCAATCGTATTTTGATTTTCATAGATTGTTATATTCACTGATCATTTTTTGTAAATACGAGTCTGAGGAACAATCATAAAATCATTACGTACTGCGGCGAATACAGACAAGTGAAGTCAGTTGATGAATGTGATAATGAGAGTGCGAAGGAGCTAAGTATCGTTGGAGAAAAAAAGAAACAACTTCCTCTTCACTTTTCCTTTCCCTCACCTCAGGTTCTCCATATTTTTTTTTCATCGTCCCTTCACCTTCGTATTTATTACACTCGATTCTCGTAATAAAGCATATGTGCGGCGACGTAGCAGCCAGCGAGCGATCTCTGGGTTCGTTCCGTTATAAATTGCACTCGCTTTACATGATCGCACAATTTATGGCTAATTCGTAATCATTAGAGTCACGCGAGCTCGCTACGCTGGGATCGCATGCTGACTTCTCTTTTCGCTCATAGGGGTCTCGGACTTTGCTTCTCTTCCCTTTGCTCGCGAGCTGATACTAGAAGGCATCAGATCGCGCCTCTGCAATACTGATAAAGACGATATATATATACGGCCACCGGCACATACAAGACGGTAGTCCAGCAGACAACAAAATATAGTCACGTAGCAGCTAAAGTCGCGGATGTTAGGCTACGTTGAATATGCAGGGCTTTTCGGTTGAAGCCAGAGTGACGAATGGTGGAATTGAATGTTTGAAATTGTTCCAAAATCACTAAATGTCACGGATGTGCAGAGTACCTATGTGTACCGTGTGGAAATGTTACAGCAGGGTAGAAAAAAATTGTTGAATATTTGGCTTGTTTTCAAAGGTTTCTGCACTCGAATTGTTTATTTTTCATATCAGTACACCTCAACGATTGATGGTCCGATGGAATCTTGTCAATATTGCACAGTTTTTACACTATTCTTTTTGTCTTCTCATTCGAATATACTTTATGACGGAATAGGATTATTTGAATCACTAAATGAGGACCTATCAGGAGCTGTGAGAAAAATGTCCGAAAGATTCTTTCAGTGTCATGACAAGCACCGCAAGTCTCGTGTACATAAGAGAAACGAAAGGCGAGAGCGTTCCGCAAAGACTTTTATCGCCTGGCTGTGCTATTTCCGCTCGATACACGATAGCATGACGTCTCGTATGGGAAGAGAGGGGCTGCGACGACAGGGGAATGAAACCTGCTGCACCCGGAGGCGCTCTGTGCCTGCTTTCTCACTCCACCTCCCCCCGTCTTTATTTCGCTTTGGAGCAGAATGGTCCTGTATTTTGTTTCTCGCAATGTCTTTTTCGTAGACATCACACCACGACAATCGCCATTTTCACCCTGTTTATATACATACAAAAAGAAGATATCGAGCTCTTACAATGATTCTTTTTCACACATAGTGATCTCGAAAGAAAAAAAACAGAGGATTAGAAAAAACACTTTTTTCGTATATTCATTTTTGTAATTGTATTTTTCTCTCGTCCATCTTTTGCCGGTTATAGAGGAATCTCGAACATTATTTTGTCGAAAATTCTGTTTATATTTCATGTATTTTATTTTGAATGAATGATAGATAGAGGAATATGTACGGAAAAAAGAATTTCGAAATTTTTAGGTTTGACAAAGTGGAGAACAATTCAAAGTAAATGTTCGCTACGTCGCAGCTTATGACGATTGATCCGATTTCAGCAAGTACTCTTGAACGATGAATCATGTGCAAAAAATTTAAAAACTACTATCGCACTAGGGTTAGAAGAGAAAAATGATATTCAAAATGGCGAAACTGGACAAAGTCTAGTAGCTAGAAAATCTCAATGGAATTTCTCTAATGTAGACTAACCAGACGCTGTGGCTATGTGCCAAAAGAGTATCAACGTGACTCGAAAAATTCCGAGTTCCCAACAAGAAACGCTCCAATGACGATGAAAGGGGTATGGGGTAAAATTGCAGTGACAGTCTCGGGTGTTTCTAGCGTTGCTTGTGTTGCATGTCAACGCTTCGCCCCAAAGAAGTTCTTGACTTTTTATCCGTCTCTAAGTTCTTCGATCCGTTCACGCGTGTGGGTAAATTTTTTTAGACACTTATAGGTACACTTGTGCATTTTGAGTCTGCAACCGAGGGCACGTGGAGAGCGCGCCGGGTCAAGATTCGATTCGCCGTGTATGCAAGTCGAAAAAACATTTCGAGACCTAGAACAGTAACAACTTTTTCAAGATCAGTACTATAAATCATGATTATAAATTATAAAATTGAGGTTATTTCGCAAATGCCATTGATCAATTTTTTTTTCGGTATTGGACAGTTTTTTTCGATGTCGGTTTCATCAAAATCAAACCGAGTATGCATCATCAGATTTTTTTTATAATCGGGCAACTAACAGAATGAACCGATGTGATTTTCATGATACGTGAAAAATCATATTATTTACAAGGTAAAAGAGGCAAATGCTCATCAATTACCAAGCGCGGTTATCAGTTTTCCTGAATTCCTAATTGTGATAACCCATCGGAACCCAACAAAAATATGGTTGCCTATATTGATCGGGTGTTTTGTCCAGTTTCTCTTGGCCCCCTTGCGAATGCATGCGATATGGCAGCAGGAATTCAGTCGAGTGCGATGAGAGTGATGGGATGGATGCGTTAAAACCCCCGTAAGGCGAGAACAATAAAAATATTAAGTTTTTTCAAGTATTGTAAAAAAAAAGAAATTTTTCTCCAAAACTGCCTTTCTGAAGCTATCCGCAAACATCGATATTACAAATCTTCAAGGTATCGACTGAGGTAAGAGTATCTCGGTAACTGAGAGTGCCACAAAATAGAGGATGCCACTCAATCCTTCTGATCTTCTCTCTGTGTCGCGCGACTTTTCTGGAAATCGGACTAACATATTTTTCTCTCTATCCTTCGTCGTGGTTCCTCGTTCATTTTGCTTACTCCGAAACCCTGGCGTCGTCTTGACACTTGACACGAGCCTGCAGTCTCGTGAAAGTGTGCCCTCGCATTTATCAGCCTGTGTTTACACGCAGAGCCTTTGGGTATCCCGTCAGGGCGTTGCCGCTAGGCGATGAATAAAGGCATCCGGGGAAAGGGATGCCCGTGGATTCGACGGAGGATTTTCCTGCTGGAATACATGCGATACCCCTGTACCGCTGGCCCGTTAGATAAGAGAAATCGAAACTTCCCTTTTCTCTCTTTGCTATCTGCCTTTCCGTATATCTCACCC
This sequence comes from Campoplex capitator, assembly GCA_037576405.1. Lineage (NCBI taxonomy): Eukaryota > Metazoa > Arthropoda > Insecta > Hymenoptera > Ichneumonidae > Campoplex > Campoplex capitator. The sequence continues at coordinate 8,184,303 of JARBWI010000002.1, forward strand.
AGTCTCTTCCTCGGTGACATCGTGAAACTATATAGATAACGTTACGTGCCAGGACTAAAAAAAGAGGAAAAACCTCGGGAAATCGTGTCACCTTCATCTACATATTTTAATCTCTTTATTCACCATAAAAATCGACGGCATACATAATAAATGTTACATATTTCATCACTCGATCGGAAATTCACTTCCTCGTGAATGCAATACAGACGGATATCGATTGCTAATCAAGAGACGCGGTAGCGGCTCGATTAATTATACTATTAAAAAAAAAGAAATTTAATTATCTCCATTTTCAACAGAACTATCTAAACTTTTATTGTGGCAAGAAAAATCAACTGGTGTATCCAAACTTTTGAGCGGGAGTGCATGTGTAAGCAAATAAACAATACCAGTTGTTCGAACAAAATCATTTGATTTCGATGATTCAGTTGATTAATCTATAAGAAATTTTCATGATTAAGTCAAATGAACAAAACTTTTTTCATACTGTTTCGCTTCATCTTAAATGTAGCAAAGTTTTTAAAGGATAAGTCTCGTCCTCATTTTTTATGTCACATACACACACACATATATTTTTTACATGCATCATTTATTCTGCACTCATTCAGATTGTCAATATTATACATTCCACGCAGAAGAGGCATCAACTGGACATAAAAACGAATCAGAACGCAAGCGTTTATTCGTACGCGTAAGTCTTCTCATTTTTAACTTGCCCACACATTACCTCTCGTGGTTTAATCTGACAAAGTACAAGCCCATGAGCTTGTATGATGTCGTTTTTTGTAACTCGTAAATGTTGGCACCCGCACCATAAATATGTGTACGTACGTGTTGAAGCTCCAACTCGGGATTTTCTTCGAGTATACATGTCTGGCAATCTCGAGTCTGAATCATTGGCCCGATACGTATAAACTGTGGACGAACACTTTGCGTGATCATCAAGTAACAACCCACGCACCTATCGTCCATGGTCTTGCATAAATGGATCCTCAAACTGCATGTGTATTATTTATATATAAACATACGTACATACATACCTAGTATATTCTCTTGATACATACAGTGCCTTGGTCGCAGCTGCAAGTGTACAATATTTATTATATATATGTTAGCCGTGAAGATACACAACACGAATGGCACAATCTATTTGGACTTCTGCTACATCAAATATGAAGGGTGTCCAAATAATGACCTCGAAGTTTATTGAATTTGAAAATTTTAACGCTCTTATTATATAATTTGCGAATTTGAATAAACGAAAATCTTCGTGTAGAATTTGACTGCGAAGATTATATTTGTAGAGAGAAAAAAAATGCATGTTACAAAAACGATGAGAAATGTTTCAACTTTGCCATAGTATATGTCCTTCCAATATTACGATTAAAAAAAAAGTCTCCTTAATATTGACTTGTAGGATACCCTGTAGATTTCTCTCTGTGTATGTAAAGATACAGCAATTTATATTTTCGTCCAGTTTATATGCAAATTCGCACCTTTTACATGATCGAACGTAGGTGACCAGTGTACACTCGTGATTTCATAGTCGCGTCACGATTGAATCATTTTTTTTTTAGTCGATAGCATTTTTTAGATTCTTTCTAGTTTTCTAGATTCAAACAAATTCGCAATCCATCGAAAGGTTGATATTTCATTTTCGTATTATTAGTTGTTTTAATTCATTCGTTGTCTATGAGACGGTAGCCCATATCGAAATGGTCACTTTTTGTGTAAAATTTCCTATATATTTTGTATTATATATATAAAAGAAATGAGATATACATTCACTCGTGCCGAGAAATATCAAACGTACTTGTACAACTATAGGTCGACAGCTCGGAACGTGCTCGTGGAATATATCAACAGGATTTGGAGCTCGATTTATGGATAGTATTTCGGTTCTAGCCGAAAAAGGGCTGATGTGCCTGTAGCGCTCTTCGTCTTGCCTCTTTGCTTAAATATTCAAAACACGTACATTTCCCATGGCAATTCCATCTATACGGAACTCTGGAAGTGTAAATCCTTCTCTGACCGTCAAAAGGGCCGAATTTGTACCGTTCTCCGTACTAAGTCTTTGGATATACAACTTTTCTTTCACCAGGATCCAATTCTCCATTTCAATCCCTTATAATTTAATGCAGTCGTGTCACGATTTCTTTTAAAAAAATAAATATAAATGTAAATTTATTTGTAGCCGCTATATCTGCCAGGAATTAGGTAAAATATCTTTCTCATGTTTTTTGCAACTCTTTTCCATATATTTACGAATTATACAAATCCGCTCATGATTTCCGTGTAGTTGAACGTAATCGGCTTGCTTATTTGTAACCAGAGCAAACGCGCTTCGAGGCGTTACAAGGAAGTTAATTTTAGTTTCCATTATATAATACAGATTATTTATGTGAAAACCATCTCGCCATGAATTTGAGGTTCTCGATTCCATGAGTGATAAATAACATTGAGTGATTCTTAAACGTTCATAGGGCGTTCTTATTTTTCACTGCCAATGAAAACAGATAGCGAAATTCAGTTCGATAGCAAAGATCATTATACGAAATGGCAGTGATTAAAAAAAAAAGCTTTTGCGATAGGCACGTAGTCGGGGTATAAGACTGACAGTCCGAAAACCAAGCAAGAGGTGCAGCGTTATGATCTAATTGAATGGAATCTCGTGAAATTTTACCGAATTATTCTACCGTAAAATCTTTTTTTGTATGCGTTTATCGCCACATGCTTGTTATACATCCAATTCTCTTATCTCTGCTTCTTGCTTTGCTGTGAACTTGATTCTGCGGCCGCCCAGCGACGAATATAAGCTTGCTTCACAGCCACGAAACAACTGAAAAAAATTTTAAGGGCTTTCTATCTCCTACATTCTTTTTTTTTCTCTTTTTTTCTCGGTTGGAGGTTCGTATCGTGCGATGTTTCGCTGCGAGTTTCTTTTTTTTTCTCATTACTTCGCTATTTTTCTGCACCTCGTGCCTACCGTAATGATACGATGAAAACCTAGTCTCCCCATCTTTCACTCAGTGATAAAATTTCTCTCCATTTGTTCTCATAGTATTGATGTAATTACTTTTTTTCTTCTCATTTCCAGTTAGTTTATTGTATATTATTTATTATATTTGAATAATAATTTTGTTACAGCTTTTTTTGGTTTTGTCACATGACATTATAGGAGTTGAATCAGCACATTCATCCGACAATGCCGTACATCCCATTCTCTGTATTTATTCCCAGAGACAAACAAATGACTTATTTAACCCTTTAGCTGCCATTGTAGCAAATTTGCTACGTCCACTTTCACCCCGCCTGTAAAAACATGAAGACGTATAGCGGACGAATTAGTTTGTAGTGCTATCAATCCATGCTAGATAGAGCTCCAGGTGTCAGGATAGCTTGAAATTCAAACGTAAACATATGAATTATTTCAATATAGCGATAATGTAGCCGTGAAAATATACGATGCTTGGCATCTGCTGTCCGTTTTCGATCAAAAAAGTAAGAAAATGGACATTCTAGAAATATTTTCTGATGGAATTAGATAAACGAAGCTTCACTAGACACACTAGGCTTTGAAAATTCGTGATTGAATTGGAATAATAGTTCGAACCAAGAGTGTAAAACCGTCCATGCAGGAAATTTTCTACAGTTCGAAAACACTATTTCCCAGGCCCTTATCGATAAAATTATGGTTGAACATTCAGGATCTACCCTTCTTCAGCTATACTTCCAGAGGGAATAATTTTAAGCCGTTCAGAAATGCGTTAAAGGGTTAATAACGAATAATAAAACTGTTTGTCATTACTTTATTCATTTCACCAATAATTTTGTTCTGTATGCTTCACTTTTGTTATAAATGAAGCTAACAGAAAATATAGATTCTTGAAGAATATCAAAATGCTTACACAAAAATGTTTTTGTCACTACAAAAATGTAGTGTCTTGTTTTCATTTGCCCATTAAAAAATATGTAAGTCCGCGAGAGCCAGCAACACTCGTGGGCATACAGTTAGTATATAAATATAAATATATATATGTATATGTATATACGCATATGCATCTTCTATAGATACGGCACGGAGGATGTAGCGACGGGAGCGCAGGCCGTTTGTTTCCCAACAGGCAATTGGTGTCGTTTGACATGCTTGGCACCAATTGGCACTCGTTGACCTCGCAGCGCGCGTTGTCATGACTCCGCGAGTCATCGGCTTACCCAGCTCGTTAAACTTGCCCCATGCCCTCATCGCCTACCCCTCTCTCCTCGCCCCTATAATTGTGTCACATACATATGTACGTCACACAATGAAATGATTCATGTGAGCAATTCACATGGGTCCATTAAAATATATACACATATTCTCAATTGTACTTGTCGAGGGTTATCCAGCAGTGATTGGCCACACGCAACTAAAGAGCAGATATTATAAAATACGGAAGATTCCAACTAATTAACGCCTAGACTGATCAACACTGTCGGCCACTGCTGATCCAGTATCGACATTTATTCCGTTGTGCCGAATCCATTATAAGACAAAAAAAATCTCAGACTTACACATTCTTAAGGGTTTAAACATAGAAGTTACATAAATTCATCTATTTTCCGATGTTTTTTCCTAAGAGTTCAATAAATGAAAAGACTCCAAAATTTTCGATTTTGTGGTCACAATATTTTCGTAAAAATATAATATAACATTGTTTAATCGCGACATTAAGCACAATTTGAGGGCATGGTTCGGTTGGTATCTCCTCGTCGTAGGTGCGAGACAGATAGCTGTAAATTTCGAAAGTCACGTTTCTTCTTTGTAATCGATCAAGCTGTGTCGAAAAATTTCAACTTGGAAAATTTGAAGTTCCTAAACTGATCGATCCATTCCCATATTGGTTTGTTGTGCAAAGATTTCAATAGGGCTTTTTTCCAGTGATCAAATTATGACTCATTCTCAATGACCCCTAAACAAAATGAATTTTCGTTTTTACGTAACTCTTTTTACATGAAAAACAATTACATCTAGACTTAACTCCAAGTATCAAACAGATAGTTTCTATTTTACACACTTTAGTTTTGTGAATGAAACTGCCCGAAGTCCGTAGTATTTTCGTTTTGGTTCAAGACTGAATTTCAAATCGAAAACTGTACTACGTGCAGCGTTGAAGAACAATAGAATCATATCCAATCCGCTGGAGAGTTATCCAACTCGAGAGTAGTCATTTTAGATGAAGTGTCAAAAAGCATTGAAAAAAAAAATGTTCTTTCGATTGAACCGCGAATTGTCGAATTTCTCATCCAAAATCAACGTCGCGAATAATTATTAATCGAATTCAAATGAATATCCTCTATCCAAATAAAATAATTATGCATCGACATATGCGATTTAATTTGATTGTCCACATCACCCGATCTGTGATCTCGGCTGTGATCCTCGGTGTGATCCTCCAGGTTCTGCCTCCACAAATCCATGGCTAAAACTCTGTCGTGCTTGAACGAACAGTGCTGATGACCTTTTTGAAACGAATTTCGATGCACCAATTTGTGTACTTGAGACGCCTAAAAAATTTCATGAAGCATCTGTTTATCTGTTTAACCCTCGTACACATAAACAAAATATAAATAGGTGAAAATTGATTGGGTATAATTGTCGTTCAATGTAAATAAAATGTTAGAAAGTTGAAGCAACATCTCGTTTCCATGTTCTGATGCCACATGCAAGCGTGCACACAATTGGCTATAAGAAAACGGTTCAAAGATTCATTTGACTCGTAGTCGGGAATGGGAAGGCTTTTACTTGGAGCTCTTGCTTCCTCTCTCTTTTTCTTATTTGCTCGTCAGCGGCCTCCGTTTCGCTCAACTTGCACGGGATTCACTAAATTGATTCGGGCCATCGAGTGAAGGCGCTATCGTGACCCTCGTTACGGTCGTCGACGCGAGAAATTCTTCAGTACGTCCTTCACTACCCCACTACATTTTTGTCTCTCTTACTCGAAGCTCAAAGCAGTACGCCGACGAGAACCGATCGATGCGGCACTTTTCTCTCCGATCTCGTCGCGCATCATCTCCCTCTCGTTCTCGTCGTTGTTGTCATCGACCACTTGAAAATTGACTCCTCTTATTAATTTTCATTGTCGCGCGTGTATTCGCTTGAATCACATCTATGGAATAACGAGTTTTGTTCCAGGATGGAATTATCATCAATTATTCACCGACGAAGCGAATATTATTGATAAAAAAGCAAAAATGATCTGCGAAGATCCTCTTAATATTCAATTATTTTCGGAAGTATCGTACAAATTGAAAAATGAGTTTTTCAATAGTTTCCAGATATCGCAACAATTATTATCGTTAACTTTTTATCGGCAATCTTGGATATTTTTCTATAAATTTAGACTGTTCAAGACCACATTCCATCTATTCATTGATTTTCATTCCGATATTCGCAACTTTTGAAGTTGATACTCCATCAATTGTAATGTTGATAGTTTCCTAAAAATTCCTTCGTTTTATTGTGTTGCGAATAAATCTTTAATAATTTTTTGATTAATTAGCTATTAAAGGGAAATGATCATAGTATCGTAATAGGAATATTTTTTTAATGAAACGTAGAAAAAGAGGGATGAACTTCGCGTGCTTCTTCGGCTTACTCGTTCCCAGGAATCGTCGCCTTTGCACGTTCCGTTTCGATTCGGGAGAGGGTGAATCTCTCTACCGTTACTATGGAAACCCGACGAGCTTGGGTACCGAGAGGGGACGAGGAAAGAGAGAGAGAGAGCGAGAGAAAAAGAAAGCTGAGCACCCCCAGCATCGATGATACCGAAAGCTCGAAAGAGATGGAACGAGAGCCTTTTTTGTTCATCTCGATCTCTCTTTGCCGCTCTTCCACACCTTCTCTCTTGTTACTACAGCTACGTAAAAGTTCATACTGGCATGGTCCACAGACTCGCGACCCGGCTTCTTTCGTTTCGACGATCCGGGCTTTCGAGCGGTTTTTATCATCCTCTGCTCGAATAACTCACCATCCATATATCCTTGTTTGACGTTTGATTCCACCAAAGTCCTAGCACACTCCATACGCTCTGCATATATATCCTATGTGTTTAACGAGCGAAATAAATTTTCGTCCCTTTTTTCTTCTTTTCATATCTCTGATATGAAAAAAATTGAACGAGGATTTATTAACAAGGAAAGGTTTTTCCAAACTGTGCAATTTCTGGAAATACCATAGTCCCGAAAAATTAAGCTTTCTTTTAGCTCTTCTTAATTATGTAGAATAAAATAAAACTTTTCACTATTCATTTATCAGCACAAAAAATTTTAATTATCAATACATTCACCAGCTTAGATTATACTATTTTTTCTTCCATCGTTTAAGAGCCCACAAATTTACAAAGTACCGAAAAATATCTGGTACATCATACGCACACGTCTACAAAAAAAGGCGTTTACTATAGAGATTTCTCTAATATGTTGGGTGCCCGTGTTTGTAGCCATGTTGAAGAGTTTGTAGCGCATGAATGCCATGTGTTGAACAAGTTACAAAGTTGAGCTCAAATTTTGTATTTTTGAATACAGTGGCGATAATTTTTTTCCCATGTACCGTTTGGACACTCACAGTGCTTATTTGTAATATCGTCGGAGTCTCTTGATACCAGTCAACCGGTTAAGATACGTTGTTCTACAAAGTCAATAAATAAATTATGTGTCTTTTTAAAAACGTCTGTAACGAACATTTGACGTTATTTCGACTTCCAAAATTGGAAAAAGCAACGAAAAAACGGCATAAAAATTATTACAGTGTAATTTTTATTATTACTGGTAAAATTATCCACTGAACAAGATTAAAGTGCATAAATAAAATAAGTTCGAATCCCTCAATATATACGAGTAAATCTCGTTTAATTCATTTCAGTCAATTGAGGTGATAATTTCCCGATGGAATTAATGAGTTTCCGCCGAAGCTCTTTACTTTTTCGCTATTACGAATGAACATGAATATTATACGTACGAGATCGGAATTCGCGCATTCATACGTTCAAACATATTCATTACAAATACAAATAATTCACTCTACGTTTTCACGTACATGACACTCGAACGATATAGGGGGGGGGGGGGGGGGGGGAAGAGAGAAAGAGATAGACGAGTTCACCGAGCTTCAGATATGGAACTTCGTGGAAGCGTCAAGTTTACATCAAAGGCCGAATATAAATCAATTACCGACGACAAAGTGGCCGGGACGAGGGGATTGATGTGGGAGGCCGATATATGGGCGCTGAAGCGCGAACTCCTCGTGTATATAGATCTGATACGCGTTTGCCGTTGAGCACGTATACACGTTTGATCGAGTCTAATACAAACAAGGCTTCTCTCCTCATCAATATATACGGTTAATCGTACCAAATAGCGCCCCTTTGATTCTTAGAGATCGTTATCTCCCTCATATGTGTTTAATACGTATCGATGAAGCGTGAACACATCTGACTACGTTTATTTGTCTCTGTGCAGTACCAGGAGAATTGTCAGAGGAGTTCCGCATTAGCCTGGCGTGTCACAGCCGAACTCAATTATCGACAGCTTCGCCATGTCGATGGCATATTGACAGCCTTGAAAATCATCCCTCTCACACGTATACACTCCATAAAATCCACCCCAATACTATCCTCAACTCATTCGTCATTCCGGATTTCTTACATTTTTTCAAATCTCTTACTTATTAATTCTCTTACGTGGTGTAAGGAAAGCGGTTAGTACGCTGTATAAGAGCTCGGACTTGGAGACCGTGGATTCTAAGTTCGAGTCCCTGCCAAACACTGATAAAAAATTTGAAAAAAAAAAAATCTATTGCTTCTACCCCAATAACGGGTGGTTCAGAGTCCACCTTCATAAATAAATGCCCGAAAAACATATCCAAGATGCACTATGATGCATGAATACCTAAGCGCCTCTAGTGGCCGTGTTCCAGCGCACTCGCATGACTGGTGGAGAAGTTGGGTACCTGCTGTGTTGGCAAGGTTTTCTGCAGTTTCCTTCTGCTCTTGGCAGTTACGATACTATAGGGATGAGTCGGCTGCAACTGCACGAGGGAGGGGAGTGTACTTGAGAATAAGTGAAGACCTGAAAATTGGAAAGTCCCTGAGGACGGCTGTCGACGTCATGAGCACGAAGAGCACTGCGTCAAATTTCTCAATGTGACTATTCGCGAAACTGATCGATTGGGATTCGAAAAATCGGTACCCTGCGCAAAAAAATGGTGAAAACTTTTTTTGTACTGTACAAACGGTGTGAAAAATTTTAATTTCCAAAAACCACAGTTATCGCTCTCGCACTCATAACGGCAAATCAGTCAGAATGACAATTGACTTCAAAACATTTGTGGAAATTCGTTGCCAATAATTTTGTAATTTGCTTGATTTTCTGTTCGCTTAATATTTTTAACAAAAAATGAATTTAATTGGGAGAATGAAAATAGAAAATTTCTGGGTATACCAACCGACGCAATTCTTGCGATAATAATTTACGATTTCAGTTTGAATTCCTTTTTTTTTTTTGGCTTGGCGAAGGAACATGCACAATAGAATACTGAAATAGTATGCTGTGTATGTATGGTTACAATGCCAGAGTTTTATCGATCTACCCCCAGGGGGTTAAGTGATATCGTGACACACGAGTCGAGCGTTCGCGAGACTCTGACCCAACTGCACATTTCGCATACAGCCATTAAGACAAACGTGCACTTTGCACTCAGTTGCTTCCCCTCGCCTCCTCTGCGTAACAATCAAATGTATACTGAGCCAAGAACACTTAATTTTTATGTGTGACTGTGTATAAATATACACATAGTCATCTTCAAGATAAAATCGTCCGCATTACGTGGAATTGCAACGTTATGTAGCACCACCTCGACATTTTGTCGAATTCAGCATACATGTATTCTTGGAACAGACATTTCCCTCAATAATTCACTCAAAGCGATGTTTTAATCAATTTTTTCTCGTACTCTTTCTGCTTTCGTTTTTCTGGAGTCCATTATCTCCGACATACTGCCAATTGGTGAAGTGGCATAAACATCTGTTGGATTTATACACATTTGTATTTACTGTTGAAACGTGTTGACCTCGATGGAAAAAAGGTTTGACAATTACGCTCAAGACAGACTGTTATTTTATTTTATTTTTTTTAAATAAAAAACCTGTTTCGTTTCTACAATTAAATTGAATCATTCTTCTCTTTAAGAAAATTGAGGTGGCACATTCATTTTTTTACCCAAAAGATATGACCTGTACGATGGAAAGTTAGTAAAAGGTGTCAGTTTCGTGCTTGTATTCCTCTTCCATCAGCTCTACGTTGGTACAACTGTCAGCAATGGATGATGAGTACAAGCACGTAAAACTGACAATCGGTAAAATCGATATCCGTGGGAATAAATTATTAAATTAACCTCAAAAATTTTTCTAATAAGTCAGCAAAACAATGACAATGATCAACAAACTCCATTAATGTTCTGAATTTTTTTTTATATTCTCAACTTCATTTTTTTTTCGAAATATCACTGGAAATGTCTCGATTTTCATAAGAGCACATGTTATTTTTTATTCTAAATTAGTATTGATTTTTATCAGCAACAAGGTTTCTAAACTCTCTGAAAATTTGACTGATTTTTTTTTTACACATAACTACTATAGAAATCAATCGATTTAAAGGAGATGACATCATTTTTGTTGATGCCTCAACTTCCTTAAACAAAGCGAAACTACGTATACTGAAGAATATTTATTGCTGTATTTATTTCTGGTTAATTTATTCTTGCAAGAGTCATTCCATGAATAATTTGATGGAAGCAAGGCAAAAAAATTTTTTTTTAAAGTCTTACACTGAGAAAAAAAAATTTGAAATTTTGGCGAACAAATTAAATTTGTTGATTCAACGATATTTTTGTCGTGGTGAGAAATTAAGTATTTGAATGAACCAAATTTCGTTTGGGTTAACAAATTTCATTTTGTTCGCTACGATTCGTTCAACTAACAAAAAAATTTGTTGAACCAACAGAAAATTTGTCGAACCAACAAAAAATTTGTTGAATTTACGAATTCATTTTTCTCAGTGTACAATAAGTTTTATTGCTGTAAGCAGCCACATTCATTGATAAAAATTTGAAGATATGACAATGAAGCAAAACTTCACATACTAAAATTATGGCTGAATATTTTTGGTTATCGGATGAGAGCATATTCGTTTCTACTGCACAATGTTTTTACATCGGATACTGTGTTATTTTTATTGATCCACATCAGTAGAAATAGAAGTTTGCTCAAATACGAGTATAGTAATAATAAAGTCCGAAAAATGTCATATTCAAAGATATAAGAGTGCGGCAGAGCCCGCGCTGACTTTTTTTTTTCAATACTTGGCATCGAGCCGGTACCGCGGCTCTTGATATTCGAAATCTTTATTATCGAAGTAAGAAAAATCAAGTTTGAATATTTTTTTCCGCAATAAATGATTCCTCGCTTTCAATTGGGAAAGTGTCACTGGTCTAACATTATTACGTAGATTTCATACTTTATTGTTTTTCGATAAATTCGTACTCGATAGACTCCATTGAAATAAATCTTTTATTTTATTTCTATACGGTTTTCATGTCGAAAATTAATTTGCGAATTTACGAGAGCTCGATAAATCGCTCGTGGCTCGATGCACGTCTGCCTGCCTGTCTGTTGTGACAGATGCCAGCAATGTGCGCCGATCACCTAATATATACAGGCTTCGCTTTCGTCTCTATTTTTAGGTTCTAGAATCAACTGCTCATGCACCACATTATATGCACTGTGACGTGGTAGATTTGTTCATGTCACATACTATTTTAATTTGGCACGCTACGGAGGAGGAAGTTCGTTATCATTAATGAATCCCATAAAATGCAAAAAATTCAAATGCGAGCGTATTTGTTATTTTACTAATTTTATTTTCAATTCATTTTATTGTTGTACGAGCGAGCGACAGTTAGCGACTTTCTGCCAAAACATTGTAGAGTCAGGAAATATTCAAATGTTCGAAATTTTTTAAGTCGTCACGCGAGGATCACCACTAACTCTATGCCCTCACGCTAGGTCTCCGGAGTTATCGTGTCATGTCAAAGTCTCAATTTTATCGAGACGAAATATCGAAATTCCCGCTCGACGAAATGTCGAAATAATCGCTCAACGAAATTTCAAAATTCAAAATATATCGTTGAGGTCGGCAAGAGAAGACTCTTCAAGGTTCTCGAAGTAACGATTGCGATTTTCGTAACTAAGCAGGCTAAGTAGGTAAAGACCCTATTCCGCGTACTTGCTCCTGTACGATTATCGAGGAACTCGAGTTTTAGGAAGCAAAGATAATAGAGAACTTCTTGTGAACCGTAACTACCCCGTTCAAAACGCCTCCGAACCATCGAGGCGATTTTCCGTTGTCTTTTACCGGATCTCATCCTGCAAGAACTGTAGCGCTGAGCCGTCGTCACGCTCTGATTTAATTGTTTGTGTAATTTGAAGTGTCGTTTGTCGCAACTTTTCGAAAAGAATTTGAGAAAATTATACAGCGATATTTGTTTCGAGGTATGTTCGTGTTGGTAAGAATTTTCAGTAACGCTTCACAGAAAAAAAAAAGGATTGGTAAATTCAACTCACCATATGCGATCACCGAAAATTCGTTAAAATTGACTAAAATTAGTTTGAATTTAAGGCACGGTGTTTGATTCAATGGAACTGGTTTAGTTATTTTAACTGCATCGTTTTTTTTAACAGGAATTACCTAATATTTGTTTAATATTACTAAATTTCGATTCAAATAATTAAATATTTGTTTGGCAATATACTATACAGGTGGCAACCGATTGACCGACGTATTTTCGATCGCGAATTTCTTCGTTATTTTACTTATTTCGAATTGCTGAGAGGAATTGAAAATCTCATTTTGCCTAATCGAGAGTTCTTAGGATTAGGTAGTTAGTTTATGAAAAATAAATTTGTTTAGAAATTTTGAAAAAATGTCAAAAACTGTTTGTTCTCCTCAAATAATATGTTCTCGATAACGACGATAATTAAAAATTTTCTGGAAGATTTTATAATTTATCTGTTGTTCTTTAATAAAATGAAATATTTCATTCCAGATTCATGAAGATTTGATGTGATAATTATTTTGCTAACTAATCCCGCCCCTCTACCAACTTTTGAAATATTAACTACCGGATAAAATATGTAATTAGTTACGCAATTTAGAATAAAATTTATCCAAGAATTTATATCAACTGGCGCTCTAGAATTGTGAGACAAAAGTACGGAAAGCGAATTTGAACATTTGGGTGGAACAAGCGTGACAGCACGCATATATTAATAGCGCGGAGCTCGGTCTTGCTCAAAACGCGTGTTGAATAAATACGTATGCAACTTCTGATCGAATATTTCGAATTAGAAAACCAGGGTTATTTGTCTGACGTGAAAATTTGTTTGTATGTTACAGGTACGTAAACAAATGAATGCTTTTTTACGAGAAAGGAATCGAAGCAATCTGGTTAACCGGTAAGTTATAACGAATCCTCCGAAAGAAAAGAAATATCGCCGTCGAATGATCGAATTATATGACTCGTACAGTATCAAGATGTTGAACGATATTTTGTTCACGTACTGTGATTTTTCACGCTCTTATCTTTATTCGTGCTATGCATAATAACATTCTTCAAATTACGGTAGAGAGAGAGAGAGAGAGTGAAAACAAAATGAACACGGTGTGAACTGTTTCAAGCAGGCTCCATAAGAATTCGTTCATACTTGATTAATCAAATGTAATTACGAGAACTGCCTTTTTTGTACACTGAGAAAAGAGTTTAGTTGAATTAACCAAGGCTTCGTAGAATACGTCGAAAGAAATATTTCGTTCATTCAAAAAATCGTTCAGCTGCACGAATTATTAATTTTATTTCACTAAACAAAGATACCAATTGAATCAACCGAATGAAATTTGTTGTCGTGGATTTTGTTGGATCAACGTAAGATATTTTTTATTTAATGAAACTGATATTTAGTATCACAGAATATTACATTGGACGTATTTCACGAAGCCATTTGGTTGATTCAACAATTCTCTTTTCTCAGTGTATTTTAAGAGCTCACATACTTACATAACCAAATGTTGTACATATTGGGATTTTTCATGTAGTCGAATCTCACTCCGTTGCATATGCATATTTTAATATTATATTTTAATGAATTTTTTTTTTTTTCATTTATTTATTTTTAATTTAATAAATATTTTAATGAATGCCACGTGCCAATACCTATTGGGAACCAACACGGAGGCGTGGCCTAGCAAATTTGTCAGCTATGAGCGGCCATATTTGCCATACATAGTTATAGAAAACCCAGGCAGCGACTGGGAGAGATCAGTTGAATATTTGGCCACCAGAGGTCAGGGTCCCACTTGTGATTTCCCAATACGAACATGATACTTGATTATAAATTTAAAAAAAAGTTTATTTTTTTAACAAAGTTTAAACAAAGGCAATATTAACAATATATTGTGGAACAAATATTTTATACTACGAGCTACTGTTTGGTTTTCAGTTTGATTTTTTCAAATTTTCCGTTACTATTTAACCGTGCCATTTTGCAATCGGGTTTTTTTTTAACAGTTTTCATTCTGCACTTTTTTTTAGATTACTGTTATTTATGATTTGTTCGAACAATACACATAAAAAAATACGCACTGACACGATCTTGCATACAGGTCTTGCAACGGAGGTCATGGGAATGGTTCGCTAACGTGATAAAAAAGTTTGACACGAAACTATAAGGGTAGCGCTGAGAGTTACAGATATTTATACGGAGCGTATGTGTGAAAATTTTAATTAATCTTTTCATATGTATCACACGTATGAGTGTGATAATGGCAGGGAAAAATGCAAAATAGATATTCCTAGCGTGCATTGCATTGAGAAACAATTCCCTCTTTATGAATATTTCTAAACGAAATTAAATCATAGTCTTCCACTCTGTAGATTCTTTTTTGATCAAACGGCCCTGACAAGTGTTTACGAATTTTGTATATTTCTTATATTTATATATTTCCCGATTGTTCCCAAGATACAACTTATTACTACGTTAAGAACGAGAGAATTGAGACTCTTTTCGATGCTCAAAAAAAGCCAAAAAGAGAAAAGAGACGTTTTTCGTGCCGCTATTTACTGGGGAAGAGAGAGGGTGAGTTCTATCGCTCGCACCATCGCCCCCGTAATCGCGGTTAATTAACGAGCTGGTGGTAACGAGGCTGCCGATTGCTATGCTCCATACTGTGCACTGTCGCCTCGACCCGTCGACTCCGATTATTCCGGGTGTACTTCTCTGTTTCCGGCTCACTGACCCGTTCGTGTGTCATCATGCCACCCGTTGACCCACCATATCGTCTCCTGAGAAAATACTATTTTTTTATTTCAATAAAATTTTGCGTATACTTTCTTCCGTAGACTTCTAAAAAAATTACAGGTGTACGTATATCGGTATAGAAATACTCCTTGAATCCGCGCTTGCTTATGCTCATCCGCTGGCGATAGCAAACGTTTTAAACACTCGATTTTTAACGAGTGAATCGAATCGAGACTAATTTTTGATTTACTAGTGATGTGATGATAATTTTGCAAATAATTTAAATTTGTGTTTTCGGGTCATACAATTCATAAAATTTGCGAGATGCTCACACCGGGATCATAATAATCTTAGCCGTGTTTCAAGGGTGGCTGCTGTACTACAACTACAAAGGAGATGCAACCAAAATACAATTTAGATGAAAAAATATGTATTTCATCGGAGTCATTTCCAAACATATAGAAACCTAATGTATAAAATTAGAAAAAAAATCAAGCTGTGGTCTTCCTCGAATGGTAGTTGATAAAGGACAGATTCAACTGATTGAATGAACGATTTCTTGATATCCAGCTAACCAACTAATATTTTTTCTCGTGATGAAATAAAAAAATATTGACTCCCATCTACAAACGGTTTTCTGGTATGGAAAAAATCCTCAAGCTGCGAGTGTAACTCTCACTTACTTGTCCGTCTCTTTTTTAGTTTATTGCTTACGTTATTGACCATGAATAAATTTTGCTTAGTAATCAGCCATTTAGATTGTTATACGGTTTCTCTGGTCTCCTACTTTCAAATATTAAACACAAACTGGCGTTCAAGTGACACTTTAAGAAAATTTAGATAACGCGTTATGTCATAATGTATGTTTATGTCATTACCTGACAACAAGCCTTATTGCAGAAAAAAATGTATCGAACGTATCATACATTCATGAACGAACTAATTGAATAAAAATAATATCAAATACAAATATCCTATGTTCATATCCATGATATACAATGGATATCTGGATATCATTTGTTTTTTAATAGTGATTGCACGTGAATAGCGATATTTTATATAGTTGACAGTTTTATCTATTATCATCTATAGAGATTTTCGAGCAAACCTCCGGGGGATCACGAAGGGTTCTCCTCATACGATCACGATACGGCAAAAAAGCAATGAAAGCTTGTGGTCTGTGTATAAGTTTGTGTATTTGTATGCGTTGTCCAACTCGACGGAGTTGGAAAGTTTTGCCTTCGGAGACGGCTCGTCGGCTTTATCGATCCCTTCGACCCTCAGGAATATATAGCTAACTCTCCACTCGGCTTACATCTAGAGTCGCGGCTTACATAGAGTATATGTCGAAAAAAAAGAGTCGCTACCAGAGTCTTTATAGCAAGCAGAGTTGGTCGAGTGTTTGTTTAAATTTTCCGAAAATTGTTCCCACGGTATTGAATTAATTACGTTTTCAAAGTAGTTGTGAGTTCACGTATTTTACATTTTTTTTTTCCTCTTTTGATCGTGACTTTTTAGAGCTCTGTAGCTTCACACATGTTGTAGATATCAATATCTCATTTTTTCGAGGCATTAAAAAGAGGTGGCGTTTTTGGCACACATTTTCAACGTTTCACGGTTACTGTCTAATGACATCTGCTATAACTAAAAAATGCACCGAATAAATAGTTTAAATTTCATACAATATCGTAATTATCTCTACTTCAACAAATGTAATCGGAACTAAATATATGTATGTTGTAGAAAGAGATAGGAAAAGGGTAAGTTACACTCAGAAAAATTCTAGTCCGAGTAAATTTTGCGGTGGACTTGTCGCCTGCACGGAAATTGAAATCTCTGTCTCTTCCTCTTTCTTCCTCTCTCCTTCCATCCGTCAGAGCTAAACTTTCGTAATGAAGGCGTCGTCGTTGAAATATTTACTCAGTATATTTGCCGAGAGAGCCAAGCGCTTATAGGAAGGATGAAACCGCGATGGGAAAACCTCACAGAATCTTCTAGATACCGAATAGTCGTCGTTTTGTTGTCTTTTCCCTGAGATTTTCCTGAGAGAGAGAGAGAGAGAGAGAGAGAGAGAGAGAGAGAGAGAGAGAACATAGAAACCTAAAGGGTTTTAGAAGCCGGTCGACCGTATGAAACGTCGCATCAACGTAGTTAAGGAAAGAAAAATGAATGAAAGACGAAAGGTGTACCAGATTACGAATAATACAACCTTGGCATTCAAACTTTTCACGAAAGTCTGCATACATATTCATTGGCTTTAACCGCGTTTCATTAAAGATATTCCACTTTGCTTTAAGTCAACCAATCAAATGTTCTCCAAACTTCAATATAATTCACGTTAAGAATTCTTCTTACTCCTTGTTGTGACCTGGTTTTTTCCCTTCAGTAACCTTGTTTTATTGGGAAGAATTAAACTTCGAACAATGATTCTCAGCATTTTTATTCAATGATGGCCAAGCTATAACCGGCGGGTCCTTCAATGCAAATGTGAAAACGAATTTGTTTTATTGGAACAGTACTTATTGTTAGATAACCGAAAACAAATGAATAATGAATTGAACAATACCAGCTCATGCGCACCAAAAATTACATTAATTATAAAGGTGAATTATGATTACGAGTACCATTTAGTTATTACTCTATATGAAGGGTCAATTTATTTACCCCCCTTTTTCGCGTTTTATCTCATAGATGGCGACGAACTCGAAGCAATACTTCGACGCTGCTTACGAAAAGTAGCACGTTTCATATCTCTGATGCATGAAAACATGCTACTTTTCGTAAGCAGCGTCGACTTGAAGTTCAGTTTAACGATGTGTGTTCGATGCTCGATCTAGCCGGACTCGGTTTACACAGTTTCGCATAAATCGAGCAACATTTCCTCTGAGTTACCGTGTATATTCTCAACTCGTAGCTCATATAAATGAATTACACGTATGTGAATGCATGTGTATGTTTGATCCTCTATGCATTGAGACCCATAATTGTATACATATATATATATAGACTACGTTTGCTAGTATTTATTCGAGGTAGATTGGTGCATGCGCGTGCACCGTCGTAATGGAGGGTTGCGAAACTTGCACTCTCCTCTCCTCGCCTCGTTGCGTGTGACAAGGCTTCCAGAGCTAACTACCCATTACCATATACAGATACTCGTGACAGCCTGCACACCTCGGTAATGCGAGACCGTCAATTAATTATACTTACCAATTGCGGCTATATCGCGAATCGTCATTTCAACTTGCTGAGAGTACGGTAATACTTTACAACACTGCTAGTATGCAAGCTGATTTACTACGCAGAAGCTTCTATAATTAAAGTATACTTATACGATGTTAATTCGAGCTCAATTTATGTCGACAAAGTAATTACAAAAGTTCATTCAATAGTATTATGTACCGTATCTTTCAAATACCCTCCGAATTCAGTTTTGCTATCCGAATATTTATGGATTGAAGCCTATTTATTCGAATATAACAAGATTCAATGGATAGACAACAATTATTTTATTGATGTCAATTCAATTATCGAGAGACTTTCATTTTTTTGATAATGAACGAAAATTCCAAAAACGAATCAATTCTTGGAGTGTGAAGCAATAAATGACTTTGTGCCAGAAATGTGTTCAACATTTTTTTCACAAATTCACAAAAGTCTTGAGGCAGCTAAATCCAAATTTATTATCAAATAAAGTATCATTCATACGAAAAACGAAATCCTGTTCCAACAAAATAGGAATTTATTTAACAAGAAATAGGACGAAAATGGGCCTACGATCGAAATCGTACAATTGGTTATACCGTTTTGAAGATTTGTTTGAAAAATAAGAATAATAATGACAATCATATTTAAAGAAAATAGTTTCTACTTCAGATTCAGACAAAACGTTGACAACGATGATTGATATTTTTTTCCCTGTTTTTGAATGAAAGCATGAAACAAAGTAAAAAATATCAATTCGTTGGACCGTTTCCGAACTTTCTAAAGTCTGGATTTTTTTCAAAAATTGTAACACTCGAAATGCGCAAGAAAAAAATCTGAATGTTAGTGTACATATCCCTTTTATAGAGCTTTATCCGAAAAAAAATCAAAAAAATTAAACACGATCGAAGCCACGGTCGCTCGATCTGGGGTAGAACGCCTCATATACATATGTATACACACGAACATCAACATATTCGTGTGAGAATGTGAGCAAGGTTTAACCCTTTGAGAGGCAGTGGCACCTTTTTTCCTGCAGTTTTTTTATTATTGCCGTTGTATTTTGCTATACCTTTATATTTCTAAGCTGTTTTCAGTAACTTGAAGGTTCAAGCTATAAGATACTCATGGAAAAAAGTGTATATTTGTTTATTTATAATTAGTTATACATCATTCAAACGCAACAAACTTTTTTTTGAATGAATTCAGCTGTGCTTGAACGAAGCGTCAGATTGCTTTGAATTTTTTTTTTACGTATACTTCATGTCTAGTACTGTGATATATATTTTTTTCAAATTTTTCGGCACGCTCGAAAAATTCTGTTCAAACTCGCTATTATGTATCAATGGCAGTTATTAAAACCACTACGGAATAATTACAAACTGCCACAAAAATTATGATACGAAAGAATCCATAATTGCAAAGAACTTCGGAATTCACTGAAAGTTTAATGATAATGAAAAGAAAATCAAATTTCCGTTTGCACGGACTGGATAGATTATTATACAGTAGGTAGCCGATGAAATAACCGAAATGAAACAATCTAAAAAAAAAGAGGAATTGAACGAAGAGAAGTCAACAAATATAAAAGGTTCAAGTAAAATGGCATAGCAGCGTTTCTGCCTCGCATCTGGTATATTTCAATACATATTATTGGAAGTTTGCGTGTGTTCTGTGGTGCGTTCAACGAGCCACGACGATGCTCCGGGCGGATCAGAGAACTTTTGACTGTTTGCGCGAGAGCCAACTTTCACGAGACTATAATTGAAATGAAATCGTTGCGGGATTCAGAACAGGAGAAAAAAAGTCCGTGGTTGTGCACGATGTTGGGGCTTTTGCTGCAGTCGAAACGCTCCTATAGCGGTCGACACATAATAAGAGCAAGGGAGAAAAAAAGTGTGAGGGTATACGCGCAGGCGTCTGGTCACCAAGAGTCGAAAATACGCTGATAACTCGGGACCCGACGTGCAAAAATGTTGATTAAATCAATAGAGCTCTTTCGCATATGTACAACATCCGTTCGAACCGTTATCGCAATTACTTCGGTGAAATCCCTATTCAAGAATTATTACTTTTTGAGTCCACACCCTTTGAAACTATTTTCGTAAATTATACAAGGCATTTCACGCCACTTTTATATTTCAAAGCTCAAACTCTTTTGGGTTTGTGCATATTTTTCATGCGGTTTTCCATACGTGAATCCGCATTTTTCAATTTTTCCCGACTAGTGAATTTTTTCAAATTTCAGGCTCACTGTTCTAGATTCAGACTGCAATAACTCGGAAACGGATTCCTAAAATAAAAAATAATGACCTGCAAGTTGTAGACAGTTTTCCATTTACTTGGAAAAATAAATAGTCTCAATAACATCAACCTCTATAATATTTTTAACTTTTACATTTAAAAAAAATCAGGTATACCGAACACCTTCCAATTTGTTATTTCAAAAACGAGTCGTCGCCACTGGAAGATACAATATTTCTAAAACGTTATACAATGAAAACGTAAAAAGTAACGAAACTGTTCTTTTTCTTTTTTAACTTTAATTGCAGGTTTCCTTTAAAAATGAGTGATATGGTAGGGACGTATGATTTTGAGTGATTTATAATTCACGCACCAACTGCCTCAGCTTTCGGAGTGTCTGAGATTCCAGCTGGAAGTGCTATTGATCGTGAATAATTCTGGTGTTTTTTTTTTATCCTCTAAGTCTCCCTTCAATAGACTCGGCTTAACACGCATTGATAGCGCTTCCTTCATTGAAATAATAATACCATTAATAGCAATGCCAGCTCATGCATGTGTATTACAATATTACGGATGTTTGATACGAGCCAGGGTCGGTTGACCGAGCGCTCGTAAGGGAATATGCTTCTGAAATTATATATATAGATATACACAGACATCAGCGGAAAAGAGAACTAAAATTGAAAATGATCTTCTACATTGAGATTTGTTCCTCAACCCTTTCCACTGTGAAAGCAGTTTGAAAGGAAAGCCTGAATATCGTCATATATTCGAACATATAAGACTGCTACAGAGTTCGCGCTGGTTTTTTTTTTATACTTGGCGTCGTTTTGCTACTGCAGCGCTTGATAAACGTATTTGAAGAGATTGCAATTGTCAAATAAGTCAGAATCCATATCTGATCACACTGAACGAGTATAGCTCTTCAAGGAACAAGCAAAACCACGGGGATATATAGGAAAAGCCTCGGGCAGAGTAATTCCCAAAAAGTCGTTCAGGAAATAAATTGGTATACGAACTGGAAGGTCATATTATTAATTATACAATCTTTCAAAATTATTTTATCATTTATTCCTATTTTAACGTTGCTTACCGCATGAAATATAATAATAATCAGTAATCATACTCAGGATGTTGCGAGTTCCTCGTTTTTCACTCTTTTGCATGATGAACGGTTGCAATATATCGCCGAACATGCTTTTGTTTGCATATTGGAATTTTGTAAATATGTCAGATGTGATCTACTTGAAAAAAAATTCAAGAATTAAGTGTATCTGTACCACAGTGTATTCTAAAAACTGACAGATATATTAATATTCATATATATGCATTCTAATAGGGCACACACAACGTGGCCACCTATATGTATACATATTTTTGTGGCTGACCCGTTTTATCGAACTCTACGCGAATTTTTCATCACCCAGGCAACACAGATCGTAATGGGAAATGAGACTTTCCACCATGCTGAAAGCCCGCGATAGAAACATTGAACGTTGCTGTGTGCGACATGCTGGCTATAGAAACGAACTAGTGAAAAAAGACGAGTAAGCGCAGGGGGTGGGTGGAAGAGGTGAGAGAGATTGGCGGAATCGTGTTCCCGTGGCTGTTTCAGCAAAAGGGGATTTTATAGCGTACCCCTCTAAGAATTAATGAGCGAACGTGTTTTCACAACGCTCCGTTCAACCTCCTACCGATTTTTACCCCTTTTTCTCCCACTCCGTTGCACTCTAACCCTTTGACTATTTCGCTTCATCCGCTCGTTGTCGCACACCACCATCCCCTCTTTTACGAAACTCACAGTAACCAGGAGTGCGGTAAAGGTTTTATTTTACTATTTACCTCGAAATTTATTCGTTCGTTCGTGGAAAAGAGAGTCGGAGTTTGAAGTGGAGGAATGAGGGGTGGTTTCGGAGAGTGGGACTTAAACGGTGAATTGGCTGATGCACACGCCCACACAAAACCCTCCAACGAAGAGATACCGCACGCGACTGAAGTGAGGGGCTTGGAGGGAGTTTTGAAATTGCTCGGGTCATACAACCACCGACCATATTTATATGTATTGATATAGAGATTGCCTGTGGCTTCGTATGCCTGTATATAGCACAAGCGCAATGCACTGGGTTGTGAAAGGGTAGGGGGGGGGGAGGCAGAGCAGAGACTTGACATCCCCAGGGAGAAGACAAAAAAGGGAGTTATGCAGTTGTCACGAACAATTTTGTGTTTTTTTCTTCGGTTCTCTCCTACACGATTGACTCCAACTGTTTTTTACTATCCTGGATACAAATTTGTCGTAGAATTTGTTGTTTTTATTCTCCGCTTCCATTCAACGAGAGACGAAAATGATCACGTTCTCTGCGATAGTTTTGTGTGTTCATGAAATACCAATAATTCAAACAATCAATTGTTTTTCATGCAGTTAATGAAAGTGGGGGTATTTACGGGTAATATATTTGAGGCCCATACATTTTTTGGTATTTTGAATTTAAAAAAAAGTAGTTAGTTTATGATTATCATCTAAATCAAGTTGTTTTTGCAAAAATCAATCCTATATTTCGTCGGCGATACTTTTCGACAGAGTCCGAAATGTCGTCCAGTTTCGCAATTTGTAAATGGGCGTTTGAATGATTGAATCGATTTAAACAAACATTTTTATTCAAAACGAAATTAATCAAATTGCATATAGCCGTATGAATAATCTAAATGATAACTAATATCAAACAAGAACTTTGACTGACTCGTTTAGTAACACATCCATGAATCCGTGAGAATGTAAACATCTTGAAATTTTTTCCACACGATAAATCAATCACGAGCTTCTTCAGGTAGTTTCATTAAACCATAATAACTCAATTAATTTTTAGTAGCTTCTAAAGCTTTTGGTGAACCTAAAAAGGTTCACTACAAGCTTCACAAACGGAGATAGAGAATTGATCTCAATTACAATCAAGTAAGGGCTTTTCCTGACACATGAAGTAACAGATCCACGAATCTGAGAACGTTAAACGTAGCCTCAAAAATTTAGTTGCACAATAAATCAATCACGAGTCGTTTCGGGCAGTTTCATTCAACAAAAACAAATGAATCAATGTAAACGTTCACTGGAAGCTCTACAAACGTGCAATGAGTAAGAAATATATGGAAATGAAGCAACTGGTGACTAGGGAGAGGCACCCGTCTAGTTGATATTTCGTACTATGTATTTTGATTGTCTGCTCACTTCTAAGAGGGGGTGGAAGAGATCCGAGCTCAAGTCAAACCACGAGATATTACTGTGTGTATTTCTATTCACGATTTCTCAACAATTTTTCGCCTAATTCGTTTCAATTTTTTGTCCAAGATCCTTCACATATCAACGTCAACGATTTTGGATTTCCCCAAGCTGGAAAAACAAATGATCTGTTTCCGATTACATGCAAAACAAGAAAGAAAAAAGAATACGTGAACTCCCTTTATAAATATACTTATCTCGAGTCACAGCTTCGACTCTTGATATCCGGTAAATAAATTATTATTTTCGTAGCTGCTTGCTTTATCCCTCGTTGTCGTTTTCCACTTCTTTTTTGCGAGGCGTGTACGAGCTTTCCATATTCCATATCGTTCGTGACACAGAAGAAAAAAAAAAGAGAAAAGCACGCGCAGAGTATAGCGAAGATTACCGGAGACCGAGGGTGGATGGCAGCTAAAGATAGTAGTTAGAGTAGAGAATGTCCGGAGCTCGAACAAAACGTTATTAAATCCCGTGTTGCCATCAAGTGCTTCAATCTAACAAATTAATATGAGAATTCCAAAGCTTCGTACACTTCGAATAAAGTGCGCACAATCTGAAATTTCTCTTAGAGACCACATATTTTATTTCATCTAAACTTCCATTGCAAATAGATGACATGATGTCTCTGCTAACAAACAAAAAAATACAAAAATCTTTGGGAAAAAAAGCCTTCAGTTTTTATATTTATCCAAAAATATCTAAAGAATATTTGGTAATGAAAAAAACAAGTGTTGAATTTCAGCTCAAAAACAATTTATGGAATGTCCTACCAAAAATGGTCGCATAATTAAAATCATTGAAGAATTCATTGAAGGGAGAAAAAATTCTTTGACTGCTCTAAGTTTATTAACTAACACTTGCCAAATACTGCGGGCAGAATTTGAGACATCAATTTTCGCAGGTATTCGTACTTGGAAAATTGTTTTATTATCTGAATCTCACAGCTATTTGACAACTATTGGAATATTGATTTGGAAATTTGTTGGACAAAATGTTAATGATTAAGAAAATACTTATAACGTAATTAAATTATAATCTTGTAGATAGACACTTTGTAATTGGAATAAACGATAATAATAATAGTATACAAACGCTCTTCTCCTATGAAGAAATATCAGGCCACGACCGTATGAAGAAAGCTGAAAGTTTAATATATGTGGCACTGTTTAGTGAGAAAGCTGCTTTGTACTTTGCGCACTAAGAGTGCGGCGGTTCTGGGAGATACCTCCACAAAGTCGAAAGATATGTAGACAATAAAATAGGGCATCTGCCTCTGTGAGGATACACTGCGAGGCACACGCCACTTTGGCTCTTTTTTCAAGAGCATCCGTCAGCATATTGTAGTATAATCTGAAGAATGGGCGATATATGTACGAAAAAAGCGGGGGTCGATCGTATAAAGTTTTCTATCTCTCTTTTTTTTTATCACGCTGCAGGTTCTGCGATCGTTCGTCAAAGTGGCTCAACGATCCTTTGCCACGAGCGATTGCTGCTTGTACGTGTCCTCTCTACCGGTCGATGTCTACCCTATACTTGTACTTTTCAAAGAAAACCCCTCCATACAGCAATATCTATGAGGCTTTTCACGTGAATTTTTATTTCACTTTTTTCTTTCTAAAACCCTTATCTTTTTGGTTTACTGGGGATTTTTGAAATGGGTTCAACCGAAAATATAATTACACCGGGCTATTGGTTTTTCCTGATTTAGTTGATTTTTCGATTTTTATTGTCTTTTCAAAATGAAGTTCTGAACCATTTCCTTTGTTTTTTCATTCCCACTACAGTAACTCGAAAATCACGAGTACTATAGCTGGTATCGTCATTTGTTTCTTTCTCGACTGTTCTTTAATAACTTAATTCTCGTATTACGCAGATTCCGGTTCAAATGCCACGTGAAATATCTGATTGAAGTCGCGACACTGCGAAATACTGGTTGTTCAGGCTTATCACCTTCCTCCACTATACACTCTCCTCCCATCCCATAGCTATGTTTCTGAAAAAAAAAAAACTCAATTCGATTCCAGCAAAAAAAAATGTAGAATATTTTTTTTTGTTGCCACAAAATCAAATGGTTGGCATATTTTTCTGTTAATCTGAACTAAATTTCATTCAATAGCTAAATTTTTTTTCATTTGCACTTTCAAGTATGCAGCATCATGAAACAAATTTACATCAATTTCGCAATTTTCCAGACATCAAGGAACGCAATAGCAGCTCGACGCACAATAATTAAAAAAGCCGGCGTGAGCTCTTATTCGAATATGACACAATTTACTTTATTATTGGACCTAATAAATCTTGATTCGAGGTCCTTTATGGGATCGTAGTTTAACTGAAGCGAACCGTTGTTTATCATTGCCAACATTTTTTTAACCCAAAACTCCAGACTCATCCACAACATCCGTAAAATCCGCGCGATGTATTCGTGGTTGTTATAACATTCTTAATTCGAGTTTCAGCGGTTGAGTTTTTAACGGAGATTCGAGGTTAGCTAGGATAGTTTTGTAAAAAGTGATTTTTAGTTTCGTAAATGTACGGAAACACGAAACACGAAATCTCGTGGAGAAAATTGGTACTGCTTTGAATTGTACGGCAATTGGGTGGTTTTTGCCGGTGAGGAGAAATATACAGAGTATGGTATGCCTTTAGGATCAACGTTCACAAAGTAGTGAAACGGGGGTGAGAGTTAGGGTCATGGTGATGGCGAATTGCGCCTATGTGAGAGACGAGCTCTTTCGTTTATAGGATCGTGCATCGCAGCCATTCCGAAAGCCATATTCGACCACTATGAAAACCCCGAACCTCTTCTTGGCTTCTCTACATATGTGTGTGTGTGTGTGTGTGTACACGAAAACGAAACGTATATTTGAGGTTACGGGGGATCAGGGGTTGAAGCTGGGACCGCGGCGACGGGGCCACGAGTCGTTTATATGGTGATTCAATGGAGGTGCTTGGCAAAATGTCAAGGGACTCGTAAGGGTGGCTCTCTCCTCTGTTTCTATCTCTCTTTCGAATTTTGGCTACCCCTAGAACTCCGTCCATATAATACATGGTACTGGTATAACCTGAAACCCTCAAAACTCCCCGAATCACCCGCGTCTACGTGCCGCTTATTCGTTGGTGAATTTCACTACCAGTTTCCTTTCTCCATTTCTCGTACTACACTGTCCTTTGTGTATATCTCCATATATATATTATATATCCGAGTAATACCATACGAGTATCGCCGTATTACTCGGCTTCTCGTTTCCTAGCCGGTCATATAAACATTTCCCCAAAGCTACGTAGCTTCGTACTTATATTTGTACAAGTGCATCCATATATATAATGACGGGCAAAGTGGATCAACCCTTTCTTTTTGGAAAACCGGTCGTTCAATATGCCTCTTGGCCACGTCGATTGGTACCATTTTTTTTTCGTAAACAATTTCTCATACATTACCTCCCCTTTCATCCCGTCGTATACATAGATTTGCATAAAATAAAAAGAATATGGAACTATTGAACTATGAACCGAATTGCACCGAATTTTTTTTATTTTTGTGCTTGTGCAACCGGGGCTGGATGCTATTTTATGGTGGTTCATATTTTTATTGAATAGATCATAACTGTGTATAATTTGACAAAACAATAGTTTTGACCTCCGTTAGGCAGGTGCACAGTGCAAAACCTGTATTCGAGACACCGCATTGCTTCACAAAAGGGAACTAATCGATCAAGATGATTTTCATACTTGTTGAAGCATTTTTTTGGACATGACCATTTTTCCTGTAATATTATCGATTATTACCCTTTTGCTTAATTTTCTGATAATGTTAAAATCTTTTTTATCGTTGATATTTTTTTTTTCGATGATTTTTTTCTGAAGAGCTGAACTGGAGTTGAAGATAATTGAAAAAAAAAGACAAGAAATTTCGCCGAATAAAGTTCTGAAAAAGTCACCCCACTCATAAATACTGGGTCTGCTTTAATTTCTGCTTTTTAATTATTTTCATATTCCAGTCCATGGTTTCTATTTTTATTTCTCTGATTTTTAACTTTCCGCATGTTGCCTAGCAAAAAAGCATGGATCTGTAGTAATAAAACAAATACGAAACCCTACAAATTTGTTTCCATCGAGACAATTACGAGAGAAAATTATTGGAAAAAAAATAAATAAAAGTTCTTGTAATTCTTCAACGAGAAACCAAACGCTTGTTGCTAGGTATACATATAATGGGTCCGAACCATTTCAATGTTGCCATAGAATTTAATCGTTTTCACTGGAGAATTCTCTATTTGTATTTGTTTTTAAAAGGATTTTTTCAAATATCAGAAACATAATACATGATTCAATGAAACGTTTTTTCTCCAAGAAATAAAGGAAGCGAGTGGGAGGAAATACGAGAGGGCAGGATCGTCAGCAAATATTTCATGTCCTTTCTGATATATACATTGTCATGCGCGTAATAATATATACATATATTTATCTACTGGAAAATTCTGTTTTATTTTTGTTACTTTTTTATAATACCCGCAGGGCTTCCAAAACTCGCTCATAAAGTTTACTTCGACGACGATGACTTTTCTCTTTTTCACAGTTGTAAAGTATGTATAGACATAAATATATAGTATATATAACGTGGTGACTTTATCGAAAATACGAGTTCTGATGCGACGGGAAACGGGGTTTTCTCTTCATTTCAACTCTTTATTCACCCTTCGAAAAGGGCGAAGCTATTTGCCAAGCTCAACGGATAGCAATCCCGTACCACACTTGATTCGTATACGTGTATACACAGAATATACCGGGGCATAAAGGATACT
This sequence comes from Campoplex capitator, assembly GCA_037576405.1. Taxonomy (NCBI): domain Eukaryota; kingdom Metazoa; phylum Arthropoda; class Insecta; order Hymenoptera; family Ichneumonidae; genus Campoplex; species Campoplex capitator. Next base: position 8,213,216 of record JARBWI010000002.1, read on the forward strand.
CGTGGCAAAACGGGATCCTTTAAAAACGAATCGAAATTTTTTTTTCTACTTCCAAATTTTTTTTTTTGTTTTCACATTATCTCTGATTCACAAAACTTTTTTCACCACACCTAAAATGAAATTTGAAATTTCCGCGAAGGTGTGGTGAACGAGAAATAGTATACGCTACACGGGAGTGAAAAAAGACTATCTCAAACAGCGTACTTGTTACGCCATTTTCGCGAAATAAAAATTAGTTTATCATCGTCTGCATCTATGACAAAGATATCAATTGTGCAACTCAATTACTTTTAAATTCTGCGATTTTCATAAAATGTGAACATAAACAATTCACACTGAGAAAAATGAATTCGTAAATTCAACAAATTTTTTGTTGGTTCGACAAATTTTCTGTTGGTTCAACAAATTTTTTTGTTGGTTCAACGAATCGTAGCGAACAAAATGAAATTTGTTAACCCAAACGAAATTTGGTTCATTCAAATACTTAATTTCTCACCACGACAAAAATATCGTTGAACCAACAAAAGTATTGTTGAATCAACAAATTTAATTTGTTCGCCACAATTTCAAATTTTTTTTCTCAGTGTGCATAAAGAATAATGTAAGTTCATTAAAAAATTTTAAAGCTTCTTGATTTCCGGATTTAAAGCTAATGATCGCTAAAACTAAATAAAAAAAGATCATGGGGAAAAAATAATTTTTTGCAAAAAATTGCAAAAGAATGGAGTGCATTTTTTGATTACAAGGGAAAGGAATCAAACAAAATTTGTTGACCTAAAAAAAAAAAAATTTATTAGGCGTCCCACTTCGCCTGGAATTTTCTATGTAGATATACATAAAAATATAAATACACCCAGATCAATAAAAAAAGAACCTGGAGGCAGCATCCGTCTCCGAAGCAGAAAATGCCTTGGGACTCTTTCACACAACGGTTGCATATTGCCGGAAATTTATGACGCCCTCGCGATCCTCCGAGGGTGTGAAGGTGTTTTTTTTTTTTTCTTCTTTTTCTTCGATCTCCCTCAGACACCAACGCATACGCATTGTCAACCTCATTGTCCGCAGTTCTTTTGTTTAACGCGGAATATACATCAGCAGTTTTCGTCGATTATCCCCTCTTCGCAACCCTTCGTCTCTTATTCGATACTTCGAGAAAATTTCCCTGCCAGAGAAGCTTCATTGTTCTGCATCTACTTCGGGGAAAATTTTTGTCATAAAATTCCAGTTATTTTTTTTTCCAATAACAATCTTATTGTAAATAATATTTCGTGCAAGCAGTCACATCCCTGAACATTTGGGAAATTATGACGAATTTTTGTTTTAAGACCAGCATTTAAAATGCTAGAAATCATTTTATTATTTCACAAGCTTGAACTCATATTCGTACTTCATGCACGTATTCAATTAATCTATTTCAGTCTACATTATTTCTTGACCACGAGACAGAGCCACATATCAAATCAATCCTAATTTTCTATGATTTGTTATCTTCTCGCTTCTAGACATGTATATTTCCGCGGTGACGTTGGTAAAGTGGCGAATCATCGTCGAAACGAATTTAATTCTTGTGAATCCAAAAGCCTGTAGTAATTCTTTATTCGCGGCATGTGTTATCGAGTCTCGTGAATAAAACTTTTCGTATTTCAGCTATGAAAATTGCCTTTTTCAACTCCCGTACTTCCAACCATTTGATTTATTACTTGTCCAAATTTTCCAATGCCCCGTTGAGACGAGTGAAAGATTGAGAAAAGTCTCTAAAGAGATTTTCACTTTACGAGATTACATATTAGAAGATCGTGTATGTGCAACGGTTGAAACAATTTGGCGTAAAAACAGAGCTAGTGACGTAATCCTTGAAGAGGTTGAAAACGAGATTGAAAGGCATCTGAGTAAGTGTTGAAGAGGGGGACTGAAGGCAGACTCCCATATACACGCATACGTACACACACACATACATTTAGCACACAAAACGTGGATACTCGGCTCGTGTCTCTTAGCTCTGTGGTGTTACCATGGTAACAGACTGTAAGCTGCTTAAAAACCACCCCCGAACCACCTCGTCACCCTTTGAAGGCCCGTACGACCTAGGGGCATCTCCAACCCTCGGACGCCTATGTATACACGCGTCACGGGGAGTCAACTCTCTCACTCTCCTTCTTTTTTCCCCGTCGAATATTAAACTCCACGCTGCTTTTCTTTTTTCCTTCTCTCTCTCTCTCTCTCTTCCTCTCCCTCTTGTGTTTCTTATTCACACCATGTATACCTAACATTTCTGATGAGCCATGCCTCGCTGGAATCATTTTTTTCACTTCTTTTTAAGCCTTCAAAGCCCTATTTCTAATTCTCTTCCTCTCCTTTCCTAATTTCTTGGTTTCTACGTTTCCTCGTTCCAATCTTTGTTCAACGTCCGCAAACTCGTTATAATCCTCGCACTTTTATCTCTCGTGGAATAAAATCCTGCATACATCGGCTAAAAATCTCTTCGTTACGAGAAGATTTTTTTGAACAGAAAGGGAAAATAAAAAAATTTACAACCGAGAGTTTGAAAACTACGTCTTAATTCTTTTCTCATGTTATTATCAAGAAAAACAGATTTTTCTAAAATCTTTTTTATTTCAACTACGAACATTATCTCTGTGTTTCATGCCACTTCTTATTGCATGAAAATTTCATCAGGTATCATTCCGCCCTCCCTTATACTTACAATCTCCACATTACCAGGATACAAATCATTATTACTGAAATAAAAATTTCGTCATTTTCCAATTTATGTCATGACAAGTCTGAAATTTTTTAGTTTGGAGACGCCGCAGCGTTTCAACGCCAAGTATTATAAAAAGATAGTTTTTGAACAGCAAATACAAGAAGTGTAGCATATCTACACTCGAGATTGGGCTTTTTCTCCTCACTTTGACTATTCACTGCTATTAGTATTGAGTCTTTTTTACTCATACGAAAAACCTTGCTCTTTTGTGATTGAACAGTTAAAAGAAAATGGATTGAAGCCCAAAAGATATGCCTGTTTCCAATGAATGCAGGCTCGGATCTGACAAAGCTTAAATTCGGAATTGTTTATTATTATTATTAAAATCGTCGCGTAAAACGATTCCTTACTTTTTATTTCCATCGCAGATTTATCGGATTGCCTCTAGAAATTTTGAATTAATTGAATATTTAAAATCTTGTCTCAAAGGCACATATTTCCAGGAGCAAAAAAAAACTATTCGGAGAGTCACGTATTTTTCGAGCAAATAACCGTTTTTCGATCATTTATTTATCATGCTCAGAGAGAGGAAAATATTTTTATGCGATTTCTTATTTTTCTTGAGCCCGTGGGGAAGCTAAATTGTTAAGCGTAGACCATACACATATATTTCCAAGTATCGAACTCTACTCGACCTTCTTCTATTCAGTGACCGAGAATCTACGTATCCGGCTCCCGCCCTTACGAGGCTGATACATGACCTGGAAGCAATCGTCTCTGACCCCGGAGGATACCGAGCGTAATACGATGGATCGAATCGAATCGACGACTCGACTAAGCGTCCATCAATATGACGATATAAATAAAGCCATAACTTGACATATCATTCATAGGAACGAAATACAATCAATTTTAATTTCCAGAAAATGCATTGATCGAATAATACAGATTTTGTCATGACGTAGTATGAATATGCTTTTTTTACTGCACAAAATCATATTTTCACTCAATATTCTACAAGATTATTACGATCTCACTGTAACAAAACTTCATTTCGATTTTTCGTTCGAGTCATATTCGTGTCAGGTCTTCTTTTAATAAGATTAATAGTGACGGTTGTTAGGCTAAAAAAATAATTAATAGTGATAGTTGTGTGGTTAGAAATGAATAAATATTCTTAAAATTATAAATAAATGGTCTAATAATTATATAGGGTTAACCAAGATTTGAGTTATTCTCGGATCCTCCATTCCTAAACCCTCGATTAATTGGGATCCTACTGTATTCGCATGATAGAAAAACCATTTGAACATTTATAAAAATCAACTCATAAAAATCATATTCAATATTTAAAGTACTCTCCACTTCTTTCGGAATGCGCGCGGGTTGATGAAAAAAAAATTTATAAGAAGCCTGTATTTCTCAACAATTTAAATTGGGAAGTACCTCCTCCAACCACTTCGCTACGATCACCTTTTAACAGGTGACACAGCACATCAATTTTTCAGGCAAATGAAAAAGTGAAAGAGTCTACTGTGATTGATTTGGCGTGGGATGCCTTACGTAAAAAGATTGTATTCGAATGAGGGTTAAAATTGGAATACATAAAGGGTTTTGAAATTGTTCTCAGCGCTTGGAAGAGTCGAAAAAAATTCTTTTTATAAAAATAATTGAATGTTGAAGAATTTATCGAGCGATGGGGACCGTATTTAAAACGTTCTTTTTTGTTTGTGTTTCAGGTCTTCAGCCAGCAAACACCAAAGCCCAACCGACGACAATCGGCAAATCTCACAGACCTAGTTCGGGTGTATTACCACCGGGTCACACACCCGGTCCCGGACCAGGTGGTCAACAGAATAGTAGAAGTTTTGCCGCTGCACTGCGGAATCTCGCCAAGCAAGCGGGACCGGCTCCTCAAGAAGAGGAGCCTCGTGCGAGTCCAAAAAATCGTGCGCCACCTCCTCTCGTAAGAGGACCATCACCTGCCAAGGTGAGTTCGCACGAAAAATCTTGACCTTGTACCACGACCTTTTTAACCTGGCGATGAACTTTTAAACATCCCGAAAAAAAGACAAAGAATCAAGCTCATAGTCCCGTACAAAAATACCGGTTTTTCACGGATCGCTGCATCTCGAATGTTCTCTTTGCGTCGCCGTAAACGCTGTTTTTCGCAATCACATGTTCTCATGACATTATCCTCGACCTTTGATGCAACATTTTTTTAGAGGCTCATCGATCACCGGGGACCCGTCAAACGAATAAAAGTGCCAGTTTTTTAGACCAGCTGCTTGATAATTTTTACAGCATTCCTTCGATTCACAGCTTCGATTAGAACAATTATTTTTATACTTGTGGATAATATTGTTTCAAGTTTTTCAAATGGCGTGGAATGCTTCATATAGTGAATCCAAATAATGAATTATTGGAAAATATACAAATAATCCATCCTCTTTGATGAAATAAATCTTGTTTGGTTCGAAAAATTTTTTTTTACACTGATAGAAATTTACGAAAATTGGGAAAGCTTCGTTCTTTTTATGCGAAGAAGCAACTTTTGTATATGAAAGTAACCAACTTCAGTAAATATTGCCTAACAGAGGCAGTGAGAAAATATTTGCCAGACGGAAGATGAGAGGTCACTTCGATCTCAAATTTTCTCTCTCTCTCTCTCTCTACTCGTGATTGCACAGTATAAGAGTTCTTTCTTTCCACGCCGCGTTGCGCCCTCAATCTCCTTTAAATGAAAAATGTAGTTCATTCTGGCGTGAAGGAAGGGTAGCTCACTTGTGATAATCGGAAGATCAAAGAGCACTGGAGATGTTCTCGCACGAGTAAACTCTTCACTTCTTCCTTGCTCCTACCTATTCATTTTCCTCTCTTCAATCACGTTTCCGACTCTTCTTTTTTTATTCCCCGTTCATCACGATAGAAAGGTATACGAGAAATTTGGATTCTCAGGAAGAAAAACTTTCGATGTAGCCATTCGCCATAGCAATTATCGTGGCAATTTCGCTAGGTGACTCACTGGACAGTACTCTACTGCCCGCACGGACTCAATTTTTCAATTCGTCTTAGGAATTTGGCGCTAGAAATACGAAAAAATATTATCAATTAATGATAACGACAAATTATTTTAACGGAATATTTAAACAGAAAAAATATGATGGAACAATTAAATCTACACCCACTTATTTATAATATATAAAATGTTGTCTTATTTTCAGGAACGTACGACGCACGAACGTCGTCCCGAAGAAATGTCGTCAATGTATACGACAACGAGGCCAGCGGAAAACAGCAAACACAGTGTGACAGCTGCAGCTTCCGAATTACTAGCTCGTTCTGGCTTTCAACCTTATCGGCCCGAACATCATCCGGCACATGCACCACCCGCTTTCGCTCTCGATCCTGCGGCCTACAGCCCTTATCATCATGGTCTCTATCCACCTCCACATCTACAACACGCTTATAGGTAAGAATTCTTCCAAACATAATTCTCTTCGCCACTAAACATACAACAAGAAGCCTGACCTGTGACCATTTTCGGGATACTTAATAGTGACAAGGTCTTACCAAATCAGAATAGTTTGTGAATAACATTTTTTATCCTCCAAAACGTTTGAGAGACACAATATTTGGTCGGATGATCACTTGGCCATCCAAAACAAATGCATAAATAAACAAAATGAATCGAATTTTTCACTTTTTCAACAAGAAAAACGTTTTCATTTTTCTGTTAGAAATATACAATTTAATGAAAAATGCCGAAAAACACTTACTCTGGCCCAATAGCTAAATATTTGGATACCTAAAACTAATTTTCGTTACAATTTATATTCAGCTATTGGGCCAGAGTTAGTGTTTTTCGGCATTTTTTGAATGTTTTCAACGTTATTAGCCGATTAACACACAGAAAAAATCGTACTTCCACTACGGGTGGTAGCTTAGAATGTTTGGCATATAATAACCGATTTTTAGGAATTTTTTCAGATTTTTAAAAAGAGGCTTTTTTTATTTTTTTAAATTGGCCGTTCAGAAAAATCTGAAAAAATTTCAGGGTGTCTTTTAGACTTCATATAATCATATTAAGAATAATTAACCAAATCGGCGAGGAATACTCATATACATTATAATAAAATCATCAAGAAATTATTTGAAAAAATGGTTTTAAAAATCGTCACACGATTCTATCCATGTGACACGAATTCATTCATGTTCTGGAACACGGTTATATTTTTTCTTTTTTTTTCAATGTCTTAAGAGCGGAGAAATGACTTATTAGAATTATTGACATTGGAAACAAATTTTTGGAAATAGAAGTTGCGACATTGTCATTCTCGAGAATTTTTAGCTCAGAAACACGTACAAATTCTCCTTCATATTTTATGCTATATAATATAATTTATAAAATGATAATATAATATGCTTAATATGAAAGCTAAACAAAGGAATACAGATTCCCTCATGGAATGTGTATAATACTAATAGAACGCCAGCTCGTTAGTTCGATTCATCAACTATGGTATTTTCCACTTACAGAACTACGGAATAAAAATAATTATCGGCATTTACCTCTCTAAGCGTTTTATAGATATTTTGTATTTTCAAAAAATTAATCATCAATGATGAAATAATGCTTACAAGTAAATACATTCAGAACGCGTAACTGAAAAAATACAAGACATTTTTTCCGTGTTTACAGATTAGAGGAACATTTGTACTTGGAGAGATGTGGTATGTTGAGACCTCCTTTATTTCCGGGACTGCCATCGTATCCACTCTACGGATTACGGTACAGCCCCGACATGCTGCCACCGGCTTCCCTCGGACTTATGTCGCCGGTTATGCATGAACGGTGAGTTATGTTCTCTCAACAAATTTTTATTGTTTCAATTCGTTTTCATTATTCCGATTTGTTATGAGATGCAAGTACTTTTCATTTATGCATTCGTTGACTAACAGTAATATGAGTGAAATATCGTGAATGAAAATTAGATTGTATGGAAGAAAAGAATTCATGAAAAAAAAACACAGGTCTATCATATTAGTCCTTACCTTTTCTAAGATGCTCTTTTCTCAAGGCATATGCCTATGAGATTTTCATCAACTGTTTTCTCGATAACTAGACGGTACTCCAATAATAATTCCGGTGATAGATGTACGGTATCTTTCTGTAACACTTTCAAATTTCGACCTTCAAAGTTGGAGTTTTCGATTATCATTAGATACACGGGTATTTTTCTTTAAGGTATTCCTTTCACGAACCCCAACAACACTCTCCAAATAATTAATTTTTATTTACAATTTAAAAAAGTGCATACGGCTAGAGTGGAAAAATTTCAAGCCATATTACCGTACATTCATTAAAGAATTTCTACTTTAAGAAGCGTCAAATTTATATGAGAGCTTGCAAAGATTCCAAGTATTACCACATTTTTATTCAACAATTTATAGACTGAATATATCTAAATGTCTGATACAAACTGTCTAACGCCTGGAAAAAATTGCCAGGAATCCGTAACGACGATAAAAAAGAGGGGTAACCGTATGTTCAAAGGAAATATTAACGATAGAAGTAAGAAAAATGTCACAAGCAAAACACTTTTCGTAAACGCGACATCCCAGAGGTTAGGTTTGGCAACACCGCAAATTGGTAAATTAGTAAAAAAAAATTCCGAATTTTTGGTTGCTGTAAAGTGTGATAATGGAATTATAATGCATTTTGCGCCCACAAAATATGGCCCTCTATGGAAGGAAGTCCTAAAAAAAATCACATCGCGTTGTTTTAGTATTATTATACTTTTTTCATCGACCATTTTGAATTAACAAAAAAATTATAAAACGTTGTTTCCACGTTATTTATCTTTCGGTACAACAACCGTACCGAAAGGGATAACCAATTGCTGATCAAAGGTGAAGATTTTTCTGATTACTTGAATCTCATTTTTGTTCATTTACAACTATTTTAAAATAATATAATTATACAATATAATTGTACCTATGTTTTCGTCTCGTTCTTATTTAAAGACTGAAGCTCGAGGAGGAACACAGGCTGCGACAAGCTCGCGAACAAGCTGCATTGAGGGAAGAGGAGGAGAGGAGAAGAGTTGCAAGAAATTCAGCATCCACGGGTCCTGCTGCCGCACCTGCTCCCACTTCAGCCGATACTGCAGGTGAGCGAGTCGCTCCACCCCCCACTGCCTTCCATTGAACGAAAAAAGCAAATAATAAAACGTGTCATGCTCAAACGCGAGGTTTACCGGAACGATTAATCGCATTAAGCTTTTCCAATACATTGTTCAGCACTTTTAAAATTTGAAACTTTGAAATTAAACATTTTTTTCTTTGTTTGATTAAATTTTTCCATGCTTTCTTTTGACTCTGTTACAAAGGACAAATTCAGTTTAAAAATTTGAAGTCGATAAATGAATAATTATTTATCATCGCATCATCACTTTGTTATCAAATCTCAAAAATAACCATTTTTCATCGATTTAAACTGGAATTCACTATAGTTTTGTGCAATTTCAGGTATGTGTTTTTTTTTTTTTTACTACCAGTGTCTCATCGATGTCAAATTACCTTGAAAATAAACGTTGTTTTATCATTATTTTTTGAAATTCACATTAATATGCTAGTCATCGAACATGTATTGTATTTTTTTAACCTCTGCAACATGAAAATCATCTTCATTCTCGAGTATGAAAAAAAAAAATGCAAATGAGTGAGAAGAGAGAATAAAACATTCGAATAACATAATAGTCTCAATTTGAATGACGTGCTAGAAAAAAAAAAATGTTTGCACAATTTCTATCAATCAATGAGCAACGTTGGGTAGATGAATGACTATAATTTATCGAATGATTCTAGAATAAGTAAATACAGTATTTTTGTTCATCTCAATTGGTGCACTTACTTCTACCAAAAACATCGCTCCCAGAAACATTTCTATTAAAATTCAATTCTACCGGCAAAAAAATCCCGTACCAACTCTACCAGAAATAATAGCACCTCATAATAACGTAGTAAACGTAAAAACTCTACCTGAAACGGAAGACATCTTTGCAAGACCATAAAAAAAGCTTATCGGTGAAATTACTCCAGGCCCATCTCTACCAAAGAAATGTCAACCAACGAAAAAACACTACAGCCCTAAAAACTACCATTATTTTTTGCTACCAATTCTTATGTCTATACTACCTATAGCTATGACTTTAGTAGTGTTAGTTTTAAATGTAGTTTCTTTGTTGGTTGATATTTTTTTGATAGAGATCGCCCTGCAGGGCGATAGCTTTTTTTGGTAGACTTATAGACGTGCCAAAAAGAAAATTAATATAAGATAACTCGAGTACCACATAACAACTGTACCAGTAGAACATTCTACTAGAACATTTCTATTTGTAAATGCATAAATGGCGACGACTATACCATAAAAATTGATGATTTATAAAATTTCTACCACACAATATCTCTATCGGATAACATTTATACCGATTAAAATTTCTACCATATTATATCACTACCTCACAAACCTATCATACTAACAAAAGTGAGGTGTTGACGTAATATGGTAGAAATTTTATGTAGAAATTTTCATATTATTCGCTGGGTGCACGTACATATACTACTATAAAAATAAGTGTGTATTGTGTATACGTTAAGCATGAAAAAATGCTGTGCCTTATTTTAGGTGGCGCTGACAGTATGCATGAATACGTAACACACTGATAATTGAATGGTGTTAGTATTTTCGTGCACCTAGCGAATAGTAGAAATATTATACGTGGTAAAAATTTTATGAATCATTTATTTTCATGGTATAATCGTCCCCGTTTATATAGTTATCTATAGAAATTTCCTGGTAGTTGTTATGTGGTAGTCGTGTTATTCAATATTTATTTTATTTTTCAGGTAAAGTTTCTACGTTCGGTAGAGTTGTTACGAGATTTTTTTTCGGGTAAAATTGAATTGTGGGAAAGACATTTCTAGTACAGTTGAATTTTGTTGAAGATGTTTCTGGTAGAGTTTCAAGTATGCCCCCCCCCCCTCTCTCTCTCTCAAATTTACAATTGAAAAAAAAACAAATACCTGCATTATCGAGTAGAGAAGTCACTACCAAATCGTTATAAATTTTCGGGAATACGATTCGCATCTCTGGTAAACCTCGTTCAATCACCGTAAAAAAGTCATAGACACTACGCTGGCAAAACTCAATGTTTTGAAAGTTGCAAACGTACTGAAATACAAAATAGCAAAAAAAATCTAGTGAAAAAACCATAGAAACTGAAAGTTTTTAACCATTGAGTAAACGAAATGACAAGAAACCTCTGAAATATGATTGCCCCGGAACTATGGAATTTGTGCGATTTATTCCTCCTCGTCTGCACCATCATGTAAATTTTTATCGGAGTAAAAAAGTTTTTTAAAAGAATAAATAACGAGGAGTACAATGGAAGAATCTGTGACTTGATCACAAGATTCGACGGCTCCGCTGATTGGCTAGTTACAATTGCTTATTATTTGTTTTGTTTACCATCGGAACCGATATGCCAAGCGATCGTTTTCTCCTGCGACTAAAATAAAACCGTCTAACGAAAATATAACCAGAAAACCAGAAAAAACGAAAAATAAAGTATTGAACTTGGAAATTCAACGATTTTTTTTTTTCTTTACATCGCGTATAGCGTTCATTCGGTAAAACGGTCCCGCTATTTTCCTAGGTGGCGCAAGTGGACCACCGATCACCAAGAAAATCTTGAAATAAACCCGAGTGCGGAAAGAGAAAAAGAACGAAAGAGAAAAAATACGAATTGAGTCCATGGGGGAAAAAATTGAAAAAAAAAAAAGGAACGAGAGAAAAAAACAACAAACATACTACGCTTTTAATCTTAATATAGAGATAATGAAAGTTATAGTCATAGTTAATCGTTTCTTATGAAGTTAGGTTTAATATTTTTTAGATAAGCGCATACGAGGATCGAGCTAGCAGCACGTCGTGTTCGCTCTTCATCTCTTCCGTTGAAGTTCTTATGAAGTTACGAGATTTTTTGGGTATCAGATTATACATTTATATATTCGCCCGTTCGATAATAAATTTTTAATTTCTTAGAAAAAGGCGGGAAGATGGAATACGAAGCGACAATAATCATTCGTCTAGAATCGATCCTCGTAATCGATCGATGTTTTAGCTAAAGGAAAAACAGAAAATTAATCCAACGAATGTGGCCCTTTTTTAACTGGAAGGGAAACTGTAACGTTTATCCCAACGATTCTATGGAGAAAAAAAAAATATATATATCGCTCATCATGCCCGGCTTAAGCGAGGAGAAAATCAATTTTTGAACGAATTAAGACCGCATGAGATTGAAATTAAATCGAAACGAAGAGAATAATATAAAAGACACGACCAAGAGCCTCAACTCGATCTGCTAGCTTCATATTTCCGAATCAAAGTTACATCGAGACAAAAGTGCCATTTTTTTCAATCAACGCAAATCAATTTCTTTTTCTCTCTATCTAATTTTCGTCATCAACGGTCCATACGCATTTTTTGTTGATTCGATAAAAACGGAAAAAAAGTGTCATCACCCAATCGAATGTACCTCCAAGCACATTAATTAGATAACATTTTTACTATTAATTGCGTCTTCGTCGGTGCAACTTGAACATAAGAGTGCATGACACCTAAGAGTGGTCCGGTTTTTATTTCTTTTATTTTTTTCAATTGTTGTCATCGATTAAACAGAGAAAATTTATATTCAATCAAAATATTAATTATTTTCGTAAAATTCACTTGTAATTAATATGATATTTATAGTGTTCTTCTTCCTCGTTAGTAACTATGTAAGCAGTGAAAATATCATACCGCCAACGGGAAGCTAGTCCCGTTGGACTAGCATTTTCAGTGATCAATTTTATTTACTCGAATCGTTTGTCTCATTAATTGACGAAATCGTTTTGTTTATCGGGATGATCTAGAAAAAAAATAAAATGAATATAATTGCCACTATAGGTTTTTGCACTCTTGCGTTAGTTCCCGCAACTGTTTTAGAAATTCGCATTGATCGATCAACGTCGACGAAGAAAAAATTAAATAAAAAAGAAAAAGAAAATTAACTTTTTTGTCCCATAAGTAGCAAAAATACCTCTGTCCCTTAACACACTGACTGAATCTACCATTGTACATAACTTTGTCACACATGTTCATTCGTCAAAATTATACCATTTTTATATAATTTATTATGTAAACATGTATATTTGGACTTTGATTGAAAATAAACATTGCAAAAAAAAAACGAAAAAAAAAAAAATACGATCCAAAATTCTGATCGACTTGGTATTCTTCACCCTCGAATCGTTTTCTGAAACAGTTTTGGGGAAGATTCGGCAATTTACCGATCACGTTCGTTCGTTATATCGATGTATCATTAATTCCATCGTTCCATCAACTTTGTTATCACAAGAAAATGAAATAGTCAGATTATGAGATTGCGATCGCTCCGGTATTTCGTCCGTTATTGTTTTCTATGTTTAACTCAGTTTTTATTTTTTCTGGTTTCATTTTATTATTTCCAATCACTATAAGTTAATATGCAGACCAGATCGATTTGCATTTATTAAAGAAATCATCCCCAATACTCTGTAATTAATCGTACGTATAGTGTTATTTAAGAATCTAGAAGGTAAGTCATGCCCGTTGAATAAAAATTTCAAACTATTGAATATACGAGTCTGTCCTGTATGTCGAATTCGCCCCTGAATAGCTGCCAAAAAATTAAATAGGCATAAAACTGTAGGCGAACGTCCTGTTTCTTGAAATTTACTGTTAATTGAAGATGTTACATTCGCATTTATTAAATTTTTCAAAATCTAATTTAAATTCTATCTAATTCTAATTCATCTAATTTTTCAAAATATACATGTGATTTGCTGCATAAATATCTTGCTGCATCAAGAATAAGTGACAGAATTTTTTTAGAACTTCGATTGATTCAGTTACTAAATTTTTTGTTGAAACAGTTTCGTAAATGTTTACATACAAAATTCTTAAAGCTTGTTCGTTACAATCAAGAAGTATTTATAAGCAAGCCGTTCTCCTCCCAATAAAGAACGGAACAAAACATCAGAATTGCGGCATCCCTCAAGGGAATAATATTCACATATATGGGCACAAATAGTTTGTAATACCATGCACAATGTACGTATATGGAGTTATGGAAAAAAAGTAATTGAAAAAGAAAAACTAGTCTATACTCGACGTATAAATATTTCCATGATGGATATCGTATTTCTGGCAGACAATCATCCGCATGAATATTATCCCTAATAATTAAGAAGAGCGTTTATTAGTAGTGGAGCATTACCAAGCACTATGTTCGAAATTTGTTTCAGCTAGGAAGCCGACCATAGCGACTCAATTGCACAACGAGAGGGAACGAGGAGACAGAGATCGTACAAACTCGGGAGTTACCAGTGTGAGCAACAACAACAATAATAACGTGATTGAGAACACTATGAAGAGTTCACATAATCAGTCGCGAAAGGACGATCAAAATTCCGTGCTATCAGCCTCACCCTCCGATCAGCAACAACAGCAACAACAACAAGGCACGTTGTATCATTCGCGATTAACACCATTTACGAGTCCAGTCGGTGGATTGGGTTCGTCGCACGGGTCAATATGTTCTGTCAGTTCGTCACCAATGCCACCTCCACCGCCATCAATCGTCAATAATTTACCACCGAGTTTGAATCTCGGATCTACGGGTGTCTTAAACAGCGCTCCCATTGGCCCACCACCAATACCCTCTATAACCCCCTTAAATCCCGGAGTCATGCCTGTACAAACATCTCCGAGTCCACAATCGCTCGGTCTACCTCTTGGACCAATGATCCCTAATCTTCATCTTCCTTCGGTACAATCAAGTACCGGCCTTTCTAGTCAACATGTCGCAGGAATGTTGGGCAACCCAATACTTTCCCCGACGACAACCAGCAGTACAGTATATCAACCTCATCAACCCGCCTTGATTCATCAGCCGATTCAGCCTTCTCACCTTACAAATAACGGTTGTACAACGACGACCAATTCATTGCTCAGCAGTGCAACCATGACGACTCACGCCACCCACACTCTGACAGCATCGGGCGCAGCCCCGTCACTCGCAAACTCGGTGAATCACACAGCAAACATCCACAAATCACCGTCGATTTCGCATCCGCTTCAAATGATACCACGAAGCAAGGAAACGACGACAACATCGAGCTGCGGTAATCTTCAACAAATGACAACTTCCAGTATCATGAGTGTAACAGCAATGACAACGACTACGGCTTCAACCACAGCTCCCTCGGTGCCACATCATCCGGCTTTCGTAAGACCCTTTGAGGATTCCTTTCGTTCAACCGCAAAGCCACAACCCTGGCCAATAGTCAATAACCATAATCAAAATGCTGTTAATCAAATAAATAATCAGGAGACAATGATTAAAACCAGTGTTAACAATAATCATCCGATATCCGGGCAACCATTGCAAGAAAATGATTCTATTGATAGCTCCAAAATCACGACAAATCATCAACAAACGAACAACATGAGCTCATACTCGTCGACGGGCTTTCATCATTCACACATTCCGGTCTCTCACGTCTCGAGCCTCTACAAACCATCGCAATTTTCTTGTTCGTCAACACCACTTCCGGTACAATCTTGTACGAAGCTCACTATTCCAATTATCGGTACAACCGGCAATTGTTCAAATCTAACTACCAATAGCATTGGACCTATCAATGGTAGCAACAATAACAACAACAATAACAATAACAAGACACTTAGTTCCCACTCAATATGTGATTTACAACAATCGTCGGCCGTCGCGAGAAACGACCTGATAACGCCATCTAATGAGCATACTATCACGACGACCACGAACACCACTACCACCACCACCACCACCACTGCCCCGATTACTATGACCACGACAACCACAACGACTTCGGATACAACAACAACATCAACATCAACATCGAGCGTCAATTATTGCACCACCAATAACCTCACCGTCTCCTCACCCAGGCCCGTAAACTCGAATTACAAAAGTATAATGGACGTAGTTCGAGAAAACAACAAAATCAGCGTTAACAATGAAAAAGCCAGAATCGATATGCTCGCTCGTCGACAATCTCCGTTAACCTTCGTCAATCGCGATGACGCAAACCTTGGTAAAACATCACCACTGCCACAAATAAACCAAGAAACGAGCATCACTGCTTCGTCTAAAACCGAAATCAATACGAGCAACGAGACAGAAGACAAAATAAAAATCGAATCAAGATCACAGAATGAACAAAATAGCACAGTGTCCACGTTACCGTATGAGACGTTATTCAAGTTTGGCCGCAATGATGCAATGTCTAAAAGCCTTGAAACATCCCAAATCATTCATAATATCAAGTCCGAAGAGATATTACGTACTTGTCAAAACGTCTCCAACGTTCTCCTGCAAATACCTAAGTATCAAGAGCAATTGTTGAATTTCTCGAGTCTGAACGATACCAACAAAAGCTCCTTTTGTTACACCGATAAGTGCAATAATCTCACTGAGATCACCGTCAAATGTGAACCGGCTCTCTTAAACGTACCAGATTTTGGAAAAAATTTAGTCAATCATGATTTGACCAAAACAGATGATTTATCGCCATTCGCGGTGCCGGAAAAACCAAAAATCTTGACCTCCAGCCTCGATCTTGCTGAGAAAAGACGTAAGAGGAAGAGAGAGCGAAATTCCGGTATGGCTTATAGTTCCGATTCCGACGGCGAAGAAGACTCCAAAGACGTTGATATTTGGATAACCAAAGGTCCACCCGCTAAGCCTCGATACTCGGAACAAAAACTCTCTTTCCTCGCCATGTTTGGACTTACCACTCTCACCACGAGGAACGGTAAGACAAACTTTGAACACTATTGTATTTCTCTATTGTGGAGTCAAGTTGCCTCTTATAAGATAAAAAATGTCTAATTTTTCAAAATACATTTTAAACCCTGCGGTTGAGGTTGACGCCAAGTATTCGAAAACAAAACCGACATGAGCTTTATCACACTCTTATGTACACAAATTTGACGTTTTGCTGATTAAAAAATTTATAAATATAGTTTTAGTGTCCTGTGGTCATTGAAGAAAAGAGATTCAAGCATTTCTCACTGTGCTACGGTGAACTATTTTTGACAGTGTGCATCAACTTTTGTCGGTATCTTGAATTTCTTTTTTCCACACAAACTTGCGAAAAAGTTCTCATGAAAAATGTTTCAGTTATTTGACAAAACTAACAATTCGTTTTAGCAGCTTTGCATTTGAACAAAAATCTGTAAGAATTCGACCATCTTTAAAGTTTTAAACTCAAACAAAATGTACTTTGATACCAAACGGAATTTTTTTTTCCTTATGTCAAATGAGTTTAGTAATTTTTTAAACACATGATTTTTTCGACATATCCGCTTTTGCATTTTTTGTTTTCAAATACTATCTGCTAAAGCACAATTTGTATACAAACATATGTACATATTTGAGGATTTTGAAAAAAAAAAATTTTTTAACGCCGCCTCCATGTCAACGCAAAATAACGGAATGAAAAAATGAAAATTCAAAATAATTCATTAGTATTCTCAGCAATTAATGTTATTATAGACTTCATTTGTGAAACTTTCCTTTATTGAGAAAATTTATTTATAATTGTATTATGACATACCAACGTCTGTAGTATTTTCAAGATGATCGATTTTTTTTATTACTCCGTAATAATATTATTAGGAGGAGGTTCCTTATTTTGTAAATTCATCCTCAACTTTCTTCTTTATACTTGGTTTATTAGTTTTATTATACTTGATTTATTTCATGGGCACCATGGAATAAGTATTTTTTAAAGATTCATAATAAATTCTACATCGTAACAAAAAAGTCGTGTCATAATGAGCACTTCCAACCCATACACTTGAATTAATTTAAAAGATTAAAGCATGTTTTCATTCGAAATGGAAAAATTAAAATGCCACAAATCAAGACTCTGATTCACCTCGACATTTTTATTGTCACTGCTTCATTTTCATGAATATACAGCTTATTGTATTTTTATATTTTTGAAAGATCACGTGATTATATTGTGTTATAAATTCATGTGTGACACGAATACAAAAAAAAATACATGAATATTTCATCCTATGAAACTTTTTCAATTTTATTAAATGATTACAGAGATCGAATTGTACAAAGTGGAGAAAAGATACAAATTGAATCCGGACCCACCGGATTCTCCAGTCGATTCCGAGGAGACGGTTGAGTCGGTTTTGCCGATACCTCGTGAGCATCCCGATGTTTTGTTGCAAACCTCGGATTTTACACCGAAAGTTGGTTTTTTGAAAACCATTGGTCTCAATATAATGCCACCGAAAAAACGAGACGGTATTGCTATGAAAGCTCCACAGAATTTAAACTACTTCGATTTTTCCTAATGGTATGCCGATGGATAAATATGTTTTTCTTACCTCATTTCCAGAGGCCGAAGAGTGTTGGCAATACGTGCTGAAAGATCGTAAAAAGAGAAAAAGTACGAACACGGTGACGGCTTATTGCGAAAAAATAGCTAAAGTTTATTCGACAAATCCACCAACTTCGCCGAGACCTCCGCAAAAAATGCGACTTTTAGACAGAGTCAGAGTCAAACAAACGTCCGAACGTCCACCTCCGTTGCCACCACTTGTTCCTACTTTTATGACAAGTTATTATTCCGCTCTACCGATGCTCGGAGAAAACGGGTTTAGACAACAGTGTAAACTTCTTGATATACGAGAAAATGGAGAAAGCCCCAGTGAAGAAAAGAGCGAAAAACCTCGGTGGGATGGTATAGAGGATATTATGCTCGCATACTTCGAATATTCCAAAGGTATGAATTTCTGTTTAAAACTATCCAAGATAATTATAATTAACCATTTTAACGTTCATCTAATTTGAATGACACTAACTCATCTGAACATTAACTAAGAACTCGATTTAAGATAGCATCTTGATTTACAGCTTGGAAAAGATGAATTTTTAGAATAAGTCAATTATAGCTTGAATATTTCAACATGTTTTCAATGATATTCTTTTCAATTCGCGATTGCCTACATTTACAATAAGACAGGAATTATGCATTTTACCGCGTTCAGCTAAATTTGAATATTTTTTATAGGTGAATGTTTGCGAGAACAGCAAAAAATCTCTTGACCAAATTTCGCACATATAGATTCTTCAAACATTAGCCTCAGTTTTAGACTATCATTTAATTCGATTGCTTGTACTTTCATATAAATTTTGACATGTTAAAAAAAACTGTAGTGTCATATCCATTCAACCAATAGAACAATAAACGAGTTAACATTTTTTTACTCCCGACTGCTCGCAGGGCAAAAAGTGTGAAATAAAAACATGTTTTAAAAAACATTAAAAAACTTCCGACTGATCAAATCATCTTGACTTCAAAATGTCATATTTAAAAAAACTTGGTGTGAGATGTTGGGAAACGTCTCCCAACATCCCCTCAATTCCATATCAGCTGCCATAATTATGGTTCGATTGTTCATTGATAAATATTTTCAGATCAGAAAAACGCAATCCTGAGAGAGTTTTTTTATGACTATTTTCTTGTTTTTTTTTTTTTATTCAAGTTTTTTTGAATATGACATTTTGAAGTCAAGAGATCTTTCGTTTTTTTAAAATAATTTTTATCAAGCTATACGATTTGATCAGTCGGGAAGTTTTTTTAAATGTTTTTTATTAAATCAAGTAGATATTATTAAATTACTTAATTTTTTTTAACAACGTTCCCACGAAAATTTCTTGGAGGATATAAAGATATCAATTTTTTTTTTAAATCATATCGAGCCGACTCTTTCAACATTTTGTTTTCCTTATCTGAAAAAATTCACAAA
Organism: Campoplex capitator; assembly: GCA_037576405.1. Taxonomy (NCBI): domain Eukaryota; kingdom Metazoa; phylum Arthropoda; class Insecta; order Hymenoptera; family Ichneumonidae; genus Campoplex; species Campoplex capitator. Next base: position 8,232,883 of record JARBWI010000002.1, read on the forward strand.
TAAATAATTGAGCAATAGTCAAGGCAACTGATGTGGAATTTAGGGAATATTAGAAGACGTGTCGATATCTTGAGATCGTTCTGTTTAATTATGAACTATGCTTTCATTTTTCGTTTTATTTGACTTTCGTGTTCTATTTTTTTCTTTTCCAACCATGCTTTTGAGCTTTAAACAATCGAGTATTAATTTCCTTATTGTTGCTATTGAAATTTTGTATTCAAAACCGTACAAGTAACCCTGGGCTAAATTTGCTTCAAATTGTTTCAGAAAAATCAACGGAGAAAAAAATTCTAACTAGCCAAATGTCAAAATTGGCTGCACGGTCAAACTGTCTGCGTTCAGAAGCGATGAACTTGGAGAGAACGAGATACGAGCTCGCCTCGACGAGAACGGCGCTCGACGCTGAAAAACGTATGCTAAGCGAAAAAATCGAGAGAATAAACGCTCTCGTTAGAAATCTAAGATAACGATGCGTGACGCACAACACGGAAACTCATACGTCTGTGATATTATCCACGGGTTAAGGGTCGTTGGCACCGGCTGAACAAGTGGCAAAACGATTGTACTTAGCGAATTTAGCATGAGTAAACGTTTACCGATGAAAAAAAAAGAATGAAAGAACACCAGTGCTGGGAGGCGAAACAACGGTGAATTGACGAGAAAAAAAAAGCAAAACGTACAACGCGGTATCACGATATCCGATGTTTCATAATTTCATTATCCCAAACGAAAAGTATATTTAAAACGGTCTAGCTCCCAATAGCCTTAAAGCTATATATCTATTCACATTGGCGTGATCAATTCACTGCGAAACAAAAAAAAACGAATTGATAAATATTATTGATAGTTTTCGTTTCGATACAGCTTAACAAGGAGTCAAGAAATACGTGCATCGAGAGTCACGCGACTGACGAAAAGTATTGAATTGTAATTAAATTGAAACAGAGCATAAAATCATATCATTAAGACGAGTTAACTGTGCGAAACGTGTGTATAGAGCGAAATTGTATAAAAGATTGGGAAAGTAGAAAAGGAAGATAAAAAATAGTAAGCCCCGGAATTTAAAAATGGATTTCTCGATAAACTACGAATGATTTATACGAAATTAATATTTTAGTTTCGACTGACGGCTCTTACACCCAAAGTATATTAGACACATTCAAATACCCGCGCGCGCTCAAACAGACACACACACACACATACACGCGCGCATACGAAAATGCATTATATGCTATTTGTAACAAAAAAATGTTATTCCCTGAAATAGGTGAGGCATCGTGTAACTTATTCTCAGTAATGTGGAACTTACTGTGCAAATTAATCGAAATGACTCGTCTACATGATTCCTAATGTCAAAATGAAATGAAAACTACAACAATAGACGATAAATAATACGTGAAAAAAAAAAAGATGTACGTTGATGGATCGAATATGAGATACTAATTAATACAATTATTCGTCTTTACACGCGGTTTCGTATGATTAAATTTGATTTACGAACCATGTGAACGATAATTGAAAATATCTCAAGCAGTTTGTATTTCGAATATACTTTTGTACCTCAGATAAAAATAGGTCGTAAAAATATCGCGCGCATCCAGTTGAGCTCGAAAAACACCTGTGAAAGGTTGGTTTCCTTACGGGATCGCGAGCACGGAGAATCTGAAGTCGGGAATAATCCCGATAACGAAGGGAAAAAACAAAGAAAACACGTGTATTCTATGAATTAAATGTACTACATCGATCGAAATAATAATTGCCGGCCAGTGATTGATCGAAGTGTCAAAATAACGGTGAGAATGAGGTACTCAGATGAATGAAATGAATTAACGAGAAACAAAACAAAAACAAAATGAAACTTTGCATGAGGGGACATTCCACGTGAAAAATAAGGAATAAAATGTTATTCGACTGTCGCAGAACATTCCACATTTTACATCGTGTCGAATAAAATCGTATGGTGAATCCTTGTTTCATCAGCATCAAAGTACCGACCAAAAGAAACTATTAGAAAACAAACTACAAGTTTTTTTTGGCACGTAGAGGCATTTCGTGGTTGTACTTTTTTTTTTTTTAATTGTCTCGTTCGTTTGATCTCGTTGTTTTGTTCATAAACTATTTCAAATTCATTGGTCAAAATGTTAATCTTATTTTAAATCTCGTGATAAAATCGAAAGAAATCTTTACCGTTTTTTGTTCATTGAGTGCCTAACATTATCCTACATTTGTAAATATCATTATTTTTATGTATCGTATAATTATGAGGGAACCGCAAATGTCTGCAGGTCTCAGGCTGGCCAGCACGAGAGTCTACGAGTAAAGTGTGAAGAAAAAATCTAAAATTCTTTTTTTTCTCATTTCCTATCTATTTCAATCCCAATCTTCACAACATTATACCTTTTAAAGTTGTATCGAAATCATCATACTTGCAAATTCAAAACAAGAGCGTTGTATCTCCGTCATCATTCCAATATGTAGTAGGCATTTGTCAAACTTTTTTTGGGTTTGGTAACAAACTTGTTAATGGGTTTTTCGGACTTACAGAAATATGCCTTCAAGTTTTCGTAAAAACCCTAGTGTCGTTTTAGCAATTAAAAATTGTTAAAAATTGGAAAATCGATTTTTTTCGAAATATCTCTTTTGGAATACACTTTATCGAAAAATGCAGCTCATTAAAGTTGTGCATCTCGATCTTCTCTACAACAAAGGTTGCATGCAAAAATATCCTGAAATTTTTATTTAAAGAATTTTGCATTTTTTATGCGTAAGGAGTGATTCAATCAACATATTATTTTTAAACTCGTATAATATTATCTTGAACACATCCTTCCCAAGAGATCCCAGCAAGATTTATTGACCTACACTATTGTAGTTAAGCAATAATCTCCGGTCTACGAAAATCTGGAGCTTCCAAATTCCTAACACCGAGAAAGGTAAGGTCCACAGAGTAGAAAAAAATGCAGCGGCTTCGTTTCATCATGGACATTCTCGATAAGAAAAATTATCTGCAATACTGGCCCAAACGGCTTCATTGTGGCGATGAACCTTTTTATTTTCTTATTTATCGGGTCATTAGTATATTCTAAATAATCTAAGATTGCCGTTGCCACACATAAATCTGGTTTAATCTTAAAAAATGGCAAATTTAATTCCGGTTGAAAAGCTCCGGACTTAGAAGTTTTTATTTGTTCTGTTATTTTTATGCGAATTCCCGACCCCGATTTGTTTTTTATGATAATTAATGATAATGATTGCAGTCTTTGAGCAGTTGCTAATGCTGATAAAGTTGCTAATTTTGTAGCCGCCTCTTTCTTTTTTAGATCTTGAAGTGGGCCCAGTTGTTCTATGTATTTAGTACCGGAGTAATATCCTACGTCGAAGCGCATTCAGGTTTAGTCGGCCTTTGATTAAAAACTCCTCTTAAAAATCGTGAAATCAACCCATCTTCATTGGTGTCATATACCGATATCAGAGAGATGGCTGAACGATGAATATGAAATCGAAAAACTTACGAATACTTCTTATTCAACGCATTCACAAATAATTTCAATGAGCTCTTGTGGACTTGGTGATGCCGGACGCCGCGTGAGCTCCACCTCTCAACTTCCGTGTGAAAAGATGAGTATATTAATGCCTCGACGTTTCGCTAATATGCTTCGACAATTTGTGTCAGGATATCGACTTGCATTTGTATTTTGTCTAATTTTTCGTCCTTCCTACGTTATGAGTCTCGAGATCGAGATTTGGGACGAGGAAATCGACAAACATTCGAAATTTTTCCTATCTTCACTAAATTTCTCTTTCTGTAATAAACGGGATGAAATTTTTTTTCAACATCAATTCATTTATCCTGAACGCCAATAACCATTGCATTGATGATTTTCAACAAACGGACATGTTTCGAAACCACTATCATTGCGATGGATCTATTTTCAAGTTTCTACTTATCGAATTAAGCAATTGAATCTATACCAATGAGAAAACCTTTCATCACGCGACCAACGTTTCAGGAAGATCTGCTCGAATCTCAAAAGAATAACAGATCTTTGAAATATTAATACCATTTTTTTAAATGTATTCCGCGTATACCAGTAAAATTCGAATAACATTGACCATCTACTTTTTGAGATAAAAAAATTGTAAGTTACCTTCGAATTGCACAGAGTCTTATGGCTATTACTATTGTTGCATCCTACCCAAAATGAAGATTTCCATAAATCAATAACTGGAACACCGAAAAGGAAGAAATCAGCAGATTAACCTATATTAGCTAAAAGTTCAATCTTTAAGTTCCTCAATTGCTTCTGAGCTTCGTAATTCAATAAAATGACATGCCGATTTTACCCCCACCACCGCGACAACAGGGCTGTAAATGTTACTTGTCCCGAGACTCTACCGAGTCTCTTGATAAGCAAGTAATCGAAAACAAAACTATAAAAACCTAGAGACGAAACTGCAATCCATTAGGAGAAGGTATTCAGGCGCTCCAGCTCGGAATCAGTACATCTTGAGTAATAAGTAGCAAAAAGGAAACAGATTCATTAGAGCCAAGTAGTCATACGTGCCAGTACAAAAATTAACGGATATTAGCGTAACAACGAATAAAGCGTAAAGAACAGTCCTAATCAGAAGTATGTAAAGGGGGAGGCAAGCGAGTTAGTAAGAGCACGCATTGATTTTCTTCTCGCTCTACTTCCTTAGTCACCCGCATATTACTAATCGACACATACGCATCTTACCCCCCACCCCCTGCGGTTCCCATCCCACCATCACCTATGGGGGCATGGACAATCCGTTCGGAGGACAGAGTCATCCTAGACCCCGCAGGATCAAAAGGGAGGAAGTCACCAAGAGGCTGGAAAAAGGGATGAGAGGAAACGCAACAACTACACGCAACAAAAGGATGCGTCGTATTTTTGGCGGGAAATACGCAAGCATCATGCCAAGCAAATGAGTATAGACAATGTTTTCCCACCACTCACCATTTAGCGACGCGGACACTAGTAAAGTAGGGATGAAGCTGTCAAGAAGGGGGTAACTTTCACCAAAAGCAGCGGGACCACCCAATATTGCACCCGATTTTTGACGAATTAGCGAACAATCGAAAGAATTCTTGACGGATCAGCGAAAATCCGAGAAGAGAATCCTCGCTACCTACGCACGAAAGGAGGGAATTTTGGGGAGCAGAGACAACATCCGAGAGGGGTACCTTCCATAAAACCCCCTACACTGGAAGGAGTTCTTGGTAGTTCTTCGGTAGTTCCCCAGCAGTCTTCTATTTCAAGTTATCCAGCCAGCTGGAGGCTCTGTCCAGCAATTTATTTCCCGTACACCGTTTTCATGAACCATCAATTCTCATTTGATGATTTTTTCTTTTTTTTTTATGAAACATCAATGATGAACCAAAAAAAAATAGTGAGTCAGCTTTGTCCAATGGTTTATCGAAAAATTGTACCGCTTTCTAAAGAATGAATAATCGTCGGTATGCCATTAATTCAAAAACAAGAAAATAGTCCTTATGTATTTTATCTTAACATCTCTGAAAACAGCTGACTGAGTAACAATATGATCTTGTTTCATAAATAACTGTCACGAAACAATTTGATTTCGCTACTGAAATTTTCATGTCCCATCTGATATAGTTCAACTGTTACTTTTTTCATACCTATGATATGGGTGCCGCCTATCGGAGATTTGTCAACTGATTTCAATTCAAAATATCGTAGAGCATTCCAAACCATATCAGGTTACTTATATTTAAGGTAGTTTATTTTTAAATACTGCATTCCAAATATATACTTCGACTTGTTCTTCACGCATATTTGGAAAAGAAAGTCTTGGAAATAGTTTTTACGAAATCAATAATCTTCAACATTTTTTCCGAAATAGGAACAAAAGTATTCATCGCTGATATCCCGCTTTGAAAACAAAGTTTTCAAGCTATCAGCAGATTCGTTTAAATGACGACAGATGTCGTTGAGAGTGTTTCGATCGATACGAAAAACGGCGAGCGTCGCGCCGAACGTTTCATGGTTGTAAACTCGGAAGTGCGTGATTCATGCTTTTTTTGCAAAAGATTATTCAATACTGCACGAAAAAAAATATAGACAAAAAACCGCGGTGATCTTAAATGTAGAAAAAGTTGATCGATTCCGTGTTATAAAGGACTGTTTTTTTCCGTGAAATAAGGTTTATATATCGAGGTGTGACGGCATGGAGGAAGAAGAGAATTCGGAGCGAGTATTTTTCAGATTTTCAATGTATTATAAATGAGCCTTCGTTCTTCATGAAATCGTTATTATTTTTTTTTTTATCATTCACGAAATAATTATCATTCGTCGACAGCAATAAATTCCAGTCTTATAGCGAAGAACTATTTTGGTGGATTATTTTAGATTTCTAGGTCAAGGAATTACGGTGTGAATGAGGAGCAGGAGGGGGGTGAAGTCTATAAATTTGAGAATTTATAACAAAATCATAGCACACGGCTCATGCAGCTGAAGTCTTCGAAAAATACATTTACTGATAATTCGATCTTTTTTCTTTTTCATTTTCGTCTTCCTTCTTTTCCCGTTAAGCCTGCCGGTGAGATTGTTTTCTGTATTTGCATGTAATAATTTTTCACGTTATATTCAAAATTGCTATATTAATAAATATGAGATAAACGGACGAGCCGACGATCATTATGGATTTTAGAATCTCCAATATCTATACAAAACCCTAAAAATCAACCGTAATGGTATAACGGCAGGGATTTGGAAATTATTACAAACAAAATGGGAATTCATGAGCAACCTTTCATACTTTAGATGATTCTCCAGAATTTCGACGGAACTATTAAACATTGCATTTTTATATTAATTACGAGACACGAGTATGAATTGATATGAGGGACCTCTGGAAATTAAGTGAGCATCGATTGTAGCTAGTGACCTGTTGTTTAATCTTTCAATCTTTACGGAGTGCACATAGTTGCCGGTTGTTGTAAATGCAAAACGACATTCAGAAAATGAAGGAAGAACTAGAAGGAAAATGATCACTTGCAAGGTCAATTATTGTGTGAATAAAAGGAACAATGGAGTTGATTCTCTAATGGAAGCGGATGGGAGATATTGCGTCCGTTAAGAATCTTGAGAAAAAGATTACTATCGTTTAAAAAAAGATCAGCTAAACTTGTAGGTAAAATCTTTAGTTTGAAAATGTTAGACGAGAACGATAATCTTCTGAAAGCTCGATCAATTTTATAATGTTTGAAAAAAAAAAATCATTTCACCAAAATGAATTTGTTCTTTATATATATTGGGGCACGCCAATTCGGCCACTGCTTGACCTTTGCATTTTTTATTTTACTGATTTTTTTTCTTTTCTCAAGCGCACTGAAAGAAAGTCACCTGATTTTTTTGAAATTTTTATCTCAAAAAATTTGACCAGCAGAAATTTTTGAAAAATTTCCAATCTTTTTTTTCATCAATTTATAACTCCTCGAAAAATAGAGCTAATCAAATGCATCTGGAGTCAACATTTTCGTTTATGAACATTTTTTTCATTAGAAAATATTTTAAAAATTATGAAATCAATTATTCGACCTGTTTTTTTCAATTTTGAGCAAAAAATCGTTTTTTCTACATTTATTCCTCTTTCGATTTTCTTCAATTTTTTTTTCATGGAAAGTAGTTATTTTTATGACGAATTTTATGCCTGGTGCGATCGCGGGGAAATTATTTTTTCCATGTGTTTTTATGATTTTATTGATTTTTTTGTTTCCATTTTCAGTATAAAATCGTTTTTTCTAGAGTGATTGTAATCTTCGATTTTCTTTGAATTTTTTCATGAAACGTAGTTATGGTTTCGACGAATTTAAAGCCTAATGCTATCGTGGGCGAATCATTATTTCTATGTGTTTTTATGATTTTATTGATTTTTTTGCTCAATTATCAGTACGACACGACACTCCCGTGTAGCGTATACTATTTTTTACCACACCTTCGCGGTAATTGCAACTTTCGCGGAGCGGAAAAGTGAACTTTCCGTGCAGGTGTGGTGAAAAATTGATTTTTTTTCGTAAAAATACAAGATTAGAGAAGAACAATGCCGCTTCATACGAGTATTTAAGCTTCATGGAGATCACATAAAAATATCGGCAAAATGGCTCAAGAATCGACTTCACAAGATATTCAAAAATTTACTACAGCCATCGAATTTTGTTGTATTGACTTCAAATTTGAAGGATCGTCGTTTTTATAATCTACTCTCTGGGAAAAATCGGAAGTCAAATCGCTAACCCAAGGGCGCCGGCTGCGGTCGAAAAGTAATCGATCTGCCCATATATGTATACAGATACAGTTGGATAGATATCAAAATTTTTCGTTGTGCATCGAGCCTATAGTTACGTTAAAACTATTTCAACTCGTCTCCTATTCATTGGATGAAAGATCTAAGAAAAATCGAAATGAGGTCATCTTAGCAGTGCTTGTAATTATGAAAATTATTCATAATGTTAGAATTCAAAAATTTCACGCTTCTTCAATTATCCCTGAATATATTCATGATTTTTTCTGAAGTGGAAGATTAGAGAAAAAAAATGCCGCTTCATACGAGTCTTCAAGCTTCGTAGAGTTCGCATGAAAAAATCGTGAAAATAGCTAAAAAATCGACTTTATAAGAATTTCAAAAATTTCTACAGCCATCAAATTTTGCTGAATTGACTTCAAATTTGGGGGATCGTCTATTTTTATGACCTACTTTCTGAGAAAAAAAAACGGCAGCCAAATCGCTGACCCAAGCGCGCAGGCTGCGGTCGAAAAGTAATCGATCTGCCCAATAATAGGGTTCTTTGTATCCCGAAAAACTCCACAATTCCTGTAGGATAAATCTGGAGTGAAATTCTGTAATTATACCTGTTCCTGCTAAAACGGCTGAACATAGTTTGATGAAATTTTGTATGATGGTGTCTTAGGTGTTGAAATAACACACAGGATAGTTTTGATTTCGAAAAAATGCACGGTCCTGTGGCATAACTATACTTCTTCCAACAGGATCTCACAATACTCTTGAAGTATTATACTCGCTGAAATGGGTGAAGAAATTTTGATGAAATTTTGTATGAAGGTGTCTTAGGTATCAAAAGAGACGCGGTAGCGGTTCAATGTCAAGAATTAAAAGAAAAATTTTTATTGAAATAACACACAGGATACTTTTTATCCCGAAAACATGCGCAAGCAATAAGTTGACAAAGTTTTATCGCAATGAGATGAGCGATATGGCAGCGCATAATTAAAATACGAACAAACAAACATTGATTTTTATATATTAGATATAAACACTGAAACTGTATAAGGGGAAAATAAATTCCAAGTCATGAACTATTTTAGATCAAGTACGATCTAATTGTAAGGAATTGTGTATGGAAAATGACAGAACGCTCATTGTCTTGCCTTCTAACCACGTGAAGAAAGAAAAGAAATGTTTTACTAAGAGTTTTGCCCGAGTCGTGTACACACTGGCGGAATCCGGTCGATTATACAACATCGATTGTCACATAATCGATAAAATCAGCTTCGAATGTAAGCCAGTATGGATGGCAAAGCTGTTAAAAATGCAAAACTTGAAAAAATAATTTATCACCTCTTTCTTCGATGGTATTCGACGATTAAAAATATCCATTTATCGATCAAAGTTGACCATTATTTTATAATTCTTGCGAGTTTAATAAGTTAATATTAACTTATGTACATTTTTTAGAAGCCTCATCCAAGTATAATAAAAAAATTTTCGTCGTGATAGATAAGTTAGAATTTTTTTTAGTCCGATCCGAGCTAACTTTTACCACTCGGGCACCGAGATAGCGTACGAGATACTATATCCTTAAAAATAAACGTAGTGTGGTGAAAGTTGAGATTGTGCATAGAGTGAAAAAAAAAGTTCAGTGTCAACACTCTTTTTGTAAACCTTCCGAAGTTAAGAGAAAAATGCAAGTCGTGCAAGACACAATCCGATATTGCACTCTTACTATATCTAATCTTGTATCATAAAAATGATAAAACGTGATACGCAACCTCTTCCTGCAACGTCATCACCGACAATCGATAGAAAATGATATTTTTAAACCGAGAGCATTATTCCTGAACATTATTTCGCATAATGGACGGAAAAATATTTTTAACAAAATGGGAAAGTAAATGAAATGCTGAAAAAATAATAACACGGAGAATATCGAAAATGACTTGGATCCCATAAATATTGTTATTCAATCTTTTTTGAAAATACGACTCGAATGATTCAGGTAATCATCAAAAATATTCTTCCATCAAAATCGTTGAAACATTCGAGTTCTTCAAGAACTTTTTTTTCTAAACCCACGGGCAATATAAATGAGGGGAAAAACTTTTGATATTTGTTGGTACATATTTCAAGTTCTCATTACGATTTTTATGAATTATTATATGACTTTTCCTCCAACATTCACATCGTTGAACGAACCGACACGAGACCGACGCCACTGAAACTCTCTACGAGGGGAAGGAAAAATGAGCAAATCATGGAAATGATTGAATTATATGAGTTACTGCATAGCCATCGTGCTATGAAGGCCATCGTAAATGAAGCACAACATTTTTTTTTCTCGATTTTAATAATGGCTTGAAAAAAAGTCACTTGGAACGGAGATTTTTGTTTGTCATACATATCTGCCTTAAATTTTAGAATTTTTAGTATTTCACCGTGAAATTTTCCAAACTACATGTCTGTAATGCTGACAGTAGAAGTATAAAATAAAATACGATTTTTTAAGACGAGGTGCATAATTTTAAAAGAAGTATGAATTTTAATTCATTGCCAACAATAATATTTCGTAACAAAATGTTCAATATCCAATTGTCTAACCGAGTCGTGATTGATGAGATTTCACCTGCTGATAATTTTTTGTTAATTCATACCTCGCACTTGTTTCGTATAGGATAATCGCCTTACAGTATAATGTACGTTGTAGCGAATGGAAAAGAATAATGAGCGATGTCACAATCTTGTACAATGTAAATCAATAGTGCTGGTATCGCGATAAAAAAGAATGGCCGTATATGCTGCAATAATAATAGATTATTTTTAGCTGAATCATTTCCTTCGCTTGATACGCACAAATAACACATTATGGAAAGGTTCTTCACGAACGTAATACCTCTGTTAATAAGAGATATTTTTTCAACATTTTCTTACGTTCGTAATTTTTTTATCTATTGCCATAAATTTATAATATTCGCTATCCCAAAATGAGTTATGAAAAGAATATAAAAAAATGACAATCAGAAAATACAGAGAAGGAAAGCATTGGAGGAATATGATGTGATAATAATACAAAAATTCCAAATAAATCTTTTTGAACATCAACATAATCTGATTCCATATCGATGGAACTGCAAAAACAAATAGTATGGATAAACGGTAATTATAAATTGGGGAAAAAACATTTCTAATTACCCGAAAAATTAAAAATAAAAAAATATTTTACTGATTACCTAAAAAATTAAAAATATTGGGTAAAATATTTTTAATTTGCCGAAAATTTAAAATTAGGTAAAAAAATATTTTTCTAATTGGTTGAAGGATGAATAATTAGAGAAAAATACTCTTCTAATCAGTTGAAATGGGAAAAATTAGGAAAATCTTTTTTTTTTTTTTTGCAATTAGCTGAAAAATAACAGTATTTTATGCAATAAGGGCGAAAAGCGATGAACGACATCGCCCGTTAAGTTGCCGCAATTTTTACTAATAGAGAGTTGAAGGACTTTTTTTCTTTACAAAATCGTAATTCGAATTTTTCGTGTGTATTCAACAATAATGGTCCAGGTACTATAGCCATTTGAATTCCAATTTTCGCATAAGATCGATTTCAAACAATAATATCGACGATATTATTCAATTTATAGACTTGGTTCAATGGGCTTTATCGTAGAGCATCTAAATTGATAAGAGATGCCGATCTTCATAGCATACTTTCAATAAATAATCTTTACCCTTCTTGCATTGAATGAAAATTTTTTAATGGTTAGGAAAACGAAATTTCATAGCGCAATGTGCTGGGTGGATTTTTTTGTTTATTCAGAAAAATATTTTACTATAAATTTTTCTTTGTACAAATAAAAAAAAAAAAAACATTTTCTTTTCCTTTTTCGAACAATGAGAAAAACTTTGATTTTTCGTTTTTTTCCTCCGGTCAATAAGAAAAATGTTTAATACTAATTTTTATTTGTCCGGCAGTTAGAAAAATCTTTTATTTTAATTTTCGTTTTTGAAGTAATTAGATGAATATTTTACGCTTTTTTTTATTTGAAAAGTGATTAAAAATAATTTTGGTAATATTTCAAATTTTTTTGAGTAATTGGAAATGTTTTTTTGTAAATTTTTTTTGTAAATTTTCCATTTTTTAGGTAATTAAAAATACTATTTCAATAATATTCAATCTTTTTTAATAATTAGCAATTAAAATTTTTCCATTACGATTATGGCGTTAATTCGAAAAAAAAAAAATGATAATTCTTTTTGTCGATTCCTGCTAGGCACAAATGTTTTAAGAAATCTATGAGATAAACGTTCCCAACAAAATACAATTATTTAACCGCATCCTGTTATTACGAGATAGAATTGTTCATTCTATTTTTATTTTTTCATTACACACATTTTTCTACATTATTATGATTCATGATCGTTGTTTCCCCACTCCCGATTCCATCAATTCGGACGTGGAGTTAACACGAAGAATGAATGTAGTAAAAATATGTACGCAGCATTGAGACGCGCGTGTGCGCACGCGCGCGCGCGCGTGTGTGTGTGTGTGTGTGTGTGCGAAGAACTTTTGTGCGCGCGTCTCTCGCTCCTTATTTTCTCGTCGAGCAAAGCTTATAATTAGGAATCCACCGGCCCGTCGTCGTTCGACACGATGAGGGAAGAGAGTGGTGAAAACGGAGAAGGGCAAGTACTCGGCGAAAAGTATTATCTTCCCAATTTTGATAAATTTCTGTTTCATTGCCATGTATTTAACGAAACTGATTCGATCTTATTGCAATAAGTTATTCTTGAAAATCAAGATTAATTCAAGAGTAACACAAGAGAAGTCCGATCGATTAAAAAGGAACAAGAAAAAACATTTGCAATGAATGATCATGATGAATGACTGTTGATCTTTATTTTAAATGAATCAGAACATTACTTCTATCGCTTACAACGCGAGTGATGAAGCATATGAAAGAAAAAAGAGTTGTTAAAGTAAAATAAAAAGTAAATAGAATGATAATGCATCTCTAGTAAAATTTTCATAAAAGCTGGAAATACGCCGCGTTTTATAAATCGATGTGCATTACGTAATTTTTACCATTCGCTAAGATTGACCTCGAAAAGCTCTTCCGTTTTTCCCTCTTTTCCCGCGTAGAAAAGCCGAGTGCACGAGTTACCGGCGACTCTACGTATGTATGTAGCTGGGAACAAGAAATGCTTGAACTTAGGTTCACCACGACACTCCAGATATTTCTCAGTGTGGCATCAGCCGTCGAAGCGAGCGGATGTATTCGCGTTCTTTTTCGTTTTAAGACTTCAAACGTGATATTGCGGTTGCCAATATCGGTATCTTATATTGAAACATATTTTTACATATACCTCTCCATTGTGACGTCAATCTTATGAAATTCAAACGTGTGTGAACAGTGATTTTTTACTTTGAGGAATATTTAACAGGTATTTCGACCTCTCTTTACATTCTGATTATTCCTCGTTTCGCACGTGGCGTTACTTATGATAAGCTCGAACGAACCGCTTTTCAGAAATCTTTTTTGCAATTTTGAAACCATTCGAGAACTATAATCGTAATATTTACAAAGATTTAATGAAAAGTCGTATTCAATTGTTCAATCCGCAATTGAGAAAAAAAATTTTTTTTTCTTAACAGAAAAAAAAAACTTTTCATAATACTCTATAAATTCTATATACTCCGATCGAGCAATTTTTTATTTCAACACCATTCTTGGACGCTTACTTCGATTGTCATTTACGTTTTATATGAGACAAGCTTCGAAATCACAAATCACAAGAAATCGATGAAAAATCTTGATGATTTTTTTTTTGCAATTGCACAGGCATTTTTACTCAAACTTTGGAATACGCGAGTGAATTGTGGGAACTTTACAAATATTGTACTCAAACTTTCTAATCGTATTATTTGTATATAATTCGGGGCTCATATTCCTTATCTCCATTCGATGAGACAAAATTCATGAATACGTTTACAAAATTTAAAAATTAGATCATTAACAGTTTATTGAGACATGGCACTTTACACAATTTTCAATTCATGAAATAAAAATCTAATTTTTATTTTTCTGAAGCAGCTAAAATTTTGTTTGTGTTTGTTGCTTCAACTGAAATAAAAATAGATAAAGAATTATAATTATTCATCTATATATTCTTCATTTATATTATAAAGAATTATAATTCTTTATCTATTTTGAAACTTGATCGAATTCGTAAATAAAATACGAAATTTTTATTCGATCGCATTTAAATGGAATGGAATGATGCTGGTTCCGGAGATCCATTTGATTCAAATATTACCTTCCATATTTGTATGAATATGAATTTTCAACACCTGATATATTATCCACGATTTTATCGTGGGTAAAGTAGCATCCGCAAGGAGCTGAAATTGGTTATAGAAAAATGTCACGACGTAAACGTACGTTTTAGATCGATCGTACTGTTCGCTTCGTTCATTGCATATCTCGCTCGTATTCTTAATCTTAAAAGTATACTTGAGTAAACGTGAAAGTCACACGGACTTGGATTAATCGATTTTGTTTTTTTACTTCGGTGGAGTACCATTAATAATGAATTGTATACGACGTTGTGGAATAATGTGGAATTTCCATTGCAACGAGATGTGCAATGCGATATTGCGTGAAAAGTGCACGCGCGTGTTCTCAATACGTGGAACCGTTTATTAAACCCAATTTCGTTGGCACCTAGTTTCGTTTAAATTAATATGGCTGCTGATTATTTTCAAAAGTTTCCTCAAACCACGCAATATATGATAAAACCTGAATAATAGTTTTCTCGATTCGAGCCTTAAAGTATCGGAAAGCATGATTGAAGATGACATTTTTTTTTGAAGTTGCTATTTCAATGTCAACGGTGTCCATATCCGTCATGCTCAAAATACAAATATGACGTCTACGTATATTTTGTATATAACGCGTATACTCGTAGAGCATACAAGTAATCCGAGATACTTTATACAAGAATACGAATACTTTTAGACCTCTCTCGTTTAAAAAAAACCACGATTGTCATCGATTCATGAATGGTTGACCATTACAAGAATAAAAACAAATATACTCGAAACATTCTCGCCGCGGAAGCAGATACTCACGATCCTCGCAACTTTACGTAATGTTTATTTCGAAAAAAAATCTTTCGCAATTCCTGCTGGCACATAATAGTCCCCACAATATTTTATTCTAACACATAAATATGCGAATCGAGCCTTAAATAATGCGGATATATAATATTTATAAATTATTTTTTCTTGTTAAAGTCTATTTCGATCGAAAATATACCTCTCTAGATATTGATATTCCAATTCTTTCACATAACGCCTGAGTCATGAAATTTAATGACTCGGCATCAGGACTCTAGCACGTCTCGTGTCATAAATTATTTTCAATTTATCAGTCGTTAAAACTCCGAGCAGTTCTCTCCCGTAACCCTTCACGATTTATTACGTTTTGTTTTTTCGAATCGCATTGATCAGTTAATCTTTATTTGTGATCATACACTTTACTCCGTTGAACCAATAATTAAACAGGTCACTTCTTTGTTGCGTTTAAAATAACCATTCGTACTCTTTCGTATGAATTATTTGCAATAAGAAAAATTTGCAAACTTTACACTTTTAAATATCAAAACGATTGTAACCTTGAGAAAAACATATTAGAGATGAAAATACACAATTCCAAATAAAACTTTTTTCGATCGAAACTCATTCATAATATAATAAAGTTGTTCAATGTGCAATCCAAGTCTTAATTGCTTTTATTTTTGTATTATTTATTATCGTTCCATAAGTTTTAATTTAACATTGTTTTAACCATACCCCATACAACTTTAACCTGCGGAGCACTAAAAGATTGTTCCCAACACTGAAAAACTTGGATTTCTGTCACTCCAAACTTTACGAATCATCGAGGGATTTTGTTGTGCATTTATAGTTTTTCTATACATAGCAAACTCCGTCGTAGAGCTTCCCAATAAAACCTCTGGAACTTGAAGTGTCGTTCTCGTATTTTGAAACTTTGTTTGTACCAAAGTTTCAATATTCTGTCCTAACAATAAGTTAATATCTTCATAACACCCATAAAATTGTACAGTGTCAATTTTTCAACCCACGGGAAGCAAATTTCTTCGACGGGTATGAAATAATTTTAATGAAATGAATTCTCATGAAGATGAGACGATACACGAGACGATGAAGTCAATGCATCATTGATAAACCTCGATGTTACAAAATGTATACATTTTTTTATCGGTACTCGAATTTCCAGGTTCATTTTCATGACATCAGAGTGGACGCATATAATCATACGGTATTTATCTGTTGTTACATAACAGATGAATACCGGCTTATCATATGATAAACCGAATAATTGCGCGTGTTTATTTTTATTTGTTGTTTCTTATGTTAATGTTACGTTAAGAGGTCCGAAAAGTGTTCCGACTTCTTCCTCTTCCCGAAATGATATAAACTTTGGTAATAATTCAATGAATGAAATTTATTGAATAATAATATAGGTAGAACAGGTTTTATAATAATTGGTGAAAAAATCGTGTTTGTATTGTTTCATGAGATTTATGATTTCATTCAAACAAATTAGGTCAATATGCGTGAAACTGTAGAACAATCTATTATACATCAAATATGAGTTCTTATCACCTTTTTTCGAGTCACTGTATTAACTTGTGACCCGGATTGAACAGAGTTACGCAACATATAAAAATTCAATGTCAACACCAGCATGCAGATAGAATGAGCGAAAGAACTGATATTTTTGCAAAAATATTCACTCCGCATTTGCGGACAGTCATTTTTCGAATTACAAGCTTTTAGTCCGTGTCTCTTGAAGAAGAATCGGTGTCGAAAGTAAATACTAAAATCGATTGACGTACAGCACTGTGGGCGAAGAAAAAAAAAGTTAAGGAGAGAAAACAAAATTCGGTATTTTGAAGATTTTCAATTCACTCGAGATTTAGTCGCATTTTTCATTACACCAGTGCTAAAAATGCTATACGATATACTTTGTCATTAATTTTTATTTGCTTACATGAATATTAGCTTTTTCCGTAACGTTCAATTTATGCAAGTCATCATATGAAGGAATAAAAAAATTATGACTAAACGTCCAACGTTTGTGAGTGTGAAAATATTGATAATGAAATAATCAAATATCTTCCCTGCCGCTATTGCTATTGTCATTCCTTGTGATTCGTGCCGTTTTGTCTGCATAATTATGGCTATTATTGCTGTTTCAAATATTTTTACGATTATTTGAATTCTCCATAAGCAAGAAGAACATCCATATGGATTGAGAAAGGGACATGACCCTGACCCTCCAGTGCTGACCAGCAATATCCTTGAATGGCTGCCTAACTATATACTCGGTCTTTCTCTGGAAATCACTGTGCCACGTTGAAATACCATTTCAGAGCCACATTCCAGGCCTACCAAAATGTATTCGTTAGTGAGTGCTCAAATAAATCAGAGTTAGTGCGGTCGGCCGTAGATTTCATAAATTTCATAATAATCTCTAAGGTATATATATAAATCTGTTCACTAAAAAAAGTTTGTCCGTTTTTCAATCGAAAACCACTGAACCGAATACGATGAATCTTTCATGGGATCAAAGATCATGATTCAAATTGTGTTTATGGATTTAGGCAATTTCGATATCTTGATTTTTACAGAAATTAAAAAAAAAAACAAGTTTGACGATTTTGTTCAATCACTAAATTTGAAAATTCATCGGTAATTGAACGCTATCGATAAATTAAAAAATTGAATTATCGGTTTGAAAAAAATGGAAAACGAACAAAATGAGCGGTGGCTGAGAGTGCTTGATTCGATATGGATAAAAAGTTACAGCATTTTTAATGAAATTATGGTAAATTAAAAGAGTGAAAATCTTTCGTTTGACTATTTTATTCAAAAGAAAACTCAAAAATTATGTTTGAAATTGAAAAAGAATCCTAAAAAGATAATCCATATAACATCGCCTATAATACTCTTTTTGGTACAGAATTAAAAAAAAAATATTCCTAATATTATATAAAACTGACGAAACTATGAACGGAATAATGCATGTATAAAAATTCGAAGTCGAGAGCACGTCGATGTGATGGCTCATGTAAGATTCCTCAAAATCATGATTTGTGTGAGTTAAAAAAAAACACATTATTCACAGCTCGACTAGGCTAGTGGCGCCTGCTGGATGCTGCAGGGAAAGTCTGCAAGCACAGCTAGTATATAATACACGAGAAAAAAAATAATGACGATAATTTTTTTGTGCATTCGATCCATTGGGTTAAAATCACGCAGATCCAACGTAATTGCTTTTAATTTGACGTAAATATATTCGTGGATCAGGAAAAATTTTTTTTGCTTCGCTGCGAAAAAAAATGAGCCAGAGACAAATATTTTTTCAATTCTCCAGAACGAGTGCCACTGAAAAAGCGGCACCGGACGATTTTTCTAATATATTCGGACAACATATTTTTTTTATAATTTATTTTAAATAGCCTATCAAGTAATTTACCTACATTTCATTTGTCATAGTTATAGGCCACAAGGCAAAAAAGGGACCTTTAGTGAGTTAGTTTCTGATACAACGTATCCTTGATTGAGGACGAATGCATTCGGTGGCCAATCGCGCTTTTTATTTCGAGCAAGGTCGTTCCTTTCGAACGACCGGAAATTCCGGTTCTTTCGCAATTGATGACGCTTTCGATCAACCTCCAAGAGGTTGGAGCAGTTCTTTCCGCTACCCAATCTATTTATTCGGTAAGACTGACTTGGCGAGACTAGAGTCACATTTGCTTAACCACAAGATGCCTCGCTCGTTCTCGCTAGCAGGTATATATTTTTTTGTGGGTTTTTAAAAACAGTTTTTGCAATGACATACTGAAATTTGTAAAAAATGACTGCTAACAAAAAACACTTCGTGTCTGTGTTTGTTAAGTGTGTCAATTTGAATTACTTCGGGATTGGAATCAGCAGTCTTGAAAACTCTCAGAATTAAATTATTGTCTATTTTGATAAATAATTTGCATATACCAGTTTTGGCACGAAAACCGAAAAATAAGTCTACCAGTAGACCGGTTAATCCTAGTTGAATCTGGATCTATTCCGGGCATCTAAATCTGCTTGGTGATTTTCTTACTTGAACTTGTTGGCATTAGGTTGTATAATGGAAAATAAAAATCAATAAGGCAGGTAAAAATTTTACACACTATTAAAGATCAATAATTCTAATGAGAACGAAAAAAATTCTAACGATTTGATACTTGCAATCACTTCTCATCGATCGATAAAAAAAATTTTCGACGAATTATTTTCGACTGATTGCGAAATAGAACGAGAAGAGAGGTTTAACCCATTGTTGTGTAATGAATCATCCACAATCATCGCACCATTCGTAATCACTTAATTGCAGTGGCCGATAAGAAAATTTCGATGCGTCATGCACTCTGTAGAATTTCATTAAACAATCGTTTGCTTATAACGATATCGCAGTGAATATTGACAAGGTCAAATCGCGATCAGTAAAAAAAGCAAACGATTTTTAACCTTTAACTCCACGGTGTGATATTTTTGAGCATCCAATTCGTTTCACGGTCTGTTGAAGGTTTAACGAATTATCGAAAGTTTTAATTCTCAATACTTTTATGATTACCGGTATGAGTTCATTTCCATGGAATGTCCTCGAACTCAAAAGCAAACCATCAATCAATACTGTTCACTGTTCCATGAACGGTTCATGATTTTTATCACGCTATAATTATAGCACAAAATTTTTAGTAAGTACTTTCACCCGTAAGCCTTCTATTAACATCGTATTGCATATATCTACTCAATGTGAAAGGATAATCAAGAACTTTGTAATCATGCAAAGAGGAGCTTAAAAAAAAATGTCGATGATTTTTCGTGATTCATGCTCCTGTCTAACAACGAACAATAGTTTTTCTAGGTTTGAGATTTTCATGGTCGTATGCTGCTATTAAAGTTTAAGGCTTCCGCATGGTTGTCAGGTACTGTTCCAGCGTTCCACCTGATATTGAAATATCACACGGCATATCCATCCAGAAGCCTTCAACTTTTGTAATAATTCTTCCATTCTATTTCTTGTTTTTGCATTGTGTGAATCACCCATTGAGGTTTATGAGCCAATCCTTGACCGTTGAAGACGACCAAAATATGACGATTCTTTCGTTCATTAATACGCGAATGAAGCTCGATTACATTAGACCACTTGTGCTTAATGAGCATCAATTGAAACGACTCAAATATCTCATTCCCACAGTCAAAGAGTCAATTTCATCTCTCAACTTTAATAATGTTCTTTTTCGTTTGTTACAGAAGTGACATTTTGACTCGTGGACTAGTGCCATCGTCGGGAAAATATATCATTGAGATTCAATGGTATTAGAATCTTTTGCGATGCGAAAAACCAGACACCAAAAAAACGACGTCGAGGACGATTCAGATGTCGTTTACAAGGACGTCGTTGTCGTGGGTAAGCAATCATATTTATTACTGGATATAATAGCAGAAGGGACATGAGAATTTTAATCCCGAATTTGATGTCATTAAAACACCAATTCACAGTCAAATTGATCACTATAATGAAATTGTTGTGGTTCTTCATCAGTATACCATTTGTATATTTTTCTTTTTCATAGGCAATGGACCTGGTGCTATTTGTCTGTCATACATGCTAGCTGGAAATTGGCCTTATTACGGAGGAGAGCCACATCCAACTGATGAAATGTTAACTACTCGCTTGAATTATGTAACTCCGAGTTTACGTCGCGAGTCCGAATTCAATAACGAGAAAATTCAAAGTGGTTACGAGAATAATAGCCGACGTTGTAAAACCACGAAGAAACGACAAGGCACATGTTTGGCTCGGAGTTCGCGAAGCACCCTTGCGACTCTAGCATTCGGAGTTGAAGGACGTGGCGGTGGAAAACCTCTAGCACTGCTTATGGACCAGTTGCAGCATCCTTGCGTTGACATTGGTCTTGATTTGCCATCCCTTATAACTTGGTTTCCCGGGCACAAAATCATTGACCATGTTGTTTTGGGCAAAGGACCGCCGGGGGGTTCATGGCAGGTCAGTCGAGTACTGCATTTTCTCTGTCAATCGAAGAACTCATTAATAGTGGAGTCAAATAAGACCTTACCGACTGGACGTATACTATTGACTATGACGTATCTTAACAGCATAAATATGCTGTAAAAAACTTGAGACAAGTACATTTACCCCCCCCCCCCCCCCCCTAGATAGAAGTTCTAAGGTAGAGTCACCTTTTTAACACAAAAACACCACAAAATTTACCGATGAAATCATATTTTCCCAAAAATTTTATTCAATCTCGACCGGAAAATAAATTCAAGTTTTTCAAACACCCCATGAAATTCCCATAAAATAAGTACAAACTATAAAAGCAGTAATAGTGGAATGCAAAAAAAAAAAATTTGGCCGGAGTCCTTAGTGAGTTTGCGATCATATTGAGATAGGTACATTATGTGAATTAAAGGAAAAATTTGTGCACGTCCGGAAGAATAAATGTAGAAAATTTATCTTACGAACCCATTAAAGTGTCTTATTTCAATGTCTCAAAATTTCAAATCTCCAAACATGATTTCAGGCAATGGATCCTACTGTTCTAACAATCAGCCTCAGTCGTTGGATGTCCCTGCCAACCATAGGCATCAAAGAATGGTGTAAACTTATGGACCCTGAAGAGATCCAGAAATCTGTTATTATGTCGAATCCTGTAAGAGATGGTCGTCACAGACACAGACCAGGTGGTGACGAAGTATCAGATCACACAGGTGGTAGCAGAATACCAGTCGGAACTGTCGCTGCTTACTACGAGGATTACGTGAGGTTCCAAGGATTGGAGAAGTATTTCAAGTGGTTAGTCACCATTGTCCATGAACATTTGGCTTCGGGTGTTTTTCTTTTTCATTTCTCTCGAAAACCACTATATGGGTAGAAGCTCCCCCAATGCACTCTTTTCACCCTTCTTCAGTTACGTATGTGGAGATCCATCTTAAGATCGGTTGGTTGCTCTCGATGTGTACAGCGGGAGGACGGTGACCTCAGTCAGACCCATACAAGGATCCAGGAATATCGAGAACGAGTATGGTTGGATCGTGAGGGGTTTCGAGAACGAAAGTGGCAAACGTTTCGTCTATAAATCCAAAAGAGTTGTTCTCGCTACCGGCACAATGGATTCACCCAATCGTCTCGACCTACCAGCAGAGGAGACACAACCCACTTGGATAACTCATGAACTTTATGATCTTGAGAACAAACTCGATCGGTTGGCCAGGGAAAAGTGTGAGTTCCTTCATTATTTATATGTTTCCTCTTTTCCAACTTTTTTCCTCGAGCGAGACTGGAGTGTACCAATGATTAAGGAATATAACGAACGTCGATTTACCCCAAAACTGGGAACGTCTTTCCGAAAAATCGTTCAATATTTGTTTGCAGTTCCAGTACCAATAAGCACTAAGTCATTAACATAGAGTCGATAAATCAGATAGTTGACACCCAATTTTCGGTGTCGCGATTCGTCAGGGAAAGCAAGACAAGGGAGACAGGGAAAAAGGAGTATAAGCGAGAAGAAGTTACTGGGAACTTGGTGTGATTGTAAGCCAGTGTGATGGTTGGAATACGATAGAAGCAAACGCTCAGGGTCTACACTTAGTTTGCAGAATCAATCGATTCTACTAATATAGGATAATTAAATGAAATATCTTTATTAAAGATGGAAAATGAATAACATGTCTGTCTTTCACGACTCCAGCTTTTCAACGGTTCTTTTTTTTTTTGTTGTTTTTCGTAACTAAACAACAAAACGAATTCGACAGTAACGTCATGCAGATCATGCTCTGTCATACACGCATTCACATACGGATATTTTATTCTACACTAATTATATGATCCTGATGAAGGCAGAAATCATGGGATCAAGAACACATTTATTTGATTTGCGCAACTTGATGATTGTTCGAAATACATATACCATAGTGTGAACTTCATAAATCAACGCTTTTAACAGATTTTTAATTCATTCGATCCACTATAGGTTTGGGATAAAGCTCAGAGTTGTTGTGCTGATTATTATGAGCGATTATCTTATCAATTTAATGACATAAAGTATACGGACCACAAAATTTGCTAACGAAAGAAAAAATATGTCGTTAAATTAATTACATTTTCCAAAATTTTATATAATCGAGACGATTGTACATTGAATCGGTGTGTTATTTATTTTAATCAATCAATTTTTTTTTCTCAGCGTAGTTTGAATAAAAAAAAATTTAAGTACATTCACTCATCCTGAAAATATATTAGTGGAATGCAATTTGAGCCATCCTTTATGAAACTTTCATAACTAACTATGAAAATAACCTATTTCTTCTTGTGTCTTTATCTAATAGTGAACTGTCCGATGATCGATGAAAGCGAGAATTCAACAAAGCTAGAGACTAAGCCAGTTTTAATTATCGGAGCTGGCTTAAGCGCGGCCGACGCGATCATGGCAGCACGTTGCCGGGGAATACCGGTATTGCACGTTTTTCGTGACGGATCCGATGATTGGAGTCGTAAAGAGAGCACCAACCATTCTGGCACGAGTAATTACGACAGGCTGCAATGGTTGCCAGCTTCCGTATATCCGGAATATCACAAAGTTTACGAAATGATGGCGGACGGTGGAACTAAATACACTTTGTACAAAGCTCTTCCGGGTTACTCGGTCGTTGATCTCGGAACCAACGGGAATGAAACATTTGGCCCTCAGGAGAGAAGGGTCACTCTTTGCTCACCAAAAGGACAATTAAAAAACTATCGCGTCTCAACTGTTGCCATTTTAATCGGTAATTTTTTTCTTCCTCCACTCTAATGTCTTTCCTTGTGATAACCATTCATGGGTTTAATGTAAAAATTACGGAGCTATCCTACTTGATACGTTCCTCCGATACCGGAGGACTTGACCATAAACATAGTAAATTTAATTTGCAAGTGTAGTGAAAATTAATATTTTGGCCGCTGATTCCGATGACATTCATAGCCGTACACCCCGGGTAAAAACATGGCATCCGGAAACTACATAACTTCCCCATAAATCGAGAGAACTAAAATTTTGTTGCTCGGTTACGATTGACAAATATATAGTTTCCATTTGCTTGTATGATTCTCTGAATAATCCTGTATTTCTATAGATTTTTTTATTCCTATTACCAATGGGTCCACTTATTAAAACTTTCCCTTTCTTTTCTCTTATTTCAGGCTCGAAACCCGATTTATCATACTTGGGGGAATACGCCACGAGATTGGGGAAAATTGTCAACAAGCCGATAGACAGTAAAGCGAATGCAATTGAAACGGACGATTTTACGTATGAAGTAACGCGTTCACCTCGCAAGGGTCTTTACGCCCTTGGACCTATAGTCGGTGATAATTTCGTCCGTTTTCTCCTGGGCGGTGCATTTGGGATTCTCGCACATATTTTGAATACTTCAGAAACGTGAAGTCGTGGCAGCAACAAAATATATAAAAGATTTCAAATAATCCCTGGCAAAATTCCCATTTTTATATCTATTTATTTATTTATTATGTAAATGTCGATGGAGCCGTGCGTAAAATTTGCTCAAACGGTGTGCGCTCCGTGTAAGCGTTCGGGACGCAAGAGAATAAGAAGAAAAAAAAAACAAATCATATAGGGTTTTCTTTCTTGGTATATCGAACTGTAATCTCGGGAATTTTTGTTTTTCCATTGTTTAAAAAAAATAAATAATCCAACTCTTTCATGCACGGTGTCGCATATATGCGATACCTTTTTCTAACGGTTTATCAGCTCTAGATATTTTTTACTTGTTCTTCAGACATGAACCTAACCATGTATGACCCCCGAGATTCGCTTATCGACCATACACCTTTTAATTATAAACAAAGCATAGAAAATGCTATATTTTTGGGAAAAAAACTCGTGCCTGGTGCAGTTCATTCTAAAATATATTAATATTTTGGTGTACAATCATGTTTTAAAGATTCGCTGAATATAAATCCGACGTCCATTTTTTAAACTTCAAAATAGCGGATCGAATATGATGGATCAGAAAATTAAAAACATCGCTCGCTCATTGAAATTTCAAAAATGGGATTTTTGGGATCGCTCGTGACAAATCTGAAATAACGATTTCGAAATTAAAAATTAATATGGATCTAATATGGCAGACCAAAAAAAATGTCACTCATGCTGTGAGATTTTGTTTATATAAAAGTTTTTGATCAGGACATGTGTGAATTTTCGAAATTCAACATGGTGGATCTAATATAGAGGACCAAGAAATATTGCTCTTGATGCGCAATTTTGTATGTAGCGAATTCACGGTTTGCTGCTTGATTACATATTCGAAATCTCAGTTTCAAAATTCAACATAGTCGATTTCATACTAAAAATTCATTTTCATTTTCTAATTTCAACACAGTCGATACCATACTAAAAAATTGAAAAGAATACCTCCGTTGATAAAAATTTGTTTGTCGTTAGTTCTGGATTCGCCTGAGAGCAAGTACAAAAGAATGAAGAATGTTGCGCCTTTCCATTACACCTCCTCCGTCGGCGACAAAATTTTCGGCTCCAAGCTCCGCCATATTGTACCAGTTATTCTGAATATTGAAAATTGAACATCAGCGACCCCTGGAAATCTTCATATTATATAAAGTTCCAACGCTACAGTGATATTTTAAATATTTAGTTCCGCCACATGGGATTCATCATTTTGAATTTCGAAAATCCAATTTCGAATTTGTTACCAGTGACCCGTAAAACCCCGTATCCAAGTATTTGTTGAAATAATTGGTTCCATAGAAATATACGTGCATGGAAGGGTTGAATGACAGAGAAATAATATGCTTTTTCTCAAGAGTATGGATCAGTCACCTAATCTCACTTCGAATTTTCGAATTTGAGATTCTTCAGCATAGTTTGACCGATCATATAAAAAGGCTCTGTCAGCCCGTGCAGGACAATGGCAAAATGGGCTGACAGAGGCTTTTTGTAATCAGTCAAACCGTGCTGAAGAATTTCACTTTCGAAATTTGCAGCTATCTCTCTGGCCCTCACGGTAGCAAGATACTAACTGACCCATACTCTTAAATTGAATCGTTGATGTGAATCCATGTCGACTTTCATAATGGATTTATGAATGACACTTCGATAATTTCAAATGACTGGCAACTGGAATTTCACATGCATTCAAAAGATGCGAGGTTGACAATTGATGATATGATTTATTGATATCGTGCCTTCGGATCAGCGAGCATTTCTTAAACGTATATTTTTTTATCGTCACCGTAACACAGGCGTGAATTTTTGAGCCGGACATGTGAAAATAATTTTTGATGAAGTATGAGACATGAGTGGCCTACATTGTATTCAGACAGCACCTAAAGGGCATAAGATCTGTGATACATAATGCAATTTGCTATAATCATCATTGAATATATTTGTAATATCGTGTAAAAAAATTATTGACATTAAATGATTTACAATATACTTCTGTATATTTACCCAAATGACTTTGTGAAACATCTGTTTAAAAATAAAAAGGCTCAACTGGCAGAGAACGCGTATCAAAATCTGTTCACGCCCTATCTGCACCAAAGTGTCACATCGTTCTAATGAATTATTGGACGATTATAATATTTAGCCAAAACCTCTGATCTGTTTGACCTGCCTGCTGTCCTTCTCATTATATCTAAAGAAATGCCTTTGGCATATGAGCTACGCAAGTAGAGGCATGTCGAGTCGAATGGGCCGTAAAAATTGTGGTATCAATTCCACTTTTTTCCATAACACCTTTAATCCATCTACTGATGGTTTGAGCCCCAACCTTCTTGTTAAGTTTTCTCGTTGCTAAAAACAGACTAGTTTCAGTTCCTCCATATTCTGCCGTTTTTTCCAAGTAAATCTGAACTGTTGAGGCGACACACAGCTCCGGTTTTTCTTTAAGCTCTGGAATTATTAACTAAAGGACTGGCTTTTTCCTGGGCCAGATGTCTTTATATTGACTGTGTGATTAATATTTCGAGTCCTAAAAGATCGAGACGATCTTTTTATATTATTAATTTCAATGCAAGAAAGAGTTTGTGCTCTATGAGCTGTCGATAAGGCTAAAAGCATTACTGTTTTATTTGTCAAATCTGTTAATGATAGACTTTCTAATGGGTGAAGCTTTGCCAAATAATCTAAAACAATCACAACGTCCCAAGTGCCTGTGTATTCCGGTGTCAAAGGTCTCAGCTTATAAACTCCTTTAAGAAAACGCATAATAATTAGGTCTATCACCAATTTTATCTGCGGAAATTTAAGATATAGCTGAACGAAAACAGTTCAAAGAGCCACATGAAGCTCCTCATTCAAACTTTTCGAATAAGAAACGTAACAAGCTGTTCTCATCCGGACTATAAAATTCTGTTTTCTCTTCTTTGCAAAAATTCCACCAATGTTTCAAAGCTGACTTATATTGCTTTACTGTAGCTGCTGATAATGACTCTAAAACGATTTTTGACGCCTCCGTCGCAACTTTCTGTCGTCTAAATGCCTTCCTGAGACTCTTGTCGCTGTTAAAGTGAGATCCTTGGCCCGGGAATGTACGATTGATCTGTACGGTAAATATACTAAATTATTGTTTGGACCGAGTACAATTTGATATAATTCAATTCAATACCCTGAAAAATTGATCGCCGTTACTCGTTAATTACGGGATTTTTATAAAACTTCAAGATGGAAAAAAAGTTTAATTTTTCTATTCCGAAAACATCAAAATTTTTTCAAGTTTTTTTTTCAACATTATTTTTTCAACTTTTTTAGCTCAAAACTCCGATCAATTTGTTCACGTCTCTTGTGAACTGTGGGGTTCCGATGGAATATCGAGAGGAGAAAACGTTTAATTTTTCATCCTGGGACTCCATGCAGTTATTTTTTTTTAAGGGCGGGGTAAGGTGTGGAAATTTTTTTTTCTACAATTTTTTTCAACTGCATGCATAATATTTCAAGAATATTTTGTCAAAATTTCGAGTCGTTCGGAACAAAATTGACGAAGTTATGAATATTTGAGCGTCCGTTGCTCCAGGCCGGGTTTTTATACCTGACCGCCAACTGCTGCGCGGCGCGCTCACTTGGCACGCTATTGCATTCATTGATAACCCATAAATCTATTTCTTGGTAAAAGGGTCTGTTCAAGTAGCGTTGTGTATATTCTAGGCATGGTTTATACATCAGTTGATCACCGTCTACGGAAAATTCGTCTAAAACAAATCGTCTAAAAATCAATTATTCGACTAGTAACAAATGTAAAAAAAAAGGGTGAAAAACGGTCGTATTCCAAATGATACAGCGGACGTACAAAAGATCGTAGAAAATGTTCAAAAAAAGTAAATTAAAGAGGAACTCGTTCCCTTTAAAATGCCGTTAGTTAAATTCGTTTATCTATACTGCTCCGACACTTTTTCAAAATTTTATCCGGAAACTTTTGACGGGTAGTGTATATATATTGAAACTCGCACTATTATTTCGAAGAATTCTATCAATATTCGTATATAAGAACTTTGGTAAAGAGATATAGAAGATTCAATAGTAGTGCACTCTCGAAAGCGCCGAATCTTTTATATAATTCCGTTTCAAAATATATTTACTACACAACCGAACAATTTTTTAGTGGGATTCCCACTAAATTTCCCATAAAAGTTTCATGAAATTCTTACTATTTTGGTCTGAGCCACCGACTTTTTAACACGGAATTTCCCTTTTGTTGCTTGCCATCAAAGATAGTTGTCAACCTCCTCAAGTTCTCATCACACTTATCATATTTCCCAATTTTTCCACAACCGAGAGAAGCGTAAGCAAATTTAATATGCGACAACCATTGATCGCATTTATCGGTATATCGATCGGTTCTCTATTGAATTTATTCGCAGAAGTCTTGCTGATTCTTTGCATTTGTCCAACTCTGGGTCGTTAATCTTATCGAGTTAATTTTTTCATGATGTCGATTTCGAAAAAGATTCCCTATAGAAGGCAAAGAGATGTGTCCTATAGTACACGGTACTCCGCCCACAGTATACCTGAACCTGTGCGTCAGTGAGTGCACAAACAGGGGGAAGGAATGTTTGGGACTTTCGAAACACCTGGTAGTAGCATGGTACTGGTACTACCTGGTATAGTACATCGAAGACCTGAACAAACATAT
Source organism: Campoplex capitator (assembly GCA_037576405.1). Classification (NCBI taxonomy): domain Eukaryota; kingdom Metazoa; phylum Arthropoda; class Insecta; order Hymenoptera; family Ichneumonidae; genus Campoplex; species Campoplex capitator. The sequence continues at coordinate 8,262,464 of JARBWI010000002.1, forward strand.
CAAAATTTCTTTCGTATGAACCATTGGTCCAGTTAACCTGTTCAAGAACAGTCTAACTGCCATGAGTTCAAAAATAATTCAAATATTGGCGTTTTGAGTTTAAATTAGTACGATTTTTAATGAATAAAAAGAATGTAGTGTAGTTCATTAATTTTCATATTACGACGATCGTCGCTCTCAAAAATAGAATTCTGACTAGAAGGGAGAAAATGACTTGACGATGATGAAAATAATTTTCTCGTAATTGGGAATTGAGTCATTATAATTTATAATCATTTAACAATTGTACATTAAATAGTAAACATTAATTCAATACATAATAATTTCAAGGACACAGTTTCAAACAAAAATATTCTTTCTAGCTGATTTCTGAATGTTAGAGACTTCTGAATAAATTGCAACAAATACTAAATACGCGCATTGTAACCATTGTGACATCAGTCTTAGCCTAACAGTGATATAGTTTTTACGATTCATCAAACACATCACATGATATAGGTTGACGTTTTAATTAAATTGGGTCACTAACCGTAAATTTCGATCTAAAATTAATCACTTCGTGGAATTCTTCTGAAATATTCGTGATCGTTTTTCTCGTTTTGTCTTTCATAATAGCATCACAATAATCGAATGTAAGGAAGTTTCAATGGATTCAATTAAAGTCATTATTAAGTTTTAAAAACAATAAATAAAAAACTGAGAAATATAATTGATGCTGCCAATATCAAGATGCAATACATTTTTCTACTGGTTTTTTGGTAAGAATCGGCTTTTTTTAGTTGCTTATAACCTTCTTGTACTTGACCTTGAGTCTGCTCGATATTGTAATCGATGCGATCAAGAATGCTGCCCTGATCATGCACCATTGTGGCTAGGTCCTGTAAGAATTTAAACACAAGTATTTATTTGTAGTATCTTCGAAATCGACATCTAATGAGTATTTGAACACCACACATTTTCATTTGTTATTTTTTTCCCATAATATAAATTTATGATACAATAACATCATTTACATGTGTCAACACTTTGCCCATGTAACTCTGAACGACATCACACAAAAAATTATTTTATATCTCCGATTTTCTATGAAATCATTTTTTATGAAAACTATTTTTAAAAATCGATATTGTTGTAATGACATGAATAAAAGATTGAAAGTAATGTAAGAAGTTGTGTAGTTGAAAAAATGTGAAGAAAATTGTTTCTCCGGAATTAAGATATAACAAAATCTAAATATAATCATGCATTATAAATTTGTTATTTTTGCGATTTAGATAAAACGACACCAAATTAGGGTACATTGAAATATTACATAGCATCGCGGCTTACCTTAAAAATGTGATTGAGGTCCGATATACTTCTGACAATATGGCCAACTTCTTGCTCCCGTTCAGTGGCTTGTCGTGCAGCTTCCTCAGTCTCCTCGATTTGTAAGAGTACAGATTTTTGTGTTTGCGCTCCGCTTTGCCAAAAGATTTCATCGCTTTGACTGAATGAAGGTTCCGTTAGCCAAGAATCTGTGTCTGCACTTAGCATGAGATTTCCTTCATCCGTAAAAAATTGTCTATTTCTCTCCTCGCGAGAATTCATTTCTGAAAAAACGTTGATAAGTGGGAAGATGAACTTGACTGAACTTAAGATGACGATTTAAACAGGCAAAAATTGATTTTTGTTGATAGTACGTTGCAGGTAGTTGCTCTGCGCCGTTCTGTACAGAATGCTCAAGTCCTGCAGGGCTGACGACAGAGCTAAAACAGCGCTCATGCCTAGCTGACGCTCCGCAGCTCTTGTTTCGTGCCTTGCTGATGATTTAATTGTCTGAACTTGACGATAACCATTGGAGAAAGCTCGACCTATTTCTCTTGTCAATTGTTCCATCTGTCGTTCTTCCTGCAATTTGGAGTATTAATTTTTCAAACTTCATACATTATGTTAACCCTTACTCAATGATTTTCATGTCAAAGGGTATAAAAGAGTTGTGTCACGTTTGCATTATGACTCTTAGGCGAGCATTGAAAACAAAATCATTTCTATTGTCCCGATTCAATTGATTTCTAGCATGCCCGGGTTTTCGACGTCACGGAATCAAAATCTAACATGCAATTTTTGGAATTTCAAATCGCGACTCTAATATGGGTGATCAAAAGCAAAAATTCTGTTCTTTTTTAATGAACGCTAGTACTCGGGGATTTCAGGGTCCTTGAATTTCAATCTCATATCAGATTTAAAAAATAAAAATGGTAGAGAACAATGATTCATTCGAGGATTTAGCTAAATCTAAATGTTGTAAAAATCAAAAAATAGTTTGATTCTGACGGAAGTGAGTATCGTTTGTTTTCAAATTCGTTGGATTCAAATACAAAATTTAATTTAAAAAAATTAAAAACTGAAGATACAATTGCTTGTATATTGTAGTTTCCATCTTTGACGCTCAACTGAAATATATTTTCATTAAATCAATTTTCTGCAGCCATCAAATATTTCATTCAAATTTTTCTACATGTGTCATGAATTCATTTTTTTTTATACAAACATCACAGCTCTTTTGAATTTTGTATGTCATATTCCAGTTAGAATCAAGTATATGATAAATAAAAAAAGCGTGTCAAGTTTCGTTACGAAATAATAAGTTTCAGTCTTTTTGATCCATTATATTAGATCCGCTTTCATGAATATCTAAAATCTAAATTTCTAATTTGGATTCAGTGACCATGAAACAGTGGTTTTTTGATCCACGATATTGGGTCCATCGTGTTCAGTTTTGAAAAATTCAATTTCTTGTGATAACAATATTTTCTATAGAAACTTTGTGGATCAGTCGTCCGTTCCCCACGAATAATTTACAAAAATGTAATTTTTCTACATTGTTCTTCAATTTGGAGTGCAAACAGCTTATACACAAGTGTCTAAGAAACAGTGAGTTATTTAGGCTAATGAGAATAGTGGACAGTCAATTAGTTGATACACTGGGGCCTTGGTATGATAATAAGCACTCAGCGATTTGTTGATGTAGACTTTAGAACACGAATGCATACAAACATATATGATATTTATGGAAACATAGATAGGTAAAAACCTGAGACGTATCATCCAACGTTGGCCTCGTAAGTTGTTTGGCATGGAGTTCTGTTAAAGTATCGAGCTTGGCCCGTAAACGACTCAGAATGTATTGAGTTTCTTCTAATGCGTCTATCCAAACAGGAGGTTCTGAATCACCCAAGTTAATTCCTTTAAGCTCTACGTTATCCGATGCAGCATTTTCTCCACCAACCAATGCCATTCGATCTGACAAATTCTAATGAATGATTCTTCATTAAAATTAAGTTTCTCCAGAACTATACGTGTGTGCTGGCATAGTTGTCAAAGTTTAAGATTCACGAGCTTGACATCATAATTAATTAGTACAATTGATTTATCGAATTATATTGATCCAACTTAAAAAGATTTTAGATATTTTAAAAAAATTATTATATTTGTACTTTGATTGGCGTTATTGGAATTATTGAGAGGTTATGTATAATTTTACCTGTTCGGCATATATGTGTTTGCTTTGAAGTGCATTGTTTCTCATGAGAATGAAAGGTTCTGTCAAATTTCTGGTAGCCATGGTCGGTCTTTGACTTTAAAATCATTTATTTGATGCTCTTTATTTTCGAATTCCTGAGAATGACAGCATGTATATCGGAAGCGATCGAGCTTTCCAATAAAAGCACACAATAGCGCACCGTGACCGTACGCCACACACGTACCACTGTAACGCCCCGGTTACGAATAGGCGCGAAATTTTTAAACGAAACTTTCGATTCGTTCCACCGATGTCCTCAACTTCCAGGGAGATGGGTCCGGATCGTAAAGGACTGAAGTCCACCTCGCCTAATAACTTCGGAAAATTAAATTAGGGTGGGAAAAATCAAATGACGAGATTCAAATAGTTATTACTGTTTGTCAATTTTATATTAATATAAGACTCAATATGTGGTTTCCGCCCGTTTACAAAACTTGAATACAAAATTACGAAGTTAACCTAGAAAGGTATATAAAGTTCGTTTCAAGACTACTTCATTTATCGACTTCTCAGTATCTAATGCGAACATTAGATAACTACCTACATCCCACATAAATTTACTAAATGACGGCCGTAGCACATGTCTGTCTCCCTCCAGCTCGTGGAATTCCCTCGTCATTTTACAGTGTGCAGTCTCTCAATAGCTCCCCTTACCTCTCACTCTATCGCATTCACACCATCAGGAAATCACTTCATTTCGCTTATGGATCGAAGCGCGTGTCTTAAATTGAGAGGTCATCAGAGTCAGCGTACGACGAGCGCGTATCCATCCCTATCGGGTTTCATTTTCAACATTTATCTGTACACAAATTTTTCATTTCATTTAAAGTAGAAGAAATGAATCGGCATTGTACTTGCTTTGAGAAATTGCGATCGTAAATCGATGTGTTAACCAGTTTAAATCTTTATTACTCCAAAGAATAGCGGTATTGTTGCCATTTGAAAATAATTGACCGTTTTAGAGTCGAGATAATTGGTAACAAAATCAGCATTTTCAACAGGTGGCACGTACAAAGAGTTCAAAAATTTCCGAATCGATTAATTATTCCGAAAAATAGGCAGGGACAAAAAAATGTTCGAAAACAAAGTTTTTGTGTTCAAAAATCACTTTTACTCTTTTTTATTCAGATATTATGGTTCTGAATATCCTAACAAAAAACTTTTATTATCCAAAATATTTTTAACACCCTGAGATTTTTGTAAGAGCTTTGGTTAAACAAAATAAATCTTATTATTATATATGGACAAATTAAATCTTAATAAGAACACCACTTTTCAATGCTTCCTTTCGAGTCGGAAGAAATGAGTAAAAAAATATGTCTATACCTTTTTTTTACGAATAAGATAACACACGGAACAACAGATGAGTACAGAGCTCTAAAAAGTTCAAGTTTCGATAAAACATTCTTAACCTGCTTATAATTTCGCCCAAAGGTACTTTACGAGTGGCTCAAGTTTCCTTTCTTTTTTGCTTTCCTATTTATCCACGATTTTTGGCTCTTCTCCGACTCCGTCTTTGGTTGGAACGATTATTACGTCCTCCTTTATCTGAAATTTCACAGTGAAATTAGTTATTTCAAGAAATTTTCAATTCACGTACTCTTATAGTTTCGATCATTGAATTTACCACTGTTTTCTTTTTGATTCCTGATTTAGGTGGATTGGCTCGTCGCACTTTGACGAGTGTTGTTATCTGATCAGCATCTATTTCGACTATGTCACATACGCCAAGCTTTATTTTTTCCTGAAATGAAATGTTTCCGCAGCATTGAAATTTTTTAAATTTTTTCTCTTGGCATTATTAATTACATGTATTAATGGAGCAAGACCTTGTCGCGAAATATTGAAAAGAATTGCTTAAAGTCAAGTCTTCAAGGATGGGCAATGAGCTTTTTTTTAATAGATTTTGATGATGAAAAAAAGGTTTCAATAGATTGATGATCAAGTAGAAAACTGGAGATCAATTGATTTTCCAGTCATATTGAAACAAAAAAAAATGTTCTGCCTCCAGTTTGATCGATTCATTTCAATCTGATTGCTTCTTAAAAACCATGAAAATGGTATCAGATTCAAAAATAGTCCTATTTTTTCGAAGCAACGATAAAACATCAAAGAAATGAATTTGCAATGATTTTTTTCTTTTCAAAATACTTCAGTCGCGATTTTTAATGGTTTTTATTAAATTCTTAATATATTTATTGATAATTTCATGTCGAAAAGAAATACATTCTTTCAACTTCAAACATTTAATTTTAAACTCAGGTTAACAGTTGAAAAGTCTCCAGCTCACTGTGAATTTTTTACAGATATGTCAATGCAAAATCTTGAACTTACTTTGATATCAGCGATGAACGCCCGGACTGTGCTTTCAGCAGGTAAGTTACATCCTGCATTCCGTAGCTTGGTGTATACCGACGGTGACAGCATGAATAATTGTTTCGCCAAGTTCTTTTCTTCTTGACTGAACTGACACTTTTTATTGTGAAGTTGAAGTTTCACCATCGTTCTTGCTAGGGGCTCGGTACAGTGGTGCCGATCCAAAAATTCGTCCACTGTTTCTTTTTTGCATAAAAGTTCTAGTTTTGCCTTGCGCTTCGATAGTCGCAGCAGTTTTTTCACAACCAGCTTCGATCGACGGCGCTGATGGTCGACTTGCTTCTTCAGTGCTGCATTCACTCTTCGGTACTCTCTGAGTTCTCGATGTAGCTTTTCGAGTTCATCTTTTTTTTCCTCAATGTCATTTTCCTGCGTGGTATTTTTTGGTGGCTCAATCAATATCCACTCCATCGGTTCATCATTGTCAGAAAATATGGTTGGTGGTACAGAATATGTTTGTGGCAGGCCTCTGTTCATAGTGATGTCTCTGAATTCAACATCGTCGGACTTTGAACCTTCTATAGTGGGTGAAGCTGCTGTCCTCTCTTGCGTATCATTCGTTATTGTTGGAGCTGTACTCGTCGAACAGTTACCATGTTTTTCATTGGGCTGCTCGACTCTGTCGCAACTCTTGCTAGGATCAACGCATGTCAGATTCGTCACTGGATTGCAATCTCCAAGCTCTTCTGGCTCTTCACCATAATACGGTTTGGGTATCGCATCACGTTTCAAATTCCCATTGCTTGTGAATGACTTTTTCTCAAAATGCAAGGAACACAAGCCAGCGTTACGCAGTCTTGATACCGACCAAGTTTTAATCTGTGGGTTAGCTATAAAAAAAATAAAAATAGGAATCAGAATAATTTCATTGAACTGAAGGATTCTTTATCGATGAAATATGTTTCAGATACTTCACAGCAAACAAGAAAGGTTTATCAATTATTTAACATCCACGGTGCACTTCTTATTACCATTTATTCTAAACATGATAAAATAATTATTACAATTTATAAATAAATATTTATTATCCAGAATCTGAATCTGTAAAAATAATCAGGATGATTCCGAAGATTGAAAAGATAATAAACGAAAAAATTTTGATCCCTGTGTGATTCGAAGATATAAACTTTTATAACACGCACTGATTAAATTCTATACCCGTATATTGTATCCACACATCGTATCGTGGATCTTCCAATGATGGAAAACGGTGTAGGCGTGATCCTGTGGTGTAACGTCCATTCTGACAATCTTTGTAGGCACAGGTATCGACTATCGACACTTTTTTCTTTTGTTGTGACGGTTGTGTCATGATTATTGCTATCAATACAATCAATCACACTTTCACAAATAGCAAGTTTTAAAAAATATATTTAAAAAAAACGAAGAACGCAATATTATTGAAACGGTTGCATTGGTCACGACATATTCGTCACTATAACAACGACTAACGACGCTTGTTAAGTGGTAACATTTTAGGCTAGCTCGAGATACCGTTCTCACTCATAAATTACATGTAGAAAAGTTTAGTGTCCGAGCCTTGCACCTGTTTACATCTTTGTGCGAAGACTCGTCCCTCTAAAAACTTTTCTTCCAGCGGGATACGGAACACAGGAGTCACAGGACAGTTTGAGTTATTGCGATTATTTCTCACAGATGTAAACAAACCACCACGTGCTTGGAGATGCTACGCGAAAAACGACCGCTACGTTACCTACTCAAGAGCTGTTGTGCGGGGTACATTTGAATATTCGGTACAATTTCATGAGTAGTGAAAGAAAGAAGAGCATATTTGGACTGCACCTTTTCGTGAATGATTAAAAAGTATTTATTCAGTCTCATATTGTCAAAACGACAATGTAATGTTTGAAGTGTATAACAGCATTTCAATTTTGAAATTTGACTACGGACATTCGCACTATAGGGGCGACTCGGTCGGTAAAATACATTGGATCATTAAGTTCCAAGATTTACCACAAGGTTCGCACGGTCGGCATTTTTGAATTTTAAATACGTCAAGGTCACATTCAAACTACATGCATACAACAAAACAAAACGCAAAGTGTGGTGTGTACAAGACACGTGGTCCATAAAAACGTTGAATAAATGCATATTATCCGATATAGGTATGAAAATCGTTTTGTCTCTTTCATTTTCGTATTGTCACGTATTTTTGTATTAGAAACTTTCCAATATTTGCAACGCACTTTTGCGACAACGCGATAATGAGTCGTGACACAAAACATTTTTCTTTATATTGGCGATCTCTCTTGGTCGAGGAATGTGCTACGAAACGAAGAAGTTCACTTGCAACAAACTATCAACTTAGTTTCTCGCGTTGAATTCGTAAAGACATGGGAAAACCAATCTCTCGATAATTATTCTCAAATGTGACGTCACAGTGGCGAAGTATCGTTACTTCGAAACAAAGAAACGTGTAGAGTTTTGTAACAGTCGTTTTCTCACGAATAATAGTTTTTCCAATATTTTTTTTTTATCCAAGATGAATTTTAATATTCTATTCGTATTAAAAATCGTGCCAATTTTATGTTTCGCTCATTTTTCTATCGCAAAAGACTCAGATGAACTTGTAGGTAATTAAAATAAAAACTCTTTATTTTGCTCATAAGTTTCACTCGGAGATTCAAGAATTTTATTTATTTGAATTTTTTTCATTCCAGAAAATCCTGCTATAGCGTCAAGAAAAACGAAAAAATCTTACCAATGGTCTTTTTACACAGAAAGCCGTAATCACAATGATCAAAATCATATATTTATGGAATATCACAGGAATCCTTTCCTGCGAGAATTTTTGATTCCAGCTGAAGAAAACCTCAAGCTCAAGTCGCATCGATCTCCCAACACAGAGTCCTCGAAATCTGTTGCAAACTTTACTGTGGTGATCAGTTCGCCTTTTAATTCGAATCATTCTACGTTTAGAATAACTCCCACAGAATCACAATCTGCGAGCTTGCGACAACAACCTCAGAGCCCTGAATCTTCAAAATCAGCCGCAAGTAATAAATTCAACGACAAGCATGAATGAGAAAATTTTGATGCAAAGATAAACTTATTATTGATAAAACTGCTTATCCAAAATGATCAGATCCATAATATTATGCCACGTTTTTGAACACGTTTAAATAAAAAGTTTGAAAAAAGTTTAAAGGAAACAATAAAAAGAGAATAAAAAGTAATTGCGTATATTTCACTCAATATATTTTGATTAATGCAAAATCATTGTCAAATCTTTAATACGAATCTAAAGAAAAGCTGATATTTCATTCATAATTATGAAGAAAAGAATTTTAATCGAATAAATTTGAATTTTATAAATTTTAGAATGCATCGAGTATCACAACGTTGTAAACCACCAAGGAGGACCAGTTGCAGCTTTCCCAGGCGCAGATCTAACATTACCGACATCAGGAGCAGCGGAATCGAGTTGTTTGGTGGGTCACCTAGTTGTGGGAGGTAGAACATCATCGACAGAAATATTTCCTCATGTCGTTGCTCTTGGGAAGCGAACGGAGGATCAGAATTTTTTTTTTCAATGTGGTGGCTCTTTGATATCTCCTAAATGGATTTTAACAGCTGCTCATTGCACACATGGCCTGTAAGAACAATTTGATAACTTTTTCAACTAAATTATAACTTTATTAACTTTTGAATTCGTAAAAATCGTCCATACGACTTGCTTTTATGCGTCTGTCATAAACTGCATAGAAATTCTGTGAGGAATTCTTATTGATAATTTAAAAATTCGGTTGATTGTAACAGAAAAAAATCAGGCCAAATTAACGAAATCCCGAAACATAAGTCTGCTCATTTCTTCTACAACTTTTTTTTTTCAATTGTATCATCAGAATCAGAGATTTCGGAATGAAAAATTAATATTCGAATCATAGAATTTTCAACAAAATTTATATTTTTGCAGTGGTGGTGTGACGATTGCTCGCCTGGGAATCGATCGTTTGAGCGACAATTCAACTGGATCGAGTATCAATATAATACGTACGATTCGTCATCCCTCGTACAGTCCTCCTGCCATGTACGGTGATATCGCTCTCTTGGAGCTTGAGGAATCCGTCAATTTTACAAATCGCATCCAACCAGCTTGTTTACACCAACAATATCATCATGGGCCCCAATCTGCTTGGGTTTGTGGATGGGGTGCAACTGAATATGGTATTTGCAATGAATTCTGGTTCAAATTTTTTTTACAATACTTTTTCTTATTCCAGTATTATTCATGAGATCTCAATTTCTCATGAAATTTTGAAATGAATATATTTGGAGTGCGATCAACCCTGGTAACGAATTGACAAAAACGTGTGATCGAAAAAAATGCAAGAATGACTGAATCATGAATGATTCTATAGTTCATGATGTTTATTAATATTTCTCTATTTTATTATTTCATTGTATTTCCTTGTTGAAATATTGTGATGACATTGAGTATGAACGAGATATTATAGGAGTATGACAATGCTTAAGAAAATTTGAATCGAAAAATGAATTTTTTCATATCAAATGATCTCTTTCCAAATTTCATGCAAACTATTCATAGTTTTCATTAAATCTTCTAGTAACAGAGATCTTCAATACTGAGATTTTGTCTCGAATGAAGGTTTTTTCACAGAACCAAAAAATAATACTAAATACAACAACTTGATGCCTATTCCATTCATTAACTTCGTTTTCAATAAACTCCTTTGTCCTATATTCCGGGTGTTTTTACAGGAGAAGAAAAGAGCGATACTCTCCAAGAGGCGTTTCTGGATCTCGTGGATAACATCGCTTGCGCTATAAAACACAATAGTTCAACAATTGCCGTTCCCGATGGTGTCGTACCCAGCATGATATGCGCTGGTTCGCCTCGTGACAATTGGCGAAAGGACACTTGCTACGGAGATTCCGGTGGACCTTTGCAGATCCACCATCCAACGCATCCGTGCCTTTACGAAATCATCGGTGTTACAAGCTTCGGAACGGGTTGTGCTTTCGCAGATTCACCGGGTGTATACACGAGGGTCTCGCATTATCTTGACTGGATTGAGAACATCGTATGGCCGGAAAGTAGTTAATTTACCCTTAAATGCATGGATTTTGATTTTTCTTCATACACAATATGATTAAAAAAAACGTATCAAACGTACGTTCATTTCAGCCTGATTCATGCTACACAGGATGTCACATGAATAAGGTTTTACCAATAGCGAACTTCAAAAAAGTTGGAATTGTTTTGAATTTCAGCATTTAAGTGTCTTCATAGAAGTTGAAAAGGTATTGCGAGTGTGCTGAATAGCGAGGAAATATAATTCAGCATGTCCATTTTTTTCTATCTCAAAGAAATAAAATTGATTTAACAGCTAGAACGAGACAATTTTTCGAAAGGTACAAAAATCGCATTCTTTTATTAGATTTTTTACCATGATTGACAATTATGATAACAAATATATACACTCGCACGATATTAGTGAACAGTGCGATGCATTAATACAGAGATATTTATAAATATTTCGAAATACATTGATTTTTAACGTCAGAAGTTTTCGATTTAATGATCGGGATTTGAATGGGAAACGCGCGGTTCTTTATTCGAAGGATGAACATCAAGAGACTAGAGAACACGAAATATTGATAAGCATTTTGTTGAACTCTTAGAGTGATATGAGAGAGTATGGAAGAGAGGAACGTGCGATAAAATAATTATCGAGATGACACACTGATTGACTAGAAGTATCCAGTTGATGGATCTTTCTACGTATTTCAGCTCCATTCGTACGTTCGAATTTTACGATCGTGTATGGTTTCCCACGTGAGACCATCGCCGAATGGTCCGTGAGGTGAAGGAAATAATACGTGCCACCAACTCCTGAAAATGAAAAAAAAAAAAAAGGAAATCCTTGGTTTTCGGTTATATTTGAAAAATCCTTCCGGGGGGAAATTGAAATAAGTGTGAACTTCACTGGTCGATTTTTTTTTTTTAATAAATTTTCTTAAAAATAGCATTTCCAAGGAAAATTACCTGCCACGTAGTCCCAGAAAAATTCGCCAATTTTCTCTCGGACCAAAATCATATGGATTTTCATAAGTTCTTCCCATCGCTTTGTATTTTGCTGATTCCGTACTATTTATTCGTGCTTCGATGCTCGTCTCTCCCCTTGCTATGAGACCCGCGTGCCACCAAGTCAATGAGCCCAAAGCTGCGAACGTTCCAACGCAAATTAATCCAGCAAAAACTATGACCCTTCGTCGCCATTCTTTTTCTCTTGTCTCCTCCGCCTGTTTTGCTATTTGAGCGACTTCTTCGGCATTCAAGTGCTCGAACGATTCTGTCTGAAGTGTATAAAAATATGATATTATTCTTATCATAGCGGAACCAGAAATTGGACACAACATTTCAAAATTAGTTTTTAAGGTATAAAATGTAATCTTCATAAAAAAAACTAACAAACCATTGGAATAATTTGCGAATTATTTATGCGGACTGGATGGCCATCCAAATCCGGTTCCACAGCAGGAAAAAATTCTTGATATGCTATCTCGACGCCGAAAGTCATAATGAAAATTATTCCTAGCACTGTGAAAGCCATGTACTGCAAGAAGTGCCTGTGATTGAAGTGACCTACGCAATTGTTCAACCACGCTGCATTTTTTTTTGTTCAGGAAATTACACTTTCAACTTATACCCGATGAATTTATACTATTTCATAAGAGGCAAAAGTAGATTTAATTCAAATAAATTTGAATAAAAAAATATCGATTTTTCTTCCACTTTAACTTTTACTCAATAAATTCACTTTCATTTGATATTCTGTAAAAAATCATTCCAGGACGGAGAAATTGCCATTCGCGATTTTTCTTGTTATCTATATTTAAAATAATTACATTATTTTGTGAAGTTTGAGGAAAAATTGAATATTTCTATGTGAAAGAGTGAGGCTAAATCCAGAAAACAGGAAAGAAGCATAAACGCAAATGAGAGCCTCACAGTTCGGGGTTAAACGGTACAGCATAGAATTTTTCACACTGAAATACTCGTACAATGTACAGAACGTAAAGGATACGACAATGATGATCCATTTTGAGGACGCATTTGTTACAAATGGAACAATGATGAGTTCTAGGAGGTTTTGGTTTTATGCACTTTTTACATATACTGACTGCCTCAGGAATAAGTCCACCTTGCGGTGGATAACCAGCTGGCACATTTACACCTTTGTAATAATGGAAGCAAACGTTTGCCAATAACCAATTTCCAACAATTAATAAAATTACAGTCGCTGGAGGACTTTTATTCCACCAATAGGGCAACCCTATCCAATAAGCGATACATACGATGGCAGCTGTCAATATTGTTACCATAACTACGAATACCTGAAAAATAAATATTAAATTAATAAAAATTCAAAAGAATATGAACAATAATTTTTTACAGTGAAATGATGCTGTAAGAAACTGTTTGGAAAAATTCGTATTACCGTTCTTCGAGATAAATTAGAATTCGGAATCATTTTGATCGAGAAATATAAATTTTAATGCAATTTTCTGTACTGTTCCAGAACGTTACAGCTCAAGGAGAAGGAAAATAGAAGATGATAAAACTTACAGGTCCGAGACAGGCAGTGAAATTCTCGACGAACCAGAAAATTGGTTCCATGAGTATATCACAAGCGTAAGCCACGTTTAAAAAATCATTGTAAAACAATGATTTGACAGTGATGGAAAGACGTGACCACTTCTCCTTGAAGTAGGACCTGCATTCCCAAAATCTTGGAAAGTTATTCAACAGCTTTATAATAATAAAATGATGCATTTGAGACAAATTTGATGATTGCGAATGCCTCACCTGAGTACTTTTGGTGCTCTGAGAAGTGACCACTGTATTCTTGTCATTATGCCGCGTTTTATCACGCCGAGATATAAGAAAAAAACGGAATACTGTTTTCACGCCTTTGGATAATTCCAACAATCGTTGAGAAGTCGTACATTTTCTTGGTCCTCAAGAATTTCTTATCGCATTTTACAAGAGTTGAATTATTTCGTTAATCAATCATCGCTTTCGAATGATCAACGTTCAACAATAAATGATTAACCAACACTGAGCTCGTCGCAGTTTGTAAATAATAATGGCGCTCACGAACAGATGATTTGGTGAAATACTCTCGTAGCGTACTCACGCGAGAGAAACGAGTAAATTTCATTGAATCGATACACGTGCTCGTGGATAATGTAGGTCGTCTGGAAAATGAAGTAGAAATCTTCTGCAGAGCGCGCCGAAAAAAAATTCCGGGGAGAATCTGTAAAATGTACGTTTACCCATTGAAACTCGCACATTTTTTTAAATGAATGTCGAAGATATTAGATGAAAGTTTTCATGATTGAAACATACATTTTGAAAAACTTTTGCAATTATTATTCTAACAATAAAATAAAAACCGCATGTGATTTGTATCTTTTTTTGAAAAAATGATAAACTTTTAACAAACGTAAAAAGTGATTTCCCAATCGGATCTTTTTGGAATTTTGATTAAAAAAAAATGAAACTAAATCAATGAATTGATAAATGATTCATCAATAAATTCAAATTCGAAATCCTTTCACGAAGCCTCACAACGACCGTATGAGTCTTGAAAAAAAAGTGCACATATTTCTCAAAATTTTTCGGCTTTTTTAGGGTCTCTATTATTGATTCCGATCGAAATCAAGAGTTTCGAGTAGGCACTGAAAGCTTGGAGAAAAAACAGTCGAAAAGATTGTTTTAAATTTCGCTCATGGATCCCTGAAAGTCAGATATGATTTGAAAAGTCAAAAAAAAATTTATCAAAATTCGGAGTAACAAACCTTCAAGGCATGATAAATTCCCGTTTTCAAAATTTATAAATTCGAGTGAGTGAAGATTCTCCGTGTATTCTGGGCTGCAAATGCCACGGCGCCAAAATGTTGGGCAAAGTAAGCGAACTCGAAAAAACTCCTCACTACTGAATATTTTTTTATTGCGGATAGAATAATTTCATAAATATTAGCTAGGATATCTTCGATACTACTTGCTACCTAAAATTTATATAAATATGATATGCAAAGATATGCGTAATTCACTACGAATTATTTACAGGATATGTTAGGTTCGGTTTTTAATAAATAAATAAAATTTGAAGAAAAAAAACTCCCAAAAATGTTGATCGACGTGAATAAACTTGAAAAAATTCAAGTCTATATTGTTACTACTATAAACCATTTTTGAAATTGATTTTTAAATTCACTAATAATGTCAGAAAAAAGACTAATAGAAAACTGAATATTTATCTATTAATCATTTTGCAATATTTATCTGGATTTTCGTTTCTCTCGTCATCTAAAGTTCCTAAAAATGCACTGTAATGTCGAGTCGAGCGAACGAAATCAAACAAATCCGAGTATCGTTACTCGGAATAAGTATGAAACATTTATTAATTTAAAAAAAAATAAATTGTTTCGAAGCTGCTTATTGATATTCTTCACATTTCTACATAATATTCTCTTTTAACTTTATTACAGTTTAGAATAATTACGGAAACGGAATACAAGTTTATCGGGTATTGTAACGTTTGTTTAATTTCCAGCGCGAATGCATTTCTATTCACGTCGGCCAAGCTGGAGTACAACTGGGTGTCACAGGCTGGGAATTGTACTGTCTGGAGCACGGAATTAGTCCGGATGGTAAATTAAAAGACGATTCCCCAAGAACACCGGAAGAGGATGAAATCAACGCTTTTTTCGCTCACCCGACAGTCGAAAAATACGTCCCACGTGCTATAATGGTCGATCTTGAGCCGTCGGTAGTTGAACAATTTCAAAATTCCCCGTACCGTAATCTCTTCCATCCGGATCAACTAATTTGTGGAAAAGAAGATGCCGCGAATAATTATGCCCGAGGGCGTTACACAACCGGTCAAAAAATCCGAGAAAATTTGTCAGAAGAATTGCGACGTCTCACTGAAAATTGCAATGGTCTTGTTGGTTTTCTTATATTCCACTCGGTCGGCGGAGGTGAGATAAAAACAAATTATTGTTCTCTCTATTATGCAACCAAAATCTCATGATCACGAAAAAAAAGAATTTCAGTTATGAAAAGAACGAGAGTTCCTGTTTAAAAATCAAATTACTTCAAATTTCGAACGTAAAAACAGACATTTTGAACATGAAATATTTTCAAAAATCTTCAAATTACCAAAGCATAAAGTTTTAAAAAGTTGACGTTTAGTTGAATTAATTAGTGAAATTTGATTTCAATCAAAATACTCCAAAATTTTAAGTCCAGCGGATTAATTTTTATTTCGTTATTTGCACAGGCACTGGATCTGGTTTTAATACGCAGTTAATGAGCGATCTTACCAATGATTTCGGCAAGAAGAGCAAGCTCGATATTTCGGTTTATCCATCACCAACAATTAGCACAGCAGTGGTCGAGCCATATAACGCGACTCTGTCGACCCATTCGACGATGGATTATTCGGATTGTACAATTATGGTTGATAACGAGGCTTTGTACGACATATGTCATCGTAAATTGGATTTGGATCAGCCGATGTACAAAAGCTTAAATCGCATAATAAGTCAAGTGGTATCGTCGATGACAACCAGTCTAAGATTCGGGGGGCCACTGAATGTGGATCTTTCAGAATTCCAAACGAACCTCGTGCCGTTTCCACGCATACATTTTTCCGTGTGCTCTTACGCGCCGATATTGAATCGCGCCACAGTCGAACACAAAACGATAACCGTTAACGAGCTTACGGCCGAATGCTTCTATTCCAATAATCAAATGGCCAAATGCGATCCTCACAGGGGCTTATATATGGCTTGTTGTTTGCTATATCGCGGTGATGTCGTACCTAAAGATGTTAACTTCGCTATTGCCTGTGTCAAAAAAAAACGAGCTGTGGCTTTCGTCGATTGGTGTCCAACGGGATTCAAGGTGAATAGATAACACGTTTTTATGTAAAAACGGAACTCAGTTCCCATTTTTTTGTCTTTGAACGCACGTCTTCAATTTCTCAAAACGATTTGACCAATATGAAAGGATTTTGAATCTCTCCAAGTCAAATTACACCGATCAAAGTGAGATGCTGAAGAAAAATGATAATGATTAATTTTCAGGTGGGTATAAATGATCAGCCACCTATAGCGGTTCCAGGCGCGGATCAAGCGATGGTGCAACGATCAGTGTCGATGTTGAGCAACACAACAGGGATAGTAAAAGCCTGGAGAAGATTGAACCATCGATTCAAAATGTTGTATACAAAGCGAAGTTTCGTGCATTGGTATCTAGCCGAAGGAATGGAAGAGTCGGAATTCAGCGAAGCAATGGAAAACGTGACTGCGCTAGCTGCGGATTATGAGGAGATAGAGGACACGAAATTATCCGAGGATTCCATGAGCTTGGATAAATTTTGATGCAAATTTGAAGGAAAATTTTGCAAACACTTTACACAGTTTACTAGAATTTTTTTCTGGCACATCTCTTTTTTTTAATTGAGCTTTTTTGATGATACCGTTTTTTGGAATCTGGTGGAAAACATTGGTAATAAAAAAACACAGGTCAGTTTTTATTTTCATTGGCATGGCTTTATTCATTCGCAAATTATGCAATCGTTGAGTATTTTTGTTTCTCATTTATCTTTTTTAGTCACATCATTTATGTGTACATATATATATTTTATCATCAACGAGGCTAGCGCAATAAGGTACAAAGATAATTTTAAGCATTTCTCGACCTTTTACGAACATCCCTCGTCGATTACACAAAGTTCGTACGCCACATTCGCGCACGAGTGACGTTAAGACATGTTTTCAGACTCGTGGAATAGTTTTTAATAAATTTCTTAGTAATATATGTATATATTATATATTCATTTTTTTTATGATTATTTATAATATAAGTGTCGCTTAGATCTTTCATATATATATATATATATATATATATATGTATCTTGATGAATTTTTAAAATGTATATTCGATAACGTCTGTAAATGATCAATATTATTAATATTATTATTGTTATTTTTATTATTTTTTTCAATGTTAAGTAGTAATAAGGTACAGGAGAATCACACGAGGCGGGGCCGAAGAGGGCCGCGTTTCTCTTATAATTGGTCAACTCTAATCAATCGCGAGTCACGTTTGTTTTTCCATCGAACTCTATTCTCATTTATATCTCCAATGTTTTATATTTAAACATTATTAATCCAGCGATTTCTTTTACGCTTTTTATTAGCTTTTTCTAATCGTTATGATTTATTATTCTTTAACTGTGGATGTAAGTATTCTTTCATTGATTCAATGTGATTCTTGAATGCGTGAACAGTAATTTGTGTTCTCAACATTGCAAAAATTTTGGTTACTTCATGCACCGGCTTTCGACAAGAAATGCTTATTTTATAGTCGTTCAAACGGTTTTGGAGAAAAAAAAAAACAGAGAACACGCGTTATCGTTACGAAGTCACGCAAACAAGTAATCACATTTATCGAATAAAACTATGAAAAAGTATTTTTAAAAGCTCAAAACTTGGGTATTTTTTGAACAATATTTTTAATTCCGCAGATTCAACGATCCATCGTATCTGTTAATCAATCACTTTTTCCTTGATTCATCAGCTCTCTTCTATAGAAAAGTGGAAGAAGTTTTGAAAATTTGGAATAAGGATATCGAAGCTGATAGATTTTTTGAAGACGTTTTGATCTGAGGATAATAAGATTAGAAGGAAGATAATAACAGAGAAATAGAGAGAGAGAAAAAGAAGAGGTAAGAGCAGTGGCCGAAATGTCAGGGCACTTTTTTTTCTCATAAGATTTTCAAATTCGATCGTTTTTCGAGTATTCGTTGCAAGATGTGCAGAATCCTCATAATTTTTTATATACTTTAGAATCATGACAAATACCATCTTTTGATAACATCAACGAAACATGATGAAACATAATTTTTGTAATCAACTGGAAATTAAATTCAAAGCTGCCTGCAGTTTTGTGCTCGAACAAGCAACATTTTTCGAAAAAATTCACTGATGCGACAACTTATTGTAAAATTGAAGAGTAACAAATTGTCACTAATTTCATATGACGTAATCTCTGTTTTGTTATTGTATAATACTTCAATAATACTGCAATTTTTCAGTACTTTTCGCTCGGCTATATGATATTTTGTGGTAATATTAATCATTCGATATAATCGTCGGGCGGTTGAAAGACTTGGGTAGATGGTGAGTGGTGTATTTTACGTTTGAACGTATGTACACGCGGATTCTCCATTAAGGATATTATTCCGATAATTTTTTAATTTTATTGAACGATGATCAAAAATTTTCCGATATTCTTTTGCTCCTCTCCGCGTCGTTGTTCCCTTGACGAATAATTAATTTTGAAATAGAATCGAGTTCGTCGTCGTCGTCGTCGATGCTCGTTCGTCGTATCGACCACATTCTCCATTCCTCTTAATATTATTGAGTTAAAATCATCTCATAAGACTGTATCGAGTGTACCGAGACTTCGGAGTAGTTGCTCGTCCTTCGAACACCATTGTACGAGTTCTTCGATTGTAACAACACCGTCTTTGTTCGCGTCGATTAACTGAAATTGTTATTTTCTTTTTTGAAAAACTTCACATTTTTCAAATATTTATTGTTCTCATTATTATTTATTGAATTTCCCATTGTTGTTTAGGTTTTGACAATTTGAAAAATGTTCAGTTTCTTTTTTATGTGTGAACTTCGCATTTAATGATATCGAAGAATCAATGAATAAATCTTGCTCGTATTTGCTAGAAAAATCATATTTCCTATTCGACTATAAGTCGAAAAAAATAAGATTGTACTAAAAATTGAATAGTGGATGTGTTTTTGTGTTTAGAAAATGGAAAAATTTTCCCTTACGTGAAAAATACGATCAACGTGCTCCCTTGCTGCGGTTCCAGGCTCCAGGATTTGTGGCTGCGTATATCGTCCTAGCATTTCGTAGATTGATCCAACTACATCCAGCATTTCCTCTTTGCTGATAAGACCATCACCATCGAGGTCGTAAAGACCAAAAACCCATTGGAGTTTTTCCTCCACCGAACCTCTTGATACTTTTGATAAGATCGACAAAAACTCCTGCAGGAGAAACAAAGTAGAAAGGGATATTTGTCTAAATAAAAATGATCCTCGTCGTTGTTTTGAAAATCAATTCGATTAATGTCACTATAAAAGAGAAGAATTTTTAGGATTTTACGTTTCGATGTGTTTTTGTTATTTTTTATGATTTGATTCAAATTTATCAATAAAATTCACTATATTTGGTGAATTTGTAAGTTATTTTGATTCATAAAAAAATAGAAACTTGCCTCGAAGCTTATTTTTCCCGACGGCTTCCTCTGCATCGTGTTAAATACGTAATGCGCGTATTGACTCGCATCTAAAAGAAATTATTCAACATTTTCAGATTTAAGTTGAATGAAAGAAAAATCCATGAAGAGGATCACGAAAATGGTCTGAACGAAGAAGATTTCCAACGCAGATATCAACATACGAATAGTCAAAGTTTCTCAGGAGGAAATTGAATTGGTGACAAAAGTTTTGCGGCGGAGAAGAAGTTTCAACGATTAAGGAGGAGTACGATGATAAATTTCGGGGAGTCTGCCAACGAAACGTCGAGTTTCATGATGTATACGTGAGAAAGGAACGAGAACAAAGTTATTCGGATGGAAACGTCCCAGAGATAACGATATTGGGTAAAAAAAAAGTCGTTTCGAGAAAAGCACACACTCAACGAATGAGCTCTCAAAAGGATCATATAAGGTCGTCTAAAATGTTCGAGTTCGCGCTAGAAATATTCATTTGTAATTTGGAAAACATCAGGGAATTGCTACAATAAAAAAAAATACTTCAACAAATTAATCAACGTTAGAACTACGTTAACACGATAAATTATGCAAAATTTTCTTTGGATAGAAACGGCAATAATCACTGCTGTAAGTATTCAGCCAGTAATTTAGTGTGGATATGATCATTATAATTGCATAAATAGCCAACCAAAGATAATTGAAAATTGGAATAACTAAACCAATAAAAAAGTCGAAATACAATCATTTGTTTAGAAAAGCATATAAGAAATTTGCATAAATCGTTGAGGGTCTGAGTTTTTTGATGAAACCATGAAAACATTTCAGTCATTTTTCTAGTCAGTACAGAATAATGTTGTTCATAATATTGCAGATCTCGCAAACTTGAATATAAATATATTTTTTTTACCTTTCTCAACGACTCATAGGGGAATGGATTGAACGGAGATCGTTTGGACTCACCACCCTGAGGAAAGAATTGTGAAAAAATATGCTTGAAGGCTTCCTCGTCGACAAGACCGGTCGGGCATTCCTGCTTGAATCCGCGATAGATGAGCTGAATTTCCTTACGGGTGAATCTCGTTGTCGCCGCGAGTGTGTTAAGCTCTTCCGGTCTATGGCGACCACCTAGAGCAAGACTGGCTGCTGCAGAACCCCCCAAAATGCTCACGTCATCCTCAAGCTCGTCCTCTGCAAGATTCAACCGGTCCTAAACTCCTTAAGACTGTTTTATTGCGCTCAAAACTTTCGAGATGCTTGACCCGCAAAAAGTTGCTTTTCTCCAGTCGTTGTGAGAGAGTGCGAGGTATTCTTTGCTACTTTTACATTATTTATTTACTTTCAAGAGTGCAGGATAGTCATTACCGTTCATGAGAATGTCATCCAACGTTCGAGGTATCTAAAATCATTGTTTTTGTGGTTTTTGAAAAGACACTTGGCAGAGGGTAGAGTGCAGAGATGTCAGGCAGAAACTCAAACAGCACGGTGGCTCTAAAAAAATCGATCAATTTCCATTTTTTTTTGAAAGTCGAATCAACTTTCATTTTTTTTTTCGGATTCGCAACGAAACGTCATGGAATATCAATTTTCTCGAAATTTTTTAGACATCGCTCCAACAACTTCGATATTTATGGCTTGGAATCTTGATACAAAAGTGTTAATTTTTTGCCATCATTACTAAATCATTACTAAATCTTTGCGTTGTCGCTCAAGTAACTTTGATTTATATATATTTTTTTTTCTAATTTCGTATCACTTCAGCTAACTCATTAATTTTTATGCTTTATTTTACGAAGCATTTATTTTTCATCAAGTACTGAAATGAAAGATAATAAAAAGTCGATTTTTTTTCAATCACCCTAATTCGTATACTTATATATAACAAAATATTATATATAAATATTTAACTCGTGGAGAAGAGAGAAAAGTTGCCAGAGAAAGAATACAGTTATCTATTTTCTAATTGTAGATAAAAGTATATTAAGGGTAACAGAGAAACCGAGAGTTTTTCAACTATACAAAAATTCCTGTAATATTCTATTGAGTGAAAAGTATATTACTACAAGAGAAAAGTCTACCCGGAGAAAAATCATATAGTTGAACCGATAAAGTACTTGGTTGGTTTATTTGTGTTGTTCGGTTGTCACCATTTTTATCACAAAATCTTATGATATTATAAATTAATCATATCTTTTCGTCGCTCTTTCGATTGCCTTTATTGTTAAAAATGTTTATTTACAAAAAAAAATTGATATTCCGCTTGATTTTATACAAATGTATAAAAACTTCAATTCAAGCTGAATATATTCCTTCTCGAATCAACCGGTTTTTTTTTCTGGGTTTACAGGCTCATAAGAAAAAATGATTACAGAGTCTAACATATCGCTACTCGTCTACCAATGAAATGGACCCGGAATAGAAACGAGAGTTGTTCCGCTGAAACATGAGTGAACGTGCGAAAGAGAAAGCGAGAGGAAGAGAGAAAAAGAGCTCTCTCGACGTAGTGCAAATATTTACAGCCAGCCCTACAAGTGGATCGATCGAAATGAAGATCGCATCGCTGAACGAGTACGTTACTCATGTCGAATTAGGTGGGTTTCAATGAAGTGGGGCTACTCTTGCTTTCGGGTCAGAGACGTGGAGAATTTCAACTATTTTCATAATTGAAGTTTAACACTTTTGGTATTTCGAACTTTCTATTTTGAATTTCGAATCATTCGAAAGGAATATCCTTGCAAAATTCTCGAAAAAAACTATGACCAGTATGAATAAGGATAAAAATGAAATAATATTTTAGTTTTTACTGTATCGAATAGTTAAATTTGTTAGTAAAAGATTTGCGATTCAAAATTCAAAAACGTATATTCTTTTCGTGTAGACAAGTATTAAAATTCTCCATGTCTCTGTTTCATGCAGTTATTCGTAAAAACTATAATTTCGTACACATGAGTTTTATGATGGATATTTACACATTGACTCGAGATACTTGTCGCATGCGTCAAATGATTGCACCAATCTTCAGCTAGAATTTGTAGCCTTCGTTTTTATTATGTTTCTCTATCACCTGAACTAATTTTGAAATAAAAAACTAAATCAATTCTAAATGAAGTTTGAATAAACTACATTAATTTCGAAAACTAGGATCTATGAGTTAGAAAAGCTTTGTGTGAATTTTGCAGCCAATTTTTTTTACCTTATTCATTCGCTTTTGAGAACAGGGATAATTCTGAAAGTTTCATTCTTCATTAAACTCGAAATATCTTTTAGTTTTTTCTTTGCCTCGTCGATTTTTGTTTTAGAGCTTTTTTCATCTCGGCCAGCTCAATATTTTATGCATTCGTTCTGGTTTTGTGACAAAATAAGCTGGCAAACTCACGAGGAAACTATTTCGCACGTTTCATCCTAGGTGCGTGACAACTAGAGTTCTTCCAGAGAGTCGTGAATTTTTAATAACGTTATTCACAAGTTTTCCGCGAATAAGGTACATTATTCATTCTACGTTTGCTCTGTACTCGCAGAGCTAGGAAAAGCATATTATTTGTGAATTTGCGAAATGATAGTGTAAATTATTACTATGCGCACTTATTTAAAGGTGGATACCAACGGAAATGTAGTATGAAAACAGAATCGTCGAAATAAAATAGAAAATATGAAATCGCAGTTGTATATAAATTCAAATGAAAATTTTCAACCATAATCATCTTTTCATCATTTGTTTAAAAAACAAAAAATTTGTCACTGTTTATAATTCTTCAATTTTCGATTATCTGCATTATTATAAGCAGGCTTAGTGTTGGCAAAATAGAAGTATTCAATATGAAAATTTTTCATTTTAATTTCAATGTTTTGAATTGCAAAATATTTTAAAAAAATTTATATTTATTTTTTAGACAAGAAAATTTCGTTTGATGAGAATTTTGTACTCAATTACTAATAAACTATAATATTGAGCAGAATTTTAGCAAACAAAAAGGACCTACTAATAAAAAAACAAAGTGAATAAATGATGAAAAGAACGAAACAAAATGGAGATGTGATAAAATAAAACTAAAATTTCTAACGACGTTAGTTTACCCCTGAAAATTTGTGGAAATGTTTGTAAAAAATTCACTACTCGCAAGACGCGTCTTACAGTCGAATATATTATGAAACGAGATTGCACTTCATAAAGTCAGTGATTACAATTGCAAATTGATATTTGTTCGCAGAAAAGGATCAGAAGCTTAATGAAAGCAGAACGAGAGCATCAAAGAGAAAACTCCGTGAGTTATAGTTGGAAGCGAAGCTACAAGAAAGGAAGGAAATTCGATCATCACGAAGTTTTTTTTATATATGCTCGAGTATGGGTGAGGAAAACATGAAAAAGGAGGGAACATTCTCGCGATCGCGTTGGAGACCATTCGCACTCTCAATGAAAAAAGTTCGTTCCGAATTTCGGTACTTAACGAATCGAAAAAATCCTTTTAGGCAACACATTAGAACGTGCGTGAATTTTAGAAGTTTAAAAGGCTTGTTTCTAGTTTTTGATATCCAAGTTTGCGAATTCAAAAAAATTGTACGCGTGTAGAAAAATTTTTATTCTGATAGTTCAAAGCAAATAAGATATCGTTTCATGTGTAGAGAATTTTTCGGTTACACCATTCGTCAGTGATTTGTCGCAATTATTATTACTATAAATATCATTATTTTAGAGAACTAATATTCCTGACATATCGAAGTTGAACGAATTTTACCATCTCTTGTTGAAAAGAAATCGGTAAAGTTTTTGGAATTGGGAAAAAAATCGCTAAAATTTTTGAAATTGGAAGGAGATCACTAAGATTTCTGTACTCCGATAGAAATCGCTAAGATTTGTCGATCGGAAGTATAATGCTCAGTGCCGAAATTGTGGTCGAACGGAATTTAGGTCCAGAATCGCGCGTGCAAGACCATCTTAAAGTCGAAGAATCGTTTGAGGTGTTGATCAGAGATAAACGCGTATATGCGTCGCGGGAGATTGGATGAGAAAAAATATCTATGTAAATGATAGGGTCTGAATACAATCTTTATATATTCTACTGCGTCGTCACGAGTCTGCGGCGAATACGTGCGAAGAGGAGAGCTCCTGGTCGTGTCCCGGGCATTCGGGTCACCATGACAACCGGGCAGAGCTCTTTCTCTCTCTTACTTGCCCTTGCTTCTACCCTATACTCCGTCGTAGAGCCTGTGTTTCCAACCCCCTGAAGCAACGCACAAAGCACATACACACCAACGGCCACTCTGTCCGATCAACTAGCGAAATCCTTGACTCGTTTATACTCAATTTTACGATAACACAAACAAAAAGTTGAATCCTTAATAAGATGAATTATTTAAAAATCTTTAGGATATTAAATCTGGCGAACATCTCGGTTTTTTGTAAACCGTTCTTCCGCTTACCGGTGATTCGAACTGGGTTACGGCGGTGTTTGCAAACTTTTGTGCTTTTTTTGGTCTAGTTTTTTATGTAAAATAATAATTTTTTTTTTCAAATTTTGCAATAATCCGAATAATTTTTTCATGTTGAGAATAAAATCTAGAAAAATCTTGAGATTATAAAGCGTTCTCCAACTGGCGTTTTGCTATGGATTCTTGAATTTTTTGGCATTCATGAACGTGTAATATGGGATTTTTCTATGCGTATATTTTTTTTCTGTTTCAGAAAATTCTGGAACTTTGTAGAATTTTTGTGAGAATTTGAAATTCAATCTCAAATGTTCTTCAATCCTTCATAGCATTCCGTCTTTTTTTTTCATTTCAAGGAGTATATTCATTCTGACCAATAATAGAAATCCAACGATTCCAGACAGCATAAGGCACTACGGTTCACTGAACTGAATATCATTCATATTAAATCAGATTCCAACAAAACTGTTTCCCTACAGTCATATTTAAAAGTGGAATTTCCCAAATAAAGTAAATTCGAATATCAGAGGTAGAGAAAATAAAAGTTTAAACAACGCTCCATATAAAGTACTGAACTAAACTAAACTTAATAATTAGAATTCTTCTTTTTATGTTAACGATCTTCGCCCGATTTTCGATTCAAAGTTATCGTCAGAAATGTGAATATTTTACGTATTGAGCAACGAGTTTGTTTAGAATTTGACCAGTAATTAAGTACTATTGAAATTTTCCAGAAAATTCAAAAAAAGAGAAAACATTGTATAACAAAAATTATAAAAACGGTTGTAATTTTTTTTCGTAAATTTCGTTGTCAGAGTTCGAATAATTGGTGAATTGTCACAATGCTACGAATGAAGTTTCAGTTCTACAAAAATGAACAATTTCGTTGCATTCCATGCGAACTTTACCAGCATCTCTAATAAATAACGAAGGCCACAGGTACATTATTTTTCCGCTTTGAAAAGCTATAGTGCTTTGATAAACCTAATTTTGCAAAAGCAGCTGTGACTTTAATACTTATCTTCAATACATAAAAAAATCTGACATGAGACACAAAAATTAATTTGAATTTTCCTAACGCCGCATTAACTTTTATATAATTAGCTCCAGGAACAGCTCTGAAATATTTTTTTAGAGACAGTTCTCATCAAGCTAGTTTATCGTATCAATGAAAATAAAACATTTTGGAAGTGTTTTATTCACATTGACTTTATAAATTGGCTTGATGACTGACATAATGATTGAATTCGATATTGGCCTAAAAAAATTGACTCATTCAGTCACGAGCTTGCGAGAAGTTTCAAAACCATGTGAATAAAAAGTTTTTCAACAGCGCAAAGATGTTCATTCAATTAATAAAAAGTACGCGAAAACAAAAATCGAATTCGTATTAAAAAAAACTTCAACTAGCAGCTTTTTGACGATGGATTACGCCCTCTTTGCGTGATGAATTCGATTCAAAGGAAATAAATATTAAAAGCGTGTTTCAATTCATCACAACTAGATATGTCAGCTTTGAAGGGCTATTCAGAAATTGGATTACGTTCATATCTAAAGTCCCGTACCTGTTTATTCCATATTCATTAATTCAATGAAACTTCTCTGTGTTTTAGCTAATTAAATTAACACGCGGAAGCACCAAGTGCCGAAGGAACGTTTACACAATGAAAATGAGGATAATGTATGCCGGCGCACACGATTATTCTCTCAATCTCCACGACGAAGCGTCAAGGGTGTGGAGAAGCTGCGAAGGTGGATGGAGGAAGATGAAATAAAGACTCTCTTTCAATTCATAATTAATGGCGCGGGAGTTTCCTATCCCAGCACTCCTTTACTCAGTAATAATCAGAGTATTACTGTACCTCCACGAGTAATGAATCAGACTTGGGCAGTAACTCATTGTTTTCACAACGAATCATCATTTTCATATCTTCATTTCAATGTCTTAATTACGTATTCAAATTTCCACGTTCAAATGTTATGGTAACGTGTGATATTAAATTTATCCAGTTCACAGCTTCTTTGTCAGTTACAAATGACAGTTTCTATGAATAACTACCCTCGTAATATGATTTATCTTTACTCTGTTTATGTACAAAATAGAATCTCCCCTTTCATCATGTAAATTTTGTTACAAGTTACTAGTTCCCAGGGAAATATGGAAAAATGTATTTATGAAGAGAATAGTCAAAAGCCTTGCGGATGAATTACACACGTCTTTGAAACTGAACAAATGTTGTTTCCTACAATGACAAGTTAAAAAAGTTATGAACACGTTCTATCAAAATACTTGGACAGAAATCCGGCAATTTTCGTATCGTAACGTGAAATGAGTTCAGTGATCGTTCTAAATACGTATAGATTCTTGAAAAGGAAATTGTTTTTTTTATTTTTTACATTTTAGCGAAAGCTTTTGAAAAAATCGTACAAAATCACGCATTTTCCTGACGTTTTTGTACAAAGATTCAACACCATACATACGAAATTGCTAAGACACTGAACTAACAGTTTCTCATACAACGCCTCCGGGGAAAAGCCAGAAAGTAATTTAAAAAGGAGACAAAAAATCCAAAAAAGATTCAAAAGAATTATAAACTACGGGCAGTCGGGAGTTAAAAATCATTTTTTACGACGAAAAACCAAAAGTGTCTGATCATCGGTTGAAAAATTGTTTTTCAAATCAGTTGCTTAATGATTTTTTAATAATTTTATTATTTCCCATCGCCAGTAACCTTCTAAAATGTCTGATTCTTTTACGAACTGCTAGAGACTTTAATTTTTGAGTTAAAATAATTGGCATAAACGTGTGTAATTAATCCTTAAGCTACTCGTTTCTCTTCTTTCCCATAAATGTAAATAGAAGAATCTTTTTTTTAAAGATAATAAATACGCAAAAATAAATTTTCATTATGGCACGAACGTTAGTACAAAGTGTGGATTTCGAGTCTAATTAAATATTTCTTTGTAGGTGGATTACGCCCGCGTCCGATATCACCCGGTGTCATATTCCAAAAACAACAACAACAACGCCGAAGTTATCTGACTAACCACTACACGGGATTAATTGCATCGAATTGTGTGTATAAGAGAGACCGAAAATAACAAAGTCACACACCAACGTCGGCGACGATGATGATGACGATCCTCGTTGTCTCGATTATCGACTGGTACAATTACTTGATGAGGAAATTCTCGAGCGTGCTGCTATAATGTACAGTCAAAAGAGGAGTTAGAGAACGTTTGCGAAGAAATAGATGGAGAGAGATAGAGAGAAAGAGGACAGAGCGAGAGGGTGATGTTTGTGCTCTACGAAGATCTTTCATACAGTTGTTCTTAATTAGTAGTTGCAACAAAACTTACTTTTTGCACGTCCCTTACGTGATTCCATCTTGTAGAATTTCCACTAAGATTCGCCAAATGGAAAGCTGCTTTCAAGTCCTTAAAAAAGCTTTTGCCGGATGGATGAAATAGTATAATAAAAATGTTAATTTTATATTTCCTCGATCGTCGGTCTACAATATGGAAATAATCGACCACGTGTGTGCCTCTCAATTGTGTCAGGGAGAAATTTAAATCCAATAATAACGAGGATGCAGATTTTTTCAAATATTTTTGGATCAATTTAACGATTATTTGTAATTATCAATTTAAGGACGTTTGATTAAGTCAAAAACGTGCTTACAGTCTTTATTATCGAGAAAATTTTACCGCTGAGAAAGAGGAGGTATGACAAACACGATGAGCCTCGTTTCGCTACGATCACAGACTGAACTGTATTTGACGCAAAAGCACGGGGTACCGTGCTTGCGCGCAAGTCCAATGTGGAATTTTTTCTTCTCTTCGTAAAGCAATTCTCTCGCTCTGGCTCTCTTTCTCTCTCTCCTCTGTTTTTCTCTCACTCTCTCTCTCTCTCTCTCTCTCTCTCTCTCTCTCTCTTTTGGTCTGTAACTTGTGGCGGTAACAAATGGTTCACTGTACATGACACGTTATCGTTTTTCCTCTATTACTGCCTGGACTCGATTTTTCTTCGTTTTTTTTTGTCGTTTTGAGCTTGAAACATTCCACTACACTGGCAAGAATTTCGATAATATGCCTGCACCGAGATTCCGTTACGATGAATTTCACAAATGTTACATGACTAATGACGTTGGATATCTCCCCTTTGAAGTGCATAACTCTATCAAGATGTATCCCCTATAATAATATCGTTGAAGTGTCATTTTTGCCCCGTTATCGATCTATACAACCTTGATGGCTCGTGATATATAAATAGTAAACCAGGATGGAAAATTCATTTTCACTTTGTTTCTCCTCTCATTATTTTCTCACGCTCATGAAATTTACGCTTCGAGCTTAAAGCGAGCTTTATTAAATTTGGCTTCGTCACGAAGAAGCCTTTGTGGAACTATAAAATAACGAGGAAGTAAAGAGAACATTTTTTTTAGCATAATTCTGACTATCCTTCAAAAATTCGGAACATAAATTCGAAAGAGAACTTTATATATCGCTTTGAAGGCGCTCCTCGACCTTTTTCATCTTTTCCGATCCAATTTCAATTATATTTTAATGACGTCCTATGCGCTGAAAGGATTTTCCGATATCGTGAAATTTACGGAAGTTTGAACATTAATAGCAAGGTTGAAAGTCTGAATTTTTACGGAAATGAATTTTTATCATCGAGCAATACAAAAAATCCACCTCAAAATGAGGACAAAATGTCAGTTTTTTTTTTATTCACTGAGAAACTCGAGTTGTATGAAAAATAAAAAAAAATATAGTAGATCTCCTCGTACTATTTATAATTTAATAAGAAGAGACTCTTCAGTTTCTTGGAGTACACTTGCCGGAACGAGGATGTGGGTGAACTGCGCCCTGGAGCTCTCTAAATACCTCTGGCAGGCTTGAATTTTTTACAAATGCTTTTTGTTTAATTTATCTGCCATTTTTCACAGTAATAATCATAATTTGCTACGAGTCGCGTCGCTCATTAATCCATTTAGAGCGAGAGCTCTAAATACAAATGAATAAAATGTGTACGGATGAATTAAAGAATTTAGTCTTAAATATTTTTGACGACTGACGTGTAGCTTTTCTTTGCCTGGGAATATCGAGCCTCTCCGCCGAAAAAAATGTGACATTCATTTTATAGTTTTACAAAAGTAATTCGTGTTTAGTTTGTGTCGAAGGAACATACAGCAACAAAAAAACCGAGTTTTCAAATTTAGCCCTGATTTGACAATTTAACTCAAAATAGAGGAAATGGATCATTCAAAGCGGAAATGAGACGAATAATTTTCGGAAGTTTGAAAATTATTTGGAAGCAATAACACTTTTTTAATATTAAATAGTCATGGAGTGGATAATTCATGAAAGGTTAACTCGAACGAAGTATTCGTGTATAGTTAACTAATCGACGTCATTTTAATTAAAGAGTAACGAAGAAAGGCGACGAGCAAGTGTACGCAAAAGGAGCGTTTAAATATTCGCGTCGCCAAAAGTTTTCCCCCCACTACGACCGATACAAAACCCGCTCTGAATATCGCTCGAAACAAGGATTTTCCGTGAAACAAACGTTTATCACGATGAGTTACGGCGGATTGAGGTACCCTAGCTCATATTCTAGCAGACGATTTACTCGCGAAACCGGTGTTCTGTGATCGTCGCTTTCAGCGAGACAAAGAAAAATTCGATAGTTTCATTTTTGGAGCTTTTATAACTGTATAAATTCGTAAAATACGCGTGTTCAGTGCCGTTGTTCAGCGGATTCTGAAAAAAAATTCGTCTACGCAAACGAGGCGAAATGAACGGAAATGATCATGATCTCACTCACTTGTCGTACAAGGAGCTTCAAGCACTTGCTTCGGTGTATCAGGTGCCCGGCAATATTAAGGTAAAAAAAAAAAAAAAAATTTGTCGGTTCGCACGCGTTTCTCTCCCACCCATCGATCTATTCCGTGTAAGAGTTCATGCGAATCTGTAATTCACTTCATTTTCGCTGCTCGCGACACATCAATTTTGCTCCTTCGATATTTTTAAAATTCGTACCCACTGTTCAAAATCTCGGATTCTAAAATAACTTTCTAAACCGATCGCTCAATTCTTTTTTCAACTTTTGTACACGATTTATTTATTCAATTTCTTATTTTTTTGTAATTTCTACCTCGTGCAGAAACATTTACTAATTAGAACACTGCAAGCGAAACAAAGTGGAAATCAGCTTGAAATCGAACGAATGCTCACTGAGGTTCGACAGACTCGGAAAAAGAGAGTCAAGAAACAAAAGCTGAATGATATGGGCGTATCATCACCTATTCACAGTCCGAATTACAAAATTGCCGACGATTGTTACTATGCGAGACATCAGCCACCGTATCAATGGGTAAATTTTTCACTATTTTAAAATAAATTTCTCACGGAATTGATGGTTATTTTATCATCGTAATTGGGTGATCGAGTTTTTTTTTTTTTTCAATCATGCATCGTTCGATATTTCTGCCTAAAAACCTGCTAAAAACGAAGATTCAATATGGCCGCTCGATGCACGATCAGATGACAGCGAAACTTCAATTTTTTTTGCACTTTTAACCTCACTGTTGCATGCCATTTTGCGCTCTAATTATCTAGAAACTTCGATTTCATAGTTGAGTATGCGAACGCATGTTATTTGTTGAATTTTTTTTTTTGCTGGCGTGAAAAATTGCGATTTTTGCGCGTGACTGATCACTTCATAGC
This sequence comes from Campoplex capitator, assembly GCA_037576405.1. Lineage (NCBI taxonomy): Eukaryota > Metazoa > Arthropoda > Insecta > Hymenoptera > Ichneumonidae > Campoplex > Campoplex capitator. The sequence continues at coordinate 8,294,921 of JARBWI010000002.1, forward strand.
AATAAGAAAGCACTCGTAACTGTTTCATAAATTGTGCAGGTATTGAATTTTATTTCCATAATCTGATTTCTTCACTGAATCATTTTCTTCACGATTTATCTAGACATATTAAGAATGGATAACTTTTCACATGCAATAAACCTGAAAGATGAAAAATTATATTGACACAACCTGAAAAGTATGTAAATTTAGCGTTAAAAAAATGTAATCAACGATAAAAACTTGATTCATTATAAACAAAAAAAAACTCAACAAAGAACAATTTAAAAAGTTTGGAAAAAGGAAAAACTAATCTGATCTTTCAGGTTGTTCCTTAAGGTATTTAGGTATTAGAAATAAAATATGCATGTTAACAGATATCGATAACAATTTTGCAACTAAATTACAAACTGGAAGAAACACATCGGTGGAACAATTTCTTTCATACTCTCGCAGAATTATAATGATTTTCTATAATTATATCAAATTTTTTCATTTACTCGTTTATGCTTCAAAATTTTATTTTTTAAAACAAGTCTAAAAGCTGGTACTACAGCTATAATTACAGAATTACCGTACAAAATAATGATGATAATTGTACAAATCAATAACGAGTTAACAAAACTTTGTCGACAAAATAATTTTTCTCTTGTACTTTCTTACTTCCGGTAATCTTTCTTAATGATATAGAATTTATTAATTTGTTCTTTAAACAATACTTGTAAAAAACAAGCACGATAAAAGCCTATAAATATAAAAGCTCTTGAGTTTTTTTTGGATCGAAACAAAACTATTCAAGCCCAATGAAAGAAGTCAAACATTTGCAGCCTGACATTCAATATAAAATACGACGAAAGTCGATAAATCTGTTTGAAAATGAATTTACAAATTGACAATTTGAATGAAATTAAATAAAATGAAATTATAAAATCTGTACAAAGAAATCTAGATTTGAAATACCATTATTGACAAACTAGTTTTTTTCAATATTTTCATAATCATAGAAAATTTAAAATTATAGGTAGGAGCAGAGGAAGAAATAACAGTGAGAGAAGACAGCGTGATGAAAGTCCCAAATTACATGGATTTTCAGCAATTCTTGTTTCATCGATTGCAGAGGGATCAATATCAAAGTTACCATAGTTCGAGCGAGAATGATGTTGGGCAAGGGTCCTCTATTGTGGATCTTCGTACAGGTCCAGGATCATCTGTACTTCGTCCACTGAGCATAGAGACTAATAACGCTAAATCAAACGTGACGATAGATCCGAGCAGCTTTGGTCGTCCTTCGAGTGAAATAGAGTTACAAATAATGGAAAATCCAAACGAAAATAACCAGACAAGGCCCGAGTTATTGAAGAAATTATTGGAGGCGCCGGTAGGTGCGAATCTCGGTGAGATTGCGAGTCCGGATGCGAATTCCCCGCGGATTTGGTCGGTCGATCAATATGCAAACGGTGGCAATCCCGTGGATGATTCGGACACGCTTACCGCAGAATCGGACACCGAAAACGACGAGCTCTGGGAGCCGAGTAACAACAACAATAACTCTATGAATTATTACAACGCACCGAACAATCCGAAAAATTATTCATATACAAACGGTACCGACATATTGAGCAGAAATAACGAAAGTATTGGCCAATTACGTAATAGTTTTTCGAGCGGAACGATACAGCAGTATTCATTCGGTTATCACGTAACCGACATTCAGTCGAACTGTGACAAATGGATCGCAACGAATAATTTCGTTAATCGTGATTCGGGCTACACCGAACACATAACCGAAAATTCTCGGTTCTACAATTCAGTCTACTATGAAAATAATGTTGCTAATTCGAACGTCACCAGGCCGATTAATCTCGATCGAAAGTTTCAGTTCAACGGGCCAAACGAGAGTCTCAATTATGGAGATAACCAAACGATTCTTCATGGACAACGTTTCAATTGGTCCACCGAAACTCATCCTTACTATCAGAATCACAACGCACTGACAAATCCTTCGGGAATGCCCAATGATCCGTATTCTCAACAAATTACTAAACAAACCGTTGTTGACTCCAATCGAGAGTATTACGCGAACGAAATTCAAAGCGTTCAAAATTCTTGCCATACGGAAATGCAGTCCGTACCTGAAGCTCAATTTTCTGGTCACGTTTACAACAGAGATTCTGCTGCAACTCCTTTTCACGGTCAACATGAGAATAACAATGATACGCAGTACCATTCGAATTACTACCCTCAGTATTCTCACCAACATACTGAACACTTGGCTAGCTTTTCCGGACCTATAAATCCGAATCAACAGCAGCACCAAACTAACGTCATCGCACAAGAGACAGACACTCATAAAAATTCCACTGAATCTTCAACGACCCAGACCATCTCCAACGGTGTGTTCACCATTCTCATTTTTATCTCTCAAGTCAAATGTTACGTCGCTCAAATATTCTTTTCATGCACTGATTCTTTTTATAGACAAACTTGGGGAAAAAATATAAACGATAAAATTTACATAACTTGTCTTGTGGAACATATAAGTTATTTACTTATCATTCAAATCGAATATTCCTCGACTGATAGATTAGATATTATTATTATTAACTATTTTATATATTGTTGAACATGCAATAAGTGGAATGATTTTTATAAATTTTATTGCTCTAAAAAGTGCTGCTTTCACGATGTTTGTTTTAGGCTTTTGTAAAAAAAATTTCAATCAGTTGCATTATAACATATTGCGACAACGCAAAATGATTTTGTGGATATAAAAGCGTCAATTGTTGGGATGAAAATGTTTCAAATGTTCTGAAACATTTGAAAAGCTCCTATGCTTCATTGATTCGTTTGAAACAAAAAACCAAACACTTTTAATCACCTTTTTATGGGAATCTTTCCATAGAAGCCGAGAAATGAAATTGGAAAAAAAAACATTTTCTACAGTTCCAATTCAGTTAATTAATTTCCTCTCAAGTTCCGGAGCCAATTCTAGAACGAAAGCTCTAATGCCATGTTTACAGCCCAGACCCTCACTCTGGAGTGTTATCATTAATTCAATTTGACGAAACTGCTGCCTTTGCTGCGGTCAACTGTCCCAAATACAGCAAAAATGCATGAGACCAAACTCGTACAGAATGAAATTTCTTACGACCAAGATACAGGCGGTCCTTTTCTATTTTGAGTACTTTAGTCCTGAGAGAGGATCGTATAAAAACCGTAAAACCGTTGGGCTCACACGTAACCTACGTGTAATCCTCGAAAACCAGGTCGTTTTTCGAGTTTCTGTCAGGACCGAGTTCCAAAGAGTAGAAAAGTGTCGTCAATGGTTTTCATGTGAAAAATTTTATGCTCCACCGAATCGATCTCGTAAATTTTCGCTCCTTTTTTCACCGGTTCGACAGCGTATACGGTTAAGTGCACGACTCCGTCAACTTTAATAATCAATAACTTATCAGAAAGAGACCTCATAAAAACAGCACTAGACTTTTTCATTCAGAATTATACCAGTTTATAGAATAAATAGTGGATCACTTTGTGTTCACCGATATTATGTAGTAAATATGACCAATTTTCAGATTTAATTGTGATATCAGAACGTAATTATTGTTCAAGTTCGTGCCATTATAATAAAACGAAATTCTTCATTTTTATGGAGTTCGAAATTCGTTTGCAGTGCTACATAAATTCAGAATGCGTAGAAAAATGATAAACATTAAAATTTTATTCTTGAATATTTGATGAATAGAAATCTGAACGAGAATTGAATTTTCGTTCAAAAAACATTGGACTCGTTAAGATTCTAATGGAATGATAAAAAGTCTTATTTTCGATAATCTATCAAAATACATATTGATCTGTTTTCAGGAGTTCTTGATCCCTATTGGCCGCGATGGCCTATGAATGCGACTGCGACTTCAAATGGGAATTTGGAGACGATCTTGAATCTTCACCGCCGTAATAACAGCGGTTTCGATTATTCGAAGAAGAACGAAACGTCGTGCGTTTATTGTTACACCGAGCCAATCGTAACGCAAAGGGTAGAGGCGTCGCATGCGTGGTGTACGCCGAGCAAACCACCGATCGCGGAGAAGCGACAGCATTTGTTCACTCCGAACGTGTTGGTTTATAACGATGCTTCGACCGGTATGATAATGGCGAATATAAGCGAGTCTTCCAACAGCATCGAGAATCAATCTCAGGATCCGTTGAAAATGGAAAATTTGAATTTGAGCAAAGATCGCGATTACGAGCTTGGAGTGTCCGACGATTCGAGCGACGGTTCCATAAATGACGTTTGGATTCACGACTATGGGAATTATCCGGTCAGCTCGGACAATGCGTTGCAGAGTGCCGAATTAACCAATGACGAAAACGACGACGATTTGTTCTCGACGGTAAGGGATTCCTCGCAAAATTCCATCGGTGATCAAACCATTGAAAACTTCACTGACATGAGTTACTAGACACCAAATAATCATTGCGCCAAATACTCTATTACTTTTGGGAATACCATTTGCTCATTACGTAATTTGTTAGTACAAATAATCGTGTTCCTTTGATAACATCACCATTGAAATATAAGAAAGTTATGCGATATGTGAAACATCGATTATCGACATTAAAGGTGTATATCAATCTTAAGTACAAAAAGCACATCCTCATTCAGTGATGCAGTTCTTCCGATCTTATATCATGAAATAAAATCTAACTACGATATCCGTTGAGTACTTGCGAGTATTGTTTAACCGTTAATTATTGAATCAAAGAAACGAAGAAGGAAAAAAAAACTACGTTTTTCCGAGAGTTACCACATTTTGTATACGAGTATCATACATTTTTTAAAAATCTTTATAATAAATATAAATTTGACACTGCATGTGGACTTATAACGTTTTTCATTACACCTTCGGGTTTACACCCGTTTTTCACCAATAAATGAGAATTGCAGAATCGAACAATTTAACGATCATTCCCAAAAACATTTGCAATCGTAGAAATACAGGTTGGGCTTTTCTAAATTTTTATTTTCCGCCAAGTGCTGGTACGTAAAGCATTGAAGATCGTCGTCCGTTGAAAACGTACGTGCATTCATTAATTCCATGCTGTACAGTATTCGTAAGCGTGTAATTCGAGGGTGCAGTCAATTAAAAACTAAAAATGCATCCATTCGTTTAATGATCAAATGAAACCACCGAAAAATTGGAGTTTTACAAATTTTCACATCACTCTTCTCAAAACAATTAAAGAAAATGACTCTTGACATGAAATTTCCGTTTCACTTTGAAATGACCGGACGAAATAAACTTACATTTTTTCAAAAGTCATTTTGAAGCTCGAAATTTGTAGTTTTGGTTGGCGTTCCAAAATTTTATTGCTTTTTTTTTCCATCAATGACGTTGTCCCGTGAAAAAGTTTTTCAGACCTACGCTTCAGAAGTGGTATCTTGACACTTTATTTTTTATTCAGAATTGAAAAACATTGAGGAAATATGAAAGGACGGTTAATTGTTTTGAGTAATGTGTAGGTAAAAAAAAAAGGAAATGAGAATGAATTGATCGAGTGGACAGTTCAGCTGGCCAGTGACTTACCACTATCCTCTGGAGGTTGAAATTGTGCACGAATATAATTCAAGAATCTGAGAGGAATGGATTCTTGTCGTCGGCCTTTGAACAAAATTTCGGTATCTGGGCATCGCGAAGTGGTTGGGCGATCGGAAGATTTTCCGGGGGTAACATGAACGCTGTACATATTTGTTTCGAGACTTGGAAGAGGAGTAGTGGGGACTTGGATCAAGCGATGGAATATTTAAACAAGCGGCAGAATTTCGGGAGCAACGAGAGTAAAAAAACACATCCGTTTTGTTTGAGAAATACGAGGCAACTGAAACGGACGTTTTTTTCCCGGACCGACTTGCATTACGTCGAAAAAGAAAGCTTGACATATGTAAGTGTGTGTGCATGTGGGGGCGAGAAGCTGAGCCAACTGAGGTTTTTTTTTGCTCGCCCGCGTTTAATGAGGTACTCGAAGCGCGAGACTAATTATTTTGGTTGCGGTTGCAGTTTCTCGTTTTGTACACTCGGTGATGAATTTTAGCTCGAGATAACAGTAGATAAAACTCAGAGTGTTTATATTTTATTCTATATTTTATATCGCTTCGATCCGGCCACTTTAAAAGATGAATTAACTCAATTGCACTCGAGCGATGCACTCTCTTAAATTGTCACATTCATAATGCAGCATAATTATTCGAAAGAAATGGATGAGACCACCGTGTACATATCGACACAGCTGCACTTGCTAAATGGTTGACCTATATGCATTTTTTTTTCTCTTTTCCCTCCTCAGCCTTTCTCTTTCCCTCGCTCTCTCTCTCTCTCTCTACCCTCTTCTCTAATACAGCGTACTCGATTTCGTGTGTTTAAGAGGTCGAGAACATTCGTCTCGGCTTCTCGAATAACTCCTATGAAAACAACCTCAGTTGAAACTTCAGGGGATACTGTGGTAATCCCTTTAGAGACGATATCCCTCGCTTCTAATAATAGCAAATCAACAAATTTTTTATAAGTCGATCGATCAGGATAATTCACTGTTTCAAGACAATTTAGTGCGGAGATATCGTTTATTGGAGGCTTCTTAGAGGGCTGGGTCGAATGTTTTTCATTTCGGTTCATTTCGTTTGTAATTATAATATGTTTTTGAACATTTGCATTTTTTTTAGAGGCGCAGTTTTTCACAGCTTCTCGAGTAGTTGGAAAAATATTTTCCATTTACTTCTCTCCCGCTCATGAATTTTAATATTTATTGTTATTCAAATTGATAATCACAGGCGCAATCCGCTGGAAACGCAGAGTTGATACGAAGTTTATCGAGTTTCGATGTCTCGAAAAAAATTTGTTGGTTTCTTTCGTTTTATTCGTAATTTGAACTTATTTTTTACATATTTTGACATTTTGCAAAATTGAAATTGAATGAGTTTAAATTATAGAGCGTACACTTTTTTTTGATTAGTAATGTGTCATCAATTTTTCCTTCAAATGGCTGTACAGAAATTTGCTTTACCATCTGTAGATTCATCAAGTCCAAGAATAGCAGAGATGCTATCCCATCTATTCATCTCTGTAGATAGAGCCTCTTGTAAATTATCACTCCTCGTTTTTATCATATAATTTTTATATTTTGAGGACGAAGTTATTCCAAATCGACGTTCTCGAGTCAAAATAATGGCAATCAAGTGTGTAGTGTGTCATCAATAGAATCGGAAAAATATGTGATAACATACTTTTACAGTGATTCGTATTGTGGATATGAAAATGCTGTTTTTCGGTGACTTGTAGTGTTTAGTGGTTTTAATCATTTACCGATCTCAATAATGTGCCATTTAGCGGAAGAGAAATCGTACGGCCACGAAAACAGGTTAACTTTTGTAACTATAATTTATTAACACGATAAAAAGTTTGAACATTTCAATGATCAGCTTCTAATTATATTGAAGAACTATATGTGAAACAATCAGGAAGGTTCCAAAAATTTATCGTACAAAAATTCGTTATACTTTCCATATTTGTTTTAGTTAGGATCATTTGTCATTGAGCGCAAATTAACGATCTCCGATCCCTCCCGAAAAATTCCTCAAAAATGAAAAAGTAGGTTATGGTCCAAAGCTTTTCCTACTATTTTTCTCTATTTTGACGACACTTTTGATTCAATGATTTGAAAATTTATTTTCGAGTTGTACACTTAAATTAGAGCCTCCTATATTTTCTGAAAACTTCGGAAAACTGGAAACAAAAGTGTAACTGTTATAGAAAACAGAATTATTCATATTTGAAAAGAAAAATCAGTGTAATTAACAATGGAGATTTTAATAGTTACCGATAACTGTGTGGAAAGTTGAATCTGGATATTTAGCTTACCTTTCACTAAAATACAATATTTATATTAGGAATAGGCTATCATATAGGAAATCAGCATAAATATAGAGGACTTTGAAGTCAGTACTGTTGAATCATGGAAATAAGAATTGGTACATTCATTATTTAAGAGCAAAGTTGAATCATCTTGATGTCATTCGGGCTCTCAATTTTGAAATTAAAAAAAAAAAACATTGTCCATCTATTAGATAACCAGACAGTGCATTAAAATTTTGGGAATTACTGAAGAAACCATAGAGTTGTGTAACATTTCATCCATATGATATTGCACTGTTGATAATATTTGTCAGAGATTTTGTTAGATAAGCCATAAACATTTTTTGAAAATGACTCTTCTTAATATAAGTCAATTTTTGTATTACAGATTAACTTTTCCAAGATGTTAAGAAAGCAGCCACAGTTTTTGGACCTGTCATCTCTGAGCGGAGATGCTGTGCCGCTGGGTTTTGTTATCTCCGAAGATGGGCGATCAGTACTGGCAGTTACAGGTCGAAGAGGTTAGATTTTGAGTTTGTTCTGGTAGAATTAATCTCTATATACATGAAAAATTATAAATTGTTGAAAATTTTCTATAGGGCTCGAAGAAGGAGTTTTGGAATTGGCAACGACTCCGGTTGCTTATATCCAACCGACCAATACGATGACGTCGTCGACGATAAGATTGAGCAACGGACCTCCTCTCACAAATTCGGTAAATTCTCATCACTAGAATTTACTTTAATTAATTGAAGAATTTTCGAAGTTTGTACACATTCGACTTATTTCAGCCGATATTGCGAATTAGTGTGGACAATGTTGTTTCGACTGGCACACAACGATCTGTCTCTGAATCCGAAACTTGCATGCTTGCTACAGAGACCAATGATTTACAGAATGAAAAGGAAACTTCTGTCGAGGAGAATGATGAAAGGACAGTGTCTGAAGTTGAGGAAATCTCGAGACTCGAGATGGACGGTGATAATCTTGGGGATAAGCCAATTGAAACTACTGAACTTCCCAAATTTCCGACAAAACGTAGTCCTGGGAGGCCGAGAAAAGACGCAGCCTCAGCCATTTCAAATGTACGCACCGACAGTTTTTTCACCGAAACAACTTTTCAAATCTGCTTCTAAACTTTTAAACTTTGGTTCGAATTAAAATACTTCATTAACTTTGCACACGTGAATGATTCATGTATTTTTCAGTATCTCAATTTTTTTTTTTGCAGTATAATCCATAAATTTTAGTTATTTTTTTTTAATACTCGTCGCATAGATATTTTGTTAATTTTATAACGTTTTTTAACCTAATGTCAACCTTTATATTTTATTTTCGTGCAGGCTGCAGATAAAATGAGATGTGACATTTGTGGCCAAGAATTCACGCGACAAACGCTGTATCGTCGGCACATGGAACATCACGCTGCTGAAAAACCTCATAGATGTCCTAAATGTTCTGCTTCGTTCAATGTCCCCGTAAGTTTTCACTGAGCAACCAAAATAAATGGGGAAAAAATGACTTCCAAGAATTGAATATTATTATTCCGAAATTTTTCAAAATTAATAGTTAAAAAATGTTGTATTCTCACTTTTCAAAATATTTTGATGGAAAAAATTTATTTCTGATTGATTTTTGAACGATTATACAGTTTTCCGATGCCTTCTCTTCTGACATAACGTTTATTCAACCCGTTAAGATATTATACGATAAAGAAGGGCGGATTCCAACTCCCTGAATGAAAAAAATAATGAAATGGAAGATTCCACTTACGATATTTATTGATTTTGATCCTCGTGATTGAATTATCTTCGAAGAGTTCCTTCGCTCATAATCACGATGTCAGAGTTGCACTTCAGTAAACATAAACAATGGTGTACTTGCAGACGAATTTCACGCTTCACATGGCGACGCATAACACCGGCGAGCCAAAATGTCCTGAATGTGGTAGAAAATTTGCGCGCATGGCTAGTCTCAAATCTCACATGATACTTCATCAAAAAGAGGAAAGTCTCTTTTGTACCGAGTGCGAAGATGCATTTTCAACGAAAGTAAGTAATTGTAAAACAACAAAATTTATCCAGGTGTTAAATAGAGCAAAAAATAATTGGCTTTTGCAAGAAAAGATTTTAAATTAATAAGTTCGTTGTACAGAAACAATCGGAGCTTATCAACGAATGATTACCGCTTACTGACATCAACTTTTGCGTCGACCGTGCGAGTCAGATTTCCGATAACACAGACGCCGTTTCTCTCATTCCTTCTTTTTTTCGTAGCTCTCCGTTTTCTTCTATAGAACAATAGAGCAACTTTATTTTCCTTGGCGATTCTCCAGACACCCAAATGGCCCTTATCATTCTTGAATAATGCTGAACTACTGCTTTTAATATTATACATTATGGGATCGTAAATTTTCTCTTGACGAGCATTTACGACGTCGAACTATGAAACATAAAAGATTACAGATTTCTCCGCGTCAGAAGTGTTAACCCTTTGAGCTATTCATTTTTCTTGCATACGATTTATTTCAAACTTTGACTTCACAAATTTTTGAGCTCGTTGAATCGTTAAATTTTTTTGTTGGATCTAGTACAGAAACGATCATATTTCAATTTTTTTTTGACAAAAACAGCGGACGTGAAGGTTCTAAAAAAATGCTGGAAGATTCTTCGAAGTGTATTGAGGTTGCATGATTTTTTTTTTTTTAAACTGCAAATTCTGATGCTTTTTTTTAAACATGGCGTACATACAATTAACAAAACTGAGGCAGTTTTGAAATTTTGTAAAAAAAAGTCCTGGAAAATGGTATTTCTTGGGCCAGGTGTTATCCGTATGGTTTTTAATGGGTTGTACACAGTCGTGGCTACCGACACAGCATCACCAGTCAACTGAAGCTTGGAAAGGGGCTCGTTCAACGGTCTTTGACAATTTCAAAGGCACGCCATTTTTCGAAACTTTCGAGTCTTTCGAAAGACTCAAACTCGGTGAAAAAACAAAGTTTCTTTTTACACAGAGAAAAAGAAAAATAAGAAAAGATGAAAAGTACTTTGAGAACTGTTGGAGCCCGAAAATGTGGTGAAGGGTCAACTCCTTGAACCCGTGTTCGTTTCCCTTATCGTACTTACGTACGTGGCCCGATTAAGTCGGATAAAAAATCAGCTTGACCCTGAAAAAAAAACGCGGTTTTATCTCACAACCAGATTTCCTTTTTCGTCTCCCAACCCACTTTTATAAAAATAGTTTCCTTCTTCTTCTTCTTCGATAACGGTGTGCGATCGACGAAGAATTTTACGTCCTCCGTTTTCGCATGACCATCACAATGATGTGGGCTGTAAAAATATAGTACCGTGTACTCGAAAGAGTAGGCGGACAGAAAAAAAAACGTCTACTGCGGCATTGTAAGTGCACAAACGTGTTGCGCAACGCGTATTAATCGTATGATCTCATGGATCTCTCCCGCAAATCAGCTTAAAGTGGACAGTAGACATGGGGAATGCGAAATATTGCTTACGAAAAAGGAAGATGTTCCAAATTCTGAGAATACTTTCAAGGGAATCGTCTCGATTTTTTTAAGCTCTTCATTTATTAAATTTCTCTATTCGTTGAATAAGATCGCCCGTAATCAATCGTTTCTTCGTGTTAGAGTCCGACGACTCTGCGACAAAAGCATTCCACTGCTTTTTGAATAATTTATCTTCCACCAAGAGATTGAAGTCCACTGCTCAACTCTCGGGAGTTGCTCATCAATGAATCGATGAAAATCAACTTCATTCGATCGGACGATCGAATAAAATTTTATAAAAATAAAAAAATCAGAACTTTTTCATTATTCGAATAATTTCAAACGTTTTTTACATTGACAAATTTCGTTAAGAGTTTTCTCAACGGTAAAAAAAGTTTGACAAGATTTCGGATAAGATTTTTAAGATTTCGGAATAGATTTATATTAAAAAAGCTACGAAGTACAAGCTGAACTATTTCAGAAGACGTGATGAAACCATTCGGTTTCTCTATTTCTTTCCGTAGACGTACATTATGCCTTCTGGGTAATTTGACACAAATATTTATGCGGTCACAAGCGGAATCACCGAGGAGTGTTTAAACACATGTACCCCCGCCCTGGGATCGTCAATCTCCACTCGAGCGAGAGCAGTTAAGTTGTCTAACAGACCAGCTCCCCTGTCTCTTCGACGCACGAGGAAAACGATTCCCCCTGAGAAAAACCCTCATTTTTTTAGCTGAAAAAACTCATGCTGTCGTGTGAGAACTTCTGTATGCTCAAATTTTTTCAATTTGCCTACTTCAATATTTTCTAGTCCAAGTCTTTCAAGAGTTTCATCATTGCCATACGAAAATTGAACAAAAATATTGCGTAGAAAAGAATCATGAAAGATTCATTTATCTTAGTCAAACATTTTTTGGGTTCACAATTACGAATCTTTGAAATTGGACATGAATCTTATAAAAAAAGCATTTATCTTCAGAACTTTACAAAAAATAGGATGAAAGAAATTACAAAAAAACAGAGTAATTCGAAAAAAAATGGTTTTATTTATTGAACTACTTTTAAAATTACTTTTTTCAACAATTAGTTGATAATTGTTGGAGAACTTGCTCGAAGCACATGCATTTTTTTCAGAGTTTCAAGAGCAGTTTGATTTTTTTTTCAGTTTTTCTTTGGTTTTTTTGATCGAAAAAAGCTTGAAAGTTTTAAATAACGAATTCGATGAAACTTTTCTTCGAACATTCGTTTTCTAACTTGATACTGAAATAAATGATATTCAATCTCAATTCGATATTGTCTCAGGAAAAAAATGTCATATCTTTCTCACTATAATAACCCATCATTATACATTTAATATGGAAAAATAATGAATTCACAAGGCAATGTATATACAATGTCGCAGGAAAAATCTCTCGTGACCTTGCACAATGATATCATTGCGTTAGAATTGTTATAAAGCTCATAAACTCGAGCTGCTTGTGTATATGAAATGTACTCAATTATAACGATACCATTCACGATTACATCATTACTTTATTTTCTTAATCGTGACACTACTTACTTTTTCTTTTTTTCTAAAGATCGTATCTTACAGTTATAACTGAGAATCGTAGCTTGAAAATACGTAAAGAAAGTTAAACCTTCGAACTGTCAACCGTTTTATAATTGTGCTAAAGATATTTATTGATATTTTGTCACGTGGCAGCCTATCATTGTTTGGCAAATAGTTTCGATTCTTTGTTTTTTTTTTTGTTCAAATAAATCACCTTGAACGACGATAGTGCAAAGTTAAATCAACCGCTAGTCCAAGTTCCTTTTTCTACGGTAAACTGTGCCACGATGAAGTCGTGTGGGCGGCAGAACGTTGATGTTTCTCGCGGACCCGCGACTCGGTCACATGGTGACGAAAGAAAATGAGAGAGATGCACGTACAAAAGCCTGTGCACCCTATTCGATTCTCTAGTCGACTCAATATCGTTTCATATTTGCTAAGCATTCCCGATCGTATCTCGTATTTTATGAGCTAATCAAATCTCCGCTGGTTTACCCACAGGAACGAAGCTCCAATTTTCAGCTCAATGGGAACTCGGAAAATAATATTTGATCGAGCTTAGTTTTGAAAGTTTCTCTTGAACTTCGAACTTCATTCAATGGGATATGAAACATGAGATTTTACGTCAGTTGTATTTTTCCTTTACGAATAGAACTTGTAGGAATTTGAAAAAAAAAAAAAAAAATGAAATAACTTCTAAAGTTAACATTTGATTTGATATGAATGAATTTCCTTGTCATGAATCGATTTTTGCTATTTTTTTTTTAGTGAAGATCATAGAGTTTGTTTGACTCGAACGATTCTCGATATTTTTTCGTGCAAATTTCTTACAAACGTTTAGATTGATAGATAATTTCATTCGATTCCCTCCAATGAAAAACAAATAAGATCTGACGTTCTGGATCTCGTTGAAGAACTGAGTTTTGATGAAGAGAAATCGATTATCAAAAACAATGTTCATTTTGAACGGCTTTACTCGCAGGAAAATAGTGCAAATATTTGAAAATAATGAAAATAATGAACGTCGAAGAAAAATATTGTTTTTTTTTTTTTTTCATCCTTCATGAATCTCCGCGAGTTGGTTAGTTTGCTCAGTTTTGACCCTACACTTATGGATAGCAAACGGCGAGCAACAGATATCCTCTCCTCCGATGTCTCGGAGAAGAGAGAGAGAAAGAGAGAAAGAGAGAGCGCCCCTGTTAGACTCTTCGGGTTACTCCAGACTCCGTAGTGGAAAACGGGATAGCGCGGGGTACGCACGTGGCTTCCTTTGCCATTGACAGTTCTCGAGTGGAGGGAGATCCAAAAATAACGAAAAACATAAACTGCGAAAAACGAGAAATAAAAAACAAGTTTTTTAGACTGATATTATTAATTAAATCTTGTACGAGATATAAAAACGAAAAATAATATTTAAAACATTGAAGAAAAACGCTCTTTTGAGTAACTTCCGGTCGATGTGATATCTCTGCTATCGCGTTTGTGCTGGCAGAAATTGAGAACAAGTTTCAGCCTCTTTTGAAAAGTGATATTTTTTTCGTGTTTCAAAAAAGTGGTGTTTCTTTTAATTCGTTGAAAAAACTGTGTTACACTTTTCATTGCGTTCAGTCTTCGAGTGTCGGGATCTATAAAAAAATCTTCGACAAAACGTACTTCCATTTGTTAATGAACGAAAGATTAGAAAAGAATAATAAGTCTTAGTCGAAGGAGATTCTGATTGTTTTTCTTTTTTATAATCATCGTAGGGTTATCAATCTGTGTTTTCTTGTTCTTCATACTCTCGTACTTGACATAGAAAAATTTGACTCGCATCAACATAAATTTACGATTCAACAGAAAGCTTCTTCATCGAGCAGGCTTTACTTTCGTTTTTTTTTTAACCATGACAATTGCTGTGCCAGAGTGGTAGTTGAATATTTTAGAAAAATTGAGTCTGAAATTGAAAGAACAATTTTTATTTTCATTCTTCACATTGATTTACCGGATTGTTTTTACCTTCCCACGTTCTCTTGTTTTATCCTCGTTCTTCTGTAACTCGTACAACATCTCGTAAGTTATGAAAGGACAATAACGATTCTGCGAAACGTCTTGAGGACGTTTGCAAAAGCATGCTTGCATAGAATTTCTCCATGTGCATTCTCGTGCTGTACGTGAGCACGAATAATACTTCTAAAAATCGTAAACTCCTATTTACAGAAATATCTTGCGCTAAAGTACATTTAC
The DNA here is from genome assembly GCA_037576405.1 of Campoplex capitator. Lineage (NCBI taxonomy): Eukaryota > Metazoa > Arthropoda > Insecta > Hymenoptera > Ichneumonidae > Campoplex > Campoplex capitator. The sequence goes on from JARBWI010000002.1 coordinate 8,310,087, forward strand.
GTACTACTGCGAGCGTTAACAGAGTTGGAAAATAGGTTTAGGGCTTTGCTCAGAAATTTCCGGAGTTGATAAAATGTTTTCCAAGCACTGGAACCAAATGTATTCGATTCGATTGAAAATTTCAATTCGATTAATGCAAAGAAACAAATAAAATTGTAACTTTCCAAAAAAAAAATGTGGTCAAATGAGAAAAAACGAAGGAAAAAATATAATTTTTTCTTTTTGCATTAAAAAAAATAAAATAAACAAATGAAAAACGAGCCCGAAACTCTCGACTATTCGGCAGCCTTTTAAGGGCAGATGAAAAGTTCCATGGTGAATATAAACAGCTGGGATTACCGGGTGTGAATGTACTGCGACCACCCTGATGTAATATATTAAAGAGGAGAGGAAAAAAAAAAAGAATTCTTAAGAGGTTTACATCGCTTGCTATTAGTGGAGCAGTTAGGAAAGAGGAAAAGAGAAAAAAGGAGAAACATAGGAGAAGGAAACTCGGGAAAAATACTTCGTTGATTTTTCTATCGTTTCTTTAGCTGAGTACTCAATTTACCACTTTGAAGATGGTCAAATATTTTTCCAACGATTAAAGACAAACAGTGAATCAACGTTGAACTTCGATTTGGTGAAATAATGAAAATAATTATCATTATCAAGGAAATATTAATTATTGCTACTAGAGAGAAGCGAATTTCTTTTTCGAGTTGAAATATTAACAAAATGGTCATGATTCTTCTCAGTATTTATTCGATATGGAGAATAAAACTTTTTTAATAAGCCGGCTCACAGTTTCCGCGATCGGAATGAAATGGGGAGCTTGTATTTCTTATCCGGAATGATCTTTGTGGAAAAAACGAGAGAATATAGCTTCGTAGAGACGAGGGAGGAGACAGTGTTCATTTTTTTTACCACTGAGAGTTTTCTCGTGTATACAAAACGATACGTTGAATCAGAAATTCTATTTTTAGAGAACGTTCAGGGTAATGCTACTTAATTTATTGTATTTTTTTTCTCATTCTCTCTCTCCCTCTCTCTCTATCGCTCTCTTTTCGTTTTGGTATCGACCCGTCCAACAATATGGTTTACATGTTCGTTAGTTCGGATTCTGGGGTGGAGAGAACTCCCGGGGACCATCGAAGAGAGTTCAATGAACCCTGATACGCCGATACTATCGCGATGTAAGAAGTGAGTCACTGAGAAACATGCTCTTGAGATATTTTATGTCAATCATGTATGAACGTTTGTGTAGCACCTTATAATCGCACTTTTTAGTTCTGCTTTCACTCTCAATTTTCTTAATCTCGTTATCGTCGATCGGTGCAGGCATTTATTCGTCGATTGCATTGAGAAGCTCGTTTTTGCAATAAAAAAAAAATTTCGGTTCATGAAAAATGTTGAACAGAAAAAGTATTTACATCGTTATATGCGAGGAAATAAAGTTTTTACCGTTCAATTCATATTTTTATTTTGGGCACAAGACTCGAAAAATTATTTTTTTCGATAACGCACGAGCGTATCTTCGTTCGCGGACATCAAACGCATCGTCAACTATTCTCGTACAGCTTAGAAACATGCGGAGGAGACGACCTACCATGATTATTTAATATCTTCCAAGAATTTAAGAACGCTCTCGATAAAGAAACGTCGTTTGCATCATTAGCCCGAAATGTCCGTGATATATTTCTTCCGTCGAGTTATGTTCAATGGAATTCAACAAATATTTCAACTGCAAAATATCATTTTTTTTTTTCCTTTTTCTGCAGTAAAATTGATTCGTACGACGAGATAAAAATTCCTGGAATTTGTATTTGCATTTTTATAATAAATTCTCATTACGATATTCGACATTTATTTATGCGCATCGCTCCGATTATCCGCGCTTTCGTTTCATGCGAAATTGTCGTTGAGCTCAATCGAAGCAAAAAAGTATTAATTAAATATTAAGTAGGGAATTTCAATTAAAAACTATTAATTGAATATTAAGTAGGGAAAAAAATGAAGTGAAGAAAAAATAAAATAAAACAGATTTTTGCAAACGTTGAATTTTCCGGATATTCGAATATTTTTTTTCTTTCAAAGACGATTACGTTCTGCATTAAAAAAAAAAAAGAACAGAGTATGTAGAAGACATCGAAGTTTAACCGGGACACGAAAGAAAGAAAAAAGGATTGAGACATAACGCTTCTTTATTTGGGGACTGGATGCTTAATATCCTCAGCGATTATAATCGTTAGGCTGTTGCATCTTTCCGGAGTTTTTTCTCAGGCAGTCTGGTCCTTGCTCGTTCCCTCTCTCATTCTTTTTATCTCTGGCTTCGTCCTCGTCTTTTGGCTCTTGTTCACATTGGAATTTTACGAAGCTCCTCCGCGTCGTCGTGTAAGAGAGATCGGTCGTCTTGGTCTCGCAAACGCGTTCGCGACTCGTGCTCACGAATGCAGATTTATATCTTGCTTTTATGCACTTCTCTTTTACGTTTTTTCACTTCATCTTCCTTCGCGCTCTTCCTTGTGTTGTCGTCCCTTTTAGTTTTTGCACACACCCGTAAAATGCAGCCGCGAGAGTCCACGACCGACATTTGACACACGACAATGAGTGTTAATAATTCAAGATGATTCAGAGACTCGTTTAACGATTGAGGAACCAGGGATTTCTTTCGATGGCCTCAATCTCTCTCGAACATCCAACTTCCCTTTTTTATTAAGATCGTTCACACATTTTTATTCATTTTTAACTTCCGAGTAATTCTTCATTCGTATACATTTTTTTATCAAAATTTTCGATACTTTTTTATTAATTGCAATTTTCCTATGAATTTTAAATTCGTATATTTTTGTATTCTACGCGAAAAGAATTGAAACTTGAAGCGTTACAGAAATAGAAATGGGAAACGAGCCTTCATTTTTGGGATTTTTATCACTCGGAGTTTAAATTTTCGCATGACAGTGCAACAAAATTTCTTGTTTACGTGATTTTTTTTGCATAAAAATTTCGCTCAATGCTCAGTAAACTTTTTTTAAAATTTTGATTCTTTTGTGTGGAGGAAAAAAAAGAGTTTTTCAAGTGATTGAGGAATAATTGATATTCTGTATTTTTGATACAGCGAATTTTTATTTCGTTCCATATGCGAAGAAATTTCATTGAGATTTCGATGCGTCTGAATTCATGAACGAGTTTCATTCAATTTGTTGAAAAACGATGCTCGCTGGATATTTTTTTTCTTCATCTGTCTGAACGAATTTTTACGAGGTTCATATTTTTTGTAGGGTTTTGTGCCTTCGTTCCAGACGAAAAACCCGTTTTTTTACATTTTTTTTTTCGAGAAATAATTTGAGATAGCTCGCGATCGTGTCTTCTTGTACGTAGAAAAACGAGTAAAAAACTGAAGGGTGGGCGATGTATCGGACTCGACTTCCTGAACCAGTACATTGCATACTGGAGATAACGCTCGCTCGAGGGAGTGTGAGAGAGAAAAATATTCAATTCTCGTAAACGCTGTAAACAGCGAGATTTTAGTCTCTGGCACAGTAGTTTCTGCCGACGAAAATTGAGGATAGAAATATCTGAACAAAAAAAGAAAAAAAAAAAAAAAAAAAATAATCGCTTGTCCATCAAAAGATCAAGAGATTTTTTACGATCCTATTTTAGAAAGTTTTATTTTCAAATAAAAATTCTAAGAAGCTGCTAGTTGAAATTGACTGAAAATAGTATCAAATAAAAATCATGCATGGCAACGATAGAGAGGAACAAACAAATACAGTTTGAATATCTTTCACAAAAAAATCGATCGTTCAATAAAACTGCTTTCAGATCGCTTCTTTCTCGTCCCATTGTCTCGTCAACTACTCTCAAATCTCCTGGATTGTTGCCGACATAGTAGATAAAAATAAAAATAGCTTCGAAAGAAAAGAATCAAGTGATTAAACTTGTGAGACTGGATTGAGTGAAGGAGAGATGAATACCGAATGTCTGGCTTTAACAATGTCAGAAATATCACAATGAATTTTCACCAATGCCTCGAAAGTCGAGAATTAAAGAAAAGAAAATAATCGAACGAAAGGGATATACAAAATGGAAATAAAATATCCTCGATGACAGTTTATAAATGTGTTCGTACGAAAAACCATTTGTGTTCAATTATTTTTATGGTGAATACTAAAAATGTGACTGGACATGAATATTTGCTTGGAAAAAATCGAAGCTAATATTTTTTTTTTTTTTTCGAAAAAAGGACTACGAAACTGCCATTTTCAAGATTTTTTTTTTTGTTGTTTTTTCTTTTCCTGTCGTTCATCCGTACGTTTAGTTCGTACGTGCCGATTACTGTACAACTTGCTTGAGTGAATATTAACTCATAAAGGCGTATAGAGATAGAAGCATGAAAATTTATATCTAAAAACCTCTTGAAGATCTCTATCCGTCCCACACGATGACTCTAGCCGTCGATTGCGTGAATTTTGCTATCCTACTCATTTGCTCTCGAGTATTTCACTTCGCTCTTGGTCTCAGCTCTCAATATTACAAGGTAGGAAACAATTCGTCGACGTGCCAAATTTCTAAATACATTACTTCAACCCTTTCACGGTCCTAAAATAACTGCATATTCGAAAACAAACGTATTCAAAGATGAAAAGTACAAAATGTGGATTATCGAACCTGTAAAAATGAAATAATCTACTGGCAATGATTCATTTTTTTTTTTTTTTTTCAAGTTATCAGAATTGTTTGGTTTTTTCGAGAGTAATATTTATAGATTTTAATAATAATTTTTTATGTGATCGAATTTTCATTTATTATTTTATCAATCTCATTTCTTTTCATTCGACTAAGTAGAGTTTATCGCATTTTTTTGGGTAGTCACTCATTAGCAGATTTATTGAATTTATTTTGAAGCTTGAGAAAGTAAAAATTTACAATGAAAATGTTTTTTTTTTGTCATTTTCATCAAGGCTCAACTGGACGCTCATTTAAAACTCCATAATGAAAAATGGTCGAGCGAAGATGTTCGAAAGTGTAAACTGTGTCACAAGCAATTTACTCAACCGGCTCTCTATCGTCTGCACATTAGAGAGCATTACAGAGTGAGTAACTTTTTTATTTTTCCAATAGTTAGTATAGTCGTTTTTTGTTTTATTCGTAAAATTGATTGAATAAATTTAAACCATTGTAAGAAACGTACACTCGAATAAATGTTTTATGACTATTAAATGCTGAATAAATTGCTCTAATTTGAGAAAAAATTTCCAAATTTATTACAAAACATATTAACGAGAAGCTCAAACGATTTTTTTTTTCAATGGTTGTAAATAACGATTTATCATTTGCAGACAAAAATCGTTAAGAAGACGAAAAAAGGGATGAGTCACAAAACAATGTACAAGTGTAAGATATGTTCAAAGTCATTCAAAAAACCAAGTCAATTGATGAGGCACATCCGAGTTCACACAGGAGAGAAACCCTTCAAGTGCAATATTTGCACTCGGGCATTTACACAAAAGGGTTCTCTTCAGATTCACACGTGGAAACACATCGGAGTGCGTCCTTATCGTTGTGAATATTGCAACGCAAAATTCACTCAAAAAGGTGAGTAACGAAGTATTTTCACGATGGATAAATATCGAATCTCTATTAATAAATTTATTGTAGAACGAAGGTATTAACAGTCGTAATATTTCGCAACAGGTAATTTGAACGCTCATATATTGAGGGTTCACAGTGCTCGAGAGGGTGATCCTATTTATAGTTGTACTCTGTGTACCTGCGTGTTCAAGAAATTGGGAAGTTTGAATGGTCACATGAAGAGAATGCACTCAAATCCTACGGAGGTTAGTAAATTGTGTTATTAGAAAATGTTCGTATAATTTTTTTGATATTGTAAAAATGAGTTTATTTCTAGTAACCTTTCTACAGAGCTCAAACAAATTTTTTGAAAATAATTTTTTTATAATTCACGTACTCTAATTCCGTACATCAATCTACTTTCGTGGAAAAATCAAAGTTTGGAATAAATTGCTGTTATTTTTTACATCAACTCACTAAAAAATGTTAATATCGTTACGTAAATGATTAAGTATGAAATTTTTTCGTCTTCGCTCGATGAAACGAGCTAATTATTCTTCTTTTTATCATTTATTATTTTTTTTTTTCCTCGAACAGGAACAAATGCAAAAATGCGACAGTTCAACGGAGGCAGATATGCAAGCGACTGTGGACAGCGTGATGTCACAACTCGCATCACTTGATGCGAATGTTAAAAATCAAGCGGATTCAACAAATTCGACGAACAAACAAAGCGATATTCTTCAACAAGCGCTCAAAAAAAGTGGCTTTGAAAGTAAGAAAAAAATTCCTGAGGATACAAGCAAAAAAGTCGAGCCTCAAACGTCGTTCGTCACTTTGTTGGACAGAGCTCAAGATGGCTCGTTGAGGTATGAACTCAACAAGTTTACTGCTTCACGGATAAATATTTTCTATTCGAAAATGGAAAATAATTATATTTTTTGATTAATCGCAGGAGATATTTGACGATAAAACAACGATGCATTGGAAGCATAAGATGGTACTCTTGCAACTTTTGCCATAAAGAGTTCAAAAAACCATCGGATCTCATAAGACACCTGCGAGTCCATACTCAAGAAAAACCTTTCAAGGTAAATCTGATAAATTCTCTTCTTATTTTTTTTTTCAAACTTTATCAAATGGAAAGAAATTATAAATTTACCGTTGAACGTTTCAAGGCCTTGATATTGAAGTTTGCGTGGTTAAAATGCACCCGAGTTCTTATTCCTTGAAATAGCCACTAAATCAGATGCTTATTTAACCCGCGAAAAAATATTTAACTTTGTTCAACCTCTTTATGAAATTGAAATTAAATAACAGAAATAAACAAACAATTGTAATAAATAAAATGTAACAAAAACGATAAAATTCCAGTGTTCATCGTGCTGCCGTTCGTTTGCACTGAAATCAACTTTGCGAGCTCATGAGCGAAGGCACGCAGGAACGAAGCAATACTCATGTAGCACATGTGACAAAACGTTCGCCTGTCACAGCAGTTTGACGTCTCACATGCGTTCGCACGTCAAGCCTCACAAATGTGATCTCTGCGGGAAATCCTTCAGCACGAGCTCTGTTTTGAAAAGTCACATGAATACTCACACAACGACCAAATCTAAAATATCACCGGAAGCGGAGAGTCTCGTAACTCAGATTGTTCTCGAAGAGCCACTTCTGATAAGCGATGCTGGTAATAAAATAAGCGTCGCTCATGTCAAGCCAAAGCAGAGACAAGTTTATGATAGCAGCGACGAAGCGAGGCCTCACAAATGTTGGGTCTGTCCAGCTGCTTTTCGAAAAATTAGCCATCTCAAGCAACATTATCTTAGGCATACTGGAGAAAGACCGTACAAATGTCCAAAATGCGAAAGGTTAGTAAAAAAAAAAAATTGAATTCAATAGTAGTGCCATTATAATTTAAATAGCTAATAAAACTTTTTTAAAACGTTGGCTAATAAACATTTTTTGTAATTTTTCAGGAGGTTCACATCGAACAGCGTGCTGAAATCGCATTTGCATACTCACGACGAATCGAGGCCGTACAGTTGTTCCGTTTGTAGCGCAAAGTTTTCGACTCAAAGTAGCATGAAGAGGCATTTGGTAACGCATAGCAATGTAAGGCCTTTCATGTGCCCTTATTGTCACAAAACTTTCAAGACATCAGTAAATTGTCGTAAACACATGAAAATCCACAAAACGGAGCTTGCCGAACAGGTCAGTATTGTTTATTCCAATTAATACAGTTCAAAATTCCGTCTGAACAAAAAAGTATTAATATACTTAGAAAAATTGTTGTCTGCTGTAAATTTAGCATTTTAGTGGTTTTATTTACGAGCAAGACAGTCGAAACCATATATTTTTGTTGTTGGAGAATCCTAATTGATGTTTTTTTCATTTTTTAAAAATAAAATACAGCAATTGGCGCAGCGAAGAACTCAGCAAGAGCCTGAACTTTTGTCAATAAAAGAACAACCATCGGAGCCAGCACTGTCGGAAAATTTGACACTTCAGGAGGACGTTGCAGTGACTTTCCCGTCCCAAATTGCTCCAGACTTTTCGCAAGCTTTCAACGACCATTTCCAGCCGATATCGTTGCTCAAAGAAAAATCGTATCTCGTTCATCATGAAATAACTCAGACGATGGAGAATCGTAGGATTTTTAGCTTTACAATCTTTATAAACGTCACCCTTTTTTCCTGCAACAAGACTAACCACTTTGTGAGGTTTGAAGTTAATCGAGAAGCTCTAATTCACTAATTAATTTTTGCAGATAATTTAGCTGCGGTAGATACCGATAACTTAGGAACATCCCAGACCCTGCATGCCGATGAAACGGGCACTATTACGCTACCTAACTACTCCGGTGATCAAACTCTCACGGCAGTACGTATTTTCAACAAAGTTGATCAATCACGAGACTGTTGGTAGTTCAGTGAAACGGGCAAAGGTCACTTACTGTTTTCCTTTTTTTTTTTTTTTACTGAAAGTTTTTCATTTTCGCAGGAAAGCATACGAGAAATAGAAGAAACTTTGAATCAGCAACTATTCAATATCGGTATGAACGATCCGAGTAACGTGACTTTGAGCTCGAGAGATCAGCAGACCATCAATAATATTTATGACAATGCCAAAACATTGGATTCTGTCAATAATGTTAGCATGCCGTCGAATATATTTCCGTCGCACTTTGATACCTTCGATATGAGTCAAATTACCCTTCAGGTCAGTATTATACATTTTTTTATAAGACGAACCCGCATTCCGAATCTTTTTTCTAGAAATAACCCAAAAAAACTTGGTTTTTTCTATCGTTATATTATTTGAAGAAATTTCGAGTCGACATCTGGAAATGAAAAATGTCTAGAAAAAAGCAGCATGTTTTGAAAATTTGAAAAACATTCGAGATCACGTTGAAGAACCGCAATAAATTGTTCACATCATTCAAGAAAGAATTTCGTAAATTCAAAAAACTTCTTCGTATTATTATAGTTTCTAATGAATTCTTGACAAAAATGTCTCCTTTTTCGAAATTGATTTAAATTTTTTTAATTTCTAAATACACGAAAAATGAATAGTAATATTCGAGGCAATCCGAAAAAAATTCATCGTTTCAAGACAGTTTCCTACATTTTTTTTCGTAATCTTAAAGCGTTATAAAATTTTTCATTTATTTCCGTCTAAAAAGTATGCGAAAAATTTGCAAACGTTTCGAAAACTAATTATAAAAAAAAATAGCTTGAAAAAACGGAATAGGAAAAATAATGTATGAATGAAAAACAAGTTTTAAATTTTTCATGTAGACTGACACGGAAATCGATATCGGCATAAGTTCAGCAAATTCAACGAGTATGGCGAGCATTTTGCCACGTTCGGCGCAAGAAGAACAGCGTCTTGTACCAGTGACGACTTGCAGCAGTGGAGAAGATTCACCAAATAAATTATCACGTCATCTGATGGTTGCGAGTTCAATGCAAACGTGTCCTGAACTCTCGAGGCCGGTCCAAGCGTGCCCAAAATATCCAAAAGTTATCGCGAAAGCCGATACGACCGATGTTACTGACGTTTTAAATGTCGATAACGAAACGAACCAACAAAAGCTTAATAATATGCCACAATCGCCGGTCACAAGGCTCAACAACGTTCAAGACAAAGTCAATTTGCAGAACGAACCAATGGAGCAACTCGTCGACATGAATGGAACGACTACGATTATTCTTGAACCGAAGTCCTTGTTGGAATGTCACATGTGTAACAAAAAAGGTTTCACCATGGAAAAATTGAAGGTACAACAACCATTAGCAAAAATTTATTGAAGCTAATCATCGTCTTGCCAAAGCGTTTCCTTATGAAACTCCTCAAAATAGAGAATTTATTCAGAACACATGGAACACTGTAACATATTGGAAGGATGCAGCATTCTATAGTCGTAGTATTTCTTATCAAAGATTCTGCAGTTTTACATGCGTTTCTTACGAGGAGCATTAAAAAATGACTCATGATAAAAATTTTCGACTGATTTTCGATGTTATCGCCTCATTCGATTTACTTATCCTTGGCCCGTTTAATTTTCAGAGTCATCTAAATGCTCATCGTGGAACTAAAGAATTTCAGTGCAGCCAGTGTCCATTGAAATTCTGCACGAACAGCGGATTGAGCCAACACATGAGAAAACACGCTTTGAAACCAATGTTAGTTAAAAAATATTATTATCTTGTTAGCATAATCTTCTTTTTTCGGCGAAGTGCAAATTATCACATGTTTCCATGTTTCAGAAATTGGAAATGTTCAATCTGTATGGAAATATTACCAAATGAGGAAGAATTGAAGCTGCATGCCCAAATGCACGAGGATATTGAGTGGACGGGAGTGTCGATAGAGCCGGATAGTTCGCAAAAAGAGCCAGTAGCAATGGATGCGAGTAAATATTTGACGGAGACGGCTGTTGGGAGGACGACGAATTGCGATGAAAATAGTCAAGTTCCAAAAGAGAAAAAAGAATATTCGAACAAGTGTAAATATTGTCCAAAAACGTTTCGTAAACCAAGCGATTTGATAAGGCACGTGAGAACGCACACGGGGGAGCGTCCGTACAAGTGTAAATTTTGTGAAAAGAGTTTTGCGGTCAAGTGCACTTTGGATTCTCACACGAAAGTGCATACGGGTAAAAAAACATTTTGTTGTCACGTGTGCAACAGTCTGTTCGCGACGAAGGGGAGTTTGAAGGTTCACATGCGTTTGCATACTGGTTCGAAGCCCTTCAGATGCCCGATGTGCGATCTTCGTTTTCGCACTTCGGGACACCGAAAAGTGCACGAGTTGACGCACACTCGGGATCCCAAAACAGTCGCAAAACGCAAGGCCAAACAAATGAAAGTAAGCGCGATAGCCGAAGTAGTGGCGGAGGTTGAAAAGACCGTGGAAAAATCAGCGAATCTTCTGGCAATTAATGAGCAAACGAATGAAACAAATTATTCAAATCTCGATACGATTACGATCGGAGCTAGTGGGTTGACCAACCACATTACTTTTAATCCTGACGGAACTATTTTAAACAATGATTCCATGCTCTCGATAAACGAGAGCAATCAATTGGTAGCTAACTTACATTTCCTTCTAGCGAATGGCCTCGTTACGATTCAAACCGATGACGTCCTGCTGCCGCAAACCACTTTAAACGCGGACGTTAATATTTCTCAAAACCACGCGAATCCTGTAAATATTCTTTCTCCAACGAGTGTCCTTCCCCCAAGCCAACCGCGACAACAACAAATTACTTATAACAATAATCCTACTGAAAATGTCGTCGTAGCTACGCAATTACCAACTTTCGCTACTAATCATTTTGATCAGCAAGTCAGATCGGTTAATTTGAACGATTGCGGTACTTTAGTGTCGGCGGAACTTCATAACAGCCCATCAGATAAAAAAGCACATTCACAACGACCACAGCAAAACTCAAAACAAACAAGTGTTGGGAAAACGAACAATTCGAAAAAAGAATGCGACATATGTGGCAAAGTATTCATGAAACCGTGCCAGGTTGAACGACACAAACGTATTCACACCGGTGAACGACCCTACAAATGTGAATTGTGCGACAAATCTTTTGCACAAAAAGCCACTTTACAAATGCATCAAAAAGCTCACACCGGGGATCGACCTCATCCCTGTCCTCACTGCGATTATTCTTTTACCCAAAAGGGTAATCTCCAAACGCATCTCAAAAGAGCGCATCAGCTTGACACACTTGAAGTGAAAAAAATTCGAAGAGGACCGCAACAATTGTTGAGTGCCAAATTAATTCAGAATGATTTGGACGATAATAGAATATTGAGTTTCGACGATATTTCGATCGTCGAGTATCTCAAGTGATTGAGAATTTTCCAAAAAAAGTGCATCGATCGTTTCCCTTGAACAAATACTTACAATGATGAATAATATTTTTGCCAAAAGCATTGAAATGCTTGAAAAAAACGTGATTCCAATCTCGCTATCGACGAATATTCTTTCGTCCAAACATATCTCCCTCATATTTTTATGATACTGAAGTTTGCATTGATGAAAAGCAATATTTTTTTTTCATTCATTATTTTTATTCATTTTTTCAAACAGTCCCATTTTTTTCGCAGATTCAATTTTAGTGTTTTATCGGTAATCGTCAGAACGCATTGTCGCGCGTTGCGAATGAGCTTTGGGATCTGCGAAACAAGGATTTTGCATTCCAGCGATGCAAACTTCTTCATACTCGTTCACGTTCGTGTACATAAAAAATTTGAATCTCCAGCTAGTTAACATTTAATGAAGAGCTTCGGATATAATAAATATTAAAAGATAATTTTACATTTAATAAAAGAATATTATTAATTTAAAAGATGGAACATGTGATATTAAAAATTTTTACTTGCTGCATGAAAGTATGTTGCTTGAGAATATTTCATTTGTGTTCATTACATTGTACAGCGTTGTGTACAGTTGTATTTTTTTCATTTTTTTTTCTCTTTTTCAATAAATACATTTTTTCTTGTTTTATTTTTTATTTTTAAGAAATTGTTTCATTCTACAAGCGCTCGCTATAATTTTCATAGTCTGATGCTTGAAATGACGAAGTTTATCACTGATGACACAATCATCAGAAGTATTCGCTTTTCCTCTCGTTCGGAAATGTTTGATCGCTCTGTTCCCTCGACGTGATGTCCCAGGATTCTGAACATTCAGTCGATGACAATATCTCTGCAGCTATCACAAAATCATTAGAAAAAGAGTAGCAGGACGATAGGCTCAACGACTCTCTCTGATTTTTTCAGCCCCCATCAGGATTCAGATTAAATATTGCCTCCTCATATTCCCGGAGCAAGTTCTAGTGTAACTTCTTGAAATTTTTCAGCTTTCCCACAATTTCATCCACAAACGTGCGTAGTGATTCTCTCAGGAGTTTTCAATGGTTTTAGAGATATCAGGAAACTTGAAAAACGTTGCATATTTATGGTTTTTTTTTTCCGAAATTCAGGTCAAATTCTCTCCTTCAGGATACCTCCAAGTAAAAAATACGTATCGGATCAACTTTTTTTCTAATCGCTCCGTAATATTAAAAAAAAAGTTTAATCGCTTCATCTAAATTTAGTATCAGTTTCAAAGACACCGTGCACAAACAAAAAAAAATATAATTCACCTGTTTTCAATTCGCCGAATGCCTACTGCTCTCTTATCAAGTAGCGAAATGAATTATTTAAAATTAAATTTAAAATTAGCCTATTTACACAATAACACGCGTAGCGCGGGTTTTTTTTTTTCATTTTTATATCTGGCGATTAGTTCTGGCCTTCTGGCTCAGTATTTTTTATGCTTACACGTGTGGAAGAAATTGCGATCACGAGTTCGCAAAATCAGTTTCCTTATATATTACGACTACTGATGTTTTCGAGTTTCGTGAAATAAAAAATAAAAAGAAAACGAACAAATATTCGACCGGGAGAGGAAAAATCGCACACAATGGCTAAAATTACATTAGAATTTTGATAAATGGATGCGTTTTCATACGACGTTGAGTTTCAGATCGAATGTTGCTGGAAAAAGCTCTTTCCAGCATATAGACATCGAAGAGTCTCGACATTTCACTTTGTTTTCACTCTTACCTTTAAGAAACAGTGTGAAATACATTAGGAACCTTTACGCACATGGCAGATGAAACGGATAAATAATCAGCAAGACTTTGGCTATTGAGATACACCGAGTAATGTGTAATAAACAAAAAAATTCATTAATCATTCAAAAATTATAAATAATGGATTACTTTTACATTAAAAATATCGCAATTCTGATTCGAGTACAAAAGATTGCAACAGCGTTCCAGCTTGCGTCGCTTTTTCCACTTCCAATTTGATTACAAAATCGAATAAGTGTCCTGGTTCTAAGCTCTTCTCTCTCCCGACTCGAGTGTTCGAGCTTGAACTGTCTTCAAATACAAATTTGAATTTATAATTACGAAGTAATTATTAGTTGTAACTTACTAAATTAGTTAATTAGTTGAATTTATAAATTACATTTGTTTTTTTTTCTTTTTGTCTTTCATTTCTTAAGGAGTTTCGGTACAAAAGGCAAAATGTTAAGAAATTAATCAAATTTGGTGATGATGTTCTTCAGCATCAAGTACGGAAAGACAAATTTTTTCAAAATTTTCTTCTACTTAGTTATCGAGTAATTACGCATTAAAGCAGATTTCTTATGCCCAAAGTGTATACCTATACATATGGAAACGCTATGCTTATACACGTGAACGTTTAGTCTTCAATTACTCGATAACTGTGTAGAAGAAAAATCTGAAAAAATTTGTATTGTCAAATTTGGCCCTAAAGAATATGTTCACCAAATTTTATAAAATTCTTAACTTTTTGACAATTTTTCAGTGTTTTTAACATGGTTTAGCAATTGCAACATTGTATCGCCTGTACCGAAACTCCTTAAAGTCATAACTCACGATTCATAACTTATAATTGATAATTTATAATTATCTATACAAAAAGGAATGTGTATGTGATAAACTAAGGTTAAGATCACGCAGTACATGAGATGTAAGAAGGGGAATGTGAAAAGCGCTAGGCGCTGTACAATGGAAAATAAAATACAGTACAATTGGGATCTGCCATGGAGACGTGGCCAAGCTGAAAATTACGTCGATTAGGCGCAGATATACATGTATTTGTTACATCTATAAGCGTGCCGTGGCAAAAAAGTTAGATCCCAATACAATATAAATTTGAATTTTAGCTGTTCGTACAGTTTTGTTATTTTATATAGAAAATAGCGAGACGACAAATATTGATATTCATAATCAACATTACTATCCATCGGAGACAGTATTTAAGCACTCGGTTCGGAGCAAGATAGGGCACTCTATTTTTCGCTATACAATGACGATTTCAAGTATAGTTTTCATCTTTTTGTTATTTGCGCCAGCTGCAACCCCAACTCCACTTTCGCCTCCTAACTCAGACGGTATGTAAAGTTTGAATACTAGCTAGAATATTTGGTAGAAATATATGAGAGTAAAATTAGTCCTCATGCTTATAATCAATCGTATTCCAGTTGTATTACGATCTAAATTTTAATTCTAATACCATCAAATAAATTCGGATTTTCGAACATAATAATATGACGTAATAAGACATTTTTTTTTTGAAAATGAATTCATTATAGTTTTCATTGAGGAGTTTTGGTACAGAAGTCAAAATGTTAAGAAATTGATCAAATTTGCTGATAATGTTCTTCAACATCAAGTGATCAACAAGTACGGAAATACAAATTTTTTCAAAATTTTATTCTACTTAGTTATCGAGTAATTACAGTCGACACTACTCTATAAGCCTGTCTCGGGACTGTAGAGGAAATTTTTTCGGTTATTCCGGTTCCCCCACTATAGCGCGATCGAATTCTTGGCTGGACTACTCGCTATAAGCCTGAGGCAATTGTTGTGTTTTCAGCGCCTCTACTATATACCATATAAGCTCACAATCAATTCATTTGTTTACGCATTTTTGGCTGTGAAAACTTCTACCCGATTCATCCCGATGAACGACACGTCTTACCCGTCGAGTTTGTAAAGATTTTTTTCAATAAAATATATTTTTGAAAACTACTAAAAACGAACGTAAAATTTAGGAGTTAATTGATATTTATAAAAAATTATAATTAAAATGATTGATTTCAAATAAATAAACTCTGTCACACACGTTGAAAAAAAATTGTAAATTTTATAAACAATTTTTATTGGCTATTCGTGAAAAAAAAAAAAAAAACAAAGCAAAGAATCTATATTTTGCTCATGGCGCGTGTAACGGAGGGTTAAGTGCGATATTTGTTCAAGGCTTATAGGAAGTAGTTAATCGTCAATCTCGAAGACGCTTCAGGGTGGGAGTTGCAAGCGGGGAAGAGGCTTATAGAAAAGTCTCGACTGTATATAGAAACGCTATGCTTACACACGTGAGCTTTAGTCTTCAATTACTCGATAACTGTGTAGAAGAGAAATTTGAAAAAATGTGTATTGTCAAATTTGGCACTAAACCAATATGTTCACCAAATTTTATAAAATTTTGAACTTTTTGAAATTTTTTATGTTTTTAACATGGTTTAGCATGGCAAAATTGTATCGTCTGTGCCGAAACTCCTTAATATTGCTCAATGTAAGTCCATAAATATTGTTCAAAGTTCGGACGATCATAAGTGTCATTTTCTCTCCTGAAAAAGGGATAAGCGGCTACTGCACGAAATCTCGGCTCGATCCCCAGTCGTATGGTCCCATGCCAATTGAGTGTTGCAATAATAAAGGAAAATGCGACAAATATATCGGACCAGGCGAAACGAAATATGGTCTAACAAATCCGGACCAAGAATATCCAAGACGTCTTTGCAGCTGCGATCGGAAATTGTTTTTATGTCGGATGAAGAGTGAGAAACGTGAAAATAAATCGGCTGTCAGGGATACATTCAACGGAGAAACGTGCTTTCGACAATGGAGCATGAAATACAACGAGTACTAATAGATTTACGGTTATTACGATTGACATATTCTTTCATTGGTATTTCGGTATATTGTATCGTTTGCATTTCATTTTCCAGAACTGCTCAGACAATCGGATACAGCTTCATCCGGTTTCCAGACACGATACCACGTCACTTCAATGGACGGTAGTGATATTGATTAACAACCGTTTTGTTGATCTGGAGGCAGAAATATTTTGCAGTAAACGAAGGACGCAGAATAACACGAAAAAGTGGAACAAAAAACTTTGTTTTTCGGCAAATTTTTGTCATTTGATGGTGTTGAATTCAGTGAGGGCTGTGTTGAAATAAACACGTGTTGAGCTTCTGTTGTAACTCAAAGAATATGTATTCGATAAAGAAATGATTATTAATATTGTGGGATACACAGAGTTGATTTAAAAGAAATTTCAATTTATCAGCTCGGCACACTTTTCAATAATCGATGTTTGATTCTAAACTTGGATATTGTTTTTCACTTTTACTGTGCACATGTGCTTTTTATCTTTTTTCCAACGGAAGTGATAAGCTCCAAAAGAAACATACAAGTTATTCTCTCTGCGCATGTGCGCTATCGCAGTGATGCGAACACAATAGAAAATTAGTTTAATACCAACAGATGGAACACTGAATGTTGTTACTTTTCTCGTTTGAAATTTTGATGCGGTTTATTTCTGTTTTATTCATGCTGTTTCTATAAAAAAATCTATTCAACGACTTGCAATCCACCAATGATTTCAACATAATTGACTTCTCGTGTGTCGTGAAACAGCGCATATCACTTTGCATTTTTTTATTTTGTTTTTTGTGATTAAATAAAAACTAATTATAAAGGACGATCGAAAAGTGTACTTGTCGAAGTTTTTTTAATTTTTTACAATGCGAATGAATTTTTACACAATCCTCATTGCGGTAGGTGGCGACGAAACTTCCAAATTGCTGTTCGTGAACTATTTACAAGCCACAAAATATGTATATGTAATAGCTCTACTGCTGAACCGCATTCATAGAACATGATCAACTGCCTAAGAAGTCGTTATCAAACACAAATGTTTTTACACATTTCTTAAGTATTATTAACAAAAATATGTTGGTTCACGGCTCCGGATACCTCTCGTCAACCGTTATCATCGTGCAGATAATAAAAAAAAAAGTTATCATCGAATGAAAAATATTATTTGACAAATGGAAAGCGTGATATTGATATTTTTACTTGCTTGAAGATAAAAGGCTGATAATTTATTAAAAAAAAAGAAAGTAACTTTTCTTGAAAAATAAAAATTCTAATTTTTGTAAAACCAGCAAACTTTTACTGTCAAGCAAAAAAAAAAAAAATTTACTCTTTCGTTCTCGAAGTAACGTAGTGAAGCACGTAAATTCAATTTCTGGGGACCTGGCGGGATTATTTGATTCGAAAATATGGCAATTCACTTCAACATATATTACGTTGAAGTTTTTCTGTCAAACTAATTTATAATTTAAAAATTTTCGGGTAATCAGACATTTATTTCCAATTTTTTATTTTTTTGGCAAAGCAGTAATACTTCCTCAAATTATTTCACAAAAATATTATTTTTGCCGATCTCTGTTAGGTCGTTCAATGCCTCGTGTATTCGTAATATAGTAGTGGAACTGCGTTTTCAAACGAAAAATAGAACCAGTTATTCTGACGTAATGACAGATGTGTTTCAATGATAACGATGATAAATTTATAGAATAATTTGAATCATATATATATCATGCTGGCTGATTTCGAGTAATAAAAAATCGACCATACAATTGGGAAGGTGAGCATCTTTCAAAAACGGTGAAACCTTTATTGCGTCACTAGATATCCATGTAAGCTATATTAGAGAAACATTTGCGCACGTAGAAATAGTCGAATCGGAATCGACGTGACTTTTCTTATCAGCGATGCCAGAGTAGTGCACTTTTTTCCGTAGCTTATGCGAATCTCCACGGATGTACCCTAAAAAAATCTACAAACTATTATTCGTTTTCTGCTAAAATCGAAACGACTTTTCATGCACTTTCCGGCACGTCAATTGCACTTGAAGAAAAATGCATTCTTCAAAGTGATGATGAATAATTGTTCTCTTTTCCAAGCAGGCTATGAGTCCAGTTCGATTAGACACGAGCTCTACTCAATGACGCAAAAGTAGCGCCAATTTTTCGAGTACCATTTGAATCTCCAAGAAAGTTCCCTGAAAGTCTCAGATGAATATCACATGTTTTCTGCATGGCCGCTCGAGAATAATTGAAAAAAATTAACGGTTTTTTTTTAAATAGAAATTATAAAAAATCACTTGAAATTTCAACTATTTGTACAGTTGTGTTTGAATTATGATACTGTCAAAAGGAAAATATAGGTACATATAATAAATAAGCATTCAACATTAGAATATCAGAGAAACCATGCATCGGATCGAGTATTTAAGCTTTCGATTCGGTCGAGTGAACACTTATTGCCACGTTACAATGACAACTTCTACTGTAATTTTCTTCGTTTTGGCCTTTTTCGCAGTTTCGGCTCGGTCATCCAATATCGAAGGTATGACAACACTTATTTCAAGCCTGGCTTAAAAGTTTTAGTTCAGAAATTAAAAGGGTAATTGGATCGGATGTTCCCAACCAATAGTATCTCGTTCTACTGAAATTTTGTTCTTCGTTCTCGATGTCAGGCCCTGCCGGACCCTCATATCCTCGAATATGATGATTTTCGGACCTTCTTTTTTATTATAGATTTCAATAGAAATAAAATAAGTATAATGAAATGTTTTTTTCAAAAATAATTCACTGTTACAAAAGAAGCTTCAATCTAATTGAATTTTTTGTTTGGTTTATGGTATCAATGAACTTCTTTCAATATGACCAAAATTCAAGTCCATACAATTCTGAGCAGTGTTTTCCTCTATTTTGAAAAAGGGATAAGCGGCTACTGCGAGAAATCTCGGCTCCATCCCTTTTGGTATGTTCCTACACCGGTCGAGTGTTGCGATGATCGAGGCAAATGTGACAAGTATATCGGACCAGGCGAAACCAAATATGGCTTAACAAATCCGGATCAGAAATGGCCAAGGCGTTTTTGCGACTGTGACCAAAAGTTGTATGACTGCGTGACAACGGGCTTATCTTATAGTAACATAAAATGGGCCCAGGGATGGGGATTTAACTACGAAACTTGCTTCCACGATGTTGTCTATGAAATCGATGGAAAGTGAGTACGAATGAGTTAGACATACTGATCACCATAATTAATAATTTCGTATTCCAGTCTAATTGATAAATTTTTCCTGCTTTCGGAACAAGTCCCATAAGAAGATACGAATTCGTGCCTGTTCTGGATATACTGAGAACTTCCACCTAAGAGATTCATTCAGCACCGACAGACAGCAACAGGACAAGAAAACGAACGAGAACTGAACTTCGAAACGAGAAAAAACAGCTCAATTACTTTTTTGCAGAGTGAGAAAACGTTGATTCGGAGCTCTTGTAATATTTTGAATCAGCAGAAACATGTAAAACAGGAATGAGGCAGCTGCAGTACAGGAATACCAATAAGAGATGTTCATCCCCTTACGTATGCTAGTTTGCAATAATACTGGAAATAGAATCCGTTGTATTCATCCTTTTTCAATGTGGGGTGAGAGATAGATATTTACAGGGGTGGTTTCACCCCCTAATTGTTATTTTTTCGTTTTGAATAAGAAACATTTTGGTTTTTAGTTTTATCTAAATCTATTGAGTACTTGTACACGCCTCGACATGCCTTACTTTGAAGGGTGATTTCATCCCTTCAAACCGTTTTTTCGCCAATAAAAAAAAATACTGGTCTCTTACATTCGAATGCTCTTTTACCAGTTTGAAGAAAATCAGAGACGAACACCGAACGGAAGTGCTTTCGACAAACTCGTACGATGCATGATGGAATGTTGTAGCTGTAGCAACTTATCTTTACATTTGTCATGTAGATATTTTATTCTGCGCCGGTGTTCACTCATTCATATATTTAGTATTTAAAATTTTTTACCTAAGATTTAATAACCGAAGTTATCTCTTATCATCGGTCGTGCTGGCACATAATTTGTGGACAAAATATATTTAAATACATTGGCACATATGTACATAGATACGATTGACTAGGTTTTCAACTATTTTGAATCGTATAAAAGCGGCTTTCCTGCTTGGAACAAAAATCACAATTACTCGTTTCAACCGATTTGAAAAGTCGTTTGTGAGTTTCAAACAGCTGTGAGCTAAAAAAAGGTCATGGAGATCGCGAATGAATTTTTAAAAATGAATTTTTGATATTTGAATAGAGTCACGTTCGAGATCGAAACTTTTATTCAACCATTGAGTATACGGAATAGCTGTGCGAGTGTGAATTTCGGCAAATTTTGAAGTGGATAATTTTCTCACATCGTTCGATCGATCGTAAGAAAGAACTTTCAGCTAATTTTAGCGTCTTTTTCCGCTGACTGCATTTTTTTTGCACTTTGATCGAATAAATGTTAAGAAAAAATTTTACTTCTTAAAATTTTACTTTTTTTTACAGCATTTATGCTGTTTTTTTTTTTATCAATATTATCTATCTGTGACGAAGTTCGTGTATTTTAATCGTATCATTTTCTCCAAACTTTGTATAATAGTTACGTCATTTCTATTCGAGCCTGTTTTCGGAGTTACAGAAAACCTGTCCATACTGTTCTTCGCGTTCCTAGATAACGGTTAGGAATTTGTACATGATATTTGAGCATTCGGTTCCGCGGATATCGAAGTGTGAAATGACAGCTGCAATACTAAATTCACTCATTCTGTCATCCTTTTTGACAGTTTCAACACAATTCAATAACGACGGTAAGTTATTACAGTTTCAATTCTAGCTTGAATTTTTTTTTTACTCCCACTTTCAATGATCTCTGATCGAAAAAATAAGTGTTCTATCAATACAATATAATGAAACAAAAAAATAATAGATGCACTTTTCGATTCTGTGTAATACTGTGAATAAAAAAGATTGAAATTATTTGGGTTTTTGATTGAATTTGTTCTGGTATTGATTAAAATTCTTCAACAAGACTGAATTCAAGTTCATGCAATACTGAGCAGTGTTTTTGTGTCTCTTTAAAAAAAAAAGGGATAAGCGGCTACTGCGAGAAATCTCGGCTTCATCCCTATTGGTATGTTCCTACACCGGTTGAGTGTTGTGACGATCGAGGCAAATGTGAAAAATACATAAGACCAGGCGAAACCAAATATGGCTTAACAAATCCGGACCGGAAATGGCCAAGGCGTCTTTGCAGCTGTGACCAAAAGTTGTATGAATGCGTGACGAAGACTTTGTCTCCGGATTGGATAAATTGGGCCAGAGATTACGGATTCAGTCACGAAACGTGCTTCTTCGAATGGTACATGAAATATAACGAGTTAGTACGACCGAATTTGCTAATTGTTATATGATTTATATACATCGTTATGCGTATTCCAATTGAATTTATCATCGGTATTACAATTTTCAGATCAATTACTCTGAGGGGGTATATGTTCATGCCTCTTCTGTCCGTACTACCACCTCTTGAAATCTCATCTGACTTCGATCTCCCAGTTTAAGTAGCTTCGGGCGAGGTTGATACTTGGATGGGTGAAATTTCAGGCGTGAACTTTTAATAAAATTTCTCTTTTGAAAAATTTATTGAGAATATTTATTCTTCGTTATTGTTCTTCCCGATGCCATAACTTGTCAAGAAGGAATCCGGGACAGAATAACTTCAGTCCCGTAATAAATAGTTAAAGTAGTTACGAGTCTTCACCTTCAATTTTTACCTCCTGCCTTTTTGTTCGAAGACAGTCTGCGTAGTCAGTCGTAATAATGTATTTAATAAACAGACATGTACGTCATGTGAGCTACTTGTGGTGTAAAATATACTACGATGTGCGTCATGTGAGGTAAATTAAAGCAAATTCAGCTATTTGTACAGTTGGATTTCTAGATAAGTGATTTAATGCGGAAATATATTTTAAGACATACAGTAAATTGATATCGTTGCAAAAATTGGATCATTCATCAGCCCCAGTGTTTAAACGTTCGGTTCGGTTGATGGATAGTTATCTCAGTATAAAATGAAACTTCCAATTTCAATTTTCATCGTTTTGACTCTTATGGCAGTATCAACCCGATCCATCAATACCGACGGTGAGTCAAGAGTTTCAACTCTCCTTGTAATTTATTTTTTTCTTGCTCAGTTGCGAAAAGACAAGTGTAATATTGGTTTGCAAGATTATAATCAATCATATTGAGTGATTCAGCGTATATATTATTATATTATTGATTTTTAGTATAAATTATGAGTTCTCAGGTTAGTCGCTCAAGAAAGATAAAACAAAGAAAATGCATATTTTCACTTGTAAGTGTATTCGACCAACAGAAATTTGCTAATCGAACATTAAAATATTTAGAGACCCGGCAGCGTCTTAATAAATTCAATCATATTTCACTGAAAACTGGAATGATTGCAAAGTTTTAACGGTCGTTATCAGAACAATGTAGTGGAGTAAAAAAGATGGAGGAAATTTTTAAAAAAAGCAAATTGAAGCTCAATTTCTCTTTCAAATGCCGTTTATTAAATTAAGTTGTTGTTTATACTGCCTACGAAATGGCATCAAAACTGGCTCCAAGACTTTTACGCAATTTTGTCCGGAAACTTTTGACGGATAAAAAACTCTGGGAATATCATTTGAAATAAATACGATGATGACCGGTATCATTCTCTGTTTTGAAAAAGGTATAAGCGGCTATTGCGAGAAATCGCGGATTCATAAGCTTTGGTACGTTCGCACACCGATTGAGTGTTGCAACGATAATGGAAAATGCGACAAATATATCGGACCAGGTGAAACCAAATATGGTCTGACAAATCCGGACAAGAAATGGCCAAGACGTCTTTGCAGCTGTGACAAAAAATTGTATCGATGTGTGACAGAACGTTTGGGGCGTAACGCAATTGAATACGCCAGGCGTTGGGGATTTTCGGCGGAAACGTGCTTCTATGAATGGCGCATGCAATACAACGAGTCAGTACTAAAAAATTTGCGATTGTTATGACATCACCATTTTTCATTCCAATTTGATTAATTATTTTATTCTACTTTTCAGAACAATTCTCATAAGAGGATACGAATTTATTCCTCTTTTGAAGAAAATATCAATGTTTCAACCGCGGGGACAATAATCCGGTACAAACAAAAGGCACATAAAGATTGAAATGAAAAAAAAACGGAAACTCATTTTTTACCACAAAAAATTGGACTGCAAAAACAAATACTTGAGACGCACTGTTTGGACCTGTGCATTCCGACTATTTCTTCACCATTTCCAAGCCATGTTTTAGCTTCAGCTTGTTATATAACGGTTCGTATACTTATCTGAGCACACAAGATTCAAGGAACTATCGACGAGTACCCCGTTGATTGGGTCGATCATTTTTTATCCATTTTAACGTGGAAAAAAATCTCTCGCGCAGCCAATTCAAACTTGGATCGAGCGAATTGAAATTCGTTTTTCAACGCTTACGGCAAATGTGTTTTCATGCTCTGATGAAAAAATATAGGAATGCAGGAAATCTAAACTCCGTTTTTAACAATGCTGCGAATAATAATAACAAACGGAATTTCATTTTCCATCAATAATCACAGGCTCAATTCCGACAAAAATTGTTTTCATCCTGAGCTGGACTCTAGCGAAACAAACAATTTGAAAAAAAAAAAAGAATGGCTAAAGTATCATCAAAAAGTCAGCGCTGGCGTCCGACCTCATCCCTATTTTTAGTGCGGTTATTTTCTTTTTCCCCGAAAGGAAAGGAATAAAATACATTTCAAAATCACATAAGCTGAGATACTTAAAATGAGACGAGTTCGTAGAGGATTTTCGATAGTTAAGGAGTTTCGGTACAAAAGGCAAAATGTTAAGAAATTAATCAAATTTGGTGATAATGTTCTTCAACATCAAGTACGAAAACACAAATTTTTTTAAAAATTTTCTTCTACTTAGTTATCGAGTAATTATGCATTGAAGCAGATTTCTTATGCCCGAAGTGTATACCTATATATATGGAAATGCTATGCTTATACACGTGAACTTTAGTCTTCAATTGCTCGATAACTGTGTAGAAGAAAAATCTGAAAAAATTTGTATTGTCAAATTTGGCACTGAAGAATATGTTAACCAAATTTTATAAAATTCTTAACTTTTTTTGAAATTTTTTGTGTTTTTAACATGGTTTAGCATGGCAACATTGTATCGCCTGTACCGAAACTCCTTAAGCAACAAATTAATTCAGAAGAACTTGAACGAAAACAGTCGTATGTTTTTCAATAGATAAGTGTATTGTCTATATGTGTTCATGAAAAATTCTTTTATTTTACAATCACCTGTTATGATTTCTTTGGGTTTAATGTTTGAAATTACAAAGTTCGTCACTTATGGGACAACCATCGGGGTGATTCTCGTGGAACCAGCAAGCTTTTACTTTCGTTCGAAAATTTTTGTTGCTTTTTTTATTTTTATTGCTCGTAATCTCGGTTCCTGGAATTCTGAAGTGTACGGAACCGTCTGCAACACGAAAAATATGACTGTTATTTCGTAACAGTGTTTGAAGACCTCCACACTCGTTTCTCAATTTTTTAAGAGTTTCAGGAGCGAGAATTCTGGCGATTTCGGCCAACTCCATTTGTCCACCGGCGTTCCAAGTTCCGCCTTCGTTCCGCTCGATATTTCGTACTTTGCGCAAAAGTTGACGCGTTACGACGTTGATTATTTCGTCGATCACTGCTCGATCTACTTTCGTACAGTTTCTCACCCTTTCGACGCTTTCACGCGGCTTAAAGTCCGTCGACCACTGAGACTCCATTGATGTGTTTTTTTCTTCGTTCGCTGAGCTTTCTTTCCCCTTCAACGATCTTGCATTGATAATTTCATCGATTAGTTTGTCTCGAACGGGCATCATTTCTCTGGGATAAATCCTGCCACGTCCAACCAAACAAATTCTTTTGGTCGATGGAATCCTCAATTTATCAAGATCCGTTTTAAAGCCACAGCCCTCGCAGACACTTTTTACGTATTTCATGTACTCGAAATACTGGCTCTTCGTAGCACTGTCGCGTTGAAATTTTCTTCCATCAAACTCGTGGGCGCAACACGGTAGAAGGAAAAATTTGCAATTGTACGAACTTCGAGCTGCTATCACTGGAATCCAGGGTGTCAGTTCGTCCGAATGATTTCCTATTAGCCAATCAACCTCCGGAAATAAACTTGATGACGAAGGCACGATTGTTTTTTCCTGTTGATATGAAAAATAAAAATGTCAATTTCATCATTTCGTATGACATTTTTTTGTTTAAGAGCTCAAAAGCTAAATATCTATACGATTATTTCAAAATAAGTGTTATAATAACGATACATATGTAAGAATTATCATTAAAATAATGATAGCCAGGTATTTATAAGGGTTCGGTTCCATGGATATGACAATGGCAATGATAACTTCAATATGATTTTTAATCGTTTTGTCGTTTTTGACAGTTCCAACTGAATCCATCAATAATGACGGTAAGTTCTAAGTTTCAATTCTACTCCGAAATTTCTTTCATTTTCATCTTCAATTATATTCCACCAAAATAAAATGGGTGTTTTATCAATACAATATAGTGGAGCATCAAAATAATAAATTATTTTTTTGCATTATTTGCTTAAATTTTTCGCAGCTGTAATTTGGAATTACACCTTCACTCTGGCTAATAATTATGCTCACTAGTTCAAAAATTGTTGCTCATAAGTGTATTAGGACTTGTTCCTCATAAATGTATTGAAGTTGTGAAAATAATCTCAACTTTTTAATACATTATTTGTAAGTAATTTTTGTAAGCAATAATAGAACGATACTTACTACAAGCTGTGTCGTAGGAGGATAAATGTCCCAAATCTGTCGTTTTCTCAGATCGATTCCAGTCCCAGAATGTCCTTCGCTCGTTAGAATATGAACCAACAATCCATTTCCGCATCCAAGATCAACGAAACTCTGTTTTTTATCATTATCGTTGATTCTTTCATCCTCCCATAAGAGTATCAAGTATGTTGCGATTGCGACGTCCTCGTAGACGAATTTGTTTGGATCTGTACATTCTGGCCATTTTTTCACCATCTCCAGACCATATTTTTGCTTCAACTTGTTATAAAGGTTCGTATACTTCTCAGAGCACACGAGATTCAAGGAACCATCGACGAGTACATCCTCGTTGGGGCGATCATTTTCTGTCCATTTTAACAAACGAGGAAAAAATTTTTCTCGCAGCCAAATCAAACTCGGATCGAGCGAATTGAAATTCGTTTTTTCAACGCTTATGGCAAATGTGTTCTCATGGTTTAATGAAATGATGTAAGGATGCAAAAAACCTAAACTCCGTTTTGCACAATCGATGCTGCGATGATAACAACAAACGGAATTCAATTTTTTATCTATAAACGTAAACTCAATTCCTGGGGAAAACTTAACATCACGAGGCAAATATTTATTTACAACTAAATAAATATCTTTATAATTTTCTGACAATGGATTGAAACTAAGTGCTACTGAACTACATTTATTTGTAATATTCATAAAGCTTGGGATTTCGTTGCTTTCCCAATTGCTTTCGAAAATCTTGGATAAATTTTCAACTTTTGTCACAATATCGATCATCTCTGTTAAATCACATTCTATTTTTGTGGTTAATAAATTTATGCAGGAAGATATTCTTCGGTTAATGAGATGAGGATTTTTCAAACAAATTTCCATTGCCTTCCAAAATTTTTGGATATTCCCATGACTTTTTTTACTAACAACGACTTCGAAATTCATTTTTGTAAATCTACCGAGTGCCTAAGAATTTGTGAAAATAATTTCTATGTTCTGTTTGTTTTCGGTGGATCGTTGACTTTATACTGAAAATGAAACATTTTTAGTCAGAAATCAAATCAAGAAATTTTTGTTTTTTTCAATGTTGAGCCAAAATTTGGATGTTTGAAATTTAGTTACCTTTTTCAATACCCACTCAGCATCGTAAAGGGCTTTTTCCATAATTTGCTTTACTCTTTCTGGATCAGGTTCGATTACATGTTGTTTGAAACTCTGTGAATTATTTTTTAAATACGTCAGAAATATTAGAGTTTTAGGTTATGTCGACGTCATTCAGGTTTAGTAAGTTATTTTTTGAGGTTAAGACACCGAGTTTTGGAGTGATTGTTGCCAAAAGTATCAGAACATTGTATACTCTGAAATAATTCGAACTTACTTGTCGGATTGAATGTCTGTAAAATTCCTGAGCACCCCCAGGTAACTTTTTGCATTCTCTCATCAAATATTTGTACAAGCGTTTCGGTGTTTTTATTGATTCACGTAAAATTGTACCAGCAGTACTGGCCATTATAATTTCAATCTCACTAACAATTGATTGTTCGTCGTTCGAACGCTACACGATGTTTTCCAAAATTGGAGAAACGAGTAAAAATAATAATAAAAATGTAAAAAATTTTATACAAATAGTATTTTCGATCGTTTCTGTATTTGAAACCGTTAACCTCTTAGGGCTGCTCACAGCTCGACTCGTACTACTTACGACATCGAATCTGCCTGACTATTCTGTAATGAATTTTTTTTTTTTTTTTTCCAGACTCGCCAATAAAAAAGTATTCAGCAGATTCAATCAAACTCGAATAATTTATAAATGACTACAAGATCATCAGGGAACTGTGCAAAAGAAAATCACACAAAATATAATTCAGAAATTTAGTAAATTTGTTGTAAAAAATGTTGCAATTATGCCGATACATTTTAGAAAGCTTTCCGTTGAATAAATTTCCAGGCTTTCGTAGTTTAGCCTACAGTTCCTGCAGCAACGTTGTGCAGAGTCATACAGCTGGATTAATCAGTACGTCAAATATAGCTGCGTAGAATTTTCTACTTTTTAATGCGTGACTTGTTCAAAATTTGATTTCTCTTTTCAGTTATCGGGGACGAAATTTTGAAGGCTCAAGTCAAAGATACTAATTCTTCGTTCATGTGCAAGCTCTTGTACGAATGTGGCGTAAAAGTTAAAAAAGTATGTTTCCTACTAAATCATCAGGTTCTTATGAATAGATGTAGAAATTAGACAATTTATTCACTGCTCTTAATCAAATTCTGTAAAATTTCTATCAAAAACTCTAGATTAAAAAATCTGCAAGAATTCAGTGGTTATCATCATTGAGAATAGTAATAGAAAAAATGATTGGAACAATTTCAACGATATATGAGACAAAGGTTACGTGGCGTCCAGTCATGAATATTAGAGCCTCTAAAATATTAGTATCGCTTTCAGATCTTTATCAATTAGATCAGTATATTTATTGGAAAAAACTTGAAACAAAAAATGAATTTGTGCTCTAGCTCTGTTCGGGCAATTGTAGATTGCCCTGAAAATTCTTGAGGAATTCAACGATCCAGTAAACCAACTTGACGTTCGATTGTCAATCAATGCGATTGATTGATTGCTTGAATAAGTTGCTTTCTAAAATTGAAATAAATTTGGGTATTGTTGAAAATAATTTCAATAACGAAGCTTAGAATTATTATCTTAAATGCGATATGCCAAAAAACATTGTTTTCAAGATATCTGTGATTCCCGATGACATCGATGTGATAGCGAACGAAATTCGCGATTTTTCGGAGAAGTACACATACGTCATTACATCAGGAGGAATAGGACCAACTCATGATGACATGACATTCGAGGGTCAGTAAATGAAAGAAAAAAAATAAAATAAAATAACATATTACACAATAAAATAACATTGATCTATTGTTTTACAGGATTGGCAAAAGCATTCAACGATACTTTGCATCATGACCCAACGTTGGTTGACATTGTAAACAAATTATTGAAGCCACAAGATCCAGACGCACCAGGCTATAAATTGGCACATGTAAGCGGTATTTTGAATTGTTCGTTTAAAATTTCTTCGTTCCAAAGTTTGGCAATGATGAAAAAAAAAATGTATTTTTAAAAGATACCGAAGAGAGCCACTCTGAAATTTGGCATTGATCCAAAAACTGGAAAATCCACGAATTATCCTTGCATAGCTATGAAAAACGTGTACGTTTTTCCAGGCTCTCCCGTATTTTTGGAGTGCTCGTTCGGGAGTTTGTACAAGGTAATAAAAAGGAATTTTCTATTGAAAGATAAAAAAAACGCAGTGAAACCATTTGACAATATATAAAAACTCGACCAATCATTTTTATTTCTTTTCTTCCTCCAAGGAATTGTTCAAGACTGATCGAAAATTCGTAAAAACTGAGCTCTTCATTAATGCCAAAGAAGATTGTTACGCCTCTGCGCTAACGAGGGTGGCAACGGAATTTCCTCGAGTTACATTTGGCTCCTATCCAGTCAGTGACAGCAGGTAAATAATATTTCGATTCAAAATTCGTTTACGACGAATTTTCGGAGCTTCATAAATCACAATGAAATTCCAGCATGGCATATAAAGCGAGAGTTACTATAGAAAGCGACAACGAGTCTGAGACTAATGAGGCGAGGGACAAATTCGTCAGTCTGGTTCCTTCGGAAATATTAGTCAAAATGGATGGTGTGTCTGGACCGCTGGCACAAAGAGATTGAGAAGAAAAAAAACTAATTATTAAGATGAAAAATTGTATGTTTTTATTGTGACATCTGTATATCTTGGAACTGGGAAGTTTGAATCGAAGGAGTAATCCACCAAAAAAATGATTTTTTATATTCTAAGACTTTTCACCCCTCTTTGGGAGCGTTGATCGACCGATATATTTTGTATTTTTAGAATAGTAATCATAAATTTTTTTTTTTTTTACATATTTTTCGATTTGTTTAGTACATTCTTGTGTTTTTTTTTTTCCTTTCAAAATAATACGAAGTTCCTACTTCTAGGATTCGTGTGGAAGCTCTTTGGTACAACAAGGACAACTTTTTGAAGAGAACTCGTTCTGAATATCGATGAGTCAACGGTGGTCTTTTCTAGCCAGAAAGTTTCACGTATAGGTCAGGGAACTCTGGGAGCAATATTGCAGTGTAGTCTTGAATAGAGAACGTTCCATATTCCATCGTTCAAGAGAGAAACGTTCGTGGAATTCCATGAGCATTGCAAGTGTCGTCATTGTTGAAGTTTGGCAATTGTTTTTTTCCTCTCTCTCTCTCTCTCTCTCTCTCTTTTTCTCGCTGTTCGGAATGGCTGTCGATAATGGGGATTGATCGGAGGGATTGGAAAAATAAAGAATGGAAAAAGGGTGGAGAGAAGAAATAATATTGAAAAAAACTACACGAAAACATTCAAATGGAATATTATTCGTACCTCTGGAATTCGCATTCATACGTGAGTACGTGAAGATCAGAAAAAACACGAGTTTTCTCCGTGCTCAAGAGCTTTCAATATATTTGAGGGCGTGCACGTTCGCGCGGAACGCTTCGAAAAAAACTAATATCACATTTTTTCTTCTTTTCTTTTTTCTTTCCGTTGTTTTTTTCTACTTTTTTTTTTTCTGAGTAAAGAAAGAAAAACATTTGGGAATCTTTTCCTCGCTGAGCTTGCACACTTTGCGAAAATTCCTCTTGCACTCCAGCCCACAATGTTCGCCTCAAGAAACATTTCATCTGGAGTTTAAGCATTTTTTACTTCTGTTACTAGGTCAAACTCCGAAATAAGGGTGCTTTGGAAAAGATGAGAGATGAGACGATAGAATTGTATTGGAGTACAAAAATAAATTGAACCGATTTCAGAAATAACTCCAAACGAAAAATTTATATTATTGTTATGTCAATATTCATGTTCATCCATTGCTTTATCGCTGCTATCTGCTTCTAAAGAATTCTTGTCGATCTTCTTTTATGGATTTTTTTTACAACTCTTTTTCAAATCGTTTCCAGAGATTAAGAAAAAAAAAGCCTACTCGTCCAAAATAAAAAACTTTCCAGGGTTTCGAGTTATATTTTTTATTCTTTTGTCTAGAATGTTTCAAACGCATTCAATGGTAAAGGAGTAAAATATGTTTTTTTTTTTTAATCCTATTCTTCGCACTTTTATTTATGCTCGAGTGACTTCTCGATTTTTCCAAAAAAATCCAAATTACTTTAAACATGTATTGGCTTTTTAGTCGTTGCACAAAAACGAATGAGTTGGCAACTGAAATTGAATTCGCCAAACATTTTGTCACACTATTTCCAGCGCCATTTGGACCATGACAAAAAAAAGCAAAATACAATGTGAGAAAAAAAAATTCATTCGTGTCGTCGAAGCGTGTATTTTTTGTTTGTGAAAAATTGCGCATCATACTTGAAAACAAAAAATTGTTGAAAAAACAGAACGTAGTAAAATGTTGTTGCCATTTCCAATGGAATTTTCCTTCAAATGAAAATATCAAAAGCAGACGTTTGTTTTTCCTGCTCTGTACAGAATATTGATATGAAAAGTGAGTCGATGCGAAAAATCAGAGTTGGTTTTGTTTCCCAGAAACTATTAGTGGCTGAAATTAGTGGTTGAGAGAAAAAAAACAAAAAAATCTTTATTAGCGGCACAGGAATGTTGTGAAAATAACTCGTAATAAAAAAAGGGCGTTTCTCTGGAGTAGAAAAGTTGCGATCGGGAAGAATTTAAGGGTGAAATGGGAAATACTGTACAAGTTTGGTAGTGGAACACAGTGGAGAACGTGGAATGAAACGAGACGAGAGGAAAACGTATATTTCCAGAACAAATATTTACACGAAAAAGAGAAAAGAGGGGCGGAGGGGAGGGGGGGGAAGGGGTAGTAGAAAAAGAATAGAAGGAGAAGGGATAACGGAACGAAAAGAGCTTGGAGCGATGTTCGGGGGTTGTATATGTTGAAAGGGGAGGTTTTTTCGTATAAAAAGAGCGAAAATGTGTTTTCTGTTTGATTTGCGACTATATTTTTCTTTCCGGCTCGACGGGCTTCGGAGAAACGAGTGGGTGGTCCACACTCACCCCGTTCCAACCCCCCTGTACCACGAGTCTACCTTTTTTTTCCGAACCCCTCATTCGAACATGCCAAACTTCCTCGTCGTTCTCGGTGAAAAAAAGAAAAAAAAAAAAAAAAAAAAACTCGAAACGAGTTTTACCAACGTTTGTCCATACACACATATACACATTGCGATTGATTAGTGTTCTACAAATTTTGTTCCGTTCGTATTATATCGAAGCTTCGATATTTCCGTTGTCATTCTCCCCTCTATTTTTTCTACCTTCTTTCTTTTTATCGATCCATACAAACGAAGTTGAAGAGGGATTTTTCGAATTCATTTTTATTATTCGAACCAATCATATTTTTTTCCAAACATTTCGAAAAATGCAGCAATTTAATTCATTTTTTAATTTTTTTTTATTATAGCAACGAATTTTTTCAAACGTTAACGCGTGGGCAATAGAATATGACGTGAAAAAAAATCGAATTTCCTCGATTTCAGTGATGAACACCGACGTCCAATTAATATCGTTATTGGAGCATGTTGATTAAAAAATGATTGAAAAATTTGTAACAGGTTCAATTATTTGGAAATCAAAATTACATTGCCTCATTGATTGAACACTGATTCATGAAATCGTCAGTTATTTCAAGCCAAAAAATTTATTTTCCTTCGTCAGTGCTTGAAAAATGAATAGATTTGAGAAAAAAAGGGAACGATCCTTGAAGCGTTTAAATCGTTTTCACGTTAGGAGGTAGCTTAGAAACTATAAAACTTAAGTTCTTCTCATCAATAAGAATTTTCAAGATATCTTTTGTATTTATATACGTTAAAGGAGCGTCTCAGAGCTGCTTTTCTCTGCTGTATGTACACGTCGTCAATTTGAGGATAAGCCTCAACATAAATTCGAGTGTTAAGCTCTCTGCCTGGCTCCAGAGCTTTTGCTCATCGCTCCTCTGTGGGGAATTTTCTCACTTTCTCTCTCTCTCTCTCTCTCTCCCTTACACTTGTTCTTCGTTCTATAACGCTATATATGCACATATCCACAAATATATATGTATATATATAATCCTCGGGGTTATAGTCCCGCGCAGTCACCAGTCATCCACCCACTCCTGCCCCGCGGTGTTCCCCGTTACTTTTAATTACGAGCACATTTCTCTTTGTTACGTCGTTTAATTAATAGCCGGCGTCCGGGTTGTGTGTGAAATATGCGATGATGTGAGAACTTGTGTTTGAGGAACAGAGAAAAAAGAATAAAAAAGAATTGAATTCCCACTACGGAAAAGGACACGCCAGATGTTAATAATATTAAGACGAAGAAACATTTCTCTCCGGATATTTGAAAAGAAAGAAAAAAAA
Organism: Campoplex capitator; assembly: GCA_037576405.1. NCBI lineage: Eukaryota > Metazoa > Arthropoda > Insecta > Hymenoptera > Ichneumonidae > Campoplex > Campoplex capitator. The sequence goes on from JARBWI010000002.1 coordinate 8,344,053, forward strand.
AAAAAAAAACCAAGCCTTTTTGTACTATTTCAATAGATCTACTTCTAAGCACTTTGTAATTTACTTTGTTAATAACGAAATTAATCACGAGACCCGTCAATTATGACTTTTTAATTTATCCTTTTTAATTAAAAGTCCTTTCAATCATTTTTAAAAATTGAATCGCTATTATATATTCATCGTGAAAAGACTGATAACTAAGATTTTTTCTTTCATACTTTTTTTCTTCTTGTTTTAACTTTTTAATGAAGTTCCTCGTCGATTTTCATTCGTTAATCAATTTTTCTCTCTGCTTCTTCTCGTCCGATCGGGACAAAAATAATGTTCCCGTTATAACGTTAATACAGCGATAGAAATGAACGAAGAAATGAATACTCGAAGTAAAATGGAAGCCCGAGTATTTTCCTCAAGTGTTTACCATACTACTATTTCGAATAAGATATGAAGCGAGAAAACTTGGAGGGCTTGGACTACATAATCAAAGTAAAATTGAAGCTGTCTGCCAGGTGGATGCTCTCTATAGACGCCATCAGGGAGAATAGAGTGAGGGAGATACACAAATGCATACAAATACAATCTCACGTAAACATGCAAAAAGAGAGAATGTGAAGAAGGAGCAGAAGAAGAAGAAGAAGAAGGAGGAGGAGAGGAGCAGAGGAAAGGGGAAGGTAGAAGCCGTTTTGCTTATTCATGAGTAAATTTCCCTCTAAAACGAAAATACTGGGTGGTGCTCCGTCCATCTCCGCGTACATACACATTCAAACGTGTGTCTATGTGCTGTACATAGATATGTGTTGAAGACAAAAAAAAAACGAATAATGTTATCAGAAGGTGAAGAGGAGAAAAGAATGTTCGAGAAAACAGAAAAAGAATATCCAAATATCACTAAAATGGAGACACCTTTTCGAGAATTCATTCGATTATCTGGCAAGATTTTATAAATGAACATCTGGAAGCGCTGCCAACTCGGTATACAGGAGTCACAGTGTCGAGTCGAACATTCGATAATACCGGGTTAAATAGTTGTGCACACCAATTTACGTTCCGAGCATTTTTTCGCAGATCAATTCGAACAATTCATTTGTATCGAAATGAGATGATTGAAGATCCGCATATGTTGGACGATTTAATCAATTAATTTTTTCAATTAATTCTCTTTTTTTTCCACTGAGTTGGGAAAATAATTGTTTCATTTCATTTCGACTGCAGTCTTTTGTCTGCAGCTGTACAGACGGATTTGGATAAGTCATGTCTCAATACACGCATTATTAATTTAACAGCGGTTATTATGGATCAGCTTGGTACAAGTAGATTTAAAATCAGTTTGATCCGATTGCGGACTTATCGCGATGGAGCTGGAACCATGGGCAGGTTGTACGATGACCTCGTTTCTGGCGTAATTAGTTATGAAGCATATAGAACAATCGAAGATGATTATTCGACAGTCCATCCCACGTCTAACAGCACACATTTCATTAATTTATCGACGAATCTCCTGACAAGATGAATAGATATATGTTAACAAACGGTATATAACTTCATAAATAGGAAAACTATTCATCTGCTAAAATATGGAATATTTGTTGAAGTAAATAGGCCCAGCATGTATATTTATAAATGTATGAATGCATAGAAAATTGTTGGATCGATAATGCGAACGAGATAGATCTATCGTAGTTTCCGGTCCAATGGTTAAATAAAATGTCTGCAGCAGAGCAAGCAACCCCAACTGGACGAGCACAGGGAAAAAGAGTGAGAGAGCGGAGTTGGACAAATCGAATTCCCTAATGGCAAGAGCTTTAGTTCGTTACCAACATTGTGTTAAGCCGCCAAATCCGAAAGCCACTGAACCGTGAATATCCGCGAATTTACATTTTGCACAGAGCCAACTGTACGGAGAAAGAGAGAGAGAGAGAGAGAGAGAGAAGGGAGAGAAAAAGGAGACTCGTACGAGTTTGTCCACGAGATAGAAAGAGGATGAAGAGAGTGAACGAGCAACAGAGTACGTGCACATCTCGTTTGTCCTGAATTTACAGTTGTACATAGAGATAAAAATGTAACAATGAAGAAACATGGAAGGAACGTGATGCCTCCGGAAGTTTCGATCTTTTGACTGAGCTCAATTTTACTCCTGGGCTTTGCCCTTTGAATCCTGGTGCAGTTTTATTTTACTGAATTCTCGCACATTCGGATGAGAGGTTCGTTGGCCCAGTGATGTAATCGAAGATGATAGATCCACAGGACAAATAAAAAGCCAGAAGTAAAACTATCTGGGTCCAAAATCGTGGAGAAGCGGAAGAAGGATCGAGAAGAAAAATGATCCAGGCCACGAACCTTACACAGAAAAAAAAAAAATGATTTCGAAATTTGTGAAAACGATACCAGAACCATGAAAATAGATCTCTCGAAATTCGATCGTGAAATATAATCTCCAAAGATCGTTCCATTGTTTTTTAAAGTTGGCTCAACAATGATGGAATTCTGTCAGTACTATTACTGACCTCGAACAGGCTATTGAGGCTCGGACCTTTATGAAAATTCGAACGATCGTTCATTACGACATCAATTTATTTCCTACAATTAAAAATTATTCTAATCTTTTGACAAAAGTTTGAAAATTTTGATGAGAAATAAAATGTCCCCAAAATTGTGACCTGCCGAAATGTTCGAATTTTATAGTAAGCACATTACGAGTAGAGCAAACGTAGGAGCTTTTAGTCGTATGAACCCTTGAAAGAATGGTTGGCAAAATAGGATGTTTAATTGCAATAAAATATTCGAAACACGCGGGTACTTAGCTGCAAAGATGTAAAAATTAATGACACCAACAGGTGTCGAAGGTCCATTAATGGGCTAACAACGTTGGGTGGCTTTTGAAGTCTATAAATGTCTATATACAAAAGTCTATAGACAGATACAACGTTGCAAAAGTGAAGGGTGACTTGTGTGGTCTTCCGAACGCTGTCTTTCGCTTTCTCTTTTGTTAACTCTCTGCTTCTTCCCTTGTTTGTCCCTCTTTGTCAGTTTCGCTCAGTCTACCTCTGCGAGCCCTCTTGAATTTCCAGCCCCTTCGGCAATCGAGTCTCGAGACAGAGCCATAGAGCCTCGACAACGTAAGAGCAGTATGTACACAACTGCATAGATATACGTGAAGAGAAAAGAGTGAGAAGAGAGACGAGCAACGATGGAAGGGGTTGGAGGGAAGTGAGTAAAAAATAAAGGAGTTGAAGTGGCTTTAGGGACTTTTCTGTGCTGGTTGGGCAGTTTTCTTTCAAAGGGTGAATCGACGAGGGATAAAGGAGCGTAGAAAAAAAAGGGATAGTGCGAGGACCAGAGGTCGCCAACGGGATTTTTGATAGAGCTAGAGATCGGTACCTGGGGAAGGAGATGAAAGAGAGGTTGGGTCTGATTTAGTCCTCGGTTGGCGCGTGCCACGTTGCTATCGATTCCTTCCTTCCTTCCTTCCTTCCTTCCGACATCTTGCCCTCTCGCAGTCACCCCTTATTGCTCTCGTGTTCTCTTTCTCGCTCCCTTCCTGTTCACCCTTCTCTTCTCTTTTTGTCCAGTTCTATTGCCACTCAGGAACCACCCTCGATCGCTCGTTGCTCCAACAGACTGAAAACTACCCCTATTACGATACGAAACTGATCCTTGTGCCACTTTCCTTTCCCTCAATTCTCCATTTTATACATCTTTTTTTTTTCGAACACCATTCAAATTCTGATCTGACAAATTCTGCTCCATTTCTGCCGTCAACTTATGTGGCTTTGTCACTAGTTCGTTACACAGGAATATTTTTTAATGTCTGAACAAGGTGGAAGTATAATAATACTACACAAAGCTTAGAACGAAATCATGAATGAAGTTTTTCATCAACAAAATTCCATCAGTTGTTTATTTTAAAAAAAAATTACACCTGTGGATAAAATCATAACGCAGATAAAGCGTTGGCAATATGAACTCAGATTTCCAGGCTAAGGGAAGTGAAAGAGCGTGACACGGGTGTTGCCATTTTTTTCTTTCATTCGGTGGTGTTTGCCAGTGTCGCGGGTGGTCCAGAAGATGGAGTGAAATTGGTCAGAACAGCGCTAGGCGGGGGGTTATATTCCGGATAAGTACGCAGAGAGAAGAGCAACGCTCTGAACAGGGCGAGAGAGAGAGAGATCGACTGGGCTTAGAAAAAAGAAATGGTGAGAGAAAATGTGCATAGAGAACGATAGCAAGCGAACATGATTGTACAGATATATCAACAGTTAGAAAACGGAAAGTAGAAACGTTAGCGAGGATTGGAGGTTACGTCCTTTTGGTTTCCAAGAGTTCGTGAATGAAAAACTGGTAGTTAGAAGGTCGTGAGTCGCTTATTTAGGAAGGTGAACTCATATCCATTGAGTCCTTTTGTTCGATCAGTGAAATATATGTATAGAAAAGGAGGTGGAGGAAACGACGGGGAGAGAGAGAGAGAAAGAGAGAGGAAAGGAGAGAAGAAAAGCGAGATGGAAAGCAAAGGAGGTGAAGGGAGCTTCTCTTATGGCGGGACACGTCGGAGAGCTTTCCCGCGAGAGTTCTCCGTGGGGTAGGAAGTTGCGGGCGGTCGCGTGCTGGTCGCGTGCCGTGGGCGGGACTAACCCCCAACGAACGTGCCGTGAGAGCCCTCTCTCTCTCTCTCTCTCTCTAGTGCTTTTCAGCCCTACAACTTGCTCCTTCTCCATCTCTCTCCCTTTCTCTCTCTCTCTCTCTCTTTCCATCTGCCCTTCTCTCTGTCTATTCCCTCCTCTCTCATTTTCTCTTTCTCCCCACTATTTGGTACAACCGCACCACCCTGTGGGTTCTCCCTTGTCGGTTATTGATTCCCCTGGGTAGCCTCCCCCTCGTTTCTCAACACTCCCTTCTATCTCTTGTTCTGCGTGCGTGTATAAATGTCTGTATGTATTTGTTTCTTTTTTATTTCTCCTTTGCTTTCGGATACCCTTGGGAATGAGAAAAGGCACCGACAAAAGATGAAGGTCAAAAGAGGAGATTGCCAGATCCCCCATGACGAGACCCCAGAAGAGATTATAAGAGAAATTTGTCAACGAGCATAGGAAAATTCAGAAAAAAAAAAAGAAAATTGATCTTCAACGCATTTTCTCGTTTACTAGTGCACGCGAAGGAGTTTCATAAGGTATTAAAGGAATAACGACACCGAAAAGTTGATGAGAATAAAGCGACGAGTTAAATCCAACAGAAGAGAAAAAGATGAGAAAAAATGAAAAGGTGTGCTTGGATCGAAATAAGTAGAAGGGAGAAAGAAACGAGTGGTATATGGAAACGATGAAAATAGGACTTTAAAGGCTCGTAGATAGGGTGCGGTACCGCCAAGGTAGGGGAACAAAAGATATGAAGAAATAACCTTGTCTCTCTTTTGTCTGACGACGTATATATACGTCGAGTTATATATACACACATACACATATTTACAAGATATATCGTCGCTTTAATAAAATTCTCATCTTCTTTTGCATGAAGTATCTTGGTTCATATGCTCGTTATTACGTTTTGTTATGTACGTTAGTATACCCTCTACTCTTTTTTTTTTTGCTCTCTCGTACCACTTTCATAGAGGATTAAAAGAACGCAAGAGGCTGCTTGTATAAGAGCAAATGGAGATGTACTTATTAATACAATGTATATAACATCCATTATTGTCTACTCAGCAGCCCTCTTCTCCACAATACCGGACCATTTCTCAATAACGATGTTTTTCTTGAGAGTCAACGAGAGCACTCGCACGTGACATGTTTCCAGGATACATTGTCAAATGAATTAAATCTGACACAATAAGTCATAACAATAAAACTGATATTTATTTTTATCAGTTTTAGACTTTGGGCCCGAACTTGATGATTTCGAAGTACCGAATTAAAAATGCTATATATTTTATCTGTGTATTGGAGAACAATTTTCAATCGATATTCTACGCGGAGCATTACGTTTTAAGAATTTTTTCATCGAAACAGCTTTTTCTTTATATTTTGTCAAGTATTATGAAAACACTTTTGAAATTAAGACTTTTAAAGATTTCTCATTCTATAAGTAGATCTTATATAATATCATTTTGTCTTAAGTCACGTTTTTTATTCCCGAGTAAAAAGATCGAGGTGGCTGTTTTTCTTCGTCGAGAGGAGAGTCTCGTTTGTGCTCAATCCAGGTTATTGCCGGGTCGGAGCAGGTATGTGTTATAAATATATATATAGGGATAGAGATATATACATACATGTGATGAACACATATACAGAGGGTGAAGTTTCGAACGAGCACTTTTGTGCAGCTTCCATCAACAAAGAACGTCGTCGCCGCGTCCCTCCACTCCTCCGTTCCTTCATCCTCTCTCCTCTTCTTCTTCTTCTTCTTCTTCATTCCCCTCCCAATTTTACTCATTCAACTCTCACAGTATCAACATTTCCGGTACAGCGAACCCTTTTTCGAAAATTGCTTCGCCAACGATTATATATCCTCTCTCGAATGGTCGACTCTGACGATAATACTCAGCGACAACGACTTTTCCTCGTAACATTTTCATTTATAGATCCACCCCAGCCTGCTCCGCCTAAAACGAGTGTTTAGTAAATCGCTAAGGAATACTTTGAAATACGAAAAGTGTCGTAAAGTTTTACCATTGTCCGTGAATTCTGAGAGACTAAGGGACTGTTATAAGGCATAAACTGATGACATTGGCAAATGAATTTCATAAATTCATTCATTATTAATTAAATCGATCGAAAAGCTATGAATTTTAATAAACGAATCGATGAAATTCTCAATTTCTAACGACACGAAAGAACTTTTCATATGTCTTTTGTTATTTTAGTTATTATTTTAGTTCGCTTGAACGAATTGCATTTGAGGATGAAAAATTATTTGCCGACGCCAATGAAGAATAATTAGAGTTTTGTCTGAAATACTGATATTATTCATCAAAAATTATTCTCATTTGGAACGATGTTTGATTTTTGATGAAGTATACCTTTTTCAGAATGTAACTCATAACGAATGATTGATAACCGATACATTCGATGACATAATAAATTCCTAAGAAAATATTGCTTTTACGATTAAACGGAGATTAATTAGATACAATCAATCTATCACAATAGTTTTTGCTGTTTTTTTTTTTTTGGCAAACGATCAATCATAATTCGGCTTGTAAATTATTGTTAATGGCTTTTCAGGATGAAAGGGTAGTCCCATGGGAATGGAACTTTCGAGGTGTCGTAAGGGGAAGAAAAAAAGAACAATTCTTTATCGTCGAGATGGTCGAAAAAAAAAAAATCGACGTTATCGGGCGCGAACGTGCCGTGTAACTCATATATAATTTTTTGTATCTATATATAAATGTACACGGTTGTGTGAGTGAAGTCGCGGTGGAGGAGGCAATGGAAACCGGATGGAAGCGTGTGTCAGGGGCGGAGCGAAATGGAATGGAATCGAGATAGAGGGGTAAGCGTTATGAGAGGGGTAGGAGCGAAGGAAGAGACTAGGAGAGGGTGAGAAAGTATGAGGAAGGAAGAGGGCACGAGAGATAGAGAGAAGGGAGGAATGAGGAGAGTAGGAAAGAGGAACAGGAAGATGAATACAGAAGGTGAGAAAGAGAGGGAGAAAGATAACAAGAAAGGGAGACAAAAAGAGAGAAAGAGAGATCGGAACAGCGCGTGCTCTCGTGGCTGGTTTAGCTACGTTTTCTCCATGAAGGGTAAAAGGGGATGAAAAAAGGGGTGCGCGACCCACGAGAGATCGAGTATGGTGGGAGATTCTGGGGAAGCTCCGGAGACGTTCGCTGGGATGAAATAAAAAACAGAACCGTCTCTCGTTTTCTTTCTCTGTCTATTCGAGGAATATTACCTCCATCCACAGTTTTATAGCACTTAGAGGACACGAGCCTTTACTATTATTAATCCTTATATTTTTTTTACGATTTTCCAGTCTTTTTTTACACTGTGCGTGCCTCCTATGTCTCTCTTCATACATTTCAACTCCTGCGAGTAAGCTCTTCCATATAAATAATGTTTCTGTTGATCAAAAACTTACAAACGTATCTCATAATATTTTTTTATCGTTCTGTTTTTATTGCCAGTTTTTTTTTTGCTTCTTCGAAACTCCCCCAGAACAAAAATTGGTTTCGAGCACATTTAAAAAAATAATAATTCGTACGAGATGATCGAAAAAGGCCGGCAATGGGTCGCAGGAAAGTGATGATGACGGTAAACCAATTGGTCCATTACACTTCATTCATCAATCTTAATTGAAAATGATTTTTTTTTTTTTAATTCAATCGAATGATCCGTTATGATTCATACCATTTATTATCACTATCCCGAACGAGCTTCAATCTCGTCGGTGCAGAAATTCTCAGCCCAGTACGATTGACACTTTAACCTCGTCCTTATATATATTCGCGAATTGCCATTCCATATTTTATTGCAGTACCACGGCCATTCCTATAAAGATGTGCATGCACTTACTTCGCGGTGTCATGCATATAGATATACGGATTTATATGGAGAGTAATTTCGCTGATAACGGGAGGAAAATAGCCGGAGATTTAAGTGCAGTCTTTTGATTTACGAGCAGACATTACACCTGAAACGTTAGCTTTGTATAAGACCGGAATCTCCTCTTTCCTTTGAATCTTCTCTATCAAATTGCATCCATCCATATACGTACTCTTTTTTTTTTTTTTTTATAAACGCGTTGAAAAAACGATTTTTTCTTCATTTGAAGAATTAGATTATAGAGGAGCATTTCCAAAAAAAAATATGTACGAAATACGAAATCCTATTCAATCATTATTTCAATTCAGTCATTATATTCAATCAAATATTAATAATCATGGATCATTTCGTCAATGATTACAAGCATTTTGCATGATTAATCATAATCAATTATTGCCATACGGTTCATGAAAAATGATTTGATAATGGATGGTTATTACGAGTTTGCATTTATTATTACTATGAAATAAGAGTGAAATGAGGCAATTTTCGAAGGCATTAGAAAATTGATGATGGCTCGTTATCGAGCAAATTTTTGGGGCCAACAAAAAGGGAGGCAGAGAAAGAAGGATAACTGAGAAGGAGAGGGAGAGAGTTCATTAAAGGGATTTTGGGTATCAGACAAACGGGACAAATATATATAAGATTGGGCCAATAGTCGAGGCTTCGGATTTACTCTTTGACTTTCCGAGTTGGATAGGGACGTAAGTAGCTCGGTACACAGACGTACACGAACAGATACTTACGCACACTTTTGAGCTCAAAACACGAGAGTGAGACGAGTTAAAAGGGAGGGTGAAGAGATTCGTCGGGGTCTGTGCAGACACTATCAGCATTCCACTCATACCAAGCTTCCTTTTTTTTTTCCTGAGATTGCAACGAAACGTTTTTACCTTAAAAACAGATACCGTGCTTATATATATATATGTATACATACGTACGATTTCCGGTAGCGAGTCCCCGGGAGACGGAAAAAGGGGTTGAGGGGGGGAGCAGGGAAAACTGACTCATAAAATCCGCAGCGTAAAACCGAAGAAATTAAAAGTTTGAAACTCTCCTATCTGAAATGAGCACTCGAGTCGTATAGAGTAGGTATAGTCCTTCTTTCTATATAGTTCAGACTGGTTACAACCTTTACTCGACTGCATATATATCTACAGGATATTTTTGTTTTTCTTATTTCAACCCAACTGTGTGTATGTGGATGAAAATGCCATAAATGAATTTATATCCAGAGTATATGTCCGAGTACAGATTGATAGTGAGAGAAAGTCGTGAACACAAACAAAATTAGAGATGTCGTAAAAAAGAGAAAAAAGAAAAGTAATGACGAAGTACGTACTCGAAAAAGGGCTTTACACCCATAAAAACAAGTGATATAAATTGCATTACATAAATAAATGTTCGAGTAAAAGATAAAATGATAAAAAAATACATCGGTAAATAAATGTTGTCGAGATCAATGACGAGTGGAGCTTTGAGTTTGTACTGTTTGTTCTCGAATGCTTTTAAATTATTCGAAAACAGTTTTTAATCACAAATATTTACGACATATTTGTGAATTGATGCAGTTAAAATTGAAATGAGAAAATTTGTTTTGAAAGACTTTACAGAAAGAACATATTTTATAAGAGAAATGCTACGGGTAGAAGTATTAAATGTTAGTTTTTTGTGGCTCATATCACATTCGAGCTCGCATATATGTATATATTTACGTATGAATTTCGACTCTCGCATATGAAATTTTCATCGGTCGTTCTTGCATAAGTAACAAAAAGAGGAAAAACGTCGTAAGGCACAAAGAGCCTTTGCAAGTACGTGCAGAGTATACACACACACACACACTATTAAAACAAGAACATCGTATACGTGAATTTATGTGTCTGTGTGAGTTTTACAATACATACAAAGCTCTGTGCAATTTCTCCCTTCTCACAATGCACCATCAAAGGCTTTGATCTTTCCACTCACTTTTCTGCCTCTTATATAAATACAGACAAACATCCCTCGGCCTGTTCCCACTTTTTCTCTTTTACTCCCATAGACTAGGTAACACGAAAACTCGTGAACACGGTTTTTCCTCTATTCACGCATATGACGAACTTTTCATCACTCGCACACATTGTTTTTATTAAATTTCCTATCAAAAAAATTCGAAACGAAGAAACCTCACGTTGCCATATGTGCAAATGAAAGAAGTGAATTATTTTCAAACGCCCCACATCTGCGTACATGAGTTTTACGAGTTTTTTTTTTCTTCCATCTCGTTTTCGATATCTTGGAAAAAAATTTCGACGAGAACTGATGTCGTCATTTTTCTATTTACAAGTAAAACTTTTTTCTACATTTCTACGAAGATCGATTAACGCGATAACGAATTTAGAAATTGATTAAAAAAATAACAAACGAAAAAACGTTTTGTTTTTACATTTTGTCTGATTTTTTTAATTTCGATATAAAATTAGGTTTGCAGACAACCAATGAATCCGGGTAGTTTTTGAAATGAACAAAACATTCTTTATATATTTACGCTTTTGCATAGTCAGATTGTTTACGGTGTTACCTATTTATGGATCGAAAACCGTAAGAAAATTCGGTTTTTTCCATGCAGCGTTAGGGGTCGACGGAGGGGAGGGGGGGGGGGGGGAAGAGGATTAAAAAGAGTGAAGAAAATTTTGACGTAATGGGGTAATGCAATTTATTTTAAACTTTTATGGAACTGCGCCATAAAGGAAATCGGGTCACGAGTTCTTCCAACTGTGAAGATACGTGGCCCATAGCCATCGTTTTCCTGATACATATATATTTGTACGTGCAATCGATGTCTACGTGTATTAAAATTGTGTAGAAAGACTATAAACTCGGTTTCGACCGTAAAATTGGCGATATCAGAGTTCTGGTTCTCTCGACAAGTTCAATACAAAAATTTCGATTCCATTTATGACTATGAACTGATGAGGTTTCAAATTTCAACTTTTTAAACGAATTATCGAAGAATCGTATGACGATAAGAAAAAATGCATAAGCAGAATAAAGTTTTGAAATTTATTAAGAAAAATAAATAAATAAAAATAAATAAAAAATATTATGCACAATCATCAAACGTGTACGATTGAAATAAAGCATAAAATGCGAACATAATCGTGCTATATAATAATTTTTTTTCAAACGTCAAATGATTTCTCGATTGAAAAGTCTACAGATTTAAAAAAAAAAAAAGTGTGCATAATTAATTGAAAATGCATACGGAATCGTTGTGCAATCGTATAACACGTCGTCGCGAAGAAAATAAACGAAATGGGTGATAATGCAAAAGTCATATAATTAGCACCGGCGTAATAGCAGTAGTGTCTGCGATTTGCCACCATCCTTTTCTCCTTCATCGCCGTATATTTTCCCTTCTGGCTACGCGAATGTTCTGTTGATTTATCAAATTTCCTTGATTTATCCGCGACATTATACGTTTCTCAAACTTTCTGTTTGCGGAAAACGAGCGAATGGCGGCACAGGCGCTTTCGTTTATATATTGAAAGGCACAGTACTCTTGAAAGTTTTGGAAACTCGATATATATTACTCTTTTTCTTTCTCTCTCTTTCTCCCTCTCTCTCTCGGACTCTAGCTTTTCTACATCTTTCTTCGGCGCGCCTTCTACTTTATACTTTGTCTTTCTCCGTTTCCGCGTGCTCTCATTTTCCTTCCAGCATTCCGAACATTCGGAGGAGAGGAAAACCTCCGTCCTCTCTTTCCCCCCGCATGTTCCTCTCTTCCCCTCTTGCTCGCTGTGGTTCTCTTCCATCCTCCTCTTCTGTCACTCATTTTCCCTCATTCGCTTTCCTCTTTCTTTCTCATTCTCTCTATTTCTTTCTCTCTCTCTCTCTCTCTCTCCCCTCTAACTCACCCTCTCTTCTCAACCCATTTACTCTTCGAAACTCTCTCGGATCAATACTGGGAAAATAACAAAGGTAAACAAGACGGAGATGAATGACAAATATAAATTATACATTCGTCTTCAATGCTAGGGATCGAGAGTAGGTGGGGGGGAGGAGGAGAGAGGAAGAGAAAGAGAGGGGAAGAGAGGGGGAAAGAGAGAACCGCGGTTCCCCGGGCCAACTCTGCTGCAGGGTAGATATGACGCTTTCGTCGTATACCATCGTTCTTGTCGAGTGCACCGGGGATGGGCACTCTTCGTGAAAACAAAAAAAAAAAAAAACAAAAAAAAATTCGCTCGGAATAAATTTTCCAGAAAGCTCTAATGAATGCGACCAGTAATCGAGAAAAGATGACGCTACTGTGATAAAATTGAGAGGTAACAGGCGATGTAATGTCGTTTCCACCTCAAATTCCCCGAAAGTTTTAATATCGAATTGATTGTTGTAAAAAAAAAAAAAGTTTTTTATTTTCCATTCGCTGTTCAAGGGGGTGAATGGATACCGATTAATTAGAAAATATTCTCTCGCTACAGAATCAAAAAAAATGTAATTCGACAAAGCATATTTTCGTCAACTTCTATAGCGCCGTATCACAGAATTCAATTAAGTATTATATTACAAAACTTATAATTAAAATTCTTGTTAATAGCGATACGGTTGATTTATTTCAAATTTATTCTCCATAGTTACATGAAAATTTTCCATTAAAACTACGCTCCGGTTTTTAACGTTCGCGTTAAATATATCCTTCATAATAATTTCAAACAATTTAAACTTTTCTCTTTGAGATACGTGACCCTGTTCTAGGCTAAAATTCGTAGAGTAAGAAATAATGAAATTTGAATGAATTACGATGGTTATCGGAGCATTCGTATTCATTTCTATGGGATACTAAAATTTCCGTATTTTTTATCGACATATTTCTCAACGCTCGATTTTTAATCAGCCTAATCGACATTCATAAATATTTGACAGTCTCTTCGGGTTCTAAGATAATGCATGCACCAAATATGAAAATACCTCATGCCACATGTATTGCTCGTTGATTTTTACCGATATTCGATACAAAAGCTGCTAATTCCTTCTTCTGCCTTCTTCGCGAACGAGAGCCTACTTAGCAGTAATTTCTTTTTTCTTTTTTTTTTATTCACCTCGCCCCTTTTTTATTCGAAAGAAAAACGTTTCACGTTGGCTAATAAACCAATTATCGATAATGAATGACTGGGGAAAGTGCTCTTAATTATAGGCTTTTGCTAACCGTACATACAGATACATGTTACCGCACGAATGTACATATGGGGCATTCCATGCCAAATCAGCCACTTCAGAACCTTACAGTTTTTAAATTAGCTCAAATTTTTTTATAACGTTCTATGTATTGAATGAGCCTTTCTTGATTTTTTTCAAATTTTTCCCTCGATTGCCTAACGAGATATATTTTTTCCAAAAATTCGATGATTTTTTTTTCAAAAGCTCACAACTCTTCGAAAAATGGACGGAATCGAACTTTTTTTTTTTCAAAATTTTGGTTATTTATTGTACTTTTTGAGTGTGATAACGAAAAAATTATAGTTGAATTTTTTCTCTATTTTTATTCAGGTTGAAGAACAAAATCGACGATTTCAAGATGATTACATATTTTGATTTTTTTCAAAAAATTTTCAAAAAAACTTGAACAAAATTGAAGATTTTTAAGACCAGTTACATCGTGGGCACGCTATATCTTCGATTCGATTTCGTATTTCAAAATTTTTTTTTTCGTTTTTTCAGTAAATTAAAATCAAATTTAACAGTCACACAATCCACAATGCTGTTTTCCTAACACTAGAAATTTTCTCCCATCATTAGATTGTAAATCGCATTCGTTTTTTTTTTTTTACTAATTCCTCCTTGGAAATGAAAAATTCCGCCATGAATGAAAAAGTAGATCAGTACTCCATACATATTGTTCGTTTTCAATGAGAAATGAATAAAATTTTTTGGCGTTCAAACGATTTGTGCACTCTGAATACTTTTGGAAAAGAATAATCTTTCATAATCAAGGTATTCTCTCCATACTTTTCGTTGTAGTCGTACGTCGATCGACGTACCAAACCACTACGGTCGATCCATTAGTTTTGTCTCAGCAACACGGTCATTTTTGATGATATCAGAGGAACAGTAAAGAAGATTGTTGCACGAGGAGCGTCCAATTGCTGATCACTAAACAAATAATAACACCATCTGTTCTATACGAATGGGCCTGTAGACCCCTAAACCTCCCTAATATAGCGGTTAATTTTTTTCAGTGGAAGACTACGGTGTTGCTGAGACAGAACTAATCAATCGATTTAAACGTACGACTACAATCAAAGGTACTGAGAGAATCCACAGTATGATCCCAATAAAGATGGTACCACCCATTATGGAAGATTATTCTTTTTAAACAGAATTCAGAGTGCACAAATTGTTAACCATCAAAAGAAAAAATTTATTTCTCATTGAAAAGGAACAATATGTATAGAGAACTGATTCACTTCTTCATTCATTGGGTAATTTTCCATTTCTAAGGAGAAATTAGTAAAAAAAAAAAAAAAAAAAAAAAAAAACGAATGCGTTTCACAATCTCATTATAGGAGAAAATTTCCAGTGTTAGGAGAACAGCATTGTGGATTGTTTGACTGTTGAATTTGATTTCAATTTACTGAAAAAACGAAAAAAAAAAATTTTGAAATACGAAATCGAATCGAAGATATAGCGTGCCCACGATGTAACTGGTCTTAAAAATCTTCAATTTTGTCCAAGTTTTTTTGAAAATTTTTTGAAAAAAATCAAAACATGTAATCATCTTGAAATCGTCACTTTTGTTCTTCAACCTGAATAAAAATAGAGAAAAAATTCAACTATAATTTTTTCGTTATCACACTCAAAAAGTACAATAAAAAACCAAAATTTTGAAAAAAAAAAAGTTCGATTCCGTCCATTTTTCGAAGAGTTGTGAGCTTTTGAAAAAAAAATCATCGAATTTTTGAAAAAATTATATCTCGTTAGGCAATCGAGGGAAAAATTTGAAAAAAATCAAGAAAGGCTCATTCAATACATAGAACATTATAAAAAAATTTGAGCCAATTCAAAAACTGTAAGGTTCTGAAGTGGCTGATTTGGCATGGAATGCCCCATATACATATATATATATGTGCGAAGTACCTATGTACTGGCTTGAGTGTAACGATCGTAGATCTTTCTCAGGTTTTATCGCGCACTAAATATACTTACGTACATATATATATACATATGTATGAAAACGATGAATGAATAATTCATGAGTTTTTATGGGGATATGAGACACGCGCAGTGGACGTCAAGTTTATATAAAGCGACGCGGAGATCGAAATTATCGTACAAATATAGTGCAGCTAATATTATATCCCATTACATGTTTTCCAAGTGTACCTTTTAATATTATACGTGTGTCTTTAAATAAGTGTATATAAATAACTGTCGAATAACATTTCGCATCTGTCAACAAAGCTATTTAGCAGTCTATATTCAATGGAAATTAACGAATTTCGAAATGAACGAAAAACTTGACATTTTATTCATGAATTCGTCTGAATTTTTTAATATTTTATGTATCGAATCGTCGAAAAATAGTTAGATTCTAACGAAACGTTGAGAACTCTCGAAATTACACTGAAATTGGTTCAAATTTCCATAAATTTGTCAGAATTATAACGAGATCTACAGGGCTATTTCGTATTTTCAACAGATGTTGAATCAACGACTTTTAGAAATGATTCAAAAATCACTTGGAGCAGTTAGCATTTCGCGAACGAACGTTTTTTCAAGGATTTTCACTCTGCCAACGTGTTACAAGAAAATTGTATGGGACACATAAAAATGATTTATTGATTTCTCGATAGAGCACACACGACTCGGGATAATTATCATCACTGGATCTGCTGATCAGTATGACTCTTGTTTCGTCAGTATACTAAAATTGAAGCATTGTTCGATTCAGTCGAGCCAGATGCACATTGTTCATACGCTCTGTTATGTGTATCATATTGTGCTTGTGTATATTCACTCTCGCGTAAAATCACCTGAAACGAGTGTCAATTGAGCGTCAAATTTAAATACCCGGTTCATCGATTCTCGACGTTTCGCGATAACGTCACGACTATATATATATACATGGATTCGCACAAGAAAGTCATGCGTTTAAAAAAAATATGATATTTTTTTGGGAATACCGAATGAACGATCATTCGAAACGCTTTGTTCCTGTAACTACTGTATTCCATATTTCTAATCGATAAAACCGTGACGAACGAAGCTCTTTTTACGAATAAAAAAAAATATATATATTATTTATTGAAAATGTGCCTGGATGATTGGAGTTTTTCAGATATTTTTTTTTTTTTTTTAAAAGCCCTCTCGATTGGATATTGAATTATTTTTTTTTATGTTCACTTTGCAATTCAATATTTATTGTATTCGTACATGTAAAATCGGTATCGTAAAATTTCATAAATTATTCAGCACGTGTCGCACGCAACGTTCGTGCGACAGACTCGAGGAATTCGTAATTGCGATGATTTTTTTAGTAGAAGAAGAGACTGCCACAAAGGGAACTATTATAGAAGACCACAAAGAGGGAAAGAAAGAAGAAGAAGAAAAAAAAAAGAAAGAATCAACACAGCTCGAGATTATATGGGCAAAGATCCCTAACAAGACAGAAATTCGTAATGTACGCTTGAAATTCTCTTTCCACAACAATGAGCCAATTTTGGTCTTCATAATGATAATAATAAAATCAGACTCGAAATAAAAATGCTTTGTATATCTATACGGGCGTATAGATTTTGTGGTTATTTCACATTTCGTGAGCAAATTAAGGTGGATGGCAGAAGGTATATAGTTAAATAACATACACACACACGCACACCCTCTATATACGTATAGTGTATGTTCGATAACGAGTTCAAACTCCGCCTCGTTAAATCCTTAATCGCGCGAATAAAAGACCGGCTTCGTTTTCTCTTACAATAAAACATGCGGCGCGCTTCATTGAAAATGTTTCCGTGTGTATGAGATTATCCAGAAAAATACGGAAGAAAGATAAACTCGGAGTAAGCTCCAGGAAGAGGAACAAAGAGCCGAGGTTTCCTGACGAATAAAAAAAAAAGAAAAAATATGCGGGGAACGAATTACGGTCGAACCGGAAGTGGTCTATTTCAGCGGTCAGTTATCGAAGGACGAAACCGCAAAATTCGTTCCTGGTTTCCGGCCTTTGGCCGTGAATAATGTGAATTACGAAGAGGCCGCGGCATTTGAGAAGAAAAAATAAAAGATTTCTACCGATAACATATTACTGATCATTTTTTCGATTATTTATAGATCATTTTCAGAAAATAGGCTTTCTGCTATGATGAAACATCGGAAAGATTTTTTTTTGCCTTCTTTTGGTGGGCTGTTTCTATTGAATAATTCAAATATGTATTTTATTGTACTAATTGGATGGTTAATTAGTAATTTTCGATTCAAGTCCGAGACCGCAACCCGTTAATCAAGCTCACACTGGGTGCTGTTCACTCTAATTACACCGATTAAATTTCACGTGAATTCAGTCGAGTTGCACCTCATATTCGTATTTAATTCATTATTATAAACGTTATTAATACGGTTTTGTTTTTTTTTTTTTTTGGCTTTTAAATTGCGATATTTGGAGGATGTATGCAGAAGTTAAAGGGACGATCGGATAGCCATGGCTGTCGACGGAGGACATAATACACAAAATACGAGCAACCGAATCTTCTACGAGACTCTCGGGTTGCCCGAAACACCGTCAGGTGGTAAGCAGGTCTTTTTCTCCTTCTCTTTTTCTCTTGTCCCTTTGCCACTATACCGCCAACCAATTTTTTTTTCTCTCTTATACCTTCTCTTCACCTTCTGACTCGGATCTCTCTCGGAGTTACTCTCGAATTCGTCTCTCTTACACTTTCCTTGCCTCTTCGAAGGCTCCTCCTTTTACTGCGGGCTTTTTGCCACTGGGGACGAGCCTCCGCGATATATTTTTCATTAGCACCTGTCCCTACGATTATACCCTTCGATCTTGTTCTGCGACTGCAAAAAAAAAATCTATTTATGTATTTATCAGTCACCTTTTCAGTATTTCTTTGATGATTATTCAAAAAAGTTTAATTCTTCCGTTACGAATTATTAATAACCGAATCAACAACCTGTGAGCTGCTCAATTAAAACGTAAATAAAAAAATTAAAATGTAAAAAATGAAAATCATGCATTTCCTGTAAAATTGTACGACCGCGATTTCGTAGATCTCGAAAAATGTCCATCGATGTATATTATATGAATACATACATAAGCAATTGATCGAAAATCCAAATGAAGTCTCTTTTGCTTTAGAGAATAATAATGGAAGGAATGAGAAGTGGAAGAAAAAAAAGTGAATAAAAATGACGTTCAAGATGAAAGAAGAAAACATGTCTGAATACATCGATGGAGGAACGGTAGAATGATCGTAAATCCTTCGTGTATATGCGACTGTCCGGATATCTGATCGCTTTATCGGCATTTACAAGTGTAATTTCGGGGTATAAATCATGCAAAAACTGGCAGTCATAAATTGTTGTGGGTCCAGACCGATGACAGAATTCCCCCATGACGCAGAAAAGCACTAACGTATATACATTTATCCGAAGACATATGTATACATCGAGATGGAAGAGTATGTATGTACGAATGAGAGAGAGAGAGAGAGAAAAGGTGGACGTTGAAAGACGGTTGATGTCGACGTTTGACAAGATACTGATACGCTCGAGATGCTGGCTCGTCTCAACGGGGCATCTCAAGGGGAAACAGAGCTTTAACAGTCTTTCGTGTGGCTTCATGAGAGAAAAAATGTACTTTTTTCATTACCTCGTATGTACGAGTATGCTTGCTCGTTTGATTCTTCAAACGGCACATATTCCGTATTACAAAAGGCTCAATAAAACAATTAAGAGATTACGAGGCATCCGATCGAAAAATATCAATACAGAAATGCATTATTTCTGATTGAAAATTTTTTTCATCTTTTCCTGAGTATCATCGAAATCATGAGTCCTCTGAAATCGAAACCATAGTCTTCTGTAACGGAGAGCTAAAACGATTCTACCTAAGGGCTGATAAAATAAAAAGAAGAATAATTTTTTTTTTTATGACCCAAGATCGTTTTCTCGTGAAGACAATGGATCTTGGGAGTCGATATGATTTTGTTTTAAGCCTACCTGCTGAGGAAGTCCCGAAATAAAGACAGTTTTGTGTCCTTCGAAACTGGTTTTGACTGAGGAAGATAAAATCTTTGTATTCGACCAAGTAAAGTGTTCGAACACGATCGATAAATAATTCAATAATTATTCCCGATTATGTGGTTACCAAAATCAGTGTAACCATAGCAACAGCATAAACGATAAAAATAAGAATTATTTTATTATTATTTTTCTTGATCGTTAAGTAATTACGATAATAATAACAATAAGTCTGGAGATCGATCGAGTTTTTTTCTCTAGTATATCCATTATAAAAGGCACTTAATCACGGAAGGTTGAACAGCGCGGATGAAAAAAAATAAAATAAAATAAAAACAGTGAGGTGGGAGACGAAGGGCAGAAAGAAGATAGCGTATAAAAGAAAAAAAAAGTGGCGTCTGCAGAGAGGGTTCTGCTGCTACAAGAATGTGTCGTTCACGGTGGCATCCGTGTGTCTATGTAAATCGATTGAGTCGTGAAGCGGTGTTGCCGGATCGCGAATAAAAATTTCAGGGAGAAACGAATTTTTTTCACCCCCCCCCCCCCCCTCCCTTCTCTCTTTTTTTAATACTGAAATATTATCGAATTGAAAGGAAAGGGGAAAATGAGTGGGAATAATAAAAGGAGGTTGGTAGAGTCCAGACCAAGGGGCGCCCCCGTTCTCACCCCTCTTCCTTCAAGAAAGATTGATCCTTTTTTCAAGCGACTGTATTTTATTATTCTCAGATAATTCGTGCAAATCATATTTTTCTTTGCAGATGAAAACATGTAAAAAAGCTATTTAAATTTAATGAATCGACGAGGTAAATTGGGCGCTCGGTGGTACGGAAAGAAATGAAAAGTTTCCGTCAAAATATCTAAGTTTTTCGACGAGTTCGTGAAAGATTTCGTTTTTCCGGCAAGCTAGTGATCATTCTGCCAATATGATCGAGAGAATCGAACGGTTTCTCGATACTAACGTAGCTCATCTCGGTGTCGAGGGCGTCTTCCGTTCGCTCGCTTATTTCCCAACGCTTTGGTTTCATTTGCCTGCCATTTGGAATGAAAGCAAAATAAATGTTTATTTTATTCACTTCTTCTGATCATATCCGCCGATCGTGTTTCGAAAAGGAAGAAAAACAACTTACACTCTCAAGTGCGTACAATCAGCAATCGTATCCGGCAATTCTCTACGACGAAGTTCGAGCAGATTGAAACTGAAAAGGGCAGCGACGACGCAACCAATAACGAGGATGATGGTCTTGGGAGGGAATTGTACGTAATCGTGATTACCAGCCCAGACAAAGATGGCCCAGATGGAATGAAAAACACCGGATAACGTGCCTCTCAACAAAGTAGGAAACGTTCTGGCGTTGTAGTTCAGCAGTACTCCGTAACTCAAACTGACGAGAAAAACATTGAGAAGCAAAAGAGTGGTGGTAGGACCGACGATCGATGGTTGAAGGTCATGGAGTCGTATAGTCAGCATGAAGGAGCTTAGAAAAAGGAGAAATATCGATATAGGTAGGATCCTCCGATGTCCCATTAAAAGAGTACACAATTGACCGATCAACATGCCAAAGGTTGTCGAAGTAGCCAGAAGAGTGTTGGCCAATTGGGACTTGGCGATGTTTGCCAATATGGCGTAATAGCCGCCACCAAATATCAGTCCGAAAAGCCCAGTTAGATAAATAATACCGATCAATTGACCAGCAACTTCCGGCTGTAACATCAAGTTCCAAACGCCTGGCATTCGTTCCGGCAAACGATGTCGTTCGTCATCGTGATCGATGTAAGTCAGATGATATTTAACACTCAATGGACGCTGATTGACTTCCGCGGCTGTACGTATAGTTTTATCCAAACTTTTGGCATCTCGAGTGCAGAACAACCAAGCCGGTGATTCAGGAACGAAGCGACTGGATACGAACATTACGATGCAGAGGAGATTTATAAAAATGATCATTTGATCGTACGACTCGAAGACACTGCTGATGACGGGAGTCAGGCCTTTGAGAGGAGAGAAAATATAGTTTGGCAGCTTGAAATTGAACGTTTGTCAATTCTTTTGACTCGATGAATTCAAATTTGAAAACATTTACCGATCCCGAGAGCGAAAGAACCGCAACTGATTGCCATTAAACCTGTTCTCCAAGAATTTGTGCTTATTTCCAAAACGAGAATCATAGATACGGCGAAACCACCGTGAAAAAATCCATGAAAGATACTGGCCACTACGAAGATCGTATAGTCGGAGGAAATTGCTACGAGAAGAGCTGTGATTGGGGTTGCACCGCAGGCTATAAAAATCACTGATTTCCGACCCATCCAATCGCTCAGAGTACCAAAAACCATGTAACCTGCTATACGACCGAAAGTACTCGAGGACAGCCACATACTCGAGAGAATAGTTCCATTCGAGCAAGCTCTTTTGTACTGCAAAACCCATTAAGTGGTCAATGTTTTTTTCTGTACATTTTTTATTACCAAAATTTTTATCTAGATTTGGTTGAACAATTATTCTACTCGGATAAACCGATTTTGTCCATCAAAACTTTCATCCAATTTCAACGTTAGAAACGTTCATTAGACTCTACTGAAATTGATCAATTTTCAACTAATGACGGAACAATTGATTCAGTAAATTTCTTCAAAAGAACTTTGAGTACAAGGTGATGAATGAAAAAGGTCTGAATATTTTAGACCTCGTTGAACAATGTTTAAAATTCCACGAATCATTTGATCGTTAGGAGTTAATTAATATGTAATTAATTTTTATTGAAGGTTTCTGGTTTCCTTTTTTTGGCTATTAAAACAATTTACAAGGACGAGTTAGGGGATAAAGAGTGATTAATTTTGATGGAAGGTTTACTTTTTCTGCCAAGTTCTGTCCGTTTTTTGTACTGTAATCGATGCCATAAGGACATGGAATTGTGCGATTAGTATCGATAATTGGTCTTTCTGAGAACTTCAAGTCTTTCAAGCCTGTGTAATCGATGTCGTAAACTCGACAACCTCGAAAATATCCATCGGTCAGCATTTCCGGCGACCAAACACGATTTTTGCATATTCCGACGCACTACGAAAAAAACAACAATCTTCTGTTCGAGCAAGTTATAGTAACGATTTTTCCGGCTTTTAAAAACTCACTGAATCCTTGTAATGACTGTATAAAATCCACTGTACATCGGTCCAACTACCAATGAAATCAGGCATTTTGCACCACCAACCAGGTGGACGCAAGAGGGTTTCATTTCCGGTGTTCAAGAGATGTATAAACGTGATAAAGCTTAGCATCAAAGTTACCAAAATTTGCCATCTTCCTGAACCAACTGATACGTCCATAAAATCCTTTTGTAATTTCAACAGATCAGGATTTCTGCAATTTATAAGATTGATAACAACACTTCATCAGAATAAGGCACGCGACATTTAATGTCCTCGATAATTTGTGTCTTAACGGTAAGAATCCGGTAATTATTCGATAAATTCATGTTTACTCGTTGTCAGTGAAGGAATACATTATTCGATGCGCACATTTGATGGTTAAGCGAGAGACACTGAAGTTGGTTTTACGATCGACATTTAATCATTTTTATTATTATTTACTTCTCTTTTCTCAACAACCACCGTACGGTTGCTTAATTTACGATCGTTTTTCGGAATAGATACGAAAATTGAAAAATAAAATATTTATTTTTCATGGATGAAATAAAAAGACTTTTTATATATGTAGAATTATTTTTTGCGAATGAAAATTCTCACTTCTCCGTTTGAGGTATTGTGACAGCGAAAGATTGCAAAAATTAAATAAAAACAATAAGCCAGGACTTTGACTTGCTCCGGGAGTCTGAGAACGTTGAATAGAAATTTTTTATCGTTTGCTTTCCGGCGAATCGTTATCTCACCCGATGAGAGAGATCGTTCGTTGGAAAATTGTTTTTCTACGAGCAATTATTTTGCGTTCATTGCGAATAGACACATAAACTCTTTGTCGAGCAATAGTGCGAACCTAACGCGTTATATTTTTTTTTTAAAATCAATAATTATAATAATACGTAATGTAGCGAAAATGTTAGTCAGTAAAATTTCTGTTTGACGTTATTAAAGACGCTTAATTTAACACGAGACACACTTCGTTTAGCAAATATGATAGCAACGGCACTAATACACCAACTAAATATGAATATATATGTGTATAATGAAACTGCTTCGCTTCATTTCGTTGAGTTTCTCTGCTTTCCTTCTCCTGTTACATATATAATTAATTGCTCGCCGACGTTTATCGTGTAATAAAGTTTCATTTTTCAAAAGAAAAAAAATAGAAAGAAAAAACAAATTTACTTTTTACAACCTTTTGAAATTCTCTTGCAACAGTAAAATTTTTTATTTCGTAAAAAGGTATCATCATGGGAAGATTCATTAAAATGAGAAATAACTTTTCATTCGGTATATTAATCAAGAGTTATGACAGATCTTTGAATTCTTAATGAAAGAATGTTGCCTGATAATTATTCATTGTACGATTCATAATTGGATTTAATAATCGAGGAAATATTTCATATAAATTTTAATTATTCTCCAACTACCGGATAAAACGACTTTATGCCTGACTATAGTGAAGGCATAAATGTTAAATTTTAGTTCGATAGATTTGTCATACAAATCGACGGAGGCCTCGAATTCGTATTCATTTTGTTGTCCACCTTTGGGACAAATTCTTGGGGACGAATTTTTCATGAGTCGTTAATAAGGGTCAAACTTCCGGTTTCTTTCAGGCTTCCTTCAAGAGGAGACTCAAACAAGGGTATGAAAAACAGACTAAACAACCGGGATAACGCCACAGGCCAGGGTGATTTATCCAAGCTCTTGGCTGGATGCTCCTGTGAATGGGCGAAGCGCGTCTTGCGCACCACCACTAGCATCCACTCGAGTCTCTCTTTCTCTCTCTCTCTCTCGAGCACACATTCCCGACGTGGCTGTAACGTAGTTCGCTTTCTATCCTTTTCTAAACCTCCCTATTTTCTCCCTCCTATCGAAATATACACGTATATATATATCTTAGGGTCTTCGAACCTTGAGCCTTGAACTGTGAACTTGACCTATCACCATGGGCGAACATTCCAAGACTCAGGAGGGAAAACCCTCGACGGATAAAAGGGTGAGATAGGAAAAGCCCTCGGGTCACTAAAAATGTTACAAAAGGTCAAAGTAACCACAAATAATAAGAATAGGAATAATAAAAAGAAACAACCATACCGGGTAAATCTTGCGTAGGGACGTTAAAAATATTGAATAAACTCATTTCGCTCGACCTTTTCGTTCACTCTAAATATAGGAAATGATTCATTGTGCCAGTAAACCAGCTTTGCTTCTATCACTCGTTCGAACATTATCACAAAGAATAATAAATTGAAACACGCCATTTGAATCTCAAAGAAAAACTACGTAACAGCAGGAAAAATAATAATGTTGAATGCTTCGTTCGTTCAGTTTTTATATTTTTACGCTTCATTCATTAAATAATAATTGGTTGAACTTTATTTACTGTTGAACTGTTTGGACTGTTTATTCAAAACTGATTGTGAAAACAAAACAAAAATACCAGAGGCAAACTGTCGAGAATTATCACAGAAAATGATGAAGAAAACGTTGAATTTTCAGTTCATTTAACGGAGTCTAAATGGGAGAGCTCAAACTGCGACAAATTCAAAGAGAAATTCTTACAAAATGATTTCAATCGTATTAAAAAACTATGGGAAAAGGGTATTCGTTGCAGGAGCTGAATGGATCTGATGGAGTAATCGAAGACGATATAGTATAAGCGGACTCGGTAGCACGGGGGATTTGAGGGTATCCACGTTCTCACGAGTCGAGAGGTTCTCGACCTTGAACCAAGACCTAGTTTCACGTCATCTAGACAAGAGTTGCAAGGGTGTGGAGAAGGTCGGTTAACCCGGAATAGAGCGAAGGAGTCGAGGACAGCCAAAGCCATATGTATATAGTCACCTCAACGCGCTCGTACGACTCCCCAACTACTCCGACTAGGGAGAGAGGAAATCGAGCTCGAGCACGTGACAGCTGACGCTCCTTGTTTTATCCAAGAGACCAACCAACTTAAATCGCTTGCTGGGTCTGTTTGGTGTTAGGCATATCAGTATTTTTCCTAATCGCACCACTATCTTGACTCCCAACTCATCCACTTTTAGACCCAAATGTCCACCAACGCTTTTACGTCAATCTTTCGGAAGCTATCGTTCGACTTCCGATTACACAAGGAATAAAGTGATCGGATTGATTTCAGTCATTTCGACTTTTTGCGCGGTGATCAGAGATTGGCAGAAAAAAAACAAACTATTCAAAAAGCCAATATTCGATAGTTGGAAAGTAAAAATTTGATTGGTCGAAATTAATGAATGATCGAAAACTGGTAATTAGGACAAATCCTATTTCCAATCACTCAAAAAATTAGTATTCGATGGAAGAAATGATATCAATTACTGAAATACTAATTATCGTTTGATTTTTGGTAATATTTCTTGAAATTATTCCTGAATATATCAGGAGTCCCGATCCCTGGTGGTGACTTTTGACGTTGTTCAAGGCATCAAGTTTGCTCGTGTTTCAGATTAAGCAGCCACCATTCGGTCTGCTCGATATCCTTGCTTCCAGATTTAATTGTGCGATGGAAAACTCACCTCCGTTCTTTGTTCTCTTTCTAAAGACCTTTCTAATACGATTGATATAGATTTCCACTCGTAATTAAAGGATTCCCGGAAGGAAGCCCTGAAAGGGAGCCCCGGAAGAGAGTCCTTCAGGTTCTGGATTCAACTATTGACGTTTTCTCGGTTCTTGGAAGCGTTGAAAGCTGAGGGTTTGAGATTGCAAATCGAAAATTCATCTAGCCTAATCGAGTCAGATCGGTGACGCTTCCGCTGCAGGAGGATGCTTGACCACTTGGTCTTTGTATCCCCATGCAAGGGTGTGGCAGACACAAAGCTTACTCTGGCTTTTCCTCTGACTCCACTTCATCTATTTTTTTTGTCTGAATGTCATCAAGTCGCAAGAGCCCTCGAAATGAATGAAATTACTCAGTGATTATCGTAAAAATGTTGTCCCGGCGATCCGTTGCTCTCTGCGCGCTCTTTCTTTTGCTTAATCCGTCATTCAGTTGCTACCTTTGAATCCCAATCCTGTCCTCCATCTCCGCGCACTACTCGAATGTCCTCATTGTCGGAGCTTGATTCGGGAGAAACGTTTAAGTGGGGCGAACCGTTTACTGACAAGCGGCGTTAATTCCAGGTTACAACATCTACATGATACGTGGAGCTAAAGGATGAAAGCAGCACAGGGGAAAGAGGAAGTGAGGTGTCAGACAAGCGAGAGCAAAAGAGTAACGTGAGCTTGATACGATATCGTCCCAAGGTGGTTGCTGTATAAGAACGGGTTTGGCTGTACTTTACCCCTCGAGGGCTGACCACACACGCCGTCTTCGCCACACGTACTCTCTCGACGGCTTTTGTGTATAGGACTGTGGCAAAAGGGAATAAGGAAGCGAAAGAGACGGAGATAGAGAGGGAGAGCTTTTTCGAGCGTGCTCGGGGTAATATGAGACGATATTTATGAGCAATTTATATTTGTATGTGTGTAATAATGTTTATTGGCTCTCTATGGCCGAAGAAAGAGCGAGAAAGTAAACGAGAAACGGTGAAATATCGTGTGTTGGATCGAGGGGACAATTGATCTCAGTGAAAATATTTAGGACACGTTCGTTGGTGTCAGAGACATTTTTTCTTTTCCCGAATCTCATAATTTTCTAGATTCTCTGTTTCGATACAGCAGAATCAAATAAAATGACGACGTTTATACAGCGGTGAAGTTCGATAAGTAATTCGAGGAAAGCGTCTCGAAGAGAAGAAAAAATAATGTTCGGTGAATAGAATTCGAAAAATGTTACGCCTTGAAATTTCTCGTTTCTACATGACGCGGGCACTTGGCGAGACGACTTGGAATCAGAGGGAGAAAGAGAGAGGAGAGAAAATGTTGAAAAAGTCGGGCAGGCAGGGCCAATTTCACCGAGGTGAATGGAAAGGGCTCCGATTCATTTTACATTCTGGAACTATTTTTCATACAATATCTTCAGCTAGTGATAACAAGAGTGCCCCGGACAAAGATGGATAACGCGAGCTTTCAAACTCCATTTACGACTTGGAAAAGTGGAGATAGAGTGAAGGAGGAAAAAAAAGGAGGAAAAGAGAGAGAGAGAGAGAGAAACAGTGGAATGGAGGAGATGGAAAAGTCTCTTTCTTGAAAATGGATTTCCGTTGTGCCCTCTCCACTTCACAATCTCTTCGCAGACTTCGTCAAAGTGTTCCTATACATAGATACCATACCAAACCCATACTCCACCACGATTCTTTCTCTCTCTTCATCTTCCATTACTCAACTCTATGAGTGTGTAAGTCTTGGAATATTTGTATATATTGTTACAACTGCGTGAAATTCTCTTTCACCACTTTCCAGCCTATCGCGCGAGTATACTATTTGCCTGTACACAAATGCACAGAGTTTCAGTGAAGCGTAATTTGAAAAAGTTTCACAAAACCACCCCTTTCCTTATTCGCTTTTTGCCCTCGTTGGAAATATTCACTTTTATGCGCCTTCCACACTGGTTCCAATTAAAAAATTTCATCACGAAGTATCCTGATGAAATATAAACAAATAATCTAACAAAATCCGTCTTTTTCGGCCAAGCAGCTGATTACGAAATTGCATTATCTCGAAATAACGAGACAACGTTCTCTCCCTCTCTCTCTCCCTCTAACTCGGAGTACGATTATATCGCAGAAAAATTATCAAAGAAAAGAGATTTTTATTTCGAGAGATTTAACTTTTTTTCGAATCGAAATAAAGTGGACATTCTCAAAATAAAGATACACAATATTATGGGAATACGAGAGGAGCGCTATGTATAGAGAGGGGAAACTTTAACGATGCGGTGTAGCCAGGACGGCTCGCTTAAAAGTTATGCAGATACTTTTTATGAGAGAAAACGTAATGTATATTGTGTGTGTACATGCATATAGATGTGCGTGTATATATAACAAGATGAGCAGAATAACGTCGAGGGGGTGAGACGAGAGGGAGAGAGAGGAGGAGAAAATATAACGGAGGAAAAAGCAATATAGCGAGGAATATTTTTACACACAATACTCGAGTTACAGGGGATTTTTATATCGACTGTAAAAGCATCAGGAATTTTTGTTTTGTTTTTTTTATTTTTTTTTTTATATGCCGCTTTTTATTCCGAACTTCTATCACGTCGAATATAATGTCGCGTTCAAAAAATTCTGGAACTCTTCGGTTCACCGAAATTAAAAATAATTTTGATACAACGGGACTTTGTTGATAAAACAAAACAAAAAAAAAGCATGAGTAAAAAGTCTCCATTTTTTTTTGGTTTTCATGCCGAGAGCTTTTTCATTTTTGTGTCCCGAGCCTGCGCGTGATTTACTCAACTGATTATTTTTTTATCCGTGTAATACTATATAACAAAGAAATAAATTATTAGCTCCCGCGTATCGAACAAAGAAATGAATGTTTTATCAAGATTATTCGTATGATGGGAATTCGTTTTTTTTTTTTATATCATTTTGTTTTATCACGGGACAATAATAAACGCGCAAAATTCGAGGATCGATCGAGAGCCCATCCCTACCTTTTTTTTCGCACAAAAACATTGAATCGTCGCTCGGAATATTCAATGCACGAAAATATAATCCCAATGAAAAGCTCAGCTGAAATATACATAGGCATAGGAAGTTCCGTGCTGAAAGCTCCGAGCCTCATCCTCTTGTATGTTTTTCAAACGCGTTTTTTCAAAACGAACTATTCTCGAAAAATTCTATATTCAATCATCAAATTTTAAACGACCGCAGACGATCTATTTTCTCCGTTGCTCTCTCTTTTTTTTTTTGCACATTTTATTGTTAATTGAAACCGAAGATTATTCGGTCTCGGAGAATTTTCGAAATTGAAAAAGAAGAAAACTCTTTTGATCTACTTTAGATAGGTGCAGCGACTTAATTATCGTTCGAAAACAGCGATAATCAACGTGCCAGCTAAAAATTGTCTTACCAAGGAAAACCCCATATGTATGGGTGTAAGGAAGAGCTGGTGCGATATTCATGCTCGACGAATAAATTCTTTTTCACGTTTAAAAAAATATTTTTTTATTACTAGACGCCAGGGCGATTTGTATGGGAGTGCTATAACCGTAAATAGCCACGATTCGCGAAGAATAAATGAGAGAGAGAGAGAGGGAAAAAAGGACATTTTGTAACGAGGATTTTTTAAAAGTAATATACGCGATCGTTTATCAAAAATATCGACGATACAAAAGAAAGTGTATGAAGAATGATGAACAGCTTCGGAATAAAGTATTTCAGGGATTTCGGTCAAAAGCAATGCCCAAAAAAATAAGCAAAGATGCGAATTTTCGAATTCGCCAAATTTTACTTTTCATCATTTCCAGACGTGAAAATATTATGATTTCGCATACGCGCCATAATCATCGTAATTAAGAGTCTCATGTTTTAGAGTGAATAAAAAAAAAAAAATTTGAAAAAAAAACGTGGACAGAAAATATGAGAGTTTGAACGACAAAAGAATATTCAAGCTGAAGAGAAGAAAAAAAAAGTGAAATTAATGAAGGACTCTGCGAAATGTAGAATTTACTACATTTCGCTGAGTCCGTCATTAATTTCACGTTTTTTTTTCTCTTCAGCTTGAATCTTCTTTTCTTCTCTTCTTGGATTTCCGTGAATATGCATTAGAGATTTGGCGATGAATACCAGACAAATTATTTAACGATGATTTACCAGAATTTATTTTTCTCAGTCGAATTTACCGAATATTCAGATAATAGGATTGAACTGTTTACACAGAGAAAAAAAAATGGTTGATTCAATAAAAATTGATGTTATTGGAAGAGTTTTGTCAATTGAAATGCACATTTCTTTGGCAGAATGAACGTGCAGTCTGATGAAAAATTGATGTGTTCGTTCAATGGTTTATGACATTATGATGATCATATATTTTATTGGCACTCCGTAATGAGGGATTTTGTTGTTCCAATAACTTTTTTTTCTCAGTGTAGATTATTTTGCGTATCAAAATCAATACGAATTCTTGCATTGTGCGTTTCATTATTTTTGTTGAAATTTTGCAGTTGAAGGCCTTTCCAGCTCATTTTATTATTTATCTAAAAAAATGTGTATTTCGAAGATGAATTTTAGTATTGTGATTCCAATAAAATGTTAAAGTGGACAGAATTTTTGTAAAAAAAAAAAAAAAAAAAAAAAAAAAAAAAAAAAAAATGGTTTCCCATAAAGGGGAGGAAAAGTATACTAAATTTGGCATAGAATGTCCTGTATCCGAAGGGGTCTCGTTCGAGTGAGACTTTTCCTCTGTTGGTAATATTTCTCGGGTGGCGAAAGTGACTCGATGTAAGCCTTTTAGGGCAAGATCAAAGCTCGACGTTAATGGACGCTAGTGTAACTATTGAAGAAAAGTTTTAACGTTGAATATACACGCAGATGTATGTTAAATGAATGCTGCAAGTGGAAAGACGTAAATGAGAATAGGAAGGGCAAATGGGAACATTTTTCAAGGGTTGCTCTTCGGGGTTTGAGCTCGACGACGTATTTATATAAGAGCGAAATTTCATGAAGATATTTGCTGTATTTTCAAACTTCTCTCTTCGGACAGTTTGAAAATAATATATTAAAATATTTATCCGAAGAACCAGCCTTGAATTTTGCTTGTCAAGGGTTTGCCTCTGAGCAAAGCTTGGATTATCGTACGAAGAAAATTTAATTTTCAAGCTCTTCGAACGATTTTTTAATTTTTTCTAAAACTCCTCTGAAACTCAAAAAATGTGGCATGAAATGAGAAATTTTTTGTTCGTCAATACATTGAATGGTAAAAAAAATTGGCAACGCATCGACGAGTTCTACTTTTGTTGATAACTGTCGTACGTACTGCTCCTGTAATTAAAAATGTAAACCTGAAAATAATTACAAAATGCTTTAAATTCTAATCAAAAGCAGAGTGAGATAAAATGACATTGGAGAGGTATGAAATAATTTTTTTTAAATGATTCAATTCATTATATCATTAATAAATCAAAAATCAAAAAACAAAAAAATGAATAATAAAAAAAATAATAAAAAAATATAAAAAATAATAATTAAAAAGTGATTAAATCGAGATTGCAAAAAACATTTTTTCAAGTTTTCAAGAATGTGAAATCATCATGAAAGGAAAGTAGCTGGAGAAGGTTTCTTTCGAGAGTTTCAAAAATTTCATTCGAGCATACTTTGAGTGTTTTTAACGCATAATGAAAGTACGAAAAACTGGGAAAAATCATTGTGACGAAAAACTGTTACGATATGAAAAAAAAAAAAAATAATAATCATTATAAATAAACATTGTTCGATCTCGAGATTCGTCCTCTCAAAGTGAACCTCATCACGCTCGAGTGATCTCACGATGCATCCTCTTGGAGAATCCCTTGAGGGATCAAAGGGCCACGGGGGTGTGTTTTGGCTGAGGTGCGGGTCTCGGCCCAGTGGAGAGGGAATGAAATTGGAAACGTGATTGAAATGGCTTGTAATTCTTTCTCGAATTCTATGCCAAACGCAGCTTTTTCTCTTTCTATCTACCAAATACAATCTCTCTTGTGTATGCCCCTTTCTCTTACTCTCTCGGCCATTTTATTTTTCTTTTCATTTTTTTTTTTTCAGCATCATCCAACGAGAGAGCACGGAATATTTCATTTCGCCGACGATTCAACCGATCGATCTGTACATTCCCGTAAAACTTTCTGTTTTTTTTTTGTTTTTTTCATACATCTTTATTTCACAAGCTTTCATCTCGATCATATATTGGCACAATGTCAATGTTTAAACTTCACCCTGGGTCGTTCCGTCCTCTAGCAGCGTATGAGCATGAAAAAAAGTAGAAGATTCTTCGTGCCCGTTTACTTTTCGTTACTTCCAGTGGGATTATTATTATGCAGAACTCGAAGAAAGAAGAAAAAAAAACCTGTTTTATTGGAAAAATACATTAAACGAGAGAGAGAGAGGGAGAAAATAATAAAGGGATCGAAAGAAGAAAGTTAAGGGATGAAATAACGCCGAAACACTTTGGGCTCGAACGATGTTGCCGACTGGAAAATCCATTTCGTTCAAACTTGACGTACAAATTGAATGTTTTGCTTAGTTCTTTATGTATTTGTGTGTACGTGTAGGGGGCAGTCTCGTTGGAGTTGTTGCAGAAAGCGAGAGAGAGAGAGAGAGAGGGAGAAAGACAGCGACAAAGAGAGGCAGGAGAGAAAAAAAAAAAAAAGAAGAATGGAAAAGGCAACAATGTTGGTGAAGCTGAGAGACAAGGATGAAAGAATGTAAACGGCAGTGTTGAAAAAGTGTGAGTGAGAGAACAAGAGAGAGATAGATTGATGTTCTGTATATCTATAGGCAGAAGAGAAATGCCTAACTTGAGCTCAGAGGGGTAAAAATTTACCCTCTCTCTCTCTCTCTCTCTTTCTCTCCCTCCACAGCCCCTTTCTACCTTCGAGCACACACACACAGAGCTATTCCTTCTCTCTAAATCACGTTTATCAGTCGCAGGGGTGAGTTCAGGGCCCGAACCAGAGGAGAGTGTGGGAGGGAGACAGGGACAGAGGGAAAGAGAAAAGAAGATACAAGGGTGCTGGTCCTGGACGAAGAAGAGGATAAAGTGTGTGCGGCGGAAAGGGAAAAGAGGGTTGGATGAGAGAAAGAGTGAGAATGAGAGAGACCGAGAACTCGCGGATATTGATTCCCATGAGATGCGCGCGCGCGCGCCCGCCAACCAACGAAACCCTCTCGGAACTTGCGCCACCGTGTTTCGTCTGGTCTACCTATGTAGACTCTCTCCTCTCTCTCTCTCTCCCTTTTCTACCTTTCTCGTACATCCTCTCCCTACAGCCGTTATACCTCTACGAATATATGAGAATATGCGTTATGAATTTGTAACAGAAATCACATATGTACCGATGCATAGTGGATTTGTATGATTATATACTCATTGAATTTCTCTCTATGGGGAATTTGCATTTTAAAAAAATATTTCGTCGATCTAGTACGAATAATAAACGGATGAATCGTTTTCATTGCTCAAGATTCCGGGGGTTAGTTTATAAGAAGAATTCTCTCGTTATTTCTTGTGATAAATGAATCTTACAAATTTGAAGACACTGATATTCTTCGGCTTCGAAAATTCCGAGTTTTGCTTTCATGACAATAATTTATTTTAGCTATCAACGCACCAGATTCGTGTCTCATAAAACTGATAACCGGGAATTTGAATTTATCGTTACGTATTATATGAGTAAATTGACGAAAAAAATGGTGTCAACGATCAATTGAATTGAAGGAAAAAAAGAAATTGAGACGATTGCTTAAGGAGGGTGGCTACATACGACAATATGATAAGAATTTAATAAAATTTAGTGATAAGATTCTTTAGCATCAAATGCAATGACACAAATTTTTTCAAATTTTTCGTCTACATAGTTGTCGAATAATTGGAGTTTACAATATGCAAAAGATATACCTATATATATCAGAATCCTATGCTTACGGATGTAAATTCTAGTGTTAAATTACTCGAAAACTATGTAGAAGAAAAATCTTTAAAAAATTTTATATTCATATTTAATCCAAAAGAATATGCTCACCAAATTTCATTAAATTCTAATCATTTCGAATTTTCCTATGCTTTTAACATGGCAACATTGTTGTGTGTAGCCAACCTCCTTAAGTTTTTTTTAATTTTTTTCCTTTCGAAACTAACCGAAAATATTTCGTTTCAGTATCTGTCAAAAAGTTTGATAATCGTGGAGTGATAACGAGTGTGCTTTAAGAAATTTTGTGCCGATAAATTGAAGGTTCGGGCCGAACGTGGACGAAATAGAAAAGATTTTAGGTACGTGCGAATATCGAGAGCGGGAGTGTATGTGTTTTTGTCTCGAGCGAGAATGGGATGAGAGGGTAGTTTGGCGGAAAGGCAAAAGAGGGTGAGCAAGGAAAAGAGAGGATCGTTGCTTTTTACGAGCTCCGACATTGAGGCCATTAGGCGGAAGTTTAGTGTAACTAGAAAATTGCCTTTCGTTAATTCGAATTTAGAATCCAGAACTCTGTCGCTCTGTGTGTGTGTGTGTGTGTTTTCCGAAGGAAAACTTTTCCTCGCTCCTTTCCCGTTTGCTCCTCGTCATTGGCAATGATATTAGTGTCGTAAGATATATATCCACCACCGCGTCTGCTGTTTCATTCGTTTCATGGCAATTTTCATTATCTGCAAATAAAATAAAAATACAAAAATGGGGTATGAGATAATTTATCTTTGTTTCAATCAATGGAAACTCGTATCATTACATTGATATTCAAATTTCAAATGAAATAATATAACGATAATAAATTGTAAGATAATTTCGATGCGAGCGATTCTACGACTTTGAAATTACACGAACTCGAGCATTTGAAGAATTCAGACAACCGCTGTCTTCTCATTCTCATTAATTTTTTTGGTTTCTTTTTTTTTTTACAGACTCTTTGGTTATTGGTTTTTGCATATTTAACATTTTTTATGATCTGCCTATAAAGTGTGTATCATAAAGATTTTTAAATTGAACCATAATCCAAGTTTTTATTACCCTTTATACCAGTCTCTTTACGAGATTTCGTAAGACATCTTTATTACGTTTCATTTATTTGAGTTTTTTTTATATTTTATTTATCCAATTCAGTATTATTATTCGAATGAACTTTATTTTATGACGTATTAATCCATTTTCATTTTCGTTTTTACAAGTTATTCTCCCAAATTCTTTTTTTTATTAGTGTACTTAATTGTATTTTATTTGATTAAATTTCATTCGAATCGCTTTATTACGTATCTGATCTACGCAGTTTTTGGAATTTCCGGATATAAATTTTGATTGATAATGTGTCCGAAGAAATTCATTCGCGCCTTCATAATTTATTCATTATTATGAGACAAATATCCTCGTCGTTTTTTTTTTTTTACTTTTTCGTTGCTTCAATACTTAGAGGGATGAAAATCAAGTGAGCGAGAAAACGGGGGTTTGGGAAAATAGTGGAACGAGATAGGATTACCAAGGACACGAGCTGCTTCCTTGCAATCTGAGACAAGCTCTCTTGCACCGCCACAAGTGGTCTCGTGGTTTCATTTACCAT
Organism: Campoplex capitator; assembly: GCA_037576405.1. Lineage (NCBI taxonomy): Eukaryota > Metazoa > Arthropoda > Insecta > Hymenoptera > Ichneumonidae > Campoplex > Campoplex capitator. Next base: position 8,380,081 of record JARBWI010000002.1, read on the forward strand.
GGGAAGCTATGGGTACCATGTGACTCGATTACTCCTAAAGCCATATTCACCTGCCACCATTATTGGATAATTGCGGTGTAACCTGATTTCGAAATATTCCGAGCCAACAGTTTTGTTAATTAAAAATATGTAACTCTGTTAAGTCCTTTTCAATGTTATTATTATTAATCGTAATTACCTCACGATTCTCGCTCGATTACACAGGGACCGATTAAAAAAAAAAATCAAAATATATCAGAAATGAAAAACTTTAACGTATCAAAGAATTTTGCGTTCGTATTGCCAGAATTTGATCTCATAAAATTTTGAAAAAAGAACCAAAATTGTTTCCATCTCTCAGGATTAAATTTTTTTTACACAATAATATTTGTACTTTCTTGAGTATCAAGATTTTTTAAATCGAAATTAACTCGAATCCGTGAACTTTTATTTTACTGATGTTCAGTTTGATAATTTATGGAAATAGAACACAAAAAAAATGGGGACCCATGGCCAAGGTTGAAACTTTCGACTTCTAAGATTATTGGTTTCGTTAATTTTTCAATTGGCATCAATGGATATTCGACAGTGACTCATAGCTTGGTAGATTCGTAGCTTGAGACGTGTGTTTGTTAAAAGTATGTAGGTTTTTAGAATTTAGAGCACAAGGGAAGAAAACATCTTTGTAAAAAAGGGAAAGTGAGGATGAGTGGAATGAAAAACGAAAAAAAAGGGGGGGAGGAAAGCTTTTTCAGTGTCGAGTCTGAGAGGCGATTCCGGTGTGAGATATTCGAGGATCCGAAAAATCGTTAGAGGGTATAACACGTAGTGAACCTTGGAAGCTAAAGGCCCGGAGCCTCGCGTCTCGGGCATTTAGTCGCAGGTCGTGAACTTGAGAGAGCGTCGAGAGGGAATGGGGCACTGGAGCAAAGCCCTGAGGTCGCCATTGAGGCTGGGTGAATGCCGGAAGCTTTCTTTCTCGGTCTCGCTCCTTCTCTCTGTATCCTATACTTTATCTCATCTTTGCCTCTCTCTTTCTCTCTCTCTCTGCGTCGCCGCTTTTTCCCTCGTGGTACTCGACGTGACGTCGTAGTCTTGAGTATTCGAGCGTCCAAGCGCGAGAGCTCAAGGCGTGGAGCGTGCCACGAAAGAGCGAGATAAAGAGAGTACGTAAGGATGGTAATAAGGGGATGAGGAAACGTTGGCTTACGTTGGCACGAGAGCTACAAAGTGAAAGAGAAAAAGAGAGAGAGAAAGATCCATTGGTGCTTGGGAGTGAGAGAGAAAAATAGAAGCAGCATTCGTACTTGGGAGTAAAGGATGGAGAAAGAAAGAGTAAAAAAGAGGAAGTAGAGGATTCGCAGCGCGAATCGTCGGCTCTCAAAGTGTCTATGGGTATATGTATATACGTGTTCAACCGCGAAGGAGGAAATACAGTATGAGTACGTTTCAGCTAGAGAGAGAGAGAGAGAGAGAAAGGAAGAAAAAAAAAATAGCGGATTTATGGTGTATCTGTTTTTATCTCTCTCGTTCTCTAGCTCCTTGGGTTTTCTATGTGGAGCTGTTTTGACGACAAAGCGTTCGTCCTTTTAAGACACTTTCCGGAGACTATAAAAAGGGATTCGTCTAGCTGGTGCAGGATTTTCCGAACTTCTTTGACACGCTTGGATTCATTTGCAGCAGTCTTTCTGTTCTAATTATTTTATCTCAATGCTTATCAAAATTGTTTAATTATCATGGTTCGAGCTCAGAAAAAAAAAGATCGATGACAGCTTTCCGATTTTCTACCGTTATCCTTTAACTCTCCTCCGTTCACTCGCAGAATCTTTTTCTCTTGTTTAATCAAGTTATTTAACTTTTCAGGAAGATGAGAGACAGGAAAATCGAGAAAATATCGCGACGTTTACAGCAATTTTCAACATTTTTTCTATGGAATTCTTCTATTTTTATTAAATAGTGTAACGAAACAAAAAGGGTAAAAATAATTTTACTATCGAAAGAATGAAACGAAAAGAATTTCTGGGACTTTAGCTTCGAGATTATTTTTTTTCGTGATTAAAAATACTAAAATACTAAATACTTCGTTTTAGATTGAAAATTTTCTTTCAAATATTCCAGTTCGATAGCTCTGCATGAGCACAACAGGAAAAATAGACTGACAGCGTTGGATAAAATAAATAGAGAAACTCAATTTATAATAACGCGTCAGCACAAGTGCATTTTCCAAATTCCGTATAAAATAATAGTAAAAACCTGCGGTAAGACTGGCGTGAAAAGTGTCGTGGCAAAAGTGAGGTCAGAAATAGAGAGTCTTTTTGGTGAAGGGTAAAAGAAAAACGAGAGAGTAAGTGAGAGAGGATGAAAAGGAATTCAGATATCACGCCCTGACCCTCGACGATCCGGCTTCGTGTCTTCCTCCACACTTGTAACTCGTTGTCCTTTTTCTTCCTCTCTCTCTCTCTCTCTCTCCCTCTCACTTGTACTCTATTGGCCGCACTTGTAGAGTGTGTATACGAGAAAAGAGAGAGAGAGTGAATTCCGCTCTCGGCTCGGGGCGAAATCCCTCCTCGCGTTAAACTCTATCGTCGACGTTGCCGTCGGATAGCTCGCCACGCCACATAACACGCTACTCGACAACTCCACTCGAGCGAAGCGCGCCTTCGTTGCTGAAACGTTCGGCAGCACGCTGTGGATTTTACCTCTCTTACTCTCACTCTCATCCTCTCGTTTTCTCACTCTCTTTCACTCTCTCCCTTGCTCCTTTCACAGATGCCATCCTTTATTGGCTCGTGCTCTTCCTGCTGTACACTACCACCGTTCCGGCGATCCTTCCGTACCGGCTGTTCCACACCATGGACCACGACGACGGACCACGTCTGATCTCTACAGAATACCGCTACTATGCTGCTCTCGAGTTTCTGGAGTGGGAATAAAAGCCCTCTCGTTGACCCAACGACCCACTCATTCAAAGTTTCTTGCGGTCGAAATATTACTCCTTACAAGTCTGACCAGTCCTGTAACCAGTAAATAAATAAGTCAATAAATACTTTATTAAAAGAAATAATGTGAATTAAATTATCAAGGCAAAACTGATGAGTAGTTTCTGAGGCTTTTTTTTAACCGTAAATTCAGAGTCAAAAACGTGATACTTGCAATTTATTTTCTGCAATCGAACAAGTCCCCGGAATTAATATCGAAAATCATTTTATCAGATCCGGCAGAAACAGCTGTGAGTCCATTATAGGATTCTCGTCTCGAGGTTCACTCGGTTCGAGCCCAAACTTCCTCCGAGTTGTCTCCGTGGTCAGAAACTCAATCATGATTCATTGTCCAATTAAAAGCTGAAAACAAAAAGCAAGAAAATGTGAAATCGAATAGGAATCGAGAGGAAAATCGTTGGAAATCAAAGTTTCCTAATTTATTTTTATCCTCGAATTGAAATAATTGATCTAAAATAAAATTAAAGTGCAATAAAAATTTGAAAATGCATACGAATCAATAAAGAAATTTGTTCACATCGCAAAGTCTCGTAATATTAATCTGTTCCTAAAAAAGTGTTTTGTAAAGAAAATGAAGTCGTTGAAGAGGTTGGGTACAATAACCTGTTGGTATAGGGATCTATAGAGTTGCACGAGCATTACCCACTGGATATATAGAACCTCTTGAAGAGCTACTACACTCTACTCCTCGTTTCTATTACCTCTACTCTTGTACATCGTCGATCCTCTCGTGGTCTACTGTGCTCGTATATACCCTCTGGCTCTTTTCTCGCTGTAATACTGCTCGATTTTCTCTCTCTCTCTCTCTCTCTCTCTCTTTCAGTCCCTCTTTCGCTACGACTATAATGCTGCTACGCCAGACAAGATACTACACTGCTGCAGTAGCGGACTCGACCATTACCCCTATCGACTTTTACAACAAATCTTCCTCTCTCTCTCTCTCTCTTTCTTTATATGTATATATATATATAGATACGTATGTACATACCGTGACGATAACCATCAGCTAACACCGTCACGTGTTACGCGCAAAGAGCTTCTGCCTCGTAGCCTCCTCTCGTTCAAACGTTGCGTTACTATCGTCGGTGTAACTTCGCGCACGTTTTCATGAATGAAAATCTAACCACGTGTCCAGCAAGCCACGTGTGTTTCTTCACAATCCATATACACGAGTCCTTTTCATGTCATTCTCTGCAATTAGAACAATAAATATAGCAATAAGAGGATCATTATTATTGCAGATAATTATAAGTATCGTACTTCAAAAATGTCGAGCTAACAAATTCATGGGGAAATCTCACAAAATTATTCGAGATTAAATCTCATGAGTTTTGTTTTGTTTTTTTTTTTAATTAATTGTTCTGCGAAAATGTGAGCTGGATTCTGGTATAAAAAATCTCGACTCCGTTGACAGTTGCACGAAATAATTTTCTCTGTTCGTTTTTATATATCGATGATTCGAGAGACTGATTGGTTTGCTCATTAATTTCTAAAAATACTTCGATATTTGTAGGAAGCAATGATCGTTGAGGGAAGTTTAAAAAAAAAACGATAATTTCGAGGCTAATCATCGAGAATCTCTATTTCTGTAAAGCTGATTAAGAAGTTATTTTCGGGAAACTGAAAAGTCGGATGCTCGATGCGAAATTCGATTAAATTGATTTGACAGCTGTGGAGAATCGTGGATCTCGTGTTTTCTGGAAATTCGGTACAGAAGAGCGACTAAACATTCCGTGTTTATGGAAATAAATACAAAATGGAACGAAAAAAAAAGAACAAAAAATGAGAAAATAAATGTAATTGGATTTGGAATATGAATTTATAAAAAAAGTTTCTACTGTGCAGGGACGCAAAGCGTATAAAAAGTACAAAAATATGAGAAAAAATTAAAAAGATAAGGGAGGCAGAGGTTTCGTCATTATTTCGTCTATCGGATCGATAAATATATATATCGTAAGTAATCGTGCACCGCGTTTGTTTATAGCCCATTAAAAGAGCCACTTAAATATCCTGAGCAATAAAAATGTCCGCAGTCATAAAGTAAAGTAATACTCGGTAGGGGTAAAAAAAAAAAAAGAGCACCTTCTCATGTAGAGACGTTGGGCTTGCGGTGATATAGGATGTAATTCCGGGAATCACTTATGTTGCCGCGAAAAGAAATTCACCCTAAAACCAATATAGAAATGCGTGTTCCCCATTAATGCCACGGGAGAGACGAATTTTTTCCTATTTTTTTCATTTCTACCACTTTTTATTCCCCCCCCCTCCCCCCACCCCCTCCTCCACCTTCCCCAAGTGGCTGAGGTACGAGCTAGAACGATAAATCTTACTGGCAAAACAGCCGCGAGCACGTATAACTTATAGTTGGAATAATATTTAAGAATAAGCTACGCTGGCTCTTCAGGTTTTGCATATTTACTTGTAATAATTCATTATTACAGACACTTTCACAAATTAGCTGCATTACCAGTCGATTTTCAGGTCTCTCGTGTGCTCGAGCTTTTTTCAGTCACTGATTATTTGGCAGCGACACTTCGTATAAATTTAAAAATATCAATTAACGTGGAGATTTCATCTTCTGGGCTTTTCCAACAATCCTTTCGATGAATCGACTTTTTAGGATAATTTTTATTTTTTATAAATTCGAAGAAAAAATCGTTTTCTGTTTTTGATTGTAACTCTATTTCGATATAAATTCAGGCACGCTGTAATATTCCGATGGAAATATCCCTCAAAACATGCGTTGCTCGAGAGCGTTTCGAATAACAAAGAACGTAAACATGCAGGCCTCTTTTATTTTTCTTGGAAAAATGAGGCGCTTCCGAGATTTCGAGAAGACCGTTGGTCATTTCTCGGAAAAACTTTACCTTTGTCTCTTCGGTAAGACGCCGTAGCACGCGTTCCCAATTCCGATGCTTGACGAGCGAAGACACGAGAATATATTTAATTTGTTGGTGAAAATTGACAGCGATCGAAGATTCGAAATCCTGGGTCTCTGGCACTCGAAAAAGAAAACAAAAAAATTCTGACGTCCTGTGATATTTCGTAATAACCGACAGGTTGAGTTGAATGACCTTGGGAGGTCAACATAACGGAGACCAATGAATTCGGAAAATAAATAGACGTATTGCCCTCTGAAGATGTAAAAGTCACTTCGAAATCTGAAACGTACGTTCAGCCAGCTGATAATATCGGTGTGTCTCATGCGAGAATCTTTTTACGAATGTGGTAAACTCGACAAAACAAAATTTTCTATGAGTCAGAAGCAGAAATTGTGCCTTCACCCTTGCTATATAATATACAGCTTCGATACTGAGCCCTCGAAACTGCTCGAAATCGAATTTTCAACCGTTCCTCTCGAGCTTCGATTTATGGAGACTTTTCTGTATTGTTTACCTCTCGAAAGCCTGCAATTTTGACTCGAAACATTTTTACGTATAACGCGCTGATTCCGAGAAACATTCACGCGGAGAAAGAAACTGAAGGGAATATCTGTGTTGGCAAAATAACGATATTTCAAGTATTTATGTTGATTTCCACGTCAATTTTCGTAAGAATTACATTTTTGGAATAGTCAGTACTCATTTCGTGATATTACGATCGTTGCAATGTCGATTAGAGCTATTTTTATACACGAAAATAATGAAAAACGAAGAAATGTAAATAATCTGACTAACAGAGAAATTTCACATTTTATTACACGTTTAAAAACGATTGGAAAAAGGGCTGAAAAGTTAGAGATTATTTTGGCAATTCGTCATATTAGAGATAGAAAAACTTGAAGATTGGTGTTAAAATAATAAACGAAATAATTGAGGTTGAACGACGCGGGCTACGTTGTGTTTCGGTTGTTACTGCGCACGAAGCGCCAAGGTACAATTTATGCCGGCGATGGCTGCGGCGCGGCGAAGCAGAAATGGCAACAACACAGAGAGAAGGAAGGAAGGAAGGAGAGCGAGCGCGCCGCGAGGGGCGCAAAGCGCGGGCGGGGTAGAGGGGCGGGAAGAAGGATTGTGGGTAGCGGCGAGAGGCTTGCAGGTAGTGGGAGTGGTGGGAGAAACGCGCGGTGCAAACTCGCGGGCACTGCAACCACGGCGGCTATCGAAGAAGCACGCACACCGCGAGGGCGCGCTCTCTTTAGAAGAGAACACGAGTTAAATCGCGACCGGCGAGAAACGGTCACGCCACACGCAAAACGCAGTAACCCCGACGAGACGACACGACACGGTAGCTTTTAAAAGCGTAAGGGAGGGGGCAAGGGCGGGAGTCGAAAAGGGGCGGAGAGGGGTTGCAGACGCTCCGGTATCTCGTAAAAACCCAACCTAAACCAAGAAATAAAAAAAAAAAGCGAGTTACGAGAAAAAGACTTCGCGAATGTGGGAGGAACGAGAGGGAAAGAAAGAGAGTCGAACAACGTTCGAGTGTTGGTACTTTATCGTCCTTTCCGCCGATTAAAGACAGCGCGAGAGGATTTCGCCACTCGACACCCTTTATCGTCCAACGCTCTGTCTCTCATTCGTTTTTTTTCTGTTGTTTTTTCTTTCCATCCGTGTGTAAAGAGCGTGTAAAAGAGATACGTGAATAAAAAATACTGTTTGCTGTTACGAGCCACGCGACTGCTAAATTTCGTATATATTCTAGACCAATTGAGTCTCGGACACGTGTGTTCCTCACGCTCAGTCGCCGGTACTTTGAAAGCGATTTTCCGGAAAACCACCGCTACTCTATCGCTCGTGCTGGAAGTGAACGTTTTTGTAGCCGCAAGTGAATTGTTTACTGGGCAATTATATGAATAGCCACTAAATTTAACAACTGAAAATACGAAAGTGGCAACGTACTCTTGAATTTTCGTACCTACTTCCGTGATCTATTTCTTCGAGAGTGGATAAAAAAAATAAAAAATAAAACACGTGCGTTGTAGTCGAAATTGCAGTTTTTGTCGGCCATTTAAACTCGACGGTTGACAGCGATTGGGTACGATAATAAATGGAAAAAAAATGTTTGATTGACGGCAGCGCCACGTAAAGCGGATCTAATTGGAAACTATATGTAAATTTTCGTACAAGAAACAGAGTATCTGTCAACTTGTTTACGTTTGATGTGTTACGTTGGGGTGTTTACATAAAATTTCGTGTGCAGTGTTGTTGGAACAGACAGCTTAGCGTATTGAACGTGTTAGAAATGCTTTTTTAAGCTGTCAAAAGCGAAACGATATCTCGTGATCGACTGAACAAAATTTGAATCACGAGCTGTTGAATTAAAAATAATTTTAAAAAAAAACTAAAGTGATATCTCGTAATTCAAACGTTTCAAGATCTTATTTTATTCGTCGCGTAGCGCGGCGATGGGAGGAGTGATGCGGGGGACGCTCGGTCAACGGACAATTTTTCCGAACGTTCAAAAACACGAGATCGGTATTAATCGGGTGATTTCGGTTTGAACAAAAAAACGAAGAATCCGGGAGAACGAGACGCCATACTTGTGTGTGTTTTCTTTTGTTTGGCAATGTGGACCAGCGTCGTGTCTCACATCGAGATAAAAGTAAATCGTTCCTTTTTTCAATTGCTCCCAACCACAAAATCGCATAATTTTTCGTATTTATTCAAATTTTCTTTGCGCAAAATCTAAAGATTCGAGGAGGCTGAATTTAAGAAGCCGGCAAAAAAAATACTAAAAAGAGATTAAACGAAAAAAAAACGACGAGTCTGGGAAAATAAAAAGTGGTGGGGAGGACGGGGCGTTGCGGATTGAATCGCGAGGACCAGGGAATATATTCGTTTTCAACCAAAATATATCACGAATCAATCGCTTTTAGGGGCGATACGTTTTTGTTGCTGGGCGTTATCGCGTGTTGCTTTCGCGTCGAAATATCGAGTTCGCTGCTTCTTTGACTCGAGCGGTCAAGTCGAATGAAAGTGTAAACAATAACACGGCCATGTTTTATTTCGAGAATAACGCCAATGGAGTCTCATAATTAATTGGTCAATCATTCGTTTTACCTGATATTAGATACGTTCGGTGAATTCAATATTTCAATGGTAATAAATAATTAGCTCAAGTAGCAATAGATAAAATAACCCAATAATAATCATAAATAGCTCATAGTAAGTAAAATAATAACCAATAAAATAATAATAATAACAATATTAACAATAATAATCGTAACGATAAGTGCGTTGCTTCGTAAGTGCAGTGATTTTTTTTTCCGTGCAATATTTTCGTGCGTGGCAAGATATTGAGAAAATAAAGTGAGTGAAGAAATTGAATTGTCGGAAAAATACGGAGGGAAGACGAGGACGGTGAATCGAGGATGAGCGACGCCGGCATCGTTGGCGCAATTGCGATTAGTTTATTTGGTAAGAATTCTTTCAAATATTTCACTTTATTCAATCTTTTTATTTGTCCAATACTCTTAAAATTTTTCGAATATTCAATTTGAAATAGTCGCGTCCAGCATTATTCCGATCGAACTCAGAATTTTTCAAATTCTTTCACTCTCTAAAAACGTACTTTTTTAAATTTTTTTTTGGTTCTCTGCAAATGTTTTCTTGTAGGAATGTCTCGTTGTGTTTTTATAGGCGGTGAAAAAAAATTGCTTCGATCAACTTCTTCAGCCTCGGTTGGACCGGACTGCATGGATGCTGGTTATTCGATGCTCGGGAGCGATCTCGATGTTTGCAGAATGTTCGACCAGTACGCGTATAAGGTAAGTCAGCCATTAAAATTTATGTCACTATGTTTTTCTCAACGTTTTTTTTTTTTATCTTTTCAACAGAAACAACACTGCAGTAAACCCTCATATACGTACATGAGTGTTACATACGAATTAAGGAGTTTCGGTACAGGCGATACAATATTGCCATGCTAAACCATGTTAAAAACACAAAAAATTGTCAAAAAGTTAAGAATTTTATAAAATTTGGTGAACATATTCTTCGGTGCCAAATTTGACAATACAAATTTTTTTCAGATTTTACCTTCTACACAGTTATCGAGTTATTGAAGACTAAAGTTCACGTGTATAAGCATAGCGTTTCCATATATATAGGTATACACTTCGGGCACAAGAAATCTGCTTTGATGCATAATTACTCGATAACTAAGTAGAAGAAAATTTTGAAAAAATTTGTGTTTTCCTACTTGATGTTTAAGAGCATTATCACCAAATTTAATCAATTTCTTAACATTTTGCCTTTTGTACCGAAACTCCTTAATACAAGCTGCTTAGGAAAAATTATTTTCTATTCGAAAATCAATTGTTTATGAAAAAAAAACGTTGATACAAAAGTCAACATGATTTTTCGAAGGGTTTATTCGTAATATACGAATGCATACGAGCTTTTTAGAGCTTCGCGTATAATTTTATATTCGAGGCTTGTCCCTCTGCCACGTCCATTTTCCCTCGTCCAGTGTTTTACCTTTTTTCTCCTCTTTTCGTCTTCATCTCTCTCTCTCTCTCTCTCTCTCCTTCTTCTCTAGTTTTTAGGTATTTATACATGTATATATATATTTTTTCGGTCTTTGTATCCTTCTTTCTGTATTAGTTTTTCAAGTACATACTCACGAACACGCGCAGATTCATGTGCTGCGAACGAACACTTTGTAGCTTCGCTCAGAGAGACCAGTCTCATTTCAAACGTTCCCTCCAAATTAAATCTCTCGTACATTCGTGATTCGTTTAGCGATGAAAGTTTCACTGCAAAAGAAAACGAACAATCTCGAAAACAACAAAAGCAAAAATAGAAAAAATTCGTTTTCTTTTTGTTTTCTATTTGATCGACGAAATGGAAGAAAACCAAAAATTGCATCTGAAAATCGTTGAAAAGTGCAGAAAAATTCAGAATAAATCGAAAAAGTTATTTCCGTTGAACGATCTTTGAGAAATTTTCATCGTACGAAAAGAGTATGATGAATGAAGAGAGAGAGAGAGAGAGACAGAGCATAATTGATACGTTGGCTGGCAAAACAGTCCGGAGACTTTGAGCAATTGAAACGACACGTGTAGCCAGCTGTGCGTGAATTATTTTTGAAACAGCCTCATTCTATCTCGATCACCTCCGTACCTCATTCCCATTTTATTCGCCATAGTAAACTTTCCTGATTCACACACACACGCGCACTACTTTATATTCTTGAATAAAATAGTAAATTGAGCGAACACGAGGCACGAATTAATTCTATCACGTACGAGCGTTCGAGAGACGAGAGACGAAAAGGTATGGTGAGGAAGGAAATGAAAAAATAAAAGAAAAAAAATTAACAAGCTTATGCAATATCAGAGGTCATGCGCGACTGGGCGTCGTCGGAATTTGCCAACTCTGCTCATATAAAAACAATTTTATGTAACGCATACATCCCAGCGACCATTAGTTTTTTCTTTTTTCTTTTTCATCCGCCTCTTCCGAGGTTATTTCTAGTCAAAGTAAAAAAAAAAACAAAACAAAATCTTGAGCGGAAATAGAATTCGTTTTTAATAAATTATTTTTTGATACCAAATCAAAGGGTTTTTGACCATTTTTCTTACCAATATTCCACACTCGAATTGTTTAATTACATTTTTATTTTGTGATATTTACGAGCGAATATCGAACGGTGAAACAAATTTCGAAGGTACTTCATCGAAAATAATCACAGAAGTTGAGGCAGCTACAAATAATTTTTATTTCTCTTCCAGTTTTCGTTACGAAAGCTGATGAATTATTTTTGTTTCGTGAATTATCAAAGACATTGAATTCACTAAAAAAAAGTCTTCGAAATCGAGTCGAATAACTCTTGGGTTTTTTTTGCCCTTGCGGACAATCGACGGTTGAAAAATGCTGCCAATTTTATAAACTGATTAAATCGAAAGATAAAAGCAGAGATATTTGATCGTATTTGAAGCATGTAAATCTCTGAAGAACGCGTAATTACGAAATTTTGGTACAGTACAGTGATTCGATTTAATAATGACAATTCTTGTGCATCGATCTCGAATTTATTTTTTTTCTCGATTTCGTCGTATATATATATATATAATATATACTTTGCTTATCTCTCACATTCGATCTGCTTCGATCCTCCGCAGCGTGTTATATACACACTCGAAATATCTCGTGACTTTGCATATTTCTCGAGTTGACGTTTCCGCTGTAGCCTCATATATTATTATTCGCTTGAGCTCTGTAAAAGAAAAGATATATATCGTCTTCCAGCACTCGAAAGAAAAAGGGAAAAAAAAAAAATAAAAAAAAAAATAATGATAAACAGAACAAAATTATTTCCTTATCGTTTCCTGTGCGCATTCGTTGACACAGTAAAGTTCAAACTCGCTTACAACGAATATAAAATATCTAAGGATCGTTTTTGGTTCATTGGAAAAATTAATCTACTTCTGTCTCAACGATATTTCACGAGTGAATTTCTTTCAGGCATTTTTAATTCGTGTTACGTAACCAAAAGCGTCTGCATGATCGCTAACATACTTGATGGATCATTTTTAATGGACGATGCCCGTTAACCCTCCTCACTTTCAATTAGAATCTGCTCTCGTACTCATTTCTATTCCCCATCAATTTTCCTGTCTGTATTTTTTTTAGTTTTCGCGAGTTTTATAATATCAGACAAGCTTCGAATCATTTCACAGGTTTCCTGAAAGAGTCGGAGTGATAAAAAAGAAAAATAAAATTACTGAATTCTTCGTAATGTCAAAATTTTTATCTTGGGGCAACAGAAACCTTTTTATTCCTGCATTTCGTTACATTTATGAAGAGTTTAATGCACGAAAAATTGTTATCCATCCAAAATCTTAGCCTACAGGAGAAAAAAATAAATAAAAATATAATTAATCGTAGAAATTGGAAAAATTGAAACATCCGAGTGGTAATTCATTTGTATTCCAACGAAATATAACCTTCGATGATACAATATTTGTGTAATATATCCGCTTATCGTCCAACACTCCTATTTATTTAGGCGGATATTCGTAACGAAAATCATGGCGAAGTAAAAATGGTTAGCTGACACGTGACGTTAATGATCCAACAGTCTCAGCGGTATTTTTCTCTCGTTCTGTCTTTTCGAGACTCCTGTATACGATTAAACACACAGCCAGACTCGTATAAACACACAAAACAGTCGTTTATCACTGGCGGGTGGTTCGGGCGAGAAAAAAAAATTCGTTTCGGACACGCACCGATGTTGGTGTACGAAAAAAAGGATGGTCCGAGAAGGGGGGGGGGGGAGGGGGTTGAGGCGGTTTGGAAAAAAAATTGCGAGCCCGTTATATTAGATGTGATTGATAGTGAGAGGTCGAACTCCATTTATAGCCTAACGAGAATCCACGCTTCGATTAATCCGAATAAGGGCCGCGTGGCTTGTTTCAAAAGAACAATAAAATAGGGACGGAGAGAACGAAAAAACGAAGGTCGCGAATATCGTTCTTTCGTCGTAGATCTCCGCGTTCGATCTTTCGCAAAATTTTCACATTTGTTCGAAAAAGATCGAGCGAATCTAATGGAAAATCGAATATTTTCAGCTTTCGCGATGAAAAATTTCTTTTCAAATTCTCACCCAGAATTATTCATTACTTTTTTTTTTTAATTTGAACCAAAATATTTTTATTTGCATTTGAGAATCGAATAAATAATGCTACTCGGGTGCGTTCGATCGAGTACTCGCGTCGAAGCCTCTCGCTCCGACCACTACGTGGCGCAGAGCGTCGAGAGACATTTCTCATATACCAATGGCGCTCTGGATGTGCATAAATTGCGGGAATCGAAGCAAATTTTATGTATTCAGTGACTACGGACTGCGGCTAAGAACAAACAGACGCTCATCGTAAAAGTTTCACATCCACAGAGAGCTGCGAGCCCATAAAAATATTATTAAATAATAGTAAAATTGGATATGGAATGAATAAAATTATAAATATTTTCTCCAGCTCGAGTCTACGTGCTGGTTAAATTTGTTGAAACTTTTTTAAATTAAAATTCAAACAAAAAAAAAAACGTTTGATCGTAAATATAAAAATATTCAAATCGAAAAAAAAATATTTTTTTTAAGGACTATTAGATCGTGGGACAAGGAAAAAAAAATTGATTTCGATTCAACCAGTTTCTATGGTTGAATGATGTTTTTCTGGGTGTGCACCGTCTATCATGCTCAAGAAAATAATTTATGAAAATGAAATTTTATTTGGATCCTTATTATACAATAGACTCTTAGAAAGAATGTGATTCTCATAAATCGTTTTTTTGACAGCTGGACGGTTGATAGAAAAAAAAAAAAAAAAAAAAAAAATCCGGTGACAGATGTTCGGTATATTTTTCAAAATCGTCCAATCTCGAGTGTGGCGTCTCGCTTTTTCGATGTTTGAAAACTGTTTTTTTTCAATCATCGACGTCAAGATGCTGTGCAGCGTCTCTAGACAATATTTCCAAATGTTAAACCTTCAAATTAGAATTTTCGATTTTTCATTAGATTCGCGCGAACTTCCTTAATCAAAGCGAGATTCTGTTATCCCGAAAGGACTCAAGATTTTTATGATTTTACAACGAAATACGTGTTTGTAATGTGAATAATAAAAAATCAATATTCAGGACATCCTTTTAGTTCGTCGTCTAACTCTCACTTTTACCGAACATTATTGATTTTATCCAATCGCTTCTTTTTTTCTTTTCAATCAAGGGCTGTGCCGTTTTTTTTTTTTTTTTTTTTCTGGGAAATTTGATGAAAGGCACATTCAGTTTAGTCCCGATGAGCGATGTACTCGATTAGTATTTATATATACAACTAAGGGATGGAAGAAAATCTGCATTTTTTTGCTCCCGATTTACAGGATGTTGGTATTCGATTTTTTTTTCTTTCTTTCTTCATTCCAGTAAATATAAAGTCTCTACAAAATGCAACGAGGTTTCATGCTTTGAAATTTTCGCTGATTTCAGTTGAACTTTGTAGCGGAATGAATCTTGGATGAAACGAACAATTGAGAGAAAATCCTCTTGACAATGTTGACGAATCGAAATTTAATGCTGCTTCTTTCGATTTTTCTAAATTAATTTTTTTATTCCTTTCTATAATTCTTAATCTACTTCGAAATAAAATAAAATCAAATGTTGAAATATATTTCGTTTCTTTCACTTGAATATTGAGGTTCGATGCCCGGGCAACAACAGTTACGATGAGCCCAATTTTTTTGATGAATCTTGAGACCAATTATTAGTTGATCAAAGCTTTTCCAGAGCTAAAAAAATAAATGATAATGCACCAAAATAGTATTCGAATAACTCGATTCATTTATTTATTCATTCCAACGATTGACGTTTAGTCAATTCGATTTATTTCGTCGAAACAACTAAAAAGTATGCGTCAAAAAGCTCATGTAACTCGTAATGTAGTTGGATAAACCGAATCGTTTGTCATTGAACGAATAAAATAGGTTAATTCACCATTTTCGTTACGAGAAAATGGAATTGGGGTCGAGGAACAAATGGTTTTTGTCAGTGGTGCAAAAAAAAAAAAATCTACTTAGCTGGAGGCGAATTAGTTTTTCGTCGCAATGATCAAAGATAGACATTCCGCCGACCTCATCGAATCCAAGCCCCATCGATTGATTTCGTCAAAGCTGTATATCCATTTCATCCGAATATCGAATCATTGGACAACGTACAAATAATTAATTTTCAATCTTCCCCTGGGCTGTTCTCTCTGCGATAATGATGATACGAACATTATCATTATCTCTGTAGAAAATTTTTCGTCATTAATTTTATTTTATTTAAAAATTTTTTTTAGATTTCTCTTTCTCTCATCGTCTCTCACGTCGAATAAACTCCAGCACACTTTACTTTTCATCTATATTTATCTATATTTTTCTGTTTTCGCGAACCATTTTTTATTCTCATTTCTCCGATTTTTATCAGTTTCTATCCACATTTTCACTCTTAATTCTCACCCTCGTTGACGTCTATCGTTTCGTCTCTTTCGTGTTTTTTTTTTCTTTTATCGCGCTTTCTCCCTCCCTCTCTCTCTCTCTTTCTGGCGAAATGAAATGAAAGCCAGCGGATCCTCATTTTTTTTTCACTCCACCCTGCCCACTTCTCCGTCCTTTCCCCTGGCCCTCGATATACGAGGTTGGTATCCATAAAAGAGGATGAATGAACGTAGATTGAAAGACCATAAATAATATATGTATACATACATACATATTTATATACATAGAAAATGTATAGAAGTGAAGGGAAGAAATTAAAGCTGGATTTCAAATGAAAATAAATTTGCTCTGCAATGAAGAAGAGACAGAGAAAAAGAGAGAGAGAGAGAGAGAGAGAGAAGAAGGGGAAGGAAAGGGCAAAAAAGAGGATCGTTCTCGTCGAAAGAAAAAAAAAAAGTACAAATAAAAAGAGAAAGAAATTTTGCTGCAGCGACAAGGACGACGAGCGGGGCGAGTACACTTTGAGAGGAAGAGAGAGAGAGAGAGAGAGAAAAATAGGGATGGAATGAGGCAAAGTAAATCGAATTTTACCGTGCATTTCTTATAAATGCGAACTCCATCAGAGAGAGGGAGAGAGAGAGAGAGAGGAGTAAAAAAAATTGTACGAGATGAGACTGTAGAATATAACAGATCGCATGGAAGTCTAATACAATCAGTAAAACATTTTTATTTCTCTCTCTCTCTGTTTCTCTTCATCTATTTCGTTATCTTTTCAAATTTATATCTCCGGTTGTCTCCGTCGACGATTATTTTCACGAATAAGACGAAAAATTGCTTTGTCTTTTATATGTTTACTGCGTGTATGACAATGTATATTTATATAGATGGTTATTTTTCCATCTCTCTGTAGCGAGGAAAAACGAAGAGGAAGAATGAGTGCGAGATAAAGAGATTGATAGGTGAAGGAAAACGAAATTCGATGGATTCCCCTCCCCCTCCCCCCATCTTTCTCGACGCGAATTCGTATCGAACGTTCTCAACTGACGGATAAATCAACGCGAGGAATAAAGGGAGAGAGAGATAACGGACGTGGTAATAAATAATGTTATCCTGGACGAGCGTCCTGTCCAAAACTCGCAAACTTCTCATATATACCTGTAAACTCTGCTCGATGCATTTTCGCATACAGGCCAATCCGAACAAAATCGACAAGAAGTCTTCGAGCCGAAAAACCATTCTGATCAACGGTTCAGCTTCAAATTCACCGATCATTTCGACCTGAAATGAAAAATTTATTTTTTTCGAACAAACACTCCTCGCCATTATGAATTTTCGTTTCTTTTTTTCTCAACATCTCAATGCACAATAGTTTTGTTTTTCGTTTTACAATTCTCTTTGGAGCGTTTATACGAACGATAAAAATGTTGTCGATTCGTTTTTAGGTTTGATAAATTTTTGTACTTTTTGGAACGGAATTACCTGTAGATTTTGAGACCATTCTTTCACCTCTTATTCTTCGAGCTAGCGGACGAAACGTGAGAGAAATAGACGAGTTCGATATATCGATTATACACAGGTCTATATAGATGTAATTCAAAATATATATATGTGTGTTTATTCGCCAATCGCTCACAGTCGGGGGCAATCAATTTATGTAGCCGCAGCAAGAAAAATATTTAGCTGCGTATAAAATCTTCGTTAGGATTCAACACCAAGATCTACACTGAGAAAAAAGAATAATTGAATGAACCAAATAGCTTCGTGAAATAACGTCCAATGTAATATTCTGTTATACCAAATACCAGTTTCATTAAATGATAAATATCTTAGGCTGATCCAACAAAATCCACGACAACGAATCTCATTTGGTTGATTCGAGTATCTTTGTTTAGTGAAATAAAATTAATAATTCGTGCAACTGAACGATTTTTTGAATGAACGAAATATTTCTTTCGACGTATTCTACGAAGCTTTGGTTAATTCAACTAAACTCTTTTCTCAGCGTATATCAATTTTAACCCCAAACGCTTGAGGCTTCGAATGCTCCAGCTTCATTTTACATTTTCCATATTTTTTTGGTCACCGCATACAAAATATAAACTGATACACATTATCGGTTCGTGCATATTTCTAGTATGCGAATGACTGTTACGACTACGAGGAAGCGATGAACGGTGGAACGTCTGAGTTCGTTTATATTTTTTTTTCAACTCATCGAGGTTTTGTTGTTGTTGAAATCACTGCACTCGCAGCTCCAAAGCGTTTGTATATTAACAAAAATACATGATAAATTTGACCTCTATGCAAGTTAACCTCGGTCAACGATGCGCGCAAAGGGAGAGAGAGAGAGAGAAAGGTTAGTCGTCTTGCACCGTTTTCTGCTAGAGACTACAATGTTTAACAAGAAACTCCAATTAGTTTCCGCTCTCCCGTTATTTATGGGAACATTCGTCAATGTTACTGCCGGATGAGAAATTCCGAGAGAACGAATGTATATAGTTTCTATGTGTGTGCGAGCATGTGTGCAAAGCTTACATATACAAACGTATTCACATAAACATGAACTCTCGGTCTGTGCAGATTTTCTCATTAGGCTGCTTCATAACGGAATGAGAATTACTCTCTTTCTCCTTCTCCCTCTCTCCCTCCCTCCCTCTCTCTCTCTCTCTTTTTCTCTGCCATTTGCTCCAGAGAGTTTGCTTCTGTTGATCTTGACTCTCGTGAATTGTTTCACGAAAGAATGCTAACCAGTGGTCTTCATCAGAGGCCACGTGATTGCGATGGTTGAACGATCGACTAACAACTCATTCCACCCCAGATCCTGAGGAACATCTTCGCTGCTTCGTTCCAGACAGAATTATAATTACGAACATGCAATAATTGACAAACGAATTCGATTGCAACGATCGTTACATTCTCATCGTTATATTCGTAAAAATAATCATTGATGCAATGATTTCAGATACTTGATGCAAAACAATCAGAAATTCATTTCAAAGACCACAATGACGCGAGTTATCGCGTTTTTTTAATAAAATTTTTTCGACTCCTTTCGATAAATATCTTTGTACCATAACTCTCGCATTGGAATACATTAATCGATTTTTCATAAGACCTCAATGTGTTTTGTATGTATAATAATAAATTCGCATTTACCAGACGATATTACACGGTACACACAATGCACCATGATCGTAAAGATCGCTCGTGGGCATGGCGTGTAACACTGCAAATTTTATGCATTAGAAATGCATTTCTAATGCACATACATATTGGACCCGGCGCGTCTCTTTGCTCCCGTGCTTGTAATTTTCCTCTATCGTCCATTCGTTCTGCTCACAATGTCAAGTTAAATTTCCTCTAAAATAATATATTTCCTTGTTGCCATTCACGAGTATTTTCCTCTTCTGATGTTGCGTCGATATGATGATTGTGATTTGACATGATTTTTCAAAGTTTTTTTTTTTTCGAATCTTTTCTGTTTTAGTTCTTGTACATAATCTCGAGAATTTTTACGAGCTCGTTCTGCCACTTTCATCTCCTTTCTTCCACTAAACTTATTTTCAATTTCCTAAATCCCATGTTCTTGAGGGACTTCACGAAAGATTTGCCCACAGCCACTCTTTCTTCGTGCAGTAATGGAGCTACAGATTCATTTCGAAATCTGCTGTCAGTGCTGTCAGCACTTCGAACTTAGTTCCAAAATTGTTCACCAGCAGCTTGTCTCACAAGCGAAGCATGATGGCAGGACTCTTTGAGTTTTGGAACGCTCCTTGCAGCACGCTTTTTTTTTTATACATTTCAAGAGTTCTTCTATTAATCTCAGGCAAGTTTACAGCAATATCTTTGATAGAAATCATACAAAAAAATGGCCAAAAATACCAAATTTTTTAGCCATCTGAAGTGGGATGATCCTTTATTGCCCTATTTGAAATCTGCTGTTATCGGGATTGAAGGCAATGCAAAGGCATATATTTACCGAAGTAACGGAAGATTTTCTATAGCTTTTTTTTTCTAATTCCGTTCTGATCAATATTTTACAAGCACAAATTCTCTGTAGTTTCGCGCGTTCTCCGGATGAGACTACGATCAATGAGCAAAAATTGCTTTTCTCTCTTCCAACTCTGTATATTATTCGAAGCTTTAATCAAGGTTGAAGCTCAACCTTTTGGAATGAAATGAAATGATTGAGTCTGTGTGTAAGTTGAACAGGAAAAAGATTTTGATTGAAAATTGAAAAATTGAAAAAAAAAAAAAAAGATTGAACAGAAAAAAAAAAAAGAAAGAGTCCGAAAGAGGCAATAAAGCAACATATTTTCATTTAGAAAAAGATGAGTCTGTAAGAAGCAATAAAGGCTACAGTATTTTCATTTAGAAGTACATCGAGAAGGCTCTCATTCCTTCGGATCAATTTCGTGCTGCAGTTACTGATGATATTATATACAGATGGGAAGCTAGTAAAGTGATTCGGATATGTGTGTATCCTTGTGATTCGAAACGAAGATTCTGAATCGTCGACTTCTGCAGCTTCATACCGATGAAGTTCGTTGCTTCTTGATTAAGCCAAATATTATCAATCTTTATACTATTCGTAGGCTGAAGAAAAAATCCAGAACAAAATTGAAATGTGCTTTCTATGACCAGGGGAGTCAGAAATAATTGAATATTTAGTTTCACTGTTCATTTCAATGTACCAAGCTGGGGTCAACACCTGTGTATATCAATTCGTGTCACTCCTAAAGAATATTGGTCTGCTGCTATTGTTGACAAAACAGAATGAAAAAACAAATTGGGATTTCATATTAGCACCTGCTCCTCGATCCGAAAATATACACATCTATATGGCTTTGAGTTATTGGTTCCTGTTACATCGGCGTGTCAGGGTTAGAAAGTGGAACGATTCGATTAATAGTTACGTTGAACACGTTGCTCAGCAAACCTGTACAAGACAAGCGAATAAAAGAAGAACAATAAAACGGGCATAGAGAAAATAGGCTGTGGCTGTTTTAATTTGTTTTCATTTTTGTGTTATTCTCTCTCTCTCTCTGCTTCTTTCACATTTTTTTTTCTAACGCCAGTGTAAAAAGTTTATTATACGAAACGTCTCGACTATATACTTTCTCCATCGTGCTATTCAACTTCTCGAAAGTATACAATTACGGACATTGTGCCAAATTAATATCTCGACCGGAAGTCAGTCGTTGTTGCTTGCTTTTTTTTTTCTTCTTTTTTTGTGTTTCTGAACATTTAGTTTTTTTTAATTAACGAGAAATGAAGATTCGGGTAGGGGGGGATAAGCGAACGAGAAAATTTAAAGTTTCGATGGAAACAGGACTCGATTCTAAGTTGATTGTTCAATTCGGTAAACCAATGTGTTCGATCTCAATTGCATTAATTTCCGTCGACGTTGTTCTCCGAGTCGAGAGGATTCTCTATTCGATTTTCGGATTTTCCTTAGGCGAGGATCTTGATGATACGCTTGATAATTTATCTTTGCCTATAATTCGAGCGACTTGCTTGCTTATTCATTTATATGTATGGACATGAAAAGGGACCGATAGAGAGGAAGGGATACACGCATACGTAAGTTCTCTTGTTTGCAAAAGCCAGCAGCAGCTCGTAATTTCGAAGGCAAATACAAGGTGTTCGAAGAGAACAGACTCTGTCTTGGCTAAGATCCAACCAGTGAAATCGAAATCGTCCCATAAATTCCAGATCCCACCACGATTTTTTGCCTTCCTTTTTTTATCGAGTTGGTAAAAAAAACCATTTTTCTTACACCCTTATCCGCTGTTATTCTATAAAAAGATGACTAAAAAAGCAGCAAGTCGTTACAATTTCCCCCACTATTTCAAGTCTCACATTTATGGAGCATTTTTCCCATTGTTTTTGGCAGTACGAGCCACGATTATTTTTTCAACCCTTATGCCTGATGGATCAAAAATATTTCAATTTTAACCATTCGTTTATTTTATTTTCCATCGGAGCGAGAGGAGATGATTGACACTCAAATGTCAGCTGACCACAGAAGAACCTTTGAGGTTCAATGATACATGCATGCATGTAATCGTTTTGTCGAGTATGCATCATACCCAGCATATATATATATATATGTATATGAATGAATAAATACAGATATAGATTTACATGATCCGGCGATAATCGATATTCTCCTTCTCTCCGACCCTCCCTCGTTCTCTTTCTCTCTCAATTGGTTGTGATCGCGTGACCGCGGCGTTAACCGCGCCTATCCACCTCTCACGCCCGCTTGCGTGTCTTGCATCTATATGTGCAAAGTGCAACAGTGTCTCTTGTGTATATTTAAATATCTGTATACAAACAAATACTCGTATGTTTATAAAGGAATAGTCACGCAGGTGCATGAATCTCTGGGTCTTCGCTAACAAACGTCAAGATCTAAGAGAGAGAGAGAGAGAGAGAGAGAGAGATTGATAAATAAATAAATAAATGAAAAAGAAAATTCAGCGGTAAGAGTCATTTTGCTTCTGCAATATTTTGCACTCGATACGGTTGTGCAATTTACATTCTGCGTCATCAAAATTTCCGATTAAGGAGCGAGGATAAGAGTGATGATTAAATCGATAACTCGAGCGACGATAACAAAAATCAATCGATTTAGTGAAGTAAAAAAGAAGGAATTATTATGCAACGATGAGGAAATAATTATAAAATTTTCTGGTTTTCAATAGATTTTTATTTGTTTTTTTTTTTTGGAAACTCTATTGACGAGATTTTATTCTGTTTTCTACCGTATTCCGGAGCTCTCTTTTACCCTTCGTTTCTTTTGGTCTTTTTTCCTTTTCCTTTGTACCGTTAGAGCAATCATAGTCACGATTCAAAGCTCTCCGATACGACACACTCGATCCGAGTCCTCGATTAATTGAAAATGCTTTTTGATTGAATATCCAATTCTGTTCGATGTTGTTTTTCTGTCTTGACGCGGGAGATAGAAATGAATCGTTTGATTTTTCAATTGAAACAAATATATAAATATATTATCAACGCCTGACTGATTCTTTTTTAACAATGAAATATATATCGAGTCGATAATAAAAAACGATCAAACGAAGATCTGATTTTCCGCTAGTTTCAGGGTATATCTAGAACGATTTTGAAATGTCTCATTAAACGAAAGTGTATAAAAATTTTTTTTCTCTCGATACTTTCGACGCGCATATACGTTCAATCGCGATTCAAACATGTGTCGAAAGCCTTTTCGTTTTTTTCGCATACTTCGATTTTATCCTTGAAACAGCAACCTATATAAAACGAAAGTGTACAACAACCAACTAAAAATCTTCGATGGATAAATATAAAAAGCAAGAAAAATATGGAGTTTGATGCGAAAAAAGTAGTTTTATACATTTCAACTGTATTTAATTATAACGACAATTAGGAGCGAGTGACCGAATCGATCGAAAAATAAAACTTGTCTCGAGATCCAAAGAAAAATTCTCCCTATCGAGTCTTTCCCTGTCTCTCTCTCTCGCTCAATCATTTTTTTTAAATTTATTTTATTACCAAGAAAAATGCAGCAGTTACAGAAGTCCTTGAGCGAGAGTCTGTATGAGATATAACAAGTTTGGTTCCAACGGACCAATTAAAATTCCTATGAAATACTCGACTTTTTTTTTTACGTTGCTAAGGGAAATGAGAGAAAAAAAAATACAGATACTCGGGGAAACAAAAGGTTAAGAAATATCATTTTAAAAAATGTATCGAAAGACTCGTCAGAGTCAATTAAAAATTGATGTAACGGTCGTTCCGAAACTAGTTGCTATTTTTTCACGTCGATTCAGAAAAAGAAAAAGCTGAAGTAAAAAAAGTGCAGTAGTAAACCAACCTCTGAAAACGAATAATACCATTCAGTTTCTAGACACTCCTGAATCGTAAATTCACGGTTTAAAACACTGTTGAAAAAAAAAAAAAATAGAAAAAACACATCATTGCATTTGACACAGAATAATTGACGATTCAGCCATAACGAGTAATCGGTTACAAAAGTAAGAGAAACTACGACGAGTATTATGGAAACGTTAGTTACGACTTTTGTCGTCGCATGAAAACATTCCTTTTCCAATATATATATATATACGTTTATACACGACGCGACAAACTCTCTGGGACTCGTGCTGGTGCTCGTCCAACCACGACGATGAAAAGTAAATGGTTAATCTCAAGAACACCCTCCTCTTACTCTCTCCTTCTCTCCCGAGAGTACTTTCGAGTACTCATTAAAATCCAATATCCGGAGTTTTAATGAAGGTTCCTCTTTTGGCTTGCTCAACCACGTACATGCATGTCGATGCATATTTCGCTCAGTCGCCCATATTTCTTGACTCGAAATATAAAAAGTTTTTCAACTATCGATATCGATGCATTCCACCATTGAAATGAATCATTTTTTCAACGTTGGGACGTCTGACCATTGAAAGAAAAAAAAACAACGAACTATCGCGTTGGATGCCTAGAAATCTTGATTTTCATCGTGAGAAATGATCGAATGAATTGAACTTTATTTATTTTTACAAAAAATTAAAATTTTAATGAAATTATTCGACGTCCTTTGCCCCAGGGTTTGTCTAATCGTTAGCCGATAAGAAAATTCGAGAATGAAAAGTACAAGACAAGTAATGGACTCCATTGCATGGCTTCGCTATACTATATTCGTGCTTCCCGAAGAGAGCGAAAAAGAAAAGCAGAAAAGTCCACCGTCCGTGGGGCTGTCACTCAATTTCCGTCCCGTAGCCGGGCAGGGCTAATCCGTGAGGTCGTGTCGAACTTCTCTATACTCTTCCTTCCTCGTGCACATACTTTCCTCTACGCTTCGCACTCACTGGTAACAAAAAAAAGATAGAACTATACGGACCAATGGTTACAAAATGAATTTCCGGTTTTATCTCGAGAACTTGTGGAGAATTCGATTTTGAAAAGCTATCGAAATATTTTCTACCTTCATCCAGCGGTGGACCGTTCGTTTTATCGATCTTTCTACACTCTCTTTCGAGAAATAATTCGAAAAGATTTCTTTGATTTTCCATAGTGATATACATTTTTAATTTACAAACTATCTCGCGATCGTAACAGATAATGAAACTCCGAAGAGTCGTATCACGAAAAATTTTAACAGAATTTCACAAAAATGACTATTTTCTCAATTACGAACGTTTTTTTTTTCTCTCTCTCACGTATACCAGAGTTTTTTGTTTGTTTGTTTTCGAACGTGGTTCATTTTGCTTCACATTTATACGTAAACGTAGATATATACAAATGGGAGAGCCGTACGTCTCGTTCGCCAAAGGCCTAAGAACCTCTATGGCCGCCGGGACTCTTTCTCACTAGTTCTCGCCCAGACAAAACATAAAGTACGCTGGTTTACGAGTAACGTCACACTATAAAGATAAATATCGAGGATGTAAGAAAACGTTTACGGTGTCGCGCCGCTTATAGTACATTAGGGAGGTGCGGTGCGCTGTGGTACACTCTTCTCGCAGGCGCCTCGAGACACGTTGCACCGTGGAATGGCGAAAAATAAGAAATAAAACAGTTGAGACCAAAAAAAAAAAAAAAAGAAGAAAAAAGAACGAAAAATAAGAGAATGAAAAGGAAAAAGACGACGATACTTTACTCCAAGACTCGGTCGCTGTAACCACTGTGAGGACATCCACAGGTGTATATAATATCCGATCCCTTATATACTTGTGTGTACAACAACAAACGAGTTATTCGAACACGTTCGAACGACGCGTGTACCGTTAATATTTTTTTCGACGTATGTCATTCGTTGAATGCATCTAATATTCTACTGTGATCGTTCTTCTTTTATTGCTCGTAAGAGAAGACTCTTCCGAGTTAACTTGAAATTAGTTTGTTCACCGAGATGATAGCCCCTTAATGTATCAATAAGTATCATCTTTGTTGCACAGAGAAAACTTTTATTTTTATTCAAAAACGTAATTCAATCAAGATTTTTTAGAGTTTAATAAGACTTTTTTTATTCTCGTTTTATCTAAATGACACGTGTCCACGAATAGAGAGCATTGGCTTTCTGTTTCGTCTAATATTTTCACTCTCTCACTCTCAATTCGAGAGAGTCAAGCCTCCTTTTAAACTCGTTTCATTTTATCCTCTTTCCTCATCTCACTTGCTCTCTGTCGAAATTTCCATGAATCGAGGAGCTCATCGAATCATGACACTTGTTGCTCGATGACCCGGAGCCATCGACAGCAAGTATCAATTATTTTCCAATTACAGAATTTACAACGATCCGTATCCACACGCGTTCTTCGATTGCTACTCTCCATTCGAGCGCTTGTTGCACCGTCCAAATCAATCAAATCACCGGTATTTGGATTTTCTGTACTGGATTTATATTCGTTTTGCAGTCTATTTTTTTCTACAACTTCAGCCTCCAATTTCTCGTGAAAATTGAAAAATTTTTGGAGCTCAGCAATTCCTGCGAAGCTTGTAGATCATTTTTCGTTTGGAAAAAATGCCACAATCGTTCTCGGAATATGTAAACTGCAAAAGTGATGTTTTAAGGTCCCTTTGATTGCTCAACCATTCCCAATTGAGTCGAGTTTCACCATGCAAATATCAAATGTTAACATTGTAATAATTGCCCTGTCATAAATGTACGTGAAACGTCCAAATTTCCAAAGGTTTTTCTACAGCGAAACAAACAACTGTGAAAAAGATATTGGGAGTGTTTTCATTTTGTCGTTCACTGTGGGTTTTTAGCTTCCCTGCGCTATCGCTATTTCCGGGTAGGTCTGGTTGCAACCAACATTCCGTTTTCTCTTTCTATCTTCATTCACGTCTCTCCCTCTTTCTCTCTCTCTCTCTCTTGCTCTCCCTCTTCCTCGTTCATTCACTCACTGACTCTCTCGACTGTGCTCTCGTATCAACGACACGAGATTGGGGTCGTTTTAGCGGTGGACCACGGCGCGTCCGCACCGGTACAGTGCTCGCGGCTATTCACCCAGGCCACTGACAAAATCATGAGCCACTTGTTGATCCCTGATGACCGCTCGTGCCAAAACCGCTGTTATCCGGAAAATCCTTCTATCGCTACTTCTCTCACTCTCCCTCTCACTCTTTCCAACGAGACCATTCACAGCCCGAAAATATCGCACACTACGGACGATTCGGCTCGAATGATTTTATTCCACCCCCTCCGATCATCCCATCACTTTGGTCAGTTGGTTCGATTATTTTTAGTCACCGTGTTCGACAATTTCGTACACTCATTGATTGTCCAACGTTTTTCTGCTACAATTGAAAACAAAAATTATTGAGACTTTCATTCAGCGATCATTGTTCCTGCCATATTTATACATTCGTTGACTTCATTCCCACCGATTTCATTCCATTTTTCTCAATCTTTTTCTTCTCCGAACACTTGCCCCGATTATTTTCAATGTTCCATACGATAACTTCCGTCTTCCTTCTTCTACGAATACACAAAACGTTTCGAACGTTTTGTTTATCGTTCTTCTTCGATGATTATCGTTAAGTTAACGATTTTCACTGTTTTTTCATTCGATTCACCTTTTACTCGATCATAACGCTTGATAAATTATGAGCTCGTAGTCTTACTCTCGTACTACATTCCGGTCGACCTGTTCTGTTGCAGACATCTATAAGATTCGCGGAACAACAGAACCCCGTATTTACTGACTATGCGCCCAGCTGGCGACCAACTGTTGACCTATTTTTAAGTCCGCTTCCCGTATATCTTGCAACAGCTAACCATCAAGTGTTTTTCTTTTCTCTTCAGTCTTCCTCAAAATGTGTGTACGTGTGTGTGTATTTTTTTCTTCACACGGCACTGTTTGTTGTGCCTCATGACTTCCACGTTATCAATATTTTTTTCAGGCATATTTCAGCTTTCATTCGAATGATCAAAATAAATGGAATATTTGTTTATGGCACAGTCGTAGAAGTCTTGAATCGTGATGAAACTTCGAATGGAAAAGCAGCGAACATTCTCAACGAATGACTCATTATTCGAAGCTGTTTTTAGAGGTTTCTTCCTGAAATAACGAAACAGTGGTGTACCGAAAAGCATGCAGAAATATAATCGTGTATCGTTAATGCCAATTATATTTTTGGGCAACGAAAAGCCTCGGGTGCCTAATTTCTCGCCCGTTTTCACCCATCGAAACGCTGCGGTTCAAAGCTACTTTTTCCAAACTCACAGCACTGGAATCATTCGCTGCAATTCGGCCTAATTTATTCGCCATTAAAAGCAATTGAGTCAGAAATAGCGAGAGAGTTCAATAGCATCTGCGTTTTGTGGTTAAGGGGTTAATGGTACATGACTCAAGAGATACATCCAGATGATGTTCGAAAGAAAAGTTCAAACGTAATTTTGTAATGAGGGCTGATTTGACAAAGGTCTCTTCATCGTGTTATAAATTATAGATATATCTGTATATTGGATGTCGATACTGGTTGCTGGTAAGTAAAAAGGCAGAATGTTGAATTATTTTCATGCAGGTAATCGTGGACGTTACGTCTTTTCGTTTGACACAACTTTATGCTTCTTCATTATTATGATTGTTGCATAAAAAATTCTTGCCATGCAGCTGTAATAACGGTGATTGACCGAGCTCACTATTACAGTGCTCTGTTGTCTTGTTCGATGGTCTTGTTCTTTTTTTTCTGGCTGTCTCTCTCCCTCTCTCTCTCTCTCTCTTTGTCCCGAACGATCGAGTCTCCTGATTATCCATCGTTACGTCGAGTCACGTACGTCTAATATCGGTACCCCATCTACGAGTTTTGCCTTCGTATATTCTTTTTCCTTTTTTCTTTTTCCATACATTTTACGATCCACCTAACTGCATTGACCTCGTACATCGATCAGCGTTCATCGTACCTCCTATCCCTTTTGACGTAAACCGATTTTGCGTTTTTTCCATTCTTCAGATTCTTTTTTCATTGATGAATTACCGTTGGATTTTTTTTTATGTTTTCACGCAGACCGACTCTTCTCTTCGTCCATTTTTACGATCATTTTTTTTTTCTGTTCTCTAATTAGAGAATTTTCTTTTCAATAGATTTTTCCAACGTGTGCATCAACTGTGGAGAATCCAGTGATGAGAAAAAATATATTTTCCGCTACTTTTTCGTAACACTCGGACAGAAACAAAGTTTTTTGTTTCTGATATTTTAATATCAATTTTTAAATATATTTTTTAGATTAATTATCTTTAAAACTTGATTATCTTACAAACAGAGCGATTGATGATTCTAAAACATCGTTAGTTTTTCCTCCTTCAACTTCGAGTCGATGTCGCCTATGACTCGTCGATATTCAAACTTAGGAATGCTCCTATATGCTCGTATCTTCATATCATGTGAATTCGATGACGTCATATATAAAATTCCAATCACAAGAAAATACGCCGCGAAATTGTAGAGTTATACTGCCTCGAAGCGACTAGAAAGAGAGACGTTTAATGTTGTACCAGTCGAGCTAATTTCAAGGGTAATTGAGAAGAAGTCGTTCGCTGGAAGCAAGTATAATCCCTTTTTTTTTCCTTCTCCTCGCTCTTATGAACCGGAAAGCTGTTTTTATTTATAAAAAAAAAAGCTTCTCGAGTTAAAGTAGATTTTTGTTTGCCTTGCGGAACATAAATACGAATCTTGGAGGTAATGAAAAATATGCAAATAGATGCCTCAAGCATGATAAATGGTTGGTTTTTTTTTTTTTTTTTTTTGAATGAATAATTCTTTTAAAACGCCAAAGAGTTTTATTGAAATAAAAGAGATTTAAAAAAGCTGACATCTTCGCGCAACTCGTACCCACAATGGGTGGAACTCCCTCTCTCTCTCTTGAGAGAGAGAGTACGATAATTACAATTAAAATGCACAGTGAAAATCTTTTATAACGTCACTGGTATAATTAATAATTCTTCAACGATAGAATACTGCAATTATATGAAGTAATTAAAAATATGAAAGGCTCGTTAATCATCGAAATTATTCGTATTCATCGAGTCTCGAGTGAACTTTTGATTCATCATTTTTCCCGGAAGTTTCTTCCCTGAATTTTACATCGACGTGATAAAACGTAAGGAATTTGTTTTTTTTTTTTTCTTCTTCTTTTTCCTTTCCTTTTTTTTCTCTCCTTTTACTTCCTTTATTACGAAAATTCTCGAAAATCTATTTGCAACTTTCTACGAAGGAATTCCGCCCGAATGAATCGGCACTTTATTCGACGAGCTCGCACTTATGAAATATTACGCCGTGAAAATAGAAACTCGACGTTGGCGAGCTCTCTTACGTTCCCTCCGCGGTCGCGAAGGACGTGCGATTAATTCAGATCGAAGAATAATCGATGACGAGAGAAAACGGGAGAGGAAGAAGGAGGAGTGGGGGGCGAAGTCGTCGATAGTCGATGTAGACTACTCTTTGGCTCTCTTCATCTCTCCTCTCTCTCTCTCTCTCTCTACTGGCAAATATAACGCAATCAACGCTCCTACCGTTATTGCACCAGCTATGCATACATATAAATATGAGGCATTTTGCCTCAAATGCGTTTGTTCCGGGACTCTTCCGACCGCTTTTCATTTCGACGAATACGTTTAATAGGCTTTTTTTTCTATCCAAGAAATAACAGTGTCTCGCATCATTTATGAGGCATTTTATTCCGCTTTTCAGAACCCATTGAATTTCTTTTATTTATTTTTTATTGTACCCTCTGTTTCTCTGATTTTGAGCCACGATAACTCTGGGATGACCGTAAACTCTGCAACTGGGGTGTTGCGTTTCTAGGCCAGTTTTTGACGCAGACACACCTCCGGAGAAACATTTTTACTCGAGTGTTCAAAAATGATAGTGCAAATGGTAAAATCAATTTGCACAAATTTTCGTTCGTTAAACTCGAAGTAGCTGTAACTCTCCTCATTATAAATCTGAATTTGCGATTCATAATTTCTCGTAATTCTGCCTAATTGTTGTAGAAAATAAAAGGAAAAATGTAAATATGGGTGTGCCATGAGGAAGTGGAATTGAAAAGAAAAATTCTTTTCGTTTCTCTCGATTGGTTCATTTTTTCTTCTTCTAAATTTATGTGCTGGTTAAATCATGAAATAATAGAATATAAAAAAAAATCTCAGTATACAGAGATTCTTATTTCGAAATAGATAAACTGAAACTGAAACGAATCGAAAGTATGGTGAGGATAATAGAAAATAAGAATTTCATGTGAAAAGGCTTATGTATATAAATGACTATTTATATATACATATATATATGTATATGATTGGCATGCTATTCAGGTTGGATTTAGCTGTCGTGAACAGACATTTAAAACGCGAAGTTTCCCTTTTCACGGTAGATTTATAGTCCGTCGTCGTAGAATAAATGACGAAGATTTCTCTAATTATGGACGCAGCGTTGTTTCGCTGATGATACGTTCGATCGAGCGTTTTTTTATTTTTTTTTACTTCAACATTTCAATTTTCTCGTCTTTGTTTTCTATCGTAGTCAGAGAGATAGAAAATATGCATTTTTTCGTACGCTTTTATTTTCAATGGCTTTTGTTTTTTAATTTAAATTTACAGTTACGAATTCGAACGATGATTTGCATTATCGATTTAATTTTTTCCAATTATTCGTGAGATTTTCTTTATTACGAATCTACCATCTCGACTAGGAGTATTTTGCAGCAAATTATAACGAAAATATAAAGTAGAGAATTGCGCAAATTCCTGCCGCTCTAGCGTCTCTCCCCTCTGGCATGATTTCTGGCTTCGACAGCGTTATTTATGGTTCGTTAAATCTGATCCGATACGTAAACACAGTTTAACAACTTGGATCGAATAAATTGTAGAAAATCCACGGGCTTTTTTCCTTTTTTTTTTTTTTTCTTTTTTTTCTTTACCCTCACGTTCTCTTATACCATAGAATATTGTGTCTCGTTTTGCGTTTTCTTTTTGACTGTTTGAGTTATTTATGACGAATCAAAGTCCATGCTGCCGGACTCTTGTCGATGTCAAATTAAACGTAATTCAAGTTACGTTTTTAATTAAAAATTGCTCACGATTTTGTGACCCCGGACTGAGAAAAAAAATTTGAAATTGTGGCGAACAAATTAAATTTGTTGATTCAACGATATTTTTGTCGTGGTGAGAAATTAAGTATCTGAATGAACCAAATTTCGTTTGGATTAACAAATATCATTTTGTTCGCTACGATTCGTTGAACCACCAAAAAAATTGGTTGAACCAACAGAAAATTTGTCGAACCAACAAAAAATTTGTTGAATTTACGAATTCATTTTTCTCAGTGCGAAAGACAAATTATTTGGGAAGCTGCTCGTGTAATTCAATAAATCGAATATTTAAAATGAACAAATTACCGATAACGCGATATCAAAATCACAGAAATTATACAATCGTGAAACGTACGATTTTTATATTTATACACAAACAGTACGGAAATGAGTCTGACCTTCATAACATCTGGTCAGGAAAAATAAATCAACTTTACATATTCATCGGACGATTTGTTTCGAAACTCATAAATTTGCGAAAATGTTGAAAAAAAAATTGAACTTTTTTCGTTGATCAGTGATTTTGTTTTGTCTCATAAATTAGATAGATACGGAGAGTAATCCTGGCGATCTTATCCCGACTAGCTGATCGCGCGTAATGATAGTAATAGAGGAGTCTAGAGTCGGAGAAATTCCTGATGGAATGAGGATTAACAGGAGAGAGGTTGGTTCCGCGTCGTGAGAATGTGTGTACATCGTTGAGGAAGAGAGAGGAGCAGGGAAACGATAACGGTCGTGATAATTCTGCTAATATCCGGGGCACAATGCATTATTCATGACAATAGTTGTCCTCCAATGATGCAGTTGCACCTCCGGAGAGAGAAAACGAGGGATAGCGAGAGTGAGAGGGATGTAGTAAGATAAACGTCCATCCTGATTGTAATTATGACTCATTATCTAACTCAAGGGGGCCCCTTAAGGGGCCATCGCGTTGTCCAGCTCTCGTAAGCTGTGATGTATGTTTATGCAAATCGTTCGTCTCGTCACTGTGTAGCCACACACTCTCTCTCATTGCCCGTAATTTGCTCACGTATCCCACAGATCTTCGTATCTTATGGACTATCACATATTCAACACCAATATTTTTTTTTTTTCGTCTCACTGCCGCACTTTACATAAATCCATTATCTTCAATCTTTCATGTTCATATTCGTGATACGAAAATCTTTATTATGTCATTTGTTATAATATTCTTTGACTTTGTCTAATCGATCCAAAATTTAAAGCTGCAGGAAAAAATTCGATACTTCGCTAGGGGCAAGCACTCAGTTATTTCATTTATCGTTTTTTTAATATAATGGTTCTCTCTAAAATTGACGACAGGAAAATCACATTCTTGTAAAAACCTTGTAAAAGCTTGCTATTCTGAATTGTCTTTTATTCGTTTTAACGTTTTTTTTTTCTACATTTTTATAAATTGATGAAATTCTCCTACGAAATTTTTTTTTAATTAGGCTAATTAAGGAGTTTCGGCACAGTTGATACAATCTTACCATGCTAAACCATGTTAAAAAGACAAAAAATTTCAAAAAGTTAAGAATTTTATAAAATTTGGTCAACATATTCGTTTAGTGCCATATTTGACAATACAAATTTTTTCAGATTTTTCTTCTACACAGTTATCGAGTAATTGAAGACTAAACGTTCACGTGTATAAGCATAGTGTTTCCATATATATAGGTATACATTCCGGGCATAAGAAATCTGCTTCAATGCGTAATTACTCGATAGCTGAGTAGAAGAAAATTTTGAAAAAAATTGGCTTTTCGTACTTGATGTTGAAGAACATTATCACCAAATTTCATTAATTTCTTAACATTTTGCCTTTTGTACCGAAACTCCTTAACAGCTTCTCGAGCACGCGCGATAAAGAATTTTATTGATCCGCAAAATATTGGAGAACAATTCACGAAAATCAGTTTAAAAATTTTAAAGATACTAAAATTTGAAAGTAATTGGGAGAAAAAAAAAGAGCATGAATTGTTCATTGAATCGAAAGAATTTGGTGTACAAAAATATATCTTACGCACGAGACGAGGATGGTGCATATGAAGACGTAAATATTTGTATTCATGCATACAATGTATTTTGTATAATGTATATAATAATAGCTCTTCTGCGCAGGACTTATAAACGTGCGAGCACCAGATGTCGAAGCACCTGTGCTGATAATACATATGCAGATTACTTTTTATTCATGAGACTCCACGAACGAGACACATACGCACATACATATATACGATCCGTTATTTTCTTCAGTCAGGGAAAACGGAATTTCGTTTAAAATTGTTGACGAATATTAAATGAGAAATAAAAAGAATGCAAAATTTTCCGGGTAGATGAGTATTTCTCTAAAAACTTTTGTACAATTATAAATTTGAATTCTGCAATAATCGTAAATAACCAACAGTATTGGATACAAGAAAAATTTTAATTTCTTAAAATTTAAAGTTAGAAAAAAAAAAAATTGCAAAAGTTGATGGGAATTTTTTAGAAATACTGAATATTGAAAAAATTTTTAACGAAAATTGATTATGATTGAGGAAAATGGCTTTGTGTCTGTTTATATTACGTGGAACACGTGTATATATACGAGGAAAACGAGATGCATGTTACGTTTAACGTAATGCACTTTGCGCACATTCTGTATGCAAGCATTTTGTCAGAGCGTGGAAAAGCGAGAGTGGAAGGGAGGAGAGAGCGAGGAAGAGAGAGAGAGTGAGAAAGAGAAAGAGGCGTGTGGAGGGACAGGAAAAGTGGGAAAACTGGTGATTGGCGACATGCGTGTATGCATCTCGTTGCAACGTACTGGCGCCTCCAACTTGTTGCTGCATGTGTAACGTTGATGCACTCCAGTTGTACAGCAATTTCAGCCATTTTGTTCTTTTTTTAATATCGAATCGATTTTCGTCTTTACTATTTTTTTTTTTTTTTTTCCCCAATATAACAAAATTTATCTCTCGTAACATTCTTTTATCTCTTCCTCCACGTTTATACATTTAATTTTTTTTTTTCTTCAAGCTTTATACAACGTGAGCGATGATAAAATGGCTGTAAAAAGAAATAAATCGTTTTTGAACATTGAGTGTAATAAAGAAGGAGATAAGTCTTCATAAATTGTGTAATTTACGATCGTTCGCCTAGTTTCCACCATTATCTTACTGATTAATTCATTTTTATTTTCTCATTTATATCATCGAATTAGAAATCGATGAAGCAATCATTTTCATTCGAGGCAATTCCATTTTTTCTTTTTCCTTCACTAACTACTCAAAATTCATTATTTTTTTCATTTTACTTCATGGATATTTATTGATTTAATTTACCAATTTATTTATGCAAATTCATTGTTTACTGTTCTATCGATTAAAGCATAATTAATCTTGTGGAAATCAAATTATCGTCTTTGATTATGGTACTTGATGGGCTTTGGCCTAAATTTATACACCGATATATCAGTGTGTGATCGAGGGGCAACAACTTCGCTCCGTGTTCCGTTCTAATCTCGGATCGTCGGAAGCACAAGAGGGATTTTTTCTTTTTTTTTTCGCACGTTTGTATTCGTGCATGGCATACGTAATCCTCTTAGCATAATTCTTCCTCGTGACATAATACTGTCCGGGGTTTCGTATATATTCGTGAAGGCATTTATTACCGGTATCTCACGAAAGCTTTTCGTTTCTCTCATCACCGTTCTTTTACCCATAAAAATGTCTACTTGTCTCCCACATGCGCTAACGAAACAAGACGAATATCATACTTTTCTCTTATGGATACAACAATGAACAAAATTATCTATTAAATCCTGTGTTAAATCGCGAGGATGCCACAATAGTCATTTGTGCAATGGGAAAACGAAAAAAAAAAAACAACATAAAAGTTCAAGACAATATTTGTATGTTCTTTTGTCATTTTTTTTTCTCTTTATTTCTCTCTCTTTTCCTTCTTTTTCCGTTTCTTCCTTCCCTTCATCATCATCAATCATTCGTCTTCTGACGTAAGCATGAATTTGGAACTTTGCCAATCGTTCGCGATTTCAATTTCTTTCAAGGAATATCCCCAAAAAAAAGGAGCACGAATCCACTCAACACTGATTTCTTGATACACAAATCTCATAAAATCAAAAAATTGCAATCATTTACCAATATCCAGACAATCAAAAAAAAGTTACAATAATTGTTCCTGTCCAGTTTCATCCGGTTTGTTACGATTCGAACAGGTCTATTGTTATACTTATTTGAAATGATGAAGAATTAGGTTTCGGAAACTCACGAAACATTTTTTTAGGAAATGAATGAATAAAAAGAATATTTTCAACAAAATTTCGTTTTTACATAGTTTTAGAAGCATTTTTGGCCTTCTCCTCGCAAGCAATTGGCCCAATCTTTCTTGAGCACAGAACGATTACATTCATAGATAAAACTACTCGTATTTATTTACGTCAATATCACCGAATAGCCGTAAAAAAGTAGCTTAAGGAGTTTCGGGGTACAAAAGGCAAAATATTAAGAAGTTGATGAAATTTGGTGATAATGTTCTTCAACATCAAGTACGAAAACACAATTTTTTTTCAAAATTTTCTTCTACTCAGTTATCGAGTAATTACGCATTAAAGCAGATTTCTTATGCCCGAAGTGTATACCTATATATATGGAAACACTATGCTTATACACGTGAAGTTTAGTCTTCAATTACTCGATAACTGTGTAGAAGAAAAATCTGAAAAAATTTGTATTGTCAAATTTGGCACTAAACGAATATGTTGACCAAGTTTTATAAAATTCTGAACTTTTTGAATTTTTTTATGTTTTTAACCCTTTAACGGCCACACCTATTTCTGAACGGCTTAAAATTATTCCCTCTGTTAGTATAGCTGAAGAAAGGTAGACCATGAATGTTCAACCATAATTTTATCGATAAGGGCCTGGGCAAATAGTGTTTTCGAACTGTTGAAAATTTGCTGCATGAACGGTTTTACACTCTTGGTTCGAACTATTATTCCAATTCAATCACGAATCTTCAAAGCCTAGTGTGTCTAGTGAAGCTTCGTTTATCCAATTCCATCAGAAAATATTTCGAGAATATCCATTTTCTTACTTTTTTGATCGAAAACGGACAGCAGATGCCAAGCATCGTATATTTTCACGGCTACATTATCGCTATATTGAAATAATTCATATGTTTACGTTTGAATTTCAAGCTATCCCGACACCTGGAGCTCTATCTAGCATGGATTGATAGCACTGCAAACTAATTCGTCCGCTATAACGTCTCCATGTTTTTACAGGCGGGGTGGAAGTAGGCGTAGCAAATTTGCTACAATGCCAGCTAAAGGGTTAACATGGTTTAGCATGGCAAAATTGTATCGTCTGTACCGAAGCTCTTTAAAAATAACCAGATAAATGTCGAATATTCAAGAAGAAAATCGAACTCGTAAAAGAATGACGAAATTGACTGAATGAACGTAAAAATTGTGGTCACTCGGTAACCTGTTTGTTGAGCGAAAAAAAAAAAATGAATTTAATCGAGTCAACGAGAACGAGAGTGAATTAGTACATGTATGGAATGAGAAAAGAGAGAAGAGATATATAAGAGAAGAGCAGATCCCAGACGTGATATATTTTGACGGTGGATGGTTATAGCGATCAGCCGAGCATTGACGCCCCCGCGCGCGAGGAGAACACTCACCTGCACTACACGCTCGACTCTCAGCGCTAATATGGGTTGAACGCCCTTATGCTCAGGTGTCTTCAAGCGGCAGGTGTTCGCTGAGCCCTCTCTTTTCTCACTATTTATATATACATTTAAAGGCTTATATATACACGCATATCGACACATCAACGCACATTATATACGTGTGTATTTATATTGTGTATGTTCCTAATGGACGAGAGCCGAGTCTATTGCCCCGTCGTGCGAGGCAAAGTCCTCCTCGTGTGAATGAATGACGCTCGAAATAACATTCAACACGATATGTTACGCGGGTCTTCCGAGTTAATTATCTTTATTCCATATCCAAAAAAAAACTAGAAAAATTTCTCGCTATTTTAAACTCGCCAATGAATTCATATTTCTGCATAAACTTTGTTAGAAATTCACTCCAATTATTCGTAATAATATTGTTCTTACGTCGCAGGAACGAAAGTTTTATTGGAAATGTAGAGTTACTCGAGTATTCTGAGCTCATACCGAAGTCTCTCGATTCCCACTGTGAAATTCTATCAACGGAATTGCGTCGACGCGGTGACTCGTTGAATGACGATCATCAATTAATTCGAATGAATCTTGAAATTTACATTTTTATTATAAATTGAAGATTGAAGATGGAATTGATCGAAGAAATTCTACAAATTTTCATTATTTATTCAGTCAGATAACTTTTGCTATCGCTCACGAAAATATCTGGACAACTCGAGGAAACTTGACAATTTTATAACAGTAGAAAAAATGGATATAAATGTACGAACAGAAACGTTACTTCTGAGCTTCTGTTGCATTCTCATTGCTTCATTCTTGCACGTTCACTTACGGTTATTTATTATCGCAGAAGAGGTCACCGCATGAAGGTTTTTGTGCCTGAAAAATCTGAACTTTTTTTTCACTGGTTCTCTATGAACATATACAGACATGAAAGGTGGAATCGTGCACCTGCTAATTTTTTTTTTTTTTTTTCTTTTCACCACGTGTAATTAAGTGCGAGACTTTGTGTACATGCGTAAGAAAGAGTTTCTACGAGTCTCATTCTTAACCACCACTTTGTCAATTCGATATCCCAACGAAAGTATCTTCGGTATACCGCGGTTCTCGTGTTGACGAAAATAATTTATGGAGTTCGAAAAAAACAACAGCAATTGTGTTATATTTGATGTCTGGTTTTTTTTTTTACATATTCAAAGAAAATGGTTTTTTCAGAACGAATCTGCATTCGGAGAATATTAATCTATGAATCATCAACTGATGATAACGATTGATTCTCGAAGCTTTCGAAATTTCTCTGAAGAGTTTCATTTTTTCTTTCAGTTTCATATTCATGAATTCGCATCTACTCTCATTTTGAATCGTTAATAATTGCTCAAGATTATTGTTGTTGGAAAAACAAATTGAATATTGAAATGCGATTGAAATCGTGTTGGCAATATTTCGAGTTTGAGCCATTGAGATTCACAAATGGAGAGTCACTGGGTCTCCACGAGTTATTATTCGTACGTCCAGCTTCTTTTTTTTCTCTCTTTCTCTGTTTTTTATTTTTTTTCGTCTTTTTAATCTTTTTCTCCCTCATTCTCCTCTTCTCTTCCATTCTTGTCTGGCTATCCGAAGAATTTAAGAACCCCACCTGGCTAGCTACGTATACACTCGAGAAAATGAGAAAGATATGAGACAGAGGGAGAAAAGTGAGCGTCGAGGGGGGGGGGGAGGAGGGGGAGGGGAGGGTCGAGAAATGTGAAGAACTGCAATTCCAATCTTTGCCATTCTTTCATTAATTACTTATAAATATTTCTTTGTTGTTTGACATTCGTTTTCGTTGAATTTTATCTCGAGTTATTTCCCTTTATAAATTCATCGTCCCACGAAATGAAATGATTATGAAAAATTCTTTATTTTTAAATTAATAAAGAAACAATTTGATTTTTGATGAAAACACGTCGAGTGAAAATGAAATTGATTAATTTTTATTTTTCATAATTCATTAATATTAATGACTAGACAAATAATTGAAAATCGTGTAGTTTCTCGTGACGATTTAGCTTTGAGAAAAAATCTTTCACAATCTGTGTCATATCGTATTTCGAGAAAGTCGTGATATCTTCCGGATGTCAGGGTTAAGGGGAAGAGGAACGATGTGTAAGGTACGAAAGATACAACGAACATAGAGCTCTGGTCGCGTCGAAATAAAGGCCTTACCCCGGTTGAGCCAGTGAATAGTGTCGATCCATGTTGTCCGACCGGATTCCTGACTACCAAGGTCGCCTCTGGACCACCACAGACACAGGCACATACACACACGCATCAGAGATATACTCTTGTAACACGTTGTACACAAGTATAACAGCCGGAGGAAGAAAGATGGAGAGTGAGATTGTGAGAGGAAGAGAGATGCTGCTGAAGCTTCTCCGATCACAAAGAATCGTGAAACTGTTGCTTCTGCCTGCTGTTCTTACTCTGATACTTCGGATACACTTTGTCCAAAAGATTTTGAGAAAGATCGAGATCGAGACAAATTTTTCGGTCGGAGAAACAGAAGAACAGAGCAACGGTTTGAACTTTTCGAAACTTTGACATCAGCGAAATGTGAAAATTCATTCGTCCAGAAAATATTTTATCTTTTGTATTTTTCTTTAATTAATCAACGAAATAGTTTGTTCAATAAGGAACATGGATAATTACGGAGTCGACGAAGCTCTCACGGTATCGAGTGTATATGCATAAAATCACTGATTTAACCTTTCATTTTTTAAATAACCTGCAATTTATAATGTTATTGTCAGTCGTCTTAATCTCGTTCGAAAAATCATCATTCCTTTCTATATTCAAAACGTGCTGTACTAATTTCACGTTTTCTCAACCGCGAATACTGCTAATATAGCCAAGTAATTGTACAATTTGTTGAAATATTCTCGATTGAATATTCATGAAGGATAAATTATTTGATACATTTGCCTTTACGAATCTCAATATATCGAGATAATCAATGAGACGAATGAAAGAAAGGAAAAAAAAAAAACTCGTTCAAACTCTAATCACGACGATATACAAAATGAATAATGTTGTATGTTATTACGGATCAAGGTATAATTTACTTGGATCTCGGGTATAGGAGAAACAAGAAAAAAAAAAAAAAAAAAGGTTTTGATATCGTGTCTCATACGTGTAATGTTGTATGCGAGCTCCGCGATTATAGTATTTAGCGGAGTGTTGTAGAGATTATAATCATGCACAACAGCCACGTTCGCTCCATTATTAAAATAACTTATCGAGACTGTTCGTTTCTTTTTTACAACTCTTTTTTTCTTTTTTTTTTTCTTCTTTCTTATTTTTTCCTCTCAATTTTTCCCGTGTGCAATTAACATTGTAATTGAACAGTTTGTCCGGAACGGTAGAAATCATACTGATTCATTCCTCAATCGCGAAATCATTTTTACCGGCAAACGATGGAAATAAATCACGAACTCTTGGGGAATTGGACGAAACTAAAAATTCGACAAGGTAATAAAAAGAAAAAAAATGGAAGAAAAATTGTGCTCCATTTACACGATAACGAAATCATTTTCTGACAGGCACGACGAAGAATTATTGTTCCAGGAAAATAAAAGGTAATTTATATCTCGATTTAACGATCTGTTTGTAAAGTAGATTGCATAGTATTTTTTTTTTTAATTCCCTTTTGCTTCGCAGCTCGACGACCTTACGAATGTTACTTTTTTTCTTCTTCTGTTATATCGTTGATATTACGAAATTATTTATTGAGTTCATTCGTACCTACCGATGAAGGTTCGAGCAAGTTTACGTTTTATTATTCTTTTTCTGGCTTATCTCGAAGTTCAAATATGTTTTTTTTTCTTCTCTAATTGCATGCGTCACATCTTCTTATCTACCCTGTTCCTCTCCCCGCCCCCTCGCCTTCCCACCCACGAAACCAGACAACAAAAGCGACTTTTAACGCTTAAAATGCTCGAAGGTATTGCTTCAACTGCGTAGTAGATTCCTGCTCTCTTTCTATCCGATTCTGTTTGTCACAATTCGAAAATGAATATTTGCTCCGAGAGCTCGAGTTTGATGTCCTGTCTGACTCGTCGAATGAGAGGACAACGCGTTTTTTGTCATCCGTTGCGACTTTCACCTTGTATCGTTCCCTGGATACTTCTCATGCTAATTATTTCGTACGTTGAGCAATATTTTATCGAGGTCGCAATAGCTTTTTCATTCATTAATATATTTTTTCTTTATTTGCATTTCTCTTTCGTTCGGTTTTTGTCGTCGATGTTATTCAGGTGTTTCGAAGATAAAGATAGAAATAACTCGACGAAATTGGAAAAATAATGAAGATGATTTCACTTTTTTATTCAATTCGTCGTCGTGGCAAATTGATCGAATGAGAATTCTATTTAAAAAACGCTTGATAATCCGGAATGTACGATATTAAACACAAATGGACAGAAATCGAATGAACTTTGCATTTTAATAATCATCCTTAGCGTATAAATAGGAATGATTCAGATTTAAAATGCTCGATAACAAAAATTATAGAAGAATTAACCAATTTTCTTCGATCAAATATTATCGCGTTCATTTTGGTTCTCGGTATTCCGTGGTTTTGTAGCGCACACTTATAGAACTTTGATACAATTTCGAAGATACTCCATCCGGCGATGTCTCACACCCTCAGCGTTCGTATAACTTGATTATTCTTATCGAACACTTTATTTATAAAGCTTCATGATTAAATTCGAGTAATTTGACAAATCTGGAGCTATTATTTGCTGGGAAAACGTTTGGATAATCTTATGAAAGTGCTCCAACAATTTCTCCAGATATTATCCGTCTATTTTCGTTCGATTCGTCATCGAGAAACTTTTCGAACTTATTTACAGAAATGCAGCACCGAAATAAATAAAAGCGACGTGCCAAAAATAAGGAACAGCGTTCTCTCTTTTTCTGTTTCTTCATTATATCGTCGAGTCGGTCTTTGTCAGAAGCAACCAATTAAACAGCTAACAATTTTCGATGCTACAATTGGATTTTTATATTTGAATTTTTGAAAAAACTCGTTGTATACACGAAATGGCTTTCAACGGTGGATATATCGGTGAAACGATTGCTTCTCCGAACGTAATTTCATTACAGTTACTTTCAGTTTATTCATTTTATTTATAGACTCAAGAGCAACGAGGATTGTAATTTGACAGAAATTTCAAATCGACGCGATACTAATGAATATCTCGATATATATCATTGCTAAAATTATTCTTCTGCGAGGTTTCTATTTTCGTGATCCATTTAAATACAAGAGCAGCATCGAACGAAAAGATATAACCGCTTGGAATACATTTTTTTATTTCAACTTTTCCATTGCTCTGCTCGAATAAAATAAAATTTCAAAATTCATCGCGTTACATATGGATAAGACACAATGATACATTGTCTCGTTCTTATTATCATTACGATCGCGAGCCTTATGTAAAAGGGAAAGTTGTTCGTCACGCCCCACTTGTAATAACTCACGTCCCAATGACTGAACACTGTTCTGAGACGAAAAAAAAAAACCAAAATACAAAAATACTTTGCTTTTTCGAAATAAATATTTTGTCGCTGTTTTCGAGTTCGCGTCTTCGTTGCATGATTCACAACGACACAAGAATCTTGACAGATTTTCGACGAACTCAAAAACCATTAGGAGCCATAAATTACTCTGGGATATTTGTTTGGCACTTCGGCTTAATTGGTTCGAGCGCGATTCATCGTTGTATCACTTTAAAATTCTCTCAAATCATACTGACAAGAATTACCAGCTGACCATTATTATACTCCAGTCTTCGTTGGACACTAATAACACGCACGGAGATAACCCGATTGATGGACTATTTGCTGGACCATAATTATCCGCGTGCTCTCTCTCTCTCTCTCGGTGACTTTGAATAATCGCATCTTCGACAAGTCGCGCAGCAAACTCTCGCATTATTTTTTATCCTTCGTTTTTTTCTTTTCTTTTAAGGAGCTCTACGACTTTGGTAATCGCGCGGATGCATTTTTAACGACGAGCGGTAATAATAGTGATGAGGAAACGAGCGGAAGGATATGTTGGGGAATACGTGTATGATATGCCAAGCAAATATGTACCGCGTACATTGCATATTCGAGGAGTAATGAAATAAACAAAAATGACGAACTAAAACATTTACGAATGGGTATGAATGTTTTTTCAACATTTATACACCGAAAGTGCTCTCGTTTCAAATTTCATTGAGCATCGTTCACGGATTTGAGGAAATAAAAAGGAAAAAAAACAAAAAACCATCGTCAAATAATTGAACCATATCGGCAGTAGTTAGAAAGCATAGAAAAATGTTGGAGGTAGTGGTATCATGAAAAATAACCATTTTCGAAGCACC
The DNA here is from genome assembly GCA_037576405.1 of Campoplex capitator. Classification (NCBI taxonomy): domain Eukaryota; kingdom Metazoa; phylum Arthropoda; class Insecta; order Hymenoptera; family Ichneumonidae; genus Campoplex; species Campoplex capitator. The sequence goes on from JARBWI010000002.1 coordinate 8,424,160, forward strand.
GAAAACTCGAAAAATAAAAGGATTGAGTAGAAAAAAAAAAAAAAAAGAAAAAAATCTCATTCGACCGAAGCAGAGTTTACTGCCGAGGGTTAAAAATGAATGGGGAATGAAGCGAGTCACTTCGCCCACTACTACCAATTAGCAAAAATAGAGAGGTCTCGTAAGACAATAGGGAACGTACATGAAACGGCATTCATAGGCAGAGAGAGTCTAAATAAATTTTCACTTGTGTATTCAATAGAGAAGATGGAAAAAAAAAATATTGAATATAAAAAGAAAAAATGGATGAAAAAAAAAACGAGAAAAAAAAACGACGAAAAGAGTTGAAAAATGATAGAAAAAAGTGAAGCTTATCTCGAAGAATGCGCTTATGTGTTTGTGCGTACAACCGTGTATATATATGTAAATGTGAAAAGCTTTGGCATGTGCATAGAAATAAAATTCAATATAGTCAGGCGTAGAAATACATTGAATAGAAATTCCAATGAATTTTCGCTACGTATGTAGAGATGTGAAGTGCTTTTTGTTCGTAAGCCTTGAATTCATATTCCCTCTTTATTTCTCAGCAATAAGAGTACTCTCCCTTGAAAATTTCTACATATTATATATGTCTCTGTACACAGACACACGAACGCGAGGGCACGTACGGTATATTTTGTCTCGAACGTACGTCCATCGTTGCATAATCGTCACTGATACAATAAATCAGAGTTTAGAGCTCATAGACTCAAACTGGTGAACAAATGAATGGACGAAATAGCAAATGTTCCCTTCGAAGTATAATGATCGGTGGAAGCAGGAGGAAGAGGAGCGAAGAAGAACGATGGAACATAATGATATCTACATGTAGTACAAATCTTTATATACAATAATATAAAAAGCGTTATACGTTGGTAATTGAATTGAGAGTATGAACGAGAAATAGAATTTGTCAATGATGAAAGTTTCGCATATACGATTATTCATCTGAAATTAATTATGAATTTAATGAAAAATTTCTCTTCAAATACGTTGAGAATTTTATTTTTTTAAATATCTTCGTTGCTTTGTTCGGTAAAGTATCTTGGGAGAAAATTTATGAGTCAAAATATCCTAGTAACATAATATCCTTCGTTTGAAAATATCCCAACAACGTAATATTATTTTTTTTTCTTAATATACTATACGATTGGTCCAATGTTTGGGTTCAGTCGTTTGTTTGTTCGTTCAACTTCCTACTATATTTTATATCTACACTGAGAAAAGAGAATTGTTGAATCAACCAAATGGCTTCGTGAAATACGTCCAATGTGATATTCTGTTATACCAAATATTAGTTTCATTAAATGAAAAATATCTTACGTTGATCCAACAAAATCCACGACAACAAATTTCATTTAGTTGATTCAATTGGTATCTTTGTTTGGTAAAATAAAATTAATAATTCGTGCAACCGAACGATTTTTTTAATGAACGAAATATTTCTTTCGACGTATTCTACGAAGCCTTGGTTAATTCAACTAAACTCTTTTCTCAGTGTACATTTCTCGATATTCTCTTGAGAATATTATGTTTCTAGGATATTCGTCTGCTGGGGGGATATTAAGAAGTTTCGGTACAAAAAGCAAAATGTTGAGAAATTAATGAAATTTGGTGATAATGTTCTTCAACATCAAGTACGAAAACACAAATTTTTTCATAATTTTCTTCTACTTAGTTATCGAGTAATTATGCATTGAAGCAGATTTCTTATGCCCGAAGTGTATACCTATATATATGGAAACGCTATGCTTATACACGTGAACGTTTAGTCTTCAATTACTCGATAACTGTGTAGAAGAAAAATCTGAAAAAATTTGTATTGTCAAATTTGGCACTAAAAGTTCACCAAATTTTATAAAATTCTTAACTTTTTAAAATTTTTTGTGTTTTTAACATGGTTTAGCATGGCAACATTGTATCGCCTGTACCGAAACTCCTCAAGTCTCGAAAATATATTTTGACTCCGGGAGATTATGTCTCAAGATGTATTGTCACGTGACTGTTTGATCGAAGTTCAATCAAAAGTATGGCGGTTGTCTAATGTTTTATATTCGATGGAGCGGTGTGACAGAGGCATTAAAAAAAAAAAACTATTCCATGAAAGATGGCGAAGCTATAATAATGAAGTCATTGATATTGAAACTCGATGACTGATCAGATTTTAATAGAAATTTCTTAAATAATTTGTACAAAGGGCTTTAAAAACATGGTGTTTTTCAGGTTCTTTTATTAATGATGAAATTGTTGTTGAAAAGTTAGTTTGTCCGAGTGATTTTACGGTAGAGTTTCACTAATTTTCATCGAACAAATTAATCCTCGTTATTGAAAATCCATCGCGTTTGTACAGCGCACATACAGTTCATTCGAAATCCCAATCAAGGATTCATTCATACGCCTTTCATACAATAAATTGAACTTTCCGAAGTAATTGGTGCTCGCGCGATGGAGCATTGAACCCGGGTGGTTATCGGGGTATATAGAAAGGAAATGGAAAAAGGCAAGTAGAACCTGCCGAGAGTACCGAGTGAAAAAAGACGTAGATTGGAAGAAGCAACGACGTAGCTTGGCAGAAAGCAGAGAAAAAGTTTTCTATTATTGCATAAAAAAGTACACATTCATGCATATATATACAGATATATTTACATAGTAGAATTCCGCGATGCTGCTAAGGTAGGATGTTCGAGGGGAGTTATGAGAAGAGGGGGAAGGAGAGAGAGAGAGAAAATGGGGGATGAGGAATTGAAGAAAGCGCAGAATCAGCCTCCATAGAGAAGTAAAATGGCAACTCCGCGGGGACGTTTCAAAGAACTCAATTCTGAAAGAATTTTACTCATTTTGTTCAATTCCCAGTTTTAACTCTTGAGCAACACGAATGGAAGAAACATTAATGCAATAAATTTTCTATCTCGCGTATCACTATGATACTTTTGTGCAAATCTAACTCGCCCTCTCATTTTCTGTCTCCTACTTATTCGTCTATTTCGCTTATTCTCTTTCTTCAGCCCCTTCCGAAATCGATAGCTTCCTGACCTACTCCTCCTATCCCCATACCTTTTCACCCTACAAGTTTTCATTTTTCTTTTTCAAAATCGCGAAAAGAGCGACTGGGGATTTTTTCTCGGCAATCTGCCGGTGGTTAAGGTTAAGGTCTTCTTTTCGATCTTCCAGTCTTCGAGGTAATGGGAAATGAGAGAACGAGAGGAAAGATCCCATGCCTCAAGGCTCAACCACAAAGCCACGAAACCCACGATGAGAGAGCACGTGCTCGTGGTTAGTTCAACGCACGTTTTCTCTTATTTATTTTTTTTTTTCGTTGTCTGATCTAATTGTTTCGTACGTTCTACGATGGGGCCCACCAATATTGCGTCCTGATTTAATAAAGTGGGTCGATTCTCTGGAGACCCTGAGTTCCCCACGTTACGCATTTGATCAGAGTCTTAGAATTCTTTTTCTAAATTATTCGGAGCGCCGAAACAAAGAGATTTTTCTGTTGTACAATTATTAATTTCAAAATATGAATCCACCGAAAAGAAAATTTTAATAACTTTTTCATTTTCATCAAGATTTTTGTTTTCCAAATTATACAGTTGAACGTTTTACTTCTGTACTCAAGAACAAGTTCCTCGTTTGTCGATCCTCGGAAAATGAATTCTCGTCTCTTTTGTTCATTCTTAATGGAGTTTTGAGCAAAGTTACCGAGTCTAAATAAAACAAAAGTACAAAGAAAATGAAAATGAAAATGAAAAAATAATGAAAGAACGTTAGATTCGAAAACGATTACACACTTATTGAAAACCGATTCATACGTGGCATACGAGGCTTTTTAGAGTTTGAGGCGGTCGATTGAAACGTCAACTGCAAAACAAGGGAATAAAAGGCAACGGGGAAGCGAGCTTGTTCCTTCGTATTGTAAGCTTTACTTCAACACATCGTCACAATTTACTTACAATATGTGTACATAAAAATATACATCTATTTGTGCTACACATATTGTGAATACACGTAAGCAGCGAATGTTATATTATGCTGCTGTTTCTGATGCTGTATACGAACACAATGGTCGCTCGAGCGCGCACAACTTTCAACCGAACTAAACAAGTTTATTTAACTTACCTCGCTCTGCCAACCTCACTGCTCTCCTTTCTCTCTCTCTCTCTCTCTCTCTCATTCACTCACTTCCATTTTCTTCGGTGAACCTTCGGTCTCTCTTCCACAAAATCTTTCGTTTTTGCAACCCCATTTCACCACCCTCCTCCCTCCACTTATCATCCCTTCCTGACCCAACCCAATTCAACCTCCAACTCACAAACGCGAGACTGTGCGACCCCCACGCGAATCCACCTGCAATAACGACCAAGAGCTGCAAGTTTTCCTAAAGTTCTCGACAGATTAACGACTATTGGAATTGTTGAAGTTATGGGTAAGCTTCCCCTCTTCCCCTCCTTCGACCCTCTATAACTCACACACGCGCATACACACTTTTCCTTTCACAATGTTGAGGGAGGTTGATAAGATTGTTCGAGGCGGGTGGAATGTGGCAGAAATGAAGTCGGTTCTGAGAGGAATCGAAGTCAAAATTGTCAAAAGTTGAAACTGAGAAAACAATTGATTGAATTAAATCAAAAACATTTTTTTTGTCCATTTCAGTAGATTTCTTCATCCTATACGAATAAGTATTCGATTCACCATCCAATTGGTTGTTATTAATTTAAATTTATTCGCGGAGATTATGAAAAAGTGCACAAGGTCTTAATATTTCATTGCCGAGATGAATCTTGAGGATAAAATTCATTGCTGGAGCGCCGCTCCATTGCCGGAGCGATGAATTTTTGAAAAGCTTGCCTCGAGATAATTTCTTTTAGTTATTTACGAAAATGTATGTTTTACAGATTTTACTGTGTACACTTTCGTGAAACAGTTTGTTATGAACGATTTTCCGAAAAATTAATCTCTCTAAATTCAAAATTTGATTAACAGCAAGGTAACCGGTGATCTTACACACGATTCGCTTCAAAAATTGCTTCATTTTCTCGGGTCAGATGAATTCATAAAATTTACAGATTGTTAATTAAAGTTCCCGAGATTTGGGACTGTGAGAACAGAAAAAAATGAGAGGAAGGAAGAAAACACGGTCGCATGGGGACTGATGAGATTGTGAACAGAGCACGTGGCGCACGATAAACTTGCGTGATCGAGAGTGTGTACTTTTGTGGTGTACGCCACGATTTGCACCATGGTGGGTTAACACGGGACGCGTGTTCGCGAACAATGCACAACATGCATATACACGGGGTATATCCATCGTGGGAGGGGCAAGTTTAAGGAGCGAGAGAACAAGAGAATAAGAGAAAGAGAGAGAGAGAGAGAGAGAGAGAGAGAGAGGCAGAGCTCGAGGCACTTTAGCATGTTTGGAGCATAATAATGCTCGAGTTTACACGAGAGTAACACGGGCTAAATGATTACGAGAGTGGGTTACGAGAGGACACTTGAATTCTATTATACATCCTCCACTGTCTCTCCAATCCGTTCGGTTTAATAGGATCAACGATGAACCAAACGTTTATGTTCAGTTTAATCGAATTAAATTGTATATTATCGATTTTCTCGACCTTTATCAATTTCGCCTGTATACCAATTGCATGCATTAAACCGTTAATCATCCCGTACTTGACCAAATTATTCGACTGTTTGATTCAATTGCTCCGAATAATGACTCGGTCTCGCCGGTTAAATTCATATTTACGTTCAATTTTTTCATAATACTATGATTAAAACAAGAAAAAATAAAATAAACAAGTTCGAATGAAGCGCACGAAGATCTCGTTCACGTATAAAATTCTACTGAATCATATATATTGTGTTTAAGGAGGTTGGCTACACACAACAATGTTGCCATGTTAAAAGCATAGGAAAATTCGAAGTGATTAGAATTTAATGAAATTTTGTAAGCATATTCTTTTCGATTAAATATGAATATAGAAATTTTTTAAGATTTTTCTTCTACATAGTTTTCGAGTAATTTAACACTAGAGTTTACATCCGTAAGCATAAGATTCTCATATATATAGGTATATCTTTTGCATATTATAAACTCCAATTATTCGACAACTATGTAGACGAAAAATTTGAAAAAATTTGTGTCATTGCATTTGATGCTAAAGAATGTTATCACTAAATTTGATCAAATTCTTATCATATTGTCGTATATAGCCAGCCTCCTTAATCGAATATCGAAATGTCGAATTTTTCGATATTACCATAATACCATTCCCATACACGACTAGGTCGTCTCGATAGCATTGCTTCAATTCGTTTCGAATGACTTTTATTCGTCTAAATGTACAATTTTATTAAATCTGTATAAAATCTATTCTCAATTATACTTTGTGTACTTATAATACATATATTTACATATTTACATGGATATTTTCATTATTATGCAAATATTCATTGCTTTATCCAATTTTGTCGAACGAGAATTGAATTACCGTTGCTGGCTGAAGGGCTCGAAACACCGAGACATTCCGATTTACTGAATATATCGCTTTAATTCGTTACCGGGTTGGGAGGGCTGGGAGGAGAGGGGTGGGATTAATCGGAAATTCGTATTCCCAGAGCGGAACTTACTCATTGAAGGAGACTACAAAAGTTCTGAAAACAATGAAAAATAACAATAAAAATAATCAAATTTAATAACAATTTAATAAAACTGGAAAACTCAATGAAATGTTCGACAAAGTGGGCAAAAGTTTTGTTTTTATTGAAATAAAAAATATACACAGAGCCATGGAAAAAGAAAGAGAATCGAACGAGACCACAAACTTTGAATGTTCTTCGGCGGTATATCAATCGAGAGATATCTCTTTGGATCCTTGTTTTCTCTTACCTTTTTTTTATCATTTTCTTTCTCTCTCTCTCCCTCCCTCCTTCCTCTTTGCTCTCCATCCGTCTTGGTCTTTTTGTCTTTCATTTTTCTTCCCCGCTCGCCCCTTTTTCCCTTTTTCTTCTCCACTGTTCCCTCAACTATCCACCCTTTATACTCTTTCTCTTTCGCTCGTACTTCTTTTCTCCTGGCGCATTCGCCGGGCGTAATTTATCGCCAAAGTTTCGTCGCGCCGCTCGGCCTTTAATGGGCAGGGGCTCTCAGTAGACTTCAAAAAGCAAAGCTGTTGCGAGGCTATCCCACAGGATGCTTGATCGGCATGCAGACCAAAGTTTTCGCCAAAGAATCATAAATGCAAAAAAAATTGAACGGTTTTTTTCTCTGTCAAACTCCATTTTTTTTTCTTGGCTAATAAATTGTAAAAAAGTGCGGATCTTCCACATCATTTGGTCCACTTTTTTTTTTTAATTTCACGCATAACTCAACGATTCAATTATGCCGAGAAAATGTAGTCAACAAAATTGGTGAACAATCATTGAACAATCGTTGGTTGATGTGAAATTTTTCAACAATTATTTGAAAAAATAAAAGCCGCTTGGACCAACTGTTTTTATAATCTAATGTAAACAGGAGGGATTTGATAAACACTGCGCCGTGTTATTTCGTGATATTAATTGGTAATTGAACGATGGAGGCTTGTGCTCTCGTGATGCAACGCCTTAGGGAATTTGTTATAATGCTTCATGTATGCGAGTGTATACCTTTGTATTATTCGATATTGCTTGTTCACGAGCATGTGGACGAACGGCATCTGTCGTTTGACTCGTTTCACAAGAGAGAAAAAGAGAAAGAGAAGAGTACGGTGAAGCAAGTTCGTTGCTCGTAGCTCGTTGAGCTCCTCCACCCTCGATAATATGAGTTCGACCCTTAGTCATAGATTTCAACCCTTGCGAATCTCGTTATCGGCTCTAGGCCATGGGACACCCTACTTTCTTTTTTTTTTTTTTTTTACTTTTAACCAAAACCTTTCTTCTCCCCCTGAAACCTCGACGGGAATTCCCTCGTGAAAACAGAGAAGCTACTTAAGAACGTACACTCGTATCCAAAAAAAATCTATTCATTTGTCTTGATTTAAAGTTTTCTATCCGGCAAAATAACTGAAATTCATTATTAAACATCATTGTCGTTATTGACTCAAAAACTATAAATCTTTTAGTTTCCTTTTAACGTGACGAATGAAATAAATTTTGTTTTCTGATGCAAGTGATATTTTTCTCCTCTACGACTACACGACGTAACGATTCTCAATCCCTCTCCACCTTTTTGACCCTGCTATTTTTCTTCCCGATCCCCATGCATAAGCCCCTGAAAGAGACCCCTCGAAAAATGGTCTAATCTACCAATCAATCGCTCCGTACATAGAGTACACCCAGCTAATATTAATTCATTCGGTTATCTTTCCACACTGCTCGCTTTGTCTTGATTATATGTCTTGTTGGATGATAAATTAAATCAATTCGCGATATGAAATTCGATACAAACCGAATGAAAAAGCGGGAGAATCGTTTGTTGGGGGAGGGCGGGGGGGGGGGGGGGGGGGGGGGGGGGGGGGGGCGTTCAATCAAAAATTGAAATACTGCGTTTGTGTTTGCACGCATGTATTTTGTTTTTTTTTTTTTCTTTCTTTCGTTCTTTTTTTTCGGTGTGCATGGCTGAAGTATAGCTCGGCATAAACAGAACGAAATTGTACATGTATGACGTGGCTTATGCGGCCACCGGGTATATGGAACGGAATGAAGTATAGTCTACGCTGTATATCTCCTTTATGGCAACCATTAACATATTTTTTGCCGTTCGTATTACCATACAATAGTAGCGAAAAATATTATAAATTATACTCGTAAATCAAGCTGGGCTGCCAGAAAGAGGGAGCGAGGGAAAGAGGAAGAGAGAAAGAGAGAGAGAGAGAGAGAGAGGAAAATAGTTGGGTGGGAGAGTTCCGTCGAGATGGAATGGGACAAAGTACACCTTACGCTGTGGAGGGTCAGGTTCCCCCTTTTTTTCGTCTTCTCATGTATACCTACAGGAGTAAATACACGTATAAAATCTTCAACTTACCAGAGCACCTTTTGCTCCACATACACAGAGACTTATACCAACGTAGAAATGCGAATGAACTTCCTTTTCGTCGGTCCTGACACTCTCCTGTGAGCTCCCAGCAGCATCTTCCCTCAAAATTCGCCAGAAGGAAGAGGCGGGCTTGAAGGTAAATCCTACAAGGCTTATATACATACGTAAAGAGCCTCTAAACGAGCAGAAAAAATGCTCGAGTACCTTTTTTTTTTCTTCACCTTTTTCATATCCGTCAAGGATTTCTCAGCTTCGACGAAAACGTCGGAGGCTTCAGCATTGATTTTCTCAACGTTACGCTCGCCTTGGAATATTTTTATAGATTTTATTTTTATATCGTTCATCCGGAAAGACGATTTGCAACTTTTTTTTCTCCAAGTTCCTACGCGTCTCTACGATTTTTGCGGTTAATTCGTGTCGCTTATTCACTTCAATTACGAAACTTCATTTTTATTCTTTCGTAAATATTGAAATTCGATATTGTCAATAAATGGACCGCGATTTCAATAATCTTGAGAATTTTTTGATCCCTTTATTCTCGAAATTGACTCACTACCGTATACAAGAATATACAATTGTGCTCTCGACGGTATTCAGGACGAGAAAATGGTGGAAAAGTGTTCGGAGTGATGTTTTTGCCTTGCGGGTGGACAATTGTTTAGTCGAGTGGTCCACGAGACCACTGGAGGTTTACCGGGAATGAAATAATAAGAAAGAGATTCGAGGCGAGAGGGCGCTCGAGCCGGAGAAAGAGAGAGAAGAACAGGGAAGAGTCTGCAAACACTGCTACCGAGTGGTAGAAGAGATCCGCAGAACGAGAGAGGCTCCGAATGAGGGTGGAAGACAGAGGAGAGGGAGGAAAAGCGAAAGAGAGACCGGAAATGTAGGAAACGAGCTGCGGCAACAATTAGTCATTGTTTCGTTTTAAATACGTAAATTAGAGAAAAAAAATTAATCAATTTTGAAAACTCTTTCGGGTTTTAATATAATCGTTACTTCAAGAGTCTTCCTGTCACTTTGAAGCTTTCTATGAACAAAAACAACGAGTGGATCGTCATTTCCTTGCAAACATTTTCCTTGCAGCTTTTTCCGCTACAATTTTGTAAACAATGGATTATCGTTTCCAGTAAAAACTCTCATTACAGAGCGATTTCGTTCAAAATATTGTGACGATATATTGTATCGTCCTGTCGCCAGAGTCTCGTCTCTGTTTTCGCGTTTTTTTTTTCTCCTACATTTTCTATCGAATCGAGCTGCAGAGAATGCAGCTGAGCGGATTTTTTTTTTTTTTTTCGATGTTCACGATGTTCACGCGGGCGTGGATGAGAGGAGTAAAAGAGAGAGAGTCGGGGCGATTGGCTGAAAGCGAGAAAATTCGTGTATAGGAAAAGAGTGTTTTTCGGGGCTGTCACGAACGCTTCCCGAGGGTTGTTAGAAGGTTTGTATGCGCCAAAGTCATCATGTGTGATACAAGTGTACAAACCACGTGGCCTCGTTCACACTGGAATGCAATGGCCCTCTGCATTTCGCTCCACACCTTTTAGACGGTTCCATGACGTTTTATCACACGACGAAATGACATCGACGAAATGTCACACGATTAAAAATCACACCAACAAACGTGTATAGGAAAATTTTTTAATTCTTTTTAGGAATACAAATCTAATGATTATTTGAATAATGAAGGAAATAATTTCTATTGAATAAATTTAAAAAAAAAATAATGAAAAAAGTTGGAATAAACATTGTTTAAAAAAAAAAACAAAAAAAAACTCCTGACTCGAAATGGCGTATCTGAAAAAAGAAAAACTTGAAATTAATAATAAAGAAATCCCCCAGGCTTTCGTTTTTTTGATCTGAAAATATTTATCAATGAATAATTGAACGATATTTAATGGCAGCCGATATGAAATTTAGGAGATTTTGCGAGTTGTTTCCTACACTGTACACAAGAAGTTAGGAGAAGTCTCCCTAAATCTTGTGAATTTCATATCAGCTGCCATAATTGTCGTTCAATTACTCATTGATAAATGATTTTAGATAAAAAAAAAACCTAATCCTGAGGAAGTTCTTTACGATTTACTAGTTATTTTTCCAAGTTTTTCTTTCTTCAAATACTCCATTTCAGTTTCAATAATTCAAGATTCAATAATTCTCTAATATTTCAGCCACTAGAACCGAATACTGTAGTAATAAGAAAAAGATTATAATTTTTCAAATTATTTACACCGATTGCGATCGTATAGTGGTTTACAGAGCATGAAACCGGCGTCTGCTACAGATATATACATAAGAATTTCAATTCCGGGAATAATTGAACGAGAAATTTAATTTGCCATAGCTCTCTCTCTCTCTCTCTCTCTCTCACTCACTCTCGTGAGAATAATATTGAGAAGGAGAATATTGTGCAGTTTGGCGTATCACTCTCGAGACACGAGAGATACTACTAAATGTGTACATTTGTATACATATATATATAGATATACATTGTTGTAGGTTATATCCTACCGGTACTGGGTTTCCTGGCATTTCCAATTTCGGAATCACTATATGCATGCGCTTATTAGATGTTGAAAATATTGCAATTCGCTCAGGGGCACTAGGGGCACGTGATGTAGCATCGGTATTGCGATCGCGCAATGAATAGAGTGAGCGAGAAAGCAAGAAAAGAGTGGCAACTTATGTGTACATTATGTACGCGTACAATACATATATATATATATATATATATACATATATGTATCTGCGTATGTATATAAATATAAAAATACGGTATGTGTATATGAAGTCCGTGCGGAGAGAAAAGAATATCTCGTTTCATAAAACAGCCCCTGCATATTTATCATATACAAATTGAACCCCTCGGCTTATTTTCTTGCTGTACGTACCTCTTTTTGTCTACATACTTTTACGTACCGGTATACCTCCCCCCTCCCCCCTGTGTGCGTATACATTTGTACTTATATGTGTGCGTACGGAATAAAGTGTACTGTCATATGTGAAAAAGATAGAAACGTCCCTCGCAGCGGTTCTCAACGAAAATATTCCCTTTGAACGAGCTCACCAAAGGGCTAGAATGAATTAAGCTCTGTACAATTATTACTGTAGAAAGTGAGACAATGCGATTTTAATATCCTTTATTTGCAATTATCTTTCTGTCGGTTGACGATAATGCTCGGTATGGCTGCATGAGATATTCATTTTATTTCTTATCATTTTCGTTATTATCAAGAAAGTTTGCTAATATTATTTGGACACTTTTATCGTTTGTAAAAAATATTAAATTCTGATTTGAATTCGATGAGTTTTTTTTTTATATCTCTATTAAATGTGGAATTGGAAGAATGTTTTTTTTTTTTTCGTTTTCGTGAATGAGTGAACGAAGGAGCAGCTCGAAAAATGACGATTGAAAATATTCGTGGGCAAGAGTCACCGTGAATCGTAATTATTTTGTACGAAAATGCATTTTTGTTTTTTTTTTTTTTTTTTCAATGGTTACTGCTACCGAAAGCATTCATTCGGATCTGAGTACAAGCGTAATTAGATTAGCTTCGTGCATGCAGGTTGACCGTACTTTTGATAACGGTCAACTCTCAGCTTTTTACCACTTTTTTTCGGTTCTTCGTGGATTTTGATCGGAGAAACGAGAGCGAGAGAATCGACGAGTGAGAGAGAGGGAGAGGGGGGAAGGAAAGCAAGAAAGACCGGGCGGAGGAGAGAAAAGGACGCAAGAAAGAGAGATAATAAAAAAGGCTCGTTTATACCCTAGAGAGAATCGGCTCGTTAGCGAAATGAGTCCGTTTGCAAGCCAATTAAGTATCGAACCTCGGGGTTGAAAGAGAAAAAGAGAGCGCCTAACGACCCTCCGGACATTGTACTCATTGTTCGGCCGAAGGGAGGTCTCGTGCATCGCGATTTTTCCACTTTTTTTTTGTCTTTTCTATCCGCAACGACGAATCTCTTTTTTAATCTCTCTCTCTTTTTTCTCTCACCGTTTTATCGGTTTTTTAAAATTTATTTTGTGCACTTTGACGGAATTAAGATATTCCAAAATATAAATCCTTTTTTACCTGTCGTGAAAATGATCGAGAAATTTTATCAATAAAATTACGTTTCATTGCATAGGTTCATCCAAACGAATAAACAAAAATGAATAAATTATTCGTTTGAAGAAACTTTGTGCCTGTAATTGGTAAGATTTTTGTTCAAATATTTTGATTTTTCATCGAAGCTTGTGCTACAACTTTTTTTTATTGTATAAACCGCGTTGGCCGAGGTCTGTACAAGCTTCCATTTATACAGGGTGGCGAATACATTTCCCACCCCTATTTCTCCCGATCCCTCTCTCTCTCTCTCTTGGCCTGAAATTGTGGACAGAGTTTCGTAGCAACTTACTGTCGTACGAAACGTCGCACTGATTGCAGTATTCGGGACAAGTTTCCTCGTAATATCTGTGTAAACTCTGTCGAACGATCAATTTGTGCTCAGCATTACAACACTAATGCGAGAGCTTCATGAAACTTTCATCCATATTGCTGGACGAATCAACAACTGTTTAAACTCACGTATAAATTGGATTTCGCCTGCTCCGATTCCATTTGCTTCATTATCAGCAATCAATAACACGATATCAATTGTTATTATTCTCAAAAGTCGCGATACAAAAATACAGTTTCTTGGTGTTTTATATATAAACTGTTTCTGTATATGAATTAACTGACGAAAATTCATGTAAATTCAGTCCGAGCAACGGATGAAAATACCTTCCAAGGACTGTACACAAAACATGAAAATTTCACTGTAAATTGTGCTTCAAAAGCATTTAATTAAACTTCAATTTATCGATAAATAACGAATATGTAGCTCCTTATGGCCTCGATCAGACGGGCTGAAAAGCCCACATATTTAAATCCAAAATCATTTGTTGATCAAGCAGGCTCTTTCCGCGTTGAATTATTACGGTTGTGTCATTACGACGAGGCATCAGAGAAACTCTCCTTTCGTTGCTTCCTCCGAATTAATTATGCCAAATTATTCCATCAAAGTTTATAATTTCAGGTATAAAATGATCATAAGCATTCAGACCACGTACATTAGTAATCGAAAATGTAGTATACGCGTATATACTCCAGCTACGACTTGTAATGGCGAATCGTTGGGCGTTGGGCGAGTAGGTCAAGTGGAGCTCGATTAAAAAAGAAAATAGTGAGATATCGAGAGAGAAGAAAAAAACACAACAGAAAACCAGACGAGATATTGAAAAAAAATTAAAACAGGTGTTTTTCTATTCTCGGTACCATAATCCGACGAGTTTGCAGTTTATGATTAAATATAAGTATGTCGAAAAGCGTAAGTTGTATGAAAAACGAGAAAATGATCTAGTTTTGGACCAGTTCGTCGTCGGTCATTTGATCCGGAGCGTGAGCAAGACAATTTTTTTTCTTCTTTCTTCACTCTCGTTCTCTCTCTCTCTCTCTCTCTTTCTCTCTCCTTCTCATACGGCGAGCCCGCAGCCGCGAAGGATCGCGCGGCTGCGTGAGGTTTCCAGGCACACCCAGATTTATATATACGTATATATGAATATGCGGACAGATCGCTTCAATACAAATTTTCGACCAGTCAAAGAGACGTTTGCTCCTCGATAATATGCACGTCACGGATTTATTTGTATACGTTTACACGTATCCTGGATAATTGGTGACTGCGTACGCATGAGATAAAGTGGATGTTTAGGTTAATTATGATTTCGGAGAACGATCATTTGACTCATTACCAGCGAGTTGAAACAAAGTTTAACCAACGAGGTTAAACTCACTATGAAATTTCGTTAGGAAAACGCGTTTGGAAATTTCCATTGCCCTTCGAGGTCCTTTCGTTTACATCGCAATAATCGTGCTGTTTACTTTACATCGATCCTACAGTAAATTATATACCGCCTATTTACAAATTACCCCAATTTGTTTTATGCAAAGCTACCCAATTACGTTGGGAAATAAAGAGAATAAAAAAAAAATATATTCTCGACTGTTCTCCGACGAGAAACATGATTTTCCTTTCATTTTGACGAAATATAAAGAGACAGCGTATTCACTGTGAATCATAAGCAAGGGCAACGCTCATTACTGGCTCCGGAGATCACGCGGGTTAATGATTTTAAACTCAAAGTTTCACGGTTCGTGAATAATTAGTTTGTTTTCTTTTTTTATTATCGATGTTGCAATTACTCTTGAAATGGTATTCTCGAGAATAATCCATCGGGTTTACAAACGCCGTGAATAATCCCTCGTTTTTCCAATGAATTTGTCAACAGATTTGTCGATGAATATCCTACGATGAATTAATGCCGCAATTACAATTAATATAAATTAATAGAAACCATCCAGACGCCGCACTCAAACGCCAATTATATTCATCATTTTATAACAGTGGATCAGACGAGCTGCTTTCACATACGAAATTAACACACAAACGGTTACTCTACAATATTAACATATAATGAAGTGATTATGTAGACCAAACTTAAACACTAACGATACGAGGCTCGCGCAGCTTTTCCAGTCACTTGTACACACCGCATTTTATGTGTCTGTATCATTCGTGTGTACACCACTTCGGTATACAGTTAATTAACGTTATTTTAGTTTGCAATTTAACCTGCAATTTGCACAGATTCCTGTTATCGGGTATTAACTGTTCAGCTTTACTCGCACACCTTTCATGAGAGTCAGTAATTTCGAGTTATAGGTACGCCTCCGTGTCCACATTATCTTCTTTTCATTTTCTCCAACGATATAGACTCGACGAGACGCTTTTTTTTTGTCATCACATGCCACGTAATATTCATGTGAATAAAAATCTTGTTCGTATAGTCTTGCGGAGGAATGAGACGAACGTTGAGAAAGGAAAGAGGAAAAATTACTCGACGATAAATCTTCGAGCATTTTTCTTTACCTGCTCTCGTATGAGCTAGTGAAATTCTTAGGTGGCAACTGGCAAAATAATTTTATTGTTAACTCTCGTGTAATTTATGTGATTTTGGAAAATATTGAAAAACAAATTGTATACGCGTTCTCGCGGGAAAATCCAAAGTAATTAAATACAATGTAATGAATTTATTTTGTTTCCGGTAATTGTACTTTAATTGGATTCTTTGAATCGTTTGAAAATGAGCGTGCAAAAAGTTTTTTTTTCTTTTTCTCCACTAATTGTCCATTTTTCAATACCGGGTTTATTGTTAATATGAAACATTCTCATTGTTTTTAACCGTACTTCTCTTTTCCGCTGGCTAGGACTTGGCAAGGACGATGACAACGAACCCATACTCCATTTAAGGATCACGTAACCACTTTCTATTCCACACGGCTGTGCTCTCGATCTACCAGAGACGAACAAAACCGATTAAAACTTTTTTTTTTTTTTTTTTATTCTTTTGTTGTTACTCCTTTTCTACCAACCTTTTGCCTCCCCGCACCTCTGGGCTATATAGCTTTCAAAGCCCACAGCACGTGAATGCATAAGCGCTTTTCATTTATACACAGATAACGCGGCGAAAACGTAACTCCGTCGATACTCTTCTTGCAGTGAGAAAAAATGTTTGTTCATCGAACAAAATCCAGTTTAGATGAACGAAAATATGGTGGATTTAACTTTTTTTTTTTTTAAGTGGTAAATTATTTGATTCATTCGACGGAATAACAGTCGAATTCATCATATTTTCGACCAACTTGATGGAATTTTGGTCGACCATTAAAATTTTTTTTCTCGCATCAGTCCATTGGATCTTTTCGTAATTTCACGAATTGTGTCAACTCGGCCATCTAATAAAAGCAATATTCGAAATAACCTTTTTTTGGATTCGGATTTGCCATTTTGAATTGCTGAATTTTTTCTTTAAATTCGTAAATTCATTCAAAGCTATCAGAATGAATATTCACACAGATAAAATGTTCAGTCATTTCATGATCGTCGCCACTGACGTTCCGTTTTATTTTTTTTTCACTAAGCGACTGCACTTTTAATGGCTGGCTTAAGCTTTTGATTAGATAAAGTTTTTTCAGTTCGTGTTTTGAAATCGAGTCCGTAATTACTAATCTTATCCTTTTAGTAGATTCAAACAGCTTATCTCATTCTCCAATCGTCAGCTTGGGCTAATTGTTCGGGAGAATAATTTTAATGACGCATAATCCGTTCTTAATCGATGAAAGTCTCGAAATGTAGAATTAGAGAAAACTGCATTTCTATGATTCATTCAAAAACAAAATCAATCGATAACAATTTTTTATGCATTTGCATTCAAAATATTGAAGGTTTGATTTTTTACGTTCGAAAATCGATGACTACAGGAATTCAATCGATAAGTACATAATCGGACTTTCACCAGCTATATTTATATATCAGTGTCGTTGACCGACAGCGATGGGTGCGCGGTCGGTGTATGGCTTCGACGATCTCCCGAGTATTAGTCTCGAGCAAGGTCGCTCAACTAAGCAGCTTCGCTCGAAACTAATACTCGGATGGGTGACCGCTTAGTCATCCACCGGTTTGCGCATCAATCACTCAGAGGAAAACAGTTTTTCTGAGTTTCTGATAGCCCTGACCAGCTGGAATTTGGTGAAAATATAACCTCCTGTATCGGTCGAGTTTTTCACAGTTTTCCTTGGCCCTCGTGCATTCATTGCGATACGATAGTGCATTAAGAAACAGGGGGTGTGAGCAATACCCTGGGGGCGTGAAGGGGAGTCTCGCATCAGGAACAGAAACAGTGAAGGGAAAAGTGAGGTTTAAGTGATAAGAAGGGCTCGTAGAAGCCAGAAAAAGATTTCAGGAACGCGGCAACAATAAAAAGTAAAAAATGATGTATTAATGTCTCGTTGAAATTCGTTTCAATTCTGAGCCATAGCGGGGCATCTCCACTAGCACAGGCAATGCCAATTAAACGTCCATCCTTCCTATATCCCGAATAATTCCAATTAAGTGCGAGAAGGAAAGTTTAATTAAATCTTGTTTAATAGGCTTAAGAAACTCCTTCGGAGATTGAGCGAGACCCTCGGCCATCTTTCTCTCTTTCTCTCTCTCTCTCTCTCTCTGTCTCTGCGGCTCTGCTCTCCTCTAGCTTCTCTCAAAGTTCGACTATAATAGCATGAGGCTCAATGATATTAAAGGGTTTATGCTGGCAGTGCGTGTTTTCTGCTCATCCTGTTAGCCGTACGCTCAGCGAGAGAGCCTGTAACTCTAGCATTTTCGGTCCTTTCTGTATGTAACTTTCGGCAAAACTCAATTATCCGAATCACTCGAATTTCATGATTTTTTTCTCAGTTGCCTTAATCTCGTTTCGTTTATTTTTTTACATCATTCGAAATCAAATGATCCGTGATAAAGGTTTCAAGCTTATTCAACTAAGTTTCAATTCTCTTTGTTCGCGAGTCTGTGCAGTTCTTACTGCGTGGAAACATGCATTTGCTCTCGTGAGCAAACTCATGTGCAAATTCGCGCACATGGAGAGAGAATTGAAACTTTGTTAAATGAACACGAGTTTGCTCGCGAGAGCAAATGCGTGTTTCACGCAGAGAACTTTGAACTTGAAAAATTAGGGTCCAGCGAGGAAGATAAAAGCCCGCAGCTTATGAGATTATCACCGACCAAACACACAAATTTTCATCAAAGTTGAATAAAATTTATTTATTTCAAAAGTTTTAATCTTTTCGATGCTTTTTATCATTCAATGTTTTTCCTTCAACGATACACATTTTTCTTCATCATTTTATGTTTCAAACCATTTTGAATTATTCACTTACCTCGGAATGATTACCTTTCCCCTGACAGGTTGAGTTTCTCGTATGGATTGTCGTCGATGATTTATGATATTGCTCGAGACCTCTATGCAGGCATAGAACACGTACATGTGTACTTAGGTTGATTCGGATACGAGGCTTTTCAGCTCAAATCGACGAGCTAAAACGATCATTTTTATTCCAAATACTTTTATTAAATTTCGTTCGATGGAACCCGTGGCATAGAAAGTTCATATAAAATTTACCAATTATTTCGAATCTCGATAAAAACATTAATAAAATTTAAAAGTATCATCCGCAAATGCAACCTCCAATATTCCATCATTCCGGTAACAAGATCCGAACGTCAAATAATATTGCTTCGCGATATTCAACAGTTCATTAAGAAATCAATGAATTTCATCGTCTGCGATCACATCCGAAAATTCCCTGTACGTTATGAACGCGAGTGTCAAGTTAATGTGCTCGATCCTCACGTGCATTCGCAATTTACTCTCTCAACAGACTGCTAAAGCGAGAAAACGAAATAGAAACATTAGTTCATAAGCTGTTGCGAAAAACACGTTTTTTTTTTTATAACGTTTTTACGCTGATAGAGGGAGGAAAGAGAGCAGAGAGAAAATCGTTATTTATGTAAATGCTGTAAAAGGATATCTCGTATGTATAAACTATTCCTTGAGCTCGAAAGGATTTAATTGGATGGCGAAGAAAGCTGCTCCTGTTCCATCTGGTGCAACCCACACAGACTCAAACTCGTACACAAACGTATGTTAGTATTTGGCATGGATCTCTCGGTGATCCATCGGTCTGTGCCTGCGAGGTTAACGATCCAGCTACACATTAAGATCCTACAGTTTGAGAAAGAAACAAAATATACATGCAACTGCTTTGCAACGAGAGAGGTTCAAGAGTGTCGTACACTTTTAATCTTTTTTTTTTTATTTCTTATCACTATTTTCTATGTTTTCAACGTCTATATAACACGTGAGATACATATTTACAGTCGCAGGAAAGAGAGATCGCGTATCCATAGATCACGCGAGAGATCCAGGACAAAAATCATCCTTCCGACAGGATAGATCGATCTTCAAAGATTTATCACCGATGCATTATAAATGCTCGATATGTTATGGGAACATAAACGATAACTCATCATTCCACGAACTCTAAGCTCCATCCGTGTGCGTCTATACGCTTTCATAAATTCTCATTCAACTGACATACTCGCATTTTTCCACATTTTCCTACTTTCAATCTCTCGTATATGGAATATATATATTTCTCGTGAAATTAATCGATTTCAGATTCATGGGGTCATTCGTGGAAGATTTCTGTCGAGGAGCATGAAATTTATTTATTTTCGATCTTTCAGGTCCCTTTTCCTGTTTCTATCAGAAGTTTTTTTTTTTTTTTCAATTTTTTCTTGTCGTTTTATATAACATTTTATTCATTATTCATATTATTTTTTTTTCACCGCAATTGTCTCGAGTATATTTTTTTCTTTTCGATGGAACCGTAAAAAACGTTTAATCAGCTGAAAATGTGCTTTACAATCAAATTGATAAATAACGAGCGGTGTGATACCACTTGTACCGTTTCTTCCGACTTGAATTTCTCGTCTGTGTCCTACTAGCGTAGAATTGCGTCATTGATTATCGTTTCATGAACCGGTTTTCGACGAGTTTGCAGGCTTCCCGCCTTCTCGCTTCCTCTCGCTCGCTCTCCCCCTCTTTCTCTGTTTCGCGTCATCTTTCGCCGAAAACTTTCGACTCGCGCTGATCTGGGTCTAGGAGTCTCGAGTTGTCGTTGGTCATCGTCGATTCCGTGTCGTTTTCCTCGTTCGCTTCGTCTCGATACATACGAATACCTAAAAAAGAAACTATATCGTCGCGAATTCAGCGCCCAACTTTATATGAAAATCAGTGGCAAAGTGAGAGAAAAACAAAAGCAGATTAAGAATTATTCGATATGGCGAAATTCGCCACTAGCTCTTCTGGTTTACCTCGATCTATTCAACGTGGAATCTCTCCAAAGAATGAGACAAAAAAATGTCAAAGAAAAAAAAAAAATAGACGCTATCTCGTCACGAAGTTCGTGCCAGGCCAGTTGCCTTTCTTATTCTTATCTTTGGATTCCTCGAGTTACAGGATCGAATGAAATAGAAATAGCTCTCGAAAATATAGTTACGTCATGATCGATTCGTTTAATTCTCTCTTTTGTTCTTCCCTTTTACATAATTTCCTTTTTACTCGCCCTTTGTCCAACACTTTTATAATACGTGCAGTTTTCGTCCACCAGGAAGTGGTATCCTCTTTTTCTTTATCTTTTACTCTCTCCGAGTACCACAGAGAGAGAGAGAGAGAGAGAGAGAGAGAGAATCTCCTCAGAAAGACACCGGAAAGGGGGGGATTTACATTCGTAATTTGTATTTTAATCAAGCTACTAAAAACTTTGCTCCGGAGCTCATTTCGAGTTACGAAACTAACACAAAACTTGTTCTTCAATTCGGATCGTCTACGCTCTATACATATGTATATCTACAAACGTATATATGTCATAGAAAAAATGCATATATATATATACACAAAGATCTATGCTCGTGAATAGGAAAAAAAGAAAAAGAGTCTCTTTTCATTCGCTTTCCTGCGATTTTAAGCCGAAGCTATAACGTTACTGTATCTACCAACTACATTTCTCCATTCTTTTTTATATATTTCTCCAACTCTATTGTCTTCGCATTCTAGGCTATACATTCTATCCGCACGATTTATCGTGAATTTTGCAACGCTCGCTCCGAGCATTAACTCAACGGGCGTGAATAATCAGTGTGCGATATTTTTTATTTTTCCCCCGTTGCCAATTTTTCTTCGACCACCTTTGTGTACATATATTTATATCTGTATACATTTTTTTTTTCTTTCAATTTCGTAATATTTATCAAATAAACTGCCGCAGCAGTGTCAGACATTCCGAACGAGTGATTTCGCTCGGCGATGAGTCCCCCCCCCCCCCCCCGTATATCTCTTGCTGACAAATTCTGTGTAGCTCAATCGCAACTGGCGAATAATTGGCTGTTAATGATCCTTGGCGAGTTTGATAGTTTCGATGTACCACGAGTTACACACCTCATTAATTTCGGTGATGTACAAAAGCGTGTTAACACGGTGTTGTTTTTATTTTTATACTATTTTTATAAAAAAACAAAAAAAAATTTCTTAATTTAAGACTCATTCAACTAATGCCTAAATTGCAAGGCAAGTGGTTTGAGAATTCGTTGCAAATATCTGCAAAACTGAGATGCATTATGCACGAAAATAAATACACATTTGGAGAGATGTATATGCTTGGTAAACTGCAAACGAAGTACTTTCGTAAACGAGAGTAATTACGAGGCTCTCAGCGATAAATCATCCTCTCTTCTCGTGGATTCTCTACTCGTGCTCTCTCTCTCTCTCTCTCTCTTTTTCTCTCTTGCTCTCGTTCAATCGACGACACTAATTAGAACTCAGCGCAAGTGAGCACCGTACCGATTCTTCCATCTCCCTTCTCGTCTTCTTACATTCATCCTTTTCGTGCATATAACGTTTTCTTATAACCAATTTAATTGACTCACTCTACTTCCCTCTTGTTGCTCTTTTAACTTGGCAGAATTACGTTTCTCGTTCGCCGGAGCACGTTCTTCAGCACACTCTAAATTATTACGAGGAAAAAACGTTTGCGATTTTTGTGCAGATTAATTGATATGCGAGCTTTGTGCAGCGAGAACAAAATTTTTATTTATTTCAAAATCAAGGCGTTAATTTTCCAGACCACACTCCCTTTTTTTTTTTACCAATTATCATAGATCGTGACTAATTAACTTCGGTTCGTTTCGAGTGATCGATTTATGTACAGGAAAATAAAAACAGAAATATATGAATACAGTACTTACGTAATTATAAAACAAAGTTTCCTCGACTTGAACAGTCTTCTGACACGAGATCGATCAGAGAAAAAAAAAATCAGTTTACTCACAGGACACGACGCTCGAGACATCTTGCGAGTCTCTCTCCTTTACTGTCTCATCAAAAAATAATTTATAATTGAATCAAGTCCCACTGAGAGAATTGCACTTGAAAAATTGTCATGATATCGTAAGAAACAAATGGCAAAATAAAATATTTGAAAATATCATAAAACTGAATTGTAATTTCAATCAAAATTGTGCGGTTATGCGTTTATTCATGGAAATAAAAATTCGAAAAAAAATACCGTGCGTATACGATGTAAATATCAATATTCATTTAATTTTTTTGCAAGCGTCGAGCTAAAAATTTCCATTCAGACGTTTCACGCGTCGCTGTAATAATTACATATTGCCTTTGAACATTCGCATGTTTTAAACTGAAAAAAATTACATAATTAACACTATGAGTACGATTTTTACGTGTGTTTATGTGTGTCGGTATATCATGAGAATATTTACTGCGTGAACTATACAGAGCAAAAATAATTTTATCATCAATCGCTCGAGCTCTCTACAAAGAATAGCCAAGATTAAAAGAATAGAGTTGAAAATGTTATCGCGGTGAGATTAAACAAGAGCTGTGACGGAATAACCAAGGACAAGGGGATGAAAAGGTGCTTAAGAATAAGGTTGAAGAAAAGAGGTGCGCGAGAGATCAAAGGTATCTCTGGATAAAATACAACGACGAGAGTAAAAAAGAACGAGGAGGCACAATAAATCGAAGACTCTCCCAACCCAAGGGTCCTTCATTCTACTTACATTTATATGAAACAGTTTTTTATTTATTTTATTTTTTGACACTCAGCTGACATTGAATCTCTACAGATATTGAAAGATTTTGTATACATTTGACACGAGAAGCTTGGTTGGCTTACGCCCTTTTGTTCGTCAGTGCTAAATGGAGCTTTGAATGAGGAACGCGAAGAGCTGTGAATAAAGGGAGAGAAAAAGGAGAGTGAGAGACGGAATGCACTGCTGCGATGCGCATGAGCGTGACCATTTTTATTTCGAAGAGGTAGTAGAATTTTATGTGAGCCATAAAGCACGTGAAGAGCACAGCTTTTCTTGTCCCCTTTAGTCTTCTTTCTCGCTCTCGCTATTCATCCCTCATCCTCTAACGTTTTGCTTCTTCTTTCTCACTTTTTATAGTTTTCGCGTTCATTTATTCTCGTCGTACTTATCGATTTGCCACAACAATTCCCGAGTTATTTTTCCTCCACAATTTTCAGCTCCGGTCCATCATTTTTGACATCGCTCACGGACAACGCGAAATTGGAAAAATCCAACTTATCCTGCTCGATTTGACGTCGCTTACATTCAGCGTTCTTCGTTACACAAGAAAAATTCACAAAGAAAAATGGAGGATGAAAACGAAACAGAAAAATCGATCCTGGATGAACTTTTACTTTGCTCACCTCCATTTTTTTTCGTTCCCCTCTCCTCTTTCTTCCTGTACTGGAACTCTTAACTTCTGGTACCGATCGTAAATTAACCGAGCGTCTAAATTGGACATGAATTTCGCATGAGATCCGTTCCATTATTCAAGGCTCAGCACAGAGCGCAAATAGCGTCAGACCAACCAGACACGAAACAGTCGATTCTCTCGCTTGCGATCCTTGGAGAAAGGATCCTCTGGCATTCCTCTCTTGAAGATGAATAGCAAGAGAGAGAGAGAGAGGAAGATTATGTTTGACAGCTTTCGAGCACAACATAAATGCAGCATTACTTTACTTTTTTCCTATTTTATGGTGGTTCAAAGTATTTTCTGATGCACGACGTTGATGGATCGAGTAACGATATTACTAATCGATAATGTTTTCTCGTATCTATGTCCTCGCAGGTATTAATATGTTGAGTAGAATCGAAAATAGAGATTGAAGACTGACCGAGATCTTTTTGCCTCATTCAATATTCAAATTCCATCGCTCTTGGACACGAAATAAAGACGTTAACACGTTACTTTCTCGTAATTGAAAAGAAAGAAACAAAAAACAAACAAACAAAAACAAGATGGCAAATCGTCCAACTTTTAGGTTCGGCCATTGATCCGTATAATAGATACGCTATTTTCAGAGTATCCCGTATCAATTAATTACGAAACTAGAGTGCCCTTGACAATAAATTGATTAAAACAACAAATTCAGCACTGGTAAGAAATAATTTAAGGTTGCCCAAGAGATAAAATTACTCTTCTCAACTAATCTTTTTCTCTCTCTCTCTCTCTCAGCCATTCCAACGATTAAAGTTCTCTTATCAAGATTGAATTACGAGCTCGTGACAAATGAATTTTTATTTTCACTTCCTTTTTCAGACTCGTTATATCGCTCGATTTACCGGAGTAGATCTATTAGGCGATTTACAGACTCTCTTTACTTAAGCTAATTGTCGCGTATCTGCAAAAGCGTGACCGCAGCCTCCTGCATCCTTGCAAGCCAGATATTGGCACAGAAGCGAAGTCAGAGATAGACGAAAATTAGCATACTAGATATCCTGCTGACTGACGAACATTATTCGGCAAATGAAAACAAGAATTTAGAAATTTTTTTTTTTTTTAAATCGATCTTACTTTTCACTGATTCTTCTTACTGCGTATACACCTAGGCAAGATCGTTTCGATAGGTGTTAATGAGAGTAGAATCAAAGTGGAGACATTGGACCATGTTCGATCCCAACGCTGGTACAAGAACTGAGGTCTCGATCGTTAACGAGCACAATAAACTTTTTAACGGCATTCTGCTTTCTCGTGTGCTCGAAACAAACCTCAAAATTGCCACTAACGAGAAGCAAACCCATTGGAAAAATACGTTGAGATCTCGTTTCATTTTGGCGAGTACTCTCGAAACAGAGTCTCCAGAAAAGCTTATTAATGTCAGAGAGTCTCAATCAATATTTTATTTCTCAAACACGATTAAAATATGTTTCTTCTTATTTTCGTGTGTTCTAGGTGAGTTGCCCCCGAGACAGAAACGATTAATTTTTATCCGCCGTACGGTTGATTGGAGAATTCTCCGAAAAAACACTGTAATTATCGAGAAAAATTTAATGGCGAGAGGTAAGTGTTTTCTCTCGATATATCTTGGTATACGTGTGTGCGTGTGTGTGTGTGCTTTCGAAGCAGTTTGGAAGCAAATTGTATGTGCCATAATATACGGGATGAACACACTTCGTGTGTATATATTTGCTTGATGGAAGTGAGCAAAGTACTATACAGTCGAACGATCGACAGAGAAAGAGAAAGAAAGAGAGGAAAGAGGGATGAGAGGTAGGAAAGAGTATTAACGTCAATTACTTCCATCAGCGAGAGTAATCAGAAAGTACAGAGGAAAAGAAAAAAAAAAAAAATTGGGGAGAGCGAAAATCCTGAACGTGCGGCAACCGTGCACGAAGAGTAATATTAACGTTTTCAACAAATTGATATTCATTGCAAAAAAAAGAAATTCGAAACTTTCAAATGAATGTGCTTTCGAAAAACAGAGAGAACGTATCTGGAAGTTTCGTACAAAAAATTCTCTGACTTTTTATTTCTTCTTTTCATCAACGATCTCTTCAACTCTGTAATCAAAATTGACTGTTATCTTTTGAATTTCAGTTCGAGTTCTGAGCGAAACTGTAGTTTCTTCAATCCAATATAATCAGAAATGAATAAATCAATAAACGAATTCGAAAATCTCATGAATTTTTATACCCTTCGAGAGGGGGGAGGGGGGGAGGGGGGCAAAGCTTCATGCGAAACGAATATATTTTTGTGTGCACCGCTTATTTCAGTACTAACGGCGTAATGTTGACGGAATCTACGAATGTATATAAGAGATTTGGAACGAGCTCTCGGAGTTGGGGAGAGAAACGAAAGTAAAGGACGAATAAGGCACTTACCGAACTTGCCTCATAACCTACACATAGGTATACTAAACTTGGCGTTATCGCTAAAGCCCTGATTTACGGTGCGGTGCCTGCGTTTTACGTTCTCCTCATCCCTCCGGCCTCCCCTTCGTCTATATATCCACAAACTACCCCCATATTTTCCACCCCCCTTGGTACGTGTACGTCTTTTAACTTTGTCGATACAAGTACAAAGATAAACGAGAAAATCCATCGAAATACAATCGAATAAAATATTGCA
The DNA here is from genome assembly GCA_037576405.1 of Campoplex capitator. Classification (NCBI taxonomy): domain Eukaryota; kingdom Metazoa; phylum Arthropoda; class Insecta; order Hymenoptera; family Ichneumonidae; genus Campoplex; species Campoplex capitator. Next base: position 8,451,111 of record JARBWI010000002.1, read on the forward strand.
AAAATTTTTCGGATACTCTTGACTTTTGGCCACTCGCTCTTTCCCCTCTTTTTCTCACTCTCCTTCTACCTCCCTATGACTGATGTTCAAAGTTGTGGCTTTTCTCTGTCAAAGCATAAAACACTCGTCGCTCGTAATTTTCTTCACTGCCCCCCCTTCCTCCCCTTTAAAACTCTACAGGGATTTATTCTCAAGGAAAATAAGCTCAAGAAATACAACTCCAAAAACTAACAGTCGGACAAACAAAAGAGAGATAAAGACAAAAATAATAACACGTAAATATTAAAATGGTAGATGGAAAACAAAATATATTACATCTGGCAGCTGACACACTTTTGTACACGTTCATATTTCTTTCACGATGCCCGAGCATTGTCCCAGAACGTTGCACCGTGTGTCTCATTTTTATATATACCTGTACAGATGTATGTAAAAAAGGAAGGAGGTGCATCGTTGTCAGAGTAATGTTTATTTAGTGCCCGAGTTTCGTAACGAGTTGGTGAGTTCCTCTATCTCTGTGTGCAAGTTACCTTAACAGAGAAGAAGAAAAAAAAATGAAAACTTGACGAAATAGAGGGAAAAAAAAAATGACGAACAGACGTTCGTTACACAATTTCATCCGGTAAAGGAAAGAAAAAAAAAAAAAAATAGAGCGATGGAAAAGAAAAACCATGAAGTTGACAATATGCAGGAGAACGTGTCATTAAAAATACTGATTATTCAGACGAGACCGAGCATGTATTAAATTTCTTCATTGATTTTATATTATCGTCACATTTATAATCTTCTTATCGTTCCAAGCACGTTTGCACCTTTCATTAAATATTTATGAACGCGCTTTACTCGCGGGCGACAGAGATAGAAAAAGAGGGAAAGAGAAATGAGAAACTCATTGTAGTCATTTGTCATAAGTAATGAAAAAGAGAAATATTCGATTTCGTAATGTTTTTATTTCATTGGGATTTTTCAGTAATATATTCCCGCCGAAATTTCTTAGGTTATTTAACACACATTTTTCGATATATATATATGTATCAATTCGTGTAATCGTTTTATATATGATCACGAGCTCGAATGCGGATCGAACTTTCTCTATGGTATCAAAACGGGCCGGATCTCTCGTTATCGAAGAGGCCATTAGTCATCGAGATATCGGGTTCGCCTCTGCAGATCTTATTTATATTTATCAGCTCCATTCACTCGATGATTCAGAAATTCATTTGACGTTAGAAGTCTTCTGGAATCTCTCAATCAGCGATAAAATTTAAGTTTGATTTTCAGTTCATTTTTCAAGCTCAATATCAACGCGTTTCTTTTTAATCAGATCATATTCTACTTCCTTGAAACTCACACTAAATTCCATTTGGTTTTTTGTTGTTGTTGTTGTTGTATAAATTCGAATACCAATATTTTTCTATCGATCTCATAACTTCTCGTGTTTTTTCTACCAGAATAGAAAGTTATTTCGGAGTGTATATATCGTGAGATCAAAATGATTTATGCTCGACTATGAATTACTTTTTCAATCATTTATTTTTTTTTTTTTCTAATTCGTATCGACGATCGATCAATTATTCGTAATTTTTAAATTCCATTCAAAAATTTCATTCCATTCCAAAGAGGCCAGTGTGCTGGATACAATAATTTAGCTCGAGAATTTAGATCGAACTTTTATTCACGTTTTTCATTCGTATCGATAGACGATGAACTATTTGAGGAAAAAAATATTATTTCTCAAGTGTTCCGAAGACGATGTACATATATAACGAATGCAATAATTTAGTAGGCAATTGTAGATAACACGGAGTTTAAAGCTGCACGCACACTAAAATGTAGATCGAATTTTTTCTCTTTCGTTTTGTACGCGAGAACTCACACAAGCCAAACGAAATATCGCGAGCACCAGTTCCCTCGCAGATAGAATTAAGATAAATAGCATTCGCAGCTTTGATTTACGAGCACTCATTTCACATTTAGTGCTTGGGAGGCTGCGCAATATTCGTCAGGATCGAAAAAGGTTTTTTTTTTTTGTCGTGTTTTAGACGGCACGATGGCCAAAAATGGATATTCATCGATATGTTCACATCTTGTGTGTGTGTTTTTTTTTTCTTTTTTAAAATTCTCAACGAAATGACTTTCGTATTTTATTCCTGATTTAATATCTCGAATCAAAATAATCGAGTTTATGGAAAACGCACGTGTTCATTTTTTATTCAAAATAAACAAGTAATTCAATTGTTTTTTTTTTCTTTCTACATAAATATTGCAATATTGAAATAAATGATCTCTTATTATCGTCATATCGAATCGACGTTCGCGATCTCGTTTTTTTTTCCCCTCGGCCTCGGATTTCCTTTCATTTGGCATAAAAGTGAAAGAAAACCTTTTGTTGCTGGACCTTTGAAACAGTTTTACTGAGAATGAATCTCACAATCATGCTGTCCGCGAACCCAGTTTCGCGGCACGACCTCTTGTTCTCTCTCTCTCTCTCTCTCTCTCTCTTTCATTCTCACTCTATCTCAAGGCCTACTTGCGAAACTCTTTGACTCAACGTTTGAAGCATAGTGTCCCGTTTCTCAAGATTCTCGAAGAATACATTTTTTTTTTTCACCTCATTTACATATTTAAATTAAAATGGTAAAAAAAAAAAAGAAAAACTTTTCTGCAAAAATGATTATCAATAATTATTGAAAGACAGGTTTTAAGCAATCAAAAAAAAAAAACGGCGAGGAATAAAGTCAATTATTTTATTATTTACAGTGCTTTTCATCATTTTGCAAAAGTATTTTTTTCTTTTTCAAGATTCTTTCATAAATATTTCATCGCGATTCTTTCAAAATGTTCCGACGATATACGTTTTCAAGATTACACGAGGTGAACAAAATTCCCGCGTCCTCGTTCCCGCGTTTCAAGATTCTCTATCGCTAGCGTGACATCGATTCGATTAATAATATGCCTCGATGAATCGCGAATGAGGAATATCATTCCTATTGAGTTGAAATTCTTGGCGAATAAAATTCAGCATCGACCGGCAATAATTCATCAGACATTCCTCGGCTCAGAGAGTATCTTTGCTCCTTCCTTATTTTCTCTCTCTCTTTCTCTCTTCTTTTCTGGAGAACGATTATTCCCACACGATTCTTCCATAAATTAAACTAATTAGGTAGAATCCACTGTGTCTGGTGATACGATCGAATAAACGATTTCAGTTCCTATAAATTCCGTATAAATAGTCAAAAAAAAATCAATTTTTTATAAACATCATTTACGTTTTTTCGACAGGAAACAAGGAAGCTTATTTCATCTTGTAAGAACCTGACTCATTGGCTCATTCGCATTTAATTTTGAATCAACTGATATATAAACATCAATTTAAAAAACAGTGAATCTGTTTCTCATAATCGAATGTCGTCTGAACCGAAGAAAAGACACGTGAACTTGAAACGAGTTGTTGAACTAGATTTATTGCAAAATCTACATTAATCATCACAATCAAAAAGTGATCAATAAACTATGATTGCAACAAAGTTGGCTGGTGAAACGTAGTAAATATTTTGAACGATTTTTTGCAGTCATCGAATTATTTCTGCTCGAAGTTTTCAGTAATCTAACATCGAAAGCTTTCAATTTTAAAATCGCGTAACGACAGAAATTCTTGAAAGAAGAGTTAAGAGGTTGAATACAGATTTCTGCGTGCCCTGCAAGAAAAAAATTTCGCTGACCCGAACAACATATTCGCTCAAGTGAAGTATTCAGGTCGATAAAATAAGCAGAGAAATACTTTCGAGGTGACAAAATGATTCGTCAATGCCGAAACGAGTTGGTCGAGCCAAATAAATGGACTAAAATAATATGCAAATGAACCAAATCCATTCTAATTGAACACGAATTTCGAAACAAATCGAAAAAATTCTCGTTTTTATGAACAGAAATATTTATTTAGATACGAGTAACAAAACATTTCTGAGATAAGAAAAATAAATTTGTAAATGCTGTAACAAGTCATTGGTCGAATTAACAGAGCTTTGGTGCAGCTGAACAAATTCATGTCAAGACAACAAAATATCATCGAAATGGACTAATTTATTTATTTATCCGAACGATTACCGTTTAGTCAATTTAATCATCGAGATTCGAACAAATATTTATTCAATCAACTGAACAGTATGTGTAAGCAAATAAATAATATCAGTTGATCATTTGGCTTCGGTAATTTGGTTGATTGATTCATCTATGAGAAATTTTCATGATTCAGTGGCTAAAACTAAATTATTTGCGATTCAACAAAAAAAATTGTTGAATTTACAAAATTTGTCGTTCAACCAAATGGATTTAATTCAATGAACAAACTTTTTTCTCGGTCCATTCAATTTCATCATTGAAATTCAATTGACTGCAACGATTCAGTTGATTAATCTACAAGAAATTTTTATTGAACGAACTAAATCGTTTGGCATTCGATAAAAAACTTCTTTGAATAGACCAATTTTTTGTCCCAGAAAATGGGTTTATTTCGGTGATGAAATGGTGTTTCTTGGTATATTTTTTCTGGAAAAAAAAAAAAAAAATAAAAAAAAACAAACAATGTCAGGGGACTGCACCGAAATATGGAGGGGAAAAAAGATAAAAAAAAAAAAAAAATGAGGAGTCAACGACCGAGGATTCTTGGACTAGTCATATCTATCGCTATTGCGTAAAGTGTTAGTATCAACTTTACGAAGAGTCGTATCTGCCTCGAAATATTCCCACGTTTGGGTGCGTAAGAAAGGCTGAGAATTTCTTTACTCTACACCGGGAAATAAGGTTGAAGAGAAATTGCTGCCCCCACGAAATTCCTCCGAGGGCATAATCGGGCAATAAAAAAAATATTTTCACGAAAAATGCCGATATTGCAGTTCGATAAGAATAAACCTCAGCGGGGAAACGTGTCTCTCTCAGTAACCACGTGCAATTAACGAAGATTTTCTCAATGGCTAATTAATTTACTCCGAGTCATTGCGATTAGCCGATTAAAGGGAAACATAGTTAAAATAAACTGAGAAACGAAAAAGAAAAACGTAATGTGTAAATTTCTTTGATAATATCCAATAGTAAATGAAGATGTAATAACTTTTGATGAAAGTTATGCGGAAAGTGGAGAATGTTGAGAGAAGAGAACCGAGAGAGGTTGAGAACTCCATTAACTTTTATTTCTTTGAGAAAGTAACTTCTCCTCTACTCTCTTTTCTTTCTCTCTCCCTCTCAATCTCCTTTATTCTCTATTTCTTGCCATCTTTCCTTATCCTCGTTTCTCTCTCTCTCTCTCTCTCTCTCTCTCGCTCAACCTCATCCCCATGACTCGTCTTCGTGTGCAAAACTTTGTTAAGCGACTTGGACCAAAGTTTAATAAATTCCTACGTGAAAGTTTTCGTAGTACGAGCCGAGAGAAGAAAGAGATGCGGAAGGAGTATAGGAGAATGAAAAGTTGGAAAGAAAGCTGAACGAAAAAAAAAAATACAAAAAACAAATTATATATACGTTACTTATATCTTTATATGCAGATAAATGGGTTGGGGAAAACCGAGAAAAGAAAATAAAAGAGACTCGATACTTTTTACCTCGATATCTACTTCCTTTTTTCATCCGGCTTTCGGGATAAGACATTTTTTTCTAAATCAACTTTTTCCAAGCTCGATTCTACTTTTATTTATCCTTGCAGAATTACATTTATACACGTTCATGTGTGCGGATAATTCTTCGGTTACTTTTTCGTTGAGTCTGCTCTGCTGGTAATACCGCGACCTCGACCAATTATCGTAATGAATCTTCTCGGGAAACAAGCGCCTGATCAGAACACTGCATATATTTGAATGAAAAATAGCGAGACAAAGTATTCAAGTTTCTTTGTATTTTCTCTTTGGCTGTGAAACTAGAAATAATCCGATGCAATTCTTATCGCTGAAAAAGTTTCAACATAAATGTATTTGCAAGTCTAGTGATTCCCATGGCAACGATATGTTGAGTAAATATTTAAAAGCAGGTTGTTGGACAATACAGTATAGCAGTAGAATAGCGGAGAACGCTTGTGAAAAGACGAAGTGAAAACGGAATTGGGATGTTGTGAAAGAAAGATCAAGGAAAAGAAAGAGAGCACTGGTAATAATGCAAAATGGATCGTCAGCTCGAGATTTTGTGCAAATATGGACCAAGTCGCAATTTCGAGGATCCAGAATTTCCCAGATTCGGTGTATACTCAGTTTTTTAACGTTTAAACTTAAGGAATAAGGCAGAAAAAAAGGAGCGATAAAAGTCTAACGAAAGAGATTGTTGTCGAAACCTGTCGACGCTATAAAGTTGTTGGTTCAAATTTTCACCAATTTTTCTTCGCTCGGAGATGCTGAGCGTGCATTCGGAGACACAGAACGAAGCGCAAACACAAGGTAGAGGAGAGAAGAAGAGAAAGAGATGGGAAAGGAAAGAGAAAGAGAGAGAAAGAGAAGAGCGAGATGGAAGGAAGAGAGAAGGGGTGTAATGTATAGCGCTCCAGATACAATATTTATGTCCTGGCGTATTTCCCTTAGCAGCCCATTATTCATTCGCCGGGCATTGAATAAGCATCGGTATCATAGATCCAAGCGTCTCGTAAAACTCTTCATGCGCTCTCTCGTGTATACATATATGCACATAGAGGCCATTCCAAACCAAAACGACAGCTTCATAAACATCGCCATTTTTCTTTCAATTTTTTTTCGTCCCCATTCTCGCACGTTAGAGAGAAAAAGAAAGAAGAAACTGACATAGACAAAAATCGTATTTCTGGTCCTGCGTTCGCGAAAGAATTATACGAAAAAAAAAAAAAAATCTTGAAAAAAGAAAATTGACTAATTTACCGAAAGCACTAACGTGTTTTTTAACCCAATTTTTTCGATCGATAAATCTTATTTCTCGTCATTCGAGTGCAGAGAAACGAGCAAACCCTCTCTTCTGTTCTGTGTGAGAAGATACTCGGACTAAAGCTGAAAAATAATCGAAGCAAACGAGAGAGAGAGAGAATTACTCCAAAGAAAAAAGCTCGAGGTGAATTCACGAGAAGTAAAAAGAGAGAGAATGAATGCAGCAATTCTTCGCCCTTTTCCCCACCTCCCCTTCCCCTCCATTTCTCCTCTGCTCTCTCTCTCTCTCTCTCTCTCTCTCGTAATATATTACAACGTTCTCTTTACTTGCTCTTTGCTTCTCTCGTTCTGTTGAAGCGTTGTTGGATCGATGGATGGATCTTTGCAGCAACGAGCATGTCCTCGAGTACTCGGGTGGTCCATCGCTTAAGAAAACATCTCCTCACTCTCTCATTTCTCTCTGCCTCATCTTTTCATCGAATTTTTGTCATTCTTCGATCACGTCCCTCAACATTCAATCGTGCTTAAAAAATTTTCTTGCAAAATGCACTTACTCTGAAATTTCTAATGAAGCTCAGGCAAACTGGACATCGAACGCGACATTTTTGGATCTCTATTCTTACCTTCATTCAATACTTTTAATGAAAATATTCAAAATAGTAACGAGTGTTAATGTTGAAAGAAGCAAATGACTATTGCCACGAATAGTTCAGCAGAAATTAGCATCTAAATCGTTAAAACATTTTCTGTAATCGGTAAAACCTCTACTATAAGCTAGACACGTCCTTTATCTCTGTAATAATAGCAGCGACCGGGTCATTTCATCCGCTTTTCCTGATAATCTAAATTACTTGGCACATATCACAAAGGAACGACGAATAGTCTGCCAGACTGCTCTCTATCTCTCCCCCCCCCCCCCTCTCCATAACCCCATATTGTTAAACCCAACCGCTTTTCCACTCTGCCTGAAACTGGCATATAGTGCTGCTCTCAAACAATTTTGGTCGTGTCTTCTACCCAATTTTCGAAGCTGCGGAATATCAAAATTATTTCAGCTACGACAACCGCGTTGATTTTCCGGTTTGTTTCATGACTATAAATATCTTTTTCTTCATGTTTCCTCCCTCACTGCCTTTCTATAACCTCTCTCTCTATCTTCTTTTCATCCTGATCACTCGCCATTCCATATTCTCCGGAATTTGCCAATTCCCTGACAGCTACCTCTTTAACCGGATATCATTCTCTCCTTTGTTTCTTGTTAATACCGTTGTACTACCGTAATTAGATTACTGCAAGGCCGTAAATTAAATTCGTCGTTCGCTTTGGATTGTACTCGAAAAAGAGAAGAGGGGGGGGGGGGGGGGGGGGGGTTAAGAGAACGAGGCAATCCGGAAGAGTGAAGAATAGGTATTAGAACATCCTGCTCAAGGAGATTCAAAAGATTTAATTATTATACCCTCCCCCCCGATGTCTTTCATCTCTGCTCTCGCTTTACATCTCGGTTTTTTTTCTTCTTTTAGCCTCGTGGCTCATGAAATCACGCGAATGTTTGAAACTCTTGACATTTTTATTTTGTACTTTTCACTTCCGTTTTTTTTTTTGTTTTCATTCTCTAATCCTACAGTAGTAACTTTAATTACAATTGTGAATTTTCGTTCGAAAAACCAAAAAAAAAATGACAGAGTTTAACGGATATCTCATCCCCCCCCTCCTGCCCCCCGTTCTATTGTTACTTCAGTTTTTTTTATCGATTTTAACAACGCACCCAGCTTTTCCGTTTTACGATTTTTTTTATCACCCCATTTGTGAGGAATTTTTATGTCTTTTCTTTTGTTCCTTTCACCCCTCAACTTTTCTCATTATATTTTATTGTTTTTTTTTTTTTTTTTCTTTTTCTTTTTGCTCGTCTTTCTCTCGCTTCTCATTCGCGAAAACGAGGACTTTTTTCCCCCGAAACATTTTATCGAGCGGGCTCGGCGCTGTATTTGGCAAGGGGTGGGAAATGCAGAGAAAGGGGGAAGGGGAGGCAGAAATGAAAAAGTGGACGCGTTAAGGCAACATTTATATTACTCGTGAGCTCGCGTTTTCTTTTTCTCGTCGTATACCTCGTTGCTCGAACGAGAGCCTTGTGTTAGTAACTATTATATCTATAAAACTATTCGTGTGTATTCGTGTGTGATAAATGTGGAAGTGAGCGCAAGAGAGAGAGAGAGATGATATAAGAAAGTGGGGAGGGCACGAGGAGGAAGAGCAGAAAATGAAACCCGGTAAAGCGCATACGTTTTCATTATGAGGCACGAGCCAACTTTTTCCAACTTTTATCAGACTCGAAAGCCACGAGGCAAGAAGTAGAGACACACGATATCTACGGTATTCTCAATTCTCGAGCAAACGTACCAGAGACCGTGATATAACATAGATGCAAGTCCGAAGAACGAATAAAAATCCATAATTTACAGTGAAAACACTTTTATAATTAATTCATTCAATGTCGTTCAAAGTTTTGCGAACTTTGAATCGTTTGAATGTTGATCGATCGTGCAATTTCAATTTGAATCTTCAGGAAAATAGTCACCGAGAACAGTATCCGTAACTTCGATCTCGTTTCAATTGAATCTTTCGATTTTGTAGCGGACTTGATCAGTTGAAAGTACATCTCGATAAGCGAATCATAATCTTTTGGCTTTTATCTGTAATTCCAAAAAAAGTCTCAAGTCATTCTTGAAATCTTCGTTCAAGTAGCTCTCAAAGATCCATCGCGAAGAATAGAAAGTCTTTATTATTTCTCTTTATCTCTTTACCTGTAGAATAAAGTTTCTCGTATCGGTTACCACGAACTCCGGTTAAGAGAAAGATGGAGGGTTGAATGAGTCGAAAAAGCAAGGGTTCAGAGCGACGCGAGCGATGCTCCTGAAAGCTCTTGCTCTCGTTTACGAGTCCATTTTGAAAACTGCATCTAAAATCCGGTTATAAAACTTAAGTTTGACCATGAAAAGTTATGGTACGAGAAAATCTCGGGTGTTTCATTACCGCGAGAAAACTCACTCCCGTCTGGCCAGCTTGCGGATGATCGATAATTCAGGGTAAAGGGAATCGTCCAAGGTTTTAGTAGTCAAATCTAAATATATATATTTTTTTCTCTCGGTAATACACCACCCGTTGCTTCCAGAGCAGAAACAAACTCTCGCTCTTGTTACGTGTATTACGAGAATGTTATACAGATGTACATGGAAATCCGAATGTATGCATGAGGGGTTGCTCTGGAATAAGAGAAAACAGAAAGGAAAAGTAGAAGAGAAGGGTACCGGATGGAAGCGAAAGGATGCAAGTAGGAGAGAGAGAGAGAGAGAGAGAAAATGAGACACAGAAGAGGACGAGAATGCTGGAGACAAAACGTAATCCCAACACGAAGATTTATGTCGCAACGTGGAACCCCATAAAATCTTCTAGCACAGAGTGTTCCGTAATAGTCCCGACGCTATTACCGCCCTCTGTCCACCCCTTACCGTTCGTCCATCCTCGATACTGCACACCCTTCCATCTCCACTTCTTTTTTCTCTTTCTCTCGATTTCAATGTGTTTCGTCCTCAACTTCGATTTCACATTCTTTCTCGTATTTTCTTTCTTCGCCGTCTCTCTTTTCTCTCTTTAACAGCATGATTTGGAAATCGGACACGTCGAGAAATTCAAATGAATCTTCTTTCAATGAGAATTCCACGTCGCATCAAACCGTTCGTAGTATACGATAATCGCGTGTGTTGCCTGATTCGTAGATAAAAGTGGATTCTGTTTGATCGAAATGATTGCATTCAATTGCATTCTATCGTCCGATAATTCAATTGCATTTTATTGGATTATAGTAATCGAATCAAATTCTATTTCTTTTCTTTTCATTCTAATTTCAAACGTTCGACACTTTTTTCTTTTTTGTACGAACTCGAAGTACTTGAATGTTGGAAAATTTTGAAAACTGCCAATAAAAAGAGATTGATCGATTTCTTTGGATCTCAAATTCCATAAAACATTGGTGGGTTCATCCTCCAAGAGCACTTGAGACCAAAACTGAGAGACAAGATGTATGGAAATTCATATGGAATTTACTAATAATAATCATCATTTGAATGGTGTCAAACAACCCAGTACTTTGTTTCTCTACAAAAAAAAAAAAAGTGTAGAAAAAGTTTTTATTTAGTTGGATTTTGTCGATACGCCATCAGCTCTGATATCTAATACGTATTATCTGGGCTCTCGATTAGTCTATTATTAGCGAGTCGCTTTGATCCCTGATGTCGCGTCTCCCGGGGCTTGCCCTCGCGGCGTGACGAATTAACGGAGCACCGAGTAAGAGGAGCACAGTTAGAAGAATCGATTCGAATTTCAATAGAGTGAGAAACAGAGAAACGGAGAGCAAAAAGAAAAAGAAGAAGAAGTAAAGGGAGAAACCACGATTTCTGTAGCGATGTAATTTCTTATCTCCCTTGGGGTCGGCTAACTCGGTCTGAGCTTCGTTCTCCCCCTGCTACTCACTGTACCCCCGACAATGAGATACTCCGAATACAATGAGATTCAAAATGTTTCTCTCTTTCAATACGTAAGCCTTATATGCACTTGTATTTAAGGCCCTCCATGTAAATACATGCATTTACATCATTCGAGATGGCATTCATCGAGTGTGTACTTTAATTTTAGTTACTCCTACCATGAACCCATTCCCGTTGAGCTACTCTAAATGGAATGCCTGTGAATTTGAAGTTTGTTTCCTTCGGGTGCATGCAAATTTTAATGCTCGCTCATACTTTTTTAATTTCTCAAATTTTCCAGCATTTTTTTACTCTGCTCTCAGTTTTTCTGATAAAAAAACAAGTATAAAAAATCAGTGGCCATTCGTCTTGGTTAAATCGGGCGAAAAACGTTTGGTAGAAATAAATAAAAATTTTGTTCTCTGTAATGGAAAGCTTGATGTACATTTGATCGTGAGATAATATCTATTTGATGAGAATCATCATCGATTTTATACAGAATCACACGTCGATTCGGTCGTTCATTTTTCCTCAACTTTTCCTCAGTTTTTTTTTTTCTTTTATCGTTTTCATTTTCCGAAAAAAATGTAAACAAATGAATATTCTTGTTACGATTTCGATATTTCGATAGTTTTTGTGTATTTATTTATCACTCAAAAACGATCATGTGAGTTTGAATTGGTTGGAAGAGAATATCGGTTCTGTACGTAGGTCAGAGATATACAGTATATTTATATGTTTCAATATATACCGAGAGTGTCGAGAAGGCCTTCCAGGCATCGAACTTGTGATTTACGGGACTTTCTATTCTCTTACGTGCATGTTAGATGCTCGAGTGATATCGTGTCTCTCTCTCTCTCTCTCTCTCTCTCTCCCTCTCCATAACTCGTCCTCTCCCCTCACTATTTTCTATGTACGAACTCGACGTTCATACCTATGTATATTTTATTCGCGTGTAATCTCGTTTTCCGTTTATTTACGAGCACGTGTCAATGCACACGTAATCGTAAAACTCGAGAATCGTCGTTAAAAAAAATGAGAACGTTGTTTCATTACTTTTAATCACTAATTTATAGAGCCAAATAATGAACTTCGATGTTTATTGGAAGATTTTAGTTCCACGAGAATTTCGTTGAAAAATTTAATTTTATGGCATCTGAAACGAGGAGAATTGGACTTTTTTTTTTCGAATCGATTTGTAAATCCACATTGTCGTTATTCGTTAGAGATTCCGGTACGCTCTTTTTCGAACGAATGCGTGCGTACACGTCGAAATTTAATGAAAAATCAAATTTCGAGACACGATAGGCGAGTCGGTTTTTGTGCACTCTGCTCTCAGATATATCGAATTATGACTTGGGTACGTCATACCCCATGAAAAGAGCACTCTCTTCACCCTATTTCGTTCTTTCATCCACTCAAAAAAAAAAAAAAAAAAAAAAAAAAGAGGGAATCAGTCCAGAAGAGTTTTTCACCCTCTCGCATCTTTTGTCTCCCCTTCTACAGGCAACTTGGTTCTGCCCTTAAATTGTATATAAAATGGCAAGTAGTCCTCGAATTTATATAGCATATATGCGTATGTGAGTTTATATCACGAATGCATATTTCTACTGTAAAACCGAGACGTACCTATACGTGAATCAATTTTACTCGTGTTTGTGCACTTTCGTCCGGAGCGCATAAAACCTCGTGTGTTTTCTTTTCAATCGAGAACATCGAAATATTACGAAAACGTATATAAAAAGAAGAGTAACGCGTAGAAACCAGGAAAAAGGAAGAAAAGAGCGAGTAGAAATAGTGAATGCGAAAGCACGAATTGAAAACAATATTTCACTGGAAATAAAGCGTCTCTATATGTATCGTCAACTCGCATAAAAATAACAGGCTTGAAATTGATTTATCTTACGGGCACGGTATTCCCGTCACGATTCCTTTCAACTCAATTATTAATTCAATGGTTTATGCACGTATAGACACCATTGTGTACATAAGAGGAGCCAAGATACACCGCTGACGAGTAGAAGGACTTTAACGTTCACGTAACTTGATTCTTTTTTTCTTTTAATAAACTTTTTTTTTCTTTTTCATTTTTTTTTAATTCTGAATTCTCGATTGTACGAGTAGATTGTTGTTGGCGACGAGTCAGAATTGGACAAACACGCTGTCTACTTTATTTTCTTAATTTTAGCGATAAAAAAAAAAAAAGAAGAAGAAATGGAGGGTGGCGACCCTCGAGTATAAATATAGTTTAGACGATAGTATTATTAGAACAGTGGCCAAGGGAAATTCGGAAAATCTCGTGTATACATTGTGTACAAAAATTGAGACAAATGACTAGCACTTTGGGGACGTTGGGATATCCCGTCAACGTAGGGGAGGAGGACAGAGGAGGGGAGAGGAGTGTGCTTGTTCGTGTGTATTTAGTTACGTGCTTTGACTCGAGACTTTGTCCCTGTTTCATTTTAACACTCTCTTTTTCCCATCGCCAACTTCCGCCAAGATTAATGTCACTCGCGAAAAAATGAAATTTCCCGTTTCTATTTTGTTCTGTTTTTTTTTCTCTCTCTCTCTCAACACTTCTAACGAAAATAGGGGTGAGTTTCACTTCGATTTGAATTTGTCAGTCGACTATTTGTCACGGGTTCGTGGCACCGAAAAATTTCATTCCATTTTAATGTTCCGAAAAATTTTCGGCTTCTTTTTGCTCCGCAACGAATGATAAATAAATGGAAAAATGAAGGTACGGAGATTCGATCGAAAGAGGTCACCACAAACACACTCGTTTTATCGGTGAGGCTAACTTGGCAATTTTGTCTGGTTCGCCGCGAATTTTAAAGCCAAGTTATACTTTATGTGGCGCGATAATGGCCACGATATATCACGCTCCGTGATACATATTAAAGGTATGCCCACTATACTTGCAAAACTTCACGTATATATGGATTTATAAATGTACATATAATACTTGCATATATAGCGTACAAGTTTGTCTGGCGATTGGCCAACTGGGTTGCCATCTTCTCGGCCAATTCTTGGCTCTTACATGCCACGTGTGTTATGCACTGGGAATTAGAAAAAAAAAAAAAAAAAAAAAACAAAATAAAAATAAAATTCACACGAAAAAAAGGAACCAATGAAAATTCGCCGAATTATGCATTCGAGGTATCTCGACTGCGGCGACTTGAATAGTTTCATTCATTAATTCTCCTACTTTGATGATTCACCGAGAAACTTTATTCAGTTTCAACTTGCAATCGATCGAAATAACTTTGATTTAAAAATAGTCAAACTTTTGTCAAATTCTTTATTTATATCTTCCGAAAAATCTGATATTCAAATCTTTTTTCTTCTTCATTTTTCTGTTTTAGTTACTTATTTTTTAGAAATTAATTCTTCATACCTGCTACAGTGAATAAGGTAGCGAGAAGACATTCTTATGCTGATTCGACGATCGAAGATCGTTATAAAATGTTTGTTGATTATTGCCTCGCAATTTTAGTTCTCGAGACAAAATATTTTTGTGTACCCCTCGAAAATGAGGAGCATTTCGACGTCGAGTCGATTGTGTGGCGTTCAATCCTGTTCAAACATTTGTTTTGTGATCGACTGGTTGCTTGAATCGACCAACATGGCATACATAAACTCTCCAGCAGACAGTCCTACGTCCTATGTTCACAATCATTTGCCCTAAATTCGAAATACTTGAAAATATAAAACATCACTATTTTGTACTAAAATCATTTTGACCGATGAAAGTTAATTATTTGTGGAGAAAGTACTTTAGAAACGAGTCGCAACGGTATTTATTTCTGTCAGGACATCGAAGAGTCTAGAAGATAATCATTCCAGTGAACTAATCCATTTCGTTACCGATGAAGCTAAAGGTCCAAAAGTTTCATGAAATATTTGATAGAGATGTTTCCTGGAGAGACAGAGAGGGCTGAAATACCCGGTGATTAAGCGATGGAGTGATAAACAACTCCGAGTATTGCATAGTCCCACGAAGAGAAGAAAAAGTGAAGGAAAAAAAAAGCTCACGAAAGGTTATGACACTAATGCTGGGTGGCGATGTGGTCGAAAAAGGTGGATGAAGAAAAGGGTGATAGGAAAAGCCGCTTGCAGCTTTGGTAGCGTTGGGAAAAATGGAGGAAACCGCGCCAGAAACCACGGCGGTATGATGGACCGTTTTTCATTTGTTTTCCTTGCCGCAACGGCAATTTTACCGACCTATAACTCCCTTCGGTGTCCTGACTCACTCCATCTCAACTCTTATGTAGCATTCATCAGAGCCGCGAAGCAATATTCGCAAGGAAGCAAATACAATAAAGCGAGATGTTGGGTGAAAGCCCCACGAGAGCTCTGAACTTGTATACATTATGCTCCAAGACATACAACCCCATTTTCCTCTCGCTCTTTCCTTCTCTCGTCACAAAGAAATCTGCTTGACAGGTTGCCTCATTTTCATAAATCCGCAATTTTTCTTCATTTCATATATTTCATTCACTCCAATCATAAACAGTCTTTGTGGATTTAATACTCCATTAAAAGCGATGATGAATTTGTGACTGATGTATAACGCGCGTTTGTGGCTCAGCCTCCGAGTCCCCCGCCCGTTCACCCCATCAGGATTCCCGAGCCCTTTATTTATCCGAGAAAATTTAATTTACTCCCTCGAATCTCATTGACGTATTTCGATGTATTTAAGTAAATTACTTTTTCCTGTCAAATTCACTGATCGGGAATTCCGAGCGATATGCATCGATATATTTGAATATTGCGCACCAGTGCGCGACTCGACTTCTCATTTCCGCACCCCCATACATTCATAAAACTTCAGCTTTATCCCAGATGCAACCACTTACAGCTTTGTCAATTTGGTTCAACAAAAAACCGTCTGTAATTTGGCGTCAATCCAAAAGAAGAAAGAGATTTTTCTTCAGAATTGACATTTCTGATAAATGAACTGCGCACACTTTTTACTATGAGTGTCTCATTAATTTTGCAATGGCACGGTGCGCGCCTCTTTTGAAAAATAAAGACACCTGTCATCGATGAAAAGATGGCGTGTTTCATGCGAAATTTCTCGTGCATATATCGGAGAACATTGTACAATAGTTCGTTGAATATTGTACAATAGTACATTCTCCAGAGTCCATATGATTACATTCGAACAATGCTGTAATTATTCTCGCTAATTACGTCAAAGAATTTCTTTACTGCATTAGTCTTTAATTGGATTTTCGCGTGGTGCACCCTTTCCAAACTCGCATTGAATCGTCTTTTCTCTCTCTCTCTCTCTCTCTCTTCTCTAGCCCCTTTTTTCGACGTCAAAGGACATTGTAATCCATAATCATTACGACCTCGTAAGTTCCCTCTCGTCACTCATTCACGAACGAGCAACTCGTCGCTAATCTTACAACTTTAGAAAAACAAAATGTAATTATCTCTTTCATTTCACACGGTTCTCACGCGTCTCGCTTTCCATATTACGCAACAAAGACTACGTTTTCATCTCGAGTTATTTTTTTTAAATAGCTAATTAGAATTATGACATCCAGATTAAACTTGCGGAATAAAATTTCATTCGAAATTATCAAATATCTCCGATTAGAATCGAGCCTCCCGATTATCTTTCTCTTCGGAAATAAGGCTTTTAGTTTACTATCCGAACTCGCGCAACATCCAGGAAGTATCCGATGCAACGAAGAGTGCAATTTAATTTCGCATTATGCTGGATTTACAAGAATCTTAAGAGCATCGAAAAATGGACGTAAATCGCGCGAGATTAAAAACATAAACTTACAAGTGAATCGATCTGTACCTTTCGCTTGTTAACACTCGATTTATATTATACAGATAAATGAAAATAGATACGTGCATTAGCCAGTATTAATTGAGTATTAATTTGTACCGTAGAACAGCACTTAAACGTTTCAAAGAATTTCTGCTACTCTCTCGTATCTCGCGATTGCTTAAAACGCATGTAATCCGAGATTGGTTCGCATATTAAATACTAAAATTCATACAGCAGAGAACTCTTAGCTCTTCGCAACACTCGATTGCTCTCTTTCACTCATTCTTTTTCAACCCGCACTCTCGATTCGTACGAGTGCGAGAGCAAACACACGCGTATATGCAGAAACTGCATTTACAGGATTGTGTACAACGCCCCTCGCTCGACGTTTTGCCATTGTTCGCGAGTAAGAGAAAGAGGAGGAGGCGAGCACGGAGATAGAGAAAGGCAAAGAGATATCGAAAATCGTTTGGCAATAGGTCGTGTTCGGCTTTACGACCTCGTAAATTGCATGTTATCGGTGTTATTTAATGGCCAACTGCTAATCCTTAAGAGGCAATAGTCCGTTTGCTGGGCATGGATAAACCGTTCGAGAGATTCTCTCTTCTTCTTTGGTATACCCATAAACGTAATGTTATAAACAGTAGGCCTCTGTTCGTCTATTGTTACGAATCTCTGTGTCTATATGTGCTTGGTGGACGACAACGAAATGACAAAAGAGACGATCGCAATTAGGCGTCGGTGCGAATCGATGCTTCGTGGCGTGTGATTGCCATTCTCGAGAGAGAGAAAGAGAAAGAGAACGAGCGAATGAAGCAGAAAACATTGCTGGCCGTTGAAATGAAGAGGGAAATGTCGAGGTATTAGAGGACGATGTCGCGTGTTGTTGCTCGAGGTTGAAAAGGATTTAATGAGAGAAAGAATGAAGTGGGAGAGAGAGAGAGAGAGAGAAAGCAGAACAGCAGAAGGCTTTTATACTAATGCAGATCTAGTTTCGTAGAATGTATGATCAAAATCTATACAGTTGAATCTCGATTGGCAAATTATTCTTTTACCATTTTTCATGAAGATCATTTTCATGACAAATCCTCTTAGTTTCCATGCAGATCACAAGATGCATTTCTTTCTCATCAAGCAAAAATTCATTCGATGAAATGAAAATTTTAACGTAAATATACACAGCCACCGAAATGTTGAATTTGAAATTAATTTTACAGTCTGAATCATGGCTTTGCTATATTTCTCATTCGCTGATACTGATAAAAGGAATTCAAGTTCTTTCAATGAGACTGAGATTAATTATCGAATTTCCATGAAATTCGATCGAATTTTTAAATTGAAAATTTGCTTTTTATGCACTTTTCATTCGATGCGTATCTGTGCTTGTGAAACTAATTCGTTACGAAGAAATTCTTCGAAAAGTGTATTCATCCATGAAAAAAAATTATCCCTCGTTCGCTACGATGTCTCAATTTCTTTCAAATGACAGGGTATTCAATGAGGAAGAAAACTGTTTCTCCCTCGGGATCCTCTTCCGGCCGCAAAATCCCTCAAGTCTCGAAATTTTTTTTATACTCACGGCTTAACGACAATTTGAAGTCGCACAGATTGATCGAGCGGTTACGGAGAAAATTTTCACGATCTTTTTACATAATCGGGTAACCTCGGAACTAGACGAAAAAAAAAACAAAGTTTTTTAGAAGTTTATGAGAAAATAAAACCTCAAGAAAGTCTCAAACGAGTTTCATTCAACATTTTCTTTAGTCCGAATCAACTAATTGGTATCCCAACGCCATTCGATCAATCCATTTCAATAAAATATAAAAGAGAACAAAATCGCAGCCAACTATTCTCAAAAATACTTCAATAAATAATTGCAGCTTGCTACCAATATTGCAAATCACACGTAAACGTATTTTGAATTTCAACGATCGAAAAAAAAAATGTAATTTTCATAAAATGCCTTTCATACGTCCACTCGAATGATTAATCCACCGTTTCTATTAGTCCGTGATTTGATAACTCTGACTAACGGAGGTTATACTATAGTATCTCGTTTTCTCATGATCGTTGTGTTGTTCGAATCGAAGCCCCGGGACGGGATCTCCTCCGGTCAATATAGATATGCGAGAGAGCGTATTGTTTATCGGGCAGAACGATTTGAAATCGCGCGCATTAACCTACTTATCGTTTCTCCCGGAGTAACCACCGAGCGTTCCGTGCAACGTAACTATATCGCCTTCTTCCTTTTTCTTCTTCGTTTTTCATTCGATATTACTTTTTTCATAATATAGTACAATATTATACTGTTATCGTCCGGGAACCTGAGAATTTACGAAAGACTTTAACACGTACTTTTATTGTATCTTACATCGTATGTATTTATTTGCATTATCGACTGTATATTACGATTATTGTTATTATTATTGCCAGTCACTTTGTTCAGATGGTACGGTACGAGACGATTGCCTCCGATGATAAGGATAATGTGGAAATTCAGTATTACGAGAACGAGAGAGCGCGAGAATGAAAAAATATAAAACAATATTATATAGGTATTACAATTTGCATTCAATAAAAAGAAGAAAAAAAGAAGATAAAGAATCGCAATGCTTCAATAATAAAAAGAGCATGTTTGAACCTTTCATTATTTTAAATTCAATTCTCCATTATCTTTTTTGCCTCCACACACACATCGAGACGGTGCTCGAATCATTTTTGTTCTGTTTTCATCGTCTTTTTTTTTGGAACGATCAAAATATTCATTTCGTCTGTCTGTTTTTTTGCAGCGACCAGCTGGGGCGTGGATGCGACACCCGGTAAGTCATTTCATTTCGTAAGACGAAATCGTCGTTTTTTTTTTCTCAAATGACAGGGTATTCGATGAGGAAAAAAAACTTCTTCTTCCTCTCTTATCGTGAAAGAGTGAAAAATGTTGGAAAACATTCGATATTGATATAATTAAAAATTGATAAAACAATCAAGGATCATTCTGGTGCACATGGTTCAACGAAATTTATTGATCACGTTTCATCTTTACTCCTTTTTCATCCAACTTTCTACTGCTCTTTCATTATTTTTTGTAATAATCTTTTTCTTCACGTATGCTCCATGCTCCAAATCTACGAACAGCCTTCTCCGATATCTGTACACTGAAAACGAAATTTTGTTGAAATAAAATTAAAAAAAAAAAAAAAACAATTTTCTTCAGAAACTCTGTTGACACGATAAAATATTTTAAGGAGGTTGGCTACACACAACAATGTTGCCATGTTAAAAGCATAGGAAAATTCGAAATCATTAGTATTTAATGAAATTTGGTGAGCATATTCTTTTGGATTAAATATGAATACACAATTTTTTTAAGATTTTTCTTCTACATAGTTTTCGAGTAATTTAACACCAGAGTTTACATCCGTGAGCATAGGATTCTCATATATATAGGTATATCTTTTGCATATTGTAAACTCCAATTATTCGACAACTATGTAGACGAAAAATTTGAAAAAATTTGTGTCATTGCATTTGATGCTAAAGAATGTTATTACTAAATTTGATTAAATTCTTATCATATTCTCGTATGTAGCCACCCTCCTTAAGATTTCAACAAAATATTGTTTTCGCAGTGATACAGTTTTAAATATACACATATGTTGCTTTTCGCATTGGTATAGATTTTATTTTAATCATCCATGGACCAGGTAGAAAGGGAGAGCGTGGTCATTTTAATGGAATGGAATGGGATTAAAGTGGTCGGGATGGTGTGGCGAGGAGAAACGTAGGATCAGGAAGAACAGAGGGAAACTTTGAGGGTCGACGTGCTGCTGCATTCGTGAATTCCCTTGTTGCCGTTTCTACCGTGCTGGGGTTTTCTTGTCATTACATATATATATATATACATAATAGTCTGATGCTCTCTGATCCCGAGGTGGGACTCTGGGCCAAGCGTGTGTAAGAGAAAATGGGACAGAGCGAGAGAAAGAGAGAGAGAGAGAGAGAGAGAGAATGGTGCGAAAGGTGGATAAGGTATCCGACAGCTACCGTTGGCCCTTTTACTCCCTCGCTCGAGCTCTTGTCTGCTCTGTGACCGACCCCGCACTACTCCGAGTAGAGATGGCTGTTGAACAAACTTGTTCTCACTCTTCTCTCTGCTTCATTCCTTCTCTCCCACTCTCTCTTTCTCTCTCTCTCCTACTCCCGCTATGTTTCTGGTTTCTTTCTCTTTCTTTTTCTCGAGCTCACTCAGTAAGGAAGCGAAAGAGAGAAAACGAAAGGAAATGTGCTTGTATATAAGCACTAGAGGGTGGCTCGTGCTGTTCGTGCTGGTTTCTCTGCTTTGGTGCCGCGCTCGCCGCGAACAGCCCTGGCTAACACTCCAAGCGACACAGAGATCCCCACTTGTTGCTTGCTACTTGTCTTCGTGCTTCTTGTCCGACCAGGCTCTTCCAAGCAACACCATACACACTCGTATATCTGTATAAATATGTGTATACAATTTTATATATTTTTATACACTCATAAGTCGTTCGTGATCCCTTCTTTTTTTATTCCCTCACGTTCTTACGGTCCAATCCTCTCCAGTGTTTCCGTCCTCGGTCATTGATTTTCGCCTATTGAACGAAAAAAGGGTGTGTGCGAGTTAGACATTTTGGAAATCTCATTTTCACGTCGATTTTTTATCGCCTGGCGGCTCTGTCTCTTCGATTCGTCACGTTTAAGCAGAATTTTAATCGAATCTTTGAAGAACGAAATTTCATTCGGGTTTGTTGCACTATTTCGCTTCTGCTAGATACATACAAAAGCAAAGCTCAAATTTGAGGAAACTTCTGGTCGGAAATGAACGAAGAATTTTCCCTCCCGGATCGAGAATTAATCATAAAAAAATGTTGAAAAAAGCTTCCAGGAATTTAGTGTTGTGACAATGGATCAGGAGGCTTTCGAATCGTTGAATTGCACCGAATTATTATTATTGTTATTTTTGTGATAGTTTTTTCTGCCGATTCAATGCCGGAGATTCGATCTAGCTCCATTCGGGCATTTACCAGCCAGATTAAAAAAAAAATACAACAGCAATTGTAAAAATTGAAAAAATAATAAAACATTTTTGTCGTTGATTTCAAACAATACGATCGAGCTTCAATATCCTCGTAAAATAGAACAAATATTCTACTTCGGATTGAACAATGAAACGATCGGGCAATAATAAAAATAATATTCTTTTTAATTGGATTACATTTTGAATGGCGCCTTTTAAAAATCGATACGATGGAATACGAAATCATTTTACACTGGCTCTATCGGCTGGTGGTGGTTATATAGCGTTGTTGGCGATTGAACATACGCCAAATGAGTTCACAACGATGCACCAAAGCGTGCTGCATTCTCCCTGGGGCTGATGCTCACACCTGGGTCGTGATGCTCGCGGTGAAATTCAATAGTCCTCAAACAAATGCCTGACTAAATCTCTCTCTCTCTCTCTCCTTCTCACTGGCTCCCAACACACAGTAGATATACATATATATATATGTATACTGTACACAATTCTGTCATTTCGTGTCTCCAGTAAACCGTCGAACTTTCCCACTGGTTGTGCGCCACGGAGAGGTCAACGGGGACCGACGACGAGGCTTTCTACAAATATTTAAACGTCGGTAATTTGAGTTCCACAAAAATAAGCCTTTTTTTATTTCCGCTTCTTTATCTCTTGCTCGCACCTACACTTGCGCCGTTAAAGACTTCGTATAAATACTTTTTACATCATAGTCTCGAGACACATGTCGACCTAATTTTACTCCGATAAGTTTTTCTCTGCCTGTTTTTTTTTCTTCTTCTTTTTATTCGCCTCGACATCATTTGTTATTGTACAAAAATTCGATTGCACCATTTTTTTGACAAGCACGTTTCTATAAATATGAGAAACGTCAACGGTTGGTTAAATTTACAAAACATTTTACCAGAGCTATCTCTTTTTTTCAATGGAATATTCTTCAAAATATTTTATGCCGAACAAATTTCTTGCTTTTAACGATAATATATATATATATTTTTTACTATGAAACCTGCTACTTATTTTAGGTCACACATTCACATAATTTTTTTTTCTCCTATATCCGTGCGTCTGTCTTTGTACACGAGTGTTGAAAATATGGCGTCGTGCCACGCCTCTATGTACTCTGATGATTCGACGTGTTTAATTTCGTTCTCCTTGCCCCTTCTCGTCCCTCCTCGTTCGCTCTTTTTTTTTCTTTCTTACTTCCAAACAGTCGTAATGATAAGTCTTATTTATTCGAGACACGTTGACGACGCTTTATTTCAAGTAAACAAAAAACCGGGAGAAACAGAAAAAAAATGAAACGAATTCGTAGCAAACTCGCGTCGCATATTTTTCGACGTGAAAATGGGTATCGGTGTGCTGCGTATTGAGATATTTTTAATGTACTTACCATTTTAATATTCT
This sequence comes from Campoplex capitator, assembly GCA_037576405.1. Taxonomy (NCBI): domain Eukaryota; kingdom Metazoa; phylum Arthropoda; class Insecta; order Hymenoptera; family Ichneumonidae; genus Campoplex; species Campoplex capitator. The sequence goes on from JARBWI010000002.1 coordinate 8,474,754, forward strand.
TTGTCGCCCTCTCACCAATTTTCAGCCTCGAATTTATTCATCTTTGAGATAAAAAAAAAAAACGAAGGAATTATTGAAAAAATGTGGTATTTATAATTTATGCTGTGTGCCATCTTCAAGAAATATGGCGTGAGAATATGTTTCGTCACGCTTTTCAGCTCAACCGTTTTCAATAACATATTTTTCGCCTTCGAAACTGCCGAGACAGTGTTCAATGTCGTTCGTGAATAGAAAAAATTATATTTTTAGAAACAATCGGTTTTTTTGAGCACTGCTCATTAGTGTCAATCGAAAACAGTCCTGCGTTTGTATGAATGTACCTTTAGTTCGTCGTCCCGATCGTTGCTAATTAATTTTGGTGTCCGCACAGTCAAAGCAACTTAAACAAATGTGAAAAGTTATTTTTCAATCCTTCGGGTACAAAAATTCATTTCGATGTTCTATTTTTTTTTTTTAATAAAATTTTAAATAAACAACTATCTTTATAAAACGATAACCAAACTAAAAACTACCGAGTTAAATCATCGATTGAAATCTGCTAAGATCATTTATTCCATTTATTTTTAAATTTGAATAAACAAGACTTCTATTCGGCCTCGACCAAAAAACTGTATTTTAATCAAATTAATAATGCTGCTTGAGTGCCCTTATTCGAGTACCCGCGTTAAAGCCTCTCGTTCCAACCACTACGTGGCACAGAACGTCGAGACATTTCTAATATACGAATCGTGCTCTGGAAGTGCATTAATTGAGGGAACTTGAGTAGGTTTATTATTTTTTTTTTTTACTGAATACGCGGACTATGTCCGAGAACAAACAGACGCGCGGTGGTGATTTTTTTACCTGTCCAGGGTTACGACCCATGAAAATATCGTTGAATAATAATAAAACTGGAAATGCTATAAATAATATTACAAATATTTTTATCGCAACTCAACAACATGCTCGTTGAATTTGTTGAAATTTTAAAAAATGAAAAATCCAAAATCAAATTTTCGATTGATCATAAATATGAAAATATTCGAAATCGAGGAAAACAATTTCTCGAAGTTTGAACCGAGTTCATTGGGCCCTGGGACAAGGAAAAAAGTTTCTTTAGTCGAATCAACCGGGGGTGTCCTGTCATTTTTCATATTCATATTTTCCTATAAAACTTCACGACATTACGGTCGATAAATGATTTGATTATGATTAAAATTTCAGGCTGACATTTATCAACGATAAAACATTTGATAGCCCCGTCCAAGTAATTTATAGTTGTGTACAGATGTAACTCTATCAAAATTCAGAATGATGCCAAACGAAAGGGCGGCAGAAGAGGGAGGAGGGGGGGGGGGGGGAGAAATAAGTGAATAAATCGAAATACGTTTATGGATCGGTGTGTCCTTCGTTCTTGGGACATTGGCTTATGCAAAGAGGTTCCGGAGGGAACGGCAGGCAGGCAGGCAGGGATGGGGACGTTACTCTCTTTGGATGCTGGATATACGAGCAAAGGGAAAGGGCCAGGGAGGAGGAGGGAGGGAGGGAATGGCAAAGAGCGATGGGTGCAGAAGGGCGAGGGGTGCAAAAAAGAAGACTCGGTGGTGTATACATGCATTTGTATTAAATATATATATACACGCGTTACTATATAGGTACACTTTACGTTCGTACATCAATCCTGACGGGATGATTTACGCGGCGGCCATCAATTCCAGAATAACTCGGTAATAACTCTGCTAAAATATTGCCTGCCGCCGCCGACGCGGCCGCGCAATTCCCCTTGCCCCTTTCAGCCCCAGCTCCTCTCTCCCTCCGTGTCTTACCCTCTTTTCCCGTTCCACAAACACCCTCTCTCAACCCTTTTCAACCCCCTCTTGACTTGCGCACCGCCGAGTATCGACGAGAGGGCGCTCTCGTGTGGGGCTTCTCTCGTACGATTAGATTGAAACGCGTTTCGCACACATAAACACACACTCGAGCTTTGAGCAAAATAACGAAAAAAATTACTATGAAATGGGGGGAAAAAAAAAAAAAAAAAATTTTACCGAGGGATATATAGAAAGGAGCCTGCATTTGTACTTTTTTTTCGCATTGGACACGGACAATATATGTGTTTCGAACATCACCGTTGAAAATCGTTGGCCCGGAGGCAAAATTCGAAACTTTTGATATTATTATTGTAACGTATTTCCAATTTCACTTTGAATCACATGAAACTTCATCATGGTTACAAAATATTTTCACGAATGAATAACGAAATTTCGAATTTCAGTTGAATATAACTTTGAGTGAATTTTTCAAATTACCTCTCTCGCATGGTAAATTTTATCGCACAGTTCATTATTTTTCATTTATTGGCAACATTTTCAACGTAAAATTGTCTGTGTGTTCATGAAAATTTCAATATGCTTCTCCACACAAACTCTTACCGCGAGCGTCACTATAAATTTTATTCCGTTTCACGGTAAAAATTGCCGTACAGCCTGTTCCAGAGCAGGTTATAAAAAATGCACATAACTCTTGAATTTTTACATGTTTTAAACGAAAAAAAAAAAAAAAAAAAAAAAAAAAATCAACATTAGATCAACAGTAAATACAATTCTCATACTCCTGCAGACATTCCGCGGTGTGTCGCAATGTTTTTCAATGTGAATCCGTAGTACAAATTTAAATTTAATAGATCTTTCTACAAATATTAAAACAAATAACAATGGCCTTACGAAGCATTCGTACGAAAAAGAAATGATTTATTCGAGATTTTTTAATTAATTTTCACAGCGCTGTATAGAATTTTTCGTGTAAAATCATTGACCAATTTTATTTTTAATGGGAAAATTCCTGGTTTTATTTTTCTTCCACATTATCATTTTGAATGTAGCTTAATGAATTTTCCATACGATCGTAGATCGTTTGCAGTGTGTAGAACTGAATAATTCAAGCTGACAATAACGCATAGCTTTATTCCCCATTCCTCGGTAATTCATGAGCTTTGCAATGATTATTTTCGGGCAGCGAACTCTAACGTGCAGTTAAGTAGGACACGAAAGCTCAATTATACATTTAAAATAAACATGCCAATCATCCGTCCGCGTATATATATATATAATTTCGTATACTTTTACGAATGTTTCGGAGCTCCATTAGTATTATAGAAATTTCAAGTACACATAATTCTTGATCGAATTCTCGTTTTCATTAAATTTGCACTAAAAATACACATGGGCTAACGTTTGGAACGAACAACAAATATTGATTATCCATTATTTTCGTTATAATTTCCACTTCATCCTAATAAACAAGAATGCTTCGAAGCAATCAATTTGTCCAACGAGTTTCCGGCGGCTCCGGTCACAAACAAACGACCGGATTTCCACGAGTGCAATAACCCGGTATAAATTATCAATTAACCGTGATAACAATTGAAAATGAGACAAGAATGCAGGAATTTTTTAATCGACGAACAAAAAATAGAGATATTCGTAGTAGTTCATATTTTTATGTGTTTCTTCAGACCTTACGGACTCATTTTTGTTCGTTCCGATAAGCTCTCTTTTCTCTCTCTCTCACGCAGGGGTGATTATCAGCTGTGCAAACGTTTCTCCAACAAATTTGTAAAATCAATATTTGTTACCGAGTCTTAAAAACACTGTTAATGGATTCTCCGCGTATATATACACACACACACACACACACACACCGAAATGGAAGACATCGCGACGAATCCTTCTCGCCTTAGTCTCGCACATACATGCCTAATTCTCATGCAGGCCAAGTCTGATTATCGGAGTCACGTCGATCTTATGAAAAAAAAAAAAATTAAAAAAAACACCTTCAACGTGATAAATCAAAAAAACAACAGTTACGTTTTTCATATTTTATTTATATTCTATTTGTTTTTTGACGCAAATAAGGAAGCGTTTTGAAGTCTCGCCAATGACTATTCGATCGAATCAAACATTTTTGCCTCCGGAGATTTTCGAGCTCGAATTTCGATTCCATTGAATAAAAAAACAAGAAAAATCGTTTACAAACTCGTGAAAAAACATTGAATCCGATGCGATCCCTTCGTATCGATGTGGAAATTAATCGTTTCAGTATTTTTTTTTTGTTTCCTTTTCGATCGAATCTTCCGAACGTGAAAAGCTCATGAAACGACAAAATAATAACAATAATAAATGTTCAATAATTGCATAAAAAATAATAGAAGAGTTTTTTTTTTTTTGGGTCACACGAATGAGATGACTGATTAGGGAAACTTGTCATATTGAATTTCATTATTTAAATGATCGTAGCTGAGAAATAATTTAGAGAACGTGAAATAGTAGAGAAATAATAAATTCAACGAAACGTGCAAATGTACGAGTGAAAGAAAGAACAAAAAAATCGAAGCGATGTTTCCTTCAATTTCGCAAGGCGAGGGAGGCCTTGACGGCAAACTGCGGACGGTAAAACAAAACTTTTTTAATTCAGCTCGAGCAAATGGCAATGGCGAATGGGTATCGCGAGTGTATGTGTGTCTACGTGTAAGTGTGAGTGTATGAGGTCGTATAGAGAGAGAGAGAGAGAGAAAGAGAGAAAGGAAGAAGAAAAGAGGAGAACGGAACAGAGAAAGAGAAGCATTCGAACATCCGACGATTCCTTGTTGTTCGAAGAGAGCAAGAGGCAAAGAGAGAAGAAGAGGTCAATGACCTCCGTTCTGTAGACGAGATGGAGTTCTTCTTCCTTCTTCTCTTCCTTTTCCTCTGTCTCGTTTTCGCTCCCTCCCAGCTCTCTCTCTCTCTCTCTCTCTTGCTCTTTCTCTATTTCATCCCACCTGTGGGACAGAGGAATCGTCAGCGTCTCAACCATCTTAAGAGAAAGAGAGATAAACGAATGCTCGATATCCTCGGATTGCACCTGTTACACCACTCTCTGGTTATCGATTTTTATCGTAAGCTTCGATTCTTCTTATCGTTTGAAATAAAATAAATCACATGTAATTTAACACCAAGGTATATCTTTACATAGAAAAATCGTGATGTACGATCACAATAATTGAGCGATACTATCAGCATTATCGTAAACACTTTAGCCATCCTGTATATTTCTTCGAGCACTCGAGTTTCTCAACTCGCGATCAAAGAATAGAATAATTCGACCTCGATAAACAGAAAATTTATCGTTACTGCAATTACCAATGTTAAGTAATTAGATACTCTCGATAAATGCTGTTCCTCTTACACAATCAATCGTATAGACAATTTTCGTTTTCAAGAATTCCCTGAAATAGCTGACATTACGTACCATTTCACCGTTGTCACTGATGCTGTTACTGGCTGCTGACGATGGTGATGGTAGGATTTGCCTTTTTCTACTTCGCGTAAACCCCTCATCGTTTTCTCCCTCTCCCCCCCCCCCCCCGTTTTCTCTTCTGCCCCTTTAAAGTCTCTATTGTCAGGTCGATATCGAAATGTGCGTGGTCGAGAGCACATAGACGTGATTCAAATTGTTCTTACGCGTGTGTTGAAGCTTTTGAGCTATGTGAATGTGTTTGGAGGAGGTGTGGGTCGAAGAGACGCAGGAGGAGGAGGAGGAGGGTAGGAAACGAGAGAATGGGGGGTGCAATAGAGCGAGAGGGTGGCCTGATCGAGAATACAAACGACTTTGCTGCTGGCAGAATGCGCTCAACCCCGGGAGCTTTTGTATACCCGAGTAAAAAAAAAAAAAAAAAAAAACCCACCCCCCGTCCATCTCTCTCTCGCTCTTGCAATTTTGTTCTCGCGAATAAAAAAAAAAAAAAAAAAAAAAAAAGAAAAGAAAAAAAAGAGGCAGCGAAAAAACAAAACTAGAGAAAAAAAAAGAGAAAGAAAACAAAAACGGAGCATACGAAGGAATAAAGAACGATAATTTAGATTGCCGAATGCCATTCAAAGTATAGACTGGCATGCAAATTGAAATGAAAATTGTGAAGGCAAATACCCGAAAAGCTCGAGTTTTTCTACTCGCTCTCACCTCTGCCTGTGTATACATGTGCAAAGTGTTTTATTTTTTTATTTTTTCTCGCATTTTTCGATCAGTGATCTTCTTCGCGTTCGTTCGTTTAACTGAGAATTATATCGTAATACCTTCAGAGGTCCATCAAACTTTTGAATATACCACTCTACCAAATGGCATTCGATATTTCATTTTAACGTTTACAAAGCTTTCGGGCGAATAGTGTTTCGTTCTAAAATGTAAATCCTTTGATTTTTTTTCTCCATGGAGTAAAAATTGAATTTTTTTTTCTCCCAGTAAAAGAATCATTTTTAATTACGAGATGACATTTCATCGAAATCTTATCAATTGTCCAATGGATTAATACACGAGTGCAGTCTTTCTGTAAAAAAAAAAAAAACATTGGAATTTAATTCTAAGTATTCGACGTCTCGTCATCGCTTGCAAGTGATTTAAACAAATTTTGTGACGTAACGATATAATTTTTATGCAATAAGCTCCACTGACGAACCGATACTGTAATGAGAGTCAAGAGTATATATAACAAAAGAAATCGTGAGAGATTGAGTGACGAGAGTGATGAATGAGCGTTAATGCGTGTGACTGGACAGAAAACACACGACAGCTGATAAAGAAAGAGATAAAGAGAAGGAGAGAGAAAGATGGCAAAGGAAAGAGGACGAAAAATAAAACGAAAGGGTATGAGAGACAGAGAAAAAAAGTGGGCCTTTTGGTAGCGTGCTGCGAAGGAAGATATTTCTCGCTCAGTTGTTAATTGCAGTTTCTCGTTGGAGAGTCTTCGTCATCGTCAAAGTCGTCGTTTGTCGTTGCGCACAGAACAGACTCGAGCAGTAATCGACATTAATTTCAATCTCGCTGACCTCGCGTCAAAGTTTTATTATTATTATTGTTGTTCTTGTTTCTTTTTTTATTCTCATTACAAGAAAAAAAGAAGCTTTTATTGTATAAATCGAAACAGGACAAACGACTCTGCATTAGCACGTGTAAGCATCGCTCTCGTGCATATTCTTTGTACGTAGGATATTTAGTACATCGCACATCGTTGAAGATATACAGGATGAACGAATTAAACTGTTAACGTCGATCTTGGAGAGACATCAAAATTTAATAGCTTTTTTTTTCCGTGCGTTGGTCAGAATCGTTTCAAGTTTAATCAATTGCTCGAGAGTGATTTATCAACGCTGGAGGATCGAATGATTTTTATTGGACTAACGTCGCGAAAACTCCCAACCATCTAATGATTTTTTTTTCGTTCTATTCGCAACGTTTTTTTTTTTTTTTACTTTCATTATAAACTAGTCATTGTTGAATGAGCATGCTATCAAATTTCGAATTTGAAAAAAGTAAAATTCGACGATATCCGATTCTTAGCCACTATTTCTTCGTTTTATTATTTTATATTCAATCGATAATGTCATTTTTCTTTGATTCGTCCTGTACAGTTTTTTTTTTCTACGATTGGACATTTGGTATTCGCTCATGAATATTATGTTGTAACAAATCGCACATATGTTGAATGTCGACCGGTCTGACGACTTACGGTACGAACAAGTTTTTTTTTTCTCAATCGATTTTTTCATTCGGTATACTAAAGCTCAAAATTAATCTAATTAAGATTAATTCTTGTACGAAAAAATAATGCACAAATATTTCGTACTTGATTTTAAACGAAATTTTTCATTTACAATGTATTTTTGTCACTTCAAAAAATCATAAACCGTAAGCAACATTTGTAAAAGTTACAATTTTTATTGATGTAATTACTTTTCGAAAGTCCTGAGCTAACTTTTCGATTCGTCGTTGATTAGAGGAAGGGTGTTGAAAAAAAAATAAGCAGCTTGACGAAAGAATTTTTTGAGATTTTTGCTGAAAGATAAATTCATGAATTGGTAAGTTAACGACCTTGAAATTTTCAACGATCAATTTGTTCTACACGAATAAATTAAAACGTGATAATTATCTTAGACTCTTTTATGTTTCATAAGAAACATTCTGCAGTGACGACAGATACATGAGAACAATCTTTTATTTCGTTATTCTCAAGGATTTTCTATTCACCTCAGTCAAACGAGCAATAATATTTGTGCTGTTTTCAACGATTCGGAACCGTTAGATTCCACTTGAATTCTTTCGCTAAAAGTCCGCTCGCACACACACACACATCGTGAAACTCAGCCGTTTATTTATTTGTAACGAAATATATGTGAGAAAGAAAGAAAGAGAGAGCGAGAGAGAGAGAGAGAGAGAGTAAATGTGCAGAAGAAGTAAAACGGGATTTATAACCCGAGAACCGGAAAAGAGTCGAGAGAGCTCCAGGATTTAACAGGTGCGTGAACAGTCCATCAAAGCAATGATATATCTTGTAATTGCCTCTCTCCTTTCAATGGCAGAGTCCACGTTTTTATTTCTCCATTACAAAAACAAGAAAAAAAAAAAAAAAAATACCGGAATACGAGTATTTCTCGATATATTCCCACCCACGTACGACGTTCGTTTAATTTAAATGCAAAATCACATTTGAATTTATAATTTATAGTCAATTATTTGCAAATTCATTCACACAAACATTTCGTCTAGCTGATTTATTAATTTTTTTTTTTCTTCTTTTTATTATTATTATGTTTTATTTGATCTCTGAGAGAGAATAAAACTTGATTAATTGTATTGTGAATTCTCGAATCATAAAAATCGTGAAGATTGAATTCTCCGAGTTCTGAGATCTTTAAAGATCGGGGCATGTTCCATGAAATTCTAATTAGACTCGGCGTCTAATTGCTGAGGAATCCGAGGAGGAATCTTTCTCTCTGATGCCTCTTCGCGGTCGAGTCGCGTTGCCTTTAATTTTTTTCAAATTCTTTTTATTTTACTTAACGTTGCGAAAAATCACACGACTTCGTCGTTGCGCGTTTACTGTATTGTCTGCATGCTTGTGTACGTAAGTGTACACGAGCCAACGACCGTTAGACGACCAAATCGTTACATCCTCGCGTCTCCATTCAAGTGTTCTTTCGTTTTTTTTTCTTTCTTTTCATTCTTACCGTCCGTTAAGAAAGTATTCCACGTATCGATTCACTGGTATTTACGAGAAAATATTAACTGACCAAGATAGCGGTTTCTCGCCGACTAAAAATAGTTTTTTTTTGTCGTACACATTAGCACTGCAAATTGAATGATTTTAGGAAGCTGCGTGAGTATGTCGGACAAAACATAACTTTCGGAAACAATTCTTTTTCCCATATTTTCGAATAAATTATTTTTTCATCATCGCGACATCTGGGGTCCAGTTTACAAAAACCCAAAACTTTACACGAGTGAATTTATCTTAAATAATTCCAGTTTTTCATGGCATTATCGATGTCAATATATTTTTCAACTACAACTTTAATGTCGTTGTTATAATTATGTTAATTCAATTCTATTGTTCTACTTCCGTGAATTAATCGCAGAAACGAATGTAAATTAGCGTACAGAGTGGCCAATTATTTTTAAAATTACGTAAAACAATGAGTTGACTATTTAAATTTTCTTTGTATTTCGTAGAACGACAATAATTGGCAAAAAAAAAAAAAGTATTTTTCCAATTTTTGTTGTTGATATACAATGATGAAATAATTGGCGGATTATTTTCCTAATTATTGCATGCAATTCGCATAGCTTTTGCGACGTTCTCGTCTTTTTCTCGAACACAAACGTTTCTTCAATTAGTTTAATTAACAATTGAGTACAATACCATATTTTAATAGCAGTGATTTTGTTTTCAATCCAACTAATATTCGTAGTTGCAGCTCCTACAAATAATAACTCGTTTCAAATGTCATCGTTGACGCGCGGAACGTTCGTTTTTCACGGTTCCTTTAAATTCTTTTAACTTCATTAACGTCGTAAACGAATTGGTTCCTACAAGCAACGAACAACTAACTGGTTTATAGGCGAGGAGAAAAGATAGAAAGAAGCGAGGAGGGTGGTAGAAAGAAGGAAAATGAATGGGCTGTAATAGCTGAATATAATCGAGCTTTCACGAATGTTCTGATTTCTTTTTTCGGGTCAAGGTCTCCTGAGCAACGATTAAACTTTGATACAAGTCAAACGTGACGTTTGTACTATGTTTAATTGCCTTATAATCGTTTTAACCTGAAATTTTATTGGAATTTATAACGAAGCCTGAAACATGAAAACATAGGAATCGAGTTAAAATAGAACAGATCGAATGAGTATTTTCATGCATGACGAACGCCAACCGACACTTTACTTGAAACGTAATAAACGTTATTGAAACGATTTTTCTCACAATTCACGCAGCGTCTACCATGCTTCGAAAAAAAAATTTAAAAAAATGAAGAAAATTTTAATTAACATTTATTATCGTTATTAACTCTGCGAACAGCATTTTAACTTTTTCTTACGAATTCCCTTGAAAATATTCGTTGTTGAAAATGAATCCGACATACACGTAGTTATATTTATCAATTTATCAATAGCATAAAAACGAATGATCGTGTCATGTGTTTTGATCATTCGATATATTATTAATAATAATGATAAGAATTAATAAATGATGATTAATGTAATTAGCCGGTGTATGAGTCGAATAAATATTCACTCGGTAAATTATCCGGGTCTCATATTAGCCCCGTTGGATGCATTAAACATATATATATATATATATGTATATCGCACGGAAGATAGTTATATGTACAATTGAACAAGGAGACGTTACTGCATGCGCGAATGTGTAATAACGTTGGATCATGGTTATTATTGTTCAAGGCGATTGCACGTGATGACTGCAATAATGCTCCTCCACACCCCTCGCACCCCTCATCACCCTATGGAAATCCCCACCAAACTCTGTTCCGGCACTCTCTGTGCAAACTATTAGTCCTTCTCACTCACTCCCTCTTTCAGTATCTCTCACTGTTATAAATTATCGGTAAATATCTCGTATTGTATAGAGATAAAAGCGTGTTACCAGTAATATACCGCTCCTTCGCGGAAATATCGAACGAGCCTCTGCGGAATGCCGTATATCGTTATCATAAACTCTCACCGTGAGGACTACTATATCACCTATATCGAGCATCGATTCAAGCACGTGAGAGTTATTCGCAAGTGAGAAATCGAACTTTGCACTCTACGCTCGAAAAAAACTGTCATAATTTAGCCAACTTTGTTAAACAGCAACGTGCGTGTTGTTGGAAAACTACCGCCTGAAAAAAAAAAAACACTTTTTGACATCTCCCAGCAGCTAACTTTATAACAGTCGGCGAAAAAATTTATACATTTATAGAACTCGGTAATGCATCGGCAAATTTTGTCGCGTCGTTTTTAACATTGTTGGAAGTCGCCGAGGAAAGAAAAACACTTTGCATTTTTCTTTTGAACCTCTGGAAAACAGGAGTATTTTTTTTTTTTAATCATTTTTTGACTATTGTCGTCTCAAGGCCTTTTAGATGCGCGAAAAATTTCAAAATTTTTCATTTTCTTCATTATTTTTGATTCCATTTGCCTGAACGGTTTGGAATATTTACTAGCTTGACAGAATTGAAAAATTCTTCAACTTCGAAGCCGTTTTTCCACGATTCACTTTTTTGTACCTCGTGAAAGTTCCAACTCTTGAACGAAGGTTCAGATCGCCTTGAAATTTTTACGACATATTCTTAGTATCATCGCCTTTCGTGTTAATCACAGAAACAAAAATTTCAATGACACAAAAAAATATAAAAAATCAAATTCTGACAGAAAATTGAGTAAAAAAATTTTAAGTTTGGAATTTTGATTATTTTTCTAGTTTTTTATAACATTATTGGTTCACAACCGCGTCTAGAAAATTACCTTCGAAAATCGGCGAAATCGCGTATACCTAGGCCTCGATAATTTTTTCCAAAATTTCGAATCGATCGAACTGTGTAATTGGCACAAAAAGCTGTCACCAAACTTGATCAGGCTTCGGGGCAGTACTTTTTTTGAGTAACAAAAAATAAATAAACATTCTAATCAGGCAAACTAAATTTGCCTGTCGTTAAATACTTTATTATTTGAAAATTTTTGTAACGAGTTTTCACGTTGTAATTTCACACGATATCTACATACAAATGAGAGTAAACATTCGATATTTTCAAATGTAAATTTTTCGAGGGGAATTTCGGTTGAAAAAGTTTTTCGCAATGCCCGAGGACACGATGAAAAGAGAAGAAAAAAAAATATGTGTTTGACGTGATTGGATATGGACAGATGTATTTGTATATTGTACATTGCACAATACGAAAACAGACCTCGCCCTCTGACTCTTTGCTTCGTTCTCTATCACTCTCCCTACCTCTCTCTTCCCTCCCGTCTCCGCGATACCAAAACTCTGTAATGTATATAGCTCCAATATTCTGTAATTATGGATTTTCTCAAACAACGTATATGTTCTGTTATTTCACACGTTTCTGTCTGCTGAATCACGGCATGACTATATTTATGCGGGGTGTGCCTCATGAAATGAAACTGTTTTAAAAGATTTCCGAGAAAATTGAACTCCTTTTTTGAGATAATTATTTCATTCCGAGAATTAATTTGTTCGTGGCACTTTCCATTTATTTCTCGTGGTTCTAGGTTTTTTTTTAATGAAAAAAAAAAGAAAACGCTTTCGATTTGGTCGTGAATCTACATTTTGATCAGAAAAATGAATTTCCACAAGACCACGTTGGAGTGATGAAATAATGTAAAAAATAGAATATGTGACTTAGAATAGCATAACATTGTACGTGGATAGATAAGAATCGGAATTGAGTCGAAAGTCAAGAAAAATCGGTGCGGAAATTGAATAGAAAGAGTTGTTATTACAGAGGGCGACGAGAGCTAACAAACGCGGTTTCACATCAGAATTGTAATTATTCAATAGCGCGCGGGTGTTTCGTCATGCCACGTAACGTAATTGAATAATGACGGGCACGTTTTTGCTCGAGATTGCGCAACGTCACGACCATTGCAACTCTTATTTCTCCCCTTCATCATCCCCTACTCCGTATATATACTTGAAATTCCTCTTTTTTTCTTATTTCTTTCTCTTTCTCAGAGTTTTCATTCGAGATTTTTCGAGATTTAGAAATTTAAATTCATTTCTAGTCTCAGCGAAATTAAAAGGTTATGCAGAAAATCGTTTTTTTTTCTTCTTTTACTTGCATTACCCTCTCTCTCTTTCTGTCTCTCCCTTTTTCGATCCGCTACAAATTCTTAATCTTTCGCGAGCGTGCGACCAGTTTAATTTAAAATTAGCTTCGCAGATCTCGGTTAGAGCGCGGAGATTGACCCGGATTAGTCGCGTTGCACGAATATATTTCGTCACGCGTCCTGTTACCATTCGGACATTTCAAATCGCATATTTACTTCATACGCATTTTTATGTGCATTCAACTTTTTTATTCCCCTGTGTATATAAGTTTTCTTCGCTCCCTCATATAAATTGGAGCATCGTAGCACGAGAAAAATTGAATCAATGTGCTCTGTAACTGAAACAATCGATCTGAAATTACATAAATGAATGCAATTGGCTCCGAATAAGAGTTGAAGATATTACTGCCCTTTTTTTGATTAAAAAAAAATTAGTAGTTTTTCCTCAAAATTAAATTTCTCCAATCAAAGGAATTTCCTGAATTAAAAAATGAAAGTTCCTCGACTATTATCCTCTCTGTTTTCCTCTGTCAACGAATCTCAGTTGTTCCGTGTTCATTCAACTTTTTAATCTTCGTTAAATTATCCGTGTGTATACGATTAGTTTCGCGTCTCAGCTGATTCGAATGAGTTGAGTTCGACTAGTCATGGTTCTATTCTCACCGACAAGCAAGCTCTTTCAGCTCCGCCGGACCGGACATTCCATGTATTACTCGATCCTAAATATACGTTCTCGTCATTTTTCGTCTTTTAGTTACTCACCGGCTGAAATCCGTTTCAACATCAAATGAAAACTTATATTTTTATATCCGGCCCCAAAATCTACCGAGAAATTCAACGTCCTGCACGAAAATCAGGGAAGATGAGTTCTCGCTGTCGAACTTATTTTTCCTTATTCGAGTCCGTTTTAAAAAATAGTGAAATTGAAAAAAAAACTGAAACAGAATCCCTCCGACATGCGAACGTCATTGGTAAATAAACAATTTTTTCATCAGTCAATCAGAAAATCATGAAAAAAAAAGTATTAAAATTGGGGATTTTAACAAAAAATAAAACGATTGCGTTTACGAGTGTTTTATTTTTATTCTTCTGACTCCTACATTTTTCTGACCATAAAAAAGTGAGGACGCTCGGTGATCGTTGATAATGCACGCTCGCGTGCACTATCGAAAATAGAGAGACCCGAAAAACTTGGCTGATACTGAAAAAGCAAGCAGAAATATTAGTACCTTTTATGCCCGCGTCGTGACATTTTAACTTTTATAACTGTTCTGGCGTGCTGTTAAAACTTTTTATCATATCCGATATATATATCTGTATACCGAATGTATAAAAAGAAAGACAGAGAGAGAGAGAGAGACGAAATATATGTAGTTTTGTCTTTATCGGAGTATTTGTTCCGGGTACGAATGGCTTTCGACTTTCGTCGTTTCGAGAGTCTCCTCGTAGAAGATCGTTGGTCTTGTAAACCCTTTAAACTAGTACCACAAGAATGAGAGCGAGAGAGAGAGTGCGATAAGGACAGAGAAAAGAGAAGGGAGGAAGAGAGGGCACAAGGATAAGGGAATAAATCGATTGGCTATTTCGGAGATAGGTATTAGCCAAGTTTCTTAGTTCAACTCATGCACTCGCACATACAAATACTTGTGTATTATACATTTTCACGAATCCACGCACGACATGGCCACATGTTTATCCATCTACTCACAGGGAGATTAGAGAAGAGATATATAACGAAAGGTCCATCGAGCTCATCGATTTGAAATCCAAGATTGGATTGAGTTCCGCGATCTCGATGTTGAAAAGTAGAACTTTTTGCGATCACCGAGAGATCGTTGAATGAAATAAATGGTCCTTTCAATTTCACGACGCGAGAGAGTTCTACCTTCAGTCTTTCAATACTGATGTTCGCATGTCCGAGTGAAATCTTTCAGATTGAAAAGATCTTTAACTCTCAAACGTCATTCTACCCTCGTATAAAACGTTAAGAAACGGAAAGGCGTATTTCTCCTTTCCTAACCTCTTCGCTTTTCTCAGTTTATACCCTTTTGTTCGTTCACTACTTATTTGCGGAATAAAAGTCTCGATGTATCTCTGATATCGCTCGATCAAGATCGATATCCCCGATCTTATTAGAGTCTCAGCAATTTACTTGAGCGTTGCACATTTTTATGCTGCATTTGTTTTTTTTTTACCATTGTTTCGAGCAATTCAATCATAATAATAATTTGAAGAATATACTTGATTATTGTTCGAAAAAAAAAATGCAGAAAGTCTGCGATCCATGCAATTGAACGACGAACTACAAATCGGCATCCGAGAAAGAAATTTCGGACGTTTTTTTCACCATAAAAAAAATGCTCTTTCGGTGTATTTAATTACTCGAAATATTCGTTTCCATACAGAATTGCTTAGACATGTTCATCAACGTGATTTGAGAATCGCTGCTTCGTATACGACGAATACTCCGATCTTTGTTCCATAGAATGATCACCTCGAAAATTACGACTTAGAATCCAGCCTTGGGGCATAATTTATAGTGCATTTCGTCTCGTTACTTTTGCATCGCTATTGGCTGTCTTCGTATATCCGTTCTTCCCCGCTCTATTATATTATGTAGTTCGTATAAACTAAATTGTCTTGATTTTCCGTTGAGATGTATTCGCAAGAAATTCATAAATAAGAATCTCCGCGTATTATACATCCTAATTATTAACGATGCTTGATTATCTTATGTGTTGATCTTCGAACGTAATTTCAGTACTGTAAATAATGAGAACTTTTTACAATTAAAAAAAGAAAAAAAAAGAAGAAAGAAAAAAAAAATGCTTTTTATAAGAGGCATTATTAGCGGACAAGAGAAAAAGAGCGAAAGCTCAGAATTTATTCCGAGAACAATGGACTCGCGAGCGAGCCAAAGAACGAAGACAGTTTAATTAATCGTCAAGTGGTTTAAGAATTTACCAACGGTACATTTGTGAACGAGAAATATGAAATTGGTTCATACAATTATGTCAAGACCAAACTATACAACAATCGTCTGTTTCCGGTTCGAATGAATGTTTCATTTAAATAAATGTAAAACTAAAAATTCAATTTCAATCGGATCGGAGTCAGCTGATGTTGATCAAATTTTCAACCGATGAAATCGGGTATAAATGGTCGCCCCCAAAAACGACAGTAGCTGAAGCGAACTTTGTGTGTCGTCAGGGATGCTGTTTTCAATTTGTTTTTCTTTTTTTTTTTTCACGAAAATAAAGAACTGATTGTATTTCGAAACAAATGTAATAAACGTTTTTCGTAGGAGGAATAATTGTTTGGACCTTTGCAGTTTTTTTTTTAAATAAATATATGAAGCATGGAAGTGCTCGAATAATGTAAAAACTCGCGTTCTTATCTCGTAAATAAAGTTGTTGTTTCAGTCTCGTTTGTTTGGTCGTAGTTGCGTTAATAAACCAATTTGTTGCCAGCGATAACGATTTTTAACGTGTAATTCGTCGTTGTTACGGGTGTTTAACGAACTCGAATTAGAATAAATGGGAGGTCGTTGTCGTCATTGAGTTTTCTATCATGGTCTCTCTTTTTTTCTCTTTCTCTCTGTTGTACCAATACGTTGAGCTCTCTCAGGAGCATTGTCACGTCGCGTAGCAATCTAGCTTGTACACAAGTTACCCGTTAGTGTTGATTGTCGTTGACATCATTTGTTCACGTAACGCACTTATTGTTATCCCACAATATATAATGATTATAGTTACACTGAAAATACATCCCTAATTCTTAAATTCTCGTAATAAATGTTGAATATAATATTTCCTTGTGGAAAACACAACGAATAAAATGTCTCGAATGTCGTTGACAAATCAATTGTGTTACACTGACGTTTATTAATATATTCACGATCAATATAGACTCGATTATTCGTATCAACGTGTTGAACGAATGAGACAATAATACTGAAAATAGAATACGATTATTATTCGTTCAAAGACAATTAATATACTCCTGGAAATGCTTATTTTTGTCGAGTATATTTCATTCAGTCGGAATGTCAATTGTGACAGTTATAAATGAAGCAATTGCGCAAACGAATTTCGATTTAATTAGAATGGGATATGAAAATAGAAATAATCCGAATCAACGAACTGTTGCGAAATATTGTTGATCGTATTAGTGTTTTGATACGATAAAATCTGATTTTATACTCGTACGAAGAACTGAAATTATCTATAGTTGATAACATTTGTTTTAATCAATTTTACAATGTTCGTAGATTCTTCTCCATTCGAAAAAAAAAAAAACAATACGAATTCAGTGCTTCATTCGTCAGATAAATACTTATTATTCGAACGTAATTTGGTGGATGAAAAAAAGGTCGTAGGTCGTGCAAGTTTCCATTTTAAAAAGATTCTCCTCGTTTCTTTCGTCTGGCAAATTATAAGTGCACTCGACTTGTTCTCCTTGACTACCATGGGACGAAAGAGGAAAAAAAAAAAGAAACTCAGTCCGTCGAACACTCGGTGGCTGTATAATGCTTCGCGAAATTCAAAAGACGTGAGCTCGAGATAAAAATGCGAAATATCCCGACGAATATACATTCACGTGTGATATGCCAGTGTGCGTGTGTGTGGGGGTGGGCAAATTTGCGTTTGCTAGTAAACGAGCTTCGTTCTAAAACGATCCCTAATGAAATATAATTTGCATATTGCAAAAAAAAGTGCATCGAACGAAAAGAGAAGAAAAAAGGGTATGCGGGTGTAGGCGAAAGAAGGTATATGGTTTCGAACACGACTCCGGGACAAGAAGACGGGTATTTACGCGAAAAGAAGGGAGAACAGGTCGCGGAGAAGGGTGGACAGGAGAAACGTATTAAAAGATCGTAATAACGAAAAATAAGGTACGTAATGAGGGAGGTGAGTCTCTCTTACGCTCTCCTCTCGTCCTTTTTCCCCCACCCTTACTCCTGTATCACTAGAGATAATGACGTAAGTATAAGGTCCAGCCGATGGCCCGTTCGGTATACACCGAATGTGGCTGAGTGTATGTGTGTGTCTTGTGCATTCTTTGGGGATACTCGCGTACACACATATGGGTTGTGATATTCCCTCCCTCGGCTCGATCCTCGGAGAACTATCATTACACGTATCCTCGTCCCTCTTTCCTCTCACTCTCTCTCTCTCTGTCTTTTTCCTCTTCCCCGTCGATCTTTCATTTTTTCATTCAGGCTTAAATCCTCGGTTCAAAGTTAGCCAGGCCCTTATAAACGTACGTATTCGTCACACATGCTCGCAGAAATATCCTGAGACCTTCATTCGCTGAGTTCTCCACAGAATTTATTCGGAAACACGAATTTAACGATTATCCTGAACAAAGAATGTTTGATCGGAAATTATGCGAGTTTAAATTCGACCAAAATTTCTTCATTCTGTACCGAAAGCCTTCGATCCAATCGATCGATAAATTTTTTTATTTCGAATTTATTTCGAATTATCTCGAACGTGTATGACGTTTCGTCTCCAGCGAATAAACAAGAAAAAGAAAATAGCTCTTCGCAAACGTTTGTTAGAAGCTTATAAAAGATTGAAAGTGAATTAAGTTCGGCTGTAACGATGCCACCGGGGAAGAGCAATGAAAATCACACAAGATCGACCGAGTTCCAAAGTCACTTTGGCTCTTTCTCTACTATGACTTTGGTCCACCCACCACGAATCGCGCGTTATTGCGATTCGAGTCTAGTCGAAAAGCCTCCGTTCGACTAAACTAACTTGCTTGACTTAACTAGTTCGAATAACTCGGAGATTGAGTGAAAGAGAAAGTATATGGGAGAGAGGAAAAGAGATGGAGAGAGAGAGAGAGAGAGAGATTTAGGGTTTTGGCCTAAATAATCCCGGATTACGAACGCAGCTTTTAGTGTCCCAATTAATCCGATTACCGTTTACTTACTCATACAGAAACTGTTTCGTCTTGCCGATGTATACTCCCAGTCAGTCCAGATATATATATTATTCGTGTACCAGAATGTAGTATAAAGTTGACCGAACTCCCCCGGTGAGTTGTTTGTCCCACATGATTTAATGGACTCTGCATGTGCCAGCGAAGCCTGAAGACTGGATTACACCAAAATTTTTTTTTCATAATCATTTTTGATTTTCTCCAAAGTTAACGTTATTCGTCAAATTCTACTTTTGCGAAGACGCATAGAGGGGTGACTTTATAGTCAATAGATAATGAAAAAAAAAGTGAGCACACGATCCTCCGTTAAAATTCTCTGTATTGCACGGAAGAAAGAAACTGCTTTGAAATATGAAGTTCGTTTAGCGTTAATGTAAAACGAGACACATTTTCAATTCACAGAAAATTAGCTATTTCAAAGGGATACAGCGAGTCTTTGATCCTCGAAAAAAAAACAGAAAAAATTCTCTCTATGCTTTCGAAAACTTTGACGAAGTGAAGTGAAGTTTCGCTCTTCTTTTTTCACCAACTCTAACGAGGTAGAAAAAAATAGAAAAAAATAAATGCCCTTAACGAGGCAATAGAAATACACGCTTTTCCTTCAGAGAATTATTCATTCGTTTAGCTGCTCTATTAATTATATGAATATACATATATGGCTTTGGCCATTTAAAAGTTTTCAAATGACCTGACTCTTGGAAAAGTAAAAAATTTGAGAGCTCGTACGTTGATCAACGTTATCTGACGATTTCCGGAGCTCCAATCAATCTAGGTCAGTAGCGTGGGAGTTCAAGGACTCTAATATCAAAAGCACTCTTGCAATAGCGTCTCATCGAGCTCTTGGGATGCACCGAGACAAGATTTTTAATAAAGACAACTTTGTTGGCTAATTGCTGCTCGAAAATCTATAACAATTTTTAATATGTCTATTGACACAGTTACTAATCAATAATAATATTATACTCATTATTATAAATTAATAGCTTGGAATTATGCCAATAATAATGAAACGTGAGATAAACAAGGAGATATATTGAACGTTCAGCATAATTACGAAACTCGATACTCGAGACAACGTTGTATTCAAATGGTTTATTAAGAATTGAATAATGAAAAAGCGAAAAAAAAAAAAACAGAAGAAAAAAAAAAACGCTGCGAGTTTAGATGTGGGATAGTAAAGAACGAGCGTGGGTGGGGAAGACGGAACAACATCGCATTCTATCGATTTAGAAATACGCAATTTCAACGTTCATGTGTGCAAATGTATATTCATGTCCAAGGAAATGTGTGTATACAAATACGTGTAACTTCGTGATGTGCTCTCTGAGCGCGATAATATCGTAAAACAAGATTTGTTAGCGAATCGATAACGCAATTGCAATCTCCCTGCTATAATATATAATTGCGAACTCATTTTGCCTCTATATAATGTGTATAAAAAGCAATGATTCTTGTAGATCGAATCGAACAAACAAGTTTTCTTTCTCGGATTATTAGCTCGTGAGCATATTTTTTTTTTTTTTTGATTGAAAAAATTAATCACCGATCTTGGAAAACGTTTCGATTTTTCAAAAATATTTCTCAACGTTCGATGATTCGTTGCTTCGTTAGAAATGAACACTGTTCATATTTTTTTCGGATAAATGACATGTAGAATCAACTACGGAAGAGAATTAGAGCTTGAAAAAACTTGATAGACTTTTTCTAATAAATTTACATTTATGGCAGTAAAAAGAGTGATCGGATTACGATTTTTAATAACGACAATGAGAAACTATAATTTGATACGTTTCATCAATCATTCGGGAAAGTTCTTAAACTAGTGATTAATTAATTTTTGTTGTTAGCTGTTTACAAAATGTTTTTGTATTACATAACTTGCCGGTGTGTAGAACGTGATAAAACAAATTTTAATGAATAAAAGTAGATTTTACCAGTTGAGTTCGCTTTTACAAGCACTTTCTAAAAGTAAAAAAAAAACATAAACAATCTGCGAAAAAATGGCTGTGACTCGCGTCCTCGATTATCCTTATCAAATTCACGTCAACGTCATGACCGATGAGAATGTTTTTTTTTTTTTCTGCTGTTTTGTTTCGTTTTTCAGTATTATTATTATTAAATTGTTCCGTTTTTTTTCTTCTCTCAAACCTTCCTAACACGTACAGAGAGCCCAAGATCGTTATTCCAAGAGCTGCTGACCGAGTTATGGGCCAAGAACTGATTGATCGATCGATTACCACCACTAGAAGGAGAAAAAAAAAATTATCCTTGGAAACGATAAAAGTTTTTTTCTCCCGCCTCGACGTTCTCGACAGTTTCATTAATTTTCCTCACTCGGCCTCTCGCTCTCTTCCCTTCCACCTTCACGTCCACTTTGACTGATGTTAATGGATCTTTTCTACTCCCTGTACACTCCCTCTATTCACCCTTTTACCTTTCTTAATTCTCGAGTTAAGCACGATCGTCATAAATATTATTACATCGTCAAAGTATTTATGGGTATTATCGTAACAGATTATTCTTCAATTTTGACCAACTATTACGAATAACGGTTGTGGAATCGCTGTCGTTTTCATTATTTTTCTCAATATTAACGTACTTCGGCGTTATCTCGCTGTCTTTCACGTTACGGTATACAAAGTATCGCAAACACCTGTTATCTCGGACCACGTATAACGTGACCCCGCCACGCCGCAGATTCCTCTTACCTTCCACCCGCATGGACGAGAGATAAGTATTCAAGGCTGCTGATTTTCTGTTTTAAGTTCCTCCTACACTGAGAAAAAAAAATTTTAATTGTGGCGAACAAATTAAATTTGTTAATTCAAAAAAACTTTTGTTGATTCAACGATATTTTTGTCGTGGTGAAAAATTAAGTATTTGAATGAACCAAATTTCGTTTGGGTTAACAAATTTCATTTTGTTCGCCACGATTCGTTGAACCAACAAAAAAATTTGTTGAACCAACAGAAAATTTGTCGAACCAACAAAAAATTTGTTGAATTTATGAATTCATTTTTCTCAGTGTACATCGTTTGATAGATTCTTCAATTTGATTAATTTTCATATAAATTCAATGAACAAACCCAATGAATTCAATACCTTTTGAAATTCTCTCGAAAGAAACATTCATCATTCGCTATTTTTCCGAAAGAATTTAATTCAGTTTTGTGATTGGTGATTTATATAATAGAGCAAATTGGCTTCGTAGGCGGTAGCAGCTGAGCGTATTGCGTGGCTCAAGTTTTTCCGTGTCAGAGAGAAGTCGAATCGATCGAATGATCGATTGTACAGAAAAAAGGGGGAAAAAAAAAAACTAATGTAACGAAAGCATACGTGTGGAACCGGAGCTGGAGGCCCAGAGGTCGTATTCATGTTTTTCTAGCACCGAGACTTCTCACATTTGAGACATAGATTATGAATATAGCTGAGTGCACGTTGAACTCTTATTTCTGGAACAGTATTTTTCGTCGTTTGATAACGAAACATAAATAAGTGGGGACTCTAAAAACTTATTTAAATGATAAAAAACAGAATTCCATTCCACAATTAGACCGGAACAGCGTGGATCGTTTTTTATTTAAAAACCTAAAAAACTCATTGAATCAGATAAATCTATGCAGCATAGCACGAATACACGAATGAATGGCTACTCGATAATCATCACGATTAAATGCAATAATTGATTTGCCTGTACAAACAGATCAAGCTTTCTTATTTGAGAGGATCGAACAGATTACCACGCACATATATATATCGATAACCACTCATTAAAAGAACTTGATTTAGTGATCGATCAACCGAAGTGACGTGGATCAAACCTCTCCTGATTAAAAGCATCGAACGCGTTAAAAAAAATATGCACTCGTATCAATGCCGAATAATGAAAATGACAACTTATAGTAATCAATCAACAATGATCATTTGTAAATGGAAATATCGAATACAAGCAGAAATATTCACGTATAACAATACTTAACGATGCAAAGGACTTGAGTCAATAAAGCAGTCATCAGAGGTGGCGTCTCACGTGGGTTGAGACTTTTTGATTGAAGACATTAAATAAATACAAATCTGCAGTTGTGCATGGATATAGAATATTTTCAAAAAAGACTCGAATCGATAGTTCAGTTGAATGTAATCACGCGTGTCGAGTCTTTTTGGATGAGAGTATCGAATACACGTTTGAATCCAGTGAGTTAGTAGACCGAGGGTGCGGTGCGGGTGGCAGTTTTATCAAGTGGTGCAATTAAGATCGGGAGATCTTGGTGGTTCAGCCAATTAAGATTATTTATCTATTCCTAAGGCTAATCCCGTATCACGAAACTCCTTCGTAAACGCCGAGTCGACTGTGTGCTTGGACTCCTTCTGCCTCTGGTTTATATTATACTTTTAGGCTGACAACTCTCTCTTAGAATTTAACGTCATATGCGTCAGCCTCTCTCATCGTGATGAGACAGTATGAGAACGACAAACGAGCGTTAATAATGTGGAAATTAAAGTTTTATAGAAGAAAATTTTAATATAACTCGACGATGTTATTGATCGGACGGGGTTAGCTGTTTCGAACATTGTAAAATCAAATGTGGGCTGGTGAGAGCTGGATAAAACTAGAATCGCGATAGCGACTCGAGACAAGAACATTTATGAAAGAAAATTAAGACTGTTTACAGCGAGAATTGCGATTCCAACTGTTTTCGATAACTTTCCAAACTCGTTACCATAATATTTTAATAACTATGGCGTTTTGAAGAATTTTGCGGATGTAGTTGGTAAAAATTTCTTTCTTTTCGATCGTGACTATTTGTGACTCTGCAGCTTAACGCCTATTAAAGATATTAATATTTTATTTTATTTATTTATTTATTCATTTTATTTACACTGCTTATCTGTCCATGGGAAAATACTTGGAGAGAATAAAAATAGAACGTCAAGTATTGAAAAATTTATGTTATTTCGTTGTTACTTGGAAAAAAAAACTTGAAAATTTGAGTAATAATTAATGAAATAATTCCAACGTAGTCAAGAACGGTAAACGGATCACGGAACACCATAGGAAATCACGCATTCCTTAAACGGTACATACTTGAAGGGTTTTGTCGCCGCGAGGGTTTCTTAAGAAAACCCTGCTGCTTCAACTATGCAAAAATTATATTATTTTATGCTAACTAAGAACGATGAACGTTCCAAACAGTTACACAGGTAGCACTGCAAAGATAACACAAAACTTGGTATCACACGAGCTCGATGAAGGAACTCCTCATCCGTTTGTACTCGTAGAAAATCAAACCACGGACTCGCTTATCACGGTATCTCTTTCTTTTTTTTTGGCGCGTGCGCCCGTGCGTTGGTCCATGCATACGTGCGTGCGTGCATGCGGCCGTGCATCCTTGCGTGCGTCCAGTGTACGGGGGTGCATGCGTGCGTCCCTGTGTGTTTGCGTCTGTCTTTATCCTCGTGTGCCTATGCTTTTATCTGGATCTTCGCGTGCTACGAGTACTTCAGTCGATTTTTATTTTATTTTTTTGATTTTCAATTCAATTACTACTTTTTATATTTTTTTTAATTGATTCAATGACTTTCTGGAAAATTTCGATTAAATTTTTGATCGGGTTTCGAATTGTCATCTTTTGTGAGATTGTGATTTTATTGGCAATTTTTATGGAGCTCTTTTGTAACATTTTATGGCGGTTTTGTGTTGAGAAAGCGATTTTTTTAGTGGGACTCATATTTAGGGGGAGTAAATGTACTTGTTTCAACCTTTTTTTACAGGATTTATGCTGTTCTTTGGGAAATATTACTTTTTATTCGTTATCTTATAAAATTACTAATTAAATCGATAGGGCAATTTGAAATCGTAACGGAGGCTAATAAAATTCAATCAAACTTGAAATTTGTGTTACGATATGAAAACTAATGAAGTTAGATAATGGGTCGAAGCTCTCTCGTGTGCTAGTTTTCAATCAATCAGATGGGATCGAACCGCGAGGTTTCACAAAGTGAAAATTCTCTTTTTCAAATTTTCCATTTCGATTCATTCGCTAATTGGATTATTTTTAATTTACTGAAAATTCATACGTCAAGAACGTGATAAGAAATCGATAACCGTAACACCGTTCGAGTTTTCAGAATGAAATCAATTAACCGCGATTTAAATGAATTTTTCAGCAATCTATGAATACAAAAAATTTTCTATTCGTTCTTATAGCTGCGAATGAGTTCATTCATGTGTCGCGTGACGCAAATCGAAACGGGGCGTGACGTCACGAAATCACTAATCTTCCGGCAGGAATTTACGATATGTGCGTGACGATTGGGTATTGAGTAAATTGACGAAGATCGAGAAGGCATAGAAAACATATTTATAGTCCATATGTACATTCATATATATATATGCATATCCTCTGAATCTGGTGACTAATAGTTTACGTTCTATAGCTCTTGATAAAAGTCTGATAAATAGAGCGATGAAAAAAATAGTCTCAGTTAAATGAGAAAATAATAAAGAAGAATTCCAGAGAGAGAGAGGGAGAGAGAGAGAAAAAATGTAGTTTTGAAAAATACCGTAAGAATTCTGAGTAATTGAGAAACAAATTTTCGTGAAGACAAGGTTGTATGAAGAACTTGCAGATTCTTAATTATATTCTCATATCTTTTCACGATATTCCAAGTAACAACTTGTTCACAAAGTAAGAATGTAATTAAGGGAGGAATTGAAGTGTTTTGAGAAAAGGGAGTAAATGAAAAAAAAAAAAAAATGAATGGAACGTCTTGTAACGATTGAAAAAAAAAAAATAAATAAAAAGCTTGAGTGAATTCGAGAAAGAAAAAAGAGAAAGAGAAGAAAAGGGACGAAAAGGAAATATAACGAAAGAGAAAAGCGTTGGCAGAATCGTCGATGCAGTACGTTGTAACGAAGGAGAAGTTTTGAAAGGAAGGTAGAAGGGGAAAGAGGGGATAAAATAAGGGGAAATTTCGAGAGTATAGTCGTCAGAAAATTAGGGGAAGGGGCAAGGATCGGAGAAGGGGTGAAGAATGAGAGAAGAGGAGAAGCTACGACACAACGGATTTAATATGGAAGCCCAGGAAATTGGATTTAAATAAATTTGAATACTTCTGAAATTAAAGCCCTCCCATGACGTCTACGTGGAAACGTAATAACGCGGTCTCCCCCCTCCCTTCTCTTCTCGCCGTCCACCCCTCGTCCTCAAACTCTTGCTGCTCCTCTTTCTCTTCTTTTGTTCCTCCCTCCCTTACCTCCTTGCTCTTTTTCTCCTCTCGTTCTACTTCCTCTTTCGTACAATACATATCGGTATAACGAGAATATGAATTCCCCTGTCGTTTACACAGCTTTTTCTCATGTATATATACGAAACACTATTTATATTTAATATTACTGCTTTTAATATCGTACTTTCGTACTTTTTTTTCTCCATCATTGTTATTATGTTTCCTCGTTGTTATTATACGATTTGAGCTCGTTTCATCTCCGACCATTCGAGCTCTCGTCAGCTCAATTTTTCGTCATTTATTTCTATGAACGCCCGCGCGTGCGCATTCCAACCACAAAATTTACGAAGGATTTAATTTTTTTAAGAATCCAATAAATTGTTTAATTACATGCAGATTTATGTACGTGGATTTATGCATTGTAGCTTTTAGAAAAATTCAATTGTTTGAAAGAATTTTTTTTTACGATGTTGTATAGTTTGCATAGTTAAAATTCAACGGAATTAACTTTTTTTTTGAAAAGTGCCATTTATTTATAGTGTCGTGCTACGAAAAACTAACGTTTTTCTGCCACCAAAGAGGTACGGTTGAACAAAAAAGTTATTTCGAAACAATATTTATTTATTTTTTTGGCCTTTCTACAAAGAATATGTACGATGCTGTGGGAATTGAAAAAAAACGAAATAAAATTTTGAATCCAGAGTCAAAAATCATGGTGAATAAAGTATCGGAATTTCCTTTAAATCTATTCCCGCATGAAAAACGATTGTGAGATCGAATTGTTATTGTCCGAATGGACCCTCGAGAAAAGAAAAAAAGAAGGAAAAAAAAAACTGAAACCGGTTATATCTTATTTATTTTTTCTTTTCATTTTAGGGTTCGAAGTTCCACGACTGCTTGTGTAGAACGATGGTATTTTTAATGAAACATGACTAATGTTCGTTCCCCTTCGCTCCCTTCCATCCTTATTTTCTTTTCAAGTGCCTTTCTTTACGGTGCAATCGAATCGTACTAAAAATTCCACGCTGCAGTGAACTCGGAATATATTTTTCTTCCCCGCTTGTCGGTCAAGTGTGTCGAATCTTATCTCCACCATTTTTTTTTTATCCGTCCTAAAACCCTTGAACGTCTAAAAATTCAATATTTGCTTTCGAACGATCGAGAATATTTTTTCTTATCGTTCATCATCGTTTTTAAATCTATTTTAATACCTTGCTCATAGAGCACAGTTATGTTATCATTAATGTTGATTTGATTGACATTTAAAAAAATATTTTCTACAATCGAAAAAGGTTTTTCTTACTATTTTAATCCAACAAATCGCCAGCGAATATGTATCGAAAATTATTCATAAAATCTGAGAAAAGCTACTTGGAACAAAAAATGCAAATGCCTATGAAGAAATACACAGATATCTGAGGAGCCAAAATATAAAAAAAAAAATAAAAAAAAGTCCCATGAACGATGTACATTAATATTCATGTTATTTCATCACATCAATATTAATATTAAAATTTTTTATTTTAATGATACGTCAGGAGGCACTTTTCATGAATTTTGGCCTGTGGAGCACATTTTTTAAATTCTCAAATCGAGCAAGGCTGCTGTTCGATAATCGTTTCACTTTTGAAAATCGTCAGTCATTTTCGTAAAAAATTCAAGTGCAATTGAGATGAAAATCGGAATTGTTGAAAAACGTCTCATAAACCAGATTTCAGAGCTTTGAAAACGAGCTTTAAAAGGTGTAAAGATTATAATCGTAATTTATTTATTCATAACAGTGCAGAAAAAAAATAAATAATCGAGTATCCTCATGACGCACAAAACTCGATTTTTACTCCAAAAACATTAAAGAGCCATTTTTTCTAAAAGCCGGTTTACCAGCCTTAAATAATAAATGATCGAATGTGCAGGTTTGCCGAATGATAGTGAAGGATTCATTCGGTGGATTACATAATTTAGTGGGATTTTGCTCGATGACCTCTTCAACTTTGATTTCGCTTTAGTGCTAAGCGAAAAAGGGAGAATGAGCAAACCTCCCACACGCGGGCTTTTCGGCTGGAGTAACCCGCGGGGATTCGTACCAAAATAGTATATCGAGATGTATGTATATATATACGTATGTGCACACGCATGGATTCATACAGTGGTTGAGTAAGGACCACGAAATATTTCCCCATTCATCTCTCTCCGGAGCACACGGCAGCTTTGAGCCAATCGTCGCCACGTCAATCGGGATAATCTGTCTGGCCCTGTCAAATCCATCCAGCCCGATTGCCAAATCCTTCACGACCCTCGTACACTTTAACGCACCCTCGTAGCTTCTGTGCGCCCGTATTATATCCGCTTACCTCTTTATTTTCTATTTCTACGTGTCAACCTGATTTTCCGGAAGTAAATAAAGGGATAAAAACACTTTTTGTATGAACAAATCTCTTAAAAAACGGATCAAGATTCATTGGAAATTTGACATCATCGAACTGTATGATAAATAATAAATAAAAAATACAAAATAAAACGAGAGTGAGCTCGTTGAATTGAATGATGTAGAAACAGCGTTTAAAATATATTGTCGAGCATTATTGTACGATCATTGCATGTCGTAAGAATGAATTGAGTGAAAATAAGAATTGTTCTTTGTGAAGTCTAGCGGAGTCTCAAGTCTGAAGGAGAGCGCGACAAATGTTCGCTAACGCCGCACGGGCCAACCCCTCCCCGGATTGTTACCCCCACTTGTATAAAACGTGAAAATTCCCCCGTCAATCGAACAGGGAATCCCCTTCCCGTCGTCCACACGCTGCTCCCCACCTCGCCAATTTCTCTCTCTCTCTCTCTCTTCGCTTTCTTTCCCCCACCGCTGACAAGTTCCCCCACCCAGGGTGTGCCACGAACGCTGCTCTCCACTCATTCCCGCGCCAACCGTCACGAGAGGAGCGTGCGTTGTATCGTTTCGATTTCGCCGCGCCACGAGACGTGCACCGTGCCACGTTTTTTTTTCTCTCCAATCCTCTCGTCTTTTTCACTCTCTTTTTATCCGTCTCTCGTGTACGTTGATCTCGCGGTAATAACTCGTGTTAATCGATCGTCTGATACGATAGTGATTGATAAAAATTTTAAAAAACGAACGGAGCAATAATACTGTTGAAACGAAGCTCGTTTAACGTGAAATAAAATATTGGGCGCGAGAGCGAACACGAGTGTCGAAGAGAACCGAGTGTGTCCAGCACTTTTCTATTACACACGTCATTCGTCAACGTTAAGCTCCGAGAGCAAGTGAATTTTTTTCATCATCTGTTTATCCGATCGCTTAGGTTCGCTTCGTTTTTGTTTATTTCTTCAATAAATTGTGTGAAACTGCGACGAGTGTGAAACTGTGTTTTTTTTTCGTTTTCTTAAAGTGTGACAACGCAAGGATTAGCGTTTATTTACGGCGAGAAAATTAATAAAAATAAATGCCGCAAAGGCTAACACGAGTAATCGTCAGGAGGAATTTATTATCTTATTAAAAAGCCACTGTGACAGTGTACACCGGTGTTAAACTGGATTTCATTCTCTCCACGTGTCTCGCCGCGCCGGTAAGTCGATTTTTCATAAAATAACTTTCGTTCGATCGCAACTCTTTACTCGCGACGAATTATTTCGAGCCAGAAATCTTTGTGCGAGATTTCGTTCAAGAAAAACTCACTCGGAAACGACGAAATGGAAAAGGGAGGGATAAAAAAACATCTGGCATAACCAAAAAGCGTCACGCTGCTCTGTAAACTCTCCTGTGCGGCTGCTCCCATGCCACCCAACCATCTCTCTCTCCTTCTATATACATATTTCTCTCGGTCTCCGCGAACTCGGTGGCGCCATCTTATCGACCATTAACCAGAACTACCTACTCGCTGCGACTCACGGTCAATTCCGAGAACAAATTTGATAATTTGGCTATTATTTTTCGTTGAATATTATCTCTCTCAGTGGCGCAATTGTCGATGACATTGCAGCTTTTTTTCATCTCGATTATATTTCATCTTTTAATTCTATTGAATAATACATTTTTTCTGGATTACTTGACCTTTGCAGTTACTTCACGTTGCACGTTTTTTTCTTCATCCTTCTCTCAAGTATTTTCAAGAATATTCGATTCGGGAGAACGAGCGTGAATAAAACTATCGAAGATACACGAGGAAAATATTATTTTTTATTTATTATTCATTCCAGTTGTACTTTGTTACTTGTTTTTCATCCTCTTTCTCGCAACATACATAATTAATTATGTTAATATGTTTTGAACTACTCCAATCCCGATAATACAATGTTCCAATCGATTAATAATTTATCGTTCGACTATTTATTGTAATTGTTTATCAGTGATTAAATAAACATCGCTCGTTACGAAAACAAATTATCGTGTTCATAAACTTTCATAATTTTTTTTTCATACGAATTCTCAAACGTATTCGAGTATTTGAAAAATGTTTAACGACCTTTCGAGTGGTACGGGCGCAGATGTGGCTTGAGAAAATGATCTCACGGACTCCGAATTGGAGGGGCCATCGGTGAATTCGATTGAAAATGGGAATTTTGGAAATTCTTTCGAAATTCAAAGCCTCGGAGTCGGGCGTGTAAAGAATATCCAAAGGAAATGAATAAATCTGCGAATGATAAAAATATATATATAAAAATTAAATTTCGCTGCTTTCGAATGACGCAAACTTCGATATCTCGCTTCTGATGCATCCTGAATTATCCAATATCTCGAATACGAATGAAAAAATTCAAGCAATCAGAGAAGAGCTCGTCAAGGGTGAAAACAAACACTTTGTCAACGTCCTGTGCAAAATGGACTCTCTCTCTTCCTCGACCACCCTTCTGCAATCACGACTCTCTTTCGTTTCATCCCTCCGAACCCCCCGCATCGTTCGGCTGTTCCGTCATCACTTCGTAGCTATTGTTTCTTTTATCTGGAATGAAAATCGTAATCGAGAGGCCTTATCGAACGAGCGAACGTTTCTCTTTCCATTTTTAACCCCATCCCAGTCTCTTCGTACTCGTAAATAGGATTGCTAGTTTTTTCAAAGACTTTTTTTCTTTACTTCTTTTTTCAATTTCGTATTCATCGTTGTTGTTTGTTTGTTTTTTTTTGTTTTTTTTTTTTTTTTTTCATGTTTAAATGAAGACGGAAAACTCGTCCATCGTTTTATTCGTTTTTTTTTTCCCAGCGAAATAACCTCGTTCTCATTGTCTTTGCTCTTCTTTTAACGCCGATAAAAATCGACCGTTATAATTTTATTCCGCGACAGATGACGCCACCGCTCAATTCCAAGAATCGTGTTTGATTTTATCATTTTTTTTTTTTTTCGTTTTTAATGAAAACCAACGACGAAACGTTTCATTGGCTTTTTGAAGATTCTTCGAATTCTAAATTGTTTTGGATCGAAGAATTGAGCACGAAAAATTTCAGAATAAAAATATACAAAAGCCCTTTTTGATCAACTTTTTTTTCTTTCTTTTTTACATTCATTATTTCGTGCCCGAAAATTGAGGAAATATTAATCCTGCACTTTGTACATGGAAAATTAAAAATATTCGTTGACTTTTAATAACCTGAAACGTCGAGTGTTTAGCCAAACGATCGTTTAATCACGAGTCTCGTATATCTTTTTGTTTATTTTCTCTCGGTGGAAACATATATTTACAATATTGTATATAGGAGCGATGAAGAAAGCTCTGAGCTTCTCACACGCTGGACATAACTTGGTCATAAAACGTTTCTATCGCCCATTTAAGAGTCTTCGGATCTTTGAAAGAAACGTTTACGACAGGGAGTTGATCCTTTCCTGTATCGGAGGTACGAGAGAAGCAATTGGCCATGTGTGTGCCCTTTTGCCCTCGGAAAATGCATGTTAAGACCTCCGGGGCACAATAAATACACAATTACAATCTCGTACGAGTCGTTTTGTTTTATACACGTACGTAAAAAGTTTTAACGTCGAATTCACTAATGGAAAATCGTTTGTGCAATAAGCCAATTGAAGAAACATAAAAATAATCATTTTCGCATATTAAAATGAAGACTTTTTTTTTACGCGCTGAGATAATTGGGTCGATTATACATGTGCGAGATCATTGCACGATCGTCGATTCGAAATGCCCCGTAAATCACAAAAAAGGTGAAAATAGTTTCGTAATATTCATTTTTATGTTTTTCACATTCTGATAACTCGAATAAATTTCAAATTGTAAAAGGCTTGGAATAGAAAATGTTTTCTCAACATTTGAAAAGAGAATTCTGTACAGGCGCAAAAGTAACTTTACTCTCGGTTAATCGTTTTTATATTCCTTTTTATAAGATGCTGTTAAATATCGGTGGAGAAGAGAAAAAAAATGTGTTTTTAATATCGTTTTGAATGTTCCACATCGAGAGACACGTTTACGTACAAATGAAATGTTACGGTACATTATATATACATTCTGTAACCAGTGTCATGACTGCAAGAGCACGTTGCATCAAAGTCGTAAAAACAGTCGTAATTTATAATATGTGTGGCTGTGTATATAAATATCGGACTTTGAAACAACCGAGACATTTGGAGAAGACGAAAAGAAAGGAGGAAAATGTTTCTTTTTTTTTTTTTCCTTTGAGAAACATTAGGCGCAGATGAAAATATGAAATACCGGTTTCGTCTTGGTATTTTTTTTTTTTTTTTCTATTTCAAGCTTTCGAACATTAAAATAGTTGCGAGGGCGAGACGAGGCTGGGAGAAAAAAAAACCGGGGGGAGGGGGAATCGAAACGCTGAAATAGCCAATAGTCGTCGTCGGGTACGTTCTCGGGGATTTTTTGACCGTGCTCAAGGGAGATATAATATATATCCCTTAAGAAAAATCGAGACCCCTCGCCAGGTATAAACATCTGTTGGTTTCATCGAGCGAACTTTGCTCTTCTCGTTTCAGTGCGTTTTCACGATCTCTATACACACCCTTCGAAAAAAAATGTTGGTCGTTGATTTTTTTTTTTTCTTCCAACCTTTAAACACATTTTGTTCACGTAATTTTCATGTTTCTTTTTTTTTTCATTCTTATACAATACCTCGTCGTGATTGGTACTTGTATTATTATTTTTTAATTTTCGTTATTATTTCATTTTGAAGGCGGAATGAAATGAGAAAATTTCGAAAAATTATACCTCGTAGCTAATGGCGATTCGAGGGGCTTGATAGCGAACGAGCAGGTGGGACGAGCGAATAGAAATTGCTTCGAGCAACGGCCAGTAACAACTTCCGGTACTTTTCTCTGCCCTCTCTCTCTCTCTCTCTCTTTCTCGTTTAATAATAATATTTAGTTTAATTAATTCAGTCCGTAAAATTCATTGAAAAAATAATCGCCGCGAGAAACGAAAATTTTCTCATTCTCTCTAACACAGTCCTTTTTCTTCCCCTCTTCGAAATCGTCTGTCTCCATTCTTTGTGGATTCATAAAACGGATTGACGCCCCAAAGAAGCTTATTGTTGTATTTTGTTCGTCTCTCCTGCTGTTTTTTTTTTCCCTCCCCGAACTCTCGGCTAACGATAAATTACTCAAAGTACACGAAGGACGTTGAAAGATTAATGCACTGATTGTCGTAGCAAAATATTGTCCCTTCCGTTATTTTGGATTCGCTTCTTCGTATTTCATTTCCTCTCGATCGTTAAAGTTTGTACCAGAAATGCTCTTCTTTTGAAAGAAACCTGAGCGCATGAATTATTTTTTTAAACAAATCAGCCTACGAAATCCAGAATTTGTGTGATTTCGTTGTTAACATTTATCATCGCTCCGTTAAAATATCGTTTATCCACGATCTGAAAGGTTTTGCTTAAAAGATTTTTCACATAAAAGTTTCGAGATTGCAGAGACCAGCATCAAATTTCCATGCTCGAAACGAACAATTTTTTTGTCTTTATTTCAATAAGTATTTCCATGTTATTTTTTTTGAAACAAGAATTTTTGATTGGTCTCAATGCATATTATTTTGTGAAAAAAATTTGTCAGGAACAAAAGAAAAATAACGATCAAGCGCTCCATCGAAGTATGCAATTATAGAAAATTTGAAATGTTTTCGATTCAACGGGTTTGATTAATATCAGCAATCACCGGTGCGATATATGAATCTCACATATAATAAATCAACGTAATATAAATTAAGGTATTCGGAAGTTTGTAAATTTTGGGGATTATTGCATATAATAATTTACAGGGAGAATCTCAATGATTTATCATTTATCGAGCAATTTTGGGAATTCATCCAATTACTCGAATTAAACGTTAAAACGCCCGCCGAAAGGGAACCCACTCTCTCCTGGTCGTACCGGGGTTGGAAAAGTTTCGACGGGATGGGGGGAAAGATCGAGACTGTGTAACAATGCGCAGATTTAATGTGCGCGAGGCTAAAATCGATTCTGGCAAATGGAAGGGGTCCTTGAAAGCCTACAAGGGCAGGAGGAGCAGGAGGGGGAGGGGGGGGGGGGGCAAGAGGGTATATGACGTAACGAATTTGTATGCCTGTATACACATATCTATATTTAATATATTTTCTCTCTGAGCAATTACGAGAGCATTCATTCGCGTATTGGTCCGATAATTAACGTCTCCATTCAGAACGATCGATTCGCAAAGAAATACGGAGAAGGGGGGAACGGAGGAAAGGGGAGGGAAAAAGAGAGAGAGAGAGAGAGAGAGAGAGAGAGAATGGGAAAGGAAAAGAAATCAATCAGCTACGTCTGGTCAGGAATCAATACCTTTTCATGTATGTACTTCACGCATATATGTATTTATGTATTTTATGTATGAAAGTACCTGCTCTCTCTCTCTCTCACTCTCACCCCCTCAGTTGCTCGATTCATGGTTAATCGAAATTTAATCCAACTCTGTATTCTTCGGCGTGTATTATGAATAATGAGTCATTTTAATCGGACGTTGGTCGGCATACATTTTAATATCGAGTCGAGAGAAGCTTTAGAAAGACAGAAACAGAGAGGGAGAGTGAGAGAGAGAGAACGAGGAAGAGGGAGGGGGGGGGCAGATTCCAACGTGGTTTTGTATCGCGTGTGCATTACTCGCTTCGCCATCATTAAAGAACCAGTGAGACAGTGGAATGGGGATATATAACAGAAAATAATTATGAATAATTATCTCGAAGAAATGAAAATTACGAATATCTTTTTTCCTCTCTCTCTCTCTCTCTTTCTCTCTTTCCTACCTGCAATTAATGACACTTCGTGACAAATAGTTATTTTTTTTTTTCTCGAGTAATAATTCCATACCTCTATAGTTTGTTGCAATGTTATTCATAATGGATTTTTCAGCTGAATAATGGTGTTGAAAGGAAAATTGCCTAGCAAGTGCTTTTTTTGTTTTGTTTGACAATTAATTGTCGTTCACGGCAATCATTTCTCTACAATGTCGGTATATTCATTCTACAAAATAATTATGCGCTATTATTTCCTGGCGATACTATTTCTTTTTTTTTTTTTCGTGATATTCCACGTCACCGGTCGTGTCACGATACACGGTGTTAAATATTTTGATGAAATATGATAATTTCTTTTCAACAAAGAATAATGTTTTTTTCTGTTTTTATCATCGTGTGTAATTATGCGAATAAAATATTGAGTCGACTCATCGTTTTCTCTAGCCAATGCGACGGTATAGAAATCACAAGTTTTTATTTTTATTTATTAATTAATTGAGTGTAAATGGTTTTCAGAAGCATAAATTCTTAATTATTTCTTTAAACTGTAAATTTTTCAACGAATTTTTATATTCCGTTTCATACAGACCAAAATGAGAGTTTTTTTGTTGGAATTCTCTTCAGAAACGCACTCTCTCGTAACCCGAAGCGAGGAATTTGAAAACTTGCATTTTATTTTTCTTTGGTTTCTCGGGGTTTACTCAGCAATATTTTTTTTTTTTTCCGAATGCCTGCTCTCGAAGATTGTAAAAGATGGTAGACGCGGAGGATAGAAAAAAAGATTTGGTGTGAAATAGAGGTATGAAAGAGTTTAGGAGCGGGGGGAAGCTAAGAAGAAGATTGACGAACAAAAATGTTTGTATAGAGGACGAGAGCGATGCCAGGGAAAAGACGAGACTTTGCAGTGCATGAGTTGAGGAAAAAAATAAAGATTGAACGAGAGAGCAACTGGAAAAATGTGACAAAAAGTTATATATATATATATATATGAATTCGTGAAGAAATAAAAAAAAAAAAAAACGAATAAGAATGGTAAAAAAGGGAGTTAACGAAGCACTCTGAATGTAAATGCCCATCGATCGGGTATTCCCGGGAATCCTGCTCAATTTATACTCCCTCCCATTTTCATACTTATATACGTATGTATGAAAGAAAAGCGAGCAGAGAAGAGAAACGATGATGAAGAGAAAGAATATAGCAAAATGAGGGAAAGAAAAACACACTCGTCTTTATTTCGCTTCAACTCCCTCGATATTCTTCCTGCTCCCTCCTGTTCGCTAATGAAATTTAAACAATTCTTTCTTCTTTTTGTTTACATATCTCTTTATCCCACCCACGTTTTTATTGTCTTTCCGCTTCTGGGTTTTTCTCATTTCTGCGTAATTTCTCGTTTCATCGCTAAGAATATTCACACATTTTTCTCTCTGCATCCTCGATATATATTTCTTTGCAAAACGTTTGATATCATCCCCCTCTCTAGATTACCGTCTATTCTGTCCTCCGTGAATGCGACAAATGTCAAACTGTTTTTTTTTTTCCTTCCCTTCCTCGAATGGGACTTGGAAGCTTGGGAAAGGCGAAGGATAAAAACAGAAATCAAGTTTGCTTATAAAGATAATGAAGAAAGACATCGCGCTTGCGCCAATAATAATACACTTTTTTTGCGGATTATCCCCTCACTCTCGCTACACTCTTCCGCTACACACCGTTCAATCCTTCGTCTCCACCTTTCCTCTGTCGTATCCATTAAACCTTTGATGTAACACGAGCCTGTTTTATACTTTTAATTGCAATTAACACTATAAAAAGACGAGATCCCTTTGACAAACGTAGTCCCTTCAATTTCTCTTCGCCCCCTTCCTCTCCGACTTTTTTTTACCATTTTTTTTTCTCCCTCTCTCTCTCTCTCTTTTCGCTTTCGTTGTATTCGCTCGCGTCAGCCTCTCCGCGTATACACGCTGCACTTGTTTGACACGACGTGTAAAGAAAAAAAAAATAAAAAAATAAAGCTGTTCATGTGCTTTATGCAATACCATGAATACGTATGAATCTCCGTGTTTGCCAAAGAAGCGTGTTTTTTTGGAAAATACCTTGATGAACAGAATCGGAGAAAGAGAGAGGGTGAGAACGACACACATACACGAACATCTCCACACAAAAAAACATCGCGAGAAAAACCACGGAAAATAGTTGTGCGAGGAAATCTCTCTTAATATTCTCCAATTCGACCACTCTCTTCTCAACTTCTTCTCGCCCTTGGATGCTGCAGATTTAAAGACGTACATTCATAACGCTGTCAATGAATTCCCGCGAGTATATATATGTATACACAGAGACTCGTGTTCATCGAGCCTCTAAATTTCTTATTGACACTTTTGTAACACTTTTGTAACAAGAAACGAAACACTTGAGAAATGTAATATCGTGACCGCGTTAGTCAATTCGGCTCGAAACTTTCTTTGACGTTGACTGAAATTCGTTTTAATTTATCTCTGACATAATCATCTTCTCTCCTAACGATTTCCGGTCGTAAGGAAAAAAAAAAATCAGAGAATTTCCATTTTTTTTTAAATACGTAACGTTATACGCTTTCTCTCGACAGTATTTCTAATCAAAAACGAAGATTTATCGCGTTACGATCGTTGGTTTCATGGACCTTGGTCCATTTTTTTTTCCTCGTTGAATTATTTTCAACAACAATTTCATCGTTGTTACTCGACAATGATCGTTCGACTGTAGAGAGCTTTTTTCATTGTTACTCCTCGAAGAAAAGGCTCGTTCAAATAAATTGTAGCTAACCCTTCATCTCTGCTCGTACATGTAATTGTCAGGACCGAGGAAAGAAAAAAAAAAATAAAAATAAAAAAAAAATAACACGAAGGGGGCAACGTTGCAGTCGTGGCGTTTTCGCTCCGGCTTACCTGCTGTTGTACCTTTTTTTTTTTTTTTTTCGTTACCGCGAAAAAAAAAAGAAAGGATTAACCGTTCATGGCTCTCAAAAATCTGAATCCTCAACGCTTCGTCATTATTCCAGTGTACGGTATTATTATTATTTTTATTATTATTACTCTCGTTATTATTGCTGTTATTTTTCTGCAGTGAAACTTCGCTACTTTAACATTATCGCTTACGTTGTCGAGAAAAAAAATAGTATTATATACAAGCAAAAAAAAAAAAAAATGAAGCTTCCATTACGCTCGAAGCAGAGGTATGAAAATGTTTCTTTACGCCGTCTTCGCGACCATCGCGAAGTGTTACGGTATATTTTTTTTCTTCTTTCTCTTCTGCTCGAGCTTTTTTCTCTATCCCATTGAGATTCAATGATAGTGGGGGAAAAAAATGAGTAAAAAAAAAAAAAAAAATAAAAACTAGTACCGCTATTAAAATAATAGCAATGAAAACAAGAGTTCGAGAAATGAAAGCGATTGTTTTTTATCTGCCCTTTTTCCAATTTTTCTTTCATCACTT
Organism: Campoplex capitator; assembly: GCA_037576405.1. Taxonomy (NCBI): domain Eukaryota; kingdom Metazoa; phylum Arthropoda; class Insecta; order Hymenoptera; family Ichneumonidae; genus Campoplex; species Campoplex capitator. The sequence goes on from JARBWI010000002.1 coordinate 8,513,745, forward strand.
TTTAGTGGCCGTTATTTTTTATGTTGGGTGTAACTTTGTTTTTTTTTTTCTTTCACGTTTTCCCAAGTGAATCAGGGATATCGAGAGTTTTTTTTCGAGTTTGCTTCAAAATTTAGTCGATCGTTACGAACTTTTGTGTGCCTTTTTTGTTATTCACTGCTATAAATTTGATTTTTTTTTCGTTTTTTTCGTAAATGGTACTGTTTTTTTTCGGCGACTGCATTATTCCTGTTGTCTGTTTGGTCGATTTACAATCGTGCTAGCTCTCGATCTCTTCGACTCTCTATGGTTAGTTAGTGGACGGAACATAAATAACTGTGTCGGAGGAATTTTAAGTGGCAATTCGGTGGAGAGTCGATGGAAATTTCCCGCAAGCCGTGCTCGAGCACGTTACGTATCATTACATCCCTCTCCCTCGCTCTCTTTCTCTCGCTCTCCTCTTCCACTCCTTTCTTCGTTTCTCTCTCTTTCTCTCTCCCCCCCCCCCCCCCTCCTCCACCAGCCCTCCATCAAAGTCGTAGCTACGATAAAAACTCTGCAACCTCTTTTTTTTCTTTCATTTCCATCACTATATTTCTTTCGTCAGGCCATTCAAACTTTGCTATGAAATTTTCCATCCCTTTTTTTTCCTCTCTCTCTCTCTTTTTCAATATCCGCTCCAACCAATTGGAAAACTTTTTCCCTCAATTTCGTAGCTAGAGCTTGGTAATCTGGGTCGGGTATGAATTTAGAAAATTCATACTCGAACTATTGTTCGCAGGAAAATTTAACTCGAAAAATCAAACTCTCGATTGTTATACACCTCTCGATTTTTTTTTTCTCTCTTTTCAAATCCCTCGTCGATTTGTTTCAAACCGTTCGAACGATATGAAACAAGCCGAGCGATAGAGTCAAAGAGTCTCGGTCAAACTTTTGCGAGGCAACGCAATTAAAACCCCTCGAGGTCCCTTTAATTAAAGCTTTTCCGTGAGAGAATTCAATTTTTCCTTCATTTCCGGCTTTACGATTTTTATTTTATTTTTTTTCTCTCGTATTTTATTCACCGACCCGAGAGGAGACCTCGTCTCGAGACTTTTTCGCGACCCTTTCGAATTCTTCGTCGATAGAAACAGGTGTCGTGAAATTTGTACAGGTGCGTGTTGTCAGGTGTTCCAACGTCATTATTTCTTTATTTTTATCCTTTTTTTTGTCTCGCTTTCTTGTTTCTTAGCTTCAACGTTTTTGACAATTTATTCGATACATTCCGTTCTGATATTCTTTCAGAAAAAAAAATAAGTTATTACTTAAAACGTTCCTCGTGAAGTTATATCATTTCGTATTATGAAAAATTGAATGAAAAAAAAAACGCAAATTCGTATTCAAAAGTCGATAGAACGTGTATAAATCTACAATTTTTTTTAGTCTTACCTTAGATCTTGGAATAAAAAAATTTTACAGTCGTCCATGAAACACTTCGGTGAGTCATCGTTCGCCACGAATAAAGATAAAGACCGATCTTATCCGGAATCGAACGAACTCTTACGAATCCTTCTCGAAATTTCTCGTAATACTTACTCACTTTTTTAATCTCTTGTCGATCGCATTAGTTTAACACGAATACGTTATTTCTTATCGTTCTCGGAAATCTTATTTCTACGAAATACAATATTTTTTTTCTTTCTTTCGTTGAGTTATAAATTTAGAAATAGAAAAATTGAGTCACTTATTGCCGCGTATAGCTTTTTAAAGAAAAATTTTTTTTTCTACGTATGTCATAAATTTTAATGATCGTTTCTATTTTCGTACGATTTATTTCTGGCGATTTTTCGATAGCCATTTCGGAGGCGGTACTCTAATGGATTAATTTCAAAGACGAATGGCCCACATGTGCGCAAACGAAAAATAATGTGCTTCGATAATGAAAGTTTTGGGCAGAGAGAATCATTTTTTTTTTTTCTTTTTATTCTTTCTGTTACTCTTCAGCACGAATTTCATTGTGATGAAAAAATAATTGAACAAAACGGATGAAGTATTCGTTGAATATTAATTTTATTAAGCGGTATATGCACGAACCGGTCTGTAACTTTTGAGCCTCTCGAATAACGCGTTTCGACTTTCTCCGCGTTTATACATTGTGAATAAACTCGTTTCTCGGAATCAAATTAGAGCTCGGGGGGCAACAATGCAGAATGATTGATTGGCAACGAAAATATCGTATTTTTTTTTTGTTTTATCTAAAAAAAAAAGCTCAGAAACAACGGAAAAAATAGGAACGAAGAATTATTGGACTGTGAATATTGGACGTTGAAGCCTCGAGACTCAACGAACTCGCTCGCTTCACATTTAACGTTTATTATTGCCCTACAACGCTTAGCCCTTATTTATCTTTCTAAGGAGATTGAACACCAGATGCGAAAATTTCTCTCTCTCTCTCTCAAACTCTCTCTTTTAATGAAACACCTGTCGTTCTAACAAAATGACTCGGTTCATCGATGCACGAAAATTTGCTACTAAAGATTCTTGTTTCGAGAAGAATTTGGCTCAAGTTCCTACGGCGAAAGAGAGAGAGAAAAAAAAATCGAAATATAACGAGGCACGTGCCTCCATCCTATGCATCTCCCCCCCCCCCCTCTCCTCATTCTCTTCTTTTTCTCGCGAAAAATTTGGGTGATGTCTGCCACATGTATATGTGCTCGAGGTTTTTGATGCTCTGTCTCTCTCTCTCTCTCTCCCTCTCGGGCTCGTTCGTGTGGTCAAATTCATCAAACGAGATCTGCAACAGCATCACCACCGACGAAACGTTTTACTCCGAAGCAATTTAATTATTTTCCCAGAGCCTATAAATATAACATCACGTCATATTTTAGTTTCTCCCGAGTGATCTCGTTTCTCTCGTTTACAACGAAACAAATATTTCACTCGTTTCGTCGTTCTTGTTTGAACTAAGAGATATGAATTGCAGAACGTCGAGTAATATATTGAAATTGAAAATTATTCTCTTTCCTATATATCATTCGAGAGTTTTTTTTATATTTACTTTTCTTTATTTATAACTCGAATATTATTTTTAATATAATGTTACTCTCTTTTGGGCTCTTGGCCCAAATAAACAAAAATGAATTTCTCGAACTAAAATTGAAACTCGTTTACATATTTTTTTTATCGTTCCACTCTCACGTTTATTTGTGCATACATTTTTTGTTTATTTATTTTTTATTTTTTCAATCTATTGAAACAATTTATCATGAGCTCAAGCATTGTTTGCATGAATCGAGAAAATTCGAGGCAAAAGAAAATTGGATTGAAACATCGTGAATGAAGCGAGGTCTGAGGAGTCCAGTCAACTTTTTCTATCGTCGAAAGGGCTGGGGATTGCACTTTAAAGTAAGGAAAACAATTCCAATCCAACTTTTTTACTCGGTCTCGTCCAAGTCTCTCCGCAGCTTCATTCGGTTTTCGCCTTCTTTTATTACGTACACAAGCCAACCTCGTTCTTTATCTCGACTTATCCCTCTTGCTTCCTCCCTACTGCTGCTGCTGCACATGCCCTTTTCTCTCTCTCTCTCTCTCTCTCTCTATCGAACAACTTCGCCGAGACACCCTCTTTTATATTCTCTCGTTTTCATTCTTTTTTTTATATTGCATCGTTAGGTCACAAAAACACAAAGCAATTTTGTTCGATCGAGTCTCAACTGCCAAAACGTTTATCGATGATAGAATTTTTCTTCTTTCTACTCACACAATTTGCCTCTTTTTTTTTGTTTTTCGTTCTACTTATCCGAAAGCATTTTGTTCATTTGTTTTATACGCAATCGTTTGAATTTGACGTTCAAACGTTTGGTCAAAGTCAAATAGACACGCCCAACGATTGTTATTCCTCTCAAGTATATACGCTTACATCGAGCTCTGATCGATTTCTCTCTATTGCTCAACGCGTCAGCATTTTATTTATGTACGAATGTACTAACGATCTTATTCGTTTCTCCTACCGTTGCTTTATTTATTTTCTCATGCGTGCCCGCGAGTTTTACATACTGGCAAAGATATGACGAGAAGATAAACAGCTCCGACCTACTTCCGGTGAGATTTTCAAATTCCCTATATCGATCTCGATACGTTTAGAAAACGAAGCGAGTAGTCTCCGTGAGCGGTAATAAAAATTGATCGACGCGAGAACTTGGCGTTTCGAAACTCGTTAATTTATTAATTTTACTTTCGCGTATTTTCAATGATCGTTAAAATGGGGAGGAACAAAAATATTTTCGCTTCTAAAAACAAGTTTCACGCGATGTGCGACGAATCTTCGTTGTAGCAAACATCGTCTTCACTCTCGCGAGCTCCGAACCGGAAATTCTCGTTGGCGCGGAGAAGGGAAAGGAGTAGTAAAAAATACCGCCACGAAAAAAAAGATTCGATATTTCATCGAGAAATATCGAAAAACATAGACGCATCGTTGAAAAATGAGAAAAAAAAATGGTTGATTATTGACGGAATACAACGTTCTCACCGAATTATCATACTCTGACCCGCATGCATGTCGTTGCATACGATTCTCTCCTTTTTTTTTTCTCGCCGATTACAAAGCTCTCGCGTCTTTGTGACAAGTTCGAGAGAAAAAGGCACCGTGCACTTCGCACGGGGTATACAACCTAGAAATCTAATCTCCTCTGTTTCGAAGGAGTATTTTACCATGAAATAAGCTCGTTTTCTCGTTTATCATTCCGGGGTGTGTGTGTGTGTGTGTGTGTGAGTGTGAGAACTTCATATATTTGAGATAACGAAGACGCGATGACGAAGAGTGCTTACTGTGTGAAGAAACCATAAAGCAAAGTGCATACACGTGAACGTGTATATATTCGAGTATATACAAAGTCTCTTCGGTCCTCTCCTCTCTCGCCACTCAACTTTTTTTTTTTTTTTTTTTTTAATTTTTCACCTTATCTCGAGAACGATTTGAACGCAAAGTGTTTCCTCTTTTACTTTACACACAATATACTTATTCAAAGCTAGTGTCATTTTTATGTTTGAATTTTCGTTGTTTTATCATGCACACACGCTCTCACGAATTATTCGTATTTGGTTTATTATATATTTTCTCATGTGCTCGTTCGTATATCATCAGAATCAGTATTATTATTATAATTGAAATGCCTGAGACGGGGTCGTCGGGATATTATATGATTTCCTTCTCTCCTCTCTCTCTATCTCTCTCGGGCTTTTCGAGCACCCATATATATGCATATATTATAAATAAAACGATAAATTAACGGTAATGCATTTTGTGTCCGGAGAAAATCGATACTCGCTAGCATGTGACGTGAGAAAATTTATAAATAGCCTCGGGATAGGCATAATTTCGAGTCCGCGCAGTCCACAATGCAAAAATGCAGCATCCTCGAGTTATCTATCAATGCTCGGCCAAGTTAATAGCAAAGTCATTGCTCTCAAAATTATCTCGTGAATAAACTGTGAATAACGTTCACGATAAAATAAACGAATAAATTAATTATTGATACGACGAATATGAACTATTCATTATTTTTACTCCGAACGTGTGTCTTTGCGATATGAAAAATTTTTTATAACGTTCACCGATGCATATGCAAAAAGCACGTAACCCCATCGATTCCCTACTTATACTATGCTTTCAATCAATTAGTAAAATGTGAAGAAAAGATAATTAATCTCTCTCTCTCTCTCTCTCTCTCTCTGAATTACTAACGAACCATGCACACAGCATACCCGAGCCCGTAAAAGTGAAATCGGAATGATTCAATGTAGAAATGTAATCTGAAATTCATCATTCACTGAAATTTACACGTGAGCTGATTTTTATGCAAATCGACGATTAATTATGTTCTTTTAATATTCATTAGGTGGAGAACAATGGATGCTTGACGCACACTTTTCTATCGGAGAAGAAAATTTTGTTTTTTTTTTTTTTTTTTTTTTTTTTTTTTTTTTCATTTTGCTCTAACTCGACTGTCTCTTTGCGTCAGACTTTTATTCGAGTTTCGTCATTTGCGCCTCTTCTTTATCAATTTCCTTATCATTGATTCATTCGCGCTCATGACTCGTCGTTGTTTTTTTTTCGTCTCATACGTTTCGGCCTCTCTCTCTTTCGATTCGTTCTCATTCTTTCTTCTTGTTCATTTCTGGTTTCTTCTTGTCCAGGATTAAAGCGTTACAGCTATTCCTGTCGAGATGCACACCTGTTCGAGAGACGCGTCGTTAGCTCTTCGAACTTGTTGAAGCCTTGTGGCACGTCTCCCCACGGAGATCTATCCCCTCGCCCATTAGAGAGTTCTCCCCCCCCCTCCTCCTCCTCTCTTCGTCCCTCCCCACTCTCCTTCTCTCTTCTTTTTCCGACCCTCGTGTGTCCCACTTACAATCACGAGAAACTGGTTTTTGATTGTACAAAACCCGTCGTTACACACTAGCCGCAGCAACAGCCCCGTTGCAGGCAACGAGTGGGCGCATGCCACAAAGAAAAATATTTAGCTTTTGTTCCCTCAACTATGAGATTTTCTCTTTTCCTCGTTTTTTTTTTTTTTTTTTACTTTTTCCTCCTCGCGTCAACCCTACGACGTCGGCCTCGTTTATTTGACTGCGGTTCAAGAATCTGTTTGAAAAGAAATATAAATTTGAAGAAACGAATCAAAATACTTTTTCGAATATTCAATAATTTATGAAGATATGATGTTGAAATTTTATTTCAAAGTTTTTGCTTTTCAATTTTCTAACCTCCTTTTTTAAATTCATATTTTGAAACCATCTGCATATTTTCAAATTCAATACATAAGTTTTGTCGTTTTTTTTTTTAGTCAACTTGGCTTAATTTCGATCAAGCGATAAAATGAACTCTTCGTCAACAAAAAAAATATACGAACAGACTTATTTTTCTACAATTTATGATTGGAATGTCAAGTTGAAGGTTTCGAAGAGTAGGATGCATTTTTTGAGTGTATTAACAGGGTATAAAAACGGGGAGTCAGATCTATAGACGGGAGTTGCCGAAAAAACCTTAACAGACGAAGAGCTAATGATGAAACGGATGTGCGATAATGAATTTTAAATGTTGCTGGTTTTCGGGTTAAATTTATTTATACTATTCTACATTATTTTCTCGTTTCCACTGTACTTTCAAGAGAGCAATTAGTTTCGTTCTAATTCCTGCGTGGGCACTCGATATAAAATATATGAGCGTGCGTATATAAAAATCCATAAACCTGTTTGTTACTGGCCTAATTGCATTCGATCGAATGAGCGAGTTGTCACTTAGGAAAACATTTATTATTGCTTCAAAAGTGTTCATTATAATTTATATAAGATTTTTTAAGCTCGTCCTTTGTCACGAAATATATAATGTCGAATGTAAAGAAATTAAAAGTGTTTTACCGACCAAATATCGTCACGATGCGTGTCGATCTATTAATATATACACGCATTTACATGTAACCACAGCGTGAAAGAACTTGCTGAATATTATAATCTGTGGCTTTCACTCTCCAGTCGTCACAATTAAACGGGAACTTACTGTACAGTCCTGACCAAAAAAAAAAAAAAAAAAACCGGTTAAACAATATTAATCAAATTCAATTTATTCTTTCGCTGGCTCCCAAAATCGAAAGTAACTCAGTACGTAATAGTTCCATAATTATTGATGAAATTCCGATCAAGCTTGATCCGTTGCATTTCTACTTTTTTTTTTTTCTCCTCATTCGTTTACCATTCGGTTAAGATTTTTAATTGATCTTCTTCAGTCTTCGAGCCTTGTCGATCCATTATTTTCTTTCAACTCGAAACACGTGACCAAATTGTTGATCGAGACTGTACCATCGTTGAAACCTTAACGAGGCCGAAAGTAACTTTCGTTAAGCTCCTTCTCTTCGTCTATGCCATTCAATGTGTACGAAATCTTCTCGATCGTGGCACACGTTTTGCTCGATTTACCCGTTTCTCTTCCGGTTTTCTTATCGTTCGTACTATTTTTTTTTATTTTTTTTTGGTTATTTTGTTCCGTATTTTTTCAAAACTTATCCTTTTTCGTTTTTATCATCGTTTCCATTGCTGCAATATTTTTGCAACGGAAATCGAACGGATAAGGATCAACTTGATTGAAGTTTTCAACGTTCGTTCGATTACGTATCGATCGATGCGTCATTGAAAAAACGCTAATGAAATAATTGTTCTTCCAATTGATGATTTGACTATATTGAAAAAATTGCGAGCGTAATACATCAAGAAATGAAGTTTATTATTACATTCGAGATTTGACGGGTAATGTCTCGTACCGAGCGACGTTAACGAGACTCTTGCGTGACTCGAAAAATAATAGATTGCATAATAAACAGGCGTATATGACTCTCGTAATGTTCGACGGGAAAAAAAAAGTTGGTGAAACAAAAAAAGTAAAAAAAAACACACAAGCGCGCGCGACAACTCGGTTCGTTTTGTACCAGAATTGAAACAAAGTACTCAATTATTTGACACGAGAGTAAAGCAAAAGAAAGAGAAAATAATAATTGGCACGAGAAATATCATTGAACATTTTGTTAGGATGCAATTATTCGTGATAAATTTATCATGTAAACTCGCACTCGCCCGGTGGTCTCGTTTCACTCGAAGAATAGAAAAATTGCACGAAATAAGCGGTCACAGCTTCGGATCGAGAATCCTGGACCAAATCGTGTTCGCCTGCTGACGTTGCACCAGCAATTTCGCGACTCGCCTCGTAAAATTTTCGACCTATTATTGCCCATTGAAACTCGAAGTTGTCGAAATAAGAAAGATGAACGTTTTACTAAAATTAATTTTCTTATGCTTCTTACCAGAATTCACGAATCGGTGGTTCATGGCTGTCATTGCTACAAAAAAAAAAAAAAAAACAACGTCGAAACTCTGACATTCTTCGTTTGCTTAATATTTGGAAAAATTTGCGATTAAATGATTGACTCGGTCCTCGATGCAACAGCTCCATTGAGCTGGTTCCACTTCATCGAAAATTTTATGCTAGTCAATCGATGAGTGTATTTGGTGCGCAATTAACACTTTGTTTAATTTCGAAAATAATTTAATAAAAAAAAACATTTTTTAGACACAACTGTACAATTTTCTGAACGTTATTTTCCAAGAGAAGATCCCTTAGTCCTGCACTTCCGTGTCTGGCTTTTTCTGCGTGCATTTGTCTACTCTATACGTCTATAAATATATAGAGGAGGTCGTATAACCGACTGAGTCTACGATTGAGAATAATAATTAGAGATATAAAATCGCTTCTCTCTCTCTCTCTCTCTATGTTTCTCTTTTGCTGTTCTCTCCAACTCGGTTAATATGCGTCTTGAAAATGATTCTAGAGTATATTATGCGTTTGAAAATTACAGAGCAATCACGATTATATCTAAGCGTTTAATCATCGTAATTTTCGCTTCTGGCGGTCTTCGTTACTGTACATCGAGTATATATCACATCGGTATGGATATATATATATATATATCGGTGGAGTCTCTTCGTGTGAGGCACTAGAGGCTCCCAGGAGTAGAAACACTTTAGTCTCAACTCATTGATTTAGCGTTAGATTAAAACTTGAAACTTTGAGGAAGCCCGAATTAATCGACAAGATTCATTGACTTTTAAAGACGATTTACCGTTTTCGCATTATAATACTTTCGTCTCCCCGCATATATATATATATATTTCATCCGTAAACCTGAAAATAACATTTTGTCGAATCCGATTCATATTCTGTGACCAATTGATCGCAATCATTTCGTTTTAATGAGCCAATTTACTTGCTCATTTACATTTGTTAACGTATATCTCATCCATGAAATTAAACGATCGTAATTACGATAATGAATAACGTAAAAAATAGTATTTTCTTTTGAAGTTTTCTTTCTTCTGTAAAAAAAATTTTTTTAAAACAAGAAAATAGCGTTTCGGTTTGAAATTCTCGGTCATTGACTGACTCGACATCGGTCATTGACTGTTCCAAAAAAGTTGTCGGTTTAAACGAATCGTTATCTTTGAAATCTGGCATTTTTATTGGTCCCGGTTTCATATAATCTCTTCCGCTGTACTAAAAGTCCTGATGGAAAATTTAATTGGCTTTATTTCACGATAAGTATCGTTATTTCTGTACCGGAAGACTCGCACAGCCTTTGTGTCGTTTCTACGTGTTTATCGTTGGATAATAAACATCTTTCTCGTTGAATTAATGAATGAAATTGAGGGAAAAAAAAAAATGTTAACAAACGCGTTAAAAGTTTAAGTGGAGAAAATAAAAGGGTTGAGTGAAACGACCAGGAGCGAAGCATTAATTCAGTTTCGAGGTCTACTTATCTAACAGGGAACTTGGTTTTCGTTTATGATACATCGTTTCGCAAAAGACTCGTCGATGATGTTCATACTCGTTTCGATAAAAGCATCGATATAATCGATATCTAATCTACTTCGTAATGAATAATTCTTTTTTTTTTTTTTCCAACGAAGCGAGAGCCTCGTGATGTCCGAGAAAATCGTGAAATTGGGTTACAAACGAGTGAAAGTTAATATTCACGAAAGTAAGAGCGAGAGTCATACAGCACGAGAGAAATTTTTCAAAGCAAATTTCGTAATTTTATTGATTTTTTTCTTTTCATCTTTTCAGTTTCATTGATTGAAAAAAAAAAAAAAAAAAAAATGAAAGTTTTCGGTGTCTTTCTTTCGTGAAAAGTCGGATTTCGTTTCTCAGTACAACGGAGCTTTACCAGAACTTTATATTCTGCGGATAATCATATTTATAAACAGCACAAATTAGAATCGAAGCAACGATTGTAAGAAAATCCATAATTCAGACACGAATATGTATGAAAAAAATTTGAAGCAGCAGCATTTCGCTACTCATCATTTCGAAGAAATATTTTATTTCGTATCGCGTACACTTTTATGAAAAAATGTTTTCCTGCTCTTTCCCAGGCTCGATGGAAAATATGGGAAACAAACCGGTATATTTTCGGCTTACTCGAAGCGTCTCCCACTTTTTCTCTTTCCGCATATACTTTATCATTCCAATTTTCAGTCATATTTTTCGTCTATCCTTTTTCGAATACAAATTGTTCATTTTTTTCCGTACTTTTGATTGCTTGTTCAATGAATATTTGTTTTTTTTTCTCATTTGAATGAAATGATTTAATGGAAAAACTGTGTACGGAGAGTTGCAAGAGTCATCGCGTTGCTCGTGTGGCCAGTTAGCGCATCTCTAACCCGTCGTTAACTCTCTCGTTAATCGTTTTACGTGTGAGACGCGGCGCATATCTCTTCTCTGCTCGCTCTCTTTATTCTTCGGGCCTTTTTTTTCTCTCCTTCTTATCCTCCCTGCCATGTATACCTTGTAATTTATGATAATCGCCAATCAATATATAACTCCTCGGTTCAACCGTTATCTCGATCTCACGATCTTTATTCCCCTCCGACGAAACGTCAAATAAGGCGTTGTGCTTTTTTTTTTACCCTCCCATTTTTATGTGTCCCGAAGATTTTCGTTCTCCGTTATGAGATTATAAGAGAACTACTCTTTTTTTTTTCATCACGCAGAAACTTAAACACGAAAATACAAAAATCATCGGCCGAGAATAAAATAAAACTGTTCAAAGTAACAGAGAGAAACTGTCAAACGAAATATCCGGATTTTCATGATTGATTTCCTCGCGAATCGATGGGTTTAACGAATTTTCTTTCCTTCTCTATCTCTCTCTCTCTGTCTCTCTCGTTCATCGAGGAACTTTCACCTCGAGAGATTTGTGCTCGATGAAGCGTGCATGAAAAACTGCATGCAGCACGTGGATAATCGATTAATCAAAAACGAATCGAATTAAAATTAACAGTACTCGAGGCAAGAGAACCATTCATCATTAAATTCGTATTCTTCATACAGGCGTTAACTTTTTCTCTGTCATTATATTTCTTCGAACGAATCATTATTCGCTGCATTTTTTATTTTTTATTTTTTTTTTATTTTTCATTCGCACGTATAATATATTGCACAATTGTGCTGCAGGACAAGTTTCATTGCAGATAGATTGACTGTGACACAGATAACTCGCATTGACTGTAAAACATAAAGGAGAATAATGATGCGAGTATATCTCTGCGTCTCTATATGTTTAGCCAATTTTCCAACAATCCATTGAAACTTTCTCTTCAGACATGCTAATTTTTACTCATGATTCATGTCGTATCTCGTTGTTTGTTGTTGTTGTTTTTTTTTTTTTGTTTTTCAATGATAATGAGAAGAATGATCATTACGATCGTAAATATATGAGCCTATCATAATTCACCGAGGTAATTTGAGCCTCGAGCTAACAGAGAAGAAGGAGGCATAAAAAAATGTGTAATTCGCTTTACAGCAATCGTGATAATGAAGAATTTCGCTTAACTGCCAAATGAGTTGATTCTTTCATTTAACGAGTGCGTTAATCGCCGAACGATAAAACTCGTATTAAAAAAGACTCGGCTGTTTTTTTTTTTCAATCGGATGTCTGAAAAAATACGATCCAAGGTAAGGACTCCTAAATTCTTCAGTAGAGAGAGAGAGTGAGAAGATGCAACGCGAAATGCTGGCTCTTCGATGCTTTTTTTCTCTCTCTCTCTCTCTCTCACTCTCTCTCCTCAATCTCGCTAACCAGTAAATGAAATCTCCCTTTTCATTTCTTTCTTACCCTCCGCGCTCTCTTTCACGTCTCCTCACGAAACGAGAGCTATATCTAAAGTTCGATCGAGCCATTTAGTGAGTGAACCCACGCTACAAGTTATTGCTGCGATAAGGAGGCGTAGGAGTTGGTAAACAGGGTATTAACCCCATTTCAGTCGTGTCTAGAACCTCCTCTCTCTCTCTTTCTCCCTCGTTTATGCCTCATTTTTTCTTTTCTCCATTCCCAATGCTAAAAGCATTAGCTTTACCTGTAACGTGAATTACGAACAAATTTTTTTTTCAAATTTGAAATGATTAATTCGGTTCAAATTTGTCATTATTGTTTCAACGATTATTCAATCATAAATTGTTCCTTAATCTTGTAACGAAAAATCATTTTATTTTATTATACACCCATCACACGTCGTTTCCATCACTTTCCTTATCGTTTCTCTAAATTTAATTGGATGAGTTCATATATATATATTTTTTTTGATACTGCTCTTATTATCTTGTTCGAATTTATAATTAATGTGTATTTTATCGACGAGAGGCGAGCCTTTCATCGGTGTCTCTTCGCCAAACTTGGATACTCCTTTTACTCGGTTAATTGCATCGATGAAATGTCTTGTTTCGTGTATATATATATATATATAACGAGGCAGAAGACTGCTGAGAACTCTGATCGATGCAATTAGGAGTACGGTACGGATGATGAGCTCTATACACGCAAATATGTATTTGTAATTATAAATTAAGGTTTACGGGCAGAACACTCGAATATACACGCGCATGGAATATCGATAGTTAAGGCTCGTGTATGATGGTGCGTGCGCGGCGTTTCCGACTGCGGCTTGAAGTCCGCGAGAGAAATAGCTCGGATATTCGCGTACGACGTGGATAATTCATTGAATAAATTCAACGATATATTATTTGCGCCCTGGAATTCATCTCCATTCATATATATATATACATATATATATCTATGTATTTTCAGTATAAACATATAGTGCGCCGGTTAAAGACTCTAAATCTGTGTTTGTATACGTCCCTCGAGAGTTTGTCTATGTATATATGTGATTATCGCTCTTCCGAGAGTCTCTCGAAGAGACTCAACGACACGCGAGAAATCCATTACAGAGAGTACGTACACACGCTTACATACACACCTGTGTAAGCTCTGTTTTTGTTTCCCGGAAGGTGTAATTGACTTTAAAATGAATGCTATGCAAATAAGCAGTTTGTACATATGTATAAACCCTGCGAAGTTTCACAAGCAACAAAAATAAATCAATCATTCGATTAAAAAACAAAGCGAGATTCATTCCTATGAGTTTTTGTCGAATTTTGTTCACTGAACACTCGGTTTTTTTTTTTCTTTTATTTCTCTCGATCTTTAGAACTTGATTTTCATTCATGTCATTCGTTTCATTCCGTTGACTCGGAGCTTTGGATGCGTATGTTGCGAAAAATGATGATCAAAAATTTGTATAAATTCTTCAGACTGTGAAACATTCGTTTTAAATCTTTTTCGCATTGTTCACCAACGTCAACGATTTTGCGAATGAATCTGCCACGAGAATAAAAAAGTTTAGTCTCGAACATTCATCTTTTCATTTTTCAAAATTCCTCGTCGCCTGTTTTTTTTTCTCTGAAGAAAATGATCGCTGCAGTTGGCTTCTCGAAATTTCACAAGCACTACGGATGATTGCGCGTCTCGACTTTTACTACGCGAGATTGCACATGAATCAGTATGCCATTCTTCAGATAAATTGGACGTTTTGCAAGTGTCGACAGGCAACTTTTTCAATGATTATTCGTTACTTCTCTGTAATCATGTCGTTACATCGCGACAGGCATATTTTTGACTCAAGAAAAGTCCATAAAACGTACAAAATAAGAGACCAAAGAGGGGAAAAAAGAAAGAATATTGAAATGCCACTTTATCACAATTTATCACAATATTTCTCTCTCCCTCTCTCTCTCTCTCTCATCTACCAGCTAATGCAAAATGTTTATGGATATAAATATGGATTTAAATATATATATTTGCATATGCGTATGCTGAATTACGAGCAGGCCCTGAGGAGGCTCACGCGAGACCTTCATCATTTGTTCAGCCAGATGATAAAAAGACGAGAATTGAAAAGAAAAAAAAACACCATTATAGCCGCATGGACACGAGTGTACGTGCGAAAGATATAGAAAGAGTGAAAAGAATAACGAAAAATTATCAGGATGTATAACACCAGGTAACGTTGGAATTTCAGTATGTTTTGAATTCGTGTGCACGTAAATATACAGATAAAAAGAGAAAGAAAAGCAAGCGAGAGTGGTAAGGAGAGAATCCTTATCTAGAAATTGCAATTCGAAAGCCAACATCGGACTAATGATATACACACGTTAGCTCGAGAGAGCAGAGACTCTACTTTATATATTATCATCTCGAGTACACGTGTGTGCGTTTGTGTGTGTGTGTACATGTGCATGTGTATGGATATATTTATTAATGTTGAAACATATTGTATACCAAAGATTGTATACTCTTGTTAAAACACTGAACACAACTCTTCATGCACGTGTATTAGGTTTAGCAGAACTTTACGAAGCTTAACTTTATGTATTTAATTATACGAACACGTAAATAGACACACGCGAAACTCCCATTACTCTCACAGACTTTTCTCTCCCTCCCTTCCCCTTTCTCTTTATCTCTTTTCCTCTCTTTATCACTC
The DNA here is from genome assembly GCA_037576405.1 of Campoplex capitator. Taxonomy (NCBI): domain Eukaryota; kingdom Metazoa; phylum Arthropoda; class Insecta; order Hymenoptera; family Ichneumonidae; genus Campoplex; species Campoplex capitator. The sequence goes on from JARBWI010000002.1 coordinate 8,529,129, forward strand.
TCTCTCTGTCTTCCACACCCATACCTACTCCTTCAACCCCGTATCTCTTCGTTTCAATGATCAGCGAATATAAACTCAGTTTGGCTTCAAGTTACTTACATCATCCTATTTTCAAAGTCTTTACGTACTTTAACATCCAACGAAATTCACTTAACGCGGAGTTTTCAACGAGAATCGTGTATCGGGTTTAAAGGAATCGACTTTAGATTCAGTGCGTCGTAAATTATTTTAGGTTTTCGAAATTCCATTTGCTTATTAGGCTCTCGTATTTCTATCTCTCATTTCGCATTATTGAAATACCGATCAATACATACATAATTTCGACATATCTGAACCAGAAGCTTTCCATTTGCATTTTCGAAAAGAATTTTTTTTATTTTTATTTTCGCTCTTTTATTCTTATTACCGCATTACTCAATGACAACTGCGTACTTGTATTAGAGTACAGTTACGAAACGTCGCTCGTTGTTCATCGAGTCACAAATTTGCCGCGAGGCTTTAACTTACTGGAGCAGAACAAATTTGATCGATCAATCAATCCGCAATTCTTATTCGAAACTTTGACCGCTCTTCTTAACTTGAACCTTTCAGTGATATAATACCCGTGCACACGCACCGTAAAACGTATTCATGCTTATTAATGTAACCAATTTCGATGACCAATGGCACCGAGGAACGAATCTTCATTCTGCCGGGGCTAATCGGACAAATGAACGTTCGAGACAGTTTGATGATCAAGTCCGACAATATTACTCTCTACTATATTAGAGAGGAAGCGAGAGATAAAGAGAAAGAGAGAGAGAGAGAGAGAGAGAGAGAGAGAGAGACAGGAGTATTGCGGAACGAACCGATTGAGCAATAAAGCGAATGCACAGAGAGCTAATAAACGAGGACGACCGAGCAGGAGAGAGAGAGCACATGACGAGAGACGCGTTGCAATCCGATCCAGATAACGGACCCAAACGAGGTCTCCTCTACTGTCAACCACCACCCCCCCCCCCCCCCCCCCCCCTCCTCTCATGCATTCATTGACATATATAGAACCATTCATACCGATCCCAACTGGTTTTGATTCTTGTAAACGATTATATTTTTTTTTTCTAATATATTTTCGAAAAAAAATGACAAAAACACCCAAAAACATTTTTCATTGATTTCATGCCAATATGAAAGAATAAAAATTCCTATTTATTGTCCATCGTAAATAGCTAATTTTTCAAGAACTAGTTCGCGATGTTTTTGCATAACGTTGAAGCTCGCATCGTTGGAACACGACGAGAAATTCCTCATTTTTATGAAACTCATATTTCGTCGCTATTTATTTGAAAGCTCTGAGATCTAAATTTGCAAAAAAAAAAATGGAACGATTTAAAGAATAATGTGATTGGATTAGAGTATTTTTCGTCGCGTGTACCAACGATGCAAACTTTCGATAACATTGATTTCATGAATCATTTTTGTCCGTATAATTTCCCAATGGTATACGTGTTTAAAGTTCTTCTAGTGAGAGAAATTCACTTCGAAGCAGCTCAAATATGATTTTAGTTCAGGAGAGAACGCGAAATTTGAATAGAATTTCACACATTGAATAGAGAAAATTTGACGTTTATATTTTACTGTTCAATTTCCGTTGTTAATTGCTTTATTATTTATTTAAACTGTTTTTGATAATGCATAGGTGGAAAATTCGAAACGGCAATTTAGCGTAATTGAAGAAATTCGATTTCGCGCATCCTCTTCGCTTTGGTCCACCATTCACCGTTATAGAATATTTATATATATATATATATACACTACCTGGCCGTGCATGGCTTCCCCAAACTCTTACGCCATTAGCTATAATTCCTCGCACATACATAACACGCAGAAAATTTGCATTCACCTATGAATATACATGCAAACAGAAACTTGCGTCTACATATAAACATCTATAATACGTATGTACATCTACTCTCTCGTGGCTTGAACTTTCGCACCGTTCTCGTTCTCGAGTTGGCGCAAATTCGATTTAGAATGTCTCATAAATTTTCATGCGAGAAGAAAATTTATTTATGCTCTCAAATATGCGATAACTATTCCTATTATTATTATTATCATTGTTATTATTTTCACTGTCCATTATGAAGAAAGTTTCAGAGTGTTTCTCCAAGCGTAGGTTTAATATATATATATACATAGATAAGAGCAAACAAAATTTCGATTAATTTTACATTTAGATTGTTCTCATCGTTTCCTCCAAAATAAAAATTCTGAAACGCTCCGAATACATCAGTTTTCTATCAGCATTTTTCTTCGCGATTATCCGGCTACGATCGTAATTCATAATGCAAATATCAGCGAGTATAATTCTCGGGAAGGGGGAGGGGGGGGGAGGCAGGAGGGGCAGATAAGAAATAAAATCAGTTTAGACTAACGAGGAACGACTCACGCAAAGTTTAATCTTCGACTTCCGGCTGCTAGAGCTATCTCGCGCTCTTTTTCTCTCCCTTCAATCGGCATATATATTTTTTTTTTCAATTCCCTTTTCAAATATATACATATATTGCAGCGAGTTTGCTAGCACGTGCTGTATAGAGGCTGCTCTTCTCGGAAATTGTTATTATAAACTTTGGTCGTTGAACACCTTCTAACCTTCCTCCTCCCTCCTTGCTCTCCCCGCTTTTCTCGCTCCCTTAATACCTCTCTATCCCTTTCTTTCTTTCGTCCGATAAAAACCTCACGGTTAGCAATTCTTCAAACGGATATCCATTAATGGTTCTACACCCTACGAAAGGGAGAAAGAGAGAGAGAGAGAGAGAGCAAGTCTCGCGTGATTGCAACACTTCCATGAAAATAATTATAGACTCGGCATTTCATTTTTTTTTTCTTCTCGCGTAATTGGCCAGTCGTGTGTATATATATTGACGTGTGCCTATATAGTTATATGTGAAAAAATATCGAATGGCAGGGTAAAGAAAAATTGAAACTCCCTTTCGTCCTTATTCCATCTTACCGCGGTATACCTATATATACTCGACCGATAACAATCTTCGTAAATTGAGAGAACGAAACGGAGAACAAAACGATGATATAATCGTTTGACCATCTATTTATACGCTCATGTACCTTCTCGCGTTCGGGATAAATGAAAAATTATGGAAATAAATAAAGAAACGAGAGAAAATAAAAATAAATAAATAAGTATTAAACAGATGTACATACGGTGTGCATGTACAAATTTTACCGGTAAATTGTTTCCAGGTAAAAGCACGCTGTAGACACGTAAAGTTTCTCGATCTTTCTCTCTCGGTTAACTCTTATCTTGATTATTATTATTATTATTATATCACTGTTATTGTTATTATTATTACTCACGAATGCACCGGAGACTGAATTCATGTCTATAAATGTATATTGTTCGCGATAAAATCAACTCGGCCAATAGGCTTATCGATCCAACACATTCAAGGATTTCCTCATTATTCGAGACTTGAGCTTTCTGCCTACCCGATTCTATTTGTGCAAGAGTGTGTATGTGTGTGACGTAACTCGATTGTGTGGTTCAAGTTTTGTTTTTTACCCGCGCGCCAACTCGCGATTCGTATATAATTCACTCGATGACTAACCGCAATCATTTTATTATCGAATCGAAGAGGAAAAAAAAAAATCGAGCGAGAAAGGTGCTTTTTTTGTGTTATGTTATTTTACTCTGCTCGTTTGCTCGATATTGATGCAATTATTTTGAGTTTTTTTTTTTTTTTTTCTTTTTTTCAAAAGTCACGATCACTTTCATGAAAATTTAAATTTTGCGTTTGATATTTGATCCAATATTTTGATCGTGTTACTTTTTTTCGTTTTGAGATTCAATCGAATTACGTAAATATGTTTTCATATTTTTTGTTCCAAACGAAAAGATGAATGCCAAGCTATTGATTGGCGACGAAAAATAATACTCATGAAATAGAGAGATGAAGAGAAAATAAGAGAGAGAGAGAGAGAGAGAGAGAGAGAGAGAGAGAGAGAGAAAAGTTTGCAACATGGTAAAACAAGTTTCTTAACAATTCACGTGTAACCGATAAATCGTACACAATCAATGATCATTATCGTGTCATGCTCGTTGGGGGGCTTCCGTTTATCTCTTACATCGAAGCCAATTAAAAATCTCATCTAAATATATATATATATATATGCCACTGTGAATTATCGTTGTCGCTGTGTTACGTGGCACAGAAAATTGGATTCGACTCGATGGAACAAAAGTCCGAGTGAAAAAGAGAAATCTTGAAATAAATCTCTACATTAATTGAATAGTGAAACGATTTGTAGCAAAAAAAAAAGAAAAAAAAACTGTTTTCTATTGAATTGTGTGCGAGTAAAATTCATGATTTTCATGCAAGAGCAGCTTCATTTTCTTCGGAATACATTCAACTGTTTTTCTCGATGATTTATCATGGAAAAATAAATCGCGAGCGGGCGCGAACAAATATATACGATCGCTAAAGGGGAGAAGATAAAGAAAAAAAAGAAAAATAAACAAATAAATTGAATCTATTCTTGTCGATATCGAAGGAAAAAGTTGACGCAGACTGTGCACGGCTAAACAGAAAACTTTGAAGAATGATCGATTGCTATATGCACGTCAAACTTACCGCGTATAAATGCATACCTATATATTCATGCATTTATGTATGCGCGCACATCTTTTCTGGCACGTATACAATGTGAATTAGTAAACATTTGAAACTCCGTGTGAATCTCACGAGCTTCGTTATATTGTGTCAGTTATGTATGTTTTTTTTTTTTTTTTCTATTTCTTATCTATGAATAAATGCAACGGTGTTGCAAAATTTATGGAGTTTCTTCTTCTCTTTTTTGTTTCTTCACAATCATTTGTCATTTCGTCGTTTTGGTACAGTTTCCCCGTTACATTTCACATTTTTGGTATATTCATTAGCTCGTTATTTCTCGAAATTTTTATGTATTCATAAATAATATTTATCGTCAATACGTTTCATTGATTTCAACACTTTTTAAATAAATGTGATTCCATACCCTCGCCTCTTGCAACGCTCGTGGTATTCAGCAACGCAATCCGTTATCACCGTTAAAATTGACATTTTTTTTTTTATTCTCCTTCATAAATTTCATAGATGCATAAACTTTTCGAATCTTTTTTGTGACTCGTGGCGGCGCGCGCGTGTTTTCCGAGCGTAACGCCATTATTCAGGGCATAGCTGACACTATTACGTGACGTGAATATCAACTATTAGTTTGGTCTCCGCATACGTACTTGTAACGTTAGAACCTTCTTTAAATACAATGTTTAGAAATTTTCTTGACTTACACGTCGCGTTTGAGAGAAGCAATAGAAATTCAAAAAAAGAAGAAAAAAAATTATTGGAATTTGAGATGTAAAAAAGAACAATGACAACGAAATTTTGTTGGAATCTTGAAATATTTCGTCGTTTACGTGCAACTAATAATTTTTATATTTCAACAAAGTTTCGTTATTTTTTTTTTTTCAGTAAAATCGACGTTGTTGCATCTTTCTAACACGATTAATCAATTCCATTTGTACAGTACATACTCCAGTGCAGTGAAAACACGAGTTCGATAAAATAATTGACACACATGATTCATTCATTTATTCATTTACTTATTGTTGTTGTTATTTTGGTGAATGGAGAGCTTGTACATTTGTCAAGATGACTCAACGGGTTGAGTATTTCGAAGGTCAATAGGTTCATTGTATGTAAACTTCTCATATTTCCATCAGACGTGTCATATCATGATAGCTGTATGCAAGCGATAATGCTCTCTTCGGTCTATTGTAATTTATGAAGTAATTTGTTTATCGCGTATACGTGCCATTATTGAAAAAAAAAAAAAAAAATGAAATAAAAAAAATAAAAATAAAATGAAGCGATATATCTCAATCGTGCCGCAGCGATCCAATCCATTAAAGCCACATTTTCCTGAATTACTCGACTCTCCACAATCGTTTTTCTTGTTTCCTTCGTCTTCTCTCAGTTTTTTTTTTTTATTTTTATTTTTTTGTTTATTTCCCTTTCAATCTAATTCCATCGTTCTTTTGTTCGACGTAATTGCGAATGATAAAACTTTTCGATCAGCCAAAGATCTATCAAGGCTGTATATATACGAACAATCGTTTCTGCCCAGTGTAATTGATATTAATTGATTTCTTGGTAATTCATTTCTCAATCGATATGGAACGTGGTTGAACAGAAAATTCTCTCTACGTGAGTCAATATTTATCGTTTTCTTTATCAAACCTCGTGGCAATAATAATATGAAAATCATTAAATTTGGCTATATTTTATCACAAATATTTTTCATATTTTTTTTTTTTTTTTACACGCTCGAATAATAATTCAAAAACCTACACCATCGATAAAATATTTATCTCACTCCATGAATACGAATCCTGGGCTCAGGTGTTGGTCATGAAATAATGGTAGCGCGAAGAAATAAATATCCCGTTATTGTTGTTACATCGCAGGTTCGGTAATTGCGCGTAATTCTTGTACTCTCCATTCGTATATCTGTACCAGGCTTTCATGCCTATTACCTTTATTGCAAGTCCATCTGTCGAGGCCAATAAATATAGACGCATAAAATATGTATTACGGATGAAGAAAAAAATGTAATAAAAATAATGTAACTGGTCATCCTGTAGGTGAAGTTTTGTAGGTCGAATCGATCAAGACACCGAGTTTCTTATTTCTTTTTTATTTTTTTATTTCTTCTTTTTTTTATTATTATTTTTCAGGAGTTGCTTTGCCAGTCTTTTATTTTTCGTATTTTTTTGTTTTTGTTTCGGTAGATAGGAAACTTGGTTTTTCGAGCCTGGAAATGATTATTCCTCGATTTGATATAATTCATGTTGCAAACTAAGAGCAATCTTATCGTTCGAGCAATGACATATTATTCGGTTTCCACAATCTCCTGAACGTAAACCTCAGAGTCTTTGCATTAATTTTATTTCTAGCGACTGAACACTGTACGCTTATTTTTCTCTCATTTTCTCGTCTCACGCTGCTATAACGTTGAACATTTTTTTTTTTTTCTTCTTTTTTTTCCCCTCGAACGTGCTTCGTCATCGTTTGCTACGATGATTCGGCGGTATAGATGAGTCATGCTCTTCACGGCTGCTCGAACGATAAATCGACAAAGCTCCAACGAAAAAAAACCGTCGAAAAATATTGAATTTTCTTCTGTTTTATTCTTTTGTTGTTTTAAGAATTTATTGAATATTTGTTGCCATGCTTTATCAACGGAGCAGAAATTCCTTTCTTATCGAATCGTTTGATAAAAGCGATATCGGCCATTATTAAACTCGAGGACGACGCGTGCTCGCAGAAAAATAGTGGATGCAACACAATTTTGCATGTTTTTTTTTCTCTTCCCACAAAAGTCACTTTTCTTTTCGTTAAAGATTGTTATTTTTCTCTTGACGCACGACGGGAACTCGAATAAGCTCGCCGTTATCTTTTCAATCAAAAGTGACAGGATGATTGATCGCAATGCTGTTTTCAACGATCATAATAAGTCTCTCCTCATTGATTTTCATTACTCGGCTTTAAATTTTGCACTGTTAAATTGCGCAATAAAGCTCGTGATTGAACGATAAATACTCGAATAAATTATTCATCGAATGATTCTGAAACTCTTGAATCGAGAAATATTTACAAATAAATGAGCATTCATTCGTAATTGTAATTTTCATTATTCTCATTGAGTTTGAACGTTCAATTACTTTGTCCGATAATTTGTCGAAGGTTTCTAGCTTCAATATGCTCTCAATCGAATTCGATATCGTTGTTGAAACAATTTCAGGCTACTATATATCGAAGTTGATATTTTTCATTACTTTATTTATTTATTTATTTTTATCATACATTTTTTAATACCCAGCTCAATCATTGCTTACTGGCGGGCTCATAAGTTTTGAAATTTACAATTTTTACGGTATATTTCATAAGAATTTCTCTTACCCCAGGGGAATGCTTTAAATTTCAAGTATTTCAGTCACGTCGTGGCTCGAGCGATCATAATTCAAGCAATATCCCCTCCACACTCTCATTCCTTTATTTCGCGATGTCGCGGAGGGATCTTATTCGCGCAAGCGTTTAAACTCGCGCATGTTCTATACCCCGAGAGAGAGAGAGAGAGAGAGAGACCTAAAACGTCCGCGTAAGATTAACGCCAAAAGAGGTCGCGTGCATCTTCGTTGATAAGCCCCTCGAGAATAATGGCTGACGGAATCGCGGATTCCGCGAAATTTTTTCGGCATTTTTCACGGATATTTTTAACGTCAGGCGTGTCGACTATATTTCACGAACATACGAATGCATCTGTACAGGCTTTTTTTTTTTTCTCATGATGCTCACAACGCTTCTGTTATTTTCTATTCCACCAGCTATTGTTCATTAATTTTTTTTCTCAAATATCAGTTTGTTAACGAGAAGTTTTTTCGTGCCAAGAATGAAGAAAAATGAGAAAAAAAACTTCGATAAAGATCTGTTCTTTACTCGCGATTTTCCTTTTTTCCAAGGACTTTATTGACAATGATGCGACGATCACTCGATATTTATTATGTACGGATGTATACGATCGATACATTGCGTGAGCACATGCTCGATTAAACGCTTTGCAAGCGTTGGCCACTCGCTCGTGCGCATCTTCTTATCTCTCGCTCCATTTCCTCGTATCTGAAAATAAGCAAGGAGAAAAAACAAGAGAATGAAGCCCAACAATTTTTTTTTACTTGAATCACAGTTTATTGAACGGTGTTCCTAGGATATATAAAATCATGCAAAATTATCTGTACATCAATGGATTTTTGTCGAAACTAATAAAATGCTTGCACCCGATCATTTGTTTTGTCGTTGCTCAAAACTCAGCGAAAAATGATCGATCCTCCGACCCCAAAGAAACTTTCACGCAAGCGCGTCGCAGCTTATTACCTGAAAGAGTATAATTCGAAAAAAATATGCCGGAAAAACACGATTGATGTTTCAAACTCCCGATCTCTAATTCGCCACAAATAACTCATTAATGTACTCGAATATATAGACCCGAACCCGATAAAGTGATTTGAAAACGCGAAATTGCGAGGCAACACGATATGTTGAAATTCGTTGCAATAATTCCTGTTCCACACTGTGAGCCGCCGCAATTACGTGTTTTATAGTTTATCGTTTCTACCGCTGTTTTTATCCGAGTGAGAGAAGTCACACGGAAAGAACATGTATGTGTTTGTGTTTGTGTGTGTGTGTGTGTGTGTGAGAAAGAAAGAGACAGAGAATGAGAGAGCCAGATATATTTTCAATCATTGCGAGCAGTGTCGCGATTTCGTAATATCAAATCGGCTTGATGCCAGACCGTCGTCGTGAACGTCTTTCCCCACTTTTCTTGATCCCTTTTCTCTCCCTTATTAAGTTTTCTCACGCGGTAACGTAACGCACAGACACAGACAGCTGGACATGTACGCACACAGCCTCGAGTGACCTCGTTACGCTTTCTATGCTCTAAATACCACGTGCGAGAGGGTACCGTAATTGCGATTGTAACAAATGTTTTATGAGCACCAAAACGATTCGTAAACTGTCTTCGGCATCAAAGACTAATTCACTAACTTTCATAATCATAATTGATTTTTACATCATTTATTTTAGTATATATTTTAACCTCGCGAATCCGCATCGTTTGTACAATTGATTCGAATGCGCGTGGATTGTAACGTTATTACAAAATGAATAAAAGTTATAAAACAAAAACTACTCCCTTTCTCTCGGTCATAACTCCTCACAGATTCCATAGAATTAGCGCACAAAAGCTCTTGAAAGGCTATGCATATACAGGATATGCATTATCGCAATGCTGATTTATTTTCATCTACATATATATATGCTAATTGAAACGCTAATTAAAGTATTTTCATTAATTAAAACTCAGCGAGCACTGTGCAGTCGGTGAAATCGAAATAAAAAGTTTTTATTTTCTCGGTGGAATTGTAAGAATTTAATATTTCAATCAAATAACGTTCCTTAATTGAAACAAAGCATTTTTAACTCTTTCAACTCGACGCGAACAAAACACAAACTGTTAAACTTTCTCTGCGAACTGCAAATCGATCGATTTTCTACGATTATTATTTCTTTTTTTAATTTTTATTATCATTATTTGTGTTGAGTTTGTTGTTGTTATATCGCGGTCGATGCTTACAGCGATTAGTGAATTTGAACAATTGAGGACGTCGATTAATGAAAATTTTAATGATTGCTTTATGATTATTGAACGAAGCTCATTAACGACTAATTCTGAAGTTCTTAACGACGAAATAATACCTACGATTTTATCTTCAATATTCGAATATGAGAGTTGACATGAATTCTTCAGCGAATTGTATAAAATCACTCTCGTTGCCAATCGCGAATTTTCTTTTTTTTTTTTTTCACTTTTTTTTTCTTTTACGTTTGCCCGATTCCATTATTAATCCGCGTATATTTTAACATTCCATGCGCATCGATAAATCCTGTACGTAGGACCGAGGGAAAGGGATGCTGCTGCTGCAAGAGTGTCTCGCACGATTGCACTTGCGGATGGATGACAATGACGATTCGATTTCGTTTTTCATTCGAGCTAAACCAGTAATACGATGAAACATTCTTCCTCTGTTATCCACCCCTCCATGTTTCATTGAATTTTCCGCTTTATGTATTCCTCATTGAATCGCATCGTCGTAACTGTTTTTTTTTTCTGTCTGTAGAACCAATCTATGTGATAATTTATTATTTAGTAATCTCGATGAATGAACGAAACTTTTGTTCAGTACTAGAACTTTTCATACGTCATATTTAGGCTGAAACACGATGCAATATCGAATCGATTGATTTTGACATTTAATGAATATCAGAAATCATGATTTGCTGTTCGTTTTTTATTTTTTTGTTATTCGTCTCGACACATCAAGTTCAGCTTAATAATTTGAGCTTCGATCTCAAGCAGGTTCGTGTAACCAATCATAAATATCAAATATCGAGTCATCATCGATATTTTTATTATCGCCTTTGACAGAATTTTCAATTTTTATTTTTCTAAACTGTCATTATATGCCAAAAATGTCAAGAGTCGTACCGAATTTGTAAAATCTTTTCTTTTCGTTTCTCCCGCCCCTCCGCTCTCGTGGCGTTTAATCATCTCTAAAGAATCGTTTGTTAACGATTCGTGCGTGACCGTCGGATTCGCTTTCGTTCCCGTCGCGGTCACGCGCTCAACAACAACGCATATCTGTATCTATATACACATTTAAATGCATACATATATATATTCGGACGTCTACATATGCCGAATACATTTAAACCCGTTTCATTGTGTACCGAGGCTAAAGTTATAACCAACACACATTGAGACTCTCGCGAGCTTCTCAGAGCCGGTTCAACGATCCTCGCAAGTCTTTATTTTTTATTTTATTTTTTCCTTCTTTAGCTCGTGCGAAATCCGCATAACGGCTCGTTGAACCGTGCGAGTTTGCCTGTAGCCCGTGTTGGGCTGTTCTCTCTGGCTCTCATATAAGTATTCGTTATATCGGGAAAGGTGAAACAAGGGAGACGGTTTAACCCGATGGCGTGCAATCTCAGGTGTTGAAGAAAGAGAAGAGAACGAGAAATAAAGAATGAAAGAGTTGATTCAACATATCTTGGATGCATAAGTGTTTAAATGCACTTCTTTAAACGACACACTCGCTCACCGTCTTCAAGGTCTTCCCAGATCTCCTGTAAAATACTGCCAAGCTTCTCGGTCAGCTGGATATTCGTTGAGTCATATTTTGCGATCTACAAGATTTACAAGAGAGTTCAAGAAAAAAAACGAGGAGGAGAGAGGGGGGGGGGGGGGAATGAAGTGAGACGTGTTTGTGAGAGTGCTCTCCTCGATCTTAGTCTCGAGTACGCCCGTCATTCTTTCATCTTTTTCTCTCTTCTCTTCATCTTTCTCTCGCTCTCTCTTTCTCCCTTTATTCATTCCCTCTTCTCCTTTATTTCTCGTTTCCTCTGTCTGGAGATATGAATCTATAATATGTTGCTATAGTGAAACACTTGCGTTCGCACGATAATGCTGTTCATCAACGTTGCACGTCGTCGTGTGCCGTCGGAATTCAATTAACTCTCCTCCCCCCCCCTCTCTCCTTCCCCCTCTATCGCCGTCATCATCATCATCATCATCATACTTGTATTGCGTGTACATATAAGCGCCCATGTAATAAGCGAGAGCAGCATCATTCGATGCACTTCGCCAACCGATAATTATTAATTAATGCGCATGCACGCAATCGTCCATGCTCTCTCCTCTCTCTCACTCGCACTATTGTATTGAAGATATTTTGAGGCTGCGTCTCCGCACCTGGGAGGGCTTTGTTCCCGCACGACAAGCATTCCTCGCAAGCCTTTCGAAATGATTGTTTTACTTTTTTTTTATTTGTAGACTTACTTTTGTTGCGTTTGGTCATGAACTCTGAGGCCAACGATCTCGGATTAAGGCCATTGAAACCAAGAATATTCTTCGTTAGAGATTGAAAGAAGGAGTATAATCTGCGTTTTGATGAAAAAAAATATTTTCAAAAATTACGTTTTCTTTCGTAGCGCCCCACCGACTCGTGGAGATTTTTCACATTCCTTTGGAACTTGAAACCTTTCATTTGCATGAAGAACGCAGTCGGAGCTTTCAATATTAGCTCTGCACGCGTGGTTACAAATTTTCAAATGGCAACGCGTTGTGAACGCGCTCTTTCAGAAGAATTTTATTTTGGTTTTTTTTGTTTTTTTTTTTTTGACAAGCTACTGACCGTGATCTTTGAAATCCTGCAATTTTTCGAATTAATTCAATTTATTTTTGTTTTCGAGTTGAGAGAATTCTGAATCATTGAATCGCGTACAAAGATAAATATTGATCGGAATAATTGGCCGAGAGTGTGGTTTGTGATGCGGAATCAATGAGGGATTCAATTAAAATGACACGCTGGACATGTGCGGTTATGCGATCATCGTGCGATGCTGGTCATCATGAACTATTTTTCTCTCTGCGCGAACGTGTTTACTGACGTCATACCGACGATACACATTAGTTTTGTATATTATTTGAAATTATAATTCTCTCACTCGTAATCCTGAGGGCTCATAAAAATTTATAACGGTTCTCTCTTTTTTTTTTTCGGGGTTTTTCCGAAATTGGACATTACTCATAGGGGCCGATGGTTCGTGGGATTTTCAGCCCTATAAAAATATCTTACTCACCCCTTGAGATTTTGTTTTTTTTCTCTCTCTCTCTCTCTCTTGTTCTCAAATCATGTACGAGCGTATATGTACATAGAAAAGGTTTACGCTGGGTTTAGTAAATTTTGAACTTTTGTTCACGATTCACTAAGCCCGTCACAAAAAAAGGAAGGGTCGCTTCGAGCTTCGAAAATTTTCTGATCGCTCGCGATCCGATGCGACACGAGTACGATGGAAAAAAAAAAAGAGAAAATTTAGCCGCAGAATTCTTTTGTGAGAAAATCCACTTTTACGGTCTTTGACTCCACGCCCATACTCTCACGTTTCTCTCCTACGTACGGGCTCCTTTATCTTCATTTTTTTTTCTCCTTTCCTCTTTTTTCACGGATAAATTGTAAATCCAACACACCCGCCCCTCCCCCACTATTCACACTATTTTCCTCTCCAATCAAACTCTTCTGTCTGAATCCCAAAGAGCAATCAAGGACACTTTACACAACAACAACAACAACAAAAAGAAAAACAATCTTCGAATCACCGGTTAACGAAAAAACAACAACATTTCCGAATTGCTTACATTGTTTTTACCCCCCATGAGGCAGGAGAAAATGTTGCCCGATAGAACAAAATGCACTTGAACTTCCTTTATTGCATTTGCATTCAAACATTCTTCGCTATTCTCTCGACGACCACAAAAACAAATTCTTTCGATGAATATTCAATTATATATCTAGACACCGAGCGAAATTCACATTTTATGTCGAATATTATTATCTTTTTTTATGAAAAAATAACTAACTAAGAAAATGGTATTTAAGATAAAAGCTGAGAAAATTGTTTGTATTTTTTCCTCTTTTTTTCACGATCTTCGTTAAAGTTTAAGAGCGACAATTTTAGTTGAAAAATATTTGTTAAATTAGATTTTGTCTACGTTACGCTCCAACGAAACAGTTTGATTCTTCATCAATTTGCCTCCAATCTCCATTTTCTCGTTTCCGGATGGTTAAAATAAAACTGACATAATTATGAAAAAAATGTGTGTTTCAAGGTGGCGATATACGAAAATCATTTATGGTTGTAACGTAATAATTTTATGATCAGCATTTCCGTCGATCTAATTTCCCCTTTCTCACAAATTTGTTTCCAAGTTTTGTTATTTCACGATTTTTCTTTTTTCACAATCGTATACTTACGCGAGCTATTGGAGCATAAGAAATGGAGAATCTCATAGAAATTTCAATTACGATTGAACTTTTTATCGTCGAAGTTTGCTTCGATCGGGGCGTATATATATAAAAAGTATCGAAGTAACGGAGTCCGAATCGATCGCGATGTAATAATAAAAAGGCATTTTTTTTTTCTTTTTTTCTTTTTTTTTTCTTTACTCGTAAAAGCGTATTACAAGTTGAGAATGAGTCAAGTACTCTGCTATTACATTATTGCTATGGGATTGCAATTACGGGGAAACCCCTCGAGACAAGCTCGTACGATCTCCCTCGGAGGAGTTCGAGTTGACGCGTTCTTGGTCAAGTGCTCTCATAGAGCATTACAAAGAAAAAAAGTAATAAAAATGTAACGAAAAAAAAAAAAAAAACATTACGAGAAAAAGAAGAAAAGTAAGAAAGAAAAAATGACGAGCGAGAGGGCGGACTCGAAACGAAATGGAGAGAAGAAAAAAAATAGTACGAGCGTATAGTTGCAGGAGTGTGTGGCTGAAAAAAAAAATAAAAATAAAAATAAAATCGAAGGAGAGTTGCTCGTGCAGTGAAATGAGAAGAAAAAGAAAGTAATAGCCTCACTTGTGGCGAGCTGCACACTATATATATATATATATATTCGCTTTTACATCCATATGTCTATATATCCCCCGACCACCGCGCTGGAACATAATAGAGATAGAGACGGTAATTTGTGCGTAATTGCGGTAATTCATGTGGCTCGCATTCGCTCCGCGTCGTCCCATAGGGAGGTAGAGAGACACAGAGAATTATACGAATATGTATGTACGCAGACACATGTTGTATATATATTGTATTCATATGTACGTTAACTGATCGTAGTGGCTCGGAGGTAAGAATAATTCGACAAGAAAATTGAAATAATGATCAGAATTTGAGTTTCAATAGATTCTTGGATTTTCATTCACCACAAAAATTCGTGGTGGATGATAAGCGAAGAAAGTCGAATTTCAAGAGCCCTTGGCACTAATTGATGAACGTGCGCAGGGTGTGTCGGCTCGTCACCGGGGCAACTGGATCCGCGTATACGCGAACAAAATGAACGCGGATCGTGTCTGGATTCACTTTTTCATATTGATTTTTTTCAAATATTTCGAGCCATAGCAGTAGTCTGAATGGATTCTTGAAGTTTTCAAATATTTCAATTAAGCTCGAAAATATGGAAAGATTATTATATATGAACGCTCGAATCCCCTTCGTTTAAGCATGATGGGAATCAATACTCGGTGCTAGATAATAAATAAAATATGGACCGAAATACAGCGAGAGAGAGAGAGAGAGAGAGAGAAAGAGCGATCATTCATTTTACGTCCAATTAGGCATTCTCGCAAAGTACATGGTATACGACCTACGAACGAGGGAAACATTTTTGATCCCGGTATATATATTTATCGGTATAGATCTTTATACAATATTGGCCGTTCGTTCGGTCAGTTTTTCTATTTTTTCTTTCTCAAATTATTATTATTATACATTTATAATAACCTTCCAGACCAGCGGAGTCCCCATCGCCCCCACACCGTTCCAAAAATGTATATAATCGTCCATTTTCACTCTTTCTTTCTCTCGCACTCTTTGCTCATTCGATCGCCCTCGAATCATGCAATATCGAAAGAGAGAAGAGAGAGAGAGAGAGAGAGAGAGAGAAGAGAGTAGGCAATTAGCGCTTAGAATAACGATTATTAGCCGTGCTCCATGGTCAAGGCATCGGTTAATTAGCGGTACCTCGTAATGACCACATTGCACACTCGTAGCATTGTATTTTAGTACGTATAATCGTTAGTACGTATACTCTATGTGTATACTTTAAGGATAGGATACAATGGTCGTGCCAAGAATACACGTTGTTATTATTCGAATTGCTCTCTGGTGCTGGATCAAAACGTCCACTTTGTATCCTTCATCGGTTTAAAGAAAGAAAGAAAAAAAAAACAAAATTATTTTTCTCTCGCTCTCGTTCATTCTTTATGAAAGACGAAGACAAACTTGCAATTTCTTGAGGTTGAAATTTTTGAAATTACACTTTCGTTGCGGCGATATACAGAAATCGGGTGAGAATGAGCGCGAGAGAAGGGGGCGAAAATGAAAAAAAGAAATCGCACGTGTTCACAGCTGTTCGACCAGCTGCGAGCTCCTCTAAGCACAAAACGCTCAAACGCAAAGAGCCTCGGGTGATAAAACGTATATATATATATGTATAAAAATGTGTACGTCGGCTCCCCTATAGAACAGATTTTATCGTTGTACTTGATCCTGAACTCAGGAATAAATTTTTTTCATTATCAACGACACTTTATGTTATGCACATCATTAAAAACCAATCGCACTCGTTGTTCGAAATTATTCAACTTATTTATGCCTGTTTTTTCTTTTCTTTTATTTTACAGAGAAGCGACAACTTGGATTTGTCACTGAGCGTGCCGCAACATCATCACCAAAGCGCGTATCACCATCACGACGGTTACAACATGGCTGATCAGGTAAATCATTTTTTTCTTTATTTATCTCATTGACTTATTTTCATTTTTGTTTTTGTTTTTAATCCTAAAAACGATTTTATTAGCTTTCATAAAATTGCAAACAAATGAAATGAATCGTAATCGAAATTTTGTACGCAACTTTCGTTCGAACGTGATTAACGAACAAACAATGCAAAATATATTTCGTATTTCGTACGAAATTATCAGGAATTTCAAATGATCCGTTGTAATATTAATAAACTTGAATCGTTGAGATATTTTTAAATTGAACAAATAAATTATGATAATTAACACAATTAACGAATTAAACGGAGCCGAAAATGTAAGTGGTCGAGACATATATCCCTCAGGGCTTGTTTCTATGTTCGAAACATTTTAGACACGAAATGTTTTCGTTTTTTTTTCTTTTTCTTTCATCGTCGAAGGGCAAAGGGTTTAATTGTTCGTATAATTGCTCCTGTCTCTCGTTCATTTTTCCACTCATCCTGTTTCTTCGTTCTAACCTTTTTTTCTTTCTTTCTTCCTATTAAATTGACTTAGGACTCGTGAAGCGAAGAACCGGTTCTTAACGCGAATATAGCAAAAAGCAACTTTGCTTTTTTTTTCTTCTTTTTTTTTTCTCTCTCTCTCACACACTTTCTCTGTCGAGAAAAAACGAAGACGGAATGTGTGTGCAGGGCTGTAGAAAATGTACTGCAACGTTGATATATATGACTTTTGGTAAAAATGACCCGTGAGCCACCGCGGGTGATTGCTAAATGGGCGAGAATAAGACAGATATCGTCGTCCCGGGGTCCCGGGACACCCGCGTCGACTTCCGGTTTTCGCGCTTAAAGTCTCACGAGCTCACCGTGGGTGGGAGAAATAACACGCTGCGCTATTAATCGCACAGGATTTGTAACTTCCTCAGCGGCACGAGTTTGTATATGTCTAGACCCCGAGGAGAAAAGAAAGTTGAATAATTCGATGATTTTCATTTCTTTTATCCCAGAATGAATGACTTTACCGCGATCTCATTTTAATTTCGATAATTCGGTATCATCGTTTGGCTATGAATCGATAAAGATGAATGACAAAAATTTCGTCACAATCACGCAGTTTTATGATGCGATGTTATAAGAATTTCGTTAAATTCATTTTGTCACTCACTCAGGCTAATTTTCATTAAGTTTAATGAAGTTTTTATTCTTCCCCTGGAGAAAAAAAAAAAGAGCATGAAGCTCGATTCTTGCGAGTATAATATAACTCCTGTGGAGGGCGACAGGCCAGCAGGGGGGGAGGCTGAAACAGCTCATCCTCGAACCGAATATGGGACGTTTTCAATCGGTCGGTGCAATCTATGAGCTCGGTAATTGGCAATCTGCAATAAATAACCCTCTATCCCCCCTCCACTCGCTCTCACTCTCTTTCTCTCTCTCTCTCTCTCCTGCGGCTATAATTTCATTGTTTTAACGAACGAGTTCCCCTCTCGCGGCCTCTCCTACCGCTATCACACAATGCACTGCACTGATTTTCGGCCCTTGTCTTCGAATTCCACTTATATATTCAAATTCAAATAATTATTCATTTATTTATGAACTCTGCGTGAGTTTGTTGCATGAAAGAAATTTCCACTGATATTTTTCCTCCGTGCACGAATATCATTTTTTTCGTGCAGCAACGAAAAAAAAAAAAAAACTTTTTTGTGCCTAAAAACTGCAGTACCATCGTTGAAGGCATTGAAGCATTGTTTATTTTCTTTTTCAACGTTTTTTTATCGTATTTGATTCAAGTAAGAGTGCCAAATACATTTTTGACGTTTTGTTCATTTTTTTTGTCTGGTCGAAATTAAACGTAGTTCTGAATTGATATTCAAAAAAGATTGATTCACGTATACGTTTTTCTAAATTATTGAAATTCGTCGACCGCAACCAATCGGATAATAAAGAGAAAGAAAAAAAAACGAATTTTCAGAATGATTCTCGAAAATTTGTGCTCGCGATGCTTGAATCCGAATGAATAATGAGAATACTGCGAAGCGGAAAAAATGGTTTTTGTCCGATGAACTCGGTGTTATATTAGCCAGTCGAGGAAGACCTCGCGTCGATTATAATCTGTCAAGTCGACAATTTTTTCTTTGTTTTCATTTTTCGTTTCTTTCTTTTTTCAACTGTTTCTTTTTTTTTTCTTCTTCTTCTTCTTTTTCACTTTTAATTAAGACACGTTGAGAATGCTCGCGATTCGTCTTCCTTCGTCGAGACTCCATGAAACGTAAATTCGCTCGGGATATTTAGTAGCAAAAGCCATATTTCAGGACCGCGCCATTTTCTCTCTCTGAGCTAATAATAAAACTTCGTTATCTCTCGGTGACGTTGAATAAGAGAGACGCCCGTCAGGATATCTACGCTGAAATTTCGTTAATTAGTTCTCTCCGACGTTGTATAATGAGATATATATTTTTTTTTTCTCAAATTGACGTATTTTCAAATGATTATTGCTAAAACGTAATGAGAATAAGAATTTTCGATAATCAAACTTTTAAATTTGTTCTTTATTTCACGAAAAGGGAAGCGAGTTGTCGTAACAATTGGATAAACTCGAGATAAAAGGAAATAATTCGATAATATCGAATGAAAGATTACACTTCCGCTGAAATCGTAGTAATTACGAGGATTTTATAGATTAAAACAGATTTTTTTTTTTTAACCATCCGTTCCGAGACCTTCGGTTCAATTGTTATTTAAAATGTTCTCAAGTGAGTCTAGTCTTCTACTTCCCGAGGAGAAAAGCCCCTCGATCCTGACTAATTTGCATTCTTGTTATACGTCTCGCCATACGAAACTATCAACGCTAAACTTGTTCGAAGCAAACGTTGCACGTAATGTTAACATTTGCGGAACAATTGCATCCCTTAATAATCGTTCAACGGCTATCACTCTCAATTACAAGATAGATCGTGCAATTCACACCAACGAAAACGATGCGGCGTGTAAGTGTCTCTCTCCGCGGTGAAATTCACTCGGTACATGTTTAACGTTCATGCAGAGACGCGCGCGTTCGTGCGAATGCGTATCAAGTGTGAGGGCGTACGAATTGTGCATGCTGCACTTTACTTACACAAAACGAAACACGCTCGTCGAAGCTTTGAGACCTCAGAATCAAACGCGCCCGCAGCGGTCTCGTACTCTCGTGCACGCCTCAACACAATCGAATCAAGTACAAAATCATACGCGTTATTTTAAGACTCCGAAGATCTGACATTTCAAATTAGAGAAATTGATGAAATTTGTCTTTCGTTAAACCACAAATTTTAGGTTCGACCGTAATAAATCATTTGATTATAGAACTACAGGAACAAAGATTTAGACGAAGATTAACAATCTCTTAGAAATAAAACGTTTTATATGTGTTTCTGTATATATATATCTTGATATATATATTTTTTTTTGATATTTTGATTATCGAGAGTGTTCCATTCTGCGAATTAAACTTTTATAACTCTGCTATTTTAATGACTCTTATCAGTTATTATTATCGTTATCGCTTCGAGTATAAAGATAAAAATCGTCGTCTTTGTAATAGGCTCGCGCCTTCTTTTCCGTGTCGCAGTATATCGCGGACACAAATAATTGAAATACGCAACAGAAAGTTTTATGATAATACTTACGGAACGTAATTTTGTGAGTGTGAAAAATGTTAAATGTGAGTTGTTTCGATTAGTTTTTTTTTTCCTGTGATATATAAACAACGATTCATTCGAGTCTATGATAATTCTTGCGTAAATATATATTTAATGCGTGGATTAATATTCATCAGCAATTTTCATCCAGCATAATTGACATTTCGGACAGGAATAATATCCCGTGGCATGGAAAATTGATTGATCATGAAATCAGGCTTTTGCTCGAAATGTCAATCACCCCGGTGAATCTGATGAATTATTATTTCTTTTTATTGACATATTTTACCCGTTTAATGCCCGGAAGATAATGCAGTTACCAATCAAATTATACTCAATGAGTTTTATTTTCCTTTCATTCGTCTCTTCGAATGCATCGAAACTTCAATATCAATTATCTTCAAATTTTCCATTGTTCTCGTATCCGAATGACATTTTTTTGTCGAAAATACCAGTCAGTGATTCATTTATTTCTACATATATGAATCCTTGAAATATATTTCATTCCGTCGGTCAATCGATTCGATCGTTTCGAATGCTTACGCAGAACCGGATTTCAATATTATTATTATTTCTATTACTATTTTATTTTTATTGCCATAAACAAATGGAAAAATCATGTTGAAAACTCACTTTGTAACTTGACGACAAATTTAAAACGATTACAGCTTTGCTGGTTTGTTTATATACACGATCGAATATGTCGAACCGTCTATTAAAACATCGTCGCAGTAAAGAATCTCGATTACAGCATAATTTACAAACTTTACACGTTTCTCTTTCTTTCTCTCGCAGTTTCTCAATATTTCAGTGAAAATGACTAAACATAACTTTACTTCGCTCCAACGTTTGTTCTCCAATCAATGCCAAAAGAGGAGCTTAATTAACTGTCAAATTACACGTCTTGTATGCGTATATACATAAAGTAATTTTGCTGCTAATACAAACTCGGTATCGTCTTATCTGTTTAAAAAAATCTATCTCCTGCTCTCTCTTTCTCTCTGTCTCGTGGCATTATAAATCCATTTTCATAATCACATTTCTGCTTGTATACCTCGAATTCATAATGTGCATAATTATATTAAACTCGCTTATATGTGTTTCAAATCAACGTATATGAAGTAACACAATTATCGTTGGTGCTGTATCTCTTTTTTCATCTATAGCTCGTGTCTTTTTCTCTTAGGGTCTGCTATTTCTCTTGTTATTCGCAATAAGCCCTAACGAGAATTCGCATATTCGTTATTTTACCCATTTCACAAAATGCTATTAATTTTCTCGTCTGATTCAACAATTCCTTTTCCCCACTTGTTTCTTTCTTACTCGGCCTGCTGCAGCGGCGTGTTCATTTTCTCAATTTATATACAAACGATTATATACACGGCGATTAAAAAATAATATAAGAAACGACGGTGAAAGATGGAAAAAGACATTTCAGCCATACATCTCGTTTATTTTCTCATTACGCAATGCGCGCGTACGGCGAGTCCCATACAAACACGTAAAACACTCATTGTTCGATTAAACGTGCAAGCAACACCTTACATAAATCCTAACGACGAAAAAATATTTTCTCGTCTTTACTCGCACCGTGTTACTTTTGTTCAATCGTTATTTTATCTTTATACTCTCGTCTACACGTTCATTCGTTAAATTATTCGTGAGAAAAATACGCGTATTTTCTTATTGTCAAAAAAGACGAACGACCACGAGCAGGCTCTCTTTTCAATCGCACATGCGAGCTCTCTTTTTCCCTCATTCTACTTTCATTCTTTATCGTCAAAGAAAATTCCTTTTCTCTTCTTTCTATTGTCACCACTCGCGTGTACCAAAGTTTTAGACTTAATAAAAAATGCCCGACTTATCTTCTTTCTCGCTTCGTTTTCGCAAAAAACAACGGACGATTCTTACACCCCTTTTCTATGTTTATATATACATTTGGATCCATTTCGATGAAATTCGAAAAAGAAATAGAAACAAAAAAATTCTCGAAAGAATCGAATAGAACGACTGAACCAAATATACAATAAACCGTTATCGAATCTTCAGCTGGTACATTGCCAACGTAAGGAGAGAGGTCAATACTTCGATGGGATTTGAGCTGAGAGGATTGAATGAAAAAAAAAAAAAAAATAAAACAGAGAAAAAAAGTGAAGGAAAGACCTATTTCGCTATAGCAATGATTGAGATAAGAGGAAAATGAGGTAACTGTCTCGAAAGCTTCAGTCCCGATGTACTTTTGACGATCGGAGTTTCAACCGCAAAAAAATAAATTCCCAACTTTTTATTTGGTATACAAACGTTGAATAGAGAAAGCACGAATTCAGGAAGCAGAAATTTACTCATTTTTATTTATAAAAAATAAAACGAAGCTCTTGCCATAATTAAACAGCACGAGGAGTCTGTAAATTGTAAAGTTTGGTGTATTGTTCGTGTGCGCGATTACTCGGGAGAAGTAAGATTTATCAAACTGAAAGAAGGGAGTGAACGGCTTTGTAAATTCCTAATTTACTGAAATACAATCTTTTATCCCTTGACTGAGTCTTCTTAAGAATCCATCGAGTTGTATTATTTCGTTTGTATTCGGCTCGATGCATTGCACAATCGTAAACGAAGTCGGGCTGATTGCAAAAGCTTACCGAGTCGTTTAGCCGGGTCAGCGAGGGTGGATGAGAATAAGAATCAGAGGGTGAAGCAAGAGAGCGAGAGATGATAGAAAGACACTGTGTTAAGAAGGATGCTGCTGACTTGGCGAGAGATGAAATACTCGGTAGGAATGACTCTGAGAGAAAACGGAAGAATTAGGGGTGAAGATGAGGGCGCCAAGGGTAACGTGTAATTTCCCCACAATTCTCGGCACGCCATTACCCAGCCATAAAGCTACAATAGCCCGATGGTTTGGTTTAACGGGTTTTCAAAGAGACAACTCTACAACTACGTGTATATATATATATATATATATATATACATATATATGGACGAGACTTAAACTTTCTTCTATTTCATATATACATGTGCATATATCTCTGTGTGTGTATATAAATATAAAGGATACTAAAAAGCAAAGTAACATCGAATAGCCAAAGTGCAAAACGATCGTGCAAACTATCGGGTTATTTGTGAAGTAAAATGAAAAGGAACGAAAGAAGAAAAAGCAGCAACTATTGGAGGAGGAGGAGAAGGTGGAAGAGGGAGAGAAAGAAAAAAAAAGCATTGAGAGGGTCTGGTGAGAGAAAAAGAAACGTTAACATAGTAACGTCAGCAATACCTCGCTTGATCTTGGCCAAATAGAAGAGTAGACATTTTATGAACAGTCGAATGAAAGTTATTACGAACGAACTTATGGCTGCAATTTCAAATAATATCCTAATGGCAGGTTTCAATTTATTTTTCGTTTCTCCTCTATTCAATGGCGGCGGAGCTACGAAGAAAAATATAGGGAAAAAATAAATTCTCTCGAAGAACTCGAGGAACAACATGTTTTCCTATTATTTTTAAGCAGCTTATCGCACACGGAATAAATTACAGGGCGGCTATTGCGATCTTTCGAGAAGGTTGAACGAAAAGAAATAAAAATTGCCAAACGATCGAAGCAGCCTGAAAAACATCCGTCTGACTCACGCGACATTCTATACACTTGTCTGTTCAATCTGTAACTTTTCACTCGCTCACATCTCGATAGAAAGTGCTACGGATCTACAGAGCGCCGGTGAAAATTATGCGAACTGGAGAATCCCGGATATGAGGAAACGAAAATAAAAAGCCAGAGAAAGAGTAAAATCAAGAAATAAATGGAAGGACAAACGGAAGAGGGATTGAAGCCGGGGCATAGAAAGATTAGGGGGAGTAGGAAGTGCAAAGAGAAATTTTCCATTCAGTTATAAATAAAAAATGAAAGTTGGAAAAAGCGACGAGAACAGAGCACTCGTGAACGGGGGTTGGAAAATTGGAGCCCAGCGACCGGAGCCGGGTAAAGGGGGGAAGGGGGGCTGGAGGGAAACCATCTAAATAATATTTCCTCGGTGAAGTAAGTTGCTCGGGAGAGGTAGAGCACAAGTTTTAACGAGATGGAGGAACGAGTTTAGTTTTGCGGTTGTCGAGAGAAAAATGACGTCTCTTGCCAACCCGATACACTCATCGTGCACCAGGTTTTTCTTGCTCAACTTTTCTCCCAAACTCTAGCCTTCGCCCTGTTTCTATTCCTTCTTCTTTCTCTTATTTCCTCCCTCTCCTCGCTCATTATTCATATATATATTTATATCTATGATACGTAAGCTCGAGCCTTTATTCATGTGGAGCAACAAAAAAAAAAAAGATAATACATCAGGAGCTTGAATGGACGTTGTAGATATCAGAAAGTTTCCTGCTGTTGGATGGCACGAAATGAAAAAGAAATGCTTTTAGCTTCTCACGCTCGTGCGCGACTGTGGTTCTTGGGGATGTTGGCACAAATTAATTTGCCGCACTCCCATCCTGTATTCCCTGATAACGATAATGGCTTACACTGTGCAATGTTTTATGCGCGACGCATAAATACATGTATAATTGCATATATATATATGAATTTGTATATTTGTGTGTTTGTATTTATGGATATATGGGTCTATACATGTATGTTTATGCAATGTGTATGTATAATTGTTCGGCAGTCTGGCAAGGCTCTAAAAGACCAATCTTAACATCAGCATCATTCTGAGCACAGGGATGAAGGTCTTCTCGTTATAGCTCTCGATAAGAGATTTTCTTCCCCGCACCGTTCGTAGGGGATCTTAACGAGGGTTTTGTGTTATAGACTCACCGTATAATGATAATATAATTCTTGTTATACGAGGGAAAATGAAAAGAGAGGAGAGGAGACACGGAAAGGGATTCCAACTTGTATTCAAGAGGTTTATGTGTTCCTTTCTCGCGGAGTTCGAATTGCCTTGCTTCTTCCTATACTTATTAGTACAATATTCTCCCACTTCTCGTAATCTCTCTCTTTCTCGCCTTCTCCTTCTCTTTCTGTAGTCGTACGTTGATATTTGGTCGCCAAGATGAAAACGACGAAAACTCGATGTCGAAAAGACCAGAAAACGGAAGAAATAAGTGGTAAGAAATACGATAATGTCCGGAATCCTCTTAGCACAGCTGTAAGACACCTTTTGTCACTCCCTCCGAACGTTATCTCCCTTGTAGCAACGAACCAGATGTCGTTTAGGTTTCCTCGAACTTTCGAAATTGCCACAATACTTGTCTTACTCTTTCTTCATTTCTCTCTCTCTCCGTCTCGCTCAAGCTCTCGCAGCTTCTCGATTTTTTCATCATCACGAAACACGCAATAATCTGCCTCTCGAATCATCGAAATTTTCATTTCTCAGTTACATTTTTTGTTACTTTTTTTTTTTATCGGTTAAACGGTCCAGGAAACATTTTGGTAGAAAATTACGAAATTCAGTCTCGAAATTAGATAATAATTCAATGAAAAAAAAATGACTGATTGATTTATAGTCGTTCGAGCCTAAAAAGAGAAACAAAACAGTAAATCTGCCCTACTTCATAATCGTTTCTTATCATAAATTTTGATGACCTTTTTTTTTCCCCCCGCAATCCGCACCACCGTAGCACATAATTCAATAAAGTATATTCATGATTTGTCGAGATACTCTGTTTCCCCTCTCAATTTTCTGGCGTTGTCACAAGTTAGTAAGTTTTTTTTTTCCTTCTCTCTGCTTTATCGGACGCTTGCGCAAAGAATTCCAACGCGATATCCACCTATCAGAAGGTGCTTAAAGCGCTGTGCTACACGATAACGCTCACAGATGATTTGTATCCGAGATTTATGAGCCGGGCGCGCACCCACGAGACGAGTTTGTATCACTCGTGACTCATACCTCTGTACCAACAGCAAATTTCTTAAAAATGCATACACACACGAAAGTAAAATATTTCTATTAATCCGTCAGCTCGATCACGCTCATCTGTACACATTCATAGATCACAAATATCGAGATTACAGTAAGAGAACAAAAAGAATGAAATAAAAACACTCATTATTCTGCTGCCAGATGCGCGAGTAATCGCGTTTCATTAATTTTCATTTCGTACACCGCAAACGCGCTTCGCACTGTTTGTTCTCTCCAGCTCATTTATGCCTAATATCAAAGTATGTAAGTTTCGATGCGAATTATGTTTATTTATAGATATACGCGTGTGTATCGCCGTGGGGAATCAAACAATGGAAACATAAATTCTTTGATGATTATTCATCCATTGAATTGTAGAGACGCGAGATATAGCGCGCGATTACGATCGAGTCATCACGAAATTATTTAATCGTCTCTTACGCTCTCTATCTTAGTCGTAACATCTACACACGTATTTCGTCCGTTTTATTTCTATTATTCGTTTCTTTAATGGAAATAAAAACGCAGATAAAGAAAAAAAAAAAACAGAGTCCGATCGCGTTAGGGTAGAATGCAAATCGGTCTCGTTGGTCGTCATATATATCATCGGATTTTTGTTATCGCGACTCGCGACATCTTTCGCAAAGATTTGAAATTCCGAGCACTAAATAAATTGGCTACCCACGAGAGAGCGTTTCTCTTAAGAGTTTCCTTTCCATGGGTTGATCCCCTTTTTTTTCTACGTCGTATAAAAGCCATGTTTGTGGTAGTAACGACAATGTTGGTGGTATAGATCAAAAAGAGCGAGAGCGAAGAGGCAAAGAGAAGGGGGGAGAGAGGACGTCGATCAATAGGTTAGCCTCCCCCAGTTTTCCTTCAAAGGAAAATTCCTGATGCTATTAAATCCAATTTAAAAAACTTTTATTTCCTCTTCACTCTTCTATATCGTACATCACCTTCCCCTCCGCCCCTCTCCACCCTCGTAACTCTCCTGACTTTCCTCTATATCACCGTTGGCACACAACCTCGCGAGCAACGCGGATCGATGTTGCTCCGGGCTTCTACAACAAAATTATTTTCTCCTCCTTCACTCACCACCCCCGCTTTGCCTCCTCCACGAAATAGCTTACTCTTGCTCTCTCGCTCTCCTTCTTTCTCTGTCTCTTTCGCTCTTGCCACTTTGAACGGCGAGAAAATCGCACAGGCATATATAACGGGATCGGACCGGGGACTACTCGGAATAAATTGTTAAAAGGATTTTGAACAATATATCTATCATACGCGTCGGTGAACTCGCGAGAGGATCTCTCTCAATTTTTTTGCTTCTTTCACTGCTTTTATGTTTCCTTTCTTTTCTATCTCTGCCCCCCCCCCCTTTTTTCTCTCTCTCTCTCTCTCTCTCTCTCTTGCTGTTGCCGTCGTTCTGTCTCTTTCTTTTTTTGTCCCTACCAATGTTTTGCCCCCTCGTATTATCCTGTATATCGAGAATCTAAACGTCTCTTCTTACCGTCGAATTTCGTCCCCATTTTTTTATTTTTATTCCTACGATCTTCTAATATCCCACATTTTTATCCTTCGCCCTCGCACTACATTGCTTATGATTTTTTTTTTCTTTCTTTTTTGGCTCTCCCAACATGAGCTGATATCGATTTTGGACGAGGGTCAAATACGATTCGGAAGCAACCTGCAATTGAGCACTTTAACACCCTTTTCGTAACTTTTTTCAATATACCAACTCCATTGGAATTTGAACTTTATTCGAATTTGAAAAAAATATTGATTATCTTTCAAATTGTTTTTTTTTTTTTATTACGATAACACCATTTTTCAGTGATTTAAATCGTTTCAAAGATTTACTGTTCGTGGAAGAAATTTTCAACATTTTTTCGCAAAAAAATTTGGCAATGAAAAAACCGAATGCTGAAATTTTTAAATAAAAGTATATGGAATTAGCCAAACGATTCAATGGTAATTAAATTAAAAATGAAATTTCATTCGTCGTATTATCGTACTGCTGTTTTTTCAGCTGGAATATTAATTAAAAAAAAAACGAAGGTTCGAGTACGTGCTCGAAAGAGATTGAACGAGTGTTAACTGATAAAATATTTCGTAATAATTGCCAGCGCACACAAAACATTTGATCATATTAGAAACCCCCACATTATAAAGCGGCGAACTCTCGAAATTGATAATTACAAACTGATACGTGAATTTCGTACTCGAGCCGAGTTTTATCGAACAATATCGAGGAGTGCCCGAAGCAGCAGTAGAATTATTCGAGTAGAACACCGCGATGAGGCACGTCTTAGAACTTTTGTTCGCTCATACTTTTCACAAAGTTCCATTATCGAAGCACAATGTGTCTAATTAACGAATGAGAGATGAAAAGAAGAAGAAAAAAAAATGAATCAATTCAACCATCCGATACGTAGACATCGTTCCAACGAATAATTGGGGCTTGTGATACTTCCGGTGTTCTTTCGTAATAGTTTTTATTCTTTCATTCCCATAAATTCATCTTTGAGTCGGTCGGCGGTGTCCTTGATTTTAGGAAAGATTTTTTTCGTTCTCTCGAGAGTCACGAAGGTTCACGATCATGGAGGTTTTGATCATTAAGACAAATTCGAGATAAAAATCGCCAGTCTTTATTTAATTCTTCCTTCTTTTTGTTTTCTCAAACTCTCAGTACGTTACCCAGGCTCTCGAGGTGTACGAGACGGTAATTAGGTACACCGCAGATTGGATCGGCGACGTATAAAATTTTCTAGGCACATGTATACACGCGGATGTGTTCGTTAAATCTTTCGGAAGATCACTCAAGTTGAATAATTGCGTATTACAGGTTAATAAGTAAGAAACATGCGATGAAAAGTCGCTGCAATATTCATCATCCGGTATTATAATGACGTCACGAAGAATAACATCATTGTATGATTATTAGGTGACTGGATTTTAGCGATGCATTGTTCTCTCGTTACACACACGTGTTGCAAAAAACTTTGAGAAGCAAAAAAATAAATAAACAACGAATATTTCACGTAAAAAAAAAAAAAAAAAACACACGAAGGTCTTGGGAGAATAATAATAATTTGTAAAAAATTAAAAGTTAAAAAATGTAGGTGCGTTCCGAATACTTGTTCGTTTTGTCACACCGGTGCACCATTAAATCGTAATTAGGGACATTAGGAACGGGCCATGCCAACTTGAACGAGACGCTAGTACAATCGGGATAAAAATAAAGCCGACGAAGCTCTGTGATTTTAACGTTGAAACTTGGTCACGAAACACAAGGACGAATGAAATTGAGCAATTAGTCCTATTTGGCCTACTTTGATTCTAGTTATCTTGATTGTCAGATAAAAACGCCATTTGAAGATGTTAATCAAAACTGGCCCATAGACGTGCCAAGACTTTATTAACTCAGCTTTATACGTCATCAAAATATGTAATTAATAAAAACCTGGCCGAAAAGTCTCTGAAACGATTTATATCTTCATCGAGTATAATTAAATCGTCGATCGTCTAATCTTTTTTTTAATACAAAGAACAAGGAAATGCTCATTCGTGTTGCGTTCATTCACATAGACTGATTCTCCTGTTTTATTTATTTTTTCATTTTTTTTAAATTCTCGTGTTGCAGACATTTCACACGCCGAGCTTTGGCGACGAAGACTTTGACATTCCGGCCATACATCCTCATCAGCATCAGCAGCACCAACAGCAACAGCATCAT
Organism: Campoplex capitator; assembly: GCA_037576405.1. Taxonomy (NCBI): domain Eukaryota; kingdom Metazoa; phylum Arthropoda; class Insecta; order Hymenoptera; family Ichneumonidae; genus Campoplex; species Campoplex capitator. The sequence continues at coordinate 8,559,394 of JARBWI010000002.1, forward strand.
CAACAGCAACAGCACGATCTTCACACTTATCAGTCTCAGGTAAGATTTTACAAAGTTTCTTCCTCCATACTCGCGACATCTTTTCACATCCCTTTTATTCTGTTTTCGTTTCATTTTCTTCTTCTTTTTTCTTTTCTTTTTATTATCATTGACGATCATTCGAATATTCTTGCTCCTCAGTCTCCTTGACCTCATTCGTTCTTCTCGATTGTTCCTCGTAATATGCAATTGAGAAACTCAATGTGTAATAGGCCAGATCATTAGAGAGGATATTGAGGGAAAAAAGTCTCTTGAGGACGCGTCGCGTAGCACGAAAAAGAAAAAGGACAAAAAAAATATTGAAAAACCAAGTTGCATATAATGCAGCTGGGGAACGCGGAAGTCGTTAAATCGCCTCGATACAACCCACGGATTCGTTTGTGACCTCGCTGTCAAGGGGGCGGAACCATTCATTATACCAATGGATATTAAAGAATTAAAAAGATTTCAGAGGAGCAAGCTGTATCAAGGATTTATAGGAGGAATATGAAAAACGCTTGGAAAGCCATAAAATTTGCATATTTTTTGCATGCGCCAACTTCGTTATACTTGGTGGGGGGAGGGGGGGGGGAGAAGAAAAATAAAAAAAATCCTAACGTATTCACTCACTCGCCTCGTAAATGTATTCTTCAGAGTTGAGATCACTATTCTTTTCATACGTTATTTAATTTCTCACGAGATATTCCAAGGAAAAAATGTGAAAATGTCGTTTTTCAAATCGTTATATATGTTAATCGATAAGATATTAAAAGTACCACAATTATCCAATCTCAGGATTGAATGACTTGTAAAAAAAAAATCTCAACCGCTTTGTAAAAATATTTTGACGTAATTTTACTATTTCCCGTCATATTTCTCTGGTTTTCGTTTCTTTTGAAACTTGATCTTCGTTGAAATTTTTATGATATTACGACTACGGTATAAGCAAACATGACGGAGAAGGAAAAAAAAAATTCCACAGCTCTGTGTTGTTGACTTTTCATACATTCTACTTTGCTGCATCATTTTACCATAGTTTTATCGTAAAAAGTGACTGAATAAAAAAAAAAGAAACGAAGAAAAAACTGAAAATTCATCTCTTAGACATGCAAGACAATTCGTCCGGGACGTCTATCGATCTTCGTCATATTCGCTCGTTCTTTTCTGACTTTGCTCAACCGAATTGAACTTTTCTACTCGGTATTTCTTCCTCTTTTCTCTCTTTTCTACTTCCAGCCTCTTCAAATCTCTTTCTATCCGCGATATTCTGCTTGTCTTGCGCATTGTTTTTTTCCCTCTCTCTCCCCCCCCCCCCCCCCCTCACCGTCGACGCTCTTTCCCGTCTATTTGCTCTTGTCAATCGGCAATCTCGTCTGATCCGCCAATATTAAATTTCACGGTATTTTCATTCGTACGGAAATTCGTTGAAATTTTTCCCCACATATATATATGTATATGTACATTTTTTTATTTGAGCTTCTTTCTTTTATTTTTCACATGATTGACGAGCACCGGAAAAAGTATCGTCGACATGACAATTCCATTTTTCATTCGTTCCGTATTTTTTTTAGGGTAAATACTGCGCGATCTAGTTTTATGAAATCTGTTATGAATTCTTGCAATATTCGCAAAACATTTTGTACTCTCGCTATATATGTATATTGTCTGTAATAAATCATAGTCGGTTCTGGCTCGAACTCAAATGCACCGAAATCCATCATAACTGGAAGAAGATTATTCGTTGAACTAGCTTTATTTTTTTTTCAATATTTTGATATTTATTCTCCCGTAGGGTATTCAAAGAATCCAATCAAAATAGGAATCACATTTATTTATATTTCCAGATGATGCAGAATGCAGGCATGCAGCATTCTCCCGACGGGCTGAATTTGGATTCCGGCGGATATCAACAGCCAATTTATTTGCAACAAGAACATCCGATGCAACCGATCAACGTCAGGTAAGTTGTTTTTTGTTCGTTTTTTTATTTTATTTGTTTATTATTTTGAATTTTAAACACTACTGTAAATCTTTTGAAAATCTCTATTCCATTTTCCGGCTCTGAATTCCGGGCGGAAGCTTTAAAAATTGAACTTTCCAAAAGAATTGCATTTTATTTAAAATGGTACTGTCAAATTGATTTTGTTTCGATATGCGATTGCTCGAAAAATTGGATTAATCGTAGAGAAAACTCGACGTAGACTCTTTCCATTCTCTCGTCATCGTTTTATTACGATTCTCGTGTAACTGTAATCTGCAACAGGAGTGTAACAACGTCAAACAAAAAAGTCTCCTTTTATCAAATTACTTCTTTATTCATTCACAAGAGAATTTTATTTGTGTAATTTATCATCGGTATACAGCGGTACGACAAAAGATTCACAAATTGTTTTTCCTGACTCGAGATGACAGTAGTTTTCACAAGGATAACGCAGACTCGGAGACTCCGATGTGTTTCCTCCCCCTTTTTTCTCCCCTCGTTTTTCATACGCTTTTTTTTTAATCCTCCTTCTTTTCTCTCGCTCTCTGTGTATAAATTCTCTCGATTATATCATATCAATCTGTTTCTTTCTCTCTCGGGAAGATCCACCACAGATTAGAGAACGCTAAGGAAAAGCGCAAGACGGAACAAAGGAAGATTAATGAGCGGATTCATTCGCCCTCCCTACCCCTCTCCTCTTTTGTGGCTTCGGTGGAATCTCTATTTTACTATTGTTCTCCGGGCGTGTTACCGCCAATAACCTCCTCCTCCCTCCTTGCCTATATGTACTCAAATTTCTATAAGCTATGGGAATGGATATTTCCAACCATATATAATACGTTTATAATACACAAACACATTGGAAGCTCGTGTATAAACGTACAGACACATTCCTATATGTATAAGCCTCGAAAAACGTCTCTTCCAACTATGATGTTTCTCTCCATTCACGTACGCCCAAACATTTGATCATCCCTCTTCATTCGTCTCTTTCAACCTTGCTCGTATTGCTCTCACGTTCTTTCTGAAAGAATTTATCATCAATCAAGAAAACTTCGATCCACGCGAGATTTTCGACGTTTCTTCGTTAAATGGATCTTGTTTCCTCTGCTTTTTCTTTCGTTTCCTTTTTTTTTTCTGTTTTAACTTCGTTTTTTTCGTCCCGACGAAGCACGAAAATCTATCCGCGAAAAGTTTTATCTGGTCCGTTGGCAAGTTCGCGGAGAGAGAAAAACACCATGAAATGCTTTTTTATTGAATTTGTTTTTTAATAATGTATTTTACAACTTTTGGAAATAATTTCATCGTTACGCAAAACCATCTCGACTCGTTATATCATTTCCGTATCATTATCTTACGGAGAATTTGTGTCTAATTGGAAACGAAGGAAAATCAAATGACGGAATAATGGGAATTTTGAGCGAGAGATTCGTTGTTTCTTTGACGACAAAAAAGTTGAGACTGAATGAACGAAGGACACTTTTGTTATTGAGTGTCTTCGGCCTTGATTACAACACCCGCTTACTTTATTGTTCGGGAGGGTTAAAAAAAGGTCTCTTCAAACTCATTATCCGCACGACAAGCGTCAAAACTGATTTGCCGGTTTGCGTGCATCACCGACAACAAACGCCTTTGCCATCATCCTCTCGATTCTCCGTTTCTTTCACTCTTTTCCTCATTCTTTTTCTTCCTTCTCATTCTCGTGTCCGATTCCTCGGGCGGCTCTCGTTCTCTCGCTTTTCTCATCTATTCTTGGCTTCCTTTTGTTTTCACCTTGCATTCTTGTTGCAACGATTTTCTCGTTGCTGCTTGTTATCGTTTCCTCTCTTTTTTTCGTCGTTCGTTCATTTCGTTGTTTCTTTTTGTTTTTCTCCTTTTAAACCTCTGCCCCCTCACCCCACCTCCCCCCCTCTTGCCCTTTCCTTTATTCTCACGTAACCGAGACTAGACTCGTTTAGCCACTTTCGTGTGTCACATAAATTAGAGCCAATTAGACTCCCCGAGGGCTCTGGCAATACGTGTTGAGTCATTTGATAGATTCGATCTGCTCTCGCACGTTTCCCGTCAAACTTGTATTCTGAAAAAGGTAACGAACCTTTGAAGCATTCAATGGAAACAATTTTTTCGTTGATATCTCCAGTCGTGATTCAATCTTTTTTTTTTTTTTTTTCCTTTTGTTATACGGATTTCGAGAAAATTCGTCCAACTAACGGTCCCTCTTTATTTCTGAATTTCAGTCCATATGAAACCTTAAAATAATCACTAAATCGGTGGAAAAAAAAAAAAAAAAACAATTGATGAAATTGGTTCATTTAATCGTTACGAAAAATGGTGGACAGCTCAACAAATTTTAAAAAAATTTCGAAGAATGCCAGCTCGTACATATTTTCTGTTTTGCATCCTTTCTTTTTAATTCTCACGCATATAAATCTTTTCGGGTACAAGAAGGCTATAATTTTTTTTTTCGATCTTAAACGTTCTGTCAGAAATAAATCGAAAGAGAAAATAAAAAAATGACGTTTTTCACCCCCAACGAAATAACTCTCGATATCTTACGCGGTCGTTGTCGCATTTTTGTCTGTTTATTTACTTGCTTTTTGTTCTTTTTGTTTTTCCTCTTATTTTTTTTTTGAACCTCTCACGACACGGGGGTTTCGGTCGCGAATGTCTCGGGAAAAGGTGATGCGGGATGGGTGAAAGGCCCCGCGGGCAATTCGCGCCGTTGCGACCCGAGAGACAGGGAACGGAGGAGGGAGGAGGGTAAACGTGGAAGAGGAGCTCCGGTGATGTAGAGTGGGCCGTAAATCCTCTAACGCTGACGCAGCTACGGCTATATCTCAAAAGTTATCCAATTTGTGTTAAAATAGCATTCAGCCGGGTTTCAAGGGGGGGAGAGGAGAAGGAGGAAGGAACTCGACCTCTCGTATACCAGGACTAAACTATACCCCCGTCTATGCCCCTCTTTCTTCTCCCTTTACCTTCTCATTTTCTCTTCCATTCTTCTGCCCTCTGATCTCCAACCACAAATGTATGACATACCTCCCAAAATCTCTCTAACCTTCCATCATCCAAACTTACCAATTCAGCGTTTTTAATCAAGCCTCAAATGTATGCAAATTGTGCATCAAAAGATAATTGATAATTATTATTTATCAAGCCTTTTCTCGTATGTTATTATAATTCTTCGGAATTGCTCTCGTCACTTATCTACTGCGATAACGAATGGACGAAGCATTCTTCGATTTTCCATGCAAAAAGCTGCATAAGCTTATCGAATGCATTATCGTAGAATAGAATTTTCAAATGTTGCCCAAGTGTTGTTCTTTCTGTTTTTCTCGACCCATCTACAACGTGGATTTACACTCTGAATTTCTGTCAATAAAGGTCAATATAATTAGCACCGAACAAACAGAATTTCGTCTATTTTCCATTGTATAATCAGCAATAAATTGTTTATTCATATGGAAAAAGGATTTTTCTGAGATTTTTTAAATTGCTTGTGGATCTCATTTTTGTGAATGATTATTCGTTACAGTCCTGCTTACACGAGTCCCCAAGGCTCGTATTCGTCGATGAGCTCGACGGGCCAACAACACGGCGGTCAACAATTGCTGCTGCTCCAACAACACTCGCAGCATCAACAACAGGCCCAGCAACAGCAACAACAACAGCAGCAACAACAACAAGCTCAACAACATCAGCAACAAGTTCATATGCAACAGCAACAACAGCACATGCAGTACATGCATTCGCAGCAACAACAACAACAGTTGCACTCCCAGCAACAACAACAACAACAGCATGTACAATATCGAAGTCCAACCGGTGGCAGCCCACCGGCTATGCAACCAAACGCCATCCCTGAAAATAATAACACGACGACTAGCGAGGACAGCGATGACAGTACTCCGCATTCTGGAATGGTAAAAATTTCTTTTATCACCTTTTTTTTATTAGATATACCAAGTTATTATATGAGCCTAACTCGGTGATACTGTTGGGATTGTTCTTTACCCGAATATTGGCTTCGAGAGAAAAAAAATTGTGTGCAGGGCTTAGGGTTAATAAACGTAATTTGAGATGCGTCTTCAGGACTGAAAAATTTCGAAAAATTTCCCGAAAATAAAAACGGTACGCTGTGAAAAAATTGTGAACATTCGAGAACATGTTCCAGAATCTTGAGAAATTACGATTTTTTAAAATTATCGTTTAAAAATCGGACTACCTTGTCATAGGCAGATCAAATCACTAATCGAAAGATTGATACATTCAATGATTATTCCTAGATTCAATGAAACGACTGGTTTCGTAGAAAAAAAAAAATCTTTCATGGAGGGAGCAAAAAATAGATTCTCTTGGCTTTTCATTGAGTTGATTTTTGCTGAACCATCATATACATAAAACCGGTTTTACACAAGCTTCTTATGCTGCATAATAATGTAAATAAAATGGAATTCGAAGTAGAAAAATCTGAATCGATTTTTACAGGTGGACCGATAATACGATGTGGTAATCGAAATGAATAATGGATTTTCTTGATAATTTAATGGCGTGGATGATACTAGAGACAAATAACAAATATTTAATGAAATGAAATTTGTTCTGAGGAGAAAATTACTGGAATCGAATGAAAAAAATTATAGCTTCGTATATTATTAAGCCGGTATGATTCGGTAGTAAATAAAAAAAACCATAAATCACAATGCTAATAAAAAAAAAAAATTCGAACATGGTGTGGAATGATCGAAATGGCACGTTTTCTAATTTAAATTAAGTGCTGGATCATGAGGCAAGAAATTTTTCAATATTCATCTCTTACCAATACTAAGATTTTGCTCGTATTAATATTTCCATACAAATCCAATCAGGGCGGCCTTAATTCATGTACGTAAAGTATCGAATGTGGTGGAATTGTGGCAAAAATTAACATATTTAACGATGGATACGAAGGAATAGGAAAGAAAAGAGAGCGAATCGTGGAATAGCGAGGAGAATCAGTGCTGCTGATTGGACGAAATCGTTTCAATTACAGAGACCCCGCATTCATGGATTACCCACGCAATACGTAATGATTCGATGAGGCGTAATGAAGGTTGTGACCTTATACTCGTAATACATCCCCCAGATGTGCGTGCCTCCGTGCGTCTTAACATTTCAAATTTGCTCAGTTAAAAAGAAATTTATACTCAAACAATTATTCGTCTTTCACAATTTTATAGAATTTTATTTATTCCACGAAAATCGTCTAATTAATCAACTTCAACTCTGGCCGCTGGTATATTCGATTGACTTTTGTTCTAGTGCAGACCACTTTCAACAAATTGGGGTCGTGGCTCATTTCATATGCGAGAAAAAAAATGAGAATAAAGTTTCGACAATTTTGTTTGATGGGCTCTCGTTTCTTCTCCTCGCTCACTATCTCTTTCTCTCTCTCTCTCTTCTTCTCGTCATATTTATTTTTCTAATTTCCTGCGCAAATATCCCGCAACTGCTTCTAATCATAAAATTTTTCGCCGACTTCCAGCTTCTTTTATTGTTCATAAAAACATGGAAGTAATCATGAGAATGTGAAAAAGAAGTGAAGTATGAGATGGAATGGAAAAAAAAAAGTGATTATGCTAATATATTGCTGGAAATAAACTTTCTCTCTTTCTTACTCTCGTGCCCACTCTTTCACTATAATTTTCTCCGCAGTCTTATATTCGATCAATCTTTCTAGCACCGGGATCTTCTTCGGAGAGCGTGTTAGTTGGTACATCGTACCTGAAATTGGTTCATAGAACCAGGAGAAATATAATATCATCACGATTCCACCATTCTAATTCTATATCGCAAAGTTATGGTAATTCAAGTGACGAGAAAGGATAAATCGAGTAATGGTTAGTGACGCTAGGGTGGGAGGCAGGACAGGAGAAACGAGCTGAAAAAGAAATAAATAAAAATGAAAAAACTTGTGGTGAATCGTGCAGAAGGAGAATGAGCAGTCGAGTCGTGTTCTGTCCTGGTCGAATGATGGATGCTCACCGAGAGATCGAGGTCGAAACGTGTCGAGAACTCTCATTTCATTATATAGATATATATTAATCTCATATCGAAACGATAGAATGTAGTAAGATTCTTGAAACGAAGCTGTGTCTCTAAGGGCACGAGTCCCAGGCACGATTAAACTTTTTTTTTTCTTCCTTTCTTCATTAAAAGAGAATAATTTAATGCAGATTTCTCGTACGAGAGACGTTCAATCGAATATTCATCAAGTTATATTGAGAGATTTGAATTCTATTCATTTTCGTGACAGCTTAGTAATTTGATTGCTTACTTTAATACTTCAATCACCAACAAAATTATATTTTTCTCGATTATAATAGTTTTCGATAATCAATCACTTATAGACTTGAATATTTTTTTTTCGTATTATTCGAGAAATCGATTTTATACTCCACTTAGGAAAAAATAAAACGTACGAAATAGTATAAAACATTGCGAGCTTGAATTGCATCAAGTATTTACGAGGTGAACGATTGCTACGAGAGCAAAACGTGGGTGGTGTGACCACAAAATTTTTTCTTGAACGAAGAAAATTACAGTACCATTTACTTAGCTTATTTTTCATGATTTTATTTTCTTTCAGTTGGCCGGCATAAAGCGACCATCTCCGGAGCCAGCAGACACCGTTAATAAGAATCAAAAGAAACCGAAGGCACAGAAGAAAAAGAAGAAGAGAGATCCCAACGAACCACAAAAGTGAGTATTTATGTTCGAGGAATAAAAATATTTGAAATATAATTCACATAAATTATTAATATTCACGTCAAATGAAGAAGTTTTGGATAAAATAACAGCTGTGAATGCTTACTTTAGAGCAGAGATTGAAACAATTCATTTATTGTTTGTTCAAAATAATATATTTATTTACATTTGTTTGCTGATGAATGAATTATTCGACTATATCTAACGATGCTTTATTCGTAAAATAATTTTAATAGAAGAGAAATCAAGGGAGGGCGAGAGGTTGAGAGAGGGAGAGTGAGAGATGGGAAACATTCTATTGTTTCGATTTAATGGAGTTACCGGGGCGAGGGAGAATTCTCTCCAAGTTATTACTCTTGTGAATTGGCAATTACCGTTATTGTTGCAAACCCGTAAATGTAGGACATGGGTCCAGCTGCAGGAACAAGCGAGCGCATTACTATCGTGGAAATAGCTCCTATACACTACTACCAATTCTCTCTCTCGCTCCCCCCCCCCCCCTATCCCTTCCTCTGTTTCTCATATCTATATCTACGTATACATTCAAATATAAATATACGCTGCACACCCAAGCGAGAATGCAGAATTTCGAAACTATTCCATTTCTCTGCGTACACACACCGTACACAGGATTTTTCGTGTCGAATAAGCAATTAATTGCGAATGAATTATTTTGCATTTATCTTGATGGTATTGAGCTAAAAATGTATTCAGTACCATTCGAAAAAAAAATATTTTTCCTGTTTATTTGAAAATGAAAAAGTTTAGCGGGTCAAAATTGGTTCGAAGATTGGTAATTGACATTTTATAAATTAAATTTTGATACAACATATTTTCAACGAAAATTTATGAGCAGAAATTTTTTTTTTTTTTTTATTCAATTTTTCCAAATGATCTATTTTAATGGATTTTTCGTGTTCGTGGAAATTGGGAACTTGTTTAAATTCGCTAGAAATTTAAAATACTTCAAGTAACCGGTAATAAATAATCGGCATTTTGTTGAATTGAGACGGACTTGTTTTATTGTTGATGCAGTCGAATTAACAGTAAACATCATTTCAATGTACGATTTCAATGAAAACTGACACCGGAAACATAGACAATTGAGAAAAATCGAAACGTACTCGAGGTGTGGTATAAACGAATCAATGAATTGGCTATTTGGATCAAAAGCTTTGATGATTAAATACCATTCTCTTGTTTTTGGTTCGTGATAGGTGAGTGTGAAAGAGATTCGTGAAACGAGATATCGGAATGTCAACGGAAAAGGTCAACATTGTACGCGTATCGCGTTCGATCGGACTCGTCTGATCTATTTTTCATTCTCTGGTTTCTTTCATTATTATTTTTTTTTCCTATTTCATTATTGCCTCGTCATTAATCAGTCTTTCATTTATTTTCGTGATATTTTTCTCCTTCTCTTTCTCTCTATCATTTTGGACGTGAGAACAAAAAGAAAAACGAATTATACAAAAAGTTGCTAGGTCATTCAGGCGTGAGTCATTTTCGCTGGTACAAAATGAGAATTTTTATCTTGACGATGAGACAATTGTTTCGTGCCGTGAATATATATTGAGAAAAATAAGAAAAAGAAAAAGCGTTTTTCCTAGGACGAAGAGAGAAGCGAAGGGGTGCTAAGAGAAAGAGGTAAAAAGTCAATGAACGAGAATCGGAGCACTGCGAGGTTAATAAACGTCGTTGCTTCGTCGATAGAGCTTTGAGACGAAGAAGGAAAAAACCGAATGAGAACAAGAAGGAAAGAAAGAGAAAAACATATTAAATGCCAATGGCGATAAGGCGCACGAAGGCATTTGGCGTTTATTTGTTTCCAGCTCCAACTGCATGTGGTTGAAATCGATGAGGGGAACAAACATATCGAGTTATGTATCTGCAAACGTAGTTTGTAAACACTCTGATATTTTATCACTCCAAAGAAAGGAAAAAAAAACGAAATTTCTACATCAAATTTCCGGTTAATGAAAAAACGTTATGGAGCCATGAAACATTAATTGAGAATGCCTAATCAAACAAATGAATGAATTTATTTTTTTAAATATCCATTTTCTTATCTTTACAGACCAGTCTCGGCTTACGCGCTCTTCTTCAGGGACACTCAAGCAGCTATCAAGGGACAAAATCCTAATGCAAGCTTTGGCGAAGTATCGAAAATTGTCGCGTCGATGTGGGACGCTCTCGACACTGAACACAAAAACGTAAGGAAACAATTAATCAACGAATTATACTTTGCGTTCTTTAAGTCATTTTTTAATCATCATAATCTCAATTATTACACGAGCGTCGTCTCCGATACTGTTAGATAACATCAAGTAGAAAGCCTTAAATCGGATTTAAATCTAATTATAAACCCGAGTACGTATTCAATTAGTTGACAAAGATTCGATTATCGTGAGGATTATCTCCCCGTGCATAAGACGGGCATCGTCTCTCGGTTATTCAATCCAGCTGTTTCAATCAAAATCCTAACAAAGCGATTGTCGTTAATCCATTTAGTCTTTAAGCCTTAATTGATTTTACTCCATTCATTTGTTCATACAGTCTCATGAATTCAGGCTTGAACAATTATTTCTCCAGTCGTAATTAAGCAAAATCCTTGATCAATTACGTTCCTCTTATTTTCTTGAAGTCTCGCATCCTTCAACATTTTTTGTTTTCATTTTTTCTATTTTTATATGAAAAAAATTATCGGTTTTTTGGACTCGAATATCCGACTCTAATATTGTTTTTTGCTTCATCTTTGTAATTAACACGATGAAATTTTAGTTAATTCAATTTCCGTGAAAGAATAAAATGTTTGTCAAAAAACATAATTGCTTTTTCCATAATATATTATAAAATTAATTATAAACGTTTTTGGTTATTTTTTATGCCAAGAGTACACAAAAATTTTATCAAAATTTTTTCTGAATAACGTCGTTGGTATCCTCAACGGATAATCAATATTGTACGACCTCGAAAATTTTAAAACGTAATGTAAATCGCTGTTGCTACGGCGGGATAGAAAAAAAAAAAAGATTTCACGGCTTTCTCAACGCCGGTAAATCTGCGATAAAATATTCGGAATGCATAGCACTAAAAGTGAGAATGTTTAATGTACTCGAGACGAAACATATATAGTTTGCGATATAAAACGAGTGAAAATCGTGAGGAGAGAAGGCGATAATAACTTTAGGCATTAATAATTGGTAATTAGATCTGGTGGAGTTACGATCGATCGTATAAACTTTGAAGGAGTATGAATGTGTGAATGCAATGCGTTTGTATGTGTAAACCTGGGCATATGATTATTCATTTGTCGTTGATGTGTGTACGTACACGTTTCAATCATAGTTAGCGATAAGTTGACTGCTTCAGACTCCTCGTTCTCGTTTTGACAAACTTTCTGCCTTATACGAGGTATAAATGCTCTAATAATAACAACAATTCTTCCAATTAATTTATCCATTGATTCGTCACACTGTTTGAATAAAATATCACGACGTAATAACGCGCCAAATTGCTACGGTTGATTTACGAAAATTAATTGGATCAGGCTCTTATTTCTTTTTTATACTCGGCCCCCTCTCCGCTGCCGCACTATTTCTATACGTAGCGAAAAAAAAAAATATTTTTTTTGTTCCTGTTTTTTTTTTTTTTTTTTATTTTTTTTATCGTGATTCGCGTCGGTAGCAATCTCGATTTGATATAAATTCGCGTGCTGGCAAATTATCGAAGGGATACCGCGAGGGCTAGATAGTTGAGGCCAATGGAGGGACGAAGGCGGCTGAGTAATTTCCAAGCGGTGTGTATACTCTGAAACTCAAATTTAACTGTGTTGTATGTAGAGTCTGCGGGAGAGAGAGATAGAGCTGAAGCTCGTAACTGTAGATGGAATCTTGATTAAATTCACCGTTTCAGTTATTCCGAGGGGCGTGTGAGGGAGGTAGAGTAGCACAAGAGAGGGAAGTTTGTGTATCCGGGTGGAATTCTCGGCTCGCGTTGATATCGCTCTCAAAAAAGTGGACGAAAATCTTGGAAACAAAATAACAAGTAAAGTGAACGTGTACTTCGTATACAACGTTGAATAATAATGAAGGAAAATTCAGAATTTTTCAAATAACGTTGCTTGGTTCGTTGAATATTTTAGTTTTCAATTGCCAACTGATATTTTCTTTCGAATCAATTATTGGAATATTCTTGGGATAACATTCGTTAAAAAATTTCACAAATTCTTGAACAAGAATTCTTAATTTATTTTTTTCTCGCGTTTGGAATATCGTTCGAATTTTACGAGCACATGATTTTTCACTATCTATTTTATTGCTCTTAGTTCTTTCATTCTATTCATTAAACCACAGAAAGATAACTAGTTAAGGGTGAGATAAAAGTCGCTCTGTAATCAACGATCAATTTCCGGTCCCTCGAGAAACGATGCCTTGTTCTCGTATAACAGACATTTGTCAAGATCGCTATGAGGATAACTAAAAACTCGTCTCTCGTCCGGTTCTACGAGTTTATCTGGAGCTTTTCTTTCCTCCTTTAGATTTTTTTCTTGCTTTCGCCCCCCCCCCCCTTTACCCTCTCCATCACACCCTTTCTTCCGTTCTCGTCGTTCTTTTTTTTTTTCTCTTAAAAACATCGTTTGATCGTGGTTCATGGGTGAGGCTCTCGTAATAATTCACCAGTAGATAAAGTGAATGAGATAGGAAGAACGAAGAACAGCAAAAGAGGGAAAAAGAAACGAATATATCGTTAGGAATATAACGATGAAATTCTGTCTATGAGCCATCGTTAAGTATATTTGAAACTATGGCAGCATTTCGCGATCAACAATGTGACGTATTGCATGCTTTATTCAAAGCATTCATTACCTTCGCAACGTTGATCACATTCTTCGACTTGCCCCTCTTCAAAAGTTGTCTTTACTTGTTCTATTATTACCCTTAGTCGTCATGCAGCTCGTATTATCATTATTTTATGCTCATATTTTTACGCATTCTTGTTTCTTCTTTTTTTTTTTTTTCAATTCGCCAAGCATGAAATTTGCTACGAAAAATAATAAGAATGTTTCGAGCAGTCACTCATTTTTCAATAAAAGCAAATTCCACCATTCTGTCGACACATAATTTTTATTATAATTATATTTGATCTATATTTAATTGAAAATCTCAGATTATTATGAAAAACGTAATGGACTTTTGAATTTTGAATTGAGCATAATAATTATTCAGATTCAATTCTTGAATATGAAAAAATTATATCAAACGTTGATCGAAGATAATCATGTATTTTCAATCATATTTATAAAAACCCATTCGAAAACTATGTAAGAGAGTGATTTGCAAGTGAAATATTAATGATTTGGGGCTGAATGGAGTATTTAATTGCAGTGAAACCAAGTCTACGACAATGTTCGTAAAGCTTTTCCTCTCTCTCTCTCTCTCTCTCTCTCTTCGCTGTATCATAAAAAAAAGTGAGGGTGATGAGAAAAAGATGAACAAGGGAAAACTCAGGGGCTGTCATTGTACAAGAGAGTAAAAGGTAGAGGGGATATATAAACTATAGAGCTCTTTGGAGTCACACAGCCGAGTAATATGTATGCAGTTCCACTCGAGTTATTTCATTGCAGTCAAACTCTCTTTTTCTTTATTTCTTTACTTCCTTCCTTCCTTCCCTCTTCGTCCCTCTGGATCTTTTCCACCCTGTCAAATCCCATTCTCCTCATTTTGTTGCTCCTCCAAACCATCCTCGACACTCGTGCCTGCTGAAACCTTCGTTCGTTATTATGATAAATATACACGCTACATTCGTATTCTTGCCAACGAAGAATGCGTTAACTCAAGCATGTGGAGAAACTGTGGAAGGGAGACGGAGTGGTTATCATTCTTGCTATAATCGGAGCATTGCCATTATTTTTGTCTTCATTTGTTTTTTCAACATTGTGTAACAGGATGTCGTGGAATAATATACATTGTAATTCGAGATCTCATCTTTCCGAACAACTTCTAAATTCAAAGCTGCTCATGACAGATTAATTATAACCTGGAATGTTTTATTTTTTTTCCTCTCAATTACCGAATCTTAGTCGTTCGATCGATTATTCATCTGATCGCAATTAATTTGGTTTTGGCTATCGTAGGTTCGCGAGTGAATTATAATAAATTTTAGTCAATCTAAGAAATCAATGTTTCAGGAAAAGATGGAAGGCTGTGAAACATTTTACAATATTGAAGAATATATTCCTGGATTTTCTAGAAGAAATATTCTAGATCATTCCAGATCTTTTTAGAACAGCGAAAGATATAAATTGAAAATTATTATAACAGTCGAGAAAATACTTTTCAAATTCGAAAGATTTCCTGGGAATTTTTCGAACAATCTATTGCTAGAGGTTCTTAGAAAAGTAGAAAAAAAAACGTAATGAGAATCCTGACCAAAATTATGAAAGATTTTCATTAGTTGGAATGGCGAGGAGAAAAAGATCTATCGACATTTTTGAAAACACAACATTTCTATGAAAAACTTTACATAATTATTCATGTAAATTCATGATCCATTTTAGCAGAACAGTATTGAATTTTGTGTTGTGATTTTATTGAAAGTATAATGAAAAATAAAATCTTTCGTTATTTTCAGGTTTACAAGAAGAAGACCGAAGCTGCAAAGAAGGAATACTTGAAGGCTCTTGCAGCGTACAGGGCTTCGGTAGTCAGTAAGGGAACACCCGAGAGTGAACATCAACCGCCACCTCCAGTACCGCAACAACAACAGCAACAACAGGCTCAAACGCAACAGCAGCAGCAACAACCCCAACAAGTTCAGTACGGAGCATACAGCGCATATCCAGGCAATCCCGGTCCGAGCAACGTCGCCTATCAAGTCTACAGTCCACAACCCCAACCACCTTCACCCCAACAACATCAGCAACATCACCAGCAGCATCCTCAGCAACAACAAATGACTATTAAAAAATCCCCTCATCATCTCGCTGCAATGCAGGCAAATGTTCAACAAAACCAACAACAGGTAGAAACTCGATTTGCTTTTTCTAAATAAAATATTCACGAAGAGAATTGCAAATTACGAATGACTCGAGACAACTTCAAATTCTTGTGATTTTGAGCAGCAAAATGTAAGTTTTTCATGAAATTTATATAAAATCCATTATATGATACGGAAATTTCTTTCCTTTTTTTTTCATGGAAATTTACATTTCGCTCAGCAATAATCATAAAAATTCAACGTTGGTCACCGTTTCTATTGCTGTCACGGTCATTTTTCAATTTTAATTCTCTCCCCGTATTCTTATTCAATTTATTCATGTATTCACCATAATAAAACCCTTGTGAGTCGAAGTTCAGTGAACGTTGAAAAGATTGAGTTCAAGTCTTCGATGTGGAATCTATCTGGCTCCACACACTTTGCCAACGAAAATATTTCAAAAATATTCATTTTAAAAGAAAATAACAAGAATTAATTTGTAGCGTAGTAACTGAGGGTGCTTCATGAGTTATGTACAAAAAGAGAACAACTTTGAGTGTTTAAATTTTTTTTTTCGATCATACGTGTCTTCTTGATCCTGAAATGTTTGTTGCAAAATTGATCCCGTGGGCAGTCTTTGCTCTGGTTTATGTCGTAATTACGAAATTTACAAATATTAAAAAAAATAATTTTATTTTATTCGTCGTGATTGATTGTCCATAATGTGAAAATCATATCTAAACGGTTCGTTACAAAGAGAACATCGAATTACGTGAGAGGCAAATTGTATCATCAATAAAAATAGTCGAAAATGTTGCAAAAATATTTTGGCAGATCCCACCGTTTCGCCGAATGACTATGAATACTGATTTTTTTAGAACCGGTAATGCGGAGTGTTTAAATATATATACAATCGAGAGAATTACATTTTTAACTCAGTGAAAAACAAGCATAGTTTATGAGCGAAGTGGAGAAAGAGGTGAAAAAAGATGTCTGAAGAATAAGCAATAACATAAATGTCGTGGGGTGTTACGTTCTTTCTCTCACTCTCTTTTTTTTTTTTTTTTTTCTTATTTTTCATTTCTTCAGGGTATGATGGGTAATCCAATGGCGCCACCTCACATGACGCAGCAACAGCACATGCAGCAACAAGTCTCTCAGCAGCAATATATGCAGCAGGTCAGTGAACTTGCCCTTCGACCACCTAAATGACCGACAAGGAGAAACGAGGGAGAGAGAAAGAGAAAACTCGTGCGAGTAGTATAGACAAAACACGAAGTCTGGCTCTTCTCCCTCGCCTCACCCTTTCCTACTACAAGCTTGTCCCCTCGTTTCTTTTTCCTTTGTTTCAAGTCGTCACTCACGGTACACTTGCAGTAGAAGAAACAAAAAATCCATGCACACGAAATAAAACTGAGAATTCGAAAGAGAGAAATAGGGGATAATATAAGAGTTACAGCCATGAGATTGGTGGGAGAGGGAGGGGGGTGGGGGGCGAAAGGGAGAAAAATAGTTTGCATCGACTTGGAGATTGCGTCAAATTACCGGGCAATTTTTGCCCTCTACCGAGCATTAGTCAAAATGGCCTCTAATTATTATCTCTTGTGTCGTAACGCCACAACGATAACTGCAGCTTCGGTATTCTGCGTTCGTAAATTCAAGCTCCATTATAAAAACTCAGAAAATGAAGATAGAAAAGAAGAATAAATGGCACAAACCATCTGGACTGAACGGAATGAGAAAAATTTGCAAAGCTATAATGAAATATTTTTAATCTTCTCGAATCTCGGAGATTCTCGTTTCGATTTAAACTTTTGCGGCTCGTGAATTTTCATTGGGTCACGAAAGCTTCGCACACATGTTGTGTATCTCGAGTCTCGACCCAAGCGGGCGAAAATGGCCGATACGAAGACTCTTAACAGCCCGAGCAAAGTATTTTCTATTATTTGTTTGAAACCTCCCGGAAGTTACTACCTCGTGAGTCACTCAAAATGGACGATAAGTTTTTTATACTATTCATACCACGGGAATACGAAATTCGTACGGAGTGAAAATATCATGTTTTTCACGTGATACATAACCTCAAAGCAAAGTTATCCCGTGTGCGCTCAACGCGAGACATATAACCGGTGTTTTGGAGTACATAATTTTCATACGTGTTCATATATAGTTTCCTACGAAACTCCGGAACTACATATATTTGGCGATTTTTCTTACAGTCTCGTTCAAAAGTTCCTATTCAGCGGAAAAAAATATGACGACTTTTGTCCAATTCCAAGGTCATTTATATGTATTGTTCTTCTTTTTTTGCCAATTTATAAGGAAATTTATAGACTGTTTTAGTGTCGAGTGATTAGCAAAATTTGTAACATTTCATATTATCATTAATTCGTTTCAATGATCACACAAACATTTGTGCGGAAGTTTTTGGCACGAATAAGAGTTCGGTTTGTTTATAATTCAGTTCAATATTTGATGAAAATGGAAAAATTGAGGTACTTATCGAAAAGAAAGTAGTATAATTCTATTGAAGCGAAGGAATGTTGAATACTATTTGGATATTTGATTTTTTAAAACTTTCTTTGTATGATTGAAATAAAACTCAATTTTTATCTTCAGGTACCTCAACAACAAGTGCAGCAAGTTCAAGTACAGCAACAAATAATGCACATGAGTCCGCCACGTGGCGATTCACTGTCAAGCCCGCCTCCTGTGAGCGGTTCACAAGGCGGTTTGGGCGGTCAAATGCCCCAGTCAAATTCTTGCATTCGTCACGGTTGTCCAAATCCAGCTGTATCAAACAGCGAATGGGAAGACGAGTATTGCAGCAATGAATGCGTGGTTAGCCACTGCAGGTTTGTGTGAGCATTCTTTTGGGTTTCTTACTTTTTTTGAAGTATAATTTAGAAATAAGAAAAAAAATTCCATTAAGTTCCATCAAAAAATCAATATAAAAGTTTCATCCTATCACACACTTTCAATGATAAATTCTAATCGTTTCAAGCGTTTTTATTGAAAGTTTGAGAACGTGACCTAGAATTTTTCAATACGTTTACACAAACATACTACTGTTTTCAATCAAAATAAAAAGCTGGAAAAATCGAGTCAATTTGTTACATGACTGAACAATGTTCAAAATCTATTTTGAATATTACCAATTCATTATTTTGATTTATTATATTAATTGTTCATGTTGTCATTTGATACTGAAAAAGTTGTCACCGCTGGGATGCAAAAAAATGCGTCATTTTTCTTTGTTCTTTTAGTATCGCCTAACTTTTTTCAGAAAACAGACCAATTTTAACCACAAAGAAATTATAAAATCACATATATTGTTCGCATCCCAATGATTGCAAATTCAATAATCCCAATTATCTCATAAATATACTTGGATTTTTGTCGAGAATTTCTAACGTTTTATTTTTCCTTTTGTTGCAGAGATGTATTTAACAGTTGGGTATCATCGAATCAGAATTCTCAACAGAATTTTTCCACGGTCAAGTAAGACGAGATACGAAAGAGCTAGAAGCGCGACGAACTACAAAAATAAAAATTCGACTACTCAAAGGCCTCGCAGCTTTTAAACGGGATGGGTGGGAAAGGTGGGGCCTGTTGTTGACCCGTTAAGTAAGATAAACAAAAACTTTACACAATACATGTACATAGGTTAGTGAAAAAAAAGCAAAGAAATAACACAGACACAAGATACGATGAAAGAAAAAGTAAAAAATAAAGTGAAAAAGGAAACAGAAAATAGTGAAAAAACATATGCCCGATAATCGACACCAAAATAACACCTGAGCGGGGCTGGCTTGGAAAGCACGAAATTTCAACAAATTTGCCATAAATTTGAACAGCAGCCTTTGTGATTGTCATGAAACACAAAAATAATTGTTGCGCATGAGCGGCAAAGGGAAAATTTGGTTTTGCCGAACGAAATTACAAAAAATGAGAAATAATGCCTCTTGAGAGCTTGGAAAAAAGAATTGTCAATTTCGCCGAGCGGATTTGTAATCGCGGTGAGAGAAACATTTTTTTTTCATTTATCCTAAAATCTCGACGTTTCTCTTTCTCTCTTTTGTTCCACCATGAATATCATCGTTCAGATTTATTTTCGATTATATCATCGAAAACGATGACGAATATCATGAATGATCGGTGAAATTCAATTATGCAAGCGTCAACGATAAAACAACAGCGTCGTTTGATTTTTTTTTCTTCTCACGATGAAAAACTCGTGAACAAACCTAAAGAGTAAACAATTTCACATGCGCTCAGACTCGTAAACGTCAATTTCCATTTGCGCTAGAAACGTATGAAATTGAGAAAGAAAATGAAGAAACTTTCGAATTTTCCTCGATAGAACATTGTTGAATTGGCGAGGAGAGAAGAATTAATTGTAACGAATGTCACATCAGATTTAAACGTAAACGAAAAATCGTTATCATAAGAATTGATGAGCAACGGTGGATGTTTTATCGATTGTCAAAAAGGACAGTGTGATGCACTAAAAGAGAAAGAATTATAAAAACAAGGATGAAGATTATGCGAGAAATAGTGAGGGAGAGCATCACGTAACTTATTTTTGTATTTGTATCACCAACGAGCAGCAGAATCGGTTGATGTCGATCCAGGTTGAAAGATACAAATCGGTCAATCGTTGTCATGGATATAAGAGAAGAATTGAGTGAAAACAAAAAAAAACAATCATGATATTCAAGTCTACTTTTTATCACGGTTGAATTTACGCTTTACCATTTACAACAAAAAAAAAGCTGTACAAAAAAGATTTGAAGAAAGTCGTAAATCTTGTGAAACTACGCAGTTCCAACCATTGTGTATTTTTATCCCAGACATCGAGTAAAAAAAAAAGAACAGCAGTATATTTCGATTTCTTGATGGAGACAGAGAGAGAGAGAGAGAGAGAAAGAGGAAAAGAGAATAAGTGGACGACCCACTGAAGAATGGAATCAGCTGCGAAGACGTTAAGATAAAGAAAACTTATTAATTCATGAGCCAACGAGAAAAATTTCTTAGTTCTTACTATATTTTTTCTCATTTTTTTAAAAATAAATTTATCAAATTGAAATGTATCTACGATACGCGAACTTTGTTGTTTTTACATTTAGATTATAATTTAGTAATTCGGATATGGGCTCTGAAAACAAAAGATTGCGGTATGCGTTTTTGATACCCAAACCGACGTGTTTAGGACAGATTGTCTCGGTTATTAATTCCACGAGCCTTTGCAAACGCGAGTGGCTCCCAAGAAAATTGATAAATTCTATTGAATCAGATTTTCCTCATTTTTAAAATCTTGAATCTATATTTCATTTGTACGCCTTAATATCGATATCGATTTTGTTATATCGCGCGAGACATTCTGTGTTATTACAACTATTTGAAACAAACATGTTCGCGTTTGCATGAACTATTTTGGAAGAAATTCAATGATTTAATTATAGCTCAAACAAAGATCGATAATACGTCAAGAAGAAAAAAACAAAGTAAAATATAAAAATACAAATGAATTCATTGTATTAGGCATTCATGAATTTTTTCCACTATTTCTTGTTCCAATGATTTTTACTCCATTATTATCATCGTTGGTACAAGAAAATTGTTCAATATTTCATGCGAACGCGCAGCCAGTTTTCATTTCCTTATTATCATTATTATTATCATTATTTTTTTAATGTTATTCCTCAATTTTAATATTCTTATGTAAATACATAAATATATTCTATAGACCGATAGATTATATAATGTATACATAATCAATATTGTATTATATTGATAACGATTTGTGGTATATTACAAGAAATATATAAATATATATGCATTCATATATTTATATATATGTCTACATATATATTTATATATAGAATTTAAAAATACACATATTATTATTGATTATTGCGTAATGATAAGATATTGGTTATCAACGTTTGCCAGAAGAGCCCCATTACATAATATGGAGCGAGGCGCATTAAATGAGTTATCACAACAAAAACAATACCCAAATACACAGAACTAAACTCCTTTTTCCTCTCTTATTGTTCACCCCCCTCCACCCCTCTCCTTTCCCTCAAACGATACGGCGAAGACACACGATTTTACAACAATAATCATAATTGCATAAAACCTGTAATAAAAAAGAAAAAAAACATGATAGAAAAACTAGAAATTATTGAGCATATATAGTAGTAATAGCACTACGCATCAAATGCTAATATATGATGGTGATTTGCAATCAATTTATGTTCATTATTATTGTTTTATGTACAAAGACTTAATTAAACGTTTTCAGTCCCAGCAATTACGAGGGTCTTGTTTGCGTTCATTATTAACCTTCGGAACCCAATTTTCCCAAAACAAAAAGATTGGATTTGAAAAATTACTGTGTTAGTTACTGTGATGATTAAGATACACGCACATTTTCATGAAAATGAAATAAAAATTCTTGTCAAATAAATTTTGTTGCGTGTCTAGTTGATTTTTGTCAACTTAAATATTAAAAAAAAAAAAAAAAATTACCTTCAACAAATATACGGATGTAGAACACAGATTTCCAATAGTGAATCCACTCAAGGTTCACAGATCATCTTATGGGATTCATGATCTCCATATCTTCCATGAACATGAGAGCTCGTAACATATAACGAGCTCTCGTGTTCATGGAAATCGAGAAAAAATTGTCTTTGGAAGGGAAAAATTCGATTTGAATGGTCTGGTAAATCATGTATAGAAACGCTGCGTATTTCGGTATTCAACTTCTTCTTCGAATGCTTGATAATGACACTGTCGTGCCTCTGAATCCTGATGATGTTTATCCACAGCTGAACGATAATCAGTCAAATTCTCTCCGCTTAAGAATCACACCAAAAGGCAATGAAACAACAAAACCAACATATTTTAACACAATTACTATACTTTTATTTTTAATCTTAATTTTAGGAGGTACATCTATATACATAAAAAAAATCGTATTACCAATACAATAACTATGTATACGCAACATAGCTATTTCATATATATATATATATATATACTTCGTGCTCATCACCTTAAACATATACAATTTTTTTCAATCAACTTAAATATTTTTCAATATGCAATGTAGCCTTACACAATTATTGTAACCGTCATGGGGTTACACCACGTTATATCGGAATGTTTGTAAGTTTTTACGTCGTTTCAAGCTGAGCTCAAACCCAATTATATATATATATGAACATACATATATATATATCTTATACATATAAACGTCCGGTAAAAGACATCAAGTGTGGTCATGTAGCTTGTCAAAGCAAGTAAGTCAACAATGGACAACGAACCGTAGGCCTTTTTCTCTGTATTGAGGATGAAAACGATTTTTCGCCTAAAAATTTTTTTTTTTCGCGATTTACGACAGTCCAACACAATTTTTCAATACGCACAATATTTTTTCGTTTTTTTTTTTCTTCTTTTTTTGCAATCTTTCTCCACTACGATCCTCAAATCAACAACAAATTGTTTTACCAACGAGAATCGGACGTAGACGGATTTTATGTGTATTTTTTTTTGTTCTTTTTTGTTTTCTTACGAATCATAAATAGTTAAATAGAATATGCACGTTAATTATTATTATAACACTGCGACATAACGGCTTGCATCAGTAAGGTAAGTATCCCAGCTTATTTTGAAGTCATCAAAACATTAACATCGCACAACCGATGCTCTTTTCGAAACGACGTAGGGCAACAATTAAAATCGATAATCGAATGTACTTGCTGCATTAATTTCGTAAATTCACTTTCAAATTCTATCAAATCGAATCCCATTTCGTTGACTGGAACATCAATCTCGATGGATATTTTCACATTAAGAGAATTTTTTTTTTTTTTTACAATTTCACATTTGTGTATTTGTTTACTTCTTTTGTTACGATAACGGCGATTTCGAACACGATTTTCACATACATAAGCTGGCCTTCCACTGTCGATACATACCGATTTCTTTTTATTATTTTCTTATCATTTTTTTAATCTTCGGATAGTCGTGGAGCAACATACAACAGACATTTGAGATTCCTGGGATAAAATATCTGCATCCACGATACACGTACAATATAACACAATTCTTTTTTTTTTGTTTAGTTTTTTTTTCCAATACAACAATATATTCATATACGTGTACGTTTCCTGTTCTTCGTAATTGAAAATCTATATATTTACATATATAGTATTTGTTTCTTCATTCTTATTTTAATCGTAAATTTCATATAACATTTTTGTTGTTTTTTTTTCTCGTTAAAATGCATGACACAAAAATAAATGCTTGTATCTTCTTTCTCTACTTCTTTTTTTCTCCTCTTACTTTTTTTTCTCAACGTTACATTATCTATCTCGAGAAGTTGTCTCGTATACTCTCGATTAAACTGTACTTAAACTTTTTACAAAGTATCACAAAAAACGCACCAGCCTTTGTTCGTAGCAAAAAAACCGAGTTGTAAAAGAATAAGGAGAATAAAAGAAGAAAGACACAATCCCTCGCTTATATACGCAACGTTAAAAGATTTTTCGCGAAAGGAAGGACTTGAAAATTTCATGATTACCGTGAAAAATAATAAAATAAAGCGGAAAAATAAAATGGATAGTGCTAGAATCTTTTGGCATTTGAACTTATTCCACCGACTTTTTCAGCTTCCGATTCACTTGCAACGAAATAAATATCACGAGTATATATTCCATTCTTAAATTCGCGCCTAGCTCGCTCATTATTTTTAACACACATCGCGATCACGGATGTTGAAAAACAAAAATTACACCTTCAACAGTCCCGCGACTTGACGGACGAAATATAGCACAGTTAGAATGTTTGAAACGCGAGTTTACGACGATTAGGGAGCAAACAAAGCGCCAGTGGCCTGCACAACGCGCCCAACGAGAGATTCCTCTGCGTTTCCATGTAGAGTAACAATACATATATATATGTATATATATCTATAACTGTCTTTTATTATACTCGTTCACATTTTTCGATCGTTGAACATAAATCGCGTACAGTATAAACTGCTTCAACATTATTAATTTCTTCCGATCTTCTTGTAAATTAAAACTAAAAAAAAGTTTGTCGATTGCA
Organism: Campoplex capitator; assembly: GCA_037576405.1. Lineage (NCBI taxonomy): Eukaryota > Metazoa > Arthropoda > Insecta > Hymenoptera > Ichneumonidae > Campoplex > Campoplex capitator. The sequence continues at coordinate 8,584,241 of JARBWI010000002.1, forward strand.
ACTCGCCGTTAAAAAATAAAAACTTGAACATCTCCCAATTTGCTTCTTTTTTCTGTGCAAAAATTAAATTCACTTTTGTCTGACATCATAAAACTTAATGGGCTGTCAGATCAATGAAAGTTTTACCAAAAAGAAGAGCTGTATCTATTTACGATCTTATTAGATTGTGAAGAAAAAAAATGTATCAATTCGTTCATCAGAAGTGCTATCCTTCGTAATATATCCATCATTCGTTGTGCTTTTTTATTTTTTGTAGTTTTTTGTTTTTTTTTTTTTTACTTTTTTCACTTTAGATACACGTATTATATTCAGATACCTGTAAAACGTAGCTCATTGATACGCGGTCAAGCGTTTCTTTTCCTTTTTCTTTTCCCTTCCATCAAACATGTATCGAGGTCAAACGACATTGTTGTGGGCTCGAAAAAATGAACATCAAGAAATACACAAATTCTCTCAACCGAAGACATTCGCAACTGTCCCACGATCGATCAATTTATGTGTGTCACATATTCACAATTACAAGGAGACGTCATGTCACTGTATTATTATGTTTTTTTTTTTGCCGTCACTACGACGTAAACAGCAAAAGCTTTTCGTACGAGCAAGAAAAATAAATTTCAGATGACAAAAAACTTGCATGTCGTAAGATTCGATAAATTTCGACCAATGTCCCGTCCAATCCAAAAAGATTTAGAAGTCGACTTTTATATTTGTTTGGATCATGGATTTTAGAAAAAATCTTCGTATCCGCATTCACGAGGACAAATTAAAAATGTTTTTCTAAACTCAATGTTCGACCTTTTCCCTTTACGAGACCAGTGCACTCGTGCGGAAGTGCTGCAGCGACGAGATTCCACGTCCATAAACTCAACCTTTCTCGACTCTTCTTCAGACGAGAGAACAAACAAAACAATCGTCATACGGATCGTCAGAAACCATGGCCTTCACTTGGCTTCGTCCTGTTCCATTGGCTCCTCGGAAACTTCGCGGGAATGTTCTGGAGTAGTTCTGCAAATTAGAAAGAAACCTTTAATGTAAACTTTTGCGAAAATGTTGAAATTGGTTGAATATTTTCTTGTTAACTGTGGATTCTCAAAAAAAACTGAATCAATGGCCGAAATTTAAAGCGCTAAAATATCGTGATATTCTATTTTAATGATAAATTTACTCACGAAAGATTGGTTGGTTGTTGCATGGAGAGCGAAGCCATAGCGGAGACTGTTTCAGTCTCGTCGTGCTCCTTTTGACTCGCCTTTAAAGCGCTCATGCCTACCGTGTGAGCAGCCAATTTGACACATGGCCAATGCGACATCTGAGCATCAACAAACAATTAAAAAAATCAAAATATTGAAACTTCGTCATTTTTCATTCCCCAACGATGTTGGGCTCCCACCCCAGGATGTACCACGATCTTTTTTCTTTGCATAAAGTTAACATTTATTTCTACTCTTTTTGAACCCAAAAACCAAAACTTTCGGAAAAATTCGAAAATTTAAAAAAATGAGGATATTTTCAAGCAATAGAATATTCCTATTTACGTTCAGTTTAGCCTTCCCTAAAATAATAATCAATTGTCCCTTTGTTTGGCGATACGATTCTTAGAATTATGATATTTCAAACAAAATCCAAATATCGAGTTGGGAAACGGAAACATCTCCAATGAGAAATTTCCCAAGAAATTCATTTTTAGCAAAACTTTTTCTTTGAAACCGTGAAAGCCTAGCACGTTGGAATCATCATTTCGTTTTATTGCTTAATCTTTAGCTCACCTGGATCGCGATAGTTTTTTGAAGCGTATCGATGGCATTTTGGCAAGGAACTCTAGTGAGTTCCTCTTCCCTGAGTGGGCTCGGTTCGTCACCGAGAAGAGCTCTGACGCATTCTTGAGCTGAATCACAAATGGCTGCAAGATCATAACCACCCTCGAGTGCCAAAACGACTTTGCCGTTAGCAAGTTCAAGGAGCTGTTGTGTCATGTGTCCAAAACACGCGGGACTAACTTTATAACCGCCCAAAGGAGCCGGATGTCCGATAGCCGCGTCAAAACCGGCGGAAACGAGAACAACATCCGGATCATATTCTTTCGCTATTGGCATTACAATTGTTCTAAAAGCTGCGAGATACTCGGCATCTCCCATCGGCGGATTCAATCCACCGGTCCACGAAACATTGACGTTATAACCCAGGGCCTCGCCCGCTCCACATTCAGTTGATCCACCGGTTCCCGGGAAAAAATTACCATCGTCGTGCCTGTGTATCGACAGGTAGAGAACCCTTGGATCGTCGTAAAACATTTGTTGCGTGCCATTTCCATGATGAACGTCCTGCAACGTCACAATGTAATTATATAATTATGTCTAATGAAATTGGGACGAGAATCAATATAAGATTCATGGAAAAAAATTGAAACTCAAGAATTACCACCGCGGCAATAGAAACGGAGAATAATTTTGAATTTTTGTGATCCTCACTAAGCACGATATAAATATTCATGAGAAAAATATAAAATCTCTTACATTATACAACAGATTTGAATTCATTTTCATGAAAACTTACAGTCTGCTTAGTCATAACCATAAAAATTCTGTCCCCTATTTTTATGGTTTTACCGGTAATACGTAAAAGCATCTGCGTCATAATACTGAAGTAGCATTTTATTATTCGCATTATCTAAAAACTAAATCTACATACATGTGTTAATTCAATAAATTTTCACTAAAAAAAAAAAAAAATGCTTCTTCAAAATATTTCGTTTTGAAGTCTTCTTGAAAAGTAAGACTTCTGCTTATGAAAAAAAAAAAAAATTTGTTCATTGACATGAATTCTATTTTCATGAAACAAAATTTATTTATCAAAAAATGATATTTAATGATCCTTTTTCTCATAAATTCGCATAGAATGCTCCGTTCCAGTCCTTAACATTATGAAAATGTCATGAATTTTTTTCTTCTTACCCAGTCGACGATTAGTATTTTTCTGGTATCTAATTTCTGTTGTAGAAGCTTGGCCGCTATCGCGACGGAATTGAAGAAACAAAAGCCCATGGCTTGATTGGTTTCGGCGTGATGTCCCGGGGGTCGGACGACCGCGAAACCATTTTTAATGTCCCCCATTGCGGCTTTGAACGCGAGATCAACGACGCAGCCAACGGCCATTCGTGCTGCTGGTGCTGTGTGAAGCTCGTTCCATGTTGTATCAGAATCAACGCCTACACCACCGCAGGGCAATCTGACGAAGCTCTTGATCGGCAATTGCGAGAGCTTGCACATATCCAATTTCTGACGGTTCAAGGGATTTGTGCCTAAAAACAAAAAGTCATGATTGCGGTCAATTGGAATTTCCATAGTTATTGTCTTCCTCAATGTTTCTATTTTTCTATACATTTCTGAAGACAGTTATTTTACAAACGAAACATTTTTCCATTTTCTTACTAATCTATGAATTATTTTTTTTTATCAAAAAATTATCCTCAAACCTTCCGGGAGACAATTCTTATAACTTTTTAATCAGCCCGTACTTTTTCTTTATTCTTTTATTGAGATAGGCAAAGGATTCTGAATTTTTTATTATTTTTTATCCAATAAAAAAGAATATTCGAAGTATTTTTTAGTTTTTCTCACCGAACAAGAGTGCATGAGCTTCACTGTGACAGCTCTGTATCTCTTCGAGTGTAGCCTTACGCGATCTAACGCGATCGCATCGTTGCAACAATCCGGTCTCGGAGAGTCTCGCCCAAACGCTCTGCAGTCTGCCACCGTGTTCAGGATGACCCCTGACAGTTTCGCCACACACGCAAGCGTGCTTCAACATCAGTGGGTCGTAAGCCAGACCCGTGGTCGGGCGATGCGGTGAGCCACGGGCAAAAACGTCCCCAGCGGTGGCCTGAGGTCCTTATTCACACAAGCACAATTATTCGTCAATGGATCTCCAATGATTTATATTCGTTAATTGGATCGGTAAAAAAATTAAAAAAAAAACGACTCTATTTCGTATCGAGATTTTTTTAGTCCTTTTGTGACTCGATTTTCGATCTTTGATTTTGACAAATGAGCAATTTTTTTTATTTCGTTTTTTAATTCCGAAACAAACACGATGAATTTTTGTCATTGAAAACCGTACATCAATTGCAAGATGTGTTAAATGAAAGTAGGAAATTTGTTATTACTTTGAGGATGGAAACAACGTTATAAAATTCAGTTTTTTTTTCTCGAGATAACTTAATATATATTTCTTGCAGCACAATACAATGAAAGTGAAAAGAAATTAGAGTAAGCATCATCGGGGCATACCTAAATGGACGAGGGGACTGGAGAGTGCGCGAGAGAGAGGTCGAGCGGATTGTGCAGACCTGCTGCCAACGTAAGAGTTCGATTCGTTGACTTGTAAGGTGTGTCGCATCATCAAATCCCTTTGTTGCTGAAGAAATTGTTCGCGATCTCTCTGCTGTTTCGAGATTTCGCTTTCTTCGGGCAACTCCTTTTTCCCGGTGAGATCAATGACTTCGGATTCTTCGCTTTCAGCGGCTTCGTCCAACTGGTTGGGTTGACTTCCGCGGGAAACAACGCGCGTCAGTACGGTTTGTCGTAGCTGTTGTTTGAGGCAATTGTGCGCCTGTTGTTGATCGTGGAGCTGTTTCTCGGCGAGATATTCCTCGTAGTGTGTCGGTGGCGCTATCATGCCGCCTTGAAGCATCGGATGACCGAGAGGTAATGGCGCGGATTGTGTTCTACCTGATAAATTTATTGGCGAACGAAAAGAAAAAAAAAATTGGAGATTTTAGAATAAGGGCCGATCGTTGTTTTGTGAGAACGCGCGTGAATCGCCGCAAGGAAGAGACAACGGCGAACATGAAAATTGTCTCGAAATTGCTAGCTTCGCAAATTTCGACGTTTTTATTCATTTATTTGGAATTCAATAACTCAAAAATCATCTTCCGAGTGCGTGTACACGCAGCGAATAAAATAATGGATAAAAAGAATGAGTGAACATACTACCTAAAGGCCGGTGACCAGCCTTATGCAGTCTTGCGTGTGCTACTTGAGTATCGGTTATCGGTGAACCGTAAATTGTACTGTGCCTGCTTCCCTGTTGTTCCAAATTTTGCATTTGTTTGTGTATATAAGCTGGCTCACCCTCGATTACCGTCAATGATGGATAAAATGGTAACGTGCCCGGCAACATTTGACCCGTGAGCGGCATTCCCAAACGAGCGGTAAAGGCCGCCCGGACTTCGGCTTCCGAGACCGGAGCGAGTTTCGTGCCACTCTGTTGATTGAATCGAAATCACATTGACAAATTGTAAAAAAAAAAAAAAAAAATCATTTTATAATTCGAATAACAAATGACCAGGAGAGAACATTTAAAACGTATTCTTCTTCTGCAAATTACACTCGATTCGCTCGTAATTTTTTGGAGAGCGTGCTCAATTTCTTTTAATGATAGATATGATGTAATTTCGAAAAACATTTCGATAATATTTTTAATTATTCATACAACACACACTTGTCACTTGTGATATGTGAATAAATTAGTCAGCAAAAGTGAGAGATAAAAATGAAAAGAGCCGAATGAAAAGCGATCAAGACCTCCTGGATTAAAAAGCTCGTAGAAAAAATTACGTATGCAACGAATTTTTACCGTGGACGAACTCGATGGTACGTGAGGGATGCCTAGCGAAATATTGGGCATGGACGGTGAGCTGAAGAGTGAAAGATCCGAAAGACTGCCTTGCTGACTACTGCTCGTCAATGGACCACCGTAAGGCGTATTTTCACTCTCCTAAAACACGACGATTACATGCATTCAAATGTACAAATATTTGTAAGAAAAAAAAAACTGAATAACGAAAATTGGGTGTAAATTATTTAGCTGTAGGATGAGCCAGAACTAGAAACTCACCTCTTGGATCGGTGTGTTGCTTCCGGCTGTTGGACTTGCTTGTGAATTGTTAACCGTGGGCGGCGAGTTAGGACCGGATTCGGGATTACTGCCAGGATCTACGAAAACATTGACGGAAATATAAGATTAAAAGAAAACGAGAGCGAACGAAATTTACCGAAATAAATCTGACTGCGTTTGAAGATTAAAAAAAAAAAAAAATTGACCATAAATGCAAGTATATTTGTTTGCCATTGACGGTTGAGACCCGGGAGCCGATTGAACGGTAAGAAAGAAAGAAAGAAAACAAAAATAGGAAACTCATACAAAATTTGCGATAAGATCGAATTAGAGGGAACAAAAGTCTAACGCATTGTATAAGTTTCCAAATTTTCGGCGTATATATGTGTGGGTGTGTGTGTGTGTATGTGCGCTTTTTTTCACGAATATATATTTTATTAATATATACGTATGAGAAAGCTGTACGTATGTTAATAATCTCGTCATGCGGTTATAGGACACTGGCAAAAAATCAATTCAGCAATCAATTCATTAAAAATAAATAATAAAAATAAAAACCAGGTGCAAGAGAGTGATTCGTAAGAGTCGATAGAAAGTTCGCAAGATTTTGTTGTCTCGTTTGCCTGTTACTTATCGATCATAAGAGTTACAAAAACTTTCTGAAGCTTTTATTTATGTGATTGAACAGTTTTGTGGCTTAGGAAAGAAAAATGTTCAATAAACTTTTTACACAAGAGAGCAAATTACAAATTCACGAATTGAAGATTCATTACTCTCACAGCCAAAAATTTTTGTCGTATCAAAATTTTACAATTTCTTTAGTAATAAAAATTTATTAAAAGTTCAGCCGTTTTTGAAACTTTTTGAGAATTGATTTATTATAATAATATTTCTTAGAAGTTACCACAAAATTTAAACGAAACATTCTTCGATAAATAATCAGAATTTAGTTTCCGTTGCGTGATCCAATTGCGTTTTACGATTTTTCAAGCACTTTTGAAACCATCAATTGATCATCTCGAATTTCGCAAATGTTTCGAGTTCTCAATTATCACTTTCAGAAATAGTTGAAAATCGGAATTTCGGGTAAGAGATAAGATCCAAAAAAATTCAAAGAATATTCCATCAAATAAATATTTTCGTTCAATAAAGTGAAAAAAAAAAAATAGTTCAATAATTTTTCGGAAATCAATATCCATAACATTCTAAAGATGTCTAAAAATGTTCGTCTAAAAAATAAACGTTTGTTTTCGCAAAAATTTGTCGACAGTCCGGCAAAAAATCGTGTTTGAAACACCAACTTGAAATATAATTGTCCTAAAAGATAGAATTTGTTGTTTATTTTTGTAACGATCGTTCGAGATCATGGAATCCTTATTTAACGAAGTAAAAAATGACGTTAGATAAGGGATAATTAGTATAGGACGTACTTGCTAAGAGTGACTTCCGCTTGAGATGCGACAGCAGTCGATCCTTCCGGCGTGCCGTAAGGGGTGAATTTCTCGACGCTGCCAAGTTCCTCTCCATGACACGCTGCTTTAGCCGGACCTTGAGCAGGTTCGGCTCCGAAGCTGGCCAATTTTTCAGCCGGTGTTAGTCATCATACCAAATAAACGAGTACGCAACACAGTCGTAAAACTACGACTGTTCAAACACAATTCTCACACGTACACACGCGCGCACACACAGCCATGAATTTTCAAAAAAAAATGTGCACGTATATTTGCATACATTTATTTGGAGAGAAAGACACAAAATTTCAATTGCTGTTCGAATTTGCTTTTAAACTATAAATTTTCCTGCATGAACGAATTGAATGGATTGAAAAGTACTCGACAAATTGAAACTATTCAATTTCAAGAGAAAAAAAAATAAGAATTTGAATTTCTGTAAGATCCACGTTGAAAATACAAATGTATGTAAAATTATAAATGCACAAATTGATCAATGGAGAATAAGCGAATCAGAGATCGATCGAAGTCCGTCGTGCCTTGATCGTTCGAAAAATACAGGATAAAAAACTATAAGCATTATTTTTGTCAAACATCGATTGATTGGGGATGAAAAAATTCCTTTTGAAAGAGCATGGACGTCGACGGATCACACGATATTATATTAAAGGGAAATCATACGCATTCGCTTTGCACGCTCAATAACTCGAGGCAAACAAAAATGGCAAACTTTTCGTTTCATTACTTTTCTTTTTTCTCTATTTGATATCGCGGGTAAAAAGAATCCGTTAAATTTCGTAGATTGCGTTACTCGGCCAGTCTGAACTCGCGGGATAAATATAAATTCTTTTATCTCAAAATTAAAGTTTCTTTTTGTTCGATAACGAGCAAAACATTAAGAACGAGTTTCGACGACGAGCGAGTCATGCTTTAGTAGGCGTCATTTTCTACCAACACAATTCTATTTAAACGAGAAAATACAGCGTAATTCGTTTTCAAAAAACGGGCTTATTGGTCAATCGTTTGGATTTTTATTCACCTGTTTTTCTCAGTGGAAAATCATCGCCGTATTTTTCCTGCAGCATTTGTGGCATTCGATAAGGATGAGCGGCATTTCCGGTGCTTCCCGATTCCGATTGTGGCTGGAGCCTGTTGATACGAAAAACAAAGACCGTTAATGAACATTGAATGTCAATAAATAAAAAATCAATATTTCTCAATGAGTATTGTCAATTACTTATTAGCATAATAAAATTATAATTGTTTCTGAACAAAACGAGTACTGTTTCTAATCTCCATAATTTTTTACGAGTATTTTCATGCATTCCTGAGTCTGTTTTTACCAATTCGCTGTTACGTACGACTCCCGTGTAATTAGATAGAGTGCGAGGATTAAAAATTTGATGGAAACGTTTGAAACTGATTTTCGTGAATTTCGAAAAGAGGTTAAGAGACCGAATTTTGTACGGTTTTGTAAAATGAATTTCGTTCATTGTCGTAAAAAAGTGAGAGAGAGAGAAAGAGAGAATGCAGTAAAATATTCTTCTCGAGCACACCAGACGTTTCGGTGCTAAATGGATAACTGGGACAGTTTGTGCTATTATCGTTGCACCAACGCCGGCAACGCGCATATAATATGAGAACGACGAAAGCCATCGGTTATTTTCTACCGGTTTTATAAACCGATTTATTCAACTATAGTGAGAAATGGTTGTTGCAATTACGGAATTTAGCGACTACGTTTTCATTTTTCATTTGTTTCATTGAATATTTATAATCCATACAAAATTATTTTAAATGTATTAAAAGTCGGGACAAATTTTTTACAACGAGAATAAAATTCAGTATGTATGGATATAATGTGAAATGATAAAATTCAATTAAATTAACAGGGAAGAAAAAAAAACCGTTGGTCGCCACGTCGATTCAATCTATTTCCGCAAATTTAATTGACACTGTGATTTCTCACGACCGGTTGTCGATAATCTATTTCTGGATTTTCCTGTTCTTCCAATTATCATTACAAATTATTTAAAGACCTTTCTCGCTCATTATCTCATTCGGCGAGTAGTCCAACACAATAGTTCATTAAAAATGTTGGTTGATGTTAATTTCAAAATATTTATGGGCTCGTTCAAATTCATCAATGAAATATAATTAGGATACTTTTATCAACTTACCAACTTCTGTAACCGGGGGCTCCGGGAGCAATGCCATTCGCCGCAACCGCAGCTTCTCTCTGCTGCATCTTTTGTACGAGAAAACTCTGTCGAAGAAAGAGAAAAATTATTAAAATGAGCTCAAAACGTTCAAGAGACAGCGCAAGTAAAACTACGAAATCTGAATGAAAAAAAAAAAAAAAAAAAAATAATCGTTTTACCCCTATTTTATTCCACAAATGTTTGCATTTGATTATAAAAACGAAAAAATACTCTAATTTTGCAGTTTTTGAACCATAAAAAAGGCCAATCTCGTACCCGAACACGTTGTTTGACTTCAGTCGATGCATTTGCACTGTGATCCTGCTTGTCCTTTTTCCTGAGTGCCTCGAGCCTTTCTTTTTCCTTGATCTGTTCCTCGAGTTGTTTCTGTTGTTCCCAAACCTGAAATTTAAAAAAAAAAATTGTTTTTTTTTTCATAATTAGCGTGAAAGAAGTGATAAAAACTATAAATATATTGGTTCGAAATAGAAATACATTCGTTTTGAAGAAATAAGACGCATTTTTATGGTCTTATTTTTTTCGTAATCGTAGTCGGTACACGTCGTTAAAGAGTGAAATGTAAATATTTTTCGATACTCGGGACTGATAAGATGTTCCCAAATTTCGAAAAAATAGAGGAACCGGCCTTTTTCTTTTCTATCACGAAGAGTACAAAATGGTAGTTTTAAAAATTGTCGTTAAACTACAGTTAAGATGATAAAAGTATCTCTTTCGATTGGACCTTCTTGATAAGAGTTGATATCTATCGTCATAAATTCGACTCCCGAGGCAAAAATCTTATCTCGTTTGAGTGAATGGAGCAAACAAAAAAAAAAGAAATAATAAACATATCTTCAGCCTACAAATATACCATCGAAGAAAATGTTTCCTCATAACATTGATAATTGGTCTAAAACAGAGTACACAAACTTTCAAGTATCGATAGAACGTAGTCGTTAATTTTTAACTGCGCATTTATTGATAAGTCCAGGGATTCATTAATGAAAAATTGGAAACAGACGAGAAACCTGATTGATAATGATCGAAGGAATTCAGAAATTACGTTTGAATTTCGAAGAAATAAACATTATTTTCTGTTACATAAATTTGATTAAACTTTATGAATGAATGAAAAAAGCCATGAAAAAGTTTATCAATTTTCTACGTGAATTTTCCAAAGTAAGAATATTGTACGACAAGAAAATCGAGCGATACGTTAAAAATTCATGGAAATCAGAGACGCAACGAATGTTTTGAGCGACAAAATATTTTCTGCTCTCGGTCATTGCACAGTTAACGTATTTATTGTCCGATCGGTGCACATGAATGTGAATGAGGATCGAAGGAATGAGAGAAAAGGAGAGAAAATCCGACGAGCAGCTGGGCTGGATGCTTCGGTGTGCCATGTCTGACCATTGCGTACTTTTCCACTGGCCGAAGAGGTCGATCGTACGTTGCGAATAACGGATTGTCGAACGTTCGAGACTCTATCGCTCGATGGCAATTCTCCCTTTTTATTTTCTTTACTTTATTCTTATTCGACGTTAAGCAAGCTGTTACAGCTAATCAGAGAAATCTGTGGCTTTGATAAAAAGAAATGAAAAAAATTTATAAGCTAGAAGAAGAAAAGTCGTGGCTTAAATTCTTGATCAATTTTATTGGAATATTTCTCGTTTTTCTCGATTACTGCCTCGACGTTATTAAATAAATTATGAATTATTTGAATGAATGAAGAATGGAGCGATTAAATTCTCAACTTTTATTATCAATCGACTGCGACCATGCTTATTTATTTCGGAATGATTTTGATGACTGATTTTTTTTTGCAATTTTACAAACGATGCAAATTGCCATTTCCGTTTGATCGGTATCAATGAAATGTTCTAAAATATTTTTCATCATTTTTGTCGTTTACACAGTAATACTTATGATTGTAAATTTTTATGGGGACGTTGGCACGATAAAAATATGAGAAAAAAAAGGTCGTATTTTCTTGTCTCGAAGCGGACGAAACTAAAGTTTATAGAGACCACGATATTGACTCGGTAACGAGCACACACGTCGTGCTCTGTCGCATCATCGGCATTGCAAATAAGTTTCGTGGCCAATTTCACCGTGCAGCTAAGATTTCTAAACTCGATTGCCATTTTCACATACCGAGGCTCGCCTATGAGCGATTTCAATCGAAAGAGAGTCCACAGTGAGTGAGTCTACGAATCTTGTAATCGTCGCTGTGTGCATGTAAAACATTGAGAAATAATAACACAAACGTGAACGTATCTGCATCTATTTTAATTTGAATAAAACGTTATGAGTAATGTGAAATTACGTTCTCGTATTATTCAAAATTTCTCTCATCATTTCAAGTTCGTAAATTCATGTTAAACGATCCGAAAAACGAGTCGATTACATAATAAAAATCGTGATACCGGTTCATAGGCACGAGTGACTAATAAGATGACAGTGAATAAGTGAAAAAAAAAAACGCAATTTGCCTCAGAATTAAATCAATGGTGAAATAAAAATAATAAAAATCAGAAGAAAACACAACGATAAAGGTTCGGAATGAATAGTCGTTTGGTAAAGAAATTGTTTCGATAGTTTTTTTTTTTTTTTTTTTTTTCCCTCCTAATAAACGGCGCACCTGTATCTACACACGCGAAATCGATGTCCCTGAAAAATTGGAGCAGTTTTTACATATTTGAGGCTGTTTTGAAGGAAAAAAAAAGTGTGTCAAAAAAAAAAATAATAGAGTAATGGTAGAAAAACATGTTTTTTTGAATTCGATTGTGGGAAGAGTACAAAAAAATAACGACGACGAACATTTTGTTTTTCTTCTTTTTGGAAGAGAGCAAATGTTGGACTATCACTTAAGGAGAATAATAAGTACGCGGTTGGCTGTTTTTTTTTTTTTTTTTTCCTTCATCGTCGCAAATGTGCCATCTGTTTTAACGTCGCGAAACCTGTGTTAATATAGAGTACAGAATGTTACTCGGTTGGTGCGGAGAATATACGCGAATCGATAACCTTCGAGCTACGAAGCTTCGTAGGCTATTTATAGAAACGCGGCAAACTTCGACGTATCGCGGGGATCTAGCGAGGAACGCTAGAAAAATTCGGATAAACTGAAAAGAAAGGAAGTTACGAGGCGAGTTTCATGGGGAATAAGGTCAATAAATTTTGTCACGTTTGCTTTGTGCTTCGACAGCTTTTCCATACCCCCCGTATCACTGAGAATAAGAAGGGCTCGTTTCGAGAGAGATGCGATTTCATTGAGATGTCCAATCGGAGCTGAATAATCGACAAGAGAGGAGCTTCAAATGTCTTTTGTCAATTCTTAAGTGCCAGTTTTTCTAGGCAATTTTTCATCGATAATTTGTGCGAGCGAGCAATGAATTTTCCATCACGCCCTCGTAGCATAAGTGTGTACGAGGTCAGAACCGAGTCGAGGAATTTTTCTTTTACCGTTTTTTCAACAGTGCGATACTTAAATAGCGATAAAATAAATAGGTAACATTTATTTTTGTATTTCCTGAGAGTTCGAATCAATGTTTTACGGAGGTTTTTATTAGCGTGCCGGCTATTTTGCGAGTTGAAATAAAAGAAGAAAAAACAAAACGCGTATGTGTACAGTTTAGCATTTTTGCGCTATAGCTAATACAATCGCAGAACGTATATATATATATACGAGTTAAAAATACATTAATAGCGTTTTCCACGTGACTACGGTGGCCTTTCGATCGCGGGGCACAACCTGTTTGCTCGCCTTCGTCATCGCTAATATCGCCATTACCGCGAGACCCCTTTTGACACGCGTTATTTTCATTCCTTTTTTACATTCGCTCCGCCTCATCGTTTGCGAGCATGAAAATCATGTTTTTTAAAAATTTATTTCTAATTTTCTATTCGTACTTGTGACTCGAATTTTTATGGTGAATAGCCATTAAAAGTAGAACACTGACCAAAATACGTTGCTATTTTATTTCAAAATGGAGTAATGGAACATCGAAACGATATCTTTTATTTATGAGGCTCTACGGATTCGAAAAATCGAATATTTCAATCGATTACGTCGCATTCAAGTTCAAAGTAAATATTGTTGAATGTTGTTTGTTGAAGATTTTATTTTTTTTCCTTATTGGCGTCGATCATTTAAAAAAGAATTCATACTTTTTCTAAGAAGCCAAATTACCGATGAATCGTTACGAGAATAAATATGGATAATGTTTCATGTCTTATCTCTCGCTGGAACAAAAATAGTTGATAGCTGACGAAGCGAAACATTGAGCAACCAACATTTGATTGAACAATTGGGACGTCGATATCGGCGTTACGTTTTTCGTGCTCGAGGCAAGAGTCGCGATAGTCGAAGAATATCGGGTCGAGCGAAGCTCAAAAAGTTTTTGTTATTTCAAGAGGGAGTCTGGATATATTGAAAAATTTATAAAAAGGTATATTTAACGGAGGGCTGAGAGATAAGCTGTTCATTAATAGCGAAAGGTTCGGTTAATTATCGATTATTCAGAGCTGTAATTAAACGACTCGTCTCAACTGCTTCAGACTCTGGTGTTTTATTCATTCAACATTCCAGGACGATAAACATCGATGATAGTTTGCCCTCGTTCGTGCAGCAGAGAATTTGCATCTGTATTGCCGATTCATTGGCTCTAAGAAACGTTCAACGTTCTTGTCTATCGCGGGACTAAATAATTTCGATGGTTTTTTTTTTTATTAAATAGAATCAAATATGTTGATCGAAACGAAGAGGCCACGATTTCCGGTTCGGAATTAAGAGATTTTCCATATTCATACTATTTATTTTTTCGTTCGTGCGTCATTAACGTTTTTTTTTTTGTTGTTGGAATTTCGATACCTACGATGACGTGTTATTGTGATTTTATCATTATTTATAATAATCTAAATATAAATTTGACAACTGCGTTAAACCGATTGAATATTTTGCTCAACTGTCTCACGGATATTCTCATTGGGGATAAAAATAAAGCAAAATTAACGAGGGATTTCCGCGTACCGGCGATAGATAATCCAATGAAAAGATTAATCGAGCTAATAAGGAAGGTGTACAAAAAAAAAAAAAAAAAAAGAAAATTGCGTACTTCGATAATCAACCGAATCTCGTTTCTCCGCACGATTCTATTCATAGTCGAGGGTAAATAAAAAAATTAGGGCAACCCAAGCTCTGCTATATACGCGGGAACGTGTACGTGGTGATACGATAAAGATTACACGGGTGTTGCAAATCGCCTTAATTATTGTGCTCAATTGGGCCGAATTGAATTTTAGGGAGGGGAGAGAGAAAGAGAGAGAAGAAAAAAAAACAGAGTTTCAGAGGTCTTTTTTGATGGCAGGAAAACTCGATCCGAAAATTTTTCTATTCATCAGGCTTCAGGTCCATTTTTATGAGCCTGGATCGTCTTTTTTATGCTCGAAAACCATTCGTCAACGGCAACGAGTGTCTTTAAACTATAATCGTTTTCATAGGTCAGACACATAATAAATTATGTTGAGTAAAACTGACCTTCAACTGATGCATCTGTTGTTCATGCATCTCAGCGAGTTGTCTCTCCTGGGCGTGAAACTGTTGCCTCAGAATTTGTTGTTGAAGCTGGTGATGCTGCTGTAGCTGGAACAAAACCCAGATACCTCAAGGGTAATGTTCTACCTTTTTGGGAACATTGGAAGAGACTTTTTATGCCTCGTGACAAGTTTTTTTGTTTCATATATCTTGTCTATGATTTCATTGAATGATTTTTTGTTTTTTTTTTTTATTACAAAAATCGATTCTTTTATTCATTTCAAACGACTCGACATTCTTTTCTATTAAGCTCTTATTTCGTTTCGAACTTTTTTTCCCCACTATTTTTTTGTTAATTTTCATTTTCTCAATGAAACATTCGAACTCTTTTTATATCTCTTGATAATTGTCATGCTCCACTTCACAGATGAACCTTAAAATATAAAATTTATTGCCAAGTACGGATTTAAATGTAATCTGACATAAAATGACTCAAACTCATTATCAATTTTAGCCGCACTTCCTGCCTTTATCGTATTGCTTCTTTTTTATCTTTTCTTTTTTTCAATGAATTTAACTTTTTTTTTTTTTCAATGAGAGATTGAAAGAGACATTTTAATAATCTTGATTTTTTTTTCGTTTTGCTCCGTCACTTATTTTTATTGAAGAAATTTTATGTCAAATGCTGATCACAAAAAAAAAAAGATACGTCGAAATCGCTTAATATCAATTCGGTTTATTCTCATCCTGGCACTAAAGTTTCGTTTATTTCTCGACAAAATCGAAGTATTACACTCAATAATGTCTTTCGCTTGGCCACTAACTGGCATCAGAAACGATTTTGAATTTAAATGACGAATATTGGGGAAAAAAAACAAATGCAGTCAATTCCTTCGTAATAAATGATCCTTTTTCGTCATTTCGCTTTCAATATCTCTGAACGATGATTTCTTTGAATTGTGGCATATCGTGGCATGCATTGGCTAAAATAAACGAGGAACTTAATCGCTGCACATAACAGTGTCGGGCAAAACGTTATCGCGTTTCGTATCAGGCGTTTAATCTGAAATTTTTCCAGGAGTGACTATAATTTCGTTGGATGCCTAATCGAGAGTCAAACAAATCAGGAAGAAATTGGCTTTCTCGCCAAATCGTATACCATATATCCGAGAGAAGTTTTTTTTTTTTTTTTTTTTTTTTTTTTTTTTTTACCTCGAGTTCGTGTAATCTTTATCGCTTTTATTTAGACATGAGTCATCGTTTCGTTTCCAAGGGTGAAGCTAAAATTAGCGAGTGTCGTTGTTTTTCATTCGTTCCTTTTCTTTTCTGTTTTCTTCTTCTTTTTTTATACTTTTAACGTCACGATGAGTCTGGAGTTGCGAGAACTCTCTGAGACACGAGTCTGGAGGAAGTCAGTGGGCAGTTGCGTACGTGTACGAGCATCGTGTGTATCGCACAAAAGTATATATACGCGCGAGAGGTCCGTCAGTAAGTGGCTTTAGCAATTGGGTACGTCCGCACCGGAATTGCAATACAATATGTCTATGTATGTGTGCAATTGTACGAGCTTTCCCACGGCGATTCGACGACCGGAATGATTTTTCTTTGAATGAATTATATGACACGAGAGATGAGAGAAAAATAACTTTCATTTTTTTCATATTTTTATGAATAACAAAATTAATTTATTCAGCGTGAACGTCATTGCTGGAAAAAAAAAATGGAGTAGAAATTTTGTCAGGAAAAAAAAACGGATCTTTTTGTTCGCCTTGAAACTTTTAAGGGGAGGAAAAATAGAAAGTAGAAAAGATTTTATTCGGTTGATTGAACGTTGACAAAACTGTTTATACGTGAATCAATAGACGAAGAAGAAAGAAGAAAAAAAATGGAAGAGAATAAAAAAAGTGCGAACTTCATAAATATTTATGTCAGTTGATAGTTAGAAGAGATATTTGATCGGATAAAAACGTTCGTAGGTGTAAAAACGGCTAGGCGAGCAACAGCAGCAACAGCAGGGACGTGCCACCCACGCGTTTAGCCCTCTTCGCGTAGTCAAACACTTTGAAACGTAAATTAGTGCGATTTGCGCCCTTTTGTTAGTCAGAAATTGTCATCCGTATGTATTTCAAGCGTCAACCATTTTGGTTCGTACCAGTTTAACCGACTGGAAGATTCTGACCGAATTCAGGCGATACCGGCTCTCTCGAGAACGTTGACCCTCTCCTTGAATAATTCAATTTAACTGCGAAATGTAATCGCTCTAAACTGAGATGTATAGCGCGAACTTTGACTCATAGCGGAAATAGCGATGATTTTTCTTTTTTTTTTTTTCAAACACACTCACGTTTGTTCGGCTTAAATGAATGAGGAAAGAAAATGTAAAGCAAGGCGAATCTTTGAATCGAAATGAAATCCTGAGAAATTTATTTATTTTGTACAACATTTCGGTCCCGTTCAATGTTCGTCGTTTATTTCGACTTTTTTTTTTTCATTTCAATTGAAGGATTGATTTGCTTCGCTCAATATTTGGATACGATTTTATTTTTTGCTCTTTTTTCGATAATGACTGGCTTATTGGAACGGAAATTCGAAAACTAATATATCTTCGTATCAGAACTCCGGTAGAAATTCGTTGATGAAAGTATGAAAAAATTGCGTCAGTGAAATTCGTAAAAAAAAAAAAATGTCGAAAAATCGTTAATAAAAGCAGAAAATTTCGTTGAAACGAATTTTGTATTCTTTCAAAATAAAAAGTCGAGGATTATTTTTTAATTGTACGCTTCGAGCGAGGCTGGACGGTCAAATGTAGCCCGAAAACGCGTAATCGAGGCTGGCAGACATTTTTTTTTTTCATCAATGTGAGAGATTTTAGATGAAAAATGGTTGGAATTTCTAGGATGGAAAAAGAGAGAAAAGAATGAAAAAAAAGTTAATTTTAAGGGACTGAATTGAAGTAAAAAATTGTCGAGATATTACAACGAGAAGTAACTCGTACGAAACGCGACGGTAAAGTTAAAAAAAATCGATATTTCTTCTTTTTTTTCGATAAAAAAACGTGCAAGTATCGTGAAAAATGGTGCAAGAAAGGTATGAAGCTTTCGTCTCGTTCGCACGATGGATAAAAATAGCCGACCCACTTTTGATTGTTCCGTTCTTATCAACGTATTCTTTCATTCTCAGAGGATCGGTGATCATCGTATTTACTTCGCAATCTCGTTAATATGCTATATGTGTAAGAAAAATGTGAGACATTTGGCTCAGCGCAGGTGAATGCATTTGTTATCGCCGCGAGTTGCGTTGAATTCTCAATTTCTTTTGACTCCGTAACAAATTTTCTGTTCGCGCACGAAATAAAATGTGTTCGTCGTATTTCATTCGTAGCATGCTCGAAATAATAAACCGAAATCATTGTAAAATTCGATCTTTTCATTGTTTCCTGCGTTTCTGGAATGATAAGTTTCCTCTATCGACCTAAATTCCTGCGTAAATCTATTTCTCCGGTAATTTCGATCCTGAAACCTAATTCAACCTCGTAACATCGATTTTTTCGAATGCAAACTTTATTCCGAACCGGAAAACGACCCAAATCTTTTCTTCAATAATGAAGCACAAAAGTTTTGAACCTCAAGAAATCGGGGGTTTTTTTTTCTCAATTTTCATTGATCACGTGTCCAATTTTTAGTCGAGATTCCGATCGAGTCATCATAACAAATTTTGCGTTTTTATTCGAATAATTTGAATCGCTGTTTCATCGATCATACATCGATCGAAAGAGCTCCAGAATATCGAAGTAGATGAATTTTTACATTACCTCGAGTATTTTTTGTTGAAAGGCTCGTCCATGAAGAGCAGATGGATCGGTGGTCGCGGCATGATAAGCACCGGAAGTCAAAGTAGCGTTGGCACCACCGCCTCCTCCGCCTCCTCCTCCTCCTCCTCCTCCTCCGCCACCTCCGCCAGCAGGTCCGAGATCTCGTGGCCTTGACATTGGCGAGCCTGGCGTGTCCCGGGCCATGTCTACGCACATGAGACACATGTCCGGTAAATTCGGGGGCGAAATGAACAAGGGGCCTTGTACGCGTTTAACGGAATTCATGTTCCTCGAGCAATAAGGACTAAAAGCACTTCCGTGATCCATGGACACCTTCATTTTTCTCTTTTTCGAGAATCAATATCTGCGTATATACTGTTCGATTAAACTGTTTTCAACCGCAATGGGAAACGTCGAACAACGATGAATTTTCAGCGTTTATGGAGAGAGAGAGAGAGAGAGACAGAGAGAAAGAGAGTAAAAAACGAATAAAATCCTTTCCACTTGTTTCCTTATCGCGAGAGTTAGTTTTTTATTGAAAGATTCTCTCGATGTTCATCGTATTCGATAAGTCCACTGCATAATAACAAGTTTTCTGATTCGTTAATCGTTTTTTTCTTCTTTTCTTCTTTTTTTTTCACATTATTTCAACTCCTAGAAATTTCTCTTGTTATCACGAGAGATAAAGCAGCGCGAGCACGGAATAACACGACGATAATGCTGGAATACGAGGGATTCACTTGTTCCTCGAAACTATTGCAACACGAATTCTAGTCGATGTGTTCGTGAAGCACTCAGTAAGAATGTTGATGTTTATTGTTAAAAATGTTTTTATATTTTACTATTTCAGCCGCACGTATATACGAATTGTCTAGATCGTTTCGTATTCTTCTGTCGTCACTGTCGGGGAATTTCGTTTCGTCGAATGAACTTTGACCTGACCCGAGCGGTCAACGAGAGCAGATCAACAAACAGCGTCAATCGTCAAATATATAGTATCTCGTTCGCGGTCTCCGAACGACAAAAAATTTCCTTCACTTTCGTTTTGTTCTGTAGATATTATATATCGAGCGACGGAAATAATGAATATATCTTGTAATATATATTCTATATAATTTATCTTTTTGACACATGAGTAGCACAGTTCAAAACGAAATCCGAAATGTCACAATTTCAAAGGATTAATAAACGTTCAATTATTCGACGACGACGAGCAAAGTTCTCTTTTCTCACTCTTTTTCATCAAATTCCCAAGACATACACCGAGAGATCACGAGATCCGACCCCGTTTTTTAGTCGTTCGCTCCATAACTCGCGAGTCGTACGTCATGGGAAAGAAGAAAAAAAAAAACCAAAAAAATTCGTTCGACGAAGAGAAACTCGTCCACAAAAATTTCTCTCAGCTCCGTCGTTTTGCCGTTAGTGAGATCTTTTCCACCTTTTATTTCGCGTTGTAAACAGATGACGAATAGCAAAACCACCGTCCGAGAATGACGACGATCGCAACCACGACAGATTAAATTATTCACAACAGAATAGTTTTCGTGAAAAAAAAAAAACCGAGAAGAAAAAAGAACTTCCAAGAAACGATCGTCGAGTAATAATTTTTTTTCGATGTAATAATTCTCGAAACGATTTATAATTTCAATTATTTCAATAACAATTAGATAATTTGTCAAAGTTAAATTGGAATCGTCAAAAAAATTATTTATTCATTAGAATCCACGATCGTTGGACACCCAATGAAAAATATTGTCTTCAATTCGTTGAAACTTTCAGCTTTCTCCGATGAATAACTAATTGAAGTCTCCCACGCATATTAATTCACGTAATTTACATCAATTGCGCGAATATTTATTTTAATCCTTCGCAATTACCGAGTCTTCGAACGTCATTAAATTATTCAATCGAGTTGCAAATCGTTGAAACCTTATTTCCATTGAAAAAAAAAAATAAAAAATAAAACGTCAGTTAAAAATCGAAAGCAAAGTTTTATATTTTTTTTTTTCGTGCGACTCGAAATATCACGGAGTGTAGAGCACGCTCGCGACACGAGAGACGAATTGATACTGAAGAGCCACATCGAATGAACGTCTCGCCAGCTGATAATTCTTTGTAAATAATTCCTGGAAGTTTACTGGTTGGTAAAAGGTTCGAGGAGTGGGGGAGGGGGGGGGGGGGGGAGACGTATGGAATTGTCCTGTGCTCGGAAAGCGCGAATATGTGCGTGACAGTATACACGTGTATTCATATATATTGTATATATATATATATATAAAATGTATGGATGGGAGAGAGGAGAAATATTAAATCATGGAGGAGTTACCAAGAGCTTATTCGATGAAGGGAGGAGAGAGGGAGGCGAGTGGAGGGGATTGATTACGTAGGCAAGTGTCGACTGCCTTGTTTTTTTTCGACTTCTATTTTATTTTTAATTAGGAAATCAGTATTGTCACCATTTTGAGTTGAATAAATATTCGTGTAATTTGAATATATATATATTTTTTCACAATTCATCGATAAATTTTGAGAGTAAATTGTGTCTTCCGGACTTCTTATCGATCTATTATACTCCGGTTCTTGGTACGATTAATATTTCTATGGTAAAAATTGATGAAACCTTCGAACGTTTTGCTCCAAATTATTCTGAATATCGAACGATTCCGTTTTATTACTGAGCACAGCATTTGTCATAATAAATGTAAATACACGATCGAAAAAGGGTGTGAGGTTAATCCATATTTTTTTTTCTATCGGATACACACACGATCGAAATGAAAGTCTCGGATAAATCTATTTCACGTATAAATTTGAATGTGTGAAAATTGTGGGAAACGTGCATGTGGTTATCTCTCTCTCTCTCTCTCTCTCTCTCTGACGTTTCGTCTAATCATCCCGACAAACATCGAAAAGTTCACACGTTCGGAGCTTAATTTTTTGCACAAATCCCCTGACAAAAGCTCATCCGAGTGACGCTAATTCAAGATCATTTTACATTCACGTGATTTCTCATCGAATTCTTCCTTCTCTCGAATCCGATATTCATCGTCAGTCTCGAGAGTTAAGGGGAATCGATACTGATTTTTATTTTTTTTTGAAAAATACTGCCAAGACAAAAAATACATTCTTTATCAACATTTTCAATTATTTTTTCATCAAACGTTGGTCCAATTACTCAAGAACAAATATCGCAAAGTTTTGAAGTAAATTTACAAGTACTTTTCACGCGTTCTAACTCAACAACGCTGCTGAAAATTTTAATAAATCATCCAAAACTGTGTTTTCGAAAAAATGCTATAAGAGATAAGTATTTCGAGAACATGCAATTTGTATTTTTTATTTTCACCATTCGCATCATGATTCTAAAGTATTTTAATTCATTTCTCACCGATACAGCGAAGGCTAAAACTTGGCTCATTTCGAACTTGGTGCTCAAACTTTGGCGAACAAAAGTTTTATAACTTTATAATTATGGAAAAGTTTAAAAAAAAAGACTGGAACAAGAGACGTTAATAATGAAAAAAAAACTCTCCCAAATTGTCCGAACGAACGAACGAATCGTTATCTGCTTGAAAAATTACGAAAATTCTCGTATTTTAGACCTTTCCGAAGTATTTTTGAACCCTAACTTTGACGAAATGAATGCGACATGGTATAACTATGAAATAAAATATTTTCTTTAACCCTCCTAATTCCGTGAACCAGGGTCACTGTTTTCTTTGCGCTATCACAACCCCAATTATGCATAAAAAAATCTGAAAAAATTCATGGTCAATCTCCAGACTGTACTTTTGAAGCGAGAATAGATTTTTTCTCTTTTCTTATTTTTTTTTTTTTTCATGAAATATTAAGCAATGGGCGAAGTATTTTTTTGAAAGACGAAAATGACGACCTCGGTTCACGGGTTGAGGGTTAACATATTTTTCTGCCTACCGCCAACAGTGTTCGAGTTTTTCATATGAACACAGGAATATGCCTGACAGATATGCCTTTGATCACCGGACAGAGACGTAAAATCTGTACGAATACCGAATGTTTATCGACATGTATGAATTCGACATTCGAGGCGAGCCCATCGAGACTACAGACACGCAATACGTACCCTCCATTTATCGACTGTTCTTTATACCGACGATTGTTCAGAGTTTTAAACGTCAATACTGCAGAAAGCTCTGGAGGAAAACTGAATTGTCAAAAAAGCAGCTGAATTTTTTCTCAGGAAATAATCATCGCTGTTTATTCTCTGCTCTAAATTGATAAATATTGGGTTTTTTGTTTTGCACGATTTAAAAATCGTTTTTGTTGTATGTACATGTACAAGTTGCGATATTGAAGGAAACAAAAAAAACAATGAAGCTTTATCGCACGTGTGAAATCCCTCGGAAGATAAAGTATCTTGATTGAATCGACGAGAGAACTGTATCGGTCGAATCTACATCACGTTTACAAGGTAAATGACAGAGAGCCGCAAACAATTTATAAACTTGGGTTGTAGATGATTTTTTTTATTTTTTTTACCCTCGAATTAAGAAAATTTGTTGAATATATCAAAGATTGACTCACCCTTTTGAGGAAGGTGGGTAAACGCAGACGTGATTTCGACGTTTCTATAGCCCACGTCTTCTGAAACAGATCAATGATTTACGGAATTATTATTTCGATCCAGAGTATCATGCGAGGAGAAATGAAAATAAACAAATGAACGAGAGGCAAAACCTCTCGGATTTTGAGTGACTGCAATTCTATTGCGTCACAATATTTTCGATAACGGCAGGAAGAGTCTTATCGAGAATCTCAACAAGTTTTGTTATTACCAAAGAGTTCGCTAAATGCTTGGAAATCTTTCAGGGGTTTTTTGACGTTCAGATGAAAGATAATTATTCGTTCTTTTCTTTTTGTTTATCAAAAAATTCGAACTACATGATTTTTTTTCCTCGTTTATCTGTATTCTAAATTTATAATTACGAGATCGGAGCCAAACTGAAAAAAGAAATTTGTTTTGAAAAATTTTTTTGTTGGATCAACGAATCTTGGCGAACAAAAAGAAATTTTTTTTGGCCCAACGAAAAATTAGGTCGATTCAAATCCTCAATTCGTTGGTCTCAATTTTCATTCAACAATTCATCATTTTTGAATCAAAAAAAGTTTTGTTGAACCATCAAGTTCAATTTGTTCGCCAAGATTCGTTGAACCAGCAGAAAATTTTGTTGAGTAAGCAATTTTTTTTTTTTTTCAGCTCAGCTTACAAGTGTCGTTGAAATCTTGTTAGGAATCCTGTAAATCATCGCGATTCGATAATCAGTGTGTCGATTGTTCGATAAGGGTCGCGATGTGAGATTAACGATCGTCCAAGGTGCGAAAAAAAGTTAATGACAAGCAATGTATCTACATTGCTTGTCATTAACTTTTTTTCGCACCTTCTCGCACCTTGTCGACGTTGGTTTTCATTATACGTGCGCGTGGTGCGGAAGTAAACAATGAATGTTGCGGAGACTATCATTTGGGATCTTTTAATCACTTCCGTCAGTATACGCGCACGAGAAAAAAAAAAAGAATAATAAAGGATAATCGTTGCTCGCTCGGAAGACAAAATGGCTACTCAAAATTTTCCGTAATAATTTCGAGCTTTAAAATCCCTGTGAAACAATAAATAAATGATGGATAAAGAGCGATTTCAAAGCGTCGATTATTTCGCCTCCGAATCCATGGTTTTTTTTTTTTTTTTTTTTTTTTTTTTTCAATTCTCATAAAAATGACTTGATTTAATCAGAACATACGAAACTGACGAGAAGAAACTACGTCAATGGTAATGTCCCGCTGATCGTTGCTATACAGAAATGAATTCTAATTCGTTGGGAGATAAAAAATAAAAAAAAACGTTGATGCGAAAAATTATGATAGCAATGATTTTTAATTAAGTCAGACGCGTGATCATTTTTTCAACGTATATTTGGGGACAGAAAAAGAAAAAATTCAACGACTCTGAGTCAGTGCTAAATAAATCCAGTTTCCAGTCCTCCTCATTTTCCATTCACGTCGATCTCTCTCTGTGTCTCTGTGTGTGTAATCTTGAAATAACTTACACCAGAAAAAAAAACACGAAAAAAGTTTACTTCGAGTATAGGTGTGAGTTTGTATAATTGTATGTCTGTGCTGGTCATCCAGCTTCTTACTCGATCTCTCTCTCTTTCGTTCTCAGGCAAAGTCATCCGGGCTCTATTTTAAGATGAAGGTCGACGTAGTTAAAAAAGACATATCGGTACATTCATCGTTGCTGCGACCTTCGCGAGAGCTATATCCACACGTGAGTTCGAATATGTATATACGCGTATGTACGTATTTTAAAAAATCTGTAGAAATGCGAATGTATGAGTACACGTGTTTTTAGACTCATCGAAAAAAAGGAGAAAAAAAAAATCGAAGTTATCATTATCGGTCGGATATTAATTGTTGATTGTTCGGTAAAATTCCGACAGTTTTTTTCTCTTCGTTTTTTTTTTCATCCGGAACATCAATTTGCAACGGAATATTTTGCCAAGAAAGTTGGAAAAAGAATACGGAATAATGGAATATTTGGAAGGATTTTGTATCCGTCGTTCGCGGTCAAATGTTCCATTGGCCTGCGACATTTTTTTGGTCGTTGATTACCCGTAAAAATTACAGTATGATCTGACGTTTCGATCGTGTCAAAGAAAATTATCAAATTGCTGTCAATTAAATTGTTTTGATCGAGTTTTTTATTTCGCAAGGATCGTTTTGAGCCATCGGCAATTTGGATTTCGAAAATTTGGCACTCCGTACAAGAAACTATTGGGTTTCAACGCTCGAATTTCCATACAGGTTTCAAGGAATCGTTTTATTTCGTTCCTCATCGCGATCGAGTTGAGCAGAAAATGCGACTAAATAAGAAATATTTCCTGTTAAATATTCGTGAAAAATGATGAGATCTGAGCCGGGTATCAGCTACGAACTTTGTCAAATCTTCTAAATGTATTATCGACAGATTGCCACCTGTTTCGTTCCGTGAGCAATAATTTGCATAAGAAAAAAAATTAGGTGATTGAATTTCAATTATTTCATCGAACGAGATATTCTCCACGTTATTGAGGAACCGACCACAATGAATCGCGTAGATATAAAACGTGTTCCGCTACTGCGAGAATAGAAAAAATGAATAAATACGACGTGACACTAACGTTGGAATTTCAAATCGTTAAAATTTACGATATACCATTACCATGGCATTGAAATTCGTGCTATTTTTTGGCAAATTTTAATTTTGACGTTTTTTTTTTTCGAGCTCTGGAAAAATAAGAAATTTTTTCTGTATTTCAACGATGCAAACGCATCACGAAATTTAGTTTTCACATGACGACGTCGCGGATCATTTGCCAAGTTTACTGTAAAATTTCAATAAATAACATCATTTTTCAAGGCCGCATGCACATCGATTATCCTCATCGTCCGTCGATGTTATCTCGTGCTGCAAGCGAATCCTAATTATTTCTCGTTAATTGACGATTACGTAAATATAATTTTAAAAAATTAATGCACATCCAAAGAAGGAGTAATTCATGTATTTTAAATGTAAAAAAAAAAACTAAATTTGAGAACATCAATGAACGATTTGAAAATTTTTAAAAAATGATTTTCGAATATTTTCTCGCCATTTTTACCACGAGTTAGACAATTGTTGATTTATCATGACGTAAACGAAGCGTTATGGTATTAAAACCACTTTTCCTTATTCAGCACGTGCGTTTTTCGTTATTCATATATATATATATGTCCCGACGAGCGATTGGAAGATTCAACCAACGTTCGAGTTACATCAGCGTATCATTAATTCAATTATACAATGGTCCATCAATGAATCCATGCGACGAAGTTTGGCGCCGGAAAGCTCCAAGGTTATTTTTTTTTCATAATCAAATTTGAACAAAGCCCTTTTTTATTGACAGCGATAGCAAAGAATAACGAAGATACGTGAACGAAAATTCTGGGTATTCATCGTCACCTGAATAATCAAGCAATAATTCTTGACAAAATGGAGCGACGATGTGGAAACTTTTTTTTTTTTTTTTTCTTCTTCATTGGAAAATAGATCTTCAACATTTTTGTCATATATTTTGCCGAGTTATTTCGAGCAGGTTAATATTTGCACGAGTGTTTTTCGAATACGCAGGCCGAAGGCGTGTGCATTGGTGCAGAAGTAACGCGAGCGTTCGACGATTTAATTTTTCATTTAATTCTTACAACACTTTTTATATGCGATAATGTTAATATTCATCAAATCTAAAAACTTTTTCTCACTCACCACAAAGTTGTGGCCTTGGAAAAAAAAAAAATAATAATAATAATAATAATAATAGAGTTGAATAATAAAACGGGGTAAAAGCGATTTACCCCCGAAAATAACGAAAACAGGCAAATTGGTAGAGCGACGTGTCACTGTTTGGAAATTAAGAAAACGTTTTTCAATCTCATGTCCCTCAATTTCGTCCAGCAGTGACTCATCTCATCGGCTACGAGGAGTTTATTCGTGCGAGAGCTGAACACGTTCGCGAGAGAAAATTAAAAGAGAAGGGAAGGGAAATAGGAACGGAGACTGACACGACTAACAGCAAGAATCATCAACTCATTTAATCCCTCCGATAGAGTCATGGCTCTAAAAATAGTTATATCGTTGTAGCGAAAACAAAGGTGAATGAAGTATATAAACACTCTCGTCAGAAAAGCAAGCACGATCGCACGCAAAGTCCAAAGTTAAACGAAGAGTCGCGAGTGTTAGAACATCATTTTTCTCACTCTATTCGACTC
Source organism: Campoplex capitator (assembly GCA_037576405.1). Taxonomy (NCBI): domain Eukaryota; kingdom Metazoa; phylum Arthropoda; class Insecta; order Hymenoptera; family Ichneumonidae; genus Campoplex; species Campoplex capitator. The sequence continues at coordinate 8,611,958 of JARBWI010000002.1, forward strand.
TCGAGTCAGTTTTATCTGTAAATATTATAAAATGAGCATTGAATTTTTTTTATTCGAGTGAATTATGTAAATATCATTTAAACGTTTTATTTTTTCTTCTTTTTCAGAGGTGTCGAAAATCAATTTCGATTCCCATTGATAATTCTATCAAGTAAATTCGTCATTTCGATAGTCAAATTTTCCGACGCAAAGTCCTCCTTCATCGTTTCTATTTTTCTTTTTTTTTTCATCACAGAATTTCTCTGGCATAAAAATTCCAAATGTACACACGACATAATTATTGATCGAGAGAAATCAGCAGGTACAATGGACAGATGGAAACAATTCTGATGACCTTTACAACGAAACCGTAAACTTTTTCTCTCGCGTTTCCCCGCTCCACTGTTCCAGATTCATATAAAGAATGTACGTTCATTGATTCGCCCGCCCATTATGCGGAGCAGTTTCATATTTGAGTAAAAATAAAAAAAAAATAAAAAAATAGCACAACTGTCAGTTTTATCGTGTCAACGTCGTTCACCGGTGTTTCCATAAGCTGTTTCTCGGCGCCGAGAGACTTTTTTTTTTCATTTCACAGAGTGCGTTCCTGAAGAGTGCGATTTCCCTGAATTGAACGCGGAGCAGATAGGCGATCGTGGCGTTCTGTCTTTGAACGTGTCTTCGAAGACGCGCATTCATGAGGAACACCGAAAACGTCATCGAATCCGAGGAGATCATTCGAAGAAAGAAAACGTCGCAGAGAGAAGAGTCAGAAATTGGATGAACGTCGCGTCAAAATGCAGGCGTCATTATTCGGGAGTGTCTGCGAATAATTTCGATACCAGGGAAGAGAAAGAGGTCGAAAGATGGAAGCGAAAATAAACGAAGAGTCAGGAGTATGAAAAGATGGGATACGGAGAGGATATTTCGAGGAGGTGAAAAAAAAAAAAACAAAAAAAAAATCTTGGGGAACGAAGAGGTTCTGAGACAGGAGAGAGGCGAGGCGAGGCAGAGGGTGGGGAGCGAGCGAGCGCTATCGAAGCAAGAGCTATAGAAGGCGCCCACATGGTTTGAGAAAATTCGACCAGGAGAGAAGAGAACTCGCACCATGGCCAAGAGAGAGGAAGAAAAAAGAAAGAAAGAGAGGAAGGAAAAGGAGGGAGGAGGAGGGGAAGGGGGGGGGGTGAGGAGAGGAAGGAACGAGTGTGGTAAACCAAGTAGGTGAGTGAGTAGAACGTGGAGGTCAGTGCACGCTACATTCCTTCGAGTCAAGTCCAAGGCTACGCTGCTTCTCTCTCTCTCTCTCTCTCTCTCTCTGGCTCTTTCTCTCTAGCTAACTCTCGAGTTGCCCAAAGGGTAAGACAGAAGACGGCGAAATGGAGGAAGTAGGAGAAGGAGGAGAAGAGGAATCGAAGCGGTTCCCGCCGTTAGTCCTCCTTCTCGCGGTGTCTCGTGTTCGAGAGACGACGACGATTTCGCCGATTTCGTTCCTTACTTTCATCCTTATTTCATTCCCCTCTGTTCGAGCTTAAATTCCGCGTGTGTTGCAACGCGCATTTTGCCTCCGGTTCCCATTATACGGGCCTTGACGTAAGTTGCAAGCTCGTCGGGGGGAAGATCGAATCCGGTGTTTTCGGAGTTGAAAGAACGTTGATAAACGATTCGATGTTTCGATCGAAGCTCCTGAAAGAACGATTTGAAAAAAGAGTCCGAATTTGGGTCGACGTCAAACTATTTATACCGAATACTGTAGGTCACTTGATCATTCTCTCCAGGCCCTTAAAAAAAACGCTGAACACTTCCCCCAAATTTCCTACTCTTTCAGCAAAAGAGAACAAACCCAATTACATTTGTGCATTAAACCGTCTCCGAGCCGTAAAATTTCTCACGGTTTTAAACGCGACTGATTTTGCTGCCTCATACATACGAAACGGACGTTTTCACGCCGGGCATCAGGACTATCCGACTTTAAACTGCGCAGTATATCAAGAGAGACTCTCGCGTGCGTGATCCTCTAGCGCGGTTTTCCTCGTCAAAGTAACACCTGGGGCATCGCACTCTAACCGTGGATACACACGCGCGTATCTCTATAAACGTATGAGTATATGCGTGAATGTATATATATCTGTACGTATATTGTTCGAAGAGAAAAAAGGCCGTAAAGGAATGAAGGAATGGAGCTGAGCAGCGCCTTTGTCTTAGTCAACGATCGATATAACCGTGGCAACATTCTTGTATCGTTTCTCACCGACTCGTTACATTCACCGTTCTCTTCGCCTGTGCGACACCTGCCCGAAGGCTCAACCAGGCGGACAAACGCGCCCGCTTTAAACGGAGTTCTAAACGTTCGCAGTTTTGTCGCAGATATCTTTCGCGCTTTTCTCAAACGAGATTAGCGCGCGACATCGATTGGATTTTCTCTTTCCGGAAGCGCGTGTTTCGTTTGGGCAGATTCGCAGATTTTATTTTTATTTATTTTCAAAAAGCTTTCCGGAGCTCGCAATTTGAGTTTCGCGTGTAATTGGAGGAGAGAGAAGCGCCGGGCGATGTACAGGAATTACGAGAAACGGTAAGTTCTTCGGAGCATCGTAAAAACGGCCGGTTAACGAGAAAGCAAACAAATATAAATGGACGAGCACAGGCGATGAGGAGAAGCGACGCGCCGGAAAGATAAAAGAAATCCCGAACCTGAAAGTATTCGCCAAAGAATAAATGCACTCGCGCGCGCTTGTGTACGTGTGTGCGTGCGTGACTGCGCGAGTACGGAACAGACGGGAGGGAAAGGGCAACGAAATTGCCACGTAGGGCAACGGGTTTTCGTGGAACTCGTCGCATGAGATGGCCCACACACGTACCGATGATTGATATTACGACATTCCTCTCATGACCGTGCGAGAGGACACCTTCGTTGTACCTCTTCGAATAAATCTATATAGAACGCCTGTGTAGTACCTTGAGACTGACTGTTCGAACGCAATATTATAACAAAATTATTATAAACTCATGAGATTGAGAAAAAGAAGAGATCAATTAGACTCTCTTTACAGAAAACTACACTGAGAAAAAAAAAAGTGATTGGGAACAACAAAATCTCTCATTACGGAGTGCCAATAAAATATATGATCATCATAATGTCATAAACCATTGAACGAACACATTAATTTTTTATCAGACTGCACGATCATTCTGCCAAAGAAATGCGCATTTCAATTGACAAAACTCTTCCAATAACATCAATTTCTATTGAATCAACCATTTTCTTTTTCTCTGTGTAGATTTGATTTAAAAAACAAAAAAATCGATTCGGAACAACGCTGGACGATCTGACGAATATAAAAAACACCTGAAAACTGGACCGGAAGATGAATGAATTGGTACGTGTCCATTGAACTCGTAGAATCCAATAAAATTGATTTTTTTTTCAAACCAAACTGTGTCGAAGGTTGAAACGGTACCGGTGGATTTGAAGGTACTTTCGAACGATGAAATTGACGATAAAAATTGAAATCGTTTGGACAAGATCGATTGGTCATCGAACTCGATCCGAATTAATCGTTTTTAGTAGCATTCTGTATCGATCAGCACGAAAATACTTATTTGCATGAATTTGAATTTAACGTAAGAGTAAAAAAGCAACAGAGAGAGAGAGAGAGGTGGTCTATGATCGAGCGTGTCCTACGAGTCGAGAGAGAGAGAGAGAGAGAGAAGAAACCAAAGTGGCAATTGAGTATGATGCATGATTGCTGCGATCATCAAAGAATTTCTGTTTGATGGATGCGTCTGTGAGCAGGTGGTTATACAAGGAAGGCGAAAAAAAAAGCAGAGTTATATTTTAAAGACAGCAGCGTAAGTATAAAGGACCTTGGGCTACACGATCGATACGATATTTGCTGCTATCGAACAACAAAAGCTTATAATCCGCATCGATTTATGTGAGGATTTGTGAGTGTGTGTGTGTGTCGATTCGCTATTTTATTTTGCACGAAACTCTCATTCTTCATGCAGCAGCAGCAGCATTTCGTCGACTTTCTCTCCCTCTGTTCGAGCCACCGACGAATAACTGCAATTTCAAACTATAATTTTCACGTCTCTGTATATATGCGGATCTATCGGTTTCTTTCTCTCTCTCTCTCTCTCTCTCTCTCTCTCTCTCTCTCTCTCTTCTTCCCATACAATTCGAGCGAGGTTTATAAGCAAATCTCTTCGACGCTGCATAACGACTAATAACAATAGAGCGGCAACTACAGAGACTTGGGTGCCGAGCTCGCGAATTTTGAACAACCGAGAGGCAAGTCTACACAACGCGTCTGACGTAAATTGTAGTCACAGAATATATGCATATATAGTGGTAACACATGAAATGCGGTTGGATATACAGGGTGAGCCGTGCGTTTGATAAAACATGAAAAACGATGTCGAATCATGAATGTTTTATGATATCATTTCCGATGTGGATTTACTGAATTAATGAGGAACACGTTGATCGAAAAATCTCAATTTAATTATTTATCAAATGATTTTGACAGTATTTTATCCGGTATCCAAGACGATGAATTTTTTGACGATATTTTTGAAAATATTCTCAATAATGTATTTATACGTTTATATCCGGTGTGCAAAAGCGTCCTGGAAGAGATCGTGGGTACTCCGAGAAGAATTGAAATGCAACGATTTAAGGAGGTTGGCTACACACAACAATGTTGCCATGTTAAAAGCATAGGAAAATTCGAAATGATTAGAATTTAATGTAATTTGGTGAGCATATTCTTTTGGATTAAATATGAATATACAATTTTTTTAAGATTTTTCTTCTATATAGTTTTCGAGTAATTTAACACCAGAGTTTACATCCGTGAGCATAGGATTCTGATATATATAGGTATGTCTTTTGCATATTGTAAACTCCAATTATTCGACAACTATGTAGACGAAAAATTTGAAAAAATTTGTGTCATTGCATTTGATGCTAAAGAATGTTATCACTAAATTTTATTAAATTCTTATCATATTGTCGTATTCTTAACCCTTCTTAACGAAAATTTTGTCCAATTAAGCGATTAGAGTAGCTGAATAGAGTGGTGAAAAACTCCAATATTTTTTTCGAAAAAAAAAGATGATTTTCAATACTTTCCGTATCGTAAACCATTTCATTCGTTATGGAAGAAAAAAAAAACGACGAATTATCGGACACGAGAAACGTTTCATGCTTGAAGAGAAAATTGGCTTTGTTTTGAGTTGTAGGGCTTCTGTTCGGAAAAAATAGATCGCGTTTAGGGGATCTAAAGGTTGAGAGGTAACTATAGAACACAGCTGGAATGAGGCTTCGCAGAGAGAGATCGCACCTTTTAAAACAAAAAAAAACCGAAGCTGGTAACGAAATAATCTCAAAAATCTCTATTGCTCTCGCTCCATCGGCGTTAAGTCAAAGTTTAACGTAAAAGTCTGCTGGAAACTTTATATTTTCGATCTATCGACAATATTTTTTTCTTCGTCGTGTTATTTGAAGATGTTCGTGACGTAATATTTGTAGTTTTTCAGTAATATTTAGTGTAGGCTGGGGGGTGGAGGGGGAAAAGAATTGAAATTATTATTTCCAGCAGAATGATTCTGCTGTCGAACGAATTTAGCATTTGACACGAGTCCGATCATGCGTGCGGCACCTCGAATTTTAATGCCGTTAACACGAAGTAGTTTGAAGGAAAAAAAAAAAAATATCAACCAGGTTGGTCTAAAAATAAGTTGGGGAAATTGTTGAAAGACGTAGAGTGTGCGTGAGCCACACGTATCATCGAAAACGTCGATTGTCGTTGCACAAGTTTTTTTTTTCCCAAGAAATTCGTTCTACTCTTTGTATTCGCACAAACGTCTAAAAACCTTCAGACAATTCTGTGAAAAGACCCGGGAAAATTGACAAAAAAAATAAATTTGAATGAAGAAGGAAAATTATATGAATTTGTTTACCAGAAACAGACCAGGTGAGCAAACACAACAGTCGGAAAGTTTCTGAACAAAAGTCCACAAAAGTTTCCGCGCTCTTTTTCATGCTTTTCCACCGATTATATCTATAGTTAAATGAATTTGGTGAACGACATTTTGAAGGGGAAAAATCCCGTTTCATTCTGCTTTTTTTTGAAAAATTCTTGAAATTTTTTTTACGACTGGTACGTCATTTTGAAAAAGACCGTTTTTCGTCGTTTTTTTTCACCCTTTTACCCTTACAGTCGAAAGGATTCGAGCAAAAATTTCTTCTGGAGAAGAAAAGAGTAAAAAAATGACGAAAAACGGTCGTTTTCAAAATGACGTACCAGTCGTGAAAAAGGAATCGTAAAATATTTTCAAAAGAGTCAGAATGAAAAAGAATTCCTCTCCTTCAAAATGCCGTTCGCTAAATTCATTGATCTACAAAATCGATTGAATAGCATGAAAAAGAGAGCGCGTCAACTTTTTCGGACTTTCGTCCGGAACCTCCCTACGGTAGTGCGTACACGATGAAAATTTTTCGCACCGATATCTATGAAAAAAAAAGTTCGTCCAAATAGGAAAAAGAAAAAACGAACAATTGAACTCGCATCTCGGGAAAGTCGATTCCGAATCGCAGATAAATGTAAAAAAAAAAATGAAGATTTCGTCGATTTTCAAAATAATTTGATACTCAAATGAGTTTATCGTCGACTAAATTGCCATAAAATGAATTTAATCGAGCAGCATTTTATTCCCGGCGGTAAACAAAAATTAACTGAAGATTCGGAGAGTCTTCGTCGTCGAGAAACAAGAAAATTTTTCATTTTTATGAAGCCCAAAGTGCCGCAATAATGCGTTTATCGTATAATTGAAACGTAAAAACAAAATCTACGAAAAAAAAATGTGAGAATAAATTGGGGGAAAAAAAAAAAAGGAACGAAGTAATGAATGAAAAAAGTATTCTCGAAACGTTCGCCGTTTATTTTGTACGAGCTTGTATAAATATCGACATCGACCGCAAGTACGTTTATATGCATTATACGCGGTAAAATACTCGGCAGTTTCGTATATACGAGAGCATGAGTATAACTACAGCGATTGCGCCGTTATACCGTATATGCGGCAACCGGATATGCCGTTGAATGCCATTGCAAGCGTATAGTAAGAGCGCGCGCTCGCGCGCGCGCACATGAAAACACACACGTGTGTATAAGATACGGAGCGCGAAATACTCAATAATAAATGAGTGAAAATTCAATGCGGAGATAAGTAGTTGATTCCTTTCGTTTGGGGGAGACCGAAGAATTTTGCGCGCGTATTTCCATATTGGTAAAGTGCATTTCTCGACTTGAATGACGATGAATTATTGCTCGAACAAAGTGCGCAGATGAGAGAATCGTATAACTGGACGAGAAGCCGAAGGAAAAATATATATAACGAGAGAGCGATAGAGGGAGAACGCGATTTTTTTTTATCGCGGGAGCATGCAAAGCGTGGATGATAGCTCGATATAGATTTGATAGAGCTGCCACGAAAGCGTGTGTACATTTGTGTTTATCGAATATGGAGCATTCCGCATGAAGTTGTCGAGTTTCGAGCTCGAGAAAATTTTTCAACGAGTTCGAGTAAATAGAGTACAGAGGAGACTGCGTAGTTGTATTACGTACGAATGATGTAAGAAAACATTTACGACGAGGATTCCGTTCGAAGAATCTTTCATCATTTTTTATTCTTTTTCAAACTCCTTGATTTATGGTAAGAATCAAACGAAAAGAAACGACATAAATTGCATGATTTGAATTAGAGCATAAACTGAAAGATTGGAAAACATTATTTCGAAATTGAACAAATGACAGGAGTAAAAAAAAACAATGTAAAAACCGCGTACCAATGAAGCTGCATCGATGAAACGGAGGAGAAAATAATTTTCCCCTAATTTATCGCTCTCAACTTCGAACTCGTTTCATTTTTTTGTCAAATATTTAGTTTTTAGATCACACTAATAAACATCGACGAAAAATCGTAGCGCCACAAACGAGCTTTGGGCTCGAGTAAAATGAGAAATTTCGTTGTTATATCCGAACGGTGCAAACTTCAACATCGTAAAATCGTTTTTGTCGAGGATTAAAATTCGATTTTACGTTGAAAGTCCAATAGAAAATCGAGCTTTATAAACACATGCCAAGTACAAACTCATACACGCGTCCGTATAAATACTCGCGAAAATATATTCGCTTCTGTATATATTGTGTAAGAATATAATACGTGTATATGAAGAAAGGTATATAAAGAGGATTGGATTCGCGACAGGGAAACTGCTTGTCCCGCTTGACTCGCGTTGCCACAAATTCAATAATTCACTCGAATCGTGAGTGAGGAGAGAGCCGGGGGGGGGGGGGAGGCAGGAGAAGAGTCTTATCATGGAATGGCGTTTATTCTTGGACCGTATTCGAGCACGAGAGATTCTCAGCTCACACGTATATATACAGCTTGACAAAGATTGAAGATAGAGCGAAGAATCGCATGAGATCAAATCGAATTATCAAGTTATATACGCTTTAATAATAAATAGTTCGTTGAATTTGACAACGATACGAGAATATTATCCTGGGCTAATCCATCTGTTGGTTATTCAACTGCATAATAATACGATAACGTGTATTAGGAGAGAGATAAAAAAGAGAGAGAGAGAGAGAGAGAAAATTCCAAGTAAATTAACATTTTAATTTATCGAATCGCTTCGGAAAACATTAAGGCTTTTCATGCCCTCGCAGAGGTGAAGAAATTAAAAAGGTTTTTCGAGGTTTAAGCACCTTTTCGAATTGAGCAGGAATAAAAGGATTTTGAAAAAAAAATCGATGTTTTTCACTTTTTTCTTGCTGTGTGAGCCCTCTCGGTGATAATATTCATATTTATTTATTATCCGGATATATAACGAAAGATATCAGTGTCTTGGAATTTGTCGATCGAGCACATTGACAAGAAAAATTCAAGTGTTTTATCATCGCTATTAAACTCGATCGTTGACTAAGATTTTAGGGTTCGAAAAAACTTTGATCGAACTTAGAGCGGAGGAGCGATAATCTCTCGATATGTTCAAATAAAACAGCACAAGATTATAAAATCGATACATAAATGTATATAAAGACAATGGTAAAACGGCTATACACATATATATATCTATAGATTTATGTACTAAGTACGCAAAAAGTTTTTCTTTTTCTCGTTGTATAGAGAGATTCGGATGAATGTGGGCGCGATTGGGATTGACGCGTAAACCAACGCGCGAGAAAAGACACGAGGTCGAGCCTCTCGTTTAAATTTATAGTGTTAGAATTTGCGAGACTGTAAAAGCCAGATATGCGATACACATGAACTCGGGAACATACGAGAGAGAGAGAGAGCGTGTGTATATAATGTGAAATAGGAGTAGACATATCTCACCAGCAGAGTGCAAGAATTGGAAAGAGAAAAAGAGAGAGAGTGAGAGAGAGAGAGAGAGAATAGTGAGTTACGCTAAACCGGTGAGTGACTCACGACACCGCAAATTCAATCACGTGCTTTTCGAGGCAGGAGAGCTTCAAGAAACGGGCATCTGATGATCATATACCGCACTGATAAACAGTTCAAATGCATTTTTAGACTCGTTAATAAATCGTTAGATTAAAGAGCGATTAAAAATTTAGAGTTGCGCCAAAATTTTACATTTTTATGAAAAAATCTTATTGGCGCTGCAACGAAAAATTGGGAGATAAAATTAAATCTGTGCAAAAAAAAATTAGAACAATTTGAGTATATTTTCAAATATACGAGCATGAAAAAAATGTTTTCGATGCGTTTCGACCCATTGAATTCGATACCATTGAAATTTGCTGTTCGAATCGATTTTTTTCTATCGCTCTGAGGATACTGGACGTAAAAATACGAAAAATGTTGTTAAATTTTGAAACTAAAAGTGCCTATATTTAGAAAAATAAAAACCATGATCGTTTGTGCCTAAGAAAAAAGTCTGAAAAGTATAGTAACGCGACGGATACTAATTTTTAAATTGAAGGAAACGATAAAATACACGATTAAATCTACGAGCGCTTCTAAGACTTCTCCGCGACGATATTTCACTGCAAAAAAATGCTACTTTTGTTATTTTTTTCTTTGCTTTCGCAATTTTTTTTATACACATCGTTAAACACTGTGAACGAGATCAAGTTTATTCCGGAGAACGTGTATACGTGAGACGACAATTAGGGCCCACATTAATTAAGGTAATTGGGGGGACCGAGAATAAAGAGAGAGAGAGAGAGAGAAAGTGAGAAAAAGAGAGTCGAACCTCCCACAAAGTAGTTCTCCGGATGTGCACACTTAAACTTAGTACAGAGGCCCCTTTCGTCATATGCACATAGTGCTCGAATATCAGTGCTTTTCGTATCTCCAGCCAGACACTGATCAATTAAAGAAATAAATATAAATCTTTTTATAACCGTATACACTGTTTGAATAAATAAACTACAGTTTTTTTTTAAATTATAATTCAAATTTTTATATCATTAGAATTCTCGGGTGTTTGAAAAATTCAATGAAATCGATAAAAAAATCAGTATCAATATCGATAAGCACTAGAAATTGTGTAGCTTTTAAAATTATTCATTTCTGTCACGTAAGATTCATCAATTTCCATAATTTTATTCGACCACAATATCGACAGTGTTCGAGGACCAAAAAACCCGAATTTTCAATATTAAAATATAAAAAAATTATATCGAAATTCTGATTAAATAATAAAAGAAAAACCGAAGCATAAGCCACACGGAAATGATTCATTTTTAATGAAAATGAATAAAAGTCAGGTATTATAAAAGTATAAAAATATTTCAACACGAGAGCATAGAACTCTGTTTATAAAATGAGAGACTCGCGCACACGGATAAAGCTTTCTCAACGAGTTCATAATACCTACTTCAATTTCCAGTCTAGTTAGCGCATTCAAAGATCATGCGTGTTAGTGTAACACGTATATATATATACGTTGACCGCAGAAACACGCGAATACGTATGTGTGAGCGTATGCGTCACACGATAAAGTGCATAATATCGAGAACGTGCTCACCGGTCAGAGGTTTTTGTACTGTCTATATAAATTGATTGTTTCGTTACATAAAGGCTTAACCCAAATCTCTCAGTCCCTCGGATCCTAAAGCCCTTTTAAGCAGCATTTCAATGTCTGTACGAAGTTTCTATTGAATACCCGAAAAATATTATCCTCAAGCTTCGCACCGTTTCTATTTTTTTTTTTTTTTTTTTTCACAAATTCAACGAAACATTCTCAAGAAACAAATTTTTCGTCCGACACGAAAAAAAAAAAAAAAAAAAAATTCGATCCCGAATATCGAATCGTTCACACGTTCGACCGTAGTTTCCATCAAATTAAAAATAAATACAAAAAATGTGTGAAGAAAAAATAGCATCAAAGTTCGCGATTATCCGACTTTTCGATCCGTTGTAGAATTTTTTTATTTATTTTTTTTTTTTTCCCAAGTTCGACGACACGACGCGATAAAAATCTCAAGCGGAAGAAATGAAAAGGACACATCAAGCGGAGTATAGATGCGGTATAAAAACGTAACCGATTGATTTATCGACCAATGTACATGCATCGCGGGAGTAGAGACCCCTCGATACACAACGAGTATAAACTACTACGCTGTAAAGCATTTAGATATTACGCTACTTGGTCGCAATGATAATAATAATAATAACAATAATAATAATAATAATATACGATTAGGTATCGACCGAGCATTTCGTATGTGTGTGCGATGCGGAGAGCGTTTCGTATAAGCAGATTCGAAAAGTCAGTAGCTGCAAGCTGATTCCATACCGAGCTACCGTTTGCATTCGATGATAATAGTAAAATAGTAATAATAGCAATAATAATAAAATATATTGTTGTTATTATCGTTACGACAGCTTCACGGATATGTTATTAGAAATGTGGAGAGAGAGGGAGAGTGGAGTGGGAGGGGGGAGAGAGAGAGAAGAGAGTCCGGGAAAACAGTTTAACGTTCGGTAGCGAAATATAGCTACGGAAATAATAGACTCGGATCGCGTGTGTCTATCGCGTGGGTATATAGAGATGCAAAGTTGCAGCTATTGCTCTTGGAGTAACTGCGCGAGGCTTAATGCACGCGAAGTATACACACTCGATATAATAGTGCGAGTTCCTCTGGGTAGGTAATTGATCGCTCTTACACCGCTCTGTCCAACGTCATCCTTATGTAATCTATAACACCGCAGCAGCATCATCGCGAACGAGACAGTCTCGGCGTAGTAGTCGATCCGATATCTCGAGCACCATTCTTTTTTTTTTTCTGTTTTTCATTTTTTTTTTTAGATTGACCACGTAAACAGCGCTCTATCGATATAAACGTATAAATATCTTTGTTTTTTTTTTTTTTTTTTTTTTTCAACATTATCGTGACCTTCCGTGATATTATCACGAGCTATCTTTGCTCCTTCGTTTCTCTCGATTTCGAGAGAGCGTTTTTGTTATATTTTAATTGAATGTTTTGAAGATTTTGGGTCTTTTTAGTCGCGGCGAACGAATCGCGGCCGATAAAATTTCATTTATCTGGACATTCAATTATGAAATGAGAAAAACTTGTTGAGCGCGATCGATGCTCTGCTTTTGTGTAATTATTTTTTATCTGCCGATTAAATGAAACTGAATATTGACGGAATTTTAAACGGAGAGAGCGAATCAACGAATTTTATTGGCGGAAACTAAAAAGCGAAAAATTCGATTCCAAATTGACGAAATACGAATCGAAGAAAAATCTTGGGTGTACAACGATAAGAGAATTTGAATAAGAGTCAACTCGTTTTGAACAGTCGACTATTGAAACGTAGAAATTAGACGAAATTCATAGGAAAAATATAGGAAAATCTAATTAAAATTTTTTAGAATCGAGGTAATTGAAATAAATCGTATTCCATTTGTAAAATTGTTGAGAAAGATTCGAATGGAAAGAAAATTCATTTTTTATCGATTCGAATAATTAGTTTCCTTGAATCGGCTCGTTAATTTTTATGTCTACCGAGTTATTTCAAAAGTGAAATCATAATGGAGTACGACACAAACGATCTCGTTTCTTTAATTCTTTTTTAAAAAAAATTTAAATACGAAATTTTCTACGTAAATTCAAAAACGCAAAGAAAATATTTGAATAAGCTGCAGAACTTTGTACCTGAATTTCAACGTTATTTCATCGCGAAACAAAATAATGATCCATAACGTAAAGTTGCGGCAAGAAAAAACCAAATTGTTCATTGAAAAAAGAAAGATTGCGGGTTCAACAAATTTCTTTGTTGAATCAACGAATTGTAATACGCACGAGACCGGAAAAATGGACGGAAATAGATACGAGAGCACGAGTCGAATAAACACGAAAATACTTCGGTATACTAATCGATTATTCGATGCTGTCGCGAGCTCATAACATGAACTTTGATCGGGAACGAATTCGTCAGGGTAATCGTAAATAAACGCGCGATCGTTTCTGTGATCCCTCGACATCCTCGTAACCCAGGAGGCTTCCGATATTGTTCAATTTACAATCGGCAGATAACGTTCGTGCGTCATTTCTTGTTTTTTTCTTTTTCGTGTTTTTATCGTAAATTGTAATTGGCACCAAATCGAATGAATAATCAGCAGCGAGCTCTTCTGCTTGTAAACGCAGTTTCGATACATCGACGATTCGCCGGTCTCCGTTTAATTTAATTTTGCGTTTTAAATGCCTCGAAATCGTAAATATTTGTGCGAACAACGAACCAGCAGTCCGCGTTTTTGAATTATCTTTACATCAATATTACCAACAAGCTCGATAGCACTAATACGATTTTTTTTTCTTTTCTTTTTCTATGAATAATTAAAAATAATGTGTACGTTAGGGTCGAGGGTTGTACGATGCCCGTGTGGAACGTTAAAGTGTATAAATGTGTCACGCGACCGCAGGCAGAGACGACACGAGAATCATCGTTGAGTCAGGTCATGAGAGAGAAGAAAAAAAAAAAAAAAAAAAAAACAAGGAGAGAAGGAGGGTGGAAAATGTATAGGTGTGGGTCGGTGGGTCACGAGGCTCAGAGCTTTTTTATATTTCGCCGCATTTATCACACGAAAAACAAAATAAAAAATAAAAAGAATTATTCACCGTAGAAAATGCGATGAGAAAGATTGGAATCGATGGCGTTTTAATCGCACGAGAATTCGAATGACTGCGCTGGTGATCACGATTCAATCGTGTCTATCGAGTATTCGAATTTGCGACGAAAATGTACTCGAAGTAATATCGATCGGTAAATAATACAGAAAATACAATTTCAACGAAAATAACGCGAAGCCAGGGGGGATAACTGCAAAAAAACTGCGATTCGACATCTCATTCGTACGGATTTGTTCACGAGCGATAATCGTTAGAAATTACAAGAAAGAATCATGAAAAAATTGAAGATTACGATGAGCGATAAGCCGCGCAAAACAAAAATAATAAATAAGTTTATTAAAACACACAAGTAAAGTAATATGAGTGCACGGAGAGAGAGAAAGAGAGAGAGAAGAATGTGAGAATGCGTGTCTGGAGAATATAGAGTGGGCGTAAGCGTGTCTCTCGCGCCTACGCTGAGAAGTAAAACGGAGAGACGAGAAGAGAGTGAGGCGCCCAGCGCGAGTGTGTCATGCCGCCACGTAATATAATCGGCTCTCTCGGAGAAGCGGCTAAATTTTCTATGTGCGTTATACATATATATACGTGTATATACGATAATAATAAATTGAATTTTGTCTGTGGTGCGGAGTGTGTATGATGTCTATGGTTGACTGACTCAAAGGCGTTTTTCTCCTCGATCACGCGACAGACACATCGAGCATTGTCTTTAAGGGCACTAAAGTATGATTATTCTGACAGTACTCCCGAGAGCTATATCGATCTACGAACTAGAAGGACAATTTTAATACTTGCAAAGCGCATTTGCATTTACCTCGTGAAACGCTGTGATAAGAAGACATTAAACATTTTTTTTTTTTTTTTTACTTTTATTACACGCTTTTTAAATAGGACTGCGTTTGTCATCGTCACGATGACAGGAAACTTTTTTTCAACCAGCATTTGTCCATCGATCAAATGATGAAAAAAAAAATTTTATTAAAAAATCAATCAATCTATAGTCCAGCAAATATTCGGGCCTCAAAAAAGTAGCGCTTATTCATAAAAATGCACTGAGAAAAAAAATTTGAAATTGTGGCGAACAAATTAAATTTGTTGATTCAACAAAACTTTTGTTGATTCAACGATATTTTTGTCGTGGTGAGAAATTAAGTATTTGAATGAACCAAATTTCGTTTGGGTCAACAAATTTCATTTTGTTCGCTACGATTCGTTGAACCAACGAAAAAATTTGTTGAATTTACGAATTAATTTTTCTCAGTGTGCTAACGCGATTTGAGAAATAATAATTTTTCGGTTTCTCGGAGATCACTCGAAACAAGAAGCTTCAATTGTGCGACCGTGTTTCATGAAATTGAAGGGAAAATCGTCGGAACATAATTGGGCGAATTTAGCGGTCTAAAATGAGAGAAGTTGAGCAACAAAATCGCCACGAGAGTATATCTAATCCGCGTTTTTTTGTCGTCTGGAGTCGAATTTCAATGTCTCATTCTTATTATTATGACGACGATGATTATTATTCGCAAAGTAGCTTATCGCGGTGCGGCATCGATAGAGAGAGAGCGAGGGTGGTCGAGACACAAAACGGAGAAGAGAAAGAATAGCTCGGAAGATGTGAGAAAGAAAGAAAGAAAGTAGACGAGATCGAGACGAGAGAGAGAGAGAGAGAGAGAAAAAAAACGAGTCGAAGAGTCTAGAGGTTGGCGGGGCTGACCGGCTTCATTTTAACTGCGTTTTATTTATTTTTATTTTCATCCCTCTCCCGAGTCCCGACGATCCTCATTCGCGAGGCATACAGAGGATATTCGTCGGCGCGGTATATATGTGAGAGAAGGGAAAGAAGAAGAAGAAAAAAAAAATGAGAAACGTGCAGCATGCAGAGGGAGAAGAAGAGAAACGACGATTGCGTGGATCCGAGGCTTTCGGCGATACAGAAGGGCGCATCGGGGAATAATTTGACGGGTGAAATGACGCGGTGTGAAGCCGTTTATCCTCGGAAAGTGGATGTGTGCGAAAAGGAGTAAAAAAGAAAAAAAAAAAAAAAAAAGAAGATTGGGAGTGGAAGAAGACGAAGAAAAAGCGCGGGGAAAGAATAAAAAGATCGAGAAGCAAATGTTACACGATGCGGCGCAATAACGGCCGCGCTCTGAAGAGGCCATTTCGTAACCGCGGCGACAACGAAAAACGGCTCTGCACACTCTGTGAAAAACGAAGCAGAGTTAAAGAGAAAAGAAGAAATAAAAATAATGCTACACGATGGGAAACGAGACTGTGTACGCGTAGACAGAACGAGAAAGAGTGAGAGAGAGAGAGAGGGAAAGAGAGAAAAAGCTCGGGCGACTCTGCGACTTAGCTTTCGGCCGAGCACACACGTCTTTGTCTCTCTTTGTGACGAAATTAGAATCTGGCTAACTAAAAATAACCGGGCCAGTGGCTAGAAGAGAACGAGCTTATTTCTGTCTTTAGGACTTCCACGTGTTTAGAAACGCTTTTCTCATCTTTCTCGTCTCATTCTCGCTCGAGCAGCCTCGTTTTTTGCAGAGCTTCGCAAGAGCGAAAGCTTCCTTTATTTTTCTTTTCTTTTCCTCTTTTCAAAGAAAGGATGCACACGATATTGGAGAAAGAAATAACTATAAAAAACTAAAAAAAGACTCCGAAAAACCGTTACTTTTCGAGAACGCGAGCAAAACAATGGTCGTTCTAAAAATAAACTTTTCAATCGTGTCTTCAACCGAGGCTTTTTAGTTTTCCGAGCTTCGAGCAAAAGTATGTCGTCGAGATATCGAAAGGAAACAAACACAAAAAAAAAAAAACATTTTTTTTACGTATTTTCCTCTCGTATCGAGACTCGGAAAAAAGTGGCGCTATGATTTATCTTGAGTTAATAAAAATAAATAAAAAATACTGGTTCCGATAAGCAAGTGTTTTGTTTCGTCACACCTTTTGTCCAGAGCATTTTTCTCATTACAGAACGAACCTAAATCAGCGAATAAAAAAAAAAAAGCACCATTTCTTCAACTCGTAGTTTGTAGTTTCAGGTCTAAATATAGCGCGGTTGAGTCTTCGGGGGGCCAGAAGGGTTAGAGGGTCAAACATAAACTTAGGGTGTATGATATATACGCGGTGTGGCAAAAGCTTGTATTTCTGGCGGTCGGCCGATTTCTAAGATTAGCAGAACAGCTTCTATATATAGTTTGACATTTGTGTGTGTGTGTGTGTGTGTCTGTATCCGTACATACGTGAATGTGGGGGAGGAAAAAGCTTGTCGAAAATGGCGCATCGAGAGGATCATTTTATTCAAATTTAAAATATATTTGACATTTTTGGGGATTTCAGGTACGTTGGTGCTCGAAAATATTGAAATGAAAATTTTATCATTAAAAATTTTACGAACGAATCAAGGATACGAGCGAAGTGAAAAAATATATAAATATTTCGTTTGAATAAACCTAGTTTTTGAACTGGTGAACATCATATCTCGAGATCTACCTGACCAATTTTGATGAAATTCCAGCCAAGTATTCTTCACAGTTTTATCTAGAATGTGACGTAAGATTTCTTTAACCGGAAGCCGCTTTTGTTTCCAATTGATCTTTTTAACTCAATTTTTTAAATAAAAATCAGAATTTTTTTTTTCACGAAGCTGTCATTCCTGTACAAAGTATTTGTATTATTTTTTTCATGCGTTGGACTCAAGCTATTACTTCTCTTCGGACGAAACAGTTTTTTAAATATTTTTCAAACGATTCCTGACAGCAAGAACGATTCCACGATCGGTAAGAACAAGTTCTGAGAGAGGATTCCGCACTCGACGACTTGGATCGTCGCCATTTTCAATTCTTGATACTCGCGCGTTTCGTTTTTGAATTTTTTTTCAGGATTTTCGTAAAGAATAAACATAATCTTTCACATTTAATGACCGCGTCGAAATTTTTTATTTTTATACCCACTTTCAACCGCTCGATAAAATTAATTTCAACATTTCGCATCAATGGACTCGGTGAAAGAAAATAAATCGAAATCGCATGAAATAAATTATTCGATATACAAAGCGCGCAATCAAAAGACTAATACTGAAGAGTCATCCGTTATTTGAAAAAATAATTTTTATCATTTCCTGATAATATGATTAAAAAATAAAAAATAAAAAAAAAAATCGAATGATTTGAAAATCGAGAGACAGAGAGAGAGAGAGAGAGAGAGAGTTACAGGCCATTTATAGATATACGTGTATATCGCAAATGACATTAGTGGTGTGGGTATGTAATTTATCGGATGAATCGAGATCGAGGGGGCGTATATATGAGAGACGGGTATGCACACGAGCGTTACTCGTATTATCCGATTGTGCAATCATCATCGTGCGGTGAACGACGACAAATATCAACGAGAATGCACGCGCAACTCATTACGATCTGAAAATAGAATCGATAATCGGCGGTTCTAGTATTTCTTTTTTTCTTTTTTTGCCTTCATTTTTATCGTTCTTTTTTTTTTCTTTCAATTTTCTGTCTCTCTATAACCAGAGTCCCACTTATACGATAACGCGATTTTCCACTCGCGAGTTTCTCTTCGTCCCCCTCACCTCGCATAAACTCGACACATCTGTCAGCTCATGCGCCAACGCAGTGAAGTATTATTACACGTAATAGTATTCACGTACAATGGTATAATTGGTAAAAAAAAAAAAAAATGCGTATTTGGAGCTTGTTCATGGACGAATCGACAAATTTTTTATAAAAAACTTTCCTCAATTTTTTTTTTTTTTTTCCAATCATTCGATTTCTCCCGAATTTTTTCGACTGCTTTTTGCATTTGTTTTCAAATTCCTTACAACTTCTCTTTTTGTTTGTTCTTTTGATTTTTTTAATTTTGTCAAATTCACGAGATTCGAGATTCGAACGAGCGTTTCGATAAATATATTTTGAGTGGTCAGAATTTCTATGAATTTTGTAATCTTTAGAATTCTTTCAACCTATTTTCTCGGTGGCGGCTCCGATCCAAATGTGAGCGAACATTAAACCGCGTGAGAGTCAGGAATTTCGTTGGATCACAACGACGTGAATTTCAATATTCTCAATTTCGTTTGTAGTTTAAAAAAAAATAAAACGAAAAGTGCAAAAAAATAGTTTGATATTGTCTTGCAGAAAAAAAAAAAAAGTAAATTTGCTATGAATCGTCCTGTACATAAATATTTATAGAGAGAACGTGTGTGTTATTATAGACGAGAAGCCTGCTCGTCGTCATCGTCATCGACTGTTATGCCACTTGAGTTTTTGTGCATTTATTTATTTATTTTTTTAAATTATTTTTCTCTTCTTTCCCCGTTCCACCTGTTGCTCTTCACCTCGCATCTTGTTTCCTTGAACGCGACGTTAACGCGAGAGATAACGCTCCAATTATAGCAACTCTTGTTTTGTGCCTCTTTTAATAAATATATATTTTATACCGCTCGCAACGCGATACGAACGCACCTGAGCAATTGGCATTGAGATCGCTCCGAGAAACTTAATTCTCTTATCCCCCTGTATTTTTGTTTTCCTGCACACGACTTAACGCTTCTCGAGCAAGAGGATAAAGAATTTTTTCATTCAATCCATATTTTTCATTGATATAAATACAATGAAAAAAAAAAATGATCGTTCGAAACGTATTTCGAACAAAATTCATTTTTCATTCAGTTTCGACTGTCATTTCGCTCGTCTTTTTTTACTTCATCATTATTGGAACTAAATTTTAATGAGATTTTCATCATTTTTCATCTCTAAATTCGACTCCAATGTTTTGCAAATCAACTAGGAGGATAATCCTTGATTTTTATGCGGAATTAAAAAAAAAAAAATATTCTCCGAACAAGGGACGAAGGTGAAATCATAAAACGTATGTTTGCCTCGTTTCTTTGTGGTTGTTTTTTGTTTTTTTCTAAATTAATTTATTCGTTGAATATACGTACCTAATGTATTTGGACGGTGCATATTGTAGGTGGTACCATAGTCCAGGGCCATATGCCCTTCGTCCTGTCGCGTAAAATTCTCCCCGCGAAACGTCTCGTTTCTCCGTAAAACATCCAACTTTTCAATATTCTACGTCGACAACGCACTCGCGATAAAAAAAATTCGATTGATTTTTTTCACGAAAAAGAGAAGAATAGAAGAAAAAATTTATTGATTATCGTGACACTCGCGCCTTTGATAATTGTAAAAATCAGAAGAGATGAAATAAAAAAAAGGATAAACAAAACATCGATCTCGAAACGTTCGTATTTACGACACTTTTGTCTCGATCACTCTCTCGCACTTATTATCCTTCGCTAAACATTGATTCTCATAGCGAAAATCCTCGTACCTAGAATGAGAGAAATGAGAGTGGAGTGAGACTCGGATATATGCGACAATTTTTTTTGTTTTTTTTTATAATTCAAACTTTTCGGTCACATTCAACAATTTTTTCAGACCGAAAGAACCAAAATTTATTCAACAATTCCGTAAATCAGATCATTTTTGTAAATTGCTTAAAAAAAAAAAAAAAAGAAAAAAAAGTCCTGAATCCAACAGATGAGCTCGGTTGATCGTGCAGAAATGAAAATGAGCGTGAACGAGTCAAAAATGTAATTTGGGTTCGTACGGAATAACTTATCGACAAAAATGTAAAAAAAAAAATATATTTTCCGACGAATAGAAAATGATAAAACGAAAAACTAGAATAATTTGGTCTCGAATCGAATGCGTTTCGACAGGATGAGAGAAAAGGTCTCAATTTCCGTCGATATCTCGATATCGATTTGTCATCGAAAGAGACAATTTTTTTTTTTTTTTCATTTGCAAATTCAATCGCGACAAAATCACTCTTGACTCGCAATCAGAATACGAGAACTAAAAATCGATATTTCCATGGAGAGCTCGCGTAGAAGGAAATACGAGATGAAAAGAGCATAAATTTGAGGCGAGATGACAGACAGCGACCGCGCAGCGGTCCAAGAAGTGCAGACCACATTGAAATACAGGCCAAACAGAGAGAGAAAGAGAGAGAGAGAGAGACGTAGAGATCAATGACCGCGTAATAGGCGTGCAACGATGACGAGGGGACTGGGTTAACTCAACCACTGTCTCGTTTCATTCTTTATCTATTAAACCCTTTCTCTGCTCGTCCTCGACATGGGATACCACCTTGTCCTGGAGCAAATTTACCTCATTCAAATGTCCAAACGAAAGCAAATTTTCAATGAAACTAATGAAAAACGTAATTATCGATGGTTATTCAGTCGCTGGACCCGACGTCGTATTTTTTTACATTCTCGACGAAAAGTTATTTTCTTTTTTGAAATAATTGTATCAATTGAAAAAAAATCATTTTTTCAATGAATTTGAAACAAAATAAATGGCGAAAAAACTCTCAAAACGATCCTCGAAACGATTAAGGAGTTTCGGTACAGGCGATACAATGTTGCCATGCTAAACCATGTTAAAAACACAAAAAATTGTCAAAAAGTTAAGAATTTTATAAAATTTGGTCAACATATTTTTTAGTGCCAAATTTGACAATACAAATTTTTTCAGATTTTTCTTCTACACGGTTATCGAGTAATTGAAGACTAAACGTTCACGTGTATAAGCATAGCGTTTCCATATATATAGGTATACACTTCGGGCATAAGAAATCTGCTTTTAATGCATAATTACTCGATAACTAAGTAGAAGAAAATTTTGAAAAAATTTGTGTTTTCGTACTTGATGTTGAAGAACATTATCACCAAATTTCATTAATTTCTTAACATTTTGCCTTTTGTACCGAAACTACTTAAACATTAAAAATTTATAATCATGCACAATTTCGTAAACTCGATCGTCGTGAGACGAAGCAACGATGTGATGTGACAAGAAAAAAAAATGATTATCAAAGCAACAGAGAAACCGTGTTTCTTTATTTTACACAAATACGTCACTCTTCTTTATTGTATTACTAATATGCACATCGCATTCGCGAAAGGGAAATTGATCTTTTGACTTCGACTCAAGTGGTGAGAATGACTGGACTCGATGACGTCATGGCGATTGTGCTCTTCTCATTGTGGGGCATCATCGTCGGGGGGGAGATAAACCTTTCTTTTTTTTTTTATTTGTACAATTACGCCGAGATCTAAGCGTATTTTTTTCTCGTCATTATGGGAAATGTCTGGGATCTTGGTGGGAAAAAAAAAAAAAAAAACAAAAACAAAAAAAGAAAGAAAACGGTGGTCGAATCAACGCTAACGAACGGACGTTTATTTGTTTATGGCTCGACCACACAAGCCGAGCGACGCTATACTTATCTAATGAATTGGACACTCTCTGTTTTCATTTTATCACGTTTATTACCGATTTTTCTCAAACTAGACTTCGATCGCTGCTTTTTCTTTGCGATTTCATTGGTTTTAATCGATGTGTCAATAAATCTTATATCGTTTTGTCGAGAATGATTTTACTTCGAGCTTCGATTCAACTAGTTTATGGAAACTCGAGATTTCGTGAAGATTCTCGATCATAATTATTCGAGCAAAGGAAAATCTAATTTTTTATCGAACGATTCGTACGAACCGTTTGATTTTTTTTCGAGTACGATTCAATCGAAAGCTTGCAGCATCCCCGAATTTTTGGGGTTGCTGATCACGAGTGTGAGCTAAAGAATCTAAAGGATCCAACGTTTTCACTAATTTTTCATTTTTATATTAATGAAAATTATTCGAATAACGAGAAATCCAATTTTTCATTGGACAATTCGTACAAAATGTTTGATTTTCTAATTGAAAGTTTGCATCCCCAATTTTTCGTTTGGATCTAGTGCAGAAGCAATCCTGTCTTGATTTTGTTTTTTCAACGAAAACCACTGTTTTGTCGATAATTTTTCTTTTAAGTTTTTTAGTTATATTTTATCTAATAATTAATGAATATATTGAAAATAATTAATAACACGAGTTTTTTGGGAAAAAGCCGTTATGGCATAAAAAACCCAATTTATTTACAAATAAGTTTCAACAACAATTTAATGAATTGAACAAATTATGGTGTGAATCACAATAGAATGAAAAAGAATAACGACGATTATGAGGATAAATTTCGACTCATTGAATGTTTATGATGAGGAACTAGTTT
This sequence comes from Campoplex capitator, assembly GCA_037576405.1. Lineage (NCBI taxonomy): Eukaryota > Metazoa > Arthropoda > Insecta > Hymenoptera > Ichneumonidae > Campoplex > Campoplex capitator. The sequence goes on from JARBWI010000002.1 coordinate 8,635,242, forward strand.
CGACTCGTTTTATGATTATGAGGAGGAAATAATTTCGACTCCTAGTGTGGTTTGATTGATTGTTTCAATCGAGGGTCAGACCTCGGGCTTTGGATCGGCTGGCCAGACCGATCGCTGCCGTTTTTATTGGGTTTGTATGAAATGATTTTATGTAAACTTGTAATTATTTTTAATGTTGACTTTACGTTGAAATGGTACGTGTGTCAAGCTCGATATCTCGCGGAGAACTAACTTGTTTTTGTTACTAAAACAAGATTATCTTCTTTTTTTTCCAAAGCCCATAAGACCTTCTTTCTATAATGACAAAAGACTCTCATGGACTGTACAGATATCCTCTTCTCTCCGATATATATATATATATATATATACTTTACTTCCGACGGAACAACCACGAAGCAGTAAATTCTTCAAAAATTCTCAACAATTTCTCAGAATAGTATTGAGTGAGGTTGGAAAAAAAAATGTTTACAAAATTTCTCCAGTGAACACGTGAAAAATGAATTTTCCCATAAAAATTACGAATTTTGATGATTTCTTCAGGCAAATTGTTCACGCGATCACGAAATAATGAAAAATCCACAGTTCTGTACATTCGTGAACGTTCTCGAAGCATGTACAACGAAAAATTCGGGTTTCGTAGCCGCGAAAGTACACCGAAAAACGAAATTAGTCGAAATAGTCGAAAAAACTGCAATTAAAAGGTGATACGCGACGATAAATAGATTCGTTATTATTGACGCAAGTGTATTTTGTCGAGTGCGAATAAACGAAAAAAAAAAAAAAATGAAAGCTCAACGCTGAAATCGATGTGCCAGGTTCCTTGACGAGACGGCGCGTTAATGATTTAAAAATTGTCGATAATTGGTGCGAATTTATTAGAATAAATAAATGTAACGACATAATTAATGGACTTTTGTAACCAGAAAAATAGATTTATAGGTTTTTTCGGCTGGACAGATTGCTCGAGAAGATGGTAAAAGGCATCATCGTGTTCGTCGTCATAACCGTGTGTCTATTTTAATCTCGGATTCTCGTGGCCTTACGACGTTCCCATCGACCCCAATCTCACGCTTCTTTTTTCTTTTTTTTTTTTTTTTCAATTTTATTTTATTAATTTTTTTATTTCGTCTTCGTTTCGACGTCGCGAGTATAAAGTATGAAAGGGAATAAGAAAAAGAAAAATGCAACGGGCGATGTACACCGCGAGAGCGAGGTCGTCGGAGGGAGAAGAAACAAAATAAGAGCAGCGCGAGAGTCGTCGCACTTTTATTTATCTCTCTTTCTTCACGAGATAGTATATGTCGTGACTGGGAGAAAAGAAAGAAAGAAAAAAATAAAGGGGAAAAAAAAACGGGAGGCCACGGTACGAGAAAAAAATTTAGAGGAAGATTCATCGCTGCGCCCTCGCGAGAGAGTCGAGGAACGAGCGTTCGAACATTTTTTTCCCACATTTTCACAGTCGAGTAGTTGCGATACTTTTTTTTTTTTTATTTTTTTCTCATCAACTTGTACGAAAACAAAAAAAAAAAAAAAATGCAAAAATAGAAAAATTATCGATGGAAGAAAAAAAAGTATGAGCTTTGCGGTGAGCAAAACGAAACGAGCGAAAAATAATATTTCATTATAGCCTCGAAAAGTGTTGACCCTCGCGGTAGAAACATTGATTCGTAAATATATATAAATGTATAAAATCGTGTTTGATATCCGGAACGCCTTGACTCCATCGATCACCCAACCGCGCCGCGCGCGAGTTCGTACTTCTATTTTTGAATTTTCCACATACAAACACACACACACACACACACACACACACACACACACACACACACACACACACACACACACACAGTGGTCTAGTCTCCTCGCGCAATCGCTTCCTCGTGCTGCTCGTATTCGTTACGAAACGGATAGAGACATTGTGACGTAAGTGACCTCTCGCCACGAAAAAGAAAAAGAGAAGAAAAAAAAAAGTTGAAAAAATTGGAAACAAAAAAAAAAAAAAAACAATAGAAACAAGGAAGAAACGGGACTGGAGCGTGTAAACTACAAAAATTTCAACACTATGTTGGTTCGTGAACTTGACTATGGACTCGTCGTCGCGAAGCTGGGATGAAAAAAATGGATTATTGAGAAAGAACATTAGTCACGTATATCCAAGCGCACTCGATCATGCATTTGTGTTTTTTTTTTTATTCACGAAAAAAAATTTCTTTTTTGCAACGTTCGAGTTAAAAAAGAGTTCGTGAAAAAAAAAAAACGAAACTGGATCAACCGGAAGAAAATGTATGAAAAACGTTTTTTCTAAAAATATTTATTCGAACAAATATATTCGCGGGATAAGAAACACGATGACGATGAGCAGGGAAATTTCGAAAAGTGTGGAGGAAAAAAATTATATCGTTTTCGTATCATCGCTGAATCGATGTTCTCTCTTTGTTTGTTTGTTTTTGTTTCTTTTTTTTTTTTCATCTTTTTCATTCGTCAACATGTGGTTTATCGTATAGTGTGTTATATATAGAAAAAGCAGTTTGCAGAGGATGTTGGGGGGGGGGGAGGGGGAAGGAAGAGTGAAATTAAGCGACTCCACGTGTGTGTCGAGCTCTCTCCTCGCGTACATTCGGCACATCGTTCAAGTTTTTCAGCGCGAATCATGTGCATATATATATACAACGTTAAATATAGAGCACCGGGTCTCGGGGCTTGGGACGAAATGGAGAGTAAAGAAATGAAAAGACAAAAAAAAAAATTAAAAAAATAAAAATACAGAAAAAAAAAAAACTATTTTTTATCACATTGGATGAAAATTATGACCCAAAAAAATCTGTACGTATTTGTGTATACATGTGTATACGTATGCATAGACGAACCGTGTAGAAAGACGAGGGCCTATAAAGAAAAAATTTAAAAAAATAAATAAACACGAAAAAAAAAATGCGGAAGTTGGTGAAGAAAACAACAAAAGTTACGTTTTAGAATATCGTCAGAAAAAAAAAAAAAACAACTTCCGTGTGCTCCAATCGTTTCAATTCGTTAATGTAAAATTCGAAAAAATATATATCGTCGAGACAAATTCTCGGAGACTTGTCGAAGAGAGCGAATGAATCGTTCAAAGTGAAAATTCGAAGAGCTGCGATGTTTCTCGTCGATACTTTGATCGTCGACAGAAAATGAAATGCGAAAAAATAAATGACAGGGTTTGAAAAACATTAAGGCGAAGTTATAGAAAAAGTTTTTGTTCGTAACGTTGAAACTATATTGAATTTCTTTGAATAAAACTCTCCATTTTTCCGAAGTCATCGACTTTTCGTAATCTTGCAAAAGAAAAAAAAAAGAAAAAAGAAAAAATCGAATAATAATGCTCGATACCCTACTTCGCGTTTTGCTCTCACGAGTGCACGAGAATCGTATCTTCAAGTTTTTACGGTGAGCACGATCTACGTGTACATTTCTAATACGATAGAATAAAGCGACATGTGAATTTCAGATTAAGGTATATAAGTGCATGATATAGGAGCGACAGGGAAGGAGAGGGAAAAAGTTAGGGAGAGTGAGAGAGAGAGAGAGAGGGAAAGAGGAAAAGAAAAATGTGAGGTAGAGTTATGTTTGTTGCGATCAGGTTCTATAGATGACCTCGTGACGTGGTCTTTAGACAGCGATCGAATGAAGAAGCAGGAATCGAGTGAGCCAAGAAGAAAATAGGGGATATTATCATAGCTATCGACATATGTGATTCGATATACCAAAGACACTTTTACGCTTTGCTCTATTTTTTTCTCTCTCTTATTTTCCTCGTACGTTCAATAATCGTTGAATTTTTCCGTCTTTTTTTTTTTTCTCAAAAATTCACGTTGTTCGTTCCTTCACAATTAAATAAAAAATAAGCGTCAACGAATGTCACGATTCGATAGATCTGATCAATTTATTTTTTATTTTGAAAAAAATGTCACTTCGTTACCGAAACAAATGCTTTTAATCATGGAAAAAAAAAAAAAAAATCATCGACCATTGATTTGTCACTCTCTACAAACCCAAATTCTTGATCAAAAAATAAAATTTAAATAAAAAAATAATTGAATAAGATTCTCGTTAAAAATAAATGTAGAAAAAAAAGCTATTTGTCCAGCGATCTACGAAATTATAGTTATTCGTTCAAACATTATTTGCAAGTCCGAGATTTAGTTATTCGCGACAAAATCTGTTTTTTTTTTTTTTTCATTACAAAAGGTAAAAATCGCAGCAATCCGGTGGCGAGCTCTCCCTGATGAAGCGACCAAGTGAAAGCTAAAATTTTGCATGTACGATGCTTCACGAGGACGCGTCGTCTTATCGTACATTAAAATCCTGCTTCGAAAATTCCATTTCTAGCTCCGACGTTAGAAGTTTATTCGAACGATATTTCGCGAGGATATATACACGCGCTATACCGATCGGAATTATCGACTCACGCCGAAGGAACGACGAACAAGATTTTATAAATATCTTCATCATTTTTTCTCCCCTCGAATCTAGAACCAAAGTATCCGGAATTACAGAGAAACAAATTAATAATTATCAACATGAAGGAGTTTCGGTACAGGCGATACAATGTTGCCATGCTAAACCATGTTAAAAACACAAAAAATTGTCAAAAAGTTAAGAATTTTATAAAATTTGGTGAACATATTCGTTTAGTGCCAAGTTTGACAATACAAATTTTTTCAGATTTTTCTTCTACACAGTTATCGAGTAATTGAAGACTAAACGTTCACGTGTATAAGCATAGCGTTTCCATATATATAGGTATACACTTCGGGCATAAGAAATCTGCTTTTAATGCATAATTACTCGATAACTAAGTAGAAGAAAATTTTGAAAAAAATTGTCTTTTCGTACTTGATGTTGAAGAACATTATCACCAAATTTCATCAATTTCTTAACATTTTGCCTTTTGTACCGACACTCCTTAATATAATTTTATCAATAAATAAATTAACACCAATAAAACGTTCAATCAACATCAACGATCACGAGATTCGAGAAACAATAAAATTTTACTGTATCGATACCGCGCGTATATGTAACGACATTTTTCATTTCCCATAAAGCAATTTTACACACACACACAAAGTGTCAACGAGATATAACATACTTTTGAAATTTTCCATAACAAGAAATTTCAAGTATAAATAAATTACATATTCGATTACATGGCGTTCAAACGATGTAGGAGGGAGAGAGCTTCGCGCAGCGGGTATATAACACATATTTGCCGAGAGCAGGAAGAAAATGGCGATCGGTGTATCGATAAAGGGCGGACAATCGCGGGAGGGAGGGAGAGAGAGAGAGAGCAAGTTCTTTGGGTGGGATCCGCGCATGCAAACACGTATATATATATAGGAGCTCAGCACCATGACAACAGGTGTTCTCGACGTAGCCATTTCCCTCGGTCTGTATTAACGAGCCAGCGTCGACGATGACGACTTTTAGCTTATAGCAAGCATATAGGACAGGCAGAGATAGAGAGGAGAGGGGTGGAGGGGGAGGGGGGAGAGCGCCCTCTACGAGGTCGTGCACGAGGAGCGTTGGGAGCGCGTCGACCTCGTCGGGATTGTCGTTCTTCATGGGTCGTTTCTCTCTCAATCCAATCTGCGATTCCCGCGAGAATCCCCCCCCTCCTTGCCCTCACTATGCCATTGCTTTTTTGCTTTTTTCAACAGAATTTCGTTGAAAAATGAAATTCAAATTTTTCCCGTTTCTCTGGATTCGGGACGCGCAACACGAAACACGAGGCGCCATCTCTCGCGTGAGATAGATCGGACTGAACCATTTTCCCGCTTTCGATATGAGAGACTTCAAACGGAATTTCGAATTTATCAACATCATCGATGCCGCGATGACGTTTGAGGAAAAAACATTTTGACGTTTTTCAATGCGATGAGCTTCGAAAAATTTTAGGCATCGAACACCAGGTAAACGCTTTATGAAATGGAAAATTATACTTGGATCTGCGATTCACTGCTGGGAATTCAGTACTAACGGTGCAAACGAGCGGGAGCAGACAACGCTGAAACGCTTCTAGGAACTTCGTCAAAAGTCCGAGAGAAGGTTACGAGTGCGCGACGTTGATCATTGGAAACAACGCGCCAGCGACAAATATCCCAGAATACTGTGCAGCGGGTTTCGTTATACCAGGAAAAAGATCGCCAACCCTTGCGAAATTTTTGATCAATAAATCAGGGTTATGCACTCTGGAGAAATTGACAGCTGGTAGGAATGAATTTGAGAATAATGTAGAAATGGAAATTAAACTGAAGGATTTTCTCGAAAAATTCTTGGGAAAACGTATTTTTTTTTCAACGAACTGTCATATTTTACGAAACACACGCAGATTGAAATACCAAAAATCTGACGACAGTTTTGATCGACACGAAAATCGTTTAAAAAACTTCTTGATGATCGTAAAAAAAAAAAAAAGAAAATGAGTGCATTATGATTTCTGACAGAAGTTTCAACAACTTTACGTATTGCCTCAGAAACAATTGTGACGACTTTCATTTCGTGAGTCTGCAAATAGTGAAGTATTTTTGACAGTGAAATATTTTCGAGAGTCTAAAGAAGAATTTCAAAAATTCGAGATCCCTAAAACACTCGAATAACTCTCGTCACAAGCGACCGACGAAAAAAGATTGAGTTTTGCAGGTATGACGTTTGAAAAGAAACGAAAACAACTGGAGAAAAGAATATGGAGCTGGAAAATATGTGTAACAACAATCACAAAAGTAAAATAGCAATTATTTTTTCGTCTGCTCGCTGTATACGCTCGTTTATACGCGGAATCTTTGCCCATGAAATACATCGATGATTGTAAAGTTCGAGTATGTTATCTTATTTATTTTATTCGTGATTTACCTCTCGTTATAATCAGCGATCGGATTCTGCGCGATTCACGATCATCCCATCGAATTAAGCTTATAATATTTCGCCATGTGAAACGCGCGAGCGAGACAGTAAGAAGAAATACAAAGCACACAGCAGCAGCACCAGCAGCAGGAGCAACGCGTGTGTATATTTACACTGCGGGCCAAGTTCCCGAAGAGTCGAAAAAAACACAGGCTAACACGAGAGAGCCACGCGAGCTCTCTTATGCCACTAAATCTTTCAACTTTTATTCACACAATCACTTGAAATAAAAAACAAATGACATAAGGTGAAAAGAAAAAATAATGAAAACACTGAGGGGGCGAGGGGGAGGGCGGGGGGGGGGGGAATCACTTTTATCTCTTTCTATCTGTATATCGATCGATTGAACACGGACGCACTCCACACAACACACTGGTAATAATAATTTTTCAAATCATTGCCGATATTTAGAAGCAAATTTAGAAACGCCGTACACCAGCTTCAGTCAATAAGGGGCTTCGTTTTTCAAAATTATTTTTTCTCAGTAACATCCGTTCTATACTCAAGTGTCCTGTGTCGCTTAGAACTATCGATCGAAGTATGGACCGAACGCGTAAACAAACTCGAAGATTCCAAGAATCGTGAAAAGCGAACGAAAACTAAAGCGTTCACAGGCAGTTTCGATTAACTCTTGTGTATCTTTATTTCTTTTTTTTTTCTTTTTTCTCGTATTATTTTCAAACTGTGATGAGGAGCTTCGAACGATGCGAAAAAAGAACGAGCGCGGGCGCGCGTCACCGAAACAACCTGTACGCGTGATCAACGTGAACTGGCAACCAGGCTCGCGGGTTCGCGCTACGGCGTCTTAACTCCTTTCTCTCTCGCTCTCTCGCTCGCTCGCTCTCCCTTTCTCACTCACTGGCAAACCTTCGGTTCGCCCCGCGGGACCAAAACTCCGCTAGGAGCGCCACGTAACGGCTAACCGGAGCTACTAAAACCACCACCGCCGCCCCGGCCCCGACAATTCTATTTTTAAACACACGCATTGTTACGTCCGTGGCTCAATCTCTCTCCCTCCCTCCCTCTCTCTCTTTTTCTGTCCCCCTCCTTTTCCCTTTGTCCCTCTCTTTTTCAGGCCTCCCATTCGTTACGATACTCACCACGAGCCACGATGATTTTCGCGTAAAGCTTATATCATTTACCACGTTTCTGTACGTTTGTACTAATGGAAGTTTCCAAGAGAATGGAATGGCAAAGAACGTTATTTAATGGCTCATTTATACACCGGAATTCTCGACACTAAACTTTTCTGTATTTTTATCCTTTCAAAAAGTTCCTTACGCAGCCTGCCAGCAATTGGTTGGCTGTCGTTGAATCGAAAGTTTCGCAAATTTCAGGTTTTTCGAAATTCGTCCTTTTTCATTTATAGAAACTCCTCCGATCTGCTAATTGTCGCGGTTTCGAGTTTTAGAAATTTACCATTTTTCGGATTCCAGGACAACTCGAGCCAAGGCGCTTCGTGGATTATTTGTCCTGAACATTTGGATTCTTCATTTCATCGATGGAATTTTTATTATCGCGTAACCTCTTTATTCATTCCGAAAATACAAGTTTTTTTTTTCGTAACCCTGACTTTCGAACAGTTTTGCGTCGTTTGACCCAGAATAAATATTTAGTTGATTCAATTAGGATCTATTTGAATTAAACAATTTTTTTTTCTTGGTCCCACGGCCTACTATATTACTTAAAAAAATTATTTTCTTCGATTTGAGTATTTTTATTCTTAAGATCAATTAAAATCGTATTTTTACCATTTTTAATTACAAAAAATTTGCTCAAATTTAACGAGCCTGCTGTTCTCCAAAATTTTTTAATAATATTATTTACACCATAATAATAATTATTATTATTTAATAATAATTCCATGCAATTATTATTATTATTTAATAATAATTCCATGCAATTATTATTGTTATTTAATAATAATTCCATGCAATCTTTATTATTATTGTTATTTAATAATAATTCCATGCAATTATTATTGTTATTTAATAATAATTCCATGCAATTATTATTGTTATTTAATAATAATTCCATGCAATTATTATTGTTATTTAATAATAATTCCATGCAATTATTATTATTATTTAATAATAATTTCATGCAATTATTATTATTATTATTTAATAATAATTCCATGGGTCTGCAAGCCTGGGTGAGCCTAAAAATTTACAATCTTCTGTTTATTTCGAGAGCATGGTCCTTTACGAATAATTAAAACTTGGATTTCCGCTATTTATGCACATCCAAAGTGCAATTCGTATTTGAGAAATGTTTCGACGCTCTGCGCCACGCAGTGGTCGGAGCGATAAGCTTTAGGGCTGAGGTACTCGAATAAATGCACTGGAATAGCATTATTTATTTGATTCAAATACAAATTTTTAGTTGAGGCAAACAGAAATGTTTTTTTTAATTTAATATTTTAAAAAATCGGATAAATAATCCTATAAAAAGAAATAAATCTTTTTTCTGGGTGAGTGTTTATAACATTTTTCAACGTCATATATTTATATTTCTCCGTATTCTCGCTCGTGTTAAACTATTTTAAAAAATTCTTATAATCCACTGATCGTAGCTCTTAGCTTCAACAGATTTGACACTTCAGTAAGGAACATTCGCAGGTTGCCGGAATATGCGGCGACAAACTTTCGAATCATCACAAAAAGTAGGAAATTTTTTATTCTCGTATCACCGTCATATATAAATAATTATTTATAAGATTTTTCTCGTCTAACGGGGTCAAAAGTGACATAAATCTTATCATTGGCATGAAATCGTCACACCGTATCCAACGATAAGCTTCAAATATCCACTATTTTCTTTGTTTTTCGATAACGAAGAGAATGCTGTACGATAAAATCGTATTAGCTCGCAACATTAATCGATGAAAGTTCTACAAAACGAAGAATAAAAAAAATTACTAAAAAGTGCAGGAAATAAGTTTTTCACTCTCAATATCCGAGTTGTTTTCGAGCTCGGTGTAAACCGATTTTCGATTCTGTTTATATTTTTCAAATAAAACTGCACAAAATCTCTCGAATCGAAATCTCGCTCGACGAGATTAATTTTTCGAAAAATTCTTTCAAATTATCGACATTGAAAATGAAACGTTGTTCGAAAAATCGAGATTCCCTACTCGAATCGAGCAGCACATTTTTATCGTCGTTAAAAAAATTTTCGATTTTTTACACCAGAAACTGAGTGATTCGAAATAAAATTGAAAAAATTATTCCGTTAGCATCTGAAAATATCAAATTTTCTAATAGACCGAGAGAAAAATTTAAAGTTCGTAACCGAAAGAAAAAAAAAAAAGAAGAAAAAACGAAAAACAAAATAGAAAAAAAAAAGTGCTGTCAAAATGTACAGAAAAATGGAGTCATTGTCGTGAAAAATTCAAAGTCTCAACGCAACCCCAGCGCGACTCGCGTATTTAAGTAGAGTTTGGCCCAGATCAATATCACAAATTTATCGAAAAACATCGATGAGTCGCTGGATTGAATAATGTATGGGTTCTAAAAAGGGAGCGATGAAAATGGTAGTGGAAATAAAAAAAAATAAAAAAATTAAAAAAAATGAGATTCGTTAGAACAACGATAAAGTTTATTCTCGTCAAAATGTCGGGCGGGCATAGGCGGTTCGAAACGGACTGTTTACCATTATCATTATTCCAAGTCGAGAATTCCGATTGACTCGATTAAAAATATAAGACAAATGACCTTTTAAAACGCGACACACGATATGTAAAGCGTATATATATATATATATATAAATATATTTAAAACTCGCACGAGAAAGAGATTGACTATTAATTTGAATTTTCTCGTTTTAATTTGCACGAGTAAAAGGTTATTGACATCGTATATAACAGATCAGGCCAACTACGCAGTTCTGACGTTTCCGGGAGATTGAATTTCCGCGCGAATGAGTTGAACGGAGATAGAGAAATAGGATTTTTTAAAAAATTTTTGTTATTTTTTTTTTTTTCAAGAAACAAAGAACGAGAAGCAAAAACAAGAAACGAGGGAAAAAATTTGAGATAAAAACGTCGAAATTTTTAAGGATCGAGGAATGGCGACCATTCATTAAATTTTGAGTATAATATTGATCGTGAAACCGGTGGGACGATGAATACGTGATGCTACCACGTGTCATGAGCGCAGGCACGACACAGCAGAGGGACAAAGAAACAGAGACAATAAAAATGGACGCGACCATTTTTTTTGTTTTCTTCATTTGTCACTAGAATTCATTTGTCAATCGTTTAATCATCAAACTCCGGCGTTTTCGAGAATGATAATTTTATAAATTTTTCAAATGATTTGTCATCGCGGTTGATCGATAGTTCTGTTGTTGGAAGTGGGATTTTCTTGTTCGATTGTTACGAACGAATATCACTGATAGTCACGAACGCAGGAGGCTGGCGCTCTTGAGCCGCGTAAAAATTGAAAAATATACGCTTTGAAGTGTTTTTTTTTTTTGTAATGAACATTTTTTTGTAGAAAAATCGTTTTTCGTATTTTCGTTATTCGTGACACGTGCCTCTACGTGAAAAATGAAAAAAAAAAAACAAAAAAAATTGACCACCGAATAACGTTTTAGTGATTAAATCGTAGAATTTCGTTGAAAATCATTGTAAAATCATCAAAACGACAATTCCGATAGGTTTTGTAACAGCGATTTTACACTGTGTTGCAAAAGAAAAGAAAAAAAAAAAGAAAAAGGAAGACTCGAGATAAAATAGGAATTTTTCGTGTGGGTCGATGCAACCGCGACGATCATCAGTCGACACCGCATCCGGAAGTTCTCTTATCACTTATCACTACCTACGATAGCGCAGCAACGATTTGTTTGTTCTCTACCCGGACGTTTTAATGCAGCGACAAAAAAAAAAAAAGGAGCCAAACGATATTTTTCCTAGCAGGCACACGACTCGTCCAAGTATTTTCGACCGAAAAAATACGAAAAATGATTACTCGTTCGAAACCGAATTTGTCAATAATTCCGTTCGAACAAACGATCAAAAAGTTGGGTCAATAATTAAAAATATTTGACTAAAAATTTCTATCGTTTTTCAATAATTCAATAAAATCATACAAGATGTTATTTGTTGTAGTGGAAGATTATATTGAAGGAGATAAAGGAGCCTTTTTTTTTGCGGTGCAACGATATATAGGAAACGAGTAGCGTTCTCATCGATCAGAATACGTCTCAAATGGTAAGAATAGCTACAAGGTTGCCGTTCCCTCTGCCCCCTGCCGCTCGTTCCTCTTTGTCTCTCTTCGTTCGTATATATTTCGTTCGCTATATCTCATTCCTTGTCTCTACCGCCCACCACCCCTTTAACGCAGTTACGTATATATATTCTCTCATCGATATATATACACACACACACACGCACACGTATATAAACATATTACGCCGGGACATTAGCTTAACCGTTTCCCTCGACGTCCATCGATCCGTTTTTGATTTAATGGCTTCGCAAGAGAGCGACAAACGTGTACGTAACGTGCTCTCTCTCTCTCTCTCTCGTTTCCTCGCCAAACGTCAAACGTCCGTCCGTTTTAAATAATTATCGTTTGCAAAAAAAAAAGCAACAAAAAAAAACTAAGTAAAATATAAAATATAAAAAAACGCGTAGAGAGTCTGAGATAAAAAAAGGTTTTACAATGAAAAAAATTGGAGGTTGGAATCGCCACCGAGTGTGTCTCGCGTAACGAGTTTTTTGAAGTCATGATTTATCGATTTTCCTCTGTGTGTGTGTGTGTGTTTTTTTTTCTCCGGTGTCAGTATTTTCCAAATCCTTCTAAGCTCGATCCAATTTAAACGCGTCACACGGTTTATCAGCGTGGTTTTATAGAAAACAATAATTAATCACCCGAATTTTCTTTCTCGATAATTCGAACGGTATTTCAACGATTTTTTTCTATCGTCCAGACATTATCGAGCGCGAGTGCCTACAGCAACGTTATACCCGTTCGTTCGAAACATTATTTTCGGTTAAGAATAAAAGGTTCCTTCGTTATAAATGCGTGAAAAAATTTAGTCGCTCGTGATGCTGCTTTTTTCTTTGTTCGTCGTCGCGAAAACATCGCCGCGGAGGAGGAGGCTCTTCTTCGGTTCGTTCGTATATTCGTAGTATCTCGTATTCGGGTGTTCGCGACAGTCAGCTATATACAAGTTTTGTTATGTACACTAGATTTATTTATACGCGATATATATCTATACAGGAACCGGCTAAGGGGGGGGGGGGGAGGAGGGGGGAAGGTGGTAAGGGAAAGGTAAACCTCGTCGGTTGTCGTCGTCACGGATTCTATTTATAAACAACCGCTCGATATGATGTACTCGTACTATTTTTAGACTTACCTATACTCGATGAAAAGTCCTCTCCTTCCATATTCTTTACACATACGTTTCGTACATAAAGCTCTCTCAGGACATCAAGTTTCGCTCCTCCCCCCCCCCCTATCCTGCTCTCCCCTCTTCCACATTTTCTTTATCGCCTTGGTGCAACCACGCGAGCTTGCAACAGCAGCACCATCAGCATCGTGCAGAAACTAATAGCCAACGTTACCCGATAACCGCGGGACTTTTGGTGGGAAAAATTTCTTACCTGGAACAAAAAAATGCATCGATTTCCGTTACATTCGTGATTTGAGGAAAAATAAACAAACACATTTCGTGGTATAGGGGCTTCGAGAACCCAGAGAACACGAATTTTTTTGGGGTAAACACTTTTTTTTATTAATTTCTTTGTCAAATAAAAATGAAGAAATATTTATTTTTGTCGACACTCCTGTTTCGCTCGGATTTTTTGGATTAAATGAACGAAGAAACAATTGACCTTCGTTCGAACCTATTCGGAAGAATTGAAAAAAAAAACATTCGACAAAAATCAGCAAAACAATTTTTCTTATTTTTTGCTCGAATGCCCGTTCGACCGATCGCGATAAATTGGTTCTCTGTTAACGCTAAAAGCCAGTGGCAAAAATTGTTAAATTTGCAGTGTGGGGGAAAAAAAAAAAAAAATTGCACTTGCTGCCGGTGTTATAAAAAAATATTGAAGGTTATGAGCGTCGATCGAAGGGGAATGGAACAAGAAGGGGCACTATGAAAAACGATAAAAAAAAAAAAAAAAAAGAAAACGAGAATAGAAGATAAAAATAGTTGCGTGGGGTTCGAAAATACCGAGATCTAAAAATACCTACAAAAATAAACTACCACACGTGTTAAAACGCGCGTTAATATTCGCCGTTTTTTCCTCTCCTCGCTCATATAGTAGCGCGCGATACGCGCGCTTGTATTTCGTATCTATAAGTGATATGATAAATGACTCTGTAAATATCGTGCGTGTGTCTCACTTTTTTGTTTCCACGAAACGTGCTGGGCAGCAGCACAGAGTCTATATACACAGAAAAGAAAAAAAAAACGAAAAAAAAAAAATCAAATGGGCCCCGAAAATATCGCTCGTAACAAGAGCTTTTTGTCATCAATTCGAAATCATCCAACTAAATTATTACAATCGACCTAACGCTTCGATTTATGTCGGGGGACATGTACTTTTGATTCTAAAAAAAAAAAGCATCGATTAACTAGAAACCATTGGTGATAATCGATCGAATGAAATAGAAATTTTCAAAATTCTTATTCTTTTTTTTTGTTTTTGAAGCTTCGAAACGTTCGAATAATAAATAAGATAAAGATTAATCGTTATTAATTTATCGAAAAAATTGCTTTTTTATTTCTCTCCCCTCACGATTTTCCTTTATTGCGATATCCAGCTCTGTATCGAATAAAAAACATCGTATAGAGCAGCGAAATAAATTGGAAAACGAAGCTTCCCCAAATTGGTTTCCTCCTGAAAATGATCCTTCTCCGCAGTCAAAGATCTAAATTGACACACTGATGGCCTGCAAAACTCATTAGATAAGAGCTCAATCCGGGTATATACGAGCGAATGGACAAACCGATCGATCATACCGGAAGCAGCCAATGGCCGGAACTTCTAGAATCGTTCCGACATCGAACATTCTTGTCTACGACGAAATTCTATTTCTGTGATAACGAAAAATCGACACTTTTTTTACGAAACTTTCGAAACTTTCATTATTCATGCGATATTTCTAGCCCAAATTCGTAGTGTCAGGAAAAATACGATAATTAAACTGTATCGTTTATAAAAATAAAAAAAGAGCGACATTGATACGTAGAAACTAATTTTTTCACATTTCTTAAGGGAGTTCATCTGGTAATCGAATTAACAAATAGATATTGATTAAAAAATTTTAATACAGTTATCAATATCAACTAGATCACCTGTCAAAATTTCAGGTCCTTAGAATACTTTGTTTGAGAGAAATTAATAAAAACAGATTTCCCAATTTAACACGGTTCCTTATGCGTTTCTGTGGTTTTCCCGTCTGTAAACATTAAATTCGCAAGCATTGACAAACAGTTTCGTACGAAACTTTTATAAATGCTTAAAAAATATCTAAAAAATCTTTTTACCACTTCACAAAATCCATTCGATACTTATGAGGTTCGTAATAAATTAATTTGTCTCGAAGAAGGAGGTTAAACTTTGGAGGTTAAACACACTAAACATACTGAGCCGACTACGCTAGTCGTGACAGTTTTGGGTTTTGACTTGCTCGGTACCAGATGAATTTCTGTACAGGCGATACAATGTTGCCATGCTAAACCACAACTACACAGTTATCGAGTAATTGAAGACTAAAGTTCACGTGTATAAGCATAGCGTTTTCCATATATACAGTTATACACTTCGGGCATAAGAAATCTGCTTTAATGCATAATTACTCGATAACTAAGTAGAAGAAAATTTTGAAAAAATTTGTCTTTTCGTACTTGATGTTGAAGAACATTATCACCAAATTTCATTAATTTCTTAACATTTTGCCTTTTGTACCGAAACTCCTTAATAATTTTCTTCAACAAAATAGTAAGCGAAGAAACTGGTGTTTGACGAATCAATAGCGCAGATAAATTTCGAAAAAGAATTGCCTCTGATTTGCTCTAAATTATTCATGGTCATTCTGCCCTCAATCAGGTTTTTTGTTGCTGACAAAAAAACCCAAGAAACGTTGATTCCGAAAGACCTGATTCTACGTCAAAATCTCGCGATTTTACGAATCATTTTTTTTTCCAATTTCTGTATCAATTCTTTCTCCAATTGTTCAATTGATTTTTGGCATAATTGATTGCAACGAAAAAAGAACAGTTTTTTCGCCAAGTATTAAAATAAAGCGTAAACATTTCTCAAAATACATTTGTATAATCTCAATTCGAATTGCTTTCGCATGGGTCGGGTTATTTTTTTTATGTTTCAGTATTTTTGAACAATAATTAACGACACACGATGGGAGAAACTGTCGTGTGACAATGACTGTCGACGTTTTGTCGTGGTGTGTCCGGTGGCTGTCAGCGATGCACGAAATGTGATAAGAAACGAGTCGTAAAAGGATACCGATGATTTGTCGATCCGTTGAGTAAAACGTCAGAATTATTTTAGAGCTCTCGAGGAAGAAGAAAAAAAAAGAAAAAACTTCGATAGTTATACGTACAGCTGCGAATTTATAACCGAAGAAAGTTCGAAGTTATTATAAATGTCATTTCATATAGATATATCAATACCGCATTCCGTGATATCTCATGTGGACCCAATATGGAATCTGGGTCAACGAGGGTCGGTCTGTCCGTTCAATTTTTCATCTCCAAAAACTCATATAATATATATTCATACGTTTGTATAAACCATTCATAAAGTTTCTGAAAATGTCGAAAAGAACGTTCGGTTCAAATCGAAATGATTTAATTATAAAAAAAAAAGAAAAAGAAAGAAAAGTGATTGAAAATTAATATTGAAGTAATGCAGAGGTGATGATAATTGGAATCTGATTTATTGAAATTTTTTAATTTAAAAACGAGCTGAAGATTTTTCGAAAATCTTAAAAACAAGAAAATATAGAAATATAAAATATTCTTTTTTTTTATATTCATCGAACCTCGGAATCCCTCACGCTGCCGAATTTTCGTGTTTAAAAATAGACGAGAAATGATTTCTCTTTGTATATTTTCGTTATACCAAGATATGTCGTATTTTTTTTTTCTTCCTCTAAATTTCAAAGAGTCTCGCTCTATACTCATATTTATATCATTAGACTTCTGTATAACTGAACATTTTCTACGACGTAGAAACTTCAAATGTGTTAATACAATGAGTCATATTTTTAGAGCGGAGATCAACGTCGAGAGACTTTAAGGGTTATGGTGTAAAATTAGCATTCGAAAGAATATAAAATGATTCGCCAACAAGACGAAACATCTTTGAGGTCTCACACGTGGGGATAAAAATAAAGAAAACTTTATTATTATTGTGATTAGTTTCTTGTTCAAATGTCAATGTTCTGTCTTGTCTCAATGTCTTTTTGTCCATTTTTTTTCCTCATGTTTCATTGATATTCATCGAATCCTTGTGATTACAAATTATGGCATCAAAATTAGAAATAATCTTCGATCGCCAGTATCGTGCGAAGAAAAAGCTCAAAATTTCAAAAAAAAAATTAAAAAAAAAAACAAAAAGATGCTCATCAAAGGAAGCGTAAGAACGATCAGAGCGGGGAGATCAAAGCAACGGAAAGCCGGTGAATGTAAAGACTTCGTGTAATTTCAAACTTTTTTTTTTTTCAATTGTAAAACATGAAAGTGGCATATTTATTATTATTATTATTTTTTTCAAATTTTCTTTTTTGGCAGCAGCGACCGTTGATGCTGCCGATCTCAACGGGAAAGCAGCCGCTGTCGCTGCTGTTCCAAAAGTATTGATTGCAGGGGCTGTGGCTGTTGCTACTGCACTGATTTTGCTGGAGCTGCAGGCAGCCCCGTTCAGCAGCTGCTCGAATGGTAAAGCCTGTTGCTGTGGCCGCTGATCCAACAGTGGCAGACTCGGTTGCTGCTGCTACTACTCTTTTAAAGGTTCCAGCTGCCGCAGCACCAATTGCCGACGACACCACCGCTGTTGCGGCTGCAAATACGATGGAGGCTGCAGCTACATGAAACGATATGACAGGCAATCGTCAGCTGTCAATATCTTATTTTTTATTTCTTCTTCGTTCCATTTCTAAATGAAAATTGGAAACAAAGACTTTTTTTAACCGAATTTACATGAAATTTCTTTTCTACTTTCGATCCTGCAACTCTTTATGTAGAAATCTTAGGAACAATATGAAACGACGCGTTGTCGATTTTTCGAAAGCTCTTTCAAGCGTCGCGCTCGATCACAGCCTACGATGTAATCCGACAAAGTTGCGACCGATTTTTTCAAAAAAATTACACGATTTTTCGTGATTTTTTTTTTTTTTTATAACGAAATCATTCATTTTTGGTACGAATAGAATTGGATGCATCATTGAAATGGCGATGGATGGTGGCACAGACGTCAGCTCTCTTGAATCTTTGCGATGTTTCGCTTATAAAATGAACTTCGACACGAAAAATCGTAAGACAAGCAGAGCCCGGTGGGTGACCGTTACTTGGTTGGGTGATCGCTCCAAAATAGCACTGTTGTTTTGGTCTTCAGATAAAATTGATAATTGACACGATAAAAAATTCCGGAAACTTGTTAGAAATTTGTATTATTCCGGAAAGAAAAGTTGCGAACGATGATCATCATGAGAGCTTGGTTCATAACCATTTCCAGAAGGCAATTGATGTGATAAAAAAAATAGAATAATGAATGTTTAAAAATAGATAAAATCGTTGATTCTCGTTGCGTCGCAGCGATGACACGAGCTCGTACAAAAATCCTTTATTTCAATCTTTCTCTTTGGTCCAATTTCAGTGATTCTAAGTATTCGAGAGAAGATCACGTTGCAATTTATTGAAACCACTTGAAATTGCGTGTATGCGTATTTGAAACGAGTCTCGTATCCACGCGTGTGTAACGTATATATATATTCGTATATATTTATTTATCTCTTTCTCAGTTTCTTCGTTTGTGAGATGAGGCAAGTTTTCGCAGTCTGTCGAGAAACTCTCAGAGGGCTTCGTTGACTAACCGTGTCTCGTTCTGGAGTTTCGCACGCAACGGCGAGGAAACGAGCTTCAAGTGAAGTTAAAAGAGAGCGAGAGAGGGAGAGAGAAGAGAGAAAAATCGAAGACAGCAAAAGTTGGATGGCGCCGCGAATGGCGCCGTTCTCTGAGTCAGGAAAATAAAGAGAAAGAGAGAGAAAAAGGATGACGAGAAACGTCGACGTCGTCGTCAAGAGCACGCCGGGACCAGGACTCTTGCACTTTTTCGATTTGTGGGTGTTGAGATTGGCGCTATCGTGGGAGTGTCTGGATTTTTCATCCACGATCGTCATGCGGTGAATCATTTCTTTTTCGCATTGTAACTGTCGCATTTTCGGAGCACATCAAATATATAAATCCGATACGAAATCGAGACTGAGCTGCACAAAAGTGCTCAAAAGTGTTTAAAAATGAGCACATTTGAAGCTTAAAAAATTTTTGGCAAATTCCACAAAACCGACTCTTCTCAGCGCTACAACGGCTGATCCTAAAATAATGATAAGTTTCGATACAATACAAAATTTTCGTCGAATATAATCTATGAAAAATCAGTACTGAAACGAAAGAAGAGAAAGAGAATCAAATCCTTATTGCAGTTCACCTTTTCATCGACGTATGTACGCGTATACGTTGAGATGCTGTTCATAGGTGGAATAATGAGCGGTGAAAAAAAGATAGCGGGCAGGGGAGGAGGGGAGGGGGGAGTCGTTCTATTAATAGGGCTCTCGGTGGAGGTTTTCGTGGGAGGAGAGTAAGAGGATTGCTCGCGGTTTACCTCTTTCTCGCACTCCTAGAGGCACCTTTTTCAGGCTCTATAAATAGAATCTATATTCCGTGCAAGCAACAGCAGCAGTAGCAGAAGCAGCAGCAGCAGCAGCAGCCTCGCCCTATCGAGTCTTCGAGGCGTCTCTATCTCCTTTACTCTTCTTATCTATCAATCAATTTCTCTCTTCCATGCACCTCTTTTCTCTCGCGCTCTCTTTTTATCATCTCTCGTTCAAGTCTTCTCCTCTCACTTTGTAACTTTTGTCTGTCGCGTTTGCTCTTTCGAGTGACCTTTGCAGGGGAGTTCTTCAAAGTTCTTTCTTCCATTCCTTTTTCTCTCTCTCTCTCTACTTTTTTTTTCTCCATTATCTTCGTCTCTCGTATTATTAGGCTAGGTTATTGGTTCGCCCTCTATTAAACCGTCATCGCATTCGTTTTTTACTGAGCTACGTCTGTCACGGGACGTTTAACAGTTTCGAAAGAATTTAGGTTATGTTTACAACTCTCTGCACATTCTCACAATATATCCACCCACGCTCGCGCGCGAGACTCGAGATTAAAACCTTTTGTACCGGGCTCGTTTCTTATTTCTTTACAGTAGTTCTTTCTCTCGAATCCGTTTCTTCTTTTTTCTTTTTTTTTCCTTTTTTTTTTTTTTTTTTTTTTTTATCGATCATCGCGCGCTATTTTCAGGGACGTTTCTTTCGGTGCTCTCGACTTTTATCAGCCGACGGTGCGACTGCTCGTGCGCGTTCGACGTGATGCAAAAATGCAGAAAAAAAAAACCTCCCGCGAACTTTTACTGCAAAAATACGACGATTTTTTTTTTCCCCACTTCTGCGAGACACTACGCTGCATCCAATATCTTTGAAAGTTTTGCTTTTAGAAGTATTCATATAAATATTGATGAATTATGAAATAAGAAAATAGAATGTTCGGCATGCATAGCTATCGAACGATGCTGAGCAATGCTATATGAGAAAACACCTGTGTATCGAGGTTCAAAACCGGTTTGACTTTCGAGTGCGTTTAAGAGAGTGCATCAATGCTCTCCATGAATATAAGCACACGTGCATTATTGATATCTGAAGAGCCGGCTAAGATTAGCTCCGTTATAAATAGACGTTGCGATTCTCGATCGACCGCACAGAAAGAGAGAGAGAGAGAGAGGATTTTCGCCATTGTGAAAATGCTCCTTTAGCTTCAAAGTTCATCGAGTCATTTTTTTTTCTCGATCAATATTATAAAATTATCGTCTGCTGTATACAGAATAGACGTTTCGTTTATTTTTCAGTTTTCTGCTATAGTTATAAAAAAATTTCGATGTCCTGTTTTTTTTTTGAAAATAATATTACGATTTTGGAGCTTTTTTTTTCTTTTCCCAATTTGTTATTCAGCACAAAACTTTTCTCTTAAACTAAGCAAGTCTTAAACTTCTCTTAAACTTTATATTAATTACAAATACACGATTTTATTCGTCTCTCGATAAACGAGAAAATGATGTACGATTAAGTAATATTTGTTAAGGAGGATGGCTACATACGACAATATGATAAAAATTTAATAAAATTTAGTGATAACATTCTTTAGCATCAAATGCAATGACACAAATTTTTTCAAATTTTTCGTCTACATAGTTGTCGAATAATTGGAGTTTACAATATGCAAAAGATATACCTATATATATCAGAATCCTATGCTTATGGATGTAAAATCTAGTCTTAAATTACCCGAAAACTATGTAGAAGAAAATTTTTTAAAAATTTGTATATTCATATTTAATCTAAAAGAATATGCTCACCAAATTTCATTAAATTCTAATCATTTCGAATTTTCCTATGCTTTTAACATGGCAACATTGTTGCGTGTAGCCAACCTCCTTAAATATTTCGCGAGAAACACTTATTGAAAGAAAACCAACAAAAAATGTGAAAAACTCAATTTCGTGCGAATGTATAAGAAAGAAAATAATTCATCGTTGAAAATCAATAGGAGTAACGAGCAAGGGCGGAGAGCATTCGAAGTGTTCTCGCGACGTTTATTGAGCCATCTCGCTGCATATTCGAAGAACTCAATTTCCATGGGAAACAGATTGCTTCAACGAGTGCTTGAGAAATTGGGCAAAGTTCTAGATCAGAAGAATCTATATACGTATGAAGATACCGCAGATTTTTCTCAACTGGAAAATTTCTGTTCGAAAAAAAAAATCTATTTTTCGTGAAAAAATAAAATTTTGTGCCGAAGCACGCGCTGTAGAATAGTTAGATAAAATCTAACGAATCGTACTATTCAATCATCAAAAAATAATGCCACGAGAAAAAAGAAAAAGTGTTAAGGATAAATAATAAAGATTTTTTTAATATAGATTAAACGATCGGGGCGGGGGATGAGACTGTCAAGAATCATTGCCATATTATTCACGTGGATGCTCATCATTAACGCGCTTCTTCGCTCTTTCTCTTCCTCTCTCTCTCTCTCTATTTAACTGCAGAGACTTTAATACACACTATACATATAACAAAATAAACGTTGAGACACAATGCTAAAGCCGCCTTCGCCCGAATAAATAGAATTGGCAATATACCAGAGTCAGGACTCGAATAGAATTGAGGTATATATATGAATCTTCTCCCTTATTCTCTCGCAGTCAATCTCCCTCTCTCTCTCTCTCTCTCTCTCTAAATCTTTCTCTATTCCTCTGATCTCAACTTTAATGTCTTTTCCGATTTTCCGTTTAGTTCCTAAGCCTCTGCTTTCACCCAATATCACAATTTCTTCGTTCCTAAAGAGGGGCGAAAGGCTGAAAAGCGGCGAAATAAACTTGCTTTTTCTTTGTTTCAAAATTCATTTTTTTTTTTTTTTTTTTTACTTGTTTCCTGTCTCGTTTGCATCAGCGAGCATAACCGAGTCACTCTTTCTGTGATGTAATATGCAGCACCGCGCGCTAACGTCCGAGTCTCAAAGCAAAACGCGGGGACTACGACGACGACGGTTTCTGTCATTCCGAGATGTGCACTCTGACGTATCGGCTCAATAAATCTTCCGGCTGTAATTCATGCTCCTCTTTGTCACTTCGAGTTTCATGATCATATTCGATTAACGCTATCCCTGCTCTCCTCTCTGTTTTTCATTTATTTTATCGCGTATACATACCAAAATAATATACAAACGAAATTGGATTCTTGCGAGCAGAACAAATAATGAAGCTTTAAAAAGAATCGTTAAGAGGATGGATCAGCCCGTATCTCGCTACCGTGAGTGCGAGAGAGATAGCTGCAAATTTCGAAATTGAAATTCTTCGATACGGTTTGACTGATTAGAAAATGGCCCTGTCAGCCCATTTTTGCCATCGCCCTGCGTGGACTGACAGAGCCGTTTTGTGATCGGTCAAATTGTGCTGAAGAATTTCAATTTCGAAAATTCGTAGTGAGGTTAGGTGACTGATCCATACTCTTAAGAGTCATCGAGCGATGGCATACGCAGCGCCAGGTGCCAAAAAAGCAAACTAAAATTCTATATTCTACCGGATTTCATCGCAAATTTTATGATTACGCGAATATAAAAAATATCAAAAAATTCGGTTTAATTACCCGGTTCCGGCTGTGCTCCCTTTTCAGAGATCAGATATCTCTTATCAACACTATAAATTAACAAAAATACAAGGCGCTTTACTCGCACCATGACAGCTTTTTCGCCAGTCACAATAATTATTTTATTACAAATTATACACACATTTGCCACAACTGAAGAGACCAGAGCCGGATTCACGCCACTTCCCTGCACATTACGAAATTTATTTATTGCGATTTCAATAAAAACTCACGGAAAAATCCGGTAGAATACACACGAGGCGTCTGACGTGTGTCAGCGACTATAGTTATACTATATATAGATATATTTTACTATGAGAGGCGCCACCGTCGATTTTGAGTTGGTCAAGTGAGCTCGATGACTCTTAAATTTTTCGAATTAGTAACAAATATCAAACGACTTTCTTTGCACTGAGAAAAATGAATTCGTAAATTCAACAAATTTTTTGTTGGTTCGACAAATTTTCTGTTGGCTCAACAAATTTTTTTGTTGGTTCAACGAATCGTAGCGAACAAAATGAAATTTGTTAACCCAAACGAAATTTGGTTCATTCAAATACTTAATTTCTCACAACGACAAAAATATCGTTGAACCAACAAAAGTATTGTTGAATCAACAAATTTAATTTATTCGCCACAATTTCAAATTTTTTTCTCAGTGTGAACTGAAAAGAAAAACTAAGAAATTATCGATATGAAGAAAAAAAGAACGTCAAAAATCTTCCCAATGAAAAATAAGTCGAAATATCGAAGAAAAATTGCGAATTCACGACTGATTTCGCCGTGTCCAAGCTTATATATGTGCCAAAACTAAGGTGGTTGAAGTGTAAAAAAAAAAAAATAATAAAAAACTGGTATTATTAGAATTCCCGTGAATTCCGTGAGAGCGGCAAGCAAGAGATTTTAAGTTGAAAGATGAGAGGTCGGGAGTATAAATTGCTCGTCCAGTTACCGATTTCAATTCGAAGAAGAAGAAGAAGCAACAAAGTGGAATTTCAAACGGTTCGGAATTTCTCGTCGGGAATATGGTTGTGGCGAGAACTCGCCAAAAGATCGCATATAGACGTTTCTCATACGGAAAGCAGGAGAGAGAGAGAGAGGCGAGAGGAGTAGGGGTAGGGGAGGCCGAAATGGTCGAAAAGGTTTTTCGAGACTGTATCGTGGCAAACCGCGGATTCGCGTTTAGCGGGAGAGAAATAACAGACCGCTTGAGAGTCTCGACCGATGAAGACGATGCCCGATGTCATGTATATATCCACACATATATATAGAGTTGAGGCCAATTGGAAATTCTCGGAGAAACAGCGAGAGTGTGTGTACCAAAATAAATTCGGCTCCGACTAAAATAGATGGGAGGCTCACTATTTTGTGTTTGAGAAAACTTTTCCCCCGTCTCTGTTTTGTACCAATACTTATTTATTTATGCGAGCACATTACGTGTATAGAGGTACGAAAACGACGATGAACATTTGTGTGTACGTATATATAAAACGAGCGTTGCTTGGCCTGGGTTGTCCGTCAACCTGCTGCTGCTGCTGCTGCGTTGACACGTGAAGGCGAATGAAAGAATAAGTGATGAGAAGGAATCGAGCCGAAAGATAAATTAGCGAAAAAAAAATGCATGAAAACTACGTATATATTCGACGAGTCTGTTATTTCGATATCAATAGTTTCGTTCAATCGAACGAATCAACAAAATCGATTCTCGTTTCATACGCGATGACTTATTTAAACGGTCATTCGACGAATGAGATCGAGCCATTTGTTTCCTGTTCAATTAACCCGCCTGGAGGAATATTGCGCAGCTGTTTATACGAGAGGGCTGGAAATTGGGGGAGTTTTCATTGCGAGGGGATGAAGCCATCCGACACCGATGGCAGGAATAATCGCAGGGTCGAAAACTTTTTGCCCCAATATCGAAGAAAAAAAAGCTTCTCCCTCCCCCCCCCCCTCCCACCTCCCGGAAACGTGACCTTGACCCTGCTGCGCCAGCCAGAGGGACACGCGGCGCAACGGCATTCGTTTGGAATTTCGTTGCTCTTCACCGATACGATAACAAATAATCAATCTTTGATGTCGAGAGATAAAATCATACTTCCATGCTCGGTTCCTATGCCGCTTTCTCAGGATTTATTCGTAAAATCTTGTACGAAAAACGAATTATCAAAACAAAATTCTCGATCGAAAAATGAATTTCAAAGTGAATCGAGATCGAAATAAAAAAAATTATTTTGGAACAAGTCTGATCTGTCGACTGAATAAATAAAATTGAATGAAACAAATTATACTCGAGAAGAGCATTTCTAGCATCGTATATTCACGCATTTTTCTTCCTCAATTAAGTTCCTCCTCAATAAAGATTGATCGGATGGGAGAATGATTTTCTCAATTCATTACCGGAGTCTAATTCTGCCTTTTGTTTTCTTCTATTTTCGTCGAAACGTCGTAATATTATGTAGACCTGTACAAAATCCAAATTTAACTGTGCAAATAATAATGTGAGAGCAAGAGAGTGAATACGAAAGTGTTTCGTCATGCTCGATCGTAACTGCGTCAGCCTGCGCGGCGACAGCGGCCTGAGCATCGCTCCGGATATGTCTGTATATTTTCTGTTTATAATATGAATTATATGAATAGAACATAACAGTTTCGTAACTCAGCGGATGACGTTAAAATCTGGCTATCCCAGAGCAGGTTCGAGATTCCCAACAGAATTCCATAATCTCATCGTTTCTCGGTATCGCAAATACATCGATATCCCAAAAATAGAAAAGTTATATGAACGCGCGGGACACATTTCGTCGAGAGAGAGAAAGAGAGATAAAGAAGAACATCGACGTAAGCAATTATCCGGAGCACTCGAAAAAACCCACTTTCGAACAATCGTTCGACGTTCTCGTAGAAATCATTCAGAAATACAAAATTTTCCTCGAAATATATGCGACGTTGATTTTAAAAATTCGAGCAGCAGCACATCATTCCTGATTGAAACAAAAAAAATGTTTTTTTTTTTTTATAAATATTGCAACAAAGTTGGACACGCGTCAGGTTCCCTCACGCGCGATAAAAATCCTCTGGACAGTTGGACAACGTTTCGTGAAAAAAAGAAAAAAAATTCATCGGTTCGAACCCTACCAGGCTTTCGTTTTCATCAAAAAACGTTCTCGATTTCGGTATCGTGCTGTGCGATATATGATATTTGACTGGGAAGGGTACGCGAATGAATTTCTATTGACTTATCTTTGTGCAGAAATATAAAAGTATTTTGAAGCAAAGAGAAAAAAAGACACATTTTGTGAGAAAAACATTTTATCTTTTTACATTTTTTACAGCATTTTTTTTTCTCTTTTTGCGTAACTTCTCGGAAAATGAACAATTTTTTTTTTTGTTAGAAAAAAAACTTCGGATCGCATCGTGCCAGTACGACACTCGCGTTCCTTTCAGCTTTTAAGATCCTACCAAGTCAAATTCAACTTCGTACGAAAAATCGATGATTTGAGAAAAAAAAAAAAAAAAAGAAATTTAAAACCGAGCGGTTTCATCCCGAAAAGTAGATTCCAAAGTACAAAACCTCGAAACTCCATTCTTTTTTTTCCCATAGAACAAAAAATAAAGACATTTTTCGAGAAAAAAAAATTCAAAAAAGACTTTATTGGGTTGAAACCTGGGTATCTGAGACAAAAAATGAAATACTGGATGACGAAAGCAGTGTATGAAAGATTAAAAAGTCAGAACTGTAAATTTGAAAGAAAAAAATTTCTCCTGCCCCGTCGATTGAGAGTGTCAAAGTCATTGGAAGAATCTTTCGTTCGATTCAAATGATTTTGGAACAGTGTGTGTGTGTATGTTGTCAAGGATTGAATGAGATAAACCGAATTGACTAAAAAGTTCGCGATGTATTTACGAGGTGTGTAGAGAAATAAAATTTCAAATGAAAATAAATGTTTATTTCAGCTCTGTACTTGAATGAAATTCGACGAGGCTCCAAGTACTGTTTCAACGTCTTTGCAACATCAATAAATCAGGCCTGCCTGGGAAGCCCAAAAACGAGGAAATACTATTCCAATCTGAATGATCGAAATTCTCGGAATTACCATTAAAATATTCGTTTCCCCTGTGTGGAAACACGCACACATACATCTAAATATCTATCCGCCACGAAGCCTTGACCTTTCGAATCAAAATATAATGTATACGATTTAATCGGTGCCGCGCGTTAGTCACAAGCATATCGTGCGGACTCTGGTGAACGAGAAAACTAGAGAAAAAAAAAAACGTTCTCCCGCCCCAAGCTCGTTCGCGCCCTCCCCCGCTCCCCCTGACATTTATTTTATTTTATTTTCTCAAATTGGCACGAACGCGCGAGGCGAGCGAAGGAAGATTCGTATTATAATAATCATCGATTTCCGGTCCATCCGCGAACCCGAATTTTTCCAGTCCTGGAATCTCTCGCATAGAATTTACCTCTGAGACGCACGCGATAGTGGAAAAGTGACTTTTGATATGAAAATTTTATCAAAAATGTACTTTCACAAATAGCTCGATCAATCAATTCTTCTACGTGCTTCAAATTCTTCATATCTTTCTACATTCATACGTGCTCGAGAGCTCGTCAATCAGAAGAAAAAAAATGAATGTTTATATGGGAAGACCAGAAGGCGAAACTAACAAGAGAGAGAGTGGTCCGAGAGGGCGGAAAAGTACACGAGAGTGTGTTATATAAATAGAAGCGGTCAATGCTGCTATGGGAACACTACCACGGCCCGAGTCCGAGAGCTGGAGAGAGGGCTTGGAGAAAGAGGGTGGTTTTTTCTCACCCCTTCTCCTCCTCCTCCTCCTCCCTCCCCCTGACTTTTCTCCTGCTGCGGAATACATGGTGTCCACTCATTTTCTTATTCCTCATTCCCCCTTGTCAATTTGTTCGTACAGCAGGTATATATCTTCTTCCGGTCAATTATTATAACGTATTAATACAGCCTACAACTTTCATTTGCTCTTTTTCATCGTAATAATCGATTCTGTGCCAGGCATCCTCGACTAAAATTCCTGAGCAACGTTATACTTTGGGGATCAATTAATAAACGTGAATTTAGCCCAAAAATTTTGGCTTCTTATTTCGAGAAAACATTTTTTTTTTTTTTTTCATTTCTTCGAGGAAATAGGGAAAAATGATTTTAAAAAGTGTCGTTTTGAGATCATTCGAGTTTAATTTGAAAATTTTTATTGAAAAAAGGAAAATTTTATCATTCAAAAAAGTATCGTAGAATGGGAATTGGATTAAAAAATTTTCGGGATTCACGCATACATTTTTATAAATTTCGAATGAATCCGTAATCTCTGCGAAAAAATTATTATCGAAGAAATAAAGCGTGAATAAAATACGATTGAAAAAAAATTTTATTCATCAATTCTTTGCGTCAAATTTCGATGGAAATGACAAAATTTTTCGTCGAATTTTATCCCCTCATCGCGAGCATGCGTGCGACGCGATATGTTTTTTCCTCGCGATGGCGCCGCATAGTCTGACTCTTCCAATTCCTCTGTCGTGTACCGGTAACACATGTTCGAAATATCTACTCGTTTATGTCGAATATATCGGACAAATATAGAGAACCCTCTGACCTTAACAATTATCGAAGTAATTATTGATGAATCGATTGACCAATTAATAATAAAAAATCAATAAAAATATAAGGTTAAGGAAAAATGAACTCCAAAATTGTATAGATATTCAAAATTAATTGATGGTTAAATAATAGCTGTACATTTCATCGACTGTTTCTTTCGTATTTTGTTTTTTTTTTTCTCACTTTTTAATGATTTTTTCTATGAACGATCGTCAGAGGATATTTAGTTTCGTTTAAATGCGCTGTACATCGAAGTTTCTAGTGTGCAAGCTTCAAAAGAGCGCGATAACGTACGTGTGTGAGAGAGGAGAAAAGAAAAGTGGAAAGGAATAAAAATCTGGAAGGGTTCGTTAGCGTGCGCGGAAGCGTATAACTCGCGGTTTCACGAATTTAGTTGAGAAATTATAGATCGACTTGCACAATCTGACTCGCCGCCCCCCCTCTCTCTCTCTCTCTTCTCCATTCTTCTTCCTTTCATCATTTTTCTCCTTCTATTCTAACACGAGCAGCACGTGCTGCGTTCTATAGCTCTCATTATATTTCTTCCCTCCGTCTCCCTCTTTCCTCTTTCACTATCATTCTTCCTCGCTATTTTTCTCGTATTTTCGTCTCCCTTTAACTGACAACATTTTCTTTCCTTCTCTCTTTCACTCGCTCATTTTTTTTCCTTTTTTCATCTTTTTCTCCTTTCTTTGCCTGCCATTTTCTTTTCTTTCTTTCTCTCCCTTTCTATTTCCTCTCCCTCTCTCTCTCTCTCTCTCTCTCTCTCTCTCTTTGTTTCGCGATCGAGAACCTCGAAGGCCACCACAAGCCTAGTACACTATCGATCGAATCCTCCAACCGAGCTTATACAGAAACACAAACTTGAATACACAGGCACACATAGAGAGAGAGAGAGAGAGAGGCAGACTCACGTAAACACACGATTCTAGGCTAAATATGGAAAGAAATACTCGCACACAGAACGAGCTCGATATACACACGTGCTGTGTTTCGCCGAGAGAAGCTTTTTTTTTTTCTTCTATTTTCAACTATAAAATCCCAATGTCTCAACTTTTGCGAAAACTTTTACGAGAGCTGTACAAAGAACACTTTTAACCTCACGGGCGCTTGTATATTTTTCACATATTTTTCCATGTCATTATTCATTCATTCGTACCGTCAAACATTTTATCAACGAAAATCATTCGACTTGAAAAATATTTGACTCGAAACAAAATTAATTCAACCGATCATTTTTCAAGAGTGACATATTAATCACAAATTCATAACGCTATACGAATCGATGATTCATTCATCCACATCAATGTTTCAAATCATAATATCGACCTTTCGCGTAATTACAAATGAAAAAAAATAAAAAAAAATGAAAAAAATAAAATAAAAAATTCTTTTCATATCATGCGACATTATAAAATGCGCGCAACACTGGTCAGCCAAGCGAGCTCGCATATATACACATTCTCGATACAAAACACGTAACCCCCGCGAATAGGTTCGTTGCATGCGACAACGAGCGAGTATAAAAGCGTCGGAAAAATAGGTTTCGTAGTCCGGAAACGCACATATACTTTGGAAGAGAGAGAGAGAGAGAGGAAAATAGGGAAAAATGAGTGAGTCTGCATGCTACTGAAGAGAGATGTGTAACGATAGGACGAGGACATGGAGAAAGGGAGATTCCGCAAATAGATTTCACACCCGTTTATTACGGATACACAGAGTATAACCACTGTACTCTCGAGCAATGTTAGTTGCGTATATAGCACAACTGGAGTACGTTGACCGAAGAAGCATCATTTCTCATTGCCAAACGCCATGAGAAACAAATGAAAAGAAAAATAGAGAAAAAGCGTGAATAGAGAATCGAAAGATTCTCTAATTTCATGATCTTTTTTTTTTCTTTATCAATAATTACACTCCACCGATGCTCGGATGCATTATTCGTGCTTAATTGCGAAATTCTTTATTTTTTTTTCTCCAAATGTCATTGTTCCAGGAATTTGGCAAAAAGAAAAAAAGTCTCCGAGTTTGCCGAGGAATGTAGAATATTTTTCGGGAAAACAGGAAGAAGCATTTTTGCGAAAGGACCTTGAGATAAAAAATGACTGAATTCTTCACTCGACACTCAGCAAACATGTGTATATTAAATAATACGTGTGGGCAGGAAAACAACACGCAGGTGTTTAAGATTTAGCTCCGAGAGAGAGAGAGAGAGAGAGAGAGAGAGAGGGGGGGAGAGGGAGGAGGAGTAAAAGCTTGTTGTACCGTAACACGTAACTTGTGTCGTTTCCAATACACGTGTGTATGTACTTCATGAGCCCATTGTAGGGTTTCAACCCTCCTCGATTCTCGTGACCTTGCTTTCCCTTCCGAAGGATCTACACACCCCACGTGGCAACAAACACATAGTCCCCGCAGTTACAAATTTCTCTGGTTCGTTATTCCGGCTAAGTGCGTGATTTCTATCTCCTCGAAATCAGAGATTTCTGGTTGAGAGGGGAGAAAGAAGAAAAAAAAAAAAAAAAAAGAAGCTTTTTATGCGAAATATAAATAACGAAGAAGCAGCGATCAATTAAAATTCGATCGAGAGAAGAAAAAAAGAAATTTCGTGAAATTTCACATTATCGATCTATTCCGAAGAGATACATAAAAAAAAAAACAAGATTCAGCAAAACACGTGTTCAAAGATTTCGTAATTTGGACGACGCAAATGTGTAGACTGACGAAAATGAGAAAATTCTTCTTTATATCAATATACGAAAGAAGCAATTACTTCACAGCTCTCGCGTGTCGCGGGCGCATACATTTTCCTACAAAGTCAAGCTCAATTGAAATCTCTCTTGTTTTCGAACGAGAGATCTCTGTCGTCCCTTCCGCTAACCAATTTCCCAGCAGCTTCGAGAATTCGACAATGATAATTAGGTAAAACCGTGAATAAATCGGTCGGAAAAAACACCTGTTAAACGCGTGGACAGTTGGCATTTGTCCAAATATATATTTATATATATATATATATATATACCCGTATTCGCCAATTGGCTTGAATAAAACGTGGATCAATGTGCTACATATATTTAACCTCGACTATATATTCGATTAAGGAGTTTCGGTACAGGCGATACAATGTTGCCATGCTAAACCATGTTAAAAACACAAAAAAATTCAAAAAGTTAAGAATTTTATAAAATTTGGTCAACATATTCGTTTAGTGCCAAATTTGACAATACAAATTTTTTCAGATTTTTCTTCTACACAATTATCGAGTAATGGAAGACTAAAGTTCACGTGTATAAGCATAGCGTTTCCATGTATATAGGTATACACTTCGGGCATAAGAAATCTGCTATAATGCGTAATTACTCGATAACTGAGTAGAAGAAAATTTTGAAAAAAAATTGTGTTTTCGTACTTGATGTTGAAGAACATTATCACCAAATTTCATTAATTTCTTAACATTTTGCCTTTAGTACCGAAACACCTTAATCTTACTCTTCTCGAAATTCCGAAATTAGAGAAAAATACACGATTATTTTCTCACAATTGTTCATCACACGTTCATTTTATTTATTGTTTCAACTCGTTTAATCCATTCGTCACAGCCGTACGAATTTTCCCTATTTCCTGACTTTTTTCATATCGATTTTTCTACTCGTACCTTGCCTTGATATACGCTTCGATATAAAAAATCAAAGGGAAAATGGGCATCGAAAATTCAACAGAAAGTGGATGAAAATGTAGAAAAAAAATGTTGTTCGAAACGTCAAATTCGATTACTTTCTCAAGCAAGATATTCGTCCGATTTTCAATGGATCGAAACATTTTTCTCGATGAATTTGAGCCTTCAATCTCGTTTGTAAAAAAAACAAAAATCAAAAACAAAAGTTTGAAAAAGTAAGTTTGATAGGGAATTTCGAATCATTTTTTTTCTACATTCGTGGAGTAATAAACAATAAAAGAAAGAAAAAAAGCAGAAAAAATTATGAAAAAAAAAAAAGATTTTCTTTTCCATTCCAGAAGGCTCGCTCGAGTGTATCATTCCTTCATTTTTTGAAAACGATTCATTGTATTTGACGATAAAGTTATGCGAAATTTTCGTTTCATTGCACGATACATAAACTCATGAGTAAGGAAATGTTCAGCGTAACATAAACCCGAAATTGAGCGAAGAAACTAGAATGTTTGCGCGAACAAAATGAAATGGCAGAAGGCTCGCGTTCGCGAGCTCTATCCTCGTTCCAATGATTATATTTCGTGTAGCACCCGAATAAGCAGCGTGAGATGCGACAGTTTCGACCGACACACCGGACACTTTAACGATCGTCTGCGCTCTCGATAATTGTAATTAGCGCCGACACCCGAGACTTTTCAGACTGAATTTTGCGAATCCTCCAAACCTCATAGTCTCTCTCTGTAACAAAATCTTCTTCTCAAGTTCGATGAACGAATTGATCAGAAAATTTGACACCGTGCACGACGTCGCGGTACATATTTTCCAGTTATAAATTATTCCTGATCGAATATCGAGCGGTCCAAGTTTATCGATTGGAAAATAAAAAAAAAAAATCTTTATCTCGAGAGTTCAGAATCCGGAGAGATAATAGAGATTTATTTTATCGAACTATTTGAATAGAGGAATCGAGATTTCGTGAGCTACACGGAGAGAATTAAATGGCGTAAAAAATTACGGTTACAGCAATAGAAACCGGCAACAACCTTGAACGATTGCAAATTTTTACAGTGCAAAATATAAATTTTCATCAAAATAAAATAAAAAACCTTGGTACGTTACCAGAAATTTTATTTTTTTTAATTATTTTTTTTTTTTTAAATTAAAAAATCCCTTGTAAATAACGAGAAATTTGATGTAATTTTCATGAAAATTTTCACCCTTCTAATTCTCTTCGAATACGTTTTCACAAATTCGAAATAATTCGTGCGTAATTTCATTGAAGTTCGAGAATTACCAGTGTTTTATTGTTTCGATTGAAAATCGTTTCTCTGACGTAACGAGCGTTATAACGTTACGTTAGGGGTGGAGGGAGAGAGGGAGGGAGGGGGGAAGGGGAGAATTGGATTTCCGAATTGGGTCAATACCTTCGATGTAATTTGCAGCTCGAAGGAGCTTGAAACAGGAAACTGGTGGTCTATACCCACAGATGAGAGAATGGAAATATATATAGTACAAAAATAATTCGCGAGTTTATTGATTGAGAAACGTTATATACGATTAATCCAAAATTACTTTACTAGACTTTGCCTCCGTGTATCGTAAATAATTGGAAATTTTCAGTGATATAAAATTACGTGACACGTCTGTACTCAAAAACCATCAAATTATTATCAATTCTTATCGAATTAACGTTTATCTGAAAATTATTTCCGTTCGTTAATAATTTCGATCATCGATATCGACTACTGAGAACAATAATATTCAATAAACGTTCAACAAACATTTCTATTAAATATTTTTTTTCATTTTTTTACACAAATTTATGACACAAAATTCATATTTTTTGAGGCCTTGGATTTTTTGGCATTATCAAAACTTTAGATTACAGCGAAAACTTTAAAAATGAGAAGAAAAAAAATCCTAGAAAAAATCCAATATCCCCGGGATCTCATTCCAAGTTTAGCAATCATCACATTTCCCCTGTGTTATTCCTACCTCGCTGACTCAATTATGAAAAATTTCAATCGATCGTGTTCATACTGACAAGAAAACTAGAGCTTCGTCCGACATTGCTTATTCCTCGTGGTTAGTATCGAAACTTGACTCATCCACGAAGAAATATATTGACAACGCACGAGGGGTTAAATAATCGAGCATTATATTCAAACTTCTCATCGTTGGATCTCCATTAATTGTTGTAATACTTTTAAGAAAATAAAATGTCAATAAACTTGTGATTATAAAAACAAAAACGATAATTACAAGTTTTTTTTTTTTACTTTCCAGGAGCTGCAATTTCGCATTTCAGGTACAAAAGTGATTTCAAAATGGAACTGAGAAAAGTTTTTATTCTCGAAATTAAAATTCTCGACCGACTCGCGCGACAGCAGAACAACAACGAACCTAACGATTCAATCTTCTCGATGAAGATTGCATTTCGAAAAAAATGTCTTTCGTTATTGTTCTGCAAGGAAACTCTACAATTTTGATGGCACTTTCTTCATTTTATTGAACATTTTATACAAGAAAAATACGTCAAAATGTATCATAAAATCGGCACTTTAGACATTTTCAATTTTTCCTTCACACTGCGATACGTTCTGGTGAATGATTTTAATTTTGAAATGCGAACAATTACGAAAGCATTCGTAAAAATTTGTCAGTTCATTCGAAATCACAATAGCCGATGATATCGCAGTAAACAAACGTCAAAAAAATCTGTTCGCCAACGATTTTAGCCTCCCAGACACGCGACTATTTTGGAAATGATGCTCAAGCATCATTTTCCATTTCTCTACAGAAATAATGGAGTAATCTTCACTCGTTAAGTGTCCCCGATATACCGCAGCAACCCGAATGTAATATCGATATTTTGGAAACGACTTCGTAACGGAATTGCTCTCCGAATCTCGAGAAAAGCTTAAAAACAGAACTTTTAAAAGTAATATGACATTCGAGATATAAAAAAATACACTGAGAAAAAAAATTTGAAATTGTGGCGAACAAATTAAATTTGTTGATTCAACAAAACTTTTTTTTGATTCAACGATATTTTTGTCGTGGTGAAAAATTAAGTATTTGAATGAACCAAATTTCGTTTGGGTTAACAAATTTTATTTTGTTCGCCACGATTCGTTGAACCAACAAAAAAATTTGTTGAACCAACAAAAAAATTGTCGAACCAACAAAACATTTGTTGAATTTACGATTTCATTTTTCTCAGTGTACGAATATTGCTACAGAGCAAAATTAGTTACGTTATAGAATTGGTCGAGTTCGAGTTTTTGCACTGATTCGAGATGTAAACGGAGCTTCGCACAAATAAAGCGATGAGGGCAAAGGAAAGTTTGCAAATAAGCACAATCCCCCCGATATTCCTCGGATCTATAAACGCATAATATAATAATAATACGCTATCGAGCATCACGACTTGCATAACCGCATCTTTTGCTATTTATATAAACTCTTTATCGATATACAATTTCCTTCTATCCTCAACAACTTTTCCGTTTGTTTTTTCGAATTTTGCCTTCTGAATATAGACATGTATCATAATACATTTATCAACAAATATATACGCGTTGAATATACGAATAGGAATAAGTTGCGCAATCCTGATTGTATAACGACGCCATAAAATGAAATTATCGATTCGAGTAGCGGAATGAATAAGGGAAATACTATCGAATGAGAATCGAAGTAATTGTTCCATTAAAATGTGAATACAATCGTTCTAAAATGAAACGGTAACTCCAAGATTTTCAAGCTGCTGCGAAATACATGCAGCGAATGACGTTGTTGAATGGGACGGAAACGTTCGTTTTTTTTTTCTTTTTTAATTTTCACATAATAATTTTCTGTGTTTTGAAACGATTAGAATTTCATTTCAGATCGACCGTCTGGATTAACCAGAGCCCAAGACCGGAAGGTTCGGATTGAAAAAAGAAAAAACATAAAAAAAAGGTTAGCTGTACTCGAATAACGTAAACTTGATAGGCACGGGATCTGAAGTTGCACTTTATCGAATAGTTTGTCTCGTTGATGGCGAGAAGAAGGGGGAAAAAAAGGAGGAAAAAAAAGGCAAATGGCACTCGTAACGAAGACCGGCTTTTTACGGGCCCGCGTCAAATTTTTCGCTCCTCATTGCGATCTCGTAAGAGCCTATAAAGAGGGTGTAAGAGGATTTTTTTGGGGCGGCTCGAGGCTCCGACGTGATAACGAAATAATAAAAAAACTTTTGGGACTGGTGAGCGGTGCATTGGCAGCATGCGGATCAATAATTTATCTGATTGACAGATCTTTGCTCGCATCGGGCCTAGAAGCGGAACCACCGAGTTATCCTTGGTCAATGAATGGAATTTTGTCATCGTTCGATCATTCTAGCATACGCCGAGGATGGCACGTTTATCGTAGCGTCTGTTCAACCTGTCACAGCATACGTTTTTTACGCTTCGAACAACTCGTCGACGTTTCCCACACTGAGAACGAGATGAAAGCTATAGCTGCTCAGTACCAAGTAAACAAAGTCGAATAATTTCACTTTTCTTTCATTCCTGAACTACGAAAACGCCTCTCGTGTCATTTCTGCTTTTATTTGTTTTTTTTTTTTTTTTTTTTTTTCAAAACCTTTTATAGAAAATTTTTTGTTTAATTCTTTTAGAAAATTAGAAAATTGGAATGAGTCGCGAAGTCCTTTCACTGCTTTGCGATTTTCGAAACTAAACAAATCTGACGTTTAAAAAGTTTGAGTTGAAGCTTAAAAAAATTTTCATATTTTCTGTGATAAAAAATTCATCGAGAATCTCAATGTTGACAGGTCGATGATGGGCCCGACGACGATGGAAATTATTTCAAAAGACCGGGCAAACTGCAGGATCGAATACCCGATCCATTCCCAAACGAGGAAGCTTCCCGAGCAGCCAACAACGGAGCATATCCGGTTGATCTAAGTTTCATTATAAACGCTAGAAAATCTGGCAAAAATTATCTTTTCTCATTGTTGACTGGATACTGCGAGGCACCAGCGGGAGTTGAATTGGCTGAAGGACAACTGTTCAATCCGTATTTTCCTGGTGGAGCTATATCCATGCCCGAGGTGAGATTAAAACTGTTTGCATGAATCTTTCAAACTACCAGAAAAATAATAGATTGATAAATAACTAAATAAAAATGAATATTTTCGAGTTGAACGCGAGCAGCCACGACGTTGCCATCGATCATGTTTCACATTATTGCATTTCTTTGTCATCGCTTGTTATTAATTCCTCTAATGCGATTATAAATTTTACTTGGTTGGACAAGAAAATTTTTTGTAAAACTCGAAGTTTATTCGCAGAGTGCTGCGACGATTCGTCAACGTTTATTTCAAACCTTGAAACTGATGGAAAGCTTAGACGTTTTTCATTGTCTTCATACTTCTAAATTTTCAGTTTATTTTTAAACTTTAGCTGCATCTTCTCGAAATGCATTTCCAAAAAAAAAAAAAAAAAAAAAAATGTGAAAAACGATCTCTACATTTATAATTCTGTTCGCTCAAAAATGACCGGTTTTCATAAAAATTTATAGAAATTTCAAATTCATCGGTAATTCAAAAATATCGTTATTAAAAAAAAAATAAACGAATTACCGATTTCAAGATGATTGAGAAACAAATAAAATTAGCAGTAACTATCGTTCCAATTTTGGATGAAAAAAAAATAGTTACAGCTGTTTCAATGGAGCGACCAGAACTTGGAAATTTACTTTATTTAATTACTCTTCCATTTAGAGTATTTTATTTGGAAGAAAGCCGAAAAATTGTTGAATCAATCCACACTGAAGACGAAATTTTGTTGAAACTTAAAAATATTTTATCGTCTCAACAAAGCTTCGTTTCAGTATGAAGAAGTTTTGTTGTAATATTCGGAATTTTGTTGCCTGAAGAAATAAAATTTGTTGAATACGTGCAACGATGCATTTTAATATTCCAACAAAATTTCTTTTTCAGTGCATGTTTCATAATATTCGATGAAACAGAGAAAAATAATATTTTCAGAATATAAAAATCAACAACGATTCCATTTTTTTCCCTCTTTTTTTGCCATTCTTTAATCTTCCATTATTTTCATTTTGTTGGAAAAACTTTTCGTGTTCAAATATTCACGAAACGCGACTGTATTTCTCATTATGAAAAAACGAACTGTTGGATCCAAGCTTTTCGTAAAATACTAAAAAAAAAAAATTTTTTAAATTGAAATGGTCCATGGTTGATCAAATTCCTTGTTAATTTAAATCTGTAAAAACGAATCAGGCACGAGTTTAGTAGTTGAAAATTTGTACTAAGAGTTTCTGACCCTTGGGGGAAAAAAAAAAAAAAGATGGTTCAAGATGGAGCAGTGGATTACGAGGATGGAACCCCGGCGACTCGTTCGCAGATAGCAAAGGACGTGGTGGAATTTTTGACGTGGGTCGCGAACCAGGAATGGGATACGAGAAAAGTATCAGGCATGAAAAGCGTCGGAGTTTGCGGAATTCTATTGGCTCTGTTGTTTCACATGAACAGATCGAGATGGGCGACGATGAAGAGTCGAAAGATATTTCATGTGCCAAAGAACAAGTGATATTTTGAACAATTGTAAATCTAATAATAACGATAACGAGGAATTTGTCAAAGCCAAGATTGAAAAGATCGAGACTTTGAGAGTCTGTGTACGTATGACAAAATGAGAAGGAGGAGAGATTGAAAAATAAAATTGTATATTTTTTTTTGTTTTTGTTTAAATCATTGCGAGATTTTCGAACAGTTGTATTTATACGTTGATGAAACGCATGGTGCCAAAACGAGACCGTTTTTGATACGCGTGACACTCGACAAGATTAAGAAATCTTGATGGAGAGGGTGTTCGAGTTGTAAATGGGCGTGTACTGGTACAAAGAAAACGCGAATAAACACGAGAAAAACAAGCATCTAACAATTGCGAGGAATTTATTATCTCTCCGTATGATTAGTGTCTACCGAAAACTGATTTGACGCCTTGAAATCAAATTCGTCATTTCATGTTGATGAATTTTTATTGAAAAATTGATTCACAGTCCAAAAAATCAGACCCAATTATAGGAAACGTATCAAAAAAAGAAATTCAACGTCGAATCACCGTTGAAAAAACTTTCCAAACCTCTGTAAACTCCGCTTACAAAATTTTTTCCAATCAAGCCTCATCAAAATCTCGTCGAAATAAAAATCTTATTCGAAATCGTAAGAATCAAAGTAGTACAAATCGGATTGAAACGCCAGAAATATCTCGATCCTTGAATCAACAAAAAGCATTAAATCCCACGATTTTTTTTTCCCCCTCCGACGATGAGAAGTCTTTGAATTTTTATATCCTCTTATCTACTTTTTCCTCGCATTCGATGACGAGGAAAACGAAAAAAAAGAGAAAGCGAGAGAGAGAGAGAGAAAGAGAGGGAAGCGAAAAATGACGAAGCGGATAAGAAAAAGAGGGAATAAGATTTTGGCGTATAAATTTTGAAGGGATGTATTTCGTAACAGGCGTCCTTGAGGTTATTCCCAAAAGGTGCTATAAATAGTGAGCAAATTGTATGCAGAAAGAGAGGAAAGAGAGAGAGAGAGAACGTTAAGAAACATTAACGACTACGCTCTTATGAGTCGTTAACTCCGGGATGACCGGCAGTGGTTGCCGCATCTCTGTGTCTTCAGTTTCTGCTCGGTCCAAAGTTCTATTTTCAGATTCCCAGATCCTTTCTTATACCTGGTTATATATTCACATATAAACACAACTGTATACATCGCTATAGAGACTGAGACAGATTTATTTCGAGTTTCTGACACCCTCGTGTTGGTACGTGTCCTGTTTGTTGTCGACGCGCCCCTCTGTGAGGGTTTCCTACGGTTTCGTAAACATCTAATTTTTCGAAACCTTTGAGAAGCCGGCATTTTTTTTTTTCACTGGGAAATTTATTTTCCGAACACTCTTTCGTCTCTGTACGTTCGAATTGAAAAAAATTCGTTACTGAACAGTACGCGATCGGTTATTGAGAAGCGAAAAAATTGTGGGAAAAAAAAATAATTGCAGATAAAGATAACACGGAAGAAATGAGAGAGAGAGAGGAAAATGAAAGTTTCGCATTCGTCGATGTAGACGAGCAATGAAATTTGCCATTTTAACATATGTTTCTGGCACCGGATACACTTGGGCAGGTATAATCTGGCAGAGTATCAGCCTCTTTTCGCCTAGACGAGAGCGTCAAGGAGAGTGTCGGGGGGAGGGGGGGGGGGATGGAAGTAAATGAAACATTAGGGTTCATAAATTTGTCGCGAATATTCGAAGAATTGTCGGAGAATTTAATAGCGCCTCGATTTAACGGATCTTTTCATTTTCGCACTGAGCCTCATCGGGATTTTCAGAGTCCTCATTTTTTTTTTATGATGCGAAAATTTACACGAATCCGATGTCTCTGTCTCCGTTGTCTCAAATAAATCAGCGAGTGTATACGAAAGCTTGTTTCGTTCAACGTTGGATTTCGTTTTACTCTGCAACAGACTTGATATATTTGTCTGCACATTTGGATTTTGCGATTGAAGCCACTCTATAAAATCGTTAGCGAAACATCAACGTAATTCTCTCAAAATAATAATAGCAATAACCCTTGAAATTCGTAATTTCTACTCAACGATGAAAAAATGAAAAAAAAAATAAATAAAAAATAACAAAATTCATTCAATTTTGTAGCCATGGAACGTCACGATGTTATCGCGATAAATATACGAAGCTGATAAACTCGACACGAACGGACCCCTAACATATCACAACCGCAATGTAATCTCAGTGTCAATGAAAATTATTCGATGCCCCCCAAGTAAAACGACGTTGCCAGCAGCTCGTATTGATTGAGCAATAATCAAAAATCCCGTTGATATCCCAATGATTTAATTAACCGAGCAAGAGGAATAATCATCGATATTTTTGCTGGTCGAGGCTCTCGTCCAATCTCATGCCGCCCTCGCACAGAATACCGGACCTCTCAAGCCGGCAGTGTTTATTTTCGAAACTCTGGCACGACACTTTCGATTAATAATAGTCGTGAAAACGTTTCTCACCCTTACGAGGGAACGTCGTAGAAAATATAAAAAAGATTGAAGAAGAAGAAGAAGAAATATAAGATGAAGGAACAATATATTAGGAAGTCGGCAAGTTGCCGAGCCGTGGGAAGTTTTTCTATATATGTGTCTAATATACGTATACGCGAGTCATTCGATATACTAAATACACGTGGCGAGTGTTTGAAGAATGTCGCAACGTCTTGAGCGATTCTCCTGCGAGTGTGATATCGTGGCCACTCTTTTCGTCTCGTGTTAATCTTCTTCAACTCTTTAACGCTATTTTCCTCCTCCTCCTCCTTTGCCCGGTCGCCTTAAAACATCTCCCCTCCATACTCTGCCACGAAAATCTTCGTTCCGCATCTGTTTCTGACTTTTGTGTACGAGTCTCTATCCGATTGCCTGATATACCTCTGGCGAGGATAACTCTCGTCATCGTTTTCATTCATGTGGAGGCACGCCAGTTTGACTCTCTCGACGAACGTACGAGCTATTACCGGAGTTTCCTAATTTCGTCTCGACCGTACAAATATTGTTTTAACCTTTTTCTTCTTTATTTCTTTCGTTTTTTTTTCTCTATCTTCATAATTTTCTTCACAAATATTCGACGTCGTCGGAGAAGTTTGACGGGTCAACCGGAATATCCTTATGTTCTTTCTTGTTACTTGTCTTTCAGAACGAAAATACATTTTTTTTCCTTCACTTTTTAATGCCAGTTGATTAACGACGAGAAATTTTTGATTTTTTTTTTACTTTTTCGAGTTCTCACGTTTCTCCCGTTTCATATTTATTTTCTTTGAAATTTAGTGACAAAATAATGTTCGATTGTGCATTTATCAGGATGCAGACTAAAGAGAGAGAGGCGAGAAGCTAAGAAAAAAAAAAAAAAAAACGAAATCGCGTCGGAATCCCGGCCGGGACTAGCAGCAACTTGCCCAATCGTCTTTCACTATTTCATTCATATTATTATACGGCTCTCGTTACTAAAGATATATTTTCGTTGCGATTCTCAGAGACAAAACGATATAT
Organism: Campoplex capitator; assembly: GCA_037576405.1. NCBI lineage: Eukaryota > Metazoa > Arthropoda > Insecta > Hymenoptera > Ichneumonidae > Campoplex > Campoplex capitator. Next base: position 8,678,052 of record JARBWI010000002.1, read on the forward strand.
AGATCGCTTCCGTTAGGTAACCCTGATTTTTTGGCACTTATTAACGACGAAAATCAGAATAACAACAATAACAATAATAATGATTCTCGAGTACTAAAAATAAATAGGCGTCAAAAGTCGTGTCAACTATTTCGTATCGCGGATTATTACAAATCCAAATATTAATTGATGATTGTGAAATCTCATTTTAATCCAAAAAAATTTCAGACATCGAAATATACAAAACCAAAGATTTTTTTCTGCAATTTCATTAATTAGTAAATTTCCAATGAAAAAAAAAGTGATTCTTCGATCCATAAATTCGCGATTTTGTTATCAAATTTGTATACTCGATAGAAATTTTCTTGAATTGAGGGGTTTAACGAGGGTAAAATCCGCTGCGTGCTCGTCAAGAATGTCAAGATTCTTATAATAACAATAAAGACGATCGATGGATGAAAACAAATTTGCGTTCCTGCGCGAAGAAAATTTAAATGTAAAAAACGTTTTTTTTTTTTTGGAATTACATTCTCAAACCGTTTGGATGGTAGAACAAAAGAAGCATTTTGTGAAGAACGCTTTTCGCTAGCATCTTAGTAGCCGTTTTACCATCGATCAAACTAATTCAATTCTATTGAACTTTTTGTACACGAATAGTCCGAAAAATATGAATTTTTTCCATGCACTCGCTACTTTGTTATTAATTTCTGAATTATTAGAAAAAAAAAAAAAAAAAAAAAAAGAAATCAGCAAAAATTGTGATCGTCAAGACTGAATTTTGTTTTTCAATCTCTTTTTCCCGCAAAATTGTACAGTTTTTGATCGTAAAGAGGAGATATTTGTGTGAAGATTCTTTGCAAAATTGATCGTACAGTTTTTGAGATAGAATCGTTTTGAAAAAAAATCATTTTGAGAAAAAGATTTTTCCATGATTTCAGTCCGTTTGAGATTGAAATGAAATTTTTTTTTCTCATACTCGTGACACTACATGAAAGAAAAATATACTAATAGAGTAAACGATTTTTTTCATCTTTTCGATGTGTCTAAGCCCTAAATTAAATCGATTGATTTTCCTGTTGATAAAACAACGAAGAGTTTAGGCAAGTTAAAACGGTGGGGGGAAACAATCGAGTACGAAGTATCATGCAGAGAGGATGATTTAACGAGTGGAGAAAACATGTGCATAGAGACACAGCAATGTCTAAAAATAGAAATACAATCGACGAATGTGCAATTCTCTTTCGCTCCTTGTCTTTTTTCCCCCGGTAATTATATTCTACCCTTTACATCGACGAGCTCATCCACCCTCGCAACTTGGTCGACTTCGACGCTCGTTTTCTCATCGTAGCTGTCATATTTACCTCTCTAAAACTCTCTTTCTCTCTTTCTTCCTCTCCCTCTCCACGTTCTTTTACATCATTATATATTCTGTACGTTGCGATATAAATTATTCAGAGCTCACTTGCATCAGAGCATATATCAGATAATTTGCGACATAGAATCGCCCAACAGGCTGTTTCATACCATTTTAATCCGGAGATTTTCACACAAAAAATGAGAAACGTGGCGAAAGAGAAAGAGAGAGAGAGACAGAGACAGAGAGAAGGAGAAATTGTCTTTTTTAATTCGTGGCTCGCACAGTCTCGTCACTGCGACGTTTCTCCTCGTCGTTTCTATCGACTAGTTAAGTTTCAATTTCGATATATTTTTTTTTCTTTTAATTCTCACAATTTTCAGCCAAAAAAAGATCTACTTCGTTGCTTCAAGGATATTTTTGTATCTTTTACTTTTCCCGGAGTTTCGAATAATTGCAAAAATTTCGGTTCCCATTCGTTTGTTTCTTTTTTTTTTACGTTCAATTTTTCTTACAAAAAAAAAGTATATACGACGATAATAATTTGTCTAGCACAGAAAATAGTTTTTCGTTGCAGCGAGTGAGAAAAATCTAGCTTCGTCATTATTGTCGTCATTGAACGTACAAAGTGCAAGGGCGATCATATAAATTCGCGATCTATTTGTAGCCGTTCTCCGTTCTCCATTCGTATGGCTTCATTTCATCGAGTCATTGTTTCTCGGTCGGTGCAGAAATTATACTCTCGAATATGTCTAATTTTCTTTTTTTTTTTTTTTTCTAAACTTATTCCAATCAGAAACTTCGAATAACGTAATATATATTTTGTAATTGTTTTTTTCTTACCTTTGGATGCAGCTGCAGAGCTGCCTGGCTGCATACTGGACATGGCGACTTTCCTGGAGTCTCGCAAAAGTCCACAACGCGATGCATTCGCAACGCGATATCGAAACACTTTTACATTTTCGGGTACTTCACGCAGCCCATTTTGTTTCTTTTTTCTTCGTTTTATTCGATAATTGTACACTCTGGAACACAGAAAATATATAAAATTCGATTAAAAATCTCGAGTTTTGTTGTCATCAAACGGTTCTTCGGAATCGATCTTTTGTCTGTGAGTTTTAAAAATCAAATTTTGATGATTTATTTGTTTTTTTTTTTTTTTTTTTTCAATCGAGAGCACGAAACCATTTTGAGAATAAGAATAAAGTGAAAATATTTTTAATATCGAGACTACTCATCGTGGATATAAAAGTTGATTTATTTTTCTTCCGCATCGAATAATCCGATGATTTATTTGACGAGTCGAAAAAGAAAAAAAAAAAAAAAAATCATGAATATACGATCGAAACCGTGAAAATTTGTTGAATGAAAATGCGATAAAATTCAGAACGAAACGTAAAAATGAAAACGAGAGAGAAATCAACGAAAAAAAATCGATAACAAACGAGACAATGAGATTGGAGCGAGTTACAAAAATATTTCACGAAATCGGATGAATAGAGTACAAAACAGGAGAATGAGCAAGAGAAACTAAAAAAAAAAAAAGCAACATGAATTCTACTACGAGCAGGAAGTAGAAAAAAAAAAAATAAATAAATAACGGTGCTGGACCTTCCGATGATGCATAGAAACTCCACTTGGCACAGCGCAGCTCTAGGAAGTCCACGCTTGTCATCTGAACGTATTTATAGGCACGCCCACTCTCAAATTATGATATTACATCGTAGGGCGTATAGCTGTTTATTTAATCAACAGTTTCGTCCCGATTAAGAAGATCAAAGTCGTCGCGAGTATATGAGATGGGAGACAAATTATACGATGAAATAAAAATGAACGAGGCGTTTGAAAGAGAAATAAAAAAAAAAAATCTCGCCCCTTTTTTCGTCAAAACAATGTAGTTTCATAAATTTTACTCAAATGTTTTATGACACTCGGGATATTTTGACGAAAAATCAAAAAATTGATTAATAATCGTGCGAAAAACATGTCATTACTGTAATCGTACGTTTTTTTTTCATTAAAATTCGATTGAAAAAATTTCTTTTCAAATAGAATTATCAAGAAATATGAACACGAGAAAACTGCCAAAGGAAACATACGAAACACGGCCACGATTACTCGGTCAAATATACATATTTCTACCTTCTCGTCATTTTCGCAAATACGCGATATTTAAAGAGTCGATTTTTCATTGAACTCGGATCGTTTTTTTTTTCTTCTTATTATCTCATCGAAATTTAATAACAGGATTAATATATGTTCCGACAGTCTGGACAGAATATAATAAATAATAGTAATAAAGCAGAGGGTTTGCTGCGGTTACTGATGACCCACTTGGTGCGCCAGATTACATTCGTTAAAATAGATCTCCCCGATGCAAGTGCAAAGAGAAGAAAAAAAAAGAGAGAAAGAGAGAGAACAAGAAGAGTGGTTCTTCCAATGATTGTCGGGACTTTCCTGGCCTATTTATGCTTCTGCTCCATTTAGATTTCCTTTTTATTTACGATTGACCCAATGTTGCCACGAATTTATTTATTCATTTGACCGGCGTATATATGCAAAAATTCGTATGGAATTATATATATATATATTTTTTTGTTGCATTTCATCGGGGTGAACTTTTTTTTTTTTAATACTTGGCGTCGAGTCGCTGTCGCGTCTCTTTTGATGCATAATTCCCGAGTCCACGACTATATTTCTGGAGCATCTTTATCCTTTATTTTTGCCTTAAAAGGCAAAAATTAAGGGCTTGAAAAAAAAATTGATGCGAAAGCTGTCATTTTTATAAATCAATGTCATTTGTTCGTAAGAAAAAAAAAAAAAAAATACAAAATTCTTGAGCCAACAACTCATAATTTAATTTCGTTGTTAAATTTAGTAAGCAAAAGTCTCGACATGGTTAGTGTTACATTAATATCTCTTTTGATCCCTGAGAAAACACGTGAAAAGTTTATTGCATCGAGGATGAATTCGAGGCAAAGATTCGAATTTAGAAATTTCGCGTTTGGAGCATGATAAATTCGAATTTAGAAATCAACGCGTTGATAAACATCTCACGTGCGAATGTCTCGTCGTCTGTTTTGAAAAATAATAATAAAACGCATAAAAATAATATATTCGTGCAAGCCTTTCTTGGTTCGAGATCAAAGATACGAGGATTATTTATCCGTGCATACGAACGAGTGCCTTACGAGTGTTTTCATCGTCGTTAAAAAAGGAAAAAAAAAAAATTGTAAAATATATTTCGTATCAAGCTTTTCGTAATTATTTCTTGAGCTTATTGGGGTTATTCGTCGTGAAGAAATATAGAATTCGATGAATTCCTGCCAAACATGTTCATTCTTTTTCTTTTCTTTATTTAACAAACGAGCACAAAATAATTATTGAAAGAAAATTTTCTTTTAGCTCCGCGAGAACCATTTTATTTTTTTTTATTTTTGAGAGAAAACCACGAAAACGTAGCAGTATTTGGGAATGTTTTTTTTTGTTTCTTATCGATTTATGAGCTGAATATCATAGCACGAAGCTTTGTGAACGAAGTATGAATTTTCTCGTTTTTGGCAAACGTCAAAACACTGCTCTGTCATATCGAGATAAGTTATTCGGACTTTTAGCACCTCAAAAACTTTTTATTACATCGAATTTTTTTGTGCATCGAAACTAAAAAACTTTTCGAAAAATGTTGACTCGCATCGTGCGGTTAAGTTTTAAGCGAATGTCGCGAGGGTCTTCCAGACCCAATCTAATGATGATCTAATTGTGATATTTTTTCTCGTTTAAACGAGCAAAGTTATTCAAATTTTTAAATACGTTACTTGAGGAGCAGAATTCAAGGTCCTTAACGAGTAGAGAAAAATTATTGAATTTATCCAGTAATTGAGAATTTTTATTGACAAAAATTCAACGAAAAATATGTAAAAATGTAGAATTGGATTCCGAGGATATAAAATTCAGTATCATTGAATCGATGTATTAATCGCATGTATATAGATTGAAACAAGAGAGAACGAAGTGGTCGGTCGTTACTGGTGCCGCGAGGCGAGTGCAGAGGTGCCGAAGTCTCGTCTATTTTAAGACATCTCTCCCTCCCCCCCCCCTCTCCTCCAACACCCACCGCCTCCCTCCCGCGCTCAACGCCGGTCACAGTGGCCACACCATCTTACATCTCACTGCTGGGCGCTTCTCATTCTCGCCGCGCGCGTTATACACAAACGCCGTGCGAGCGTGAGAGATTGCGAGCACATCAGGCAATGTCAAGGAAGCACGAGTCGTCTGTATATGACCGTGTGTGCAAATCTAAATGTATATAAGTACGTATAAAAGCGTACAAAAGAAGAACTGAGATGCTAGGGAGAACCGAGTTTATTTATTGTTACCAAAATATTCGGTTAAAAGTAGAGAAAATAATGTTCAATTATTATTATCGTTGTTGTATACAAATTCTCGCGTTTCATCGTACACAGAAAAATATTTTTTAACCATTTTATTTTCTTTTTTTCCAATCCGAGGATTCCACACGAAACAATTGTTATTGAATTTGATTGTAAAGCTCTCGAGAAGTTTTGAGAAACAAAAAGTATTTCAACGATAAATCATGAATGTAGCAGCGAGAAGAAAAAAAAAACTCGAAATTGTTTCATTTCTACTGGAGAGTAATAAGTTTCGTAAGTGATTTCGTAACGCGAACAATTTTCAACGAGCCACTTGGATCGTAATGAATTTCCGTCGATTTCCGTAGTAAGCCCCACACAGTTATAAACATAAACAAGCTCCGGCGAGCGATACACGTCCGAGACCTTCGCGAAACGATCGTGTGTGTTACTTAACCTCACAAAACGTACACTTTGTTTTTAAAACGCAAATGGAGTAATATCACGCGAATGTACATAATCTCGGATCGTTACCGAGTACGAATACTTGTGTGCCTTGTTAGAGTAAACGCTGTACATTTATTCTCGATTGTAAACATATGTACGAGTCATTCGAACAGGGTAAGTGGGGAGTATGGTGCAAGAGAAAGACTGAGAGAGAGAGAGAGAGAGAGAGAAAGGGCTTACCTCACTGGGAAGATTGGCGCGAAAGAGTCGAAGGCTCCCCCTGAGCTTCGTTTGGGAGCTTCTTCGATTGTTTCTTTCAAAGACGCGGTAAACTTGTCACCTCCCTTCCCTGTCCCTAATTATTGTCGTATTTTTTATTCCAAAGATCGTCGAATTTCAATTAACGAAAAATAATAAATAATAAAACAGCGCGAACGCGAAAAATCATTCGTGAAAACAACAACATGATCAGAGGAGCGAGAGAGAAAGACACACCAGTTCTCCACTCCTGTCCCACTGTGTTGACAACACCTTACAAAAAAAGACACAACGCGAGGACAACGAAGCGTGCGCGTGCGTTCGACAGTGTGCCCGAGACCGCAAGGAGCTTATAACTATCTTCGTTGTGTATAATAAACACGGTACGGCGCAAGTGCGCTTAATAATAACAATACGATAGCGAACTGCTACCTTGCCGTGGCACGATAAACTTTCCACTTGTCGAACAGTTTCCACTCGATACTCGCGAAATTTTACATTGCATTGCAAATATAACGAATAAAGAGAGAAGAGGGAGTGAGTGCGAGATAAGTGCGAAAAAAAAAACGTAATGAAAGTCACAAAAGTAGCGCAGTTTCGTTGCACACACCGAAACTGACACGTGTGGTAGTCATTCGATTAATAGGAGAGCCTAATAATATGAAATCTTTTGTTAATAAGAAAAATTACAAGTTTGAGTTTCTCGTGATAATCGACGGGGATAATAGATTCCGCGTTAGAAAAACAGTATCCGTGGCGCACTCTGAAGGCTTGCGGAGTAACCTCGACGGTTGCAAATACCCGCTTGACTAGCGCCGTCGATTCGTTACTCGTTGTCGCCGCGTGAGGCAGCATACGCAATTCTTTACCGAAAGAAATCGATTCCAACGTTGTTATCGTCTTCGTTCAAAAATGGAATATTAAAAATTGAAAAATTATACTGAGGAATAAAAAATAGCGACGGACGGATTCATTAATTTTTTCGTCGATTAATCTACAGTCGGTAAGAGAAAAAAATTACTGAATATTTGCACTTCGTTATGACTTGCTCCAGTGGCGCTGGGTTCGGAAAATTGAATTTTCGGAATCAAGGAAATAACGATGAATGTTTTTTGCTCCAAGGATTAACGATTGAAATAGAAAATGAATTTTTTCGAAGATCATAGTGAAAATCAAACAACATATTGATACTGAAAATTTGCTATGCACAGGAATGAAAACAATAAAAATGATGGAATTACTCACACTTCGATGTCTTTGATGAATTTGACAGCTGATGGAATCCATTTCCGATGTAGATTTAACACTAGTTTTTTTTTCGGTTTAATGATTTTAAATTCATTTTGCACTCGCGACTCGCGCACCATAATTTAGAATTCAATAGCACTGATTGAAAATTAATATTATTTTTACAGCAGCGTCGTTTTTCCAGCGTGAAAAACGATAGTTCATCGTAATTCAAAATTCGAATCCACTGATTTGAAACCAACACTAACTTTTTATAATTACGAGATATTACACGAATAATAAAGACGTCAAGATTTTTTTCATTTCCGCGTCAACGAACTCTTGCACGAAATTGAAAAATCCAATTAATATTTCTTTGTTCTGCTAACTCGAAAAATGTATATATTTCTCTTGTGTCAATAAACTGTCTTTTCGCAATTGAATAAAAGGTCGATGAAAAGTGACAAAAAGTGTAATGACAACTTGTACCAAAGTTTCGTGGAAAATCGTGCGTGCTCACGTGGGTGCACGCGTGCACGGGCGCTTGCGTTCTATTGTACTCTAGCAATTGCGATAGTAAAAACTATTCGCAATGCTGTACATAGTTGCGGTTATACATGCCTTGCGTGCATTGCGTTGCGTGGACCGTGTGCAGCATCCGGGTTATATGCATGGACCTTGCCTGCGCGACTTCGATATGCGATACAGAAACTGTATCGTGTTCGGAAACAGCAAACTACAGAGTAGATTTATAGCTTTCGTTCCGTCATTCTTGCCGACAATCCCATGGCTTTACGGCTTGCGTGCGTTTGGTGCTTTGCGTTGCGTTGCGCGACTCGCATGTATGGTTGCATCTTAGCTTCGCTTGCGAACACGCGTGCGTGCGAGCATACACACGATTTTCGAAACTGTAACACAGCTGTCACTAGACTGTCTGTCGCTCAAAACCCTTGCTCACGCTGTCATTTATCGTGATTCGTTCGAATATTCAAAGAGATTCGTCCTCTTATTTAGCACAAAAAATAATATCGTGAGCAATAGGCGTCCCTACCGGCTATCACTTGCGAGAAGAAAACTCGTTGACGAAAGAAGAAAAAACATTGAAAATTCATTACGATAGAAAAACGAGAAAATCGTGTTTTCCGACTCTAATATTCGTTCCATAGCGTTTTCGTGCATTGTTCGTTTTCGAGAAATCACGCATATTTAACCTCTAATTAACGGAAATTGTGTTAAAAAAATTATATGAAATTTGAAGATTTGGATGGTTTCAATAATAAAAAAAAATAATAAATTTTATCATGATTTTCCGTTTCTTTTTATCCATCGTATTTTTTTTGTTTTAACGACGATTCAGACAATTTCAAAGTATATTTTATTTTCGTCATTATCTGACGATCGAATAGCATTACGCCTCTCTCATTCTGCACTCTGTTTTATCAATTTCGTTGTGAACGACGAACGATAATGGGCAGCATTGCATTAGCCGACCGATGCTAACGCTACTCTCACCGCACGTTCCGCGCCGCCCCGCGGCCCGCGGCCGACTAAATGAACGTATGCGCGCGCTGGCTGCTCCCTCCTTGCTCCGCGCATGGCCGCTTCTCGCGCCTGCCCCTTCCAATCGTTCCGGCGTGAGCTCTCCCCACCATCCCCGCTACTGACCGGCTTAGCGGGCCAAGCGTGCGAGAGCGCGTAGAACGTCAACATAGAGTCGAGGTTTCACGAATGTAAACAAACCAAGCAAGCTAGCGATATTCATTCAGAAAACTTTAACGATCACATTTTTGTGCATCGAATGAATATTCATTCGGCAATTTTTCATAAAAATCCAACATCGTTTTATTCTTCGACTACTTATTTTTCTATGCTGTATCCTCTTTCTCTCTAGACTCCATGATTGGTTTGGAAAAATTTATGAAAATTTTGTTTTTGCTTTTTCATGAGCACAAGCGTCCTAAAACATTTTTATTGTAATATTCGTATTTTACAAACGATTTTGCATTGATTAATGTACAATTAAACTCGTAACGTTTTAAAAATAAAATGGGCGGGCTAACTTCAAGATTATTTTTTTATTTTTTCGTTGCAAATTCAGATCACAAACGTTCATTTTGTTCTCACAATACTCTACAAACGACACACAAACGATTAAAATCAAAAAACTTTAAAAAAATTGATATCGGGAGCTCAAGTTCGCGCTGCTTTTTATTTCTAAAATTGCGTGGATGAATTTAGCTGACTGGACGGCACGTTGTTCCGTCGCTGTGCAGTTTCTATGCTGTTTTTTTTTCGCTTGGCTTGTGGATGCAAAATGCCGTCACATCATGCTGTTGTGTTGCCGGATTAACGCATTTCGGTTTTTTCCAAAATTTTACCCTCACGATTTGCATCAATTTTGCACCTTTTTATATAACGTTGCAGTAATATCAATTTTACATTAAAATGAATGGCACAAGCCCGTAGCTCAATTAAAAAAAATAATGAATATTTTCTTGTTGCCGTTGTTTTTTTTTGTTTCTCGTTGTGCCAGTAGCACGTTTGTCTCTCTGGGTTGCCGCTGTATCTTTTCAGTTGCTATGGTGGCGCTCGAGATTGCGAGTTCCTCCACCGCGCGATCATACAATGTACACAACGAATGACAACAATCGACAAATGTTTTATAGTCGTACATGAAATAACTGCGACGATTCACGACACTGATGAGTTGAGTTAGAACGTTGAGCCACTGGAACGATTTAACATTTCATCAAACTGATCCCCACGAAAAACAACTATCTATACGACAGAGAAGAATGAAGAACATAATAATCAAATCATCAATGACCCTATTCATCTCCGAGCACCCTATATTCCCGTTTAATTGGAGCAATCTTTGTACGTTCTCCCTATCCTCCCTAATAACCTGTAGCACGCGTGTGAAGGACTTTTCGGAACTTGCGTAATGTCAAACGGTAATGCTGCTGCGTACTCTGCTGCTGCACGTTCGTAGCAGAAAGCAAAGTAAGCGGCTGCGTCTGGCTCTGCGTCAACAGAGCGCCGCCTCCCTCTACCTCCAAGAGCAGGACTTTTACTACTACCCTACTACCGCACCGAGACGTGTGTCAGCTCTCGTTCTCGAATCGTGAATAAAAAAAAAAACGAGAGTATAAAAAAATGAAAAATGTGGATGAATGAAAGTGAAACGTTGATTTCTCGGCTCGAATCGACGATAAAAAACTAGTTTTCGTTGGGGCGTTGCCTTTTCACTTTCGCCAGTTGACAAATATATTGCACGCGAAATTTCTCACGATGGGCGACAACTACATAAGGTTAGGTAAGTCAAAGTCAAAAAAATAAATACAAAAATAAAATTATTTCCCTACATTTGTTCGAATGACAATTTCTACAATAATTAATAGTGAGAAAAAAAAAAAATCATGTTACAAGCTGTGTCATTTGTCTGCAGAAAATTACGAGATGCTGAAAGCTCTTTACAACTTTAAAGCGACTTTTGCAAAGACCTTGAGCTTTCACGAAAATGATCACTTTATTCTTCATCAGACTAATACTAAACAGAGAAATTGGTGGCAGGTCATCAATTCTAATGGCCAACTTGGATACATTCCATCAAACTATGTTGCCACTGTCAAGGTACATCGATATTTGTCGAATTGTTTTTCAGTCTCTATTATATAAATTGACCTTTTATAAATAAAATCTGATCGTTGACTCGTGAAAAAATTACAGACATTTTAGCATGGCGATGGTTGTTTTTGTTTTAATTGATAACTTGAAAGACATTGAGTTTTACAGTATCGCCATTTGCATTTATTGTACCCAACAAAAAATCTTTTTCAATGCACAAGCATCTTCGATTGCAAGATTTGATTTTAATTTGATGACAGGTGCAGCCTCAATTCCTGATCGACTTTTTGGACGAATGTATAAGCAAGTTGAATGGCGACGAGGACAAAACAGGAATGGTATTGAGCGCAGATAGACAGGATCTCTTACAGAGATTAGTGGAAAAGAAACGTCAAGCGGAACTGAGTAGGAAGCCAAAAAAGCAAGCGCCAATGCCACCGAATTTCGGTACGATATCGCCAACCAAAGGAAATTCTTCTGTCCTGACGTTGGATCGTCAGGAAGTTGACCTGAGATCATCGCCGAGTAACGCGAGTTACGTAACGGCAAAGACGACATTGAATTACGAGGGTGGTGATCCGATAGAGCCAAAATTGCAGCAGCAAGTGTCGAACTCGAGACGCGGTTCTAACAATGAAAATCGTTCGAGACAGATGCCACGTCAAAGTTCCTCGGAAACGACGCGACGTACGGAACCTGAAGCCGAAGAAGTTCACAAAAGTCCATCACATTCGAACGTTCGACAGAGTCCCAATAATTCTCCAGTCAAAAGCAATTCCTCGAGCTCGTGCGAGATCGACTCGAGAGCAGCTTATCATCTTCTCGACGAAGTACGAAGAAACACCCAATTGAGCTATGAAATGTCGAAAATAGCTGTTCAAGTTGTTGTCTCAGGACTTCAACAATTATTTCCCAATGGTATGAGTCAGTATTTCGATGCTGTACTTCAACAACTTCAAACGCCAATGCCATCATCAAAATTGAGGATCGAAGAAACTTACGACGCTAATAGATTGAAAATTATTTTTACCGAATTAACTTCTTGCAAAGAGGACGCTCAACAGCGAAGCTGGATGCTGTACGAGGACGAGGCTATTATCGTTGAGTACATCAAAGAACTAACCTCCATTCTGGTTGGTATTTTTTCTTCAAACCCAACAAAGTTATCGATCGACAGCTTCAAAGTTTCGTCGGTACGCGGATGCTAATTTGCACCGCGAGTTCACAATTTTCTCTGCAAATACTATTTTTTATTCTTATTTCAATGATGGACAATCAATTCCAAAGATTTTGAGATTTCTAAATATCTCGTGTTGAATTTAAGTTTCATACGTACGGCCGCACCTTAAAACATTTTTTTTTGTAAATAAAATAGTTTGTGGGCTTTAGAGATTTTAGATTCTTTGATCAATATCGATTTTTTCGTAGGTTCGAAATTCATACAGAAATGACACAACGTAAAAATTGTTTCAGGACGTCTAAGCTTTTTTTAATGTCAGAATTTTCACAATTCTTTCCAACAGACGAATGCTGATGCAAATGTGACGAGGCATGCGCTACGGCAAGATCAGTACAACGGGATATCGACACTCATACAGTATTATCAGATGGAGGCGAGATGGACCATTAGACAATTGTTACTTCAATCCTTCGGCGTTATGTGCAGCTTAGATCCAGTTGCGCTGACGATTATGCTGAATAGCATTTTGCCCATGGAACTGGCGAGGTATACAAGCATCGTAGTAATTCAGTTGTATGTAGATATTTTATCAATTGCACGAGCCCGAGAGAAATAGCTGAATTGCAGATTCAAGAAAAAGAAAACAACGTGCGACTTTTATCTTATACGAAAACTTGACTGTGCCGGAGAAAAAAGAATTTTTACCAATTGAACGACAGACAGACCGTCTTAAGGCTGTTTTAATTAATTTTTTGACTAGAGTACTGATAATAACAATAATTCAATTTATTTTTCACAGGGACATGCGATCTAATCCCAGGAACGTTCCAAAACTCAATTACTCTTCGCTGCTGCTTACAATGATTTTTTCCATGGGTGAGCCCATGCCTGTAACGCACTTGGGTGAGTCCGATGAACTTTAAACACTTACTCCGAGTTGAGAATTTGTTTATAGAAAAATAAAATTTCAAATTAAAGTTCACATTGCAGCTACAAGATTTGATCTTACTTTTTCCTTGATTTGGTTTCTCAAATCGATAACTTAGACGATAGACCAACTGAAGAATGGTCGCCACAATTCTATCGAAATTAAAACACTGAAATCTCATGAAAAACAAATTTTTATTGCGTTTTTGATACATGTGAATTTTAATAGCGTCTCTCTTTCTCTTCTCAGCTTGTTTTGTTATAAGACATAACTCGATTTGAAATAACCGATTGATCTTAAACCTGAGGAATGTTCTTAATCTTTAATTGTATTACGTTAAACTTTTTTTTGTATTTTTCAGAACAACTGGGTCCGGAGTTCATATCGTTTCTGTTGGAACTCATAGAAAATCCACCGGACACGGATCTCGAAGAGCAAATACCCGATCTGTTTTTGAATCTCATTCTATCCTACAATCTACAGTTTACCGCCTCAGAAAATATAGTTCTAAAAGCCCTCAGAGAAACAACGTCAGCGAAAACATTTACACAGAAAATACTGTTTCTTCTTAATCGAGAGGGTGAGATCTTATTAGTCAGATATATGCTTTTTTAAAGTGGGAAATTTCTCGTGACATTTCCATTCCGTAATTCGGGTTCTTGCACTTAAAAAACTTGTGTTTTCACTTAATTGAAATGATTGGGAATGCAAAATAAAAATGGTTCTTTTGATAAAAATATTTCTTGCAAACTTTCATTGCAATTTTCATAGTTTCTGAGTTATCACAGCCTAAATCCAGAATTTGAGGGAAACAATTAAAAAATAGTCTTTTGTCATTTAGTGATTCCTCTAAAATTAAACTATGTAGAATAATAGCGTGCGGCAAGATTTTTACCGACCGTGAGACTGATATATCACTTTAATTTTTACAGAGGATCCCGTGAGAATATTCGATCATGAGCCAGCGCCACCGCATTCCGTATTGAAGCTTTTTGTTGACCTGTTCGGCAACGACTTCACAGCGTCTATGTTTTACACGAACGATATCAAAGTCCTTATTGATATCGTTCTTCGTCAACTTTTCGATATTCCTCCCGGAGACAAGGTACAACGAAATTCAAAGTTCCCACATTCGGGCTATTATTTTGATTTTGGAGTAAAATATTTGTGACTTTTTCTTCATGTTAGAGGAGACATTACCTGGAACTCTGTCGTCGAGTTTTGCGCACCCCCGGATACGATGAGCATCGACATCGATCGGAGGATTTATTAAAATGTTTCACAAGGTTGTTAAAGTTTTTCGTGATTCTGGATGATCGATCGAATTTCGTTGATTCAAATAAAAACTTTGTCTTTATTCAATTTAGAATATTCTGCGAAGAAACGCCCGAGAGCCAAGGAGATCAGCATCTTGTTCGTGAAATAAGCAACGAATTTCCGAATCTTTTCAAAATGTGACATTTACTCTCGGACTCTCCACACGGGGAGCTCGACTACGAAGACGATGATCTGCAGACGCTCGTATGAAAAAGATGCGCACACACTCGCAAAGAGACGGAAAAACACAGACAATTGAAACGAATCAACAGCCCGTGGCGTCAAGTATTTTTCATTGCACTCGTTCTTTCGCGCTTCATTTAATGTGATAGTTTTTTGAACATTTATTCGTATCAGGAAGTTGAAATATATATATTTTTTGAGTATCTTTCTCGACGCTGTGCACTTCCGGCACAAATGTGAGGGGAACTTAACGGGTACGACGTTTGCGATGCTGGTTTATTTTCTTCTTATTCCATTTTGTTTTTCTATGCCATTTTTTCGCTCTCTTATGGCCAAACCGGTGATATTATTTTGTAATAAATTTGTCGTTGTAAATAGCAGCTCGTCCGTAATCGACAGACATTTACATTCCACATTTAATAGTCTTCTATTCATTTTGAACTGTTAATATACGATTTACTTGTTTTCTGTAACTTGGAGAGAAAAACAGTGAAATCAAATCTTGTACAAATCTCCCATGTCGTCTCGATGACGAACTATGCGAACGAGTATAAAACCTGGAAACTTTTTCCTCTGATAGAAAGCTCGCAAACACGCGTGTAAAACTTTTGTCTAGTCGATAATTATCGTTATATTTAAACGCTAAAGGTCGTTCTAAGTCACATTATAACCGATATTTCAAATTCTATGTAAATCGTACACTTATATATGTAGATTTTCGGAGATTTCGGTCACGAGATAAATTTTGACTCTACGTAGAGACAACTATCTGCGTTATTATTCGTGTGCCATACAAATTTGTCGCGTTGGTAGAAAGAAAGAACAAATAATAATAAATTTTAAAGACGCTTAACTTGGGCACGACGAACAGTAAATTTATAAACAAAATCACTTATACATTCTGGATTAGAGGTGAAATTGAATAGTATTTTTCTTCCACGGTATAATCTTGGAAATTTCGATCAACAGATTTTACGAATGAAAAAAAAAATCTCTATAAATCTCGATTTTATTATACGAGTACTTCGTTCACTTTCAATTTGATCCAATACTTTTATGATCTAAAGTAACCTGGAGCTTTATTAGAATGCTCGGCAATTTTTTATCCTCATTTATTGATCCAATCAATCTGAGACATTGATTATGGTATTGAGATTCTGCAATATCATCTCGAATTTTAATTGCATTCTTTTCAAAAAAGTATTAGAAATTTATCATTTATTGACTTCACATACCCTACGAAAATTTCAAGCCTGCTTCCGAGCTACCGGTCCATTTGCTTCGGGCTCAAAAGTGGTAACATCATCCGCATAGAATTCGATTAAGTACCACACAATTAATTAACTCGAATCAATAAATTTATCTAACAGTTCAGTAGTCGTTTTTTCATACTCCATACGAGTGGGAAGGTTGTGGAAAAGGCCAAAGTATGAAAAAGGCTGACTACTGATACGTGGCCGGTGACTGGGTACTTGACACGATAATTAAATCTTCTATTATTGAATTTGAAGAACATTTTATGCTGATAAAACGGATCGAAATAATTTTTTCCCAGAGCAGAGTTTAAAAGAATTAAATTTTTTCCTGATTCTAGGATTGGAACATTTTACAGAGAGGAATCACAGTATTAATACAAAAAGTCTAATAATCAAATTCGTTAAAACTGAATAAACTGAATTTCTAATCAAATTAAACTCTAGTAAGAATGTATACGAGAAAAAAAAGTTTAAAACCGGACTTACCTAGTCGAAGAAATCAACGAGATAAATTTGAAATGATATACTTATATATAAAAATTCGCTAGTTATCGTAATGCACCGTTATGTTTGCGATTATGTCAATTATTGAGAGGAATATAAATCTATAGAACTATTGTGAATTTGACGAAACGGTTGAGAGTAAATAAAACATTTTTAATAAATAAAACTATTGGAAGGAAATAAAAAACTCCTGACGCAAAGTAAATTGTTTTTTTTTTATGAGTTTTATTAACAACAATAAACACTGTCCCTGGAAATATCGCAGGCACCATTTGCGTGATAGTTCAGTGTGTCCTATGTGATAACAAAAAAAAAAAATTATGGGCGTACGAAAGGATATTTTGTTTGTTTGTTTTTTACATTATAACAGACAGAAGAAAAAAAAATAAAATAAATATCATAAATAGTTATTTGTGATCGATTATATAATTGGTCTTGAAAACGAAGTCTCATGTCGTAGCGTCGATTGTAGTTTGTGTTCGTATTCACTCGATCAATTGCTTCGATGTATCCAATATATTTGATTGACGTAACTTTGGCACAGATGGTTGTTTTGTTTTTTCTTTTATTTATATTTTTTCTCTTCAATATTGACACGACGTTTATTTTGGCATGAGTATATTCTTATTCTCCGGTCATCATTTCCATGAATTCTGAAAAAAATAATATAATTTTTGAACGATATGAAAAAAGTCGCAATAAACGTGTATTTTATTTATCGCTGTTTCGAAATGCATAAAAACAAATCTTGAAAATCTTTAACGATTGATTATTTTTTATGCTTCGAAACATCGAAATGATACGTGTCGTGTCCAACGAAAATAATGGTGAAATGCCAAGTTCTTGATGATACTGAACTTGGAAGAGGAAGAGAGAAAGAAATTGTGAGTGGAAGCAAAAGTCAAATTGAAATTTTCCAACGACGCAATTCGTAAGAAATATCAAAATATTTATGCGAAATTTACTCGCTTCGATATTTCTATTTGAATATTTCGAGAATTATAGTCACTCACGACTATAATTCATGCACTACCCATGAACATGAGACTCAATAGAAATGTCATGTTTCATCATTTCGTCGTTAATTAATGATAAATGTTTATTTCTGTCGACATAAAAAAATATTTTTCAAAGCAAAACAAACTTAGAAATATATATTCGAGCTCCAGTTTCTTTCATTAGCGTGGCAAAAATTTGAAAAAAATAATAAAAATTCATAAAATTGATCTAAAAAAAATAAATTTAATCCGCATGACCTTCGTTTTGAAAAATATTCATCGTCTTTCGTGCTTACGTACATTTTTGTTAACTCGCTAAAAACTAGGTCATCGAAAGAGAGTAAATTTAAAAAAATGATTTGATCTCACGAGATATTTCGTAACTGAGACCCACTCGGAATTCGATCGCGAGTTATAAAATGTTGTCAGAGCAGTATTGATACAGAGGAAGATAATTTCTTTTTATTTTTTCCTTGCCGCGCATAAAAATAGCCGATCGAGTGCGTACGTGATGATCATTCCAGTTCTCGCTCTCTTTTTCAGTTTCTCTCGTGACGTATAAATAAAACTTTTACACTTCGAGGGGGCGGTCTCAACTCTCAAAACTGAAGAAAAAATATT
This sequence comes from Campoplex capitator, assembly GCA_037576405.1. Classification (NCBI taxonomy): domain Eukaryota; kingdom Metazoa; phylum Arthropoda; class Insecta; order Hymenoptera; family Ichneumonidae; genus Campoplex; species Campoplex capitator. Next base: position 8,696,301 of record JARBWI010000002.1, read on the forward strand.
TCATTTTTTTTTCTTGTACCCCAGAATTAAAATGTATGAATTTCACCATTTTTTTTTGCCTGTACAAATGCACTTCGATTTTTCGATTCGACGCTCTGCACTCGAATTTTTCTCTTCTCCTTTACATTTATCATCGATGCTGGACATAAACCATTGCGTTTAATCAGCAAAAAAAAAATGAACTCACCATCAAAATCGACGGTTCCCGATCCATCGGAATCAATTTCCTCGATCATTATGTCCAGTTCCTCGTCCGTGAGTTGGTCATCGAGTTCCCTGAGAATCTCCCGCAAACACGTCGTAGGGATGTATCCATTGCCTGTCGAAAATTAGGTGTTGAAAATTTGAAAAAAAATTGCAACTTTCATCTCAAAAAATTAAGAGAGTCTGAATAATTTCGAAAAATTCGTTTCAATTTCAAAAAAAGTAGTTCAAAAAACAGTTTTTTTTATGTGTCTGCCCTAAGATAATGATTTTTCGTCGATCATAATGATTCCTAATTCAAATACCGAAAACTTTGTTCGATTATTATCTTTTTTGTGACCTGTGAGACGAAACAATTTTTCAAAAATCTATTTTATCAGTTTTTCAACTACAAAATTTGAGTGTTTTCACAGTTTAAAAAATTTTTTTAAGAGTTTTGTTTCAATCGTTTCCTCCGCTGACATTCATACAGCGGATAAGTAGAAACGGTCTGTATTGGTCAGACCACGTTTTCCTCGATAACTCGGAGCTCGAAGCCAAAAGTGTTTCGCGAGTCTTAAAGTTATACGAACAGATCCGTGGCGTTATGAAATCGTTTTTCCGGAGATTCACTCAGCCTTTTTGTCTCTCTCTCTCGAAAAGCTACGAAGTCAAAACATCTTATACGTAAAAGGGAGAATAAAAAAAAAAAAACGAGAGACAGTAAATCATTTTACGTGCGTCAGTTAGTTTTTGGAAGTGTCATAAGAAGGTGTTCGAGTTATGATGAGCGACATTTCCCGAGAAACACAAAACTGCTCGGAAATGAAATTGCGCAAAAGTGTCTCTCTCTCGTATATGGACAGGTGGATACTGTCACATTTGGCTCTGGCGAATAACATTTTTGGATTTTGAAGCGCACAGACGAATCGATAACACTTGAAAATTTCGTGTCTTTTCACAGATTAATAGTGCAGGGACTGTCAGACGTTAAATCTGCTATCGATATGTTTCACCGTAAAATTGGCGCCATCCCGAATCCTAAAAGTTCTTACGTAAATTCTCGCAGAGTTTGTAAGTGACAAGAATTTTGAGATAAATTCAAAGAGCCAAAAATTCTCATTATTCTTTGAAAAATAAAATAAAATAAAACAAACAAAAGTCAACGTTCCTCACGGTTGATCAAGCTCCGTGAGAACATTTCTGTTTCATCGCGATGTTTATCGGCTATATGCTGTCGCCGAAATGATAAATCGTAATATTACGTTGGCCCAAATATTCCGATTGCATCAGAATAAAGCCGCGATATAATCAAAGATTCGTTGCTATAAAGTTGATGCAGCGGATTTATTCGAATGCCATAAATTTCTTGTCCGAGTGTATGATTAATAAATAACAATAATATAGTTTTCTCGGGCGACCCAAAATGTATTTATGACTGAGTCAAATATGTTGGGCTGGCGATAAATTTATTTGGACGATCGTATAAAGTGGGTTGGTTAAAATGGAACGTTAAGTGGAGCGATTGGACAATATATACGTAAAGGGAAATTCATTACGAATATAGAGACCTGCTCGAGATTTTGGGCTCGTAGCTCATATGGTAAATAGTTAAATGGAAAATTGGCCACTAGCCGACAATAAAATTGCCTGCAAAGCAGCTTTTCAAATTTTTATTTTCTCTCTTTAGCTCTCTTCAATTTTCACTCGTCATATAGAAATTATATATAAATATATTTTCATGGAATAACCGAAACGATGCTTCAACTTTGAATATTCCTGGAGCATTTGGCTATTCTCGTCACTACCACTATTCTCCTTTTTTTTCTCTCTGTCCGTCTGAGTACGTGTACGAGTTTTATATACGCGGAGCTTAACTTTCCAGCCTCGCAAGCTCGCTGCTGCTCTTGCCGAAGCCAATCTTTTTCCGTTTTGTTGAGAGCTCCCTATTTTCTCCTGGCCACACACGCACGCACACCCTCCGTGTTTCGCATTGGCTACCATCCAATCAGACGGGAAAAACAAAAAAGAAAATTGTGCCGAGCTGAGCTAACTCTAGTCACATACGCTACCGATGATCACCCGAAGCCTCGCTAGCACCATTTACATCGTCCGGGTCTTTAATCGGTCTGACATAAGCGATATAGCATTTCACGATCAACAAGAATTCGTTCTTGACATATAATATTTTATCGTCATAATTTCTTCAATTAACGGGTAAATACTTCTATCGTTTTCGGTAAGATTTTCAAATTGAACGAAACGAAAAAGTCAAATCGTTACTCGTGTCCACGAGATCATGCAAGATTGATTGCTTTTTTTTTTTTTTAATCGAAGCTCACCTTCTTTGTCGTAGAGCCTGAAAGCTTCCCGCAATTCTTTCTCCATAGCTTCCGCGTCATCCTCAACGATGAATTTGGCTGCGAGCGTTACGAATTCGTCGAATTCCAATCTTCCGGATTCTGAACGGGGTAAAAACGAATTAGCGTTTGAATTTGACAGACGGGGACTGTGTTCCGTCAATCGTTAACGATCGAAATATCAAAAAATTTGTCAGTGTTTAGAGGCGATTAAGAAACATTGACTCACTGTCAGCATCGACTTCATCGATGAGCTCGTCAAGAATTTTCTTGTTGAAAGGCTGTCCCATAAGTCTGAGAATGTCAGCCACCATATCGGTGGGGATACTTCCGCTCTTTTCTCTGTCGAAACTGTCGAATGCTTTGCGCAACACTGGAGAAAAGAAAAACAAAACAAAATGTTTATGAATGATTGGAAGAAATTTGGATTAAATAATAATGGCGCAGCTGTCGAATAGTCTTTTGTAAGAAATTTTTAACCGCCAGAACTACAAGTATGGTTCACTGACGTACACAACGGGGAGTGAAAAAAGAGGCGAAGAGCTTTAATCTTAGGAAATAACGCAGATTAATGTCAGATCCTTGCGGAAGTGTTTCTATCGTAGCTCAAAAGAAAAAGAGATAATTGAATTGGATTGATGTTTCATTGTGCCGTGGAAGGCAACTGATGCTGAGCGAGCAATCGATGCACCAGGAATAAAATTTTTTTGATTGAACAAAATTTCATTTTTATGGTCGAAAATAAGGTGGATTCGTCGGGTTTTTTTGTTGAATTCCACTGAAGATTTACCATTCGAAAATTAAAAAAAATGTAATTGAATCCACTATAATTTCGTGCAACTAAATGGGACCTGGGCAAATGTTAAAATCGCTGACGATTGGATAGATATTCGGTGCAGCATAATAATCGAGTGTAAAAAATATTTTTCTTTAGCAATACTCGAACAAATTTCAACAAATTCAATCCAGTGATTAATAAATATTGACTTTTTTTCATTCGATTAATATCTTGGTTTGATTTGAATTTTGATTGATCTTTGTTGCCTGGATCTTAAATTTGTAAAACAACAGAACTTCGTATTTATATTCGAATACGAAAAATTCTTGAATCGAAAGTTTTCGGTCAATATAAATGTTTGTTTGAATACATAGTGCAGAAATAATTTTATATTTATTCTTTTGAACAAAAATTGATTGTGAACATCGCACAAAAATTTTGTAAAAAAAAAATTGTAATAATCTCTCAAATGCATTAATTTTGTGAAAAAAGGCCAATCCGATTTGCGAAATAAATCCATCACCCAAATCGGGATGGCAATTATTTACTAATCAGTAGCAAAAGAATTTAATTTTATGAAAAAGTACGAAATTCAACTATTTATATATTCATGTGGCTTTTGTGAGATAAAAAAATGATGATTGATTACATTTATTTGCATTCATGAATGACCTAGAGAACATGTACACCTCAGACAACCGATATTAGTTGTTGAAATAGGAGTTCAATGATGAAGTAATTGCTAAAAAAAAGGTGGAAAATGTATGTCTTATCATGGCTCAAAGAATTGAACTAAAAAAACGAGTTAAACTTAAAGAGTTGAGATAAATAAGTAGAGTATCGTGTAACAGAAGACAAGCATATAAGTAAATGCACCGCGTGCATGATTCCATAGGAAGCAGAAAACGTAAAATAACGAAGAGGAAAAAAATGGCATTTATAGACTCAAAATATCGCTTAATAATGATAACAAAAAGAGAGAAAGAGAGGGAGAGGAAAGAGAGAAAAAGAGATTGTCGACGCCAATGCGGTTCGGATTTAGATCGGATGTTAATGCCCTTCTTCCATTCCCTCTGGTGCGAGATTCTGGCGCTAAGCTTATTTGGCTCGGCTCGACGATCTCTCTTGAACCGATTCACTTGATTTATTCAGCATCCCCTCGAGCACCCCCCCGTTTTGCACGCTTACGAGATGTATTACGCTTTTATTTACACGTACAAAATCTCAACAAACTGAATCACATCCCATCAACAATTGATAAACAAGAGAAAAGTTTCGATAAATGAAATCATAAGAGTGAACTAATATACGGATTTTTGGGTCATTCGAATCTCTATTTTTATCCACGATCGGATTAATCGTCACTTGATACTTCTCATAGATGAGTCTCGATCGGAAGAGGTTCTCTCTTTCTCTAAACTTAGGTTGAAACAGCTGCCGAGAATCGAATATAACGTAAATAAACTGCAGAGTAGAAAAAATAAAAATAAGAGGGAAGCATCGAATGAAAATTGAAAAATTATCCTACATCATTTGTAGATAAGCAACAGAAGGAAAAAAAATCATTTCTGATGCTATTACGGGATTCCTGACAGAATGACTAATCAGGAGATATTTTTTCGAATTTTTATCGAAATACCGCAAAAAATAAAGCTTAAAATTTCAAAAAGATTTTATGCTACGGATTTATTTTTCGGTTAAACGACCAAGTATTTTCGATGCTTCGCAGCTTTCCAAAGTTCTAACCAGTCGACAGGAAATAAGTATTTTTTTTTTTGACTCGTTGATATTCGTACGATTTGAAAAACTTCTGGTTTTTAAACGCGCAGAGGATTTTCTTTTTCTTAATGTACCGTCGACAGACACACGTTTGTTAATTGGTACAAGAAAGAACTAAAGATAGTACAGCTAGAGTTGAGTGACTCCTTGCCACACGATATATATCTACATCAATATATATTTATAATTGAACTTAGAGCTTTAACGAATCGTCATGAGAGTATTTCCGGTACTGAAAAAAAAAAAAAAAACATTTACTCCGTGTCTAAAATATTAACGGGAATAAATGTTTTTTTTTTTTCCGATCGTTAGGAAAGTTTCAAGCACGCACATCCGAGAAGAAGTCTCAACTTACCAGCAATTTGCTCCGCGGGCAGCTCGTCGGCCTGAGAAGAAATCCAAGTTTTCATATTTTAGATTCGTAATAATTTAAAAACAACAACAAAAACGTTCACAAAAGCGACAAACACCGAAAGGTCGAATCACTCTAGTGCCGACTGGTTAATTCTTTGAATTTTAGATATAGAAAGAGATAACAACAAAAAAACGCCGATAAGAAGATGCAACGGATCATGAACGGTGATGATTGTGAGATTTTGAAACTACGACGAGCACATTCGATCCGCGGCAGTAGTTAAACCGATATCGAGGCAGACATTTAACCGTCGTTAGTAGCGAAATCATTTTTAGTGTTTTTTTTTTTTTTTTTTTTCAACAGTCGACGTGATTTTGGTAAACAAGCACCGTGTGCTTCGTCATATTTATTTTTCTCATAGATATTTTCAGAAAAATGTCGAAAATTTCCGAAAGGAACAGAGAGAGAAAGAGAGAGAGAGAGAGAGACAAGAGTTTTCAAGAACGAAAATAACAACGATAAGCTTGATTCACTTTTGAGTATGGTGATATGAATTAAATACATGTAAATGAAATAATTGTTGAACACCAACACATTGGAAGATAGAGAGAGAAAGAGTTAATAAAAATAAAGCGTCAACCACAGATGAAGATGCTCCCTGAAGGGAAATTGAGCACAAAAAATTAGTCACGCTAACAAAGTGTTGAATATAGTTACAATAAAAAGTTTGAAAGCGAGATAGAATACAAAACAATAATAAAGTGAACATCGATATGAAACGTACCATGTTGATGGTGTTCACGTATTACAACAAGATTACACTGATCGATGAAAATTTATAACTTAATAATCTAGGGATGTAAAAAAAAAAAAAAGTTATTTAAGAACAACTGATATCTGGAGTTTCGAAAAATTTGTATTGTATTGTTAAGGGCGGCCGAGGATGGACTAACGTGTTTTGGATACTGGCGATGCGCGGCGTCGTTCCCTCGGTAATATTCTCCCCGTGACGATATAGCGGTTGCGTATGTACCTTCGTCTCTCACCCGTTCTTCATCCCGCCCTCGAAAAGCTCTCTCGTGCAGTATACACACTTAGCTATAGTGATACTGGAAGGCGCGATCTCGCTCTTCTAGCCGCGCCGGGAGAGAGAGAGAGCGAGACAGTTTCATCAGGGAAATCTTTCTCTGTCTTGTACATTCCATCAGAAAGAGAGAGAGAGAGAGAGAGAGAGAGAGAGAGAGAGAGATTTATAAAAATGTAAAAGAGCCAACACCTGGACGCCAAAAACCGATTTTTCGTTCAAAATGTAAAATATGAAATGCGCGTATGCAGAGAAATGCGCAGATTGAAAAAAGAAAAGGATAGAATCACTTGATGAATCTGTCTCTCTCGTCACGTGTCTTTTGCTCCTTTATTAGGACTATTAGGACCTGATAGAAGTGCGCGTTCCAGTATAGCTTTTAGTTTAGCCGGTATATAGTTTGAGATTAAATGGCATATTGCACCCCCTCGCCCCTCCCCCCACCACTGTCCCTCTCTCGTTCAAACTCCAGCCAATCGCCAAGCCCCGAGCTCAAAACGGCAGTTTGAATTTACCGACACACAGCCACGTTCACCTATAACCAAGAAAGAGAGCTTTTGCTTGGGCTATTCTTAGATATAGAGAGGAAGAGCAGGGAGAGCGGAGTAAAAAAAAACTCGAAAAAGGGGAGGCTACAAACGAGACTTGCGTGTTTGTGTGTCGTTTTTTTTTCTATTTGCTGGAAACTGAAAACACTGGGACGCGACGTCTTCCTCGCGTTCAGATGTATTTTGAAAAGTCTGAATTAAAGGATAATTCTGAATATACTTTAAAAGCGTTCGAGCATTAATATACAATGTCAAAAGAAAATTTGGTGGATGGTTTGAAACGGATTCTTGTTCAGGAAAGGTAAATTAACTTGATGCATGCGAATTGATCGATTGAATCGGCTTTGAAAAGAGCACGAGTTTTTTTTTCATCAAGCTATGCTGGTAAAAGTTAAATGTGAAACGTCAGACTGTATGAAGTTTGATATTGAAGAGTTTCAGCTTTGATTAATATTATTTTTTCAAGCTGCACGATGTTTCGAAATTTTTCATTTTCGGCTCACGTTTCTTACGACTAAACTGGAACGAGCTTCTTCATATTTTGAATTGGAGACTTTTGAAGACCTCTTGTACTGACGGTTTCGATTTTGTGTTGAAAAAGAACGTTTTTGAAAATTAGTTGATTCTTTTCGTGCTCGGTCCAATGAAAATTAAAATTCATACTTTCGAACGATATCAGTAAATAATCAAAAATAGATATCAGATGTTTTGAAGTTTCTCGATGAAATTCGTAGCTATTTTTAATACTTTTGTCTCAATGTTTTATTTTATTCAAGCAGACTGGTACATCTCGAACGACTTTCGTATTTTCATTCTTAAATCGTTCGATGTGAGTTTCGAGAGCATATCGACGTGCCTCTTTTGAGAATCACGCACGAGCTTTTACACCAACACTTGCTTAGGTTCGCTCATTCGCTCATGGTACAGAAATAGAGAAACAAAATCCCATGCCCAGTGTAAACGGCAGTAAGACACGTAGAGCCATGGTATTATTTGCTGGATGTTGGAAGTGGCTTGCTATACTGTCGATTTCAGCTTCGCACCAGCTGTGAAAAATGAAAAATTTACGTACCAGAATAATCGTATATACGAACGAGGAAAAAAAAAAGTTTTTGACGATCCGTGGGTGCGTGGCGTTTTACGATGTCAAAAATATTGTCTGATCCAGATGGATCGAAACAGATCGAGTCAACTTTTCTCATTTCGTCTTGCTGCCAAGTGAATTCAGATTTTTTTTCTTTTTCTTTTGTCACGTTCATCCAAATCGTCATAATTAATGGACGTCGTGTTTTATGATAATTTTTCACGAAAAATCAGGCTACAAGGCTGAAGTTTTTTATTTTATTTTATTTTTTTCAATAAACACCTGGTCAATCTCTCTGGACTTTTTCAATATTTGTAAATTGCGACTGAATAATTCTTAAATTAGATAATCACCGGATTTTCTTTTTCTCAAAACTCTCGTTCAGCATCATCTCGAACGTATTTATTTACATTCATTTTTTTTTCTCAAAATATTGGGCAAAATTCGAATCACCCATTTTCTGTATTATGCGAAAAAAAGGTTCGAAGAGCCTTCAAGAAGTCAAAACAGTCGTAGTTAGAATTGGTTGAAAGAAATAGTCGTTGATCGTCGTTAATATTTTTCTATGACAAAGAATTGGGTATTCTGTGAACGTCATAAAAATTAGACACTCAATTGCTCTATTTTCATAACACATTTTCAGATAAATCCTTGCAAAACGATTATTCTTAATGCAATTGGGGGAAATTTACAACTCTACGCCGGGTGGAATATCATGTCGTAAAACACTCGTTAAAAGATTTATATATATACGTGTATATAGATATAATATTAGCAGGCAGTGACTTTCAGACGATGCCAATTTTGAGATTTATCTCCGAACCAGAATTTCTTTGCCAAGGTGCATTTCCATCTATCCCTTGTATCAACAAACATACACTAACCCTTCAGAATACGAATTCGAAAGCAATAAGAGACTCATTTGTTTTGTAAAAACGGGCAAAACTTTTTTGCAGGTGCAGAATAATTTTGGTAAAGTTCAATTCTACTCAATTCTATATAATCGTTAAAAAATGCATTAAAGTAAAAAGAAAATACCTCTGATCGACTGAAACGGGATTCAGTCAAATCGAATATGTTTTTTTCCCCATCTCACGACCAGATAGAGATCTATTTGAGTTCGAGAAATTATTTTTTTCCATTACAATATTTTGGTATTATTGAAAAATGATGAATTCAATGGGTTCATTAACTTTGAGGATATTTCAATTTTTAAAATTGAACGAATATTAAGTTAGAATATGAACAATAATTGTATTACTATTCCAATTATTATTTATAATATTAATTAATATTAGACGATGTGCAATTACAATATTATTTCATCATATTTTCATGCTCCTGATGCACATCTAGAGCGTGATTCCTCTGTGGGAAATACCTTGATGCCCTGCGCCACGTGGTAGCCGAGATAAGAAGCTTTAACGCGTATAATAGTTGAATAAACGGATCCAAAGAAAATTGTCTATTCGTATTAAATCCTGTTTTTCAGGTGAAACGAATAAGTATTTTGTTGTTCGAATAAGAAAGAATGGAATGAACGATCTCAGTAGATCCGAATAGAACTTTTTTTCGGTGTTTAATAAATGAGTTTTGAAAAATATTCGAGGGAAAATTAATATTCAGATAATATATGATTGCGTTTTGAAGCAGAAATAATCTGATGTTATGAAATATTATTTGACGATTGTACCAAGATAAAAATATTCATATGTCGTAAATGGGGAAATGGCGATAAATTCATAGCTAAATGAAATTTGATTATAACGAGTTGAGATTTGATTTAAACACTCGTACTGGGCGAGGAAAGAAAAGGTTATAAATTTAATTTGTTCATTCTTCATAATTCTTGAAAGTTGACAAGCTTATCCCTGCTAGCGAGAGTCTTTCTCAACGTTGGCTTCTTCACAGTGACTGCAGTGTGCAAATTTTATTTGCATGTTTAATTTGATTATGTAATAACGTGCAATTAAAATCATTTAGAAAACATGCATGCTTAAAGGTCCTATAAAAAAAAAATTTAAGGTCAGTTAATTTTCATTTTCAATTTGACGTTAAGATTCAGCTCAAGAATTTCAATCGATTATTTCATAAGATGACTAAATATCATCGGTTAATCGCATACGAGGAAAGCGTTACATTCACCAACATAAAAATTTCGCTTTTCCGGGTGTGGATCACGGCCACTGTACTTAGTTTTCTTGCAAGTTGCGTCTTTCGTCATTGTTATTAGTTGTACATAACGATAAGCCAACGATTTTCGGGCAAAATGACAAAAAACGTGATAAACTTAAAATTTTCGAGTGAAAATTCTTGGCAATAAAATCATTTTTCTCCAATTCGGTGGAGAAAATTTTCTTGTCATGTGCGAGTCCGTAATGAGCAGCACCTCATTTTCAAACGCACGTGACACAAACGTGCCAGGTATCAAGACGATTTGAGACAAATCTTTTAAATCGCATGAGCAAAACAAAATTTACGACGAGCGAAAAACGACGAATTGAAACGGTTGTATTTATCAATCTATAAAATTACTAAATTCACCATTGAGAGTGAAACCGTCCTGATGGAAGACCAACTAGCTAAGTCCAACGAATCTAAATTCTATTCTCACGTTTGAATCCGTATGTCTCTGCCGAAGAATAAAATAATTTGAAACAAACGAGTGTTTGGAAAATTATCATTATTAAATTATGAGCCTGTGAAGAGTTAAGCGTTTAATCAACTTTTCGGACTTAGATTTTTCATATCGCGTACACGAATCCTTCTTGCATCCTTGTCCAGAATTTCAGAATTATTTACTGTCCCGTTTTTGCTAACTGAAATCGAAAAGTCGCATGTTTCCAATTGTAAAAGCACAGCTTTTTATAGAGAAAGTAAATGATGAAAAGTTCAGACATCTCAGCTCTGCACTCATGAATCCAACTTAGTTCATAGCTAAACAGAAATTTCGTAGATTACAGATAATAGATATTGTATGAGATCGAACGACAGCACTCCATTGCGATGATCGAACACCATCTTCCAAAAAAGTTTCAATTTCTGGTCGCAAGTGGTCGCTTACTTCACGAGAGACCTCGCGTTTTTGACTCCCGAGTCATTGAGAATCTAAATCTTCAGTTTTTACCATTGGCAACTAATCATTTACCACGATTTTGGTACTATGGAAAAAATCAGAGTAAAAAAATATGAATATTCGATACAAATCAGAACAGTTCCAAGGATTTTTTATTCGAGTTCTTGACCCTGAGAAAATGGTCGTGCTTTTTTAGTAGCTAGCTATTGCAAAGAAACGAGAAAACTGTTCTCAGTGGACGGTTTTCGGGTGTCAAAATTTTAATTATAACAGCTGGATTAATACATTATAATGTGAATGAGTCGAGAGGAATTTTCAGTTTGTCCTTAAATCGGAGTTAAATATCCGGGAAAGTAGCATCACGATACGCAGTTACGATCCTTTTGGAGACGTTCCAAAATGACTAATGAATATTTCTTGTCTTTGTTTTCTTCAATAGACATGATCCGTCGTTGCCAGTCGAATAAATATAGAATAAGTATTCTAGCGAGGATCCTCATCGAGTTTTCTAAATAAAAACGTGGAAATGGGAGCTTTATCAGTGGCAGATTGTGCAGAAAATAAATAAATAAACAAATAAAAAATTTTTTTTCCTTAAACTCTGCCTCTCTAATTATAGAAAAATTGGGCGGTTATTTGGGGCCAGGAAAGTCGGCGTTGAATTGCATTTACCGACGTGTGCAATATTTGTAAATTCCTCCCTCGCTATTGCGACATTTAAATTGCGCGTCGGGGGCAAAAAAGCATTACGAGATTATCCATTTTCCTGGCTTCGCGTTTATTACTCGTGCCGTCTCTGACAAACTAGACGAAAGACGCGTTACACATGTAGGAAGAACATTAGTCAAGTTTAGCGGACATTTAGTCGAAACAAAATGTCACGATACACCGAATAATGATCGAAAGACAAAACATTTAAACCCCTACTGCTGTCAAATGAGCAGACAAAAAATAATTGCAAGTTTAGCAAATTGCCCCCTTGAAACTTGACACAGTTCTCGAAAACTAACTCTGCGAGAAAGACACAATAAATGTGTATTTTTAATCTTGGCTGCAACGTAAAGAAAACTTCGAAAATCGCGTTAAATTTTGAGCCAGCAATTTATTAGAGCTTTGTTATGATTTCCGGCACAATTTACTGTCAGCATTGAAAAACTGGTTTTTTAAAATGCTACTTTGAAACGTGACACACAGTCCGCTAAAGGTGACAATTAATCAAATGCAATATGACTATTGACATGTAAGAATGGACGACCATTATTGCGTAATTGGCGAATCTTCTATTTTTTTTTTTATTATTTTTCAACTATGCCGTTTGACATTCGGGAATTTTTTTTCAAACACATTTTCTTATTTGTAGTACATTTTTCTCTTGAAGCAATATTTTTTGCTTGATTTTTTGCTGCGGCTGCCGATAGCGTCGAATTAAACTACGCATTGATGATTCCACGGATACAGCGATCTCTCATCCTCGTACTCAGGTATGATTACGTTTTTAATGAGTTGATCCGTCTCGTTAACTAAGGCAGCGCGGCGTGGGTCACTCTTGAACACTTTTATACCTGGACGATGAACGAGGAAGGCGTTGTCCAAAAGTGAAAATTTGTAGTTTTGAATGCAGAGCAGCCAACCCTAGAAATTAACAGAATAGTTAAAATATAATTGATTTCGACAATTAAATAATGTAGAATAAAAAAACTGTTCCCAGTTCGTATATGACACTTGAAGGCAACACTCACTTGTATTCTTTTGTCTTTTTGTCCATCCCAGCTAAGCCTTTCGTCGTATATGGGATCCTTATCCGTGCCTATGTATACAGGCTCCCAAATGCTACGTTTTCTACTTCCCTCATGAATCACTCCAACATAACCCAAACTTGGGCCCCGTATCCAATTTTGGAATCCTGGCCCGAAATGGCATTCTCTGCATATTTTTTCGTGAAAAACGAAAGCTGTGTGATTTTTAAACATCTCCATCTGGAAAAAATTGATACTTGAATTAACACAAACATTTCATCTGTAGAACTATAAATATCGTTCATCGAAGTAGAAAAAAAAAGCAGCCTCTGTATAGCAGCATTCTTTTACATATTTCGGTTTTCATTTTTCTTTGGCTCTTCTTAACTCGATGTTGGGAAATTCATACTAATAACAATGGATGCTTTGTAGCATTTCAGCTCTCTTGCAAGTGATGATTTTATTTGTAAAATACTGTGTGATCTGACCAATTGACGGACTTGTTAATCAGAATGGGTAAATTCAGATGATATTACAAAAATCATCAGGTCTTTAAATCATATTCATTGCCTTTCATCAATCTATTTGTTCTCTAATTAATCAAATTATACCTGCTCAGATTATTATTCTAAGCTACAAAATGGTCATCCAGCATGTTTTGTCCGTTAAAGCTTTATATTAAAATTTGAGTACAGAGAGAAAACCTTAGAATCATTAAGCTCAAAAGCTTGAATTAAAAAACTGTAAAAATTATCTGTATTCGAATTAAAATTTCATATCTTGTCACGAAATTATTGAAACTTGAATACCTATGAAACACTGGATCAATTAGTAGAGCGAAAGCTCTTGAAAAGATCACTGAATAGAAAACTAATTCGGTGCATTATTTACGAGCTCACTGGAATTTGTTGATAAAAAAGTACGCCACGTCAATTTACTCACGAGTTGTGGTTTGTTGGATGGCACTTGACTGTCTTCTGTGACCTCAAACACTGGTAGTACGTATACATTCGAACCTGTTTCCGGTCGCCTACCAAACCAATCGTAGTAATTCCTTAACATATCGAGAAAGTCCCTGGCTAAATTCAGACTCGGGTAAAGCTCGATATCGGCCACGATAAGGTAATGCGTCAGTGCGGTTTCTTTTGCAACATTACGCCCCACGTTGATGGGGTAAATCAGACCGTTTTTGTTTTTATACGTCTCATCGCGTGAAATTTTTGTCCATGGTGCTGCTAAGCTGCAGTTATAAGTCGCCGAAAGAATATCTGCGCTCGGTGGTATCTGAATGATATAAAAAAAATATTAATCTTCTTTTTTTTTGCAAGATCGTTGACCACTTTTTACACGTATGGTTATTCCACAAAGTGATGTGGAATAGTTGAACAAAAAAGAACAATATTCTTATAAATTCGATATTATAGATTTGTACCAACTAATATTATTTTCCATAAACTTTGATCAAAATAATTTCTTTCTATTTATTTTCGAATGATGATGAATTGCTTCTATAAATCTCATGATTTTTCACATGTGTGCAATACACACTGTGCATTTTTACAAGGAATAAGCAGACATGTGTTCTGGTATTTTTGGATACAGCAATTGTTATGATTGTAAGAACCACTCGAAGTATTACTCAATTTTTCTGAACTCAGACTACGATATTTTTACTGAGTTGCAATTTGATGAGGTATTGCTGAGCGGTCATCCTCCCAAGTATTGTTCTCATCCGAGTTTCCTTAACTCGGGAGATCACCGAAGTTACACACCGATCGTACACTCATCACTGTCATGCTTGGAATACAAATTACCAATACCGAATTTACAGAGTGCACTTTTTTTTTTTTCAAGTTTTCTGATAGCACAAATCAGAAGTGCTCCGAATTTTTTTTTGTGTAAATAATCGCTATTTATTCAATTTGCTATGTAGAAGAATGTTTAATGAAAATAACACATATTGACAGAAATTTGATCTGTAAAATGTAAAGCTGGTGTGACTAAAGAAATTGAACTTTTAAAATAATTAAAGACACTGATACTTGCCTCTTCAGGTACGTGTTCATCGCTGTAATAAAGGTGAAACGTAACGAGCTCGGAAACGAGAGGGCTGGCGCAACTTCTCAGATATTTGATCGAATCTAAGGTTGACTGAAAATCTGTTCCAGGTGCATATAGGGCTACGGAAATTGGAGCGTTCCACCTTTCGAGTAACGGTTCGAGATTGTCAAGAAACGTGAAGTCTCCATTCGTTGCGTAGGTCAAGGTTTCCCAACATCTTACTTTCCTGCTCATTGGCACATAATTGTAAAGAACATGATACTTTCCCCGCTGACCAATCCTTGGTTTGGACGATTTCTCAGTGCAATTTATCAACGACTTCATTTTTCGTTCACTCCACGAAAGATACTAGGGAAAATAAATAGTCCAAAATGATACATATTCAGGTTTAGATTATTCCATATGATCGTCACGTCGTGTAATACAATATTAAAAATAAATGAAACATCATGCAAAATGCTGAATTTAATTGAAGATTGGGCAAAAAATTTTGACAATTTTTCGAAACCCGCTCGAAATTATTTTCTATTGTTTATTATTAAACAAATTGCTTACTGCAAAAAGTTACTTTATTCGTGTAACTCACGATCTAGAGTCGTGGTAGTGACTCGAGACTATTACATTTTCAAAAAAATATTGCTTTGAGACTGTCACCATCGAAAGAACCGCGTGCTAAACTATTTTCAAAACTTTTCAGAATTATTTCCTTGACTTATGATTTTAATTATTAATTTTTTCAGCGTATACTCTTTCGGATTTTTACGGATCCTTTTCATCGCTATAATCAAAAGTGAGGACTTTTGAGATGAAAATAAAAGTCGTAGTGAATTGTCACATTCACCAACGATCTCTAACATTTTCAGAACTTTCGTATGTTTTACTAGCACCACTGAAGAACAAGTGCGAATCAACGTATGAGTATCGAAAAAGCTACGCATTTGATGCAATTTTAAAATAATATTCTCATATTTTCCATAGGCGTTAAGCTGTAATGAAAGAAGAAAAAATCACACAAAACCGAAAAACTCTCCGAAATGCTATAATTAATTGGATTAGACGGAAAGAATTTTCGGAATTTTTCTAAAACAGTTGAGATCTGTAGTTCTCACATTTTTTCATAAAATGCTAGAATAAAAAATACTCCATGCCTGTAATAGAGGTCTTGTAACGAAAGAAAAAAATAGACGATATTTATGTCGATAGTGTCATCGTATTGCTATTTTTACTGCTGTCACAAAGCGGTTAGAAAAATACTGAAAAAATCTAAAAAGATTTTTAAGAAATATAGACGACAATCTGATGATCGGTACTGGATCAACATTCGGTTTAGTTTAGACACAGATTTCCTTGTGTCTTTCAGTACATTTTTCAACGACATATGAAATTTTAACGCACCTCTTCTGTAACCTGGTCAACCTCAGTAGAGACTTCTGTGGTAGAGTGTTCTTGAATATCTGACGTACTCTGACGAGGTTGTATCTCCTTGAGAATAAGCGACGACTCCGAGGACAAGCAGCCCAAGAGTAATGGGTCGAAGCAACCCCATATTCAATAATTAATAGTAGAAGATGGTAATTCAATAACGTACCGGGATTCGATTGAATTTCAATTTATGAACTCGCTTCTTTGCGTTTTTTGGAACGAATAACTGAATATGTCAAGTACGTTGGGCTTTTATTGTATTTTGAACAGGAAAATTATGGCTCATATTTGGTATTAGTTGTACAAACAAATGATGCTGACGCTTTCTGAGTTTTATAGCTTTGTTACTTTTTTGCTGACGTTTTAAATGTTTACCCAACTGTATGAAATATTATGAACGTGATCGTATTTTCGATCCTAGTTTAGTCAGGCCACACCAAAAAGTAGATCTTATCAATAGAATCAGCGATCCAATTTTTCCTTATTGAAACAGTGGTATGAATGTTTCAAGCGACGATACATGTTTTCAAGTGAACTGATCTTCTCCTATGTATGACGTATGTTTGCTTCGCGTGGCATTAAAAATATTTCAAGGAAAAATGGAGTTCTTTTGTTTATATTGCTGATTCCGAATTTTGTTTAAAATTATGGGATTGAAGATGGTCGATCCAATTTAGCTGGTAAAAATGTTAAAGTCTTATTGATATAAAACTGCATCTCTTTTGGTTTTTGGGGTAACAAAATTTCATTTGTAAAAATGTTGAATTTGAAGCTACAGCAGTGGCTCTAAACTGGCTGCTAACAATTTTATCAATTTTTCGCATAGTGTAGAATAACTGTGCTCTGAATTAGTTGAAGATTTCTTTTATGTGTTCGATAGATTTGAAGTAAAATATTCGACTAAAATTGCTTTTATAGTTTTTACTTATTTACTTTTTTTTTTTTTTTGAGGTCTAGACTAAATTTTCAGTCGGTTTTGAGCTGACATTTTTTATGAATTTACGACCCTATTGCTGAATTTTTGTGAAGCTCTCTCATAAAATTTTATCGTGATTTATGTCGAGAAAGCGTTTTTTTACCAGAACTTTTTTTTAGGGGAAGTGAATGTACTTGTCTCACTTTACAGCATATTTATGCTGTTTTATCTGATTGAAATCACTAATCACCAAAACCATCCGCATAATTTCTATTTTATCCTCCTTCGTTCCAGTAAAGTTTTTTTTTTCCTGACAAATACATAACTAAATAAATAATAAAAAGCGTTTCGATCAACGTTGGGATTGTTACTCCACTTTCCTATGAAGGTGGGGGTGGGGGAAGTCTAGTCGACATAATTCCGATGAGAAATGGTGCCAATTGCCCTCCCTTCTTCATTTTTTTTAATAAAAAAATGTTTCCTCACAGTAAGGAACGTGGAGACTCCGTCTAGGGAAAATCGTCGACTGGAATCGGTTAAGATACCTACATTTTGAGATTTTTTTTTTTTCACAAAAATAAGGAGGGAAGGCATGACCAGAGCTATTCTTCTCCGGGATTGTGTAGAGGGGACTTCCTCTTCGCTTCTAGAAAGGTGTGGCTTATGATCCGGACACTTACCGAGCGTACATTCAGGCTCAAAATGTTTTTTAGTGACTTTTTTACGGTTTTTTTTTTTTTTTTTTTTTTTTTTACTGAAAAAGCTCTTTGAATGCCTTCGGCTACCACCATTTATTTTAGCTCCGGTCTCACTACCGAGTTCTTTTTTCAATGTAGTTTTTGTCGATGGATTTCATACAACAAATACTGAACGAGCGAATGATTGAACAGAGCTCAAAATCTGAAAACGTTAAGTATCGCTGCAGTCGTCGAAATTTAACAAAAAGTGTTTTGGCTGATTTTCGGTTGAAACTATCCCAGGCTGGGTCAAAAAAATCCACTGGTTATAATCCGGGGTGAAAAATGTAATATTAGTATGTACGAAGTTTCCCTCGAACTTGCTTTCGTAAAAAAAAACGATCATTTCCCATGGTTAGGTTCAGGTTTGTCTTGGATAAAAAACATTGACTAATAATTTCGGTGAACGAATAAATAATACTCTGTGCAATAAACATATCAGCGGTCAGGCTATTCAGATTTTAATTAAACGTTGGTCACGCGATGAAAAATTTTCTCACGTGTATAATCCCAGATGCTTAATTCGATAAATAGCGATTTCAGAATAATTTTGCCCCGGTAATTGTGACTTTTGGGCATTTTCATTTCTCAAGAGCCCTGAGTAAAACGATCATATAAACTATCAAAAATAAATAATGAAAAAAAAAGAAACAAAAAAAAATGGAAAAAAAAACATTGGAAGCAGAATATTTTTAAATACTATGGTATTCGATGTATTTAATTATTGTTTTATTAGGAGTATGATAAAGTCTCATAGCGCGACCACCGACGGGTCAGTAAGAAAATTTAATGGTTCAATTCCAGTCGATTGACAAGCCAATTAACAATGGAAGAACAAACAATGTGGCTTTTTTTCTAATATTTTTATTATAAATAGGGTTTTCGCTGTTCTTGCACACTCGCACGTATCAAAAGACAATCTTACTGAACATTCGCTGGATTTTCTTAAGGATTAACTTAACAACGACATTTCGATAGAATTTCGTAAAAATAAAGCGATCTTTTGGATCTCATTATTGGGAGCCCGTGGATAATAAGGCCAAAAGAGCGCTGGTGGCTCCAACCGAAAGAACGTAATTGAAAGCCGGTGTGAATGTTTTAAGAATGTAGAAAGACGAAACGATTACGAGAGCTAGGAAGAGAGCGTTGTTGTAAAAAATCGAGAATGTTGTCGCTTCGTAATCCGCAACTTCGTTCTTTTTCCACAGTATCCTTTCGTCTTTTTCCTTCTTGCTCATTTTCTTATCCTCTGCTAGTTTACGGCTCATCTCTCTTGTGACAGCGTCTTCACGTTTCACGGCGATCTGTAATTGAACGAGAGGAAATTCATCATAAATACAAAGTTGTCTAAAATTGTTGATTTTGGCAATTTTTTTTGTGCACAATAAATATCACGTTGGGAAGTTTGAAAAATATTGATATCGAAACAATTTGAAATAGAAACAATGTTTGTTGCGTAACATTGTTCCAAGTTTTGCTCGGTATGAATTTTTCAAGCTCCGTCAAATGTTTGAGTAATTTTTGCAGAGTCAACAAATTAATTTTTGATTTTACCAAAAAGGAAAAGAACATTGTGTTGTATTTTGATGATGTACAGTTCACCGTCATCTTAAAACTCTAGTTGATCATATTGGAATGTTTTTTTTTTTCGACAATCACTCTGCGAGTTTGTGCAGAAATGTAACATTAGTATTTTAAGATGAAATGACAGGTTAACAGTTGGTATAAATCACGTATCCAAGTTTTGGCCTGACTGATTTACATTTGAAATAAAAGAAGTAATACACTGTATGTCTTCTGACGGAGCAAAATATGTATCTTTTTGTTTTATTTGAAGATACTATTTCTGTGAAAAAAGTTGTCAAATGATTAACTACATTCTGAATTATGTTGTTGTCGGAGAACAGATAAATATAAACAACATTACGTTATTCTTGTCTGCGCTAGTGACACGATAATCGCAGCTAAACGATTCTTTCCTTCTAAGTACGATGCTATGTAAGATTTTCTTTCATCTTTTATTAAAGTTAATAATAATTTATAATTTCCAGTGAAAAACAAAATCTATAGAATAAGTAGCAGAAATTTGATAAATACGAGAACAAAAATAATCGTAGAGCGGGTAAAAATGTACCTTATGCTTCAGGACAAACTTGGTATTCTTGTAAGCTAGCGCAAGACCATACGTGCTGACTAAGGTGACCAAGACAAACGAGATTAAATTGGAATACAGATCGATGAGATGAATCCTCCAGAAGAGCCCTAGGAATAAAAAATACAAATAATTATAGTAAAAAGTTCGAAATATGGTAGTAAAATAACAAAAAAAAAATTTTTTTTTAAACCAAAACATTCGAAAAACCTTTAATTTATCAAATGACTTAAATTTTCTCAAAATTAAAATTCGTGACAGAAAGTGTTCTTCGAATTTCTAGATAGTTATAAAATTTACGAAATTACTTCGTGAAAATGTATAAATAATCAGAGAACAACATTTTGCGATAAAATAGTTGTGAGACTCACAGATTGGAATAGCCGAAACGATGAAGGCATTGCCGTAAAATAATGCGGAAGATTTAGTAGATACATTCCTCGAAAAATCCTGAAGAAGTAATTCTTCTTCCTTTGTAAAAGCTTTCGATTTTCCTGACATCGTTGAACGTTTCATTAACCCTGATGAAGCTTGAGTTTTTCAATATGATACACACTGACAACTGGAGTTGAAAGAAAAATCAGGCTGCTCGAACGACTAACAACGCTCCACTCGTACTCAATGCCGATCAGTGCAATTCGAAGCGCATGCGCTCAACTATGCCGTGTGGAACAGCACTTGACTACGTGTCCGCGTAAACGTCATTTTTAGTAGCGACGTATGTGAAAACGGTGAAATCTTCGGATTCACGATTTCAGCTCTATACTGAGGAACTACGTGGCGGGAGCTCAGCAATCGATCGGTAAGTAAGTATTCTACTTTATCGGCATTGCATAAAGCAGTTTATCCTATTTCTCACGTTCTCTTATTTAAACGATTCCATCATTTCAACTCCATCTCTTGTATGATTGTTTTTAAAAATTCGTTTGTAAATGTACTTATCTCAAGTCGTTACCGGGACTCTTACTGAACACTGCTCGTATCTTTGAAATAATACGCCTCTTGAGGCAGAGAAGTATCCTCAGAGATGAGGTGCAGCATTCGAGGAGACTCAGACAGGTGGAAAGGAGAATTGAATCGTTTGGAGGATGATAAAAATGAAGTAATTCTTTTTTTTTATTCGAAATATATTTATTGATTGTTGAGTTAATTTACGTGGCGTTTATAATTATATAAATTGTAGTGTCATTGAAAATGATTCTCTGTTCCGAATGTAAGCTTTTCAGTTAAATGTCTGCTGATCGGAACATATTTCTCGATCCGTTGAAATTTCATTTGCGAAATTTCATCCAGAGGTTTTATTCCTTTTTCTTTCTCTTTTCCATTTCTGCCTTTGTTTCAAGCATCCGGTGTGAAGTGAAATCCGCCCATGATTCAAAGTAGACCGTCATAAGAGTTCTAATCGGGCGTTGATCTCCTGTTCTAGGCTCAAATAGCTGCTCCGACAGACAAAGGACCATTGCCTTTGATCCCATCTCCGTTTCTACTCTGAAATATAGTCTCTCTTGATTATTCGTATTAAGGCTTCTTCCCTGATAATTCTCGAAGGTGATATTTCGTTGAATGAAACGATGCATTGACAGCTGAATTTCAACCATTGCGGTTTGTAGATCTTGAACAAAAAAATAACCAGTTTGATTAAACATGACGTCGGTTTGACGCCTAACGTACAATGAAAAACAGAATTTGTCCTGAGTACGGTTACCATTACCATTTCGTGTCCGCTGACTCAGTCGTCTCCTAGCCTCCATAAATTGATTTCGAGCTTCTTCGGCATCGGATGAGTTATTCGCAGATGCAAGACGATTTATATCAGCAAGAAGTGGATCGATACGATGAATTACCTGAGCAACATCGGAGGGAATTACTTGCGCCCATTCATCTATATGACGAATGAAACTATGATACAATCCGCCGAAATGACTGTTCACTTGAGCTAGTACCTGAAAAGAGAAAGAGAACCTGCTGAAGTAACCTGCCTGATAAGTTTTTATTCTCATTTTTACGAATTAGGTAGGATTGAAGTTTTCACGCTAATAAAAATTCTTTTTACCGTGTACGAGAATTCTTCCGGCATAATCAAAAGTAGCCATGACCACTGAAACAATTCGTCCAGAATATCCTTCAGATTGTTTGGATTACGACTCGGTTCTCGACCAATACTTCCCAACAAATCGGTTAATTTCTCGGGCGTAGTGAATTTCACGTTATGATATGTGCTTTGAATATTTCCCTTCGGTTTTTGTTTGTCACGTTGGTGCAATTTTTTTTGCGCATCTTTTCTGTTCTCCTTAGTTACCTCCACGTATGAATCATAGTATATTGCATCCTCTCGATCGCCAGTAATGTCCCGGATAACGCTTTAAAAATTTTCAATCACGTAGTGACGCATGATCAAATTGAAGTAAAATGTGCTCGGTCCAAGCTTAAATAAATCATTCCTATTTTTCGCTCACTACTCAAAATGCGAGCTTAGCGGAGCTTTATATTAGTAGACAAGAATGAAAATGGAATATAATGAAAAAAGGAAGTCAAACGTATGTCAAAGGGATGACTCCAATGGAACAAACAAACATGCAATAATGAACATTTCCAATCATATCGTCTTATCTTCATGATGTTTGTTATGCGATTTCTGCCACGAGGCTAACGTATTTTATGTTTATGGCAGTTATATTTATTGCATAATCATTTGTCTCACTTTAGGCACTCCTTTCAAGTACTGTACTTCGACTGTCACTGTGACGTATACCAACTATTTCACTTCCTTTTATCACATCTATTTTCTTACTTTGACCAGCTGTGCTAGAGTCGGTTCTTCGTAAATAAAAATAAAAAAATATCCTGCACGCTAGAACTCAACTGCTGACATCACAATTTTTTTAAATTTCATCATGCATTACTGCGATACTAATCCGAAGAAAAATAATTTCGAAAAATTACTTTTGAAATTGATGAATTTCTTGAGATAATTCAAATTATAATTTTTCGATAATCAGGTAAATATGGACTGAAACATCTGTGAAACGAACAAAGTTTACGAAGAATAAGAAGGATAATATTTATAAAATGTATACAAACCTTATTGGAACGTTAACACATGAGAAAATGTTCTCTTTTTGCTGCTTATTTTCATCGTCAACATATCCAGGAACGGGAATCGCAACATTAGAAGAAGATGCCTTGGAAGCAACTGTTCCGGTTTTCGGATCATCCCAATAGTACGGTGTTCCATGTTCCATTGTATTTATTTTCGTAGTCAAAGATTTTATGTCAGCTGAATATTTCATCGCTTCGCCGCTATTAGCAGCCGCATCCATCTGATCCAATTTGACTTCTCTAAGAGATTTCAAATGATTCAACTGCATTTTATTTGCCATTTGTCCTCCCGAATAGCCAGCCAAACCATCACCCACTGGAATAGCGACCGCATCAATAATTGATCCCGCTGAAGGATTTTCAGCAACATTTTTTATAGCTGCTATGTAACCTTGATCTTCACCAGTTACAGCGGTTGCTGCTGCGTCATAGCTAACACCAGCTGCTATTCCAGCAGGAATCGCGCCGATCCCTAAAATTTTCATTACATTTTCATTGATATTTGATATTGATGATATAACAAGACATTTTTCGTAATATGTAACATCTGTACAGGATTGTTTTGTTTACTTTAACCATTTAAATACCTTTGCTGCCCCAGCAGATACAAAAAAAGATACAAGGGATAAGTTGTTTGAACTTTTGGTAGCCTTTTAAGAAATGAGAAAAAAAAATGAGAATAGTGATCGTGATGGATAAAAACATGCAATATGCGCCCTAATTTTTCCCTATCTGCTAAGACAGTGATGGTTTCAAAGTGGGCAGAATAACGAAACTCCCTCTATACATATGGAATTTCAGTAACATCATATTAATGACCTCCTGTTGCTACGGCAGCAGCGGCACCACTCGCGACAACAACTGTGGATCGAGTTGCTGAATTTAACGCTTGATTTCCGCCTTCGTGATCTCCTACAGCATGGTGGACTAAGCCTAAAATCAAAAACATTTCACTTCGATGTTTATCGAAATTCATTTATAACCATCAGCGCATACATATACGAACTACTGATTCCCTAAAAACGTGTAGTCACCGTGCCGTCACTGGGCCACAAACTTGCTATAAGGGTGACTATAAGTACGATTGGAAATAAAATTTGTAATTAGAAAAAAATAATTTTCAATAATGTTTAATCGTTTATAGGTCTCTGACAGGCTAAGCCATGATGACCTAGACCTATGGTTTTACTTGGCCCTTGTTTGAAAAGTGTGATTGCCCTTCCAGTGGGTCACGCATTTTAAACAAGGACTGCTTTTAGTCATCAGCATGGATTTGCACACGAGAGCCCTAATTGAGTTGAGGAATTCTGATGAATACGAGTGCTTATAATTGTGCTTATCTATGTACTACGTAATAACTTGGTTTGTGGTTGCACTTGCACTTACATCATCACGACTAACAAATAAAAAGACTCTGTTATGAAAAATATATCGATTCAGAGATATCTCGCGTGACAGTAGATAATTCTACGAACCACTTATAGTACCCTAATCCTGGATTAGCCACAGTGTCTGCCTTTGCTAAAAAAAACTGTTGGTCAAGGTAAAGAAAAAAGTAGTATCTAATCCAAGTGTGAATACAAAATTCTAGAGAACTGCAGATAACATGGATTGAAATATACATATGATGGCCGCTTCTCCCAACACGATGAAATGCTCGACGTGATAAAATCTCGATTTTTGAGAGTAAATAATTGAAAACCCAAAGCATTGAATGACTTGTGAAAAATTTTGTTAGTTTCAAAAGAGTTTTACTGTCTATGAAAAAAATTTTGGCCACAAAATTTGTTGTAAAAGCAAGAATATCCTTATTTTTATGCACCACAGTATAACGTGTAAGTAAGCAATTGAAAATAATTCTTTTTCCACTTGAATCGCCTTATCGAGACTTAAAAATGGAAAAAAAAACTTTGCGATTACAGACATATCGATTCAAAGAATCTCACATGACGGTTGATCAATATACAAACTATCTATAGCACCCTAATCCTGGATCAACCAACGTCTCTTACTTCGGTGAAAAGTTGTCGGTCATGGTATAGAAAAAAATGTTATCTAATCTCAGTGTGAACAAAGAAACAGATGAAGATTATCTTTTAGAAGTGCAGAAAATAGGCAAAAGCATGTATACGTTGTACGACTAATAAATTTGTCACTCTATACGATTGTATTAACTTAGCACACTTCAATCTGATTATTGTATATCTTTATTGTTTATGTTTGTCAAAAACAAAAGTTACCTCGATCTTTTGTTTTTGACATAATAATTTTCATGAATTAAGGATAATATCACATCTCACTCGTAGTCATTCTTTCTTATATTCAAATGAGTATCAATTTAATATATTTATTATGATTCACACCTACAGGGATGGGTGTGCGAGTGGTGTATGGCTTCAGCGATCTTCCAAGTCGAGCAGCCTCGGACGAGGACATTACTTAGATGGGTGACCGTTTAGGCCTACACCAGCTCGCGCATCAATCACTGAGCAGGAGGCAGTTTTTCTGAGTTTTGGGTGGTGTTAAACAATTGAAACTCGGTAAAAACATAGCCGACTGTATCGGCCGAGCTTTCCACAGTTTCCCTCAGCCCTCGTGCAAATGGGATACAGTAGTGCACTAGGAAATAATAGCCGTAGGCAACACTCTAGAGAAAGGGGGGGGGGGGGGGGGACACCTAGTAGAAGGACCTTTTTTCTCCAGTTCATCAGATCAATTCTATTTTTAAGCCAGAAACGTTCAAAAAGGTAGCGGCATCATTCGATATGTGAGAAAAAAGTTTACTTAAAAAAAATATTCAAATTTTTCTAGAAAATAGACAAGGGGAGAGAAATGTGTTATAAAATTTTTAAGAAATTCTGGCAAAAATTACTGGAGTTTTTAATAATGCGTGCACCATCTTCAGGCACCATAAAAAATGTGTGCATCACATGTAAATGTCACCAGAAAACAACGTTAAAATCAATGGTATCGGACAATAAAAAATACTGTCGTGGCACAGTAAAAATTCTTGTGAAGTTTATTTTTTTTTTTCAATGAACGGAATTTTATTTTTGTTATCAAATATATTTTTATTATTATGAATACATTTATAAAATCAACAATTTTCTTGAATGCAACAAATTTTATTTATTTATTTACGATTACTATAATTTTTCTACAATATATTCAATAGCATTTGGGGCGCGCATCGACATAGTCATAGCACAAAAAACGATGCTCCAGCTTTGATGAACCGGGAAAAATTCGTGGTCTCTATCTCACCATTAGTCTGTAATCAGAAAAATATGACAAAAAATTATGTTTAAGTAGCTTTTTCCTATATAAATTAGCGTTCACACAACATATTTTGGAACGAACATTGACAAAGTGCCTTGTTGCCTCAGGAGATGAAATAAAAATGAAAAATGGTACTCACTCGGAGTTTCGAGATGTCCGTTATGTTTTCATACTTTATTTTCAATGCTACCCTCCCTTCAATCACAGAAAACGTAACTGTCATCGAACGATGACAGGAAAAGAAAAAAACACTTCGAAAATTTTACGTCAAGCGAAAGATGCCCACGAAGCTTTCGTTTGTTCATTTGATACACGGATAGAAGGCAGTCATCGAAATTACCAAACGACACGGCAAATATTGCTCAGTACCGTGGTATAATTTCACAACCCATCTACCTTTTAATTGCAGCGTGACTAAAATTTTTGCGTTCAAATAAAAAACGTTAAATTACGAAAAAGGAGACTTTTTTCGCCATACCAGAAATTTTACTGTACTGTATCGTAAACATAAATATTCACAATTTAAATTCTGTAATACGTTTATCAATTTTTCTAATTTTTCTTAATAACTTTTTCGGTAAATTATTGATTCAATAGAAATTGATTTTATTGAAAGAGTTCTGTCAATTGAACTGCGTGTTTCTTGGTCAGAATGAACGCGTAGATTGATCAAAAATTAATAATGTGTTCGCTCAATGGTTTATGACATTATGATGCATCATTGGCCCTCTGTAATGAGAGTTTTTGTTGTTTGGAGAGATACTTGATATGGCTTATCATATCAAAGTGCCGCTTTTTTAAAGTAAATAATTGAAAACCCAAACGCTGGAAGACTCGTGAACAATTTCATTAGTTTTAGAATGGCTCTACTATCTAATGAAATAATTTTAGACATCATTTTTTTAGACGCACGAACAACCTTAATTTAGTGCACCACTGTCAAGCGTGCAGTGTACAAAACCAATTGAAAATGAAGAAAATTCTATAAACCGTTTTTTTAGGCTTCCAATATATGATCAATGATGTTTATGAAACTGATGAGAACTGATTACTCATTTGACCACAATGATGTAGTACGATAGTTCACCTTATCAAATACCAGCGGGACTCACCTTTTGCATGGCCAATAATGGGAACACCATTTGCAACATTGTTTACGGTACCCAAGCATTTTTTCTGAGTTTCCCATGCACCTTCCGTGTCTCCTGCGGCCAACTGGACGACAGAGGTTACTTGAGAAACCACCGGACATTCGCGACAGAAATTTTCCGCCGTTCTTTTGGCACCCTCAGTATCACCGGTAGCCGCTTGAACCAGGGACTTCACCTGCGACACACCCGGTATCCAATCTATGCCGGGCATTTTTCAAACTGAAAACATTCAATCAAAATTTCTTTCTCATGTTTGGTCAACCTTTTCAAAGACTTGAAACAAAAGGAACAAAGACTCACACAAAGAACTTATGTTCTTTTCGTATTCAAACGAATTGTTTTTACTGAGATTGACGTCTTCTCGATTTTTATGTCTTTATCAGTCACTCGTTTATCTCTTTATGCTAGCTGCGCATATACGCGACTGACTGACTAGCCGGAGTCCGAAAGGTTCCTTTTTATATAGTCCCAGTATCTTCTTAACTCATTGAAAAAATAGCGTTGCCACTACCAGTTGCCAATCATCCTCTACCTCTACTACGCCATTATACCCACACGTGATTCATTATTTGAGTACAATGGAGTTAGTTATTTCAATTTGTTAGCTGTCTTAGTAGATCGGTATCGGTGCAACCCTCAAGTCACTGCGAAACTCAATTAATCCTCGCGACAAACTCAACCGGACCCGGACGGCATCATAAGTTATATTCTAAGTGCTACGAAAGAGTATAAAGACGAAAAAGCAAGAGTGCGGCAGCTCAAGATATTTTGATGCAGATATGGTTGCTTTTCGATTCCAAGACAACTTTTGCAATACTTTTCTCTTCTACTAGTTTTCGATAGATTACCGGATATAATTTGAAACTAAATGCAACCAAACTTCGTTATTTCCAAATGAACGTTTTATGAAAACTTTTTTCCGAAAAGAGTACTTTTTATCTGCCGTGTAAAATAAAGCCCGTGGTCACCGCACCAGTGCGAATCAGCACCACCGTGATCATATTTTTTGAAAACTTTTGTCTTATTCAAAACGTGATTTCACTCCTTTAATATGATTTTTGCATTCAAAACTATTATCATTGGATTCCCGAGGATTTTTCCTCCAAAAAACTCTGATTATCGAATACTTTTGAATTATTTATACAAGAGTTTGACAATGCCAAATCCCAGATCGCAATATTGTGGTTCATATGTATGCTTGATAGCACTGTGGTTACTACGGGTTAGACATTCCAGAAGCAGCAACGTCGCCAGAAATACATGCCTACATATGACGTCATATTAGGGAGGACTGGGGGGGAGGGGGGGCAAAAGAGAGTATATCTCCCCACTGTGCATGTATCAGTAATTCTTTAACTTTGAGCACAACTCCAATGAATTTTAAACGCACTCATGATATGACGTCATAAATGTCCCTATAATTCTGGCAACGCTGCTGGTTCGTGCGACCGCTTTTATTCCGTGGTGTAGATCCCTCGGAGGCAGATGTGTGTTTCAATAATAATACTCGCTGGATAACGCCAGTATCTTCTCTTTCGTCCGATACGAGGATTCCGAGGTACAGACTTTCTTTCATACTAATCTCTTTTATACTGTTGCACATTGGCGTTCGATACGTCGGTTGACGCAACTGTAAGGAATTAATTTTCCTTTTTTTTTTAAGGAATCGTCTGTTTTCATATCGCCTATCAATTTGCATGATAATCTTGAACGTTCTGTTTTATTGACGTGACGTTTCGATATAATTTTGTCGTGTTCTCTAACGAGCATAAATGAAATGACAAATTTATCCTTCACAGGATCATGGCATCCGAAGCTGGAAATAAAAATCCAAACGATGAAACTAAATTACCTCCGGAGTTTTATCAAGAAGACGCTCTTCATCATGATTATTATCGAGATGAAGACAAAGAGGGTCCGCATAAGACACGTGAACAAAATCTCCAAAGGCTCAAACAATTGGACAACAAAGAATGTTGTCCGTGGCGACTCGATGAAGTGTATCCTAACACGGCAATAACAACTCCAGAAAAATTGGAACAAAGAATCGAACAATTGAAACAATTCGAAGAGCAAAAGGAATGTAAAGAATACTGTGAAACGTCGGAAAATCATTCCAATGATATTGAGAAACAACACGAGAATAACGACGGATCAGAAAAATAAATTCCTTCAGATTATTCATACGTATCTAAAGTTAATTCTCTTTTTTTCGTACTCTGCCAGTTTCGTACTGTTATTTAATTGCTTTTATTTTTCATCACAACTTATTTAGAATCGCGATGTATTTCTCTCGCACTGGGTGGAGAATATCACATTTGTAGCAACTCGGTCGGTATAATACCATCAGAGGTCCTGTTCCAAGAATTACTCTTACATGTCACTATGAGTCCCATATCTAGTTATAATTTATCGTGTAATTACATTACTGGCAGTGAATATCGGAACGCATCCAGAATAAAGGTTCAGTTCGTAATGTTTTTGTCCAAGGTTTAAATTTTGCGACTCGGTCGGTATAATACCGTCAATTGCAACAAAACGGATGCAAAGGTTTACGTTCAGGGTTCAAATTTAACCTTACGCGTTTTTAATACTATTGGAAGTATTGTTAGTTGTAATAAACGACAAAAACTAGTTTTTTTCCATAGCTTTTTTGTTTTGATTAATAACGCACAAAAGCGATGCCAGCAGCTGATGAGACCCTTAATTTAAAAATTCTATCGGTAATACAGGCAGCGCTGGTTTTGGCATTTACGTTTCTAGCAGAAGACATTTCAGTATGAAACGACACGTTCGCGCGCGTTGACGATTTTTTCCTTAATTCCTGGACATTCTTTCAGTTCGTTTATAAAAAAAATTTGTACAAAAATTTCACGTGATTTTTCACTACATATTCATCTTATAAAAATGCCATTTTTCATTCTTTTCACTAACGTCAAATTAGAAATCATCAAATCCCGAAGTTCCTCGAATATCCTGTGTTTTACAGCAATTGCACGAGAAGGATGAATTTCTTGGGATAATGATTTTGTTTCCCCGCATGACATAATTGTACCGTATTCAAGGTGAAATGTAATAACAACGTATACTTTCGAGTTGTTACAACTCGATCTGGTGCTGTGTATATTTTGTACCTTTCAATTCCTCATTCCGTTAAATCACTTTTGAAGAAAAAAAAATATATATATATATCTGGGCATTGAATTATTTGAAATATATTTCAGAATATTAAATCTTTCGAGATTCAATAAGTTTGCGATCGTATGTTATAAACGATGGTCGAAAAATTACCACTCAGGAAAATCGTCCAAAGTTTGAGCCTGCCTGCAATCGTATGCTTTGGGAATCCTCTTTTGGATATTGTTGTTACCCTCGATGGGGATGACCTTCTTGAGAAATATTCCCTCAAAGTGGATGGCGAAGTAGAACTTTCGGAGGAGAAGATTCAGGATCTCCTAGCCCAACTGCCACCTGAGTTAATATCCAAATTTTATTCTTTACACGCCGTTAACATTTTTTTTTGTTCTGTTTAAAATAATGGATCATGGGAAAAAATTTCACAGGCCGAATCGCAGAATAAGTCCCGGAGGATGTGCTCAAAACACAATGAGAATAATTCAATGGTTGTTCGGTGGTCTGAATGCCCCAAAAATTGGTATTTACTGCGGTGGACTTGGCAAAGATACCAGAGGTTTGACTCTCAAAAAAATGGTTGAAGCTGAGAATGTCAATACAAAGTACGTAGAAAGTTTCGTTTCTTGAAACGTAGCGAGTTTTGTCTATTTCAATTGTTCCATAAAAACAGATTTTTTGAATTATCCGAGTTCATGAAATTTTATGGTTTTTACAGATATGCATCCCATCCAACACTGTCAACCGGAGTTTGTATATCTCTGATAAGCGGCTCCTCGCGCAGTCTCATTGCAAATCTTGGAGCAGCGGCATGCTACACCGTGAAAGATTTGAAAAAGAGTAATTTATCTCTCGAAGGTGTGAAAATAATTTATATCGAAGGATTTTTCGTTGTTCATAGTTTGGATGTTGCCAAGGAGATAGTCGAATTAACTCAAGATAAAAATGTCATCATTGCTTTTAATCTAAGTGGCGAATACATATTTGAGGTAATATTCAATTATTATTATTATTATTATTATTATTGGCACGTTTTTTATGAAAGAGAGAAATATCTATGGATCATATTTCTTCCTTCGAAATCCAATTGAGAAGAATATTGTAATCGAATGAACGACGTTTTCTTCCTGATTTAAGGAACATCAAGATGCGATTTGTGAAATGGTCGGCTTGGCGAAAATCGTATTTGGCAATGCTCGTGAAATGACCGCACTAGCGAAAGCCCTTAATCTTAAATTCCACAACGTATCCGATATTCCGTTTCTTCTGAATAGCTCGAAGAGAGTTACGGTGGGAGTTTCGAGTGCGACGTGTACCAGCAACGATTGGCTGACTGATAATGATATATTTGTCATGACACAAGGAGGATCGGACCCAGCGATCGTTGTTTGGGGTCAGGGTTATTCCGTGCAGGTAATCAACGCTAATTGGTTTTTAAATATTATTTTCACCAGTTACTTTTTCAATTATGTAAAAAAGATCGAACGAATATGAGTTTTTCGATACTTTGAATGTCAAATGTATTTATGAGCAAATGCACTTCAGTGTTTGAAAAAACAAAAAAAACATAAGAATTTAGACAAATCGAATTTTTGAAATTCTGCATTATGTTTATTATGATTTATGTTTACATAAATATATTTCTTTTCGTTCAAGGTTCAACCGGAATCGCCAAAGCTTCCGATAGTAGATACGACAGGAGCGGGTGATTCACTCGTGGCAGGATTTTTGGCTGGTGTTTTAGCAAAATGGGATGCAAAATCGTGTCTTGAATATGGTTGCAAAGTCGCTGCGATGATGATTACGAGATTGGGCGTTACTCTTCCCAGCGATATACCTGAAGAGCTGTTGTAGTCAATTACGTTTCCAAAAGTCATTGTGATCTCATTACATCGCGCTTTAATTGCGCGCAAATTTAGTCAGTGTGTATATAGAATGTTGTAATTGTAAACGAAAGAGGGCGAGAGGAGAAGTGTAAAATAATTCTCCGCTTTGCGGAGTCTTTTTTGAAACCGTCTTAAAACGACAAAAAAAAATTAACAAATTTTTGTTGTAATTATACGGTTTGCTGCTAAGTACAAATTAAAAAAATCTATTTACTGGTAATTTGTTGTTTCGCATTATTTTTTGTTTTTGTTTGCGGAAATGACGATAAAAATTATATTCGAATTTTTACCACATATTCTGTTTTTGTGTCCAAATTCTGTTTCTGTCGTTCAAGATCTTGAGTGTTCGGAAGAATTTAAGGATTTCGAACTTCCCATACGAAATAGAATCGAGCAGAAAAGTGAATCTTTCCACCCGATAATAGCGACGCTCAGTGACAACAGCAGCAAGTTTGTGTGGCTGCTTTTTGGGTTGCCGGCATGTAAACTTTGAGGTTATGTTCACGTTGTTTCCTCCGTTCTATCAATAACTCCAAGTGCTCAACAGAACGTATTTTTAATGGGAGAATAATGAATAAAATACTTTCGTTGCCAATACGTAAAGTACGTGAAAAATTTATAAATGGTGAATTACGTCCCTCGGAATTGCGAACGGCAACTGTCAAATTGAGTGAAGCGGTAAAACCGTTAAACGCTTATATCAATGTGACGAATCAATTGTCGGAACAACAATCAAAAGATTCCGACGAGAGATATGCAAAAAAAAATTCAACGTGTGAACTCGATGGAATTCCGATTGCGATTAAGGATAATTTTTGCGTCGAAGGACAACCGACGACGTGTGCTTCGCTCATGTTAGCAAATTTCGTACCTGGATACGATGCCACGGTTTACAGTCGCCTTAGAAAACATGGAGCAGTTCTCATGGGAAAAACGAATCTCGATCAGTTTGCCATGGGAGCTGGAACCGTCGATTCTTATTACGGGCCCACCAAAAATATATGGGGCTCGGAATTGCAAAAACATTACGATTGTCACGAATCAATATCGAAGACAAATTTCTCTGTCGGAGAGGACAATTGGTTCATTGCAGGTATTGAATCTTCATCGATGAATGTATCTTTTCAACCATTGTGACATTTACAATGTCGTACCTTCGAATTGACAACTTTTCAATTATTTAATTATTGCTAAGACAAATACCAGATTTTTCATTCATACACAGTCCACGGAACATTCGTGAATGTACAAAATATATGTACATTTATTATAAGTTGATAGCATAAATGTTATGTACAAACAAAAAGTCAAAATTCAACGTTTTCGTGAAAAAAATGCATCGAACTATGAAAATCATAATGAGAGTATTTTCCCAAACTCAATAGCAATTCATTGGCATTGTTTTTGATTTTTTGGGTTGTGGGTTTAATTGACAATGCATACAAACATTCAAGTAAAACGAACAGAAGGAAAAATTTATGTTTCAAACCGTTTACTAAACCGTTACCTTGTATCCCTTGACATTGTCTCGTTTAGGGGAAGCGCGTACATTGCAGCTGTGAAATGAGCAGTTGATTTTTTTTTTTTCAGATGAGTCAGTATTTTTTACAGTTGTTAGTTCGAGGTGTATTCAATCAGGTTTTTTTAATTAAAATTATTCTTTAACTTCGAAATAATTCGAATAGAACAATCCACCGTGTGGATTCCTCTTATAATAACGAAAAAGTCATCTGGAGGTTTGCCAAAATAAAGTTGTTAGAAATTTCGATTTTTTTTTTAATGGAAAACATTTTTACACGTTTTTTTAGTCCGATATTCAATATTTGTTTATTAGAATTCGATTGAATACCCACAAAACTATAGATTTACCAAACACATATTCAGGTTTGAATAAAATAATGATTTCGATAAAAAAAAAAAGGTTCAATCTTGCTTTGCTCTGATTGCCTGAAGTGTATGAGCGTATTGATTTATTTTTTCCAAAATGGAAAAGCAGACTCCAAAATGTTTTATCCATCTTTTCCTAAAATCTTCAGATACATATTCTCAAACAGTTTGAAAATTGATGAAACTCAATTTTATTTTGAAAAATTATGGAAAGATTGATCAACGGTTTTTCGTCATTGAAAACTTTCGTTTAAAATTTTTTTTTTCTTTTGATTTTTATAAAAATATGAAATACGATTGGAATATGGCGTCAGGTATAACCGATTTTACAAAGATCCATTTTTAAAAAAATGGACAACTTTTCCAACAAAAACATGGCAATAATGGAGTAAAAATTTTTCGTTTTTTTTTTTTCCAAACCAGAAAACTAAGAATCATCAAATTTTTTCTATGATTTAGTTTTCTGCGTGAAAAAATTGGAAACCTGCAAAAAACTCTCGTTCCAGTGCTCCAAAGATTAACAAATTTTGAAAACGTTTTTATGACTTTTTTAGTCCTGCGTTTTGGTCCTCCTCAAGTAAATCGAAAGGAAAGAATTTTCGTTGTTATTTCAAAGGGCATTAAAATCCTTCCAACATTTTTCGATTCTTTGTCAAGCTAAACTACAAAGATTTTTTATTTTTTTTATTCTAACGATAAATTTCTGAATACTATTGATTTTTTAGGCGGTAGCAGCGGAGGTTCCGCTGTGGCAGTAGCTACAGGAACATGTTACGCGGCTCTTGGATCAGATACTGGTGGATCCACGAGAAATCCAGCCTCGTATTGCGGCCTCGTAGGTTTAAAGCCAAGTTACGGATTGGTTTCTCGTCATGGACTTATTCCGTTGGTAAATTCAATGGACGTTCCTGGTATTTTGGCCCGAACAGTGGACGATTGTCTTTCAGTACTTAACGCGATAGCTGGACCAGACGAATCGGATTCTACCACTCTCCAGGAAGAATATGAACCTTTTGATTTACCGGATTCGCCGAGTCTTCAGGGTCTTCGGATTGGCATACCGAAAGAATATCATCCGGCGGAGTTGAGCGACGAAATTTCCTCCTCCTGGCAACGAATAACTCGATTGCTGGAGGGATCCGGTGCGATTATCGTGCCTTGCTCAATGCCTCATACCCGATGGTCCATAGTTTGTTACTCCGTTTTGAATCAGTGCGAAGTCGCCAGTAACATGGCACGATACGATGGGATCGAGTACGGTTATCGTGCGGACGAAGATTCGTCTACCGAAGAGCTGTATTCTAAAACTCGTTCTCTCGGTTTCAACGAAGTCGTCCGGAGTCGTATTTTAACAGGCAATTATTTTTTACTCGCTGAAAATTACGATAATTATTTTGTAAAAGCCATGAAAATGCGGCGTCTGATAGCCCAAGATTTTGACGACGTGTGGAATTCTAACGTCGATATTTTACTCACACCAACTACTCTATCGGATGCACCATTGTACAAAGATTACGTCAAATCTGACAATCAGACGCAATGCTCCATCCAAGATTTCTGTACACAACCTGCTAACATGGCGGGTATACCAGCTCTCAGTATACCGGTTGAAATTTCGAGGAAAGGTTTACCCCTGTCGTTACAACTAATGGCCCCTTATCTTCACGAAAAAAGACTTTTACTCACGGCCAAGTGGATCGAACAGGCTGTTCAATTTCCTCTAATGAGGCTCAAAGATTCTAGTCTCTCGGAATAAACAGAAAAATCAATGTAATTAGGATTGTAAATAAACGTATCTATTTTAATTGTATCAATTGAATTTTCATTCATTCTCAGCTTATATACAAAAATATTTCCAACTTCATGCGGTCAGAGGAGGTTCAATTTTTTGATCGTATAATAAATTTATTACGAATCGGTTCTGGTTTTCGTTTCGCGTTATTTTATTTATGACATGCAAAAAAATCACTTTTTTACACTCCTTTGCACCGAGGAATTATGGATTAATCTATAATTCTTAGTCTTTTGTTTTTTTCGAAAGAAATTCTAAAAAATTGTATTCAGTAATTGTCATTTTCTTTCAACAGTATGCCGTGTTATGAAAAATGATTTTTTTTTTTTTTTTCAAACCGGCTATGATACAGCAACGGTGTCAGTATGTACTTTATTATCCCACTCCATTTCTGCTGTCAGTTGATTTATGGCCGAGGCACACCCGGTACCATTTTGGAGCTTTTTTTTTTAAAAAAAAGAATCTTTCCACGACATCCTGTTACAGACGTGTTTCATTGTTTTTTCAAAAAAAAAATTGTCAACGTTTCGTAAAAAAGAACTTTTCAGCCACGATGAAATATTTAGACTCCAAAAGTTTTACAAAAACATGCTTTTCACTCACTATTTTTTTAACCAGTGCAGATGTTAAATAAAGATATTATTTTAGAGTGGAAACATTGAAGCGAGCAGTTAAAATTTTTTTTTTTTTATTCCTGCATATAACCTTTCCAGATTTTACGAGCTTTTCCCATCACTTCAACCCCACTTTTCTCCTCCAGTTCACTGCTCCTGCTCGTCGAGCCTCCCCCCACCCCTACCTCCCTCCCTCCAGAGGACCGTCAACAGTCAATTTCTAATGCACTACTGTATCGCATTTGCACGAGGGCCAAGGGGAACTGTGGAAAACCCGGTCGATACACGTGCGGCTACATTTTCACTGACTTTCGACTGGTTCCGGTCATCAGATGGTACTCCGAAAAATTGCCTTCCGCTGAGTGATTCAAAGCACGGAATTATTTAGAAGTAAAAAAGTGACACAAACATTTCTTTCAAATGATTTTTAAAATTTATTATTCATAGAAAAGGTAGATTTTTCAATTAACAAACAGCACTTTTCGTTCGAAAGGTTGTCATTTTTTGAAAAATCCTCGATTTTTTAAACAGCCTACAAACAAAGCTTTCTTCATTGTATCATGAAAAGATTTTTTTTTTAATGAAAAAATCCGCCCTGACGATGGTTTACGCAGAAACACTTAATGTCACCGTTTACGAGAACTTCATATACGTTTCTATGCAGTAGCCTCCGCAAAATCGAATGCACAACGGCGCATTTTTCATTCGTCACCCTCAACGGTATTTCTACTCCAACCTCAAAGTACCGTTATACACTTGACATTTATACGTCACGTTAAACATTCCAGAAAAACAATAGTCTGATTTAAAAAAGAAATAATAATAAATGTTCACTTTTACGATGCAGTTGTAAATAAAAATAGAAGTTTGAGCGACACGCGTGCAATGTTTACGAAGAGACTGTGAATTCCAAGAAAAGCGGATTTCTGTTACGGATGAAAAACGTCCAAAACAACACCGATATTCTACTGGCATTCAACAGCGCCCTCTTTATTCACGAGTTTGTACTTGGCGATTTCAGCAATAGTTTCACCTGATTTATCATTCGCGGATAAAATATTTTGCAGGCTGATATTACTTTCGTAATGCTCGTTATTCGTCGTTGGACGTTAAATTTTCGAGTGTTCGGAGAGAAAAAAGATTGGGCACCCTCGAGATTAATGTATGTTACGAATGTACGATAATATATAAAATATTAAATACACGCGTGTCTATTAGAGAATGGCGGGGGGTGTAGAGGGAGTTTAGAAAAACAGGGTTGGGCACGGGGTGAAAAAGGCGCATGCGTCGGCCCGGGCCGGGGGCTGTAATTCGTGTCGCGCACGTCTGTATCATGCACAGTAGCATCGTGCTCTCTATCCATCAGTCGTCGGGGAGAACTCGCGCCGCGACGTTGTTCTCGAGTATCGGAATCGTACGTTGGACATTTATACGTGCGGGTTGCGTGCAATCCATTTTTCCTACGTTCTCTTATTCGATCGATCTAATTCTACGGTTCAAACAAATGATAGAGAGTCTTTTTTATCCGTAGCCTAAGTGATAATTTTTGTCGGAAGTTCCTTGTTTTTTTTTTTTTGAAGCATTTTTTAAGACTAACGAAAATTCGGGGGTGAAGTTCAAACTGACGAACGATATCGAACACGATACGTCATTTTCTTCGAAGGGAGAAAATAAATAAGAGAGAAAAGGATGAATATCCACGCCATGTGAATAAATCACACGCACGTTCCAGTGTGTTCGTTTACACGTCAGCCATTTTTATTTTTATCTGTTTTATACATTTGTTTTCATTTTTTCAACGATCAAACGTGACGTGAGTGCCGCGCAGTTGTAATTTTTTTTTTTCTTTCCCTCAACTCTGGATCTCGTTCTTCGTTTGATGACTCGAACTCGAGCAAGTTTAATACGCGGATTTCAACCCTTGCTGGCTCACTCTACGAGGATATAGAAAAGGTGCGTGTTTTTGTGTATTGTGTCGTATTATTCGTTGTTTAACATCGCTGAGATCTAATATATACGAAATTGGAAAAAAAAAACAATGCGACCATAAACGTCAAACTACATTTTTAGAGTTTGACCTTGAGATATATAACTTGAAACCATACTCGTGCATTTTTGGGATTCCTGCTAAATGCAAACTCAGCAAGAATCCAGTGTTCGTTTACGACGAATTTTAATCATATTTGAACTTTCGAATTCAACAATTATTTCTGTTTTCGAAAAGATCTTTGGCTAATTCAATTTCGTAGATTCTTTTTAATTCGTGATATTTATAAGAAAAAAATAATTGACAGAATTATCTTTTTCTGTTTATTTTTCAACATATTCGGGAACGTTTCTCTTGCATTAATTTCGTTAATTGTCGTATCGTTGTTTGTTTGTTCGAATAAAGGACCTACACGTATATTTACACGAATACGATGTATACGATGAAAATTTATAACGTGAAACGAGAACGGCAATTAGCATTCCTGCGAATTATTCATAAATCTCGTTATTCACAACGAGCAACGAGAAAATTTAACACTCTCGTTGTTTTTAACTAAACAAAAAAAAACAATGAAATATGCGAAATTGCACGTATGTGGATCGAAGATATACGCGAAATACGTCGATCGGAAAACTCTACAGGTGCGTTTTTAGTGCTCGCTTATCACTGTTTTCGTTACGGAGGTATTAACGACTCTCCTATCTCCAATTTTAATGAGTAAATTGCCACCTCTGCCCCTCTCTCTCTCTCTCTCTCTCTCTCTCTCTCTCTCTCTCTCTCTCTCTCTCTCTCTCTCTCTCTCTAGTCACGATTATGTATTCACGTGCTTTTAAATTTGCTTCCATAAGAGTAAACAGAATAAAAAATAATTTTGACCTAGAACAATGGCAAGTTTTTTTTTTCAAATTCTCGCAAGAGGGAGCTGCGGCGAGGACTGGAAGTTGTGAAAAATGTCCGTGATTCGTCCAATCGAGATGCAAATATTGCAAATTTGATTTAATTGTCATCAATGTCATAATAAAATAAAATTCTACTACAAAATATCATTTTACCATGCAAATATGGTATAGAAAAAAAATTTTTTTTGATTTTTGTCGAATTCAGTGTGAATCATCGCGTATCTGATACACATAGATGGTGAAAATTAAGGTGCGCGTATGTGCCATTGAGCAAGGAGACTTGAAAACCGCAGGTACGCGGTTTTACGAGCACCTTGAACGTGTTGGCTGGCTAGAAATCGATTTTTCTCGTGGTCGTCGTTTTCCACCAGCTAACTAACCAGATACGTCCACGAATGTTGCACGTTTTTGTTCTCTCTCTCGTGGGCGGGTTTGCGTATGTGAGCGCATTGTGTTGTTGAGATCGGGCGATAGGCAATGCTCAATTGAGTTACAAAGGGACGATTCAGTGACAATAAGCGACCTGGAATTCTTCGTGTTTTTGATTGTCTATATAAATGCATGCGACAATCGCTATTCAGTAAATTAAGGACACTGGACTTGATTATTCAATCGTTGAATTTTTTTTTCTTCTCTTGCTCATTTATGGCTATTCGCCGCCACGTCTCTCGTTAACGACGAATTTTTTTTGTTCTATTTATTAATTACTCGTTATTTAAAAATCTTGTTCATCCCAAGGTCCTGGAAATTTCATTGAACCATGGAATTTTCATTTAACATTTTGCTATTGAGCTCTGGACCGAATTTCGAGTGGAAAAGTCTCATACGAACTCTGATCGGATGATCATGAGTATCAAATCCTTTTTTTAATAAATTTTTCGATATTTTTATAAATTTTTCAACATTTTAATAAATTTTTAAATATTTTTATAAATTTTTTAAAAGTTTTTATAAATTTTTAAATATTTTTATAAATTTTTTAAAAGTTT
The DNA here is from genome assembly GCA_037576405.1 of Campoplex capitator. NCBI lineage: Eukaryota > Metazoa > Arthropoda > Insecta > Hymenoptera > Ichneumonidae > Campoplex > Campoplex capitator. The sequence goes on from JARBWI010000002.1 coordinate 8,737,290, forward strand.
TTATAAATTTTTAAATATTTTTATAAAAGTGTTTAGCTGGTGCTTTTTGAACAAAAATCACTGAACCGATTACGATCCACTGAAAACGAAATTTTGTTGAAACCTTAAAATATTTCGTTGAGTACGTTCAACAAAATATTTCGACGACACAACAAAAGTTTTTTTTCGGTATAAAAGAGGCTTTGTTGTAATATTCGAAATTTTGTTGCCTGAATGAAAAAAAAAAAAAAAAAAAATGTTGAATACGTACAACGAAATATTCGAATATTTCAACAAAATTTTGTTTTCAGTGGATGGAATCTCTTGATGAGATCGAAGATCATGATTCGAATATCATGTTTGTGGTTTTACGGAATTCCGATATTTTGTTTTCCAGGTAAATGTTTAAAAAACAAAAATGTAATATTCTGCTCAATTTTCAAACATTTAAGTTCATCGGTAATCGGATGACATTGATAACCGAAAAAAAAAGGAAATTCATATAGAAAAAAGGGATTGATTAAAGCAATTTTGATTAACTGACAAAAGAAAATTGTGAAAATTTTTTTTTTCCGAGTGTCTTATTGGAAGGAAATCTGGAAGGTTTTGGAAGCAAGAAAAGGGCCTGCTTCTCGATGACTTCGTCGTCGGACTCCACAAAATTAATTTTATCCAGTTCTATATTCTCCAATTCCAAACGTTTTTACGACGCGGATCTTTCACAGATTCGCAGCTTCCTCAACGTTGATTCATTTATTAAACATGAGTAGGTTCGACCATTTTTTTTCTCGATCTTCCACCGTTCAACATAGAACGCTCGGTAGATTCATTATGCAGATACCCACGAGACACGCAAAGGGAAGTTTGATCGATTCCCCATAGAAAATTGAGGCCCGATCTGAAAAAAATCTTTGTTTCATATTTCTACAATTTAAAATTTATCATAAAGCTGAATCATAACTTCAAATAGAAATCCAATGGTGTTTCGGGACTCGAAGCTTCAAGGAGATCAAGCCAATTAAGTAAAATTCACAAAACATAATCATTCTTCTGATCCATGCGTCAAAGACAATTAAAACTAATCGATTCCGAAAAGAATAAGAAACTTGAAAAACTGATCAGGAATTCCTTCCTTTGCACTGCAACGTCACGAGCTTACAAATCATAAACGAAGTTTATAACGTATTTAGCCAGAAATAAGAAACGTAAAGGTACGTAAAAATATCGATTTTTCTGTCGTTCTCAATATCCTCGTGGCTGCAGCGAAGCCTTCGAATCTGCATCGGACTGTCAAACAGTAAAATCTTCAGCTGCATAAAAAGTCTCTGGAGAGAGAAAAAATTTCGAATTGGATAATATTTTTGTGTTTCTTTTTCTTCTTCTCGTATCTGGAAAACTGGGAATCGATTGGACTAGAATATTCGATCTGCTGAGTCGGGGTTACCGTGAAAAAAAAAAAAAAAAAAAACATTTGGAACGATGAAGAGAATATTTTGTTGATATAATGGAAGAATAGATGCATGGAAATAAATGGACAATGGGTATAAAAGTTGAGGGAGCAATATGGCTGCCGTATTACTACATACAGTAAGGGATGTTTTTCCATGGAGAATATGAACTATATATATACACTATATAGGTACATGTAAGTTCGGTTTTATAAGATAAGAGCGATGCTGAGGGTTCGGCAAAAGATGCATTATGTTGCAGCTCCCCAAACGACCTTAAATCTTTCCACAAAGACGTCTCTCTGAGTAAGAAACCTTTTCTCCACCTCTTCAGCCCCCGTTGGGAACAATAGTGATTTTCGATCAGGGATCAATTTTCTCCTTTTTTTTTCTTTCTCATGAGCAATGTGGGTCAGAGTGGAAAAAAAAAGCTAAAACTGGAGCTTTGGGCGATATTAGAAATTCTGTTCTCGTCCATTTGGATCGATGGTCGTATATACGATCGAGGAAAAAGGACATTCCTGCTGTTAGGGTTGTCCTTGGCAACCGACAAACCTTTTTTTTTTCACTTTTCGTCTTCAACCCCAAGTCCACACGGTTGGGTCTATTTTTATCGTGATCTTATCTCGCGGATTCGATCGTTCTGAATATATTTCGCCTATAAGAAATTCAATCTTGCTCGTGTCAGGCAATATTTTTCTTGTCTTTTTTTGTTTTTTTTTTGCGAATAACTCCGACGTGCGTGAGCCTGAACATTTATATCTATGCAAACCGGCGCACGTTATTCGCCCCTCACTTACCGATCTACGGATAACAAGAGAGTCATCAGTGGTCGTCGAGCTTGGCTTCGCAGCTTTATCGCTTTCGCAGACTGCTCGACGACTACTGCCTACCAACATATATGCATCCGACAAATTAATCATCGTATTTTTAGATTCGACGTATTCTACGAACCTGAATAATCCTGGAGACTTTCTATTTTTTTATGTATTTTCTTCTTTTTTCTCGTTTTTCGAGTCCATTTTTTTCGGTACGCTGAAAACAAAAATGAATTTCCACGATCAACGAAATATTTGTTGAATCAATTCAGATTCTTTGATCCAACAGAACTTTTGTTTATTCAACAGAGAGGAATATTCGTTTGAGCCAGTAAATTGAGTGATCGGAACAAGAAATTTTGTGTCGAGTCAACGAGAATTACATTTTCTTCGCAGCGATCTGTGTTGACCGAACAAAAATTTGATCGAATCAACGAAAAAAAAAATTGAAGAAATTCAACGATCTTTTAACGATCAATCATTCGAGTATGAATGAAAAACGATGACGATTGGTTCGACAAGAAATCGTGGGTCGTTCGCGCTTTTATTTAGTGCACATTACCGCCCCGTTGACCCGCCATTCGTGGCGGGTACATTAAAAAAAAAAAAAAAAGCTTTCCTCACATATCACCGGTACAGACTGTGGGACTGGTACGTACAGAGACTACGGGCGTGTGACATTCGGATCGATATCGTCTCCTGCGACTGTATGTATACCCGAGTTACCTTGCTCGCTGACACACTCACTTATCGAGTCATTCAACCTTTTTTTTCCCCCTTTTTTCTTTCTCCTGCCACTATTCTTTCAAATATTTCCATTAATTTTCTCATATTTTCATGTATTTTTGTACCGCTTCGTTACGAAGTACGACACTGCATTGAATTAATTAGTGCAATTATTCTTGGCGAATGTTCGACGAAAGAAAAATCGAACAAATGGAGGTGAAATACAAACTCAACGATCATCGCGATGAAGGAAATTGTATTCGTTCCTTTTCATTCTTCATTCTCGCATCGAAAAATACAATTTAAAAAAAATGACAATTTTTAACGACGTAAAATTATGAAATCACCGCTCTTCGCGCAGAGACAAAGTGACGCGAGTAATGAAAAAAAAAATATTCATGAAAAACAGCAAAGCAGTTGTCAGTTGCACCCAAAAAAAGTTGAGCGAATTTTACTTCTGCAAAACCCTGTTAATTTTTTCGAGGATTCTTACGAAATTTGCATTTATTCGTTACCGCAGTAATCTAGAGAAAACAAACCGAAAAAAAAGAACAAAAATTTTCTAATTCCCGAGATAAACCAGAGAAGAGTGCGAAATTGCTTTTTTTTTTGTCTATTAGATTTATCCGAGGACCTCGAAGCATTCGTGTCGCAGGCAAGATAGTGGCTGAATAACGTCAAGGCCAGGGCCACGTTATTCGACGATAAATTATAACGAGATCCGCGAGTGCGTGGAGAGAAAAAATTAAAAGAAAGAGGGAGGGAAAAAAAAAGAACACGCAACGAGCAGGACAATGAAACAAAAAGTTGGAGCACACACACATAAACGTGCGCTAGGGAATGCCCTGCGGTTGGATGACACAGCATCCGTTCCCGTTGCTCTCGTCGAATGATATTGTTCCGACTGTATACACATATATTTTTATTCCGCATACGTGTACACACACTTTTTTTTTTCTGGGTGATAATGAGTGACGTCAGCCATTTGTCTGCTCGAGCAAAGGGAGTGGGGAATCTACGGGTCACACATTTTAACCGAACACATTATTTTTCATATGTACATGTGTTTATACATATGCACGTTAATTCATGGTGGACGGGGCAAAGTCATGACGGTTCGTAAAATATGTGGGCCACACAGCATATATATCTCTCCCTACTCGTATCAAGGGGGTTCGTATGAGTTTCAGCATCAGTTTGTTGTCTCGCCATGCATTGGACGGTTGCTCGTTTAAATCTTCGTATTTGTGCCTCGATATCGTGGTTTACAATTGTTTTAACAAATATACGTGTTTACTCGTCAATCTGGAGTCGACGTTTGCTCTGGTTCTCGTACGCCAATTTATTGAATCTCGGTTAGTATTTATCGTTTCTTCAAAAGACTGTGATCGAAGTTGTCTGATCCGAGGAAGATTCCTTGAGATTGTTTTTTCTTTTGGAGCTATTAATAATGACGCCAACATGGTCTGTTAGTCGAAAGTACATTTTACTTTCACGATACAATGGATACGTCGATAAAAACGTTATTTCGGAGCCATTTCAGATCTCTTTCGGTCAGCAACTTTTCGTTGATCGAGTACAGTGAATCACTGGTGGCTGCGATCCACGTGAGATCAGACATGTGCTTTCAACGACGCGATACTCGATATCCTAGCCTATTAATGATCCGTTTAATTGAGAGTGTTAGAATTGATCCAAAAGTCTAAAGGGCTTCGGCGGGTCAAGGACTTAGGATACGTCGAAGCAAGATACGACTGTATGATTTTGATGGGCCGATAAACGCGTGCACGTCGGTTACTTCCTTGGCTGTATGATGCTCGAAACTGGTGTAAACCTCTGTGCAGAGAGCCAGCAATGGTAATCACAACCGAGGCTTAATTAAACGTGTAACAGGGGTTAATCGATGTTTCTCATCGTATATGGACACGCGTGCAATGTATAATGTGTGCGTATGAGATATTATTATGTCGATGACACAGTCGTAACAGGAGTTTCAAACTAATCAGAATATCTCCAGAAATTCAAAAGCCGTGAAGTTCAAACAGTTTGCTCTTAAGTGTGGAATATCCATGGGCTAATACACTGTATATATTTGTGTGGATAGAAGTGCGTCGAGCAACTGGCTTAGCCGGATGAAAATTAATTCCGAAGGCTGCGTTCTCATACCCTTTTATTTCTTCTTCTTCTTCCTTCATAATTACGAATCTTTTGCTCCACCGTTTGGCTCCCCAATCTGTCAAATCTGTATAGAAATAGAAGCTTCGGTAAAGATGCTTTATAAAGTAATATAAAAAGGAGTCATCGCAACTGCCAGTGTCGAGAGGGAACCTCGTGTATTTAAACTCGAGCTAATTTCTGGAAAAAAAAAAGAAACGCTCATAAAGTCAGTTGCAACTGGTCGCTGGAGATCCCAGACTCTCCGGAAGGAAAACTCTTATATTTCAACTTTCGTTTGCTGGTCATTTTTATTTGTTTGTGCTTTCTCATCTTTTACCTTTTATACGCTGCGCAATTAAAGTTTGTTTGGAGAATATCAGCTCTGTTACGAACTTTGAATGTATAAATTGCACTTTTTTTTTTTTCATGGACTCGATTACTCGCTTTATTTTTGCAAAAGGCACTCGCTAATTGAGGAACCGAATTTGTTTGAATTTAGCATTTCATGTCGTGGCTTTTTTTTTTACTAATTCCATGCGGAATGCGATTCGGATATTAAGGAAATGTTGCTAAACTGAACTAGCTTTCTTGCTTGTTTTTTTTGTTTTTCTAATATCTTCAAACACTGATCTATTCCCTAGGACTCTTGAATCGAAATATTTTGTTTTTATAGCAAGAAATACTGTTTTTTTTTGTATCTTACCATTATCGTTTTATGCTCGACCGATACCAACGCCACGAGCGCGCTCTATCGAAACTAGGTCGCCACTTCCTTTCGCGCTTAAGCACATTTCCGCGTGTCACGTTTACGTATAGTTTGTCGCAAAGATCGTTCACGAGAAGTTTGGCTGGTCGCGAGAAGTCTGCAATTGTAACTTTATCTTTATTTCTTCGTGTGTCGCTCTGCCTATATATCCTTCTCCTTTCCAAACTGAGTCACGTCGAGTGCAGAACTCAATATTCTCCTGGTCCATGCCACTTTTTCACGAAAACAAAAATTCGATTGAATTTCCTATTTTTCTTCGCCAGTAAATATACGATTTTGAAATTTATTTCGTTGTCATGATAAGCAATTTCTTTTGCTCTCATTTTTCAATTTGTTTTTCTCGAGCCTTTGACAGAGATCTGATAAAAATTTGTCTGAGCCGAATACTGGCGAACAAATGAAGAAAAAAAAATTCATTTTCGTTAATGACATATTTCCGAAAAATATTTTCTCTACGATCCACTGAAAATTGAATTTTGAGAAAATTGGAGATAAAAAAAAACTGGTTTACATCCGTGAATAATTTAGTTTAAAGTATACTGCAAAATATTTGCAGTTTCAACAAAATCCGGTTTTCAGTGGAGCAAAATTAAAGTATTGAGCTTGAAGCAATCAACGAAATCAAGAAACTTCGTTCATGATACAAATTCGCGAAAGCACGAAAAATTGAAAAAAAAAACCAAAAAACATCTTCATTAGAATGATTTTTGTTGCATCAATGATGATTTTCAATATTTTATCAATTGTAAATGAAAATATGAAATACCGTGTAATTATTTCGTTCCACTTAGACCGACAAGCCTGAAGTATAATTTGATAGCTCAGTATCGTTTTAGCCTCTTTTGTCCAAGCAGACTCGGTTAGTATTATATCTCTACTTAGTTTGCACAAGGAAAGGTGATACACCTTATATTATCTCCGGTATTAAAATCCCCCTTTGAAGTATCCGAATACAGGCCCCTCTTGGGCCCGATGAGAAAGACTTCCGCGTGTACTCACCCTATCATATTAATAAAAATATATATATCCATAGTGTACCATGGGGAGGGAGGGGGGGGGGGGGAGGGTTCGGGTCAAGTAACAAGGTTACCGTTAATGGACCACGCATGCAACGAGCGAAGCCTCAAGAGTCGAGGAGCGTGCTGCGTGTTTACGGACATTGTCGTACACGCTCAATCAAGTAAATCCAATTAATAAACCAGGAGCAAAAGAAAATGTATTTAACCCGAATGAGGCATTGTTTCGGTCATTCGAGCGCCAACTTTCACATTTTCTCTCATTATTTCCGGATGAATGGACGACGTTATAACGTTCTTGGTAACTCGGAAGCAGGAGATTGCTTTCCTTTTTCCCTTGACGAGGATACACGTGTGCGACAAGAGCCTGTGTGGCAAGCATAAATTTCGAGTCGATCTCAATTTTCATTAGTCTCATTCCCGTTGATGTCTGCAAGAATGATTTTCGTGAGGGAACAAAGTACTTCTGAGATTTTTCGAAATCACTGCAGCGCCGCAAGCAGCAGAATCATCGCGTCGCGAATTTGATTCTCCTCGTGGTTGCTTCCCTCGGCAAATAATCCCGTGGGCGAAACCACGTGAATTTTGACAGCAGCCGAAAATTAACGCAGATTTGCACACGAAGAGGTAGCAGCGCCAAGATTTCCTTACGATGCGTATATTCGTAGGGTCTCATCTTTCGTTGAGATTTTATTGTATATATTAGGGGTAGTTTGAAAATGAGAGGTATCATTGAGGGGGGTTGAGAAGACTGACGAAATTGGGGAATATCCATCGGGATGGTTGGCCCGTAGGGTAATTGGCCCGACGTAGGGCAATCAAGGGCCATTGATTCTCTCCACGAATTTACTATGGGGGTTTCCACTCCCTCTCTCCCTCCTCCCTGTCATCCCTCGTTCACATTTTCGTCCGGAGGACACATTCGCAGTCACACGGACATTCGTGTTGCGCGTGTGTCTCTGTGCGCGAAAGCCGTAGGTATATACAGAGGAGAATACACGTGATATCAGGCATGCTTCTCTAATTCCATTCGTTCGCCCTTCGCGTCCCTCCGGAACCGCGAGAGCTTTTATCGTTCCCTCTCAATTCCAGACCCTCCAGCCGATTCATCCCTCTGTCATGTGTTTGCACGACTTCTCCCCCGTTTTTGGTCCGCAGTGTCGGTTCCTCTATGTGAAAACCGAACGACAAAAATATTTTCACAAAGTTCATGCGACCGAGAGCAGCCGCACGCGGTGCAAAATCTGCTCTCTCTCTCTCTCTCTCGTCCTCTCTCGTTCTCTCCGTCACTCCGACGAGATAGAAATCCGAGGAGAACCCCTCTGGCCGAATGAAACTTGGAAAAAAAAAAAATTGCCAGCATCCGCATCCACCAAACGTACAGCGTTTGCACATTCAACCCTCTCTAACCATCTCTGACCACCCTTCTTCTTCATCCATCTCTGTCTTTCTCTCATCCAATTAACCATTCTCATGTGCGGACGATATAATCCGTCCACCGGGCACAGAAAGGTTGAAACAAACTACGTGTATCTGTATCTACCGAATAAAACCTACTCTCTCTCTCTCTCTCTTTCCGCCTTCGATGTTACCTCGAGCGGTAATAAAACCGTACACAGGGTGAATACACTTTCGGTCGCTGATTAAGCAAATTTCGCAACGTTAACTACAATCCTCGGTAGTTGAAAAAGTAAAAGAAAATTTGATTATTCCGAATTCTTCATGCGCATCTTCGCGAAATTCTTTGAAATCTTTGACGCGCGGAACACGTCTACGTTTACATTTGATGTTGATAAATTATTATAAAAATTTTTCGGGAATGCAACGCGAGATTCGATGTCTCAATTAAGCCGGAAGATTGAACACAATTTGTCTCGGCTTGCGGGTCGCCCGTGAAAGAAACGAGGTTTTTTTTTTTATTTTATTGGTCGGCTTGATTTTTTGGTCATCGCCGCGAGAATGTTGGGATGCCTGTACCGGAAATCTCTCGTTGTTGTCAATTGAGCACGACCGTGCGCGGCTCCGTTTCAATGAGGCAGGCATTTCCGTCATCATCCTGCGGGATTACTTTTTCAGTAGCTCTCACTGCTGGCGCTTTTTACTTCTCATGTTTCAACATTTTTCAGTATTTTTTGAGATCCTTGAACTGATGAAAAACGTAGAAACCATCGAATCGAATAATTTATTCTCGTCGCATCGCAAATTTTTGAGCATCGGTCAATTTGAAATTTTCTTTTTTAAATATCTCTTGCGGCGCTCGGAATTTCTTTTATGCTGTAATGCGAGAGCCTGCAAAAGATTTGACGCTCTCTCTGTGAATCATCGAATATACAGAGGAGAGCCTCTCTCCGACACAGAAGAGAATGCCGAAGGCTTTTTTCTCTACGATCACACCGAGGGGATTCGATGGCTACGATGGTAGGGAAGGGGGAGGGGGGTTGAACTGCACCCTTGTACCACCAAGGGCTGATACAATGGCACCCCTACGAACATTTCCGAACCTCCCTCGCAAACATTGACGTACTTGTTCCGTCTCTTTTCGTCTCTCGATACTTTTTCTGTCTCTTTATTTCGCTGCGGCTGCTCTCGTCCCTGACGTAAACGCGCGCGCGAGAAAACGAATGGCACTAGCATTTTCGTTGTTTGCTGAAATTACAATGAGACCGAGAGAGAGAGAGAGAGAGAGAAAAGAGAAGGAGAGAGCAATACGCTCGAGACAGTGAATCACCATTACGCTCTGGATTCTATGTATATATATGCACGTGCGTGTGCTCCCAACAAAGAGTCACGTGTGTACGCTATTTCGAAATAAAAGTTGAGATAAGTAGAACGTTGTTCGTGAGATATTGGACTCCACCTAACTAACCTCATCGCCATCATTCGTTATTACTTTTCTCATCGTTAAATCGTCCATTTTTTCTTCACAGAACAGTCTTAATTGCGACAATTTTGGGGGATTCAATAATGGTAGATTTTTCAATCGTGCGGACGAATCTCTTCCGTTTTCTGATAAAAGCACTTTGCTGAAATTGGAATTTAGGATTTTTTTTTCGTAAAATCACGTTGATCGTTCGTTCAATTCATTTTCTACAAGATTTTGTTATCTTTTATGCATTTTTATTTCGTAACTTTCGAGCCTTATCAGTTTGGGATTCATGATGAAAGAATCGGTTTTGTTTCGAGGCATACACGTTGACAGTTTTTCGCAAAAAAGATTTAGAAAAATAAAGAAAATTTAGAGAGTTCTTTGTCAAATCATTTCAACCCACTTTTTGTTCGATTCTCGTCCATTTTTGGTTCGACACACGCGAAATAGGAATAAGCCACCCCGAAGCTCTTTAAACTTCATAAATGCCGATGAAAAAAATTAGGGAGGCTTGAAAGAGAAAGAGAGACGGAGAGAGAGATTCGGGATCAAGATTGTACAGTGGTTGCACATCCATCGAGCCAAAGGCCGACGCACACACACAGATAAACACACGCACGAGCCACGATAAAAAAAAGTGTTTGGGTATCGCGTGCAGCACGAAATTTAACTCACTCGTTTAAGTTTCATTTACGAATACGTTAGCTACAATGGCGTTGGTATCATAAGCAGAAGAGAGAGAGAGAGAGAGAGAAGGGGGGAAGAGGGTGCTTTCACGATGATGGTGCTCGAAGTCCTCTTTCTCTCTCTCTCTCGCTTTTTCGCCCTTCGTTTTTTCAGCTTATCCTCCATTTTCGCCCTCTTCTCAGCCCCTTCAGTCCACGAGTACGGTCCTTTGAAACGTATAGATATAAAATTTGAGAGATAGTCCAAGTACAGGTAGGCTTCTATAGGGGTTTTCATGAAAAATCAATAATTCAAAGTTTTCACAAGAAGAAATTTCATTGACTCAAGAGAACAAAAAAGAAACGATCTACAAAAAAAAAATTTGCGGTCAAAATCAAACTCGGACTCGTCTCTGAATATCATCGTCTGTCACCTGCCACATCGAACAATATTTTGGGGAATGAAGAAACATTATTTTCTCAAGAATCAACTGTTCCTTCGACTAATTTGGGTCTGAGAAAGTAAATTGAGAATGAATTTTCAATGATAATTGTTAAACGATTCGACACAGAATTTCCTGTACAGAATTAAGTAAAACGTGTATATATATAGATACATGACTCGTAATGGTGACGCGATCGACCCTTTAGCACGCATTTGCGGAGGCAACATGCTAAGGGTTAGGGCTTAAATGCGTGTGTTGATCGTTAAAACGCGGCTCTCTTGTGCGATATCTCTGTACGTAAACTCATGAGAAGGTCCCCGGTACCGATAGCCCGGAAGACAAAGAGAAAAAAAAAAGAAATTTCGCTTCCTAACGAAAATTACTATCGCGGTGAACGAGGAGAGAGAGAGAGAGAGAGTGCGAGAACGCCGCGACGAGCAGACGATCGCAAGGATAATTAGGTATGCAACGATGTCAATGTGCTCAGGTCACGCAGAGGTGTTACAGGCCAACGGGCGGGGATAAATACACACTGATTTCAACTAATGCTCGCATATCTTTCCTAAATCAAATGAAATTCAATACTGATTAACGTATTATTAACTTTGTTTTATGTTTTTTTTCTATCATTGATAATCTGATAAGAATCTACTGCACAATTCTGTGTTCGAAAGAATTATGAGAGAAAAAACCGTCGGACCCCGTGTCCCTCTACTTTTTTATTCTCGATTGAGAGAAAAGCGTTTGACTCAGTTAGAAAAAAAAAAAATGTTCCACAAAATTAGATATTTTCTTCTCGAGTACGTTCAGCACGTAGTGTGACTTGGACCATTCTGGATGTATCGCCCTCCCAAAGTTTGGTAGTCATCATCGCTGATGCACGGCACGAAAATGGTTTCTATGCATCATTCGTTTTTTTTATTTTCTGAAAACTGTCAACATTTCATTCTTTATTGTCGCTGCGAGCTCCAATCAGCTCATCTCATCACTCGTCTTCACTAATTTTGATGTTCTTGAGAGATCTCCCAAGAGTGTTGCCCACAGCCGAATGGCTTTCCTGATGTATCGCATTTGCACGAAGATCAAGGAAAATTGCTGTGAAAAAAAATCGCCTGATACAGAGGCAAGTTCTCTGCGAGCTTCAATTGATCAACGCAGCATCCAAAACTCAGAAAACCTGGGAGCCTGAGCTGTTCGCTGTTAATTTACTTCCATTCTCGAATAAAGATTAAAAAATCTGAAGAATTTGAATTAAGCTTGCTGGAAGAGTATGAATTAGTATTTTCCAGGTATTTTTATTTGTTTGTTCAATAATGCCAATTCTATGCCAAATAAATATGATCTGCTCGACAGACTTTGGTAATTTTTATTTAAAACTTGTATCGCATTAATTTTCATTTCGCTTTACATCGAATTCTCTATGTTTATTGCAAAAGTATATCTCCCCCGGTCTGTTCCGGACTTGATTCCCATTTCATTGACGCCCCAAGCTCGTTGTAATTGTACCGAGGGCATATCGAAATTGGATGTTCCGGATATCGTTGCTTTGACGGTTCGGTGGTCGGTCTTTTGTGCCCTTCTATACTTTATATCCCCCGCCGTATCAATAGCTATGTACATCGAATCTATCTGGCGAGAATGGTAAATGTAATATCGACGGCTGAAAAGAGAATGGGAAATTGATTTCGTATGATTGGTGCGATGCACATACTTTCTGCTACCAATCGTTCCACTTCCCTCGACAAATTTAAATTCAACTCCCCCCTCCCCCCTCCCTTTTCATCCCACATTCAGTCTGACCACTTTTTTTTTCATGTTCTGCTTCTTTTTCGATATACTCACCAAGAGAGATAATTAACTTTTGACAATTTCGTTTTAAATCTGCGGTATTTGACGTCATGGACAAGAGAAACGAAGGGATGGTTAAGCAGATTTGAATCACAATCTCAACGACGCAATGAATAAAAGAAAAAAAAGGGAATTTCGTATTAAAGATGAAGAATCATTTTGAAATACGGAATTTAATCAATTTTGCCAATGACAGTCCATTTCCAACGTTTATTCCAGATCTAATTCGTTTAATCTCGGTTATCTCTAACATTGTTGAGAAAAAATCCTCATATTTTATGAAGCTTGAGATAAGGGAAATATACCGCACGCGTTAACCCTTAATAATTGGCCTTTTCGGACCTGATTCTCTTATGCTTTTTATCTTTCTCTGCCTTTCTTCGGCTGGTTAACAATCCAAAATTGTCTGACAATAGCGACCATTACCGGACGTCACACGGACGAGGGAAGATTGTGACGAGTGCATACATAACTGACTTGAAATTTTGGCATAGAGATACTGCATGAATACACGTATAAATTTGGTGAAGGTTTGAAAGGGGGGAAGGGGGGGGGCGATGTTCCGATAATCGACGTAATTTACTGCGGCCAACTGGTCGAACCAACAGAGCCATGACGACATACTCGTTCTATGCGGTCTTCACACTTTGATCAATCGCTTTTATCTCTCTCGCTCGATGATCAATTTGTATATGGTTGTTTGAACGAGTCAAAATTCACGGTTAGAAATCGGGAAATTGTACCGGAAAATGATTAAATCGTGGCCATCAATTGCGTTGCCCCTGGAGCAGCGATGATTATTGGAACTTTCTCTATTGGTGTGTGCCGCGAACACGCATTTTTTTGGAGTTTAATTTTGTATCGAACGTTCGAAATTTGAATACATTTCATAAACTTTGTTTGATTATTTGAGAAAATAAAATTTTTCTTTTAGCTGGAAGTAGTTTGAAAAATTGGTTTTTCATGATTTCTAAAAATGAAAATTTTTCAACGAATTTTTTATTCGAATCACTTTTACTTCGTTGGAGACCAAAATAGTGAATCGGAATAGAACCAACGCACTTGACGGTTTTGTCCACCGATTGATCAGACTGACGAATTCAATACCAGCTTCAATCTCCATCGAGCAGAGACTCGGGGAACATTCTATTGACACGGTGAAAAGTCTGATTGAAAATCGGATCGTTACCGATAAGTTCTCGATATATCGTTTAGCTCGTGTCTTCCGTAGTCTCAGAGACTCGAAACGTCTTTATCAGTTTACCCAGCGACAAGTAATTCCAGCACAATTAAATAACTTTTTCTTTCTCTTTATCCTGTTTTCTCCGAGACAATATATCAGTTTGATTTTTTTCTTTTTTCTATTCTGCCATTTAATTCCGCTTTCCAACAGCAGAACATTCTTTTTTCTCATTTTTTTTTTTTCACTATAATCCTCTTGTAAAATAGCCGAGTGTACGTGAACCATGGCATCGGAGAATCGATTCGCTTATTCGGAAATATATCGACGGTTCGAATTAATTTTTAGTTGGTACGGCAGCATTCCGTATCTGCTTGAAAAACGGTCGAACCTCGAGTCTTCGTATAGTGTTTCAAACTCTCGATTGCCTGAATCTTGAAAAAAAAGACAAAAAAAAAACTCGATAAATGCTGGTGTCCCATCAGTCTTTCTCAGTGAAATTGCAGATCGGAATCTCGATTACGTCAAGCATGAATGAAGAAGATATTTTTTTCTTTCAGTCCTCTGCGTCTCATGATTTAATACAACGAAATAATAGTTAGGAGCCGGTTATTCTCGTAGTCGAGTTTTATTTACCAACTTCAATGAATTAGAAGCTGTTAATCCGAATCAAAGATTTAGATCACTTAATTCACTGAATAAATACTGAATCAAGGCTGATTCATGGGCTTGAAGTAGAGAAAAAAAAGAGGAATTTCCAAAATAATTGACAATGCTCATAACCTAATTCGAAAAACTTATAGGATCCAGAAATTTTCGAAAATATAAAAGGAAAAGTATAAGCGAACGAGAAACGTGACAGTTGAAAATAGCCCGCAGCCAGTGTTGTCTATGCAAAACGGTGGATATTTTATTTTCAGGTTGAATGGATTGTACGTATATGTGAACGAGCTTTTATACATGCACGAAGGGACGTTGTAAGAATGAAAAGATCCGGAGTTGGCGAGTGTTCTCGAGGAGAGAACGCGTGGGATAAAGAACATCGCGAGACTTGCCCTCTTGTGTGTATGTTGGTGATGCTAGAAGAGAAGAGCAGTCGCTTGGAGAGCCAGAGACTCTGCTGGACTATGGGGTAGCTGACCCAGTTCGAAAGTACTACAGCCATGAAACTCTTTTTATACACTTAATACTTCCTGTTTCCTCGTTTATTCTCACCAGCGTATCCATACAGTGGCTGGAATCTCACGACTTAACTTCAACACCAAATTACATCGCTGTATACACGCAGCACGTGCCGTGTAACTACTTTGCTAACGAAAAATCTCGTGTTGTTTTTCATCGTTTAGATATTTGAGAAAAGCGGAAAACGCGCTCTAAATTTGTTGGCAATGTGGGCGGTCACAAACGAGTGTTATTTCCACCGGCATGTTCCAAGAGGTTCTAGAAGTCATTGGATCACGAATGACACAAGTCTATTCCTAAAAAAACAGTTGAGTATTTCATTTTCACGAATGTTGGAGGATCGTTTATTCAAGAAACGTCGTCAACGTTTTTTATTTTGTTCAACAAGATACGAAGCGCAGAATTTTTCGATTAAATACCGTTATTAAAAATTCTTTCAATGGCAGAATATTCCAGTTTTTTTTCCCCCCTTTAAAACCTTTTGTCCATCCGCATTTTATTTCAATTTCTGTAGGAATTCCGTGTGTACACTCGTGTGGAATAGAGAATACGAGGTAGAAAGAGAGAGAAAGGTTTTTATTTTATAAGGCCTGGTAGCGTTAAACCAGAGCTGAATTCATTCGAGGCTTTTATTTCACTTCTTCTGTGAATCTGTATGTCATATATACCAGTACAATTCACAAAGTCAGAGATCCACAGGTATTTTGTATTCCGTGTCAATGTAAGCAGCATTCATTGAACTCAAGAAAGTGGTATGTGTGTGTAAACATGTCTATATAAAGTGCTGCCAGCCGGAAGAACGTGTAACCCACATAGCTACGGCCATCGGATCGCATAAATTACGCGCCATTTTGTTTAGCAGCGGAGTAGACATGCGGTAGGAATTCATTTCGAGATCAGTAGTTGTAACATGGCATTGGCCTTTCTGGTTAGATGTCGGGTGTGCTTTTCTGCTAGAACATGCATACGCGTAGTGTCTCATCACCCCCCTCGCTACGGCAAATTATTCCGTAACGCGAAAGGTCCCCGCAATGGAGTATATAGAAGGGGGGTGTGGAAAAGGGAGATGACAAAAGGCTTTTTCCTAGATGGCAAACGCGATGGGGAATAATGCTGAAAAGGCTGCAATGCTGAAATGCCGTGAGGTCCCCATACAGAAAACGAACGCCAGCGTGTAACACAACGAGCGCGAATACCTCAAAATTTTTTTTTCTCTGCCCCTTCGCCACGTTATCACGAAAGCGTTGGACGATTTTACGTAATTAACAAAAACATTGAAAAAACCGAAACAAACTACACTCATTCAGGGCAGGACATGAGTATTATATTTAAAGCACAAAAAATCCTGTTTCCCAAAAGTCAAAATGGATCCTCGCGATTTAACCGTGTCCCGCAAGCGAGGACTGCTGCGTTGTTCTCCCGTCGTTCTGGTTGCCTTAGTCGTCAATTCTGTTTTCGCTCCGGAAAATGTTACGCATCGTCTCTGCTTTTTTCACCTACCAACACAATCGCACGTAGGACAGACACATGTGTCACCTTCCTACACCATAACGATATATATCTCGCGTTTTTTTTAACCTTCACCACTCTCCATGGTTGCATCACCATCATCAACCCTCCTTTTTCTTTTTTTATTTATTTATTTATTTTTTTTTTATTTCTCATTCTTTCTTTCTCACTCTCGTTAACTGTCTCTCGTATTTGCGCTCTCTTTCTTTCTCTTATAGTTGAGAAACCGCGCGCGCGAGAGTATTGATCGGGTTGGCGCGTGTGCGCTTACCCTCACTTCGTAGTCCGCCCATATAGTATATATAGATCGGTGGCGCACAACCCCTAACGCCGAGGTGGTTTCTACGGCCCACCAACTCAAATGCTCCCTTCCAACCGAACTGAGCCTCTCTCTCTCTCTCTTGGCATTGCGGCCGTATTCCAAGACCATGTAAACGAAATATATATACACGTATCTGCGTACTTGTACAACGATGACAATCAAAATGGCGTAAGCCTCTTTAGTTTTTCCTGCTAAATTACGTCGCTCGGGCCGTTTCGTTTTCGAATAACCAAAATATATTATCTCGCCTTGTATACGTTTCACGATGGGCACTAATACCATCCCCTTTCGAAACTACATGAAGGAATCAGCACTTGCGGGGAAGGTTCACCCGCTATGCCAATCCCGCATCTTGCATCGTTACGTTTCATCCCCCTCGATTTACCTTGCTCGTTACTCTTCTCTCTTCTTCTCTCTCTCACTATTTTCCTTTTCCTATCTCTATCTTTCTCCTCCTTCTTTCTCTCTTTCACGCTTTCTCTCATTCGTATTCTTGGCTTCTTTCCTCACGCTGCCTCCTAACGTTGCAACCATTGCCCAGCTACCCTATACTCTCTCGTTTCAACCCCTTACGTTTTAGCGTTATGTGTACGTGCTCGCCATTCACCCCCGTATACATTCGTCCTGCTCTCCTCTACCACATACATAATTTAGAGGGCTGCCATATCTATATAGCTACAAATATTTATATACACCCTAGCAGAATTAATATATATAGCTATACACATCCGTTTTATTTGCTTTTTGGGGCTCTGCCCATAAGAAAGATGAAAAAAAAAAACGTTTTTTGTTTTTACGATGACTAAATTGCTCCCATAGAATACGAACCCTTGGTAACCGAGCGTTTCTTATAGCTCCACATGTTTATTCTTACTCGCTGGGTTTACTCTCAATTATAATTATTATGAATATTGCTATTTCGCTGCTTTTATAAACATTCCAGCGCGATCGTTCATGTTGTATGCCTCGTACCTTCATTCTACGTGTTTCGGTCCAAATATCCAAGGTTCGGAAAGACGTGTCGAGTCGGGGTGCATTAATTAATGATCCTTGCCGGATCAAACTGACTTACCATCAACTCTGACCCTGCAGGTACAGCCTGAGATCTCGGAGTTCAAGATTTCTGGGGGTAAGACTGCACTCGGTTTTGCACCAGATTACTCGCGTTGTAATTTTCCGGGCTATCGCTAACGAGACGGGTATAGCGGCGAATATAACTCAATCCTTATTGTACGAGTCTTAAAAATTCTTCAAAGTCAATGGAAATAGCCCAATTATCTTCACTTTGAAGTATACATTTCGTTTGAAATACGAACGTTATTTTTATGGCTTTCGCAGTTATTTTTATTTGCATAAACGATGAGTTTCGTTCACAATCTCGAAGTCCCGTCGATATGAGAATCGCACGCGTTCCCGGTAAACGAGCTGTTTTACGAGGGTGCAGCAAAAACTAGCCGGAGTTTACTTCGTTTTTTTTTTTTATTAAAGAACCTTCTTATCGATGGCGCGGGATTAAAACGTCGACAGGAAGAAAAAAAAAGTTAAGGTCTTAGTTTAATGCCGGGAACGTGAATATTGTTCACTTTGGGTTAAGGTTAGCGACGATTATACGTCTGGAGAAAGGGATAAAAATAGCGGGATAAAGAAAGGATGTAATCACGAGGGAGCAGGAACGCGCGCGGAATGAGGAAGAAAGAGAGAAAGAAGAAAAAAAAACAGACGAGGGAAAACGTCGACCGTGAGGAGATCCTTTGCCGTGAATTTAAACCCTTCTATATGTATAATTGTCTGCGTTTATACCGACTATCAACGTAGCTACCATTCGTCGCAAAGTAAAGAGAATCATTGTTGATCCGGTACGCTACTACTGAGGTTGAGACTCCCAATAAGAGATGGAGAGTATTCAAGGGCTCTTTTGAACTGAGGAAAGGAAACCGGTGAAAAGAGAGAAAAACGGAAGTAGCAGAGAAAGAGTTTTGAATATACGTAGAGAGTCGTGCGGTGCGTGTAGCTTTGACTTCCGAGTGGAAGCCACGAGAATACAGACAGTAGAAAAAAAAAAAACGAATGAGTGAAACGTAGCAAAAGCTAAAAAGAGAGAACGAAAAAAATGTTCGTACAAAGAGGAGAAAGAGAGAAAAAAATAGGATTTTTTTATCGCGAATTTGCGACCTTCACTTTTTATTTCTTCTCAACGTTTCAGGAGACGGTCCTGTAGGGTGACGAGTATTTTTTTTTCTCCCCGTACAGTTACGATTAAGTTTTTTTTTTTTTTTCCCCTCAGACAAAACCTTCAAAGACTTCAACCAGCCGGTATATAGTTTTGGATTCTATAACCGCGGCTGGCAATCTGTTCTATACCAGATTTTTGCCTCAAGCTTCGTATTTTATTATGTTATATTTATATACATATCAAGATAGATATATATATATATATGTCTTCAATTTATATTCATGGTTGTTCGAGCTCTTGCGGGCACATTTCACATACAGGATTTGACTCCGGTGTACAACGACGAGCCGAGGGACGCTTCCAAACTTCCGGACTCTCTCAGCTTTCTCTGTTGGTTTTCCATCTCCATGGGGGATGCGGAGCCAGCACCAGTGTAGACCAAGCAGAAAATGTATACATTTTTATATCCGTCTGCATATAACGTCACTCGAAATTTTTTCGCGATACTTACGGGAAGCGAGAGAGATGTTTTGAAAAACCGTGTATTAACTTCTACTTTTCTCGCATAGAAGCCAAGTATCAGCAATAGAAAACAAGATGAGAGTTTGCGAGCGAGAAGCCACAGAAAATTGGCGTAATAACGTTTTCGTTTTCTCTCTCTCTCTCTCCCTCTTCTGCTCAAACCTTGCAAATTCTGGCGTCGGTCCGCGAAACTCACACTTTTGCTGCGAAAGCTTGCTCCTCTGCATAGGGATGAAGATTGAGATGCAGAAAAAGAGGGAGAGAGAGAGAGTAATGCCACCACTCCTTTTCGAACTTTCACGACAGCGGTCCACGCAATTCCACGATTTCTCGCTCGCGCGCGCACGTCATACAACTTGATAATCTAGTTTCCTCAACTAACTAACTAACTACTTATTAGACGGAAAGTATAAATCACAAAAAACAGCAAAAATGCTGTACAAAAAGTTGAGACAAGTACATTTACTCCCCCGTTAAAGGAGCCTTCACTCTAAATAATTAGAACCTCGTAATAAAACATCTTTAGAAAAATTTCTCCCAACAAAAAATACCATTCAAGAAACCAGATCTCCCCAAAAATCCACTATTAGAAAGCAGTTCGAATCTTTCCTTTTAAAGTAACTTTAAAAAATAATTTATCATTAAAAGTTTTGAAAAACTATCTTGAATGAAATTTATAAATTAATAAAGTCATGAAATCGTGGAATTAAATTCTCGCAAAGAGTTGAATTAAAAGATTACAAAAAGTTGTCAAATAAACATGGATGTGGTCAAGTACGTCAGATTATAATGTTAACAAAAAAATTACAAACAAAAAAAATTATATACAAAAAAATTACAAACAAAAAAAAACTTGAGAAAAAAAAATTTCGGCTGGTGTACTTGGCGAAATGTGTAATTTACTTCTCATAATGTACTTAAACCTCATAGTTTTAGTTACGAACTCGCCAAGTACACCAGCCGAAATTTTTTTTTCTCAAGTTTTTTTTTGTTTGTAATTTTTTTGTATATAATTTTTTTTGTTTGTAATTTTTTTGTTAACATTATAATCTGACGTACTTGACCACATCCATGTTTATTTGACAACTTTTTGTAATCTTTTAATTCAACTCTTTGCGAGAATTTAATTCCACGATTTCATGACTTTATTAATTTATAAATTTCATTCAAGATAGTTTTTCAAAACTTTTAATGATAAATTATTTTTTAAAGTTACTTTAAAAGGAAAGATTCGAACTGCTTTCTAATAGTGGATTTTTGGGGAGATCTGGTTTCTTGAATGGTATTTTTTGTTGGGAGAAATTTTTCTAAAGATGTTTTATTACGAGGTTCTAATTATTTAGAGTGAAGGCTCCTTTAACGGGGGAGTAAATGTACTTGTCTCAACTTTTTGTACAGCATTTTTGCTGTTTTTTGTGATTATTTAACAACTTTTTGTAATCATCGCGAATCATTGGAAGAATCAGGTTTTTCGATTGGAGTTTTTAGTTATGACAGATTTTCAAAGGGATATTATATGATTATTGTTTTTTAAAGGGATTTTCCGTGGAGACGTTTTCAATCACCAAAAACTATTATCAAGCGGTTTCTCAATTAGTTATTATGCAATTGACTATTTATAATTTTCAAGTTTTATTTATTCAATAAGTTTCGTGAAGCCGGAACTTACTTTTTCACCACCCGGAACTATTATTTGGGAAGAGAAAATGGACTCCTGTCTCAACTATTTTTGCAGTCTCGCCCTGACCAATCGCGACACATTTGATTATCAGTGTCCGTGAGTGTCGGTGACCCACCCATGGGGGTCGGTGACCAAACCATGAATAAACAGCATCGCTATGCTAATTATTCATGATTTATTTAACAATTTTTCTAATAATTAATCTATTGCGAGGCTTGAATTATCATGATTTTGTCGGTTCGACTCTATTCTTCTATTTCATATAAGATTATTTTTTATAACGTTTTATAATGAGTTGCTTATTTGAAGCAATTATTGAGGGGAAGAATTTATACTTGAACAATTTTTTGTAAATCACCGCGGTTTTTTCGAAAGGTCTAGTTTTTTTGATGAGAAAGATTTTTATGGGCACGAATTATTACACAAGTAATTATTTTCCACAAGTTATTTTTATGAGAAGAATTGTTGACAGGAGAAGACTTTTGATGAGAGAGTGAAGCGCCATCGTACGGGTACGTTTTCGATTATTTTTAAGCAATACGAAAAATCATTCACGAACTCCGAACGATGCCGATCCAATACAGAATCTATGCTGTTTTTTCGTGGTTTATTTAATAACTTTTCGTAATCATTAAACTGAACCTTTAGCGACATTAAAGATGGCTGATTTTAAACATTTTTTATTGTATAAAATTGTTTCGTCAAGTCGATACTTTTCGAGGTCGAGGAAAAAAATCATGGAACTTTACATCATACTGTTCTGCGAAAACCACCATTTTTGAAAAGATCAAAAGGAAAAAAGTTCGTAACCAAGGTCTCGGAAAGATCAGACATTCGGATCGCCATTACTTGCAATAATATGGTTATTAAGTGCAGTAACAACAAAAAAATCGATTTAAAATTTTTTTAAACTTGAAAAAATATTAACTTCAATTTAATACGTAAAAATAATCAAGAATTTGATATTATTTAAAAAAATTAATGCCGGATTCTGAATGAGCACCCTCGAAAACCCTCTACAGGAGGTTTTGAAGGAATTTTTTGTTGTTACTCAATTCAAGCTGTGTACTTGAAATTGCGTGAACAAAATTGTCATTTTGCGCATTGATGGGTTAACAAATGATTGAAATGAATTGGAAATAAAATACATGCTTCAATTTACAGACTCGTATGACAGAAGTAAGAACGTAGAACGAAAAAAAATCCTTTCGGCATTCGAGTTACTATACAGTATTCTGAAAACATTTCTGAGTTTCAAGTTATGAATTTTCAAACCTGACAACAAATTTTTAATGCTCATCCCTTAATAAAACACGACAGCTCGTTGAGCACAAAAAAGAATTAACATATTTAAAGGAAACCTTCAATTTCAAGAGAAGAATAGTTTGATTTTCAGCTCAGAATTTG
The DNA here is from genome assembly GCA_037576405.1 of Campoplex capitator. Taxonomy (NCBI): domain Eukaryota; kingdom Metazoa; phylum Arthropoda; class Insecta; order Hymenoptera; family Ichneumonidae; genus Campoplex; species Campoplex capitator. The sequence goes on from JARBWI010000002.1 coordinate 8,760,001, forward strand.
CTTGGCGTCACTTTAATTTCATAATTATTATTACTATTACGTCATAGAACCGGCATATTCGCGTATATTTAAGTGTGGCAGGTCTCGCGCGGGCTCTTTCTTTTCGTTTAATACATGGCGTCGAGCCGCTACCGCGTCTCTTGATATTATATTATATGTATTTTAGCCCAAATTCACTTCAAGGGCTAATGTGTTGTACGATTTGAAATTCAATAAGTACTGAATTATAAATGATTCAGTATTTATTTGTCAAATGCTAATTTGTTAATATATTTTGAAATTGTTTTACTTTCAAATGAAAGATTTCAAAAATATGCATAATATTCTCAATTAAATCGTTTTAATTTGTTTTTTAAATATTGCACCTTTGCTACAAAAGGTTTTGAAAATGAAAAAATTTCATTGAGATTTTACGACATGATTTCGCATGTTAAATTTCCAACTAAATTTGAATTTTTCTAGAAATGTGTAGAAATTTATCAGAATACATTAATGTTTCGTATACGATTTTGTTTCAAGACTTTGTTTCGTTAAAATGACTTGCTTCTATGAGATTTGAAATGTTTGTCATAGTAAAAATAGCACAGATTTTCCCTTATTTGACATCAATATAAATTTTTTCCGAGGAAGATGAAAGTTTCTGATAGTGAGAACCAGAAGCGAAAAATGTTTATCAAAAACGTGGACAACGAAGAAAAAACGAGAAACATTTAAGACGTCTATCATTTATCAATGAGAAATGTCTAAAAAAAGAACACTAAAGAAATCGAAAAAACTGAATCGCTGCGAAAAAGTTGAAGTTGAAGAGAATAAGATTTTCAGCGATAAAGAATACAAGATCGTTGATTTAAGCATTGAGTCCGGAAGGTTTTCAGATGGTGACATCAGAAAACTTTTGTGAAACACAGGTGAGTTGCAAAAACACTGGTACTGGAAAATCTTACACCGTTGGTACCATTGCCAAATATTTTTCATCAAGTTCATCCTTTCGACATCCCCATGAGCTTTGGGACACAATTGTCTTCACCTCTGAAGAACTTCAAGAAAAGAGTCCAGAAGCTAGCATCAAACAAGTTGTCGATGAAAGCAAAATGACTTTTCATTGGCTCCGGAAGGATCTCAGATGGTGGCATAAAAAATTTTTTGTGAAACACCGGTGAGTTGCGAAAACACCGGCACTGGAAAATCTTACACCGTTGGTACCATCGCCAAATATTTTCCATCAATTTCATCCTTTGGACATGTACATGAGCTTTGGGACATAACCGTCATCACCTTTGAAGAACTTCAAGAAAAGAGTCCAGAGGCTAGCATCAAATAAATTGTCGATGAAAGCAAAATGACTTTTCATTGGCTCCGGAAGGATCTCAGATGGTGGCATAAAAAATTTTTTGTGAAACACCGGTGAGTTGTGAAAACACCGGCACTAGAAAATCTTACACCGTTTGAAGAACTTTAAGAAAAGAGTCCAGAGGCTAGCATCAAACAAGTTGTCGATGAAAGCAAAATGACTCTTCATTGGCTCCGGAAGGATCTCAGATGGTGGCATAAAAAATTTTTTGTGAAACACCGGTGAGTTGCGAAAACACCGGCACTGGAAAATCTTACACCGTTGGTACCATCGCCAAATATTTTTCATCAATTTCATCATTTTGACATGTACATGAGCTTTGGGACATAACCGTCATCACCTTTGAAGAACTGCAAAAAAAGAGCCCAGGGGCTTGCATAAAAAAAGTTGTTGATGAAAAAAAAAGAAATATCCATTGGCCGATGAACAATTGAGGAAAATTCTTTTTATTTCTGAAATGTATTCATAAACAACATACACTGTAACATCCATGTTTTTATGTATTTATTAGTTTTCTGCTCGATTTTCATCACTCACGCAACTGAATACTTAGAATTTGTCGAGGTTTTAAAAATTTCTTCGATTCAAACAATATCGAAATCTCTAACAGAAACAAGTCATTTTTCAAAATATAAACATTTTTTGAACCTCATAATTTTTTTTCAACCTCATAACCGTCATAACCCTGATGACTTAACAGAATTCGAATTTAAAAAATATCTGTCAAATTTCACAGCCGCGATTTTTACAACCTCACTTTTTTCAATCTATCACGACTACCACCAAATTCGTGACCGCGATCTTTATAACCTTTTCCAACATATCTGTCACTGTAATGTAAAAAGTCGTTTGACACATCAATCAATTGAACAGTTTCATCACATATCAGCAGATGTTTCTAGTTATAACTAGTGTCACTAGACAGAAACTGCGAGACGTCAAAAAGTGTGCGAAAAAAGCCACCTTTTTTTAATGCCTCGAAAAAATAAAAAATTAATATCTACAAAATGCGTTAGGTTACAGGGCTCTAAATAGTCACGATCGAAAGAAAAAAATAAATAAAAAATACGTGAATGCGCAGCATCTTTCAAAACGCTGTAATTAATTAAATATCGTCGAAACAAATTTCAAGGATTTCAAAAAAACGTTCGACCAGCTCTGCTTGCTGTAAGGACTCTTGTAGCGACTCTTTTCTTCGACATAGTATAGACGTATATATAATAACGTAAATGTACTTGTCTCGAGTCGCTACCGCGACTCTAGATTGCCTCCGGGGGACTTCAGGCAGCAAGATAGACGCAAATATACATACAAGTACATAGATTATATAGATATATAGATCAAGAGCTGTCAAACAAAAGGGCTTAACTAACGTGACTCCGAGCCTTAAAACGAATAGGATCGAGTCCTTTGGCGGGCTTGGCGGCGTTCGATATTTAGCAAACTTCCTCGTTCATTTTCGCATGTATACACTCGGTTGCTCGTTCATCCGCCTCGTCCCCGTGCTTCGAGTAACAGACAGGGGTGTTTCGAATATCAAAACCCCCGATAACTCGAGTACACGTTGCTATGCGCTTTGAGCTAAGAAGCCCAGAGGTCTCTCTCCAAGTTTATGCCGCGAATAACGTACATTATCTCTGACTTACTTACAGCTATGGAATTTCCGTCTATTGCAGCGATGAGTTTTGTCCTGAAGTGAGTATTTTCATCCGCAAAATCGTTTTCAGAGCCTCCCAAGCTGCACGGGGTGGATATGAAAAGCTCTGATAGGTTTTTTTCGAAAGACGAATTCATGGGACCTCGTGGAAGCGTTGAAAAGTGACTGACATTTATTTAAAACGCTTTGCGAACTTTGGTGAAGGGTAGTTACATGCAAAATTCGATGTAAAAAAACTTGTGAAACGTACGTCGAGCGACAGATTATCTAATTTCGAGCGAAACATCTCGTATTTATACGGCATCTATACATCCTTTTAAAGTGGTTACCAAGGTGAGTAGTTACATCCAGGAAATTCGAGGCGTCAACGATCAAAAAAGCTCTCCATTCGTTGGAGAAACACACCGCAAAAGCTCTCGATCATCGACCAGCAGCACCGTTGTGGTATAGGGGTGGACGAGAAGAATTTTCAGGACGAATGAGTATGTAGAGAAGTGAAAGAGAAATAGAGAGAAAGGGGAAGGTTGGCAAAATGACTTCCAAACTAACCAAGCTCTCATGCAATCGATGTCGATTTATTCCGCCCTTCGAGTATACCAAGATCTCTCTGATTACTCTCGAGACCCTTTATTTTTCAAGCATTCATACCACCCTCAACTCATTCGCTATATTTTCCTAGTTCCTCCCACTCGTGTTCACTCAACTGACCTCATCTTTCATTTTTCCCCCGAATAATTTCGTGGATCTTTGTAATCGAGTTTTACTACTTTCTTGTTCACCAACGTTCTCCAATTGTTTTCAAACTTTTTCACCCCTTTGTCATTATTCTTGCGGAAAAATATGGTAAAGCCCCGTCGTATATACGGGAGTCTGAGGAAAGTGAGAGGGAGGAACAAGAAAAAAAATCGCTTTATTCGGCGAAGCGTTGAATTGCGAGAAAAAAAAAGTCGATTCGCTCGCAATGTCCAGCAGGCACGAAAGTCAATAGGAGAGAATGAGGATGATCTATCTCTAATACGAAGCTCGAACAATTGAGGTTGCGCGTTCCATCTTATGATCTACCACATGTACGCGATGTTCATACAGAAAAGCGGTAGAAAAAAGGTCTCGTAGCTCCCATTTCCCTCGCCCTTAATCCACCCTGAATACGCCCTTTCAATTCTTAACAAAAGTTATCTATATGTATACAAAGGCGATAACTCTTGGCCCTCTTCTTGTCGATGCCGCGCGCAATTAAATTCAAAGGCCCGAAGAGATTGGAAGTTTCGCATGTACACGTAACTACTGTAGTGGTAGTAGTCGAGAGGGAAATCGATTCGGATGAGACGGAGGTGAGCGTCTCGCGATTCCATCATGGGGTAATAATCCTTCTTGCTGAGAAACCAAGCAAGTTCTCTAGATTCTCTTCCCCCTCTTCACCCCCTTTTCTGTCCTTCTCTGCCTCACTCCAGAACAAGAATTTCGTTCACAGAACTAAATGGAGCGCACATTTCTCTATCTCTGTGCCGTTTCGCCTACAACCGATACCTTCCAATGAAATTGGAAATCCTATTGTTATTGGATTTAAAAAAAAATTGAAAAAAAAAATCGCACAATTTTTTTTTGTGTCCAATTAATTGAACCTCCTCGGCTCCAAACTCGGGCGATTTTCTGTCAAGAATGAACGGCTTTGATTGCTTTCATTTATAGCAACAATATAAATGAGTATCGCCATTTTTATCGCTACCGATATTGAAGATCCGACAAAATCTCTGCACTAATTTTATCTCTCGATGCACCTGCTTCCAGTCTTCATTTTCAACTCAACAGACGATCGGGCTACCGGAAATCGGAGACACTCATTTTTACAGATAAAATGTTTCATTGTCCGCTTGAACTAAATCACCTGATCTCACATTCTCCAAAGGATCTTCAATTATTTTTACGCCTTTTTGCGTCTCAATAACTTGAAACCGATTATCACACGTAACTTCTTCACCACCAGCCCCATACGTTGTCCCGAGCGATTAGTTTTCCACTCGGTTAAACTTCTCCCTCAACGCACCAATCTTCAAGAATATCGTCTTGTGCAATCTTCGGAATAAAGCCGAGTAATCTTGTTTATAGAAATTTCTAACGTTTATCGCATTCAGGAAACACAATTTGAATATTCACGGTGATATTTTATTTGCAAAATCATATAATTTCATTAATTCATTGACTCGATATCCCGTTTCAATATGTTCTGTAAACCAACAGCGCATAAAACAGTCCAAAGTAATGCCACAAAGACTCTGTTCGTGAAGAGAAAAAATCGATAATTTACGACGACCTTTAGACGCAACATCAAGCCCTTTTTATTACGAATTATCGAACTCGAGAAAATGAAGCAAGTCTTATGGTCTGTGAACTGCTGACCTCGCATTCATGAAGCCCTACATACACTCGTTTACCTCATGCTTTCTCCTTTCTCGGCCAGTTTCCCCGTGGGTGCCAGCCACAAATGGCTTTTCCAACGCTCCGGTGATTTTTCTCAGCCCCGTATGTGTCTGTTGCCTCTAGAATTAACCGACATCTATATATTCCTATATAGATATACGAAACATTGACAAAAAGGAAATAACGTCAGCTCGTGCACGTTACTTTTGCACAGCAGACGTTGCGAAAATTGCTGAAACATTGCTTCACTCCCGTGTGCTTCGCTGATGTATGACATCCACGATGAAAGCTCCGTTCTATAAACTCATTCATTTTCTCTTTTTCTTTACGATTCTCATGATTCTTCTTCGGCTACCGCAGGAATAAAAATCACGAAAAATTTCTCTCCAAACCGAAACGTTTTAGCGATTATTTGACGAGAAAGCTCAGTCCATTCGTTTCGCTGGCTCCATGAAAAGCTCGTATCGATTCTTTCAATAAAGTTCAATAACTTTGAACTTGATGAACGAAAATGGACGCTTGTGACAATATTTGTCCGCGATCTCGGCGACACTTGATTGGACCACTTCCACTACCACTTCGAGACCGTTGATTATTTTTAATCATGAATGCGATGAATTTCAGCAAATTTTGTCAGCTTCCTGGTGTCGTCGGAAATGGTATCTTCCAACATGAAAAAAACTACCCTCCTATTTTCTGTGGGACGATTCTCGACCGAGCTGTACTCCCTCAAAGCCAAAACTGTTTTTCAACGATATCTCGGACACTTGTCGGTCAATTCCGGCCACGTGTGGCTAGGACTCATAGTTGATTGACTCAATATGATTTCCCATAATCTGATAGATTTTACTCTTCCAGGATATGCTCCTGAGATAGAAATCTGGGAATCTCTGCACTGCACTGAAGCACTTTGCTCACCCTTCCGACACGAATCCGACTAGATTCAACTTTGTAAGCTTTTTAGGTGATGGTCCAGCAAAGATAAGGCACCGTAGACGGTCAAAGTACAAAAAATGTTTAGGCTCGATCAATCTTTTTATGTTATAAGACGTTCGCCCTGGACAATTCGACAACATTTTTCATAAAATACTGCGAAGCTGCACATACTTGGCTACACATGTTCTAGTTTATCTTTGATTTTCTAAGTTTCTTTTCATAAATTCGAATTTCGTTTTTTGAGAGGTTTGAATGGTCGGTTTTGTCTTAATCAATGGTCATTTCGATCATTTGAGGATTTATTCCGGTACTTTTTTCAGGGCTGAATACTTCTGGCTGAATCGCATGAACACGATTACTTTTCTTCGAGGCGTACGAAAATGCACGTGTCTTATATATATCAACTCTGAAGTTCTTTCGGTCTATCAGGATAATCTATTTATCAAGAGATTATCCATGATCCGTCCATTCAAGTTTTCCTCCCTTTCAAAACACATCAATTCCTCTTCTCTTATCTCGCCCCCTCTTCTTCACTCTTTCTCTCGTCGTCTTTATTTTTTTTTTCTTTGTTTCGTGGTTATGCTCACTCCGCCGATCGATTGCGGTTCAGGACGAAAGAGGCGCTCCCGGGAGAGTCACTTAAAAAAAAAAATCAGAAAACGTGACGAAATATGCATAAAGATTGAAAAAACAAGTGGAGCATGCTGATCGTTCCAGTGCTCGAAAAATTTCGAAAAACCTACCCGGCCAGTTTGGATCCAGCTGAAGAGCAAAAAGAAAGAAAAAATCGTGACAGACAACTTTTTCAGTTTTTACGAAATTTCGAAAGAATTCGAAGCAAACGAATTTTCGAAGTATTTGAAAAAAGTGATTTTTTTTTGTCCTGGACCTCACCGTATCCCGATTTGTGGGTGCACAAAAAGCGAAATAGAGTCTTTGACCCGTTCGACCGTTTTAATGTGTAGAACGAGATCGGTCGGGGTTCAGATTTCACGCTTCGCGAGTCATAAGCCGTCGATTAGGATTATCCGCAAGATTATACGTTCTCCTCAGAACTATTTCCCTCATTTTCTCGAGATGTCGCTTCACTCGGAGCTTCTCAACGCGATTCGTCTCTCTTTGATCCTTTTGAAATTTGCATTTATTCTCGAGGTACAATTAACCTGTAGCCTCCTTTCGACTGGGTTCGATAATTCGTCCGCTCGTCATTTCCATACTCTTAATTGCAATTTCAATATATAAGCTCTGAGTAGCGATTACCCATATTATGAGCCCGCGACGTTTCATCAAGAGATAATCATGCTGCATCAATTCCTACTTGGATATCATCCCCCAAAAATTTTACTTGTTATTAACGTTAATAAATTCGTACTCAAGAATAATTTAATTCGTCTACTCATTTGCATGGATAAATTAAGCTGAAGAACACGACATTTGTCCTGAATTGAAATGTTACTAGACCCTACCTTGGTAGTGTACGCGTACCCGATTGAACTCACAAACCCCCGCTAATAGAATGCTTCAATTCTAGGAAAAAGCATTTGAAAAAAAAAAGAAACATTGTAGGCAACGGAGTAAAGAGACACTGTACTACATTAGGGCCAGACTAAGCATTGGGAGCGTACGAGAGAAAAATATCGAAGTGTTTGGTAGTCTCTCGTCTACCCCCTACAGGGGGGTGCCTGTGTGTGTGCTTTACTCGGGATTCGATCTCGGGCACTCTTCCGGTTCCCCATTGTGCAGCCCCTTTGTCGAATTTCGTTTTCGCGAAGCTCGAATTCACTCGCTTTTTTTTTTTCTTTCTTTTTCTCTCTTGCTCTCTTCCACACTTTCGGTGAATATGTGAATAGGAAACCGAAAAGCAATGGCCACAGGCAGAACGGTTGTAGAATGGCAACTTTTGGTCCAATCCTGGTTATGTACTATGTGTGTGCCTATAGATATGTCACTACACAGTGGTGGAGAACACTCGAACTTAATACTAAATCAATATCTGCAGGCAGCGCTTGTGTTAGGGTGACGCTCTCTCTCTCTCTCTCCCTCTCTGTGGAGGGTGCACTTCGAAAGCTGGTCCAGCTCTGGCTCTCTCTTTCTCCGCTCTTGGACAACCTATACATGTACAAATATATTATTTTCAAGGCTCAAAAGTCATGCTCTGGTCCCTAAATTTCGTGCCACATGTATATATTTTTCTATTCGTCTGCTGCTGATACTCGAGAGTAAAACTCTTTGTGTATTCTCACCGGTATTCCTAATTGGTGATCGATCAGCTGTAACTGAAAATAGACTGATGGGCTTCCTGAAAAGCCTTGATGGCTTTGTCTACCAGAAATACAATTTAAAGAGAAAAAAAACACGGATCACGTCGCAGCGAGAAGGGGAAGTGTGGAATTCGTCATTTCAAAATTTCAGCTAACCACGCTATAATTGTTTCAATTTTTTTTTTTATTAATAAAATTGCTATCATTTTTACTAGCTAAAAACGATGAATTTTTATCTTCAGAAATCGTATTATTCGATTAATTGAAATTAGAGTGGAACAGATTATGATAATAGCGTGATTGATTAGTTGAATAATCAAATGATAATTGTCATTGATCCGTTTCTATTAATTTGCCAGCCATTGTACGGTGGTCTCTCGTCCTTAGCGAGTTTCAATACGGTTGTCTACGTTTTAATGACTATTGGCTCTCGTGTTACGCACGAGAGAATGCACAAAAACCAGCATGAAAAATGATTTGACGAAATATTTTCTTTCACAAAGTTTTTTTCCATCCCTATATCTGTAGCTCCGCAAACCCCTGGCTAGAGCTTGTCCTTCTCACTGTTGGGTCGGATTTCGTCGGCCATGTGTGCCACGTCATGTAGATATAACTAGCGAAAAATTGGGAAAGAGAGAAAGAGAAGGAATCAGAGAATGACAGAGCAGCCCGGATAGTGAGCCCGAATTAGGGCGTAGGTCTTGATAGAAAATAAGTTTTTAATATTTTCTCAAAAAACACTAGATTTCATAACCGTAAATATCAAACAATACGATCAAAATCAGATAATCGTAGATATCAAAATACACGATCGAAATCACTATTACGAAAAAAAAAGCGTAATTTTTGTTATAATTTCTGATGATCATCTACTGGAAAGCTTGAACATAGGCGCGGCCGATCTGACGATAATTTATGTAAACTTCATGCTCCGTCTCTTTACACAAGCGTTATTGACACGAGCGATGTTAATTAATAAGAACGAAATTGGTTGGATAACACGCGTTCCTCGATATTATAACGTAAAATAAACGATGAAACATATTTCGAAAGAGGAAAAAAATCGATTAATTTTAAGCGTTCATCAACATTGATCGATCATTCTCTGTTTACTCGTTTCTCTTTATCCCTAAAACCTGATCAGTCATATCGTTTGTATATATAGTTGTCGTTGATAGATCGCTCCATACGTTACGACGCAGTTAAAAAAAAAAACTATGAAAAAGGGACAAAAATAGTAAAGTTTTTAGATCTCTCGCTTTAACGTGCATGGGCGTGTGTTTGAAGTGTCGAGAAAAAAAAGGAGATGATTCAGGGCGAGGGTGTAGGAGACTCGGTCGCTCTTTGTCAGTCCCCTTGTTTCTTTGTCACGAGGGGTGAAGAAGAGAGGGAAAGGACAGAGAAGCAGAGAAATAGAGAGAAAGAAAAAAATCGTTTCCGAGACCTCTACACTGCTGGTTTATTTTTCATGCCTTTCTCCAAAAGGTAAAAAAGGTAAATGAAAAAAACAAGCTGCAGACAGGTATTTTGCAAACTGGTACGTGTTTTGCAGCTTCTCTTTACGTTTTGATCGCTCCCACGTGGTGACTTAGTCACGCTCAACCACACTTCCCTATATTCATTCATCACCAGAACCAGCTTCTGTACGTATATATAGTCAGTCCTCCCTTAAAGAAAGGGCTCACTCGTGTCAATCAAGTACTGAGCCTTGCTTTTTTACTCGATTCTTTGTGCAAACTCGTATGAATGAAAGACGAGACTTGAATCGAGTTACGTATTTACTCCACTCGCTAAAACGTATATACACTTTAATTATCGATTCTTTACTTTCTACGTTTTACACTATATCCAATTCTTTTAAACACTTATTAGTGTCGAATTTATCACTTTATTTTAATGCTTTATCGTGGAATCAAACAAAATGAGAGTATAAAAACTGTTTTGCTACAAATACGAGACTGAAAGTTAATCAAAATGATTGTTCTTCATTTTGATCACTAATTTTATTTTTATTTTTTTGTAACCATTGTAGAGTGACATTACTCGGTGCAGAAAACCATGGTGACCTTTTCGATTTTTTTCCGCATTGTACACGTGGTCCTGATTTTCGTGTGTCCTCGGTTCACCCAGGCCAAGCCTGTTCAACCCTCGTTTTTATTCCGCGCTTATATTATACATGAGGATTCAGTGCCAAATATAATACCGGAGCATAGCAACCACCCGCCGAAGCCGAATAGATAGAGCGCGGTTTTAGAGAAAATGTACGCTAGAATGCTGATATTTTTTATTTTTTTTTTTCAAGCCCTATGAAAAAGAGAAAAAAAAATGCATGGCACGCACCGAGACATCTTTCACTTTCTCTTTTTCTTTCTCGTTGGCCCTCTGATAAGCGCAGACCCTCGTAGCCTCGTTGTTTTTCATTCGCGTGCTTGACTCTCTGCTGAAATATATGATTTTTTTTTCTCTCAACTCAGCGAAAACGTACGCCGTGTACGCATCGTAATTTCTTTCAAACGTATGGCCTCTGCCTCGTCGGATAACTTTACACGCTGTGTAATTTACGTGAAAATTCGCGATGAAAAAAATAAAATTCTCACGTTTTACAGAAGTTTTTGAAGCTTGGTCTAGCTCAAAGGATCGAGTTGGGAAGAAAATATTTGTGGAAGTTTCTGCTTTGGTCTCGTCTCCCTACTTTTGCTTATTTATTCGACAAACATTCGTAAAATTTGTTTTTTTTTCTGCTTGTCCGAAGATTTTATCACTATCACACGTGCTTACAGGGTGCCCGTGACCAATGGACCGATAGCATTGGACTAATACGATTTTCGATCAGACTCGATCTTGATGAGTCATTTATTATGGAAGTTTAGGAATTTTCGCTCTTTTTTTCACGCGCTCTCGAGCAATGTTAGAGAAAGTGTGAAAAGTGGACAGCCACTGATCCCCTGGAGCCAATTTTCTCCAAAAAAAAAAGTAATCGACTGTGATTTTCTATCCTTGTACGAGAGTGGTCCGAAGAGTGGTTCGAAAAACGATTTGCTCGTCGAGGGTTACGTATAAGCCTAAGCATTTGTAAGCTCGTTTTCAATCTGCTTCATCGACTAATCTACGAGCGACGGAAGAATCGAGAGCAAACTACTTTATTTTATGAAATTTAATGCTCCACAGGATTGACAACTCGCAGAGCTTTTTGCTATATCTCAACTGATAAAAGTGGGCATTTTGGTGACTTTATGAGAATGAATTCGTTCAACGATTTATCAAGATGGAGGCAGGATGCAAAAATAGTTTACGACAGGCGACCGAAATCCAGGAGCACTCTGTATATTCGTATATATTCAAGGTATTAACGCATGACACACAAATCCATGATCAATGTGGTTCATCCTGATCCTGTATATTTAGTTTGGACCCGAGGTTATTGCCCCGGGGTTGTCAGAAATATAGTTACGCTCGGATTGCTTGTTCTTTGAGCATCGGGAACACACACGAGAGCGCGCACGACCGTTATTTTCGTGAGTTAGAAACCCTAACGTTGCCACCCTGTTTCCTACACTTTGGGTTCAACCCTCTTCTCGCAGAGAGAGAGAGAGAGAGAGAAAGAGATCCTTTCTCGGGGGTTGACTCGAAAGCCTTGGGGCTTATGAGATTTTCATAGGAAATATGTTTTCGCATGGTACAACCTTCGTGAGTTGTATATCATGACAAATAAACATTTTTCTCACGTTCTTTAAGTTTCGAAAGTTGCCGGAAAATTGACAGTTTTTTTTTTCTTTCTTTTTATTTCTCTTCTTCCAGTCTATATACAGTTACTTTCGTTTTCTCATCTATCTTCGTACGATAAAACAAAAGGAGAAAGGTAGATTAATCTGGTAAAAATGATCTTGACTTTCGTTAAGTCGATGCGATACTTAATTGAACTTGTTTCAAGCAGAAAATTCGATTCCCCTAGTCCACAAAAAAAAACGAATAGATTGCTCCGTTGATCGGGTTTTTGCAACACACGAAAAAAGTTTTCAATTTTTCGTGTCGTTCGGCCCTTACAATTCTCGGGGATATAATTGAATCGATACACAATAACGATATTTCACGTTGGCAAATACTCGAAGAGCTCAGACTACTCGTGTTCCCAGTCCCTAATGCTGCTCCAGAATAAATAAGCACATAGCTCGTGAACAAACAGAACTGCGTGCTCGTTACGCTTTTCAATTTCTTTGTCTTTCTCTATATTGCACTTTGTAAACCTTAACGAAATGAAGATTTATTACAGAGTCATTGGAAAAAGCCAGCCATGGTAAATAAATAAATATCGAGAGAAACAAATAATCTAAAAATGTAGCAGATTCTGTAGCTTTGAACTGTTTGAATATTTGAAAAAATGTATACTCCTGGGTAAAATGAACATTTTTCGTTTCATCTATAATAGAAACTATAACGCACGACTCCGCAGTTGAGTTTGGAAACGCAATAAAACGTTTTCGAGGCTTTCGCTACTATTGTTGTTTTTCACGAGAGCCTCATGTCCCCGTGTTTCACGTATACAACACAGAGAAACCTGAGGTAGAATGGTGCACCCATGTGTCCTGGGGAGGCTCGTGGTGCAGCAGGTGGTACATTGTACGCTCTCGAGGCTCACCTGGACCTCGACCTATTCCCCCGCGGACCCTTCTGCATTGGCGCTCTCGCAGTTTCGACTTCAATAAATACAGAAGCCTCGAACAACGTCATTTTTTCGCTATGACTTTTTCGTAGAGATTTAAAAAAAAAAAATGGTTATTTCAATCATTATTAATCGATTGGTCGCGCGTGCGATTCGATCGGGGGGAATGAAAGAGCCCAAGATTAATCATGATTTTCCCCGATGAAAATGAATATCGAGGATGGTGCGTTGGGGTGATTGAACTCGGAAATAAAGAAAAATCGTTTTCTCTCTACGTTCCCATTGTATCGTGTCATTTTTCTGTGCCTTTTTTGTAGTCTCTAATGAAATAGTATTTTTCAATTCTTGAGACTTTCATCATTTTATTTATCACTGTACGACTCTATTCACTCGTTGCTACAAAGGCAGCGAGAGATTTATCGAACTAGCGTTAGACAGAATGTACAGTTTTGGTGGAAATTGATATGAATTTCATTATGCCTTGTATCACTCCCGACTCCTCGAATACTCCGTTCGCTCTTTCACTTATATATACGCGTCTGACGTACACATTCATAATCCTGACATTGGCTACAACAATGTGTCTCGACAGTCTGGTAGCGTGTACCATCGAACCTTTGCCTGTATCCATTCTCTTCCTTTCCTCTCTCTCTCTCTTTCTTTCTCTTTACAAGTCCCCACTCGCCCCGTATGTATTACATCCGCGTACCTTTTGCTCGCTACGTTAAAGTCCCGAACGTATTCATAAGTGTCGAAGTTTCCGGTGTCTACCGAGACCGAGAGGGTGAACCCCATGTGCGATGAATGTCGGCACAGAGCTTGCGTGGTTGAATCAAGATCTTATACATAGGTATGAGTTTGTGAGGACGGTGGTGCGCATGGTCTTACACTGAAATGTTTCAGCCTCGGGTTTACACACGTCGACTGAAAATGCACAGTATTTGGAGGTGTTGTCAAACCCTGTCGTGTACCGATTGCATCACGAACACTCCGACTGCAGAGAGCTAGTCTGAGAATAGGTTAGATGTAGAAGAAAAAATAGCCTGTTTGGTGAATCTTTAGTTTGAAAAATATATTAGAAATACGATGGTTGACATTCGAGAATGAGGAGTTACGTAAAAGCTTGTAGAAAAAGAAAAAAATGTGTAAAAAATAAGGTTTAAAGATGAAAAATATTTTTCGAATATGCTCGACCCGAAATCGCCCATTTATTATTCACTCGGTATTAGTGAGCACGTTTATATACAGTCATTGGAGTGTGCCAGGCTCTTCAGGCTCTACCGAGGCAGTTTTCGGGTAAGGTTTCCTTGAGAGGAGTGTCGAACGGCAGCTGTGAAATTTTTCTTATTCCTTGAAATCGTGGCCGGGGTTAGCATCTGCCGCATCGCGAGTGGCGTGTATACCTCGACACGGTCCATGGGCCACCCCAGAATAGTATCTTCCTGACCCATGAAATGTTTCGTATCGATGAGATTTCTTTTTTGGAAGATCGAGGAATTTGCCTGTTTGTAGAAAACAAAAAAAGAAATTTCACATGTTCGGAGCTCAAGAGAAAATTGGATTTGGCGATTAAATATTTGGACAGGAACCCTAAGACAAGGCGCAGAGCTTCGAAAAAAAAAAAACATTCCAGGAGTCTTTGCTTCGAGGATTCAATGACCGAATTGCTTCACATACAGTGATGACTAGTGACTAGATGACTAGACTTTGAAATGGATCAATATGTGTTTTGTCGAGTGACAATTTTAATTGGAGTCGATTGAGTGTTATTCGAATACAATAAATCTATAATCGAAGCACAGAACATTAATCGCGCGAAAGCTTGGCATGCAAATGTTTTATCGCATATGGTGTACACAAACTGGATAGGTGTCAATGGTTATTTGGCGTATAGCCTCATTTACGAGTTACATGCAAAACCTGTAATTTGTATCGACGCTAACACAGACTGCTACTATTATACGAGCTACTCAAGGGCTTCGATTCCCTCAGGTTCTCTTCGTTATATCTATCGTATACAATGAGAAACCCCTTTGGTCTTGCATCGCAATACACCCTGAGCGTTACATATATATATGTATCGATATATTTATCGGGTCGTTAAATCTCGAGATCGTAAAGTTTATAACCCAGGGTGAAACGAGAACGTGCAACAGGGGCGTATATTCAGGGGTTTAAGGATGCAACGCGATATATCGATGACTTGTTTTTACCCATTAAGGTTTTATAATGCATATAATAAATTCTGTGCTGGTCTTTCCGCCTACACATTTGTTACGATAATCCTCATCGATCATGCATCAAACGACGAGATTCGTTTAGGATATATTTGTCAAAAACATTTTCAAAGAAAAACTTTCTACGAGCATCATCCCCGCAAATGTTCTTCTACGAGTAAGTGAAAGTTGAGGGACAAAAAAAAAAATTTCAAAGTTGAAGAGAAACACGCTCGTTATGGATGCAAAGAAATGTTCTTTTTCTCGCATCAATACGATTGAAACGATCGAATAGTTTATTCTTGCAAAGTACCGTCAGGCCGAGTAAGCTTTGCGAGACTTTTGAAAGAGCAAGTGGACAAGGAAAACTCCAAGCAAAAGAGATTTTTTCTTAAAAGAAAAATATATCTATGGTGTTGAAATAAAGCTATAGGGCTGGGAATATAGGGTTGAAAAAGTGGAGAGAGTCCTTGCAACTTTGAAGCACATGGGATCGCCCCACTCTTTGCATTATTCAAATACCTTATTCACCTTTTCATTCCGACATTCAGAATCCCTTGATCTTGCCTTTATATCGGATGCTATCGAACGAGAAGCCTTCGCGTTCACGATTCAAAGCGTATGTATACGATCACGAGACGTGTTTCGAAGCTTTTTCATTGTTAAAATGTTTATAGTTTCGTTGTATTTTATTTACGCAGAGCTCTTTAAACTACGATTCATTCTCAACTGCAGTTTCTTCGTTTCCCATTCGCAACGAGGATCGAAAGATTTTTGGTTAAACTTATTGAAAAAACATTGTTCCTCGTTCTTCACAAGACACTTTTTCAATTTTCGCTCGTTTTCTCTACCTTCGTCTATTTTGTCTTGAAAACTCGTACGAGAGAAAAAAAAAAGGGAATACGGTAGATGAGAGACGTGGCATGGATACCGTAGAGCCTCGAAACGTCGAGTACAGCCGGAAGAGTTTGTAAGAAGGGTGTGGAAATTGAACCCACAGTCTTTCATCGCGGGTCAAGTGTCTCGTGAGTGAACCAGAGAACCCAATAGGCTACCGTATGAACTATTCGTTCCCTCCCCCCACCGTTATTCTCACTCTTTCTTCTCTCTCATCCACAATGTCGATCAATGTCAAAGCTCGTAAAATTTTCTTGTGCTCAATGAAACTTTATCTCTGACGTGAACCCTGTTTAAATTTTCCACCCATTCGATGGCATCCTTCTTCTTGTTTTTTTTTCTTCTTCTTCTTCTTTTTTTTTTTTATTCTGAATTCGATTGAAACAGGACAGCTGTCCGTGATGGGTTCGGGCCACACTTTTATTGCATTTTTAGAGATATATTCGAATAAACAATCGAAATTCATTTTCCATGCATCAAGATCGTCTTTTCAAATTTGATCAAATATCATTTCGTAACTCGTGTATATAGTTTTTTTTTTTTTTTTTTCTTTTGTAGATGTTCGTTCTCTGTTCGCCAGGTTTTTCCATCTTCGTTATTATAAAACAAACGAAATATTCTTTTTTATTTGGAACCATCCTCGTGTGAACATCGATGAAAAGCTGTTTATGAATTGTTCGCTGAGTCGTGATAAACAGTCGCTTAAAAAATTTAATGAGGAACTGCCAAGCCAGTGATATCCTCGTCAATATATAAATAGCGTGTGTGTGTATGTGTGGAAGTGAATCTGAAGAGAATAATAATAATGAAGTTAACGACTTCGGTGTGTGGGAGTGAGTCGCACCTGATGCATTTCACTGCTTGTACAGATCGTATGAACATTACATTGTAACAAAACATATATATGTATATAGAGCTAGAGATTTGAGCACGCGACACAATGCAGCATTGTTCGGTGTTGGGTGCACTGTGTTCTTGCTCCGGTTATTGTAGAGCGTACAGAAGCAGAGGAACAAGCAGCATTCACATCAGCCTCCCCATCGGCTCTTTCAATGCTTCCCAGTTCGTGTATTTTCGTGTGTGTAACTGCTTGGCTCAGGTGTTTACGAGCACGACTTGTTCCCAGTTGTTTTTCCTTCGTTCTGACTTCCTAACGCGCTCTGCTATGGTTCGCCATACAACGTTTGGCTCCTGATTTAGGAGCAAATAGATAGAACGGAATAAATAACATAAATTATTGAAGAAACAAATAATCGATCTTCTGTGGGACATTTATTTTTAACAGTACTCTTAAAAATAGCTTTCAAAAATTCTATGAGCGTTAGCAGATACGAAAAAATGAGGAGCTGCGAATTTCGGATATAAATTTCGGTTATTTTGACTTTATCTTCGCAGCTACGTTTGTTGAGAATCGCTGAAAATGTTGTTCCCCATATTTAGACTTTTTTTTTGTCATTAGCCTAGGATTTTGTACTTCGCAAAATATATTATACTGGTTAATCAGAAGTCTTGATAAATTGTTAGATGTACAAGATGAAACGAGTCAAAATGTTTTACGTTTGTAAATTGCTCGTAATATTTTGATAAACGACGATATATCCTGATTCTCGTTAATTTAATCCGGCTTGCGAACCGTAGAAAAAAAAAAGCGTTCTCATCAATTTTATGACGTACTTACACGTTATACATAGTGTAAAAGGTAGTCCGGCTGGTGGACGAGATCTCTCGCGTCCGGTCGCCAAACACCCAAATAAATCATTCACTTCCGCGAGGGCATCGAGGCGTCAGGATCGGCAGCTGGGAATGGCCAGAGTGGAGGCGAAATATATATATATACAGGTTGTGTATTCTCGGTCTCGTATACACCTCGTTCGATCGAGGATTCGATGTTTCTCTCTCTCGCTCTCTCACTTTCCTTCTCTTTCTCTCTATCGCTTATTTCATTTTTTTTCTTCGTTCTGTCGTTTTGATACCTTCGTCTCTGTCTCTTGCCGTTTCACAAACGGACGAAGCCAGTTCTCTGTAATGATCGGATACATTTCTATACTTATATCCATTTGTAACAAAAGAAAAGGCCTAAACCAGAGCACATCGAAGACGTAAAAATATGGGGAGAACGTTTTTTTTTTGTGCACCAGCATTTGATACCGATAGCCATAGGATCTTTCATTTCGTTTCGAAATAAAAAAATTTGAAAAAGAAAACAATAAACAGCATTTGCGAATGAAGCATTTTCGGGAATGAGAAAAAATACAACGAATTCTTCACATTTGAAAAAATAAATGTTTACTTAAATTTGTTCAAACGTTGCTGGGATTACAGACGTTGATTGGACATGGAATGCCTCGTATGTACCGGTGCGCACTATATATACCGGTGTACCTTGAGGCTTCCCCTTTGTAGGGCCCACGAAGCTCGTGGCGTTCCCCACCACAGAACGAACACGAGTGTTCCGGCAAGGCCCAGATCTGGTCGGTTATATTGCGACGAGAGGGGTCTGGAGGTTTCCAAGCCTATTTCCCATCCTCAGTTTGTTCTTGCGACTTAACAAGAACGCATCACCAGCGGCGCTAACATTTCAACCGTTCTTTTCTCTCAAACGTCTTTTCGTCCACGGAACTTGCAGCATTTTTTTTTTTTTTCTTTTGTTTTCTTTCATTATTCCTCTTCTCTTTTATACGTCGCGAACACTCGCGAAACGCTCGCGTTTTCTCAGATCAACGGGACTGAGAACATTCGCTTTTCCCCACAGGACTTAAAGCTGCCATTGCTTCCATACTTCAATTTCTTCTTTCCCAGCACCATCGTCCTCTCGTTTTTCTCTTATATTTATACATTTTTATATACACCTATTTTTGTAGACTTCTTTTTTCTTTTTTCTCGTTTCGTTTCGTTTTTTTTTCTTTCTCTCGTTTCTCGTATACCGCTTCAACCTACACACTCTGCCACTTCCGCTGTCTTTTACCTCTCATCGAGACCACCAACACCGGAGACAATCCGATGCAATTTCATTCTCGTACGTTCCCGTATACTACCTTCGATTCTCTTCCTCTTTGTCTCCCCTGCTGCTCGTAAAAACTCCGCTGGCATGAAAGAAGAAAATGCTGGACTGAACATTTCCTTCTTCATACGATACTCGCTACGTGCATCCAGCAGTTCTATACGCGTATATACATCGTGATCGTGTATTACAGTGTACTTTGTGCTCGTGTTAAAAGTTTCGTGAGATATTATATTCACTGATATTATTTTTCTTCGAATTCGTGCGTACGTAAATATATAAATAAACGAATATATCTGTTAAGTGTTGAAAGTGCGCGAAATATGGTGGCTCAATCCTGACAAAAGTGTCAAACGCGTTTCGAAATTTAATCAGGATTTCGTTAACACGCGACGCGTTGTGAAGTATGAATTCGGTTTCAGCTGTGACATCGAAAAAAAAAATTCTTTCACCATTTTATTTTTTCTTTTTTTCTTTGCTCTCCCTCTGAAATCAATTTTGGTTGTTTTTTTCCTAGTGATCCATACGAAAGATTTCCGCGATAGAGATTTGCTCGAGAAATATTAATAGACGTTTCACGCTCGTTGCGATTCCAGATGCCGATAAACATTCCAAATTTTTCGATATCCGGGATATCGAATTTATTTAGCTCTGTTAGAACGACGCTGTAAGTAATCGATGCGTGTCAACGTTCTGTCGCGTAGGAAACAGCCAATGCACTCTGTTATAATTCGTTTTCAATCGATGTATCAGCGTCGCCAAAACTTTTTCGTAATCAATTGAATTTCGGAGCGGACGAAAAAGTTCAACGGAGCTTGAAAGCTCTTCGGTCATTCGAGTCTACGTTACCTCGAAGTATTTTTTTTTTCGTCAACATTTTCAAATCCTCCGGATTGACACTTTTCAGATTCTTTCATCACGTTTTTAGATGAGATTTTGTACGTTTCAACTGTCGTTATTCATTAGAGCGTGATTGCGAAAAAATTTTCATTCCATCGTTGATGACACATGGATCAGGTTAAATGAATTCGAACAATGGTACGAATAACAGAAAATTATTCATGTATCGTTGATTGATTTCAACCAAGTTCTACACTCATCATTATCGTTCATTTCTTCCGGAGAATAATCCAGATACGATTTCCGGAATATCGAATTACTTTTTACTCGCAATTGTTTTTTACGGCTCGTTAACGAACTGCCACGTTTTTTTTTTCTTCCAATTTTGATCAACTGTATAGACGAGGAAAAATGCAATGACAAGGGAAACGCGCTTATTCGTATGAAAAATTCGACAGAGATGAGTTTGAGTACAGTTATCTTGGTCCTCGTTTTACACATCTACAGCTATCCCACGCTTATACTTCTTTACACGAGCGAGATTCTTCCACTGAAGATACACCACGAAAAATAGAAACTGTAAAATTGTTTTTTTGTAATTTTATTTCATTCGAGTTGCAATCAAAGAAACGTGTGGTCATCGAGAAACTTTATAATAATTATAAAAATGATAATGAAACAACAAAAAATGGAATAATAATTGGAGAGAAACCGAGAAAATAAACTTAACGAAAAGGAATGAAAAAAAAATTGATCGCAGAATGTGATAAAAAAAATAGTATCACGATACTAACAATACCAGACAGCAAATGATTTATAGAATATTGGTAGTATCTGCTCAAATTACGTTCGCGAAAAAAATGGACAACAAAAATCTCCTCTCTGCTCCCACTCGAGGGAATTTTCCATCTCACTTTTCATCTCTCTCTCTCTCTCTCATGAGAGCAGTCGGTGTTACTCGATTAATATTTATGAGAATAAAGCCAGCTGCATCGATTTTTGCATCCCCCTCAGCTTTTACCCGCACTCTGCCATATCTTTTCACTCCACGAGATACTCAAGGTCTCTTCCCTGAATATGTGTATTATTATTTTATAAAAGTATATCCATCTACTTATACGAGATATAGATTTTTCATTGTTACGAATATCGAAGTCGTTACTATCGATGGCTTTTGTGGTGCAGACGAAAACTGTAAAAATAAATGAACGCTGGAAAATTATTGTTTATTCGAATAATATTCATCGATATACGAATGGGCATAAATAAATATGCGTTATAAAGAAGGACAAAAGCTCATGCACATGTACAAAGCTCTGAAGAGTGAGAGAAAGATGTAGAAAATGCTTTCGTTTCGACTCAGGTGCGACGAGGGGAATCGATCGATCAGAATGGAAATCGGAGCCATGAAAATAGCAGAGAAATAGGGAAGGAGGGGGAGGGGGGGGGCAAGCAAGCATTGCATCCCCCTCAATTTCTCCATATAACTGAGTTTTTTTTATTTATTTCTTCTGCGCTTCGATTCTCTTGGAAATCGAAGTTCCGCATGCATGTTAAATATTTATGAGAATTTTCTGCTGCGTTGACACCCGTTCGAAGGCGTTCTCGAATAAGCGTGAGTCCTGCGTAAATGTGTTTCGAAGCATTTTGTATGGACAAAAACGATTTTTGATTGAGGAAATTTCGAAGGTATGTACGCGTCACGAAAATTTTTTTCATCGAAGCATCGAGAATAACGTGTGATTTGACAGTTCACGAAATTTTTAACAATTTATTCGAATAAATTCTCGGGAGCACGCTTGATTCGATCTTGACGCAGCAGTACATTTTTAACGTTGAAAATAAACATAAAATACGAATGAATACATTCGTGATTCGAAATCATACAATTTGTCGGGTAACTCGTGGAACACGATTTATGCAATCGTCGCTCATTTCCTGACGCCCGATTCGACATTTTTGCACAAACACATTTTTATCCGTCCTGAAAGTAACACGAGAAAGCGTCGGCAATCTCTCATATTTCGGTAAAAATAATGCAACGCGTACGCTCTCGGAATTCGCGCCGGTGTGCAATAAACCGAGGAGAAAAAAAATATATATACAGACGCACAAGTGCACCACATAAATTTTCTACGTCTGCTTCAAGGGTAGAATAAAATTAATGAAAAGTTGATGAAACAAGGGACAGGAGAACAAAAAATGTGCGAAAAAATGTTACTTCCTCTCGCTTGTTTCTTATTTTGAAATCAATTTTTTCTTTTTGCTCCCTCCTTTCTCAGCCGCAATCACGAAATTTGACGTGGCACATAATGAAAATTTATGCCGCGTCGTAGCAACTCATTTTTGCTCGTCGCTGATATTTTTTCTCTGTTTTTCCTACTTTTTTTTCCATTTCGACTTCAGCACGTATTGAAATATTTTTTTGGTACAGCTCCATTCGAGTTTAATTCCGTTATTAACGAAATTTCATTTTAAAATTCAACTAAACTCTTTTTTTCAGTGTTTTACGTATACGAAAGATTCTATTCACTGTACTGGTGAATAAATAATCGAATCCAATATTTTTTCGATTTATTTTCAGTTTCTTCAACATAAATTTCATCTAGTTTTCATCTCTAATGTATTACCAGTTCGACCAATTGAGATTTTCTTCAAAATTTGGCTTTCCTCATAATCTTAGAGACGATGATGAAGAATCCAGAGCAGAGCTCAAGAAATTTTCTCCAAGCGGCTATGTATAGTACCGGCTTTCTGTCACACTCCCCCTCTCGATCTCTTTCTATCCAGACGTACGTATATATTAAGAGGCGTGTACAATTTAAATTCGTGTTCCAGTGATTTAGTATTGCGAGAGACAAGGTTGGTTGTAAGCTCGGCAGAGGTTCAAACGAACCGGATAGAAATAGCCAACTCGCGACATTCGCGATCCTCAGCTGTAGCATTCAAATGTATTATATATTGTGTCTCGAAAATCGTGAAAAGTATTTTTTGTGGAATTGAACAATTTCTCTGTTCGAATCGATACCTTCTGGCCTAGTCATTGTGTAGAACCTTAAATGGACGAGTCTCGAGACATGCACGACGACGACGACGACGACGACGAGCTCTCGTAAGAAATATTGAATACACTCAGGCGCACACACAAAACACATTTACGTGCGTGTATGCAGAGACATTCACGATATACAAAATACAGCTCAACGACACCGCAAGTCCTTAAATGGTTTGTCGTTGTCGTGCTTGTGCTCGTATTCAATATGTCGTGATGCAACATCGCGAAAACAATTCACCCCAAGATCCACTCTTCTCTATCGTTCTTCGTCGAAACCGAGCACGGTGCACTTATACCTCTGCTAAATATTCACCGAGCTACATTATCTATCCAATTGTTCCGATCAAATCAAGCAGAATTCACTTGCCTCCCTTATTCCTCGCCCATTATCGTTTCATTTTCATTCAAATATTCATAGACTATCAAATTGACTTGCTCCAAAAAGTTGAACCGCGAATATTCTTCCGATCGAGTACGAATGCATTTTTATTAGCGATTATTCTCGATTAAGAATTATTTTATTTCTAATTTATTTATTTTTTAATTAATTATTTTTTATTCAATTTATTATTAACTATTTAATAATATTTTTATTTATAATATAAATTATTAATTTATTAATTAATTTATATTAATTATTTAATAATTTATTTATTTATTAATAATTAATTATTAATTAATAAATAAAAATTAAAAAATAAATAATATAAAATTTAATAATAAATTTATTATAAAATTAATTATTTAAATAATTAATTATTTCGTTCTTTATTCTGAGAACTTTTGGGATAATAATTCGACTCGTTAGCTCCAAATAATTATGACAGGTGTAGAGATAAATATAAGTTTATTGAGAAGAAAAAATAAGTGAAATTAGTTGAAGATATGTAAATGGAGTGAAAATCAAGGTTGTTTTCGACTTGAAAAAGCGACGATTATGATTTATTAACGATGTTGTGACTTGGCTAACAAAAAAATATCCAAAATCAATGAACTTTCTCATTTCGAACTGTTTATTCTGATCTTGACACTCTCGATGATACACGGTAAACGTAATCTCGACCATTGAACCGATATTTAAAAGATTTTTCAACGGTCAATTCATCGTATATCTCGTGAGCAGTTAAGAGCAACGAGGGTCTCGCACGAGCGATCACGAGACGCAGTGATCTAGATCGCAAAATCTCAGCGGTTGGTCGTCTTTGATATACTCAGTCGTCGCTCGTGAAGCTTCCTTTTACTCGATCCAGTTAGATATATTATCTTATATCTGTGGATACATCGGATAGTAAAAGAACGATAAATGACTTTGTTCGGAAGAACGAGATGCTCTATCTTGACTTTGATAGCCAATAACCGGCTTCTATATCTTTTGCTCAAATATACTCCATTCTCGTCTTATATCTTCGCTCATCTGTGCGAAAGTTTATACGCTCGAAATGACTACATTTTTTTTCTCTCATTCCTCGAGCTTCTCGATATCGCGAGGCTCGTACAATTGTCAGCGAATTCTTCATGATCGTTTTTTATTCTTGTATCCGTGAAAACGATATTCACGAAAGTGCGAATCTAACGAAAACAAGTATGAAGAATGGAGCAAAAATTCCAGATTTTAACAAAACTTCGTCGAACACGTAACAATGTCACTGGGGTAGACGGGAAGGGGGGGGGGGGGAGAAAAATTGTGAGTTAGCAACAATTTCTGTTAAAAAATTGACGAACCACTCGAGATTGAGGCGAGAGAAAGCACAGAGTTTGAGGAAAAAAAATTGCAGCCGATACAGACAAGCATTATTTGTTGTCCACACACTCGGGCTTTGTAATTTGATTTGAGGTTATTATCAGTTGTTCCATTTGAGCACTGCTGTAGATCTTGTTGAAAGTAGTTCGTATATATGTGTTTATCTACAAAGTTGTGAGAGAAATTTTCAATTTGCTTATAACGTGATTTCCTTTTGATTTTATTGTTTTAAAACGTAATTTGATGCAGAATTTATCACTGCGAGTATGAGACTCGAATTTTATCAACTGACTGAGACTCGAAACTTATTAACTGTATTTGAATGACAGGTTGATAAGAAGTTTCCATGAAAATTAAAGTCTGAAAGAAACTTTGATACAAAAATAAAATGAGCAAGGAGTGAAAACGAATTTAAACAGAAATAAAGTTCTATTCTGTTATCTTTCTTGAAAAAGATTCGTTCACTGTGACAACTTTCCTGAAGAAATTTTACTACGATTCGTAGAAAACCGATAGACCGATTTAGATCTTTTTATCCTTCTTTCATTTCAGAATCTTTGTTCCAAATTACCAGCGACATAGCTGCTAACTGCTTGAATTTATTTATCGTTGACTTCAACTCAAATCAACGACGTTTCGTTACATTAAATTATCTCTTAGCATCTCTGATATTTTTAATCTGATTGTTAATTTAATTTGTTTCCATTTAAAAATAAATGTAATCGCATAAAAGTCCATTTTAGATTATTCCCATCAGTAAAATGACGTTTTTCGTTCGTTCTTATTACATACACACGTGTTTTCATCGTAAGCCGAGAGAGTATAAGAGGACGAGAGACACGCCCGGACAGTCGAGAATCGATTTGCATAGCAGTTTCATGTACCGCAAAGCTTTTTAACTCCAAGATAGAACCTACATCTTTCTTCATTTTGTTCTTCGTTTTTTTTTTTTATATCCCTCGTGCACTCCTCTGCTTTTTCTCTCGTGGAACAATCTCTGTCTCTCTCTCTCTCTCTCTTGCAATTAAGAAGCAATTTAACCGGTCTTCCGCGTGATGTATCGCTAAAGAGTCACCAGAGCGTATGTACAAAACCGCATACACTATACCTGTGTATATAAATGTATATACTAGAAGGTTGAGAGATGTATACACGCGACATCGCAGGATATTGCATGGATTGCTGGGCTCGACGATTACGACAAAGATGGGAGCGTGCATTTTTTTCATAGTTCTCTTTCTTTCTTTCTATTTGTCCTTTCATTTTCGTATGAGAGCCTTATTATCGTTCGCTTTATGCGTTCTGACGTACATCATAATGCTTTTCTGCCCTTAAATTTCCATTTCACATATGAGCTCCAAGATATATAACGTCTTTCTCTCTGGTACTTTCCTTATTCATCGTTAATTTTGCAAGGGAAAGACGCTACGACACTTTTCCTAAGCCCTCTTTCAATCTCCCCCATTATCAACATTATTATTATTATTATTATCATGCCCATGCTATTATGGATTCGCCTAGAGGATATAAATATTCAAGGCATATAATCTACTTTATCATCTTCCTCCATTCACCTCCTGCTCTTCCCCCCCCCCTCTCTCTCTCTCTCTCTTATTCTCTTTTCACCTAGGTGTCCTTAGTCTCTCTCTCTTTCTCTCTTGTGCTCAAAGAACCCGCATACGAGCATTAGTTTGATTGCTCACTCTCGTGTACGAACAACGTGGATAAACTTTTCATCCGCAGCGACAGAGCTGAGGGGATGAAGTGTTCGAGCACACTCTGCTCCTGCAATTGGCATGTGCTTCAATGTTCTCATCTCTCTCCCCCGAGCTCATGTTGCACACGTCCTTCTGAGATGTAGTACAAAACTAAATGAGAACAAAAAATGTTTAGTCATAAAAACATTGCCTGTCTCTGCCCATGTATATGATTCTACATCTGATGAAAAATTAATCGTAGAATTTGGTCCGAAAAACAAGATTCGTTGATTATTAATCAATGAATGCAGGACTGATGATCCAGCGAGGACGTTGGGATGTGTTGAAAATTTAAAGTGATAATCGCATTCCATTTTAGACTGTTTAAATCGATTTATTTGGACCCAATTGAACGAATCAAAGTTTTAAACACTCATAAAATATATCAGTGAAACTTTTGACAAAGAAAGCAATTTTTTTTTCGTGATATTTTTAATGAAATTAGTCTCAAAAGAAGAAGAAGTACTCGGCGCATATACCACGCGTAGTTCCTCTAAATATCTCAGGGAAATTGCTTCAATAATCATGATACGATATACCAAAGTCCTATTAAATCCATAGACTGTTGGTTCGGTTAAACTGACGGGGAATCAGATTGATGGAATTCCCCGATACTATCGATTTTCTGGAACGCGTATGCATCGTCGTAGCATCCATACAAATGCACCAGGTCCAACAGGTCGTATATTCGTTACGTCGTGGCATATTAGGTAGCAAACTTGGATGTTTCCGGTTTGATAAGAGGCCGAGAGGGTCATTATGAAAATCCCGTTGGAGGACAACGATTAGCCCGATCACACTGTGCCTTGGATTTTATGCTCTGTTCGCTTCGGCAAGACAAATCGGTGATTTTCACTTTGTACTCGATGCTCAAACCGCTTGGCCATAAAGTCACGCCGAGTTGAGCATCGAGCAAGCCAACTACTCACTTTTTTATGTACACGGATAAACTGTACAAGGCACATTGTCTTCTTCGTGTGCACGAACTTCTAATGTAAGCAGACTCGGAGTTACTCACGTATCGCTCTCTCGATTTCATTCTCTCTCTCTCTCTCTCTCTTGGCTCTTCTAGCGGTCACCGATCGTTGACTCTCTTCCGGTCTCGTTTTATCCGTTATTCGTGTCATCTTCCTCGTACCGGCGCGATTGCTTTTGTACTGGCTGCTTTGAAACAACGCGACCCGTTCGATCAACCTCATTTGACAATCATACTTTCATGGAAATCATACTCCCTCGTATCAAGCACTGAGAATAAATCTGTTGACTCAAAAACATTTTTCTCGGATCAACAAAATCTGGTGGAAAAAAAAAAATGTAATTTTTTAACTCAACGAAAATTTGGTTTATTCAATTTCATTTGTTGGCTCGAATGACTATTATGATTGCTGTGAAACTTACCAAATTCATATTATAAAAAGACTCGTGGAAATTTTGTTGAATAAATAATGGAATGAAATGTTCATGACCCGTGAAATATCCTAAATATTAAAATAGATTTGAAAAAATATGATTTCAAAAAGAAAGGATGAATTTTTGCTCCGGTCGTTACGCATAGGTAGACCATAAATTCGTGTTGTTCCGGAGAGTTGTCTGCGATGATATGTTCGACTCTCGCGCGCATCTCGCGCGTGGGAATGTTAAGTTTCGAAATTCTCAGCATACCAAAGAGTCGCGAGAGGAACAAACACTCTTGTTTTCTCTCTCGTTCGCTCGCACGTGTATCCGAGATCAATGATCTCTCTCTCTCTCTCTCTCTCTCTTGCGCGCGCGCGACGACGTTTTTGCCCTCAGGCAGCATCATTTTGGACCCCACTTTTCTTCAATACCACCTGAATCTCTGAGCTCTTGGATGTGTAACTCGCCCTGCAAAATCGTCAGTTACACGTATTCGTATATGAATATATATTCTGCTCCATGTACAGGGTGTCCTCTCTCTGCCATGAATCTCCAGTTCTGAAAACTCGAGTTTAACGTCGAAGTTGAGTTGAAAAAAAACCTGCTGCTGTTTTTTAATTAATTTTCACTTTGAAGAACGATGAATTATTGACATTTGAGCGCGTGACGATTTCAAGAAGAAATTGAAGTCGAACTTTATGCTTGGTTCAATCATCACAGCAGTTTTTGGGACAACAAGTAGCAACAAATATACAAATTACTTTCAATAATTTATTTGTTCAACTGTGATAGACAATTTTCACCGAAAAGTACAGAATATTTCGAAAACAGATTTTTACTTTTTGAAAATGTATTATGAATATAAAATAGTGAACGCGGTGAGGCGAATTTTACTTTTATGACGCATTCTTCAAATTTTGTATCCAAATGTGTTGCAGCTTATCAAAATTTATTAGGCGAATCGAAAAAATTCAGGATACTGATAAACCTTTTTTTTTCTATTGTTTATATTGAAATTTGTTACTCTCTGCTTTTCTCTCTCTCTTTCCGTGTCTCCCTTCCTCTCTACCATCATATTGCTGCAGTTATCGAGGCCTGCTCGATTGGCAACGTTTAACTACAATTAACGAAAAATAATCGAGCATCGGTCAGGGGTGAATTTGAAAATGGAAACTGTGTAAGAGAGATATCAGATTTAGTCTCGAATTTGAGCTTGCGAAGTATAAATCGTCGGTGGTGAAATAGCCTGTACTTATGGGCCGAATCAGATGTGGAATCTCGTGCCTTTCAGTCCTTCATTCCCATACCAACCATCACCGCATCAATGCGGGGTTAACTTTGCATTGTGCCCAACTATGCGTAACCACGTTGAAGTACACGCAGAACACATTGATAGCCAACATTCCCGAAATTACTTGATATCTCGCCCGGAAGCAAGTTCTGATTACGAGTTATAGGTGGAAAATTCTCGTCTACTGTCTATATCCACGAAGCCCGAATAATTGTGATCTACTTGAAAACTTATTAAACACGAACAGAAGTAGCCTTGTGGAATAGCATTAATGAAACTTCCCGAGATCCGACTCTCCAGAAATAATTAGACGTGGGTATTAAAAATAACAAGACACAAAATTAGTTTTTTTTTAATTGAGGTAAAAGTTTAAAATAAAACTGTTTGAGACGATATTTAATCATTTGTAGCGCTTGAATTGAATTATAAACGAAATTTTTATAGTCAATATTTTATAAACTCCGTCAGTCGTGTCGTGGGAACAATATTATCGATTGTTTGTAGGGTGCGCGCGGTCATATGCTCATTAGGATACATGGGCTTGGCTGCCCAACTATAAAACACAAATGATATTGACATTTCGTCTTGAGAGACGATTCATCGTACTACAAATATCTCATTTTTATTTTTCACAATTCTTGACAGTCATAACGTTCCTAGACAAGTTTTGGGGTGAATTATCATACCCAAAATCATCGAGGACAGACGCAACATTCGATTTTATAGTCAGAATATTGATAAAAATTGATAAAAAAAAAAAGAAAAAAAGCGCTAACCTGGAAAAGTCTATCGAAAACGACTAACTACATCCAATAAGCCATGGAATCACAGTTGCCCAGAGTCATTGGGCAAGAAAGATGATTTTGCAGGTTCAAAAGTTCGAATTTACCTAACACTCTTGCTTTTTCTCGATTCGATTCTTGAGAGAATAAACTAATGTAGTTTTCGCATAGTTTTAATCTATTCCACTTAACCCACTGAGAAGGATAAAAAGTCTCGACCCTCCGAGAAAGAAGACCCGAACGCATAGTCGAGATTAAAAGAGAGATGAACGAGCAGCGGGCGAGAACAAAAAGCATCACTAAAGTGCGAGCGGTGCTTGTAGCACGCACGTCAAGCGAAGAGACTTTGCTGATTAGGCAGCTGTTCAGGAACCAACCCGGTCGCAACGTCAGGTGGCGTCATGAATAATTTCCGCTGTTGGAAAATCGTGTGACGTGCATAAGCAAGGGAGAGGAAGAGACGAAGGTAGAGAGAAGAGACCGCGCCGCGAATGGTTCTGGCAACGTTCCACCTTCAACTCTCGTTTCTTCCTAGCTTCCTATTTCACTTTCAAGCGTTCTCTTCCTCTCTCGCTCTCCATATTTCTGTTTCTCTTCTTCTTTATCACGAAAACCTCAATTACCCATCTCTCGATCTCTCTCTTTCTCAACTTTATCCTCACCTCCCGATCTCTGTGAGCTCACGAAACGTCGAGCCAAAAGTCACTCCGCGGTTTCTGCACTCATCGCGCTCTCCCTCTTAGGTACGCGTAGACGAAAAGTCCGTTTCTCTCATCCGCAGAACACGCTCAACACTTCTCGTTTATATGGCTTCCGGGTTTAGAGTGCATATTAACCCGGTTCGGTACTGTGAACTCACTGCCGTTTTAATCGTTCATATAAACTACGTACACACATATAACCATTTTAATATATTTAGGTGTGCGGTCGGATTTTCAAAACTATAAGATACTTGAAACAAAATAGGAACTAAAGAAGTCATCGACTCTCATCCCTTTCTCTTTGGCAACAGCCACAATGATCCAAGAATAATGAACCCAATGGCTGTGAACTTTTCCACGAGTTTACGAGATAAATTTCTCTCGACGTCAATTAAACGACTAGTATTGTTCTAGACTTCGAAGAACACACGTCTAGCTGCACTCGTACGAGCATGTACTTGTTAATTATACAATTGTATAGAAAGAACAGTTATTCAAAGTGCATCGAATGATGTGAAGGATTAATTTCGGCATGAGGTCCATTGAGAGATCTTGAGAGGATTGATCAGTCACCTAGCCTCAGCTCGAATTTTAGAAGTTGAAATTGCAGAAATCTGCTGATAGAGCTTTTTTTTTAATTGGTCGAACCCTGTCGAAAAATTACACTTTCAAAA
Organism: Campoplex capitator; assembly: GCA_037576405.1. Classification (NCBI taxonomy): domain Eukaryota; kingdom Metazoa; phylum Arthropoda; class Insecta; order Hymenoptera; family Ichneumonidae; genus Campoplex; species Campoplex capitator. The sequence continues at coordinate 8,791,634 of JARBWI010000002.1, forward strand.
TTTGCAGTTATCTTCTCCAACAACAATTTCCAGTTGATCCGTTTCTGGGTCACCAGAGTCCTCTAATGCTGTATCATTCTTTGAAATTATCTGTTTGGTTATATTTCCTTGATAACAATTACAATCGAAGGGATTCAAGGTTGTGGTACAGAAGGAAATAACATTAATCATTCTTAGTTGATAAAAACTCGGAGGATTTAAGGGGTACACTCATAAACAATGAATATTATGCACACTACCGGAATGGCAATATATTCATATCGTTTGTGTACACCTGGAGTGTCTCTGTTATTGCGAGCACGAGTGAAGAAAAGTCCTCGAGGAAAAACTTGCAACTGTCGACTACCTCGCTTTCAGTGCTCCGAGGGAAGTTAGTCAAACTTAACTTTAGGGAGAACATATAGTGGGTGGCGTTAAAGGAAATGCACGTATATTCCTTCTCGTTATATTTGCATATAAATCTAGGGTAGACGAAAGAGAGGAAGAGAGAGAGAAAGAGATAAAGAAAAGGAGAGAGCAGGGTGTGTTCCGACACTTTTCTATATACATGCAGATATATATAAATGAGCCATATTTTGCACTGAGAAACCTCCTATAAGAGCTAACTTTGTTGGCATAACCCAATGTACATACGAGCACATATATCATTACGTTCTATACATGTATATGACAAAATATGCGTCGTGAAAACTTGAGTATTACACGTTTTGCTGGCTCCCGTTGTACATAACAGTCTCGAGAGGTTTTATCTGCCCCAGCAGATCTTCTACACTTGGATTCGGAGAGAGGCGACTTTCCGCCATCTCAAAGGCGAATTATCATTCGGCGAAACCGTGACGCACATCAAAATTGCAACAGAAGGCGCTACGAATGAAAACGTTCTTTTTTCGCCTCATTATCTTTGTGCATTCTGACGAGATCCGTTGATCTCTTACTCCTCCTTGATCTTCCTCCTTTTTCACTGCACTTCTTGCCTCAGGACCAACCAGAATCGCGCTTTTTTTTTTGTTTCACGATGATACTGTCGCCACTAATATGATGCGAAAATGCATATTTTCGTGGCAAAACTCTAAAACGTTTTCGTCACGAATTTAAGCTCTTCGTAATAGTTCTGACATTCATTCATCAAAACTCATTTAAGAATAATGATCGGTCCTCTCGTATTCATATCAAACGCACAATGAACGAGTGAAAATAAATGTCACCAGCATTATCCAATACTGGATATTTTTCTTTGGAACGATGCCCGAGTTGTTGGAAAATAACATGTCATGGGAAAAAGGCTTTCTCGACGTTTCGATAACACACGTGACATAATAGGTGAAACGCGGTAAAGAGAGCAGGATATCGAGAGATGAAAAGAGTTTTTCTGGGAGGATTCATGTGATGGGCTTGACGTTTTACTAACGGGCAAAATTGACCAGTTGGACACTCTTCTTCACGACTTTCTATCGTACGCCCAGTGTTGCACTAGCGTGTTTATATAGGACGTTTTTGATGTGAAAAGCACACGGTTTGTTGGGAACGAACTTGAAATGGTTTCAGAGAGCTTCCTCTTGGATTGGCTAACACTTTCGAGCTAAAATTGGACCCTTCAAGGAGCTTCTGCAATTGATGACAATCGTCGCAACATACACCGCTGGGATATCCTTAGAATTCCTGTCATAGCCATAAGCGTATCACGAAAATTGTCGGAAGTTCATTCCTATAATAATTCGCAGTATACGTATATTCTCTAGTACCTTCCACTTCTGTATTCAAATTACAATAATGCACAATTCTAGTTTACTGTATTTGGCTACTAGGTATAGTGGTTTGGCTTTTATCATCTAATTTACGGACTCGCTCTGTTAGCTGTATTATTGATATTTTCTATTGAAACAAACCTGGCAATTGTGTGTCTGACGTTGAGCTATGAACTATTCTTTGCTCGAAGGACTCAAAGCCCTTGATGACTAATTGACATGGAAATTCAATTCATTAGATTGACCAAATGAGTTTAAGGAATTTTCAACTACGTGCTTCACCTATTCTACAGGATCTCCCAATTAATTCAACTGACATTCCAGTGAAATAGATAGCCGAAGATTCGACATTATCCACCTCATTCCAATAAGAAACTTTTCACCTGGAAACAATACAATTCAATAAGTTTTCTTTATCGATAACAGTAGCAAGATAGTCTTTCAGAGAGTTAAGAGAGCATTGAATACAAGATAAATTTCATATCGGATATTCATTTTACCTTCGCGTGACGGAGTCGATTGTCTCCGGTATACTTGATTGATTCGCAAATATTCTATCAACGTCTTTGAAAAAATTCTTTCATTGCACTTTCTACAATATATTTCATTCCTATGTAAGAAAGTAGTTCGCTGGATCGAGAATTAGATGCTAAACAATATTTGATTGAAATCAAAAATAAAAACGGATGGAATGTTTATTAATATTTTTATTTTCAATCTCGTATGGATCATTGACATCAACGGTGTAACATTTTCTTTCACTGTCTCTTGATTGAAAAAATGTTTTTTCATTTATTTATTTTTTAATACTTCATAAGTCTCGTCACTTTTTCTTCAGATGATTCGGCTACTCGAACATTCGTTTAACCGCTGAACCCGCGAGTGTCTTTGATCTTCGCGCGTATAAAACGAGTAAAAAATTATTGGAAAAAATAGTGATAAATAATCGATATGAGCGCTGTGATAGAGGATGCCGCTAAATCACGAGCTGGAGTTTTCTCGAGGGCTTTTGCAAAACGTGCTCAGCCCTACGAGGAAGGTAAGTTTCCAAATATACCGCGAATGAAAGTTGTGGATCATTATCGCGGATTAACGAGAGACAAATATCTTTTATGAATTGATACGAACTGCTAAATGATGATGCCCAATTTAATCAAGTCTTCAAACTTCACAAACGCTGCTTTAAACCAAAAGTTTCTTCGTCAAGGGTGTTAAATATTTTTTGACGCTATACTTTGCTTTCACCTACTTTCACGAATTCTATGTATAAAGTACAGGAGGTTAAAAAAAAATATATATATGCTCAAAGTCCCGATACACATATCCGCGTCTCTCCAGGGAGAATATGTGGCCATAAAGAATCATGTGCTTTGGGTGCATCGGAAGTCTCGGGAGTCGAGAAAGCACACACACGTTGGTATATATGTTGGCGGACGTAATATTGGAATATCCCATATATCATGCTAACCTCACCTAACTTTCGTGCTACGACGACTCACGCCCTCGTTTTTCCATATACACTTTCCTGTGTAATATGATTCCATACACGTATAGCTGTATGTAAGTATTTCATATATGGACACGTATATTATACATAGGGGATTACATGCCTGCTTTTCTCTTGGGTGCTTGCTGAAGCGCGCACGAATCTCCGATATACGCGGTATACACATGTGCAGAGTACATAACACGCATATATGTATTTGGAAAATATATATGTGTAACACTTTTCCGAGAGCATGTGCAAAAACTCTCTCAATATTTTATCGTATATGTAAGACATATATCGCATATTATATACAAATGTATGTCCTACATGTACTTATATGTTCATTTAAGGAACATGAAAGTGGTGTGTATGTATGTCGAGAGTTTTGCACTGTGGTATTTCAATTCTGCTTATCAGAAACTCTTGTATAAAAGCTTTTTTTTTTTCAATCCTTTTTCTTCTCTCCCTTTCCTTCTCTTTTATTTTACAAATTCATGAATATCCTGGTGAGAAACTGAGGCAATTTCGGTCACCCCGTATATAACCTCTGCATGGTGCTTGTGACATCGATAACCATAACTGCCCCAGGTGCAGCGTCGCACCTTAACATAACTCTTTCGAACTAATGAACAAACCTATTTCGAGCTTATCGGAAAAGCACAACCAATATATGTTGGCTACTCCAAGTCTCGTCGTGGTATGTGTGCGATCACCCAAATATCTATTTGCTTCGATCGACTGTAATAGTCCTTCAGTTTTTCTGTTATTGGACGTAAATACCTGGTGATTAATCCAACCGTATTGAATTATTGAGCAGATTCTCGTATTGATAATTAATTGTTGATTTACAACTTTTCGCTATTTGGTTTTGGTTTTAGTGTCTTGAGGGAATCGGCATTTTGACGGTTTGGAAAATTCTATAAAACTTTATTTTTCACTTTTTCTTTCAGTATATATTTGCAAAATTACGTAAATCAATCATTGAACTTAAAAATGAATATCAAAATACACAAATTAATAGGTTATTCGGTGCAGAATAAAATGAAAAAAAAAACTTGAACTTGAAACCCCAGAGAATGCTCGGAGGCTAATGAGCCAATGATCCTTTATTTTTTTTTTTCAATACTCACTTTCGAGTAACTTTTTTTTTGTTTTTTGAAATTAAAGTTCATTCATGTAGCTACACTCATATCGGTATCGTAATTTTCTTAGTTTTGACTGTCAGGTAAGCCGGTTATCAAAAGATTTCCTTGGGACCGTGAACAGGATTTTTTTTCATCGTTAAATAGTACATTTTTTCAATAAATATTGGAATTAACAATGTTTATACACGAATAATTCTTTAAACCTGGATAAATAAAGTTCTTGAAAAATTACCATATTCTGGCCCGTTGCTCAGCGACGTTGTCCCTAAGTAGATCTTATTCAACTGTAGCCTAAAAAAAAAAAGCATGAAGAAACTTGAATCAAATCTGCAAATCAATTAGGCGATTCTACATAATCGATGAGAAAACTATTAAAAATCTTAATTCACACCAGTCCTGAATTCAAGGTTGCGGAGTGGAAAATTCGAGTGGTTAATCGACCGCACGTTACTCTCTCCCTGTTCAATCCCATTCAGATGTCTTGATCGCACAAGCTTTAGCTTTACTAAGGTTGAAAATGGCTGGTCTTAAATTCAACGGTTGCGCGCACAACGAATAACATTAGTTATTCTTGCCGAATGAATAATTAGATTTTCAATATCTTTCCAGTTTATTCAATGTGGAATAACTTTTAGCTTCGTCTGCTACTTCGGCTATACGGCTTTTCTCCACTATTTGTCGCGTTTGCTATCTTTCCTCCTCTACGAACTCGTCGATAACACTTTGGGGCACTTCCCTTCTGGACCAAGTTCTGCTAGGCTTTCGCTAACAATTCCTTTCCCGCATCTCTCTCTCTCTCTCTATCTATCTCTCTCTTTAACTTACGATTTTGGCAACGTCGCTTGGGAATTCAATTATCGTCCCGTTCAAACACCGGCGAGAAGGAGAGATAATGTGGCCTGAACGAGAGTCAGGGTAGCTACCATTGAGAGGGATGAAAGTTTGAGACTGGGGATCGTTTAACTCCGCACGACGTTGAATTCGCGTTGAGAATGAGAGAAGTAAAGATGTAGAGATGAAGAGAAAGCCGAAAGGACTTTCTATCTCAGGATGACTGCGTTCGTAGCTTGATAACGGGTTGTCATATACTGATTCCTAGGCCCGATAGTTGTAATACCAAAGCGCGTAACAGCGAGAGAGAATGAAGAAAGTGGAAGGGAATGATGGGTGAATATAGCGGTAGTAATTGAGATCTGGGTCTTCCGGTGGGACGCTTCGAGCTAAAGCTTTCTTTCGCTTGGTATTGATCATACCGAAATGCAAAAGCCTTGGAAAAATCGTGGCCCAATAAAAATCCATTGTATCACAATTTCCCAATGTTGTGTTCTATCGACTGTCGAGAGTTGTATTTCTCCATGTCAAAAGCATGCAACAACTATATGTAACGCGGCGTGTAAGACTATCTCTTAACAAAAATGAAAACAAAAACAATGTAATAATGTTTGTTCTCAAAATCACTAGTGTGCTGGTATTCCTGCACTCGAGAGCAGCCCTCGTTACTAATTTTACTTTTGTCAATCTCTTTGTTACAGCTCTGAAAAGCTTGAGTAGCTTGAACAAAGAAGGTGAAGGACTTGGGATCGAGGATGGAGCTGCAACGCACCCCACCTTGGCCTTAATGCGTCGCATCCTCGCAGATGCACAGGTTGGTTATTCAATTTCATCGTTACCACAATTTTTTTTTTTTCATTCCAGCTTGTAAATTCATCACAGAAAAGTATAACTTATCTTCGACGCACAGTGTTGGAAAAAATCGTTGTAACAACTTGTTACCCTATAAAAGGGATATCGCTAATGAAAATCCTTTGTTTGGGATCTTTTATTGCTGCTTTCGATATCGTACGTCTCCTACTTTTATTCGCATATAAATACACAAATATACGAATATATACATGTTTACAAAATCTAACGGACTTGGATTCGTTGATATTTCCCTCGGGTTTCCTTCTTCTCTGGTGATATTTATTATCGAAAGAACGGAACGAACGAACAGAGAGGGTAGCGGAAAAATAGTGGAGGATTGTTCTCTTGCGAAGAGAAGAACGTAACCTTTGTCACTCTGTGTGTAAAATTATGCTTCGTTACGCCCTTTCTTGTACCAAATGTTGCTGTATATACATATATAAATATAAATATATGTGTACGAGCATGAGATGAGAGGGCGTTCACGAAGAATAGTAGTTGTGCGAGCCATGCCAATGGGGTAAAGGGGAAAAGGCAGTCCGGGCAGACTACTATTGGCACGAATAAAACTAACTGAAGAAAGCGAGGCTCGCCTATTCCAGAGGCGCGATATACCCGAAGCCTCTACTTTTTTTCCTCTCGCACCCTTTCCTTTTTCCTCTGTTCTTTCTCATATATTTCTTCGCTTTGCTGAATTGTACCGTTCATATATATATATGTACACCTTCATCTTGGCTTGTCCAGGAAACTTGTCCGCATTTTTTTCCTTCCTCAGAACACCTTTTCATTCTCATCCATTTTCCCATTAACGCTGCTGAGATATCGGGCTTCATGGCTTTCGCTACATTTTATTTGAGGAAGGCGTGAAAGACAGTTTAACTTGCCGTTACAGAGGCCAACCGACAGTTTGACGTTATTGGAAAAAACAAAAAAAAAGAAACAGCTCGAGTGTAATCGAAACATTTCAAATATTGAACATCGATCAAATTTCCTTCGATTAATCGTTGGTGATTGGAATTTTGAAATAACCACGGAGAATACAGTTATTAAACAATTCCTTATCAACATATTCATCGTGTCACTGCTTTTTTGACGTTTATGTAACTGGCTTTATTGCAAACGAACGAAATTAAATCTCATCCTTCTTCGGGAAAGAACTCGGAAAGAATTCAAGAAAGTCTCGAAGAGAATTCCGGTAGCATAACCGAAGCTTTTTCGAGAAGTTTTGCAAATGATTTTAGAGAGTTTGTTGGGAAAAAAAATTGAAGATCCCCGAAAAGCACGAGACTCTAAAAAACGGCTTAAAAAAATCTTGGAAATATCATTGGCGAAATTCTCGTAAAAACATACAGAAAATCTTGGAAACATTTTGTGGGAGACTCTCCTGAAATATTTTAAAAAGTACTGCAAACCGTTACTGGCAAGACTTATTACGTCGACACACCCCGTCGAGGCTGATTTTTTTTTGTGCAGAAATGTTATACAGTATCGCATTTGCACAAGGAACTAGGAAACCTGTGGAAAACTCGATCGATGCATGGGGTTATAATTTACTGAATTCCGGTTGGTAAGCATCTTTAGAAACTCTGAAAAACTGCCTCTAAGCTCACCGATCGATACGCAACCCATGAAAATTTGTCGTCGCGAATTCTACTTTGTGTCTGCAATTGCCGGACACGGTTTCTGGATTGTAAAAAAAAAAAAAAAAACTTGGCATTATTTAGGATGTAGAATTGGACGCCACATGGATTATGAGGGTCTGCGAGAATGCGAAATGTGCGGTATATATACGCATAGAGCGGTGTGACGTCTCCGTCATATTCATTTCTGGGATGGTTTACTATGCACATGTAACCGAGGCAAACCGGCTGAAGAGAGACGACTGGCAAATCCCTACGTTATGACTTTCTAAAGAGGGCGAGATTGCACGTACTCGTGCTCAACACAAAAGCGCATGACGAACGTGCGTTGCACCCAATAAATAATTTTCGTATGGCTATGTGTGCGCGTGCATGACGTTCTGCCACATATTCTTTTGACAGCGTTGTATATACGAGTCAATGTATTACAAAATCATTAATTCATACTGTCGAGAGCCTCGAACTGAGGGTCCTAATGGACAGGAATTAATTACTCTGAAACCTAATGGTTTTTCATCGCGAATAGCACGTATTTCACTCGCTAAATATTAAACTCATCTCTGTGGAAAAAAAAAGTACGATTAATCCCTGGTCCTTTAAAGGGAAATTCATGAAACAGTCTTACATTCTTAATCGAGGTTACCAAATGGTTACACTTTAATTTAATTTCTTATTCGTTTAAATGGTCGAAGAAAAGAAGAGATTCGCCGTTGAATAGCGGGAGTGTTTCACTTAAATATGAGAGTTAATCTATTTACATACTTAGAGAGGGTTGTTCCAACTTCCAAGTAAGCCTATCTGCCGGTTAAAGGATTGAAAATCAATGCTTTTAACCGTCAGGTAGACTACCTAGAAGTCGGAACAATTCGCCTTCTTTGCAATGAGCTTTAACTCACTACCTTAAGCTTTTTTCATTAAATGTTTGTAACTATATTGAGCTTGATTATTCTAATTTTGAGTATACAAAGATGCAGATCCGATGACTTGAAGTTTACATTTCTAACAGAACGTCGCGAAATTCATTCGCAATTAAGGGGGGAAACCAGTTTAGGAGGCCGAAATTTTGTTTGTTTTTCGTGAATTTTTTACATATGGAATAAATAAACAGAATTTTTTTTTAATTTGAGAATATTTTATTCATGGTTTGAAATAGACTTGAGAATTTTTTGAAGCGATTTCCGCCGGAAACAGTGTCGCTAGATCATGGACGATTACCATCGGAGTATTTTGCTGGTGGGCATTCCTGTGGTTTCAATTTTCATCTGTAATCATCACAATTTTTTTTTTTCGTTAACAACATATTTCCTAAGAATATGAACCTGATTGTGTAAAAAAAAATTGAAAATTGCATTTTTTTGAGGTGTTTGAAGACAATGTTATGTTTTTATACCATATTTTTTCACCTTTTTCGCATAAAAAAACATATTTTTAATAATCATATAATTCCAGAATTAGGTTCATATTCTTAGGAAATATGTTGTTAACGAAAAAAAAAAATTGTGATGATTACAGATGAAAATTAAAACCACAGGAATGCCCACCAGCAAAATACTCCGATGGTAATCGTCCATGATCTAGTGACACTGTTTCCGGCGGAAATCGCTTCAAAAAATTCTCAAGTCTATTTCAAACCATGAATAAAATATTCTCAAATTAAAAAAAAATTCTGTTTATTTATTCCATATGTAAAAAATTCACGAAAAACAAACAAAATTTCGGCCTCCTAAACTGGTTTCCCCCCTTAAATTTTCTAAGGGAATATTTTCTGCGAAAATATCTTCCATATTATAGAGCGTAATAGGTTATTTCGATAAGCAAATATGATTCTGAAGCTGTTGGAACATGTTAACAACCCCTCAGCATAAATCAGAAAGGCTCTTGAAATTACTTGCGCTCCAATAATCTCTCATCGCACGGAGACGACTGCAACTTTGTACGCTGCATCGTAGAGCAACAAGAAATCTCGTTAGTACACTCGTACAAACGAGAACTAGGCTCAATGACTAGTAACGGAGAGAGCGAGAGAGAAAGAGAAAAATAGTGAGCGAGAACATGGTTTCCTATTTAATTCTCAAAGTCCACGAGCAGCCCCGTGCATGTGAGCTAAATCTCAGATTTTAAATTTACTTCGTCAAATAAAAAATTCTACGTCGTTGAATTTAATCCAATTCCACCGAGCAACCGAATGGATTCATTCGCCACTAGTATTCTGCGGTGCATCATACTCAATTTTATTTGCATCAGAAAATATTGGAAACTCTCAATACCTTTGAAATCTCAAACACCAATCAATTATACCTTTGTGCTTCTATTTTTTTTTTCAATTCCCGTTCAACGAGCATTGATCTTCGAATGAAAAAACATCTGCGATCAACACTGGTTTGAAATTCGGACTGATCTTTGCCGTGTACCAAAAGGTTCGAAGTTCTAAACATAAAAATTTCGTATGACCGATCCTGCGTGTAAGCGTGACAGCTGCCATTAATATCCGCTGCACCATTTCGATGTACAGACTTTAAAAAATGTAATAATTCGAGAAAAAAAAATTCAAATCTCATCAATTTTTATTGCAGCCATGTGCGTAAATTACGATGTGAGTTTCGAATTGTTATATTTTTTTTTCTGAGCGTTCTTATGGAAAGAAACTTGGTGTTCGGAAAATACGAAATAAAAGTTAAAAAATGGCTCATTCTTGAGTGAAACGACGTTTTTATTATCAACGTCATTCTACTCAATTATTTTCGGATTAAAATTTAGTTCACGTAAACTACAATGGCAGCTCATCTATTTTATTTATTTTTTTTCAGTATAAAATTTTCTAATTTCTTCCATAATAAGATATCTTCGTTTAAAAGTAGTCGCAATAGTTGATTCTTAAAAAAAAAAAACGTTTTGAGTGATAGAGAGACATTTTGATTCAAAGTGAAATAATTGCTTTCGTTAATTTCGTGAATGCATTTTCAGGCTCTTTCAACACTTCAACGCAGGGCTGTTCATTGTTCATACACGAATGAAATACTAAAATAATAAATGATGTGCAAGAAATATTGAATATTGTATTTGATAGAACACTGGCAATTTTCTAAGTGAACATATTGTTAGCTTATACAAATATTTGATTTTCGATGAACGAAAGGGAGGAGGAGCATATGTATCGGGAAATCGTTTGTCCGTGAAGTGGAACTCCCTCATCGGTTTTCGGTATTACCTTCATTAATTGAGCCCGATGTTCGCGAGTAATTTGCGGTTATGCAGCGACGTGTAATCGTCGGCGTTTCATCTAACGACGGGGGGTAAAATGTGTGGAACTGCGGCCAATATCTGAGGCTAAATCTCAATGTAAGCTCAATTTGTGTCATTACGAGGCATTGTATACGACAAATTATTTCGTACGAACAGTATATCGCCGGTGTATAGTACACGAGTCGTAAAAAGTTTTCACCGGGTTTTCATTTCATATTCATTTTTGTAAGCTCGTGATTAAAGTCAGTTTTTTCTGTGTAATCTTGCAGGATATATATTTAAAAAAAAAAAGTGGTTCGTCACTTGATCCCCGTTGTATAACAGCATTTTAAAGTGGAATCCGTTGCTCCCACTTGGAACATCGCGCGCGTTTGAATTGTGATCCCTTCAGAAACCCTCGCAGTCGTATTCACTTCAGTGAGACAATATGAGAAAGAGACGAAATGGGAGAATAGGAGAAAGAGAAAGAGAAAGATCGCAAGAACGTTGAAGGGTAATAGGACCGACTGCAAAATGAGCCAGAGGCTGTTGAAAATGGTACGTGTGTAGGCATACGGATTTGGTCTGATATCCATTGATGCTGCCAGCGTGACGAACGTATGGGAAATACAAAAGCAGAGAAGTTTAGAATTGGCTGCAGATAGAAAGGCCAAAGGACGAGATGCTAACATTTGACATTGCTTGCATAATCAAGTTCACGATCGTCCTCTATATATAAATCTTGGAAAATACGATATCCCTTCGTCTCTGTCAACCCGTTATACGGATACTCGAGGAAAATTTGCCTACCTCCAACGTCTCATCTTGAATTTGACCATCAGTGCTTCTGTTTGAGGAATAACTATACAGTATATCTGTATATATAACGAAGATATATTGCGTGCTTGAATTTGAGTGACCGAGGTAAAATAGAGATCGATTGTGCAAACAAAAATCACTCGATCACGAACAATCCTGAGTCAAGTGTGCTCGAGCTGTCGTCAAGATTTCGTCTTCCAATAATAGCAGAAGAGTATATACATTTGAGATTAACAATCTTCGAGGCATTCAGTAGAGATGTTACTTTGGAGCTGAGAATCAATAAGAAAGCTGAGAGAATCTAGTCCGTTGAATTGAGCTTTCCTTTCTGCGATGTTGAAGTGATTTTTTTTTATTTAACAGAAATTCAAAAGAGTTATGAACTAAATCGTACATCGGTGACTATAGACTAGAATTTTGTTAGTTCCGCGAACGAAAAGAAAAAAGCGTGACTGAAAAAACGCGTTTCCTGGGTATGATAATAAACGAAATGTTGCATAAATTTTCATCGAAACCGTATTAAATGGTGCTCTCGGAAGAGGGTTGCTTCACGATGTTAATCAAGGGAACAGGGGGCTCCGGTGAAGCATTAAAATCTTGGGAGATACCGCACCGTTTGCAAGGAGAGTAAAGTTTTAAGAAAATTATCACGGGCAACAAAAGCTCCAAGGGTACGTCAGTTTGAGTTAATGCTGTTCGAGAGCTCGTCCGGTATTCTCGTAAACTTTTAAACGACGCTTCCGCGAGATTTTATATCGTCGGGCCGCGTGAAAATGGAATGGACAAGGTGAAAGTTGAATGGAGCTTTTGCGGAACGTTGTTTGCTTTTAGATTTGCTTCGTCGTCGTTGTTTCGTGGCCCTTTTCCGTCTCCTTCCCTAACTCCTTCGTCCCTTTATATGCAGTCATGAGTGTTCCACTTATAACATAGAATTTTTCTCTCGTAGTTGTCAATATTTGACAGTCCATTCTCATAGTGAAAACACGCACGAATCGCCATCTCCGAACGGTTGTTTCCCAGTAATTCCATGCTTGGATTTTCCATTTTTGCCAACGTACAAAAAACCAAGTACAAAAGGGAAAAAAGGCCATTTACATTTTGATTAATATAAAGGGAAACGAGAGGAATAGAGAGAATGAGCGATGAAAGCTCTCAACGAATGAGATGGGAAAGGACACAAAAAGTATTTAACTATCCTTGATGTAAAATGCAAAACCATGGGATTCACCTTGTCGTCTTTATTCCGTGGGTTTCCCTTACGAAATGCCCTTCCTGCTCTTTCTTGTCATTTTCCCTTACGCTTCCTTTTTACCTCTCTTTTTAGGCTCTGTCCCTTCTGTCTGTGCTTTATCTTTCGCAGTGCCCTTGGCAAGTTAGTGTTGGGATGAAGGAGAAGAGCGAACTGTGCAAATACTGCGTATCTATGGGGTAGTTGAGTTTAGAATGGATGGTTTTTCGTAAATTTTTCAACAATGATGAGACAGTTCAATGTATCAAGGCTGAATATATAGAAGAGGTAAATCATAGACTGGTTTTCTCATCTCAATACTTTTAATTCCTTTTTTCGTATCCCTATTCAGGGATACGGGAATGATAAAATGTTTCGCTTTAAAGACTTCTCGCAAGTTGCATGAAATTTCCCATATGGGATGTAAGTCTGCTGAGTGGCTAAGCGACTTTTACCCTTTCTGTTTTATTCTCTCCACCTGTGGCCGGACAACGAGTCCGTATGTCTTTGCCGCTCTTATTACTCCCTCGCGTGCGCTGTTCATAATACGACGAAAAGAAAAAAAAAGCACGACATCCCATTCCACAAAACGTTGAACATCGTAAACCATACTTTTGCACTCGTGTAGACAAAATCTGTAGCAATTTATGCTGAAAAATTGTTTTAAAGCGTGTGCTGGAGATTCATGTCTTTGGTAATTATGGAAACAGTTTTTGAAGCAAATACATTCGGCCTAAACACCATCGCAGTAAATTTTATTTTCGATAACCTTATTTTGTTTGTATTTTCAACGAAAGATCTTCAACTCGTAAGCTTTTGCCATTAATAAAAACCTCAGCTTTCATTGCCACGAGGAAATTATTAATTTGTCATTCACAATAGACAACCGTCAGCGAATAAGATCTCGAGCATACATACAATATTCATACCGCATTCGTACAAAATCTATATATTTATATAGACGTAGATATTGTATTATACATGCAGCACTATATGAACGATTCATGCATTAATTTTCGTCACTCGTGTCAACAGATGAGGGACAAACGAAGCTCAAATCCCTGCCCACGAGCAGTCGTCGAGTACAATGTCGAGAATCCATTAATTTATTGCTTCCACACGTACCGTCATTGTTTCTTAACCGAAATTTCAACGTATGGCCTCCTCACTCACTAACTTTATCCTACCTCTACTCTTTCTCTTTTTCTCTCATTGTTTTTGTCAATTTTCTCCTCGGAATAATACGCTACGAGGATTACGTTGGTTTCGATAATGGAAAAGCCACTGGTAACTTCTCCACCAATCCTTATGGTTCACCAGAATACTTCTTACTTTCCAGTTCTCCAGCCTGATTTACATATTTTCCACGAACGATAAGATTATCTCCAGATCTTAGTATTCTCCAAGTTTTATCTATGGGGAGCTGCGCGGTGTTCTGACTCGAGTGTCTCGAACTAATTCTCACGTTAAATTTTGCGTTACTAATTAATCAGTAAGAGCTTTAATGTTTTGAGAACTTCATCGAGTCACATTTCTAACGAGTTCTCCTCACGTTCACCAATCCGTCCGAATTATCATAAGCTTACTCTATGCTTCTGCGATCAATTACATTGACAGTAGTGCAGTGCTTGCAGAAATTGCACATTCGCGGTGTATGTTACATCCAGAACTTCCGCTCTCTACTCTTCTCGTGAGAATTTCACGATACAGCCTCTGTAACACTTTGACGTCTGTGACTGCCTCCCCCTTTCTCTCTCTCTCTCTCTCTTTCTACTTAGGTTCGTGCATGTATATGGAAGTGCGGTATTCTATATCCATCTTGCTCCTCAAATCCTCTCCCCCATCCCCATTTTCAGTCACTAATGGATTAACCCCCTTCGACCCGTCGAGCTTAGGCCGTTCTCACACAAGCTCCCGGCCCTTATTCGCCGTTGGCTGTACCGATATCTAGCTCTCGTGTATGCCCTCCACGCCCGACGAGTATTGCATTTCCACGGAGTGCAATCCAGAAACTCGATGTATGAGGTTGCGGGAGCACGAGAGAGAGGGAGAGAGAGAGACGAGCGCAGAGAGGATGAGAAAGAGAGCGAGAGCAAGAGAAAGGGGGAAGGGGAGAGTCTGCTGGTAACGTTACCGCTTTGAATATTGCGTGCTCGTGCAAACTCGCCCGCAGAGTTGTGTCGTCGACGACCTCCACTAAACCAAACGTTCTTCTGTGCCATATGCGAACATACAGGCATTATAGCTATTCAAATCGTCCACGATTATATTCGGCTACCGACGAACAAACGGGCGTAACTCGTGTCACTGCGAGCCGGTTTAATCATTTTGCTAAAGCCTTTTTCTTATTCACCGTTGAAAATGCACATTTCTGAATGCCCCTATGCACCAAAACCTCCGTAGATCATTACTGGAATATGGTCAAGGTAGCAGACGACATTCGTGAATTAATGCATTTTCGAATTATTATGTAAACGTATAAATGTATATTTTCTCAATGAACGTTACTCGGTGCAGCTTGTGCTGAGCATTGAACTGTCATACAGGGCTCAACAAAAGGTGATTTCATTTGCGATCTTCCATTCATTGTTTATTCACATGATTTTTTTTTTTTTTCTACTTAAATTGCATTTCGATTCAGTCACTAGTCATTTCTTTGAGAGAAACCAATTTTTTTTTGCATGGCTCGTCTCTTTGTTATTGAAAAATGAAAAGTTCCAACGAAAGAGACAATTCAAAAATACTCCTGCGGAAAAAAACCTTCATTGTTGTACGAAACACAAACATTTTTTTGGCCTGAATATCGACTCGTTCCACGTATATTTGAAGCTAAATCCGGGGAGAAAGGTTTCTCTCGGACATGCCCAAAATATATCGCGTACGCTTGAACATCGTGTTCGGAAAATCCTGTTTTCATTCTGAATTCGCACGTGTTTCGCGTATACATATAGATTCCAAGCGTGAGCACTCGCATGTATATGTGAATAAAGCGAAGCTTTTATCGAACGTGTATTTTCATTCGAGTCCATACAAAATACTCGATCGATCGAATTAATGTTGTTCACGACAGAGTTATATCGGTGCTGTACATTTGTTCCGGGAACGAACAATTTCCGCGTACCATACGTTGATAGTTTCCAAATTGTACGGGTACAATCCCAATCGATGAATTATATGAAATGAAACAGAGAAGCTTTTGTGAATAGATCCTATTTCTCGTCCATTATGTTCGATAAAACACGTTAGACTCGATGAACAATGCCGAATCATTCGATTCGAATAAAATTTCCGCATAAATTGATGAAAATTCGTTTATTTCTAATCAGACTGAAAAAAAGTGACGTCTAACAATTCAATTATCCGAACATGCACGACCAGTAAAAAAATTTTCTCTCATGTAGCAACTTGACAATGATCCAAAACCTTCTATTCCACAACCAGCATGAATTTTCAAATAAAATCAATGATAACTGATCAATTGGCGAATTACACAAAACTATTTTTACAATGCCGGGGACTGTTTGTTAGAAAAACGCAAAAAAAAAAATCTTTTTTAACCCAGTGGTAACATTAAGAAACTGTCGATATTTCCTTCGGCAATTCATTCATTTTTTGTTTCGAATTCATTTTCGTATGGTCGAACAATACGAGTCGTGCTTAATTAATATTGAAAAAAAAATGGATTACGAAACCAACGATGCGTACTCAGCTCTTCTTTAATGATTTCGCTTGCTTCTTATTCTTGTCTATTTGTAGTCTTTCTTTTTTCGTGCCGAGCAGACGAGTCCTTGCTCCTCCCCGTTGCCCAATTTGCATTTGGAAGCGGTTTGTAGCACAATTCTGTTGTGCCTCTTTTTTTTAATACATATACTATATGTATATATAGATATCGAGTGTATGTGCTCCTGGTCTTTTCTCATCCAACTACTCTTGTCGTGCTCGTAGCCTCGGAATAACGCCATTACTAGGGGCTCATGCTCTTTTTCAACCCATCTCATTCTACGTTCGTTCCACACTCATTATCTCCGAAATGGAAAAGCTTGAATGTGTATCAGCTTCTAGTTTTTGTGAAAAAAGAAGAAAAAAAAAGTCTACGAAAAATTCCTTTAACGCTGGCATTCGGGGTGTTTCGTTATCGTGACAGGCTTTTTTCTTCTGTGTTCACTGCTATCTTGATTCTTTCAACCCTTTTAAGAAAAGAGGATTATCTCAGCAAGCTGGCAGCATCGATTTTTAAAACGAGACTAATGTCAAGCCGAACAAAAAGTTTACAAATTTAGTGCCAATTTTAGCGATGATAGTTAGGAACGATGTGACATTTCACAATGCGACTGTGCTGCAAGCTAAGAAAGGTGAGCCCAGCATTGTCAGAGATTTAAAAAAATGTTTTCCATCATTTCGATATTATAATATAGAAAAAATTGTAGTTTCGAGTTAGAACTTCAATCATTTTAGGAATGTTTGTTAAATTTGTAATGAAATTTGTTTGAAATGAAAAAATATTGCATGAATAAAAATTGGTCGAAGTTACAAATTTTTATCCACATGAAAATGAAGCTGGAGATCTAGTGTTTCCTCGCATAGCGTACGCTTTGGGACGAGCATGTGACATGCATGCACGCGTGCCTGCCTTTCCTGTGTCTATTTTCATATCGTTCGCCGCGCGGAATCATCCGGATACTCATCTCGTCGTTCGAGAAGAAACTGGACACACGCGACTCATCTAAAATGAGAAAGTCAGAGCAGAAACTTTGTGTCTTTTCCATTACTTGGGAGGCGCGAACATTGAAAAATTATAAAATCGCTGAAAATAGGGATTTTTATAATTATTGTATATTTATCGCGTGTGTAATTTCTTTATTTTTTGTCCAATGTTAAATTGGATTTTGTATAAAGATAAGAAAGAGATAAAAGGGATTAAGGTTTGAAATCAGCTCAGAAGCTCTTAACGGAAATTGAATTAGCGACCTCATTATCCACATATAGTCATTCGAAGCATCGAGGAATTCCCTCGTGTTGGAACAGTTCTCAAGCATCAATCTCGTCGCTGTCGCAATTTACTGGTGAGTTGGTTGGATGTGACCCTTGAGAGAGTGCGCGCTCACCAATGCTGAGATATTTTCCAACAAAACCAACATAAATCCTAATACCTTCGCGGTTTTATCCACTTTTCAAGTCTTCTTATTTCTTTCGCTTTTTATATTCTGTTTCAACATCGAAACGCGAAGAAAAATAAAATGCAGAGAATTCGAGAGAGTGCGAGAAAATAAGGTGGGCAGAAAGGATGAAAACAGGCAAGGAAAAGAGGTAAAGGATATTGTAGTAAAGCTCGTTCAGTTTCAGCGACGATACGCGGCGAGAGCAAAAGCTCTCATGTCGCAAAGTTCAGGTTCACCCTGTCGACAAATTGCTTCCCGTAGCGCAAGGCTTAAATTGCAATTTCATAAATTCGAGTGGCTCCCTGCCTCCTCTATAACGACTGGGACGAGAACGAGGACGATGACGATGAACATAGTTCTCTTACGAAAATGTGAAGACGAAATTCTGGTACCTCGCTTGCTCCCTCGCCTTTGTCTCATCATTCTCTGCTGCACGAAGTCGTAGAGGATCTTAGCTCTTCTTCCTCGTCTCCAACCCTCTCTCTCTCTCTCTCTATACTATAATAATGCATATACAGAGTATGATGTGAGTTTTTCTCTCTTCCTCTATATTCTCTGGACCAATTCCAACACTTTCATCACCACTCCAACATTTTCGGGTTTTGTCTCGTTGTGTTTGTAAAATTTGTACACGGGCAAAGACTCCGCGAAGTGATAATTATTCCCCGTTCATCTGCGATCCTCGTTCCGGAAATTCTTCCCATCGCGACACACCATTTTACGCTTCCTCACCTTCCACTTTACCACGTCAGCTGTATCTCTATTATCGTCTATCTCTCTCCTTTCTTTCACCCTGCTCCACATCGCAGTCCTATTTTCTTCTCAAAAGCACAGCATCTTCGGCCTCGATGTTCTCGCTACCGTGATGAATTTGATACGGCTCTCTCTCTCTCTCTCTCATGGTTTTTATTACTTCATCAAGAACGCCGAGGTCTCGAGATTCTTGTGATTTCACAGTTTGTAAATTTACTCCTCGAAAAACATGATGATACCAATTTTTTTTTTTATCCATGGAAGTATTCTCGGAAATAATATTTTCAGAGTTAAGGTAGTTCGGTTGTTTGGTCTAGTATTGATCCAAATGTAGTCCATTATTCGAAATTGTAAATGGACGACTGAGTGCGAAAATAAATTTAAAAATCACATTTCTGTTGAAAATAAAACTTAACCAAATCGCGTGGATCTCTGAACAATCTAAATGACAATCAAAATTCAATGAGAGCTTTTCCTTATTTCACGTTGTTGACAGATCTGTGATTTTGGAGAGAATATTAACGTGACCTCGAAAATTTTACGACACGACGAATCACTCACGAGCTCCTCCGGGTAGTTTCATCAGACGAAAACAACTCAATCGTCGTAAGCGTTCGCACAAAGCTATATGTGCAATGAGCAAGAAAGATTTTGAAATGAAGCAGCTGGGTGGTTGATAAAAACACTCTTCTAATTGACATCTCGTACCGGCAGATATTGATGAACCGCCATCTTGATTGTCCACTGACTTCCGAGAGTAATCAAACCGATAGAATTCTGCTATGTATTTCATTTTATTTACAATTTTACCGAACTCCTTTGAGCTTTTATCCAACAACCTCGCCCGATTGGAAGTCAATTTTATCGTTTCCCATGATGGTTTTTTTTTTTTTTAACAAATATTTTCAATTGGTCTGTCTATTCCAATCAGCAATACTGAAGTGCTGGAAAATTTTTTCATATGAAAAAATCAACTACGCGTATTTCTCTCGGAGAATAAAATATACGCGTAAATACGCTTGCGTACATTAATTTTTTAGCGAAAAAGAATGGCACGGCGAGACAAAAATGTATGAATAATATCACGCGATAAATAGAATGATATATATTTTTTTTTTTTGTGTAATTCGCGAAGCTCTTCGCGAAAGAATTTTCATGGGAAAAATGGAATGCTGTTTCTTGGTTGTACGAGAAAAAGGTGAGAGAGGGCTGCTCGTCGCCTCTTCTACAGCTCCCTCGCGCCATTTGCTCGATCCAATACCATTGCGAGGAGCAACGAGAGCGGCTTGAAAAATCGCTGCTGCACCACAGCAGCACCGGGATCACGCCAGCAACGAGTAATGCATATTTCATGGAGTGGTACACTGCGAAATGAAAATTCTGTCGGAGGTCTCCTCGGTGAGCAGTGATCCGTGTGAAAGCCTCTCTACTTCTTTCCCTTCTCTCTCTCTCTCTCTCTCTCTCCCCCTTTCACCCTCATCCCCCATCTTTCTTGCCTCCCCTTTTTCCGAAGCTTTCCGCTCTTCTCTGTCTATCCTTCACTTACCTCGACTTGACCCCCGACCCCTTTAACCTCGTCGTTCTCCCTTTATATCGTGCTGCTCCCTTGTAACCGGTTCTGGATTAGGTTTTTCACGCCGAGATCGCGCGATGCGACGAGCTCGAAACGAATTCAACCCTTTCCACTATCAAAACGATTACGTGCATATCTACGAGCGTGCTGCAACCATACTATTATCGAAACGTCGAAAAAAAAAAAAATAAAATAGCACGACGAGATATTAATCGAGCGAGGAATAATTCAATATTCTTGGAATTATATATGTACGAAAATATATCAACGTGAAGTTTAAAATTCGTTGGTCAACACTATTTTTTCAGAATTCAATTCTGATTTTTTTAAGATTCTATTCAGAAGTAGCTTGCGATTAGATCCACTGGAAAAGTTCGATGAACAACATTCGAAGCCTATATTTTGAGTTTATAGTTCACGTTCTGTGCACATCGAGTTAATACTCCCTAGTTGAAATTTTGTTTCTAAGCACGTACGTTCTTTGCTATACCTTAATGCGATAAATCGACACAAACCGAGGCTGGAACGATGAATATATAGTAACGTGATCCCATCTCCGCCATAAAACGCGAATACAATATACAGTACATGCTTTGAGGGTTATAAAACGTACAGTTTTCATTCCGCAACCGTCTGCTTTCTCTCTGACTCAGGTGGCTTCGAAATATTCAATCGTAAGATGAATTACAGCTGCATTCGTAAACAAAAAGGCGCGCGAGTTATTGTTGTTCGTACGCTTTGTATTTTTACGTTGCAACCAAACGAAATGAAAAAAAAATTCTGTTTCTCACGCTCTACTATGTTCACGTGGATCGGATGAGCTTTTGATACGATCACGAAACAATAAATTGTGTATTATCGTTTCGACAAACTGTTAAAATATAAAAAGATGAAACAATTTTTTTTTCATTTTTCAAAATCTACGTTTATACAAATTTCATAGAGTCATAATTTTCAAAAATATTTCTGACGCGAAGATACATATTTCGAAAACGAAGGCAGTAACTAGCGAGCGATATAATAAATGATTTTGAAAAGTCACCGCAGGCCAATAGAACGTAAAATATCTATCGCATTAAATCAACCGTTTTCCATTCTCCGAACAGCAACGGGGAAAAGTTTGATCGAATTTTCATGTACAGCAGCGTTTCGCATCTCGGCAACATCCATCTCTGTCCAATTTGCGCAAAATTTGTGGAGTACTTTAAATAACAAATTTATCGATACCATTGGCAGTTGTTCCCATGTCACAGAAATTCGATTATCGGTAATGAGTTTGAAAGGCCTTTTATTAATATACACAGGCCCATGTACGTCTAGATAAATATATGAAATATCTATGAGTAGACACATGCGTGACCGGCTATTCCAATCTCCCTAAAACTATTGTAATCGGCTTTCGTTCCTCATGTCGTTCAAAATCTAATTTGAACCTGCTTCAGTTGATGCAATGAATATATTATAACGAGAATGATCCGGTAACCATCAATGCATTTGCAGTTTAATCTCGCATGATGACGATAAATATTTCCGGTTGTCTTCTACAGCTTCGCACAGTTTTTTCGAGGAAAGAAGAAGAAGAAGAAAAAAAAACGAGGATTTTTCACGCGTTCGGTAACGATTCATATTTCAACCGTATATACGCCGATACCGGTCACCCTCACGGAAACGTGGCTTATTCGCACACGTATGTCGCTCGTTGTGAAGCTGGATGCTGGCCAATTGGGAAACCTTTCGTCCGAGCAAAATTATGTTTGCCATGAGAGTTTCTATTTGGCTGGTCTGCTCTGTTACCCGAGAGGCCCATACGTTTTTCCTGGGTTAACTCACCCATCCCAGCCCACTGATATACACCTACACGGGAGAGCTGTGTACATATTTTCGCAAAACTCGGTAGAAGCTGGCGGGAGTGCAAGCGGAATAATTCGTGGCGAACGTATGTACACTTCGGACCTGCACAATTTGATTTTATTCTTCAGCAGAAAAAGCGAAGATTGCTAACATATACGCAAGTCACTAAAATTTTGCGTTTCTATTTAGTTGACAAGAATTCATCTCGAGTTGCTAATTTTTTTAATGTCACTTTGATCATAAATACCATGTCCGTTCAAAAATTCCTGAACTCTTCAAGATTTTTAGTGTCACGTGTACCTCTGTCGTACATCTTCACCAGAGCTCATTTGACGTGTCTTGGAAATTGAAGCGACAAACTTCCAATTTGTACTATTAGAAAACTTCTTGTCGCTGACCCAGTTTCTTTCTCGCTGATCTAATGAAACGAAACGTTTCGCGATTATTCTTGATTTATCGCGACTACTATTTTCTTCTCTTCACTGTGTTACCGTGATTCATGTATTCACCTCTGTTCAAAAGAGATTTTTATTTTTAAATAATTATTAATTCACTCTGAAAAAAACATAGAAAAAGATACGAAATCGAAATTTAAAATATTGAATTTGAAAATAATTCAAATATAAATGCTATTTTTTTGTTTATTTTATTTTTAGCAATTAGGTTTGTTAAAGAAAGCCAACACGTGCGTGTCAAAAATGAATTAAGAATCCCTTGCGATAATAATAAACGTTGAAAATTCGCCGATCCGTAGCGGTCAAGAACGTAAGTTGCCGAAGGCGATGGTACGTTTTAAAAATGAGCAATATCTTGGGGCTTGTTGTTAACATTTCTAAGGCCGAGGTCTAGTTCTTAACGAGTATCTTTACTCGAGAATCACCATCCTCCGGGCGTTCTTAACTCCTGAGCCATGTCGTCGAGACTTTACCCATGCCCCCCTGTCGCTATCACAGCATACCAAGACCTTAGTTACGTCGACTTTGGCGAGCCAGGGATGCTCAGGACACAGAACAAACAGGACAAGGTTCTTCATGAATTCACAAAATGGCCGAGTCCAAATTCTAAAAATAGGGTCGGTGTTAGCAATCCTGCTGTAGCTTAGCGAACGCCCCTACCTTTTTAGATCCCCTGTACGCGTAAGACACAAAGTTAGTATACTGACCCAGCAATGTCAAAGAGGCATCCACATTTAGACTTTTAGGAATCCCTAGATACTAATTGCAAGCGCGTCGACAATGCTGATACTTGGCCGGAGGCATGAATAAAACTGCAAGATACGAAAGAACTGATAAAAAGAACAAAATATTTTTGATATTCCTCAATTACACAGCTGCAACGTAAATATGGAATCAACGTGGAGTTACGTCTTTGCTTAAAAAAATAGAAACGTTTAATCCCCATAAGCAAACCTGGCAATAAAACGTTGTCAGAGTTGTTGTACGATAAAAATACGTAATTTTTAATTCACCGTTTAAGCCCGGATGAGGAATATCAGAGACCGCATGAAAGGATCGAGTGATTCCAAGATTTTCATTCGGACCTATATACATTCATCGATACACATGTATAGATACGAACACCCGTGGATAGGAGAAGAGCAGAGCAAAAGCGACACATACCCTGATAACCACACGCTGACCTCAAAGCACGTTTGGAAATCCTATGGTATATATTCCCTGTAACGATCTTTGCCGTCCCACCATTTAAACACATATCCACGTTTATCTACAAGAGTTAATATAGGACTTACAAGTGAAAGGACATATCTGCACGATTGAACTACTGAAGATATACGGTTTACGCCCTTCTTCAGCTTTAAGGCTCCATCTATATAAACTTAGAAAAGCTCTTCCTCCCCCCCCCCCCTCGCTCTCTCTCTCTCTTTCTCTTTCTCTGTTGCATGAACAGAGCTTTTGAAAGGTCTTGCCTCCGTCCCATGTGACTACCTGTGTACCACGAGCTTGCGATATTCCTATCTAATTCAGTAGGCTCTATTGCACCAGCGAGGCAACAACACCACGATACAGGATTCTCCTTGCGGACGCAGCGGATGTATACCATGAGAATATGCTCTCCTCTCGAGTATAATCTACCTATGCTCGTTCTATCTACCATTTCTACTAGCGAACGCCAATTCTACCTTCTCTCATATTCTCTCAAAAGCTTACCCAAACCATGCTTCCTTCAAGGATAGGTACACGAATGTCCTATTCAGAATTCTATTACGTAGCTTTTGTATATTAAACGTCACATCTAGGGGTGGATTTAATTTCAGATGCTTTATCGCTCACTATACCAGCTAAATTGTACTCATTGCAATTTTACAGAATGCGCACAGAGAAAGCCTCGTTGTTTCGAGAGCTGTTTCGAAAGGATTTTTTAATGATCTTTCAAGTAGCACCGAATGAATAATCATGAGATGTAAGAATTTTCTGCAACTAGTAGAATCTGAACTTTCTGTTCAGAGATTTTTTCTTAATATCCACGATATTTGATTTGTGTTTTTATTATCTGGAATTCCATTTTTATAATCTTATTGAGATTTGGAATGTGTGCTCAAGATACTGATTCATTCAAAATGATTGAAAATTTATCACGATAACTCTCATTGGATGTCACAATTTCGTTGAGCCTAAAATACCGATTTTTTGTCAACCTGTTGCAGGCAAAACTTCGCGTGATGGTGGAGGAGAACGCAGCTACGGGTGCCCGGCTTGACGGTGAGCTGGAACGCGCGAGAGGCGAATGTGCAACTTTACGAGGTGAATTGCGTGACGTTCGAGGGACATTGGCATTAAATAACAATCACACGAGCAACGGGGCTGCTGCCGGTACCGGTAGCAATAATAACGCCACGACGTCGACAGGCGCGAACACTATCGGGGGTGGTGGCAACGCTGCCCCCAATACAGCCCAAGAAACCATTGTTGAATCTCAGCCACAAATACAACAAGAAGACTCCAAGAGACTCAGCGCCGGAAGTAGTCCGGTCGATAAGAGAAGCTCCGCGAGCGACAAATCGGCGAGTCCGATCGACAAAGGAACTAGTCCGGTCGATAAGAAGGATCGTGCCAGTCCGATTGATCGACGAGCCAGTCCCATAGGTGAGTTGAAGCCAACACGTCCCAATCTAACTCTTCTAAACTCAAAAGTGTTGATAATTCGACTGGAGATTGAACACATGAGACATTTTGCGTCATCCCATTCGATAAATTGTCCAAATACATGTCTACTCACTTCCTGTATGAAAGAACCAACATCAACCGTCCTTAGAGTCGCAAATAGTCAAGTGCTGGCATGATATAAGTAACGCAAAATTCGATGCTTGCAGAGAGAGCCAAAGTCCATAGAACCGATCTTGAAAAGCATAAAATTCCAACAAAAATGGTCTCGACGACACTTTTATACTTTCAGCTAGTAGTCTTGCCAGCAGATTTAACAAAAAAAATCACTGGTTTTCGACCATCGAGCGTACGATACACATTTTTGATACATTTTCTCTATTTTCGCTCTGAAGACTTTAAGTGCTCATGATAGAAAGAAAGTGTCGGGAGCTCTAGTGTTGGAAAACGGGCGCTCTAACAGATTAGTCCAGTGCACTTCTACTCATTCTCAAAACGTTTCGAAAGTATTCGTGAAAAAGAACTCGTACCCTTCAATTCCGATGATTGAATCAACAGACCCAAAGAAAAAACATTACCAGACTTTCGGAATTCGGTCCCCGAATGCAGTTTAAGAGGATAATCATTTTTGGATTTTGAATTCAATCGTGAATCAGTGTTTTCACCTGTATTCGTTCATTCATGAATCATTCAATCTGCAAATTTTCTGTGTTACTCGATCATTATCTCAGTTGCGAGAAAAATTTTCACCGGATTATTATTTCCTCGATGCAACGTCTAGACGTTGTGCTTCTCGAAGTATATTCTTCCTGGCTGCGTATGTGCCATGCCAAAATATATCGTGTGAAAATAATAGTGACCATTTCGCGAGTAAGATAGCGCGTGCAAATCGATGTTTGCCGGAATCACCCATTTTCTCAACTCTCTCCGTCGCCCATTCTCACGGATAAGTGTAAATCGTTTCAACCGTTCTACTACAACGGACGATAAGTGTCTGCAGTCACAAGAGCTGTTTCTACACTCAAGCGTCGAACTGCTGCGAATAACTTCTTTTTTTTTTCAGTCGCGGTGCAAATAATCAAACTAATACGACGTCCTTGCTAAATAATCTTCTTATTTCGTGGCGAGAAATAAATTCGTTTTTACCTCATTTATTTTGTTACGAAGAAACTAGAATTAAAAAATTGGGATCCCAATTAAAACTCTCACTAATTAATGTTTTTGTGGACAAGAGATGAATGAAGTAACTATATTAATTATTTATTTTAACGACGTCAACTTATGAGGAGAAAAAAAAACTGAATAAATAAATAATTGCAGAAAGACGAAATGGCTCGCCATGTCGAAGTCCCAGTGAAAAAGCTCGACGGCCTTACGCGCCGGCGTTGGAAAAAGCACGTTTAGGTGGTTCCGGTGGTAGCGTCGATTCGAGATCCGGAAGTGCGAGTCCCGATCGTGGCTCGTCCACGAGCAGAGCAGCATTTTTTCAACGTGGGAGTAGCGATCGTTCGAGCGTTGAGAGATTGCGAATAACGACGAATCGAGACTCTATTCGTGGCTCTAGCAAGGACTCGAGCGAAATCGAAAAGGACGTCAAGGATATGATCGACGGTGACGTTAGAGCTGACGAGGAAAATGAACCACCCGGTCCTGCTCCCAGCAGCAGACCAACCTCGCCCACCACTACCCTTGGTTAGTCTTTATCGATATTTACTTCATTTTTTTCGTTATGAAAAAGAGAAAATACGTTTTCAAGAAGAACGTTATTTTTTAGCTGAAAATTTTATTTATTCAGAATTTCAAAACTATGCAATTGGATCAAATGTCTGGAATAATTCAGCCATATCTTAAAACCTTCCCAGATTTCATAATAAATAACAATGATTCCAAAAATTTGTAGCAATATTATTCAACCAGAATATTATTTGTTGAATAATTTTTTTTTTTCGTTTCATGAAACGAGTTAGACGATTTTTAACTCCCGACTGCTCGCTCAGGCGAAAACACGGGAGATATGCTTTCAATCTTTATCAGTTGATGTTAGAGATTTTTTTTTACAGCTGGATGCTCGCAACCCATCGCATCCTTAGATTACTATTATGGAATGAAGTTATCTTCATCATTTCATAGTATAACCATATTGATGCATTTTTCTTTCGAATTACATTTTATTAGCTGATATCCGGTGTAAGGAAAGTATCTGATTGAAAATGAGAAAAAATGTATATCGATTATTAAAATTAAAATATCGTTTCGTGAAATTTTCCCTGGAGATGAATGCTCTTGTTGATCTTGTTTCAATTGAATTTTCTGAGCTTCCGGTCTTCATTGATAGCGTTCTTTAATCAAAATAGAAACAAAGTGCTCAAACTAATTAATTTTTAATTTTTTATTCAAAAGTTGAAAAAAATTTTTGGAATATACCAGGCTAGTTGAAACAGTCGAAATAATATTTCTCGAAATTGAAAAATTATCGTTCAATTACTTTTGTTTCTTTATTCGAACCGTTATCGTGGATCCAGTCCGTATTAATTGTAAATAATCAACGTGCAAAAGTTTCTTAAAGCGCAAGAAATGATAGTTCCGAGTCTTACAATGTATCTCGACCTCCTCGGAGTACTATTGAATTCTATTGTGGATATAACAATGTAAATCATCTGGCAAGTTCGTTCCTTAATTAGGTCTAAAATCGATTCCCTTCTTGCTCTATGTCCCAGCTATTCCTGTCGTGAAGCCCTCGTTATATATCATCGAATACCGTATCTCGTAAACCAGACGACCAATTAATAACGGTGTACGATACCGGAAGTTATTGCGAAAGGAAATTCTGTTGTCTCAGTACACCAAACTCGGTACTTCGGATGTTTTTCCTCCTGCTTGTAATTAGTTGACTCTCCAGAGAGCGAATCAATGATAGAAGTGAAAAGAAAGTTTCATACCTGATCAGACGATGGAAAAAAGCATCGTATTGGGCTTCGAAAAAGTATTCATTAAATTTAATTGGAAAGAGATAAATTGCAACGTGATTCTAGGATTTTTCCTTTTTTTTTCGTCGTGGTAAAATAAACGACTCCAGACCGACTTGTTGAAAATAATATTTCCAATCGAGAATTCTAAGTTGAGATTGAAATATCTTCAAACTGAAAGTTTGAACTCTTGACACGAATTTTTATTTCACAAATTAAGCAAAAACTTTTTTCTTCAAAATTTTGAGAACTTACTCAGAACACTATAATGTAATAACGTACAAAAATTAAAAAGGATTGAGTCACTCATAGAAATACATAAAATGAAGATTTTCAAAAAAATTACAAGAATTTTGACCACTCAGTTTGGTATTTTTAGC
This sequence comes from Campoplex capitator, assembly GCA_037576405.1. Lineage (NCBI taxonomy): Eukaryota > Metazoa > Arthropoda > Insecta > Hymenoptera > Ichneumonidae > Campoplex > Campoplex capitator. The sequence continues at coordinate 8,820,409 of JARBWI010000002.1, forward strand.
GTTTCTGTGGAGAGTTTACTTTCGAACGTGAGTGTGGCGAGATTTCTACGTTAAGAGAAACTCATGATAGCGAACTCGAATGAATTCTCAAAATTTTGAGGCGAATTTGCAATGAGAATCGTACGAATGTGGATACGAGTGCTGGACCATTTGTCCGGCTGCTTTAACCCTCTACATTTTGGGGGCAGAGAAGTTTATTAATTCAACCTGACATCTTGTAATGTGCCAAATGAATTCCAGAGTGTTTCGCATCCATGCTAAATGATAAATTGTACGAATAATTATAGGACTCGTGGGTGATCCTGTGGTGGCTTCGAGACTCTCGAATATTCATGCCTCAGTGGTCGTTGGTCCTCACGTTGAGCTCGCGAGTGCCCGAAGATTAAGACTCGAGAACGAGAGACTGGTTGCCGAAGTAGCAAGACTGAGAAGATTGTTACTCAGTGGTGCTGCGAGAGGCGAGGTCGGCAGCGACGATGCTGCGATCGAAGAGGAAACGAGATTCGTCGCGCTTGAGATGGAACTTCAACGTGCTAGAGAAGCACTTCACGAGCTCAAGGTCGATCGCAAAAGACTCAAAGCCGAAAAATTTGATCTTCTCAATCAAATGAAAGCACTTTATGGCACACTCGAAGATAAAGAGCGTGAACTACGTGATTTTATACGAAATTACGAACAGGTGAGTTTTATCTCTCATACTCTTATTAATCTTTTCATTTTACTAATCCATTCATCATTTTGAGGGCTGATGCTCATAGTCAAAAAGCCAAAACTCTACTTTATCGATTTTTCTAAATAAAAACTAAAAAAAATATTATTAAAATCATTGATGGTACGTTTGAAAAAGTAACTGACATTTTTAAATATAAAATACGAGCAAAGTATACAGACATAAATGCTCTGTTGAAAAATAATTTCATCTTATTCGTATCTACAAAATTTGAAGTGAATTTCTTACATCAAGAGTTGTCTGCTGGCTCGAGACTCCCGATACTTCCTCTTAATAAAGCGATTCGCGGTGATGGAGATAATTTTCTTTTTTACGTTTTTTTTATAAATATCAAGCCGAGGAGGTATTTGGATAAATAGTATTTCAACCGAGAACAAAATTTGAAAACTCGAGATGAATTTTTCACGCTTTTTCGAGGAAGCACGACTCTTTTAAATTTACCTACAATGTTCCTATTCTTTTGAATAAAATCAAAAGTCTGATCCTCATAAAGAAAATTCTAGAGATGCTCATAAATGATTGCAGAAAAAATTTGCTTCCAAAGATAGGTATTTAGCAGAGAAATGATTTAGCGAAAATAATGATTTTTTCATTAACTCATGATTAACTATTTATTGGATAGGTAAGAAGTCTGTGTATTGAAAAGGCCATGAGAAACTTCGTTCAAGTAATAAGGATGTTTCGTAAAGAGGGTGAATTCATTGTCGTGGAATAGTGGCAACTGTGAGCAGTCGAGTTGTATGAAATATTTCCATTAAGCGTTGTGGAATTTCTCATTTTCTCTCGTTCGAGTCTCAGCGAAAAAAGAGAACGGGAAAGAAAAGAGAGGAGGAAAGATGATAAAAACGGTATGAGTCTCCGAAGTTTCGAGTATATTTCGTAGGGTTCATTCACCAAGAAATTCTACGAGTTTCCGTGTAATCAACGAAAGTGAAAAACACCCTGGGCAAAAAAGCGATGAGAAGTCGCCTTATGTCTCTTCTACAAATTTCATCGAGCCTCAATTCCATCCTCGTGTATTATCACGCAATTATTCGATTCTTCGGTACACAACTCGCTATATAAATATAAACATATTATATTTGACTCTTGACAGGGAAGGAATAAATATTTTCCGACAGGCTTCTCCTCCTCGCCACCGTGCCTCTTTACGATATTCAGTAATATTGGCTGCGATCCAACGGTCCGTTATATCGCGAAATACCGCACTCAACAATCTGGATCCACTTTCTCAGATGTTGTCTCGTCCCAAACAGACTAACTCTGGACCAAAACGTTGACGTTTTTTTATTTTCATAGAAATTCTCTTTTTCTCAAACGTTGACGTTTCTTATTTTCGTAGAAATTCTCATTTTTTTTTTCTCAAACGTTGACGTTTCTTACTTTCGTAGAAATTCCCATTTCCTCAAACTGCAAGGATACAACTTTTTCTTAATCTGTTTTTTTTTTTAATTCATTGTCGCATCAACGACTGGGGCTATTGGTTACGCTCTATTTACATTCTGTACATAGTTTTAATTGAAAAGAAAAGATAAAAAGTAAAATAATGAAAGAAATTTATAGTTTTTCATATAAATTAATGTTCTTAGTGAATTCTATAGTTTTGGAAGCGTTCTTCTTGTTCTTTGAATACTCTTTCAGCGAAGGAGATATTCTGCTTTTTTCTGTGGTTGGGACGAAATAATTCAACTGAAAAGAGGCTAGAGATTCACTTACTTTATGAGACTAGAATTAGCTCCAATCTATTTTTGTATGCAATGAGGAACTTTAAGTTCGAAATACCAGTACGATTTGACCTACTTTATGGCAATTCTCTTTAAAAATAAACAAAAATACGAAATTTTTAGTCTACTTTCCTGTCTGGAAGACTCAAAGACTTTTATAATGTTTTTATTACTCTAGGAAATTGATGCTCGAAAGATAAATTTAGGGAAATTCTTTGTGATCGTGCGGAATCATTTTGAGACGAGCTGTAACGTCGTTATAGAATCTCCATTTGATAAAATTCTGAAAATTCCCAATAAATTCATTGAGTTCTAAGAAAAATTTCTTTAGATTTCGCTTTCTGATTTCGTATGATCTCAAAGTTTCGACTAAATCCTACCGAAACTTTAGGATCAGTTTTAATTCATTATTTTACTTATCGTTGAATTTGAATGTAAAAAAATCGCTCTTATCGTGCCTCAGAAGTATTTTTCCTTCAATACCTCAGAAATGTTCTTGCATCTCGTCAAAGTTTACGCCACTTTCTTCCTGATAAAGCTCCACGTCAATTTCCCATCAATTTATTTCCCTTCGTATTTTCCTTCGCGGTACCGAGTTTCTCGGGGCGTTATATGTAATCCTCTACATCTACTCTTCGATCATGTATACGTCGATGTGTTTACACACTGCTGCACCCCTTTCTAGCTTCATTTCCATCTGTCTTGTATTTTCAAGAAAAAAAAAGAGAGAAAAAAAAATGTAATCTTCCTCAAGCTGCTTTCTTGTTACACGATGTATGCAGGCCGATCACATTATCTCGGAAATGTCAAACTGTTTTTTTACTTTGCGCACATATGACATTGTATTCAATGAAAAACTACAGAAAATATCAGGGAAAAAAATCGTTGAGCTATTCGCGTAGTCTAAATCGATGGAAAAAAAAAAATTCGATGTTATATACTTGAAAAGTATTTTAGAATAATTTCGTAGCGGTAGAAGGATACAAATTCCTGCATATTCTTCAATGATATGAGAAATATTTCACATAATACTAGGAAAAAATGTTCCGGAAGGAATCTCTCAGTCGAAATATCTTAGCTTTTTTGTTTGTTTTTTTTTTTGTCTCCTTATTCGGTGATCGCGACCCCCACAACCTTCGAACGAATTCGAAGCTTAACCGTACCAGACACGGATCTACGACCACGCGACAAAGACGACGAAAATGAGTTCCGTATTATCAGTATAAAGGCGATAAGAATCCGAGAAAAGTGATGGAAATATCGTAGGATTTGCCAACCAAGGGGATATATTCTCGCTTTACTCCACCCGAAGATTTCGATTGAGCCAAGAGGTTTATTCTTGTTTATCCACTAAAACCTATCTATAGCTCGAGGAGCTTCTCGTAAAAAATTGCACCAACTTTCATACATAATAATTCAAAAAGCTTCATACTAGAATAATTATTGTAGTCGACTAAATTGTAAAAATGCATCATTCGTGACAACGAAATGTTATTTGCAATTATAGCATTTTTCACATCGTCATTATCTAATTTATAAAATTGATTCTAATTTGATGAAAGCTTGAGCGATTCGTGATTTTAAGTTACGAGAGAACGTTGAGCGTTTAAGTACTACAAGTGCATAATGGCCAGGTCCGGAGAAGATTTGCGACGAGGGAAAAGATCTGGGCGAATTATGCCCAAACACGTTCGAGTTTGATAGTAGCACTCTTAGCGATTTCCCGGTTCTTCGGATTGGCCACGACGACGTCAGTGACGACAACGACGACAGGCGTGGTAATCGGGTTTCAAAACTTTTCCCAATAACATTGCCGCACCCTCATTCACTATGTACCCCACTTGCAAAGATATATATATATACGTATATATGCATATGTATGTGCCGGATAAATGTAGACGTAATTGGAGAAAACTCATCGACATCCTCAGAGTCCACGCTTTCACGAGGAAAGATGGAGGAGCGAGGAGGATAAGTGGATTGAAGCTTCACACGATTCGAACACCACTAAATTACGAACGAGTACTAAATTAAGTCGTTCTACTTGCTCATATCGAAAGATCCCTTATCGTGCAAAAAAGTGTCCTGAATTTACAGATCGGGTGTCTGTCAGGGTGTCCAAAAGCAGGGTCCGTCCTTAGGGAAGTATTCGGTATTAGTTAAACAACGAAAATTTTACTTTTCATCAGTTTTGAATTGACTTATCGATGCAGTTATTCATTCGATGATAGAATCAAGTGCCACGATAGTGGCTCGACGTCAAGGATTTATAAAAATCCAACCCGAGTCTTCCTGCACTCTTATATACTCAGATATAACGATTTTCTAACTTTCTCATTTTATACACACCGAGAAAACAAATTTGTTGTTTCAACAATATTTTTTCGATCTACAAATCGTGGCGAACAAAATGAAAATCGTTGACTGAACAAAAATTTGGTTGTTCCAAACTCTTAGTTTGATGGGTCAAATGAATATTTTTTACCACAACGAAAGCATCGTTGAATCGACAGAAGTTTTGTTGCATCAACAGATTTCATTTTGTTCGGCCACAATTTGTCAATCCAACAATAATTTTTTGTTGAATCGACAAATTTATTTTCAACCTCAAATTAGCGACTGAAAGGAAATCGTTTCAAATGTATTTTTTGCTTTTAAGAAATAAGATAAATAATGAAATATAAACGTACCATCCAAACACATAGAAACCCTTTCCAATAAAAAAAGATGTAATTTATCTTGGTTGAAATCAATGTGCAAAGTGAATGCATGATATAATCTGGTGGTGGTTTTTTCGGGGATGGAGTTACTGCCCGGACGGGGGTTTCTTTAACTGTTGATTTCAGCGGATGTGCGAAAACGAAGCGACCCTTGGACGTCTAACACAGCAAGGTGCGGGATTGCCAGCCGAGGAACGAGAACGGGAACGAGAACGCGAACGCTGGAGTCTCTTGAGAGCAGCGAGGGACGAGGCTGATCGCAGTCTCAGTCTGGCTGCCAGTCTCGCCGATAAAGAAGCCGCTCTTTCTCATGCTCACAGTACTATTAAAGAAGTAAGATTATTGAGGTTATTTCTCGGGTTATATAGTTCTCAAGAATTTCAACTGAACAATATTTAGACTAGGCGGAATCGAATTTCGAAATCATTTTTACACGGGTACGAAATCGGGGAAGGGATAAGCAAAGTGAGAAACTCCCACGAAACGATTTAAAAAAAAAAAAATAATAATTGAGTCATGAATGAAAATTTCATTATCTCCTGTAGCTTGAAAAATCGTTGCAGTTCAAATTACTCACGTAATATGTGGAAACGATTTTTATTTTTATCTTTTTCGTCCCAGAGACTCGAACCATAGCCAGGAAAAACAGTGAACGAACCTTTCGTGTGTCGTTTCATAAAAAATCACGTTAAAAATCTGTCATATTCACGTTTCAAATCAATCATTTGATTTTCCTTGAAGATTGAAAACATCTCATTGATAAATAACGAAACTGGGTGGTCATTGTAACGTGGGAAGGGTTTTAGAGTCGATGAAAAATTGAATGTCACCGGTACAGATTGGGGTTGATGGATAACAATTTGCAAAAAGAAAAAAAAAACAGTCGAGTAAAGTACGTACGATAATTGCACAGCTTCAACGTCAGTTGTCGGAGAGAGGTGGAAGTGTTGGGGGAAGTGTGAACGGTACAGCGACCCCTGGCGCAGTCAGTAGCAGTGGTATTGGGGGTGGAAGTGTGAGCGGTTGCGGTATAATAATTCCTCATCTGGGCTCTCAGCAAGCACTCGTTGGTACGGAACTTTGCGTGAATGCGGGGAGTGCAGTTTCCAGCACAGGTGGTGGACAAGCCGGTGATCGTGGAAGTTGCAGCGCTGACAGCGGAGTCCGAGGCTCGAGCGATCGCGAAAGTGGCGGTGCAACGAGCGTCGGGGGAAATCTCTCGGACTCAACGACCGACGGTTAGTTATTGCCTTTTCTTCGGTCTGGTCTCTCGATCGAACACCTTCAACCTTTTTTCTCATCAAAATAACGTATTTCTTTAGAAATATAACAAATAAACAATAATAGAAAATAGAGAAGCAAACAAAATGGTAAAAATGCATTTTCTTAACAAAGTCGAAGAGTGTGTATCGCAAGGTTTTTCTTCAGTTGTTTCTCCTTCTATTATTGTTCGTTTGTTTTTCTTCTTCTTCTTTTTTGTTTTTAAATTGCAACCCTACAGGAGTGCAACATAAAGAACACGCCGATGCGATTTGATTAACAACACGAGCCTGCACGTCTGAGAAATATTTTCAAACGATTTATCATGATTTCTCATTCTCTGTCGAGTTTTTTTTTTTTTTTGTTTTTTTTTTTTTTTGTTTTTTCTTCATAACATCCTGTATTTCGCGCAGGCACACCGACAATAACGGTCGAGGGAAGTGGCCTCGACATGGACAGCATCTCCGTCGTTTCTTCCGTAGCACCGCCTCACATGTATCAATGTAAGTGTCCAGCCTAAGACATGCAACGAAGAAAAAGTACAGAGATTATTGGCTCAAAAGTATCATCATATTTTACGATCGTTGCAACAATCCTCGTCGTTGTTTCTTTTTTTCAAACGCTTGTAACTGTATATATTTTTTTTATTTTTATTTTTTTATACTTAATACTGCGTGTACAAACGTCATGAAATCGCTGGGCTCCATTGATTATCGTAATTTCTGAGCACGAGATTCATCGTACTAATATTGTTTTCAAGGCCTCTTGATTCCCTTCACACCACTTTTCGTTTGACATGTTTTCAGGATCTTGTTGATCGAGTTTTCGACTCAATATGGTTTCATTTTTGCACGTGCATGAATCAATCCGTTTTTTTTTTCGTTTTCTTTATAAAAAATCTTATATTATATACTTACGAGATATGCAGGGGGATGAAAATATTGAATGCTCGATTCGCTCTCTGTGTTCTTTATGTTGCATCGATTAATTTGTGTACGATCAATTAGGCTCGACGAATTTTCACATTTTTAATCAATCAGGCTTACGAGTAATTGTGTTGTTTTCTTTTTTTCTCACAAATTTATCGTACAGGATTACGAGTAATGACTGTTGTCTTTTAATTATTATTTTATTATCGAAGGTTCAGGCGTATGGCGAGCCATTTAATTTCGTCATAAAAATTTTTTTTCCTCGATCCACACTTTTTGCTTCATTTAGCTCGAAATCAAATTGCTCATACAAACACTTTTTTTCGTTTCAGCAGCTACCACTCCCAAAGACTGCAGTCCGACGTTGTCACCGTTAAACGCTTTTTCAAGATCGATGGACAACTCTTCGTTGTCTCGCTCGGTCGAACAACTCTCCAGCCCTATGGAATCCGAGCCTCGAAGAAATAAACAACCGCCTCCCGTTGTCCCACCCTCAGCACACGCCAGATCATCTGCTACCAGAGGTGGCCCTTGGGGATCAATTTCAAGGTCAGAAAAGAAGCTTAAAACAATTTATAAATGAAAATTTTTTTCCCATACTCTTTTTATGGGGTATTCCATTAACCTAAACGACGATTCTTTTCTTTCCAATTGTAAACAGCGACTTTTTTTTTGTAATTTTATTTACATAGACATAATGTGTGTATGTAACATCCATACATAAAAATATAAATACAAAATACATAAAATGTAAATTTATGGCTGAAAACGCGAGTTTTTAATTCTCGGCGTTTTTTTTTTTACTTTTGAAAAGTTTTGACCGGGTAAATGGAACGCGGACATTTCTTTGTCATTAAAAATTTTTCCATGCTACGAAATTGTTTTATTTTCGCAGAATGATATTTAATGAAAAGTGTACTTAGGTTTTTTGATCGTTGTTTCAAATATATCACACATTACCGGAATGGCGTTCAGCTTTATTGCAATTTTTTCAAACACCATTTTGGTGCTTTGAATTTGGGACTGTTAAACTGTTAAACAATTGGGATATTCTCAAAAATATAAAGATGGAAAAATACAATTTTCATTAATTTTACAACGGATCCATCTTTGGTATATTCCTTAATAAAAAACGACACTGAAGCTTGAGGGCAAATTTTCTATCCCATTAAAAAGATACGTCGAACGAGAAAAAAGCTTATAAAACATTCTCATAAAGCAACATAGTTATCATCTCGGAAAACAAGCCCTTGGCACAAAGTTCTCGGGACGGTATCGATTAAAATTTCATGCGAGCAAGGTCTTTGCTCAGTTTAACGTGCATAAAATATCGGTTACACACAGAGTATAGTATATCGTTCAAAAGGTATTTCGGAAGCTGTCTGCACAGTTTTCCGTATTCCGTCTCTCCTTTTCTTGCTTCTCTTCTCATTCGTAAATGATAGATGCTGGCGAAGCCTATCAATATCAAGTCAAGCTTTAACATTGCAGCTCGTCTCGAAAATGAGGCTAGAGGGAAGCTTCTATGCAGTCTCTATTATTTCTCCGGTGGGAGAAATAATGTAGACATAGAAGGAATCGTACAGTTATTGTTTAAAAACAAAGTAGAAACTTGATTCAACATTTTTTTCCACTTCTACCACTGGATCAGACAATATGACACGCTGAAAAAGAACAAGTTTAGAAAAAAGCTTTTTTCTACGTATATACCTGTCTCTTATGTACTCAATGGAAATTCTGCAGAGAATACATCGCTGTTTTATTGTGTATTTGAGTACAGCGGAATACAACGAAATCTCGAGTACAGACGCATGAGGCGTGATTCGATTTCGTCGTTTGATCTCGTTCTTTTGAATGCTTGCCGACAAAAGACTCTGCTGCGTCCCCGGATATTATTTTACAGTCTAACACACAATTTTGTTCGCTCCTTATATCAGAATCATCGTCTTACGAACTTCAGTCTTTTGCAAAGTTCTTCGCGATGTTACCTCGTCAATAAATCTTTGAACAGAAGTATTTCTTTAAAGTACAATGTCAAAAGAAGAATCTCTTAATGTATTGGTAATAAGTGAAAAACATTGAAAGCTACATTTGAGTGAGCATAATCTGGGTTTAATACTTTCTCTTCAATACATAAGTTCAGAAATATATTTAGTTTCTCTAAAAATCGATTCTGGAGACAATGAAAATGTTCCACTGATTCATAAGGGTTCACTAAAAATAAGCGTTGTACTTCAAACAAGAAAAAGGTTTTTCACAAAATTACTCGTTGATATTTTATCATTGGAATCACAAGAAAAGTTCTCAAATTCGGAATGTGCTGAAAATAAGTTAATATTCTAACTTTTTAAAATCTTGTGCCACATCAGTTGCTCAACTTGTCAATTATTTGATTTTCGAGATATTTTTTATATCAATTTAAAAGATTTCCCCAGGGATTGAGCTGCTCATGGGAATTCTTTAGATAATCTAGAGTCCTCATTCAATTTCATATCTGTTTGACTTCGAGACACTGCACATAGTCGAAGCAAAAATAAGCAGAGCAGGGCTTACAATTTTTGAGTATTTTGGATTCCAAGATATATAAAGAAGGGGTTCGATTATGTCGTATGATGTAGTCACTTCTAGGGACAATGAAACACGAATCTGTCAAAGTAATAAATTATTTCGAGATAAGAGCCACGGATGTGTGTAAATGTTTTAAATCTCATTTCCTCTAGAATACCTTTATTCAAGTAGTAGTCCGAGCTGCGGGTTATACGAGTGTGCGAGTGGCCGCGAGCGTGAATTTCATTATACCAAATCGATAATAGCTCTGGAGAGTCAAGAAGGGTGCTCGGACGAATGGAGTGCGAGACGAAGAATGGGAAAGAATAAAAAAAAAAAAGGAAGACAAAAGGATAGGGAGTAGAGTAATGCCAATAGGGAATAAGTGAAATGAACGAGAAATCGAACTCAGCAAACGAGAATGAAGCTTCTTCTGGTGGAGTTTTTGCTTGGCTCAATGGTGGGGCACTCGTGTGCTATCAAATGAATTCGATTTACTTTCATTTAGAAGGTGGAAATGCGGCAAGGGCCAGAAGCAGTGACAAATAAAAACGGGAATTTCACCATTGTGCTTGTTTTTTTTTTCTTTTTTTTGTTTAATTCTTGTTTCATCCTCTATTTTTGCTCTTTTTCTGAATGAAGAACACATTTAAGATGGCCAAGCTTCATTAGGATCATTCTGCTCCCTCCTATACCCATAAAACCTCATTAAATTTAACAACGAAATCTTCTACTTTAGTTTTATTTTTTTATTACAGAGTTTTCGCACGCTCGCGACACCGGAAAACTGCAAACAATTCAGCCAGTGGTCTGGCTGGCAGCGGAGGAGGTAGTGGAAACACTGGAAATGAAGGCCCTGATGGCTTCGACCCTTACAGATCTTGGTCGCCATTGACCGAAGAAGGATACGCCGAAAAATTACGATTACTGAGAGAGGCTGCCTCGGTACCGATGGAACGATGGCGTGCACCCACGGTCCTCGCCTGGCTTGAGGTTGCCCTTGGTATGCCTCAGTATGGACCACGATGCGCTGAGAATGTCAAATCCGGCAAGGTTAATTGAACAAAAATAACTTATCAATTCATCATGTTTTACTTCTATTTTTTAAAGTGATTTGCTATTTAATTATTTGATACTATTGGAAGAGGAGAAAGTGTCATTCAGTATTGTCGATGAAAGTCGACTACTAGAATCTGACAATAGAAAATCTTTCAATTGTTTTCATTTATCTATGTTCTCGATTAAATCTCATTAATAAATATTTTGGTCCCGGAACGTCTATGAGTTCTGATCTAAAAGACAGAACAGCCTCAGATAATCCCAGTACATCGTTAATTCATCGCTAATTCAGGAAACAGCGAAAAATTATTTTATCAAGTATCCAACATTTTGGTGTAAAGATTTATTAACGTTAATATGCATCAGTAGCAATGAATCGGCTCAAAAATTTCACTGCTATAAACATTTTGTATCGATGCGCTCGCAACTACCCCGTTATCCATTTCTATATCTGCATTAAATACAATTTAATTATCTTTTGTTATATTATTTCGTTTGCGGAAATGATTTCGATATCATTACCATGTCTGCGTCGATAACCTCGCCACCAATTTTGTTTTCAACCTTCAATTTAATTAGCTAAATAACATTGACGCAAAGTAACATTTCCATTCATCGAGTGAAATACACATTTATGCCTAAGGCCACACCCATACAGTGTGTTATTGAATCGATTTTTTCCACGGGAAAATTAAATTAAGGGGAATACGAACGAAATCTAAATGTACGGAACACATAGACTGTGAATAAATTGCAATAAATATTGAGAATTGTTTTTATCTAATATTGTGGTGATTGTAATTGAATCCAAATTATTTGGAAAAAAGATTGCTCAATTCGTTTTTCATATCAATTTCTTCGCATTAAAACGTGATATTGTGGCTTTCTTTTAACATTGTGCGGTCAACGAACTGGAGTCTGCTCAATCTCAATTAAATTTATTTCATTTTCATTTGAATTACATAACATTAAATACTGAATTTGGATATTGATTTAACGGATTTATGACGTTGACATGACAGGTTCTGCTGGAACTAAACGATGCCGAATTGGAAGCTGGTTTGGGTGTGACACATCCTCTTCATCGAAAGAAACTTCGACTGGCAATCGAGGAGCATCGACATCCCCGTCTCGTGCGTTATCCGTGTATAGCACAGCTCGGTCATACCTGGGTAAGCTCCGAGTGGCTTCCTGATCTCGGACTCGCACAATACTCCGAAAGTTTCGCTACTAACATGGTTGATGCCAGAATGCTAGATCATGTCGTTAAAAAAGAGCTCGAAAAGCTCCTCGGTGTCACAAGGAAATTCCATCAAGCTAGTATAATGCACGGTATCAATCTTTTGAGAATGCTGAAATACGATCGTCAAGTAAGTGTATTTCAAGTTTAAGAAACACAATATTTCTATTATTTCATATATTAAATAATAGAGTATAGAAAATAAAATTTCTTTCGATAAATTCCTTTGCAGGCTCTTGCCGTTCGGAGGCATCAGTGCGAACAGGTTCACGAGGATCCTTTAGTTTGGACCAATCAAAGGTTCATTAGATGGGCAAGAGACATCGATCTGTCTGAATATGCTGATAATCTCAAAGGTCCGTTCAGTTTCAAGCTTACATTCAAACATTTGTAAATTATTTTTACTTTGATTTATACATTTCAATCCTAAGTTCCTACTTGGAAATTTTCTCTGTTTAAACTACATGGGAACCTGTTTTAAATTAATATTTTTGAGGGATTTTTTTAAAACAATAGTACAAATCCTGTATAAATGCCTTACCTTTTCCGTAGTAGACGTTTGGAAAAAAGTACAATTCACTTTTTGTTGATCAATTCGATTTTGGCCTGAATCAATTCGTTCTCATGCCAGAACCTGGAATTAAATATACACACGTATCATAAATACAATTTCGAGATTAGATTTTTTTAGAAAACTTTTAAATTTTATTCCGAAATAATTTTTTTGCTCACAAAATTCCATCTACTTTTGTGTCATTTGTAATCTTAAATATCCATGCTAACAGTGAGGTATGTTCCAAAACAGTACTGAGCCAAAATATAAATATTGCTCATCTGATATTATTATTGTTTTTGTCTAATATACTCCACTCCACTAATTTCTATGTTTTTTATGAGACCCCCGAGATTGTTGTCCACAGCAACTCTTTTCTTATTGTATTACTGTGTCGCATTTGCACGAGGGCCCATGGAAACTGTGGGGAGCCCGCCGGATACAGACGGCTATGTTTTTACTGAATTGCAATTGATTAGCACCATTAAAATTGATGCACGAGCCGGTACATAGCTAAGCGGTCATCCAATCAAGTATTGGCCTCGCCCGAGGCTGATCAACTTGGGAGATCTCGCCAGAGCCACGCACCGACCGGGCACCTATCGCTGTCGGCAATCTAATATTTCTATTACCCAGTAATATCACGCTCAATATTGTTACGCTGATATATCGCCACTCCGGAATATTTCCTTTGAAACATCGCATACCCTATGATTGTGATATTGAAGTAGAAATATTTCAGAGTAGCAATGTTTTGGAATTGGAATGTTTGAAAAAATGACACTATTCTATAACGGAAATACTCGAGTAGCTATATCTGAAGTAGGTACATTTCGGAGTAGTACAGCCTTATATTAGAGCATAACTTGGTACGAGTAGCGATATTCGAAAGTGAAATTATTTTGAAATAGATAAATAAGTATATAAATATAATATAATAAAATATATTTTGAAATAGAGAAATAGAATAATACTTGTGTATCTTCTGACGCTCGTATTTTTATAACAACTTTTTGGATTACTGTTAACAATTAAAATTTTTTTATGTCTTAGATTCGGGTGTTCACGGTGCCCTGGTGGTTCTCGAGCCCTCTTTCACAGGTGACACGATGGCAACCGCCCTCGGTATACCACCGGCAAAGCAGATGATACGACGACATCTAACTGCGGAATTGGAAGCCCTTGTACTGCCAGCAAGGTACTCAATCTACTGTCATCCAGAGGGCACATTGGACAGCGCTAACTGAAAATCCCCTTATGGCAATTAACGTTTGTCCATCCGACGGTTAATCCCTACGACGAGCCGGAATCGTGTGTCTCACTCGTTCCTATCACTATTTTTTTTTTTTTTTTTTTTTTTTTTTTTTTTTTTTTTTTTTTCGAAATGTCAGTTCGATGCTGAAGCGAAGATGAGTCTTAAAATCTGATGCGCTCCTTGTTATGGGCTATCGCGTGCAATTTCCACTATTTCAATCGAATTAGGTCGTGTTCAATAGGCAAAGTTCTTGACCACGAAGAAGCACCCACAACATTCAGACGATTCTTAAAACCATTACTTCGAAGCAAAATCTTCTTTCATCTTTTTTATACAAAGTGTTTGGGAGCCTCGCATAAGTCTCTGACGGTTGTTATCAAAGAATTAGGAGCATGGGTGCGGCATCGTTATATATACAGTAAAAATAACGGGACGACAAACCGAAAGGGTACGTTTAAGGCTTCGCCGATTCAAAGTCTAGTCTGAGTAAGATATAAATATTTAACTAGATAGAAAACAATAGGACCGCACCGGGAAAGCCTTTGTCACGGGGTTTCGAAACGAATTTTCTCTTTTCACAACGTTAAATACGCGTTTGCTCATTTTTTATTATAGATATAAGCGAGAGATCGCAGAAATTGTCAATATTACTGGTGGGTAATCGTGCGCTCATTTTTCAGATGAATCCGCAGTTTGGAAAGCGAGTTAAATGAGAGCTCGAGAAAAACAGTAATTTTTCTCTTTGGCTCCAATAAAACGATTTTTTTCGAAATTTCATCAAACGTTTCGATGACATTACGCAGCAATTTTTCAAATATTGATTTTTCAAAAAAAAAAAATTTTTGGAATGATTAAATATCTCGACGCTGCAGTTCGTCGTCGTAGTAGCGTGCACAATTTATTTCTGAATCGACAAAATCGCAGTTCATATGAAACGAACATTCTAAACTTCATAAATAAATCTAAAGATTTCGCAATGCAAGTTCAACTTGCAAACTTAAAAAATTTGTCAAATTGACATTTTCAACAGTTCTTTGAGGTTTGCATAGAAAATAATTCTATGAAAACGAAGAAATATCTTGATTTTACGTTTTAGAATGAAGTCATGTTTGTTGAATCGTACGTCGATTAAGCGTTGCGCTATTCTTAGACGTTTCCGAATATTTTCCCATGGAGAATCAATATTCAGGCTTACAATAATTAGTGTTCTATCCAAATGTTTAATGGAAAACCCTAAACTTCATGAAACTAGTCGTTTTATCGTAGCCGAGAGAAAATTCATCAAATCACCCTTTTTTGAAGTTCTAAAACCGGTTCCTTTCTTGAGCTGACCCATCGAATCTTGATCGCTTAAAATTTATTAGATCAAACTAGAGTTTTATGTGTGAGTCAATTATTAATCTTGACAATCGAATTGATTTTCACCTTTTTCATTGTGAACGTCAAAAACTTTTTTCAAAATTTATTGAAAAGTAATGTTTTAAGAAAATCAGTTTATGCCCCCCCCCCCCCCCCTTTTTATTTTGCTTATGCCGAAATAAGCAACCGTCGTGAATTTGTTGTGTAAAAACAGAACCCAAAAAATAATCGTTCCGCCTAAATTCTGTTGGATCCCATAAAATAAAAAAAAAAAAGAAATAATCTACCGATTTCGCAATAGCACATTAAGCATTTTCGTGAACGGAAAACGCGAAGCTATTTGGACCGTAGCCAAATATCGACGAGCCATATCGTGACATTATAACAGCTTATGGGAAACCAATGCCGGCAATTTTTGCGTCTCCCCTGATCGAAACCGCAGCCAAAGCACGTGTTTTATTTTCATTTGATTTTTTCCTTCCACGGACAACGATTTATTCCCTGTTTTTCCAACCGTTTGGAAAACCTTTACTCGTAATAACTTCGGTTGTGCAAGTTTTTTTTTTCAATTTTCATATTAACGAACGAGTGAAATTCATCGAATACATTTTTTCATTGATGTTTCGCGGCACAATAATCCCTCATCGAAATACAATATTCATCGAGCTTTCGCGGATGGAAATAACGAGAAAACCGGATATCCTGAGGGACCACCGGTATCGAGCGAAATTTCTTCAACAACCAATCTGGCTAATTCCGGACAGCTTATGTTCGATGTTCGTGATCGAGCGATAACAGTCTCGTTATTTATCCACATTTGTCTTCCTCATTCGAAGATTTTTTCAACCTGTACAGTCTTTTTTAAAGAATCAATGCAAAGGTTTTGTTTGTCTAAAAGATTTTTTCAGTTTTCTAGTTGTTTGTAAAAACAATCTGCACAATTGTGACAACATTTTTCAACCAGACTTAATTTACTTTTCAATGTTAATAATAGTTTTGGAGTGCTTTCATATTTATTTTTATCATTCAACCTTTATTCCGGTGTACGAAAAATCTTATGGAATGTCATGTTTTTGTGTAACTAGAAACGTGAAAAAAAAAAAAACAAAATGATTCTCAATCAAAATGAACGAGACTGTGAGCTGGACCACGAACTTCCTTAAAAATATAAAAATAAATATAATAATATACACACGATATACCTGTTATACCAAAAATACACACACGTAGATACGAATAACTCATACAGTCGACATAATGTACATATACAAACATTCATTACCTAACGGAGAGCAAGAGAAAGAAAAGGAAAAGAAAGAAAAAGTAAACGAATCGAGATAAAAATTAAACGGGCAGCATTTCCGGATAAATTATTGTTTAACTATTAATGCGATTGAACACGGGTCTGCAGAGTTCACTATGATGGATAACGGAAATGTACGATAAAAAAGAAAAACCCTTAAAAATGAAAATCCACGATCTCTCGTACACGAGAGACTCGGATGTGATCGGGTAATTTTTTTTTCTAATATAGCTGAGCCGTAGCCCACAGCTGCTGCCTGCACTGCACAACGCTATGTACAGCACACGTTATTTAGTGGTCGTGGTGTCATCCTTGATCAGATGTTTACAAAAAAAAAAAAAGAAAAGAAAAAAATGCCAAACCGAAAACAATTCGAACGATAACAAATTCGCATTTAATGAGCGAAAAAAATAAAACGAGCGAACAAATATAATTCCTGACCACGGATCGCGCCACTATGCCTTATCGTTTAAATTCTAATTTTTCATTTGCCAATTTTTTCATTTAATCTTTAATTTGTTTCTTTTTTTTCATTGATCATGATATATTATGATTCTCTTGACTGTTCGATGTTAACTTTCACAATCCGTTATTCGGCTCTAATGTGTACGATGAAGCGAAACAAGTTTTTACGAAGCTTTGGAAGCTTTGAGACCTCCTCATGATCACGCAAACGATTGACGAATAATTAAAAGAACTCACCTTTTCAATAGAAAAAAAAAAAAAAACAATCGTCATAAATAATGAAAAGAATAAGGAACGAGAAAAAAGAGAACTCGGCTGCATTAGAGCCCAGTAAATAATTACGTTTCTCTATATCGATGGAGCACAAAAAATGCTTGTGTATGTATATTTATGTTGTGACTAGATTATTCATTAATAATGATAAATGAATCTATGAGCATCTCGGGCGGCTGCAGCGAGTCTGTTAGTCGAAAGACTACAAAAAACGAGCTTCAAAACGAGACCAAAAGCAAAGATCGATGAACTCATTATTTGACAAGTGAAGAAAAAAAATGAAAAATATAGCTCGTTGCAGCTCGTGCCAAACGTGTGTGTGTTCGCGGTGTTGCCGAGGTATATATACGTATTTCCGAGAGCGAAAATCTATCGGGAGTTACAAAACAAAAAAAAAAAACAGGAGAAGAAGAAAAAGGGATGCATGAGAGTGTGTGCGTGTGTTGTGTAGAAGTCAGCTGGAGGTCGTCCCAAGGAATCATCCAGGAGCACGTCCGATGAGCACTGTTAGCGCTGGTGGAAGTTTGGGACGTGGAAATCGATCGCTGCACCTCCAACATCATCAAAGCTCCCTCTCAGCTCTGCACATGGCTTCGGCAGCGAACAACTCGAACACAATTGACAGACGCCGATCGAGCCTCAGGGTAACGTACAGCCTACGCCTCTTCTAGACCACAATTGCTAGCATGATATATTCTTTATATGTATCTATAATTCTATACACAGAGATATATGAAGACACGTATGCATAGAGAGAAAAAGAGCGAGAGAGACGGAGAGAGAAAAACATATGGAATTGATTGAATCAAATCGTTCTGATTCCGATATTGTTTCGAAAGCTGGGTAATGAGATACTTCATTATTCAAATTCATTAAACATTTTCAAATTTGAAAGTAAAACAATTTCGGTGCACTGTTGTGATAATTAATGTACAAAAGTTCAATTGCAATTCGTTCGATTATCAAACACTGTTAGAACCACAATCAATCAAACAAAATTATCGAAATTATTTTGGAATCCGATGCTTGGTCACTTTTTAAAAATTTTGTCCAAGTGCCATTTGGGCTCCTTTGAAAAAGGTCTGAATAAGGTTTCGATCGAATGGAAAAACAACTTTGTTTATCGTACTATCGATTAATCGTTCTGCTCCGTCTCGTTTGAAATTTTTTGTCATACAAATATATATACACCGGTAATACACACGATTTAATGTATTTTTTAAAATTGTTTTCATTACGTCATTTGCGCTAATTGCCTTCACATCTTCATCGCTCTTTGCTAACCTGCATGTTTATTGCACGCCGCCAATTATAGCTTGTTATCACACGATCACGCAAAATTGTACTCGATACTCCTCATTTTCGCATAAAATCACGAGTTTCTATTGGAAAAAAAAAAAAAAAAAAAAAAAAAAATATGAAAGATATGAAAAGAGATAAAAATGTGAGAACAAGTGTTTGAGAAATTGGAAAGAACGAGGAAACATGGGAAAATGAGTGTGGCAGAGAAAGATTATGAATAGCTGTGAGCTATGGGCTCGTATGAACTTAACATTTGTCATTATCCCTGCATATCCTGTGGAACGTCGCAGACCTGCAGTCTTCTTTACCTAAAAAAGGTTCGGTATACTCATTCATTCATTAAACTGCATTTACATTAAAACGATAACAGAAAAATACTCATTGTCATCGAATAAAACAAAATTTAAGTAAATAATATATATATATATATATATATACACGATCCTTTATGCCTGGTCATACTTTCTCGCGAGAGCTCTCGATGCGATGTCAATTAGCGATACGTTATTATCACCTTATTAGTCTCAAATATGATATAAATACCACGTGAAAAATTATACGAGAATACTATTGAGAGCTTTCGCGAAGAGAAATCCATTGAGCGTCACGCCCTTAAGGAATGCCCAAATCGTGGATAAACCAAAAGACAAACAATATGCTACATTTTTTCAATCTTTTTTCCCTCGGTAGTTATAAATTTCACGATCGTTATGTAAATTCCCTTAACTAAGAAGTACGTGGAAAAAGAAATTCTCGTGTTAACCTCGAAATCTTTTGACCGCTCGAATAATGATTATCAAACGTATTAAATTACGCATCGAATTAAAAAAAGGAATTATATATGTATATATATTATATATATACTATACATAATTAAAATAAATAAGATTCTCGTCATCTAAACGATCGAGCCAGAACGCCGATGTTTTTCGGAAAAAAACTCAATTACTGTCAGTTTTTTTTTTTTTTTTCTTTTTATTTCTTTTTTGGAATGGTTAAAGACTGATTGATAACGAGCCTAAGCCGCCGCATTAAACTGGGGCATCCGCAACTGTGTCAGAACGATATTCGAGATTGTTCTCTCGTTAAAATGATTTTTAGATCGTTGAAAATAAGAAAAAGTAAGATGTCAATAAAATATAAAAGATAATGGAGATGATAAAAAAAATGCTCGAACTTTGCATCACTTCGATAGAGTCCAATGTCGAATGATATATTTACAACCCCGTAATTTTTATTGTAAAACTCGGTAGCGAACCTTTATAAAGTGAAAAAAAAACAACAACAAAAAACAGAAAAGTATCACTCGAGACTATCATTTGTCTAGATGGATATATATACATATATATATATCAATACCAAAAAATCTTCCTTATATGTATGTAAAATAAAACAAAGAAAGACAGTGAGAGTATTCATGATTAGGACCTCATAAATTACCCAATATACATAATGTTATATATGCATACCAATCGTAATGACAATTACCAATTAATCGATTATAAACGCGTTGGTGAATTGAATTTTGTTGAATTGAAATAATATTGTTCTCTTATACATTTACATTATATTATTATATGCATATAGTATTGAAAAATATCTATGTGTATATAAAAATACGAATGTGTATCTGTGAAAAAAAAAAATTAAAGCATGAATTGCGACGAATGTGTAAATATAAAATGTGATTTCAATGTGGATGGAGCTCGGGTTCTCAACTGACCTATCTCATCCTTACTAGTTGTCCTGGAGGAGCTCTCAGGTATGGGACTACAAAAAAAAATTGCAATTTTGTAATTACCTCTTTTTTTTCCTACAATATCGCCGATCCTCCTACCTCCAGATTCTTATCCTGACGATATTTTAACAAGTATATATATTTGCTGGGGTGTGTTAAAAAAAAATGGACAGCACTAAAACTCTGCTTATTATTATTTATTTTCGACCCGTCAGCGGTAACTGTTACTTCCACTGTTGACAATGGCCGCACGGTCAGAAACTTTCTCACAAGTAGCCATGCTGATAGTGATTTTTGTAGATTGTTATTTACTAGAAATCTTAAATACAACGTTGGTTTAGAAAAATTAATAATGATGGGAAGATAAACAGAAACGCAAAAAAAAAAACAAATGTAGTCTTTTCGAATAAGTTCCTTTGAATCGTTTCGGATAAGTTACAGTGGAAGTTCAATGATTTTGTAGAATTGCGGCTTCAACCCAAAATCAGTCCAAATTTCATTCCAACGCTTGTTATCATGAACTAACGGCATAACATATAACGTTGAAAAAAAAAAAGGAAGTCTTCGAAGCTTTGAAAGGCGATTATGCATATTTACCTGAGTTTTGAATACTCATATTGACCGAAATTTGCGAGTAATTATCGTTTTGATATAAGTATGAGGAAAAGTTTCTTTGCTTAACCGCTGAAAGCTGAAACAACTCTATGTCGCCATTCCAATGTATTTCTGGTCATCAAAATTTTTAATCAAGGAAACTCTGTAGGTTATTCAACTCTATTAATTGATCACGCCGTTTTGAAATATCTCTTGATTTTTTTCAGAGCTCTATTATCTGCCATCATAAATAAAGGCAAAGAAAAACTTTAATCGGTTAAACTGTAATGATTTACAGCTCCGTTCCGACATGGAAGGTTTGCCATTAATAAATGCTAAAATGACGATTTTTTTTTATCATACAATTTTTTGAGTAGGTAGGCGGAATTTTCAGTTTCCCATAGCATGAACATGTGTTTGAAATTGAATGAATACTTGCAATATTTATACTCGAAACTGAAATATGAAACCATCAAATTATTAAGAATTAATGAAAAAAAATATTGATGTTTTACCAATTTCTGCTAAAAGCAGTTTTCTCACAAACCACAATGGATTATTTGTCAGATGAAAAATGTCGTTTGTCATAGAAATTGATTAATTCTGACGTTGAAACAAATAAATAAAATAAAAATAGAATTAAAAAAAAAAAAAAAAACAGCAATCATACTCATCGACTATCGCTCACCCGACCACAAGTCATTATTGTATTCACAGTGTTGCTTTTTCAACGTTTGCCATATTTATCGCTGACACGTCATCGCGTTCTATTTTATTGAAATTATTATTTTTCTTTTCAAGGAATGTTTTTCGATGTGAGTATACGGATTCACGAATTTTATTGCAGCACCGAGTACTGGCGAAAGTAAAATCGAGGAAAAAAAATGAATTTTCCAATTTAACATATTATCTTTCTTGAATTATTTTTTATGGTACTATAATTTGTTCGTTATTATTTGTTTCTGCTGGTTCGTATTGTAAAAGTTTTTAGCGTTTTTAGCTTTTAAAAATAGTCCAAAAATTTTTTCAAAATTTGAAAATACTTGATAATATCGTCTGTGTAGAAGTTGCCGAAAACAATTTTTTTTGTAAAGTGCTCTTGAACCAGTATTCAGTGCTGTAACAAGCAAAAAAAAAACACGAGGCATTTTTCACCCAGTTTGAGTCTCAAGAAAATTTCTTCCTGCAACGTAGCTTTGAAACATGATTCTGGATTTCGTAGTTGCTTGACCTCACCTAGTTTATTTGATGGAACAACGGAAAAATACGTTTAAGGAAAGCTCAAAATTCAAGATTTAATCGATATTGAAAAAAATCTGACCCTTTGTTTATTTATTATATAAAAACCCGTTTTTATAATTTGCATTATTTTCTCATTCCTAATAACGATGTTTGCCAGAACGTTTTTCATTCTCCGCAAGTATCTGAAAATTTTTTATTTTTCTTATGAAAAAGCGACCCCCTTAAATGAGAAAAAATGCAATGGCCGATGAGCCGGTGAAAATAGAGGTTGATTAAAATTTTTAAATAATATTTCCAGGGCTCATTGAGTCGGGCATTTGGCCTTCGTCCACGGAGCGAAAAGGCATCGCCGTCATCGTCATCAGACACTGGCAGTTTGGCCAGTCAGTGTCAGTACATGAGCAGCATACGCAGCAATTCGCCACCACCGCCGCAACTTCCGCCAAGACCGATGACAACCGGTAGTGGAAAGCGTCATCGCCGCGTCAAGAGCATCGGCGATATCGAATATATAACGAACGCACCGGTCAGTACACCAGTCTGACAGGAGGACAGGCCCCACCATCCGGGGCCTTATAGAAGCTTGAGCGAGCGTGGCTATTCCTCGTCTTATTCGTCATCCCAGTATGGCTCTTATTCAGGATACAGCAATGTTCTGGCCTCTGATTATTATTATCAAGGGCCAACAACCAGTAACAACTACCACCAGCTGCAGGGTGGTTATTATTCGCCGCAAAGCTCAGGACCCCCGTTTCCAGGTGTCCAGCGATACGGTAGTTTGGCCGAAGAAGCTTGGCCGACAACGAACAACAAAGAAGGAGATCACGCTGATACTGCGGTGAAAACGAGTTCAAGAACTTACTTGGCTTAGCTCGTTGGTATCGTCGAAATTTCCAAAAGTTTCATTCATAAAATTCGGCGCAAACCTTCCACTGGAAAATCCGAGCAAGACCAATAGTGCGTGTGAATGTACGAAATTCAAAAAAAAAAGTTACAAACGAATTATATGGCTCTTTGCATTGGATGAAAGAGGATGACATGTTTGTACGGGACGTTGGACCATTTGTTGCGAGGACTCGGTTATTCAATTTGGTAAATATCGAGCATTCAAAGATCGCTCCAATTACGTCTGACCTTCGAAGAAAAGAGATTTGATTCATCTGTTTTTGTTTCCATTGCAAGATCGTAAAATACTTGACTATTTTGAACACTTATTATTGGCGAAAAAAATGAAAAGAAATTGATTAATTCATTGACTAGAAAAAAATTCAAAAGAAAAATATGTAGAAAGTAAAAGAAATCGTTCGGGCAATATGAGAACGACGAGATGACTTTATTTTGAAGTAAATATTAAGTATTCACTTTCTCACTTCTATAATGGCAAAGACTATTCACATTCAATAATTTTGTTTTCTCTGAAACAACTTTGTTCGGGTTGGTGTGAGAGTTCCTCGTATATATGTATCATAAGACAAATATTCCAATGCATTCCATTATACGTAAGTCGGCGAAAATGAAAGAAAAAAAAAATTTTTAATTAGCAAGATTGATAGTCTCTACCTGAAGACTACGATTCTCGTATATGATGCAATCATGTGAAACGATAGGCATGGAACATTTTCAGTGCTTCTGTGACAAGATCTGATCAAATTGAACAGTTCAATGAAGTAAACGAACTTTTACGTAACTATATATAAAGTGCTGATTCGCGTATAAGGTTCATTTATTCCGTGCGCTTCTCTGCTATTTCTCAAAGTGTGCTTGATATTTTCAAAAAATCCAACGTTCAAAGCGAATCTACAAACCCTTTTTTTTTACGTTTCAATGTATCTTCCCAAGTTTAACTCGTCATCGGGAACAATTTGTAAATTATCATAACGTATCGAATTGTATTCAAGAGCAGATTTATCATGCATGCGAAAACAACGTAGCTGAAAATACCACGAATGTTTGACGAATTTTTATTTGTTTGCTAATGTATCGTAACGATTGTATAATCGTTGCACTTTCTTCGATCGAAGGAACAAAAAAAAGAAGAATCTCACGTATACATAATGCTAATTTTGTAGATAATACTTAAATACATATTTATTCTTAGATAATACGTCGAAAAACCGTGTGAATTTATCGAATGAGCATTCTTCCGTGCGAGAAGAAAAAGAAGAAAAAAAAGCGTATGTCGATATCGATGACGAAGTATTATCGTCATTTTACCAGATAAAATGCGAATTAATACACCGAGAGCACGCTTAATTTTTGTGTAAAATAATTTCGATTTTATCAAATTGATTTAGGATGAAAAATATTTGACTGAATGCATACACACAAAATAATATAATGCGGTGACAAAGTAATTTTCACGAGCGAAGTTCTTATGAACGTCCGGATGTCATGAAAATTTTTCCGAATCGTTCGATGTCGAATATTGGTTCGAAGAATAACTCGTTCAAAAAGAGATGTACATGTGCTTCATACAGAATGTATATATGTTTGTGTGAGCTGTATTAATATTGGACTATGACGCAAGAATAAATTAATTACCTTGAAGAAGGTGCGATATCAAGTACATTTTCGTTTTCTAACTTTCCTTATTCGTTGTCTGAAAAACAAACTAAAGATGCTTCGGCTAAAAATTATAAGTTGTTATCGATATCAAAGTTATCCGTGTTAAGTATTGGGGAAACTCCAGAAAAAATATGCTCGACTATTGGTCGTCAACATTGAGTAACGCTTGAGCTCAATTTTACAACGTTACTCTGATTCTACAGCTGGTAAATAGCGTTGGTTCAGGACTGACACTAACGCCAAGGAACATTCCTGTAATGTCCGCCTTTGATTCAGAAACTTTCCTATGTCTGAGTCCCGAATAGACACTTTTCTCCTTTCATTAGCAAAGTGATCATAACAAAATTCAAATAACATTTTGAACAAAATGTTCATTATACCGTGGCATAACAAAACGCATGTTGCTGTTCACAGGAGTATTTCTAAAGGCCAAGCTGGAAGCTATTTTTTATTGGGATCTGACACGGAGGCGAGGTCAAATGAAAATGGCGTCAATAACGGTGCAAATATACATGCATTTGTCACAGCTATAAGCGACATGAGAGTGTGTTATACATCCTTGTGCATCGGTGATACTTACGAAAACTGCCACCACATGCCGTGGCAAAAATGTCAGATTCCAATAGATCTTCTATCACAGACGCAGGAGCGGCCGACGCCAAGTATTGAAAGAAAAAGCCCGCGCGACACCTGTCGCACTCTTATATACGCGGAACATATGAAAATGTATCAGTCTGGTTCTGAATTTCCTCATTCTTATTAAAAACAATTTTTAAATATGAAAATTTTGTAAAAACTGTTTGGAATTCTTATTTGCATCAACCAATTATAATAGATTTCAAAGCAGAATATGTTATTGGACGAGGATAAGTTAAATTATTAGCATGGTTACTAAGAATCATATTTATTCTGGTGTTTGTTCAAACTGCTGTTTTGAATTAGAAATTTCATTACGAAGTTTGGTTTCAACAATTCTAAAAACTTGGGGATACCAAATTTCATTTCAACCAGATAGTGTTGTGGAGGATCCTAGAGTTTTTTATTATCTTTATTATAAAATTTTAGCCGCCTTTTAAAAACGAAGGAAGGTAAAGTTTTATACCGATAATACTTTTTCGAAGCTGGTTTCTACCAGCCAAATTGAATCAGCTACCTCTGATCTTATCATTTTTCTACAAAATTTAATTTCAGCGATATTACGAAACAAAGAGAACACAACCTTTCTTGATATCGCGTTAGTGCCATCCAAAGCAATCATGCGTCATACATAGTAGAGCATTTGATTATTTGAGCATAAATCGTCGTTTGAATGAGGAAAACTTGGATCTTACCTCCAATGACAAATTTTATCTGTCTCGTTGGCCGCCCTTATTCCAAAAAAATACCGAATATATAGTCACATTGAATATTAATTTCATACACTTGGATGAAACCACGTCAACGAAAGAATAATAAAGTTATCTCACGAGATCTTTTGTTAAATCAACAAATATCAAATGAAACCATAGTTTTCCTGTTAAATTTACTACAAAAGCCGAACCCATCTGACATACAATATTATTCACTCCAAAAAACACGAAGAAGCGAGTCTATATAAAAAAAATTCTAAAATTCAATTCAATCATAGTACGTTCTTGAATTACCAGCTTGTACTCCTAATTGTTGAGTATGGGATTACTTCGACCCATTACACTTGGGCTGCTTGTCCTCGGGGCCGTCGCTTTTTCTCAAGGCGATACAACCTCGCCAGTGCCCTCGACTGCATCAGATATTCATCAAGAATCTACAACAGCCGGCTCTACGTCCCAAAAAGTTACACGGGTACGTTGAAAATTCATACATCGCAAAAATTTCTAATGGTCCTAATAAATACAAAAAACGCAGTCGAAACATGAAGACCAGTAGCAGCCAGTTTTTCCATAGTTTCCCTTTGCCTTGGCGCAAATTGCATTAGAAAAAAGTCGCCGTATGTAACACTCTGGGGGGGTCTCTCGCAGAAATAAGAAGAGCAACGGTGGAGCTGGGATAAAGAGTTAGGTCCACGTGATGCGGGGAGGGCTCGTAAAAATCCAAATGGGTTTACGCAGGAACAATAAAGAATTAAAATTGAAAAATTGAATGTTAAGAAAACAATTCCCAAAGGTTTTCAAAACAGTTCGTGGCCCCATATCCCTCGAGTATGAGAGTCTTTCAGTAAGTTCTGATCGGAAACACAATTTTGAGCTTCCTTTTATCATAACTTCACGACGAATGAAAAAAATTTGTCGTTTTATTGAGTCAAGTGAAGTCACATATGCTATGAAGATCGGAGACAAGGCGCTAACGGTACTCTTCGCAACAAGAATCCCGTTTCAGGCAGTCTTCGAAAGTTTTCATAATAGTTTCAGCAATATTAAATGAAGTACAGCATTTTACAGGATGAAAAATTTGAATCTGATTAACTGCCATTTCGGACTATTTTTATTTTCGATAGAGGACGACACCGAGACCTCGGACGCTGAAAGAGGCGATAACGTGCACTGAGAAATCGTCTGAGCCGAGAGAAGGTCCGCGGGGAGAGTATCATGTTCTTTACAACTATGTGCCAATGAGCAGAAATGTCTCATGTTGGGAAAGCTTGACATACGCAACGAATGGAGATTTTACGTTTCTCGACAATCTCGAACCGTTACTCCAAAGATGGAACGCGCCTATTTCCGTGGCCCTATACGCACCTGGAACGGATTTTCAATCAACCTTAGAGTCGATCAAGTATCTAAGAAGTTGCTCCAGTTCTCCCGTTTCCGAGCTTGTTACGTTCCACCTTTATTACAGCGATAAGCACGTACCTGAAGAGGCAAGTATTATCTGTCTCATATTATTTTTGAACTTATAACGTCCCATTAAGTCACTTCAGCTTCACATTCTGAAGACCAGATTCCGGTCAATATGTACCATTTTATTGTCGATTCTTCCATACGTAAAATTGAAGAAATAGCTTTGATTTTAACGCAAAACATTGAAAAACTTGAAAAAACTGCTTGAATTTGGTATCGGTCATTTTTTCCTCGTACTCACAATTTTTATTCCATCACAGCTACGATTTAAAAAAATTCAGCAACAATTCTTCCAAAAAATCTAACGATCAGAAAAATTTAAAGTTAAAAATACCAGAATATAGATGTGCTTGAAAGCGGTATTCATGGTCGATTATCGGATAATAATTGCTCAGTTTCGGGAAGGCAAATTGATGTGAGTGGAGCCTGTGGATACGATTTTGGAGAGTCCAGATTTTTTTACTGGAAAAGCCATGTAAACAGCTAAACTACTTTTTGCAGAATATAAGAAACTGAATTTGACAATAAATTGGAAAAAATATTATAATTCAAACGTATTGATAATAATGTTAGCATAAACCTATAACATGAGGTCAAATTTATAAAAATATTGTCTATGTTTGTTTCTCTTTCACACTTTACGCAATAACCATACATGTGATAATTAAAGTAGGTCAATGATCTTGCAAATAAAGATGAATATTTCTCTTAAATCATTCAGATACCATCAAGCGAAGATATGCTCTCGGCAACCTATAACTGCAGCTTAGCAGCACCGTGGACAAAAATCTTGCGCAATGAAACGTATAAAAACAAAAACGGTCTTATTTACCCCATCAACGTGGGTCGTAATATTGCAAAGGAAACTGCACTGACTCATTACCTCATCGTGGCTGATATCGAGCTTTACCCGAGTCTGAATTTAGCCTCGGACTTTCTTGAAATGATAAGACTGAGAAAACAATTGTATCTCTTTACACGGAAACCGCACGTATATGTACTGCCACCATTCGAGGTCAGAGAAAACTATGAAGTACCGGCTAACAAATCGCAACTCGTAAGTTCACTCTCCGCTCATTTTTCGTTAAATGAGAAAATCGTCAATTCTCGGTAATTCAGAAAAAAAATGGTCCAACGGAGTAAAGAATTGGATGAAAACCAGAATATTATGAAAATAATAAAATCCTGAGAGCCTCCCTGGGAGACAATTTTTCCAAGTTCCCGACGGTTGAAACCAACTGAAACTCAATGCAAAAATAGCCGCCAGTATCGGCCTGACTCTCCGTTGTTCGCAGTTGGCAGTTTTAGCCGTGTCGGATTTTCAATCTTCGACATGAATTTTTCGATAAGGTCAATAAAATTACTTTGCGACAGTCATATCATTTTTGGAGCGTCACCACGGTCTTACATACAGGTCTGGAAACTTGTAGGGTGGGGAGTGACTCAGATATTGAGGCTCAGGCGTAGTTCTCGCTTTCGCCACCAGCAGCTCTGCCACCCCGGGGTGAGCCAATCATAAATCAGATCCGAACAGCAGTGTTGTGGTGCTGATTTTTCAGAATCAACAATTCTGAATAATACTTTCAAGAGCGTTGTAAATCGGAAAGGACTTAATTTATGACTACTGATCGTATAGAGAGAGCGATGATTATTTTTTATTACGAAAATAAAATCCTTAATCTTTTTTATGAACATCTATAAATATCAAGCTACGGCACACAAGTTTTCATATACTAAAATGCTTATTAATGCAATATCAGCTCATAGTGTAATGGTACGCCTCCTGACTACTATGAGAATAGTACGGGTTCAAGCCCCCATTTTTGTTTTTCATCATGAATGCTTTTTTTTTTCATCAATATTAGAGCTATATTTTTTCTTTTTTTCTCCAATTATTTTTTTTTTGTTCATTGCACATCTCGTTCGCCGGTATACTTTTTTTTCTCGACATTTATTTGATTTATTTTTTTTCTCGTCAATTTTTCGTTCTGAATTACACTGCTTTGCTTGTCTGTTATTTCTTTGATTGTTTCTTTTCTGCTGCAGTGCATTTAAAATTTTTTTTGCGTTTAGTACACTGCATTTTTTGGTAATTTAAGCTGCAAATATTTTTCCTTCCGCTAAAAATGTATTTAATCTAAATCTTACAGTGAAATTTTTTTTTCCAATACTATATTTCGCTTATTTTTGTCTTGTAGTTTTTTTTACGCATATATTCAGTCCATTTTGCCATTCTGCTGTTCACCATAATCAATTGTATTTTTGCAGAAGAATTAATTTTTTATTTGGCGTGCGACCGTTATTGATATTTTCGCTGTAATTATAATTTAATAACGACCTAAACAAAAAGACAATGGGTGAATAAAAAAAGAATAAGCATATTTAAAAGGAACTGTCAAATACTTTGAGGTTATTGTTTGTCTATTTGTCATTGTATACTATATCTATTATACCCCCGCGTGAAGGCGCTCCTAGCGGATAGATAGGAAACTGCGGTTCGTGCCTCACTAACGGTGACACTCCCCACCACTCAAAAGTGCCGGAGTTTCCAGACCTGTATGTAAGACCGTGAGCGTCACGCACCAACGACATAGATATTATATAGCCGGGTCTATACATAATACTTTCTGAGTATTCAAATTTCAAAATGAATACCGACAATTACTCAATGACAAAACATGCAGGGTGATCATATCGTAATCGAGAATACAATTCGAAGTAGTTTCCGACTGAAGTGATAATATAAACTGAGCAGATCTAATTTGAGTACTTCAAGAACTAATGAATTGATGGAAAAAATGAATTCCCCCCGCCCCACCGCGAATCATTTTATTCAGAGAAAGAGTTTTACCGAGTCTCTTGACATGATCAAAAGGCCCGATCATGCAAATCGTAACATCTGCGAAACGTTGATAATACGCTGAAACATTACACAGCATTCATCCGGTAGCTTCATATTTTTGTAATATTATCCAAATTTCACCATTCTGATCACAAGTCCGTAACAATGTCAAATCCCACGCTCAGTATTTTACCAATTCGTTCAATAACCTTGGTGGGAGTGGGATAAATTCTACGCTGATGAAGTATTAGAGATAAAATGCTTCAAACACTCATGGTGATTAGTATGAATTTTTCAATATCGTATGAAGAAAAGCCAAATAAATAATGAAAACCGACATTTGCAAAAGAAAGAAAATTTATGCTGCTATACAAAGGTTGTATTGCTTTTCACCACTACGGTGAATGATATTTATAGTTCTCCAAATGAAATATTTGCGTGAATTCAAGTATCAACTTTTTGCAGGTAAAGATGTTGTGGGGAAACACAGCTTTCCGTTTTCACAGAAAAATATGCCCAGAATGCCACGCTGTGCCACAATACAACTTTTGGAGACGTTGGCACAAAAGAGATGAAACTCTTCGAATAAATGGATTGTCGACTTCACGATCAGGCTCTTATAAATTTTGGGAGCCAGTATATATAGGCACCGATAGGGATCCGATGTATGACGAAAGGGTTAGCTGGGAAGGACAACAAGACAAAAGGATACAAGTGAGTGTAGCCTTAACGTAGCTGGATGTTTCGGGAATATTTCACAAAGTTCGCATGATAAATAGTATATTACGCCACTAGGGAGGGAAAGTAGACTATTTCAAATCGCGGGCAAAATTGTCACCCTCGCCTGCGGCTTGGGTGACAAGCTCGCGATTTGAGATAGTCTTTTTTCACTCCCGTGTAGCGTATACTATTTTTCACCACACCTTCGCGGAAATTTCAACTTTCGCGGAGCGGAAAAGTGAACTTTCCGTGCAGGTGTGGTGAAAAAAAAATTTCTGTCGAATAACAATCTGAGAGTCTGAAAAAACGCATACTCTCAACTTCAAAAAGCTGCGCTCGAGCTTTTCATAAAATCATCATCTTTATTCAAACTCATAGTCGATTACATTAAAACCAAAGAGTTTACGTTTGGACTTGAAAGAAACATTTTAGAAGAATATTCTGTACCAACATTGGATGCAATTTTAAAAAAGTCTCTTCTTGATGAAAATTTTCAGAACTAATATAAAAATTAAAAAAAACAATTGAGTCCATTTTTTCCACTCCGCCATTAAGGAGTTTCGGTACAGACGATACAATGTTGCCATGCTAAACCATGTTAAAAACACAAAAAATTTCAAAAAGTTAAGAATTTTATAAAATTTGGTTAACATATTCTTTATTGCCAAATTCGACAATACAAATTTTTTCAGATTTTTCTTCTACACAGTTATCGAGTAATTGAAGACTAAACTTTCACGTGTATAAGCATAGCGTTTCCATATATATAGGTATACATTTCGGGCATAAGAAATCTGCTTTAATGCATAATTACTCGATAACTAAGTAAAAGAAAATTTTGAAAAAATTTGTGTTTTCGTACTTGATGTTGAAGAACATTATCACCAAATTTGATTAATTTCTTAACATTTTGCCTCTTGTACCGAAACTCCTTAAAGAGACCGCTTTTTGAAGAAAAACTAATTTTCAATGGAACCATTTTTGAACAGAATATAGCTACTTGAAGAAGACTTGAAATTTCGTGAAAATTTTTGTCTTTTTTATATTATGGACCAGTGCAGTTGTAGCGTTTTTTTTTTTTTTTCAAAGATAATCTAGAATTATGGCAAATACTCTAAAAAAGTATACCTGAGACTATAAATGAGCGTATAAACGGCGCAGCAATATTATAGATTTCTTTGTAATTCCAATGATTGATATTTTTTTATTTTATAGTTGGAATCAAATTAGTGTTAATGATTTTGTTAATTTCTAGGGTTGGTTGCTCTGCGTTCAAGACTACGAATTTTTCGTTCTGAACAACGCGTTTGTTGTGCATCGTCCGGGTATTAAAAAAGCATCAAGGGTAGACCCACGACGCGCTGCTTTGATAACCCAGACGCAAAAACTCATCAATAACGTGATCTTGCCGGAGTACAGGGCCCAATATCCAAACAACGATTTGAGATTTTCCTGCCAAGTTTAATTCAACGCTAATCGGCAGCCGCAGTAAGAATCAACCGAAAAAAGCGCTCTAAAAGAAAAATAAACAAATAATAAAACATGTTATAAAAAAAAATTCTCAAATGTGAAATGGCTTAATTAAAAAATAGGAAATATACACTGAAAAAGAAATAAAAGTATCCACAATTATGGGATGAGTTGAACCGTTCTTATTGTGTCAATAGTCATATTAAATTTTATTAATTACCCAGTGGTTGATTCATCGAACGAAACGGGGTAGCAAATAGTGGTAGGTAAGTATAGAAATTACTCCGAGTAAAAAATCAAATATTCGTTACAAAATTTGAAATCAGGCAAATTATTATATATTCAGGCCAAGTTTCAGGCAAATCTGACAAAAAATATGTTATTTTATAAAAACTTTAAAACCCTCGTTTCACCTCCTCAAAGGTTAAATTTCGTTTTTTGTACTCTTGAAAAAAGTCTTATTTTTGGTCAAATAAGAAAGGTCAAAACTTGGCGCCACGGAAATCGTAATATCCCCCGTATCTGCATATACGTGAAAATTAGCCATCTCGCGTCAAATTCGCGAACTAAGAGATCTCAACCAGAGATGAGTAGGTACCTAGGCATCTCTACCGGAACTTCTACAACATTACCGGACAGAGCTCTTTCTGTTCGACCGTAAACTCTCTATATACTGCGACTGATATGTTCAATTACCTCCGTCGATAAAAGAAAAGAGATACAAAATTGCTGGGATTACCCGACACTACACGGCGTAATGCCTTGCTAATATAACAATTTTTTTTACAAAATTATCAATAAAATTGTGTATAATTGGTGTTTTATCGTACAACAATGGCCACAGCTTACGTCAAGGATGACCAAGGTTCGTTTTTTATTTATATACCCACAAACTTATTTGTGCCAATGTGCACCGGGGTATTTATAACCTCAACAGTGGTAAACAATCTTACTTTTTTTATTTTCAATTCAATTGGAGACACTCCGGTTTGCTTATCACGTACTTGTGTAGTGTTTTCGTACTTCTATTTCTCATTTGAATTTCATTGTTGTGCGATCATCTTTGAAATCTTTTAATAAATAACTCAAGACGGAAATCGCCCTACTAAGTTATTAAATAAAAAATTATCAAACTTCCCGATTATTCTTTATTCCCCTTCTGTTACTAAAATATTACAGTATTCGATTGTTCAAATCTTTTACTTAGCTCAAACAATAGTTGCACGATATCAAATAACTGAACTGACAGTTGTACTGTTAGCTTTCATTATTCAATTATTTATAAAAGCTGAAATTGTGATTGTTTTTTGTTAAATTTTAACGTTTACATTGTCGTTTCTAAGGTGGAACTTTTATTGCGGCCAGTCAACGTCCTGATGGTACTTGGCGCAAACCACGAAGAGTCAAGGACGGATATGTGCCACAAGAAGAGGTTCCTTTGTAGGTTTATCATCCAATTAAGTAATTTTCAACAATATGGTTTCAAAAATTCTATTCCTCTTTGTCACACAAAAGTTGCTACTTTCATTAACTAATCCCGTTATAGATAGACTGTATTGACTCTGATTGTCAAAATTTTGATGTTAAGGAAAGAACATTGATGCTAAAAATACATTTGGCGGAAAATATCTCAGTAGATATGAAAAACTGTTCAAGGAATGGGAACATACATGAAAGGAGAAATACCTTAATATCATTCGGAACGAGTCTATTTCTATGGTTTTTTAAAAGGAAAATGATTCATTCAAGATTTTTGAGAGTTTTGAGTACGATTATAAGCCTTGACTACCACGAGTCAATTATTTTTTGCTATATTATTAATAATGGGCTCTCTTTTCCATCTCTAATATTCAAACATTGCCAATAAATCCTACAGAGTAAAAAACAATTTTATAATTAATTACTTGCCTAAAGGATATCGGTCAGTCACCTTGAATTTTTAAAGTTGAAATTTTTTGCTACTGATTGATCGATTACAAAAAAAGTTCTGTATCTTCTTTATCTCGATCGGACGAAGTCTGGAAAAATGTCACCTTCATGAATCGTACCCTTAAGGAGAAAACTTCAAATTGTAGAACAAATGCCATTATATCGCAACAAAAAAAACACTCGTTGACAATGATTCCTGCAATCTCATAGGTTCAATGAGTGTAGAAGATTGGTATTCCGGACAAATATTTACAATCCAGTTCTTTTTTTTAAAGATGCCTCCACAATTATTTTTTATGATCATTCACGACCTTATAACAACAAAAGTCTTTAAGATTTCGCGTTTTAATTTCGTAATTTTATATTCACCATGAATTAGTAATATTTTATGTAGAGGAAAAATTTTCCAATTTTCTTCCTCCATACATTTCGATGTATATTAAAAAATACTAAATTCTAGCAGTTCCTGGAAAAAAAAAAAGCAGAACGCAGCAAAAAATTCGAATACATATTGCAGGATCTCATGGAAACTCGTTGGAACTTTACACAGTATCTATCCGGAAGCTATAAATTTTTGTATTTAAAAAAAAAAACTGTAAATTATTCAAAGACGTATTCCGTAAATTCAAGAATAGGTGTATATTCCAGATTAATTAATCAGAAAAATATTAAGAAATTCTGATTGTTCTAGATTGAACAATTGGCGGTAATCATAACAACAAAAATACGTACGCAATTTTTCCAATTTCTCATATCTCACCAGAAAAATAAATTTAGGATAATGTTAAGAATCGAATACACTTTATTCGAAAATCGTCTGCAATAATTTTTGTCCATTTTATAATTATGAGAAATTTCAAACGTTCCAGATACGAAAGTTTAGGAAAGCAGTTTTTGAAAAATAAGCCGACTCATCCGCCTGGAGTATCAGCGGAGTACATAGCAGCGCAGAAAGCAAAGAAAGAGGCGCAAAGTGCAAAATCAACGATACCGGGTATGCCGGTACAGAGTGATTCGAAGAAGAAAAAGAAGAAATCAAAAAGCAAAGGAAGTAGTACGATAACGGAAGATTTGGCGAAGACAACGATATCCGAGCCTGAAACAACAAGTAAAACGAAAAATTCAGTAAATTCAGCACCTAAATCTCAGTCCGTTGTTTCGTGCAGACAAGATGCAATGGGCGCGTCGCATTTAAGTGAAAGTATGAAGAGACTCAAGAATTTGAGAAAAAAGATCCGTGAGATTGAGACTCTTGAGCAAAAAATTCGTGACGGGGTGATCAAAAATCCGGAGACGGAAATGCTGGAAAAAGTATCAAGAAAATCCGAAATTCAGGAAGAAATCAAGTTATTAGAATCGAATCAGTGATCTCTTTCCCGGAACCATTAACAATTATTCTGGTACAAATGTTAGATTGTGCCATTGTTCGTCTCGACATTTTTTAAATTATTTTTCCGTCGAACAAAAGTTTTCTTGAATTTTTTAAATCAACCCTTATTTTAATTCCGATACTGCAATTCTCTATGATAAAAGAAATTATTTTATCGTAAATTTAAACACGAATAATGAATACCTCGAATTGTACATTTGGACGTGATGAATAGAAAGGAGATTGGAGAGAAAATTATATATATATACATATATACATACGTACATCGTAAATTATAATGCATTTTTTCATTTCTTCTTCAATAACATTTTTATATCCGATAAGACAATGATTTTATGCTGATATTTCAAGCTATGTATCTTTTCAATTCAATTTCATAAGAAAACCTATTTTCAACAGAAAAATCTGGAAATTTTTACGCTGAACTGATAATTATGTAGAATTTTTTCAAATCAACGAAATTTTTTTCCCAATTGAAAAGTTTTTTCAAATTCGAACTTTCATTAAAGTAACATGGAAGAATATAAGCGAAAAAACAGCTGAAAGCCACCCCCATATTAAATGACAGGACAGCTTATTTGTCCCACGATTTTTTGAAATATTTTGAATCGTCGATTAATCGGGTTTCTTTTATCATTTATTCATCAAATATTGTCATCACCAATGATTGGGTGCTGTTGCGTAAAACTTTACATTATAATATTGTTATGCATTGCTGCTATTATACCAGCTGCAATAATTCTTCTTTATAACCCGCAATTATTGGGAATCAGCGAGGAAGAAAAGGAGCCCGCCGATAAGGTTTGAATTGAAAAGGTAAGATTTTAATTCAAAGAATTGAATCAATAATAAAAAATAGCATAAGAAGATCTTTTTCTCTTGGAAATCTTCATGAAAATTCTACTTTCAATTCATTCCATTGGTTTATTCGATTATTACAATCGCTACCTATTTCATTATATTTTATTACCAATTCATATTTAATCTATGCGTAATTTCACTTGACATGTATATCAACACGAAAAACTCAAAATCGATGTATTTGTTCCGCGATTAGCTGGATAACGGCCGAAAAAATCTGACAAACTTAAAAAAGCGGTATGAGCTCAACAATGTCGCTGCTACGAATCTTCACCGGTCGCAAGAAAATAAAACTTCGTCATTCACAAGCAAAAACTTCAATATTTTGAGATACAATTTTTATAACGATATTTGTCAATAAACTTGACACGAAGACAGCTGGCTTCACAATTATTTCGAAAATCAGGATATTTTCTGATTTTAGAAATTTTGAAAATTACTCTTGTCTCAAAAAAAAAAAGTATGCTTTGTGTTTCGACAAGTCACATTTTCATTTGACAATATCATCAAAGTCACATAATCGTTTTGAAGAATGAAAAATAATTTATCAACAATTGATAATTCGCTTGGTAGCAAAAACCGATAAAATTAAACTATCAAATACATGAATGAAAGATAACTCACTCCAATGTTCAAAAGTCAACTTTTATTGAAGTCATGCCCCGGCTTGGAAAATACAGAGCATTAAAAACGAAGAAAAACCCTCGATCGGGGAAATCCCATTACCGAAGTTTTTAGCCAGAAGATGCGATATTTCGCATTTGTCTGACTGCTGCAACAACTCGGGGATTACAGCCCAAGCTGCCGGACAGATAATCTTCTGGTGTTAATCTGAGCAGCATTTTCATGTGCTGTAAATTTTCTGAGAGCGATAGGCCGAGCTCTTCCAGCACATTACCGAGATAATCTGAAAAAAAATCAATCTTTTATCAACGAAATATTTTAGCGGTGTTCTCATGTACAGAGGAACCAAATATTGATTGGCGATAACCAAAATTGAATGTTAAAAATTCAATAAATAATTAAAAGTTGAAAATTCTGTTCCGTTATCGCTTAAAACGTTAAACCGTTATAACGTTTAAAACAAAATTTTTAGCATACTATCATCAATATGATGCAGGTCCAAAATAAAATCAGCAATTTTCTAGTTAAAAAAAGTCGTTTTCTTCCTTCATCGAAGGAATTAAAAAAACCCATTTAAAGAAAATACATTAAAGCTTGATTTGTTTTTTCGATATTGTGGCGACTAATTTGAAACAAAGTCCTTTTTTTCATACACCGAAAACCAATGAAAATCGAATATTCAACTTATTTGAGTACACACGACCCTCCAATAATTCACATTCGCAAAATGGGTGTGAAAAGTAATTGAAAAAGACGAATAGACTAACCGATATCCGTAGCTAATTGTTTACAAGCTGCAGCATTTAACTCGCAGATTCCTAAACTCTGATCTTGAAACATTTGACAAGTTCCTTTGGCAATGATTCCTAGGAGAATATCAGTAAAGCCGGATTCTGTAGAGCCTTGAGTGTATTGAGGATCAGCAGCTCTCAAAGCATGAGTCAAACTCGGATTGTCCCTTAATAGAAAAGGCTCTAGATGTTGAGGCAATGTCATTAAATATTGTCCAACTTGAGTAATGTATTCTTGAGGCGCGAAACTGTAATCCGGCAAGTCTGAACTCAAACTCGACGGTTTGCCATTTTCGGTCGACCAAGCTGGGGCTTTTTGTACGAGAAGTAGTTGAGTGAATATCGGTGTGAATATCACTTCATAAGTCGTCAGGTGCAAGTCGGCACAAAGTTTGTGTATCGCTTTGATTATCGGATCCAGAATTGTTTTATCCTCTGGAAAAAAAAGCATAAATTATTTATCCATCGATACATTTGCATAATTTTTTTTACTTCACTCTTCAATCCAGAAAAATATTATTTCCTAAGCAAAGAGGAGACATCGTCGTATCTGCTCTTCGTATCCTTGATTATTACGTTAATTTTGTTGAATATCAATTTTTTCGTTTCAAATAAAATATCTTACCTTGTTGAAGAGACGCAATTAAATTATCAAGTTCAGAACGACCGCTCGAATTCAAAAGCAAATTCTTGTATCTCTTGAAAACACCACCGTTTGGACTCTGCAGCTGGTTATTCGCTTCGACAATGTTGATTACGAGGGTTTTCTCGAATTGCTCCACATGAACTAAGAGCTCGCCTGGACGAATATAATAATACCATTACTATTGTCACTTCCTTCGATATTATTTTATTTATTGAATTATTTCTCTTCGATTCTGAACAAAAAATTGTCCATTAAATTGTTCACCTATACTCTGCATCAGTGTTAGACACATTTGAAACAAATTCCAATCTTCGTGTTTCACTTTTCTTCTTTCCAATTGTCTCACTCCGGATCTATACTTTTCGAGATACTGATTGAAGTACACCTATGGAAAGTATTGAACGTAACATTTCCCGTGCTTTATTAATACGAAATTATTCATTTACATTTAACTATATTTTTACAGCTGTCGTGTTCCCAGAGATAAATTTAAAAGAAAACGTTTTCAGATCGATTGAAAAGGAATAAATTTTCTTTTCTGTTAATGCTCCATTTCTTTTTTTTTTTCTTTTTTTTACTTTCAACATTCGTTTAGTGCCTCGGACATGCGATTCTTTTTAATAAATCAGCAAGAATAACTCTGTCTTTGAGATATTTCAAGCATTGATATTTTAAAAACTACGCCAGTTAAAGAAATCCGTTGTTCAAATGATCAACTGCTATCTTTTGATGCTTTTAATGTTTCAACAGTGCTGTTTACGTCTCTGAAATGGCCGAGTTGCCCACAATTTAACAGATTTGCAAAGACTGAAATTTCGATTGAATAAAAAAAAAAAAAAAACTGGAAACTCGTGGCATGAAATTTGAGAGAACTTACGTTGAGAGCTTTCAAAAGACCAGGATATCCGCAACCGTTGGTAAAAAGTTTGCATCGTTTGTTAGCTTCGTTAGCGTAATCGATGACTCGTGAAATGCTCAAAGACAAAGAATTAATGGTGTCGCTAAGGTCGTCGTGGACGAATTCTATGGAATTCAGTTGTTGGACAAGTTGTGCACTCTCATAAGTGCTGTATCTCGTTACGTATGGAACGTAAGGTGCATAAATAGCCTTGGCAAGATTTTCTAATTTGATATCGGAGGTGTTTCGCTGATTCGAATTTTCCACAGCGTTGTTTAAATTGACAGCAAAATGTCGTGTCATTTGCTTCAATTCGAGGAGAAGGGATAATTGCATGGCGTTCGAATGTTGTTTGAGTGCAACGTTAATGCAATCGCCACAGCTCGGATCCAGAGAGGATAAAACATCGGCATAAATTTCCATGAGAATTTCTATCGACGTATTTGGAAATACGTGATTGCACCACTTTGCCTGTAGAGAATAGGAACAAGTATTAACCATAAAAATACGAATAAAACAAAATTGTAACGAGATCTGAAAAATTCCAGCTGCCTCTGAGATATCGTGAAGGTCGATTCTTGTTCTAAATTCTAGAGTGTGATTTTTTTTTCTTCTCACTAGTTGTAGAATTGATATCTTTTGGAGGCGGGTGCAAAATTTTGTTGGAAAAATTTAGAGAACTGTTCGCAGAATAAGTATTTGTCAAACACATCAATTGAAAAGGTATTCAATGTCCACAAATTTTTTGAGATGAATAATAAAATTTCGACTAATGTTGTTTATGTATAAAGAATTCTTAGATGTGAGAAACAATACTTGATCGTTCCATTCGGAGAGTAACTTGTCGTAGAACGTGTGTAGCCAATATGTGACAGTTTCATCCTGAGCAACCTCTGTAATTCGTCTCCACTCTTGACAAAGAGAAACTTTCGAACAATTGTGATAATACTTGAGCAATTGCGGCAGACGATCCATTTTGCTGAAGATGTTAACGTAAACTTTGGATTGTTCTGTAAAATTTAAGGACGGATGAGAACTTTTCTTCAATACGCAATAAAAGTAATGATGTAATGAATGAAAGTGAATTACGAAGGCAAAATTTACCCATATTTTTGGCTGTGAATGCCTGAACTAGTCTCGGACTAGCCATGGCCTCTAAACGATTTTTCAAGCCCTCGAGCTGCATTTTTTTATCCTCGTAGTCAACGGCAGTGACTAAAATTGAGAGGGATTTTTGCATGCTGAAAAGTTTTGTCGCAATGTTTTCAACATCTCCGGATTCGAAAACCTGTTGCAGAACAAAAGTAAGAATGAGGTTTCAAAGTTACTGTAAAAAATGTAAAAAATGATAACTAAAATGAATATATAAATTACTTCTTCAACATCGTTGGCTAGAACACTCCAATTATCAGCTTCGTGAAGACTTTGTTTCGCAGCCTGCAAATCCGTTTTGATTCTATCCAGTCTTTCCAACGTGGTCATCGATGTGGCTGTATCTTTTTCAACCTAAAAGGAAAAAATATTTTGTGTCTCATAAAAATTGCGAGCCACAACAGAAACTGGAAAAATATGAAAAAATGAACTCTCGTTACCTTTGCAATTTCCTGCTTGACAGTAACCATTTTTTCTCTGAGAGATAAAGCTTCTTGCTGAAGAAGCTGAGTATCTCTGAGAATTCTGGGCAGTCCGGAAAGTACCGACTGACTGGTTTCTTCGAGAGCTCCATTTACTTGTTGCACGTACAATTGCAATTTCATAACCAGTGCCGTGACGAAAGCCTGTTAAAGAATCATTGAGTTTGGAAAACTATTGTCAAAGCTCTGAAAAGATTTATTGACATCAATAATCCAGGTGTTTAAAACTCTTATTCAAGTATTTTACATTTATTTATATTCGTTATTTTCATAAAATGAATAGAAAAAAAAATAAAAATTTGCTAAAATTATATTCCGAGTTGGTAACAAGGAACATTCGATTGATTTTTTGGGTTTATTTCTACACATTTTGTATCTCATTACTTTGAATAAAATTGTGAAATAAAATGAATTATTCTACATGAATGGAGTCATAAAAATTGAAAACTAGAACATTTTTTTTTATCAAACTCTAATCAAATTTATGGATTCATATTCTCTGTTTTCAACTATCAGAAACATATTTTAAACGCTACCGAGAAAACTATCAACTTGAAAAACATTAAGAGTCTGTTTCGGAAACTGCGGATGCATTTTAACACGCGGTCAATGGTTCGAAAGAGAATATTATTGAGCATCAGGAGAAAATTACTAAAACATGAAAAAACCGGCCCCAATTATCATAAATTGTCATTCAGTTGAACATTTGTACATATTTTCCGAATTGTTATCATTTTGTAACCCCGAATAATTGATATTCCATTCTAATATAAAAACACCCGAAAATTTTCAACTTGTATTCAAGAAAGTTGCAAGCACAGTGCATTTTGTTCGTTCGCGTG
This sequence comes from Campoplex capitator, assembly GCA_037576405.1. Classification (NCBI taxonomy): domain Eukaryota; kingdom Metazoa; phylum Arthropoda; class Insecta; order Hymenoptera; family Ichneumonidae; genus Campoplex; species Campoplex capitator. The sequence continues at coordinate 8,862,730 of JARBWI010000002.1, forward strand.
CATACAAAAATCATACAAGAATCTCGTTTTCGTGACAGTTGTTTGAAAACTGAAATTAAAAATCGTAAAAAAAAAATGTGAACATCGAGTACTGGAGGAGTATGGTTATGAAAAAAAAAAAAAGGAAAACGAAAAAAAAGAAGGAGAGACTCATGGGGAGAGCCCCGGAGTGCATCGTCACCTACGACAATGCAAAAAAGAGAGAAACAAAAAGAAAGAAAAAAAAGGAAAAAAAAAGAGTTATCTTTTTAAAAAAAGCGCATGGTGTCATTGACCGCCGTTCAATGGGAGCGCCGTCAGTTTGTCGTGGTTGACTGTACAAATGTGCGGCTTAAATTCAAAAAAACAAGACTTTGCGGGTAAAAGAGTGTTTTTTTGCGAGTATGAGTATTTTTCCATTAGTGTGCGTGTGCATAAAAGTGTGTTTGTAGTCGAAAGGTTTCGCGAGTTTATTAATTTAGTACGACTCACATCTTTGTCATCCTGTGCTTCGCTCGACTTGAATGTATTGTTGATCCACTCCTTGACGTCGAAGCGATCATTCGAAAACGCGGATACATCCTGAAAACGTCGTTTTATTTTAAGGTTAGAAACACATTATTATTGCTTCATAAAAACAAAACAAAAAAACGTGTTAACACACTGGAACGAAATTTCCGCACGATTTTTCTCATCTCGAAAATTCCGTTAGGCGGTTCTTATTAATTTCTCCTGCGTTCCCCTCTTCTACACCCTCTTTCCCCCCACTTGCATATCCCTCTCACTTTGCCCTCCCGCCGTATATGCCTGCTTTCGTGCAGTTCGGTCAACGACGAAAACCCTCGGGAATTCGTCGATCTCATTATCGGCTTTAGCAATCTTTTTTTTTTGTTCACTTGCGCATTCCATTCTTCGACTCGTATTGTTTCGGCTTTTTTTTTCTACTTTTCGACAACTATTTACTCGAGATCACCGATGAAAACAATGCAGAAAGACAAAAATGTGCTTTTTTTCTTTGCGAATTTTCGGCGGTGAACAGAGATTACAGAAGTGGTTATCATATAGTTGAGATTCGAGATTGAACATTTTAAATTGTATATTTGTTTTAAATTGGCGGTATCAGAGCTTACCATAGTGTTTTATTTGTTTCTTATAAATTATCTACAACGCCTCGATCCGAAGTAACGAACGTATCTTTGCTGGCTGTTTTTTTTTTTTTTTTTTTTAATTTGACTCGAGGTGTTTCATGTTTGTGTGTGCGCTCAACCAACGGGGGAGGCAGTGACGTATGCGTCGATAAGGTCAGAAACTACTACACGATTCGTGAATGTTTTGCTCATCGCTCTCTCTCCGCTGTGTGCATAGAGTATCGCGATAAGCTCTTCCAATTTTTTTCTCTTTTTTTTTTTTTTTTTTCGTTCTCTTTACTCTGTTTCCCCACTTCGAAAACGACGGAGAAGTTGCTGGAAATTCAACTGCACGTGTGCTCAACGCCTACCATCGTTTCTCCTTCCTCAAATTGTATTTTATACATTATTGTATATACCCTCGTTATAAAACATCGATGCATAGGCTCACATTTTCAATTGCTATTTATCTTCAAAATTCAAGAATATTTGTAGCCAATTGGTTATTAAAATTTAATGGAATTTACCCAAATTCGATCGATATTATAATGAAATTGCGCTAAAAGCAACCTTTGGCTAATGCACATGCTAATTTAATTATGCCAAACATCGGGGACGTTTCGAAATCCAAAATATATATATGTACTATACACAAAAGTATGTCATTGACGTCAGAACAGTGGCGCAAGCAAATTTGGTTAACGACGAGCAACATATTTTAATTCGGGGAAAATCTTTGTTTGTCCTTTTCTTTTATTCATTCTTTTTATTTTTAATTTTTCTTGGGAAGGTAACAACGAAGATTTGCTGCGTTGGAATTTGCACGACGAAAACAACGCATTAAAATCGCGATGCGGGGAGGGGTGAGGCAAAGGGTCGGTGGGAATGGAATTTGCGCGATTGGTCGATGACGATTTTTTCTTTCCCCTCCTCCCGTCGCCTGCTCTCTCTCTCTCTCTCTCTCTCTCTCTCTCTCTCTCTCTCTCTCTCTCTCTCTCTCTCCTTCCTTTATTACTCAAATTTGATCGCTCGTGCAAAATTCGTTTTCGCGTCTGTTTTCCTCTCTCCAGCTTGATTACCAATTGAGACAACGTTGCAAGTTGATGAAAAGTGTATAGGAGCGAGAGAGAAAGAAAGTGAAAAACAAAATAATACTCGTTCACAAAATCGATATTTATTTTTCCACATTATAAAGCTTTTTTGGAGCTAGTTTTTTTTTTTTTTTGTTTTCGTTAAGTTTGAGATATTTGGTATGAAATTTTGAATATCGTTGGTGAAATTCAGCTAAAGCGATCGATAGTAAATTTTTCATTTTTTCGGTATAATATAACGTCAAACTACCTTTTACGAAGTTTGTAGGAAGTTATAACCGGTCACAAGGTGTGATATTGCGATTATGAAAAATTCAGACACAAAAATTCAAACACAATTTATTTAACTCAAGATTATCATGAAAAAAAATTATTTTTGCAAATATTACACATGCGACAAGTCAACTCGTTCACGATTTGAAGGCGGCTTCTCGGTGCAGCACTTGGAAAATGTACAAAAAAGTTCATCAAAAACTTTCGTCCCAGCTTCTACTGTTTTTAGGGCAACCTTGTGTGTTGTGTGAATTATTTCGGAAAAAAAAGTCAGTTCCGCCAATATTTAAGAATAAAATTAAAAATAAAGAAATTCGTTCTCTGGATCGAAGAACGTAATTTTGACGAGGAAGTACGGGCCTCTCGCGGATCTTTTCGCAACGCTCGAAGCGCCAGTTGGATGTGCAGAGTTCTACGTTATCGAAAACTTTCGGGATGCAGAAAACGTTTCATTGAACTTGCCACCACCACCACCACCACGCCTGTCTCTCGAGAGCTCTTCTCATGTTTGCACTTCCTCCCGCGTTTGCGTATCTTCAACTTTGCGCAACAGTTGAAAAACTGGAATTTTATTCTAAATTTCATGTCTATAATAAACGCCCTCACAATTATACTCAACATTTATTCACATATTTTCATTTTCACAAACTGCAAAAAATCTTATAAAATTTCATAAAAGCACGAATGCATCCTGACGAAAATTCTGGATACAAATTATAGAGGTGCTTGGTGAAATGTCATGAAAATTCTCATTTTTTCTGCAGTTGTGTCGAAAATTCCGCGAATTCCAATCAATCTTTTTTTATTTCTAAGAAGATCGAATTTTTTTCACGAAGTTCCTTATTCTCAGAAACGGACGGTTTATCTCGTTAAAAAATGGCAAAATATATTTTCAGCATTCTCAAAAATGTCACTCGTCCTTCATACGAGCGTCACATTCGTTACGTGAAAATTTTTAAAAATTGTTGTAAAAGTGATTCGACACAATGAAAAAAATGTCTCCGAGTACCCTGATAGACAAAAAACGTAATATTTTTTCCGTGTTAAATTTCCGACTTTCCGTTTTCTCTCGAGGCCATAAAAAAATATGATTTTCTATGACAAAATTTTCAAAATCCCAGAATAACTGGATTCGAATGTCCGATTACAAGAAAAAAAAAAAAAAAAAAAAACGATTGTCCACAGTCCGAAATCCGAAATGATGGATGAGCAAAAAAAAAGGCGCAACAAAAATGGTGACGTTAAAGAAGAAGAGGAGAGAGGGGGATGGCAGTGTGAAAGAGTGGGTGAAATCGAAAGACGGTTGGACGATTGAGAGCTAATGATCGGATAATTTGAGGTTAACCAGAGAGCGTCATCGTTGGGCGGGAAAGTATGCGCGGGCATTTGGGAGAGTATTAATTGAGGGATAGCGATGAAAAAAAGTCACACTAACAAACAAATGCACGTACATATGAATGCAGAAGGGATAAAATAAAAACGAGGCGAGTGCAGAACGGGAGATCGAACGTTGATAAATGTAAAAAAGTGGGGGAAGCGGTACCCACATGACCAAAAGCGTATGAAAAAGAGTGAGTGAGAGAGCGGTAGGGAGAGAGAGAGAGAGAAAGAGAAAGAAAAGGGCTCGAGAGTACAGATTGAATTTTTCGTTCTGCAGCGACCTTTTTCTCCGGGATTTGCATACATCAATGTAACTGCGACATGTTGCTACGGAAAAAAAAAACAAAAAAAAAATTGTAAAATCTGCTCGCTCGGAAGTAATTGACGTGTTTGTCTCTCATAATAAATAAACAACGTCGTAGCAGCACAATTGATCGAAACTCTAAGCCAATCGTAAGCCAGAATTTTCTAAGATCGAATCGTCGTTAAAAATATTCGTGCATTCTTTGATATTAAACGCGAAGTGATTTTTTTTTACTTTTTTTTTTTGTCGATCGTCGTAATAATGTCGCGGCGGTCTTAACGAGAGTTGAGGTTACATTGGAAGGGTCGAGAGAGAGAGAGTAAACGAGAGACACAACGCTCTGGCCAGCCGCTGACATCGCGCGAGAGACCAATGACGAAAATCTCACCGGAAATGGCAATCTACACGCGAAGATTCTTGAAACACACACAATGTACAATATCGCTATTTACATCATCATGGCCGGTGATAACACCTGTCCAAATGTGCATGGGGTTCGCAAGTTCATCAGGTAAATCGAGTATACTTTTTTCTATTTCCTGAGCGCAAACGAAAAAAAAAGAAAAAAAAAACATAAAGGCAATTTACCGATCGAGCGTAGGCACAATTCCCAATAAATAAACAAATAAATAAAGTTGAAAATTTAATGCTATGTGGCCCCTATTGGATCAGTGCAACCAAACGAAACTAAAAAGCGACTACACTCGTGAAAAAAATAATCACTGAGACGATATTATTCCCAGAAATAACGACAATAAACGAAGGACGTTTTCTGCGAAAAAAATTGAAACGAAAAAGCAACCGCGTGAGGGAGCGCATGATGTTTTCATAAAACTCCTGCTGCGTTTATCGTTGCTTCTTCGTTCCAACATAACCCCTTCGCAACTGCTTCGTTTGTTTTCGTTATTTTTAGGTTAATGGAGATAATTTTCGTTTCAAAATCATTGTTGCCTGAGGCTTCAACTACACGCCCATTTCGTAGCTCTTTACGGACGAAAACGGAACGAATAACGAATTTTTAACTCGAAAAACAACGGTTGCGTCGATTCACTAGGGACAGCGCTGGAATAAACCGAAAAGCTTGGCTAAAAAAAAAAAAATCACTCGAAAAACCCTTTGCTTGGTTACCAAAAATGTCGCACACTTTTATTTAGCCTGTATTACATATGCCCCGTGTTAATCGTTCAAATATAACGGAAAATGAACACGTTTCGTCTGTTTTTGAACGTTCGCTTTTTAACCTCTTCAATGTTGTTATACATAATGGTTTTTTTTTTTTTTTTTTTTTTTTTTTTTTTTTTTTTTTTAATTTTAAGAATTTAATACGGCTGTGAAAATTCATAAACGCCCGGCCGTTATTAAGTCTCCTGTTGATTATTGACAATTTTTATGCCATTACACACGCGTCAATTGCACTTGGGTGTTTTCATCTAATTATTTTAATCGCTAATCAATTTATATTTCTGATCAAATGAATCCTGAGCCTTTATCAATGGTGAAAATTAATTTGTTTTTTCTCTTCATTTCGGTTCAAATTATTAACAAGCACGATATAATACGATATTTATTGTGCTGAGTTTATTGCTGCTTTTTGGGCTGGTCGCATATATCCCCCCCTCCCCCTTGAACGTAAAATACGCGAATAATTTTTATACGACTCTGTCAATATTCTGTGTATTTTGCGAGAGATACTCTCGCAATTTATATTTTCAGCCGATTTTTCGTTTGACTCGAAAATAAATAAGTTCGAAGATAAAAGGTGAGAAATGTTGCTTATAAAAATAGTGACGCGGTTTCATCGTTTCTTCACCGTGGGACACATCGATAATTTTCATCGGATTCGAAAAGAATCTTGAAGTATTCCAATCGCTTCGGTGATCTTAACATTTTCGGTGATAAAAACGCTCAACGTTTTGTTTTTTTTTTTCTGTTTCTCGACGTATATTGCTTCTGAAATAAATTTATTCGACGAATAATCAAAAACACTTTTTTCATGATACTATGAAATTTGATAATTTTTATGAAAGCTCATTCATCTTTGATTCAATTTTGATTTCGATTTTTTTTTTTTTTTTTTTTTTATCACAACGATGAGATTAAAAATCGTGCATCATTTCTATATTTTCATCGATAACTGTTTGAAATTACAGGTTAAAAATTTTCGGATCCATAAAAAAAAAAAAAAAAAACACTGTCCCCAAAATACTTTTTTCGAAAAGAAAAAAAAAATACGAAATGATCGAGAGATCAACGAACTCACATTGCACCTGAGGAAAAAAATGTAATAAAAATGTTGATAAATTTATGAATAAACGGAAAACAAAAAAAAAAACAGAAATTTATTAATTATTGTAAATCGAAATTAATCAGAACTCAGAGTCAAATGGATATTTACGGGGAAGATATTCTAATAACGCGAAGCGTTGAAAGGCCAACTGAATAAATTCATTGGCAGCGAACGTATCCGTCGAGTATTGTAAAATCTAATAAATATTTGTTATTGGTGAAACTTGATTGAGTTGGTGGATAAAAAACAAAATATTTTTATCCCGCACACGTTCAGCGAGGCGGCTGGGGGGGGGGGGGGGGGAAGGGGTATGATAAATTTATTGAGAATAAAACGAACGAATAATTCTTGAAGGAAGTATTGAGGAGAGAAATTAAAAAAAATAACGGTTAAAATAATGATTAGCTGTATTGACGTTGAAAAACGGGTCTTGAGAGCGTTTTAATTCGAGTCGGTAGAATAGTGTCGGCACGAAATAAATGATTTAGCTTGAAAAACTCCTTTGATTACAAATAACTCTGTTCCACGTCGACACTTGAGGGGGGAAAAAGGTATTTTTCTTCTCACTCGAAACAATACAAACGAAGGGTGTTGATGCGCGATGTATTTTTATGTTTTGTTTCGATGAATCTCACGCGACTCGCGAGATTTCTCCCACTTGGGTAGGTATAGCGGGCGCACAAAGCGCAGCGCGGTCAACGGGAAAGAAACAAACCCCTTTTTTCCGGATAGAAGTGCGAAGAACGTGAGCGAGATAGCAGCACCGGCGGGTTCGACGAGCGGGAAGCAAGGAGGGGGGAGCACCGGCTCGGCGCGAGGGAGGGAGGGAGCGAGCGAGAGCGAGAAAAAATTACGAAAAAAGAAAAAATTTCTCCCTTCGGTCTTTGCTCGAAGCGATGCGCGTTTCCCGCGTCTCCTTCTCGCCGCGCTCGTTTCTCTCTCTCTCTCTCTCTTCCCTTGATACACACACGCGAAACTTTGCGTTTGTGTATAATATGATGATGTGTACTGTACGATCGCGATCATGGCCGATCTATCGTCTCGAGCGTTTCCGAACGGGTCCTTGACCCTCTCCAACGTAACGCTAGTGCCCGCGCCGCGAGAGAATCTCCGATCTCAACGAAACGGTGCAAACGTTGTTATTTCAACGACAACTCAACGAAAGAGAATAATAAAAAGAGAGAAGAAGGCAGAGAGAGAAAGAGAGAGAGAAGCGTCCATCAATTGGTCGATTAGACCGGATTAACTCCAATGTCCACACACGCTGACCAAGACTGGAGAATGGCGGTTGCAAAAATAAAGCCTCTGAGAAGACGAATAATTTATGCTTTTTAAAAATTCTATACGACTACGAAAACGTATCTGAATAGCGTCCAAGAATTTTGCGCGTTATTTAAGAACATCACAAAATATATGTATATATACACATATGTATCCGCATAAACACGTTTGTCCATGTATTGTAGATATAACTGTTTCACGCGAGGGAAGAATGTGTTGGTTACGAGCATCGTAAGTATTCCCCACGAAACCTGACCATCTTCAACGCGCGGTGAGGACGCCGACCTCTCTCTCTCTCGGCGCTCCATTCAGACGAGGCATCATCTTCCCCCCGCGAGCCTCCCGTACATCGAGAATTACGAGACAAACAACAATCCAGAGATAGTGAATTCCGTATAGGGAAAGCCTAGGCATCTATAATCGTTCATTTGATTTTTTTTAGTCCGTAAGATTGCGCCATGTTCTTGTTGAAAATCGAAAGAGCAAACGAGAACAGGAGGGAGGAAGCCGGAGGCGAGAGAAATGAAAATAAAAAAGTAAAAAAAAAAAAAAAAAATACAGAGAAGCGAGGCCTACAGCATTATATTGATTTTTAAAAATTCTTTGGGAAAATGCGAGAGTGTGCGAATGAACGAAGAAGATATTGAGAAACGTATGAAGTACATATATACAGAAGGGTCACTGCCGACGACGAGACGAAAAATGTTATGAATTAGTGTGCGTCTGTTGGATGTTAAAAGAGGGGAAGGTGTATGGGGTACACAAAGAAGAGAGGGGCAAAAAACGAGACCGAAAGATGTAGAGAGGGCAAGGGGAGGGAGAGAGAAATGAGTTATTCCTTCGTGCATGTGTATTACGCGGGCACATACAGTATTTCCGTCCGAACAGCTACGAACTTTCCCGAAGTTCATGGCATATACGCGCGGGCGCGCGAAACGTCCGAATCTCTCGAGGTGGGGATTTTCCTTTTCCCCTACCTTCGCTCCCGCCCCACTCGGCGCGGCAATTTTTCTCCCCACTCCTGCCTCGAGCCGACGATATCCCCTCTCTCTCTCTCTCTCTCGCCGGTCTGACGTTCGTCTCTGTTCCACACACTCTGCTTCCATATTTCCGTTCTCCCTCTCTCTCTCTCTCTCTCCCTCGCTTTGCAGATCCCATCTGTCCTATTGTTCTCTCCGTCGCACTTCTTACCATTCCCTCCCCTCTGTTCTCTGTTTTCGACTTCGTTTCGCGTTTCTTTTTTCTCTCTCTCTCTCTCTTTCGCTTCCCTCGAACATTCCCCGTTCTCAACGTCAAACCACTTAGGGCCGCGCGGAGAGCACACACAGCTTGCGCGACAGTCAGTCGATCTTTCGTGTGTACTACACACGCAACACAGATTCCGGTATTTTCCACCTGATCGGGTGCGGGCGGCTTTTCAACACGAATTACGGCCATCTTGTCACGCGTTACGCCGCTTAATTTTCACTCACACAATAATATATACTCTTCGCGGGCTATGTCATCGAGTGTGTGTCGGCAGTTGCGCGCCCTACCGAACGAAACAATAATGCGTACACAAAACGTATTATCGCATTTTACACATACGATAAAAGTGTATCGCTGGTTATTTTAATTCTGTTATTTAAGGATTTCATTCGTATCACAAACACAACGTTTCAACGAGTATAAATCGACCGTTTCGCATCGCTCGACGTTCGAAAGTGAAGTGTGCTGTTTTTTTATTTTTTTTTTTATTTAATTTTATTTTTTTTCTAATTTTATTTCTTCTTTTTATCGCGTACCGGCAGCGCGCGCGTCCGTCGTCCACGTTTTCGCGTTTTCTCTCTTTCTCTCTCTCCCTCGTGTCATAGTACACACGGTATACACAACGCGCTCTCGCAGCGCCAAAGCGGTGTAGCGTGCTTGGCTAGTTGCGCGCGCGCGGGCGCGATTTTCGCTCCGGTCTTTTTCTCCCTCCTTTTCTCTCTCGCGCTCGTCACAGCCTGTCTTCGCGTTTCTCTCTCACTCGCAGTTCGTCCGGTCGAACGCGCGGACAAAAACACGCGTGACACATACATACACATTCGCGCACTTCGTATGAGCGTTTAAAAAATCTTTTTGAGTGTATCGGTGAGGAAATACGAAACGTTTGTGTACTGTTTTATACAGAAGACTCATTGGTGTTGATAAAAATAATCATAATTCATGAAGAAAAAAATTTGAAAAAAAAATAAAAAAATAAAAAAGAGAAAAACCAAACGCGAAACGAGGAGAATCATAACCACTCCTGACATCTATCGATGCTTGTGCCTCTGTTTGTGTGTATTCAGTGACAGTGTGTGACAACAACCGGTGCCTTCTCCATGATTACTTTTTTCCATTTTTTTTTTATTGTTTCCTAGTTTTTTTTTCTTCATTTTCGTTTTTAAAAAGAGGAAAACTGCGTCGTTTGCTAGTATTTCGTATTTTTTTTTTCCTTTCGTTCGATCGTTCGCTCCAAGTGGAGGCGTGTAGCGACTAAAGTTTATGAACCGACAGGAATATTATTTTTAAGAAAGAATAAAAATACGTGGAAACGCTACAGGAGCACACCAGCCTCGCATACTTTCTTCCGGACAATCCACTGCGAACGATAAAAAAGAAGAAAAATAATACCTGTGAGTAAGATCTCTGACAGTGCATTTTTCAATGTTTTCTTTTCGTTCTCTTTTTTTTTTCTCTTTAATTGCCACGTTCTCAAACTGTACGTTAGTTTAGAAATAAAATATAGCGTATACGAGTGCTTTGTACCGCGCTCGAAGAACCAAGAATTCGCGATAATTCTTCGAATTCGTTTCTGCTTCATTTGAAAATTATTTCCAAGTCGCTTTTTTTTTTTTTTTTAACTCGAGTCCGCACGTCATTGGAGAGGCACTTTTTCGAACAATCACACGTGCTAAATTTTTCGTGTACACTAGAAACGGGAAAAGTCGTAACTCGTGGAAGAGCGTTGTTGTTTGTTTTTTTTTTTTTTGTACAATATTTTTCCTCATCAACTCTGTTAAAGTTTGCTCATAATTGGAAACACTTGTATCATGAATAATGCAGTTTCAAACGATGAAGGAAACATCGTCAACGATTTTTCTTTTTCCTCCAAATAATTCCCAAACTCAAATCATTTTCCAAGAATAATTAATATTTCGCTGGAATTATTTTGTAACACCATTCAATTAAAATCAAACTCAATCCGGATGAAAAGTCTGACAAATTCAATTCTAGCTCGATTTATCAATATTGACAATTCGAAGAAAAAGAAAAAAAAATAAAAAAAAAAAAAAAAAAAACTGCAACTATTGATTATCGGAAATATCGGACGATAGGTTTGATTCGAATTTCAGGCGAAAATGTCAAAGATCGCGGCTGCTATTTTATTTCCGGGTTCAAATACAACTCTAGGGTCACCAAGACAAAATAGAACAATCGTTCAACGTTTCCAACTCTGTCTCTCCCTTATTCAATTAATAACTCGTAACTAACGGTGTTAAATTGTTCGATCAAACATCGTTTTAACATCGATTCGGTATAACCGTTGTTTTCGTACCACGAAACTATAAAAAATCAATTGAACTTTATTTTATCGACGGACGCAATCGAGAGCTCGATGGATGATAAAAATTCTAGATATTCCCATTCATTTTTCTCCAATAATCAATGTTGTAAATCTCGAACAATAGAGAGACTGTTTGAACAATGACATTGAAGTATAATTGATATTCCATCACCTTTTCTGTCTCGTGAAATTAATAATATTAGGGAAGAATATCAAATTATTACGGATCCTTTCCATTTTCGAATCAATCGAATGACAGATCCATTGATCCAACGATTTTAATCACAAAAATTATTAAATTAATTTTAAATTCAAAAATCCCTCGTCGAAACAAATTCTGACAGATATTTACGCGAGATTTTCGTCTATTTTATTCCTATCGAATGAATTCTTCTTTTTCCTATCAAATATCAATGCGACTGTCAAAATAATCGATATAAATTCTCTCACTAAATTTCAAATCCCTCCATAGAGAATGATTCACGTTTCGAAATCGTGCAAAATTGACTTATCAAGTCCCGCAATGAATACCGAAAGAAAAAAAAATGTCGCCGAGTAGTGAAAATAAAAATGTGCAAAAACAAAACGTTTTTCAGAAGCAATAAAATGTGTTGAATCAACGCAGCGGTTAAAGCCACATTATTATACCGAATTGTTATCATTATTATTATTATTATTATTATTATTATTATTACATGACATTTTGTTGTCCGGTGAATGACGTTCGAGGCAGTTTGCATATCCGGAGTGAATTAAACGATGCCTCCCTCTCGGTGAGCCAACGAGATGGAATGAGTTGTCGAGGATGACGATGTTTTACGAGCATGTGTGCTCTGGTAGTCGATCAAGATGATTTTTATAAGCGCTCATTCTGTATTGCACTGTATACACCTTTTCATTGTAACACAACTATGAGAATAAAGTTTGTACAGTTAATTCGATAGATATGCGAGGGAATCCGTGGCCAAAACGTTTATGACGCGCTTCTCTCTCTCTCTCTCTATCTTTCTTTACACTGTTTTCTCCCCTCCTCTCCTAATTTTCGTCTCGGAGTTATGTTTTACAACGTAACAGTACGACCGCCTGTCACAAGCGACCTCGCACTTCCATTGACGCGCGTGCGTAGTCCAAACTTTGAAATACGCTCGTCACGGCGCCAACGAAAGCCACGACGAGCACGTGTGAATGAGAGCCGAATGAGCCACTTGGATTATTTCATGTTTTCGTGTGTTTGGTCACTTTTACGAATCTCTCTCTCTCTCTCTCGCAGGTTTTCTCTTTCTTATTATCTCTCTCTCTCTCTCTCCCTCTCTCTTCTCGTTCGTTTTATTCACAAGAGAAATAAAAAACTTGCTAATTTTTCGAGTAGATAAATAACGATAATATAATCATACGTCTGTGACATATCGTGTACTTTTTTTTTTTTTTTTTCTTTTTCATGTTATTAGAACATTCCGCATCTAATCACATTTTGACCGTGAAAACCAAGTATTTTAAATTCGTTTCTATATCTTTCCATCTGAATATTGTTTTCGAGACACATTTTTTTTTTCATCTACTCTTGATATATAAATAATTTTCCATAATTCCTCAATTCTTTATCTCTAATTTCGTTTATATATAGATACCGGTTATCAATATTATTCAAGTTTATGCTATTTAACATTGAGAACGTTTTGAAATTCTGAGATAACGAATACCGAAAAAAATATTATTTGGGAGGTTTGAAATCTCTCGAAAAACAATTTCGTTTTTATTACATTTTTTCCATTCGTTTTCTTCGTCTTAATCCAATCATATTTCTTTCATTCTCGCACGAACGAACGTTTTTTTTATTTTGAAAATTTTGTCCCAACGAAACTCAATTTCATTTTGCCTGATCGGGGATTTCTGGCTATTGAAAATATGATCGAACGGAGATACGCCAAAAGAGGATCGATCACGATCGCGGATTCTCGTTTCAAAATGAATTTTCTCGTGGGTCTGTACTCGGATTTTTTTTTTTTTTTTTTTTTTTTTTTCCCTTAGGATTGAATTTGCCGAGCGAATTTTTATAATGTCTTTCATTATCGTTGAATCGAGAAATGCCATTCCGCGATAAGAGATACGGGAAATGTATTAAAAAAAAAAAAAAATCTCGTATTTTCAGGTTTTTTTTTGCTTTTTTTAGTGATTCCTCTCGGATATTCGTTTCGTACTTTGTGAAAAAAGAAGAAAAAAAATCTGGTACAATTACGATCGCGATATGTAATATCGACGATACGTTGGAATGAAAAAAATAAAAATAAAAAAAATGAAACATCACGAATGTTTAATGACGAAATTATCGTATCGCGCTTCATCGAAGCATCTTTCGCTCATGTGTAAGAGAGTTTATTTCATGGAACGGAGTTTATAGCTCACAACGAACGATCGTCGTCGTCGTCGTCATATCGTGGTTTCGTCCCACGAAGGCAGAGAGAATAAGAGACGGACCGGGGGGACTCGGGGAACTCGAATCTTTTGCTCGTATTATGAGAATCGATGCAAGAGGACGATTATTATTATTATTTTTTATCGTTCGTCGTTTTTTTTTTTTTTTTCTTCAATCAATGTGAATTCGATACAGACGCGTTCGTGACAAAATAATTGTGAAGCTAAAACCGACGCTCTTGTTCAGCGTTGAGTTTTTTCCACCTTTTACAAATTCGACCATTTAAAATAATCGCGTTTCCTTTCACTCATTAAAAAAAAAAATTAAAAAAAATACTCGGAGCGATCTCCTCGCTTCCGTTCAACGATTCATGCTCTCGAGAATCGTTCGTTCGCTCAGAAATATTTTGACTCTGAAATACTTGAAATGTGAGTCATTCTCTGTAGGATTCGTATTTTTTTTTTCCTTTTTTTCACGAGAATCTTGAGAAATAACTTTTATAAGATTTCGTTTAAATTTTTTTTTTTTTTTTTCGTCGATACGGAGTCTCGGCCAGTTTCTTAGAAACCGGATAAAGTACGAAAGGAATTTTAATAAAAATTCAAAACTTCGACCCCTGGTAGACCAAATTTTTGAAAATCATAAAATTTCGATATTTCGGATAATCGTGACTCGGCAGCAAGGTCAAATCAACGGATTCGATGCAGGGATACCCTTGACAGGATTTCGGTGGATACGGAGAGCGAATGGGTTTGGGTTTATTCCCATAACTCGATGATTTCTGTTCCAAAGAGCACTTTGAATATCGGTCGAAAGAAATCAAGCAAAAGAAACGTTTTCGACGACTTTTGGAATTGGCCTGAAAATCCGAAAAAAAAAAAATACATCGATGAATTCTGAGAATTTTAAAATAGAATTCAACTCTTCGAAGAGGAGACCTGACTGGGTGCGATCGAAATTCGAAATATTGAAAGTTGTTCTAGTTTTTTTTTTTTCCTGTCACTTCATCGAAGTGGAGCTTTCTCGAAATTCAAATCGATTAATTTAAATAGAATATTCAGAAATTCATTTCTCTTTCATTCGTTTGAATGTTTTATTGAAAAAATCACTCTTTTAATGACCAACAGAACCTTTCTCACTCGACTTCCGGCTTTATACACACGTCTATATAGTGTGAAACTGTATGGTGTTAGGATACTACAAGATTTATACAAGTGCTACTGGTATTACTCGTATAGGTATGACGAGTCAGACCACGCGAAGGTCGGCGCTCTCGTGGAAACTCTCACGCGTTGAGTAACCTCTGCGAGGCCGGCTTCGTTACTCTTTCCTCCTCCTCCTCCTCCTTCCACTCCTCTCTCTCTTTCTTTCTCTCTCGCTCGTTTCGATCGGCAAGAGAGTCGAGCGAGAAAGAACAACATAGTGATGTGGTGTCGTGCTTGTGTACCAGTTGTTTTGCTGCAGTATTCGGAATCACGAATAAATACAAAATTCATGAAGCATGAGTCTAGAATTTTCGATTTAGTATGACGTGTCATTCGGTTCGGTATTTTTTTCAAAATTCTTTGAAGAATAATATGCAGGCTGTTCAACCATTTTCATCTTTTTTTTTTTGCAAAATCCTCTTTTTTCACCAAGATCGACTATATCTTCTTGGTATTCATTTTAAATTTTGGGAAAAAATCAAATTCGTGCAATTTAAATACGTTTACATTTTTGAAATTTGGATCAAAATCAATTTCGTTCGATTTAATTACGTTTACATTTTTGAAATTTGGGATAAAATCAATTTTCTTCGATTTAATTACGTTTACATTTTTGAAATTTGGGATAAAATCAATTTTCTTCGATTCAATTACGTTGACATTTTGAATTTTGGAATAAAATCAAATACCTTCAATTAAAGGAGGTTGGCTACACACAACAATGTTGCCATGTTAAAAGCATTGGAAAATTCAAAATGATTAGAATTTAATGAAATTTGGTGAGCATATTCTTTTGGATTAAATATGAATATACAAATTTTTTAAGATTTTTCTTCTACATAATTTTCGAGTAATTTAACACTAGAGTTTACATCCGTAAGCATAGGATTCTCATATATATAGGTATATCTTTTGCATATTGTAAACTCCAATTATTCGACAACTATGTAGACGAAAAATTTGAAAAAATTTGTGTCATTGCATTTGATGCTAAAGAATGTTATCACTAAATTTTATTAAATTCTTATCATATTGTCGTATGTAGCCACCCTCCTTAAATACGTTTACATTTTTGAAATTTGGATCGAAATCAATTTCGTTCGATTTAATTAGGTTGACATTTTGAATTTTGGAATAAAATCAAATTCCTTCAATTTAAATACGTTTAAATTTTTGAAATTTGGGTAAAAATCAATTTTGTTCGATTCAAATACGTTTACATTTTTGAATTTTGGGATAAAATCAATTTCCATCGATTTAATTGACGTTTACATTTTGAATTTTGGGATAAAATCAAATTCGTTCGATTCAATTACGTTTACATTTTGAATTTTGGGATAATATGAAATTCGTTCAATTTGATTGCATTTTCATTTTTAATTTCGGGATAAAATCAAATTCGTTCAATTAAATTATGTGACGTTTCTAAATTGACTTTTGGGATTTAAAAAAAAATGAAATTCTTTAAATTTGTTTACGTTTCGATTTTGAATTTTGGTATAAAATAGAAAATTTGTACAATTCAATAACGTTTTCATTTAGAATCCGTGTGATAAAATGAAATTCGTATAATTGAATAGCGTTCAATTAAAATTTGCGTTTGGAATCAACGTTCGATGGTCATAAATTGAATAAAAGTTCGAATCAACGAAGTTGAATGAGAGGAAATAAACTAGCAGGATTTTCGTTCGTACAACGTCAATTTTCAGCGTGTCATAAACATGCGACGAGTCTCAATGAATACGAGAGATTTTATAACAGCTCGCATAAATCCTCCAACGATATTATCCTTCTGGAAAAATTATATATGAAAATTTAACATACTCGAACGGTGTAAATCGTGCTGGAAAGGTGCTCTCGAGGATTGTAGAGAAATATACATATCGGATGTTTATATATCGGTCAGTCGTAGACACGAGAGTTTATTAATTATAAAAGTACCGGCGCTCCAACCGACTTTAACGCTTGTACGTCTGTTTTCATAAACTTTTTTGACGAGTCAATACGCCAATAATCGATCCGTTCGACAGCTATTTTTTCATACGTGCGTCGAACAAAGATCTCACGAGTTACAGCGAAAGAGAGAGAGAGAGAGAGAGAGAGAGAGAGATAGAGATAGAGATAAAAAAAAGTAACACGACGAAAATAAATATTTAATACAGGCCAATCGAATCGAGTTATTATGTCACATTCCCAGTAAACTCGATATTTTTATCCTCCGCCCTAAATGTACTTCAGAACATTAATAAAATGAAGGAATTAAGGAGTTTCGGTACAGGCGATACAATGTTGCCATGCTAAACCACGTTAAAAACACAAAAAATTGTCAAAAAGTTAAGAATTTTATAAAATTTGCTGAACATATTCGTTTAGTGCCACATTTGACAATACAAATTTTTTCAGATTTTTCTTCTACACAGTTATCGAGTAATTGAAGACTAAAGTTCACGTATGTATAAGCATAGCGTTTCCATATATATAAGTATACACTTCGGGCATAAGAAATCTGCTTTAATGCATAATTACTCGATAACTAAGTAGAAGAAAATTTTTCTTAACATTTTGCCTTTTGTACCGAAACTCCTTAAGGAGGTGGGCTACATACGACTGATAATAATTCAATAAAATTTAGCGATAACATTATTTAGCATCAAATGCAATGACACAAATTTTTTCAAATTTTTCGTCTACATAGTTGTCGAATAATTGGAGTTTACAATATGCAAAATATATAACTATATATATCAGAATCCTATGCTTACGGATGTAAACTCTAGTGTTGAATTACTCGAAAACTATGTAGAAGAAAAATCTTAAGAAATTTGTATATTCATATTTAATCCAAAAGAATATGCTCACCAAATTTCATTAAATTCTAATCATTTCGAATTTTCCTATGCTTTTAACATGGCAACATTGTTGCGTGTAGCCAACCTCCTTAAGAGTATGGATCAGTCACCTAACCTCACATCGAATTTTCGAAATTGAAATTCTTCAGCACAGTTTGACCGATCACAAAACAGCTCTGTCAGCCCACGCAGGGCGATGGCAAAAATGGGTTGACAGGGCCATTTTTCTAATCAGTCAAACCGTATCGAAGAATTTCAATTTCGAAATTTGCAGCTATCTCTCTCGCACTCACGGTGACGAGATACGGACTGATCCATCCTCTTAAGTTGATAGAAATGTGGATTTCTATGTGTTTACATCTCTGAAATTTACATGAGTCTGAACTCGTAAGGTTTGTCGTGACGGAAAAACTTTTCAATCGATCATTTCCGTTACAATCGTATACTTATAACGATTCGATGATAAGAATCTTTCGCTATGTTGATATGAATCTAATACTTTTCTCATCTCGAAATAAACATTTTTGCGGTTACACGGGTCGCGAGCTTTGACCTTATAAAGTTATAAAAAAAAAGTCCATCTCGACGGTTCCTCTCCTATTTTCGTTATCACGTGACCTAAAACTTTCAAATTATTTGCTAATATTATCCTCTCGTATATTTAAAGCGAGCCTCAACTGTTATAGGCGTTGAAGAATAATTGTTCAGAAAATTGGACAAAGAATTGATGCTTTTAATCAAAATTGAGTGAATTTTTGATATTTGTTCGATTTCTTTTGACAAGTATGACTGAAGAGAACTATTTTCGCGAAGGTCAGTTCGTACTGAGCGCATTTTGCTGCTCAAATGCTGCGTGGCATTTCTGGACGATCTTATCGATCGATCTATTCTTGTTATTCATTTCAGTTATTTCTAGTTTCGTTTTTCTCAGTTTCGGATGGTGCTGATCGATTGAAATTCAGTAAAAAAAATTTGAGGGCCTGTGTCAGCCGGGTTTTTTACAGTTTCCATTGGTCCTCGTGCGAAAAAAAAAAGAAAAAAGTAGTGCATTGGGAAATGGGCAACCGGGAAGGTAACGCAGGAACAGGAACAGTTGAGTGGAGGGGAAAAGTGAGGCTGGAGTGATGGGGAAGGGCTCGTAAAAACCGGAAAGAGTCATGAATATTTAAATTAAAAAAAAAGAAAAGAAAAACCGACTCTTTGTTATTAACAGAGATTGCGAGAACATCATCGCAGGTGGAGCTGGAATTGTGGAACACCTTTGTGAACTGTTCCTCTCCTAGTTTCTTTTTCTTCGTCCACTGTCAAGACATTTGATTGTCTCTCGACGTAATCACCAGAATGTTTTGAAGTATTGTTAAAATCACTAGAAAGGTTAGAATTGTTTTTTGTCAAACGACACACTTGCCATGATCAAAAAGACTGGAATTGGATGAACGAAATCGTCCAACAACTCCAGAATTTTCTTTCCCCCCATTTCAGTGGGGCCCAGGCTCATAAATTGCTTTTGAAAACTTGGATTTATTCTCGATAATGAATATTTCGAAATGGATCGAAGGAATGGTACTGAAAATTCGATCGTTATCGTTTGTTGGAGTGCGATGAAATTTTTTTTCTTCTTCAACCTCGGCGAGACCATTTCAGCACGAAAACAGCAATTTTCATTCATAAAATATGACATCGTGAAAAACTTTTGGTTTTTTTTTTTTGCTTTTTTTTTTTATATTCATGAAAATCCGTCACGTTCCAGTCCAATCGGATTTCGATAAATCCGATTTGCATCCATTGATCCAAGTCGCAATGACTAATTTTTCAGTAACAAAAAAAAAAAATCTCGTTTGAAAATGATCAACGTCGTCTGGATACTAATTTTTATTGGACTATTTTTAAAAAATCGGCTTTGTAAAAGCAATTCTAATTTCGAAAAGAACATTTTTCAACCACTTTATTTGCCGGTAACTGTAAATGTACTCGTGTATTTTACACAATGCGTATTCGCATATATATGCATACGTGGGCACACCTTTAATTCGGACCGAATGAAAAAAGTGTGTGTGCATACATACATCGATGGAATTGTGGACAATCGTGCACTCGGTTCGTTTGTGTGGGTAATTACAGCGAAGTGCTACCGGTACGGGGTTTGTCCCTTTTTCCTCGTTCCATCGGCAGTCTCATATATATATAGAAATTTATCCGAGTCTCCATATTTATATATATATGACGTTTGTTAAAGAGTGCTTGCAGCGAAATTTTTTTCACCGAGTACGCATTGCTCTTCTCACGCTTCTCTCTCTCTCTCTCTCTTCTCTCTTTCGCTTACACTTCTCTGCAACCTCTCGAGATAATACGCTTTTGCTACTCGATCCGCGTAAACTTGTTGCATTATTCATTCGTTCGACTAGGGTATATAGATGAAGATGAGAAAAATGCAACAATTTTTTTATCTCCTCACTCTCGCATCTATCTCTGTACGTCAATAATATTAATTGTTGTTTTATAAATTAGAAAAAAAAATGGTAAATCTACGATTTTTATCACGAATTTGACGGTATTAATAAAGTCGTGTAAGAATTTTTTAATCAATCTTCTCATTTTTATTTTCCCTTCTCCGTGAACGGTCGACGGGATTTTCCTCGCGGAAATATAAGAAGATGAATAATCGGCTATTTCTTTCTTTTTATTTATTTTTTTCTTTTTTCATTCTTTCTCATTTTTCGTATTCCCCAGGTTTCCGAACACTTTTTTATCGCTTATATAGGTGGGTGTACAGATACTTATATATTACGGATACATATATAGAGATCTTGGGGCTGTGGAAGGAGGCGGTTCGGCAAAAACTTAAAATTCCTCGATGGCAACGGCAGTAGCTCTAAAGGATTATACCACAGGCGCAAGTCCTTGTTATGATTAATGGACGATCTTGGCGAGTCTCGGCCGAGAACCGACTTTTAAATTTCACGTTTTTCTATACATCTATATACATTTTTTTTTTCTTTTTTTTGTATCGCTTGTGTGTGTGAATACGCTTACGTATCCAGCGTCAGCTGGATATATAGACGGGAGTAAAAATTGCGCGGAAAAGTTAGTAAACAAGAGTATGAGTGCACATAACGAAAAGCGATATGAGAAAATGAAGAAAAAAATTTAAAAAAATGGAAAAATAAAAATAAAAATGTGTGCAGTAAAATTGCACTCTCGAAATGTTCTTTTGATAAATTTATAGCAGCCTGTAGTACGTATATAGCTCTTGCGGGTAATTGCTTTTTCAAATTTATCCACTTTTTATTTTTTCTTCAACAACCTTTTAGATTCTACGAGTTGATGAAAATATATCTCAAAGTCCGATTAAGTTTGAAGCGAGAATAAAAAAAAAAAAAACATGGAAATATTATTTAAAAAAATTTAGTAATCGTTGAAACAAACATTTTTAGAGATTTAAAAATATTTTCGAGCCAAAATGTTACTGGGCATGTGCGTCGAAGTGTGTAAAGTAATCGTGTTTTTAAATACGTATCGAAACATTAGAAAATTTAATTGTAAAAACGACCAAAAAAAGTTATTGCAAGCTGAGTAATTAAAAAAAAAAAATTAAATTGCTGGACGTTAATCCATTAACTGAGCATTAAAATTTTCATACATTTTGTCGTCGTTGTTACAATTTATTAGAAAGAAGTCGAGTGAAAAAAAAAACGACGAAGAAAATTAAACAAGATTCTTCAATGTGGAAAGTCGTGCGTCTTTTTTTTTTTCCTTCGTGCACAAGTGCGAGACTTGAGGGCATTTTCCTATACCGTTTATACGGGGTGAGTTGGTAATACGCTGTAGAATATCGACCGATGCCGCGATGAATCTCAAACCTTAAAAGAAAAAAAGGAAAGAAAGTATTCGATGACGCGCGAGTTGTCCCTTGAAAAGAAAAAAAAATCTCAAATATTTATATTCGACCTGTGTGCGTCGAGTGATCTGCTCAGGCGCGTATATACACATCAAGAATAAACTTTATATCAATCCACAGATACGATAAGAATAAGTCCGAATTAAAAATGTACATGAAATAATCATTTTTTTTCGAGTATTTACGAAATCAATAATAAACTCAATTGTTCTACACCTGCTTGCATTTTAAGGAGTTTCGGTACAAAAAGCAAAATGTTAAGAAATTGATGAAATTTGGTGATAATGTTCTTCAACATCAAGTACGAAAACAGAATTTTTTTCAAAATTTTCTTCTACTTAGTTATCGAGTAATTATGCATTAAAGCAGATTTCTTATGCCTTAAGTGCATACCTATATATATGGAAACGCTATGCTTATACACGTGAATTTTAGTCTTCAATTACTCGATAACTGTGTAGAAGAAAAATCTGAAAAAATTTGTATTGTCAAATTTGGCACTAAACGAATATGTTCACCAAATTTTATAAAATTCTTAACTTTTTGACAATTTTTTGTGTTTTTAACATGGTTTAGCATGGCAACATTGTATCGCCTGTACCGAAACTCCTTAATATACATGACCAAAGACTCGTATTCAAAAAATTTACACAAATTACACAGATCTATCGTCAGTTCCTATTGCATATAAGACTTAGCTAAAATGTCACGAGATTATTTTCATCGGCGATAGAACAAAAATAATACAGTAACGACCCTTGTGAAAATTGCGAATCGTACAGGTATGCGAGAGGAGAGAAAAAAAAAGGTATGGAGAAAGAGAGAAAAGCAGTATTGACTTTATACATAAAATATAAAGACGGTGTACGTATATACGAGGTTATAACGTCGGTTCGTATTACACTTGGTCGTTTTTTTTATTATTTTTTTTTTATTCTTTTCTTCTTTTTCTTTTTTTTCCATTTCTCATCCCTAACGATTCATCATCCACCTCTGTCTTTCCCTTCTCTCTTCGTTTTTCGTTCTCCTCTTTGTCTTTTTCTTCCTCTTTCCCGGTCTTGTCTTCTTTTTTTAATCTTTTCCTCTTTCTGCCTCCCCCATCCCTCCCCCCCTCCAACCTCACCCCCCTGCCCCTCCCGTCCACTTTCGCTCACTCGGTCCCTCTCTCTCTCTCTCCATCTTTCGATCTCGATCGGTTGGAAAGCGAACAGCACAAAAATATGATAAAAGGGGGTCGCGAACGGGCGGGGAGGGAGGGGAGGAGGAGGGTTGGATCGGCCTCTGCTTCGTCGTGGCACGAGAAAAGTCTCATAGGCGGTATTTATATACGTAGATATAGACGTAGACATGTACTCGGTTACACTTTTATACATAGACACACACACATACACACACTCATATATAGATAGATACGTATTTATAAAACGGTGAAAGCGGAAGGGATGAGAGCGAGGGTGGAGAACGAAGTTATGGAACGGGGGCGCAGGGGTAGAAAGAGGGCGAAATCGACGGGCAGACGAGGGAGCCACTTTTTTCAGTCTCACATCTCTCTTTCTTTCGCAATTCGCTTCTTTTTTTTTCTTTTTCTTTTCCATTCCTTCTCTTTTCTTTCTTCTCTCTTGCCTCCTCCTCCTCCCTCCTACCCCTTTACTCCTACCCTTCGTTCCCGCACACTGTCCCGTTCGTCCGACCTGACGTCACCCAACCAACCCCCTTCATTTCTCCTCCCCAACCCCTCGTACGCTTTTCAACGAATAATGCAAATTGATTTTGCGCTTTCACGAAAGTAAGCCCCGGTAAGGGGGCGGGGGGGGGAGGCGGACGAGACTACCCGCCAATCTCCTTCCCAACCCTCTCTCTTCCTCTTCGTAGATGGTTATTTTTTTTTTTTTTTTCGCATTTTCACCCTGTCCCCACAATTTTTTCTTTCATCCCCGTCGCACACATCACCCTTTTTCGTTTTATTATTTCTTCTCTTTTTTTTTTTTTGGGACCATCCCCCCCCCCTTTCTCCCTCTCCGCCAATGTCGGAAGGAATGTTTTTTTTCTTTATTCCCTGTCTTCCTGCGAGAGATGAGAGAAAAAGCAATTTACGTTATATGACGTCACAGCCTCTTTCCTCATCACCCCCCCCCCCCCCCCCAGGCCTCACCCCTTCGCTACACGTATTTCGGGAAATAAAGATCGATGAACTCCATAGGTTGCTATAAGACTATAAGCTCTGTTCTCTTTTATTTTTGCTTATTTTTATGTTTCTTTCTATTTTTTTTTCTCTCTCTCCCTCTCACTCTTTTGGACTGTTATCATGTCAACGACGCGACGAGTCGTTGCTTTTTTCATAAAGTGAACACACGCCGGTATCAAGAAAGAAAAAGGACGAAAATTGATTGGAGCTTAACAACGATTTTTTTGTGCAGACTCGTAGACAGAAAAAAAGGCCTCTCGGCAGTACTCTGAATTTACGTTGGTTACTGTCGATAAGATATTGAGTTCGAAGAGACTAGAATGATTTCAAACGTATGATTTGTTTTTATTTTAATTTCATAACTCGCCTTATTTCAATGAATTTTGCATCATCGATTAATTCGATGAACTCAATTTCGTATTCATCCCTGTTTCGTGTACTTGGACAAAGGAATGATAAAATTGATGAAAAAAAGAAGTCATCAAAGTTGTTTTTTTTTTACTTGGAATTACTTTGAATTTCTGAATCAGCGATTGGACTGCTGTTGAAGAATAACATTAACGTTGTTCTCTTATTCACTAGATATTTTGTTGGTCCATGCGGATATGTAGGCTGCTATTATCTATGGCGGGTGAAACGGTTGACGAAAAAAATTGGCCGCGAGTATCGTCTCGTGAAAGAGCGAGAAATAGTGATGGTTAAGATCGAGGAAGCGACTGCCATGGAAGAATATTGCTTTGGCACGTATACGTTATTGCCTCGAAATATATATTCGACGAGAAAGAGAGATGTCTCGCGGGAGAGTAGTATACTGTCGGAGGTTAGCGCGCGCGAAGCCAAAGGGAGAAGAAGGAAAAGGCGTCGCGGAATTACATCGTTTAACTTTGTGAACATAATCGACTGGCTGGTCGTTACGACGATAAAAAGAGAAATAATAAAAACTGTGGAGAGCCAAATGGACGACGAGACTGCGATCGACAATGTGCGCTTTAACATTTCGTACGAACTTATTGCTCTGACACTGCGGCGGTGCACGTCGACGAAGCTTTTCTTCTGCCTTTTTTTTCTCCCTCTATTTCATGGCTTTTTTTTTCTCTCTCTCTCTCTCTCTCTCGAGTTTCGCCCCTATTTTTGGCAAACCTTGCAAGCAGTTACGCTTCTTACGAGATACAAGCTTTTAAAAAAAAGAAAAAGTTTCTACCAATCTCGCGAAATTTCAAAAATAATATTTCCCGATCAATATTTTTTTTTCCCTCCGGAATGGCCAGCCGCTGATGAGATATTTTCATTAATTGAACGCAGCCAATAAGCTGCACCGAGACGAACCAGTGGGAGTGGCGAGGACAGCGCAACGGCGCACCCTATGATCGCTACCATTGAATCATTAATAACTCTCCTCAAGTCTTTGAAACTCTCTTCTTTGAAATTCGTCGATCCAGATACATTTCGCACTGAGAAAAATGAAATCGTAAATTCAACAAATTTTTTGTTGGTTCGACAAATTTTCTGTTGGTTCAACAAATTTTTTTGTTGGTTCAACGAATCGTGGCGAACAAAATAAAATTTGTTAACCCAAACGAAATTTGGTTCATTCAAATACTTAATTTTATCACCACGACAAAAATATCGTTGAATCAAAAAAACGTTTTGTTGAATCAACAAATTTAATTTGTTCGCCACAATTTCAAATTTTTTTTTCTCAGTGCGCTAATCTCGATCTTTTCTTTTTTTTTTTTCGAACTCCCCGGTAAAAAGTCTCACCGGATCGTGTCGCCTTCCACATTTGTTTGCTTTCGATACTCTCCGAGCTTCCTCTCGCTCCCTATTTTTTTTTCCCCCTTTCCCTCTCACTCTTTATATTCATACGAGCCAAGAGCTGACGTTAATCTCCAAGCGAGTGACCGCGTTATGAACATCGCGACCGAACAATTGCTGTATAAACGTAAACCCAGCTATTCGAGCCAGCCAAACACTCGACTATCAATAAAACAATTATTCATCGTTATACATCAACCGGATACACGCGTATAACTCGTTTACAACGTCACTGCCAACACTTTTCCGACGAACCTCTCACTACAATTTTCTTTTCGAATAGTTTTTTGCAATTTTTTTAAAAATATTTTTTTTCAAAAATTCTTCTAGTTTTTCGATCTCGGAATGAGCCTGCTAATATTTGCACAAATTTCTCATGAAACTCTACGGAATTATTCGTTGGAAAAAAAATCTCATAAATCATGTACAAAGTTCGAAGCAATTGGAAAAGAAAAGAAAAAAAAAAAACAAAAAAAATTTACGACAGAGCGAATGGAAGAAACATCGAGCTCTCGGAGCGGTTGAACTTTTTAGTAATTTTTCGATTCGTCGTACATCACGAAAGTACCTAGTGTCTTACGATTACACGCTTATGTATAGATATATATATATATTTAGTTATAAAAAAGAGAAACAGCACGAGTGGAGCGACTTGAAAAGAAAAGAAAAAAAAAAGGTAAAAGATAGAGAATGAAGACAGAGGGAGAGGGAGAGAGAAGAGGAAGAGGAAAAAAAAATGAGCGAAGAAGCGGCACAAGCGAGGGTCGAAGAGGAGAAGAGAGAGAGAGAGAGACTCGCGATCGATTGTGGTCGGCTGCTCGTGCTTCGGGGCGTGCATCCCTTTCGTTTATATAGAAAATATCCTCCTTCGTGTGTTGTTTTTTTTTTTTTTTTTTCTTCTTTTTTTTCTTTTGCTCGCGATAGAGAAAAAGTTGGGAAAAAAGAAATATGACTGAAGCGCTGTATGAGGTCGAGAGGGAACGAAGGAAAAGGCCTAAGAAGTCAAATCGCGAACGAAGCGGAGGGATGTAAAAAAATAAAAAGAAAAAATTACAAAAAAACGTTCAAGGGGGTTGCACGAGAATTGGTGAGAGGAGGCGAAGAGTTGACGCGGACGAATGAAGCGTTTCGTATATATAGATGTTCGAGCCGAGCAAGAAACACGCTGCATTTCTTGAGCCACTCGATGAAGCCGGGTTCGGTTGAACGAGAAGGGTTCGAGAGGCGGGAAAATCGCGTGTTTTTCCTGTGGAAACTCTTTCGAACGTATTTATTGTTGAACTGAACTTTTTTTTTTTTTTTTTTTTTCATGTTCACATCGTATCGGGAATATGCGCTCTTGCAATCGGAATAACAGTTGAAATTATTACCGATTACAATTCTTCGTACAAAAATCAATAAACGTTGAGAAATAAATTGAGACTTCAATGTTTTCTGGAAATTTCTCAATTAAAAATAATTATTTCGTTCACTCAAAAAAAAGCTGTTCAGCTGCACGAATTACTTATTTTATTATTATGAACAAAGATACGTATTGAATGAACCGAATGAATTTTATTGTCTGGATTCTGTTGAATCGACGCAATTTATGTTTCATTCAGTGAAATAAATATCAAAAGACCCCGTTTGCAGCGACTCGACGACAAGTTTTGAAAAGAAAAAATTTCATTGGCTCATTCAACTGTTCTTTTTTCTAAGTCCACGTCATCTCTCGAATCATTAAATGCTATTTTATATTTTGATTATAATATCTAAAGATGCGTGGCAGCGTCTTGACGACGAGTATTGAAAAGATTTTGGTTTCAAAAGGCAAAGGAAAAACGTGCAGCGTGCATCTGTACTCGAGCTTGGCCGGTTTATATACATTTTGCATCGTCGATTTTGATCGACGTCATTGAATCTATTGGAAGACAGCTTTCCATTAATACTGTTAGTTGAAAATTGTCGAATTTTTTCTTGAAACGTATTTTCTGGAGTTGAAGTCCATTTCCCATGGACCATACCTTCATTTTTCTTATGACTATTTATATAGGGGCGGATCCATTACTTTTCGACCGCAGCCTGCGGGCTTGGGTTAGCGATTTGGCTACTGAATTAGTTTTTTTTTTTCAATGAAGAAGGTTACAAAAAACGATGACTGAAAAATTTGAACTCAGTATGAAGGAATCTGATGGCTGTGAACGTTTGGAATTTTTAGAAAATCCATTTTTTCGGCAATTTTTTAACGATTTTTTGACGCAAGCTCTATGGATTTTGAGGACTCGAGTAGAGCGGCATTTCTCTTCTTGAATATTTTAGTTTCGAGAGAAAAAAAAAATTAGTTTTTTATACTCGAAACCAAAATTCGATTGAATTAAAAAAATAACGTGAGAATGATTGAAAAATTAACTTTTTAAAAATTTCAAAATTTTCTACACTCAGATTTTATTGATTTCGAGTTCAAATTTGGAGGATCGTCTTTTTTTACAAAGTACTTTCTTGAAAGAAAAAAAAAATGCGGCAGTCAAAGCGCTGACCCGAGCCCGGAGGCTGCAGTCAAAAAGTAATGGATCTGCGCCTGGATATTGAAGAGTAAATTGCCCGAGGTATAAAAATCCAAAATATTTAAAATTAGTTGAGCAACATTAAGCGACGAGAATGAGTAAAACTTTTTTTTACGATTATCGTCCATTCGTACGAGCGAATATAGCGAAATTCTCTCGCGAGAGCATGGAGAAGCGGGAAGCTCGATAACTGCCGGATTTTGATGGAGTTTAGATTAATAAAAGGAGAAAAAAGAAAAGGAGAAGGGGTGGGGGGGAGGGGGGAGGGAAAAAAAAAGGAAAAACCGTCTCTCGAACGAAAGAGGATTATGGGGACATGGTGGATGGCTAGCGTTTCGCAGACGGCAAGAAAAACAGTGGAAATATTCTTTGTCGGAAGAGTGCTGAAAGAAAGAGAAGGGGGGGGGGGATGTCGAGGGGGTTGGAAGTCGAAGCAACGGACTTTTCTGGAATAGAGGCAAAGAAAGTGCGGAGAAACGGTGAAGAAAAACTCGACGAAGACTGATCGGAAGGAGGGGGGAGGTGCGGTGGTATTCGTCTCGGTAAGGGTGCAGCGGGGGCTGAGGGGGGTAGAACAGAGAAGTTTAGTAGTAACGGCAGTGGGGTTCGCCCAACTTTCGCTATCTCAGTTCCCACCCCCCCCTCCCCCTGTCTCTCTCTCTCTCACTCTTTCTGTTTCATTCTGTCTGTCGCATTTTTTTTTCTTTTTCATTTTTTTTCTTTACCGTTCTTTCCGTCTTCGTCGTTTTACGAAAACTTGGTATTCGGTGAGTCCCGTATATCGGGAGTACTCGAGGCTGTAAAAAAAAAACAGGAGCAAGTATTTTTTAGCGGTGTGCAGAAGAAGCTGGGGGGAGGGGGGTGAGAAGTTGGGATGGGAGTGGAGGCCGAGGAAGGAATGAAGCGGAAAAAAATGAGTAGCGGGAAGGAGGATGATTGTGAAAACAGGGTTTGCGAAGACGCTATAACGAAAAATGTTCTTATTTACGGCACCATTTCCGCTCTTGCTATTTTATATGTCTTTGTCTCTCTCCCTCGCTTTTTATGTCTCGTTTAGTTGTTTTTTTCTTTTTCGTACCCCTCTGTTTGGGTACTCCTACTCTCGATGACTTCTCCTCCCGTCCGACGAGGGACCCCTTCGTGGTTCTTCGTTTTTGCAAGCTCCTCTCCTTTCTCGTCAACGCCGGTTCTAACCCTTCTCGACCCCCTTTACGATGCTCTCGAGTGCGCCCTCATTCTCTCTCTCTCTCTCTCTCTGCCCCTTCTCGGGGTCTCTTCATCATCCAAAAATCTTGATCTATCTGTCTTTCCGCAAAGTCACACACACACATATGGACGCAGCGCGTATGTCAATGGTGTAGTGTGGGGCGAGAGGCAGCCGAGGGAGGCCGTACGATGGCTCCCTCACTCTCCTGTTCTCTCCAGCGGGGGGTTCATACCTCCCTCACCGGATTAACCGGCGGTGCGGGTGGAAAAGTCTCGGTGTATACGACCAAGTGTGTCTGCGTGTCATGCGTGTGTGTCGGTGCGCTAGCCGGCAAAAGAGAAGAAGAAAGAAAAAAAAAATGGCAAAAAATGAAAAAGTGGAAGCAAGGAAGGAGGGAAGCGAGAGAGGAAAAAAAAGGGTGAGAAAGATATCAAATTCTCCCCCCCCCCCCCTCTTGGAAACGACTCGGCCTAAAGCCCCTCCAGGCATCCTTCCTTCCTCCGTAAACCAAGCCCTCCTACACACGCAAGCTCATACACACATACATCCACACACTCTGAATAAAGCAGCGTTTCTTCCGGGCGTTCCCCCCCCCCCCTCCCCCTCCCACCCTCCCTCAATGAGGCTTTTTTCCCCCACTACTCGAGTGTCTACCGCCACTAGACGACTGAGACCGAACCCGCAACTCCGCGACTCGTTGTTCCTCTCCCCGCCTTATGGTTCCCTATTTCCCTCCTCCTCCTCCTCCTCCTCCTCCTCCTCAACCTCTCTCCCTCTCTGCTTCCCGAATGAAACAGAGAGAGAGAAAGAGAGCGAGAGACTAGGCATCACCGGGAAGCAAGCGCTCGTATATGTAGCCGCCGAAAGCCCGATGTGTCGGAGGCGCAGCAAGCAAAAGCAAGCAGCGGGGCCCCGTTATACACCTCTATACTTATTCCCTTTCGTTCGCGTCTTCTCTTCGTTCGTTGCCTCCCCCCCCCCCCTCCTCCTCCCTTCTTTTCCTGTCCTCCGTTGGCACAGTGCTTGGGTTCCTTTCCTCCCCACCCTATTTGCTGCCTCCACCAGCGAGACACGTCGCTAGCGCCCGCGAGGCCGCGCCGTCGATCCTCTCTCTCTTTCTCTCTCTCGCTCGCTCACTCGCGACCGACCAAGAGAACCGCGCGCGCGGGGCCGGGAGACAAACCTCTCTCCCTCGCGGTGAGGAACACCAAGAAGCGGGGGAGGAGGAGCCGAGGCGGCTCTGCTCTCCAAAGCTCGCCGCGCGGACACAGAGAAAAAAAAGAGAGAAAGAGAGGGAGAAAGGAGGGCTTTAATGTTACATTAATAAAAAGCAACAATCAATATCTTGCCGGTAAAAAAAATTTTAATCTATAACAGAATTCCCCGAGGAAAAAGAGAGCGGCGCGTCGGTCGCCCGGCCGATAGAACCAACGAGAAACGAGCCAACGACAACGACGACGACGACGACGCCGGGCTAACGCAGTAGTTGCATGAACGGAGGACACGAGCGCGGGTTAACTCTCTTTTCCTCACTCCCCCCCCACCCCCCCCCTCCCTCTACACGCTCTCGCTTCTTCTTTCATACTCTCATCCGCGCCCTCCTTCTCTCGCTCTCTTTCTTCGTTCCTCTGTGCTTCAACCTGACTATATCCACCCACCAGAGTGCGTTTCTGCTAGACGCGCCTCTCCCTCCCCCCAGCCTGCCCGATTCCACCCAACCCTCCCACAACAGCCCCCTCAACTCTCTTCCTATATTATTGTCCTCCCCCGCCATATCTCAGAATCTCGTTGCCCTCTCTGTACCACACCAGAGTACACCCAATTGTTCGATCAACTTTTATGTGCTACGGCTACTCGCGAATATCAACCGTTCTTCTTACCCTTTTACCCTTCTCTTATCTCAACGCTCACATTTTTTCATATATATTTTCTCTTTAATCTTCTTCATGATATAAATACACATGATCTCTCGAGCATCGAGGATACGATTTTGTAATTAAAGCAAGAAGTTCCGTTGATCGGATCGGTCCTTCCTCCCTTTTGTTATCTTCATTTTCGGCTTTTCTTTTTTTTTTTTTCATCGTCGCTCCTTACCGCCTGTTCGTAACTCGTTCGACCGGTGACATGTGCTGAGCTGTATTGTGCGTGATATTCTTTTTTTTTTTTTTTTGGTTTTTTTTTTCTTTCTTTAGTTTCTCGGGGTCAAGACACGTTTTGTGACGTTTATCGTAATCTGTGCGTGGAGGACACGTGCCGTACTGCCGGTTTTCCATCGAAGGCCTGGAAACTGTGTGGAGCTCGGAGCATCGCGACGACTAACACTTGCTCACGATTTTGGTTACTTGTCCCTCCGTCTCTCTCATTGGTCAACGAGATTCATACATTTTTGTTGTTTGTTTTGAAAAATCCGTTCGCGAGTGCTGGTTTATTTGTCGTGGGAAATTTGTGTACACGAAGAATTCTCCCGAGGCTGTTTACGGTACGAAGATTCATCGATGAATTTATCTGTATTTTTGTATTCGCTCATCGATCAGGTTAAATTGCGTTTCGTGCATGATTTTTGGCTCAAAGAAAATTTTATCTTTGAAATTTTTTTTAGAAAGTAGCCGATTATTCAACGTTTATTCTATCGAATAATTTTTTATTATCAGGCTTCTAAAAATTAGCACGATTTTTAACAATAAAAATTATTCAAAATTGTCACATTCGTGTGGATCGTTTCAACAGACATTTTTGGCAACGAATCAAAACGTTTTTCACGCGATCACAAAATAATAATGACTGATTCCCCCTTTTTTTTTCTTCATAACTCAGAAATCAAATTCAAAATCTTGAATGAAAGAACCAAAGTTTTAAAATCCCCCCCAACCCGCGAGCCAATGTCACCGATTCTTTCTTTTTTGAATCAACGAAAAAGTATCCAAAAAAAAAAAACCAAAACGCCTCTAATCAAGAAAAAACAATATTCAATTCGATTTCTCGATAATCTCCCAAAGAAAAAAAAAAAACTTTAACCAAATTATTCGACAGGATGAAATAACTTGAAAAAAAAAAAAAAAAATGCGAGTACGCGTTAAAAAATTAATGAGAAAAGCACAGAGTACGCGTTGACCCACATGAAACATAATAGGTTGTAAACAGAATGAAACCACATGGCGAGTAAAAGTTGACTCTCTCGTCGAGTGCGTAGGTCAGGTTGTGGGTTCGTATACATATACCTGTGCGTAAAAGCGTTCTCGCGCTCGAGTCTCGTGTGTGTGTATATACGGTACACGATAGTATCGTAGTCAGTGTATACGCACGTGTAAACAGACCCATACATACTACCCCTTCCCCCCCCCCCCATGCACGTGGATGTAAATAGACGAAGTGGTGCTTTTCAGTCAGAGTTACGTTTACAGTAGAGTAGTAACGGGCAGAGAGGAAGAGAGAGAGAGAGAGAGAGAGAAAAAAATGTGTAACACAGCGTGGTCGGTTGACGACGAATCGCGTCTCGACGTTATCACGTATAGCGTACGTGAGCACGCGGCACGTTCAGTGATGCGTATACACACACACACATGTGTGTATAGGCAAACATCGTTGCATTACACATGCATATGTATAGGCGCGGGCGAGGGCGGTGGCGCAGCGTGTCGCGGTAGCGGGCGGTTGGCTTACTCGAGGTTCTCGTTGCTTGAATGGAATGGCCCGTAGTAAACGGTCTCTCGCTCTTTCGGTGAATGCCGCTGCCACCAAACGTCAGCATCGTACATATCGAAGTAGCGAAAGAGACCGAGTCAACGGGAGAAAAGAAAGGGAGAGAGAAGGAAAGGTTTTCTCGCATTGGTGCGGCGACGACGGTTCCCAAATGTCGTTGGCTCACGACTGTATAGCTACAAAAGTGCTTTCGGAATCTTCTCGAGACGCACGACGAGCCCGCCGGTGAACAAGAAAGCGGGGAAGGAGTAACGGGGGAGGGGGTGAAGCGGAGACAGAGAACGAATCACAGTCAGTCAGCGCGCCACACGCGGCTAGAACGAGCATTCGAGCGGGGAAGCCCTCCCCCCCCCCCCCCCCCCTTGCGCCGCTTCGATACAACGAACGAAAGAGAGACAAACGACGACTTGCACGTATATCCGAAGATTTTTCTACTCCCGTGTATATCGTTTACACGGTTTCGTGTCCGTGTGTGTTTGTGTGTGGCTATTGAGAATTCTCGTGTGTGTGTGTATGTTTACGGATTAAGAGACACGTGTGTGCGCAGATTTGTAACCTACGCTACGCGTATATTTGTTGCGTTGCTTTCGCGCTCGTCGTTCCCGCGCGCGCAACGTCACCGTTCTTCCTCCTGTACCCCCCCCCCCCCCCCCCCTCCCTCTCTTGGCTCTCTCGTCGGCTCGCTACGTCACGAACCCGCGCGAACAAACGTCCCGCGAGAAAACTGCGTGAATGTGTTGGTCGCGAGCCTCTTCTCTCCTCTCGCTCTCACACGTCTTTCAATATCATTGTCTGGGTCTCTCGATGTAACTGATAAATCGTCTATCCCTATGCTCATATTTCTATATCGACGTACATGTGCCTTTTACCCGTGTGTTTGTGTGGGTGTTTGTAGGGAATCGAAATTTTCTTTTATCTCGTTAGCTCTCGTTTTACCGGTGTGAAAATATATTTTGCTTTTTTTTTTTTTTTTTGCTTTTTCTTTTTTGCAATTGCGCCGCGTAGACGCGTGAGATCGAGCTGAATATCTAGGTTGACGCGATCTCTCTAATGAGTCGGTGCATTTATATCGGATTCGAGGAATCGAATATGTATATAGTTGTCTGTTTTTATATATATATATATATATATATTTTTTTTTATTGATGTATGTTCGCTTCGTAATAACTACTGTCTTATGAAGTATTTGAAAGCGGATGTCACTCGATTTCTATTTGATAGACAGCTTCTATAGGTACGTTTGCGTACGTATCGATAAATCCTATTATTATTATGATTTTTCATTCCTACGGTCGAGGCGCCTTCGCATTTGGATTTACGTAAATTGTGGATAGAAATTCGTATGGGAATGTAGGAAAGATTTTTTTAGATCGAAACTTTCGCGATATTTATTTCTCACGTACGTATATTTCGTAGAGAGATAATTACGACGAAAAATTCAAATGGTTTCGAAAGTCTTTGTACGAGAGATGATTTTTGACAGGATTTCAGGAATTTATAGGAACTGTAAAGAAAAAAAAACAAAGAAACGAATATCTTTTTTGTTGACATTTTGTGCATTGTCATTTGTCCGGATAAAAACTCTGGTGAAAATTAATTTTTTTTTTTTCATTAATCGTAGCGGTACACAGGTGTTCTTTAATTATTGACTGCTCGTTTAAAAAATATGATGAAGATTCTCATCACTCTTATTCATATGGCACAATCTCTGTTTATCTTTTTCTCAATTTCATCGCGAGTATCTTTATTTCTTTTTTTTTTTTTTTCATTCTCTTAGAATATGGCTCACAACACGCAAACAAAATATCCTGAAATTGCCTCGATTCACGCGATATTCAAGTCCTTCTGGAATTATCCACGTCCGTGAATGTTACACCTCTCGTGTCTTAATCTCGAGCGAGGCAATGGATCGGTCTACCGGGTGTCTCGATTCGATTTTCTATTCGATTCTCACGATCCTCAGGCTCCTGATCACTCACTGTTTTTCAGGAACCAACCGAATTTTTATTCAATCTCCTCACCCAATGGCTCAGTTTCATCTTTGATAGAATTTTTTTTTTTTTTTATTGTACGCCTTTTTATTCCGTTTGCAAAAGCATTGAAATTGCATTTTTCGAGTTAGTGTCAAAGTACCAATTTGCTGGTACTCGAAACGTGTTTTTTTTTTTTTTTTCAATTTTTTTTATTTCAAAAAATAAGTTTTGGAGAAATCGATAAAATTCTGACGAACTCTTCGTACTGGTCGATCGACGAGGCGTTCCGACTCAGTGCGAGACTCTCGTCGATCTATTTCCCGGGTAACGATACGCGTGAGCGCGTGAGAAATAGCTGAGGTGTAGACACACAATTTTCTCGAAGACGTTCGATATTTTGGAGAAAAAGAACGAGTCGCGCCTCGTTCTCTGATAAAATAACGACAGAATGTGGATCTCGTTTTTCCCTAGAATTCATCTGCGTCGGAAGAAAGTGCGCAGCAGAATTTTTACCGACCGAGCGAGACTGACGAGTCGTCTTAATTAATTCGTTAATTAGGCTGTAAACTTTTGAGTCGCTGGAGATTTTTTCCAGTGACTGCTACCAGGACGAAGGTACTCGAGAGTCGCCACTCATTTCGAATAAATTGAGTTGAAAATATTTATTTATCATAAAACGAAGTTGGAGTCGAAAATTCGTTGCGAATTCGTGAGAATAACAAGGCTAAATCGAACACCAATTATGCAATGATTTTTAACCACAAAATATGAAGTTGGGAAAACTTGAATTCGAAATTTTGAGGACAAGAAAAAAGGAAAAATGTTCTTTGAAGTATTTTTTAATGACAGGAGGCTATTTTTATTTTTTTTTTTCCATCGACCCAAAGTTTTGTCTCGTACGAAGAAGGCTCCCAGTGTGGAGCATAAAAAAGACTGCTAATGACGATTCATGAGCAACTCGTGTGGTCGCCGAGCATTGGCGCTCTTGAATCTTTCCTCAGACGTAAGGAGACGGATTCGGGGATGACAATGCGAATTTAGCCTCAACATTTTCAATAATAATAACAGTAACGGAGGAGCGTTACGGAATTCTCTTAGCCTGGGAATTTTTGAAAAATGATCGTCCGCTTCTCATCGTCATTTTTTTTTTTCACCTCCTTTAAACACGAAGCGAAAATCGTATTAAGAATTGCTACGGTATCATGGTAACCGGGTGGATACTCGCGTTGTTATTCCGAGGGTTCTTAGCGAAAACCCAATACTAATTGGCCCAATTCTCGACGTCAAAAATTTCTATGTTTTCACTGAAAAGCCTCGGAATCACGATACGATATCGTGTTACTGCTTTACGACGATAAATTTTTTTTTTTCTGTTCTTCTCTCCGTGCATCAACAACGTTATTTTTAATTCGAGAAAAAAAAACGTTGCGGAAGCTTCCTCTGAAAATTCCTCGCGTATCTTGTTCCAATTGCGTTTTTATTTATTCCAAGAGAACCATAAAAATGGACATTTTGATCTTAGCAAGTGAGATTTTCGATTCTCATTCAATCGAGAGAAAAAAAAAATCAAGAATTTTTTCCAATTATCTTCGTCTCGCCAAAAAAAATCACAATATTAGCACCAACTCTTGAAGCTCTTAACGCGCCGTCAGTCGAATCATTGAAAACGCATACGCTCTCCGAAACACCATAAGAAATTCCATAAAAATTTTAGACACTCATCGTTCACAATTTTTTTTTGGTTATTCCTGAAAAAAATAATGTTGAAAAGTGACGTTTTGCAAGCAAAATAGAAAACAACATTCATTCACACTTATTAAATTGATGGAAAAAAAAATGAGACGATATCAACGAATCGCAGTTTTTTACAATTTTTTTATTCATTACTTTAAGGAGGTTGGCTACACACAACAACGTTGCCATGTTAAAAGCATAGGAAAATTCGAAATGATTAGAATTTAATGAAATTTGGTGAGCATATTCTTTTGGATTAAATATGAATATAAAAATTTTTTAAGATTTTTCTTCTACATAATTTTCGAGTAATTCAACACTAGAGTTTACATCCGTAAGCACAGGATTCTTATATATATAGGTATATCTTTTGCATATTGTAAACTCCAATTATTCGACAACTATGTAGACGAAAAATTTGAAAAAATTTGTGTCATTGCATTTGATGCTAAAGAATCTTATCACTAAATTTTTTAAAATTCTTATCATATTGTCCCATGTAGCCATCCCCCTTAAAAAATGTTGAAAAGTGACGTTTTGCTCAAGCTCGCGCAGGAGGGTTCATAAAATGACAAATGTCAAGAAAAATAGAGAACAACACCAATTCGTATTTATTAAATTGACGAAATAAAATGAAACAACATGTACGAAACGTTGAGTGGTGTCGTGTCGAATTCGGACACCCTGTATGTATTTATAAATACATGATATATAAGAGGAGGCGTCGAAGTAGAGCTCTTTCGATCGTTCGACTCTTTTCGCGCGCGCTCTTTCCGCTCTCGATTCCCGACTCATTACTCCTTCGAGCTTCTCCCCCCTCGCACCTCTCGTTCGAATATCTTCTACTACCGGAAGTTCTCGCGCTCCTACGAGCGAAACGAGACGTCGTCGAGCTCGAACACCCTCGACCTCTCATACCTATCCCCCCGCGTTTTCATCCGATACGTAGTACGTACATACGTATGAAAATCATACGTCATATTGCTTACGTATGCTTTACGAGCTGATATCAACCTGTGCCTGTGTATATCTCTCTTTAATACGCGTATTATACGAGAGCTCGCGCGCACGGGCGCGAGAATAAAATTTATACCCGTGCGATCGAGCCGGTACAGAGGATGAGAAACGCGAGCGAAATTAAGATCAGGATTTATATTCCTTGAGATTCTCGTCGAGGGTGAAAAAAAAATCGGTGTGTGATGCCCTCATTTTTCTCTCTTCTTATGCAATGATTTGCTTATTTTCAAGCGTGAGCCTCGTTCATCGAGTCTTGAGGTAATCCTGTCGACTCAGCTGGTCATACTGATCACTAAATTCAAAACCTATCCCAATTTTTGATACCGATAAAAATAATAATTTTTGATTGAAAAAAATTGTCCTAATCGACGATCGGTTGTAACAATTTGTATGAAAGTAAAAAAACTGAAATAATAGTTATTTCAGTGACTAGCGTGGTACTCGACCGCGCCGATACGAGCAGGTTTAACCTCTTCGTCTCTGAAGTGTCAAAACAATGTCCGATGCCGGAAGATCCAATTCAGCTCGATATTCCATAAAAACTGGGTCGACAATCGTTTTTTTTTTTCTGAGACCATCGAATTGCTACAAGCTTGAAGTACTCAAATCTGGTTTTTGTAAAATGTCTTTTTCACCAATATATATATTTTTTTAGTTACCGGAAATCGGATTTTTCTATGTCACTCTGGGAATCCGTCACGGAGATCACCTACTTTTTATCATTTTTTTCTCTCTTAATTGGTCGACCATAAACGATCCCGAATTTTCGTCAGAACTTCTCGTCTTTCCAAGACTCTTCCCCAATTTATCGGACTAGAAACAAAAAAAAAGTGTGATTTTCGTACAACCGTGCGTTGATTTTTTGCGAATTCTTTACTGCAAATCGTTCGACTTGTAATACGACACTTCGAATACAAGAAAAAAAAATATCGAAATAAAGTCTTTTTAACCCCCAAAATGAACATGCTCTCGGACGCAAGTTCGAAAGAAATCTAAAAAATAATTTTCCGACGTCGATCAGGTTCAAAGTATTTTTACGAATAATGTCGTTTCTGTGTAAAAAAAATGAAGAAAAAAAAGCAAAGCTCAATTGAAACGATAAAATCGTTTTTATCGGGTACGCAATAAGAATAGCGTGCGTGTGTACATACGAACGAACAAGTGGGTACACAACTCGGTTAACCTCAAGTGTACGATTCTCCCGCAGTGGCATAGACCCTTTGCCACGTACCGAAGCTTTTCGCTGCCTCCGCGAGATTCCCTCGGTTGTATGGAGAGGGATGCGAAGCTACGAAAAAAGGTGGGAGCGAGAGCGCGCGAATAAGAGAGAAAGAGAGAGCGAAAAGGAGAGAGAAAATGTTGAATTCTTGGCGTATCTCTGGTCAAGGACCGAAGTTCCTCGGGATAGGCGGCTGCCGAGTTGAAGAAAAATAAAAATAAAAAGAATAAATAAAAAAAAAGGTTGGAGGAATTCTCCTTGTGCTGCACTCGGGGTTCTTCGTCCTCGAATGACGAGGATTGCCGAGGGCACCTAATGCTCTTCACACGCATGCACGCACGTATATATATATATACATAAATACACGCGCAGGACAGCAATTCATCCGAGTATACTCGGAACCACGCAAAAACAAACATTAATATATATTTTACATATAAATTTCAGTCGTTCCCTTGTTCCTCGCCCTCCGGAGAATTCTTCCAATTCTCTTATTTTCTTTCGTCTTTCTTTCTCTCTTTCTTTTTTCATCTTCTCTCATTTTCTTTCGTCTCAGAATTCCCCGTTTTTGCGGCATTTCCCGCGTTGCAATCTCTCGGTTCTCATGCCTCATTCCAACGCTTCTTCTCCACGAGAAGATATATATATTTATACACACCATATATATTTCTCGTATGTGTCTTTCTCTCGCTCCACGAGTTTATAATACGAAGAAGGTACATCCGTGTAATGTACAAAATATGCTCGATGTTAATTATACCCCGGACATGAATATATATAAA
Organism: Campoplex capitator; assembly: GCA_037576405.1. NCBI lineage: Eukaryota > Metazoa > Arthropoda > Insecta > Hymenoptera > Ichneumonidae > Campoplex > Campoplex capitator. Next base: position 8,902,562 of record JARBWI010000002.1, read on the forward strand.
CACAGGAATACACACGCGGACCGATTTATAGCAAAGACATAGGCGTACTTGTAGACTCTCGAATGCGGGAGGGATTTAAGCGCAAAACAATAATAAAAGTACAAAAGAAAACAATGAAAAAAGAAAGAAAAAAAAAAGGGTGAAGAGGCTGCTGGTTGAGTGTGCGAGCGAGCACAAGCTTGTCGCCACAACCCGCAGCTCCAAGCCCCAGTGGTTTTCTTCGGCCGGACAAATGGTGGGGGAAGAGAAGTTCTCCGCTCGACCGTTTCTTGGCCCGCGGCGCTGTGATCTCTGAAGGGGTTGCAGTACAACAGAAGCGAGCACGGAGGACGCGGGCTGCTTTTTCTAAGAAGCAGAAAACGTTATTTCGAGCTCAAACGCGATAATGTTGTTTCGTACGAATCCTTATTACTTCGTGGAAGTATCGAGACAAAAGTTTACATCCAATTCGAATAATATACGCCCTTTTGACGTTTATTTATACATGTGTAAATCGGTACGGTTTTAACTGAGAGAAGAGATATGAGGTAGCGAAGGTGTGGAGACCTTTTGACTGTGGCAATGTCGCGTAAAGGTGACGGGGGAAGGAAGAGGTTAGCGGAAGGGTGTTGAGGTGGTATAGAGGGAGTAAAAGAGAGAAGGATCCGTCGCGACAAGGGGCTCGGGAGAGCAGCGAAGGGGAGGAGGGGGGGGAGGGAGAGAAATGGGAGAAACGTAGAAAGAGAGTTTCGAGCGCGCGCGGAGGAGTCGTCGGGCGCGCGCGGAAGGAGAAAACAGATTTTTACAAAAAAGCACGCCGTCGCTGGCAGTAGTCGTGTGGTGGTGGTGACGGCGGCGGCGGCGGCCCCTTTCGTCGCGGAGAGAAAGAACGAGCAAGAGAGAAAGACCGATGGAGCGGCGACCTCGGCGATGATACGACAAAAAATCAGATGCACGGCCATTGGCTGTTCTCAATTCGAATTATTGGCTTCCCCGGTCGCCGTTCGTCAGATCCTCCCCCGAGCTAGCAACTCACTCTTCTCTCTCCCTCTCTCTTTCTCTCGAACTCATCCACGTTCTCCAGCGTCATATTCTACTTGCTTTATTTTACCTATTTCTATCTCTCTCTCTCTCTTTCTCTCTCTACCTCTTCGGTACAGAGTTTAGACCGAACGAGACGGCGGGAAGCGCTGCCTCTTTGCTCTCTCATTGAACTCTCGTCCTCTCTCTCTCTCTTACTCTCTACATTTTCCTTCGCTCTCTATCTCGGGCTTATTTCAACCCCGCGGTTACCTTTTCTCCCGCCTTTTTCTCTCTCTCTCTCTCTCTTCCTTTTCTCACTTTTCGTTTCTCCTCCAACGCTGGCCCCCCCGTTTCCTCATCCCCCTTCGCGACTTCTCGCAATCTCTTGCTCCTCTTCCTTCTCTTTCTCTCTCTCCCGAGACCGCCGAGAAGGGCCGAAAAAACTTTGAAAAAAGTGATAAAAAAAAGAAGAAAAGAAAAAGGACGAAGAAAAAGATTGAAAAAAAAAAAAAACCCCCGAGAAACACGACCGGGAAGAAAAAAAAATCCAATTTCGTTGCTATGGCGACCAACGCGCGGCGTGCGTCGACTTTGATAAAGATCCCCCCCCCCCCTCCCCTGCCCCCCTTGCCGTGCTCTCTCTCTCTCTCCCCTTTTTCAACTCCGCGATACCGAGACCCCCGACAAACCTTCACGGTTATGACTATAGATATTCGTACGTACCTTTTTCCTTTCTCTCTTCGACTCACCGCCGTCCCTCTCGTTCTGCCCTCGCACTGTCTGTACAGGAGAATGAAAAAGAAAAAAAAAAAACGAAAAAAAATTGGAAGAAGAGAAAAATAACGAAAAAAGAGTGAGAGAGACAGAGAGGAGAAAACGTACGAAAAAAAATCGAGTGTGGCGAGTGAACACCGAGCACCTCGCGGAACGAAACGACCCCCCCGTTCATCGCGTTGCCCGCCCGCCTGCTCTTCTCTCTCCCTATTTGCCCCTTTACATTTATACTCTATTCTGATTTATGCTATATTCGTTTTTTTTTTTTTTTTTTTATATTCACGTGTAAATAGAGTCGAATCTGAATCGTATACACGCATCAAACACAAGCGATAGGCTTACGCCTTGGTACAACTGTTTAGTCTCTACGACGTGTCGACGATACACGTGCACAACGAATTCAAGATTCACTTCGTATATTCATCACATACGAATATATAGTCGCACGAATATTATCAATGAAGATGAACTAAAGTGCGATATTAAATACGCGTCGGATTACATCTTCGACGATTTATTATTATTATTTTAATTTTCACTGCGTTCGAAGTCACTCGTTTCGATCGTATGTGATTTTTGATACACTGAGAAAAAAAAGTTATTGGAACAACAAAATCCCTCATTACGGAGTGCCAATAAAATATATGATCATCATAATGTCATAAACCACTGAACGAACACATCAATTTTTTATCAGACTGCACGTTCATTCTGCCATGCAAAGGAATGTGCATTTCAATTGACAAAACTCTTCCAATAACATCAATTTTTATTGAATCAACCATTTTCTTTTTCTCTGTGTACAAGTATTTCTAGCGATTCTGTAAATAATCGTGTGCCTCTGTGTTTTTCTATTTGTTTTTTTTTTTTCTCATAGAATGTCACTGAAAGTTTATTTGATAATAATAAAAAAAAATTGAACAATATTATAAGAAAACATGTTATCATCGCTCGTGGAATTTTGGGGAGGGAGAGGAGGAGGGGGGGGGGGGGAGTTGTTCGAGATATCAAAATTCTTGAGGCGTCGTGGAGCGGTGTTTCTCGAATCGCCTGAAAATCGATAGAATTCCAAAGTTTTGGAAACTTTTCGGCATTTCGATTAAAATGAAGAAAAAAATAAATAAATAAATAACGACAGCAAGAAAAAAAAAGTTTGAAAATCGTTTCAACTCGATCGGATCCTGGATCCGAAGATGTTATTAAAAATAAAACGTAATTGGAAGAAAAAAAAATTGAGAATCTTGGAAATGATAATGAGTATGCAAAACCTCTCTAGGAGTCTCTCTTTCTCAGTTTTGAGAAACTTTTCCCAAATGCTTTTGCAAAAATGATCGTTATTAATTCAAGTTTGGTCCATCGGTGAATTCTCGTCCCATAAATACAGACCGATTCCCTTAGTATTTTAGGAACTAGACGAACAAAAATAAATGTAGAATATTAAAGAAAAAAAAAAAAGAAAAGAAAAAATAGGGAATGAAAAAAAAAAAAAAAAAAACACAGCAACGAGTATAGAAGCATAATTTTTATTATTTCGAAAAAGTTTTTTAATAAAAAAGTTATACGGCGTCCGAGGTACGAAGCGGCAAATGTTGTAGCGCAGCAGGGAATATGTACATACGACGAACGTGTATTACGTGTACCACTCAATTCTATATATATAGATGGAAAAAGGTAGGAAAATACGGGATTCCCCTGTTGGTATGTGTGAGTGTAAAAGAGGCATGGCTCTCCGGAGGAGAAGGGTAGTCAGGGTTGCGCGGGGCTATTCGTATACGGGCCAGACTCGCATTAAAAGTTTCGTTTGAGAGAGGACGAGGCTCGAAAGAGCGAGGGAGGAACTAGACGCTCGAACGATATTTCATAACTTTTGTATTTCGAAAAAATGTACAATGCCTCTGCAGGCCGTTTCGCCGAGCCAGGCCATTGCTTCCTCCCTCTCCCTCCCCCCCGCCTCGTTCCCCGCTCTTTTTTTTCCTCCTCTTTTTCTCTCACTCGCCCCCCCCCCAAACTCCACAATATTCCGCAACTACCTACCGACGTGCTTTTTCGAGTTTCCATTTTATTTTCACTTTTTTTTTGGTTTTTCGTTTTTTTTCTTTTTTTTTTTTTTTCAACTCCCTTATCTCGTGCTCTATCCCTGGCTTCGATCCATCTCCTTTCCTATCCTCATTCGTTCCCTTCTCTCTTCCTCTTCCTCCGCCGCCTCCGTTCTCTTCCGCGCCGAACCATGGCCTTTTTACAACGAATATTTGAGACGGACGGACCTATCCACATCAAACGTTATTTCGCCCTTTCCGCTCACTTTTCGTACTCCCGTCGTACACAGGAGCTCTTCGATATCGATTTTATGAAACACTTTTTTTCTTTTTTTATTTTCATTCCTGTTTTCTTTTTTTTTTTTTTTTTCCCCTCAAATTTTATTCAACCTTTATCTTCTCTTCGCTTTATCCCAAAGCCGTAGACAGACTCTCTTTTGTTCGCCAGAAATTAAGCACGTTTATCCTCCAACGTGGAAGCTTTTTATATTTTTATTTTCAGTCTTCAAATTTTGATCTAATATTATACAGGCGTATCTTTGTTTTCATAATGTGCAACATTATTATTTTTGTTGGAGGTTTGCTCTTTGCGTTGGGAAAAATATAAATTTATATTGGATTTATAAATAATATCGAATTCTCTTAGTAATTTTAGGATCTTTTCTCAGAGCTTCGATCATCTCGTTGCTGACCGAAGAATCAATACAACCTTTTTTTTTTTTTATTGACTCGATGCACGCTCTGGATACGGAATTTGATAGAAAAAAAAAAAAAGGAGAGGAACGTTATGACGAAAGACGGCGAAAGAACAAGGGAAGGATGATTTTTCGAAAAGTAATTTAAACACGGTCGTTCTTTTTTTGAGCGTAGCAGACCTTCAACGAAAAGGAGACAGAAAGTCTGAAATTCGGTGGGCGCGCACACCTGTGAAACCGATGAGCGAATTCCACAGGCCCGAAAAGCTTTTTAATCGGCTCCGATGGATGACGGAGACCGGCGTTTTTCTCTCCCTTTCGTACGTTCTCTCTCGCTTCGTTATTCTCTCTTTTTCTCTTCTCAGTCACCATGCACCTCTCTCTCTCTCTCTCTCTCTCGCTTTCTTAATTCCTTCGATATCGCATCCTCGTTTTTCGTCTTCCTCGAATTCAACGCTTTTTTTTTTTTTTTTTTTTTCATTGTTGCTCGCTTTTTTCGTCTTTTCTCGCTGAAGGTTTTTTTCTTGCTCAATCCTCCTTCAACCCCTCCACACGACGATGGTTTCGAATACTTAGTTGGCTCTCGCATCGCAAGCGCGCGCGAGATCGCAGACAGGGGAGACGACTCGAGAGGAATCTTGGCCGATTCTCGACTTTCTCGTTTTATATCTTTTTCTTCTTCTCATTTATCCCCCTTCATTTCGTCTCTCTTCTTTTCTCATTTATTTATTTCTCTCTCGCTCTCACTCTTTCTCTTTTTGTAATTCTTTCTTCGATCTCGCTATTCTCACAGCTACTGTCTCGATCCTCTCTCTCCCCCCCCCCCCCCTCTGCCTTCCTCTTTTTCTCTTTCCTCATCATCCCGAGTCCTTCGATATTTCTACTCCCCTTCTTTCGCCATATTTTTCAATTCGAAAAAATCGCTTCGATCCCTCAACCGAGAATTCGATCGTATAACCGCCGAAAAACCTTTTCAATTTCGTTTCAACCGCATCCAAAAAATCATCGATATTCAAACTCCTTGTCAAAACCATCGATATCCATGAACGAAATATCGAAAATTTGGAATTTCGGGTAAAGACAGCGACGAAAGATTTTTCGGTGAAAAAAAGTGAAATTTGAGGCTCATTTTTTCAGATTTCATCCAATTCGCACTCTCCAGCCATAAAAATAATTTTTTTCCTTGTATTTTGACGAAGCTACATCCGTGCCGAATCCACCGAAAAGTGTGACGAATATCCGGGCAATTAAAGAGTTTCGGTACAGGCGATACAATGTTATTGTATTTTTTTTTTTTAATTTATTTATTTATTGCCATGCTAAACCATGTTAAAAAGACAAAAAATTTCAAAAAGTTTAGAGTTTTATAAAATTTGGTGAACATATTAGTTTAGTGCCAAATTTGACAATACAAATTTTTTCAGATTTTTCTTCTACACAGTTATCGAGTAATTGAAGACTAAAGTTCACGCGTATAAGCATAGCGTTTCCATATATATAGGTATACACTTCGGGCATAAGAAATCTGCTTTAATGCATAATTACTCGATAACTGAGTAGAAGAAAATTTTTTAAAAATTTGTCTTTTCGTACTTGATGTTGAAGAACATTATCACCAAATTTCATGAATTTCTTAACATTTTGCCTTTTGTACCGAAACTCCTTAAGAAACGAAGAATCCTGCCTGAACTCCCCAAACTGAAGAATCAACGAAAAAAAAGTCAATCGAACATCTACTTAGCACAAAACCAATATTCATTATTTCAATAAAAAAAATGATTCAAAAAAAGCAATTGGTCAGGCATCCCGACGAATAATCAGCAGAAAATGCATCATCGCATTCGAACGACTCGACTTATTTCAATAACGCTTTCTCCCTCTCTCGGTTCATATCACGAGACAAGCGCGAAACACGTAGAATCGGTAAAAGCAGTTGAGAATCTCGAGATGTATCTAATTTTGCTCGCTCCTCGGACGATTTATAAACGCATACAAGAGAGTTAAATTTTAACTTAACTCCTGTCTCTATGTACAGCTATATATATGTATACGACGTTATGTTAGTAGTAACAGGGATTCGAGGACGGACGCTGAGAGACCGACTGTTCCCACAGTACATACACACTAATATGCATCGAGTGTTTTGCACTATGCTTCACTTGCATATATACACGAATAAATGCATTCTCTTCTCCCCCCCCCCTCCCTGTCTCTCTCTTGCTCTTTCATACTCTGTCTTTTTTCGCTCTCTCTCTCTTTCTCTCTCCCACGCCTTCTCTCTTTCTCTCTTTTTAACTTACTATATCATCGTTAGCGTCTGTATTGCGCGCGTAGCCTCGCGGTCGTTCACGCCAGAACACAGGATACAGGTCGTGTTTGAAAGTGTGCGCTTCTCTCGCTGCCTGTCTATGATTAACATATATATATATATATACATTTAGTCCGTACACGTATTCGTATAAAGAGGTTTTAGTGCAATATGACCTACGAAGAGTTACTACCAAGAGCACCGTCTGTATATGCACCTTTATACCTGTATAGAGAAGATATTGCTCTAGTAGTTTAAAATATAGTCAACAATGCTTTTCTACGTTCTAGAGCCATATATTAGCTCGTTGTAAAGTCGAGATACATGAAAAAAGAAGAAAAAAAAAACAAAAAAGGTGAATGAGAATCGTTGCAAAAACGAAGACGAAAAGAATAAAGGAGAACTGCATTGGGATATAATTCAAGACTCGGAGATCACGTTTCGATTGAATTCGGTTGAATAATGATGGGAATGATGGGACTTTTGCGCAGGCTTTCGAAATTGTCATATTTTTTTTCATTTTCGAATGAATTTTTCAAACGAGGAGACTGCGATTACTTGTTTCGTGGCATTGAAGTTTTTATAATCGAAATACAACGAAATTTCCTTTTATCAGGAACCACGGATTGAGGAAAATACAAATTTTTCTTTTTATACTTGCGAAAATGAGAAATTTTCCTCTAACGAAGCTATCGACTCGGGATTTTTTTGTTTTAAATACGAAAAACATCGGAGCTCTGGTTAGTTACTCGAATTCATGCAAGTGAAAATATAACGAATAGTAAGGAATATGAAAAATAAATTTTACTCAATTCTTAAACCGATTCGAGTGCATGATTTTCGAAAACCGAAAAAATAAAAACCAAAAGTTAGGCGACTGAGTCTCCAATGCTAAGTCAAAGCTGATTCGAAAAAAAATACCAATCAGCTGTTACATCCACGGTCTTCGTAATAGCGTTCTGAAAAATTTGAAAAACGAAAACGTTTTCAGCTGTCACTTTCACGATTTTCATAATCCGATTACACTCTCTCTCTATTGTTCACTCTGTAAACGTATAAAGTCGAAGGTGCTCAGAAATGTAGGCAACAAACTGTCACAAACATGAACGATTTCAAATGTCACTAGAATTTTTACCAGCCTCACTACAATCACTGGATAACGAATAAAAAATTTTATATGAGCAGGATAAATGGCTGTAAAAAAAGTCTCAATGCAACGAAAACATGAAAGATTCTTCAAAATGCTGTAATTGATTGAACATCGTGAAAATGTATTGGCGAAATTTTTGAAAACGATCAGAAACGCGTTGCTCGCTGCAGAGAATCATAAATAAATGAAAGAGGAAACGATATGACGCAGCAGCAATTCAATATTCTGAATTTCAACGAGATTTCGATTTTTCAATCTTAATTTCACGATTAATTTCGTGCCTCCGCCGTCTATAATGTAAATGCGGATGCGATGAAATGCACGTTAGACTAGAAAGAAAAAAGCTGAGATCCTTTCGACGGTTGCAAGAACGTAAAAAAGGGAAAAAGTACTCGTTCGAATAGGAGGAGTAAAAAGTTGATTAAAAAAATATCAGAAAAATGAGCTGCATGGGTAGACAAGAGATGAAAATCAAGATTCGGCTAGACAGGGGGAACTTGTCGGCAAGAAGTTCAAGGGATACGCGCCGCAGTTCGACCACTTGAATAGCTCAAAAACTCAAAAATCCTTACAGGTTCGAATAGTTTCTCGTGTTTATGTACGTTGATGTATCGAGTGTATTCAATCAAACGTGTCTTCGAGTACTTCGTTATTTTACTTTTCATTGAACAATTAAAAAACTTAAAAACTCAAGAAAAATCTTGATCAATTAATTCGTGTCGTTTATGAAAAAAAAAAAATGATCAAAAACAAAATCATGATTAGGAATTCTTGATAGAAATGCCAAACATAAATTAAGATGAAAATTTTTGGAGATTTGCAAATAAAGATATAACACTGAGATCTGTTTGAAATTAAAAAAAAAAGAAAATTCTTTTTTCGTATTGTTTATTTCATGAAAACTATGCTTTCATATTTGATAATAAATAATGACGTTTTTGAATAAACATATTTTGAAAAGTATTTCATAATTTTTTCAAATTATAATACTTGAAAGTAACAGAGTGCTCTTACGTTGATCACGAATGTTCGAATTTGGCTGATCTGAAATTTAAAAAAATGGAAAAAATTTATTCAATGTATCAAGGGACGCGGGCTTTGAGCGAAGGATTTTTTATTTCAAGTTATCGACGATAGATGTGCGTCATTTTGATTAAAAATTGCACAGTTTATACTCAAAACATCCGCTATTATTTTTTTCAAAATAAATGTTATTTTCACAATTCAACTTTATTTTTTATTGTCGAAAAAACTGTTTTTTAAATGTCAATCACAAATGATTTGACACCTTAATTAATTAAACATTTTGGATGATTTGCATCGAGTCGCATTGTCGGTTACCAATTGACCACAAATGTGTGGACATATGAAATGAATCTGACAGCATATATCTGTAGGGATGTAGCAAGTGATGTAAAATGAGGGGAGAGAGAGGAACGATGATATATTTACTTCCGTCTTCGTATCAGAGTAATCCTTCGTCTCTTTTGAGTCGGTGAACTTTGCCAAGTTGGACAAGTCTTTTGCTCCTCCAACGTGGAGGGAGCGTGTGGTTTCTGTCGCGCATATCGTTCTCGAGAATCCTTTCCTTCTCTCTCCCTCTCTCTCTCTCTCCCTCTCTCTCTCTCTCTCTCTCTCACTCTATCTCTCCTCCGTACGAAATTGCCCATTTCTCTCCTCTTTCTCTTCTCGTCAACGAACCACCCTTTCCCTCGCCCCCCCCTCCCCCCTGTTCACCTTCTCTATCTACGTTCCCTTCTCTCTCTCTCTCTCTCCCTCGCTCTCGTTCGCTCTTCTTCTTTGCCGAGCTTGTACTCTCTTGCGCGCTACCCCTGCATTATGGAAATTTTGAACCAATTCGAAAATCAATACCGTCCGACGATGGTGGTCCCCTTGCTCACTCATACCCCTTCTCTTTCTCTCTCTCTCTCTCTCTCCCTAGACTTCGTTATTCATCTTTTTTATGTTCCTACTACGCCAGGGCGCAGACACAAACTCACGAAAACCGTTTTTATAATCCACCTACTACGTGTATCTCGCGCGTAAAATTTCAACGTATATTTATTCACAAACTCCCCCCGGCCCCGAGGCCCCCCCCCCCTTTCACCCCAGCAAGGGTGAGAGAAAAAGACAGCAAGAGAGAAAAGCGGAAAGGCTTGAGTCATAACTTCCAACAACTTTTCGATGAATCCCATTCTGATGATTTATTTATTTATTTTTTTTCCTTTTCAATCTCCTTACAATCATCTTCGTTTCGGATTAATTATTTCCCTCTCTCTCTCTCTCTCTTATTTTTGTTTTCCTCATTATAATTCTTATCATCATCATCCCTTTCCCAATTCGTTCGTATATTTCTTTCATTATCATCACCTTAAGAGCATGGATCAGTCCGTATCTCGCCACCGTGAGTGCGAGAGAGATAGCTGCAAATTTCGAAATTGAAATTCTTCGATACGGTTTGACTGATTAGAAAACGGCCCTGTCAGCCCATTTTTGCCATCGCCCTGCGTAGGCTGACAGAGCCGTTTTGTGATCGGTCAAACTGTGCTGAAGAATTTCAATTTCGAAAATTCGAAGTGAGGTTAGGTGACTGATCCATGCTCTTAATCCCACTTCTTTTCCCACTTCACCAACTTTCTGTTCCCATTCATGTGAGCGCCTCCCACCTCATCCAACCCCCGCTCCTCTACCCTCCCGCATTGTCCATTGTTTCATGATGCAGCACTCTGCTCCGCGAAGGCCGAGGGAAACTGTCAAAAAACCGGTCTCATAGAAGCTGCTATACTTCCACTGAGCTTCGGTTGGTTACCACCATCAGGAACTCGGAAAAATTCCTCCCCGCTCAACGACCGAGCCATACTGACCTCAAAACTCTCAAAAAAAGCTTACCAAACTCATTCAATATTATTCTTTTTCAAAAAACTTTAGTTGGGATTTAAAAAAAGCGCTTGAAATCGGCGACGTTTTGCCGGTTAACCGAAGCTACAAAACGTGTAAAAGTAGTTGAAAAAGAAAGGAATTTTGTCAAAAAAAAAAATGGAATTTTGCGATCTGGTATGGAATAGCCCGTATACGGTCGCGTCTTCGACGCTACGTACACACAACGCGCTGCTGCTATTCCGAACTTCCGGATATTGAGGGAAATTGGCCAATCGTATAATTGCGGATACGCTCAACGTTCGTCGAGGCTGTTCTTTTACACAGTATATATTTGTGTATATTTAGGGTTGCTATAGGTACAGGGAAACGCGCGAAAACGAAGAAAAAAAAAGAGATTCTTTCAACTAGGGGTGAAGAGAGATAGGAGAAAGAGAGAAAGAGAAAGAAAATGGGAGGGAAAAAGAGAAATGAGATACAAAATCCGTTCCCATGATCTTAGAAGCCTCGAGCTCGAAGCATATAGCGCAGAGTATAGGCAACGAACACACATAGTCGAACATAAACAAAGATGGAATGAAATAAAGAAAGTCAGCTTTACACTACGTCAATGTGTTCGTCAGTAGAGGGAGGGCTTTTTTCGTTTTACAAACTGGTTCAATTTTTTTCTCAAAAAAGCGGCTGTTCAACGAGTTAAAGAGAGAAGAAGAAAACCGGTTGTGTCTACGCAAAGACTGGAGGGTCCATCGCGAGGATAGAGAAAGTGGGGGGGGGGGGGGAGGTAGAGAAGAGAAGGAGAGAGAGAGAGACGAGCTCGCGAAAAGCGTCGAAGGGGAATCCTTGATCTCTCGGGTACTCGTGCTGGCAGGTACGTGCATGCACCATTTATGCGCCCTATGCAATCTCTAGAACTCGGAAGTTCCTGGACAAAGATCGTTTCTTTTTTTCCTTCGTCTTATTTATCCATCAAAATGAAATTTTTAATTGAAAATCCTGTTCGACGAAAATACACCATTTTTTCTTGTGACAGAAACTATGAAAATCTTTTAAAATGATTATTTCATTTAAATTCATTAAGATTTCTTGATTCCCGAAATACGGATCAAAAAATATCACTCGAATCGCGGTATAAGCAACCGAAAAAGATTTGCACTTGGCCTCGAAGCTCTCTCAGACCGGAAGTGAGACAATAAAGACTGGGAAATCGTTCGCCCACTGTTCGTTATCGGTAGACGGGAATGCTTGGGTTCGTAGGACGAGTGGGTGCCATTACATTTTTTTTATTTATTTTATATCTATATATATGTGTGTGACTTCTCCCTCGTCACGTGACCCTCACGCTCCTCTCTCTCTTTTTCTTTCTTTGCTCTTTCTTGTTTCACCAAAGTCTTCGCTCGTGTTCTCCGTTCCCGTGGGGAGATAAAGGCGCTGCTGTCGGCTCATGCCAACAAGTGGCCCTTGTCTCTCAACTCCCCTCGATCGTCACGAGATCCCATGAAAACTGTGCTTTCATATTATTTTTCTCGAATCGTAATTATTGAATTTTTTTTTCGATTTTCATGTCCAAATCGTTTTATTTTTTTAATCGTCTCTCTTCAGTGATTAAATTTCGCGTTAAAAATTCACCAGACACATCGTCAAAGAGTCTCTTGTCCTGAATGAAAAGTATTGAAACAATCAATTCTCGGCTGTCGTTAAATTTTCACGAATTTTCACCTGGCACTGACACGATGAATATTCGATGGACAGCTAATTAACCGTAACAGATCATTCCATTTTACTATTCTATGATAAAAGACGTTTAATCCCATTCGCACGTATTCATGGACAACCGATAGCTTATTGATGATTGTAAATTATCGGGAATTCCTCGTTTTTACTATTACATCGAGAAATATCTCTACGACGTTATTCCTCGAGAGATATAATTCCATATTGAGCTTCGTTTTCGACGATATTTCGGTATCCAAAAGTAGAAAATAGCCATTCGGAGAAGCGTTTGTCAACTGTCACTTTAGCCGATTCAAGCAACTCTTTCGCTGATTCGATAATCCCCATCTTTTATCGAAATCTTCGTTATGCGACTCTGATTATTCGATCGGACTCTTTTCGTAATAAGCCTTTTTCTTTTTCTTCCTTCTCATCTTCCTTTGGACCTGCGGACGATGTCATTTCTCTAGCCTCGAGTCCAATCCAATTATACGATTTAACGTCGCGCCCAGAAATTAGTTTCGTTATACTTGGCCACTTTGAATTTGTAACTTCCATTTTTATTGTCGTTCGTCAAAAATTGTTTTAGCCAAGTAAAAACTTATTTGTCCAACTTTTTTGCGAGGCTGCGATTCTCTCTCTCTCTCTCTCTCTCTCTCTGTCATTATCTCAAAACCAACGTTTTCGTAAGTGCAAATTCGTTTTCGAACTGATCGATACAAACCTTATTCGAAATCGAAATAACTTTTCATTATCTCGTTTCTCATAAAAAAAAAAATGTTTATTTCGAAAATACAACAAAAAAAATTCGAATTACGAAAAGAAAATTATTTTGATTGGTAAAAACTGCGGAAACTAAAGGAATTATTGGATAAGGATTTGTTTTCTTTTTTTTTCTCTCTCTCTCATTTCGTTAATCTCTCGTAAAGAAAATAATACAGGGGAATTGGAAATTCGCGTTACGAGTTTGGGCTTGCATCGAATAAAATTGCACCAGTACCGATGGTCTCTCGGAGCTCGTCGTACGAGGTGGCGGGAATGCACGAGAAGGGATTAGTTCGAGGGGGAGTCAAAAGCCAAAAGGAGGTGGTGGTTGTGTGTGGTGACGGTGGCGACGACGACGAAGCGAGGGGCTGGGGAAGAGAGTTTAAGGGGTCGGAGGGCGAGGAGGGCGGGGGGGGGGAGGAGGAGGAGGATAGCAGGGGAGCACACGAAGGATGAGAAAGAGGAGAAGAGAAAGAGGAGGAGGAGGAGGAGGACACTTGTACCCGTGCTGATGCGGTGGCGGCGTCGTCGTCGTCGTCGTAGTTGCCATTTCCGAGAGTAGGGGAACAACACTGCAAAGCATTCGGAGTATTGTAGGTCGTTGCGTTTTATAATGTAATTTCTTGATTTTTCGTTACCGAAGTGACAATCTTCGCCTCGAATTTGCAATAATTCAGACAATTGTTACTGTTTTTTTTTCTTCTTTTTTTTTCTCTCATTATACTCTTGCTGGAAACTCATATAAAAAAAGAAGCTAATTTTCATTTATTCATATAAAAATAATAAACGAAATACGCATTTAGTAATTTTACCGAAAAATATTTCGATTTGAGCAGTTGAACGAAAAATGATAATTTTTAGTTAATGGAATCGAAGATTTTATCATTCCCATGAATCCAACTGTTGAATTACACGATTAGAAAAACATCAAAATCGTTTTTGTTTTTATTACGAAAAAGAGGATTACGAAACTGCGGTCTCAAAATTCCAATTTCACGTGTCTCCGTATCTCTATTTTTTATTCCCCCTCGTAGTTTCATCATCGCTGGTCTACATTCGCAGTTATTTTGAAAATTTATCAGTCTTGCGTCATCGATGCTTCTTCGGGATCTTTTTCTACCTCCGTTATTGTTATTTGATGATTGTGTAATCCATCAAATAATTTCTACGCAGTTTTCATTATATTTATTTGTTCCGGGGCTATTGAGGAGAGGAGAAAAAAGATTGTTTTTTTTTTAAACAGATAAAACTGTTATCAGAAATACTTTTTCGTTACAAATACGACGGTAAACATATGTTCATCGATTTCCTCTCATGTCGACTCATATTTACGTTTCTGTATTTTTTCAATTTTTGTTTTTTTTTTTTCCCCCCAACGATTCGATTAATTCGTTCTTCCGTTTCCTCCGCATCCAGGAACAATTGGACCATCTTCGCCCCACTTATTATTACCATTTTTCGAATAATATCGGGGAAAATTATTATTCTCTCTCAACCTTCAAGGTTGCATTCAGAACGAATCGTCAGCTTCAATCTTATTTATAAACTGTTTACGATAACATCAGTGTCAGTCGTCAAATTTTTATTATTCGTTTTATTTGTTATTATTTATTTGTTATCGAAAATCGTTAAACCCTCCGAATAGCATTTCTCTCTGAATTGAGTTCACGTTGTGAATCCCTTATTATCTACATACAAATGTTAATCGCATTGTGAAATCGAAATAATTTTAGTCGCAATAAATGAAAAACGATACCACAGAGACTCCCAATCGGAAAATTTGAAAATAGCACATGCCTTTGTATGATACATATCTGTATACAGATGTGTGTACAGACTGACAATAGAAAGTAGCCGGGATTCTTCGTTACCGCAACATTACTAATGCACCAATCTAAGATAAATTGAGAGAACGTTTTCGCCAGGCTGTATGTGTGTGTGAGTGTGTTGCGCTGCTAAGCGCGGGGGAGAAAGGGGTTCGGTGACTCTCCCGATCTAACGGAAACCCGATTCCGCTTCGGTCGTGCGTGATTCCACAGTCTTCTGTGTCTGTGTGTCTGTGTGTGTGGCTTTATATGCGGAGAATGAATAACAACGATATTCCGTTTTTCGACAGATTCGTTCTCTCGTCCTCTGTGCCATCGTTCGTAAGAAAAGCTCGTGCTAATTTTCCATAATTTTTTTTTCCCTTGATCACGTTTCGTCATTTTTTTTTTTTTTTAATTGAATATCTCGAGATTTTATTATTTCGTTATGAAATTTGGAGAAATCGAGGTAACGGTCTCATCGGAGCTTTTATCTCTAGATTTTTCTTCTCAATTAGGTGACTCATCGAGGACGCTGTTAATATTTTTGATACGCGGCTCAGCTCCAATCGGTCGTGATCGCGAGAAAAAAATCAATGACGAATACGTGGATTCTCGAAAATCTCTAAATGCTGGAATCTCAATTCTACGCTGGAAACAAAATTTTTTTTGAAATATTCAAATATTTTGTTGCACGTATTCAACCAATTTTCAAAATTTCGAATATCAGAAACAAAACTTTGTCGAGAGGACAAAACATTTTGTCGTGTCGTCAAAATAATTCTTTGAACGTATTCAACATAATATTTGGAGGTTTAAACAAAATTTTATGACAAGAATTTTGGAAAACAGTTGAAAACGCGACGGTTTTCGGGTTTGAGAGTCTACAACGAATTCTCTTTTCGAATATACTCGTACTATTGGATGCAAGACATTGAAAACTTACGTAATTTTATTTTTGAGATGTCGAAAATGTTTTTTTTTTTGTGTGGAAAGAGGGAAAAGAATTTGACACAAAAATTCAAAAACTTTTGTCCACATTTTTTTTTCAATTGTCATTTACACAGAGATAAATGTGAGGAAATTTTTTTATAAAATTGCAAGAATTTAGATCCTTGAATTTCGGAGATGTTAGAGCTGCGTTGAGTATATTTCGTGAGTCAGATAAAGAAACGTGGTTATTCCGGAAACTCTAAACTTGATATTAAACATTTATCTCGAAAGATGAATACGTATGTAGTTGGAGCGTGTGACTATCGTGAGACAATTACCTCAAGAAAAAATCTGTCTCAATTTTAAATCGTGAATATATTTTCCTCGGCTCTGTCGTCTATCACTCTGAATAGGTTTTGACGAGTCATTTTGACTGACGGTTAATTAACGAATGAGAAATAAACTCAATGAAGATAAGAAAAATCGGGGATGCTATGGAAATACGATTTTTTTTGCCAGTGCCAATTCGACGTTATTTAATTCGTTTTCGTAAGAGCAAAAGTACGAATTATTCGAAAAATCCACACTGGATATAACTGCATTCATTTGATACATGGGCTGTTCCATTACCAGCTAAAAAATTACTTTTCAAACATTTTTTACCCCCATCAAATTTATTTTTATCGAGTTGAAATTTGGAGAATCATCTTTTTATTTTTATTGTCTATTTTTTTGAATAAAATCGGCAACGAAATCGCTGACTCAAGCCCACAGGCTACGATCGAAAAGTAATGCGGATCAGCCCATATAGATTTTTATTAAAATTGCCAACAAAACTCGAGACGATGTCGATGTAGATTAGTCCAGACTATATATACGTAGTTCACCGCTGTATAGACCAGATATACATAAAGCCGTTCTCATCGAAGTATGTATGGGTGTCGAAGAAGGGATTTTAATTAAAGGACTGAGGGGCAGTCCGCCGTCTATCTTTCTCGCTCTTCTCTCCCTCTCTATATTTAGAAGACACGAAAAACGTGCGTCATCCCATTCGCTCAATCTACGGAAATTGTACTCGTTAATTGTCGATTATATATATATATATATATATTTTCACATATATGCCAACAGACTTTTTATTTGTCCCCTCGGTTTCGACCATCTTTGCAGTTATTTTTTTTTTTTTTTTTTTTTTTTCCCCGGCAACCCTCGACTATAAATGATGGGGCTCGAAGTCCTGCAGCTTCGCGCCTTCATTTCGCCATTGAAGCTTTAATAATAATAAATTTTTCATTAAAACTTGAACGTTAATAATAAAAAAAAAAAAAAAAAAAAAAAAAAAAAAAAAAAAAAAAAAGATTTGTATGTTTGTAGCTAGATTTCAGTGGCGGATTTCATAATCGATTTTACTTACGATCTGGAACTCGTTTCTATGTGGGATTCGTCCGACGAATATACCGATCGCGATACCCATAAATTCGAGAGAAAAATAACGTTTTATTTTTTCGTTTATTTTATTCTCATTTATTTGTGTGTGTGTGTGTTTTTATTCATTTTTCGAAAGAGTTTTATTTAATGATTTTCATTTCACTCGTTTTCATTTCAGACGTTTCGTTTGAACTTGCGGGAAAAACAGTCTCAAGACGACTAGCGTTATCCGATCGGAAAACGAGTGACGGTGGAGGGGAATCCGAAGGGGACGGTGGAGGTGGAAAAGCAAAACCAGGATCCGGGGAATTCGTTCTGGCCGAGCGAGAACCTCGAGGAACTCGTCGAGGCCGAGGACGTTCGAGAAATCATCGACGAGTTCGAGGACTCGGACACGTTCGATTTTGAAAAAGACCTCGACGAATGCTACGAATACCGGGACCGAGACGAAGACGACGACTGTGACGAGAATATCGGTGGGTCTCTCGTCATTTTCTTTACCGAATTCAAAATTTCACCTTCGTGCTTCGATCCTATCGATTTCTTTATTTTCTTACAATTTTTATATTTTCAATATCTTTCAACTTTTTTTTTTACAATATCGATTGAGAAAATGTTGAAAAAATGTTCACTAGTTCAGAGCGGAAATCGTCGTTCGCTGTCGAGGATAGAGAAAAATATTGGAAAGACGAACGAGGTTTTCGTCGAAAAAGAACAAAAGTGTACCGCGGGGATCTTCGCTGAGAGGAGGAATCGTAAAGAACATAACGCGGAGAAAGAACGTAAACGTAGAAAATAAAATAATTGGAGCGTAAGAACGAGACATGGAATTGTATGCGACGGTAATCCAAAGTCATTTTACGGCTTCTATAAATGAGAATTGCAATAAAAAGCTCTTATTTACGAATACGTTAATATTTCTTCCGAGAGATACGAGAAAAAAGAGAAAAAAAAAAATGCGTCAAAAACTTATTCGCTAAATTCCTTATCCGTGTGTTCACGCGCTGAACTCTCAGCGGAAAAGGAATAAGAAAAAAAAATCAACTTGATTCTACCGAGCGGAAAACTTTCTCTCTCTCGATTCCTTTTCTCAAATTTCGAGCCATCTGAGAAAAGCTTCGAGATGCACACTCCCAGAGATCGAGAGAGAGAGAGAGAGAGAAAACGACAGAGTTACGTTTCCGAAAGGGTATATGACATACGTTAGAGCGGACTACCTTCTTCCTACCCAACTTTCTTAATTACCACCAACTTTCTTCATAATTCTCGCTTTCTCGCTCAAAAACTTGCTCTCTTGCTGTTTCTCTCTTCGGCGTGCACATCGCTTTTTCAACAAAATACAGCAACAACAACTTCATCGGGGGGGGGGGGGGGGGGTTAAAATGCTATAACTCTTGAAGCGTGACGTTGAAAAATCTCGGTCTTATCGTTGGTGGAATCAACGGCCGAGGCGGAGGGGTGTTCGCGTCATGATTTTTCCGGTGATTAAAAATCATACGTTCTCCAAATTTCATCAGAAATAATATATTTTTAATTGAAATTCATAATGAGGAATTAAAACAACGTAATTATGAGTGATGAAAAAAAACAAAATGACAATTATGATGTAAAATGTAGTCGTTATTATCGTAGCAGCGACTGTTTGTAATTTTGAGAACAATATGCTCATTGGAAATTCGATAAATCTGTTCTCTTGCTTGATCGAAAAACGCAAAAAGCCACAATTATTGTCGACCACGTAATTGTGTTTTTATATTTTTTTTTTTCATTACTGTGGAACTTCGAAAACCAATAATGATAATGATGATAGAAATTGGCAATTATAATTTGTGCCATTAGCTGCTAGCCGTGTCCTCCATTCGTTGTTTATTAAAGAAATAATTGTAGCTGCAAATGAATTCATCGCAATTTCAGTAAAAATTCATTAACCGTCGAATCGACCGACGAATTTTGTGCCCCTCGATATATTTCGTTTGCATATTTTGCTCTCATTTTCCGGTGGAACTGCAGAGAATAATATTGGGTCTAGACTTTCGAAATGTTGCACAATTTAATTTAAGAAATCGACGCATCTCCAACAATTTTACTAATTTCTTAGGTTTTTGATGAGGCGTTCATGAAATTTTTGAAACAAAATGATTTTCGGCTGAGCATGACAGTGGCTCTTCCGATCTTCGAACTCCTCCTGTGCGTTCATCCTATTTTTTCATTTTATCCTTCTCTGAATAGGGTCTCGAGACTTCTCGAAATGCGGCTCCAAAAATTGCAATTTTTTTTTCGGGGTTTCATTAAAAAAAAAAAAAAAAAAAGAATTCTCACCGTTTTATCGTGACGAGAATTCTTACGATCGGTTAAAACGTGGATTTCAGGATCAAAAAATATGAACGATTAAAATATTTTTTGACTTTTTGGCAACTGCACAAAGTCTCTTAGTGTACTGAAACTTTTAATTACTCAAATTAGTTTTGATATAAAAAAATAAAATAAAAGAAAATTAGAAAGAAAGAAAAAAAGTGAATTTGCTTGGATTGAAATTTTGGATTTCTTGATTGTTTCAGTCTCAGAACAAACTGACGAGCAGGAAACGGAGGAAGAGACGGGGGAGGAGGAGGAGGACAAAAACGGTCGAGAGGACAAGGTGGAAAAGGAAAGAAGGGTCTCAAACGAGTCAAAGTACGAGAAAAGTGACGAAGTGGTGGTGGCGGTGGTGGGAGGCTCGCGTGTGCTACGAGAGCAACGTGTCGTTTCAGGATCGGCAACAACGGGAGCCCAAACACCGACCATGTCGAACGTGTTTCCACAACAGTACTGCCTGAGATGGAAGTATCATCACAGCAATCTTCAGACAATGTTCTCGCAGCTGCTCGAACGTCAAGCTTACTGCGATGTCACCCTTGCCTGTGAAGGTCAAACGCTTCGGGCGCACAAGGTACCACTCAGACCTTTTCCTTTTTTATTTCCTTCTCCAACACTTTTTTTTTTTTTCATTTAATCGATCAAAACTTGATCGGCCCAGGGGAAAGCAGGGTGTCAATTCAGCACCAGGACACTCTCCACCGTGTCGTTTGTCCTGGTAGTTCTTCACCGGGTAACTCTCCATCCGTATAGCAATTCTAAACTGCCTGTAGCAGTTCTACATCGGTGGAGAGGTGCATAGGGCAAACGACACGGTGAAGAGTTGCCCGACACCTTGGCCATTGATCAGCGACCGTCAGAAACTTAAATAAAGTGCATTCCGGTGGTTGATGCGCGCGAGCTTTTGTATGAGTGATCGGTCACCCAACCAAGTATTATAGCCTCATCGCTGTCGATTTTTGTTTCATGTAATCTTTGATATGAAAATTTATTCATTGATTTATTTCCAACCAGAAATGACGTTTCGAAAAAATTTCGAAAAAAAATGCAACAGAATTTGGATGAATCCAAAATATGATTTCTTCTTACACAAATATATTTCGAGGACCTTTTCGAAAACCTGGTTTTAGGACAAAAACTGAACAAAAAAGAATGAATTTTTCTTTTTCAAATACGAACTCAAAGTTACAGCTTTTCTTTTCAAGATTTTCTGACCAAAAAGTCAATTCCTTACTCTCCAAGAGCCCAGCACCTCATTTTACAAGTTGAGAAACTCGCGAATTTTCCAAATTACGTACGTGGCTTTAACAAAAATCGTAGAAATTGATCAAAGATAGGGAAATTAAACTCAATTTCTCTGCATACAATCCCCGCTGTCAAATCTAATTACAATCTTTCATTGACAAGACATTCGATTCCTTGTACGCGGATTGAAGAATCGCTCAATACTATTGAGCAGGGCTGTGTGTATATTTTATACTCCCTTCAATTAATAATTTCTTCATTAACTTATATTTCATTCCGTAGTTCTGTAGTGTTATTCATTTATTAGTTTAATATTTTATTACCAGAACTATTCCTTCAACAGCTTCGAGAGAACATTCTAAAACCGAACCCCTCTGTTTTTTTTTTTTTTTTTTAAACTGATTAAAATCCTTGATACAAGTGAGAAATGATGTTTTTTTACTTTTCTTTTTCGAGGCCATCTCATATCGTGATATAATTGTTTCCGGTCGTTTTCATAAATGGAATTACATTTTTCGCTCCGTCACCATCATTCTTTTTTTTTCCTAAACTTTTGTATGTTGATTTTTTTTTTGCCTATGATCGCAATTATTTTTGCGACGATTTCATACACGTTTGACTTATTTCATTGTTGCTCGCACGTACCACCACCATTAACGAACAACTCTCTTCGCATCACTTTCTCTTTCTTCCTCATTGCTTTATTCCCATTCGTTTCCTCCTCCCCCCCAGCGTCCCTCATTCTATTTTTTCTCCATCTCTCTCTCTCTCTCTCTCTCGCTGTCTCACTCTTTGTTTTTTTTTTTTTTCGCTTCTCCCCAATTTTTTTTCGGTTCGTGCTCTCGCCCACGGACAAAGGATAGCGCGAGTCAGGAGTCGAGGGAAAATACTTTTCAACTCTCTCGCGGTGTGAGGGCCTTGCTGAATCATACACAACGACGCACCACCTCTTCTCTCTCGTCCCTTTTTTCGCTCTCTTTCTCTTTATGTGAGAACTGGGCGTAATCCACTTTATGATTTTTCGGGAATGGGATGACGAGCTTGAAAAAAAAAAAAAAAGAAAGAAAAAAAAACGAGAGAAAACCCATCTACGTGTAATATACGTATTCCTACACAGGAAGCTCTTCTGTACGACCAAATTGATATTCTCCAAGGAGAGACGAAACACAAAAAACAAAACAAGAAGGAAAAAAAAAAAAGAAAGAAATACAACTCGAAATGAGGGTTTGGATAAAAATGCGGCTTTTGTCTTGAAATTACACGGTGAACCAAAAAAAAAGAAAAGAAAATAAAAAAAAATAAAAAGACGCACTCAGTCCCTTGAAATTACACATTTTTGATGACGTCGTCGCGAGCTTCCCTCGTCGAAACCGAGGAATCGTTTGATTAATTATTTTCAGTTTCAATTAAGCCTAATTATACCGTTGGGAATATGTCTGATGGTATTATCAATCGGAATTGGATAACACATTCAATCCTAATTTTATCCAGGCTCATTTACACGTTTGAATATCAAGCCAAATTCTTCGGAGAAATGTATATTTCATGACGTTTCTCATTTCATTTTTTCGTCGTCTTTTCGAGAGAAAAAAACATCCAAATATATTGATTCGACTTTGTTTTCATTTGATTTTTTAATCATGATTATAATGATGGAGAATTTTAATACCAGCAGAAGAGAAATAATATAGCGATTAATTTCATGCCAACATAAACTCAATTAATTTTCTTTTTTTTTTTGCTGAAACATTTTCTTGATCATAATCAGTTGAATCGACGATCGTTTAATTTATTGATGAGACACACCTCAGCTGTGAATAATCTTGAATCTCAATACGTTAATTGCTCCGAGCAATCTAACAACGAGTCAATGAATTTACAATATGTAATATTCAGACTGAAAAAGCATTAAGCAATATAATTTATAATGAAAATTCCTATTTGTATAATACATTTGAAAAAAAAAAAAAAATTATTATTTCCATACGTATAATCGCGAATACAAACGAGAGTCCTGAAGAAAATAAGCATCCTGCTCGGTGTATTATGCTGCTGCTGCTGCTGCTACTGCTGCTTTCTGTGGTATCTCGAGCGATGCAGATGAGGAAATTCTTCAGGCATGTTTTATACGTGCTCGCGATATGCAACTCCGATATAGTTGTGTATGCCGAGCGAGAACTGCTAAAGAATTGTCCTTTCCTTTACTCTTCTACCACTTCTCCTTCATAATTATTATCATCCTCATTATTATTATTATTATTTATTGTTGTTATTAATCTACTAACAACAATAATAGTACTAACAGCATTAGCATGAATCTTCCTTCTCGCACGATACTCACTCGCCAAGCTCAACATTCGTGCGTGACTCTATATCTTCTTCTTCTTCTTCTTCTTCTTCTTCTTATTCCCTCGTTTTTCTTTCTATCCTATAATTCTCGCCTCGGGTCATTAACTTTCGTAATATCTTCGTGGGCGTTGGCGAAAAGAAGGAAGAAAAAAAAATGTATTCACGACTCCGATATCACGTTATTACCCAAGTTTCTTCTTTCGTTGTTTTTTTTTTTATTTTTTTTTATTTTCAAGACTTTTTCTTCTGCGTCTGCATTCACGTATTGTTTTCATTTTGTTTGCTTGTTTTTTGGGCCTGGATATTTCTGCGGTAGGGATAATTCAGCATTTTTATAAAATACTATTTTTTTTTTTTTTTTTTTCAATTTATCATCAGTCAACGTTTCTCTTCGTTGACTTTGTTGGATTATGGTTTTGGGAAATAGCTCCATGAATTTTTATCTCGAAATCTTTGTTAATAACGATTCGCGATTGAACTGTCAACGTTTCTGGCTTTTAGTTGGACATTATTTTTATTATTGTTCGTTTTAAAAGTCATTTTTTATCTAATGAACGATCGCTCGGTGTGCTACAAATAAAATCGCCGTTTTTGGCCCTTTCGCAATGAATATAATTTAGTTATCGTAGACGAAATTGTACTTGACACGTATTCAAGGCTTCTATGACACCGAGGCAAACATTTTGAGGCACTATATTAGTAGATACATATTAATGTAGATACCAAAAATAGTTGCAGAATACGAGTAGCGGATTCCGTAATTATCGATTCGTTCAAACTACATATTGAGGGAAAGAGTCGGTGTAACGGACATAAACATCGCTGATTTTCATGATTTTTTTTTTTTTCATTTAGAAAGAATGAAAAGTTGTTTT
Source organism: Campoplex capitator (assembly GCA_037576405.1). Lineage (NCBI taxonomy): Eukaryota > Metazoa > Arthropoda > Insecta > Hymenoptera > Ichneumonidae > Campoplex > Campoplex capitator. The sequence continues at coordinate 8,926,869 of JARBWI010000002.1, forward strand.
TTTTTTCTTGCCTTTTTCGGATGGTTTCCGATTCGAAAAAATACGAAACTGAAGAAATAAAAAACTTTGATAAGACGTTGAGGAATCGCGTGAAAAATAATGCTGCAAAATTTGACAGCGATAGTTTGAAAAACTGCTCGTTGAAAATTCTCTTTCGTCTCGAAAAAAGAGCAAAAATAAAAACGAGATCGAAGTCTCTAAGACGAAATTTCCATACGAAGTGTCCGCTTAGGCTCAATCGACGAACCATCATTTTTCATCGTCATTTATTATTCATTCCCTCATCCTTTAACCTTTCTCACCCCTTTCATCCTTTTTATTCATTTTCGAATTTCTTGTTTCGCTGAGGGAAGTTATAAAACCGAATAATTTTGAATTTCGTGAGCACGATTCAAGAGCGGCATGCTCATTGAAGTCTATTTTTGAATGATGTAACAGAAACACTTTGCAAGAAATTTGACAGATGAACGTTCACTCGAGTCGTTAGTCAGAAAATTTCGCGTCAGTCATAAATTCATTCGAAATTTCAATCAATCGAAGCTTCGAGACAAATATTATATTTAGAAATGTCAGAATTGGAATGTCGATCGTGATAAATTGCCTGTAAGATTTTCATAAAAGCTTTTCTTGTGTGATTAGCCGTCAGGTATCGGTGGCCTCCCTCCTTCTATCGTTGCTTCTCAACGTTCGTTTCTCAAATCTCGAGAATCTTCTTTACAGTGTACGAGCGACAATAAAACTTGACAAACGATCAAATTTCGGTCCTTTTGTTCTGGCTCTCTTCTCGCGGGGCTTTTGTATCCGAATATATATTTATGTACGTTTGTACGGTGAAAGAGAGAGAGATCGAGGGAAAGAAAGAACGAGAACAAACGCATTATTCGCCTCCTATCCTCCTTGGAGTGTATATACATTTTTTTTTTACTTTTTTTTTTCAATATATATATGTACGTATGAAAGTGTCTGTGTGTGTGTACGTTTCGGGAAAAACGAGCGCTGGCGTCGCTGCCTCGGCGTCGACGGAGCTCTGGATGCAGTGCCGGAGAGCCACTCCATCAAAGTAGAGTACATTTGGCTTGGTTCATTTTTTTCTTCGCGTTTTTTTTTTTTTTTCATCTTTTTCTTTCGCGTTTTTTTTTCTTTTTTCTCGTGTGTCCTTTTTTTTCTACTTTGGTAGGGCTCCAAATTGTAAAATCAATACTTACACCTAAATTCAGAATGCCCGCGCCAGAGGCCAATGGGGCTCTGTACGCTTTCTCTATTTTCTCTTTTCCTCTCTCTTTCTCTCTCTCGTTCACTTTCTGTCTGCCTACCGCCTCCACTTTTTCTCCTGAACGTCCACTCCCGTCTCACTTCCCGTTTTGTACCCCCCCCCCTCCCTCCCCACACGTACATACATTTTGGCGAGCTTACACGTGTACAAAACACTGCCACACGATCACCGGTTCACACAGACACGCGCGCGAATCTTGGATAATGGCCCTACTCGGTGCGCGCGGGGGTCGCGCTGGTGAAAAAATAATAAAACGTAAAAGAAAAAAGAGAAATGAAAAAGAAAGAAAAAAAGCAACAACAACATGAAAAAGAAAGAAAGAAGAAAAAAAAGAACGACAACGAACATAAAATAAAATAAACGAGGGGTTGAAACGACCGGAGTCGGAGAGTTAAGGGAATAAGGGACGAGAGAGAGTGCGAGGATGTTCTCTCGGCGATAAATGTGGAGGGGAAAAATGAGCGCGTTGAACAAAAAGGAAGAATACAGAGAGCGGGTGGAAGGAAGGAGCGGGGGAGGGGGAGAATACGCGACAGACACACACGAGTCAAAAGTACTCGACGAAACACGCTCGTCCAGGCATAAACAAAGGAAGTCAGTTACCCGCTTCGCACTTTCTACCGCGCTTTTTTTGGGGGACGCAGCACTCTTTAGGGGCGTCATTCAGTCGGTCATTCTCTCGTTCTTTCCTCTATAGTTCAACTTTTATTAATATATACACACAGGATATCTCCGCCTGGATGGTCAATATAATTTAAACTCGAATTTCAACAATAAATATGCCATTCGACCGATCTCACGCCATTTTTTGATCACACTTCCGACTCATAATTTGTTCGATTTCAAATTCCACGAATCTGCTCACTTTCACTCGAACTCCTGTAAAGCTCGCTTGGCGTACAGCTACAGTGTATTCGACCAATACCGAAGAACGCGAAAATTTCTAAGAAAAAGTCATCCACGTTATTTTTATTTTTATTTTTTTTCATTTTTAACGGTCAACTGTCACTGGAAATTTTTAAATATTGTCGAAAACACTCGGATACGAATCTCAAAAATCAAATCGTCTTTCGAATAACTCTCGGGACTAACCGCAAAATATGAAAAAAAAAAAACTGACTCGATAGTTTATTTGCAAAAAATTGTGTATCTCCGCTACGAAATTGGTTCCATACTTTTCTGCTTTTTATGTCTAACCGTTTAGCGAGTGCGCGCGCATTCGTCAACTCTGATATTCATTGGAGTCGTCGGAGTGGGGGGTGACTCGATTCGAAACAAGAGCGAACGAGTCCCGCCCACTTCAGATTTACCGAACAGTTGAACCGGTCTCCTGGGGGGAGGAGGACGAGGATCTTATTGTCTCAGCAATAAATAATTAATATTTTAGCGACGATGCGACCCGGAGGAAAATATCAAAGAACTTTATTTCGCTTGTTATTTTCTTCGAGCTTGTAAATCTCGGTCTCGACTTTTCGGGACACCCTTTGTATGGATACCACCGAGGACTGCATGTGGTAACGCTTTAACAGGACAGCTGTTTCCTCGCTTCCTAATGACACCTGCGACCAGGTGCTCTCGAGTCGGTAGCTTCGTATTGAGTTCGAAAGAAAGCAAATTATGCATACGAAATCAAGTCACGCTTATTCCGCGCGGCATAATTACTCACAACCGACATTTTCAATTTTCCATTATAAAAATGCAACGTTCTCTCTTCGTTTAACGCCTGATATTTATATTTTTACAAAATTTTCGACGAAAATTCAGCAACGAATGCGTCGATCCATTTATACCTGAAGTAAACATCAATTAGAGCAAATTATTATATTTTTCTGACATCAAATCCTCATTTGGCAAGAAAAAAAAAAAAAATACAAATGTACACTTCGAAAAATAAGCAATTTGAACAGTCCTTAATCCAAAAACAGCGAATAACCGAGTCGCAATTTCTCTGCAGAAGAGTTTTCTAGGTCGAGCAATTTTTTTCTCTCCCCCCTCTCCCCCTTACGTTGAGGAAATAGCCAGTGAGATTGAAAAAAAGGTATAAAAAAGTAAATTATCGATCCAACTGTGCAACGTTGCTTCGGAAACTTTATTCATCCTTCAGGAAATATATATGTACGTGTATACATATATAACCCACGTATATATACGATATTTTCTTTTCCTTTTTTTCTCTCTCTCTCTCTCTCTCTTGTTTTGTTCTTTTTATTTTCGTTACACCAGACTGAGCTTGTTCTCGCAGATTTTCGATTATCAATATCATTAGCTCGACGAATTATCATTATTATTTCGAGCCATGAATGCCATCCCGTATTTCGTATCAATGTAAAAATGATGCTTGAATAAAATGCTGGAATTTGTTTCCGGTTAATCGAAGAATTGCTCGGAATTCTGAATCTGGATGTAGAATAAAGAGAATAATGAATAATAAAAAGAAAAGAAGGAGAAAGATCGCTACAGTACAAGGAGAGCATTGGTCGAAATCGCTCGACTCGTTCCTCCTCGAGTATTTATGTAATAATATATTTTCTTGAGCTTTATATATATATACACGTATACGCGATAAGCCCATCATTAAGCGTATCGGCGTAGCGTATAGAAAAATTCCGTACCAACCTTCGTCGACATGGTCCATAACGAAGCAACCAAGAAAATATAAACGAACGAATAACAAAACGAATTCGAAAGAGAACAACGATTATTACACACGCACGTGTACCACTCATTTACATAGTCGGGGGAAATAAAAATGAATAAATATCGAATGAATTATTTATGAATCTTGTTGCCGGCCGAAAACGATTTTCCCGTAAAATTGTTCTGTCTGTTTTTTTTTCTTTTTCCAAAGAAACTCATTTTTTTCATGGAACTGTCACAACAAGGACTGAGTTTGTTCTGGAATTCTGTTTCGCAGTGAATCTTCTGTAAAATGGATAAATTAATCAAATCTGACAATTTGCCTGGAATGATATTCAACGAGCTCAAATCTACGACCGGTCAAAGTAAAAAAAAAAAAATTCAAAGTAGAAAAAAAAAAACACGAGAAACAGAAAACATTATCTCTCATCGATTCAATCATTTTTTTTTTAATGACTCACGTAAATCACAATGCGCCTTTGAGCCGATTCGACCCACGACAATAATGGTAAACGTGATTTCGCGAGCAAGAAACAAAACGTACATTTGAAAACATACGAGGAACGGAAACAGATCGATAACGAATATATGCAAGTGTTAATTGGCATTTGTCACCTTTGCGAAACACGACTCGCCTCCTTTTCCCTCTTAAATTTTTTTACTTTTTTTCGTTTTTTTTATTTACGGTTATACGTGCTATTTCGGGTTGTGGGAAAAAGATTTGAGTACAGGGTTCGATGATTTCGAGAAAGTTCAGATTTCACATTCTTTCAACTGCTGCTGAGGTAAAAATACTCGACGTGAATACAAGTCGCGAATTTTTCTTACATTTTAATCGAAACTTCGTTTTATCAACGTGATTAATTGTATTTACTTTCAATTTAGTTTTTTTTTCTCTTCTTTTCCACTGAAACGATTACTTTTCTCGTACAAAATTCACCTCGCTCACTCGACGTTGAATACCTTCTTTAGTGTATAAACGGTTATGTATTTACGTTTGAAAGTCGAGGGCAGCACACAGAGGGTAAAAGAGTGTCCACAGGGCTACCATTAACTCGTACTAACTCTTCTGCACACCATACATTACGTTATTTAGTTATCGTTACAAGTGTCAAATATTTTTACAGAGAGACTAGTTTTCCATATTGATTAACATTTAATTTTGCGCTGTTCGTTAAAAATGAAAGAGGAGATAATCGATATTTACGCTGGGACGAAACTCGGTCGTTTTTTTTTTTTCTTTTTCGACGTCTCGATCTATCGGTCTCTCTCTCTCGCGCGCACACACACGCACACTCATGAAGCATCGTAAGAACAGTCAGACAATTGGCATTCGCTGTTCGACACTAATATTCGTTTATCCCATTTATTCATTAAAATTGAATCACCAATCAAGACTTTTTCTCCGTAAATTTGTTTTTTCTTTATTTTTCGAAGTTGAGCAAATTCGACCTCGTTCTTTCATCATTCTTGCCTGCTCGAAATGAATGGGCGAAATAAAAAATTTAATTCTCACTAAAAAAAAAAAAAAATTATTAGTCATCGAGTCGATTTTATTTGTGCCTTCTCATAATCGTTCATCGGATAATTTCAATTTGTTCTGACATATTGTGGAGGTAACAAAAATGGATTTTTAAAGAGTAACAGGAATATTCCAGTTTCCATAGTTTCCTTAAATTCAAAGATATTAAATCCAAAAATATAAATATATTTCTGGAACTTTATGGAGATAAAAGACGATTGAAATTTTCGTAAAAGTTTATCGACACGTGTTCACTCGATATGGTTCTATATTTTCCAATGTTGATTTTTTAATAGCGTGGGATAAAAATGCTTGTAGCAATGCCGATTTTTAATAATAATAATATCAGTAGCAAGAATAACAACGAAAATATTCGACATGAGTTTGGTTATAGGCCGATGTTTTCTTTTTCAATTTAGCACTCGTTTGACCAGCGAACGTAAAATACGTTGGTCGTAAAGAAAAAAGAAGAAAAAAAGTAAGTTTCGAAATATATTTTCGAAGCAAAAGCGGGATGATCGGAGACTCGCCTGAAATGATGCTCAACATTTTTGAACATTATTTTTTCCAGTATTTCATTTTTATTTTCTTTTTCTTTCTTATTTTTTTTTTTTTTTTCGCCACAACGTGGCCTTCACGCGTCGACGATTTCCAAGAATTTTTGAGCCGCGATCGCTCGCATACGGAAATCTCTTCGTATCGTTCTCTCTCTCTCCCCCTCCCTCCCTCCTTTTTTTGTCCTCCTCTCTCTCTCTCTCTCTCTCTCTCTCTCGATCTTTCATCCGTTCGGTACCGAAGCGAAACGTTACGGAGCGCGTTATCGTTTCTGAAATGGAAATGTGTGTAGTGGGTTTCTATATAACGTGTAAATCATCGGTGAGTCATTTCATCGTTCGCTCGGAACACCGGTGCGCCACCGATTCGAGACTCCCGCTAGATTTTTTTCGTGCCCCGAACTTTTCAATCGTTTTTTTTTTTTCGAACGTTTTGTTCTTCTTCTTTGAAAATTGACGATACGCTTGATTCGTTTCCTACTTTTTTTTTTTTTTTTTTCCCATGCCTCAACACCCGAAAGCAATTTTACGCGGAAACGACCTCTGGTAACCTCAAATTTCCTCGGAAGAATGGCGTCACTCCACGCAGAATTAAATACTTTTTTGAACGATATTCCGACAGTTTTTACTACACAAAACACCACGCTTCGACAAAAGCAGCATTTTTTTTCCCGTTCTAGACTCATCACGGCAATTACTTGGAAAATTCTAAATTTTCGGATTGTGTTCAATCATTTTTTTGCCCCCTTTTATCAAGCGTCACTCGTCCGTTAGTCGCGTCTCTCGAGGATTTCAAGATCGTCCAGAGGCACGGAAAACAGAGCACCAAACCGACCCCGTTTCCGTATCGCCTCCGCACCTTATCGGCTCGTCGGGATACTCGGCCCGATCAATAAATTCCCGATTGCCGGTCACCCCTTTCCGCTCGTCAAAGACCTCAACCCTCTTCTTCGCCTCCCCCCCCCCCTTTCTCTCTCTCGTTCTTTTTCTGTCTCTACGTTTTTAAAACGCTCGAGACGAGGATTACATTTCTTTTTTCACTGTTTCAACGACAATATTCCCCCCCCCCCCCCCCCCCCCCCCACCTTTTCAGCAACGTTTACTTTTAAACTTCGTTTTTCCGTAGCGATTGGTTACTTCGCGAATGCGTTGACCAGTCGCGTTCGTAATTCGTTGGCGTTGTCGTAGCGCCGTTCGCGGTCAATTTCCGCACCTCGTTTACGATTTCCTACACACGTAAAAAAGCGGCGGCGCTGTCAACCCTCTGCGTGAACGTCGTTGGTACGACTTCGACATCAAATATCCTCGATACAAATCAATATTTTTTCATCTATTTTTCTCCGGTAAAAGTTTCATCAACAGCTTTACGTCGATCTGTAAATAGCGAGCATTTGAAAAAAAAAAAAATTGCTCTATTCGAAACGTTGTGGATTGCGAAAAAAAAAAACAAAATTCGAGAGAGTTGAAACTTTTGACGGGTCCGCGAGGACCGTTGACACAAACTCCTACCCAAAAACGATTTTTCCTCCAACTCTTCCAAAACACGATTCATCATTCTAAAGGTAAGCTGAAAAATGCAGTACCAAAAAAAAACACAAAATTTTGGTAATCGATTTCCTTGGTATCGTCAGCTGTCAAGGGCACAGTACTTGACTCGCGACCTCAGGAATGCACGAAAGTTAGAGAAAAACTCTGTCAGTAAAGAGAATGTTTTAGAATTTAAATAAAAAAGTCAAAATCGATGCGGGACCGCGGGTCTTTTGTTTCCGAGTCCAAGAAAATCGTCTGTCCGATTACTGAAAAAAAGGGCGATAGAAGAGTGAGAGAAGAACGGAGATGACAAAAAGAGTGAAGGAAAGAGAGAAATTGGGGGTAAAAAAAAGCTGCCGTTAATTAATTCCGCGCCTGAACGAACATACGTGAGTAGCAATTCTCATGGCGTCTCTTCGTCTCTTCACCGGCAAAGAGAGTAAGAGAGCGCCGAGGAGGACTGCGCGGAGATTCGAGCGCTCTCGATGTGCCCTCCCCCCCTCCTTCGTTCCAGCCCCTTCCTCTTGTTCTGGCGTTCTTTGCCCCCCTTCCATAGAAATCGGATAAATCGTTATATAGAAACGAATCAAGAATCGTCGCGTACTTTAACCATTTTTTTGTTATTGTATTTCTTCGTCCATTTACCGAGCCCGTGGACAGTGTACTCTCTCACGTTTATACATCGTGTATTCATCACACACTGACAAACCCACGCATACGAAGACACACACACATACACGACAGACAAGAACGTACACATACGAAAGAACATCCGCGATGAAGAATACGGCAAACGTTTTCATCGATCTCGTTCCCTCGTAACTTTGCATCGCAGAACAGAGAGAAATAAAATGAAAAATTAAACTCTATATTCTAGAAGCTCCCTTTCTCTTCAACTTTTTTTTCTCTCTTCGTTTTGTTTTGTTTTGTTTTTTTTTCTTCTTCTCATCGTGTGCCGTGTTGCCTCTTTCTCTTTCACTCTTTCTCTCTTTATTACCGCGTCGACTTTTGTCCCTCGGACAGAAAAATAATGTCACATACTTATACACTGTAGATATACAAGTGTGTATAAATATAAGCAAGTACGATACGAGCGTGTGTATACGTGTGGACAATGTATAACCGGTGCTCGAACAAAGAACGCATTACGCTCGGACGATTTTTAGTACGATCGCGCGATACGTCTTGCGCCATTTTTTTTATTTATTTTTTAAAAACTTTCTTCTTTTTTTTTTGTTTTCGTTATCCCCCGCCGATTCTCCTTTTTTCCGCTCCTCCTCCGCGTGCCCTGCTTCTTTCCTTATTCCCGCTTTGCTTATAACCTTATACTCTTGCACACACACACATACACATACACAATCTTCGGTTTCCTTTCGCGAAGAAGGATCGCGCAGTTATATACGAAAGATATATAGGGTTTATTACCGCGATGGCAAAGATGGCGAGGGGCTTCGCGTACCAACGAAGGAGGGGGTGGTCGACGTCCAAGGGGGCGAGAGAAAAAGCGCGCGAGAAAGAGAAAGAGCGAAAGAGGATGAGGAGAGAGGGGGAGGGGGGAGGGGGGCGGATGGAAAAATTGTGCTCTCCGACTTGCCCAGGGCTCGGAATGTCTCGATATGAAGCGAGGAGTATAATTTCAATTTTTTTCTTCCTCTCTCTCTCTCTCTTCTCTCTCTCTATCCAGACTGGTTCGTTCTCATTTCTCTTCTCTCATTCTTTCTCTCTCTTCCCGTGCCGTTTTTTCCTTTATCGCAGTATTTCACCATAAAAGAGGCGGGTATAATAAAGCGTTATATAGCCCGAGCACTGAAAAGTTACGCGCCTCCTTCGCCTTCCACGCGCGCACACTTTTTTTACTTCCTTTTTTCCTTTCTTCCTCTTCTCTTCCTCCTCTCTCTCTCTCTCTCTCCCTCGATCTCCCACAGGCTCAACCGTTTCTTCTTTCTTACTTTACTACCTTATTTGCGGAGACGTTAAAATTCGTGAAAATCAATACGGAACGTAACGTCGCCTTCGACATTAAATATTCAGTCTATTGACTGTGTAGTCCGACGAACTTTGGGCGGGGTTCCCCCCCCCCCCCCCCCCCCTCACTACCAAATTCATGAAAATTTCGTTTTTTCTTCAATTTTTTTTTTCGCCTAATTTTCTCACTATCCCGCTTTCTCTCGAGAACATGCCATCGAGGCTTGTGATTTTTCAGCGAAATTTCTGTGGATTTTGGAATTTTTTAATACTTTTTCTGTTTCAAAGACTTTTTTTTTTTTTTTCCAGCATTTTTGGTAATTCTTTTGACATTTTTTTCTCTAAATTCGTTTGTATTTTTTTTCATGTTTCACGCAGGTCGTGCTCTCGGCTTGTAGCACGTATTTCGATACTATACTTTCGCAGTACGAGGAAAAGGACCCCATCGTAATAATGCGGGACGTCAAATTCTCAGACATCAAAGTACTCGTCGAATTCATGTACAAAGGAGAGATCAACATCGATCACGTAAGTCTAATCTCGTACCCCAAACGTCTTTTTTTTTTTTTGGTTTTAATAATTTACGAATTAGCGAGATTACGAATTGCACGTCGTTGATACATTCGCAAATTCATTGCGAATGTATTAATGCCCCTTTTCCGGAAATATAATTCAATTACGTCATTGCATCCAGGGGATCAATGAATAATTACAGCTTCTGATATAATTCACGGTTACATTTCGACGAAGCTCTAAGGGCTGAAAAGAAGTAGGAAAATTTGATCATTATTTCTCACTCATTCATTCATGCCTCATTCGAACGTTAAAATTTGAGTGGAGCGTGCATTTATAAAATTTTCTCAAGTATTCTCAGCTTATTGCACTAAAATGGAGACAAAAAAAGCAGCATTGAAATCGTAATGAAATTTTTTTCATAAAAAATAGAGCATGTTTTTCAATAATTCATCGCAAGGTCGATTTTAATTTGCATCGCGGACACTTTTGTTCACGAAATTGACAAGAAATGTGATTTTATTTCGTCTCATTTTTTAATCTAGTTCGATAATAATTTGCAAAATTTCGTGATCGTTATTTTCTTACGATTTTTATTTTATTTACACGAATTTATTTCGTTGATTGTACCAAATTTTCATCGGGCGTAGTCTATCGTAGTTTTCTTCTCAAATTACACCGGTCGAAGTTCACTTTTATAAAATGAAATTTTTCGCGATGGTAGCTGAACAAGAAAATGTCAATTTTATTTTTAAGTAGGCCAACGTATAAATGTGCATTGTTGAAAATGCTTGTAAGATTAATAGTATATGAGAGCGTATAGAAGAGCAAATGAAGAATTTAACAATCGCTAAATATAACGAAGTCTCGCGAAATCCTTCAAAATTCGCTTGGAATTGGTTTTGATCGATCGTTATTTCCGTATTTCCACGCCGATGTTACCTTCTTTGGCACACTCCACCCTATCGATGTGCGGATAAATTATTCAGCTCGAACGGTCAGACTGAAAACGTTTGACGTCAGTCCTCAGAAAACATTAAACCCAGAGATAGAATGAGAGTGAGAAAAGAGACATAACGAAAACAGAAAAGCAAGCTTAAAATACTTGCTTAATCACTGCCGCTCGTTACTCTCGAAAGATCCGTAAATTAGAAATCCTCTCGTCACGTACAAAGACTCGATAATATATCGACTCGAGAAATCTTGAGTTGAGAACAAAAAATTGAAGAACAAAAAATAAACGTGCTTGTCTTACCGATCGTTTTTTCGCTCTACCTTCGATCTAAGTGGTAAGACAAAATTTCAAATTCTTCAAACACCGTTAGAGGAGAAGGGAAACAATATAGAAAGTCACAGAGTCTCGTATTATAGAGAAAGTTTCGATGATACGGTCGAACGATCGCGATCATGGATTTTGACGTACCGATCGCGTTCGTTGAAAAACTATTGTTCGATTCAAACTTTTTTTTTATTTCTTTCTAATCGGTAATGCTGCTTTCGACATTTATTTCTCTCAAATTTATTGACCTCACAGATTCATTAGCTTTTTTTTTTACAAAATTAATTATTATTATTATTATTATTACAGAGTATTTGTATCAATAATAATTTACTTTTAGAAACGACGTCTCTGTACACACAATTCAATAATCTATATTAAATTAACACAGAAATAATCTCATTCGAATGATATAACAGTAATGATACTCTCGCCGCAAACACACAAAATCTATTAACATAATTACATTTCTTGACATTGCGCGCTGATCACGTTGAACAGAATTAGCTTGGAGTATAAATAAAACGGGTTTAATTTAGCACCTCGAGCCCTTTAAAACGAACTCCTTGCTATAATGGGAACATCGGCACATCACTGATATTGCATCCGAGTTATATCAGGTAATCTTGAAATTAAAGGTTTATCCTGTTTGCCTGGAAAAGTAGAAGAAGAAAGAAGAACGTAAAAAATAATAAAATTCCTCACATTGTGAGCTTCGATTTTTCGAGGATCGTGGTTAATTAAAAAAATGCTGAAGTAACGAGAAGAAATTTTTCGATACTCGCGGTGTTTTTGTTTCGCCAATAATATTCCAACAACCCCCCTCCCCCCCCTCCTTCCTCCCCTGACGGCCGTTCACCCACCTCGAAAATATGTTTAATAGAACTTTTGTTTTTACAGACAAGACTGTCGTCGTTATTAAAGACTGCGGAGGATTTGCACATCAAGGGATTAGCGGAAGTCAGCTGGCGGAGTGATTCCGTACAAAACGATATTAACAACAGTGGCCACAGTCCGGGAGCGGGAACTCCAGGCGTTGAGGCCGTATTGAGAGAAGGAGATGTCGACGAGCCACCACCACCCAAACAACGACGCAGAGGTCGTCCGCCTCTCGACGATCCACCCTCCGCACACGACGTATTTACACCCAAAATCACTTGCTTCACCGGAAACGTATGTACATTTCTCATCAATCTTTCCGCCCCTGCCGCTCCCCTCCTACCGTTTATGTCTCACGCCATTATAGCGAAAAATGTACGATGCTTAGGGGGTTCAGTGCTGAAGAAGAGCTCTGTTTTATCGGCATTTTTACAACGTTTGCTCCACGAATTTTTCGCCCTTGAACAGGGAGAAATTCGTTGAATTCCTTTCGCGTACATATTTATCGATATGACGATTGAGCCTACTCGAGCGATCTGAAACAAAAAAAAACCGAGTATATTTAGGTTTGTCAGATGACCTTTTGCAGCCTCAACCTCGTTTGCATCGATATAATAAAAATTTACGGAACACCACCGGGATCGATAGGTCTCACTTCGCCGGCAAGCAAAATTTATGTGATAAAAATCTTTTAAAAATCGAGACACAACGGACGATTTAGGTCGATTTAATTTAAGACCAGAATTTTGAGCTTGAACGTACAGAACGTTTTTCAATTGATGAGTTGAAAGAAATTTGCTAATTCGGCGGGCATAAGAATGATCGATTTTCATTCATAACTGTTTCTCAATTAACAGACCTTAAATAATGAGTATGTAAAAAAACAGAGACGTCCAACTTGTTCATGGGCATTTTTCGATAATGCGATATATTCGGTTTCTCTTGTTCATTCTTCAATGTTGGAGAACCTTTCGAAGTGACCTTTGATTCATCCATCCACCGTTTCGTGGTTTATTACTTGCAGATTTTGAAGGTAATATTGTTTTTACAGGAGGAGATGATGAGTGAAGGTGATCACGAAAGCTGCGACGACGATATGGCTAATGAAAATAACGAACCTCCCCTACCTATGGTAAGCTTCAAAAACAATTTATCATATTTCATGTTTGTCTGGAATAGAAAATATCAATTTTTTCTTCATTTTTTTTTGCAGCTTTCCTACCTGTCCAAAGACGACAGTACCTCCGACCAGGAAAAGAAATGTAAGCGCTTATAGCTACTTTACTAAAATTCAAAATGGATTGTTCTATAATAAAAATAATCGTTTCGAGCTCGTTTTTTTTCTCACAACTCAATGTTTCATATTTATTTTGATAATTTATCATTGACTAATAAACTCTTTCGTGTTCATCAGCGTCGAATACACCATCAAATTCAAACGCGACAAATCCAGCGATACCTGAACAATTTCGAGACGTAATCAAGATGAACGATTATTTGACGACGGGACGACGCCAAGAATTTTGGGAAGAACCGTTCACGCGACGCGTCATGGACGCCATTAAAAGCAAGGAACTTGAGATGAAGACTGCTGCCGAAATACTCGGCGTTTCGTACGGGACTCTCTACGGAAGATATCGTGACAGTTATGGTTGCCTTAAACACCCCTACAGGTGAGCTCACAATAAAAAAAAAAAAATGTTGAATTGTTTTTTCGGAAGCCATTATTCATTATTTTGGAAATGGATCATTTTTCTGATTTTTCTTTTCATTTAGAAAAATCCTGGTTTGATGCACTTTTTTAAATCTGAAAATGTAATTTATAATGTTATCTCGTAAACATGAAAGTTTTACGATCCCCTTTTCGCTGAATGCGAGTTCTTGACCGACAATCGCCGTAACTATATTTTTCATTTAATTATTGCAGAGTAAGGGATTTTTGGTCCGAGCCTGGGCCGGCGGAGGTTCTAGCGAAGTTAAGAAGAAAAGAGATAACGTTATTTCGGGCAGCAGAATTTTTGAACGTAACGGTACACACCCTCGCAACTTATCTCTCGACGCTTCAAGGCCCGGACAGGATATCGCTAGCGGGTGAATTGAGCGCGGCGACGAGTGCGATGGATGTGAACAACGACATGGATAATAACGAGGCGGTGAACGAAATATTACAAAAATTCAGCGCGAACGCGTCAATGGCGGCGACGCCAACGACATCGGCGACGATAAAACGGGAGGGTGGTGGTTACCTCGAGCTGCCGGGTATCGTAACGAAAGGAGCTACGTCCGTGCTGGAAAATAATCCGGATATAACGATCGTTAAGACCGAATGTTTGCAACAGAGAAAACGGGAATACGCAAAGGTCTCGAACACGGAAAACAACAATGCTAAATTAATGAGCGGCGGCGCGGTTACCGAGATCGCACAGCAACAACAAAAACTCTCCGACACGTTGTCCCTAAACAACGACAATAGCAAACCCTAACTGTTCAGGCCTTACTTGGTACCACTCGCGAATCCTCGAACAAGTGGACGAGCCAACTATAATCAACTCACCACAACCGCGAATACCTTCAGATCTGAGTTGTGCCCACGTAGGTTTTACTCAAATTTGTTTACTCGCTTTCTCACCAACTTTCATCTCAAGTAAAACTATATAAACGTGAAGGAGATTAGGAGACTAAGAGAGGAGAAGGGGAAGAAGAGGTGGGCGTGGCGTGCGTTATTACGTAAGGGCAGGATGGCGCAAAAAATAATTATCTATTTTCATTATTTTACTTTTTCCTTGTGACGACTTACAAGGAGCGAGAAATTCGATCGTGTAATTTGTTTAGTTCGAACTGACATTTTTTAAAAATGCATCCTCAAATTTTTGTCCAAGGTTGCGATTTTATTTGGGCCGCTTTCCAATGAGGGAAAGCGGCAATTCGCCATCGTTGTTGCGCCAGCCTAATATATACATGATTCTGAAAAACAGAAGGGTTTATCGCACGTCAGCCGAGATTAGCTTTAAACAAACAAAAATTCAAATGTTCCCTCCGGGGCCACCGAGTGTCGAAGCGGGTGCGAGCTCAAAAAAAGAGATCTTCGATTTACTATCGAACGACGCAAATATTACGATCTCGCGTGTACAATTACTCATAGTTTCCCCTGCGATTCACTGTAAAGTAGTTTCGTTTGAGATGACGCCCAGGATGCCCATGACTCTCTTGAAACAAACAAACAAAAAGCCATCTTTATCTTCTTACGAAGTAGCAAGTAGTTAAAAACAAAACTAAAAACGAAAATCATAACGAAACTCTCTCATTCTTTTCGTGGACTATTCCAATTTTGTTTCGCTTCGTTCCCGTCATTGGAACATACTTGGGCCTTTGAAAAACAAACAAAAAAAAACACTAACAAACAAACAAAACGACTAAAATTGTATAATAAAATTCAATTCAAGTTCCTTTTCGAAATAAACAAAAAAATAACAAAAAAAAACGATCCTAGATAGAGGGACCGATATTAGAGAGACGAGCAGTGGCGAGAGAGCAATCTTTTGAGCTATTTTCAACCGCGTGCAGTCTGATGGACACCACATTATTCGTAGTGTACGTTTTCAATGCGATAATATGTATGCAATGTATATAGATCGATCGTGCGTGAGATATTCGTTGTTAACGAAATTATTATTTTTCTTTTTTTCTTTCCAAAGACATTTATACTTTAGATAGCGTTGCAAAAATATGGCGTCAATGAATTCGAGATTTCCTGAAGCGAAACGTATCCTCACATTAGTTTTTCGTCAAGGATTTTGTTCTTTTTAATCTAAAATGACGCAGATCTCTTCTTTTTTTTTTGTAAACTGTATTGAAAATCGAAGAAAGATGAAAAAAATCGACGAATAATTTGA
This sequence comes from Campoplex capitator, assembly GCA_037576405.1. Lineage (NCBI taxonomy): Eukaryota > Metazoa > Arthropoda > Insecta > Hymenoptera > Ichneumonidae > Campoplex > Campoplex capitator. The sequence goes on from JARBWI010000002.1 coordinate 8,942,914, forward strand.
CTAAAATGGTCGAGTTGACAAAGAATGACTCACGGATGAGAAAAAATAATTGACCGTTGGTGAGGTATAATTGTTCTAAATCGAGAATCGTTTGATTCGCTATTGACGAATTTTGTGGATTTTATCAGTTGACTTGAAGGCTTTTTTCTCTTATTTTTTTTTTTTTTTTTTTTAAACTACTGTTCTTCAAACGCGGACACTCGCCATTTTCCGTAGAGAGTAGAACGAGAAAGTCGATACTCTCTGATTGCCCGTTCGACCACACGATAGAAAAAAATAATTGCACGTAAATTCAAGTGTCACAGTGATGAAGAACTGAATTTTTCCCGATGTAGAAAATACTTAAAAATATTTCCTTCGAGTTTCGTCTGTTGTACGGTTATACAAATATCAAGACTCGAAAAAAAAACCTACGATATACTTTGACTGACAAAAAAAAACGGTGTACTGGCGTTTTCGACGCATTTGTTAAACGAGAACTCAGTGCATATATTATTATTCCGTGCCCGTTGCAAAACACGGTAGTAAGAAATTAAATTTTTATTTCTATTTACGAGAATTATCAATATCAAACACTACCCTAGATTATTATTTTCATTTCTTTTTTTTTTTTTTTTTTCTTTTCTTTAAGAAACGTTGATATATTCTACACACTGTCCGAGCTTTTTATAGAAATTTTATGTGGCTTTTATTCAAAATAATGAAAGTTATGTCTTTTTCTTTTAATTACTAATTAATTGACATATTTCAAGACTAATTGATTTTGAAGGATAATATATGAAGTTTAACGTCCATTGTAAATATCGGTGCAATAGCGAGACCTAAAATTAATATTATTTGTGTCACAAAGTGTATCATCGAGTGAGCCCCATTCGCGTTGTCCTCTATTTTTTTCACTCGTTCATTGTATTTTTTTTTTTAATCCTTTATTATTATTTTTATTCCAAAATTGACAAAACACCAGCTTTTATTTCGTGCAAATCGATCTTGTTACAGCAATGAGGAGGAAAAAAACGCGAAGAAAAAATTACGTCGATATATAAAAACGAAAGTCTCGTCCGTGTGAACGTAACTGTCGACACTGTAAAAAAAAAAAAAATACTTACTCTCCGAAATCTCGGCGTTACGCTCTTTTATCGTGCACATTAAACTCGCGCGTTTGTTCACAGTTTAAAACGAGCTTCTTTAAGTCCGTTGTGCGTCGAGCTCTAGAACAATTTAACGGATCAAGAAAAAGATAAACGAAAACGAAAATTGTAATCAAGAGTGGCAAAACCGATTTATAAGTTGTGACGAAATTAAACAAGAAATGAAAAGTCACGTTGAATTAAATTATATTAAATTAAATGAAATTAAATTATAAATAACCAGGCCGTACTGCATAATCGTTAATCCGCGAGACAATGACTGGACATGAGTATTCCTGTTTGCTGAAGGTATATGAAAAACTAAATAAGAATTAGAAATATAAATAGAGGTATTTCCATTGATATTTTTGATGATATAAAAAAAAAAAAAAAAAAACAAACAAAAAAGACTTAGTTGCATTCGAACATTCACCATATGAGGGTACTTGTAAAGGAATCGTAAAGAGAGTGCGAGAGAATGTTTACGTGTGTGCGTGCGTGTGTGTAATGTGGTAGCCACGAATAATTTGATGTTTCTATAATGATGCGTAGCAATTTTTGTAACGAAGCTAAAAGAAAAAAAAAGGACATTGGGTCGAAGAGACAAGAAGGGCCGAGGAGGGGAGGAAGGAAGGTAAAAATGGAATGAGAAAGAAAAGTGGTAATTGTGATATGGCTGTATAGGCAGAGAGATGAATCGTGTAACGGCGTATGTATTAGATGCGCTTATGATCGCTTATCTCCGTAATCTATAAGTGTACGTGAGATCATCGATCGAGGGAAGTAAAAATTAAACACGATAAGTGAAAAAATAATGTGTAAAGAATACGAAAAATCTTTTTTAAAGGGAAAACAAGTGAATCCTCGGTGAAAAAATGGGTCTAAAGAGTTCCAAGGGCGAACACATTCGATTCCACAAATTGAAATCCGATGCGAAAAACGCGCGCTTCAAAAGCGGGCTTATACGCCGTAGAAAAACGATATCTCGAAATTTTTATTTGTCTTTCGAGCGATTGAACGTCGATGGAAGAAACATCAAATTTAAAATTGATTTTCTTTATTTTTTATTAATTCTCTTTTAAATATATGTTCGTTGTTACTCGACGAAAAAAGTGACTTTCGAGAGAATGAGAATTGAGGGGCGCGAGCTTATTTTTTCACGCGTTTGAATCCTTGACGACGACGGGAGGGTGAACAAGTTTCGATTACTTTACGAGTGCCCTGGATTAATAACCCGATCGTTTAACCTTAAGGTATCATCCGACAATTATAAAATGCCACTTGATACAAAAAAAAAAAAAAAATTGCGAAAGAAAGAAAGATTAAAGACAAAAAATCGCATTTCGTATTTTTCTTTATGTTTTTATAAATATATATGTTTTTTTTTTTTCCCTCAAGTGGCAAAATAATGGATCTGCTCATTGTCATACACGCATTAATTTAAGTCTCGTCAAATTTGTCGCGTCTCATTGAAAAAAAAAAAAAACAAAAAGAAAAATCGAAATTGTCTCGTATTTTAATTATTTAAGTTGTATACAAAGTATAATTAAGATTCTCGACATCACTCCATCCTCACCCCGAGACCCAATTTCACTCCACGCCCTATTCCCGTTTCTGTTTTCTCGTTTTATTTTATTTTTCCATCATCTTTTTTTTTTTTTTCTTTTAATTTAAAATAAAATAAGACTAAGACATACCAAATGAGAAATGTAAGGACAAGTTTTGTTAGGTTTAGTACTATCAGCATATCAAGAGAGCAAACAAGAAAAAAATAAATTAAAATAATAATATTAATATTAATAATATTAATAATTAATAATAATGATAATAATATTAATAATAATAATAATATTAATTGACAAAAAAAAAAAGAAGAAAAAAAAAATACGAATAATACATGCGCTAAAGCACTCTGTATTGCCTGTATGACACGTTCCGCGGACTGAGGCACAGCGGAACGCACAAGACCACTTTTACTCTAGAAAGAGTATACGACTAGAAGTATTAAAGTATTTAACGTTTAAAACAACAACAAAAATAAATAAATAAACAAATAAATAATCACATACAGACGGTCCATTATGAGTGGCCATATTTTTGAGAGACCATTGCCGATATTGCATTCCATCGCATCGCTCTCGGTGTGTTTGTGTGTTTGTGAGCAATTTTTTTATTCGGCGAAGCTTTCGTCCTCATTTTCTTCCTTCTGTTTCTTTTTTTTTTTTTTTTAAATCTATTTAACCTTTTTATTTCTCGTTTCTCGGAGTTTATACACGCACGCGCGCACACATATACACACATACACAAACGCATACATACACACATACGCGCGCGCACACATGAAAATACACGCCACACAGACACGCAGCCAAACAAATATATATTTTTTTTCTCGAGAGCAAGAGAGAGAGAGAGAGAGAGAAAGAAAGAGTGACGCGTGAAAAAGTGAAGAAAATTGCGTGCGGCGCCACATTCGTAGACTAATTATTTGTACAAATTTTTCTATTGATTGTCTTGAAAATAAAAATAAAAATAAAAAAAAAACAAAAAACAACAACGCGAATTAGGGACAAATCCAACGATTCCGAGAACGCGCGTGTGTCGATGAATATTTTACACAAAAAAAAATAGTATAACAAAAAATAATACCAATAGCGAAGAACGAGCACGAAACGCGATCGATCGGCGATTATTATTTGTGACGAACTACAAAAAAAAAGAAAAAGAAAAAAGAAGAATGATGGTACTAATTAGAATACAATACATATATCTATATACTGCACAGTTGAACAAGAACGATATGTACCTTTCGCTCCCTCCTCCCCGCCCTTTTTTCCCCCCTTCGTTCCACCCTAGTATCCCTATATGTAGACGAAGAGTAATAATCCATATGTATATTCAGACGAAAGAAGGAATCGACAAAAAAAAAACAAACAAAAAAAAAACAATACTGTTGGCCATTCATTTCAACCCATATTTGTACAATATTGTTATTCGCCATCTCGACATCCCACAAACATTATTATTATTATTATTATTATTATCATTATCTTTATTATCATTATTACAATTGTTCGGAAAGAAGGTAACCGTTCGGCTACACCACACGAAAAAACCGCGTATCAAACATTATGCTATTACCTATTACAAAACCTATTACTTACTATTAAAAATATTGCTACTAAAATACTACTACTAAAAATACTGAGGAATAACAAGAACGAGACTATATGTGTATATAGCCTATCGGCGACGATCGCGCGCATCCGTGAGACTAGAAAACAGAAGAAAATTAATGAACAAAGAAAATAATAAAGAAAAAAACAATCCGAAACAAAAAGCGTGTAATAGTTGACAAAAAAAAAAAAAAAAAAAAAAAAAACCAAGGGAAAAAAGTCGATATCATAATTATGTGTCGTTTGATATGAAGAAAAAGAAAATATAAAAAAGATTTTCGAGTATAATATAATAATGTATCATCGTTTTATACACAACCTAATTATACATACATAAAAACATATTTATATGAATACATATATATATATATATATGTATATGTATATATTATATACACACTTATGTTTGTGCATTTATATACATGTATATGAGTACGTATATATATATATATATACATATATCAAGAAATACTGTACACTTATGTACATTCCTAGTGAACACATTGCATTACACGAGTACTTTATCGAGCGAGTGAAAGAATTAAACGGTAAAAAAATCGTGAATAACAAAAATACCGATACACACAAACGCATGAACCTATTATTATTATTATCATTATTATTATTTATAATTAACACTTATTATTATTATTATTATTATTACGGCGATTATTATCGTATATAAAGATATTTATATTAATTGCATAAGTTATTCGGAATGGACCATCGCGAATTCGGCACTTGACTCGACATCATTGAATTATTTATGTACATATGGTTCAATGACAAACATTAATAATATCTTTCAATCCGTAAAGAATAAAGCGCGCATTCCTAGAGAAAAAAAAAAAAAAAAAAAGAGAGAACAGAAAATGTCTAGAGATTCGATTGACAGAACAAGTGTGCGTGCGTGTGTGTGTGTGTGTTGTGGTTCACGGAGAAAAAGTTCTCGTATATTTGTATACATATATTATTATATTCACCGAAAAACTATAAACACGTTTTATTTTGAACTGCGTTTCCGTGTGGAGAGGAAAAAAAAAAAAAACAGTATTTTCTGTCCGGTGTGAGATTGTGTAAAAGTAAACGAATGAGTATGAGATAAATGAATGTAAATCAAATGAGTAAAAGAAAAAAAAAAAAAAGAAATGAAACTAAATGAAATTCTCGCGATATTTCGATTTTCGAAAATATTACCAGTGTATTATATATACGCCGCATTTTTTGTTTTGTTTTCATGTATATCAACCTTGACTATCGACTCTCGTCGTACGCGGGGCTTATATACACGCGAAAAAAATCCTCACACAAAAACAAAAATACACTTCGTACATTTGAAAAAAAAAAAAAACCCCCCATAACTCATATTTCATTTAATATAGATTTTTTTTTTTTTTTTTTTTTCACTTTATTCGTCATGTTTTCATGTCTATTATTTTTTCATTCGATATTCCGAGATCTGAGAACACGACGAACGGCTTGTGCGAATCGACGAATACAGGCGTTATACGCATATGTATAAAAACAAACAAACACACGGACACATCAGCGTCGTGCTCTCGCGAAAGCTGCGGCAATATTGAAAATTCTTAGCCAAAGTTAGGGGTTCTTGCGTTTATTTTTTTTAGTTTTTTTTTTTTTTCTTTTTTTATTCCTTCGAACTCTCCCACCTGCCCCACTCTCAAACACAGACATTATATATAAATATATATTTATATATATGTGGCATACATATATGTATATCTATGTATAATGTTTGGCATATTTAATGATTATTATCAATTGAAATATCATTTCGAATTATTATTGATACTAGATTAATACTGCTATTATTAATCGTGGTAATTTTTTAGACTAGAAGAACAATATATTTAGCGTAGAATTTAAACAAAAAAAAAAAACGACAACAACAAAAAGTATACATAATAAAGTATATACATGAATATATATACGTACACATGTATACAAATATGTGTATACATATATATATTGATAAAATATTATTGAGATCGTAATTAGAGATTCGGAAGTGCATACAATGCCTGGATAATTGTGAAAGATCGACTGAGATTGTCGTAGGGCAATTGACAGATTTAAAAATAAAATTAAAAAAAAAGAAAAAAAAATGGTTCACCGCGTAACTTGTGAACAAAATGAGTTAACGACAAAACAAGGACTTTGACTGCTTGAGGAATTTTTCAGGGCAGTCGGGGAACTGTATTCTCGCTGAATAAATATATGTATATTGTATGCATACGTATATACATGTATAAATCTATATGTATGCATATAAATATATATATGTTTATTCATTCAATGAACAAAAAATAAAATAAAATAATTTAAAAAAACAGATCAGTAAGTGTAAATGTTTGTAAACAAATTATGAAACATTATTTGTTCAGTGCCTACATATTTACACAGTAATAATAATAAAGATGAGGATTAGTGAAACGATCAATTTTTTTATAGGATTATTTTTCATGTGCGTGCTTACCGCTAGTTTTAAATCGAGCTTTCCCAATTTCCTGTCGTAGTTTCGTTGTTCTGGTGGATAAAAAATAGACGAATAATCGTTTTTTTTCAAGCCAAACTTCATGCGAATCGTTCGAAACTCGCCCTTTGGCGATGACCCGTTACACATTTGAATGGACGCGCGCTTTTTCTTTCGTTTGAAAGACACGAGACGCGGGTTTCTTGAATATTTCCCCTCTCTTTATTCCTTTCGTATCCCCACTCTGCAATGCTGTTGGGCTCTCCTCTCTTGTCTGCTTGTCTCCTCGTTTCGTCTTTCGTCGTACTGTGCTCTGTGCCTCTGTGCTGTGTTCGCTGACCGGTAGTCGGTAGTCTTTCCGAAAACTTATACCGTATTCAAAGTACGATACTCGACGGGCTATTTTTTTTTTTCCACAAACGTCTGGACTTTCTGTCCAACCAAACAATCATGATGCAGATTCTCACTTGTCAACAATTGCCTATACCAATGCCGAATGTCGCTAATTTATTCTATCCGCTGAATCCGAGCCTCGAGGACGAAATGAAGCGATTGTTCGCTAATTTCACCGTTGATCCAGTCACTTCTCCGAAGCCAAATCGTAAGTTTTTTTTAACTATTTACTGCTATTTCATAAGCAAAATTCTAAAGACGGTTTATATATTTTCGATTTTCGTGAGTGTCAATTTTCATTTTGAGCTTGAATTTGTTACGCACAAGTGTCACAATATCAAATTCTTCACTTATGAGTTCATCGGGTATATTTATTTGTGCGGTGTTAAGTTTTATTCCTAGTTTGTCGATTAGTTTTGCTTTCCTTTGTTTATCATCTCAATTTATAATGGCATTCAAATTTGTTTGGGTAGTAAATAAAATGATGCTTTTCAACATGAATTTCGAGATCATATATTTCAAAATTTCGAACGAAGCAGCGAGTGTGCTATGGATCCTGTGTCTATAAAAATTGATTTTCTCTTCAACAAACTTTGTGATCTTTGTCAAATGAGGTGCTTTCGGGTTTTCCATTCGTTTATACAGTGAAAATTTGTTTCTCGTATTTTTATCAATTCTGTATCCAGCGTTAGTTGCCGGATCTTGATTTTTTTTTTCATTCATCATTCCATTGTTGCAAGAAATTGATTCGGTTTTTCGAGCCAAAAGTATTTCGATATGCCTCGATGTTATGATACAAATTTTCTTTTCTCAAACCAAAATATTTCAATATTTACTTGTTCATGATAAAAGAATGAAAAATCTCGAGCATATTTCAGTTAAATTTAAGTACATCGCGATAAGTTATGATATAAAAAAACGACTCGTATTTTCAATTCACGTAATGCTCTATTAAAAACTTCATTGAATTTTTAATAGAATATTCATAGAGAAATGGCGACTCAAAGAATGTGTATAAATTCGTAGTCAGTTAGAATAAACCCAAAAAGCAATTTTGTAACAGCGCGATAATAAATCTGCAATGAAAGCTGAGAAAAACAAAATATTCCTAATTGGAAGGGGAAACGGTCGATCGCTCGTGCCTGTGCGTCTTCTCTCGAGAGGTTTTGATTCCGAGAGCCTTCCTCCGTTCCTTTTTTCTATCTCTCTCCCTCTTCTCTTTCGCGTCCGCAGTGTTTGTAAACAAATGAGCGCACCTCGCTTTCAGCTCGTAAGCCGTTCAAAATATAGTTAGATTACTCGAGAGGTTTCGAACTACTTCGAAACTCTGATGCAAAGTGACCCCTAAACGAAAGAGAAACAAAGTACTCTGCTGTCCCGAACATCGGCTTCGAACGTTTTGTGTAACGGCTAGCGCCCTTTGTTCAATCTTAATCTCTCAAGCAGAGTGCTGATCGTCGTAAAATGTCCTTGAAACATTTAGAGATATCACTCACGCGAATAGAAATATACATTTAATATGTATATGCATAAATTCATGAAATTTCAAAAAAAAAAAAAAAAAAAAAAAAAACTTGTCATAAACGATCCTTTATAATTCGGTATTTTTGACGTGGAATCAGTCAAGTTCTTCTTATAAAGCGTTTGCTTCGGTAATAACGCAATTGATATAAAAATTAATGTCGGTACAACAAAAAAAATTGGTTCGAGCGAATACAATGTTGCGCGGCGAGGATCAAAGGTTTTTTCTTCTTTTTTGTTTTGTTTTTGTTTTCATCATTCTCGAACCATCGTCGACGAAACTGGTCAAAAAAGATCTAACAGGAATAAATTGAAAAAAAGAATAGCTCGACGACGTTTTTCGGGTTTTTTTTTTTTTTTTCATCTATTGAATCACAGAAATAATGAATTGAAAACAATTTCAGCCGAAGATGTGATGGAAGAGTTCCGTCATAACGGACGAGATTATGAATACTGCCCGGAATTGGAAGCTGGCTTTGTTCCACGACCAAGTCCTCGTCGTAAAAAAAATAAAAAACCGCTCGCGACCGAGTGCGCTTTTTGCAAAAACAACGGTGAAAAACCGAGCTTTTATCGAGATCATATTCTGAAGGACGTTGATGGTCGTGTTAAGTGTAAAATTTTACGGTAAATATTTTCGATCTGATATTTATCGAAATTTTTTTAATGCATTTTGCTCATTTATTTGTTCCTATCATTTCTCAATATGAAATATTGCTTTGTTGAACAATTATTGCAGAATTTATTTTTTTGCTTGCTCAACGCAACAAAAAATATCACACCCTTCGCCTGCAATTCGTGTAAATGTAGAGTTTTTTTTTTTTTTTTCGAGAATTCGCTCACTGAGAAAAAAAATTTTGTTCATCGAACAAAATCCCATTTAGTTGGACGAAAATATGGTTGGTTCAACTTCATTTTTTTTTTTTCAGAAATTGCAAATTATTTAGGTCATTGGACAAAAATACTCGAATCCATTTTTTCGTCCAACTGAATGAGATTTTGTTGGACAAATTTTTCTTTTCTCAGTGCTGTTTTTCGTCGAGTTGAGACATAAACGACAAGCATGTGGGATTAAAATCAAGATCAGGGACCAAAATATTACAGAAATGTTTTAGTCGGATGAGTTTCATGTTATCCTCAGTCAAAAAGCTCCTGTTCTCAACAAATATTCTGTAGAGACAACACAAAAAAAAAAAAAAGCGAGACACGAGGAGTATTGAATGAAATAATTATACCATCTCAGTTTTCCTTTCTTCAATTTTCTATTCCATTCAAACAGAAATAAATTTTTATTGTTTTGACATCTAACAGAAAATCTTATTTATCCAAAACAGATGCATTTTCTTATAAAATTTAAAAGAAACAACTTTGCACGAAAATTGATCAATTGAAGAAATGTAAACGATATCAAATGGATTTATAACCGAAAAAATACTGGCAAATGGCACAAATATACCTCAAAACGTAGCCCAACTAAATAAATAATTAACGTTAATATCGATGAATTGAGCAATTATTTGCAACTTGTAAAACAAAGAAAATTAGGATCAACCGTACTGACTTGATTTTTGAAAATGCTTAGAAAATGAAGAAAAATGTTATACTCCAGTGTAATTAACAAATGATATTCAATTGTATCAAAACGTAACAAAATCCAGTATTCAAAAAAATTACAATAATTAAAATTTACACATTCGATTATATTTATCGAACTTCGCAATCAGTGATAACAATAATTAAAAAAAAAATGCTATTTTGCAGGAATTACACGTGTCCAATCTGCGGAGCTTCCGGCGACAATGCCCACACAATTAAATATTGTCCATCAAATCAAAAGCCCGAAACCATTGCAATGGCTAACATGCTCCGAGCCTCAAGGATCCCGGTGGACAAAAAGCGTTCCAAGCCGATTTACATCATTGGTGAAAGGACATTGGAAAGAGCGGGAGACAAAAGTTCCAAAATGCTTGTCTGGAAAAATTAATCGAACAAAAATGATCAAGGAATGGTACTTTTAATTGAAAAGACTGATTATGAACGTAGAGATACCACGTAAGTGTTTTTGAGAGCTTCTATCAGTTGTTGGTTTGGTAGGGGAAACGCCTCTACAAAACAACCGTACAGAGTTTCGTAGTGCGCGTCGATCGTGCAAAAAACGAACAAAAAATAACTTTAACCTCAAGCTACCATTTTTCTTTTACCGTGCTAACGATGAAATCGAATCTTAATCGGAAACGATACGTATGAGAAAACTGAATAAATTCGATCACTTTTCTACTGTATCTGTCAATATCTCAAGTTCAAGGATTAAACAAAAAATCCGCGGAATTCGCAAATGGGTGCTATCGTAGGGAAATATAATTGTATCTTATTAACCTACGAAAAAATTCGAAGAATCTGGAAATATTGGCGAATACAAAGAACCGAAAAGTCTTTGCATTTTCACGGCTGTGCTTGATGCAGTTTTATCTTACGAAACTGTAAATCTTACATCATTCAGTTTTCATTATGCGATCTGCCCCGCCAGGGTTAGGTTAACAACCGGTATTAAAAGAATTGGTGATTATTCCATATTTTGATAAAAATATATATTAGATACGTTGGTTGTTTGTTCCTCGTAGACGATTTCACGAGAAAAGAGAGACAAGCATTGGCGGTTGTAATTGAAAGACAATTCGAGGCTAGTGACTTTTTTTACTCTCGAAAAATATTAAGACTTTGGGCAAAACAGTATGAAGAATCTTTCAGAAAACAATTATCATAGAACGAAGGATTAGTTAAGTGTCCGTGATATGTTGATTGCCAAAAAATTGTTAAAAAAAAAAAAAAAAAACAAATAAGAAATCATGAAAGTGGAAAAGTTCGAATTTGGATCAAGAGCTGTCAGATTTTGGCAAGATAAAACACAAAAATCAAGAGTTACATTTTCTTAAAACTTTTAAGATTCGTACTAATAACCATACGGACAGATGATGCAAAAAAAAAAGAACGCGGAAAAATTCATTTCTCGTTTGAAGAGAAAATTCTCGCCGTGAACTAGAATTTCGCAAAGAAGCTTCTGGTCTTTCTTGACATCACAGGATCATTTAATTTTTTTAATTATTTTATTTATTCGTATTTATTTGATTGCGTTTCTCGAATCATTTATTTTTCCGCCGAGAGCCATGAAATCAGAAATTAAAAAGGATTCATTGTGAGTCGCTCTTATCGCGAGGTCTCTTCTAAATTCATCGGGAAAATGATATTTCAAATGGCCGTGTTGATTCGAATTTTTGTGTCATCATAGTTCGTCTACCACGTACGTATCTTGTACTTTAAAAAACTGTCTTTCCTGAAAGATGTAAAATCTAGCGTTACAAATGTGGTCGAAGATATCAACGCGAAATGGTGATCATAAAAAATACTATGAATTTTCGAAATTTTTATTCAAGAAAGAAAATCGACACGAGCGATCAGAAAAACTACGAAGTAGTACAAATAATGTGAAACCAAAAACAAAATGTTGAGAAGAATAATGAGAGTTCCAGTACTGACAAAATATAATACATGATTAAGGGACCAAATCTCGTGTGCCTAATAAATAAAAACAAAGTACAAATAATAAGCGTTTTTTCAACGCGTCGACAGGGTGAAAAAAAGAAAACATAGTATGACGATTATTATGATTTCTGTACTGTGCGAATTGAGCAAGTTCAATTTTAAACAGAAGATGTATAATTGCGATAGTGTTTATTGTATAAGATGATCCTCGTGGATTTGAGAATCTTATGCGACAAAAACGTCTGAACCAACGGTTTTTCGAGATGAAGTTTATATGATGTTTAAAAGTAGAATAACTTTTTGATATCTTTATACATATATATATATATATATATATAAATGTTATATACAAAGACTATTATTAATAGTGAAACAGTACATTACGAGTCTTTACTGATTACTATAAAACGTATGTTTTTCACCAGTGGTTCCTACGAATCTTATGATAGTCAGATATTGATTCTCCGCGCGACATAAGCGTTTGATTCGAGATTCCGAGGAATCCATTAATTTCGTACTAAGTTTTATTGTCTCGTTAGTCAATAGTGATAAGACAAATCACCTCGTTCCTAAAGCCATTTAAAAGCTAAGCGTTGCCATCGGCCAGCGGGGGTGGTATTAGTTTAAGAATGAAAAATAATAAAAATAATAGTAAATGAGGCTCAAATTTTAAAAAAAGCGAACGTTGCCATGTATCCAAAAATTTCTCTACACTTTTAATCAATTAATCAAAAATAGAAGATATATCTTTTCTTTACGAGAAAATTCTCTCAGTCTTTAGCTTTATAAATTCAATAGCCCATGATAATTTGCGCACTAAAGCAACGAACAATTGTATAAACGTTCCGCATTTGACCCCTCGTATTATTTTCGATCGATTTATTCGAAGCTGTCTTGGTTTTCTTTACGCTAAAACTTAGTGGGGCCATGGAAAAATGTTGAATTGGCACGTCCACATTATCTTGTGTTTCTTACGAAATAAATAGTTCGTATTAATTGCGATTACTAGTGGATTTTCCGTAAGTGGAATTATTGCTTTCTTAAGTGAGAAGAAAATTTGTGGGTTTTGTTTTCGATATCTCACATTTTTTTTTGTAAACTCTTGTGTTTTTTTTTTTTCACTCATCGTAATCAACGGGAATGAGAGTTTGTAATCGATCGGAAGATCGAAAAGACCACCCCCCCCCCCCCAGCCACTACTGTCGTCCATGAATTATAACTGTATTTCTAAAATAATGATATCCAGTGGTCGCTTAAATGATATGATCAACTGTTACATGTATCTATAATTATTTAACTAAACGTACGTAATCGTAAACCGATATAATATTTTTTTTATGTTTGAAATACAGCAGCAGAATAATAAAAAATACAAAAAAACAAAACTATCGTTCGTTGATTGCTCGAAACGAAGGATTTGATTGCAAATTGAAGGGGTGAATGAAATTGGTTCAAAGTGTGCAAATCGAATTTTTCAACACACCATAGTTGTTGTTGTTTTTTAATGAAATATTCTGAAATTTTTTAAAACCGCCGGATTATAAAGATGTTGATGATAGAAAGAAAAGAAAAAGCTTCTCAATTGTTGTGAAGAGGGAGGTGAGATAAAATTGGCACAAGAACATTTTTCTATAGCGTGTCGATTCAACTTTCCCCTTCAATGCATGAAAATCGTGCCTATTTTCTACTACTTTGTTTCGTCGTCTTCGGCATAGAAAAGAGATAATCAGATAAACATACTTAATTGTGTCACTTTCCGTATCTAGGTGTAAAATGGGAACACTCGCTTTATTTTTATTTATCGTCACGACAAATCTCTCGTGAATTATTAAACTGGGCTTGTCACGAGAGCTCCAATTCTAGAAGCAGTGTCTCGTCAAACTATTCGCAGAAACAGTGTGATCGTAACTGTGCCGGTCATCGAAAGATACATATTTGCTGAACATTATCTCAGTTTTTTTTATTTTTCCAATACTTCACATTTTACGATATATTTTGTAGCGCGTCAATTAGCAAACGTAACTAGGCTAGAAACAATACGACAATTAAAATGCGGATGATTCTAATTAATAAGAAATTATTGAATAATCATAGTTCTGTGAAAACGAATTGAAAGTTTTCATAAAATTTTGCATCTTTGTCCTCTGATTGGCAAAAATGACCCAGAAAAATAAAAATATTGTCGGTGGCCCGGGAAATAATAAAATGCTCATTGTTACGTGAATTAAAATAATCGAAAGTAAATTTGAGGTAAATGCCAGAGAGGGTAAGGGAGAGAGACAGAACTACGAGAAGTTGACACAATGCGGATAAAAGAGCAATTATTCGAAGCATGTGATAAAGTATTGTTCATCAGGTCGTAACGACATAGGTGACCTGTTGTTGCTAGTCGAGTCATTTTTTCAGTGACTCAACACCTCCCAGTCCCTAGCCGATTCGTTATGACCATTATTATATTTTAACGAAACTACGATTGGTCGTAAAAAATTTTCTGCACGATATATGTATATATGAAGTTATGTTTTTTTAATGTATTATCGAATTACGTTGAAAACACTACGGTTGCGTACTCTTCTCATACATAAAGGTTACAGCGAGTTGTGACACTCTCAATTGTCAGTTAAAGTGCGACGAGTGTTGTTGTGTCCTCCGGACACTTTGAACGCGAAATGGTGAAGCTTCTCTTTTTCGCTATAATCGTAATAACCATTACACAAGCGTTTGTAAATCGAGACCGGGAAAGGCGTAACGTTAATCCTTTCGATGAAAAACATATTTTTAATTCTGGAAAATATTTTAATCCTTCGAGAATTCGACCCACTGCATCGAGTTTTATTTTTCATCTGTTAAAACATAAATTGAAACATCCACTTGTTGAGAAAATTCCTACTCCCGAAACGGTTCCAAATTGTATTTGTGTTCCGTTTTATCAATGCGATGCTAACAATACTATTATCACCGATGGACTCGGACTCGTCGACTTACGGTCAGTGTACTCAAATTTATTATTTTATATAGTTTTTAATCGATGTTTACTGTGCGTGTGTGTGTGTCCAGTGATCTATTTCATTTTCCAGTCAATTTTTTATCCAAATTTCTAACTTTTCATGAAAAAATTTATATGTGCGGACCATTTTTCTTGGATCATAAAAAAATTTCAAATTCTTCCTCGCTTTTTCAATTGTTCTTCTCATCCATATATCTTGGAACTATTAATTTTTGTTGTGATTTTTTTATCATATCGATGTCGAATGATTTGTCGAAAGTTGAAAAAGTATATTTTTCAATTGTTTCCAACATGTTTATTGTGAACTCAATTGGATTTTCTTCATTTTTTTTATAGGTTACTCAACAATGTGACGTATCGGAGGTGCACCGGAGATCTCGAAGTGTGTTGTCAATGGCCCTCAGCACCTATCGTCAATCCAACGTCTACGCCAAGTCCGACCTTTCCACCAACGACCGTTCCCCCGACCGTTCCTCCAACTGCTCCTCCGACCGTTCCCCCAACTGTTCCTCCGACCTTTCCACCGACCGTTCCCCCGACCGTTCCTCCGACCGTTCCTCCAACCGTTCCTCCAACTGTTCCTCCGACTGTTCCTCCGACCTTTCCTCCGACCGTTCCCCCGACTGTTCCAACGACAATTCCTACGACCGTTCCTCCAACCTTTCCCCCAACGGTGCCACCAACACAGCCGCCAACGACACCACCAACACCGCCTCCAACGTCGCCACCAACATCCCCGCCAACAACACCATCAACACCACCGCCAACAACACCATCAACACCGCCACCAACAATTCCACCTTCGCCGCTTTGCGTCTGCGTTCCTGCAGCGCAATGTGCTCCGAACGGTTACGTAATCGTCAGTGGCGAAGGGATAATAAATCCTCGACAAACTTTGAATCCTTGTCCAAACGCCGGAGACATATGTTGTCGAATACCAATCGCAATGGTAACAATCTCGAACCCTGTCGTATCACCAACTCCACCATTTACGGTTCTTCCACCGATCATTCAGCCTCCTATAACCTGCATCTGTGTCCAAACATATCAATGCGACCCCAACGGCTACATAATAATATCCGGAGCCGGTAGCATCGATCCTCGATTTCCGGTCAGTCGTCAAGGACAAGTGGGAGGAACGTGCGTGTCACCAACAGAAATCTGTTGTCGCATATCACCCACGGGACAAGATTCGGCACTCGGTCCACCCGGAAGTCCCTCGACGATCATTAAATTTCCTGGAACTTCCCAAGCTTGCATCTGCGTTAAGGCTTGGCAATGCACCGCCGGAAATGTCGTCACCGTCGACGGGGCTGGAATCGTTGATCCTCGGTTCGGTGCTTGTGCCATTGCCGATGAAATTTGCTGTCGTATTCAAGGAATCACCAGAGGCCTCGCTTCCATCACCGTACCCGGAGCAAATCTTCCTGTTGCCGCTTTACCTGAAGTTCTTATTATCAATGGAAATTCTGCACAAACAGCTTCCACCGTTTGCGGAGTTCGGGGAACTACCTGCCTCACCGGTATGTTGCGGAATCATCCGATTTCACTTTCTCCTGCTCTCCCTTTCTCTCTCGCTCTCCCGCTGTATACCCTCCGTCGTTACTTTTTTTCTCTATGTAATAGCTCATCTGAATATTCACGTGGTAAACCATTCACGTTTTCGTCCTATTCTCTCTTTTGTATCCAGCTCCAACGTGCGCAACGAACTCTGGTGAAGCGTCCTTCGCCGAGTTTCCATGGATGGTTGCCCTTCTTGTTCGAAAAAATGATGGGACTTCTCTCTTCCAGTGCGGCGCTTCGGTGATCAACAACAGGGCTATACTCACTGCGGCCCACTGCGTTACCAAGTACATAAAATATGCGCATGAATTATATTGTCTCCAAAAATACAAGCCTGAGCGAGACGAAATGATTTTATTGAGAGTCCCAGGTTTAATGGTTAAATATGTAAATTTAACTTCTCGACTGAATATCGATCCGAAAAAGCTAATAGCGCTTTTTGATCGGACTCCCACCTGATGATTTGTCAACTATCAAAGTTTATCAATCCATGCATGTGTTGATATGTACGTTAACGAAATGGTTAGAGCAAAAATGCTCGAGAATGAACTTGTAGAGCATGAAATTTCCTACAGAAAGTCATTGGCTGCACTTTTCTATCTTTGGTAGTTCAGTTCTGGGAGTAAATCGAAAAACGATTTCATTTGAGCGATTAGAAGTTGATCGAGCGTTTTCAATTCTTTTTCTTTCGTTTCCAGGCGTGGTGTACATTTTTTTCAATATATTGCTACGTTTTGTTATTTTCGGCCCTTGTTGCAATGGTCCAAATTAATGATGTTGGAAATGCTCTAATCGTACATTCTGTCATTTTTTTTTCGTTGATCACCGATTCATATTGTTTCTCAAAAGTTTTAAAATTAATTTTGTCATTTTTTTGCATGCTTCTTGTACTGTGAGCCGTTTTTCTACTCGTTCTTTCGAAAAATCCTTAGCGGATTATAATAGTGGCGATATTTATGGAATTGGTGAATCTTACTACAACGAAATCTAAAAGAACTGCATTTTTTTTTTTAATTTTTCAGAATTTGTGAAATTTTTTTTAACGTTTTGAATGGGAAAATCAGATTTCAATGTTTCGAAAAACAATGTTACCAAAAAGAGAAGTCACAAACCCAGAATGTTCAGGGTTTTTGTCGCTTCAAAAAAATATTTTGACATGGAAATTCGGGTTCGAAGAAACATTTTCATTTAATCATTATCAATCAGTTTTGCATTATTTAAAATGTTGTTTATAAACACTATCAATACGAGCTGTTAAGTATTTAACTGATATTTTAAAAGTAAAAACAAGTTGTGTTGTCTGCGTCATGTGTCTCGCAGTTAGAATAGATATTTTTCTCAATAAACAAAAAAATTCTAATCCACGTGTTACGTTTCCCGATTTCACACATTTTTTTTTCCTTCTCGGTAAAAAAAATATGGATATAAATCGTGAATATCATTGTTTCTCGCTGTTACAGCCGACCTGATGGAGTTTTGATTGCGAGATTCGGCGAGTGGGATACTGCCCACAACAATGAACCAGCACCTCTTCAAGAATCCGAAGTCCTGTATATAGTCACTCATCCACAATTTTACAGCGGAGGATTGTACAACGACGTGGCGGTACTGATTCTAGCCAGGCCTGTAACTTATGCTGTCAACGTTATGCCAATCTGTATGCCCCAACAAGGAATGGTATTTGCTCCTGGTACTCAGTGTTGGGCCACTGGCTGGGGTCGGAATGCTTTTGGTGAGATTTATTTTATATATAATAATTGAAAAAAAAAAAAAAAACAAACAATTTATTCATTTCATTTTCTTATGTTTCTCGTTCTTATATCGAAGAGCGAACAACCTGGTTACAAAAAATTGCGTACTTCAGTCTACCTCGAATATTTATGCATGTGTTCATGATCACTATTTTTAATCCAATTTATTTTCGATTTATTTTCCAAGTTTGATATTTTTTCTACTTTCTTTTTACCTGAATAATAGAAAAATCTTGATAAAGTACGGTGTTCTAATTGCTTGGGCATTTGGTATTCCATCAGCGGTTACGTTACTTACACCTCAAAAGTTCATTTAGATCGACTCGGTTCTTGAGATTAAACATTTTTATTTGTAAAGAAAATGGTCAGTGCTTCGATAATTGATCCTGTAAAAAATAAAATGGAAAAAAATTAGCAGGTGTTGTATCATTCAGGAAAAAACCATTAGAAAAAGAGAGAAAAAGATTTAAACGCTCATACCATTTGTAATTTTCGAAGAACGATCGTTATAATAGAAATGCAATAAAAAGTGTGGATGCTGACGGGTTGAACCATACATTAACGGTGAATAATTTTCTTCTTTTTGCAGAGGGACAATATCAAACAATAATGAGAAGAGTGGAACTCCCGATAGTAGACAGATCCAAGTGTCAAGAATTATTGAGAGCCACGAAACTAGGAAAATATTTTGAGCTGCATGGAAGTTTCATTTGCGCCGGTGGCGAAGCGAGTAAGGACACATGCCGTGGAGACGGTGGTGGTCCTCTCGTTTGTGCTACCCCCTCAGGACAATATGTTCAGGTATGAATACAATTGAAATTTTCAAAAGTTATAAAAATGAGACAATTTATTCGTTGACACGATTATTAAAAATTTTCTTCAATTAAAATAAGAAATGTAAAATATGTGAATCGGTGATGTTTGGCTGATTTAGTGTCATTAAAACGATTTCAATTAACGATTTTCGTTGATAAATATAACGACGTTACAATCGTTTTTGATAATTACAGGCAGGAATAGTTTCCTGGGGAATAGGTTGCGGAGCATCCAACGTGCCAGCTGTTTACACAAGTGTTTCGCTATTTCGACAGTGGATTGATCAACAACTCGCGAATTACGGAGTTTTATGATACTGTCCTGTTTGGGGAACTTCCGTCGTCGTCCAATGTCGCTAGAACTCGATAACTCGAAATTTCCCAAACTAAATGTGATGAAGAAAATCAACAAAATGAGGTACTCCACGTGAATTCGGATAATGTATCAATGTCTTATCGAAGATACCTCATGATCATATACATTTTGATTTCGTTCTCCCCCTACAAACGAAAACTTGGTCCGATGTACGTCACAGTTTCAATCTGTAGCACAGATACTTCGAATACAAACCCATTCGGATTTCATAGTTTTTTTTTTCCGTATGCTGTTGCGATATGATTTTTGTTTTTAATCAAGGTCCAGTTTTACCAGAGATTGGAGATATCAATGTCAGAGGTCAAAGTGCTCGATGTAAATTCTTTTTTCTCGTTTCATCGCGATTCACTTTTTTTTTAACAGAAGAAAAACTAGTTTGGATTTTCTCAGCTTGTTGAAATTTCTCAATCATTTATAGTAATTTATGTATAGGTTCTCAATTAAACTCCAATTTTTCAAAATCCATCATTTTTTTTTCATGAAAATCAGTTGGGGTATCCTCGATTCTTTGAATGGATCAGCCATTTCCTCAATTCATAATGACAATTTTAGTAGTCACGTATATTCAACGACAAAATATAAAATTTGGGCAAACGCGAGTGAATGTCTCGAGAACCACGAGGCCCCAGATCGGAACGATCTCACGTGGACTACCTCATACGTTCGCCGTATTGTAATTTCGAACTGCAGCATCGGCTTAAAACTCGCGGTGTTGAAATTACCTCAAGTATAACAATTTGGATCATTCCATTCACTTCTTCCAGTAGCCGTGATCGTCTAGTGGTTAGGACCCTACGTTGTGGCCGTAGTAACCCAGGTTCGAATCCTGGTCACGGCAATGTCAAAACATTGTCACGGTGGAAGATTATTTTTTTTTCTCCTCTTTCACATTCCCTTCTTCGTATCAGAGTTCTTGATAACAACTATAGATATTGGATGATCGATTTAATAGCGTAGATAATTAAATATCTTTACTTAATTTAATTTAATATCTTTATTTACTCGACTGTTTTCAATTTTGGTTTTTACGTTCCTCCGAATTCGTATCTACTTAAGGAGTAAGTGACGTTCAGCAGAGTCTCTCGTTACTCGGATGGCATGTTCCTTTGACTTGATTCACAATACTAGAAGGATATGAATTTGTTTTTCTTAATATTCAGCCATTGTTTGCCGAAAAATAAATGAAAATGTTTTCATTTAAAGAAACGAAGAAGAATAGTTTCAATCTAAAGTTTTTCCATTTTATTAACGATAGATAATAATTTTTTAACGTGTGGTAAAACTCATGGTGTTGGATTGAAGTTTTTATTATAAAGTTGCTAACAAGCTGCAACGACGTGTTTCGTGTTAAATGTGTGTTGAAATTGATGGAATCATAATAAATATCCATACCACGGTTTATAGCTTTGCATCCGTTTCGAATTTCAACTTAAAAATTTCAGAAATGTTATAAATTCTGCATTTATAAGACTCTTCAATAAATTTGATCTCTTCATAGAAGGAAAGCAAATTATCCTGTTCCGAATAACGTGAGACTGGCAATTCAGAATGATGCATACATATTTTATGTGTAAACTAAGTGGAATCGATTCATGAGTAAATGGACGGAAGAAATTGTTGGAGAGAATAGCTATCAGGAAAAACACCGATCGAAGTGACCTGTTTTTCAGGTACTACGATATCCTACTTGATCCATTTAAGTATTGCAGTGATCTTTTTTGTGTGCCTGTACATCCGATTTGATCTGATAAAAACGGCTGTAATTTCGTTCAGCACGCAGCGGGGCAATCCTGATGAATCATTTCGTATTCGTGTCGTCTCTGTATTTCTTTAATCGTAATTGTTCTTAGAACGTTATTTGTGCTCAACGGGAATACCGAATACTCTTTTGATACTTCGATAAGTTTAAACTGTAAGAGTATGTTGTGCAGTTATGTCGAGTGACAAGGTGCGTTGTCATGTGAATGTGTGGGAATTCCCGTGTCGTGAAGGACAAACTGTTTGGGAAAGGCTGTGCATTTTTTTTTGTTTCGATGACATCACACTCTGGAGTCACCAATGCAACCCTCATTTTTTATAATCTGGGATGTGCCTAGAAACGAAATTCGATTGCTTTTCGATATTTAATTTTTATTTTTGATTGATTGATATTTGAAAGATGCAAAGTTCGATTTGATAATAGATTTTCACTCGTTCCTGGTTACTATTGTTTTTTCAATTGATTCCAGTGTTAGTGCTTTCGATAAAATACAAATCGTTCGTCGTTGATCCCATTCGATCACGGCGTGTGATTTCGCGTTTATAACATTTTCGTGTGACCTTGTATTCGCGTGTGTCCAATTCGATAATGCTCTCATTCTATGTCGTTGTATTTGTCGTTTTTACTGTAACGAGAGAGTTTAAATACCCTAATAATAGCTTTTTGCCTATCGATCTGAAATTTTGAATGAATTGAACTACTGACGTTATCACTGAAAAAATCAATCTCCTGAACCGAAATTATCTCGCAATCATGTGTTTATTCAAATAGTGTTTAAATATATGAATAGCATTCCAGTTATAGCACTAGTGATACTATTCCTGATAGCCAGTTTGCGGTACAGTGAGGGCACGGTGACTGCACGCCACAGTATTCCTAATGCAGACTGCACGAATTTCTATCTGAGTATGAAATATTGTTAAACACAACTGAATAAAAATTCAATTCAACAATTGACGATCCCATTTTATTTGAAACTATAGTATTCTTCGTATTTTCGGAATATATGGAATAGCGATTTTTTTTTTCTAAATTTGATGTTTTCGTTGCGTTTTCATCGATGTACCGATAAAATTTGACGTCTCCCGTAGTTAGTTGCTACGCTAGTCTTTTAGTACCTGGTGTGTCATTCAAACCGTTCCCAAAAATTGAAAATCGACTTTTTATATGATCTATTTTGTAGGTTCCACTAATGCATTGGTTACAGTCTATTTTTTTTTCGATTCGCGTACGACGAATATCAAGACGATGATTTGAAAAAAAAATTACAGCCGAAAACCGTTTGGATTCGTTCGTGACCCAATAATATGTACGGAAAATCTGTGTAAAATGTCAGTTTCGTTTAGACTATTTTTTTTTCGGCGGTCAACCTCCTCGAGAGCTTATCCCCAACGGTCTGATACGGCGGTGATGAGCTTAGCTGAGAAACAACAAAAAAGTGAACGTATAACGTGAAAGATTGAGAGGGGATTGGTAGAATGATAAGTATTTAATGTTCGAAGAGTAGGGAGAAGCGCAGTGTCTCCCAGTGCACAGGGAAATAACGCGTCTCAGCAGACGAACGAACTGAGCAAATACATCCCAACTGATACACGGGATTCGTGACTATTTTGTAAGTACATTCAATTTGATATTTCTTTCAAATAAAGTGAAAATTTTAATTACTTGTCACCGATTTTAGACGTATCAACATCAATTTTTTTTTCATCGATTCAAAAAATTTCAATCTTTTGGATCGTACGGTTATTCGGATACGATTATTCTGATTGATTGAAAAAAACTTACATGGCACAATCGATTATTCATTAAGAGATGAAGAATTCATTATGACATTTGGCATTATTGACAATTTATAAATAATTTATACCGTCATTGTCATGGAAATGGTTCCAAAGCCTAAATTAATGACTTTTTGGATTTGCTTCGTTTTTTTTTTGATGATAAAAATTTTGACGCGTTTGACAACGAGAAAGAAAAATGATTCAGATATTCAGGTCCTCATTTATTGGAAGCATTTTACATCTACGACTGTATACGTAAAAAGGAAAGTCTGAAAACCTTTAAATTTGATGAAAGAACATTACTCATGCTATCTGACAGGAAAAATAGCATCGTGTGCAAGAGGCTTAAGAGTGCTGCAGGGATCGCGCTGGTTTTTTTTTCTTGTAATTTTTTTTTAATGCAAACAGTGATTCACTAGAAGTTAGTCATTTAAAAACATTCATAAATATTCATTACAGATGAGAAATTCAGAGATAGATTGTGCATCGTTCGACAACATTTCCATTCTGGTAGCATTGGATTTTGTTTTTTTTTTTCCCAAGTGAAGTCAACCTGATTCCAAGGTCACCTCTACTGTTTAGAGGGAAGTTCCCTTGTTTATTGACCACAAACATGAGCACAAAAAAAAACACGAATGATGTATTGTATATCGGTCCTTCAGATAACCTTGCAGTACGAAAGTATTCGCAAAACTGGAATGGACCACCTGGAGGAAGCGAACCAAAAAAAAAACCGACCAAAAAGGCAAAACGTATCCCAAAATGGATCCGCGGTTGGAGGAAAAAATTTCGAACATGTGCCCCCACCCGTAAAACTACCGTCTTCTTGTTTTTGTTGTGCTTCGATTCCTGTTTCGATTTCGTAAATTTCCTACACATACCGGGCTCGTCCTAAAAGAGATTTTGTTTTTCGGAGCTCCACATCCGAGGTCAAGAAAAAATGCGAAATCTAACGCTATTTTTTTCATCTAAATTGAATACTCGCACGGGAGTTTTCGAGTGACCAACTTCTAGTGAATCTTCCTGTATATAATTGCGGATACATTTATGCGTGGATTCAAAAATTTCATGAATGATTACAGCAGCATATTGTTGTCTTGATTAATTATCGGTATTTTGAAGCCAACCGAATGGCTCGTACAATAGAGTTTCAGTACTTTTGACTTCAGAATATTCATCATCGGGTTGTTAAATATTATACAATATAATTGTACAAATAACAATCAGATATATATATTTTCATGGTCAGAAAAATGTCAGAAAAATTATTAAATTCATTTGTTAATTAATTTTGTTTGTTTGCAAATAGATTGAATTTCATTGATTCCGCGTTGGAATTAAATGATGTGGCAATCGAGTTCATTGTCATGGTTAATCATGGCGAGTTGTTGTCTCGCTGCACCACAGAATACGTCCATCGATGTCAACAGCAGCAGTAACCAGAACAATCATAGTTCTGGAACCAAAGTCGATGTTTCTACAACCGTGAATCCCAGCAACACCATAAATCTGATGACAACCGCCTCATCGCGACGAGATAGTTGCGGACGCCGTAATCCCCAAGGATTGGATGCTTCCCCTGCCTTAATTGGCACAGCCAACAAAGCAAAATACGGCGAGTTCCCATGGATGGTCGCGGTATGCAGCAGGGAGGAACCAAAAATGAGTGAGATCCATGTAGTTTACGCGTGTGGTGGTGCACTCATTCATCCTCGAGCAGTCCTTACCGCAGCTCACCGCGTTGTTGGGTAAGAATTAAAAAAAACTATCAATGAAAAATAAAAAATTAATTAGAAATAAGGCAGTCAAACTTAATAATTGATTCATTGATTTTGATTTTCGATTTCTAAAGTCCCATTCATCTTTCACGATATAAATTTTGAATAATACGAAAAAGGATTCTTCAGTTGTGGACTACTTTTTATGGATAAAATGATAAATCAGAAAAAAACAATTGCACCATAAAAGATATACAAATGGATGCCATTATTGAACTTTGAATAATCAAAAATTCAAGATAAAAGTTTTGTAGAACATTATTTTTCTAGGGCAGGAAAATATGCCCTTCGTTTTGTTGAAATTTCCACAATTTTGGTCCGATAATCCTTTATTAATTATTAATCCTCCAGTACCGAAGCTAGAAGCTGAGTTGACAAAATTTGATCACTAACAGACAATGAATTTTTGACAGGAAAAAAATCAATCAACTCAAGATTATTGCTGGAGATTGGGATGCTTCGAACCTCCAGGAAACTTTCCCTCACCAGGAGCAAGACGTTGCGAAAATCATAATCCACGAACACTTCAACCCAGACTCTCTTGCTAATGATTTCGCCATTCTCATTCTCTCACGCCCTTTCAATCTTACTGAGACCGTTGACGTTGTTTGTCTGCCAAAACCTGGAGAAAGTTTTGATTTTACACGTTGTTTGGCTACCGGTTGGGGCAAAGACGTTTTCGGTGAGAAATTCTTTTTTTTATGTTCATGTCGCAACTGATGCACGAAATTTATCGTTTTACATCACTTATTCAAAACTAATTTAAAAATCCGTGATTAAAAGCATATAAATTGAATTACACAAACATTTAGGATCTTCCGCGATGATTATTGTTCATAATTCATGTTATTATGGTTATTGGATAATTTATTATTTCATTAATTTCGATTCATGGATTAATTAATCAAAAATCATTCATTTATTATTTTAGATGGTAATTATCAGAGAAAACTCAAGAAAATTGAACTTCCGGTCGTTCCCCATGACGATTGTCAGACTGCTCTCAGAACTCGTTTGGGTTCCAACTTTGTTCTCAATCCGAGCTTTATTTGCGCCGGTGGAGAAGCTGGACATGATACGTGCACGGTAAAAATGTCGTTGTAATACAAATGAAATAATGAGTCAAGTATTGAAATAATAATATCAAGTACTTTTTGAATCCTTCAACACGGAAGAAACAGTTCGAGGCAAAGTAATAGCGAAACTGCTAAGCTTTTTAGTGTCGTGAATATTGTGAAATGATGTTTTCTTTCATCATGATGATGATAAAAATCAAAGCAATCAGAAACCAAAGAATCGGAAGACTGAAAAAAAATCTTTCTAGAATCGATTGATAATTATTCAATAACAAAAGTTTTTTTTAAATTGTTTTTCGCTAATGAATTCTTTCTTATCTTTCAGGGCGACGGTGGCAGTCCCTTGGTTTGCCCTATCAAAAATGATTCTAGTCGGTACGTTCAAGCAGGTATCGTAGCTTGGGGTGTAGAATGCGGCCAGGCGACAGTCCCCGCCGTTTACGGTAACGTTGCGAGTGTACGCAGCTGGATCGACTCAAAAATGGAATCCAATCATCTTGAAACTTCCACGTATACTTATTGATTCCAGACTTGATCGAAATGATGCTCCCAAATGTTTTTCATCCCAAATTGCCATGAACTTTTTTCCAATTGTAACTTCTATATATATTTTCAATTAGTCCCCAAATTTCACATCATCACATTTACTTGTACCCAAGACACACTCATTCATTCAAATATAAGAAAGTGATATTTTTTTATTTTCACTTTTATTGTTCCTGTGTGTACTCTTTTCGGTTTTGACAAGTACTTCCCATCACTTCAGCCTCACATCTTCTCCTCACTTCAACGTTCTTATTCCTTTTTCTGCGAGACCTTCCCAGAGTGCTACTCAAAGCGACTCTTTTTTGGTGTATCGCGTTTGTATGAGGGCCAAGCCAATTTCTTGTTATAATTCATAATACTTCATTGACCCTCGATCTTTCCTAGACGCTGGACCCTCGTTGAGCCCCCTAATTATGAGATCATTCGTGATAGATTGTACTAAAAAATTCACAAATCCCGAATTGTTTTTATTCGAAAAATAGATGTGTGTTTGTCACGACTTCTTTTCCACGAATGAACCGAACGATATCAGACGATAAACTTCGTGTATTTTTTTATAAAAATGGTCGCTCGCATGTTCTATGCCTCTCATCACACATCTCATTCCTACATGTATATTTCAGCTAATCAGTAATTTGATGATCGAACAGGAAAAAATTCAAGTTACACTCGCACCTTGAGGGTTGCATAATATCAATTGTTCAATTGTGTAAACTTGACATTCAATATTAATCGTTCCGGTGCTAAAAATATAAGTTCGTTAGCTGGATACAAGGAATTTTTTCATTTCGTCTTTTCGTGCGGTGCGTAACACGTTCCCAACTACTCGGTGACTTTTAATTTCATCATCGGACAAAAATTAGTCCAGATGTATGAACGTCGCAATTTTAATATACCTAGAGATAATTTGGCTACGAAATTAACCGATTCCACAGTTCCATTTCGTATTTCGGAGGCGGAATAATAATTCTGTTTTCAATCACACAGCCCAGTTATCGGCTATATCAAGGTTAGAAGTCAAAGTGCTTGATATACTTTTTTTTTAACGCGACATTGCTTCGAATTCTTGTGATTTTGTATATTATAGAGTAGAACTATTTCGTATCAGCTAAAAAAATTTGTTGACATCGAATTCATGGGAGTTGTATTTCATGTTCACAGCCCAGTGTCAATACAGCTCAATCTTTTTTACCATGAAAAGGAAACTTCTCGAGATTCGTGGCTTTTGTTTACACAACTTGTAAAAATAGATGAACAAAAATTCCGATTTTTTCATTTTCCATTAAAATCTAATGTTTTTCGTACAAAAAATCTGGATATTCTTGATTCTTTGTATGACACGTATCATCCATGTTTGAAGCACACTGCAATCTCGATTTCAAAAATACCCGATTCATGAAATGTCTCCTACCATGCGACCCATGTCGATCGGTTTGCTCTTGGTAGGGGAAGCGTCCAGTCCAATTCGATGATTCGTCCGGTGCGCAGAAACGGAAAGACGAAGCGTCCGGCGTAACTCTCTATATTTATAAATGAGATTCTGAGCCGGTCCCGTCACTATTTCGACAATCGAGGTCGATTTATAATAATGATAGAATTCGAACGATTACGTATGCAATGATAAAACATAAAATTTGGTTAAATCTGAACGAATGTTCGGACACCGCACGAGGCCGCCGAGACCATCTCACGCGTTCGCTGTATATTGGAATCTCAAATTGCAGCATCAACTTGAATCTCCCGGTGTAGAAATTCTCAATTATTTCATTCGGATTATTGCATTCGCTTATTCTTCCAACAGCCGTGATCGTTTAGTGGTTAGGACCCTACGTTGTGGCCGTAGTAACCCAGGTTCCGGATGGATAATTCTCTTGATTCGCCTGACCCAAACGTTGTCAGTTATTGATTTTACGTTTCTCGAAAGTTGTATTCGTTTGAACAGAAAATGTGTGTTTCTGCATTCAAAAAAACGTGTTTCAATTGAGATTCATTGAGGGTTGTAAACTTCGACAAATTAATTCAAATGATTAAACATTTTTTTTATTTCTTGAGATGTTACGACCATCTGTAAAACTTCAAGACTGTAGACACTAAATTTAGACCGTGTGTACTGTCAAAATAAAAAAATACGTTTTGCATTGAACAAGATATCACCGAATAATATTTATACCAACATCCTGAAACATCATTCTCATGGTGAGGACTGCTTTTAAACCACAAGCATGTCGTATCAAAAGGTCACGAATACCTTTGGATTCAATACAGGATCACAATCAACGCGATAATTTTTATTTTCTTTATCGACCGGTCGATGAATTTTCCAGCTTCTTGTGGGTGGCTTTAGTTTTCAGGATAATGCAACGATTGTTGCCTGTAAAGCTCGGAACATTTTTTTGATTTTTTTCGACACACAATATACATTTTTGAAATTATATCAGGAAGAACGGAAATAAAATTAATTTCTTTTTACTGACAGCAGCAATGAACGAGTTAACATCGATTGTCAAATGAGTTTTGTTAAACGTAAAAATGAAGGCTCTTCCTATCGCTTTCATGTCATACGTATAAGAAATTTGCAAAGGTTATTTTAGACATCTGCTTGCGAACGGTAGTAACGTCGAGACATAAATGATTTTGGTTTGTGAAATTTCGAGATTTTCGCAGTGCCCAACCACGAGTACGAATGGTGAAGGGGAGAGGGATAGAGCGACTGTCTGAATATTCTGGTGGTCAGCTTAGCTGATAAACAACACAAAAAGTGGAAGTAAAACACGAAGGATTGAGAGGGGATGAGACAACGAGTATTTAATGTTGGAAGAGTAAGAAAAATGCAGTATCGCCTAAGAATCAGGAGCCTTAACAGAGGCACCAAGCCCGCGTTCAAATTTACACACAGGATTCGTGGTTATTATGTAAGTACTAAAAAAAATCGCAAGTTGCTGTCTATAATTATCGAAGAAAAAAAACATAGAATCAGTTTAACATGACACAGAACGGTGAATGAATTATGAAACTCCAAATGAACACCCTAAACGACGCCTGCTGAAGGTAATCTTATATATATATATCAACAGAAATTATTATTGTAGACAGAACTGTCATAGAAGAGTGCAAGTTCGCGTACAAGTGGACATAAACGCAGAAATTGATTACAAACACTGCTTTAAAAATTAGCGTGCATGCTTTACAAAAAAAAATACCAAACAATATTCAAATATCGTGAGCGAATACTCTCATCCGGATCATATGAGATGGGACACTGACACGAGAGTGCTTCGACCGTAACCCTCTGGCTGATTTTCGTTACAGCAGATATCGTACCAGGCGATAAGGCTGTCCCGTTACAGAATTTATGTCGAATTATCCAAATTCATTTTTGACGTCTGATCAACTTCAGACAGCTTTTAATCAATTAAATAACAATATTCAATTTGAAACTTGATACAAAAACGTGGTGATCTCGTAGGAGCACATTCTTTCGATCCTTCTTCTCAAATAACTCCTTTTCGTTTTTTCTTCTTCTATAACATCCCTTTGTAATGATTTTTCATCTCCCTTCTGACGTTTTTGCAGAAACAAACAAATTTATTTCTTGATACTGCGACGTGTACATCAGAATAACAGGCATATAATGGAATTTTTTTTCCAGGTTTATCCCATTTCTCAACACATCTTGTTATCCTTGCAATATTTACATTTTGTTACTTTACTAATCAAGAGATTAAAATGGAGAACATCACTGCCAACGAAAAATCCCATTTAATCACGAAGCCATTTGTGTTTCTGTTGTTTTCATTTAATTTTATCGAAATCGTTACATGAAATGTTATCGTTACGTGCGATTCAATACGAATCAAATCTACTAAAGAAGATATGAAAAGTAAGCGATCTTCTGTCTTTTTCCACCTAAGGATGAAGTAACAGAAAGTTGAAATCAAAAAAGTTTCGATTTTAATTCACTTCATGGAGACTTAAAAAATCATTGGAATACCGATTAAATCATAACGTTTTGTATGTGTATATTATATAAAATCAATGGATCGAAGAAGAAAAAAAAAGAACGTTTTGATCTTCGACCACTGAATAAAAAAAAAAAACTCACCACATTTATTCCACTCATCTGTTGTTTTTGGATGTCCACCAATAGATCGAATCTCATTGATAACGAATTGGAACTGGAAGATGTGGAAATTGGGTATATTACCGGGGTTACTAGTAGTGAGTCGTTGTCTTGCTGCCCCACAGACCGGCGCAAGCAGCTCTCATATCGATAACTTGATCGAAAGCATTTTCAGTCCCTTCGCCGAGAAAGGCATCACCACCACAGCGGCTCCAGAACCCGGAAGCCTCGCATATTTAATTGAGGAAGCTTTGAGAGAACAGGAAAAAAATGATCGAGAGATTCAGAATTCAAAATCGAAGAGCCCAACTAACGCGGGTGTTGATAATTCAAATCATTTTGCTGTATCGGATGACTGCGAATGCGTTCCGCATTATCAGTGCCATGCCAATGGAACGATTTCTACCAATGGCTTGACTCTCATCGATATAAGGTTCGGGAGCTCCATCAGATTACAAAATTACTTGAAAAATAATGAATAATCATTTTGAGGGTGTTTTTATGAGAGACGATAAAGAATAAATATTGAAATTAAAAATTCGTCAAAGTTACAAGCTGCTTTTCGGTTTTTTACTCGTATTTTCATGTACATTTGAATTATTCAGAGCTGCCGGTCCATGCGAAAGTTCTTTGGACGTTTGCTGCAAACCCCCGGACCGAATATCAGCTGATAACAAAACAACGCCCCGGCCCAAGCCACGAAACGGTTGCGGGTATCGTAATCACGAAGGTGTTGGTTTCCGCATCACGGGTAACAACAGCAACGAAGCACAATTCGGTGAATTTCCATGGATGGTCGCCGTTCTGAGGAAAGAATACGTCAATCCGAACGATCCTAAACAATCGTCCGAGGCTTATCTCTGTGGTGGTTCACTCATTCATCCTCAGGCAGTTCTCACGGCAGCTCATTATATCAAAGGGTAAAAAAGGTTTTATCTTTTTACCTGAGGCTAACCATGCTACTTGGAATATTCGTTAAATTTTATTATTTTTAAATCTAATTTTAGCTCCTTTAATATCAATACAGTGTTTTAAATATTTAATTATTATTTCTACGTGGATTCCGATAAGTATAAGTCACAGTCGTAAATTTCCAAATATTATTTCATCGAATAATGTGACTGAATAAATATTCTTTTGGTTTTGTAGGTGGTCAGATTATTTATCGTTTTTTTTTCGGGGAATTAATCTACTGCTTAATCGATTCTCTGAAATTTACTATTACATCGAGAGACGCGGTAGTGGCTTGACGTCAAATACTGACAAAAAGTCAGCGAGAGCCCTGCCGCGTTGGAACTTTATACTCCGAGTCAAATTTGAATAGAAACAACGTTCTAATTGTTCATCGTTGTTGGACAGGAAAAAGCCCCACGAACTCAAAGTCCGTGCCGGAGAATGGGACACTCAGACTTCAAACGAAATTTATCCTCATCAGGATCGTGATGTTGTGAAAATCATAGTCCACGAGCGATATGATTCGGGAACGCTTTACAATGATTTTGCCATTTTGATTCTTTCGCGTTCTTTCGACCTTGCTGAAAACGTCAACGTTGTTTGTCTACCTAATCTTGAAGATCAATTCGACTTATCACGTTGTTTCGCCACTGGTTGGGGCAAAGACGTTTTCGGTTAGTAAATATCTCTGCCGTAAAAAATAAATCAAATTTATCAAGAAAAAATTCTTTTCACCTGAAAAGAAAAACAAAAAAGTATTTTGCCAATTGAAAAATGATTCGAAAATCCAAAATCTTTGAAATTCTAAATCAAATGACTTGAGTAAAGATTCTATCGCGATTACCAGAACCAGAAAATGTTTCAATTTGAAAAGTTTCTCTCTTTTCAAATTGTTTTTGAACAAAAATTATCGTGAAACGATAATATCAGTTTTTCATCTAAAAATAGTAATTACATGATTCTGTATTTAACAAAATAAAAAATGATCTTGAAATGTTTGAAATTTTAGGTCTAGCTGGTCGCCCCCAAGTGATACTAAAGAGAATCGAACTTCCGATGGTTCCCCATGATGATTGCCAGACCGCTCTTAGGCGTACTCGTCTAGGTCGATGGTTTGTTCTTCATTCGAGTTTCGTGTGCGCCGGTGGCGAAGCTGGACACGATACGTGCAGGGTAAGAAAAAAAAAATCTCAAAACCCTCTAAAATTGGCTCGTAAAATGTTTTCAGGTTTGTTATGATTTTCGAGCAGCATAAATACTTGACTTATGTAAAAACATGACCTTATTGCTGGTATTTAATGCGAATAAATGGTTTTTGAGGTAAATAATTTTGTTCATCATCATTTTGAAATCTTGAAAGTGGAATGAAATTCTTATGACGACTTCAAACTATACAGGATGCACGAAATGAACTAAACGTAATGAGAATACAAATTGAAACAATTTCAGTAAGCTTGAGTGCAAAAAGTGAATAAATTATTGTTCAATTATAATGGGATTAGATTATATCTTCATTAAAAAATAGCATCGAAATCTTTTTTTTTTCCAGTTCATTTACTAAAGCGATATTATTTTTTTCAGGGTGATGGCGGTGGTCCCTTGGTTTGCCCTATCAATAACAATCCAACTCGATTCGCTCAAGTAGGTATCGTAGCATGGGGTATTGGATGCGGTGAGGCGGCAGTTCCCGGTGTTTACGCTAACGTTGCCGGTGCACGACGATGGATCGACGAGAAAATGGCATACAACGATTTAAACACTTTTACGTACACATATGCTCAGTGAGATATTGCAACGGTCCGAAAAATGAAGATTATGTCGTTCCACTAGCAACGACGAAACCATTCTGTTCAAATTTATCGCTACCATTGTCATTTTCATTTTTATATCAAGCTAGTTTTAGTATATCGAATCTAAAAAAAAAAAAAACATTTGTATATTAAATAAAAATAGGTCACATCAAAGAATATTATCCTCCGGAAATCAATATTAGACGTGACTATTGAGTTGTACAAAAAGAATTCTTTTCATTGCTCAATAATCTATAATTTACTCTCGCTGTAAATAAAAAGATGTTTTATATAGAGAATAAATTAAACGTTTAATCAAATGTTGTTGGAATACCCAATAAATGATTATTCTCTTCGTATCTTTACGATACTTCTATCATCTCAATTGAAACCAAGTGCAATCACCGAAGTGAGGCGATCTATCAGTCATTGAGTCGGCAATAATTCTGTCGCACATTTTTTCTAATACACAGTTGAGTTTTTCAAGAAAATGATAATCGCACAGTATTCTCCTTTCATTATAGATGACAGAGGGCCCTAACGATTTAGGGCATTATTTGCTCTGTAAGAAAAATTCTTTTAGTTGTTTTTTCTAATATAAATATAATTTTTATTTCGCGGATCGTGAACCATTATTAAAAATGAGAAACTGAGTCAGCTTATTAATAATAAATAAAAAAAAAGCTGTTTGAAACTGTCTGAAGCTGTTTGTCTGACAAAAAAATGAATTGAAAAGGCACACTTAACGAGTCAACTGAGTTTGATTAGACGTAGATTTAGAGGTCAGGGATATCGAGTTGTTGCTATCCTATATATATATCGAGGGTGATGGCATACCACAAAGATATAAATGATTCTGGTCTGTGGAGTTTTGAGACTTTTTCCAAGTACCCAACGACGAGTACGAGTGAAGGAGAGGAAAGGGACGTAGCGATGGTTTCGATATTCCGGTGGTCAGCTCAGCGAGAAACAAGACAAAAAGTGGAGGTAAAACACGAAGAATCGAGAGGGGATAGACCGACGAGTATTTAATGTTGGAAAAGTAGTCAAAAGGGCAGTATATCGCTCGTCGCACAAAGGAATCACGAGTCTCAAGAGACGCACCAATATCGTACGTTCAAACTGATACGCGGGATTCGTGATTATTTTGTGAGTACAATTTTCATATTTTCTTTCGATCCTTCTTTCTGTGGAATACAGTGAAAGATTCGTTATCGCATATCGGTATTTCAATTCAGTGATTTTTTCGCGTTTGAAAAATAAAAAAAAAGGTAGTTCCAGGGTCCAAACACCTTCGTATAGTTGCTATCGTTATTTTGAATGAAACGGTATGAAATCTTAATTTAATAGCTTTTAAGGTTTATTTTGTTTTCTGAACGAACATCGATAGTTTTTGGTTCTTCGAAATACAAAAAAATTGAGCTGCATTTTCTGTGTTCAAAGATTCATTTTTTAAAATACGTTTCATAACTCGTTTTTATACACATTTATTTGTGGGTACAAGACATATATGAGCGCTTACAGCATCACTTCGTTATCGCGATTAACCTGAAGCATAAAAATTTGTGAAAAATATCGAAGAGACGAAGAGTTAGATTCAGGTCGAATCGGTGTGGACACTTTGATGTAATAATGGGATGGAAATTCCCAAAAACGTGGTCGTTGACTGGAATATTAATTTCATTTAAATATTATAAATATTATTTTATCCTTTAGAGTATGGGACTGGTCCTCTTAGGGATCACCTGTTTGATCGGAGACTCGTCCAGAGTTATACATTTGATTCACATGTAAATTACACGATTTGAAAGATGTCGATTTTCACCGAAAATGTTCTGTCCTCTAAAGATTATTCAACAAAATTTCATTATTCAATGATTCCATTATTCAACGCGCATAACCGGTGATTTAATTACATAAATATGTATAATGATGATAGCTGAGCGCGGATCCCCTTATAAAAAGTTCATGGGCTCAAATGTATCGAATATATCGAAATATCGAATCTATTGTTGCCTCTTTATTCGTGCTGTGATTGGTCGCTTGGATCTTATACACGAGAATTCCAAGTTCGGGTTCCCGCTGTCAGTTTGACAGTTGCGCGTATACGCTTGCGGTTATACGCTACTGTCAGAATAAAAACTATATGTTTTTATTTAGGAAAAATAACATATGTACCAAACATGATTTTATTTTAAATGAACACGTCTTTTCAGCTAGGAGTCCGAAGCACATTTATACTAACAATTTTTTTCGATTGTGAGTGAAAGAGAATTGTTTATATTCGACTTAAAATAAGTTATAATTTCAAACTGAAATGGAATGAAACAGCAAAATGATTTTTATGATTCATATCTTCATATCATATGATTCATATCAATCATATCATATGATACATCCTAATGTTGATAGATTAATCGCTGAATTATAGTGAAAATACATATATGTTATAATGTGAATGATAATAATACATGAAAAATTGTCGTGAAGAGACAAGAAATAATGATAAATTAGGTATTAATCCATGGGATCGAGCTCGAAGGGTCCAGGATTACGTGGTTTCCATCAATTTCTTTAAATTTTAGTGTCCAGGTCGATGATGCTGCTATTATCGAAATTCAGAACGACTTCGTCTTGATTTTTAGTGTCCAGGTCGACGGCTCAAGGTTTTCGGTCCCTAGGTCGACATTTTTAAGATTTTGTATGTCCAGGTCGACGGTCCCATAGTTTTTGGTCTCTAGGTCGACGTTTTCAAGATTTTTTATGTCCAGGTCGACGGCCCCATAGTTTTTGGTCTCTAGGTCGACGTTTTTGAGATTTTATATGTCCAGGTCGACGGCCCTATGGTTTTTGGTCTCTAGGTCGATGTCTTTGAGATTTTTTATGTCTATGTCAACGGCCCTATGGTTTTTGGCCTCTAGGTCGACGTTTTAAAGATGTTGTATGTCCAGGTCAAAGGCCCCATAGTTTTTGGTCTCTAGGTCGACGTCTTTGAGATTTTGAGGCTTCATGGTTTTTGGTCTCTAGATCGACGTTTTCAAGATTTTTCATGTCCAGGTCTCTTCATCGTTTTCGATATCCAGGACAAGGTTTCCATAGTCTTTTCTGTCTATAGGTCAACGGTTCCACAGTTTTTGATATCTAGGTCGACGGCTTCATAGGTTTCGATGCCTAGGTATATTTTTTCATAGTTTTCGCTATCTAGGTTGATGGCTCCATAGCTTTCGATGTCTGGGTATATTTCTTCGTAGTTTTTGCTATCCAGGTTGAGGGCTCCATAACTTTCGATGTCTAGATATATTTCTCCATGGTTTTCGACGTCTACGTGTATTTCTCCACGGTTTTCGTGGTCTAGGTCGACGGCTCCATAGTTTTCGATGTCTAAGTATATTCCTCCACGGTTTCCGATGTCCACGTATATTTCTCCATATTTTTCGATGTCTAGGAACGTTTCTACATAGTTTTTGATGTTAAGATATATTTCTTCGTGGTTTTCGAGGTCTAGGTATGTTACTACATAGTTTTCGATGTCTAGGTATATTTCTTTGTAGTTTTCGCTATCTAAATCGACGGCTTCATGGTTTCCGATGTCCAGGTATATTTTTGCACAGTTTTCACTGTCTAGGTACGTTTCTACATATTTTTTTATGTCTAGGTATATTTCTTCATGGTTTTCGATGTCTAGGTATGTTTCTACATAGTTTTTGATGTCCAGGTATATTTCTTTATAGTTTTCGCTATCTAGGTCGACGGCTTCATAGTTTTCGATGTCTAGGTATATTTCTCTACGGTTTTTGCTATCTTTGCCATCTAGGTCGACGGTTCCATATTTTTCGATGTCCAGGTATATTTTCTCATGGTTTTCGTTATCTAGGTCGACGGTTGCAAAGTTTTTGATGTCTAGGTCGATGGCTCCATGGTTTTTGAGGTCTAGGTCGACGGTTTCATAGTTTTTGATGTCCAGATCGACAGGTCCATAGTTTTCGATGTTTAGGTATATTTCTCAACAGTGTTTGATGTCTAGGTCGACGGCTCCACGGTTTTCGAGGTCTGAGTGTATTTCTCCACGGTTTTCGTGGTCTAGGTCGACGATTCCATAGTCTTCGATGTCTAAGTATATTCCTTCATGGTTTCCGATGTCCAGGTATATTTCTTCATGGTTTTCACTGTCTAGGTACGTTTCTACATATTTTTTGATGTCCAGGTATATTTCTTTATAGTTTTCGCTATCTAGGTCGACGGCTTCATAGTTTTCGATGTCGGGGTATATTTCTCTACGGTTTTTGCTATCTTTGCCATCTAGGTCGACGGTTCCATAGTTTTCGATGTCCAGGTATATTTCCTCATGGTTTTTGTTATCTAGGTCGACGGTTGCAAAATTTTTGATGTCTAGGTCGATGGCTCCATGGTTTTCGAGGTCTAGGTCGACGGCTCCATGGTTTTTGAGGTCTAGGTCAACGGTTTCATAGTTTTTGATGTCCAGATCGACAGGTCCATAGTTTTCGATGTTTAGGTATATTTCTCAACAGTGTTTGATGTCTAGGTCGACGGTTCCATAGTTTTTGATGTCTAGATCGACAGGTCCATAGATTTCGATGTCTAGGTATATTTTTCTATTTTTTTCGATATCTACGTATATTTCTCCACAGTTTTCGATTTCTAGGTATATGGGTGTATTTCATTACAGTTATTGAAATCCAGATCAACGACTTCGTGGTCTTTAATACACGGAAGATTTCGAAGCCACAGAAGACCGTGAAAAAATTTTACTGAACACTGATATCCATGAAGCCGTCGACTTAGACGTCGAAAATCGTTGAGAAATACTAACCCAAGAAAAGAAAGGCCTGGGTCGTCGTGGCAACGATGTGACTAGGCACTGCAGTGTATGGCTTACCACGGGCTGAGTATGGCTAAACATTGGGTCCTTGGATCTTGCCGGAAAGCCAGATCCACGTCACTCACGCCATTCGGCTTTCCCAATGTTTCACCATACTCAATTCATGGTGAGCCATACGCTACAGTACTTAGCCACACTTTTGCCACGATGTGTCCGGTCGTTACTTTTTTACTGGAGATGATAGAGCAATGCAAAAAAGAAAAGCCCAATTTTTGGGCTACGTAAAATTGGACCCATGGCCCGGCTTGTGGATATTTTTTCCGCAAATTCCTTTCATAACTACCTTGAAAGAGGAAGCTATACCTTTCATTTCGTTTTTAAAAAAGTTTTGTGCAATCTTTTTTTACAGGGTTATTCTATTTTCGCTTGAGAAATACCACTTTTGGAGAATGCAGCTTAAATCAAAAACTTTGAGACTTGAATAAAATTGTCAGGACGGAAAAAAGTTGCATAAGATCGTTCTGAATCGATTTGGTTTTTTTCAGAAACGATGAACTGGAGTGGCTTAACTCGAAAACCACGAAGCTTGGGCCAAAGTGTCGTTCTTGGCACTATGGCCCAAGCTAGGGGATTGAAAACTTAAAAAAATCATGAGATCCGTGAGAATTTATCCAAAATTTTTTGTCCAAATGTTTTTTTCGTAAAAACTTGGAAAATCGACAAAACAATCAAAAGATGTATCTCTAGAAGTATCGAGTTTCCAATGAAGTAGCGAGAGAAGAAGTAGTAGCATGTATGAACTTTGAATAAACTGAAATCGTTTTCTGTTTTTTTAACTCCCGACTGCCCGTAGGGCAAAAAGACGGGAGTTATGCGTTTCACTGCGATTAGTGGGTGGGGGGATATTCCTTAGTCGCCAATTTTCTCGGAAACGGTGACAATTGTCTTGACAAATTTTTTACATCACTTTCTATATGTGCCGGACAATGTTCTTATTTGTAGTATGTCAAAATTCATCACGAACTGTTTTGTTTATTTAACTTTAACGTTATACATCGTTTGAATAAATCGCAATATGACCATATATGGCAGTCTTCGATCATCGACTACTTCATACCGTTGTGCGCTGCTAATTTCAGTCCGAACTGGCGCGCGTCTTTCTACACAGTTCGTAGTTTGTATACATATTTTTTTTCGGGTTATCATTTTCATCTAATGTGACAAAAAATATGTACTATTGTGTATTTATATCATGTACTACTAGCAGCACTGGCAGTAAATATCGGAGAACTGGAAGTGAATATAAAAAAAAATAATGCAAACATTTTGCAATAAAAAATAATAGCCATCAACTTTGAAAAGTGTGAAATTAAAAAATGTTTTAAAAAACATAAAATAACTCCCGACTGATAAAATCGTATAGCTTGATGAAAATTGTTTAAAAAAAAACGAAAAATCACCTCACTTCGAAATGTCATATTAAAAAAAAAAACTTGGAAAAAAAAAACAAGAAAATAATCATAAAAAAATGATTCCCTCAGGATTTCGTTTTTCTGATCTGAAAATATTTATCAATGAATAATTGAACAATAATTATGGCAACTGATATGGAATTGAGGGGATGTTGGGAGACGTTTCCTAAAGTATGCACAAGGAATGCAGCAAACGTCTCCCAACATCGCCTCAATTCCATATCAGTTGCCATAATTATCGTTCAATTATTCATTGATAAATATTTTCAGATCAGAAAAACGAAATCCTGAGGGAGTTATTTTTTTATGATTATTTTCTTGTTTTTTTTTCCAAGTTTTTCTTTTTTTAATATGACATTTCGAAGTGAGGTGATTTTTCGTTTTTTTTTTTTAACAATTTTCATCAAAAGCTATACGATTTTATCAGTCGGGAGTTATTTTATGTTTTTTAAAACATTTTTTTACCATAATTTTTATATTCCAAATTGACGAGGTATTTTTCTTCTTGTCGTTTTATCACAAGTCTTGCTAATTTGCAAAAAAAAAAAGATAATGGTTAAAACAATTTGGAAAAAAAAACTCCTGACTGATGAAATCGTATAGCTTGGTAGAAATTGTTTTAGAAAAACAAAAAATCTCCTGTCTTCGAAATGACATATTTGAAAAAAGAAATCTCCTGATAATTTCATTCAAGTCTTGAAGTTTTCGAGTACAGCCGTATTTTCTAAAAATATTCGTTTTCAGGTCATTATGTGAACAAAGATCGCATGAAACTTTTTGCAAAACGGAATTGAAGCTATTGTCTAAATTGGACCCATAGCTTGTGGATAAAAAAAATTGGCGGAAAATTGGACATTTTTTCCGTCAATTTTTTACGACCTTGAACCTTTTTCAAGGACAACGTAAAAAATTAGAGGTAAAAATGTCCACAAGCCGGGCCATGGGTCCAATTTTACGCAGCCAGAAAAAATTCGACAACAGCCATTTTCAAAAGTGCGTATCACATCGAAAAATAATTGTAAAAAAAATTTAGAAATAGACATATGAATGTAAGGTTTGTCCTCTTCAAAACGCCGTTTGCTGAATCGGAATGTCTTCATTTTTCAAAGAGATATCAAACTTTTAGTGTGGATCGAATTTTTGTTCAGTGATGCCATACTTTTGTATTTAATAATTTGGGTGCAATCGTTCAGATAACAATTTTAGTGCATGATGTGTGGTCGAATGATGTTCCAGAATAATGCCTTCGATAATTTTATATTAATATAATAAATATCATTCATCAGTATATGGAAAATTGCGTAGAAAATCGAAAAATGCATTTAAAAAGTACAAAAGTCGAGATAGTCACCTCTAAAAATTGAGCACCCGAGCTCATTTTTTAACAGAATTTTTCTTTCACCAATACTTAAAGAAAACAAAGGTAAGAGCCGGTAAAGAAAAAATTTTTTTTTTTTTTGCATCAGTCTAATATGTACCCTCCCTGAAAAAGTTACTAAAATTAAAAAATAAATACAATTAGATTTGTCGCTTCAAATGTTGATGGTAAATACAAAAATGAATCTTATGAAGGCCATAGTCAGGTTTGAATTGTAAAAAATAAATAAGCTGAATAGAATAAATTAAACTGACCAAAATAATTGATTAGCTGAATAATATATCCATCGATACATCCATAATATATCAATAGGAACCGAGCTCAAAAGTTTTGTTTAGGTACCGAAATACACCAGTTTAAATATGAGCCCTTAACATTAATATTAAGTTAGTGTGAATCTCTCTTGTCGATTTTCCATAAGGATAACACAGGAGTACTAATTTTTTTTCTTTCCGATTTTCGTAACTTACGAACGAGATACGTCGTGATGTAAAGTTCTTTGCATATTTTTGTAGAGAATTAAACGCTC
Organism: Campoplex capitator; assembly: GCA_037576405.1. Taxonomy (NCBI): domain Eukaryota; kingdom Metazoa; phylum Arthropoda; class Insecta; order Hymenoptera; family Ichneumonidae; genus Campoplex; species Campoplex capitator. Next base: position 8,984,700 of record JARBWI010000002.1, read on the forward strand.
TACAAAAAAGGTCTGATGTCACTTTCCGGCAAATCAACTCAGTCAACAATTATTCAAGGTCAAAGATAAAATTCACGATCAATGAAAGTATATTTGCGAACTGCTCCAAAATAGGTTGATTTCAATATGCTTTTTCAATAAAAGAAGAGCTGCAGCGTTACCGCAAAATCGTTCGTATTGTAAAAAGAAATAATAAAATTCAAAATAAGAGATATTTATAACGCTTATTAAACATTTTTTTCGGGTGAACTCGCTGCTTCATGTAGGGTTAATATAAATTTTTACCACACGTACATTAAATGATCAGCCTGGTGAAAACAAGGTTCATTAAATATATTGGTCACAATGACTCATATTCGGTCATGAGTTATGAAAAACTATCGCTTCTTTTTTTATTTAAAATTTGGTGCTGAGAATAAAAATGTTAGAGCGCTGCAGCGCCATTAGGAAACCGCTCGCGCGCGGAAGCGCGCGTGATAGACCCTAGTGTCATTAAAATTTCCGTGAATGAATTGACACAAATAACAGATTTTAATATATAAAATTTATTTGGTAGTCACATTCGCAGTAAAGTCGTTTAAGTTACGTCGTAGGAAGATATAGTCAACGAAACCTTGAAAACGTCGTACGCCCTCTTGAACACATTCAGAGATGAGAGTTTACTGCTTTTTCCAACACAAATGTTGAATTAGCACTCGAACCGTGACGTGGTTGATTATACGATATAGCTATGATCATTAGCTGTTAGAGACCATTCTTTCAGAAAAATATTCAAGGACATAAATATAGCGAGAAAAAGAAGAAATAATCGGATATTTTAAAGATATAGCTAATCATTTATGAATACGATCAATTTGCCAAAGATCGTAAAAGCCTTAGTCCATAACGCCAGGATATTGTATCGAGTAATATTGGTATATCAATTGTTAAACTCACGTTATTTTTATAACATTTATAAACAAATAGAAAATATGAACAAAACGCTTCCAAAAAAATGATTTGATTTTCGAGCACTACATAAAAAAATCAGCAAATTTTTTGGACTCATTTGTTGTTTTTTTTTTATGTTTACAAATAGATCGAATCCCATTGATTCCGAGTCGCAACTGGAAAATGTGGCAATTGGTCGTATTGTCGGGGTTACTAGTAGCGAGTTGTTGTCTCGCTGCCCCACAGACCGGGGGAAATGACCCTCATATCGATAGCTTGATCGATCGGATTTTCGATCCCGCCGCCCAAGGCGGTGGCCTTACGACTGCGGCTCCGGAACCCGGAAGTCTCGCATATTTGGTTCAGGAAGCTTTGAGGGAACAACGAGAAAAAGATCAAGCGAATCGGTATTCAAACTCAAACAGCGGAACTTATTTGGGGATTAATAATCCAAATAATTTCGCTAAAAATGATGACTGTGAATGCGTTGTTTATTACCAGTGCCAACCCAATGGAACAATCAACACCGATGGCACGAGTATCATTGACATAAGGTTCGGAGCTCCGGATGAAAAAAAATCATTGTCACGAGTAATGTCTCCCAGAGATTGTGATGTTTTTTATTTCCAAGTTCATTTCGTTTCATTCATTCAATAGGAAACTTCGTATCTTCGTTTTTTTCGCTTTGCATGAAAATGCAACGAACATGTAACTTGTGATGCACAAAACACCGATAATTCAGTTCGATATCGGAACTAAAATCATTGAGAATTCAGTCTTCGTATCAATGTACCTGTGACTTGTTAACTTTTTATTTTGGTCTTCCTTAATACTCAAAAATAACGAACGATTAAACTACAATGGTATTCAAATTGTTTTCATGAGACAACTTCAGTAATTTTATTTTTTGTTGAGCATTGCAACGGTTCAAATTATCAATGCCAATCATCAGAAATTGTTCTTTATCTTCATTTTGGAATTGAACCTCACGGAAGTTGAAGGTTACGGAAGAGTGATGATTTTTAGGGTTTCATTGTTAAGAATTTAAAAAAATATCGTCGTAGCTTTTTTTTGGAAACTATATCTTGCTGCAAATTTGAATTATTGCTAGAACAGCTAAAGTACATCCGAATAAATTATTTTATATGAGAGTACAGTTGTGAAAATTTTTTTAAAAATAATAAACAATTTATGAGTGGGATGTAAAAATGAAAATGAAAATTTCGTCGAAGTTACAAGCTGGACGATTTTTTGTTTCTATATGTGGTAATTCAATATAGGCATGTGGAACGTTCCGTGTACTGAAGATTTGTGAAATTGTAATACAATACACGTCTCTGGGAAACCATTACTCGTGGCTGAAATCATGGGAATTCCGTGAGTTAAACGGGATCTGATTTCATATATTTTTTTGTTTGTTTGTATTTTCATGTGCATTCGGATTATTCAGAGTTTCCAGTCCATGCGAAGGTTCTCTGGATGTTTGCTGCAAACCCCCGGACCGATTATCGGCTGATAGAACAGTAAGACCTCGCCCGACGCCACGAAATGGTTGCGGACGACGTAATCCCAGAGGTGTTGGTTTCCACATCACAGGTGACATAGACAGTGAAACACAATTTGGCGAATTCCCATGGATGGTCGCCGTTTCGAGGAAAGGAAACGTCAATCCGCAAAATCATAAACATACGCCTGACGTCTATAATTGCGGTGGTGCACTCATACATCCTCAAGCAGTTCTTACTTCAGCTCATGATGTCTATAAGTAAAAAAAAAAAATTGATTAGTTATTGCAATGATACAAGCTTCTCACTTTCATGAAACTCACTTTCATGAACATATGACACGTCATTAGATAATGAGAAAAGAAAAAAAAAATAGAGAACACATGGTGAATAAAAATCCAACTTGTATAAAAACATTTGCTCAACTTTGTTAAATTTTGCATACTCAAGATTCGATTCTTGCAAATGATTTATCATCGATACTATACTCGAGAGATTAAATTCGAATGAAAATTAGGTTCTAATTGTTCATGGTTGTTTGATAGAAAAAAGCCTCACGAACTCAAAGTTCGTGCTGGAGAATGGGACACCAAGACGGAAAGCGAAATTTATCCTCACCAGGATCGGGATGTCTCAAAAATTATCGTCCACGAGCAATTCCACAAGGGATCACTTTTCAATGATTTTGCCATTTTGATTCTCTCCCGTCCTTTCGATCTTGCTGAAAATGTTGACGTTGTTTGTCTACCGGAACTCGAGGATCGATTTGACTTCTCACGCTGTTTTGCTACTGGCTGGGGCAACGGCGTTTTCGGTGAGAAAATATCCCTGTCGTTACAAAATAAAATAAAATTTATTAAAACTTGATACCTTGTGCCTGAATGAAATAACCAAAAAGTACTTTGCTAATTGAAAAAAGATTCGGAAATTCAGAATCTTCATTAACAATTCACGTTTTTTCATACTAAAAAGAACGCTTCAATCCAAATAGTTTTCTTCTCTATCAATCACTATACTTTATGTGAAAAAAGTAATTACACAACAATGCATCTAACAAAAATACAAAATAAACTTGAAAGTTTTTTAATTTTCAGGTAAAGCTGCTCGACTTCAAGGGATATTGAAGAAAGTCGATCTTCCGATCGTACCTCATGACAGTTGCCAGAATGCTCTCAGGAGTACTCGTTTGGGTCACCACTTTGTTCTTGATTCCAGCTTCGTGTGCGCCGGTGGCGAAGCTGGACACGACACGTGCAGGGTAAGAAAAAATAATTTAACCACCCTCTAAAATTGTGGCAATTCAACTATTTTTTGAAACGTCACAGAGGATCCATAAATATTTCATTATCACGTGCATTGTCAATTCGCTTCATATTATAACAATAATAGTAGTCAAAGCTATTGAAAAAAGTGAACCGGATACTTATTAAATTGATGAACGTTTAATTATTGTTTAATTATAACACGACTAGATCATATCTTCGTGTGAAAATAGTAACGGAATTTTTATTTTTTAATTCATCCACTCTAATAATATCTTTTTTTCCAGGGTGATGGTGGTGGTCCCTTGGTCTGCCCTATCAAGAATGATCCAACTCGATTCGCTCAAGCAGGTATCGTAGCATGGGGTATTGGATGCGGTGATGCGGCAATTCCTGGTGTATACGCGAACGTTGCCGGTGCACGTCGATGGATCGACGAGAAAATGGCATACAACAATCTAGACACTTTCACATATACATACTGATTGCAGACTGAATCGAAATAACGACCTCGATGCTTTTCACCAACATTCATTATTACAAAAAGACATTTTTTTTCAAAATTGAAATATAATTTAAGTTTCTAAATATGATGACGCGAGATTGCAATAGTGCGAAAAACGAAGATTATGGTTTTCCTGTATAGCAACGACGGAACCATTCCGTTTCAATTTAACGCTGCGGTTGTTATTTTCATTTCGATATCGAGACAGTTTTCAAATTGAAAATTTCTTCATTGCTGAATAATGTATCAATTCACTCTTGGTGCAGATGAAAAGTTATCTCATCTAGAAAATGAATTAAGCGTTCAACCAAATGTTTTATATTTTTGTTATTTCGTAGAAATTTATATCAGTGTACGAAATTATTCTTCCATACTTTCGAGTATCTTGTGAATATCCAATAAACGATTTTTTCCTCTATATATTTAGGATATCTCTTTGATTTCAATTGAAACCAAGTTCAATTACCAAAATAAGGCGACCGATCGTCATTCAATGGGAAGTAACTCTATGGCACATATTTTTCCTTGACACATTTGAGTTCTCCAAGAAAATAACTTTCAGACACCGTTTTCCTTTCTTCATACAATGTTACAGTATAATAAATGGAAGAGTTGCAGTTACCCAGTCCGAAATATAAAAAATAGTCACGATTGGAAGATAAAATCATAAAAAATTTGTGAACCTGTTTCATCAAAGTGGCTTGCAGAGACTCGCTCATTTTTGACAGGTACATAGAACATCGTAAATACAGTTGTCCTCGTATAATGACCCTATGGCTCTTAATTTCATCAGGATATCGAAAAAAAAAGTTGGTGAGATGAACGAGGCAACTGCAGACGACATCAAAGATAGAGAGTACAACGAATTTCATTTTCTATTTCGTGGTAATGTGATCATTTTTGTTTTTAATCACAGCCTAGTTATTCTAGATGGAAGATATCAATGTCAGAGGTCAAAGTGCCTGATATGCTTTTTCAACGCGACGTTGCTCACGATTCTTGTCATTTTGTGCGTAGTTGAGTTAAATATTTTGAAACAGTTTGAAAAATCGTTGATCTCGGCTGTCTGGGCTTCGTATTCCATGTTCCATTGCAGACCAACATTTTCTAGCATTAAAAAAATCCTTCACAGGCTCTTTCAATGTTTTTCATTCAACAGTCTATAATATTTTGTGTATTTTTTAATAAAATTAATTCAAGAATTTAGATTTTTTTATTTTCATTGAAAATGCAATGTTTTTTTACGTAAAAAAAATCTGGATATTCTTGATTCTTCGATTGATCTGTACTATTTATATTCCGGATAATTGATAATAACAGAATTTTAAAAAATTGCGTATGGATCGATAAAATCTAAAATTTGGTCAAACTTGAACGAATGCCTCAGGCGCCACGAGGCTGCTGCGACGGACCCACGTGAACTATCTCACGTCCATTGGAATTTCAATCTGTGGCGTTAAGGGGGGAAGCTGGTCTAGAGCGTAAAAAAATGGGCACAATTTATGAATTTTTTATGACTCAACAAAAAGATCAATCGAAAATCTCTGAAAGGGGTTTTATAATTTAGGTTTTAATATACAAATACAAATTTTTTCGTGTCAATTAAATTCAAAATGGCGGTGTCCGGCATTTCTTCGGAGGCGCCTCGATTTTTAGACGGGTCCATGGCCGAAGATGTAATCTCCTTAATTTTGGTCCGAGAATAAAATCCCGAAAGTTTTTAGTTTCTATATAACAACAGCAAGAGACGTACGTAGCATTTTTTCGATATTTTGTTTTTTCGCGAAATGGTGCACGTTTGAACAAAACATTAAAATTTTCACTATAAAAAAACGACAAAATTGTTGACTAAAAAAAAAACTATGCAATATAAAAAAAAAATCCTACGTACGTCTCCGGAGAAAGGTATTTCGAATGTACTGTCAAAATTTCGTATAGATCGGTGAAGATTTGCTCGAGTTATGTCTTCGGCCAGTTCAAAAAAAGTCATTTCGAGAAAAACGCGTTTAAAGTTTTACGTACTATAAAATCATATTAAATGCGTATATACTTTTAATCTGCGATGCCTGCGCCGTACAATTGCCCTTCTGTATCAATCTCTTCGGCTTCTTTTTCCTTTCGGAAAATGATCTTTATCCCCCCGGAAAGGGAATCGTTATGATCCCGGCGCACGCTGTAATGCGTGCGCCAGGATCATAAAGGGCGCTCGGGGCATACCTGAGAGGCGCTGCCGCAGAATGGAAAGTTTGGGCATTTAGACATTTTTGCCGACATCCATCCTTTGGTATGTTATTTTTAAGACCCTAAAGTACCTTTTAAGACAAAAAAAAAAATTTCGGTTTCTTCAAAATTCTAGACCAGCTTTCCCCCTTAACTTAAAACTCGCGGTGTTGAAATTACCTCGAGTATTTAATTTGGATCATTGCATTCACTTCTTCCAACAGCCGTGATCGTCTAGTGGTTAGGACCCTACGTTGTGGCCGTAGTAACCCAGGTTCGAATCCTGGTCACGGCAATGTTAAAACATTGTCACGGTGGAAGATAATTTTTTTCTTCTGTTCCTCACAGCTTTTCCTTCGAATCAAAGCTTTCGATAACGACTGAAGATATTGGATTATCGATTCGAATGCTTGCGTTATCAAATATCTTAATTCGTTATCCGGTTGCTTGACCCTAATGTTGTCAGTGATTGGTTTTACATTCCTCCAAAGTCGAGTCTCTTCAAGGAGCAAACTTCTTGTTCTGCATAGAAAAAAAATCTGATTAATTCGAGATTTATTGAGGATTGGAAATTATCGCAGATCAATTAAAATTATTACAAATTTTGTTAGTTCTCGAGAGATTGTAACATTTTTTTCGAAAAGATTTTATCAAAACACAGCTTTTTGACACGTTGCACTGAATGGTGCCCCTCGTAAGCTGGCCGGCAGGTTCTTTCGAGTTCTTGAAACGATTCAATTATTTTGATTGAAATTAAAATGTGAAACTTCAAGTTCTGCTGTGAATTTCAAGATGTTCGGTTGAAGTCTTGTAGAAAAATTTGAACCAGTTGCAAACAACTGTGTTTCAAGATAAATCTGTCAAAAGTTTTGCAAACTGACAAACTTTAAATGAATAGTGAACGTCAGAACCAAATAAATATTGTTTATCCATAAAAAATAACATTCTCAAAGAGATTAAACTTCTTTACGAAGATAAATTAAATTTTTTCAGTCATCAGTTTTTGTGTTTGTAGTACAATATTCGATTTGATCTGATGACATATTGCAGTGACCTTTTTTTTTTTATGTACTTTATTATACGACTTGATCAGGTCGAATATAACTACAATTTTGTTATGCACGCAGCTATAATAATCCTGATGTCTCATTCTTTTTTGTCATAACCGTGGATTTCTTTGTCATCGTGATTATTCCGGAAAGATGATCCGATTAATTGGTGTATAATTATACACCAATTCAGACACCTTTTGTTCCCTCTCTGCTCTTCTGATTCTCCGATAAGTTCAAATTGCATATAAAAGTACGTTTTTATGCGGAATGAACTGCAGACACTGCAGATTCACTGCAGTGAACGCATGTGGATCGCAATGTCGCGAATGATAAACTGTTTAAAGGCCATGATTTTTTTTTCCGATCACGATGACATCAGTGTCTCTGACGTTACCAACGCGAAACTCATTTTTTTTTATAAACTCGCAAATGTTAAATGAAAAAACTCAACAAGCTTCTTCTTCGACTTCGATGCTGCAGGTATTTGAAGTATTTACCGATTGAATTGAAAATGAGTTTTTAATCATTTCTGCTTGATCAACTTCTCTCGATTTATTGTGGCGCCACTCTTTTCAAATAATTCAAATAAGCGAAAAAAAAATCGTACAACGTTGTTCGACCACTTCGTACAGTTCTGAATCTGTGAAATTGTCGTTTAAAATTAATTTCGACTCCAGTGAAACATCAGTTTATCGAAAAAATGTTATTTATTTTGCAGACTCCTCAGACAATAATCGTTGCATTGTCCCGAGAGACAAAGCAACTCGGAAGGAGATGTCAACATTGAATCGTATGGACTCACCGAAGTATTCTATAATTTCCATAGAAATAAAATACTGAAAATGGTTGCTCCGGAAAATACTGATTCACATCGTCCTGAAAAAGGAAATTCACGCATAAGTTGTTGACACATTTTTATAGATAATAGAATTTCTTACAAAAAAAAGTCATTAGAGCCAAATACCTCAGATCAAACGTTGAAAACCATTTGTAGATGGAGCCACATTCAACATTGAATCCGATAACGTTCAACTTGAAAAATCAACTTTACAGACAAACTTTTATCGAATTGTCTCTAGAAAACTCGTTGCTCTATCAGGAGACTTGAACAGCTCAATCCTGAAATTCTTTCGGTTGTTTTTTCTTCTTCTTGAAATATCTTAATAATAAATGAAGAATCGTATGAAATGATTTAGTTTCGAGCTCTCCTTGTGGATGGTTTTGCCCTTGGGATAGTGCGACGATTATTACCTGTGAAGTTCGAAAAAAATAGTTATTTTTTTTATGAGAAAGTGATATTATATCAAGATTTTTTTTTCTCTGTGAGCAATGGGCAATTTAAAATTGCAGATTAGCCTGGAGCTATGGGTCTTGAAAAAAAGTTGGCAAGTCGAATTCAACGAGTCGATTTCGAATGTCAACTGAATTTGATTAAACGTGAATATAGGGGTCAGGGATATTGCGTTGCGATCGTGTACGTATCAAGGGTGATAAATACAATTTCAAGAAATTCGCAAAGGTCATTGAACATCTGACTGCGAACGGTATAATACTGCCGAGATAAATGATTCTGGTCTGTGCGAAGTTTTGGGACTTTCCCAGTACCGAACGAAAGAGTACGTGTGAAGAAGGGGAAAGAGGGACGCGGAGCAATGGTCTCGATATTCCGGTGGTCAGCTTAGCTGAGAAACGAGGCAAAAAGTGGAGGTAAAACACGAAGAATCGAGAGGGGATAGAACGAGGAGTATTTAATGTTGGAAAAGTAGGGAAAAGTGCAGTGTATCGCTCGGTGCACAAGGGAATCACGAGTCTCGGGAGACGCACCAATATCGTACGTTCAAACTGATACGCGGGATTCGTGATTATTTTGTGAGTACAATCTTCATATTTTCTTTCGATCCTTCTTTCTGTGGAATACAGTGAAAGATTCGTTATCGCATATCGGTATCTCAATTCAGTGATTTTTTCGCGTTTGAAAAATAAAAAAAAAAGGTAGTTCCAGGGTCCAAACACCTTCGTATAGTTGTTATCGTTATTTTTAATGAAACGGTATGAAATCTTAATTTAATAGCTTTTTAGGTTTATTTTGTTTTCTGAACGATCATCGATAGTTTTTGTTTCTTCGAAATACAAATAAATTGAGCTGCATTTCTGTGCTCAAAGATTCGTTTTGAAAAATACATTTCATAACTCGTTCTTATATACATTTATTTGTGGGTACGAGAAATATATATTGAGCGCTTACAGCATCATTTCGTGATCGCGATTAACCGGTTTTCGGGGCTAAACCAGAGGTCACCAGCAATCATCATCTATATATGCTTCGAATCTTCGGATTTTAATCACTTAACCTACAAGTCTAGTTATAATCCAGTGATTTCAAAACACTATTGCGTTTTTACATGTCACTGGTATATTCATATCAATTCACAGATAATAATTTATTGTGCAATCTTCATGGACCATTTCTACTGAAACTGAAAAGTACAGCGGAGAAAAACTTTCCTCGTACTATCTATTAATATGCTTCGATCCGAGTTAAGTTTTTTCAAACATTTGTAAAAAAATTTCCAAATTTCAATAAATAATTGGATCTGAAGCAAGAGTAATATTTAAATCAGTGCAAAATAAAAAAAACAAACTGCAAATTTACACGTTCTCAATTGATCCCTCATCGCCCAATCATCCATCATTCACTAAAATTAAAAAAAAAAAACATCAAATTTAAATTTAATTTAATTTAATTTAAAAACAATTTAAATTTAAATTTAATTTAAATCGAGTTAAAAAATTTTCAAACAAAAAATAAAATGAAATAAAAATTAAAATAAATAATTTAATTAAATTAATAAATTAAATAATAAATTAATAAAAATTTAATAAATTAAAAACTAAATAAATAATTTAAATCAAGTTAAAAAATTTTCAAATAAAAAATAAAAAATGTACGATAAGGTCGGATTTAATAAATATTTGATAATGAAAACTAATATTAAATGAAAGAGTCTTGTGAAATTACGAAAAACAGTTACGAAAAAAATTGTGATAGTTTTCGACCGTGTTGAAGAGATTTAGAATTAAAAAATCTACAGTATAATGAGCGAGAAGGTGAAACGTTGTTTTACCTTCAGGTAAATTTTACCCGACTTTTATCCGTCAGATAAAATTCATCAAGAAAAAAAATCCCGAGTCGGTTTAGAATTCGATTTATCTCATGAAAGTCAAATTTCAATGGGATTCGCCTCGTGAAAAAACTATGGCAATAACTTCTGAGGCGTCTACGACTTTAAGGTACATTGATTTCACGTTGTACCACCTTTTTATTTTTACCGATACCAAACCAGCTAGCTTTCTGTATTGACTGACGATTGATTACATCGAGACATTTTTATTTATTTTTTAAATCCAATGACGTAACGTTTATTGAATTATTTGCTAAACCTTTTAATCTTTCTTTACAATGACGCGTTGGGGAAGATTGGGAAGGCAATTTATACCTGACAGAGTGGATTAAAGCGCCAAATAAACCTGTTTCTGGTACTCATTATGGCAAGGTTCTACTGATATATTCACACAACGATCTCAATGACAAATGGCTCTTGCCATCAGTCACACACAGATGCGGTGTACTGAACGAGTCTGCCATAAAATCGTCATTTATATCGTCAAATTTACTTTTTTTTTTTCTTAATTATTTTTTTTTATGACAGTACAAATCCAAACGATAATCATCGATTCAATGACAATTCTTAGCTCTGTTTATGCTCGATGACTGAACTGACATAACAGAATGACCGGCTAACTTTTTATTCAAGCTCCAGAGAATCTTTATTCGTTGGTTCAACATTACGAAACACGCGTTAAACGTACAGGAAAAATGGAATTACTTTTCGAGTAAAAAAAAATTCAGAGAATCAAATGTCGATCTGATAAAGTTTTTTTTTGTCGATTCACTCTCATAATTGAACCACAAAAATAAAAAAAATGACAAAAACGATATTTTTGCTACTCGTTATTGAATCCTGAATATCAAGGATTCGCGTTATTGATCATTTGACTTTCAACACTCGGGATAATCTTTGCTTAATTGCTTAATGATTAGCTCGTTACGATGCAGCCTCAAGACAATTCCTTCGTCGAAAACAAGCTCGTTAAACAAGCTACGAAAAAATATAGCTTTTGCCAAAAAGTATTAAGCACACTCACGCGATATTTTTCGTTCTTGGTAAATGGAAACATTCCACGAAAACGTTTTTGTCGTTTGTTATGATTTTTTTTTTAGACGAACCGCTTCGTTCAATCGTATTTTTCAGTTTCTTATTTATGCAGAATCTGGTTAGTCGATGGTCATGTTCCGCTCATTAGAAGCACATGTTTTGCATCGCGTTTACTGTGATTTAATTCTGAATATTATTATTTTTTTCCTCGTCTCGATTGATTCTAAGAACATGGAAAATTGGTGCTTTATATACTCTTCGTAAGATTATCCAATGTGCTGGGTTTACCGACAGTCCTGGAAAGACCTCGTTTCCATAATACAGGAGAACTGATTGTTTCGTTTGAAGAACCGTGTACATACACACATGTGTCGTTACCGGTATAGTGTAATGACGCGATGGAAATTCCGAATAACACGTATTCGTTAACTCGACGCGATCTCGCTTGGCTCGCGATTCACGTGGAATATTAATTTTATTTTGAGATTTTAAATATTGTAACCTTACCTTACAAAAGTTCGAATCTCCTTGTATATGGTAAACATATTTTGTTCACTGTTGAGAATTAACGCTTGAAAGATTTTCTTACGCATGCGTGATTTTTTTTATTCAATGTGTAATTTGCATTTAACAAGTATATAACCGCGATGATTTAATTACTTTTACGTATGAGATGAGATGAGCGAGGATATCGGCTACATTTCCTTGAATAAATTCACACGATTAACGGACTTTGAAATATTACATTTATTTGACAAACGTTGGCAGAGTCAAGTCGTTAAGGTTACACATCGTAGAAATATATAGTTGAGGAGACCTTGAAAACGTCGTATGCCTGTGAATACCTTCAAAGATCTACGTTTACTGCTCTTTCCAACATAAATATTGAATTAGCACTCGCGATCCGTGACGAGGGTTGTGTGATCTTGCATAAAAATAATATTTTTAATTGTACGCTGACGCTCGTGTCTACGTATAGACCAAGCTTCGACCACTTCAAGGTCCTGATTCCGGTATGCTAATCGGAAAGAACGACGACTCGTCGTACTTCGACAAATTTTACACAGAGGTCGCAACGCCGTCGTTTCTTATATCGATATAGTTATGATTATTCGATCGTTTTCGAACTCATCATTCTTTCAGGAAAACTATCAAGGATATTAAGATTGACTTGACATGATAAATTTATTTGTGCCCTAGTATATAACTATGGGGCAATATAAATTGAGAGAATAATTGAGAGAGAGAGAGAGAGGCAGAATAATCGCTCAGTAAAGATATAGCTCATCGTTTATTTAATACGTTAACGCGATCAATTTGGCAAAAATCGTCAAAGTTTTAGTCGATTATGCCGGGATATTGAATTGAATAATATTGGTATAGTAATGTGTTGTTTTCTTGAACTGTCTCTCAACGATTTTATCATTCAAACTGCTTATATATGATACCAATGAGGATTATGGACGAAAGGTTTTGTTTTTTTTAATTTTCAACCGACAATTTTGACAAACTTCGTATGAAATGTCATTTAATTCGGATCAATCCGGAGAAATGAAAAAAAAATCTGAAAAAGTTTTTTGAGCCCGGAAAACAAATGAAAAAAAAGGAAGCGATAGAATCATGTTTTTTAATTGAAGAAATTTCATGAATGTATCGAAGTAGAACAAAATGCCGATAAAAAAATGGTTTTATATTCGAAAACGACATAAAAAAATCAGCATAATTTTTTGGACTCATTTTTTGTTTTTTTAATGTTTACCAAATAGATCGAATCCCATTGATTCCGAGTCGGAACTGGAAGATGTGGCAATTGGGTATATTGTCGGGATTATTAGTAGCGAGTTGTTGTCTTGCTGCCCCGCAGACTGGCGCAAGTGACCCTCGTATCGATGGCTTGATCGATAGCGTTTTCAATCCCGCCGTCGAAAGCGGTGGCCTCACGACTGCAGCTCCGGAACCCGGCAGTCTCGCGTATTTAGTTCAGGAAGCTTTGAGGGATCAACAAAAAAATAATCAAGCGAATCAGAATTCCAATAGCGGAACACATTTGGGTGTCAATAATCCGAACAACGTTCCCAAACCCGATGACTGCGAATGCGTTCGGTATTTCCAGTGTCAATCCAATGGAACCATTGTCACCGATGGCGTGGGAATCATCGATATAAGGTTGAGCGCTTCGAATGAACAAAATCAATCGTCGTGAGTAATTTTTTCCCAAAGGCTGTGACGTTTTTTATTACTTGGTTCATTCCGTTTCATTCATTCAATGGGGAAACTTTTTCTATTTTCGTTATTTATGTGTGTTGCATGAAAATACATGTGACTTGTTGTGGTCCACGAAACATCGATAATTGAGTCTGTAATCCGAATTCAAATCAATGAGAATTTAGCCTTAAAATCAGTGTAGCTGTGAGTTGTTGATATTTTATTATTTTGGTGACTCCTTCGTGTACTCAAAAATAATGAACGAATAAAACACGATGATATTCAAATAGTCTTCATTCAACAGTTCAAATCATGAATACTAATTGTCAGAAATATATATTTTTTTTCTCCAAATTGAAATTGTTTCAATTACGAGAGTACATCGGAATAAATTATTTAATATGAGATTACAGTTGTGAAAAAATTCTTGGAATAATAAATAATTTATGAACGGGGTATAAAAAAATAAAAATTGAAAATTCGTGGAAGCTACGAGCTGATAGATTTGGCGCACAATGTTTCCATCTGATTGGAAAAGCTTTTGTTTCTATATGTGGTAATTCGATACAGGCATGTGGAACGTATCGTGTACTAAAGATTTGTAAAAAATTGGAACACAAGACACGTCTTTGGGAAATCATTACTCGTGGCTGAAATCATGGGAATTCCGTGAGTTCAACGGGATCTTAATTGTGTGTTTCTTCTTTGTTTTTTTTTGTATTTTCATGTACATTTGAATTATTCAGAGTTTCCGGTCCATGCGAAAGTTATTTGGACGTTTGCTGCAAAGCCCCAGACAGAATATCGCCTGATAGAACAGTAACACCTCGTCCGACGCCACGAAATGGTTGCGGACGACGTAATCCCCAAGGTGTTGGTTTCCGCATCACAGGTGATAAAGACAACGAAGCACAATTCGGCGAATTTCCATGGATGGTCGCCGTTTTGAGGGAAGAAAAGGTTGATGCGAAGAACCCTAAACAATCGCTCAACGTTTATCACTGCGGTGGTGCACTTATACATCCTCGAGCAGTTCTCACTGCGGCTCATTATGTCAATGGGTAAAAAAAATATTGATCAGTTGCAATGAAACGATCCAAGTCCAAAGAATCATTGATCAAGTTTATGGCAATTTTTTAAGGCAGAACTGAAGTTACTTACTTTCATAAACATACGAAACGTCATTAGATAATGAGAAAAGAAAAATAAATACAGAATACATGGTGAAAAAAAATCCAACTTATAAAAATATTTGCTCAACTTTGTCAAATTTTGCATACTCAAGATTCGATTTTTGCAAATGATTTATCATCAATACTATACTCGACAGATTAAACTTGAATGTAAACTAGGTTCTAATTATTCATCGTTGTTTGACAGGAAAAAGCCCCACGAACTCAAAGTTCGTGCTGGAGAATGGGACACCCAGACGAAAAACGAAATTTATCCTCACCAGGATCGGGACGTCTCGAAAATTATCGTCCACGAGCAATTCAACCCAGGATCACTTTTCAATGATTTTGCCATTTTGATTCTCTCGCGTCCTTTCGACTTTGCTGAAAACGTCGACGTTGTTTGTCTACCGGAACTTGAAGATAGATTTGACTTCTCACGTTGTTTTGCCTCTGGTTGGGGCAAAGACGTTTTCGGTGAGGAAATTTCACTGTAGTAACGATAAAGTTAAATTTATTTAAAAAAAGATACTTCCTACCAGAACAAAACAACAAAAAAGTATGTTGTCAATTAGAAAATGATTTTGAAAATGCAAAATATTTGGACAATGTTTCTAAATTGAAGGACTGAGGAAACGATTTAATCAAAACGTTAAAAATTAAAAAAATGTTACAATTTTGAAAGTTTTCCTTTTTTTCCTATGGGTTTCGAACAAAAATTATCGTGAAATAAAAATATCAGTACTTTATGTAAAAAACGTAATAACACAATTGTGTGTCTATAAAAAATATGAAATTAACTTGAAAATTTCCAAACTTTCAGGTCAAGCTGGTCACTATCAAGTGATACTGAAGAGAGTCGAGCTTCCGATCATCCCTCATGACAGTTGCCAGAATGCTCTCAGGAGTACTCGTTTGGGTCACCACTTTGTTCTTGATTCCAGCTTCGTGTGCGCCGGTGGCGAAGCTGGACACGACACGTGCAGGGTAAGAAAAAATAATTTAACCACCCTCTAAAGTTGTGGCAATTCAACTATTTTTTGAAACGTCACAGAGGATCCACAAATATTTCATTATCGCGTGCATTGTCAATTCGCTTCATTTTATAACAATAATACTAGTCAAAGCTATTGAAAACAGTGAACCGGACACTTATTAAATTGATGAACGTTTAATTATTGTTTAATTATAACACGACTAGATCATATCTTCGTGTGAAAATAGTAACGGAATTTTTATTTTTTAATTCATCCACTCTAATAATATCTTTTTTTCCAGGGTGATGGTGGTGGTCCCTTGGTCTGCCCTATCAAGAATGATCCAACTCGATTCGCTCAAGCAGGTATCGTAGCATGGGGTATTGGATGCGGTGATGCGGCAATTCCTGGTGTATACGCGAACGTTGCCGGTGCACGTCGATGGATCGACGAGAAAATGGCATACAACAATCTAGACACTTTCACATATACATACTGATTGCAGACTGAATCAAAATAACGACCTCGATGCTTTTCACCAACATTCATTATTACAAAAAGACATTTTTTTTTCTAAATTGAAATATAGTTTAAGTTTTTAAATATGATGACGCGAGATTGCGATAGTGCGAAAAACGAAAATTATGGTGTTCCTGTATAGCAATGATGGAACCATTCTGTTACAATTTATCACTGCGATTCTCATTTTTATTTCGATATTAAGTCAGTTTTAGTATGATAGGTGACTTCACGGAAAAAATTTTTCTTAGAAATGAGATAATCTTTAGAATGAGATCAAGTGTGACTATTGATTTGTACAAAAAACGTATATTCTCACTTTTAACATTGACGAACTGCTTTATTACTCAAGAATGTACAATTTACTCTCAGTGTAGACGGAAACTTGTGTTATCTGGGGAAAAAATAAAGCATTGAACGAAATGTTTTAGTGTTTTGTTAATTTCATAGGATTTTTTTTTGTCCAGCATGCGAAATTATAGGCGAATAAATATTCAAAAGGGTATTGTGTGAATACCCAATAAATTCGTTTTCCCCTCAAATCTTAATGATACTTCTTTACTTCAATTTAAATCAAGTGTAATCACTAAAATACGATAATCCATCAGTAAGTGAGTCGGTGAATTTCCTGCCGCATATTTTTCTTGTCACAGTTGAGTTTTTAAAGAGTTTTTTTAATCAAGCATTTTAATTCGTAAATGAATATCTATTTTTTCATCGAAATCCTTCTAGTTTCTGCATTCTGAAACTTTGCTACAGATTTTTTTTTCATTTGTCATTCACAAAAAAACATAAGACGAAGTTTCTAAAAAAAAACCAGATTTTTTATCACTCAGTTTCGAAGATAACGACATGACGTATGAGTTTTATGAATCAAATAATAAAACTTAGTTATTCCTGGAATTTTAGACTTAATAATTTTCAAATTTTTTCCGAAACTTGACATACATTCCTATGATTCTAAAACCGTAATTCCAGGACAATTGTGCAAGTTTTATCTGAGTTCTAGAGCATTGAACAGAGATTCAACTTTTGAACGTGGCTGTTGCGTGATTACTATCTCAATGCGTGCATAAAAATGCGTAAAGGAATAAAAAATTGTTGGTTTTTTTCATTGTTTTTATAAAAAGGATATATTATTTATTGGAATGATGTGTACATATTGACGGCTAACAATTGATAAGATTCGTTTAGATCCACTTTATTTGGTCATCTTTTTCCCGGATGGGTCTTTTTTCTCTGTCTGATTGAATTTGTCTTAAAACGGTGGTGTACGGCTTGTGACAAAATTGAGAATCCAGTGGAGGATAATAATGTCTGTAGCAGAGATAAGTAATTGACATTCCGATTGTTGATCCAACGGCCACATCTGTTGAATTGAAATCATACGAAATATTGAACGAATTGAAGTCGTTATGACATCGAGAACGGTAAATTGATGACATTGCAAACATTACGCAATTCTTTTTTTTTTTTTCACCTTGCCAATGATGATGGTAGTCACAGGTTCGACTCAGAGCAATCGCAAGCGCGGTGCTCATTGTGCATATAAATATAAACAATTTCCATGTTTGCGTTTTACCCGCTATACCAAATGTGTGTAATTTTCCAGCTGAGTACAATGCCACGAAACCAAAACTCGCAAAGGCAACTGCAAATTTATACACATACATATTTATGAGGTATGTTTCGAAAACATTTTAAGCAGACAGAATTTCAATACATAAAATCCAATAAAAATCTGAAATAATTTATCTGTTTTTCACATCTTGGGAATACGAATATTTGGTAGTCAAATAACTAGTAATTTGGCATAAATAATGATAAATAAATGTAAATATAGCAATACCAAAAAAAAATTTTAAATCGATGATAAAAATGACTCAATTAACAACCCGACAAGTTTTTTATATAAAAATAAGTGAAATTTATTTTACGACAAAATTCAAACTCTTGATGAATTTTCAATTATTTTCTAGACTTTCTATTTATGAGTATCGATTCAAAACTGCATCTTTGATAAAAAAAACAGAACTGATGGACCGTTATGTTTATTGTGCCTTCAGAAATATGATAATTGCCAATACCTGATTATAGTAATGCGAAATAAATAATGAATAATATCAATAATAATAATTTGAAAAGATTCTGATGTTCGTAGAAATTTTTACAGACAAGTTTTTTGTATTTTCAAAAAAAATCTTTACTCCTTGGATCTGTCAAGTATAATGTCGAACGCGCTTCCAGAAAATAGACGAAAGATCAAGATTTTTTCTGCTGATTTGGAAATTACAAATGAAAAAAAGGTTGCTATCTTACAAGAAGAATGTCCACTCGGAAATGATTTTCTCCCATCTCTTATGATGTTGGGATCGCCGGTGCAATCAAAAGCTGTATTTCCTCGGCCATCAGGAAAGCATCGCCAGTAGAAATCTGGTCTTGGTCTTCCTGTAACATCAACAGGAGCCTTTGAATTTTGACATTTTTATTCATCTTCTGACATGAACAGAACTTTTCTTTGAATGCAGTAGTGGATTAGTAAGTCTGAGACTATGCCAGAGAGAATATGAAATTCAAAAAATAAATTTCAAGTCAATAAGAAAATTAAATTAATTATAGAATACAGAACTTTTATACATACCTACGATAAGTTTGATTATGTCGGTAAGAACACCGTTCAATCCCAATGCCAGACTTACGCTGAGATTGGCTTGGCAAAAATCTGTTCGATCTTTGTTAACAAGGAATGTTACCAATATGACTATGGCAGGCGTGATAAAAACGAGTGGCTAAAAACATTGTTAACATCGAATTTGATAATTACATGTTTATTAACATTTCAGAATAGAAGAGTCGATTGTGTTATGTTTAAATTTACCCATAAAATGGTTGTTGGAACGTACGATTCCATCATTGGATTTCTGTATAGCCACAATTCATTCTCGTGAATTTTTCTGTTAAATGGTTCCGCGCTTTCCAGCTTCCTATTTATTGGATAAATATTTATTTAATTTCTACACAATTTTCGATGATTTTAACAGGTACACATCGGGATATCGTAAAAACTCACACAAATAATACTGCCAGAATAATACGGAAGAGAACATCGAACCAAAAACTCGCAAGAACTTTCATTCCACGCACCATAGTCATACTTTTATTTATTTAATAAAATTATATTTTAAATTAATAAAACTTAACAACTATTCCGGAACGTGGCATAACGCCTCCGTCCAGCTGTATCACCGACGTGCAATGATTATATTTTACATTCGAAACCGTATCCGTGAACCGCTCAACCTGTCACGATTATTATTGACCGCACACATACGGACTGCTGCCTCTTTATTTAAATTTTCTTTCTGCTAACTGTTACCGACCGCCAATAACACAGTTATTAAAACCTAACAATTTTCCTATTTTTATTTGACAGCATATTATTTTTTTGAAAAAGTGGGCTTTTTTTGGTAGCTTTGTAAAGGTGTAAAAAGAATTTTTTTATGACTAACTGGAACTATCAGATTTTGCTGGCAGATTTGGATATGGCATGAATGTTTTTTTTTTTTTTCCAGTCGCTAGCCTACACATCTCCGAAATGCGCATACGTTATCCTCGGTTGATAAAAGATGGAGGTTACACTTCATCTTTTTTTCGCGGAAATGAATTAATTACATAACCTAAAAAATAAACTCAAATTCGACTGTGCGCAGCAGCTTTTATGAAGTTTATTCAATAAATCGTAATCAAATCATAGGGTCGGATGAATCATTTGAAAATAAAGCGTAATTTCTCGAGTAGCGTAACACCTAAAAGGTGAAGCTGTAAAAATTTTAACAGCTCCGTTATGTAATTCGCTTTCCTAGAAAACGAGCACGAGGTAAAATATTTATATATATGATTGAGTGAGTAATCGATGAAATTTTTCGGAGTTTCGCATTTTACGTGATCTTTAATCTGAAACGGTAGTGTTCACAGTGTTTCGTTGACGTCCCAACCGAAATGTTGTCCTCGACGTCGTCGACGTCGTCTGCAGGGACTGGAGTCCCCGCGTCTACAAGCGTTCCTTCTCTCATGCCAGCGAGTCCAAGCGGAGAAATTTGTGACGAAAGTTCCAACAAATTGACGTTGTATTTAAATCGGCTGGCTGGATACGCTGACGATGATGAAAATTATATTTTTAAAGATCATTGTTATGCGAGGCCATGGAACTGGAAACCAGAGAACATCTATGTGAAACCAGCAAAAAAAATATTCTTCAGCAAGTCCGCAGATTCAAAACGGTAAGAGCATTATGTAGAATCACTTTAACAGATGAATATTTTTCTCAGAAAGTTTTTCAAAATCATTTGTACAAAACATTTTGGAATGTTTTGTACAAATTTAATTGATAGAGGATATAGATTTGCTCGTAGCATTAATGTTTTTAAAATTGTTTTTCACTATCAAGAATTTCATTCGAAGATTAATTTTTTTCCAACAGAGTAAAGCAAAATGAGGATGAATACGTTGATGTAGAGGAAAGTAGAGTAGAGGATTTTTCCACACCTTATGACTTGACTCGAAGTCGTCTTCAGATGGACGAGTTTCAAAGACTGGCAAATTTTGCTCGACCGGAAGAAGACGACGGTGACTGGGAAGAGAAAATTGAGAAAATTTTGTGGTTGCCGGTTCATCATAGAATATTTTCTAAAGTCATGAGGATTCTGACGTCGGAGCGATTGGCACGTTTAGCAAAATCGAATTGTTCAACAGAGCCAATTTTTAGACGCAACTCGGTGGACACAGCGGCGAGAAGATTCCGTGAAACTCTGGCTTCAACCGGCTGGAATTCTAAGACAACGCAGTGGCTGCACGGACTTCTCTTTGAACATTTGCCTCGAGAGTATCTGGCAATTTATCTTGACATTTTGCAAACTTTGAGAGTAAAAATACCTCAATTGATCGATCGTATGATGTCTGTGCAACCGAGTATTAATGGAAAATCAGGATCTATCACGTGGGAAACTCTCGGATCGCTTTTGAAAAGATCTTGGGATCCTCTCGCATCATCTCTCAACTCTCACAGACCGGTAATTTTTAAGTGAACTGAATCTGTAAAATACTTTTGCTCGTGAATGTAAAAAAGAAGGAATATTTAAAAAAATTACTGTAAAATTCATAAGACTGGCAAGACAACGCGAAATTTTTCAAATTTCGCGTAAAAAAATAGTTGCCCTCTAAAAAATCAGACGTTTCTTTATTGCCGTATGAAACGATTCTGTTGGTTTTCTGAGATACTTCCGAATTACCGCATCTTTAAAAAAAAGTGCCAAATTTGTGATTTTTCATAAAAGTCTGACAATTAAAAGCTTATTCTAGTCATTACGAATATAAATCGAAAAATAGTTGTGAAACATAATAACCGTGCAGTTGAGAATTTTATTGAGACTAAAATTTAATTTTCTATTCTTTTCCTCCAGAGTCTGCGATAAATTGATTTTCATTTCAGACAAAATTACCGGGTAATCCGATTTTAATAGTAGCTCCATCGGGCATCAACACTAACGTCTCTTCTCGTCAACATAAATGGATCACTCAATTGGGCAATCTCGGTATGGTCGTTAACGTTCACACGCATTTGGGACTTTCGGCAAATAGAATGACGATGATGACTTGTATGGATCAACTCGTTCAAGCCACGAGAGCCAAAATACAAGATGTTCGAGTAGATTGCCCTGGTAGACCGATCATTATGATTGGCTTCAACAGCGGATCTGCTCTTGCTTGTCAGGTAAGCATATTTTATTATTCGTTATCTGTGAGATTTTATTTATATATCACAATCACGAGAGTGGCTGTGGCTGTGGCTACTTCGTTAACTACGAACTCATACTTGAAAGTAAATGCTAAATTCTTGACTAACAGGTAGCGCAAATGGAGCATGTTACTGCGGTAATATGTCTGGGATTTCCATTCACAACGGTGGAAGGAAAGCGCGGAACACCGGACGATACTCTGATGGACATGAGATGTCCGGTTATGTTCATAATCGGTGAAAACGCGAGTTTGGTGGCACCGAATGATTTGGAGGATGTGAGAGAAAAAATGTTGGTTGAAACGAGTCTCTTGGTGGTAGGAACTGCGGACGATCATTTGAGAATAACAACGGCTAAAAAAATATCCGATGGTATAACGCAGGCGATCGTTGATCGCTGTATTATGAACGAAATCGGAGATTTTATCGCGAGTATATTGTTGCAACCGCATCCACTTCCTCTGCGTCCGGTTTCATTGCCGAGTTCCGAAAATACGAGAACCACGAAGAAGGAACCGCGGAAGAGAAAAATTTCTACGAGCAGCTCCGTCGACAGTGAGTCGAATTCACCGAACGTTAAAAAATCTCGACCACCAACTCCCGTTACATCCTCCACAATATCTTCGAATAACACAGCTCCAATCTCCGTCGGCCCTAGACCCTTACCTCTCGGAATTTCACAATCGACTGTCACACCTTCCGTATCGACTGGAGTTTCATCTAGCGCGACTCAAACTCCGATACAAAAGAAAAAAACCAAAGTTCCCAATTTTCAGAAATACAATTTCTCTGATAAAATTATTTCATCGAGAAGCTGCTCACAGGTAAGATATTCTTTTTGTACTTTTTCGACGAATATTTTAGATTTATTGATTTCAGTGACTTTCTACTGTTGAAAATCAAAGTCGACAAATATTGCAAAAGAGAAAAACATTTTTTTAAATTGTGTCCAAATAAGATTTGAACCTTTCGAGTACAATTGACGACTAAAGGAAATAATTTGTTTAATATTTCATTTAATTTAATTTCTAATCCGAATTTTTCTTTTTTTTTTCCTCGTCGTAGCAAACCACGAGTTCGAACGGTGGAATAACGCTCAATATTGGATCTCTCGCAAGTCTAGCTCCAATAGGCCCGATAAAACTTGCACCGACCGGAATGGCTCAAACTCTAACTCCTCCGCTCAACACCAATCTCAAAGGAAATCTTACCTCTCGATCGCCAATGACTCTGGCAAAAATCCCAAAAATCGTACAAACGAAAATGCCTCAGCTATTGAACACGAAAAACAAAACGAACCTCCAAATTCCGGGAAAAGGTCTCTCAAAAGTTATTCCTCCGAATTACAACGCGAGTGGAAATGACCTGAAATCTATCAACTCTACGACAACAATTTCTGGTATAGAATCCATTATTATTCTTTGAAAATTGTCAAATTTTAACAAGCACTATCGAGTGATTGTTTTTTACACGATATTATTTATTTTTATTCATTGAAAAACGTTTCTCCCCACACTTTGTCGACACGAGTGAAGATTCTATTGAAAAAAAAAAAATAAATAAATAAAAACAATTCATAGAATGCCAAATATAAAGTTACGTTTTCATCGAAAATCTTTATTTTTTATTTTCTGATTAAAAAAACATTCTCAATTAAACTCCGAATGGGGGAAATACGAGAAAATAATTACCAAAAGAAACATAAAAAATACGAATGAATGAAAAAACCTTCGGGTTATCAGGACTATTTTCATTTATGAACTTTTTTTTTAAAACAGCCAATGCAGCGTCGCAGACTAAAATGACTGTAAATACGAGTACGAGTGGATCCTTGACAGCATTGCTGCAATCTGGTAAAAATACTCTCGGAGTCATTGGTACGAATTCGATCGCTTCACACGGTATCCCGACATCATCCGGAAGTATTCTTCTAACCTCGACTATTGGTAGCGGTTCGATATCCAGTACAATGTCTTCGGCACCAACCCCAAAAGGTAGAATCTTATTGTCTAGCAACGTAAAGACCGAGTAAACTTACAAATTGCCAACTCGTATTATTTGAATCAGAAAAAATCTTTTAAAATCCGCGACAAATATGATTTTGCGTGTCTTCGATTTTTTTCCCCTTCAATCAGTGTTTCATCACTTCTTTTTTTTATGACTTTATGCAGTCAGCAATTTTGTGAATTTGCACGATTGCAACGTTAGTTATTATTATTCACAAGTCCATTTTTTCGTTCGTGCCCATAAACGATCCGAATGGATTGGTAGGATTTAGATTTATTGTAACTTCAAATGCCTTGACATTATTTTCTTTTTTCCTGAGAATGAGAGCAGATTTAGTGACAAATATTTTTTTTTCTGTCAAGACATTTTTTTTAGTAATTGTACTGTGGCTTCTGCGTGTAAGAATTACTGCCCGAATCAATAACCTTGAAAAAGTTGCCATGGATCGTATTTTTTTTAGAACTTTTTAGTTACCTAACAAAGCAAATTAAATCGCAACGTTTCGTAAATCGAGGCAACGAATCTAGTAGCACAGTTCCTCGATTTTGAGAATATATTTTTGCAGTTTTGACTCTTTTTTTTTAACGATAACGAAAGAAACCAAGTTTTTTTATTGTAAATATAATGTACATAACTAAGAATCATTTTTCAATCATTTTTTTTTCGATAGAATACGATAGGAAAACATAAACGTATTTCAAAGTTTCAAAGTCACAATATTACACAAAATAGCGTTTATACCTTTCCGAAAGGAATGATCAAATCGATATTAACTGAACAACGAATTCAACTAAAATTGTCAAGCACGTTAGAAAAAAAACAATGAGGAATAAAAAAAAGAAACGAAACGCGCCGGGTTTTTCGTTCTTATATCTAACGAATTTGTATGTAAACACGTGTTGCTCGAATTTCGTTTACTTCGAGTACCCAAAGGTACTTGTAAAACGTATTGTCTTAGCTTTATACTTTATGCTCAATAAATATTTCTTTGTTTTTTCTTCCTCTGCTTTTTCTCTAGTCCGGATTCTTTCACTCGATTCCTATCCTCAATCCTTCATTTCATTCTGAATGCATAAAAATTTTAGTTACGAAGTTGAAAGCTGCAATGATACTGACATGTAAAACTAAATCTTTTTCGTGACTTGAATTGTTCTTCGTGTTTTGATAGCATTTAATTTTCTAATATGAATATGGCTTCAAATTTTTCGTATCACGTGGAATTTTTTTTTTTTTTTTTTTTTGTAATACTCAGTTGTACGTTTTATAGACAGTTCTAATAAAAATTGCATTGTGATGCTCGTTACGAATGGATGAAGTTCTTTCAGCTTTTTTTTTTTTAATATTCTATTTTATTACGCTGGAAAAAATGCTTTAATTCCCAATACTTCATTTTTCTCAGAATTTCATGATTTAACAATTTTTCGGAAATTGGAAATCTCTTTCATTCTGTTTGCACTCAACGGAGATTCATTCGAAGCGTTTCTCATTCTATTTGATGGGAAGATCCATGACAATAGCAAAAACTGGCCAATTTTGATGAACTTAAAAAATAAAAAAACTAAAATAGTTAAAACGATAACGAAATTTGAGTCGCTTATTGAAAAATGTTTCGTCAACAACTTTCGACATTGTTTTTCGAAGAGATGAATGAAAATTTTCTCAAATTTGTTGCCAAGTTGTCAAGTTTCGAAAATTCTCATTAAATGAAATTATTGCTCGGAAATTTAAGTGTCTGTATTCCGATAAAGTATGTAAAAATCCCAAATTAGTTTTCATGTGACAAAGATTGTGTCGACTAGTGTAAACGTAGACGTAGTAAAAATAGGTGAAAAGAAATAGAGAGTTGAATAGGACTAAAAGTTTCATCGAGAAATTTCAGGTGGCGTTCGTCATATAAACTAACAATCGAGAGGATGATGATTTTCAAATGATCGAAGTGTGTCATAGAAACCAGTGTCTCTGTATATTTTTTATAGTGACGGAGATGGGCACAGGGACGGATGGGGAAACGAACGAGAGCAGACTTTCAGCGAATACAACAGTGAAAAATCATCATTCTGATTGTTTGGGAGGATCGTCGCCGATACTGTTACCAATAACGAATAAAACGCCGATAACGATATTGCCCATGTCGGGTCAAAGAGCTAAAGCATTGGGGAAGGGTCATTCGAAGACAGTTCCAAAAATAACGTTAAACAGTCACAATCTCCATAAATCTCATTCTGTTGTACAATCGTCGTTGTCCTTGAAGAAGAGTTTGGACATTGACGAAGATCTTGGCAATATTCTCGACATTCCAATAATATTTGCCAAGGATGGTGATAATCTTGGTTTGATAGAAAAAGCTCCAACACCGCCAAGGCAAATTCACGTTTCAACGAACGTCGTCGAACCAGTGGAAAAGGCTGTGAGGAGATTAGGTCCAACGACGAAAGTTGTTCTTATAAGCAACAAGCAGGACAAGACAAAAACTATTAATCAATCGAGCTCGAATTTCATCAGACCTTCGATCAGCAATCAAACGATGGTTACGTCTCATCAAGTCATTCTACATCCACGCTCCTCTCAGACTCAATCACCCATTTCCATTGGCACTGATTGGCATGGTTTACCGTTACAAACGCTATCACGATCCAATAACCAATCCACCATCAAATACACCAAAATTATATTAGCGAAAAGAAATTCTGATCTCTCGAATAATTCAAATAAAAATGAACCAATTGTTCTGACTAAAACTATGCCGAAATTAACAAACCCGACGATTCAAGAGAAAACCGAACACAGATACGCTGCTCAAATTCCTATGACCGTAACAACCTCCAATTCACACGTTAACGATACACTGGAAATTGAAGATGTTATCAAAACCAATATCATCGAACGGAAGTTTGTAACCGTACCGGAAGTCGATTTGACCTCGCCTATCAAGAATCAAGCTGTCGAAGAAGGTTTGACCTTAACGAGCGTTTCTCATCAAAGTGATACCGGCTGAATCAAAACTTTGAAGAGATCACCTCGAATTTTTTCTTTTGCGTGTCATTTATGCAGTGCATAAATGTATGAAAAAACGATGCTATTGAATTTCGTATGGTTGGAATGAAAATTCTCTGTTTTTTCGAACAGCGACAGTTTTGCGTGCAGGTTTAAGCTTCAAAATTTTATCAAACGATTATGAGCGATTCTTCAATTTGAAAAATTGAGAACGAAAAAAATATTATCTGAAATCCAGCGATGTTAACTTCAATAACACGAAATACGACTGATGTACGAAGCTCTAAGAGGTTTATTTTATTTTATTTTTTACTATAATCCGTGAAGTGTCGGAACCTTTATGAAATTAGTCAAATTAATCGCTGTACGTAATTTTCAAACGAATGAACATTATATTTTCGCGACATTCCTTTTCGTATTTTCTCACACGGTAATGGAGCCGAAAATTTTTTGTATGTTGATGCTAAGTTCGTTGCAATGTATAGTTTTAAATCTGTAATGATCAAGTGAGAATCGCAAATGTAATAAAATAATTTAACAGGTTGTAACACTTGCCCAAAATGTCAATAAAGTGCTGATTTATTTATTTTTGTTGATAATGATGTATGAAATACGCATCAATTTTTTTCTCCAACAGTTATCATTTGTGCTCATTGTTTCATGCATTTTATGGATGAAGTTCAAGTTACTCGATCATTGTCCAATGCTTCTTCACCGTTCTCTGATGTAAACATTATGAAGATTTTCTTACTGAGCTCCGGCCCTATTTTTCGGGCTGTGCTTAAAGGACCGGCTGCTCGTCTTATCTGTAAAAAACCATCAATAGTCAATTTCGTGATTTAATATTATTCCACCTACAATATTCGTTTATTCGGTAACGAAGATCAACAATTAACGTCGATTACCGGAATATCCTTGAGTAATTTCTCTCCTTCGGATGGAGAACAAGTTTCGTAAGCCTGGAAGAAAACAAATGAAATAAAATCTCTTTTTGTTTTCCAAGTTCAGAATTTTCTACTTCTTTCTCTCTTTTCTTCTTTTTTCTTTTCAGAAATTATTCATTTGGGAAGGTTTCGCAATTTTTCAGAAAGTTTCCATATTCCTAGAAAATATATAATCAAATTTCTTGAATTTGAGGCACATATTGTAACGTCGAATTTGAAAAAAATGTTGATTTCTAAAATTCTGATTGCATACATTGAATGGAAAGATAACTTTTGAACATGCCAAGATAATTATGTTTGATAAGTGTCACATAATCTTACATGCATCAAAGCCCAAGGAGTGGGATAAACGGAGCTAATGGCTTCTGCAGTTTCCAAGCCAGCTAAGTTAAATTGGCAAAGTTGTTGTTGCCACAATCGCTTGAGTCCGTTACCATTTTTATCAACTTTGACAGTGTCTCGATTGTCTCCCATGGCATACCAATCCATCTTATCTGCAATTTGTTGTCTTTTCTTCATTTTGAGTGGAATTTCAGCAATGGATTTGGTATATCGATAGACAAGCATTGCCAGTTCTTGCGGCGTTTCTATGAGGGTGCTGTTGCAGTTGAGAGTCAATTGTACTTCGGCCAAACAAAGTTCAAGATCGTCATCAGATATTTTGGGATCGGTCGTGCCATTTACACGGTTGCTTTTATCAGATTTTTGCTTTTTAGATTTTTTACTACGCTCGAAGTAACCATCCATGCCATAAATTATCAAGGACAGTCTTTTATCTGGAAACATTGAAGCCATGTTCGTTACGGAAGGGATGAAAGTTTTGTCTTTGATTTTTTGCACCGTCTCTTCCCAGTTCCATATTACTAAAATTTGATTTTTATCTTGATCAATAGTTTCTTCACATATTTCGTTTCTATCATTCATATGGTAACTTTCGACTCTTCTTGTCCATGTAATACTGTTTGGTATCGGTTGGGCCTTGTAATCCCATAATATTTCATAGTTTTTAAGTACATCGGTAATTTCGGAATAATGAGCAATATTTTCCAAATCTTTATCCAAATTAACGGTCATGAATTTTAAGCATTCTCCAGACTGAATATTCTTACACCGTCTTCTTTCAAGTTCTTTCAAACGTTTTTCGACAACAGCGTTTTCTTTCGTTCTTGTACGCTCTATATCTTCAGATGAATTTTTAGTTTTTTGAACTTTTTTTCTTTTCTTTGTATCGATGATATTGCTAGGGGCGTTTATGGAATTGCGTTTTGCTGGAATTTCTTTCGACGACCTAACCTCACTTTCAATACGATCGTAATTGAATTCGTAATCTTGTAAATCAACCGATGCGTGCACATCAAGTTCATCTACAATTTGATTTGTCTGTTTACTTGACTGAACTATGTTTGTTGATTTGTTTACGCTGTAGTGAAAATTAACCGGTGGAAAATCAAAATCCACGCCGCTGTCACTTTTATTAGAGTTTTCTTGATTTACGTTATTCCCGGCAGTATTGCGCTCTTTGTTCATTAACAGTTCATCGTCTGTATCACTCAGACAAATCACTTCATCTGACATCGTGGAATTCGCCAAGTTTTATCGTTTTTAGCTCAATAGAAAATTTTATTTTGAGGTTATGTTGCGGAGCCTATTTTTGTTGACATACGTAATGAACATCTGTCCACGACGGCACAACTGCGCATGATCACTCGCATGATAGACACCATAGACACTAAAATACTACAAAAATCTGCCCTGACAACTTAAATCGATAGAGTAGTTTTCTGTTTTATTTTTTTGGATTGATCATGACGTTTACCGTTGGAAAACAAACGAAGGAAATTTAAACATCGATTATCTGCATCAAAGATACAATTCATTCCGGTGTCGCCGATTAACCTCGGTAAAAAGTCGTCTCTTTAAAAGAATTCCCCTTCGACAAAAGCTCTCAGTAATCGAATGTTTCTTTTTCGTCTCTTTATTTATGTGACTATCTGCTCCCGCATACGTGGAAATCAACTGTTTACAAAAACTTATAAGACCCCTCGCAAATATACAAAACAACGGTGACTCAATACTCGCAGAAAAATATTTAAAAACTCGACAATAAAAAGTGTCAATAGTCATGTTATTCACCGATTTTCCAAATGTTTGTTGCAATACAGACAAAATGAATTTTGAAAGGAAAAAAATAGTTTTCAAAACAGTTATCGCTGCTGTATTCGGTGTAATAAAAGTTTCGTGGTGACTCTTCCATATCTCTGACAGATGCCTATATAGCATGGTAAATACACTTGTCTCGATACGCTACCGCGACGTCAATATAATATAATCCATCAAAAATAATTCGCTCTCTTCACGTAATTACGTTACGTAACGAGCAATTATTTCAATAAAATAATTAAGCTTATTGAATTGAGAAATCTATATATAACAGCAAGATACGCGCAGTATCGTATAATTTTACTGTTAAGAGAAACATAAGAGGCGTAAAAAAGTGTCTGAAAAATTTTTTGAAAAACCAATCGAAGTCGTGGATAAAGGTTTTTTGTTTTTTCTAAAAATATACATTTTGAAAAGTATTCTCGATTTTTTCATTAAAAAAAAAAAACGATAGACGACTGTGAGCCTTCAAAAATCTGTCATTCCAAGAACAATCGTCCATTCTCCATTATAAGTTTTTTTTCTTCTTATTTTTATTTTTATATTTATTTTTGATTTACTATTTTGTTGATTTATAATTGATATTTTTTCATTCACTCGTTCGTCGTTGTGTCGAAAATCAATTTTTTGTAAAATTCGCTAATACGAAGTGCAGTTTGAGCCTGAATAAGCTATGGAAAAAACGTCTTTTCAGAACCAATTTGCGAAGCAATTCAAGAAAACAGATGAATGATTTTTTTTTAAAGTTTTTTAGTTTTTTTTTCATTCTTCTTACCAGTTTCAATGAGATAAGGAAATTTCGGGATCGCTCTGTTAGCAACGATGTTATCGTATCCAAACTCTCGGAGCTATACGGTTTTCGGAATGGTGATTGCATAAAATCTTGGAAACCGCTTCATCAATTTGCATGAAAATTCGATCAGATATTAGTAAACTATATAACCTCAAGTACGCCGGTTGAGCCCAATTTTCGATGTTTAACTATCAGCAAATTTAATCTTATTTATCATACCATTTATAGCTCGCAGCAAAGTTCAAAATCATATTTTCCATTCTAGTTCGTTGATAACTTGAAAAATATTCTTTTGTTTCTTTAAAATTTCATAGAGACCAAAAAGATGTGTTACGAATTTTATTTTTATTACATTTTGTGATAATTTTAATTTTATTTTGCACAAAGCTCTGAAAAGAGGCATTTAAAAAATAATTTTTCTAGCATTTTGGTCGAAAACATATGACCGAATCAAATTAATTCAAGGGATCAACATTATTGTTTTCCATCATGATTCATGCAAAAGATCAAACTCTATGGATTTTTAGGTCGAAGATTTTATTCAAATCATCGTCTCAGAATCGTATTGAACGAAACTTGAATTCAGATAATTTTTTTCAAACTCCTATGGTTGGGTCTACATCCTCTATGTATCCCAAATCTGTTTTCTTTCTGGGAGTTTTCGTTGTTTAATTTTTCATTAGTGTTTGCCCTGATTTGGACCTGGCTGTGTGAGGTCGAGGTCTCATCCACTGGGCTCACCGTTCTCTCCACTTGTTTTCCCAATAATTCGCACTGCACAGATGAATTTCATTGATTTCACCCCAAAAACTGTTTTATAACGTTAAAAAGGAGTTTCGACGTCTACAAAACGTTGAGCAGTGTTTTTATTTCAGATTTTCCCACAATTCTAGGATCAGCATCAAATAGCATTGAAGCTTTAAGTTTTTAACAAAATTCTAACGAGCGATACAATGCTGTTAAAATCATGTAAAAAAATGTATAAAATTTATAAAAAATCATACGAAATTGGACACAAAAATGTATGTGCAATAGACCAGGTCAAGCTACGAAATATGATTCTGGGCTGGCATCGATCTAGCGCAATTATACTTTTCAAAAGTAAATTTTTGTTGTCTGAAGGATTTGTACGTGATCACTATTGAATTCCGTCGACTGCGCTATCATATTTATTCATATTTTTTTCCCCGTGTTCGTTGCAATGCTCGAAGACGCCATTTTTTATTCTTATTTCTTACACTTCAGCGTCCTTCAAATTATTTTTATCGGTCTTTCTCTCTATCATTATCGTGAGACGTTGTCGCGTTTGTTTTCCGTTCTTTATCGTCCTTGAAATTCTTTCTTTTTTTTTTTCATTCTTCTTCCTCCTCAGTTCGATTTATTTTTCGGCCTGCAATCACGTATAATTTACTGGAAAAAATTCAGGAATTATTAGCATTCCAAAATCATCGAGGACTATCTATTCAGTAAAAAAAAAAAAAAAAAAAAAAAAAAAAGAAAAAGAAACTCAGCTACGTTGTAATCGAAAAAGATAGAAGTCTTATCGTGATTGGGGTCTGGTTGCGTAAATTTGCGACCTTTTTCTCCCCGAAGTCGAAAATCTGTCGGAACGTTTCGGAGAACCCGTGTCTAATATCCAAGATGAACAATTTAACGATAATCGATGAGTAACTCGATCGTAGATAACGAGAAATCGCGAGTTAGCATAATATTATTTTGCTACATATTGATGCTCGATGATTAATGAGAGTTTTGAGCGATTTTAGGAAATCGAGATGAATGCGGTTGCCAAGTGCAAAGCGAAGTAACGCGTGTGCGATCTTAGTTCGAAAAAGATGACACCGTTGGGTCAATCCGGGTGTCAAAAGAGATAATATCGAGAAGCGTCATCGTTCCGAGAAATTAAAATCCGCGCGCTAGCAGCTTGAAAGGAAAAAAAAAACAAAAAAAATTATTGCGATAATTATTTTTGTATCTCGTATACATTTATCTCTGTACGTCTAGTATCTTTTACAATAAACGTAAAAATCTTTTTTTTTCTTCATTCTTTTTGATTTTTTTTTTCAGGCGACCTCTCGATTAGATAATTCAATCGTTTTTGGCTAAAGCGATTTAGCTCTCAGACCGTATTAGGATTTTTCGGAGACACAACATATTATCCCCGCTCAGCACTTTTCAGTGCGGTCCTGTTACCCCTACTCCGTTTACTGCGCAGAGCGATACTATTGATCAGGGATTTATCGCGCAGACCCGCGTTGCCCCCACTCTTGGATCTACCGCACAGACCCATTACTCCCACTCTTTTTTTCTATCACGCTGAGAGTCTTCGTCCCCTGTGAGGAGTTCCGTGAACCTTTCAGGCTCGATTAATGGGAAAAAGAAGGCAGAAAAAATGGACAAAAATATGATCGAATATTTTAAAGTTAGGATTAAAGGAGAGAAGACGATTTAAGTTTTGAAAGTATCAATTTTAACGGCTTATCTGTAATAATTGCTCACAGCTTGTGCTTCCCTTGAGAACAGATAAGCGATGACCGTTGACCCGATGACAAACAATCGAGTTAAGAGTCCAAACTTGATCCAACTTACTCGCATTCCCCTCTCTATTCACTCGCATTGTCATTCACCATCTCTCTCATTCTCTTTATCTTCATTTATAAATATATATATGTATATCTCACTCCATCTCGCTTTCTCCTTTACCGATTATTAGCGGTAGTACGCGCGAGTACGTGTGCAACTATTCCACCACGGGGAAGACATTAATTCGTATCGTTGCTGGGACTACACTCACTGGATGTCACTCGCTAAGTCACTTCGAAATAATACGTATTATGATTTTAATCGTATATTTGTTTAACGATGTTGAATATGCTGAGAAAAAGTGACTGATCATGAGCCTGGAAGTCTCGTAATGTTCTGGAATTCGTTGTTGATTCGTTCTATACTTTTTCTCTTGGATCTTTACTCGTCTGATCTAATCAAAATCAATATTTATTTCTCAGAGATATAGTTCGTGGAATTAGTAAAACAATTTGTTTTAAAAATCATTCACGCCATTCGTAATTCAAAAATGTGGATTCTCTCGATCAAAACTCCACGAAAATCGAAACGATCGTATTACGCATATTTGCACAATCGATAACACGGTGTTACGAGAGAAATGACATTCTCGGGGGATGGTACAAGAGTTCATCGGATCTTTTTCGTCGTTCATCGACGGCTTACTAGTCCATCACGATTTCTCGATCATTCGTCATTGATTCGTTATTAATCAGCCACTGGAAACTTCGCATATATTGTGAATCCAATGCGCAGGCAAAGGTTCCGCTGTCAACGATTGGTTTATTGTTATATCTTTTGTAGTGGAATTAAAAATTCAAGAAAAAATTCCGATCGATTCGAATCCTGACATAATTATTGTTTCGAGATCATTCGAATGATTTTCTTTTTAAATTGAATTTCATTTATTTTGCAATAAATCTGGCTCAAATATTTTTCCATCGACTTCCAATTCTCATCGATTCTCTATCGATTTATTCCAGTTTCTTTAAAAAATTGAGAAAATAAAAAGAAAAACTGACAGACCGGGAAGAAAGTTTACACGGTAGAAATTCTTCCGAGTTAAGTATCAGGCAATGCTTGGAGTATCGGAAATATACACCTTTTCGAAAACTTTTCTTAGACGAAGAAAAGAAAATAGAGTTACGGAGAAGAAAGAGGAAGAGGAAAAGGGAGAGAAAAAAAGGCAGCGAGAGAGAGGAGATTGGAATGATAGTGATAACCAAGTCCATCTCGTAATAAGAAATAATGAAGGAAAAGAGTAATTTAAGAGTTGAAAGTGTGATATGAGCTGTATCTCTGTCGGTTCTCGAACGGCCTCATCGAGCAGAGTAACGCACTGCGCGAGTGTAATGATGTATGAAGCCTGAAAATGTTTTTCCGCTAACGATGTTTAGTTGATTAAAAAAAAAAAGATTTGAAATTAATGGGAAATCGAAGTCACAGATGGCATCGAATTTTTACTCCGAAATTCCGGAATGCATATAAAACAGCAAAGATCAAATCTGTGGTCGCACTGCTGAGAAAATAAGCAGCAACGATGTCTAACGACACAAATCGTACAGTCCGGCGATATGATTGAGGGCGATAAAGCGATGAACGAGAGAAAATATATATTTTTTTTTCTCTGAACTTTGATTGTGTCTGTTTTCCTTCAAGCATATTGTGATTGTGTCTATCTCGTCAAGTAAATATGCATCTGTGATTAGATTTTCAGAAAGCAGTAAACGTTCGTGACTATTTTTTTTTTGTATCACAAAAGTATAAAATAAATAAATGATTGTACTTCTGCCTTTAACTTTGTTATAGATTCTTGTTTGAAAAAGATAAAACGATGACAGTGAAAGAGAGAGAGAGAGAGAGAGAGAGAGAGAGACGATAGAATGAATGGCCAATTTTAAACCTCTTCGTATTTTTTTGTTTCCCCTCTTCCTTCGAGAACACGAGTATGACAGTAAAAGAGTACTTTTTTTTTGTTTTCGTCGACAAGTGTACGCGCATGCATGAAATTTGAAATATTTTAAGAATATTTATCCGAGAGCGACAGAGAGGGGTCCGGTGGCAAAGAACTTTTTCCTCGATAACGTTCCCCTTGCCCTTCTACGCTCCGATAGAGTTCATTCCTCCTTTCTCCTTTTTTTTTTTACTACCATCGACGTGTGTTGATTCGATTTTTTCTTCTTCTTATGATAGGCACACAGTACAAATATTGATGTATAAGTGATCTAATAATTTTGAATATTCCATTTTGAATGGGGATTGTGTACACATGAGGTAATACACGATAAAGGTCAGATTATCTGCGATGATCTTGAAAGACCACCGTATCATAGGTCATTGAATCCCCCTCGGAATAAGCTTCGATAAGGGGAAGCATGCGAAGACGTTTTTAAAAAAATTATATTTCCTCGAAATCTTCGAAGCCTCTGCCCTCGAACAGAACCGTAGTTTACAATAACATAGGAAATGTTGAATCAAGAATGATTTGATCCAGGAAGGAGCAGCTCGTAAGAGCCAATTAATAATTAGTAATAATGATTGAACGAATTGTAAATAAATCCGTCGTTTAATTGAAATACTTGCAACGATTATCGTTTATTCAACGCAATTTGTTTCATTTATTCGATCAATAAGTAGGCGAAACCTCGAGCTGTATCAAGCATTGAAAATAAACAATTAAAACGTACGTTTCTGTACGAAATTTTCATGAAATATTATCGTTCGAATTATTTACTGAAAGGAACGATCGCACGGATCTCGCAGCGTTTAATCCGTAAAAGTAATGCACGAAAGACATGGATGCGGTTCGTACTTTGGTTCATACCTATATACACGTATAATAAAAACAATAATAATAACAATCATTTTCCGTAACGAATGAGGAGGCTGCGGAGGACATCGAGCGTCAACTGTCACGCGGCAGCTGACGATTCTAGAGTCGAGTCGGTCCTCTGCCTCTCATTTTCCAATTGCATCAGTCTCGACCCTAGACCAAGAGGGAGATCGGACCGCGTTACTAAATCTCTCTATGCCTGTATATTATTCCTTCATGAGTCTCCGAGTATCGCTTCTCTCGTCCAGCTGGTGCATATAAATTATCGAGTATATTACGATAATAAAACAGAGTGCACAGAATCATAAGTTTATATTTTAGTTAATTATTAATTCTGTTTGTTCTGGATGAATTCGTTGAAAAGTTTCGAGTCGCTGTAATACATTTTTTGATAATGAGCATCGACGTGAAATGATTTTTGTTTTGATGCCATTTTTTAAGGAATAATTAACACGAAATTGATGAGACTGTGGCTCCTCATCAATTTTTTTTTCCGTAATTTTCGTGAGTGTTCCCACTCGTTGGTCAGGGATCTCTGGGAGGAGCAAAACATCGGGGTTGTAAAATAACATTTTCAATTAATTATGAAACGAGGAATAAATGTTCAGCGACGCAACGGGTAAACATTTTCTTGTTTGCAATTGAAATGTTTGCTCGGATAACTCGACTCTTCAATAAAGAGACCAGAATCGTTAATGAGAAGACAAATGTTTAAATTGTTTTTCTCTTTTCAATGGTTTCTTTTTTATTTTATCGCTGTTCTTGCTCCCGATGACCGCCGACCGATAGACCCCCTAGTTTGTCGTTATACTCATGTGGGCATGTTTTTATAGAACCCGCATCCCTCTGTTTACGTACGGAGAAAAATGAGAATGAATTAGTTTAATAAAAATAAGTTTTATTGACCGTTTTCAATTGACGAAAACGAAACGGTGATTTTATATGCTTCTTTTTTTGTTGTTTTTTTTTTTCAACATTCGTAGCTCTCGCGTTCGTACGCCCTGTTTCCCTCAAAGGTTTCCTCATATTTCCCCCTTTGTATTCTCCTATTCAATCGCTATCGTTCTACTTCGATCTAATCGATAAAAAAATTGAGCCGAAAGCGAATAAAACGTTCGTGCGAAAAGTGTCAAGAAGCCTGAATCTTGGATGATCGAGATCTCTGTATCGAGCATTGAAAATGCATTCCTTCCGATAAATACAAGAGCCGTTTAACCGTCAGCACACTGCTTGGGGCTGAAAGCAGGTTCATAAAATCTATTAAAACCTTTCGGAGCTCCAAAGTTATTAATAAATGAAATCCGAAATGAAATAAACATCAGAGAGTAGAGTACCAAATGGCGGAGAAACCAGTAACGAAGAGTCTTCGTTATTGGATTTTCTACAGGAACTTGTCGCGCGCTTTAAATGTCCTTTTAGGTTCGGAAGCACAGTAGGTGCCGTGATTAAAAGCCCCAAAATTGAATTTCATCACGAAACAGTGTTGCAGAAAGCACGAAATATATTAGCTGCTGAGATTCATCAATGAATCATCCAACGTTGAAGACAAAACCTCCGGCTGAGTCGAGAGTCATATGGGAAAAGTAGATGATCGTCGTGCTACCATTTAGGAAAGAAATTCCAGAAAAAAAAAAAAAGCGGATGAAAAACTTAAGTTCATTGGTCTCAGGAAGTACCATGAAAGCCGTTAATCATCGCGCTACAAGTTGGCATGAAAAATTGGCCATGAAAGAGATAGAGAGAGAGAGAGAGAAAAAAAAAACTAGTAAAAAGTATGAAAAAGCTTGGACGGTAGATTTTTCAGAACTTATCTCCGAGCATTAAAGGTCCATTCCCTTCATGGAGCACGGTAAAAGCAGCTAATCGTTGATCTACGAGTTGCGAGAGGAAGAAAGTACGATATAGAGTAAATAAGTCCGTAATGGTAGTGGTGATATCGGTAGTATTATGGAGACATACGCAACATTGTCAGGGAAGATGCGACGAGAGTATGAGAAGAGCAGAAGAAGACAGAGAAGGTGGAGGAGGAGGAGGAGGAGGACAAAGTGATGCTGGGGCATGAGGAGGGTACGAGTAAGAAACGTTGGTGGTTGTTGAAAGGGGCGGGTGAAGAGAGAACTTGTAACAAGGGGCAAAGAGGAAAGAGTGGCAAGGGGGAGATTAGGGGGGAACAAGATTTTAGTGGAATGGAGAGGGCACGAAATGCGATGGGAGCGAGAGCATAAAAGCCCGTGCGAAGAAAAGCACTACGCTGTTGTGTTCTCGTACCCGTTGGTACAAATTATTGACCGCGAGTGAGAGAAAATAAAAGCGAAGAGACACCATGGGAGATACACCCCGGCTTATGTCCGCGGGCATCGTCGCTTGTCTCCTTTTCCTCTTGGCACCCTCTGCTACAGCGAGTAAGTTCCTCGATCTACACTAATTTCTATCCTCCGTCATTTCGATTTATTTCTTTCATTCCGTGCTCCTGTGTTTGTGAAAAAGAAAAAAAAACAAAATCAGATGGATTAAAAAAGTATTGTTTTTTTTTTTTGCTTTCATCAATTGCTTTCATCAAAAGATTCTTACCAGTTTCTAATCTCTCTTTTAGATCTTCATGCACAATGATAGACATTTTATCAGCTGGAAAATGCTCGACGTGAATCTTTTTTGGTTTTTTTTTTTACCGATTTTTTTGCTCGTCTATATGATCGGAACTTTGATCATCGTTTGTTGAGACAAGTCCTGTCAGAGTCTCGAAACTTTCGGGGGATGAGAGAACCGGAAATAGCGGATATATTTTTACGTTTCTTGATACCAGTTTTTCTTATACACTTTTCGTCATTCCGTAGAGTTATGCCGGTACTTATGATCAAATAACGACTTTCGAACGGTACCGGAAGCAAAGAGACAGGGAGGAATAGAGAAAGAGTGTGTGTGTGTGTGCGTGTGTGTGAGAGAGAAAAATCGAGAGAAAGATAGAGCTGTTCCGAGAGTACTCTGTATAACGAGGGGTGTATCATCATTGAAATGATTACCGCTCCCCCGAGTTCGACCGGACATTTGGTAAATTGACCTGTCGTCGTTACTCCAGTAGCCGCCATAACCGTTGTCAAATCGTTTCAATCTTCCTCTTGTATGGATCATCAAACTGACAATCCATCCCTTTTTTTTTTTCGTTATATTTTTATTTTTTTCAATGAATCTGTCACTCTTGCTTGTGCGAATGTTCAATTCTCAACGAGGAAAGACCGTGCTAAAATTGCTTTATTCATGAAACATTTTATGGTAATGATGAACCATGATTTTAACGACTTCATTATAGCGCAAATCATCAAGCTTTAATCGAATTCTCATGCTTCAAAGTATTCCGATATTTCATGGTAATTGGTTATTGAATTTTGATTTATTGACTCTCGAATATTTTTAGGAGCTGGGACCAGTTATTAAGCTATTATTGAATTATGATAATTGAGGCAATTAGTGCTAAAATGTTGAGTCGCCACAGTGATAAATTTTGGAAATCAACTCTAGATATAACAGTTTCTTATCATATTTTTGATATTATTAATAAAAACGCGAAGACTAGGATTTTTTTTACGAAAGAGTATGAGATTTTCAAAAGATTTTGTCAAGGGTTCTACTCATGAGATTTATAAAAGTTGTATAGAGTGTTTGAGAACAAGTTTTAAGGGGATTCGAAGATTAATGCACAATTATCGGATTCAATTTTCCGTTCTTTTCATTCTTCTTGGAAGCAGCATTCAGCAAAATGTTTCCTTTGTGTCGTTTCGATTAATAACGAACATCGGAAAGAGTAAATTAGTAAATCGAGGCAAAATGATAGCAATAACAAATTCATGAATATTGAGCATAGTGGGAAAAATAATACGCACATATTTGAGTTGAAATAACATTTTAAATTCCTTGTCATTATCAGTTATTATTCAGATGCGCGATAAACTTTGTCACCCGAGCACGTAAATATATTTAATACGGGAGATTCGAATATTCTGGTAGCTCGATACGAGACACTTTCTCATACATTAATTAAGATGAGAGTTTTGCAATAGTGGTAATGCCTTTAAAAAGATAAAAAAACGATTCAGGGGGCTGAAGTAGATAGAGAAATTGATATATCGACGCGAGTAATACTTTTTTGAAAAAACGATAAAAACACTCGTCTCTTGCCCCCCTCATTTCGCTCGTCAATCTTAGGGATTGGAGGAAATCTTGTTTTATTTTTTTTCAAAAGAGAATATAATTTTTGCGGTGACCAGTTGGAAACGAACATCCTCCTTTGAAGGCTAAGGTCAAATCGATATCATCGAGAATTTCCCAGTGCTTGATCTGGTTCTCTCTTCGTGTCACACAGGGGTTCAAAGGTTGCGACGCCCCGTTACCAGAATTATCATCGATGGCTGTGTGTACTCTCACAATCTTAAATCACACGAACTCGAGAGTGTGGAAAGTTTTCTTGTCACGATTTTTCTTTCTTTTCATTTATATTGTAATTACTAAATCGGCGTAAAATCTTTGTTGTCCATTTCTTTCTTCGACGATTTATGAGCCCTTCGAAATTTCATCTTATTTTATTTTCGTATCTCATTGTTTCATTGGCTTCTGCATGTTTACGATCGATTTCAATCGAGGACAAAGCACAATTTCATATGAATATACGAGTTCCAATTATCAAAAATAGAATTTCCACGGTCGTGGGTCAAAAATGTCGCCGATTAATCCGAGCAGCTTATCTCAGTGCCCGCGACCCCAGAATAAAGTGCGAATCAATCTCTCTCTTCCCATCGCCCTCGCAATAATTATATACGTATCGTATTTACGAATTCCTCTCATTTTGCAAGCCCCCAAAATGTCCTTCACTTTCTTTGTCTTCTCGTTTGATATTCAATCTCAATGTCCGGCTTGGTAGATAATTCCGGAGATTTACCATTTTTAAGCTTCCGTTTCTTCTTCTTTTTTTGTCCATTTCCATTAAACGACTTATCGCGTAGAGATAAAACGACTTTACTCGTGATGCATTCATCCACAAGCCTGATGCATCCACCTTTCACGTGTTTCGGAGTTGACAGAATTTTGTGGGCGTTAATCACGATCACGGATAACTATGGAATCGGATTTATTGAGGTTCTGACTTTGATAAAAATTAATTCATTTTTTTTAACAATTGAGATGAAAGTGAATAGGTATCTCGGTGAAAACTTTTCAAAAGTAGAGACATCGGATGTAACACAAGCTTACTGCAAAAACAATACAAAAACTTGACGTTTAAGAAAGAAGTTTAGCGATGATGAAACGTACAATTCAATATGAGCAAGTAAAAGCATTTAAGCATCGCATTCATCCCATCGATTCATTGAAGTCCATCGATCCCATCCGTTCCATTCATTCATCCGACCTGGTCCACACATCCATCGTATCCGTGCAACTTTTCATCCGTCCATCCTCCATCCCATTCATTCATCCAATCCATTTTTCAACCTAAATAAACGACGATTTTTTCCTTTCCATTCGTGAATAGCGATACTTTAGCTCATCATTGATTCATGCAAGTCGGTTTTTCCAAACTTATTTTCTTCACCATGCACCCCAATTTTTTGTATCGTTTTTGTAGCAAATTTGTGTCGATCTTTATTGTACTCGTACGTACGTTTCTTGGTTGCCATGGAAAATAGGGCCAGTGTACGTTTAAAAAAAACAGATTTCAACAATGGCAGAGCACCTCGTGAACGATGAGGTTGCAAATAATACAATATCGGTAATAAATTCTAGAAGCAGAAAACTGAATTTACATGGATGGACCCAATTCTTACAATAATGTCATTTGAACCATTGAAAAGGGAACAATTAATTTTTTTTTTGGTACTTATGGCCACCAGATTTTTGCTCTTCGAATAGTTTTCTCGTGAGAGTCGTAGAAAAAAAATTGATTTTATTGTACATACACAATAAAAGTAAACGTACTCATTGTTTATTTTTCTTTCCGTTTCAGACAAATGCATCGTCGGTTGTCATGGCAGTGAGTATTTTTCTTTTTTTTTTTACATTTATGGAGGCAACAATGTTTAGAAGGCCAAAAATGATTTTTTGAAAATGGAACTAATAAGAATAATAATAATATTATTATTATTCGAAACAGTGAACCCAAGCAAATCGTATTCGGAAGGACACACGTACAGTTACGATTTGAAAGGATCATCGGTAACGTCGGTCAGTGAGGCACAGGGTGAATCGAAGCTAGAACTCAGTGGTATTGTTGAATTAGCGGTAAAGCCGGATTGTCTTCACCAGCTGAAAATCAAGAATCTTCGCGTCAATGGAGCGGTGAGTCATTATTAAATTATTCGTTTCCTCTGTTGCTTTCGCCCTATCGTTTGAAATTGGAATGGAAAATAAAAAAATTTATATTACAGCCGGTCGCTCTCAAGGACGTGGAGAAGCACGTTCTTCAATACAATTATCACGATGGGCATATCGACACAAGCGTTTGTGCCGAAGATGGAGACTCTCAGGCTTCTCTTA
Organism: Campoplex capitator; assembly: GCA_037576405.1. NCBI lineage: Eukaryota > Metazoa > Arthropoda > Insecta > Hymenoptera > Ichneumonidae > Campoplex > Campoplex capitator. The sequence continues at coordinate 9,027,873 of JARBWI010000002.1, forward strand.
ACATCAAGAGGGCTGTTGTTTCCCTCTTCCAATCGGCCATTATGCAAGATGCCGGTACATCCTCTCATCACGAGGTGAGTCTACTATTTTTTTAAAATGTTTTTGAGTCCATAATCCGTTAGGCTTCTGGTTTACTCTACTTTTTTGAAGTTTAAAAAATAGGGAAAATTTTCTTAATGTCAATCGTATGTTCTGTTGAAAACTAGACGGACGTATTCGGTGGCTGTAAGACGGATTTTGCATTCCACAAAGACGGCGACGTTGTCGTAGTTAACAAAAACAGGAACCTCGCCGACTGTGCGTATCGGGAAACGATACGTCAAGGATTGATAACAGCAGCGTTCGATCCGACCGCAGAAACAAAATCGTCGCCTCTGTTATCATCTCATTTGAAAACCGAGCAACGTTTCCTCAAAGGAGTTTTGCAAAAGGCCGTTTCCAGCGAGAGTTATTTACTTCGGCCATTCAGTAATGGTGACGCGGGAGCGAAAACACTTGTCGTCATGGAACTCAATCTAAAGGATAACAAGCCAACTGCAGCTCCAGCCGGTCCAGTTACTCAACCTAAATCTTTGATATTCGATCCGCCACATCCAGTGCTTGATTCGTCAGTAGATGCTATCGTCAAGGCCTTAACAGCTGTCAAAGAGCAGTGTCCCGAATCTGCTGTCAAAGAACACGCTGCCACAAAGTTCGCCGAGCTCATAAAGGTTCTTGGTGTTTCAAACAAAAACGACATTATGAGTGTCTACAATCGCGTCAAATCTGGTGCTGGTTTCGACAAAAAGTCCGACAAAAAAATTCTACTCGATGCTCTCTTTCGTACTGGTAGCGGCGAGGCCGCTGAAGTGGCTGTAGAATTGATCAAAAGTCACGAGGTTACAGGCCTCGAAGTACTCGCGTACTACGCGAGCTTGGCTCTTGTACGTCACGTTCATTTACCCACTGTTACTTCGGTGACGAGCCTTCTCGACCAGCCGTCCCTCCCTCGCATTGGATACCTCGGAATCGGTCACGTTATCGGCAAGTACTGCGATCAACACGAGTGCAACAATGTACCCGAGGTGAAAGCAGCCCTCGGCAAGTTCCTCGCTAAAGTTGATGGAGCCAATAAGTTTGACACGAGGGAAAAGGAAAGTGTGGGTATTGCAGCCCTCAAGGGACTCGGCAACGCTAAATATCACGATAAAACTACCGCAGAGAAAATCGCCAAGATAGCTGTGGACAAGAAAGTCAAGAACCGCGTGAGAGTCGCCGCCATCGAAGCTATTCCCTCCACATGCGCGACTACATGGGTCAAACCGTTCCTGGATGTCTTGGGTAATCGAGAGGAAGATACTGAGATCAGAATCAAGGCGTATCTGGCCCTCGTACGTTGCGCAAGTCCTCAGGTAGCCAAAGGCGTGAAGGATGTTCTCGACAAAGAAACGGTCAATCAGGTTGGATCATTCATAACATCGCATCTAAGAAATTTACGCGCTAGCACTGATCCCAGCAAGCAGAATGCCAAGAGTCATCTGGCTGAAATTAAGCCAAGAATTAAGTTCCCCGAGGATTTCCGCAAGTTCTCGTTCAACAACGAACTGTCTTACAACATTGGAGCGCTTGGTCTGGGCTCCAGCATTGAATCCAATGTCATTTACAGTCAAAAGAGCTTTGTACCACGTTCCGCATACTTGAATCTAACGACTGAAATTTTCGGTCACGCTTTCAATATCCTTGAGCTTGACGGACGATTTGAAAATCTGGACAGACTGATTGAATATTATTTTGGACCCAAGGGCGAATTGAGAATTCATGAAATTGAAAAATTGGCTGCGGGAGGTAAAAACACTTTGACCAAAATAATAGATCGTATCAAGCAACGTTTTGGCGAGTCTACCCGGGTTCGTCGTGACGTCAAACAAGAAAGTTTGAATAAATTCGCAAAGAAAGTTAAACTCGACACAGGTAAAGTAAACGACGACGATCTCGACATTGATGTATCGGTCAAGATGTTCGGTGTCGAATTGGCTTACCTGGATTATCAAGGAGCTGGAGTCGGTGCCGATCCGAGCCACTTTATCGACACGATCTTCGATGTTCTTGATCGTGGTCTGAAAGGGGCTAAACACTTTGACAAACAGGTCAAGAGTCACGTACACTTCTTGGACGCTGATCTCATTTATCCAACTGGACTGGGTATACCACTGTCTCTCGGAGTAACCGGTGATAGCGTTGTTCATCTTAAAGCAAGCGGCAACTTCGATCTGTCAGCTATGATAAACGAACCGTCAACCGCGGCTGTGAAAATAGCTCTCCACCCAAGTGCCGCTATCAGTGTCGTTGGTACCATGATTGTCGATGGTTTAGGCTCTAAATCAGGTCTCCGTCTGGTAAGCACGCTTCATACGTCAACCGGTTCCGATGTATCCGTCAAGTTACTCGATGGCAAGGGCATCGACGTGAGCTTTGGAATTCCCAAGAGGAAACAAGAGATTGTCAAAGTTGCGAGCGAGGTCTTCTTCGTGACGCCAGATTCTTCCAGCGTTGCGCCCAAATTCACTAAGGGCAGAGAGCACAAGGATTGCTTCGATCAATTCGCCTCCCTCCTTGGCGTAACTTTGTGCGGACATCTCACTTATCCCTACGAGAGCATTGAATCTGTGCATAAGAAACCTGTATTTCCACTCAGTGGCCCGGGAATATTTGCGATCAGTTTGGAAAACAATGACGTTGAAAATTATCACTTAAAGGTATACTACGACAAAGATGGAGACGGTCAATCATTCGAGGCCATGATCGAGACGCCGAATAGTAAAACCGACAGGAAAGTCGCGTTTAAGGTCGCTGGCAAGGTAGACCCCAACGGATTCTTCAAAATATCGCTTGATTCTCCTTTCAAAAAGATTTTAGCTGAAGCCAAATTGAACAACAAAGACACCGAAAAGACGCTCTCGATAAAGGCACTTAACGACGTAGACACGTACTTCCTTCGCGTTGGAATCGCAGTTGAATCTGGTACCAAATACAAGCCAATTCTCGAGTACAAAGTACCGGAACACATTGAGAAATTAGCGAGTTCTAAAACCGGAACTAAAGGTCACAAAAAAGATGGTCAATTGTACAAGGTAAAAGGAGACGTGGAGGTGGTTGATTTCGACAATGGCAAAAAATATTCGTTCAATAAAGTAGAACTCACGGCCGGAGATCGCCCACTCGCGAGTCTCGATGGTTATATTGCAGCGAAACCGGATGCTCTCGTCGTCGATGGTAAAATAGCTCACGGTGATGAGAATTTAGCGGTCAAAATGGACGCCCATAAAATCGACAAAAAATTAAACCTTGATCTCGCTGTCATACCGTCCAAAGACCCGAACTTTGGCTTCAAACTTCATTGGCATTATGACCGACCTGCAGAGCAACTTGATCAACAATTCGTTTTCATTTATGGAGCCGATCTTGAATCCAAGGTCAATCGGTTAACGATAACCGATAAATTGACGCACAAGAAATCCGACCAACCGTTGGTTGGACCTACAGGTTCGTTTACGCCGGCTGCCCTCAAACACATTTCCGCTGTGAAGACCGAATCGAAGATAACATGGCCGGCAGAGGGTCTTGCTAGCAAATTGGAGATCGAAGTCTCACCAACCGATTTCGGTATCGAATTCGATTTCGAATATGGTAAATTCAAGATAGGCTCAGATTTTGAACTCAAAGTAGACAAAGAACACGCGAAAGATGCCGAGCTTAAATTAAAGGCGCATTTTCTCGAGAGCAAAGTAGCTCTCGCCTTGAAACGTAAAAGACTCGGTGATCACAAGAACAAGCTCGAGGCTTCCCTTGAACTGCCAGGTGGTGGAAAGTATGAGGGTGAAGCTGAGGTGACCTATGACGTAAAAAAGAACAACGTCAATGTACAGGTCGACGCCGATTTTGCTCTCAATGGAAAGAAAATCAAGATGGATTATGGTGTGGAGGCGAATCCTCAAAAAACACATAGTCATGCTGTGATAACACTTGACTCCACCAAATACATCGATTTCCTTCTAAAGCTTCAGTGTGGTTCAAATCCTCATGGCAATCTTAATCTTCACGTTAAGAACATCCTCGTGGTCGGTGGTCAGTTTAATTATCAGAATGGCAAGGGTACCGCAAACGTTAACGTTGATTTACCAACTTTGCATCGCAAAATGAAGGGAACCGGTGAGGTAACCGTCAATGGCAAAAAGCATCTCGTCGATGTCGAGTTTTTGTTCGATGCAGAAAAAGATCCAAGCAAGCGTCTTAAGATCTCATCAGATTCGGAAGTCACTAAAGAATCCATCGACTCTAAAAATGTGGTCGAGCTCGGTAAATACAAAACCGAGGTTAATGTCAAGGGTACGATGAAGAATAACGGAAAGAGCGGCCACGAGGGCGAGGGAACTGTTGAGATAACGCTACCGAACGATCACTTCATTGTTGTCAAAGCCATTCATCAGTTGGTTCGCGATGGTAAAAAGAATCGCCTCAGTGGAACTTACCAATTCAGTGATTCCGTAAATAAAGGTGGTAAAACGGCTAAACTCTCATACGAAACGGCACTCGGTTGGGTTGACGGTCCCGAACATGAGTACATCGGCAAGCACAGCCTCATTGCTCAGTCGTACGAAGGAAAGAGCTTGAAACTCGATGTTTCCGGAAGTCATGAACGCGTACCAAATTCCGATAAAAGAAAGAGTGAATTTGTAGTCGGTCTTGATGGAAACTGCATCCCGAAACGTTTTCTTTTCGCTCTATCTGGTAACTACAACGCTCAGGATGGTGATTGGAAGATCAAGTCTGAACTGGGAAAAGATCTTGGTGTTAAGGTAAGATTGGACTCGAAATTGCTAACTTCACACTCATAAAAATTTTCACTCAATTGTACTGAAATGGATTTTGCATTTTTTGTTTACGAATACTTATCAACTTACTTGAAAGTCGAATTAAAAACCTCCAATTTACTCTGTAAAATAAGCAGCCATAATGTCTGCCACAGTTAGCGAAAACCTTCAAAGATCTTTAAATTTTCCAATGGTATTTCTTGAAGCAACCGAGCTTTTAATTGCTACTCATTAAATGCGGACACAATTGGACTGCGTATTGTAAACACGAGAATCTGTCAATAATTTCAGGGTCATGGAAGTTATGCACGGGGAAATCACGTTGACAAGCCGGCGACAAGCGAGTCTGTTATTGAATTCAAATTTCCAAGTGAGAAACTCAGTTCTCTGAAGCTCGAAGCAACCGGGAGCTTGTTGGCACCTCACGATGAACATGGCCAGTTCTCCTATACAGGGGTAAAAAGCTTGACTTACAACGGTGACAAAAATCTTAAAGCCGAAGTAGACATCCGTCATAAGGGAGTACCGGATTCTCATCAAGCGAGCGAAGGCAACGCCAAAGTGACGCTTACTCTATTGAGTAATCCTCCATTGAGTGTAGCGACTTCATACAAATGCGATCCAACCGCTGAGATGAAAAAGACGAGTGGTACATTGGACGTTAAATACGGCGATAAGGCGGCGACCCTAGCTTCGGAAGTTTCTTTCAGCAAAGATCTTAAAACCGTTAAGGTCGATGCCAAAGCGACAACACCTATTGACAAATTCCGCAACGTCGAGCTCAAACTGCACCGAAAGAAGGGCCAGGATGATATCCACGCATTTGAAGTTCAGCTCGTCGCTGACGAAGCCAAATATATTCTCGACAGTCAAGTTCAATTGAGTCCAACAGTGTCAAGCGTTAGCATCGTATTGACTTGTCCAAATGGCAAGACCGAGATCGTCAGCAAGTTCAAAGTTCTGCCCGATAACGTCTATGTTGGTAAGATGTTAATCGAAATTTCCTTTATTCATCACAAATGAGTCAATCGTCGGTTCAATTAAAGCAGCATTCAGTAGAAGGCTACTGTATTTCTCGTAAGCGTTAAACTATTGTCTTTCTACGCATTTGTGTCTCACGACACTTTATCTGAACTTCTACCGAGAACTTTTGGACCAGATAGTAATAAATAACGCGTAGAGCAAGTAGACCACCTTCGACAATGTCTACGAATGTTAACTTAGTTTCCTACTCATTTTTCTTCACCGTCACGACATTTTCTTCGAGCCACTGGGACAAAGTTCGGGACTAGATAGTTAGAAATTACGAATAGAGTTAGACTAGTTTCTACACTATTCTCCTTTGTTCCTCCGTTTCTCCGATGGAAACTTTTGGGTTAGATATAGTAAGGTGTGGTATGCAGAGGAGGTAATGGCTAGCAAATTTACCTCGTCATGAAGGCTGATGTACCTAGTTGCTGGTTCAACACGAGATATCTTATTCAGGTCTTGATTGGTTAGCAGATGAAGTATTTTGACAACACAAACAAAATACTTGTGAACGAAGAAAACAACTAGGTTCCTTCTTTGTTCATGATCTAAAAATATATTTTGTCAACAGGTGAATGGAAGATCGATTCGCCGAAAGGTTTCGTGGCTGCAGATGGCCGAGTGAAAATGGACAATATTGATAGTTTCCTCATCGAATTCAATTTCGACAGTGATAAGATAAAGCATAGGAAGATTCACGCCGAAATAGGAACGAAACCGGCGGTGAAATCAGGAAAAAGGATTCTCGTGACGGTAACCAGTGATGGCAAGAACATCGTAACCGGAAGGTAAGAAAGAGGATTTTCATTTGACTTCGGTGAAATAAGACGCGGGTGTGGATTAGTTGACTTTTGTATACGATCGAAAACTGTGTATGGGATTGATTGACTCACACGGGCGCTTCAGTGGAATCTTTTTGTCGTATATACATCACGGGGAAAATGTTTACAGTACGAACTACAGTAAACGCGACGAAGCTGGAAAGGTCATCGTCGAGGGTAACGGTAATCTCAAGATCGGTGAAAATACGAGGAGCTCGAAATTCACTTATTCCCGAAAACAGTTGACTCGCGAGGTCGATGGTGAGGTCGGGGTTGCTATACTTCTCAATACGAACTTTGGTCCTTCCGCCGTTGTTGGTGAACTCAAGTTGTCCAACAAAGAGGTTCACGTTTTCAACAGCTACTGCGAACAGAGCAAGGATTGCGCTTACTTAAATCTTCAGTCTGCCTTCGATACTGACGGTGAGTCACGTTTTATCAACAATTAAGATTTTCTCTATTATTTCAGATTTTTCAATAATTCATCAAATTACTGTTATTTTTTTCAGGCAATTCTCAAGTCAACCATCAACTGACGGTCGAAGTCAATCTCAAAAAGTTCAACGTCCCTGTTGAGTTCGGGCTCAAGTCAAACACAAAATATCTTCTTAAGGAACCAAACTTCGATCACACCGCTAATTTGTACGTTCATACCGCCAAGGACAAGACCCAGTACTCGTCCCAAGTGTACGTTCACGCCAAGGATTCCGGTAAGTTCACCTCGTCAATTGCCAGCTTTTTCATCATATGTTAGTTTCGTTTGTCATTATTTTCATTGTTCTCTTCCTTTATTATTTGTTATCTCGCAGCAATCGTTTTGACTCTGCCAAGCCGGGAGGTTGCACTTGTTGCGTCCTATGAAGTTCCAAAGTCTCGTCATTCCGGCGCTGTCAAGGTCGATGTTTCCGTCTATCTCGATAGAAAAAACAAGCCCAATGACAAAACCAGCTTCGTTGCGAGCGGTGATGTTAACATCGAGAAAAACGCCGCTTCCGTCAACGGCGAAGCCAAGTTCACGTATCCATCACAATCCAAGGTTTGTAAACAGATTTTTAAAGATTCGACACAAGAAACATTTGTACGGGATCGAAATGCGTTAGGAATCGTTCGAATTTGAAATAAGAAGTGAAATATGTAATTTTGTTGTTTCATGGTCACAGGATATGAGCGTCAACGGCCGATTCCATTATGGCGGTGACCATCTGTTGGACGCATCACTCGATCTCGACGTTTTTGCCAAAAAAGCTCAGAAGATTTCAGTCGTCGCGAAAGTGGACCGTGTCCCTATTCAAAAGGGCTACAACGTTACAGGAGTTCTGGAGGTTCACAGTCGTGGACAACAGCTCAAGGTAGACCTCAAGCAACATGCATTCGCAAGCTCATATCAGGTCGGTTTCGGCTCGTTCCTTTCGTACACCGATCAGCATCAAAAACCGAAGTCTGTCGGCGTTCTCTTTGCCTGCGATCTGACGGAGAGTCAATTGGAAATTCAAGCACCTGGCAAGGAACTTCTAGATTTGTCCATGGGATACAGGCTCAGTAAAGAACACCAGAAGTTCAGTATTTATTACACCATTCTGGACAATCCTGATGTCGTAGTTTCCTTTGAAGGACGTAACTTCAATGAATTCAAGTTCGACATGGGCGAGAGAGGTAAGAGCATCGATATGTTCAGGTTCATAACTTCCAACCGGCAGTGGTCGCGCTTACACTTTGAATGTTGATTTTGCGATAGGAGATGTTCTCCCGTGTATTCAATTGCTCAATTTAATATGTTGGAAAATAATTTCGTCACAGTGACTCTTAAAATCTTCTTCTCCCAAAAACTATAAGTGCAACCATCATTGATACCGTCAAAACGGATTTTCAAAAAGTTCAATAAGTAAATCATACAGAAGAATAAATTTGACGAAGACAGAATAGATCCTGAAGGCTGATTCCACTCGAAATTTTCAAGTAATGATTGTCTTCATGAAAATTTTGTTGATTTTTAACATTTATTCATTCTTCAGAGGATCCGAAGAACAAGTTGACGGCCAATGGCCGCGTTGTTCTTGGTGAATTGGCCGAGATACACGCTGACGTTTTGAAGAATGGTGAAAAGAAGAATCTTTTCAACGGGCTCGTTCATCTTGATGATAGTAAATTCCTTAAGTCTGACTTCGGCTACAACAAGGACAACATCGTAGCTTTTGTTGTGAGTACTCCATCATGAAATACATTTTTCTTCTACAACTACAACGTAACTGTCCTTGAAGAATTGCCATCTAATTGGTTTCTTTTCCTGATGTAATAGGATCATACGCGAGAACGAGGAATCAAGCTTGCAAGACAGATGAAGGAAGTTGGTCAGGCTGTTGCTCAAGAAGTAACCGTCGAGCTCAAGGATCTTGTACAACATCTCAATAGAGCAGCCCCCAATTTAAAACCTCTTGTCGAGTACTACCAAGGCGAACTCGAGAAGCTCAAGAATGAGCTTCATGCCGATGAGACCATCAAGGAGATTCAAGCCACTTTGTAAGTAACTAGTTCTTTTTCACATTGAACGATGAATCATTAAGTGCAGAAAGCCGAATCGAAAGGACTCGTAGTCTTTTGTGATCAGGTTTCCCGCTTGATCCATTATTATTGAATGAATTTGAAGGATACGCGTCCTTCCATCGCGCATAGAGCCGAAACGGTTAGAGATAGCGTTGATATATATAGGACCAATTTTGTAGCGTATTAAATTTTCAATAAAAAAGTTCCCGGCAGTATCTCTCTATCTTCGGTACTTTAGGCCTGAGAGTGGGTCGAAACAAAAATCGCTGCTCTACAGGATTCGTGTGGGCACTTATTCCTAGGAAATTTGATGGGCTACGAAATTAGTCCCATGAACTAGTACTCTATCTTTGACCAACGCTTATTCTTCAACTTTTGATTAAAAATAACTTATCAGAAGGCAGTTTGATTAGAAAAATTTGCTTCTTTTTTCGACTGGAACTATGGTCATAAACTCGAGTTGAAAAAGGAAATGAGAATGAAATTGAAAAACAACAAATTACGAGAATGATTAAACAAATAATTAATTGAGGTTTTTAAACTCAATATTTGTTTTCAACTTTACCAGGCACAAAATATTCGGTGGAGTTATCGTTGCTGTAACCGAAACTCTCAAACAATTGGCTGGTCAAGTAGAAGAATTGAACAAACAATTGCACGAAATCGTGGCAAAGGTCAGCGAAGCAATCAAATCGACTTATCCTCATCTGAAAGAATCCTTTGACAAAGTTTTCCAAGCTGGTATCGAGATCTTCGACGCCGCGACCAAACTCGCAACCACCTATCTCAAGGCCATCCTTACCGTCATAAACGAAAATCAGAAAGAGATCAAACAATTGCTCGGTGTCGCTGCTGAAATTACTCAAGATATTGTCAAAATAATAGCCAAGGGTGCGTCTCAGATTGAGAAAGAAATCAAGGACTTTGTACTACTCGTCATACAGCAGATCAAAGCATTGCCCATTTATGAATTCATCAAGGAAAAATACGCCGAACTTTCCATTTATCAAGTGCCCGACGCCGTTCTGGTACCGATCGAAGAGGCTTACGTTCAATTGAAAAAGATCTTGCCTACCGAAGAGCTCAAAGAATTCTTCACCATTACTTACGAGTACATCATGAAACACGTCAGACGTCAAAAGGTTCGTTATTCAAATATATTTCGTGTCACAATTTTAAGAATACAATTATGCAATCGATTCTCCGGAATATTTACAAACTCAAATGAAAAGAAAGTTACCACCGTTAAAAATATAAGCCTCACACGTTTTTCAGTCAAAAACTTTAGAGACTCAGATTTTGATATATTTCGGCATTGTTAAATAAATGAGTTACCGTTAAAATTTAACAATCGTGGTCTTTCAATGTTTAGCAAAAAAGTTATCAACAAATCGTTTTTGAAATGTTCATTGACAGATAATCAGCCAACTTTTGGACATTTTTTCGTAAAAGAATTGAATACCACATCTACTAAATTTCTAGGGAATTAGATTACCAGTTTCTCAAGTATCAGCTCCAAAAAAAAGTGAAAAGGAAAATTCTATTGCAAAAGGAACCATAAAAATGAAGGAATTCCGAAAAAATGAGAATGTATGCTGAGAAAATCATCAAATTAATTTTTTACGCCGGATAAATCTAGTTATTTCTTGAAGAATTGTCAAAAAAAATTTGTTCAAAATGCATGAGCAATTTTATTATCGCACATCAACATTCGTGGCGATTCAAAATTGACTGAATTTTGTCAAGTTTTCAGGGAACTGCGAAGTACCGAAATTTTTATTAAATAGAAACATTGTCATGACCATAATTGTGATTGATCCTCAAATCCACGAAAACGTCGTTCTAGAAGAAAAATGACACGAATAATAAACCTGTGAATAAAATGTCATGATGAATGAAATTATCAGGTTGACGATCCTGCGGAGATCAAGAAAATATGGGGTGCCGGAATCGAGGCAGTCCAATCGGTGATGTCTCTTATCCAGAGCCGAACCACCTTCGATAAGCTCTTTGGTTTCTCCATCCTTCGAATTCCTAGCGATTTGAGTGCATTCACGAAACTTCCAGGAGTCGCGACCCTCAAAGTGTCCCTTATCAATCTCTTGCAGAGTCACGAACTTCCCACGCCTGTTGATATATATTACGCTTACAGGTGGGTCTTTTTGGCACTTTGATACCGAAGGAGAATTGATTATGAATGTCAAAGTAATTTGGAGACCAGAATATTTATTGTCATTTGTAAAAAGAAAATCATTTTTTTCGTCAAAAACAATAATTTAAATATTCCACTAAATTGTCAGAATTTATCAAGCATTTGACATTCTAAAATCTATAATACTTCATAAACCAACGAATAAATTCATGGATAATAAAAAAAGAACGATTATTTACAGGCCAACGCTCCATCTAACTGACCTAATTCCACCGTTCAGTAAAACTGGTTTCTTCGTCGAGGGTGGACACTTTTTCACCTTTGACGGACGTCACGTCACAATGGCCGGAACCTGTGACTACATTCTTGCCCAAGACATGCGAGACGGTAATTTCTCAGTAGTAGCAAATTTGGCAGCTGGCAAATTGACGAGTGTTACTGTCACCGCCCCAGGAGAGACTATCACCATCAAATCAAACGGAAACGTGAGTTCCAACTCGATTTTTCATACAGCTGGTCAATTGAAATATTATTTCTCATTTTATTCGAGATGTTTTGTATTTTTTTTTTTTTTTTCGTCTATTTTTAGATTCTTGCTAACGGAAAACCCGCCGAATATCCGGTAAGCACGAAGAACCTTCACGCTTTCCTGGTCCCACCGATCGTTAACGTCAAATCGGACTTCGGAGTACATCTTATGTGCACTCCTAAATCCCCGATGAGCTGCGGGCTCCACATATCCGGCTTCTATCTCGGAAAAGTCCGTGGTATCCTTGGAGATGGAAACAACGAACCCTATGACGACTTCACTCTCCCATCGGGTCATGTAAGTTTATATTTATTATTTTTTGTTCGTCAAATAATCATTTTTGAAAGAACAAAAATAATATTCAACTATTTTCCTTCTCACTTATTTTGCATTGTCGTAATTACCTTGAATTTTCCATGAGTTTTTCTATTTTCTATTCCCTTCAATATTCATCCTTCGAGTAATAGATTTTAGACCATTTCAATTCATTTTTTTGTTTACGTTTAAAAGTCACAATTATTCTATAATAATTTCTCATGTCAATATTTATAAATTTTTACTTCAAATTCCAAATCTATCGTCTACATCGTTTTTATGACATTTAATATAAAAAAAAAAGAAAAATACACTTTTCAACTTGGTAAGATGCCGTTGGTTATTGGTAAACGATAGTTTAACGAATGAAACAGTCAGAAAAAATGTTAAAAACTTGTTAAAAAACTGGCAAACTACTGTTTCCGGTGTTCAAAAATTGAATAACTTGTCTATATAATTTATTAATTATTCGTTTATTCATCAACGAAAATGGTGAGTTTTTCAAACAAGCTTTTCTCAGTTTGATTTCGACGAAAGAATAGAATTTTACTGCAACACTTTAATTGCTAGTAATACGTAATTGCAAAATAATTTTGGATGGTAGAAATGTTATTTTTGAATTTAATCAACCGATATGATTTCAGATAACGGAAGATGAATCAGAATTCGGCAACGCTTACAAATTAAACTCTGGATGCGCTGCTGCACCAGCTGTTGATCACAAGTCTCATCATCGCGATCCAACTTGCACAGAATACTTTTCCGGAAATTCTCCAATGAGGTCGGTATTCGTGTTTTCATTCAAAGAACAAATCGATAAATAATAAATTTCGCAACTTAGATACTAAAAAACAAAATAAGGAACTGGAATATTTTTAATTATTGGAAAATTGAAATTCCAGGTATGAAATTATTAAATTTTAAAATGTTCGCGTGAAAAATTAAACGACATCCTGTTGTTTAATCATTACTCATTTTCATAAGCTAATTTTTTTTAAATCCTTGCTTTTCAAGAACTATGAAATAAGTAATAAAATATTTAACGAGTATCGAACGTAATACCTGCGCCGTACGAACAACAATAACTCATTTTTGTTTTTATTCTTGATAATTGCAGCTCTTGCTTCAATTACGTTGATCCGTCGAATTACCGTCAGGCATGTGATCACGCTGTAAGTGCTGGTACTCCACAGGCTGCTTGTCTCATTTCCGGCGCTTACTGGGTCGCTTGTCTCAAAGAACGTGTCTTCATTTCCATTCCCGACGCTTGTGGTGAGTCAATTTCTCCAATTACTCGCTTTGTTTCGTCGAACAATGTTTTTCTGTCTCTCTTACTCTCTACGTTGTTATTCTATCGTATCAATAATTCATCGTCAGCTAAAAATTCGGGATGATTCACTTTTTTTAAATACTCAACATTTATAACTTTTTATTTTTTATACTTTTCAGCTGTTTAACCGCTGTTTTCATGATTTTTTTTTTTATTTACTTTTCTCGTCAGGAAAATGCAAAGTCAAAAACGAGGAAATTGCTGTCGGCGATACCTTCAGCGTGAAAGTACCACAGAAACAGGCTGACGTCGTTTTCGTCGTTGAACAGGACGTTCAAAATGAAAAGATCTTCAAAGAACTTATCCAACCTCTGATCAGTGACATCAAGGGCGAATTTAAACAGCACGGCATCTCGTAAGTATCGGTTTTACCTAATTTTTTTCATTTTTAAATTCGATGAGGTCACAATTTAATCAATATTCTTATTACGCAGAGACGTACACATCGGACTTATCGGCTTTGGTGAACACATGGAATGGCCTCAACACTACACCACCGGTGGAAGCATGAACATCGATGGCGATGTAAACAACATGAAATTCGCTCAGAGAACTCCACTTTTGAGTCTTGAGGTAAAATTATCTTTTATTTGAAATTCACGATAAAAATCATTTGAAAAAATTAATTGGTATTACTCACACTTTTGAAAATTGGTACTACTAAAAAAAAATTCCTGAAATTCGAAAAATTTCGATAAAACTATCAATCGAGGGTCTTTCCAAAAAGTTTCAAGCATGAATAGTGTAAATGACACTTTTTTTTTACGAAGTAACACGCCGTAAAGTTTTTATCTTCTGATACTTTGAAAAAAAAAAAATTAATTTCCATAGATTTTGAGCCAAAAAAAGCGGAAAAGTTGCACTTTCATTTAAACCTCCATTTTCACTGAAAAAATCATTGTTCGTAGTTTCTTTTTCAACAAAGTTTTCCTTAGCCTAGAGAAATTCCAAATAAAAATAAATGAGCCAAAAACATATGAAAGAAAATGCTTTCGAAGAGGATACCGCTTTGCGATTAAACTTTGCATCAGAATTAAGTATCAATTGTTTCTTTAGAAACTTATCACAAAATATCAAAGCAGAACGACAAAAAATATTTTATTTTTTCATTGCAAATTGATTTGATCTTTTGTTATTTGTACATTGGAGTGAGGATTGAATATTAAATTGTGTGGATTTGGTTTGAAACTCAGGATGCCAAAGCTGGTAGTACCTCGACGATAATCAAGTACCTACAGCAGAGACTCGACGTTGAACTCGGCACGTTCAAGCTCACTGATGCTTATGAGGAAGCTATTCGCTATCCGTTCAGAGCCGGAGCCGCTAAGGTCATCGTTGGTGTTATGGCTTCACCGTGTGAGAAGAGCCCGCTTCCTGTTTCGGTGAGTATATTCTCCTATGTACGATAATTAAGGACTCTTGTTGCCCTTAATTAATCCTTTGTAGTGAGGTCCTTTAGGAATACCTGTTGATAATTGATTATCCGTGTTGATCTAAGTAAACACGTAGAAAATATATGGTGGTTCAAAAGCGCTATAAACTGAGAATTTCAGTTGAAAAATAGACAGACATAACTGTAGATTCGAGTAAAGATCTTTGAAGGATTCAAAGTTTCGAAAAATTTCGAAAAAAATACGTTTTTAAAGCTTCAAATCAATAATTTTGCTTAAGTTTCATCATATTTTTAGTAACGTTTGTATCGATCAAGTTCTAAAAAAAACGTAAAACGAATGCGTTTCTCAAACTCCGAATCAACGATCGAACTGACGTGATTCAATAGAAAAAAAAAAAAATTCGTACATGCAAAAGCATGAAATTGTGATTGTATTTGCAGCTCCAACAACTGAGACTGGTGATGGGTCAAAAAGTCTACCGTGACCTCGGTCTGACATATTATCACATTTCGTACTTGGATGAAATTCTTGTTTCCGGCAAGCCACAAAAGAACGTAATCGGCTTTGATGCGCACAGCGCTTACACGTTTGCTGATAGCAAGAAGAAACCGCTCGAAGGAAATGCTGAGATGAAAAACAATCTCGTTCTACCGAGCAACGACGTTTGCGCTTATTTCGCTGTTCACGTGAGTTTTTTTTTAATTTTTTCAATGATTCATAAACCCGGAAAATAATTTTTTATATCAGTGACAACAATGTATTTTTTTCTACTTAATGAATCATCTTTTTTTTTATGTTAAAACAGTCCGGTGGTGCGGCTTTCGCAGTCGACCATTTCCAGGAAGCTAAACCAAACCAGAAGAAACAATTCGCCCAAATAACCGCGAGAAGAATTGTCGAAGGTCTCGTTAATACCGAATTTGAGGAAGACTGCGCTTGTCATTTGCACAAAGGCATTGATCCACGTCCACGGTGCAAAATTGTTGGACGCAAAGAGAAGGAACCACTCGCCGTATGTATTCATTTCATCAATTTTATTCTTTCAAACGCATTTAAAAATCGAGTATCAGACCGAAACGTGTTTTCAAGAATTGACTAAATATTCAAACCTCATTAAAAATGATTTCATCACCAGTTACGAATAATTCCTGTATTTGGATTCTCAATTCCTCGCCTTACAGTTTTATAAATTCATATACGAATGCCACATCTGATTTTTATTGACTCACAATTTTTGAGATAAAATTGAATGAAGTTGTTACTGAAAAAAAAGCAGCACGTAATAATTGTTTTTCTTTGCATTTCGAATTTCAGAGGCACACCAAAGGAGGTGTGAAGGGCTGAACGCATAAGAATCCTCCAACGTGCGAGCTATTATTACAGTTTAATTAGACGTACGACGTATTCGTAATTCCTTCTGTTTGTTTTTTCTTCTTCATAATAATGCTGAAGTCTTTCGATCGTCTCCGAGAGGTCTCTTTTTGAGCGAGCGAGGATAGGTAGTGCATCCTACCGATTTCACTCATAACTCACTGATTTTTTTAATACACTATTAATATTATTATTATAAATATGTTTTTTTGTCTACTTTTAAGTTAAACTAAGATACTTCAGCAAAGAATGTACGATATTGATCTGTATCAGGAAGAAGAATCATATGTAGTAGACGATCCAATGCAATTTTTATTATGTCTATCCTGTTTATCGATTTAACGAATCGGAGACGTTCGTGACTATTTGTGAATAAACGTGAAGTTTGTAACTAATTTCAATTACGATGATCCAATCATCTCGGGTTGCTTCTTCTTTTTTTTTCTTTTCTTCGTTCCTAATTTCCTTTCGTATCAAAAAACGTTATCCTCATCGTTGTCAATCTCCTTCGGTTATTCACTTCCCTATCACGTGGCTGAATCGTTTTTTATTTTTACTGCAGTTACGTCTCTAATAAGTTTTAAACTTCATAGAAAATAAAAGAAATAAAAAAATAATATTTAACGTTAAAGCAGGAAAAAAGGGATTATTTTTTGTTCCAATGATGTCAGCGATGTGTGACGACCCCGAGAAATTCCTGAATTCCTTTCGGACTCGAAAACGAGGGATCGTTTCAGGATTAAATTCGATCAACGAACCAAGATGCTTCGCTCCTCACGTCGACGTGACACGTGCTCGACTGGCTTACGGAAAATTGGCTCTGCCTACGTTGGTTATTATGAAGCTCGAAAAAAAAAAACTCCCACTCTTCAGATTCTCCCTGTTCTTCGAAATCCTTGGACCTTTTTACGAGTCTTTATTCTTTCGTAGAAGGCCACCGAATGGAATTTACTCCAATAAATTCAGCTGGCGTTCTTTCTGTCTCGGTTTAATTATTTTTCTACGAACCACCGCTCTCTATTTACTCGTTTTTCAAACTTTTTATCAACCGCTTCGAAAAAAAAAGCTGCTTTTGATTATTCGTTTTTCAAATTCCTCGCGTTTGCCTTGAGGCGAAATGAAATCCGTATTAAAATACTTTTTTTTTTTTCGAATTTTTGAAAATAACTTTTCAACTCCATCTCGATTAGAATGTCAATGAGATTACTCGAAATGAACAGAATTCAAATTTATTTGGAATCTTTATATTCGAACCTATAACAAGAATTTTATTCCTTATTCAGCTTTAGACTGAATGTGAAAAAGAAATTTTAACACTTTCCATTCGTTATCATTGATTTTGAATATTCAATGGATCTCAAAGTCTGAATGTCGATTTCCCCAGTTTCTCTCGTAATGTTTCCAGTCAAAAATGAAAAAAAAAAACGAACAATCAACAAAAACTGATAATTGAAAAATTTAATGAGTTAAAAATGAATGAATGATCAATCAGGTACGAGATTTAGAAGTGAGCAAAGGTCAGAATGAAATCAGGCAAATAATATCGAGTATCACTGATATTTTGATGAACCCAGAAGAGATAAGAGTTGCTTTAGAACTGAAAATACACGAGAGGTAAGAAATAAGTAAAAGTAAACTCCTTCGTATGACCGATCGATGAAGTAATTAAGTTCTTTGTTATTCCAGACTCGCTGAACTGTTGATATCAGAGGATCCTTATTTGAGAGAAAAAGTGGCGATAATATACAGTGCTATGTGTCGTAGAGCTGTTGGGAGCGAAGCCATTTTACGACGCCACAAGATCCTTCATAATCTCTCCATAGGACTCGACGATCCTTTGGACGTAATTCGTGCCAAAATGGCTCAAGTCTTTGAAACTCTCGCACGAAATCCTCTAGGTTTAATTGCTTTTCTCGAACTGTTGAAATTTAGTGGTTTCATCATATATTTTGTATATAATTCGTTCATTTACAATAATTGAACGATATCGAAAATGTTTGATTATTATTTCGAAAACTATTTTTCGAAATAACCCATAAATAACATCGCAGTCGATTTTATATTTATTCGATACTAAAATATTCGGTTGTTTCGTCGACTTTTATGTACCCGTTGATCGGTAAATCAATCGGTTACGAAATTTCGAATAAAATATCGTGCACAAGTGTTCATCCTGTACGTTATCGTACGATGACAAGTGAATCGTGTCTTTGGAGAAAAAATGAAATTAACAAAGAACTGTCGATGCTCAAAAACTCTTATTAAAAACGTACAAAACGTAGAAAAAATAATAACATGAAAATGATGAATTTTCGGTTCATCGACTGAAATTGTTTGCACTGCTAAATGCTTATGAGAAAAACGAAACTAAAAATAACCACTTGAATGTTGAAAAGAAATGAAAAAATAAGAAAAAAAATGCTTTTGTTTTTGCATGATCGAAGCTGCTGAAGAATTGTGTCTTTTCGGATTTATGGAAAAGCTTGTCGATCGGATCGGTGAAGAGAAGGAGGATGCGATATTGGTTAGATATCAGCACTTTATTCTCAGACGTAGAGTTAATCTTGAGGAAGGATCAGGAGAAAAATTTTCCCATTTATATCTCATATCCTGGAGATTTATATACGTAATATTTTCCGAGTAATGCAAAATGTCGATGATTAATAAGAAATAATCGATGTTTATACTGCGCCAAGGTAGTGCATCTGGAATGTCTCGAATCCCTGACACTGCTGAACGAAAAGGTCAAAATACGTGTCTTAGAAACTGGCGTTATGGAGAAGCTGCTCTCTCTGTTTCAAAATCACGAGGAGAAAGTTGTGTCTGGCTCACTCTCCTGTATCGCGATTCTGTGCGAAGTTATATTGGGCAAAGAAAAATTATATGACCTGAATATTTTGCCGATTTTGAAGACCTTCCTTGAGGACGAAGTAAACAATTTTTAACATTTAACATATTTCCAGTGTCTCAGCTCCTTCGAACACAAATTTCGTGCAAAAATGGAATCATCTTTGCCACTCACATTTTCCAGTTTGAATGCATCGTTTCGTAATATTTTTTTTCTTTCGAAACAGATTCAAAAATGGCAATAATAATTATCCAAAACTTCGTGAAATAAATTGTAGCTTCAACGTCAAATCATATTTAACAGTGTACAGAAACTTTTGACCTGGAAGTGAGCGAAATTTTTCTTTTTCAATTAACGAAAAATACAGACTTTGGTACACGGTCGATTTTCTTGAATAAATTTTTTGTTAAGGAGTTTCGGTACAGGCGATACAATGTTGCCATGCTAAACCATGTTAAAACACACAAAAAAATTCAAAAATTTAAGAATTTAATAAAATTTGGTGAGCATATTCTTTAGTGCCAAATTTGACAATACAAATTTTTTCAGATTTTTCTTCTACACAGTTATCGAGTAATTGAAGACTAAAGTTCACGTGTATAAGCATAACGTTTCCATATATATAGGTATACACTTCGGGCATAAGGAATCTGCTTTAATGCATAATTACTCGATAACTAAGTAGAAGAAAATTTTGAAAAAATTTGTGTTTTCGTACTTGATGTTGAAGAACATTATCGCCAAATTTCATTAATTTCTTAACATTTTGCCTCTTGTACTGAAACTCCTTAAATACCAGTGATTTGAACCCCGAAATCACGGTTTCCTTCTCGTTGTCTTTAAAAATTTGTAGCCCCAAAAAATTTTTATATAAATCCAAATTCCAAATTCCATAAAAATCGGTCGTCGAGTCCTCGAGATAATTAATTTTTACAAAATCCTCGTTATTTTATCGGCATAATGGTGTATTATGGCGATATTTATTGTGATGGCAACATTTGGAACTTTCGATCTTTTTTTTTTGTTATTTTTTTTCAAAGCAGCACTTACGAAATAATTCGAGGAATTAACGAAAGTAGAACGAGCTTTTTGAAAGAGCGAGAGGAGCTAAAACGTCTTTGATGTTCATATACAATAGTCTTAGACTTTCGAAGAAACAAAAAAAACTAAAGCTTATGAAATTGAACAGCGAGATGGAATTCGAGGGAAGGCTGTCAGTTTAATTGTTTTTGCGACAATAACAAGCCGGGGAAGAAGGCAAGCTTTCGAATTGGACATTGTTGAGAATCTCGTACAATGCGCCGTCAATTCCATCCGAGATCGAGAGCTTCAATTAGCTTCGATAAAAGTAATAATTATTTCTCATCAAATTGAAGAAAAGAAAAAAAAAAGGGAAAAAACGAAGTCTAAAGTTTTTCCAATGAATCATGCAGGCACTTTCGAACATCGCTGAGCTTCCCGAGGGACGATCGATGCTCCTATCAAATTATTGCATGTTATTGGAGGATATCGATACCGGAGGTGACGAATCAACGGAAGAGCACAGAAAAATATTGCTCGAAATAATTCGATGGCGTTCATGAGGTCTGCAAATCGAGGGCTTCAACGTTTTTTCTTTCATTTACTCTTCCCCGAAAGAAGAAAAAAAAAATATTTACGCGTTTCCCCTTTGATGAATGCGCATGAACGCGATGACTCGGTAAACGAAGATAGTTTGCTAGCGAAAGGGTCGGCGGGAGAACCAGAAAAGAAAATAAATGGATTCATAAACGATTTTTTTATATTGAGAGCCTGATTCTTTTTTTAGAATAGAGAAAAAAGCGAATTTTTTTTATTTACTTCGTAGAATGATCGTTTCGAATTTACCACTCGTTGAATCTATTTAAACCGGCGGAGAAACGATTTTACGAGTGTTTAAAAGCGTGTTAATATCAAACTTCGAAGAGAGCGAATGTTTTTTTTTCTCTGAATTCTATGTTAAGTAACGAAGATCTTTCTTGTGTAGAAAAAAATTTTGTTTACAATACGGTTCAAGGCTCCATCGAAACTTTGCAAATTGACTCAACGTCATTCGGAGTAATAGCAGAAGCTGAGAATTTCATAACAGCCGAGTGTTATTCGAAAGATCCCAGTTCGAGCTTTCATTTTCTATCGTAAATCCAGACGCAATTTTTTATAATCTGCCTTTGTTATTCAATCCCTGCAAATTTGCACTTCGCACATGCGGAGACATGCGATACATTAGATCGATGACGCTTGTTTGTTTCTTATCAAAATTGATACGAGAATTGAGCAAGTTTAAAAATTCTGTTTTCCCCGTTTGACATTGTCGACACTGCGAGAGCAACGCGCACTATTTAATCAGTATGATTGATGGTGAATCACGAAAATATTTTTTCCTCTTTTTTTTTTCTTTCCGATGCATTATTGCTTATCTGAGACTTATGTGCACCGTCACAACACGAAACAGCTCATTCAAAATTTCTGATTCAATGATTCGCCACGAAAGTGTTTACCTTTCGAGGAAACGTCTAGGGTTTAGCCCACTTTTGAGATGCGCTCAACATTTATTTTTAAGCTTTCGTTGATGTCATAATTTTTCGAATTTCAGCTGAGATACGAAGACTCTAATCTTGTTTAATTAAGGAGCTATACCGGTGTGACACTTTCAAAAAATCGATTTTTTTTTAAACTTTTTTCGAATGTTTTCTAGAAAGTATAAATGGTTGAAAGAAGAATAGCGTTTTTCTCGAAACGAGATTTTTCAAATTTGCTGAAATTGTAACTCGAAGAGCAATTAGCCGATTGACTTAAAATTTGAACCGAGCACTCTTGATTACATTTACTCTACAATGACCTGAGATATTTTTGATTGGATGAAAATTGACAATTTGGCATTGAAAAAACGATCATTTTATAGGCAAAAAAACACACTTTTATTCTCATAACTACGCCATTTCGTTAGATTTTGATATTTTTCGAAAATCCTACGTCATTGTACAGGAAATACCTTGCAGTTTAACTACATTTTTGTTATTTTCGATTTCAGCGACTCAATCGGCCGGAATCATGTCAGCAGTGGAGGAACTTTTTTTTTGGTGTCTCCGAGGGCAGCGCACAAGTCGCTTGGATCTCAATATGTTTCCATGAAAAAATTATGCGATATAGATCAAGCATAGCCAAATATATTCTCAATGTTTCGAAACATTTGACAGAGTACTTTTCTTTCAAAAAAATTCACCAAAATTTTCAGCGTTCACACTGGCATAGCCACTTAATGAGAATTCATTGGTTCCCGATGACGTTAGAACGAGTCATGTTCGTAGGTGTTTTTATCGAGAAAGAATAAGTTGATATTTCACAAATGTTGAAAAGTTAACGATGAACGTCACTTCGACGTGATAAAATGACAAGGACAATGTCGAAATGTTCGGAATTTATGTATTTCTATTGAAATTTATAGTCGATGTGATAGCACCCAAAAATAATCGACGTCACTGCAGATAATTGATGAATAAATGAAATAATGTGACTCCGTTATTTTCTGTAGAAAAATTTTTCGTTAACAAATGCTGAAAACAAAGGAGCCCTCTGAGGCTGATTCAGCTTCGTCTTACGAGTGACTACCGTTCGAGTGTTTAGCTACAACACGTGGTTTTCGAGTCATTTGGGCTTTCCAAAAAAAAATATTTCTTACTCCCAAAATACGTTGAGAGCATTTTTCGATTATTCAGTCTTATAAAGCGGCTTATTTGCTCTGGTTTTTCACACTCGAAGACACGTGGATACACACAATGTACACATTGTGCGGTAGATTTATAGAATACGTGACGCATCGGTTGACTCTTGGGCGCGCGCATGTCCCCGTGACTAATGGCAAAAGGTTGTAAAACCGACATGTTTTATGGGCTTTCGTAACTCTTGATATGTTAACAGGACATACGTCTTTCTCTCTTCCTCTTTTTTCGTCATCAGTCCGGAAGTTGAAGCGAAGGTGAGGATGAAAAAATGACGGCATTAAAGAAAAAGTTCAAGGCGTAAGGGTCGTAAACAAAAAAACTCAAATTATTTCGTTATTTAAAATAAATTTGTTTCAATGGCTTCAAACTCGTATTTCAAAGAGTCGATCATGCGTATACGTCAAAAAACGATGATCGATCAAAAGTTATGCGACTATAGATGCGAGCTCTCGCGCATCGATTTCGACAAAAATCTGTTACACCGCGGTCGCGGAATTTCCGGTCAAAATGCCCGGTACAAATCAAACAATGGACCCGGGGCCGACGGTTTCGAATGTACATAACTCAAGAAGCGTGACAAATCTCCATTAAATTTGCATACAGAAAAAAAAAAACGTTTCTATTGTTACAGGACCAGGAGAAATTTCGTGGAAGGTCATTAAAGACGAAGGCCACCGTTTTATTGAATCGTCGGTTCAATGCCAAGCACGATTCATATCGCCTGCTCTCAGTGATGTGTGAACTCGTTAAAATAATATTATAACGCAAAAAGATTGTCGTTCAGTCGTATCCGCACTAATTGCAACATAATAAAGCTTCTTTTCAAATGTTTCTTTATCTCGGTATATCCGAGAGAATATATAAGAAATAAAAATACTATATCTACGATAGCGTAATGGCGCATGACGAGGACGCGTCGATTTATCGATTCTTCTCTCCGTTCAAAGTTAATTTGCAGCCGTCCTCGTTCCTTTTTATTTTATTTTTTTTTTTACCGGAGAATGTTTCTCAGGACATTGCACACTTGGATTCCTTCATTTATTCTTTTATTTCGCAATACTCAAACGCGGTAATGTTTGTTTTTATTAATTATCCGTATCCTCATTCAGTGGATGAAATTAAAAAAAGAAAAAAAAAAAAATAGTGCTGGAAGTTGAATAAAATGGATTTTATCGCTTCGAAAGGACTCGAGAGAGAGAGAGAGAGAGAGAGATTCTTCATGGTAATGCTCCATTCTTTTCTCAAAGCCCCTGTACACTCGGGCATAGATATATAAATCTTCTGTATCTTATTGGAGAGCCCAATGCGCCATTTCCTTGGGTCATTACATCGCGAGAAGGCACAGTCACGTACACACATATACGCAGGAACTCGAAGACGAATAAAAATGCAGGATAGGAAGTTGTGAAAACCGCATACTCGTCGAGGCCCAACCAAAAGTTTATGTGTACGGTGGACCCAGACAGAGGAGCATATAGAAGGTGGATGCGGGATACCGTTATCACGTATGTGAACGACCTGAGTGCGTCGTTTTTGCAGTGAGAAGCCTAGCACCGCGGGAGGGCAAATCAAATGTCACTCGACTTGCTCGCGTCGACGAGCGCGGTCGACCAAATTCATTACGTTTCATTTCAATAATTAAATATCTTCGTCTATCTATGATAATAATTGAGCGATAAGAATTGCTCGAGGGCGAGGAATCAGGGAATTTCGCGAGGTCCAAAAAAACAATAGGAAAGACACGGATCGTTGGGAACGAACAAAAGATCCGGGCGCTTCTTCAAATGAATATCCTCTTGCTCGTTACACTCTGTTCATACATTTGTATAAAAAAAAAAAAACATCGCATATGTCGACAGAGATATGCGAGAGAATGGACGAGTATAAATGAAGCAGGTGTAATTAAATGCTGGTGGTTCGAAAGCCTCGTTCGTAGATATGTGTTTAGAACACAGCACGTGGCAGAGCTCGTATCATTATTCGATATATATATATATGTTTTTTTTACACGAATGCACACACGTTAAATTGCCTGCGGGAAAACCGGCGCTCTGGGAACTTCCCACATTTATATATAGACTGCATCGGCGAGCTCATGTTGATGCTTTATTTACGGAAATATAATAGTTGTGATTTATGACAGATGCTAAATACTCGCGTTTCCCGTTTTTCGGACTACGTCCGAACGAGAATGTACAAAACCGCACGAGATATGTCTCCATCGTAATTTCAATGATTTTTAACTTAATTATGTACAACTCTGATTTAATTTTCATTCAATATTTTATATCGCGGTCCATCGAGCGAAGCTCAAAATTTCCTTCTCTTCGTTGTTCTACCAATGATGAGTGGTCATTTCGAGCACTGGGCTTGCACCCAATCGGTTATAGCTGAATAAAAGATAAAGTAGAAGGTTCTCACTCAATTATCAAAATGTTGAACCACTTTTTTGAATGCATAAAAAAACAGTGATCTCAGACGAAACTGGGACCAGAAACATTTTCGAAATTAATTAGAGAGCTTGAAAAATCGAAATTTTGATTATTTATTAATAAATTAATAAATTCACCCTCTTTGGGGTACGATGATTGGGGGGGAGTTGAAGACAGCGAAAAATTTACTCCATTTGTTTGTCGTTTGATTATTCGACTGTTTCGCTACTTTTTTTTTTTTCACATCACATACACGTTCCATGGACTCACGAAGGATATAAAAAATGCTCCTGCGCAAAAGCACGAAGATAAAAAAAAACGTTTCTCTCGAAGCCCACACTGTCTTTTAACCGAGTTCACCCACAATACGCGAGTGTAAAAATTTATTTAAATTTTATTCAAATTCACTCGGGAGTTTTGCCGTCGGTGATGACGTCGCGTGTCCTCGCATTTCGCGAAACAACGAGTCTATGTATATATCTGTTTTTAAATCATATCAAAGTTCCCTCACCGATTGTTCGACGTTCATGGGCTTTTCTCGTTTCTCTTTTGGGGGCTCCCCTCAGCGTTATTATCATCGCGACGCGATCTTCGTATCAATATTCAAACTTGATTCTTCTTGAAGCCTCGGCGCTGATAAATCTACCGCTCAATCGCTTGAGCCTCCGCGATGCTCATGTTCTCCATCATTTTTGGGGAGAGCAAAACACCGTTACAAAACTAGTTTTATAATACCTGTATAAATATATGCTTTCGTATATACCCGGCCTTCGAGCACGATAATTACGACTCATATTACTCTCTCAAACTCTTTATTTCAAACGAAATTTTACGTTTCCGGATTACGAAACTCGCTCGAAGACGATAAAATCTCGAGAAAAAAAATGGTAAACGAACGCAAAAGCCCGTAAAATTAGAGTTTGACTCAAACATTTTTGGTAGCCGCGGAAAACCAGCCAGTTTTTTTTTCTTTCGTACCAAGTTCACGAGAGCAAAATTCAAAGAAATTGAGGAATGAATAAAAATGGTTTACGTCAAAGAGCCTAAACGGTGCGTAAGATCAGTTTGAAAACTCGTAGTATTTCATGAGTAATGGTATTTGACGGGGCGAAAAACTGTACAAATACTACGTGGGAGGGTGTCCGAACGACCTGTATGACAAGGCATCTACGCATATTGAGCGGTGATCACAAAACGACGCTCTGTCTGCTCCTCGCGGCAAAAGATATACATCGTCCGGCTATATATATATATATATATAAAAGTGAGTTTCTTCTCGTATGGGTATTAATGCTCGACGCATACACTTACGTATAATACCGATCGCGTACACTCTGGTGGGGACAGAAGCGCGGGTAAATACGAGCGAAAGCCGACAACGGGATTCAGTCGTCTGGTCGTCGCAGTTGAATCGTTGTCTCATTAATGAATCCTCGGACTCTCACAAGTCTCTCTCGTGAATTCGTGTTTTCACTTGTGTGTGCGTGAGTGTGTGTGAGCGGTGGTGTGCGCGTGTTTGCGGTGAGTGTGTTTTTGTCCGCTGAATTTTTTTTTTATTCGAGCCAACACGCGACGATTCCCCGCTAGCGATATATATAACGCTTCAATATCGCGTTCGTAGCGATACACACGTTCTGCGATACGGAATTCAAGAATTTTCATTGTTTTTCTCAATTATCCAGCTTTTCATTTTACGGAACTTTGCTAATTGGCTATCGATTCGGTGACGATCGAACAGCTTTGTTTCGAGCCCATTAGTCATCGAGGCTCTTCGATTCGATCAACGAATCGTTATTTTTGTAACCGGGAGAATAATATATATAAAAAAAAAAAAAAACAACAAAATTGGACTCTCGCGCATTTCCGCAGACTTTGTCAACGATCCGATCAACGTACGACGAACGAGTGAGTTCAAATTTATCGTTATTTTGTGTCCATTGTTTTGGGGATCGTGATCATCTGTTTGTTTGAATTTACCACTAATCCGATGTTCGAATTCAATACACAGACTCGTTTGCAGCTTTATTTTTTATCATATAAGTCTGTAGATTAAAAAAAAAAAAAACAATTTTTAATTTCGAGACAAAATAATTCATTTATTCTATCGATTATTGAATCAATGTTGAAACGATTTTTGAGTTTTTTTTTTCAAGCTGAAACGTTTGAGGCAGGAGTCTCGTCGCAGTCACCTTCAAAAGGTTGACAGTTCGGTAGAAATTCGAAAAGTTGGTTATAACTCGCGTAATAATTCAATAATCGCATATTTTGGATCACACAGGAGCCTAAAAGTACGAAGTTTTGAGAAAAATGTTCAATATAATATTTAGAGTTTGCACAATCTTCATGTTTCTCTATACAAAAGACTTGACATTTGGTTTAACGAGTTATACTTCCGGAATTAAGCGATCAAAGTGTTTGTAACTTTTTGAAAAAAATGTTGCCTAAATTTTTTGATTTTCAATATTCTCAAATATGAAACGGTCAACCCTTTTCAAATTTTGCACGTTATTTAATAACAGTGTTCTGAACAAATTGTCGAAATTTGAAAAAGTTCTATAGAAAAACGCTTCGGCGAGAGCTCTTATTTTGAAAGTAGAACGACGAAAATCGGTGAGTTTCAACGAAACAAATGCGATGGACGTACAATAAATTTGTGCAATTGTTAAAAACGCAAAATTTACTCGAGTCGAATGAATCGTTGAACTGGAAACGTTTGTACTGAAACGTCTGTTCGAAATAGAACCGAAACACAATCCACAATTTGCAAATTTATATATCGGTAGCTTATACAGTGAGGAAACAATTTGGGATCCATCTAAAAATTCCCTGCTTCAAAAAATCGTATCAGATTTGAGGTTAAACAGAGCGACCTGATCGATTTTTGTTTATCTTCGAAAACGTTCACGAAGCTTTTGAATAATTCAACTTGTAAAAATCTATCCCTCTAGTACGAATGACTCCCCCTATAATCGAATCTCGCATGAATTATGTGTTTTCGAAATAGTCCAGCTGCGATTTTATAGCTCTATCTCTTGTCATATAGGAGCAAAAGGAAAAAAAAAAAACATCCTGTCATCTCGAGGGTTCGAAAGAGATTACACGTGGAAATATCGAAACATGTATGGAATCATTTATTTCCACGCTGCGATTGTGTACTTTAAAAATATTGAGCTTGGCGCTGCGCCTGCTGTGTAAAAACAAGATAATTCTTATTTATATTTATATCCTTCCGTTCGGGATCGTTTTCGGAGATTGGAAAATAGAGAATTCAATTAATAAACAGCTGTACCTCGAGGCTAGACTAACAACTTTGTTTTAATGAAATTCAAAGTTTAACGAAAATGATGAAAATCGATTTATCGACCCTGATAAAACACTTCTTTTTTTTTTTCCTCATTTATTTGCATGATTATATCACCCGATGATGTTATTAAAATTCCATGATTCATATTTAGCCTTTCGAGAACCATAAATGGTGCATATTTTCGGGAGACAAAAAGTCGTAGATATTTATACACGCAACTTTTCACGTCGACCTTGATTCGATCCGTAGATTGCTCTGCTAATATCTTAATGATACATCTGGCAAAAAACTTACGTCGTCGTATACCCTCGACGTAAATTAATTTCGGGAAATTCGACCTTCTTTTTCCCTCGGAAGAAAAAAAAAAAAAAAAAAACACGAACGTGACATCGGTATTATCTCACAAAATAATGCGAGGGACCAGTGAATGAAAAAATCAAATAAAAAAATTAACAGAAAAGAAAAAAAAAACAAACAAAAAAAGAAAAAGAAGAACGTGAGCGACGTTATTGGAACACGAGTATCGATTTTCGCCTCGTCCCTCCTAATTCTGACCTCGTGGGACAGAGAGCACGTCAACATCGGTATACAGCTGTATATTTGCCCCATGAGATGCACTTGTTGTACTATCGCTACGTCATATTCAATGATATTTGCTATTTTCAGATTTTTATTTGCCA
The DNA here is from genome assembly GCA_037576405.1 of Campoplex capitator. Lineage (NCBI taxonomy): Eukaryota > Metazoa > Arthropoda > Insecta > Hymenoptera > Ichneumonidae > Campoplex > Campoplex capitator. The sequence goes on from JARBWI010000002.1 coordinate 9,057,209, forward strand.
ACAAAATATTGTATCTGTAGATTGAGTTGAGTGAAACATCGCGACGAGCTCGTCAAAATAATATTCTTCATTTTTATCGTTGTCTCTATCGTCGACGATCCTTTCAAAAGTTAATTGATAGAGCTCATAATCGTCGGTTTTAATAATCTCGTGTCGAATTCGATGCCGTAATCGGGGAATATAATTTTCGATAAATAATGAAATAATGATAAAAAAATGAATGAGCAATCACACTAATAAATTGATTGCAATTGAATCAAGTATCGCGCAGCGATGAAATTTCTTATCGATTTCATTATTCAGCCAGTTATCGCGACAACTTAGTTCCAAGAGCAATCCTTCACCTCTGCTTGACACTCGATCGCGTTTATTTGCATGCAAATTGAAAATTCTCGTTGCATCGATGAAACGCATTTTTTTAAATCCGAGATTAAACGAACCCCTCGATTATTATTCGAGCCCCTGATAGCGGAAAATTCGTGAAATCACAAATTACACGTGTTTTCGTTGTGTCAACAATATTGATCTTGACGGATAGGCTTTTTACGATATTTTTTCACATTGACATTGGAGTCAGATTTTAACGTGATCCGGTCGCGTTGAAATAATCGTTTTCTGCTTTCATTGATCCGTACGAATCATGGAACATTAATTGATGGTGGAAAATTACAAATATTCGCAATAATTGCTTCGTGAAACAATTAATAGTAACGGAGTCGCGTTGACAAATTAATCGAGGCTCATAAACGTCGATTGTTTCGGCATCTTTTAATCAAATACAAATTTTTCAAAAACTCTTCATTTCCGTTTCGATTTTTTGCCATTTACATAAATTTGTTCTCAGTCCTTCGAACGACTTGGAATCAGCGAAAAAAACGATTGAGATTTGATGAATTATTGTTTTCAGAAATGTTGCAATTGGCGCTTCTGGTGACGGCTGTGCTAGTTCAGGCGAACGGGCAAATAATATTTCCCGACGAATACGCCGCGATTTTAAAGGCTTACGCGTTGGAAGATGAGAGGCGATTAAACGCGTCGCGCAATATCGCGGCGAGTCCATCTTTTCAGTTTTCGCCGAGTAACGATGATTCTGGTACGTTTTATCCACTCCCTGCGGCAGCCTCAGCCTCATCTTTCGGGCCTCCCGGTACTCAAGGCTTTATGAGTCAGGGTACCGATCCTGAAGCCGAATACTGGAATAGTCATGTGAGAATATTTTTTTTTTGTATTATCGAAAGGCCTAAAAAGATGAATGTTTCAATCAACGGTTGTGTCCAAACCGATCAACCGTCAAGATCCAATCAGCTTGCATTTTTTAATGCGAATAATCCGATCGATTAAAATGAGATTGAGATTAAAATCAGATTGTTGGAAGAGTATTCAGTTATTTTGTTGAAATCTTTAAACAGGTGAACAATATTTTGTCCAATGGTATAACAAAATTCGCTTTGGATATGGATCACGCGATTTATCGATCGCACGGAACTCACGCGGTTGGTGAGAGGCCAAACGTTGTATTTTCTCCATTGAGTATAGTGAGTACTCTGGCGATGGTTCTTCTCGGATCAGCCGGTGTGACGTTCGAGCAAGTTTCAAGAATTCTTGGTCTCGAATCCGGAGTCGATATATCGGCGCATTCGGAGCTGGTGCATCTGATGCTCGGTACCGCGTTCAAGTCGATCCTGACGAGGGGCGATCCTGCCAGTCCAGAAGTAACGCTGGCCAGTGGGATGTTCGTTCAGGTATTTTCGAACCCATCGATTCTAATCATCATCGAACAAGCGATGTCATCGCGTATACGTTGTGAAATTAATTAAAAGAATTTACGTTTAAACAGAACGGCTATCCGATTCGAAACGAGTTCAAGGAGATCAGCCGAGAGGCCTATAACAATGAGATAATAAACCTCGATTTCATACGAAAAACAGTGGAATCCACTCGAACCATTAACGATTGGGTTCAATCGAAAACTCATGGAAAAATTTCCACCATTTTGGATGAGCCTATCGATCCTTCCACGAAGCTCATAATCGCGTCAGCACTTTACTTCAGTGGCGAATGGAATCAGTATTTCTTTCCCAAATCTACAGCGAGGTATGTGCTCTCGGATATGTTTTGGTACGAAGATGGCTTTATAGAAAAATATGGATCACGAAATTTATGTCGGCGAATGAACATCGAATTCATTAGACTGTTTATTTCTATGGCAGAAAACCATTTTCTATCGCCCCTAACAAGTTCGTTACGGTCGATATGATGTACAATGGCGGAGATTTTCTATTTTACGAGGATAAAACGTTGAGAGCGAAGATTCTTGGCTTGCCTTACAAAGGGGTAAGTAGCACGTTCTCCTTGTTTCTGGCTCCGGCTTCATCGTCGAAGAGTTCGGAAAGCGTAACGACGTTATCCCGTCGAATGATCCGTTCGTTTTCTTTTTTTTTACCACTTCATTTCGAACGTGTTTGATTGATTTTCAGAATGCAGCCAACGATCCGACGAAACCCGAAGCCATGATGTACGTTCTTTTACCGACTGCGAAAGACGTCGAGGCACTAAGACGTCTGGAGGAGGGTTTAACCACGGAGAATCTCGAGAACATGATCAACCAGATGAAGACAGAAGTGTGCGTTTTTGCTTTGCCTCGAATGAAGCTCTCGAGTACTCTCAATTTAAACAAGGCTCTTCGATCTCTCGGACTCACGTCTCTCTTCGATCAGAGAGCCTCGAATCTCGGAGTTTTGTCACAAGGATACAACGAAACAGAATTCGCCAGAGAACCTACGATAATAACCTCTAGGATCGGCGAAGATGACGATAGCTCAACGACCACGCTCCCGAGAAACAATCGACAACCAACCGATTCACCAAAAAATCGAAAGAATTATTTCAGTTTTACGGACGAGCAGCGTCGTTACAGCGTTCAACAGTGGGATTCCGGAGTTATAATTGAACAAATACCGCAAAGCTTTCATCGTAAAAGATCAGCCGATCGAGGTGGACAGACCGAGACAACCGGGAGCCAAGGAACAAGGCCGGAGAACAACGTCCCTTACGACATCTCTGTTGAATCAGAATCGAAGAAGACCAAGTTGAGATTCGTTGAGATCGGAGATGATAAGTATAGATTCGATCAGATGCCCCGATTGAAACGTCAAGTTCGTCCGATTGATCAAGATTACGTTAATTTTATCGAGTCTCGCAAGACTTTTCCCAATTACGGTCTCGATGCCTTGAGAAACAGTCCGAATCTTGTTAATCCAGGACTTTTCGCTTCTGACGTACTTCACAAGGTCGAAATGGACGTAACCGAGACCGGCACTCAAGCCGCTGCGGCTACCAGTGTCTCCATTCAGAGAGGCGGTGATATCAAACGATTACTCGCTAACCGACCTTTCCTATTTTTCATCAGACACGAATCTACGAAAATCATATTGTTCTGGGGTACCGTCAACAAACCAACGCCCTATTACTAATCTTTTTTTTTTCTTTTCTTTTTTTTTTTTTCTTGTTTCCGTATGCCTGTGTGTGAGTGCTGTCTTCTTTGTACTTTTGTGATACTCTCCTCTGTGTGACGCTTCTTTTTATTATTCCGATGGAATTCAGCTCGTGTCGCTTGGAATAGAATATTTATCTTTTTCGTGTGCTGATTACTAAATACTACCTCCTCCTCCTCCTCCTCCTCCGCCTCACCTTCGTCCGAAACTTCTTCTTACTCTTCTCCTTCTTCAGCAAACACTATTGTCATTCTCCAGGTCGAAATTCTGCTTCGGATTATCTTTTTTATATTATAGTGACTCTCGACTAAAGTCGAGTCAAGTTTTTCGAGGATAAAGAAATATAGAGGGAAACGATGAAACGATTTGTTAGGGATGCGGCATTAAGTTTTCGACCTTCGGGTCGAAGTCGTACCATCATTTTTATCGTTTTCACATTGCCCATGTAAAAGGTTTAACGAATTATTTTGCAACTTTTAATATTTTTTCTTCATTTTTCTATCCAACTGCAACAAGCAACGTTGCGTCATCGATTAAAATAGAAAAACGCATTAGAGTTTTCGGCTGATGGGATTAAAGCTCCGAACTAATCGAGCCAGACCTCCGAATTAATTAAATCAACAAACATTATTTCCTGCTACTTCGAACCTTGAAAAACGTATCATTTTGACTTTCATCGTTTCATCATTGACCAGAAAAACCCAAAGATATCTATCGTCGTATCTTTGACCTCGTTTTTTTAAATTATAAAACGTCACTTTGTCGTCTTTATTGATATTGATATTGCAAAAATTTCTGCTCGATCTTGACCCCTTCGATCGACCTCGTACTTTGGAGGTTTTGAGAAAGAAACGATTCCGCTGTGTTTGCGGCTTACTCGACAACTTTTCATGTGCGAAAATTCACGAATTACTTTCCGTGCCAATAAATATTATTCAGACACTATTTTCATTCGATATCATGATGAAAACATCATTATTTCAAATTGTTTTAGAAACGATACAGAAATATTTCCACGATTTATTTTTCTTTTTTTTTTTTCTTTTTTTCTTGGAGGTTATGATCTTTTATCACGGAGGACGCTACATATCGATAGAGTTATGTAATGTGAAAAAAAAAGCGTTACATTTGCTGTATCAATCGTACCAAATATCTCGTATTTGATAATTTTATGAATATTTATTACTTCATACACTGAGGCCATAATTTATCTGCAGTATTGATAAACATTTTGTTGTTTACACATTTTTCTTACAGCTTAATTAATATTTTACGTAATTAAACCTTATTGTGTACCACGAAGACGAACAATTTTCAAATACGAAAAATTCATTTTTGCTTTCTGCAACATTTTTTTGTTTTGACGTCAGCGATTTTCGAGTTAAAAATTAAGATCGATCGGTCGCAGGGCGTTCAATATTATTGTGTCTCTTGATTCGAGTGTATTTTCTGTGTAATCTCAAATTTTTGAAAATTATTAAAAGTGTTTTGTGCGAAAAAAAAAAAATCAAAGAATTACGTGTTTGCATTATTTTTTTTTTTTTTTTATTCCTATTTTCGTAATATTATGCAACTACTGTGACAGAGTTCTTCGAAACATTCATTGAATAACGCGATGAGGTCATGCGTCAATCGACGATAGAAATTATATCTCCGTTACATTTTGACTCTGATGAACTGCGAAGTGAACCGTGCGGAAGAGAAAAAAAAAAAGAACCACAGATTTCCGCAACGTGCAGAAATTTTTTCTCCTATCTGCGAATGATAATTTCGTCATGACTTTTCTGCTAAATAATTTCATTCGTTATACACGATGATTTTGTGGATAAGCGTAAAATTACAGATCTCATTGTTCAAGGATCGAAGCAAAAGGATTTTAAGGTGAGTTATTATTCGCAACGATGTTGATCCATCCTTCGGTTTATAATTCGTTTTCTCGGATTGCCTCTTTTATAAAACGCATTCGAGATTGTCCTCACGTGGTCAGCGGAGATTCATTCTCCCCCATGAACGTGTGCTTCGTGCTTTTTCTCATAGCAGTTTATTTACTGCGTCTCGGAACATAGAAATCACGGAGAAAAAATAAAAATAAAAAAAAAATAAATAAAATGAATGAACGTGTCAGGAGAAAGGAGCGTTTTATTCACCTTGGAGTTTTCCGCCTCAGGCACGCGGTTATATAAATCTGTCGCTGCCACTTGCTATGAATTTCTGCGTTCACATTACTCTCTTTCTCTATTCTCCCATCTTTATTATCTTTGTTTTTCTTCCAACTACAGTTTGCTCGGATAAAATTATATTTATCGTTCCCCCAAGTTTTTTTTTTTTTTTTTTTTTTTTTTTTTTCAATTCTCATTCTCCTCTGTTCCTCTTTCTCGCCTCAATCTTAAGTACGATTTTTCGATTTCAATTTGTCTTTCAGATCTCACCAGTTTCATCATCATCATCTGCTCCTTCTAATTTGTCACGTTCGTCGTACATTTCCAGCTACCAGATCTTTTCTTCTTTTTTAATGTGCTTTTTATTTCTTTGAACTTGAAGAAGATGGATAAATAAAAAGGGATCATTAGTGGGATGAACATTTTTTTTTCTTCACACGATTTTCACAGTTTGAAATCATTCTTATAATTAATTATCTTATCTCATAATTTAATTATCGTTCTTATAATAATTTTAATATTTAAATAAAATTAGCTCTTCGGTTGCAACCCTATGTTTACTGCTCATTCTCAAACCCTTTTTTCTCCAGCTCAAATCGTTCAATTCCAATTTATCACGAATGATTTTGAAACCTTAAAATGTTCTCAATTTCTTTTCTATTATTTAAAAACGAATTTAAAATTGTGCTTTTTGATAAAAAAAAAATCTAGAAAAATGCTTAACCGTCGTTGATACAAATTCTCATCGGATTGCAACCGAATGGTGAATATAATAATATCGAATATCGAATATATATGATGGATACTGAGGAAGGTAGAAAATTCACATAAAATATGTATGTACATATAACTATTCATAGCTCGTCATAGTCGTTGGGTCGAGCGAGATTAAAATCGAGAACTTCGTCGGTCGTGAGAAATCGAACATCGCTGTCCTCGGACAGGGCCGAGCCACTTCCGCCTCCGCCTCGCTTGTACGATTTTCGTTTTCGTACAATCACATACGTGATGATAGTTGACAGAACAATCGCCGATCCAATAACGATCACTATCGCAGCTATACCACTCACCCCCAGAGACATCGAGGAGTCAAGCTGCTGAATCGTCGCCTGTTCAGCACGAACATGAGCCTCTGCGTGGTCGGAGATCAATCATTGAAATAGTATTTGTACAGACACTGCTCGAGACATCGAGTAGGAAATCAATCAATCTTCCCATTTTCAATATTAATTATCAGTTAATTCGAATTCAATGTTTGTCACATATCAATAACTCCCATTTCGCAGCCAACTTGAAATTGTAATCGGTTTCATTTAGAAATTTACGGTTCTCGGTGACTTTTGTGATGATCAAAAATTCAGTTTCGGTTTCTACTTTTTTCTACTCAATCCTTTCTCTACGGGGATCCCTGACGACTTTGGGAGCTTTCAACTCTACTAAAAATCAATATTTTCGAGGGATTTTTTATTGTTACAATTTCTCCAACGAACAAACGAATTCTTCGAGGATCGAAGCTAAAAAATTGGCTTTTTAGTAGTAGAAAGTTTGAATAAGATTCACTTTCTTCGTATCAAACGAATTGAGCTTCGACAATTGATCGAAATCTGCAAATATCACGTGCATCTGAATCGAAGAGAATATTTTTTTTCGAACGCATTTTTCGATAAAATGTGAAAATTGACTTTTTTTATATTCTCAATTAATTCATTTTTATTCCAATCGACTATCGCTGAATCTGGACTAAAAAAAATGTTTTTTTTATTTTTTTTATCACAAAATATTTGCACATTCCCACTCATCGAATGAAGCACCCGAAATATAGAGAAATATTGGGAAAAAAAAAATGACTGATGGCGCGACCGATGTTTAGGGTGTAAGTTGCGCAACCGCTGACTGAAAGTGACATTTTTTCATACGGTTCATCCGATCGGAAAAAAAGTGTAGTTCACGGGAAAAAAAAAAAAAAAACAAACCAAAACTGTTTTGATCCCGATCGAAAGAACGATGTGGAAAAATTTCAGGTTCGCAATTCGCAGCTGTCCGTCCGTGAGGAATTAGTGCCTTGAGCAATAATTTTTTTTTCCACTATATTTTGAAACGAAATATGATTCCGTTGAATCATATCGATGCTATTCTCAAATGAAAGCTAAATAATGAACTGACTGAAACTCAATAATTACTGTAATCAAAACGTTTTGTAAAATTACGAAATTAAGGAGTTTCGATACAAAAGGCAAAATGTTAAGAAATTAATGAAATTTGGTGATAATGTTCTTCAACATCAAGTACAAAAACACAAATTTTTTCAAAATTTTCTTCTACTTAGTTATCGCGTAATTACGCATTAAAGCAGATTTCTTATGCCCGGAATGTATACCTATATATATGGAAACGCTATGCTTATACACGTGAACTTTAGTCTTCAATTACTCGATAGCTGTGTAGAAGAAAAATCTGAAAAAATTTGTACTGTCAAATTTGGCACTAAAGAATGTGTTCACCAAATTTTATAAAATTCTTAACTTTTTGACAATTTTTTGTGTTTTTAATATGGTTTAGCATGGCAACATTGTATCGCCTGTACCGAAACTCCTTAACGACGAAAAAAAATATACGAAAACGATCAGCCATTTGTTTCTGTTTTTAAAACTATTTTTCGTTTATTGACCGCTGATGACTTTATCGTGCACCATTCTCTTCGTTATTAAAAACCAGAAAAAAAAGTGTCCAATTAAATCTCGTTGTGGCATGCGAGAAGCATTGAGAGCTAAAGAAACGTTCGGGGTAATTATTCGCCTCAACGAAACGGTTGAAAGGCAGTAATTTGAATGAATTTCAGTAGCGAAGTTTGAGAATAATTAATTAGTAATTCTGGATGAAAGAGGGCTCACCTGTCCGAGGAGAAAAATGAGGATCTTCGGAGGTCTTGGTGACGGGAGGAAAAGGAGTTTCCCTGGTGGTTGTGACCGTAGGACTCGGCTGTTTGGTCGTCGTCGTCGATTTGGTAGTGATGATAGTTTTGGCTGTTGTTCTCCTGGAAATGGGGATCGGTTTTTTCGTCGTAGTGGGCATCGGTGGCTTCGTAATTGTCGTGAGTTTTCGTGGAGTTGGCGGAAGCTCCGGGACTTCCTCAGTTTCTGCATCGGGGTCGATGTCGTCCTTGGGATTTATGGGAATCGGTTTCATCGCTATGCTCGGTTCTCTCGTCATAATCGGCCCTGGCAGAACCGTTGGAAGCAGAGCGCTCGTCGTCCAATCCGTTGCTCCTGCGCATACGTGTGTGAATAGTTTATTCGGATTAACAGAGCTTTACACACGGGTTTAATAATCCCGGAAATACTATTGATAATTACCGAGCACACAGTATTCGGCGAAATCAGGACAGCAAATTGAGGTTTGGGCGCAGTCGAGATTGCACTGACACGCGTCCGGCGAACCTGGAGGCAAAATCGTCGTCCATGCTTCCGCACTCGGTGTTCCATTTCCACAACGTCCACGACAACTTTGCAGAGAATTCACCAGTTCGATCTCATCTGGAATCAGGTTACCGATTTTTTTTTATTTCATAGAATAGAAAATTATATTTTTTTTTCTCAACATCGTCAATTGACGTTGAACGGAGTAAAAGAGTTTTTATTCCCTATGATCGGGACTCGTCTTTTTGGAGTAAATAATTTTTTGGAATTTTCCTTTTCATTGATTTTACGAGCGATTAAAAATGCAGTAATTTAGAATAGAAAAGTTGATTTTAATGAGCTTGATCTTTGTGGAAAAAAAGGTTGAAAATTGGGGGAAAATAATTGACGACTTTGACTTGAAAATTTTTCGGCTTTCGACATTTCTTTACCCTCGTTCGTTGGAATGTTTGACGGGGTGGTTGAAACCCCCGTGAAAGAGCATTTTTCAGCCTGAAGAATAGCAACGTCATCGACAGCGATATCGCTGACGTAACTCGAGCCTCTGATACCCTCGATAATAATCTGCAAAAAATTATATCATCTTGGTAAAATTGCTCGAGACTTGGATATATGAATCAAGGCAGTACTCTCGTCAGTGTAAATCCACGTTATTGATTATTTTGGCTGATGAAATTGTCACAAAAATAAATGAACTGTCACATCACGTGGAAATGACTGTCAACTATTATTTTTTTTATTTTTTATTTCACAGTCATTTCCACTTTTTTCTTTTTTTTCCACCCTCCGGAGAAAAGTTTTTATCACTTTGAGAGCATCACCTTCGAAATGAAAATTTATCAGGCGATAAATCGTCAACGAAAGTTCGAGGGTATAACTCGGTAAAAGGGCGAGAATACGTGAGCTATTTTGCACACAATAAATTATCGAAAAATTAAGCACGTGACAAACGATCTGGTATAGATATCGTTTGAGCTCGATTAGCTCGATAAGCATCGATGAGATTTACTGGGACATGAAAACTACCTTAATCCTGTGCTCAACCTTTTTTTACTTGTTTTTTTTTTCCATTCATTCGACTACTTGTTTTTCAACGAATGCCGGATTTCGTGCTTGTTCATGGTGCGTGGAACATTTATGAGTAAAAAAAAATTAATTGCAGTTATTATTCGTTGATTGGAAAAACGTTAAATAAAATATTCGAAATTCGTAATTTTCAATTTTTCGGGTCCAATTTAATTTTGAGATTGAATAAAGAGACAAAAAAAGTTTCTAACTTGAAAACTCAGGTTGGTCGTTGGTAGATCGAAGAATCCATGAAACCACTGATTCCCCTGATTTCCTGTTTTTTCGAACATCAACTGTGAATTAACGTTTTCAGGCTTGAAGTAAACTTTGAGTGCTCCGATCGTCGCTCCGTACATGTGATACCTGTTCGAAAAAAAATGTTCTTCGAAGATTTATTTCTGAATAAAACGAACCGAATGATCTTCACATCTTTTTTTTTTATTTTACCAGAATGAGAAGCATCCGGAGTCGGTGAGAGAAGCGTTGTACAGGGGCGATACGATTCTGGCTGTGTCATTGACGAGACGTCCCGATGCTTCGACGTAGAGATAATATCCTGATGAATAAATCATCGATTCGTTACATGATAAATGTTCAGAATTGATTTATAAAATTTCGAATGATTTATAAAATACGAAACGGTATTCATAAACGTTATTTATGAAAAAATAATGTTTCGTATCAGGAATCAACTGATTTTCATCTATTTATACATTTTTTTAATTCAAAATTTTTCAATTAATTCATAATTAATAAATTGTAGATAAAAAAAATTTAATTCGTATTTTTATAACAACGTGACGATTCGGATATGAATCCAGGCTTTTTCTCCCACAAACTGGTATCAACTTTTATGTTTGTACTGTCAGTATTTTTCAGATAAAAAATTGATGATCTCACCGTCGTATCCAGGCCCCAAGGTATGATCGTGGGAGGGTCCTGTACCTATATGGGAACTCGGTGTATCATGATTGTGTCTCTGCCAATCGAAATCGTGAGTTGGATCTTGTTCCCACCAGCATAGATCACCTTTCTCGAAATCGCAGCTGGTTGGAGCTGCGGCGGTTGAATCTTGATGGGAAAATTTAATAAATATGTAATCATGAATAAATGTTTCCTGGTACAACGGTTTTCATGATCCTTCGTATTATTTTTTTTTGACAGAGCTTCAAGGACTGAATATCATTAATTTCGGAAATGAATATCGAATTATTTTCAATATTTTTTTGTTGCATGACTCGAGAACGAATTAAAGATTTTTTCGTCGAGAAATTTTTTTATTTTTTTTTATTTCTCTTTAATTGGAGCAGCTCTTTTGTGCACAATATTTTTGGAGCGTGGCGAAACATATTTTCGAAAGATACCTCTGCAGTAAGGGGCTGTAGCGTTCCATTTTCTACCGTTACAATATATCTCTGCAGCACCCACGAGCATGTATCCAGGCGCACAAAAATAAATTGATACTCCGCCATTGTACTTGGTTGCCACGAGGGCATGTTCTGGTTGCGGTAGGGGAGGACATTGTGAGTCTGCGAATTAAAAATGAAATCTCGTGATAACTATTTCAATCGAATTTGTGCGTGGGCGACTCGAGCTGTAAATCTGCTTCTGGTTAGAATTTCACAAACGTGATAAATAAAAAAATAAATAAAATAAAGAAAAAACGCAATGGAAACGAGCTATTGAATTTCATATTCGGATCCATCGTTCACTGACTAAGAATAATAATAATTTTACCATTAGCTGATGACGTACTCGGTGAACGAAAAAAATCATTTCGAAGCTTTTACTTCGTTTGAGAAATAACGAAAAAAATTTCATTTCTATTTTATTATGATTTTTTCCATTACAGAAGCTGGAATAAGTTTTAAGAAATTTTGATTTTGATTTTTTGTTGTTTAAAAATGTTTGACTATCGAAATAATTTTCAAATTTTTATACGTTGGATCGAGTGCAATGAGATTAATGAGAAAATCATTCGTTGCAGGATCAACGATTCCGATTAAATTAGAAGGACCAACGACGAATCGATGAAAATAGTTCATAAATGAAATAATTCTGCGTTTACGAGGCTTTTTTTTGACAGCGTTACATCTCGGATGACGTTCACGAAGAACTGAGCACATCATGGATGAAAAAAAATGGAATTTAATGATCGTTTTAATGGCAAAAGAAAAATGATACTTACTGACGCATACAGGGGTAGGTGTGTCCCATCTACCCCTTATGCACGTCGAGTACTTGTTGCCCACGAGTGTCCAACCGTCGAAGCAGCTGAATCTGACGATTTTGCCTCTCGACCTCGTCCGGACTCGACCGTTTGGAAAAATGAGGGGCGGGCAACGAGCTAAAAGTAATTCGGGCTTTTTCAAATAATGCGCGAAAAGCCAATATCGGTGGGAGCGATTTAAGGCGCGTGAGAGAAATAAATAAATGTTGATTTATGTTTTTGTATCGAGAACAGAATATCCGTGATTATTCGAGCGAATCACTCCGTCGATCGAAATGAACAATTAACAAAAATATAGTTCAGCTTCTCTCTTCAGCGAGTTAATCATTTCTGGACGAACGTTCGAGTCATGGAAAATCTCGAAACAAGTATCTTTTCAAATTTCAGATTTTTAATGTACATTGAATCATAAATTTCGAGTCACCATCGCTCAACTTATCGAGTCTGGTTTTTATAAAAACAGGAAAGCAGCTCCGTATCATCGCTGTTGCAAAAGTTTAGAGAGATGAATATTCATGTGCCAAGATACCTCGTAATTCCACGAGTTTAAAATACTTCGATGAGGTGTGCAATGAAGAAAAAAAAATGTGAATTCTGAATAAATTTGGTTCCGAAAGAAGTAACGAAAAAGTAATGAACTTACGACCACTGTCCCAGGAGCTCGAGATGCATTCGACGAGAGTCACGATTACGAGAAATGCGATATACTTCATGATCGGTTTCTCGAAATAAAGTCTTTGAAAATCAATCCATTAACGTCTATCAAGCGTGAAACATTGGCTCGGATGGCGAAACGGTGATTGATCTCGACGAGGAGTAAATTAATCCAAAATTGATGTACAAGCTTCGTATCACTTTTTTTTTCGTCCAGGGGGTGTCCTCGACCTCTTTAACTTCGATGGATACAAGAGGGAGAAAAAAAGAAACACACAGGCACGCACACACGCACTCGGCAAAAACGTTTGTTTTTGAAGAAGAAGATTGACAAGGGTGCTGGAAAAGGTAAAAGTGTTTCCTGATGAGAGGCTTTCGAGATTCTGATCGAATGGAGAACAGAGGAAAGAAGGGAAAAAAAAAACAAAAACAAAAAAAAAAGGAAACAACGTTGATTCGTTGCTGACGAGAAACTGGACGTTTACGAACGATATTCGAGCAACCGAATGATGAATTTCTATCTCTTTCTTGTTTTTACCATTTCTCGAAATGCTCCTCGGAGAGTCAAGGGAACGAGGGCGGAGCGACACGTCCACATCCCTTCCCGGTTGTGCCGAGCAGAGATTGTACCGTTATCTGTTTCCGCTTAATTATCACTAACGAACAGCAACTTGTCTTTCCGAGATGCGCGACACAATGAAACTCAATGATTTACTATATGACCACGAGGCCCTCTTGGCTTTCGGGCAAAGGATTTTCTACCAGTATCCCAATATTTCAATCCCATTCACTTTTACAACCGACCGCCCTCGGATCGTTGTTACGATACTTTCGGAAACATCTTCGCTTATCTCTGCGCTAGCAGGAGAGGGTTGAAACGGAATAAACTCTGATTCACTCTCATTTTTTTTTTTTTTTTCAGTCTTCCGTTCATTCTGTGCTCGTCATTCACTCTTGAATTTTATCTAATTTGCTTCAAAACAGGAACAAATAAGAAAGAAAATGGGATTTCGAATAGGAAATAATGCTGCTGATTCGTATTCGCTTGAATTATCGAATACCAACTTTTGACTGACGGGATAAAATCACAAATTTTTCAATCATCGTTCATAATTAAAGATTTTTATCCAGATATTCAAACGTTGATGAAAAATGAAAGTTTCCAATTGTTTTTCGACAGTTGAAATTTTCTCTGGAAATGTGAAACTTGATTTTTTGAAAATGAATCATTCTTCACGATATTTCGATGTACACTCTTGGATAATTGAATTATTTGTTTCGGTGGAGCTCTGCATATGGCAGGGAAGCAGTAAAAGTAGAAGATTCTACAGTAGAAAAAAATAATTCATTGAAAAATAAATGCACGTATTTCTTAGTTGATAGATTCGAATATTTCAATTTCAATAAATAAATTTTGACCGAAGCGCCGTGTACGTGAATAATCCCATCTAAGCCAGTCGAGTATAGAAAACCTCGGATAAAATCTTCCAACCAAAGTTTGGTTGAAAACATCGGAAACTTATTGATTCCGAAAAACAATAATTTTTCAATAAAAAGAAAAATTGATCGATTAAAAAGATCAGTGAAAGTTCAACAGATTAAAAACAAACAAGAAAAATCCTCGGAAGGTGGATAAATGAAGAATTTGTTACAAAATTTTTTATGAAATATTCTACTTTTTGTTTTACGAATAGAAGAAATAGAAGAAAGAATGGCCGCTATTTTTCGAAAATACTCTCTCATTTGTTTTGCAATTAAAAAGACGTCAGAGTTACAATGGTTACGTCAGCGACACTGTTTCCAGAGAGGTTTCTCCGAGATCGAGCACCGATCAATATATATTTGTCAATATTTAATTGGACAGGCTTGGAACTCTAAACGTAAAAGTATTTTCATTTAAATTTGAATAAAAGAACGTTTCGATGGTGCAAAAATGGTGAAATTTCGTTTTACTAATGTTCGACATGTTTTTTAGGTTTCTGCGTAAAAAGTAACGATAACCGTTTTGAGATTATCCGGCCAGTAATGTGCCAGTCGACCGGGGAATTGACTTTTGAACGTGACTCTGGTGAGACCATTAAAAATCAAAAAAAAAAAAGAAATGCAGAGGACCAGAAGTGCATGTATTTCGAGTGACTACAAAAGGAGGCTGCTTCGAAGGCGTTCGAACATTTGTCAATGAGACAAATGGCTGGGCGCGTAGCTCATTACTGCAATTGTTTGTAGTTGTGAAGTTACACGAGAGCTGATAAAGAATAACACGAGAATAATAAGAGGAA
The DNA here is from genome assembly GCA_037576405.1 of Campoplex capitator. NCBI lineage: Eukaryota > Metazoa > Arthropoda > Insecta > Hymenoptera > Ichneumonidae > Campoplex > Campoplex capitator. The sequence goes on from JARBWI010000002.1 coordinate 9,072,509, forward strand.
CAAACAGGCGCCAGGGCTTCCTCTGAATCGTAGATTGTAGTCTGGACTGTTCTCGTTCGATTTAATCTGCACGTATTCACAGACACGACTATACATTCGTATTATATTCTTTGCAATGGCATCAGTTAAACAGCTTGATTTATTAATTTTAAAGAATCACCGCAGGTTCTTTATTCCGCACAATAGGAAAAGCTCGCTTCACACACATTTTTCTATTCTTTCTCATCGCAAAAATATAAATTTTTATGTGTCTTTAATCAACAATGACACGGACGACGATCGCACAATATTTTTTCCACTTTTACATCTCTCGGTTGCCTCGAAATTTACAAACAAAAAATATTCGCAACGGTAGACGCACTCACACAAACACACATACACACACGTGTATTGATATATGGAAAAAAAAAAAATTAAAAAAAAATTAAATAGAATGCAAAAATAAATGATCGCTGCTGTAATCAACAGCAACCTCAATCTAATCGAGTCAAACGTGTGCTAATAATTGTTCATCCTCCCGCTCATACGACACTATAATTCCTTGCTCTCTTTATAATTCGCAATCATTTCAAAAAATCTTTTAGATTCATGTGAAAATGTAGCACCAGATCGACTCAAGTAGATATTAAGGTGCCTTAATGGGAAAAGCTTTTACAACTTAATATATCTACACAATTAACATTATCAGGGATACCAGCTGTATCTCCAGTGCTCGTTTATATGCCCGTGAAAGTATCCGGAGCTCCATTTGCACGAGTCAGACGATGATACGCCTCGTTAGCGCCGTAACCCTGTCGAAATGATAAGAAATGGTGTTTCCCATTTAGCCAAAGTACACATCGGTATGCTTTTACCAGTGAATGACCACTATTCGGTGTAAAATACAAAAATAGGTATACCGAGCTATTCTCGTAAGGATTTTACACTTTAAATATTTTTCTCTATGTTTTTTTTACAGAAAATATCAGCGCAAATACATTCGGTCGAAATTAAAGAGTTTCGATACAATTCTATTGTTTTCAAACAAAATTACAACTTCACTCACTCAAGAGGCTTCAAAAATTTTCTAATTATCGTGTCGAAAGGTTATGCAAAAACGTGTCGTGAAATCGACAATTATTCGAAATATTTTTAGATCATTTTGACAAAAATTTTGGAAAAAATGGAATAATTTGACAAAATTCATATTTAAAAAATCGCCATACTCATTGCACGTGACGAAAAAAAAGTTTTCTGTTGATTCATTGAAGAATATTTCGTTAGAATTTGTTAATAATTGTTTAGAATTATTCCCATCGAAAATCAATGTCCGCAGAGTTTCGAAGATGGCTGAATTATTTAAAGATCAATTGCAAAGTTTTGGAATTCTGGTTGCACAAATGGCTGAGAAATGTATTTGTGACCAATTCTTAATTGACAGAACGAAATTGTATAGTAGGTCATTCACTGATCACGTTCATCCTGGATGGATGAAATGAGAGAAATGAACAAGATTGATAGAGTGAACGTACCAGGTTCCATTGAAAATTTGGCTGGGAATAAACGTTCCCATCGTTTTCATTAAATCCATAGACACATCTGTTTTCAGGATGTAGCTTCGGTGGATTGAGCCTGCACGAGTCATTGATGGTTCGAGGATGATTGGAGTGATAAAGTTGCGAGGAAATACCGATCGGACGATTTTGCGCTAACAATATACCGATCCGTCCGTCCGGCAGTTGAATTCTTTCTGTAAGATCGGTGGCTTCGGGTGCATCAACAAAGTCGACGTTCATCTCATACCTCGACAGCTCTTGGTCTCTATTTGCATTAACCGGAAGTGGAACGGACGATCCGAGCTCGAACCTGAATTGTCCGGGTCGAAATGATCTCTCGCGATCGTTGAGAGAGGAGGGCATCGGGGCAGTAATCGTCGTGCCATTCGAATCGATTTCTGTAGCTGAAAGCAATTTGGATGTCGGATGATAATGGGACGATGCTGGAAGAGGTACCATGACGGCGATTCGACGAGAACGATGTTGCTCGATTCGACCAAATTCAAGCCCGGAACTCGGCAAAAAATTGGATTCATTGTCGTTGTTGTTTATCGATGACTGATGATTTTGACTCGCTGTTAAAATGACTCCTTCCAATTGGTGCACAGCTTTTTGGTTATTGAGATTTTTCTGCTCTTCAAAGGGTCGAACAACTTTGAGAAATCTACGGTAACCGGCACCGGACTTTTCTGATCTTTCATCAATTATTGGAAACTCCGAAGCTCCACGTTTGCTGTTATCGTCAACGGGGATATTGAGAATGTCAGACTTGCTAAAAATTGGAATCCTCCGAGGATTGCCACTCTCTGCTGTCTCGTAAGCGAGAAACTTGGCCGGCTGCGCGTACGAACAGAGGCTTTCGTATATCAGCTGATTCGACGGATCTGCGGTTAACTGTTGATCGGTGGGAGACGGAGAGTCTCGTCGCCGTCTTCGCTCGTAATTCGGATTGTCCGATTCCCATGGAGGACGTTTTTCAGTTTTATCTTCGAAGGCAATCTCTCGGAGATTTCTTACAGCTGTTCTCATGACGTTTGAGTCAGGATTATCGTGGTAGCGAGAATTTTGATTATGCGGCATCGATTTTTGACGAGGTTCTTCTATCGGTCGAAAGAGAACGACTGGTTTTCTCATGATTCCTCGAGGCTGTTCCGGCTCCACAAATCCATCGGTTGCTCTCTCGCTTGGAAATGGATTTGGATAGTTACGTTGCAGGTTTTCCGATGTTTGTAAGCTCGTGTGACCTTGAACCGTTTGTTCGGAGATCCAGGACTCCATTTCGGCATACCGCCAAGTGGGAGCTCCGTGTTCTTCCGGTAAAAAAAAACGAGAAACAGGTTTATTCCCAAAGTTCTCGTTCCCTACTCTCACCGATGACTCAGCAGCATTTCTGTCATGGAAAACCGGATGCTTAGGCTCACCGGGTTTTCGCAGGGAGTGCTTTTTCTCCGCAATGTTTTTCGCTTCACTGAACCTGTAAGAGGCTCGCTCGATTTCCGAGCGTGGGAATTCAAAGGATGAAAATCTCATACACTCCCTCGGATTATCGAGGTGGGCGCTACGAGGGAAGTTGGAAAGAGTCTTACAGGCTTTCATTCCTGGATTTTGATCGTTCTTTCTCTGAAAAAAGCTGCTCTTGAATCTCTCCACATTGTCCTGATCACTAGCGTTAAAGAACCGATCCGAGTCTTGGAAAAAGGCAACTCGTTTTCCACCAATTTCCTCTTCCATGTCGCTTTTGCTCTGGTTCGCCAGGTCCATTGGAAAATCCATAACTCCCTGCTGATTCTCACATACGGTACGATTTCTGTGTGTATTACTCCTCACATTTACCGCCTCCATGAAATCCCGACTGGTACCTTCGATCTTGCGATCCGATAAACCCTCCTCGTAGCCGTTCTCCTGGGACGGTTTGACCTCGAGCTCTTCCGACCAAGATAGCCTCGGGTTTGAATTGTACTTTGCGCGCATAAAGTTGAGCTTTGATTTATGTTCGTTCGCTCGATCTAACTGTCGATGCTCCGTGAGTTCCTTGCTCCGTTCTCGTGCGGGTGTACGATAATGATAATAATTCGGTCCTCGAAGTACGGAGGTTGCACAGGGTGAAACGGTCATATGTCCGGCCGATCGAATAACTCTTTCCACCGGTGAAAATGGATTGTGGCTTGAGAAAATCGAGTTTTCGTCGTTGGGAATGTGCTCCTTGAGGATTCTTCGTGCAGGCTTTGGGATAAAGAATTCGCAAGGATTTTCCTCGTGGTCCATCAATTCCACAGAGCCACAATGTTCGCTGGATCTTCGTAGAATCGTTGGTACGTGTTTCATTGTATTTCTCCGTGGAATGCATTTCAAAGTATCAGCCGATTGGACATCTCGAGGTGGGCTGTCTAAACAAACGTCCGATTCTTCTCTGCTCTCACTCGCTCTTTTATCTTTATCGATATCCATCTCAAAACCGTTTTTATCCTTCCGCCTAGCAGAAATATGCTTGTGAAATTGTTCCAAAAATACTGACACTGAGTTTATTGTTTTTTGCACCACATCAGTGGTCAAGGACAAATCGTTTGTTTCGTTTTTATCGTTCGTTGACGAATCTTCTTCCATCCTTTGAATTTTTCTCGTCTTTTTCAATCTCTTTATATTTTTTTTCTCAAATAAACTTGTCTCTTTTTGTTTATCCAACGGATGCCAGGAACCGATCTTCGTGGTTGAACTGTTGGTTGAGGAACATTGATCCATGTCAGAGTCTTGGGTGCAAGCCTGATAAATCACGTCCTCACCGTTACTCGTTATGATGGATTTTTCCAGGGCCGTGGTACTGCTCGACTCACAAGATTCCTTTGACATTTTATTTGGATCTTGCAGCCAGTGTCGAGCGTTTCGAAAAAATATCTCGGTTATTGCCTTCTGAATTTTAGGAATTGGATCTGTTGGAACAAAAAAATTTTTATTCAGCACGATCAAACAAAAAATGATGCAATAATCGCTGTCAGCACTGCTCCCGTTAACATGGCCATTCGTCTAGGAGCTATTTTTTGTCCAATCAACTTGAATAGGTTTTTGAGTTAACAACTGTCAACTCTCAACTTTTTTGTTGTAGTCTATTGAGATGAGATATTTGTTTTTCGTCGTACGAAACCAAATCGTTGATTTTCTAGAATTCCTTTACACATTTTTCCTTTTTTTTTTCAAAATTCAACGAAAAAAAATGTTCAATGAATGAAATTATCAACAGACTTGTTCAATTGATCCTTAAAATGGAGAAATTTTATAGAACTTCGTTTCGAATGTTATTTTTGAGAATGGAATATGATAAGACAAGTATATTTGGACCTGTGTGTCGTTGGTAATGCGTGTTCTCGAAGCTGTCAATAGAAATTCTGGCGCATAGTCTCTCGTAGCAAGTTGCAGGTGAACAGCTCCAAAAGTGATCATCGATAAGATTTTTGTTCGCTGATTTATGAGCCCTCGATTTGTCGTTATCGTTTTGTGACTGTGGGTCTCGTGGGATCGTCCTTTTTCCCTGATTGTAACCGAGAATATTTCGTTTCTTCGTATCAGCGACGTTTATTGGTCTGCTCGGTGAAAATCTTGAAAAAAATGTATATAAGGTGAGTAAAACTAAAGCGATAGGTCGTTAAACACGATCAACGAAAGCCAATAGAAATATTTGATGAATTTTTACGAGAATTAAAGTGAAAAAAACCAACCGTATCTCGTGGTCCGTTGTCATAGCACGATCGATAATATCAAAACTATTTTTGGTGGGCTCGTCCTCGTCATCCGGCTCGAACAATCTTCTTTTACATTTGTCCTCATCCCTTTTACGTGGCAACTCAGTCGCTTCATATTTTCCTCCAATCTTTGGCTCTTCTCGCACCTTCGTGCTTCTTTTGACGCTGAAAAACAATCGACGATAGAAAATTAATTGAAATTCAAAGGATACGCGATCTTCTCGTTCGTCCCAACGTCCTGTGCTCTTGATAATCATCCCAAAAATCACTCGAGCTCGAACTGGTAAGTTCGTAATTTCAAAAAAATAAATAATCCATGATTTTCAGAGTAACCATCGAAAAAAATGATCATTTTTCTTTTTTATTCTTACAACCTAATCCCTATCAGACTTTTGCAAGTGCATCGACTCACTTTAACGCTACTTTTTCCCCATTTTACCAATTTCCATATCCCTGTTAGACTCTCCAAAGTCTTGCACCTTTTTCCTAATGCACTATACTGTATCGCACTTGCACGAGAGCTAAGGGAAACTGTGGAAAGTCCACACAAACGGTTACGGTTGATCAACGACTTCGGAAACTTAGAAAAGCCTGTCGCCCAGATATCGATGGCTGAGCGGTCACCCAACCAAGTATTGGCCTCACTCAAGACTGCTTTTGACTCGAGAGATCACCGGAGCGATGCACCCCTATCGCCGTGAATTCAGATTCTCTGATATTTCGATTTCCTTTAATTATTCAATCCCGATGTAAGCGAAATTATTAATGCGCCATTATATACTGAAAATTGTTTGCTTTTTTTTTTTTCATTTGAATCTACATTCCTAATAAAATTTTCCAGGAACGAAAAAAAAGGAATGAAAATTTATTTATAACTCGATCATTATTCCACGACGAAAGTGAGTATTAAAAGAGAGAATCTATTCCCATCGAATAGTATCAATTCATGGATCAATCGGCTTTCTTTGCTCGAGGGTAGGTCAGTCTTACCCCTTTGTGTTATCGAGAGCGGGAGGGTCTTTGACGCGTCGGCATTTCACAGTTTCCCAATCGGATTGGTTGGAATCGTCGAACGGACGATCAGAATTCGATCCCACTTTCTTCCCGGTGCTTTCTTTTTTCCTCAGCGATCTATCGAATGTATTTTTTTGTTTGTTTTTTTTTCTTTCTTTCTTTCTTTCTTTCTTTTCCTCCTTTCATTCTTCTTATTTAATTCTATTATTATTACCGATCAATAGCTCAGCCTGCTCTGTCGACCGTTAATTCTCGCCTTTCACGTCGAAAATTCGAAAGAAAAAAAAAGAAGAAAAAAAAAAACAACGATTTTCTTATATACCTTTTCACGTATATATATATATATGTGTCAGACTTACTTGGGGTTCGTTTCGTCACCCTTTAAAAGCTCCAGGACACTTCCCCGTAGACGAGCATCGCTTATTTCGTTCAGACGTCCAACCCCTGCTTAAGAGGGAGCAGAGAAATTCATTAAAACCGTGACGACGAAAAATCAATCGAAATATTGCCATCGATCTTATCGCAGAATATACATTGAGAAAAAAAAATTACGACAGAATCGCACTTCAATTATCGTTTAATCATTATTGAAATTAGTTTTATTTTTTTATTTTTTCTATTTGTTTTTATTGTTACGACTTTTTTTTTATGTAATCGTGAGGGCTAAAGCCTGATTAAAAACTTCTGAAAGTTTTTATTTGAAAGTTACGTTGATGCAAAAAAAAAAAGAATATTCAACGGAAAAGCGCTCTGAATGAAAATATTCACAGATGTTTCGCGTAATTTCTGATTCCCCGTTAAAATAATGTGAAAAAAAAAAAAAAAAAAAAACTTCTCGAGAATAATTTAGCAGCGTAATTACGGTTCGTAGAATATGGAATGCTCGACGAAAAAAAAAAATTAGTGATAAATTGCAATCGTTTCAGAGACACGAAACCATTAGAAGCTAAGAAAATTTGAGTTTTTTTTTTTTTTTTTTCATTTAATCTCCGTATATCTCTTGAGGTAACCCTATCGCGGTGGCTAGTTCATAGGATTCGGGTGAAAAAATTAAATACTTCATGGATCAATTATTGTTCTGACGAAAATTCAGGGTCGGTTATCGACCAATTGAGAGAGAAAAAAATGATGAAAAGTAGGTGTTCTTCGTGACGGATTCTCAGAGTGACACCGGAAAATCCGATTTCCGGTTACTAAAAATAAATATATCTCGGTTAAAATCTATAAGATATTTCACAAAAACCAGATTCAAGTACTTCAAGCTTGTAGCAGTGCAATGGTCTCAGAAAAAAAAAACGATTGTCGACCTAGTTTTTGTGGAATATCGAGTTGAAATGGAACTTCCGGCATCGAACATTGTTTTGACACTTTAGAGACGAAGAGGTTAAACCCGTGCGTATCGGCGCGATCGAGTACTACGCCAGTCACCGAAATAACTATTATTTTTCAGTTTTTTAATTTCATACGAATTGTTATAACCGATCTTCGATTGGGAGAAATTTTTTTATTGACAATTATTATATTTACAAGTATGAAAATTTGGGATTAACAGAAGTTTTGAATTTAGTGATTAATACGACCAGCTAAGTCGATAGGATTACCTTGAGAATGTGTTTGCAAAGTTTTTCAACGGAATTCGAAGTATTTTTTTTAAATAAATTCTGAATAACATGACCTAAAACATTCGAAACTGCACGACTAAAAAAATAGATGGAAAAAAAGTATTTTTCTATGGCAAAATAACGCGGAATATTTTATCTGAAATTCGAACTCTGGATTCATCGTAATAATCGCACCACAGTCACGTTCGAAAAGTTCACTCTGCGGGCAACGTTCGAAAACTTGGACCATAACTCGCGGAATAATTTAATAATGGTAGTTGTTGCATCGTACAGAAATCTAAAAACATTCAAAATTCTGGGAACAATGTTTAATACGAAGTTAATAGTTTTCAAAATAACCACGTTCTCGTATCCAGAATATACACACTTTGCATCGCTTTATATCCGAAACTAAACGGTCAAAATTCTTGTAGCTTTTCGAGAACATTTGTCACACATAACCTAGTTAATGACGAGCGAATAAAAAAATTTCTTTAAAAAAGTTTCAGAGTTATAACGTAAAATGAAAAAATTCTTATCGCTCTTGCCAAGGACACACGTAAAATTTTGACAACCGAACGGTTTTTCAATTTTGCACACAATTATCATAATAATGTTCTCAATTATGCCTCTGATTTGAAGAAAATTCTATTTAAAAAATGTATTGGGGAAAGCACTACTTTAAAAAGGATTTTTTTTTTAATTTTCAACTTTTCAACTTAATTTTTGACAGCTATAAACTTCGAACTCTGATTTCAATTGGTTTTATTCTTAAAATTTTCAACTTTCTAACCAATTTCTTTGAATTACTGAACAAAACGTATTTTCGCTGATTCAAAGGTATTTCTCCCTTTAAGTCAACGCGAAAGACCTTCGTTCGATAAAAAACCCGGAACCCGCACAACGAAAATCACTCCGTTCGTTTTTTGACAGAGCGTGGGAATTGGTTTTTTTTCTTCGAAATATCGGTCGTTTCGGAGAAAACTCGGTAACGCGTCAACAGAGCGACCTCTCTCTCTCTCTCGCACTCGTAACACAGTTCAGTCGCTCTTCCGTAGTCACGAGAGTCGGTCACTTTCAGAGTCAATTTTTTTATCATCAAATCTCAACCGTTTTTGCATACTACGTAGAAACTTTTTGTTCGAAAGTAAAATTCATCCGGATTCGTTTTGTATATCATTGAATTCCGAACAGAATTATTTTTATTAAGAATTCATAAAAATATAATCGAATGAAAATGGAGACGTGCGAAAAGAATTCGTTGGAAAATTCTCGATCTCGATGCCTCCCAGCGGTCTGTCCGATCACTATAGTTTCGGTATTTTCTCATGAATATTCTTTTTTATTACATCGAAGTGACTTTGAGAAGAGTTGATTGGAAAATAAATGTAGCGTTTATTCGAATCGGGAGATAGCATCAATATTGAATTACAAATATAAATATGACCGTCGTAATATGATGAATATTCAATGTTTAGTCCCATTAAAATTCTGCGATTTTCGTACGTTGCAACGTATTATTTTTCTCAATGTACCGAGAACACGTAATTAAATGAATTACCTTTACAAATTTCTCTACCTTTGGCTCCATTTTCGTACATACCCAGCATCTGTTCATTAAAAAGTATGAAAAAATGAAATCGAAATAAATGGATTGAAATCGAAAAAGATGGTTGAATTGTAAATTTTAAAGGACGTTCGGTGAAATGTAAAATTTTCGTTAAAATAAAATAATGTATTCCATTACCGGCTCGGGTAAAAGCCTTTCGCATATTTTTTTCGATTTTTTTTTCCTCGACTTGGCATCCTTAGCTTCATTTTTTTCCACCTGAATAATAATAAAAAATAAAAAAATAAAATATTATTTCTTTCATTCTATGAATATTGAATTGAAATTTGAAAGCACGCGACACCGGCGCGAGCGCCAGTGACCATCATGTTAAATAAAAGATAACAAAAATTTTGCATGTGATTTGTATTACGTTGTCGTGTCTTTTGTCCGCAAAATCGCGCAAAACCTTGGCGAAATTTGTCTCCCATTTTGTTTTGTGCTCCCGTCCTCCACGCTGCAATGTTGGTATTACGAGAAAAAGAAAAAAAAAAAACAGAAATATAATTTAGCCGATTCCACGGGTGGTTCGAACATTAATTAATCATTTTATACTCGAATATTTTGATACTCGTCGTATAAAAATAATTCATTGTATTTCCGTAACAGAATTTTGGATATATATACAAAATATACATTGAAAGTGATACAGATATCGATTAATAAAATGAATTCCGAACGATTAATTTACTTTGAAAATATGTATTATTTACAACGGATTTATGATGTTTCGTGTGGAGTTAAATAATTTGTATTCCAACGAGAAATTTTATGATTTATATAATATCTCGTTGAGACACGAGTGACGAATAAAAAAAAATAAATAAAAAAAAAATAACACGAATGTTTGCACACGTGTCACATTGATTTTTGTTCGTGTTACTACTTCTCATGCCTGACACCGGGTCGGTCGGGTCGTGTGTTGATGGTAGGGAGAGACAAACCCGGGGGGGGAATAACTAAATAGCAATAAAAGTCGTTGAAAATAGAGCACGAGATATCTGAATTATAAATCTTAATAACGAATATAATTTATTTTACGATCTGTAGCAAAGAGTTTGTGCACATACCGCAGCCCGTTTCGCTTCGAGTACATTTCGATGCAATTCCTCGAGGTCTCTTTTACGTTTTTTCTTTTTAGTTTTAACTTGTGTTATTTTTTTGGTGCGTTCGTCGCTTCGGCCAGAGGCTGGGCCACTGGCTCGGAAAGCTCTACCCATAACGAATCTCGATCATTTTTGTCAAAAGTACACACGCGCACTTTGGTTATCACGAGCTACGTTTTTTTTTTTCTTTTTTTTTTTTCGTTCATAAATTCACAGAAGACAACACATTTTTTACACAGAAAAGAAGATACACCATGTTGCTTAAAGGTTTGACAACATGAGGATCGAATTATACAGTGGCTGGCGGTGAAAGAAAAGTCTAGGTTATTTTTGTTGTGACACGAAATATCGGGGAAACGATCGCGCGAGCCGCGGCGAGAGGCTCTCCTCGCTCAGAGCGCTCGTGTCGAGCTCTCTTACAAACTTCTCAGTCTAACTCTCTGTCCGGGCTGTGACGGACAGCGAGTGTGTCACGTGACACATGAGGTGTGTTATGTGTACATGTGTACACTCTTGCTGCTGTGATGGGCTCTCGTTCTTTTTCCTTCCTTTTGGTGCTCACTCGATCAACAACATCAACACAACACAAATAATTTCGTCTTACAAATTATTGTAGCATATCGTTGTATGTACTTGTCAACGTATTTATGATTTGCAACGAATAATCATCGACGAGAGGCCCCTCGTCAACGAGGATCGACTCCGGATAGTCTTCTTTTTTTAGTTCCCTTTTTTCACACTTTTCCGAGTTACCACGACAGCGTTAATGTACGGGAGAGTGTACCGATCCTTTTTTTTTCATCTCTTTTGTTTCCTAACCTCTTTTCGCGGATAGAATTCGGCATAAAAATGTGACGAACGTAACGAAAAATTTGATTTATCGTTTTTTTTATTCCAAGAAACTAAAGACAGAGACTCTGTCAGATGCGATAAAAAATGGTTTCCGAGCATGGGGTTTGAGACTTTTTCGAACTCGATGCTTCGCAAAAAAACATTCCCTAAATACGCTTGTGACTAATGATGCATCATGAAAGATTAGTTTCTTCGAAAGTGGCAGCTCGTCGGATCAAAATTGAAGTGAAGTGTTTCGAGAAGTAAACCTGCATTTTTCGTCGATGCTAAAACTTGTTATTTGCACAAATAAAATCACACGAAAAAACGTAGTTAGCGACAAAATTATTTCGTAATTCTTTCCAATTTCGTGGAGACTGAATATTTCCGTGATAAAATTAAGTTTCGCAGTTCTTTATGAAGTTATATCCAACTTCTCATAATAGAACGCGAAAAATGTTTGAATAAAGCTCGATGATATGCGAGATTAATTAATCTTAGTCCGAAATTTTGTTTCGTTGAAAACAAAAAAAAAAAAAAGGTTTAAGAGAATTTATAAATTATTCATCGAATATAGAGCGTGAAAATAAAAATAAAAGATTGAGAAAAAGTGTTGGAAGCATTTGAAAAGAGAATATTAACGAAAGTAATAAGTTTGTCGAAAGTTTCGTAGTGCGATAAGCAAAAGGAGTGTCTCGGCAAGATACGAAATTGATGATATTTTAAGTGTTTTTTATTCAGCTCCTTTTTATTTTTATTTTATTTTTTTCTTTTCTCGTATACATTGTTAATTGAAGGGTGAAATGACCGAGTAAGATTTTAGGACGATGGTCACACACCATTGGCATGAACCTTCTCCATTTTCTTCGTGGTCGTCACCCTCTACTGTGTATACATTGATAAAACGCTGTGCTCTCGTAAAAAGTGAAATCCTAGGGGGATACCGGTGATGTGGGTATTCTTTTTTTTCTTTCCTTTTCTTTTTCTTTTTTATCAAAAATGCAGAAGACGAGAGGAGGGCAGGCAGGAATATAGGTAAGTTGTGGAAGAAAACTTTTCTCTTCGGGGTTTTTTTTTTTTTTTCCTTCTTTTTCGCATACCCCTGCCTGCCCTCTACCGCGTCTTTCAGCCTGCAAAAGTGACGCAGGAAACAAAAGGACCAAGAGGTTAAATAAAACGTGAGAGTCAAGGCCTATTTTATGCGCTCGTTACTCGGCAACGGTCACATATTCCTGTAACCCCTCGTTCTCTTTCTCTCGAACCGAGGGGCATACTCGTCTCTCATTTTAACTATTTAATATCCCGTAGCAGAGGCCACGCACTGTCTTTTGTTTCGTCGTTGTCTACGTGCCGGAAGAGAGTTTCGACGAAGTATGTATGTATATAGACGATTCCGGGAATCTTTGAATTGTTAAACGTTGCGAAATGTATAATAATAATAATAATAATAATAATGTATTTCAAATAAACGAAACTACACAATGGAAGAAAATATTTTCTCGAGTATCATTCGGCGTTTATTTATTTTATTTTTCTTTCTTCTCCTAATCCCTTGTGTAGAAAGGATCGCCGAAAAGCCAACGTTTCGTTGAGCCAAGTGTTGATGGGCGCGCGTCTGTTTTTTATGTAACAATGATTGAATAACGATGAATCAGCTGAATAAGATTTCCGATACGTATGGAGGATGACCACGTACGTTTACCATTTTTTTTATTTTTTTTTATTTTCCTGTACGAGAGAGGAGAGCCAGCGCAGTCGGTCAACTTTATCTTTCCTCATGGCCGAGATAAACTTAACGCGCTGTATGATAATTTAGCACGCACGAAGAGAGAAAAAAAAGAGGTTAGAAAAACAAACGAGAATTGTTCTGGAACGTATATACACCCGCATGATCCCTTACGAAGCCCCGACTCGGTGCTTCTATCATTTTCCGAGGGATGATGATCCAGGGGTAGAGTTTGCTGAGTGCGGCCACTGTTACAGCGTTTTTTTTACGACTCTCTCTCAACGTGGTAAAAGCACAAAAACCCTGACGATAGTTTTACCACCGGAAACTTCATGCCCTGCCCAAATAATCGATGATTTTTTTTCAACGAAAAATCGTTAATTTAAATAAATAGAAAAGGAAACTGCGATGATTATTTCGTCATGGATGTTAGCTCGAGAGCTTTTCGACAAATCGACAAATTTTCATCGTTCTTTCTTCGACGAACCTTTCTTTCGGGCAAACGATCTTTAAGAAAATTCTTCCGGTACCGAGTGAGTCGAAACAAACAACTCTGTCACGACTGGCGTAGTCGTCTCAGTATCATTATCACTTTTCACCGACAAATTTCCAAGTTTTGACTGTTTGAAATACGAAATACTTGATAAAATTTGTTCGGCTGAGTCTATCGCTTGCAACGCATAACCTGTCAATGACGTTAAAAAGTGAGGTTAGGAGGACCCGAGCGGTACAGGTCCCGCTAAAAATGTTCGACTGCGTACAACAGAACTATCCAAAAAATTATTTCAGTCACTGTGTTACGTTCCAACTTTCAAATAATCAAATATTTTACTATTTCTATCGAGAATAAGTAATTTATTGACGTTTTAAAAAAATTATTGCTCATTGTGAAATCTTGAAGTAGGTTTATTTTTGAAGGGGACTCTCTCGATTCTATTACGCTTAACCTCCAAAGTTTAACCTTCTCCTCGAGACAAATTAGCTTATTCCGAACCTCGTAAGTATCGAATCGATTTTACGAATTCGTAAAAAAGTTTTTTGGATATTTTTCATTAGCATTTATAGAAATTTCCTTCGAAACTGTCAATATATGCGAATTTCATGTTTTACATACGGGGAAAGCCACGTGGAAGCGCATATAAACCGTGTTCAATTAATAAATCTGTTTTTTATTAATTTCTCACGAACCAAGTATCCTGAGGGCTTGAAATTTTGACAGTTGATTTCGTTGATATTGATGACTGTAATTCGATTCTTTTTTAGAATCAATACCTCTCCGTTAATTCGTTCACCGGATGAATCTCTTTAAAATAAAAAAAAATAAAAAAAACTCATATTCTTTGTAGCTGATCGCGAGCTTCATATTTTTCGTGTATAAAACGATCCTTTGTGGGTAGCTATTGCAATGCAGCCTACTGTAAAATATCCTATTTCCAATACATATTATGTCTCGAAAAGCTCTCTTCGTCCACGAGAGAATGTTTGAAAAAGAAAATAATACAAACCGTTTATAAATATCAATTCATAGGCAGGTAAGTTTCGTATGAACTTTGTTTTATTCTTTTTTTTTCTTCTTTTTTTTTGCCAGGGTTCTTTGAGAGTGTTCAAAGTCATATTGGAGCGAACGGAGCCTCGTACATAGACAGCTGAGACCATGGAAGCTACGAGGGCAGAAAAGTCCGAGGAGCAGAGAGAGAGAGAGAGAGAGCAGTCATGCATCCGAAGGGTCGAGTCGGCTACTTCCACAATAGCAAAAGCAGCGATTACCTCTCATCTTTTTTTTTCTCTCTCTTTTTTTTATTTATTTTTTTTTATCTTTTCTTTTCTCGTGCAATGAGAGTATGTAATATATCACGAAGTGCGGTGTACACAGGCGGATATATACGTGTACGGCGATACGTGTGTATAGACGGAGTCATTCATTCGATGAGATGAGGTGAAAGTCGAGAATGAGAAAACCCAGAGGGCGTAGCACAGGTCCTGAGGGATGAAGAAAAGAGGAGAAGTAACGAAAAAAAAAAAACGGAAAAAAAGGAGGAAGAAAATCAACTGACGGTGAGCAGAGAGACATCCGTGGACGAGGGAAACTCACACGAATGGAGCATTATCGCGAAACGAATGTTCCGAGGGTTGCTACTACTGTGTGGCTGGTGTCCTGCTGCTGCTACTACTGGTTCTCGAGTGCGATGGGAGAGAGAGAGAGAGAGAGAGAGAAAAAGGAGAGCGCAACCCGAGAGCTTTTAGGGAGTTGTTGTTCGTTCGTTCGCTTCAACCGTTGCGAGGCTCGCGAGCTTCCGTCGTTTTCTACCCTCGTTTCATCCCTCTTCCTCTTCCCTTCGATCTCCCATTCTCTTTCTCCCTCTCTCTTATCGCGCTTCTCGCGTGTGCGCGAACCCCCGTGAATCTATTCTCCAACCCCTGTGTTGTTTCTGGCGACTGCCACAGGAGAGCGCTGTTGCGCAAGACCAACCCTCATTCGCCTCGCACTCGGTGAGCCTGAGGGATCTCCGACGTGGATGATTCTCCCTCAATCGCGATTCTCTGCTCCTCTCTCGTATCTCTGGTCCGCGAGCGCTCCTCAAAAGCCTTCCTCGATCTGTGAATTCGCGTTATCTCGGAAGGATTTCGCAACAGGATTTAAAACAACGAAAAAACAAAAAAAAAAACAGGAAACAAAACAAAACGATACTATTCGAATGACGTAAACGCGGGAGAGTAAAAAGAAAACAGGAAAAAAAAGAAGAAGAAGAAATCGTGCTTTTGAAACACACGAGTTCAAAGTTCGCGGATCAACCGTTACGATGTATCTCGCGAGCTCGGGCTTTCGATCACGCGCCGCTATCGGACGAAACGTTATTTAAAGAGAGAGAAAAAAAAACACACACACACACACACAGAAAGTGAAAGTAAACTAATATTCGAACGCTGTCGCCAGGTTTTTATTTTGTTATTACTCTCAGCATCTAAGAAGAGAACGAAAACGCTTGGAATCATCATTATTTTGCTTTTGTTTTCTGGCAAAAAAAAAGTTATAACAAAAAAATAGATTCCGAACAATAATCCCGAGTAAATAGCAACGATCGGAGGCTTCTCGAGGCGAAGTCGCCTCGCAACAGGGCTGTAGAGCGCGAGGATAAACATGTAAAGCCAGTTGCACCGTGATATCGCACGATTGATTAATCAGCAACGATCCTATTAATGTTGCTCCGACTCGTGTAGCTCCCCAGAAGCTGCCTTTTTCAACAGTGATAAACGCGCGAGTGAGCCCGGATAGTGAGTTTGTTTCGTTTATCAAGTGCCGCATGCCTGAGAGATGATTTCTTTTTTTTTTCCTCGTTACGTCTCAAGGAGAACAAAATATTTCTGGTGTCTGTGACGAATTAGCACGAGAGACTCGATGTAATTAGTTCGATCAGTGAAAACGCGCGTGTTTTTGTTTGTTTGTTTGGGTTTTTTTCATCTCAACGAGATCGCCGATCGGCGAAGAGGAAAGTTTGCGAAGGATTCAAAGGACGCGGGATTGCCGAATGGTACCGAAAAATTCAAGAGGATTATCCGGAGATGCTTCTAGATGTGAGCGGTTTTTTTCGAATCTCTCGCGGAGATTTTACACTCGAAACTAAAGACGCTTGTTCGATCGATCCTATATCGGTTGAGCTTTTTAGATATTTAAGTAAAATCAATTGTCAGATTGTCACATAACATCTCGATGATAAATGTAGAAACGTAGAACCATATATACGCGTATCCAGGCATGGATATTCCGGAATCGGAAGATATCGCGGCTGCGGAAGATTCGAAGCAGAATTAAGATTCCTACCCTCGTACAAATATCATTCATTCCCCCCCCCCCCCTCCTTATCCTCGTCGACGAGAAGCATAAAGCGAAGATTCGACTGGTATCCCTCCCCCCCTACCCCCTATGATTACGCAGGACACATAATGACAACGCTCAAGTGTCAAATTAGGCATTTAATGGTCGATGGAGGTTATATATGGGACGAGCATTTGGTACATCATCAATAATTTATCAGGTGTATAAATCCACGAAACTGGCAAATATGGTAGGCAGCTAAGGTATGTAATATTTACCGGGCTATATGGCATTATATCGATCGAGCTTTTCCACTTGCCCTTCTCACGTTTATTCCGCTTCTTTCTCTTTTCTCGCGGTCCGACCTCTGATCGCTCGCGGAGGGCATCAAAGCGATCGACACTTTGTAAAATGAATTGAAAAACAGTTGATTTTTGCTATCTCCTCTCTCTCTCTCTGTCTATTTTCTTATGGATGCTGGAGATGCTACTTAGCTTAAAAGCTTCTAGTACTCACGATCAATGTATCTTTGGTGTAAGGGTTTAAAGAGCGACGAAATGAAGGGAAGAAGAGAAGAAAAAAAACGAAAAATAGATTGAAAGTTGAGGGTATAGTTGAGCTGCTTCTCTCGCGAGATTCACTCTCTCGCGGGGAGCTCTTTGGGCTGTTAAACACACGAGAGACTCGATACGTCAAGAAGAAAAGCTTCTGTTGAAAGATACAACGAAATGACGGTTGAGAGAGGGTGAGAACGAAAGGAGAAGGGATAAACTCAGCCCCGGTGTGTAACTCAGTTTGAGAGACGATTAAACATTTTGAAAAATGTGCAGACCGGTCCCTCGCGGTCGTTGGCGGTGAGGAGAATGACGATGATGATGATGGGTTCTCATGTTCGTGCGCATACATGACGCCAGTGAGAGAGATAGAGAGAGAAAGAGAGAGAGGCCACTCTTCGACCGCTCTCGCCAAGTTGTCGTTGAAGCGTCGCCCTCCGGGTCCCGTTGACGTTGTGCTATGCCGAAGGTAGGTACATATCGATTGTCGTGGAGGCTCGGGCGTTGGGAAAGCGACAAGTCGACGCGCGTGAGCGCCCGTGTGTTTTACCTCGTGCCGCAACTTGGCCACCGCCCGCAATTTTTTTATTCATTTTCTTTCAACTCTCAGCACCAACCTTCTGCCTTTAATTCACATTTTTCCCCATTAAAACATCGATCTTGGGAGCAGATGTTGTTCCCGTGGATGAGCCACATCTTATTCACGATTCGGGGTGATGAAAACTCGAATGAATTCAGCAAACTTTTCATTCGGAGGGTCTAAATACTTCTGAAGTTTCGGAGGCATTCGTCATCTGGATTGTCAAAGGATCCGTTATTACATTGGTATCCTCTGGTCTCAAAAGAGAGCCAGAGCGTATGCAGGAATAAACTTTGCTGAGTTATCGAAGCAACATCTCGTGCAATGACGAGCTAATGTAGTTGCTTCGTTTCAATATAAACGTTCGTTTGCCCATTCAGATGATGACTCTTTGTTCATTGTCCCCTGAAGTCCGATGCTGCTTGATTCGCAATTGGAATTCTATGTTAACCTCGTTGAAGGTTGTTGGGCCAAGTACTTTGGGGAGGTTATGTCAGCATCTTGATTAAGTTGTTTTTGTGCGCTCACCAGTTAGCCGGTAACACGGTTGTTGCTTCGGGCTCTCTGTAATTATCGATTTACGTTTTGTATAAGGGGCTGAAACTTAACGACGTTGGCAGGCCATGATAACTGCTTCAGGATCCCAGTCATTTATCTCAATTAAAACTGATGTAGAGGAAGAAAAAAAAAAATATTCTATTATACGTAAATCTAAAACTTGCCTTTTACCCTCGTGATTCAGCAGCGCGGAACTGTGAGCGAAACTCCTAAATAACTATAGTAACGTTTCAGAACTCAGAGGTTTCATCGAAATTCTGTGCTTTCTGTTTAAATGAAAAGAATGCAGCGAGCAGGAGAACACGTGGTGTTAGTTGAAAAAGTGCAGGATACGTAACAGCGAGGCAAAAGTCACACCGATAACAGAGGGAAGACGAATTTTTGTTTTTTTTTTTTTTTTTTTTGGTAGGTTCGATTGGGATTGGGGCGAGTGAATCTTGAGCCTACCCTATTTTTCGCTAACTCAGGAAACTCGATATATCGGTATCGAGGAATTGGAAAAAGTTGGGGCGATCGGTCAAACAGTAAATTTGTTCCATTTCTCGGTCGATCCGGATGAGTAGAAAAGTAATTTGCACCTTAATGAGACGGCCAAAGAGTAATATATTATTTGATTCCGGTATAAGAATTTTTGGAAGTGAGAAAAAGATTTTTTTTTTTTTGCTTTTTCTTTTCATTACTTTCTTGATTCATGACGCAAACAGAATCCAGATGTGAAAGAGAGCTTTCGATCGTGGAGATGGAAATATGGAATAGGGGTTACGCTCCGAATGGTCTGTGCGTGATTGCGTGTTACTTACGTGGACGTTTATTTAATACACCAGAGCAAATGTAATACCGCAAGCATACCCACAAAACTTCATCCCTTCATCCCCATCTTTCTACTCTCCGTCTCTCTCTCTCTCTCGCTCTCTCTCTTGGCCT
Source organism: Campoplex capitator (assembly GCA_037576405.1). Taxonomy (NCBI): domain Eukaryota; kingdom Metazoa; phylum Arthropoda; class Insecta; order Hymenoptera; family Ichneumonidae; genus Campoplex; species Campoplex capitator. The sequence goes on from JARBWI010000002.1 coordinate 9,092,095, forward strand.
CTTTCACCCTCTCCTTTTCTCTCCTTCCTCCGGGGCTCAATCTTCGAGGGTCAAGCTTCGTGGATCGTATCGACGTTGCGGAGGGGGTTGAGAAAAGGGAGTCAGCCGTTTGGCTCGTGTCGGAGGGTAGTTTCGACATATATATACACTTATATCCAGTATTCAGGGACATTCACCCTCACTCTCGCTCTCTCCCACATCGTTCTTGCCTCTCATTCTTTCTACTTCAGCCCTAAAGCGAGAGCAACCCACTTTTTCCCCGTTTTCCTTTTTCTTTTTCTTTTTTGGATTCACCCTCACTTATCCAACGTCTTGGCTTCTCTCTTGCGTTCTCTTACACAAGAGTTTTCTTTCCACACCTAGAGAGCCTCTCCTCTCGCTTTCAAGTGCCCGTGGCAAACGATTATATTACTCGACAGGTCTGCATAAGAGCAACTTTTTTTTTGTTTTTTTCCTTCAGTCTTCCTTCGCGTACTCGAATATACTCTTCTTTTTTCTGTTTGTTACTTCATTCTTCATTTTTTTACCTTCTCTCCGCGTTAAATCCTTTCTCGCGTTCGATCCTTCGCTTCGGCGAGGATTAAGTTTTCCTGACGAGTTCAGGCCAATGTCTCTAATTAGACGAGCTCGTTCTCGGCTTAATTGGAGATAATTGTTACCGCAAATTCCTATCTTTAATTCAACCTCATCGTTATTTAATCATTTGATCAATATATTTCTGATTTAGTTTTCATAATAACGGCTTAACGGGCTTCCTCCATCGTTTTTCATTACTCTGTGATAATTATTGCTCTTGATATTCTCTTTTTTTTCGACATTTTTCATTAATTTCCTCGTTAAAATACCGCTTCGATTGAATTTTTTAAACGGAATAGCGAGTCTCTAATTATCTTTTTAAATCGTTCGAACAAATTGTCAATAAAACTAATGAGAAAGTTCATTTGGCGTTATGATGTCCGATAAAACAAAAGTCGTTATCACAAAGTCGACCGATGATATCTGGATTCCTGAAGAAAAAAACAAAATCAAGTTTCGATCATGATCATGAGAGGTTAATCGATATTTGTATACACGAGATGAGAACAGCAATTATGAAAATTAGCCTAATTGATCGAACTTTACCTTCCCTCCCCCCCTCAATTTCTCATCCCCGACAAAGGGCACGTAACCCTCGTGTCTTTCGTGTCTTTCTCTAGATCGAGTTCTCGTTGGAGTTACGTAATGACCGAGAAGTTTGAAAATTGCCAACATTTGTCGATGAGGCGTCGAGTACAAGCGGGGGAGACAGCTGTGAAACAAAAGGCTTTTCGTAGCGTCGATAAAAAAAAAAAAGGAGGAAAAAAAAACGTGACGTACACGAGAATACTTAGTCATATATTTGGAGAGTGGGTTGGCTGGATGAAACTTTTGTTAGTTTTTCGTATTTGCAGTCCATTCATCCTTTTCGGTGTTTTCACAGATTTTTCTCGTTTTTTTTTCTCTCCTTCTGAGAGAGAGAGAGAGAGAGGGCTCTGCTGGTATATTCGTATCTACGTGATATAACGAATCGTTAGATTAAGCTGAAAACCTTTCTCTTTTTACTCGTTTCTTCTCTATCGTTTCTTCCAGCGCGGTTTCATGGTTTTTCTACTTAAACTATCGGCACCGAGAGAAAAAAAAACAGAGTCTCGGGAATGCGATAGAAAATTTATTTGAGGTTTAATCACATTGCCACAATGACAGCATTGTTCTGTGTGAAACAATGAGTGCCGCGGCTCCATACAGTCTCGTGCTATGTGCATAGAGAACTCGAGAGTTCCAGCCAGCAGTGTAACATCCTTCTCACGAATATGTCTCTCTCCCTCTTTCTCTCTTCCCCTCTCTCTCTCTCTCTCTCTCTTTCTTTCTTTCATTGCGACCCTCATTGACTCTCTCTCTCTCTCTCTCTCTCTTATCCTCTCCCCAGTTGCGGTTACTTTTCGTCTTGGTTTGCCACAGACTCGTAGGAACCAAGCCATGAATTCTCTTTCTGTGGCTAGAGCAGACCCTCTCCTTCATGTTGCAGCATTATGCAGGCACTGCTTTGCGTCAATTTCGCCCCCGTATGAACATATCACCCATGATAATGAATGATTCCCATAAATTTCACCAAACACCCTTTTAATTTCTAGGTCAAGCATATATATCCGGGGATTTTCCAACTAAACGAAAAAACAATAGTGATGCAAGAAACGCGTCTGTCTATTTTTATCCGAAAGGAAAATCCGAAAAGCCTTATTGAATCGTAATCCTCAGCGGAACGACTGTCCAATCACGAGCCTTTACATCGTCGAAGCGTAATCATCGAACTTTTAACGACTCAATAGTATCTTGAAAATTCATAGAATTTCCAAAGGATCCATAAAATATAATCTAATCGTTGCCAAAACACAAAAAGCACTTTGAAACATTTCTTTACGTTGGCTCGCTACCAAGCGTTACGTCTGAATTTAATTTCTTCGGGATCATAAATTCTTATTCTTTCAAAAAATATTATTTTTTTTTTCATATCGTCTAATCACTGAAATTGTCTCCACGATATTATTCTAAGTCTTCCAGCTCTTAGCCAAGTTAACCAAGAATATACTCGCCTGCCGAAGCTCTCGATCTCTTAGCCATTCTAATCTTTCATGCAGTGATTGATCCATGGCTAAATTGAGAGTTAACAGTTGTCCAAATGATCAGGTATTCAACGAACCTGCTTGTTTTGTTAACAAAGTTTATCGAGAACCGATTTCCGTTAGTGGATAATTAGACTTGGCGAGCTGTGGAATTCTCATCTTGCCAGCTGCATTTCAAATTGATTATCGGAAAATTCGATTAAATTCTTACCGAGCTCGTAATTTATCGGGTGTCCGTAGCGAGCACGAGAGTTTTCTGTGAGTCCGAATAGTTTTTTTCTCTCTATACCAATGTTATATATACACGTATATAAATAATATATATTTCTATTCCCTATAATATGGTTTAGTGCGTCGATAAATTCTGGAATAGAGAGAACAGCGAAATAAAATGCGACTTTTGTCCGGGTATATACATTTTGCTATGCGCCGTTGCCGCGCGGATAACCCAACGTACGTACGTACTGCAGATAATCCTCTTCGTTTTTCTCACCGATGATTAACACTCCTTTTTCTTTCAGTTTTAAACAATGTACAAAAAAAAAAAATAAAACAAATATCTGTATATAGCTGGATTCCTCTATTGATTTTCAATGCTCGCTGGAGATGCCCTGGTAATGCAGCGGTCCAGTACATATTTTGCGCATACATATGTATACACGCTTTTTTCCTTGGCGTTTTCACCAGCAGACGGTGAACTAATATTTTTCTCTTTTACCCAGCCATTATGGAGTTTCACTTTGAACCCGATATCAAGAAGGAAGAAACGCGAATTTTTATATACTTTTTTTTTTCTTCACTGTTTACGTTTTATTGGAGCTTCGCGAGCGGAATCCCTTGAAAATTTTTGCATGCCGAATGCCTTAAGATCGTCGATGTTTTTTCATCTCACGTTGGTTTTTCGATCTTACGTTTAAAAGTCATCGAGAATGTTCGCCTAAATAGAAAGTAGTCGCGACGAAATCCCTTGTAAAATTCTTTGATAAAAGAAGTTGCAAGCTTCTCAGTTTGGTTCAATTACAAGTTGAGTTTAACTCGGCGAGTTATGGCTCGTGGAAAGCTCTTCGCTTTACAATCGAACGTCTAAGCCCTCTCGTTGCAGGGTAGAGAGAGAGAGAGAAATTGGAAAGAGGAAAAGGCAAACTTCACTGAATTTGGTCGAAGAACAAAATGGTCGCGGAGAACGCGTATACACTCGTCGTACACTTTGTCGTGAAATATATGTAGGTAGAGGTTATGGCTTGTCGAACTATTGGTTCTAGTCCAGGAATCGATAGCTCCAATCAGCGGTATTGGACAAATAAAAAAAAAAGAGGAAGAAGAAGAAGAAGAAGAAGAAAAAAGGAAAACAAGCAATCAGGAGCATAAACGAGAGAGTTTTGGGCCAAACGAGAGAATTTTTTTTGCCGAGTTTGCTTGGCCAGTTTGATGTCATTGTCGAGAAATTAGTGGAACGATTTGTCACGCTATATGCTTACGTATATATGTATATCGATCTACACTTTGGCTAGCTCATGCTTTGACAATTAATCCGTTCTTCGAGCCGACCAGCCACCGCTACACAAGACTAACTTCGTTATTATACTGTGGTACTGGCTTAACCTCGTTATCTGATCATCTAAGCCGTAGAACGCCTCGCCTCGTTGCATGTGCATCAGGAGTATAGGGTTCACCGAGTTATCCAGAAAGGGCCAAGTTTGAGCCCTGCGCGTCTGGTCCATTTAAGAGTAACCGTTGGATCCTGGTGTGACTATGGGATTTTGGGATAAGTCGAGGCTGAATTGTCGCGTTGGCAGCAAGATAAAAGTCGTTCACGAGGACACTCCGCCTTTAAAATTCGATTCTGAGTTCCTTCGATGTATTTTCGAGCGGGGAAGCGCTTCTGTAGTGATGCTGGTCCAAATGAGGACTCTCTGGTGTTCATAACATACAAATTGTTTGAAAAATAGTTTGCCTCGATGTTTCCAGGAGAATTTGTGTCAGATATTTGGATATTTGCGTGTTCGGTAATTCGTTGGGTGTACAAAATTCCGTAATTATCCGTCAGAAAAACAGATGATAGCGATAAAAGAAAAACTGTAGCAGCAGCACAACGCGACGCGTCTATATCGGGGTTGATTCACATTTGTTCTACTTTTCGCTTCCGCAATTTCGTGTCACCTTTGAAACGGAGACAGAATGACGGATATGAGGGTGAACAGAGAAACGAGCTCTACACCGAAAGATGAAAAAATAAAAGAAAAGAAAAAAGGCAAGAGGAAAACGTCGAAATGTTGAGAAGAAAAGAGAAAGAAATAGAGAGACTCTTTCGAGGTATGTTTACGGAGTTTTCTTTGGAAGGTCTGACACAGTGGAAGATCCAAGTGCGTTTTCGGGATAGCTGGCTCCGGTCCAGCACACGCGGCCGAGGATATCATGCAACGAGATTTTCCAGCTTTTTCGGGGATAAAAGCGCACGGGTTCGCGACGAGGTCCGAGACTGTGACACGGTATATAAATCGTTGGACGAATATGCGCTTGAAAAAGTATCGACTCGCCGAAAAGCCACGCGAGTACACTTTCGATACACCAACGTCATTCTTTTTTTATTCCACTTAGCTTATTCCGCTCGTTTTCTTTTTCCTTCTTCTTGTAATCCCTCTCTTTTGTGCTGGTTCGGTTACTTCCGCAAAAGCTCACATGCTCTCGCACCAACGGACTCGTGTAATCCAGCATTCTATCGGATTTTCCTTGATCGACGTTATCTTAATCGTCATCCGGAGTATTGTTATCTCGAAGGAGATCTATACACGCGTAATTACCTGTGTATATATGTAAAAGCATTTGTGTAGCTATCACGAAAATCGAGTATTACAAGGTGAACGAGAGAGAGAGCCAGAGAGTGCCTGTAGATCTCGAGCTTACCAAATGTTCTCGCCAATTAAGCGACGAGAATCGATTCAACCGTGAGAATTTAAAGCTTAATCAAAAAATCAATGATCCTGCACACCGCTAAACTTGCGATATTTTTAACTCACCTCGCCTTTTTAAATTATGGCTTACTGATATCGATCATGGAAGAAAAATAAAACCTGGGTCACCGGATACGTGGCAAGAAAATATATTGAATTGATAATGAAACAAACTTAGTTTACATTGTAACGGGAGCTCTTAACCTTCTGCTCTAGTCCCGGTGTCTTACCTTATTCAAAATGAAATCAATTATTTATGAGCACCCTAACTTTTGGCCTACGTCATTTTCATGCGTGTTGAAAGTACATGAAAATTTTAAATCAATTAACTCTTCTCTCTTCTGTCAACACAAAAGGTCCTCTTTGGAAAATACTTTTTTTTAAATTGTTTCGAGATTGCTCAAGAAGACCCATTACACTAGGTCGAATATAAATGTGAGTTCGAGCAGTCAAATTGTAGCTCGGAGTAATAATCACACGTGCTAATGCTATGTTTATTCTCTTCGACGATACCATTATCTCTTCGTATAACACTTTCGTAGATTATTACAGTTTATAGAGCACTTTCCAACGATCTTATTGCGACGAAAGTCAATTACTTTTAATATTCGTGCTCCAGGGAACTTGGTCGATGATGCTTCGTATCCTGATGTCTCTCGAAGATCGTTAAAGTGTTCTAATAGAAAACAAGAATGTGATAAAGAGACACAAGTGTAAATAAATACAAAAGAAACTTTAACCTGCCAAAATGTAGTCACGAGTCCAATAATTTTGGAAAACTTTTACGCGACGATCGATATAATCGAGGTTTGAAAATAAAATGCTAATACAACGTTTGAGAAAACGGAGAATGCTCATGTAACGACGAACGTGTCGGTCGGCACAATGGCCACGCTCCTCGTTGGTCACAAAGGCAATAAGATTGTAACTCCCGTAAAATTTGCGAGTGTCGATCGAAGCCATGAAACGAATGCATATTTCGAGGGTATAACGGCTTGTCCGGAAATGTGGATAAGCTGGAAAAAAACAAAAGGATCAGAGAGCGTCGATCATTCGCGGTGGTTATAGGTTGGACAAAATCGCGAGCAAAAGCTCTCTCACGGTCATACCAAAGTAATAACATCTCATTTGATATTCAAACGAATGGCCATGTGCTGGGAACAGCCACGCCAAGGCTGGGCCTTGGCATAGTAACATGATTCGAGTTAGCCGTGAGTAGTCGGTTAGCAATAAGGTAAACCTAATATATAAGCGTTGTAGGCTCAAAGTCATCGTCGTCGTCGTCGGCGTTGTCGTCGTCGTCGTTGTGATATCGCACGCTACACGTAGATCGTCCGGGTAACACGCGGCGTTATTTTTCCTATCTGCTTTTTCAGCTTGGAGCCAAACGATCGATAATCTCACGAGTAACACGTTTTTATATATGTATATATGTATTGTGTATAAGTTTATACACATGTGTGCATGTATATCGGCACCTTCGCCAATCGTTTCTCCACCCTCTCATTCGCTTCTTGAGTTCGTGCGGTTTTACTGCCCCAAAGCACGAAGGTTAGGAAATTGTTAGGGTCTCACAAGCACTTGCCCAATCGAGCCAACACTCTGGATATTTCAAGGGCACTACGATCCAACCACCGATCCACTAGTTTCAACCGTTTTCATCTACTACAATACGAGCCTTAACTATCTCGAAAACGTCGCTTCTGAATCCTCCTCTTCTCGATTCTCGTAGTTACCACTCTCCTCTTGCATACAAATACATCGATATTTTCAACGACATTTCTTTTCATATATACATTCTTGGATTCGGGCATCGGACATTTGTCCTCATTCCTGTTACTCGGATATATGAAACTACCAAATTTAGCGTCACTGAAACTGACGTACTATTTCACGGTATACAGTTATTCCAAACGTACCAACTTTACATTATTTTCGTATTTATTTTCATTCGACTCTGTTTCCATTCGTTTTATCGATGATTCAATATGTTAAATTTATTGAAACAAGAGAATTTCATTGTTCGATTAAACCTTTTAAAACCATGTTTTATTTGATCTCACGAACGATGCACCGTTTTTCAATTAGTTTGTTGAGAGTTACAGGGGGTTGCTTTGAAAATCGATACTCTTTTGGGTGCCTCGACGACATTAATTCCAACAGATGAATAAATATAGTTGTTATTTCAGTTTTTTTGTACACATAAAAAAGGGGAAAAAGCTTTCGAGTATTTGCGTATACTTCGAAGAGCCATTTTTGACTGGTACGAAGTTACGAGATAAAGTTTTAGGAATGTTTTGCTGTTTTTTTTTTTTTTTCGTTAGTGGTGAAAAGTACGTTTGACGAGCTAGAGCTCGTGTGTCCGTTTGTATGTGTGTGTGTCTCGTATATGAGCAGAGGAGGCGTCTTAATCCGAGCGGCAAACCCGAGAGATTGTCCCTGCACATATATATATATAGATGCCCCGTTGTATTCATGATTCCCTTATCCCACAACACCACCGAAGCTCTCGCCGACAAACGATACGAGTTGGCAAGATAATGTTGCTCGCTGGAATTTCTCTCGGATTTATTCCTGGAAAGCAGACTTCCGATGTTGCTTTCGCTCAGGAACCTCGCTATAGTGTAATTGTGCATTGTGCCATGATTGAGCCATTGTTCAGCGAAAGTGAGAGAGTGTATAAGAAAAAGCTGTCGCCCTATTTAGTCACCCTCTCACTCCCTCGCATCCCATCTTTCTCTCTCTCTCTTTCTCTCGCACTTTTAGGCTTTATCCTCTCTAACACTCGAGCGAGTATAGACTATAGAATAACCGAGCGAGCTCGAACAAACCCCCTGGAGTTAATGACGAAACGATACAACTCGAAACGACGTTTTCCCAGAACCGAGAGATCAAACCCCTCCCCCCCCCCTCCTCTTCCTCCTCCACCTCCTCTGCTTCCTTTCATCCACAGGATCGATCTCCGCCCGGCAAAAAATATTCAAACGAGGCTTCCTCTCGGACAGCTTTACCCGCACCGTTTACTGGATAATCATTTTTTTGAAGTTAAGCCGATATTGAAAATATGTATGCATCGTTCGTAACTGTCCGCCGCCGGCCTCTGTACGCCGCTATACGAATCCGTCTATATACGAAAAACCATTCGTATAGCAACTTTGTCAGAATGGAAAATAAGACGAAGGTTATTGAAATTTATCTTCGTTCGAATCGAGCACTTTATATTCGCCTATTAATATTTAATTCGCAGATCAAATCCATTGGGGATTGATCCTGGATCATTTCTTGAGCTGTTCACTAAATTTGAATTATTCATTTGCCCCCTCGCTATCAATTCCGAAATTCGAATAAACTGTTACGATGTATTTGAATTTTGCAAAAATATCCCTATTCGATGTAACCATGTAAAAAGTATTGAGGATTAAAAAGTCTTGATTAATACGAAAAAAATTCTCTTCGTTTTCAAAGAATTTGTGCTGAGTTCATTCGCAAGATTTTCCTCGAGCTTTGACGTTCAATTTGTAACACGTTGTAGGGTATACGGATGGAGAAAAGCCAACGGAGAAGTACATAGAACATAGTAAGAGTGCACGCGGTATGCACAGGTGCATTTCGTCAGCAGCGTATATGGATTATGGTGCAAGAGAGCTTTAAACTTATGCTTTCTCACAGCGATGATCATCCCTCTTTGCTCTCACTAAGAATTTTCAGACTCCATTAATAATATTGCATACACATATCATACATCATTTGTAAACTCAAGTGTCGCCGTTGACACACTGTCAAACTTTGACAGCATCTCGGTCTCGTTAAAAGTTTTTCTATTTTTGTTTCCAAATCCGTTCACATTCAAGCCTCAATTATTGGCATACCATTTCGTGTTTCAATTCGGATCTGTAAGCTGTTTTCGTTGAATTTCTATCGATGAATAAACGATAATTTGGCGACTGAAAACTTTGATAAGCGTCTGAAAATAGGATGATCGATTAAAATGAAAACTCGAAAAGAACTTCAGCAGATTTTTTTTTTCTAACGAGTAAATCAATGCACGAAAATATAGTGTGATAAATCTGTTGGTATAGCGACGATTATAAATTGTTAATAAATGAACGAATTTGGTGATAGTCAAACGTTCGAAATAACAAAATTCGTAAATAACGTAAACGAGAAATATAATTCTGTGATATTCGGATTGTTTCAGGTGTAATTGACATCGAGTGTATCGGATGAACGAGGAGGTGCCTGGCAGATCTCGTGGCAAGTATTCCGACAATCATTAAAACCGGAGTGATTCTCGAGTGTAGTGGCCTATCGAGACGGGAGGACAATGCGCGCCGTCGATGTTGATATCGATGATTATGCGATAATCCCAAAATGAGCTCTTCAATAAAATTCAATAGGCGGATGACGCTGCAAGAGAATTTACGGTCATTGAACAATGCGATGATGCTTTACATGAAAATGCGATAATGAGGGTAAGCAGCAATTGAAATAACAAACAAACAAAAAAAGAAGAAAAAAAAAACAAAAACCATTGACGGTTACGAGGACTGTCATCGGGATCGAGGGGCACGTGATAAGACTCGAGCTCATCAGGAAGTGTATTTAATTTCGATGTTCTCCCGCGTTGGCCGCATGGACCTATTAATTGCCGAAGTGGCCAAGCTCGATTCGAGTTCATCAGAATTCAACGAACGTCTCACGAGCCTTTTTTACCTTTCAACATGCTCCATGCCAAAAAAAAAATCGTCGTCAAAACGCTGATCGAAGAACTCTGGACCACGAAGATATGAGATAATTCGGAACAACCGACCTGCCTGTGTGAGTGTGTGTGCGTGTGTGTGTGTGTGTGTGCGTGCGCGGGAGCAAGTGCAGCGAGTGTCGATGTGTCGAAATAGAGCCGGAAGTGAAAGATTGACATCTCGATGAAGTTGAGAAGGATCAATAACCGGTGGGACGATGAGGAGGCAAGTGAAGAGATCAAGGTGATCAGAAGATGGACGAAAATGGCGTCGAGCTCGATTGAATCGTTTTCCATTGAGATAGAATTACGTTGGATAATGTTTCGGTGAGACTCGAAGGGTGTTTGCATCAAGAGGTTGCGCGAGGTGTCGGTGTACAATGGCAAACGATCCGAAGAAATTGCGCGATCGTGCCGGTGCTTCTGGCTCCACGCAATTTCGTGAAGTCGGAGGACATCGTAACTCCAACGTCGGCCTCTTAGTCGCCGCCATTTTGTGCCTCGACGCCATTTTAACTTGCGGTGGACAAAAACCGATTAATCTTGGCGGTGTTAAGAGACACGACGTTTATATCGCCGGCTTTTTTCCTTACGGTCGTCACGTGCCCGAGAGCCATCTTGGACGCGGAGTTATGCCCTCTGTTAAACTTGCCGTCGATCATATCAACGACAGTCCTACCGTTCTTCGAAACTATCGATTGCACATGTGGTGGAACGATACCGAGGTGAGTGTAACCAACAATCTTATTCTCGCATATAACTCTTCTCATTTTTGGCTTTAAATTCGCTTTTGGACGGAGATTAACGAAAGCAACCGTAATAGCTTGAGATTTAGTAGCAGTTTCCCCCAATATATAACCCGAATGAAGTTCTCGACTGAGTATGCAGTCGCTTTGGGATCTGAGAGTCTTAATTCGAGGATTCCTGGTCGAGCGCTAAATCGCGTCTTCTTGCTTTTAATGTCAAGTTCTCGAGAGATTTAGCCCGGCAACAAGTTATCAAAAAGACAGGCAACTGGTATGGGTTTAGTCAGTTTTTAAGTTATCACGCTCTACAACACTCGCTCACCGCATTCGGACATTCAATTTAGCAAAGTATACCCACGGATTATGTTATTTACAGCGAGAAAAGGAATGTTTGGGCTCCCTGCTACTCAGATACTCTTTCCTCTCCAACTTTTTCAACTCTTTTGATAGATCGTCCTGGATTTTTTGCTACTTTGTAAATTTGATGTATCATCCGGAGTGATTCGTTCAGGGGATCGCTCTCTTTATGGTCTTCTCTCTCTGTTCTCTATTTGTGACGAGATACTCCGCTGGATGAACCTGAAGAATTTGACCTTTCTGAATTTACTGGAGTTTTACAAAAAAGTAATAATATTTTTCTAATTCACTTCGTTTATCGCTCATCCGATTCGGATAAAGTTGAAGAATTCGTTCGTTACGCGTAAAAAGCAACTTGATTGCGTTTTATTTTGTTTTCTTTAAGAAATTGGATCTCGATGACTTCCGAACTCAAGAGAATGGCTTCCCAAAGATAAATCGAGGCTTGATTTATCACCGGAGTTCGGAGTACATTGAGATTCTCGATTTGAATGATTATTGGAAAATTCAGTGAGTAGTTATGGCGAAATACGCTCAGACAAAATTTTCTGTCGCCTCTCTACGGTCGGACTCGTGAGAGCAGATCTGAAAGCAGATGTTCGATAATCCAGAAAGTTCTTTTAGCATTGTTCCGCTCAATGGGCCGCGAAAGAACGAGGGAGAGACAGCGGGTTGTTCTGGGTCTAGAACTAGTCTAGTTTCGGCGAGCGGAGTGGAAACTTTTTTCATTAATCATACTTGATTCGATGGGTGTGGTTGAGATGGACACGATGCCACTCAGGCCACATAAGAAGATTGTATTAGAGAGAAGAAGAAAAAAAAATAAAAGTGTTCCCCATTCCGATACAGGACTAATTAAGACAGATTTCTGTGATAAAATTCGTCGTTGATGTTTGATCATCGGATCGACGATCCAAGTGGATAAGATCGATAATTTCCTTTCTTTTTCATTCTTCTTCGGAACAGAAGCTTCGGAACAAAACAAAAGACTGTAAGGGCTCGATGTATGAAGTTTGCTGGTTCGACAACGTTACATCAGAAGTTTCTTATCTATTTTCAATCACTAATGATGCAGCTTGCTCGTCCCTCTTCTGGCCTCTCTCTCGCTCTTCCAACTCGGTGTTTCCTTCAATCTTTTATTCCTGCCAACAGAATGTTCATGGAGATCAGCCTTCGCTGTTCTTGATTGACATGTTTTTCATGGAAAATAGAAATAGGGTAAATAAAAATTGCGAGATCCAGTTGTTTGATTGATATCGAAAGGGCAGAGAGACGTTAAGCCGCGAAAAGGAAAAAAAAATTGAAAAAAAAAAAAAAAAAAAAAATAACGCAGCTTCGAAGTAAAATGGCTTGGAAAGTTTGCTCGAACGATCGATACCGCGTGAACCAACGAGTCAAGGTGAGCTCCATTTTCTAGCTCTCTTTCATTCCCTCCCCCCCCCCCCTCCTCCCTCTCTTTCTCTCTCTCTCTCCCTCCCCATTTCTTTTTTCACTTGCCTTTTTGTTTGCTCTTTATTATTTCCCATTCCGCAAGTAACTAATCGCTAACAAACGAGTGCGAGCAGTAACGGCGACTGTTCTTGCGTATCGTGTCTCACGTCACTTCGAGACTCGCTTTTCCCTGCCCATGCTGCACTCCCTCCCTATATATACATCCCGGATAACTATACATCAGATATTATGTATAATTTAGTGCCACTCTATAACACCATTCGCGCGGGGTTTGCTCACGCTAGATCTCATTTCAACCAAATGTATGTACGGTTGATGGTTCCAACACACGATCCGTTTGAACTACCCCAGACGCAATAACAAATCCTCAAAGACCCTTTCCCATGAACTAAACATTTGGAGTCTCTTGACCTCGGTGAACCTATCCATGTCACAATATAATATATTTACCTGTTAAGGTGGTCGGAATCGACTTCTCGGAGCTTTATCGCATCGAGAAAACAATTTAATTCCTCTGGTGGCATATTTTTGAAGCTTAAGGGTACGAGTGTATATTTTTTTTGTTGCTGGGAACATTAAGTTTTATCGTGGGCTCGTCCACGTTTTATTATATCCATAAAGATAAAAAAATAAAACGAGGAACCGAATCAGCAATGTTGTTATGATTCCATTATTTTTAATGGCTTTTTTATCCATTTGCTATTATCGCAGTATTTTATATTAATTGACATAGTTTTTTTTTTTTTTTTTTCAATTGTCGTATAATCCATGGCTCGGGAGATTGTTTCATCAAGGGAAGAAGGAGTTATGTTTGTACCAGAAAAAAAAAAACAGTAAACCATTTTACAGTCTTTCGAAATCAGACAAAGTAATAATTAGCTGATTACTTTTTGTAGGGACATTAGTATATTACATTTTTGTATTTAAACTCGGTAAGAATAGATGAAGAAATGGTTCACGACTCGAGAGGCTTGAAGGATTGAATAAGAGGAGATTCGAAGTTTCATTCGAGCGACGATCGATTTCTGCTAAATATAATTTATCGTCTCGATTCCTGCATGATTCTCTATTCCCTCCGAATGGCAATTTCGAATTCGTTCCGGAGTTTGAGATTCCAACGGAGATGTTTACACCGCGATTATATCGCTTTTGTTCCAATGGAAATAAACTGGTCATCGAGACCCGAGCTATAAATAAGTAAACAAACGAGATGCCATTCGCGAGTTGCGGTAAACGAGCGAGTACCATTAATGCCTCAGAGAACGAGAGATCTTGGTCTGCGTTAACCGTAGAGAATCTCGTTGGAAAGCTGATAATACTGAACTGTCAAAATCCAACGGTTTCACCCCGTTTATCACGAGGGTGCTGCAAACCAGCAAAGGGATGGATCGTATCACGTTTTGGCAACGATAGATCCGTTCGAGTCTGGTACTCACGCCTCAACGAATAATATCCACATCAGCATCATACACGAATGAACAGCTACGAAGATTCTTGTATTGAGTTCGGCAGAAAAGACTTCATTCCCAGGCCTCCATCGATCGGTGATTCCAGCTTATTGTCTAAAAAGTGAAGCTCGACTCGAAACGTCAATAGCAATGCTTGCTGGTTACATAATCTAGTGTTGCACTTGAAAAATTTGTAGAACTGTCAAGCTGATGGCTTACGATCTTGATAGCTGCAAGGAACATCGGTAGGGAAGCCTCGTGTTCGGCTCTAGAAAAATTACTTGTTACTCTTTCTTCATGGGAAATTTTCCTTACCAACTTGGGTATTTCGTGCTGGCGTTATACACTTATGACAGGGCACAGAGAACATACTGATCGGGCGATAAAGACCGAGGCCCCACGAATGACTAAAGGCCATGTAAATGTTCACAAATAATGAGTATAAAACGTAAATATATTTCTACATACTCATATGTCTGGGTCTGTACAAACTAAAACAAAACGCTTATTGTTCTTTTTTTTAATCTGTTTCATCGCTTAGGACTTGGTAATGTATGTAGCCACATAAATTGACGAGATTAAACTGTTTATTCGCGGATGCTGAGAGTGAACATGTTTCTCTCGGTAAATGCTGAGCTGCATGTATGCCGGCGTATACGTATATATAGGTATAATGCACACGAATCGCCTTTCGTATTTACCGATATATAGGAATTGGAGGATAGAGAGAGAGAGAGAGAGAGAGAGAGAGAGAGAGAGAGAGAGAGAGAGAGAGAGAGAGAGAGAGAGAGAGAGAGAGAGAGAGAGATAGGAGAGAGAAGAGGTCCCTGCGTTTTATGGCGCTCAGATTCGAACTTCCGATGACCCAGATCTGCTTCGATGTTTCTCGTTCTCTTTTTCTTCCTGCTCTTTCCTCTTTCTCTCTCTTTCTCTCTCTCTCGCTCTCTTCCTTTTCTCCCTTCGTCCCCCTTGCGTGAGAACGACGGGCAGAAGGCTAATCGAAAATCGGTCGCTTTTACCCTCTCGTATGTATATCCGACCTGCCTTTCCACTGTTCCTCTTGATCCGGTCTTTTCAAATTCGAACTACCGGTTTTCAACGATTTTCAGACTCAATCAGCATCGTTGACTTTTTCATCGATTTTTATATTTTATTTTTTCTTGCCCCTTTTTCCCATCTCATTCAACCTAAAGTCTTCTGTTTAATCATCAATCTTTTCGAACTTTATAGCCCGAATAAATTTTCCGGAATAAATCGAAAGCCCATTTTATAGAGATTGCAAAGGAATAGAGCAATATCAATCTTTCTTAATCGACTGCATATCGTGACGTTGCAGCTGCCGAATGATCGGGGATCCAGGGGGATCAGAAAAAAATAGTATAGAGTTCGTTGCTTGTCAAATATTTTGATGTAATATGTTTCTCGTACCATAAGTCTCAAAATATTTTCATTCATCCATCACTTTTCCGGTTCAAGTAATCGTTTGAAGAAATGGAATAGAGAAAAAAAAATCATCATCGATTCAATCCACGTTGCTGCACCTAACAATACTCGTTTCCATATATTTTGCTTCGAATTTTTTTATTCAAACTAAAATCTCTACGGATCCATTCATTTTTGTAATCTCATAAGTGTACAAAGGTCAAAGTTACACCCCGAAACTCACTCGATTCCATCAACTCTGAAACTGGTCATAATCCGATCATTTTTTAAGTGCGTCCCAAAGGATTTCATTCCAGTCCAGTGCGAGCGAAAGATTAAAAAACGAAATGAAAATAAAAAATCCAGAAAAACTTTAAAGAGTTTACAATTTCTTGTTTATTTACTTCGTTCGACGAACATACAGATTCAGGTACCAACATACCGCGATGGGTCAGTTCGTGGCTCCGGTGATCTCCCCTTGGTAAGCTGCTTCGGATCGAGTCAGTAGCTACTCGGTCGTACGACCGCTTATAGCCATGCACCGTGGCGCACATTGATCGCTCAGCTGGAAGTAGTTTTCCTGAGCTCTGACGCTGATAACTGGGAGTGAAAATCGGTAAAAATATGGTAGTTCCTACCGACCGGGATTGCTAAAGTAACCTTTGTGCAAACGCGATACAATAATGCATCAGGATTTAGGAAGGGTGAAGTCCCACAGGAATGTAAGACTCAGTGAAGTGGTAGGAGGGGAACACACAAGTTCAAAGGGCTTGTAAGAATTGATGGATCGGCTTGAGAGCGAGCGAAAAAGTACACACGCGAGAACAGCAGAAAATATATTAATCTTTTGCTCGTCTTGACCTTACTCACTTTATTAACAGTGACATCCTTTTTCCTGAGAGCGCCTGGCCACGTTGACCTTCTTTACTTTAACGCATGGAAGTTAAACACGAAGGGGATAAAGAACTATTGGTAACGATGCTTTTTCCATAGTGGCCGGTATACTCGGCCAAACGTATTCATTCTCTATGGAGTATGTATGTATACGTGCTTGAATGGTAAATACACGCATATTAGAGACTCATCGAGCCAGATATTTGAGAGAATGAGAGGAAAATCGACATCTGGCGCACCTATTGACTGCGATGTATACATATATATATAGGAAGGTCTTCGAGGAGTGACGTTTGATGGGTTATTTATAGACATTGGCGTATATGCACACATGTGAGGGTGTATGGGTCGATAGTCGAAACTCTCTCGTTGCGGTAAATAGTAAAACGCAGGTGTTCTCGTCGTCGTGGTATCGTTGCCATAAAAATGGCAGATGGGATGTTCCATAGGATCGTGAATCGTTTTTTTCACGTCTGTTATTCGAGTCTTTATTCATCCAAGTAACTTTGTATAATTCTGTAATTTTCTGAGGTTAATAAAAAAACAAAAAAAGCGAAATATACTTTTTGAAAGCTTCTCGCAGGCTTTTATTAATTCTTTCGAGTTTATTTCGAAACTTTCTCTATTCCCATTGTACGTTGAATATATTCAGGACTAGTGTGTTTGATCTTCTCTCACACGAGGATTTGCGAAATTTCATTACAAACATTCCTACTCGTGTGTTCAACGAGGGAGAAAGAGGAGGCAGAGGAAATAGGTCTCTCAACAGCCACATTGAATGAAGGTATTATTTCGGTTTGACGATCCTTCAAAATCGCATGTACATAGGCATTTTGCCTGGCTACATCAAGCTCCACGATTTCCATTAAATCCTTTAATCACAGTAATAATATATACGAGGCTCTTCTCTCTCTCTCTCTCTCTCTCTCTCGCTCTCACGAATTTTCGGTCATCCAGCTAGCATTGTCGTGAGTTGTAGTTTTAGTGCAACACCGAAACCATAGATGAGCAAGATCACAGTACGCGTATATGAACGCGTTCAATTGCTCGGAGGATGAAATTTTAATGATTTATTCAACGAGACACTGAAAATACATCCACCGAGTGAACCAAACGAGTATACTCGGCCCTCTGTTCACTCTCTCTTTTTATCTTACACGTATATACTTCATGGAATATACATAACAAACTTCCCTTCAACAATAACATCATCTACCCAATGAGAATAATGGAGAAGGGGAGACGAGGAGAGAATCACCTGTTTCTACCTGCTTCATAGATTATAATGGCTGATTTCAACATGACCATCCGTCGAGAATACCCTTCGTCAACGTCACAGTGATCGTTTGCACGAGTCTTTTTATCCCTCATCGCGTAACTCCACTCTTAACGTCACTAATTTCATTGAAATTTCATTTGTTCCACCGATTCCACCACGAGCCACTTTGTCGATTATAAATTTATTTCATTTTTTCATGTATAACGATAAAAACTGTTTCTCTCTTTATTACTTTCGTCATGTAATTGTTACTTGACTCACGAAGTTATATAAATAAAATATTCATTGTTTCATCACATTCCCCACGATCTATCGTCGAATCAAAAAATCGTTATTGAGAAAACAAAAAAAGTGCATCCATTCTGCGTGAAGCGACTTCTACAAATTTATATGTAGATTCATATACGTATCTGATAATAGACATTTCACGGACTTGTATATACGAATTTCCCATGAGGATACACGCAAAATTCATGCCCGGGACAATTTGACTCTCCTATCGCGCGCTGATTCTATATTAACGTTGGGGATTTCATCCTCGAAACAGTCCGGATCACGAATAGAATTATAGAGAGCTTGAATTTTCCCTCGTTTGGCGTCCTCCCCCTTCCCCCCTGCCCTCCTTCCTTGTTTTAATCAATTTATTTATCCTTGAACAAACCGGTTTGTTAAATATTTCAGGCTTTAGCCATAGCCTGTTCATCATATCGAAATATATTGAATTACCGCAGTTCAGTGTCATTAGTGGCTTCGATTGATTGGAAATATTCGAGTGTTGCTAGATTCTTTTTTGTTTTTTTTTTTTTTGCCAACGATTCAAGAACTCTCTTGATTTCACTTTTAACGCGGGTTATTAATTAGTACCAATCATTCAGGAGCTAATGATTTTCTCTCGACGTTCAAATATCCGCAATATCATCGCTAATTGCATAACTCTGATTTTCGAATCTCGACGCGTTACTTATCCTCCGATCATATATCATTGGTAATGATTCGATGAAATTGTTTCTGCTAATTAATATCCGTTAATTAGTAACGATGCGGGTTTAAATTCATCCAATTTCTTTCATTAGCGCCTCAGAGAAGACGCGAATGGATTTGAAGCTCGAATCTTTGTTGGACGCAGCAAAATGCTTTTTTTTTCATTATCCAATTTCATAGTTTCTTGAGATCAGCGAAATATTAAATGTTTTTGTTTAAAATCAGGATCTTTTGAAATTTGAGCGTTTCGCTCGCACTCGACCGACTGAATTTCGTTGATTAAAATTGCGAAGCTAATTTTGAGTTTGAACAATTGATTGCATTTTTAGGATCCAATGGGTTCGAGAATTGATAATTTTCGTAAATATTCACTGAGAAATCTGATAAAACGTTTTAGCAAATTTGCATATATGTAACGGGAATTTAAATGTTTTTTTTTTTTTCATTCACTTTTAATAATTTTTCGTATCAAACGCGATCATAAATCGTATTAGAATATATTCTAGACGTAAGACTTTTCATTTTTACAAATTTGTATTCACGCAGAGACACGATATGCCCATTGTTAAAGCGTGGCAGGAGGAACGAACCTTTTTCACCCGAGATCCATATATTCGTACCTATTTTTCTCGTGTATTTTCCCATCCCTTTCCGCCATTATTCTCGATGACGTCTATCTTTCTTTCCGATTCTATTTTCCTCCGACCCTTCATGGCTATAGCGCATAACATTTTTTTTCTCCTTTTTCTCTCTCTCTCTCTTTCTCTCCGTCTCTGTCTTGACTGTCATTTCATCGGGAATGAAAGGGGTTGGTTTCGGTTTTCCGCACGTAGCGTGTGGGGAGGGAAAGGCGGAAGAGTATTTTCGCAGAGAGAATATTGGCCATTTCCATCGTGAGTTTGTGACCGCGAAACGCGAAGCGTAGATTTTTTTTTTTTTCCACTTCCGGTTGCTTCATTCGACGAAGAATAATTTCCTCCGGCGTAGCCAATATTTTCATTCGAGATCGATGGATAATATTATTATTTTTCTTTCCTCTCTCATATACGTAGACGAACGAGAAAACATTTCTTCTTTTTTTTTGTTTTTTTTTTAAATTTTTTTATTATATGCCTATCGGATCATTTATCCCTCGATATAGCGAAAAAAAAACCTTTCCGAATCTACGCAGAAACATACATAATCCAATGTTCCACAGAGCGAAAAAGCTTTACGTTTTTTCTTTTTTTTTTTTCTTTATTTCTCGCTTCAGTTCTCACTTCCCTCGCCACGAATAAGGTCGAGATCTTGAGGGTTAATAAGGAACGTACGTGCAAGTACGAATGTCTTAAAACGAGGGTGAAAGATGCCGAGCATTATATTCTCGTAATAGGGTGTAGCTCGTGCCCCTCAGCTCACGAATACCAAGTCCGATGAGTTACGCGACGTTTTCTCATGTTCTATACACACAGCGTGTTGAAAGTGGACCGAGAGGTTTGTTCACTAAGTTTAATAATCCTGTACGGTCTCAGGGATGGGGGGGGGGGGGGACTCTGTTATATTCGGTCTGATGGATCAATGAACAATTTGACTTTATTTTACTGTCACGTGAATCGTTACATTCGTGTAGATATCAAATATTGTTGTCGGCAGCGCATCATAAAAGTCATCGTTAAGGTATCTGCTACCGTGTTTATGTCATTTTTGTGTTTCAATCGATTTTCTCTCCTTGTTACTACAGTCATAAATTTCATATTTACAATATACTCGTGCTGCTTCGTATATTCAAATGAAAAATTACCTGTTTCCAAAAGTCCAAATACCAGAAGCTAACTCGTCGTCTGTAAAGATTTTTCGCAGCATCTCCCGTCTGCAAACCTGGCTCTTTCAGGTTCGACCGTTTTTTTCACTCTTTAGACTCAAGAAATTCTGAAAAAAAAATCATGCTACTTTTCGAAACCTCAAACTGGATGTTCCAGTAATAAAATTGTAGAAAAATGAATTTTTAGAATGTATTTTTTGTTGAATAAATGAAGCAGCTTGGTAGAATAAACCGTTTTGGCTCGGACACGAAAGACCCAGATCTACAGACTGTTACACGACTATTTTGTTGGAACAACGCTATCGATGTCCATTTACATGTCACATTCATTGGTCAAATTATTTACAGTTGAATCGAGACAAAAATACACGACTCTCTATTCAGTTATTAATGTGCATTTGTACATCATTTTTATTGGTTCAATTATTTTCAATGAAATAGGAAGAAAGAAAAAAAAAAAAAAAAAGCATATTGTCTGACAAATGGAGGAAAATTATTTTCACGAAATAGATCGTTGCGAATATACTTTTAAAAGTGACCAAAACCGATGGAGTTATAATTCCTCTTTTATTACTGTCAATTTAAATCCAAGAGTTTATAAAAATGATTATAGGAATTTAGTGCACCGCGATTAAACTCGACTGAATCGTGGTAGTTTTCCTCGCATGGGAAACTATCACATCGGTCTTTACGAACGCGTTTCGCTTCGTTCGCCGCAGAAGAACGATGAAAAAAAAAAAAAAAAAAGTAGAAAGAAAGATAAAGCTCTTTTTCTTTCTTTCCGTTTTCACCCTTTATGCTTACCCTCTTTACAGTTAAAGTACAAGCACGTATATATAGTATACTCGAAGTGGAGTGTAGCAGCGAGTATATCTCGGAAATCCGATCGTCGATATTTCGACTCGAACGAGAATGCTCGTGAAAAATATGCGTCGGTGCGATGCTACTTACGAGAGAACGGAGCAAATATATGACGTTTATCCGCATCTCTATAGTCAAAGAGAAACAGGATACGTGAATAGGTTACGTGTATATGTGTGCGCGCGCGTCACCTCGTGATATTTTGACTAATGGCTTAAACATTTCTCTCTCCTCGAATCGCAGGGGGATAAGACACTCGAACAGTAAGTTGGCTGAATTTAAAGTCACCTTATCTCCATTCTTATCAAATGTAATCTTTCGATGTGACTTGGACCGAGATTCATACATTTTCAGTAGCAAGAACTATGCTCTTAACATGATTTTACGGCCATTAGTCATGCTCCCTTTTTTTCCAGATTTATAAGCCGGAAAATTTGTCATCCGGGAGATTGTTCTTCCTGGAAAAACCTAATCATTTACATTGTCAAAATATGAAGCTTTTTTTTCTTCATTCTGATAGCGAATAGATGCTGGCAGCTTACGAACATTTGTAGTCATCAAAATTCAGGGCTAGCTTTTCACGAATACTTTCTATCGATAATGGGAAATTGATCCCTTCATAGGGTAGGGGGGGGGGGGGGGGGAGCGGACGAAATTTGTTTAAAACATCGAATAAAACCACCCTTTAAATTTTATTTTTATCCTTCCAAAGAAAATACACATTTTTCGTCGATCTGATGTCTTATATTAAGTTTCAAGTTAAAGAAAACAAATGTCAGAAAATAAGTTGTCTCTGTGTCGATACGCTAGACACTCTCTCGATCGAAAACCGTAGAGAAATTTTCCCGTTTATTTGTTCATGGCTATTTATATATGTGTGTGTGTCAATAACACGTACCAGCCGCAGCACAAAAGTCGAACACAATAGAACTATATTCATACTCCCGATCTTATCGATCGAGAAGTCAGAAATTTTCTCGATTCTTGAAAGTTGATGCCCGAGGCGCGGTGGGGCTGGTACAGTACGTAACTATGAAGTAAGAAAAGCAGGAAGACATCGATGCTCACTTAACCTCTTTTTCTCTTCTCTTGTTCCATCGAAGGGGGTTGCCAGGGCAATGTATATTCGCAGCTACATTCATCCCTGATACGACTGATACGATATATAGACGACAATTATTTTCATCCTAATTTCATTTTTATCATTGCTGTTATCCGTTACTTCTTCGAAGAACACTGAAGTAACGTACAAATTAAAAAAAAAAAATATTATAATTGTATGGATTCTGTGAGAAGAAGACAAAATAATTTCGAATCCGATCGAGACATTTCATTGTGGCATGAAAAAAAAAAGGAAAAACATCCATTTTTATGATTAATTTCTACCTTATTTTCGAAGCTATCAAAGTGCTCGAACAATATATCTCTCTGCTAAGATAAATAATTGAAGTTAATCAAAAATCTACAAAAATTAGCGATGTTGTTTTTGCGGATGTGGCTAAGTGCTAATGTACATAGACCAGTATTATTCTGGTCTATATTCGCATGTTTACCGAGGTTAATTCCAAATTCAGAGGCAAACTAGACTAACACAATAATCACGAAGCCGGAGTAGAATAAGACTGAGTGCGGTGAGTGAGAGATGGATACAGAGAGAAAGAGAATAAGAGGGAGAGATTGAGAGAGAGAGAGAGAGAGACGAAAGGCGAATAAAAACGGAGACAAGAGGGATGATTAGATTAATTGCGACAAAAACTTGCTCGAGCTAGCCCGAGTGAAGCTCGAATCCTTGATTCCTCTTCCCCTTTTCCTTTTCTCTCTTTTACTCACATTGTTGTCGGATCGCTGGTATGTGACTCGTTGGGGCTCGTAAATTTGAGCAACCGTAGAAAGTGCCTCAGCGTTTCCTCCCCTGAGACTCATGGTAACAGAAGAGGAAAAGGACGAGGCAGAAAGAGAGAAAGAGAATGGATGCCAGAAATTCTGGAAGGACGAAAGTTTTCAGTAGGACGCGTATACTCCGTATCCCGGAGCACGAAGCTTTATGAATAAATTATAATTATGCAGCGATGCCACCGTCACCGGTATAAGAGCATTCGCAAAAATAGCCGAGTATATGTGTGAAAAGTTTTTATGCCCAGACACTTCCCGTTCTCTCTGCCAACGGTCTTTTATTATTTTCCGCTTTGTCGGACATTCAACACCGGAAGTCAGCCATGTAAGATATGTGGTAATAATTATTTGGAATACTTAGTAGATTTCATGAAATAAATGAGATCCCGCAGCTACGTTCAAAGTTTCGTGTTACTTTTTCTTTCAACAATTTCGATGAGCTTTAACCCCGATCAATGAATCCTTTTGAAAATTATTTTATCAAAACATTTTTTTCATTTGTTTCTGCGATCCAGCCCAATCCAGCGAAGCGATTTAATTAATCGCTGCTGATTGTTTTTTTTTTTTTTTTTTTTTTTCATTTCATTAAGAAAGCTTTAAAAAAAAAAAACTTATTCGTTGCTGCCCACGCATTACAGTTGTCGGACGATGTTCAATCTCGTTATAAATCAATGTAAAAAAGCGCCGTTTGTTTCGCTGTCGATCGATATACGAAACATTGATTCCAATTAAACTTATTTATAACGACGTCATAATGTTGGTAGCGCCGTAAAAAAAATATTGATACGAAAACTCCGAAAAAAATAAAACGAACATAAATATCGTTCGAGAATCGTGCACAGGCGACGAGCCACTGCCACGGCTCTTGACATCCATAAAAAATGAGTAAACTTCAACGAACGATAACAAAAAAAAAAAGGAAAAAAAAAACTTATTTACAAAATACATTAAATGGAAAATATATACGTGAGGAACGATTCGAAAAGTGAGCAAAACGAAATAACCGTGTTGAAGTTAGTTTATATCTTATTTGAATATGTACTTTTAACCTTTGCTTTGGTCGTATGATTGAAATCGTTTGGGAACGAAGCGAGGAAGGGTCAAGACGAGTGGTTTCCATAAATACGAAGAAGCGTGCAGTGGCTTGGAATCGCCAAAAGTTTGCTCAGCACCCGTGGGATATACACTGTCCTCCCACGATGTTGCTTATACCTAAATATTCATAACGCGCTACATAAATAATAGCGCAATCAACGAGACCGGTGAAATCATCCGAGGAAGTGACTCTGATGTGGAGCTACAGGGAATCATGCATTATTCGTCGGCCGCGGTGGACTCTCGCCAACCGAATCACAATTGTCCATTGCAAACGTACAAAATATATATATATATACATACCTGTGTCTAGTTTTATTTATCCAGAACGGAAGTTAGCACGGGCTATTAGTTAATGGCCTCGGCGAATACGCAGCTGATGCTCTTATCAAGAATATTGTATTCTCCGCAATACCCCCTGCAACTCCCGTTCAATTATTTCGTTTCGAATTCAAACAAAACAAATTAACAAACGCTGTATGCGCGCAAATGAATAAAGAATGGGCACAATATCGAATCGCGTCGATACGTCAATCGACCCTGTTACGTTATATCCTGATCCCTGCGAAAATACACTCCAATTATTCATCGCCGGACAACTTATTGACAGATTTTAATTACACGCTTGATTGAGAAAAGTAACAAAATTATTCGCATCCCATAAATATTTCATGTCCAAAACGGATTGCGTTTCACGAGAATGATTCTCTCGTAAAAAATACAAACGATTTTATCTCTATATGTACCTTCGAGACACTGGACATCGTTAGCGAGAAGATTTCCGCCTGAAACCATCTGGCGGAATTCTCGTGCACTACACCGACAAAAATTTCTTTTTGGCTCAAATCAATATTTTTTTACTACGAAAAAATCATTGTTGGTGAATCGACAAATTTAATTTGTTCGCCACGATTCTTGATCGAACGAAAATTGTTTCTTGAATCAACGAATTTCTTTTCGCGGTGTAAAACGTCAATTTAGATCGTAATTCTTTCACGTTTTTGTTCGATTTCGCGTCGATTAATATCAGAATTAAAATCGCGTATACAACAAAAAATAATATTCGTTTGTGTTTGTCTCGAAAACAGTTAACTCGTACGGGAGTAACGAGAAAATGAGGATACGGACGTTTTGAGATAAGAGAATATCTGGGCTCGAGAAGAAGAGGCAGAAAAAAAAATGGTAGTGAAACAAAGCCTATGGAAATGAAGAGTGTGCGCGAGACGAGAATAAGTGCGAGCAGATGAGTTTGCGGCGGAAATTTCTTTCAGAAGACTTGCTTCAGTAATAACGCGAAACTGCAACAACGAAGCAAGAGGAAGAAGAAGAAGAAGAAGAGGAAGAAGAAGAGGCAGAGCAGGAGAAAGAGAACGAGAGAGGAGGAAGAAAAAAAAATGGGAAAGAAGAAGAAGCTGGAAGAGCGCTTGCCCTAGTCGGGAAGGTAGTTGCGGCGGATTTGCGAACGAAACAAAAAGTCCGTCCAACTCCTTTCCGTCTCGGTTATGCAGCTGCTGCTTACTACGACTACGTGCATCGCGCGACTACCACCACCCTCCTATGATCTCCTCCGGACGTTCTCTCGTAAGCTCGACAGCGTACACGGGCCAAAGGAGCAAACGGAGAAGCACTCTCTGGAGCCTTTATGTATTTTTCTAACATCGTTTACTCCGTGTCTCGGCATTTTAACATTGAAATGAAAAAAAAAAGAAAGAAAGAAAGAAAGAAAAATTGACGAGCTCCACTTGCTCGTTTGTGTACTCTTAACAGGCATCCTCGTCGTAAAGAACACCGGATTTTCACTCAAAGTTGACCTAGTTTATTTCTACTTTTTGCATAAACAAACCGATTGAAAAATACCAGAATAAGTGCGATGAATTCGCGATGAAATTTCTTTAAAAATTGTACCAAAAATAACGTTTCGTCTCGTACTCGTTTTATCATTTTTTTATCCATTTTATTTCAGTCCAGTTTGATAGACGATGATAATTGATGAGCATCGAATACAGAAACTACTTTCTTTTTTTATTTCTAATAAAATTCAATTAAAGTTTAGGAGCTTCTGAAAGAATTTTGTTTTTTGTTTTTTCTCCAAAGTTTCAAGTTATCTTATTTACCAGCTGGACACCGTAGACAAAAAATTTATCCCGAATGAACCTCTCTATGAGCCATCATTTTCATTTCCCTCTTTTCTTTTTTTTTTTTTTTATATAAAAAAATACGTATTACGAAAACAAAGCTCGTTTCGGCCGCAGTCTCGCACAGGAAGGCGCGTTAAACTCTGAGTGAATGAGAGAAAAAAAAAACACGGAATTTTTTCGAAGGGAGGAAAAGAGAAAGAAAGAGATTTATTTATCGGTAAAGTTTTCAAATAAAGTTTCACCCCTGGATCTTTCCGTTGCCTCGAGTTACAAGCAAGAGAGAGAGAGAGAGAGAGAGAGAGAGAGAGAGAGAGAGAGACTAGAAAGACGAAAGATAGAGGCCGAGTTTTTCCACAATTTGCTCGAGAATACGTGAGAGACCAAGCAAAACGAGACCAACATCCCCAACAACGAAAAGTGTCCACGCCAGACGCCGAGCTCGAAAACAACCCCGTTTTACGGTAACAAAAGTGTACGCTATACGCTCCCAAGATTCTTCACTGTTCAAATAAAACTATGTATGTGTACGAGTCTCGCAAAAAATACTGTTCAAAGAAACATCCAGTGCTCGGTATTTTTGTCGCTGAATTGTTAGATTTTTAATGAAATTATTGGAGATCAAGCACGAGCAAAGAACACTGCTAAATTTTTTTCAAACTCGATTCAATCTCTCTCTCCATTTCTTTACTTTTCCCATTAATTATCGGCGTGTCAACGTCAAAGCCATTTATCCTTCATCATGTTCAATGAGTGTGCGATAGCTCTCTCAGAAATGAAACTAATTCTCATGACACATGTTGGAAATGCCGAAAAATGTCAATCCTCGAAATTTCTTCAGCCATTTACTTCGATATATTTTGACTGGAAAATCGTGGGGAAAAAAAAAAAACAAGGAATAAAAACATTTTTAATATTTTTAAATTATCACGAAAGTATGAGGATTCAGCGAGCGACTTTTCAAGTAGATTTTAGTGGCACTGGAGAAAAATGGAGTTGAGTTTATTCCGGATATCTCAATTGGCTCTACTCGAAAAAAAAACAACACTTTTAAAATCACCAATTAGCATAAAGGTGTAATGAAAAATGTTCAACTGAAACGATGGTCAAATTATTGTTAATTCGACGAAAATCGAAGGAAAATATGACAGGCCTATAAAGCAAGTGTAATTTTGAAGTGGATTCAAATTTTAAAATAATGAGCCTTAAGTAAATCTCCACTTTTGTGCAATACCCAAAATGTTCATATTTTAGTCCAGCAATTTTCTGCTGGTTGTCCAGAAGCGAGAAATCCGATTACAAAACTGGAAAACACGTGAATTTAAAGTTTAAACTTTCGCATTCAATTATACGTATTTTCGACTCGTGAAACACAATTTTTCTTAATTAAATAATTTGGCCCTTGACCGTTGTATCCACCTGAAACAAATCTCATTGAAAATTCTTCATGTTTTTCCAATATTACTGACTGAATTTGAAGAAAATAAGAAATGTGAAAAAAAGCATTCTACACAGACAGATTCAAAACTGAAAAATAATCCTTGCAGCATTGGAATTTCCTTGAATTCTCATGATTTTTTTCTGAGCCAAATATAAATTTTCATGCATAAATAATTAAATTTCTTACATTACACAAGAAATTTCATTTTATTTGCATAAAAATTTACATTTTGCTGAGTGAAAATCTCGTGAATTCGAGCAAGTCCACTAGTTCAATTTGCGCGAGAATAATTTTTCAGTTTTTCGTACAAACTTGGAAAAAAAATGGAAAAAATAGGAATTTGGAACAATTTTTTTTTTTTGACGTTTGAAAACACCCTTTTTTTTGAATCGCCCGTTTAAGCGACATATTTTTGAGAAAAATCGTTTCACCAAATAATAATAGCGTTTTTAAACTTTTTAATAAACCTGACTGATCCGAGATTCCGAGACCTCGGTATCGATCCTCTTTGGCTTTTTCGCACGAGCGCATTTTTTCCATTAGCATTAAAATCTTATGAAAAAAAAGGTTTATTTATTTTTTGTCTTCTACCCTGAAAATGCACTGAAAAGAGAACTGTTAGAGTCGTAAAAGAAAATAATTTTTCATTAAATTCGAATAAAATTTCAATTCTTTTATACTTCAGAGAATCCGCGGAGCACCCAACATCCCGGAGCTTGTAAAAAAAAAAGTGTGTGAAAATAATTGCGCAAAAAGCTGAGAGATTTAGTGCAACTGTTATCCGGTACATCGGTATATAGCAGCATGAGAAATGGAAGGTCCACATTCTTATGGTGTGTCCATTATTTACTAAGTCCTTCAAAGCAGCTTATTCCGTGTGCGAAGCTGCACGTGTGAGAAAATAAAAACAAATCGAAAAAATAAAAAAAATAAACGAAAATAGAAAAGTGATGGATATTCGGAAGACACGGAGGTAGGCAAGGAAAATGGGAGTCTGGATGATGACGTTCGAGGAATATAACGCAGATGGCTTCGGTGTTCGTGACGTTTCTGGCAGTAATATGTTTGCCGATGGTAAAAGTGGGCGCTTCGGTGACCGTTGCACAGACCTTCGTCACTATATATATATATAAACTGTACCAACTCGATATAAATTTCCATCGGAGTTCGCCACCGTTGGCCTGGATGAAAACGAGTATACGTGAGCACTATGAATATACATATAAACATAGATGTATACGAGGATGAGGGGTTGTCCTTTTATCGTAGTGTGTCAAGTGAGACGACGACCGGGGTTTGGTGCTCAGCCTCCCCCTCCCCAACGAGCTGCTGAGGACGCGAGAGAACGGGGAGCAACCTCGCGTCGTTCTTGCTTGGAACTTGGCGATGAAAATGGCGCCTGGGACTCAAGTGGAACGATTTATCGTTCCTTTTTGTGCGTTTACTATCAAAACACGAGAACGTATATGCATAAATTTCAATATTGTATCAGCCTGTGTGTGTGTGTGTGTGTGTGTATGCGATGAACCCGTATTTATCCTGAACTTCTCGAAACTCAACGCCCCGTTGCGAAACGAATTTTTAATCATATACTTGGTCCATTTATCCCAAAAGTTTGTTCACGCTTCGCTCCCTTTTCCCGACGATTTTACCTCGAGAATGGGCTCCCTCTATGCATTTTGATTATGAAACACGTCCGACTAGGCTGTTGGCGAGTTGAGCAAACGTGAGGAGTGTTAAAATATTCGGTTCGACTGTTAAGTAATGATCTTCTGTAAATAAAACTCATATTTTTCTGTTAATTTTCATTTT
This sequence comes from Campoplex capitator, assembly GCA_037576405.1. Lineage (NCBI taxonomy): Eukaryota > Metazoa > Arthropoda > Insecta > Hymenoptera > Ichneumonidae > Campoplex > Campoplex capitator. Next base: position 9,122,040 of record JARBWI010000002.1, read on the forward strand.
CATGCAAAATTTTCTTCAAAATGGTGTGGAAAAACAAAAAAATCTTGAAAATGAAATAATTTTTTCTAATTGCATCCACAATTTCCGTTGGCGTCGACGGTTCCTGCAGGTATGCTCGACATTACAAATTGGGGGTTTAAAAAAAAAAAAAGAAAATCGTCTCTCGAAACCACCGGCCACCGCTCAATTAGAGAACAATGCAATTTTACATTTTTTAACGAACCACCATTTCCATAAAAGCTGGTTTCAAACATCCGCAATCAGATTATTGTTCAAATAGACGTTCTAACGAGTCGCTTCACAAAGAAACGTTGCGCATAACTTGAAAGAAATTATTTGGAATTGAATCAGTCAAGATTATAGTTTCGTTTAAAGCAGCTTTATACTCAGCACGTCCGTTTATTTCCGGCTCAATGTTTTATTCCTAATTACCAAAGTTATCAAAAAACTGCTCTACTAAAAACGAAATGTTTCAAAATATCGGAAGAAAGAAAGATTCTCGGAATCTTTTTCAATTTTCTAACCGTTTTTTTCGTTTTGCTTTTTTTTTCTCTGTTCGAAGTGATTTCCGCCCTGTCTAACCTGACAGAAAAAAAAAAAAATTCAATATATTTCTTATGAAAACATTGACTCTGAGCTCTCACTCGAAATTTCTAAGCGATTTTTCTTTTTTTTTTTTTCCATCGTTTTTCCTGTTTTCAACGTGATTTCCGTTCTGTATTCCTAGCCCAGATAACGACACTTCGTGGTTCGTACACGAGTCAATACACAGTCCTTCGTAAATCCAAGCCTTGTATATATACATAGATGTATGTATTTGATGATGTAAGGTACATACGAGGATCCCCTATATCTGGGCAAGACACTTGGCTCGTAGCTCGAATATTGGCTCGAGGACCAACGTTGGAAAACTTTGTGTTTCTAGCGATGGTGTTCCAAACACGTAGTAGAAATTGCTATAGGACTTGTGTGCGAGTGTGATTTCTCGAGTTATGTCGAGAAACTTGGAGAGTGCACGTGTTTCGGTAAGTTTCAATTCTTGCTCTTTCCCCGAGCTATCAAGTATATTTCCAGCACTCTTCAAGTCCTCTGTCCTCTCAATGTTGTCTCACCGAAAGAGGTCCCTTCGTAAAAGATACTAAGAAAATAAAAGAAGGAAAAAAAGGTTACAGAAAGGTTTGTCCTGGTAGTAATCCCGGTAGTTCGTTAACCAGTTATTTTTAATTAATTTCTGGCTCACGTAGTAGAGAAATAAACCGAATTCCTTAGTAACGGTTCATCAAAAATGCAGAAGCGAAGAGAAAGGAAGAGAGAGAAAGAGAGAGGGAGGGAGATGACTCGAAGCCAATGTAGCCTAAGACGTTAACTTTTGAGGGTGAAAAAGTTAGTGAATAAAGGCTCATCATTATCACGTTGATGCATAGCCGTGAGGTCGCTTAGGGGATATAATACTCCAGGTATTATTCTCGAAGGTACGAGCTTTCTGAGCTACGTGCTGAGCTTATCTTATTCCAAGTTTTCATCGTGCGCAGCGTGTATATATAGTTTGCCCGAAAGAAGGAACAAAACGGATAAGGAACGCGACGTAGATAGAGAAAGATGGAGAATCGCTCTCGAGCACGATTCACCCATGCAAACGTCACCGACGTACAAAAACCTTGGAAAAACAAAACGTGGCGAAGCTTTCATCTTTTACGGAAAAGTTTTATCCTCGTCATGTTCCTCGACTAACTATCTCGTAATCAAAATGTATTAAGTTCCGTCGAATAATGTTCGTGCGAATCAAAGACAGGACTCGATATCAGGTTTCACGATGGAGTTAATTGTACGCCGGAAGCTGTTGGATCGGGGTTAGATTTTGGGAAAATGAGTTGTGAGAACGAAGGAGACAGTGGATGCCGCTTTTACTAGCCTGGGATTGTACATCAAACCTTGTTTTTCCGGATGGCTTCCTCGCAGCCAGATACTGCACTACTTTTTTTTTCTTCCTTTCTTTTTATCCCCTAAACAAAATCTGGTTTTACTTTGTTCCTCCCTTCGACTTTGTCCCTCTTTCATACTTTTCTTTTTTTTTTTATCACGATTAATCTTACTCCGATGACGAAGCTATAATTTACCCAAGTTCTATGGAGAAAAAAAAAAGAGCGCAGAGAAAGGAGGCGGTCTTTCCTCTTTTCATTTCATCCGAAAGATCTCATCTCTCGTCGCATCTTGGTTTCTTCATTTCGCGAGATCACCGCGAGCCCGCAACCATCTCGCCTTTGCCTCTCTTACGCTTCTTTGGACTCTCTCTCCCGAGGTCTATCTTTTCGTAGCTTGAATCCGACAGAGCTCTATTAGCAGCGTTTTCTCTTCCTTTGTCCATGTCCATCTTTTTGACGCGCCAAAAAACAAGGACTCTCTCTCTCTCTCTCTCTCTCTTTTCCTCTGTGCTCTTGTTCTTTGCCACCATTTTTTGTCTCTTTGCGGAGGAGTCTCTTTTACTCCGCTCGCCCTGCTTCTCTCTGGCTCGTTCGTGGATTATTCGCGAACCCAAATCGTTCGAGCTGTCTGAGCACTCTTTCTTCTTCTTTTTTTTTTAAATTCTGTACCGCTTTTCTTCTGAATAAATGCAGAGAGCCACAATCCTGCTCGTGTACGAAACCTGAGCCAAGACAATAAGATTTTGTCACGGATGTTTGAGCTCGCCTCGCCAAGTGGCGGAAGTCAGGGATCTCCGAAGGAAATGTTATTTTTGTGGGTTAACCGCGGAATTACTGTTCTCTACCAGCTCAGGCAGTGCGCATTAAATATACAACTAATTGCATTTATCCTGGAAACTTTAATGTCAGCAATGTTTGCTTTCAGAGGCTGGTGCTTCCAGGAGGACATTTTAGTAAAATTTAACCCAGAGAGATTCTCTTTGAAAATCAAACTTGGCAGGCTACACATTGGCTCAATTACGGGCTTGTCACATGAGGTTGTGATGACCCCAGCCGTCTTCAAATCGTTGCTGTACTTTATGAATAATATTTGTAAAGGATTCTGCCTTTCTCGAGATGTATGTGAATAACTTGAATTTTGAAATCATTCAAAAATCGATGCCACTATTTGAAACATCAACGTTTCGCTAAACTCTACGTTTAAGCGAGTTCCTTCATGCAATGCCTGAAGTGCAAATAATTGATCAAGACATTTTTCAGTGTTTGAGATCAAAGTGGCGTGAAACTCCTGCCCCCCCCCCCCTCCTCCTCCCTCCCCACCCCTGCTCGCAAACCGCTGCATCGCAACGAAACGCAATACTCCTGTCTTTTTGGCCTTTTGCCCCGCGGGCAATCGGGAAAAAGTTTATTTGAGTTTTATAATCGGTTTTATCGATACCGAGAATCCTTTTCGTGACTTTTTCTTTTTCAAATCAATCCGAAGTGTTGAACTATCTCAAAAACTATTGATACTATACAAAAGAAAAAGAAAAAGCAATACCGTTTTTACTTTTTCAAGAACAATTGGCCAAGGAAATGAACCAAATCTTTGACAAATTTTGATTGATTTAACTGCTACGAAAAAAAAAAGCCCAAAATTCAACGATATACTTACGCTTTACGAGTGACACTCGAAGAAACACGGTGAAAAAAGCAAACGAAGGAAAAAAATGTTGACGTTCCTATAACATAAGCCAAAATATAACAAGTTGAGCCGGCGACTCGTCGCAGAACTTTTCGAAACAGCTGCCAAACCGTTTTATATTGTGCAATCAAGGCAATGTGTCATACCGACTGAGCTGCCTTGGGCATAACAGAAATGGCTGGCAAATTCCAACCGGAATTTTTGCCCGCATACGAATCGTCCGATCGTAATGAAAAAAGTTATAGCCCCCGTGTCCGCTTTTTTTTTTCTGCGTGAGCAGAGATTCTTTCTTCGACCGGACGCTCGGTGTAGAGAAAAATTTCACTATCGGAAAAACAAAAATGAACCAGCCAACCTATGCCTGAAAATTCGATCAATTTGAATACCTCATCATATGAAAGCACTCGGAGGAGTTTCGAGTCCGAATAAAAAATAAAAAAAATAAACGTTACCCCTATTTTTGTAAAATTGACTAGAATTTTCAAGCGACAATCTCTAGAAACCACTCTTATATTATCGCACGCAATGATTGAGAATTGAAAATTTTTATATAACAAAAATTTTCAATTTTCAATCGTGTTGCTTAAAGAAAAAAATGTTGTTCAATGCGTGCAACAAAACATTTTAATATTTCAACAAAATTTCGTTTTCAATGAACGCGAGTTTGGATTCTTTTGCTCATTACACCAAAAGGATATTTAAAAAACAACAAAATTGTACTAAATCGTTGGATCAACGAACCGAGGTGAACCTACTAAAATTTGTCGATTCAACCATGTTTTCATTGAAGTGAGCAAAATTTATTTTGAGCCAGCAAAGCGAGTGATTTATTCGACTAAATTATTTGTTGAGTCAACAAATTTCATTTAATTCGCCACGATTTGTTGATCCAACAAAATTAATTTTCTCGGTCGCAGAAACACGTTGATTTTCAAAAACATGGACGTGAATTTGGAATTTCAAAAAAGATCTCGCTCCCTCGAATCTGTCCAAATCCCAATTTCCAGAGTCTGAAAATCCGAAACTTTGAACAGTCATATAGCAGATGAATAGCGAATGAGAGTGCAGAGATTGGGACTCGGCCGTTCGAAAGTGTATTTTGGTCGCAACTTTGCAAATGGTTTTGTGTTCAGTGCGACAATTTAAAACCGAAACAAACCAAGTTTTTATTGCAATTGCAGTTTATTGGTCAGCGCGTTTAAATTATTTCTGTCATAAAACCCCGGGCAGAGGCCGAGGGCGCTGTTAGTCGTGTACGGAGCGTTATCGCACGAGTTTTCTGGCGGTGCATAAACATTGCAGCCAAAATACGCTTACAGAACGCAACTCGTTCTGGCCCGGGAAGCAAAGTGAATTCTGTAAAATATACAACGCTGTTGTTTTACGTCGGGAATGTAAATGTCCGTGAAAAATCATTGAGAAAAATGTATCAACTGACTGACAAATTAACGGTATTTTCCAGCTCTTTTTTTGCTTATTTTTTTTTCTATCCACGTGCACCCCTGTATCCACAATCTCATCAAAATGGATCCCATTCATTTCTGTAACGTTCGGTCCACAGTTTTTTCGCTCACATCGCTATTTTCTATAACGCGAAAAAATGCATGCATTGAAAAGCGAAAAAAAAGCGTATATTCCAAGGAAATATGTATTGGTTATTTGAGAACTGCGAATGTGGAAAAAATTTAAATAATCCAGGCGAGTTGCACGAGTTCGAGGATTCTTTCATTATGCGCTTGATTTCCTCGTGTACACGAAGGCTGCAGCGAGGAAGAACTCTTGTTAACGGAAAAGCCCATCGTGTGTATAGATTTTACACATATACCAGCTTGGGGAAATGTAACAAGAGTGGTATTATAGCGAAAGTAGTTAAGGGGTAATCGGATGAAAGCACACAAGGCAGCAGGCAGAATCAACCATTCATCCGAAGCATAGAGAGCAAAGAGAGAGAGCAAGAGAAAGAGAGGCAAAGAGAGAGAGAGAGAGAGAGAGACAGAGGAAAATGAGCTTGCCAACGTGATCACGGTGAGGATGAAACAGATGTAGCGAAGAAGATAAAGTGGAAGGGTCAGGCCGGATAAAAAAGAATCATAGGCGGATGTTGAATTCCTTGGAAATTCGCGTATATACGTATATAGTGAAAGCCAATTACTGTGATGGAACGCAGAAAGCGTTTTTTTCCTTCTTTCTTTTCCCTCCCACACTTCTTCTGTCACTCCGTCTCTTTTTTTTCTCTAATTTTTTTCTCCTCATCTCTTTCCCTCTCTCCGGATTCTTTCTTCTTCACTCTTATTCGTTTCCTCGTATTTCTTTTGCCCTCAGCACTCATATGTCATACTCATCCCTCCCGAAGTCACTCCCTCTCTCTCCCTCTTTCTCTGCCTCACTCTCTTTCTTGCTTCCCCTCTTTATTCTTAAGTGGTTGGTACGAATCTCCGAGTGGCAGGGCACGAGTATGCTCAAGTATGTACTGCGAATCTTGCGCGTCAGCACGTCAACTCTGAATGTTTAGTTGACACGTACATTTTCGAAGTTACAAACGTGCAGGACAGCGGTGACGTTTTCCATGCGATATAATATCCACAAATAAATTTATCACACACGGCAAAATGTGTCAAGTTTTCCAAACAGTTTCTCTTTCAAAAGGCCACCAAACTGGAGTTTCGAAAGTCTGCCTTTACGATATTTATTATAATATCAAGGCGACAAAAAAAAAGGTGGAAACGTTTTTGTTTCAATACTCTCATAATTATTCATCCCTCAAAGGAATGTTCTTCATTGCTTCAGGAATATCCGAGCCAAATATAGAAAAGCTCTAATTTGCAACAACGAGAAACAAATTCTGTAACAATTCAGCTCGTTGAATTTTTTTCTCTCGTTCTCTTCTGGCGTTTGAAGATGATTGAAAGGGAATTTGGACCTCGGGGAACAGACTCTGGGTTATGGGAGCGTGCTTTTCGTTAACTCGTAATTTTTTTTTTTTTTTTTTCTTTTTGTGGAGCTGCAGAATGTTGAAACTGCAACGATGTGTGCGAGTGAGGGCTGCCGGATTGGGAAGGTCTTTTTGGTAGCGAATTCAGCAAGAGGCAAAAGGCCGAGCCGCAAAGCCGATAAACAAATTCGTACGGCAAATTTAACGAGAGAAATAGGGGTAGGTGAGGGTTGAAACGCGGCGGGCGTGCTGGTAAATAACGTAGTTGCATTAGCCCACAGTCCATGCAAGCGCAGAGAAGTCAGGGCGAACATTGTGCGAGGGGAAAAGACTGACCCGGCAGCCCAGTTTGGAAGTCAGTCTCACTCATGCGTGTTCACGCTCACACTCTATATCTGTACGTCAAACGTAACACATGGCCGTACTGTAAAAGCACCACCAGCTGGCAACGTATACCTAAATTTGTATCCATAAATATATAGAGAAGACTTTCAGCAACGAAAATCACCAAACTCTAAGAATGTCTTTGGACTATATAAAGCCTATTTCTGCTCCTCTCTTATGCCAAAGTCCAATTTAATATTTCAACTAAAACTTTATCTACTTTCACACCCTATTTTGTTTGTTGCCTCATTCGATCTACCGGATTCCTGACTCGAGCAACGTGTTTCTCGTCGAAATAAACTAATCTATGTTTCATGAATATTCTTCAGGCGCATGGCCATTGAATGTATCTAAATTAATCAGAATGGTTTCATCAGCATCCTTGGAATAGGTGGAGTCTCGGGGATGAAGGCCCTTTGTAAGATTCTCTTCTGCTTTTTAACGACGAAAAAGTTCGAGATTACGCGATCATTTTTGTTTTATTATTATGATCTTTCACTCTCGATTAATTAATCTTTAAACAGCCTCCAGTTAACAACTATTTTACTATCCCTAACGTCGTATCCAGAAAAAAAAATCTATTTTAATCTACTAAGAGATTTATTCAGTTTTTTTATATTTGAATAAAAAAAATGTCTATTCGCCTCAACTGAAAAGCTGTATCAGAATCGAGTAAATAATGGTATTTGAGTGTATTTATTCGGGTACTCGTGTTGAAGCTTATCGCTCCGACCACTACGTGACGCAGAGCGTCGAAACATTTCTTATGTACGAATTGCGCTCTGGATGTGCATAAATAATGGAAATCCAAGTTATGCTTACTCAAAACGGATCATGTTGAAAAACAAACGGACGCTCGTGAATTTCTCTGCCCACCCAGGGCTGCAGACCCATGGAAATATTATAAAATAATAATAAAAATGGTGTAAATAATATTATAAACATTTTTTTGCAGTTCAACAACACGCTCGTTGAATTTGTGGAAACTTTTTGAAATTGAAAACCGCAAAAATAGATTTTTCATTGAATATTAAAAATATTTAAATGAAAGAAAATAATTGCTCAAAGTTAAATAGAGCTCTATCAGGTCGTGGGACACGGAAAAAAAATTTATTTCATTCAAATAGATCCTGGTTGAATGAACCAAATGTTTTTTTCTGGTTGTGCCCGCTAAATCGATTATCCGAATCATCATCGTTGATCGGATTGATCGACGGAAACTATAAAAGTATTTCAAACACGTTTTCATTCGAGTAAAAACGATCACAAGAATATTTCGAAACTGGATAAGTATAATTTAAAAAGAAGAACTTACCGAACGTCGAAACGTGGTTTTCCGGAGGCTCGCGAGCGTATAAGCGAAGAGGATAGACAACAAGCGTCCTCGAAAATTGCGATTGGAGTCACGTACAGAAGCGTGTTATTTGCCAAGGGAAAATCGTACATACGATAGAAGCTGATGCTCGTATTAATAACCTCTGTTTTATAGATTTCTAATCAAGATAGCATACATTAGGCAATACCGTTGGTGCGCTTGCGAGCGCGCGCAGAGACTTAATTGGAAATTGGTTGGCGTTGGCACGATCGCGATTCTCTCTGGTAACCCCATCATCAGCAGGGATACCTACCCGAAACTCTGGCGTCCCACAATGACGACCCTGTGTGTACTCCGATTCCTCAAGAGACCGCAGTAATTCGAGGCGACCCGCTACTCAATACCATGCACGCCATAGAGAGAGATCCGTATCATTCTATCAAAGACGTTCCTTTGTGTAAACTGTAAACACCTGTACAAGCTCGAGTTAGCATACAACTTCATCCGTTCAATTCAATGTAGAATCTCTGATTTCGATATTTTTTAATATTCGCAGGTCACTTTTATGGCTGATTGTTATTTAACCAGGAAAACGAAAAAACGAACGGTAAGAAAAATTTGAAATGATGAGCGCAGCTTCGTGGACAATCTTCCGGACGAATGGGATGAATAAATTGGCCAAAGCTGCTTCTGTCATGATATATTCATTCGAGATAGATGGAAGGTTCGTTCCCGGAGCGAAAAACAAGCAACGTCCTCCGAAGAGAGCTTAGCCTCAGGTTGTCCGTACCACAATAAATGCATAAACCAGTAGATGGCGGTTAGCGTAACATACATATGACACGATGGCATGTCCTCGACGTTACGTATGTATAATTCATTATATACCCTTCGTTAAAGTTTACCCAAAGGACATTCAGGAACATCGAACATCACTTTGTCGTGGCAACAAATTCGCCAATTGAGTTTTCGTTTGGGCCGTACGATATAGATCTATTTACGGAAGTTAAAGCCGCACCAGCATTGAGAATTGCGCAAGCGCAATTTCGTCTCTATACCTATTGTGAAACGATATCAAAGCGACACCGGTGTCGAGTAGCTTCGTAATTAACGAGCTTCTCTGTGCATAATTTCGTTCCTCTACGGTTCGTACCTCCACCCGAAAGTGGGACAAAACAGGCCTTTATTTCCTTTATTACGTAGACTTCGTTATTCAGCTTTTTTTTTTTCTCATTCAGTCACCGGAACAGAAAGGTCAACACAGCCGCCGTGTGTTTTTGGACCATCGAATTTCGATCTTAATTCCCAACGTAAATTTATGCTCGTAAACAATCTCTACTACCGTGGATCAAATATATTTATTGAGAATCATTGAAATTCTGTCAATTTCTTTCACAGCTTTTTTTTTCTTTCTATTCTGATAATAACGAGAAGTACCGGCTAACATTTTCTCTAGATTCTTATTTCGATTTTGTAACTCCGGGGAAAAACTGTGGCAACTCGTGATCGTGCTGTTCAGCATGGGATGCCATTGAAAGCTTTCATTAATTTCTTCATTTCTTTTTCTTCGATGAGTGAATGAACGCCGATGAGGACATTTAACTTCCTTTTTCGCCTTTGACCCGTCTCTCGTTTTCTATGGTACCCTGTACATCGTTCCTCCTCAAGTGACTCTCGAATCTTCTTCTCTTCCATTATTCGAGGAGAGTGGACACTTGAATATAAGCTTGTAGACTCTTATAAAATAGCGTTTCAGTCTCGATATTCTGTCTCCGGTATATATGTATGTGGGCGTTGCTTCGACCATGATTCTCGAATTTTCACGAATTTTTTTGTTACCGATTGTACGTAATTAACGAAACTAGGTACACACAACGATCGCAATTTTAATGAAGTTTTTCGATCCCCCTCTGTCAGACTGCAGGTTTTTTTTTGTCAATTTAGTCACTCTACAACTTCATAATGAACTGTTTTTGTTTGGAGTTCCGCAGGATAAATAACTCGGAATCCATGATAAATATTATACAGAATCAAGGAAAATTCGTCCACAAAAAATCCCTTTTCCCCTCCTGCCCCAACGCGAACAGACCAATCAGACTGGAACCACACGAACCAAAGAAACCAACTCAACCAAATCCGGACGAGTTCAAAAATAACTTGAAAAACTTTGTTAAACTCTATTGTGGTCAATCGGGGTCAATTGGACTGTAGAAACTCGCATTTCTTCAGTCTTGGGTTTCTCCGGGAAGGACGAGTCGTTCTCCGATACGAATTTTCTTGTTGGCAATATTCTGTAAATTGTAACGGTAATAATAGAAATGATGATACGTGCATCGTAGCATCATCGCTTATTCTGGGAATGCGACGTGAGCCAGCTGAGCGAGCTCTGAGCAGATAAAACCGATAGTAGAGCTATAGGAGCTAGTTGCTTAATAGGAAAAACACGAAATTAGTTAAAAGTCGAATGTGGGATTGTTGTTATGGAAAATGAAGCATTTGGCGGATAAATAATAATTAAAAGTGGATGAAAATTATAGAATCAAATAAAATTGAAAAATAAACAGTTTGAGCACATGCCTGTAGCGATCACATCACGAGATGAGCGAAAGAGAGAGAGAGAGAGAGAGAGAGGAGCGAGTAATCGAGGGAAACGAAGCGCTAATGAAATAATTTAGCAGCGTGTGGCACTCCTTCGAGATAGTTTTACGGACCAATCAGGATCCAAGCTATTTCGAGTGATCGAGAACAAAGGATCTCGACGGGATAAAAGTTGGTGCAAAGTAGCGCTCAGTGCTCTTACTCGGAGAGTTACCACCAAACTCTCGACAGAAAGAGTCCTCTCAGATCATGAGAAGAAAAAGGGTCGACCTAACTTCCAAATCTTTCGGCGAATTTAATACTGAGAGGGTGGAAATCGTTCGCGGGTTCATTCGCTTTGGATTCTTTCGGTGTGATGTTATTACTTTTCTTTCATAACGTGAGGAATCATTCGATGTCGTTTGATTTCAAGTTTCCTCGTATCCAAACACCTTCCTTTCTATCCTGAAATGACAGAAATCATTCGATTTCGTTTGATTCAAAGATTCTTGGTGTGATAACCTTTGAATAGCCTAAAATTGATTTTTCATTCGTATTTAGTCATTTTACAAACGTCAATGAATATCATTACTCTTTTATCAGATTACTGAACAATCGCCAATTACGTTTATCGCATCGAATCGTCCAAGTTATTTTCGCGTTATCGAAGTGGATAATTTCTCAACAAAATCCAATTCGTTTGCGCGTTTTATCATGTTATTGAGTAGTCGGAAATAAGGAACATTAGAAATCGAGAAAAATATCAACGAAATTCGAACAAAATTTTTCCATTCCACCGCGATTAATCAAATCTTGTCATTTTTATTTTTTTATTTTATCGTCACAAATCTAAACATTCTCGGATTCACTGAATAAATTCCATTTCATTGCTTTCGACTTGAAAGTCGTCTGAGTCTCACGTTTCTTTCATAATAGAAACAGAATTAAACAAAAAAAAACTTCTTCTTTTTCAGCTTGCTTCTTCAGATTGCTTCTTCAGTTTTCTTGACAAATTAACTTTAATACAGTGAGTCGGTTTAATTCCTGAAGAAAAATTGAATAGCTGCACTAGGTGTCTTTCGTCATAATGTAAAATCAAACATTTATAACGTCTACTGAAGTAGAAATGACTTTCTAAATTGTTTTCTTTGTTTTCTTGTTTTCCCTTTTACTGGTGTTTTCTTCAAATTGAAAGCTGTTTCCACAGATGCTTTGTAGACAAGCTGAAAGTCCCAAGACTTGGGAGTGCCTGCGATATGAAGGACTGCGGAGAGACGTTAAGGATTTCTGTACGAAATTAAGTTATATCGAAGGAGCCACTCTTGGTCATTAATGAGCTTTTCCGTCGGTCTATTACTTACAGATGAGAGAAGAATTTTCTCATTATATAATCTCGGCTTCTTCATCGTGACGATGCTGATTACGAACTGTGGGGTAGCCCTCTCTCGTACTAGGCGAAGAATCTTCATCTTGAGGCCAAATGCCAAATGAAAGATTTCGACCTCACTCACCGCTCTTGTTATACCACTGTCATTTCAGTGTTGAAGACTAATTTAATTTTCACCAATCTGATTATTCGAGACCAAGTGGACATTTTCCATGGAATTTCTTCAATCTGCCTCCTCCTATATATAAATCTCTATTCCCTCTGTTTTTCTCTTTCTCTTTCTTCCTCTGTCTTTCTATTTTACAAATAATTCATTTCATTCGCCCTTTTCAACGTGACCTCGGTTAATTCTATGTGCGCAATCTCGTCTTTATATCCCGCCGGAGAATATTTATTGTACCCCGAGCAAACTCCATTCGAGCTTGCACCAAAGAAACATCTTTTCTTCACGTTTTTTTCTTTTTTTTTTTCGACAATATAAGAAAGAAATAAAAAATACTCTTTCTCATTCCTCTTTTTCTGCACTTAGACACCTTTGGGATTTTACGATTCGCGGCATACGTTCTCGTTGAAGTTGTGCAACAGCAAAAAATAAAGCTCCAGCATGTAAATTGCTTCCTTGAAATTACACGAAATTCTCGAAGCTCCGCGGCGATGCGTTATTACTTCTTTCTATTTTGACTCCCTCCCGAACATTCAGACAATTTCGTGAAAGCGGTTTTTGAAACCTCGCTCTACACTTGTTTCATATCTTTCGTGCTAACTCATTGTTTTACTTTTTTCTAAGCGATACACGACTCGCTCTGACCTCATTGATAACTCAAACAATTGAATAAACTTTCAGTTATAAAAACTTTGTATCGACAAACCGTTTATCTCCACAGATATCACTGAATCTTTTATATTTTTCTACAAAAAGCAGAAAAAAATTACCTCAAAAGAGCGTATTTCTTTTTTTTTTCTGCCCCTGGGAAGTCATCGATAAAGGCACGAGGACTGAATTATTCCGGTCATGAAAAAATAAGCATCCCTCTTAAAAAAGCAAAAATACGTACGAATATTTCGTACACATGTACAGAGAGTGTGCGCGATTTAACGTAAAAGGTTTATAATTTGATTGAGAGTGGGAGAGAGCGAGAGAGAGAGAGAGAGTGCAAAAAATGTTCACATCCGAGAGTCGTGAGTTGCCGCTCGCGTTGCACTTTTACTCTTAATTTTTCCTGATTTTTTTTTTTTTCTCATTTTTTCAACGCTTTCTCCCTGGAGCTTTCGCTTCTCATATACGCCCGACGCTGCTACCAAATGCCAGCTCATTATCAAAAGTAAAGTTGTGTAAAATCGAGTGTCAACATCAAAGAGACGAGGGTGTAAAGGTGTATGATGAAGCGTCTAGTTCTTTTACGATTTTTTTTTGCGCCTCGGGTCCGAGCAAACGGAGAAAAGATCAAACCCTCGCAATACTTGCCGTCACATTCTCTATTCCTCACAAGATAGAAACAGGCTCTGATTAATATAAAAAAAAAAAAAAAATAGAAAAAAACGGAGACAAAAATCGTTCCTGGTAAAAGCGAAAGACAAATACGAGCTCCGCTAAAGTAGTAAAAGCCCCGCTGTAGTCAGACATCCCCTGAGAAGAGATGTTCGCTTCGCCGGTCTGGAAGACCAGTAAAATATATACAATCAAATGGTAAAGAAACGATCGAGTCATTAGGGCCATTACACCCCATAAAAAGACGGTAAAGGTCAAGCATAAAAAAATTGATGTTATCATTAAAATTCTTATTCATAAAGATTACTTTTATATCCACCATAATAACGCGAATCTTTTTACAAAAAGCAATCATAAGAATTCGGTAATAATTATTTCAACTTATACTTTTTAATGAGCAGCTTTTATAAAAGAAAAACCCTGAATTTGTTCGAAATAAAAACAAAACATAAATAATTTTCATGATTTCTCATAAATTTTCATGATTTTGCCCCAATTTTATTCGCAAGCCACATTACTATTCAATCGTAATTTCATGTTTTTCCCCAATCCAAAGTTAAACGTATCCCATTACGTTTTTAACAGCAAAAAATCTTGTTTTCATGACTCAAAAAAACAGCGCAGCGTATCAATTACGACAACGCAGTGCAGGGTCAATATATAGTTCGGTCATAATACCGGTACTGGCAGGGTGGATTTGAGAATCTCCTGAAATCATCAACGTTGCTAGAATCTAATAATTGTCAGTTCGTATATGGTATATACACAGAGAGACATGGATGTACATAAATATTTTATATTTGTATATTCGTCGGTAGCTCATCGGCGCGGATAGCAGTAGCAACAACAAATGTATGCACAGACAATGAGCGTATAGGCATAGTACGTGTGTAAACGTTTTGTTGCTCGGATTTACCCAGCTATCTGTCGATACTCAACAGAACAATACTGATCCGAGTATCCACCGTGTGCGTTTGTATACGCACTATATATATATATATATACAACTAAGCATATAGACATTGAGCGAGACTTCACGCTTGTATACACGTACATCTATGCGCGTATTATGTACCTTCGCGAGTACATAATACGCGCGTGTGTGTATATAGCACGTAACCGTATAAGCTGCTATCTCCTGCTATCGCTTGTAATTTATCTCTTTGACCGAACGTATCTCTCTCTCTCTCTCTCTTCTCGTGCCAAGTCGTCCTACATAAAATTATACATATGCATGGATACTCGTACGTATACAAATACATAACGACGACTAACTACAAATGACAATTAAATATGTAAACTCCGAATGGACAAATGCCTCAGGGTGGAAATATATTAATTTCCTCTGCTTTGATCATTCGAGCACGTTTTCAAGGGGTGACGATCCATTCGATCTTGCTCGTAGATACTTTTTTTCTCAAGTGCTTATGCGTATTCGAGAAAAATTGTGTGGTTCACTACGTTCAATATGTTTGACAAAAATATTGAAATGGGAGCAGACTCGAGGGGAAGATCGCGTTGCTATGTTTCGAGCGCGATTCATTTCGTGGAATATCTCGATAAATTCTTTCTACATTAGGATGCGAGTCTGATGAAATTGTAACGATATGGGCGATTGTATTATTTTGCATACAATTTTCGAGCTGGAACAAGTTTTTTCTCGGGAATACCGAGAACCAAGAGTTCATCAAAGATTATGGCGAGCTACATACCCATGGGAAACAAATTACAGAAAATGTGTTCACTCTTAAAATTAAAAAGTACGAAATTTTAACGTTTTTTATTTGCCGCACTGACTTTGGGTTCATCCGTGACGTACTTTTATGCGGAACACCGTATTGACAAGTTGGAAACTTCCAATTATGACCTCCTGCATGATTAAGACTCTTTGGAGAGACGCCACGAGATTAGAGAATTACTGATGAAAATAATCAATAAGCATAGAAGTTATGAGAGATGAGTGAAGGAAAAAAGTGAAGTAGAGCGATTAGAATGGCTTGTTAAAAGCCGAGAGGGTACAGGCAAGAATTAAACAGGAAAATGCAACCAACTTGTTTGTTGTTTACGGTTTTTATTGGACAGAATTGTTTACTCTTTCTGAAGTAAATTATTAGAACCTAAGAAAACACTATTTTGTGTTAAATCAGGTTCCCATCATGTACACAGTAATATACAGGAATGACGTAGTACCTACCTGATATCTAAATTTGCATAGTTGGTTATATACATATAGGAACGAGCTATGCTCTGATGTACCGGTCAACAGTATCTCTTAACGATGTGCATATTTGTAATTACAGTGTAATGCGGCAGTCGGAGTCAAGGCCTTCTTCGACATGATGCACAGTGGACCGCACAAAGTAATGCTCTTCGGTGCTGCTTGCACACAGGTCACGGACCCCATAGCCAAAGCATCGAAGCACTGGCGCCTGACCCAGGTCAGTTTTTTTGCATTTTTTTTTTTCCCTCCTTTTCCTTATTTCACGAATAACTAAGCCTGTCCTTTCGTGAAAGTGATTTTAAGTGGGTTACCTCCATTTTGCCCACATCAAAAGTTCAACCAACCACCAACATTTTATACACCAAATTTTCAATTTAGTTAAAATGTCGTTGAAAATTAATGAGAAGAAATCGAGATCCTAAGTATAGCATCGAGAAACCAGGGAGGTGGAAAATCAATTAAAATTTCATTATTTTCACAAAAGTCAAACGAGTCACCTCGCGTTGAGCCACGATATGTCTGCGAAAATGATTATTTTTCCATATGATCGAACCATCAAACAAAATAATTAATTGAATAATCATCCAACTCTCAGATTTTTAAGTATTCGAGCTGTTTCTGACTCGTTTCGATAATTGCATTTAATTCTTTGAAAATACAGTTTCACAAATATCGAGTCAAATGCTGGTTCCAAAAGAAATTCTTTTCCAATCGTACCACCGTATCAATCGACTTGGATTTTCCATCCATTTTTTTCTTTTCAATTCTCTCAATATTTTATTCTTAAAAACTGCTCAGACCCAATTCATCAATAATTGCAAAGATTTTCATTCGAGAATTATTTATACCATTTTATTCGTACTCGATTCTCTCGGATCCAATTTTATCTATCGAAAATAACCTTTTTTATTTCATGAAGCCTATACACTCGAATCTCTGCAGAAGAGACGTCACAAAAAGAGAAAGATCCTCAAATAAGATTCAGTTCTAACTTGCCTCGAGCAATAAGCTCGCACAACGTGTGTTACATACCGATAATATAGCATTCATACAACGGATATTATATGCTATGTAGCCAGAGAGATAGAGAGGTATACTCTTAAAGTTTCCTGGCGATGAACCTTTTACCACCCGCAGTGTCTGAAACCACAAATTCACTATATATATATATATATATTTACACACTCTATATGTAAATTCAACGTCAACGGAGTACGGATGCTGGTATACTACATTAAGTAGAAATAAAAGTATACGTAATGGTCTCGACGAGTCGAGCAGCCACGAGCTACAAACTTTTTATCGTAGACGAGCAATATCCCCTCGTATCCAGGAGTTTAACGAATTTGTGTGTATTTTTTTTTCTTCTTCTCTTTCACTCGATCATATAACGTTTCACTCATGCGATTTTAATAACGTTTCATCCCTGAAACATTTGGTCTACCTCCGTGTTTGCAGAAAAATATGTCGAGACTATAATTCGACTAAGGAAAGCGATGGAAGCTTTTTCAATTTCTATCCTGAAAAAATGTCACAATTAGCGGAAACCGTAGTTGAGAAACTGAGAAAATAAATGTCTTGATTCAACAAAACTCTTGTTGATTCAACGACGTTTTCGTCGTTGTGAGAATTCTTATTTGAGCCTGCTAAATTGGAGGTCGAATGAACCTGATTTTTGTTGAATTTACGAATTTCATTTCGTTCGCCACGTTTCGGTAGTCCGACATACGTTCTGTCGAATCAACTAATTTCTTTGTTATTCGGACGCGAAAAAAATTCTAAACGGTACCGAAAATGTATGTTTTTATTCTAAAACAATGTTGATCCTGTCATCCGCACAGTTAATCAGGAAAAAAGTCATTTTCACACCAGTTTTTAACTCTTCCAAGTGTACAAAGACTCCTCTAAATTGATGATCAACGTCTTCCCTTCAAGCAATATAGGATATTTGATTTTTGAAACGAGTCGAGTTTAATTTTGAGTACGTAAACACGTTCCAGTCTCAGTTTTCCTCTGCACGCAAATCAATTATAAATTAATTGATTAACCGAGACACTGATGTCTACTATGGCACGTCGCTAGATATAATAAGCGGGTTTATCGATGTACCTATTTCGTGACATTATTATTGTTGTGGCCGATCGAGAGGAAGAGGCCTCTCATCGATGAGGCAAGAGGGTCGATGCTTTATACATTATACAAGGGTCTTATACCACCAACCGGTTAGTAGGTACTTGTTGCTCCTAATCGAGAAGGGGATGGAAAAAAAGCATTCGAAGCAAGAAGGAGAGAGGATGTGACAGCGAGAAAGAGGAAGATGGCTAAAGTGGGTGGAGAAAAAGGGGGAGAAAAACTAAGTAAAAATGAATATAAAAAAAAAAAGAAAGAAAAGTTTTTTACGCTCTTCGTACGTGTAGCTTCGAGGATTTTTCCTAAACGACATTTTGACCCACGAGCATAGTTCCCTAATTTAATGGCAAATTTCGAGAGCGTTTGAAAGAAAAAAAAATCATAATTCGCTTTTAGCTTTAGGAGTATATGAGGGTAATATTGACTTAGGCTAATATTATATGATATTACACTTTCGGAGAAGTAATATTTTTGGCCAAAGTTCGTTCATAATTAAATTTGTTCGAGGGAGGAGAAGCGAAAAAAAATTTTTTAAATCGTAAAGTTTGTTCGACTTTCGTAAAGTTGCTCAAACGACATTGACCTACGAGAATCACACAAAATTTAGTACAATATTTCAGCTAATTGAAAAGGCAATTATGAACTCTCGACAATATCTAATTTACTTTTGAGAGAAAACTGAATCGATTCGTCAATGCGTTGATATCCATGGCTAAATTATCACCGTTAACAATAAGCAGAATACCCTTGTCACTTGATTCGTTAAAAAACCTAAAACGCATAACCATAATATCGTTTATCTTTCAGCTGAGTTACGCCGACACCCATCCAATGTTTACGAGCGAAAACTTTCCAAACTTCTTCAGAGTGGTGCCATCGGAGAACGCCTTCAATGCTCCGAGGGTGGCTCTCCTGACTCACTTCAACTGGACGCGAGTCGGTACGATGTACCAAAATGAGCCGAGATACGCTCTCGTGAGTACGAACATATACATCTTTCAAGTGTTTAACTTTCTCTTGTTACGACAGTGCCCGCGTATATATGTACTTTGAGAATATTCGTCTAATGGGAGCCTGGAAAATTGTGAAAATCATAACGAATGTCGTCTGATACAAAACGACTTTAAATCGGTTTTTCTTTTCTGACCTTTATTTCTCCCTTTTTGATAATTAATTTCGAAAAATATTTTAGCACGCCCCAAATTTGACAATGATCGAAGAAAATCAAACGTTTTTTTTCCACTCTCACATCAGAGTAGATCTCGTTGAAGACTTCTGTTTGAAAAAATTTCAAAATAAAAAACTTTCGTTTTTCGCAGACCTCGGAGGAAGCAAGGGATTGATATTTCTGTGAATGATAAAAATATAGGTAAACAGTGCAAGATTATATCCCTCATTTCAAGCCAGTGACATGATTAAGGGAGTTATCATAGTCGCAAACAATAGCGAGTGTACCGCGAGAAAAAGAGCTCGCTGAAGCAAAACTCGTTGAGATCCATTAAAAGTCTCTCCCGGTATGAAGGGAGTGCCGAGGTCGACCCTGTCGAGTTGATGGCTCCGGGAAACAGGTTAGGTTAGGGACAAAGGAAACTTGTCAACCCACGTGTATGTCTAACCAAGTAACTGTACTCCTATGTCTGTTTAATGTTCTGCTTCAATACAAGTGTACTTACATACCCGAAACTGCGTTAATGTACGGGGTGCCCGAAGTTTAAGTGTCGTTATTTCGAAGGGTGCGGTCTTGTGACAGAATCGTGACTCGTCTAATTGAATCAAAAGTTTTATCAAATTATTCAAATCGGGACTTTGGGGAAAAATTAATTTCCTGAAATTGAGACCATTTTTCTGATCTCTTCAAGCTGCAGGTTTGACTCGAGCGTTTCAGAGATTAAATCTATTTTCTCACGGTTAATCAAATAGTCTACAAATTGAGCTGTTAATTGTACAAAATCTCAGGGAAAAATTAATTTTCTTTTGAATTTTGCAGATTTTCATAATCGTACTGAATTCGTAATTTGTCGATAATTTTTATTGATTCTCAATTAATAAAAATAAAATATTTGTATTTATTTTCGTGAAATAAAACGATGGAGAGAGTTCGGGTTAATGATGTCGAAGCTTTTATCGTGCTCGTCAACTTTCAAGAATTTCATATCACTTCAAACATTAAATTTGCCCAACTTTTTTGTTGTAGCAATTCTTATTTCATGCAAATTGTACTCGCTGCAACTTTCGGAGATTTTCTTAAAAGAAAAATTCTCGTTGCTCAACACCGACCGAAAACTTTACACTTAAACTTATCCGCGATTTTTCTATGAGGACAATTTTGTTTTACGACAAATAATGAACCCTACAAAAAAATATAAAAATAAAAATAACAATCAGATATTTATCGACGTAATTATTTTTAATTCGTGGAATATAACGGTTACGCGAAACAAAAATAAATATGAAAAATGTGTAATAAGAAAAAAAAAAACGAATGAAGAAAATCGTGAATACTATCAAATCTCGAGACCAGCAAACATCCTTACTTTTACTAGACTTATGTTTCTCCAAATGAGTCTACTGTCGAAATGTGCATTTATGGACTGGCCACCCTATAAATGTATCGTACAAGTATGCATTTCGTCTGCTTGCTACACATCCCTTTCACTCTCTCTCTCTCTCTCTCACTCT
Source organism: Campoplex capitator (assembly GCA_037576405.1). Lineage (NCBI taxonomy): Eukaryota > Metazoa > Arthropoda > Insecta > Hymenoptera > Ichneumonidae > Campoplex > Campoplex capitator. The sequence continues at coordinate 9,142,760 of JARBWI010000002.1, forward strand.
CTCGATCCCTGTAAGAGCAAATGTACCACAGCAACTAGCGTACCTCTGCTTGAGCTCAGGTCTAATGATTAATTTCACTCTGGTAGTCTCTGGTACATAGGGGACGAACTCTACCACGTGTACGCGATGAGAGATGAGAATGCAAGAGGAAAGGGGCGCGATAGAGAGGTATAAAAAGAAAGAGAGAGAGAGAGGGTGAGGCGAGGGGGTGAAAGCGTGAAAGTTACTTATCTATCCCTCTCTTTTTTTCTCTCTCTCTCTGCTGCTGCTGCTGCTGCTGCTCTCAATTTCCCTATCTCCTTTAGCCGCTACCTCTCTATCTCTTTTGCCTCAATGTCTCTATCTCTCTTTGCCTTGCGGAGAAAGCTGCGTTCTCTAGCGCGGATATTATATTTCCCAACATTCCACCCCAGTAAAGGGAAAACTGGCGCAGTACTAGTAGTCTCTCTTACACCCCTATACAGTGATAGTAAAAGGGAGTGCTTGATACACACACACACACACACACACACGTCTATATGTGCTCTTATGTAACCTTATGCGTTTGTACCCTCGAGAAAATCCATGCGAGACCAGAATTTGCGACTGAACGCGATTTAGTTTGCGAGCCTCGAGCACTCGCTAAACATCACGAATTTAATCTCAGTACGCTAACCCTGACAAATCCTCCGCCTTTGCGCCCTCACCTCTCTCTCTCTCTCTCTCTCTCTCTCTCTCTCTCTCTTTCTCTGTCCCTCTTGCCCCTCGGTGCTTTCTCCATGTTCCTTCTCTCGCAGCAGTCCGAGGAATCCGGCGTTGCGATGAAAAAGGGGTTGAAAGTGGAAAAGCTCCGGACCAATGTCAATATCTTCTTCCGGAATATCTTTTCGTCTTCCCATCCCATGGAACACTCTTCCCTTCAGATGTATCGCAATTTTCGTCTCATAACTTTTTTTTCTCGTAAATTTTTTTTTTCTTTTTTCCTCTACGTCTTAGAGTTTTGTCAAAAAAGAAAAAAGAAGAAAAAAAAAAAAAATGGGGCGCAGCTACGATAATTTACGCTTGCCATTCATCTCCCTGCCTGTCGTACCTCCTTTTGAAATATCTTTCTCTCGAGCAGCCCCCGCTTGCGTTATTTCTCTCACGAGTGCTTCACGATTTTTATCATCCAACTATTTCCCGTTCTTTTTTTTTCCATCTCTTGATTATTTAGTAAAAAAAAAATAATAATAATAATTATAATGCACCATCAACTTGCAACGCGAAAAGCTTTTCCGATAGAGCACAAAGATTCCGACTCAGAAAAGCCTCTACATTGAAAGTTCTCTCTTCGCTCAATGGAATCGAGCTCGTATACAAATGAACCCTACCATCCTGAATAATTCTTCTCTAACATTTGCATATCCTAACGTTTCCCGTAACTTCCCTTTTCACGTTTCTCCATTGAATTCCACCGTCTTGTCGTATCTTACCTCCCTTCGTCTTCATCTCTATCTTCTTCTTTATATTCCTCTACATCTCCTTGAGAATTACTATTTTTCCAGACCTTTATATTCCCTCGTTGTATTTTCTTTTCCAATTCTTCAATCAGTCAAAGATATCAGATATATTTCTTTTCAGTGAAAAAAAAAAAAAAACAAAATTGTATGTTAATTCTTCAATTGTACTTTTATCTCGTAAGAATATTCGGGTCTCCGGAACAGCGAAAGCTTCGAGTATTTTATCGCCATTTACAAATTGAAATAACGCTAAATGGATTCAACTCTATCACGTGAACCGAACAAATATTTTCTGCGACTGTTTTCTCTCTCTTTTCCTACAGCTAAAAACTTCAATTTCCATGAGCTTGTACTTCCATCCCTTTTTTTCTTTTTGCAGACGCTTCATTATCTCCGTTTCACTTTATTATTTATCTTCATCCTCATTTATCGTTGTTTGTTTGATCTCGGGCGGACATAACAGTTAGAAAAATCAACGAACCTATTTTAAATCGACGTTTTCGAGTTATTACGATAAAAAATAATCGACCCAGCTACGCGAACGAAAGAAACTCTTTCTCCAATTATTTTTTTGCTCATTCCATCTCTTTCGTCTCTCCATTTATATTTCTTTTCTTTCGACTCTGAGAAAGCTTCTCGTCGAGGTTTCGTTTGAAAAAAGCTACTCTGCTAATATAATACAAACGTGTAAAAACAAAGAACGCAGGTTCACTATTGTCGAGAATAATGCAAAGTCGGTGTACGATGCAGTGCTCTTGCGTAAAAACAACCGCAGTAATAATCCGAGTTTACAGAAACGCATGAGGCATGCACCGATGTATATACAGCTAATAAATGTGTACCGCGATGCGCACTGTTATTTATCACACTTTTTACTTTTACTCTAAATACTCTAATTTTTGTACTAATGCAAAAAGAGAATGTGTGAAAATGAAGACCGACAAATCTTTCCTGCTACCGAATTACACTGAAGCACAGAATTTGGTCTCCGATATGAGCTTACTCATTAAAATAAAATAATAAAATAATGATTTTCTTATCGAAACCCAAAGAAAGTGGCATCGATCGTCCAAAACCACAATGACTGTAAATTCCATTCCAGTCGATAAGATTTCTAATAGTTGTTTCTAAAATTGTTTTTTTTTTACTTATGAAACGGATTCCCGATGCAAAAGAAAATGGAAAATCAACGAAGCTTCATTCGTACAAAGTTTTTCTGATAACTGAATCAAATACATGACATAAAAAAGTTATTTCTGCTGCTAGAGGATGATGGGAATCAGATGTGAATGTTCCCCAGGCCTGAAATACGGATGCAATCAAGCACATCTCATAGCTTATGTTTTTAACTTCATTCGAAAATTTGCTGACAGTTTCAGATGTTTTCTCTCGATGTTTTTTCAATTTTTTTCTTTTCAATTTTTTTTAATTTTTGATACGAGTAATTTGCAGCGTCACGTTGAATTTTGTTCGAGCTACACGCGAGTAGAGAACTTTGAAGATATAAAAAGAAATCAAATATGAATTTTCCTTGTCAGACGTATAATCTCTGACGATTTTTACATCGATTCGAAATATCTACACCTATCGCGAATGCGTTTTCTCCCTCTCGTCCTTCCAACCGCCATCGTCGTGTACCGAGCCTCGTATTAATATAACCACGTTTCTAGGTCACAGACTTTAATTAAACCCGATTACATCTTCGACGGCTCATACATACATTATTCCGCTTGGACGAGATCTATCCGTCCCTCTTCGCTTCGCTCCCCCCCCCCCTCCTCCCCTCCACCCTCTCGGAGCCCCTCCGCTTTATCCCCAACGTCACTTTTCCCTATCCTTCCATTCGCTTTTAATCGACAAGGATCGCGAAGCGCAATACACCAAATGTGTGAAACGCTGTCTGAATCGAACCGCAATAATCGATATATGCAATCACGATTTCAATGCTAATATATAGAGCAATGAACGCTCATTATAATACACTTCGTTTTTGAAGTATTACACGTGATTCGTATTTCCGAAACACGAGAAAAAGCCTTCTCGTGAAGCAGTGTGCAAAGTGGAAAAAAAAAATGTTTCAAATACCTGTGCGAAAGACAGAGAGTTTCACGATTCTTTTATAAACTAAAATTAAGGAGTTTCAGTACAGGCGATACAATGTTGCTATGCTAAACCATGTTAAAAATACACAATAATTCAAAAAGTTGAGAATTTTATGAAATTTGGTGAACACATTCTTTAGTGCCGAATTTGACAATACAAATTTTTTCAGATTTTTCTTCTACACAGTTATCGAGTAATTGAAGACTAAAGTTCACGCGTATAAGCATAGCGTTTCCATATATATAGGTATACACTTCGGGCATAAGAAATCTGCTTCAATGCATAATTACTCGATAACTAAGTAGAAAAAAATTTTGAAAAAATTTGTCTTTTCGTACTTGATGTTGAAGAACATTATCACCAAATTTCATTAATTTCTTAACATTTTGCCTTTTGTATCGAAACTCCTTAATGAAAAATAATATAATTTAGAAATGAATAAATTAATTTATCGGAGATGAAGCCAACGAATTGGGAGTCCAAATAAAATGACTGATTAATTACTTCAATGTGCCACGAATATTTGACCTGGCTATTTTACCAGCATCTGTAGCAGCATCGTCAGGGAAGCAAAATAAGTTGGATTGAGTTTGGAAAAAAAAAATGGGTGAGATAAAATTTTTTGCTAGCTGTGCAAAAGCTTTGATCCATATTTCAATCTTCCTATCGAGTATTCCGGCTAGAAGCATACGTTTTTCACGGTTTTTTATTTCTCCGTTGAGGGTAGAATTTGAAAAATTTCTTTATCACTACTATCGAGCAGAGTCGAGTGACTCTTTTTTATTCCTTGGTAATAAACAATTTGTAGAATAATAGAAAAAGGCATTGTGAATTTCAAGACATTTGACTGGTTTTTGATACACGATCGAAGTTATATATTTTGTGTCTCAGATTCTAGTTGCTTTTGATGTTCAATTTCTTGGAATAACAAAAACGGGGACAAATGAAATAGCGTAGGCGAAACAAAATTGCGATACCCGAGGGGCTTGTGAGAGCCAAGAACAAGAGAAGAAAAATTCGATCGAAATATATTACGAAAAGCTTGTATGTGCTGTGCATATACCCCCCTGTATATATATATATATATACAGACAGAAGAGGCTATTATCGAAACTGCAGGAAGAAAATTCACACCCTTACCTTTTCGATTTCCTCAGGAATGTCGTACGTTCGTACTCTCTCTCCCCTCTTGCACCTCGTGTATATATATATATACAGTGAAAATCGAAAGTGAGCATGGAACACGCGATATCGATAAGCCCTCGGGCATGCCACGCCATTCTCTAAAGAACCGTGGCACATACTATTCGATTTGGGGATTCCTTTTTACCCCTGTTTTCGTAAGAAGTCACTTGTTATTGGAAAATGAAAAAAAAAAAAAAAAAAAAAAAAAAAAAAAAAAAGCAACGTAAAAACATAAAAATAAAATCAATAATAATAAAAGTGGCTGATTGATCGCGATAGAGAAGCGCGAGCACGAGTCCCTAGACGTTTCGTTGAACGTTCACAGCTGTACATGGATATACAATGTTGCTATGGGTTATATAGAAACGTGAAACCGTTGTATCGTGAGGTTGAATAAAGCAGCGAATATTCTCTATCGACACTGAGATATTGCACAGCTGCCAATCAGAGAGAAAAAAAAGAAGCATCAAATTGCCTTTAAAAAGTACCATTTTTTATTCAACGAATAGCACTTTTTTTTATTGTCAATGAATTCTCTTGTTTGATATAGCTTTTGTGAATAAAAAATTGATAACGAAAAATATAATATTTATAAGAGGGATATCTGCACGTGGGCCACTATTTGCTCTGATTTTAAGGAGTTTCAGTACAAACGGCAAAATGTTAAGAAATTCATGAAATTTGGTGATAATGTTTTTCAACATCAAGTACTAAAACACAAATTTTTTCAAAAATTTTTTCTACTTAGTTATCGAGTAATTACGCATTAAAGCAGATTTCTTATGCCCGGAATGTATACCTATATATATGGAAACGTTATGCTTATACACGTGAACTTTAGTCGTCAATTACTCGATAACTGTGTAGAAGAAAAATCTGAAAAAATTTGTATTGTCAAATTTGGCACTAAAGAATACGTTCACCAAATTTTATAAAATTCTTAACTTTTTGACAATTTTTTGTGTTTTTAACACGGTTTAGCATGGCAACATTGTATCGCCTGTACCAAAACTCCTTAAACGAAATTTTTCTTTATTTTTCCATGCTCCAGAGACACAGATTCCTTCTTCTTCTTCTTCAATTTTGTTGACCTTCTTTCTCCTTGGTTTTTTTTAATACAGTTCTATTTTAAGCCAGTATTATATCAATGTCGAAATCGATGAGGCTGAATTATTGATGATTTAATAAAGAAAGCGCCATATATATCGTTTTGTAATAAAATAATTCACAGGCCGAACGATACTCACTGAACATTATTATTCCCGGGGCGGGAAGAAGCGAAGACAAGTGTACACGTGGCGTTTATAGACTCGTCTTGCATCCCCTATCCTGTTTTACTTAAATAAGGAAGAGTATGCGTTTATCTGACACGTATATATATATATATATATGCTAAACCCTCACAGGAAGGACACGTTAAAGAGGCGAACAGAGAAACTCGTATACCACCCTCATTTTCTCCATGTAACCTCCACCTTTTCAACGCTCGCGCGCTTTGCTTACACCCTCTTGCCTCCTCAACACTGCTTAACATATACATGTACAACTCTCATCGTGGAATACATTATATACTCCATTAAACGCAAATTCTCCGACCAGAGAGAAAGAGAAAGAGAAAGAGAGAGGGACACAGTCACTCGTCATACTTCCGGAATCTCTTTTGACACTCCTCAAACAACATGAAGGAAATTTAATTAAAATTACGTTGCGTCAGGACAAATTAGGAAATCGCGTGTTATTTGCTATTGCCATCCTCTGCCTTACATTGTTATGTATCCATACAGGACTAGCTCTCTACTTTGAGAACATATTTATATTTAATCAGCAGAGTATATTAGTCTAAACCTCTCGAATGTGTCCTTTTTCCACTTCAGTTGTCACGAAAACGTTATTTCTACTTGATCCATATTCCAGGTGATTCTGGGATTTTCATTTTATTTTTAAATCTGCTAAATAAATGGTTTTCGATCTCGTTATTGCGACAATGATGAAAAAAAAATAAAAAATCGTGAGAATTTTCCTTGGCTTAAAATTAATTAATATTTAAAAATAAATAAATAAATAAACATTAAAAACGAGAACAGATAAAAATGGAAGAAATTTTATTTCAATTTTTTGTATTCGTCAAACAGGCACACAACAGACTGGTCGCCGATCTCGACGACAACAAAATGGAAGTCGTCGAGTCTCAGAGCTTCGCGACCGAAGTCACTTCTGCTCTTGAGAAGCTAAAGGAAAAGGACGTTAGAATAATTCTAGGAAATTTCAATGAGGCCTGGGCGAGACGAATTTTCTGCGAGGCCTACAAGTAATGCTCGTTTCAAAAATATATCTACTCGTTCTTCTTCTCCGTACTATCATAGTGGGGCAATTTTTTTGTGAAAAACTTTGAAAGAAAATTAAAAAAAAATAATTAATTGCCTGAATACCTTCGTTTAATGTGATGCCCAGAAACAATTATACGGTGCGGTACACGCCTTGAAATTTACAGTGGTGAAAAATATAAATTTTACACTGAAACGTTGGAACGCGTGTGAGCCATTAAAAAAAAAAAAAATTCAAAGGCAATCCATAATTTACAGCGTGACTCGTGAAATGGTCTACGAGAATTTTTAGCCTGAATTCCGGCAAAATTTTTCCGACGCTTACTAAAAATTCAAAAACCCGTTGCAATTTTCATGAAAAATGTTTCATTTTTTTTTTCGTTCAATTAATCATGAGATATAAAAGTAATGATCGACGCGCGATCAAAATTTATTTGTACCACGCGCTGTTCATAGCGCTTTACCGAACATCAAATTTTATTATTTAGTTCGTAGAAATTTATTGCTCCGATCGAAATTACTGTTATTTATTATCCTCGAAAGTCGAAGCAACTTGAAAATTTTTACGACCAATTATTCGTCGTCCCGCCCCTGCCTCTTCCTTGAATTTCCGCAGAACTTTCAACTCCCTGAAAATATGTTTTCTTCACTAAATTCATACTCGAATTGCTTGCACGAAAAAATTGCCACTGTACCATGATCGTGAGAAAAAAAATATCTAGCAACGAGAAATAATTTCATTAAAGATTTAATAATAATGATTATTTATTTGTGAAACTCGTCACTTTCGTCGCTGGACTCGACAACAGATTCGGTATGTACGGCAGAAAATACCAGTGGGTGATAATGGGCACTTATACCGAAAAGTGGTGGGAACGACCAGGCGGTGGTTGCGCACCCTCCGAGCTCAGTGAAGCTCTTCACGCTGCCATCTTGACTGACCTACTTCCGCTTTCGACCGAGCAGCAGATCACCGTTTCCGGAATCGTGAGTAAACCCTCAATAAAAGTATGTCTCCATAGTTATGCGCACACACTCATATATATATATATATACATATTTGTTTGTGTATAGAGGACCGAGTGATTGGTCCAGGGATGTATTCACGAAAAAAAAAAAAAAACATACAAGCCTTGCATTATTATAATCTAAATCCGATCGGATAGGAGCTTAAAACTCGTCCAGTGCCCCGGAAACTCCAGCCACTCGAGTATACCATCTTTTATTCATTCCCAACTTTTTCAGAATGTTTTTTTCTTTTCCTTCTTTTTTCCTCGATCCCCCTTCGGACTCTCGTGCAATATCGTCCGAGCTCCATTTCGATCGTATATTCAAATTGGCAAAATAGAACATGATAATGGATATTGTAGTCGGATCATTCGTAAGTGGGTTGATATTTGAACGTTTAGATTTTGAATTATTTTCATCGAAGTATAAATAAATACTGATTTTTTAATGGTTTTTTTCTTTATGACAGAGTTACAGTTTGTATGAATTATGTATGAAATACAAATACGCGAATGAACGGATGAATGGAGTCGGAGAGAGAATTAAGAGTCATCGAGCTCACGTGACCAACTCAAAATCGACGGTGGTACCTCTCATAGTAAAATATATCTATATATAGTACAAATATAGTCACTGACACACGTCAGACGCCTCGTGTGTATTTTACCGGATTTTTCCGTGAGTTTTTATTGAAATCGCAATAAATAAATTTGGTAATGTGCAAGGAAGTGGCGTGAATTCGGCTCTGGTCTCTTCAGTTGTGGCAAATGTGTGTACAATTTGTAATAAAACAATTATTGTGTCTGGCGAAAGAGCTGTCATGGCGCGAGCAAAGCGCCTTGTATTTTTGTTAATTTATTGTGTTGATATATAAGAGATATCTGATCTCCGAAAAGGGAGCACAGCCGGAACCGGATTATTAAACCGAATTTTTTGATATTTTTTATATTCGCGTAATCATAAAATTCGCGACGAAATCCGGTAAAATAGAATTTTAGTTTGCTTTTTTGGCACCTGGCGCTGCGTATGCCATCGCTCGATGACTCTTAATGGCTTCAGATTTAATGATAATTGCTAAAATGCCAGATGAATAATGTAACGGAGAAACGAATGAATCGATGGAGCAATGAAAAATCTGGTCGATTATAAACATAAATATTAAAAACATGTGGTCAAGGAGCAGGAAAAGGGTAAAGATGTTTTGTTGAGGGTCTAACGTTGAACCTCAAGTATCAGATTTCTTCTTGAGAGGATCGGGCGTACTTTCAACATTCGACTTTTAGACACTTCCCCCGAGGCTCGACGAGAAACTTTCTTTTTCCTTCAACGAGAGAATGTTGAGAGAGAGAGAGAGAAGAGTCTTGCTGGGCTGCTCTCGTCCTCACTCACAAAAGTTGAATTGGACCATTGTTCGTGCGGCAAAGCGGGCCACCCTCTCAGTATCATCCCCCTCGTGCTCCTTCGCTTCCCCACCCCCCTTTTCTCCTCTTTCACGACGACCACTCTATACCCTCGCTCTACCATCTACCAGCGTAAATGCGCTTCTTTTTCTACTTCTTTCTTTTCACTCCTTTATCCCAAGGGAGAAAAGTTGTTGTCGTTCTAAAATTGACAGAGTACCGCAATCCTAGTGTAGTAAATGTCGAAACCAAAGTTACTTAATACACCTTTAGATACGAGTAATTTTCCTCCACAAAGTATCAACCACGTACTAAATTTAACAAGACATTTTTTTTTCTCGTTTCTTCATCCATGAAATAAACAATGGAAAAAGGAATTCTGATGAAACGATTCAATGAAGTACTCATCAAATCCAGAAGCATTTGTGATTCGTCGAGTCGAACAATCCAATTGTATTCCGTAATCTATCGAATTCAAACGAATTATGTGATTTCCAAAGAATATTCAATTTTAGAAAATCTCTTTAATAAAATGTCTGTATAAAACGATCCGAAATAGCTGCACTTTACTTTTCGTCAGCAAACGTGTGTGTTGCTGAAGGTACAAATACGGAGTTCCATCGTCGAAGATTCCCTTCGAAATATCTATCCCTGCGAAGTAACGTTTTAGGAATAAAAGCTGTGAAATCGGTTCGAATATATATTCTGGAGAACCGATAAAATAACAGAGTTTATGCGAATGTTACCGAATTGGAAATAAGTCAGTAAAAAACAAGTGTGCTGACGAGAAAAGGGTTCAAAATAAATTGTTTTTTTTTCTCTCCTATCTGATACGACCTGGAAAATTGAATCAATTTATCAAGATATCAGGATTGAAACTCTGCAGTTTTTCTAATCTCTATTCATTTTATTTTCAAGATTTCGATATTGTTCTCGTCGCATCTTTCAGTCACAGTTTTATTAGTTTTTTTTTTTTTTCTCGTGATGGAAAAATGCATAAAACGTGATATTCGCAGTGCGAAATTGTACTGTCATTTTGTTTTTATGTCAGACACCCGACGAGTATCAGGTCGAGTATGATTCTATGAGGGGAAACGAGTACTCGAGGTTTCATGGTTACACGTACGACGGTATATGGGCGGTCGCCCTTGCGATACAGCACGTCGCAAGGAGGATACGTCATTTCCGAAGGAACCAGACCGTCGCCGATTTCAAGTACAGAGATCCTCTCTGGGAAAAGCTTTTCTTAGAAGCACTGAAAAATACGAGCTTCGAGGGAGTTACCGTGAGTTTTTTTTGCCCCATATTTGTGTGTGTTTTTTTTTCACCATGGGTCCCTTTGGAGATCGCTATATATGCATGTATGAAAAATTCATTCGCCATGAGGTTTTATCGTGCATTCGAAATGAGCAGTCATAAGAGAAACATACAAAAAATATCATTCACGAGTTGAATAATAAACATAAATAACAACGATTCATTGAAGTGCCCAAATCATTTTCGATCTTTCTCCTTTTCAAATTTTTGTTTTTTTTTTTGCGAGTTATAATTGAATGAAAATTCTCAGGGACCTGTACGTTTCTACGACAACGAGAGAAAGGCCTACATTCTCCTTAAACAATTTCAACGTAAGTTTAATCAACCATATTGAATAGCATAGTAGCCTCGATCGGTTGGAAATAAACGTGTAACTCTCAACTATTCGATTCCGTGATCCGGTTATTGTAATATATTGAAAAATTTTATGAGAAATGATAAAAAAAAAAAAAAAATCTATAAAAGAGTCTTCGATATCTATTACCGAATGAAAGACGATGTTTCATCGCCACTCTCTCGCTCTCTTCTCGTTTTCTTTCGAAACCGAGGAATCGAGATGAAGAGAAAGAAAAAATGGAGACAAAGATCCGAGCAGGGTGGAAAAAAGGTCGAGAAAAGAAAAAAAAAAAAAAGGAAAAGAAAGTTGAGAGTGATGAACTCGAAAAGAGAAAACGACAGAAAAAGAAAGACGAGATATCAGGAGAAAAAGCACAGAAAAAAAGAGAATAAAAGAATGAAAGAAAGAAAATGAGAAAGAGAGAGAGAGAGAAAGTGCAAGTTGCAGCAGCAGAGGATTGGTGCGTCGGTGCGTGAATGTGTAGCGGTGTATGATCGATTTCAGGGGGGAGTGAGGTCAAAGTGGGTGAATACGACGGTGTCACGGGTACGCTGGACCTGAGCAGAGGTCAGCCGTTGGTCTGGCGAGGCCGATCACCCCCCAAGGACCGAACCGTTCACGTGATTGAACACTCTACAGTAAACATCACGATTTACTCGATTCTCGTGTCGACATCCGGCGCCGGTATCTTCATAGCTACCGTTTTTCTCGCCATTAACATCAGATACAGAAATCAAAGGTAATTGAATCTCGCGGTTATCCTCTTTCTATATAAACTAACTCTATAGGCATGACAATTGTATTTTTTTTTTTTTTTTTTTTTTTTCATTTTTTTATTCCACCCATTCGGTCATTTTCTGTGCTCTGCTTTCGCGACGTCACGTATACCAGTTTCTCATTTTGACGATCGTTTCCCGCTGTCCTGGATTTTAACAATCAACTGTTCGTTTCCTTCATTCGATTTGAATATGAATTCGTTTTTTTTTTAATCACATTTTCCGGAAACTGTTGGATTCGAAGCTGTAACAATAAAAAATTAAAATATGGATGTGTGCAGCAAATGCAATTGTTTTACCAAATCTGTTTTTTTTTTTTTTTTTTTAAATTCACGTAATTCTACGTAGTTTTACTTTTTTTTTTGATTTTTGAGGAAATTCCAAAATGCTGTTTCGATCAGTGCTTCGAAATGAATTTTTCAATTCGAAGGAGCGACGAAATTGCGATTGATATTCTGAATTACGAACGAATCGAAATGCTTTGATTTTTCGTTACGAAATTTCGAAACGAAAAACTCAATTGTTCACCTCATCAGAATGAGACTCATCCTCGATGAAAGAAAAAAAAGTAATTTCTTTGTTTGTCTTTTGTTTTTTTGAAAGCCTTCGATAATGGTCGACTTAAAAAAGAAAATGAATTTCTCAGGTACATAAAAATGTCATCACCGCATCTGAACAATCTCATAATCGTCGGGTGTATGCTGACGTACAGTAGCGTCATCGTACTCGGTCTAGACTCGCAATTGTCAAGTGTAACAGCTTTTCCATACATCTGTACAGCACGGGCGTGGTTATTGATGGCCGGTTTTTCGCTCGCGTTCGGCGCCATGTTTTCGAAAACGTGGAGAGTCCACTCGATATTCACGGACGTAAAGTTGAACAAAAAAGTGAGTTTCAAACGACTAGATGAAATTTTTTCGCCTCTTTATTTCCCAGTAGAAAGAGAATACAAATGAAGTAGAGAGCGAATGAATGTTGAAAAAAAAAAAAAAAATGTAATAAAAGCGTACCTGTAAGAGGAATGCCTGAATCTCGTTGAATTTTTATACACCAGTTCATTCGACGCTATACTCACCGGTATTATGTATCCGCTTTGTCACAGGTTATCAAGGATTATCAGTTGTTCATGGTGGTCGGAGTACTGCTGGTTATTGATCTTGCGATCATGACAACTTGGCAGGTTGCAGATCCATTTTATCGAGAGACCAAACAAATGGAACCTTACGTAAGTTTGTAAAGCCATTTTCCACCTGACAGTATGATCGATGCTGGATTTTATCCTCGTAGCAACTAGCCTTCAATCGGTTTTTTTTTTCCTTTCTTTCACTATTTATGTTACATGTACTTGGAAACATGTAATAAATTTCAACTTTTCTTTGCGTATATCAATCGTTTATTTTAAATTAATTCCGACTATTTTTTTGAGTCGTGGTTTCAATCAATATTTCAGCAGGAGGACTCACATGGGTTTTGATGGGCAAAAAAAAAAACAAATTTTTTCTCATTCTCATTTTCATTCAATGAAAAAATGATTTTATCCAAACTCCGAGCATATGAAAGAGCAACGTTTCAACAATATTTTTTCGATAGTTTCATACAAAAAGTATTTTTTAATTCAACCGTTGAGAACTGGTTTCCGGAGACCCTTTGGAAAAAAAAAAAATTCTCCTGACGGTCAGAATAACTCATGATAGCTTTATCCGAATTAAAAAAACCATGGATTTTCTGTCAGCAGGTAAGTTTAGCTCGTGACTGAACGAGAGATTCGAAAAGCATTTAAAATTCAAATTTTTTCGTACAGTTGTATGGAAATCGGTACGATTTTCGGTCAAATCTATAATAGACCATGAATTGTGATAGAAGAAAAAAAAATCCTTCATTCAATCACTAGTCGATTGTATCTAGAAAAAAAAAACTAGTCAATTTCAAATTTTCGCCATTATCATCGAAATTTTATTGTAAAAATATTCTCGAGATGTTGCATCATTGGATAAAAAAAAAAAATAAACAAATAAATTGATTTATTTGAATTCCAAAGCCCACGTAAGCCCTTAATCCACTGTGAACGCTTTTTAAATCGTTGTGGAATTTTGTAATGAACTCGTTGGTGATTAAATCAAAAATATATATCCGATAATGGTTCGTTAATTACTAAACGGAGATATTCAATGTTTAACAATGATAGTATCTCGAATACGTAGAACTATTTGTTGTCAAACGATACGGATATAGATTACATGCGATAAATATATGTGCATTATTTACATTGAGGAATCCGGTTCGATTGTGCATAGCCAATACGAGAAGTATAATGATGAATTGGTTAATTGTTAATGGGAGCAGCCGCATCCTTCGAGCGACGATATAATGATGATACCGGAAAACGAATACTGCCAGAGCAATAGAATGACGGTTTATCTGTGCTGTATTTACGCTTACAAAGGTCTTTTGATGGTGAGTAAATACGACGATTCAATAGAGTAAGACAATGAGAAAGAAGAAATGAAAATATGTAGGGAGGGAAATATAATTGATAAATGTCAAATAAAACGATTCGTGGTCGTAGATTTTTGGTGCATTTCTCGCTTGGGAAACGAGACACGTCAGTATACCAGCGTTGAATGACAGCAAATACGTTGGTATGAGTGTCTACAACGTCGTCATAATGTGCATCATGGGGGCAGCGATCAGCTTCGTACTTGCCGATAAACAAGACACGATGTTCATTATGCTGTCGATTTTCATTATTTTTTGCAGCACAGCCACTTTGTGCCTCGTCTTCGTTCCCAAGGTTATTATTATTTTTTTTCCTCACTTCATTTTCATGAATATTTTTTTGATTTATTTATTTATTTATTTTTTTTCATGAGCGGAATCGTTAGTCCGTTAAATTTCGAAGAAACGAGTCCCGAAGCATTTTTCTCTAGGACACAACGCTGCCGAGATATCAATTAATTAGTAACAGCCAATAGGACGCAGCGAAAAAGCACTCGGCTAGGCGGGGCGCTCTCGCTATTACCGCCCCATTCGTGTTAGCCGCGCACCTCGTTGGCTATAACTAATTAATTAGTATCTCAGGGAGCGTGGATCGTAGAGAAAAATCCATTGGGACTTTCGTGTTTGAAATTTTACGATCTACCTGCCCTCACCGTGATCTCGAACTATGCACGTGAAAAAAAAATTTATGAACACAAATTTTAATTTCTCGGTGAACCATCGCACTCGTCGGAAATATTAAATTTCTGGAAATTCTTGTAGCTCATCGAATTGCGACGAAATCCTCAGGGCGCTATCGACAAAAGAACGAGAGCAACCCTGAGGCCCATGTCCAAAACCCGGAGAGACTCGACCGTCAGTGAACTCGAGGAACGCCTCAAAGAAGCTACTACCGCTAATCAGAAATTTAGGAAACAACTTTTAGAAAGAGATTCCGAGCTTCAAGTGAGTTTCAGTTTTCAATTTTTAATAAATTCGAAAAGGAAAATTCTCAACTCAATGATACGATTCAATAATTTCAAAAAACAATTCCAAACTTTTTTTCTCCTGGAAATACTCGAAAAGTTGAAAAATAAAAACTCGTCACCATAGTGGTAAAACGCGCTTTTTAAATTGGGGCACGTGACCCAGCAAAATCTACTTTCAAATCGACTCGCTCCGAGATTTTTTTTTTCTATAATTTAATTTTCTCCTACGTGAACCCAAAGTACATGCGACCAATGTGAGATAACAATTTACCTGTTATTTTGTATTCCGGGTAAGCTACGCTTCGTCTATATAAAAAATTTAGTTAAAAAAAAGAGAAAAAAAATCAGGTTTCACAAATTTTTCGAACAATTACATTTTTTTTTGTCACGTTTTTATTTCTGGTTCAGACAATAATGACGTCAGAATGTTCCAGTCACTTCAGAATATTTTTTCCTACAGAAAAACACCCCAAAAGTTTTGATCGTATTGAAATTTAAAAAATTGATACTTTTTCAAAAATGTGTTCATCAATTTTCAATTATTCCAAAAGATGTTTCTGAGAAGACTGGACGATGAGACGCTGACCGATACCCAAGAAGCGATGCATCGTTTGACAGTGCCACGAAACGAGACAACGATCGTAAAAAGAGAAGGTAACGAAAAATAATTGAGCTAATAAAATAAAGATAAAAATATATATATATTTGACGATGTCACCCTCGAGCCCAAAAAAAATCTGGCTAAATGAAATTTCTTGAATAATTAAATATAACCGTGATCGTGACGCTTTATCTACCACCCCCGCCCCGCTCTTTCCCCGCTGTCTTTCTATCTCTCTTATTCGCACTCTATGTATCAGAGCCCACCGTCCAGCGGCACGGTACACAAAATCACAAAGGTCAGTGATATAAAAGTGAAAAAATATGAGAACATCATATGCATCCAGCTCTCTGTATATGCGAGAGTTATTTTATTTTTGATATCAAATTAACTCGCACGCGACACGTTGATCAACTAGATTTCTATTTCATCGCCAGAGCACGAGTTACCGAGCGAGCGCCATCTGTCGGATTAGTACAATTATTTTCAGCATGGAAGCATTGGAATAGATTCTGCTGCGAAGATCACTATTCAGCTTCGATGCTTATACGTTTTTCTTTGCGATTGAATTATCGAATATAATATGTTTTTTTATCTTCCATATTTATCGTAGGTTTATGATTACATGATTTTTTTTTTATCAACAGATTATTTTTAATGATGCCAATATGATATCAGTTCGTTGAATCAAGTCTCACCGTCGTTTTCGCCATCTTCATGAGATTCGTTTTTGCACATTTTATCTGAACGACTACACTTCTTTTATTGCCTTCGTTCGCCAAGCCTGAAACGAAATAGAGAAAATTTTATGACGTAGTTTCGACTTTTTCTTCTTTATATTCTTCTTTGAAATTTCGAATTTATCACTCTTTTACGCTCCTAATGAAATGTTTCAGGTCCTTCAATGGCGACGGAAACAACAGACGTTTCCATGTCCATGTGTAGCTTGAACTCGACGACTACCTCGCATCATGAGAGCGAATACGTAAACGTTAGTTCGACGACCACGGATCAAGCCACTTTGTAAGTTGGAAGAAAACTTATTCATCATCTACTGAATTACGAAGAAGCAATGAAAAAGCGCGATTCAGATATTTCCGTTTTCGATTAGTTTCATATGATCGTCCTACAATGCTACTGCACTCGAAGTATCTTTTATTGAAAATGTATTGAGAAAAACATTTTTTTATTTATGAAATGTTTCATCGGATTCTTTTTCATCCGATACTTATATTTTTCTTGTGTGATATTGGATCGTATTTTTCATTCCTCGAGCCTATTGTATGCGGTGGAATCGATTCTCATAGAGCTAAAACCTCATACGCTGGAATACTTTAGCGCAGCAGCATCAATTGCTCGATTTATCCAGCAAATAGAAACAATCTCAAAGAATATTGGCTGGCATGGAAAGGATTTTATCGATATCGCTGCTTCCAATTTCTCAATATATATATCTCTGTCCATGAACAATACAGTGATGCACGTATGCAGAAGAATAAAAAGTAACCTCATAAAATATCAATTTCCATCATCCCAGCTTCGTGTGTTTCGATAATCCCCACTAGAGACTCGTTCCCCGTTCAATCGAAACTCTTATACGTGTGTTTCGCAGACGAAAGGGTTCCTTTGGGAAAATCCCTGCAATCGCGATTGACAGCGAGCGTATTCCCCTGGTACCGGAAGTCGGAGCTGGAGCTGCTATCGTACCGGCCATGAGCGAGTCTCAGCCGAGTAATCAGGCGATTACACGCGATAGAAGAAAATCGAGAACGAGCGAAGGAGATGGACGCGAAAGCGAGCCACTTCTCCTCGAGCAAAGTCCCGATCGTCGATCCGAGGGTGGAAAAACAAACGTCGATTTTGTACCGGAAAACCTCGACGAATCGGAGGAATCGATTGTTCTCGAAGAAACCGAAATTCCGAGACGCGATACCTCCAAAAGTCAACAAAATATCTCCAGAATCAAAGGCAACACCGATTCCTCACCCTCGACGACCAGTCGGAGTCGAGCAAGGCTACCAACTCCACCACCCCCCTCGAAAAATGTCTCTTTTGGCCAACTCGAGGAACAGAGCTATCTCGAACAACCTATTCTACCCCCACCTGATCAATTCGTACACAAACATCGACATACTGGTAAGAAATTTTATGAACATTCATTTTTTTTACTTTCTGAATTTACGGATGAATATTTTTGTTTCGTATTATTCATATGCAAACGTGAGATGAACGAATAAAATGAACGAATGAAATGAACGAACGAAATGAACGAACGAAATGAACGAATGAAATGAACGAATGAAATGAACGAACGAAATGAACGAATGAAATGAACGAATGAAATGAACGAATGAAATGAACGAATGAAATGAACGAATGAAATGAACGAATGAAATGAACGAATGAAATGAACGAATGAAATGAACGAATGAAATGAACGAATGAAATGAACGAATGAAATGAACGAATGAAATGAACGAATGAAATGAACGAATGAAATGAACGAATGAAATGAACGAATGAAATGAACGAATGAAATGAACGAATGAAATGAACGAATGGAATGAACGAATGAAACGAACGATTTAATTGAACGAATGAAATGAACGATTTAAATGAACGAACGAATTCATTCATTCATTCATTCATTCACTAATGAACTGAACTGAAATATCGAAATACCATTTTCTTATAATTAAATATACAGTTCCCTTGAAAGGAATTTTTTGGATGCCTTTTCCATCAGCCTAGTCAAACATTGTTTTCATTGACTTCACGACAAATTTCAAAATCCCCAAAAGCTAAGAAATGTTATTCAACAATCAATATTGTGTCGATTTCATTATAAATATTTTGTTGTCCTCATAGCAAATACATAGTTGCATCAGCTTTAACCTAAAGTTTGTAAAAACCGAATGTGACCACTTTGCTTAATCATAACCATTATAAAAACCGTAATCCAGTTCATCATGACATTTCAGATCACGAAAAAAGAAATATTATTACAACTGCACATATTTGTTAATTCCCACCCTTTGTTATTCGAATGGAAATTGTTGTAACGTTCTGTAATTGGAAACGATCTCAGGTACAGGAAGTGGACATCATCAGGCGTCATCGAAACGAAGATCATCAGTGAAGAATAACGGTCTGACCCATTCTCATCACGAGCTCTTTGAAAAGAGAAGAACGAGCGTTCCATCGACCAACACGATTAGTTATATATCGACAGAAAACGTATCGAGAGCAGGTATCGGTGAATCGATCGACGAAAGGGCTTATATAATCGGTGAATGTGGACACAGAAGACCCATCACAGGTACCGGATATAGATGCGAAAAACACGGTGGCGTTGGTCGATCTCATAATCAACACGTCGTCTCATCTATCATTGCCAATGGATCAGCCGCTGAAAGCAAACATTCCAGTCATTATTACGACAGTGGAAAAAACGCGAGCTCTCCGAGTGTACCTGCGATGGTCAACGCCAGTTGCTCCGATACAGGTTCGTGTTCATTTTTTGCCTTATCGTCTTTCCGCTTATCTCCTCTTTTGTCAATCTTTTTTTTTTACCCCCCGAGAATTTCGCGATCATTAATCTTCTCTTCTCAAGAGGATCTCCGAAATTCATTGCTTGTATTTCGACTCAATAGGATTTAACGCGATGGAAAAATTTATGCTTGAATTCACACGTTTTTCTGAATCACCTATTATCTTATCCCATTTCGATTTCGGTACTTAACGATCCGCAAATTTTCTGAAACGATTCATTTACCGTTGAAACGTTACAAAATTTATATGCAGCTACGAAAATAAACGAAAGATTTTTTCTGTTGCATAAAATAATTTTATTGATTTTCCAGAATATTCAACAATTTTTTGACAATTTTCCGTAATTATGAGAATCTTTTTGCCGATTTTATCGAGACCGGTTTGTGAGAAACCGAAATTTTTGATTTGTTGATAATTTTATTAAATTGTATCAAGGTAAAGATCGAAAAAAATTTTATTCAATAAAAATGTATTACTTTATCGTTCTCATTGAAAATCGATGATCATAAATTTTCGAAAATGCCTCAGTACTTTCAGAATTTCGTTAAATTCGTGAATTGAAATTCAAATCAAATAAAACTTTTGCTGAGAAACTTTCGTCTTGATCTTTAGCTCAAAATCGTCATGAAAAATATTTGCAAAAATTATATTCGAACCTTGCTTGAAAGATGATGTTCTATAAACTTGTGTCTGAACAATTTTTGTTTTTTTATCGAGCCACATAGCCGGAGTACTCGTTTGACCATGCGAAAAATGAATAAAATTCATGTACTCGCGGGATTAATGAAAAATGTTGACACGCGAACGAGATCTCACGCTCATGGTGTGTGTATATTTTTTGTATTTTTTGTTTCAAATAATTACCAGAAAAATACGAGGACGCAATGGCGACGATAATCCAACGTTCGGTGTCGGAGCGTTCGCGTGAAAAATGCACGAGATCACGGGGTACATCGGGAGCTGGTGGGCACCATCAGGGCTCGATGACAACGGGAGGGGAGTGTCGTCACAGAGTTCAAACGAGAAAAATTCGCGAGTGCAGGCACACCGAGTCAAAATTACGTCAGCAACAAGCTCGTCTCGATTATGTGCAGAGTACACCGAACGTGGCAACGATACACAACAGTAAATTTGCCAGTGGTAATCCTCGCGGTGGTGGTAGTGGGGGCGGGAGTGGAAGTGGTCGGAGGGTGACTGATATGGGTGGTTCAAACGGTGGTAACGGTAAAGCCAGCAATGGATCAGGATCAACGGCCAATCTCACGAAAATGTGTAGCGCTGTTTCGGACGGTGAATTATTGGACCTTGAGATATTACCAATTTTTCAAAAACTCCTTACCGAGAGGCACAAGAGCAGTACGAGAGGTGGTTATGGTGCTAATATTGCCAGTTGTCCAAATATATCGATCAAGTGCGACATTGTCGAGTATCTATAACGTTTTTCGGCCAAAACCTGCTCCGAAAATTGCGAGTTTATCGAGAGGGAGCGCTAATACACCCTACGAATGCTACTTATATACGTATAAGTCCAAGATTACTCGAAATTCATGGCCAACCTGTGTTTATGGTAGAGTTAGATTACGAGATTCTGGAACGACTAATTCTGGTCCATTTTATCTCGCCTTAACCGCTCGTAAAATATCAATCAACCATTTTTTACATCAAATATTCGATAACTGTTTATTGTTATGATTATTACGAGCGATTTGGAAGAAAAAACTGCTGAAAAAGTTCATCATTTTCAGAGACATTATTTCACGAGTAAAGCGTGGAGAAGATCTGTTAGTTTGTTTTACGATGCTTGATAATCGACTGACTGAAATACTTAATTGATGATCGTTGAAAGCTAATCGGAGGAGAAAAAGTAATTCAATTTCGTATCAGAATTTCGTGATCTTTTTTTACTTCTATGCTACGTATTATCGTTGGACACGATTTTCGAGAAATCCTGTGTACATTTAGATGCGAGGTTTTCCACAACGTTTTTTGCAAAATTTTTAACAGTCTCTATTCTCCGTTTTGTTAATTATTCGTTTGATTGAACGTTCTGGATCGATAAGGAGTGCGAAAAGTTTGTTCGAAGGAAATGGAAATTCTGTAAAACCGATGTAGAATGTCTCAACAATGATGTATGCATATATATATATATATAAATATATATATAGAGTGTGTTCGTTGCGTGTAAAATTCGTTCCCACGTGGCCAGGAGAAAACGCCGGATAGTGCGTCACAAAAGCGTCAATTATATTAACGATATACATAATAATGATAAATAAATAAATAAATAATAAAATGCTACAAGGACTATCAAACAATACTGATAAGACTCTCTCGTAATTGGCGCTCTCTGTCGATCTAATCGAAGAACTGATTAATTAATAATGCGTGTATAATTACGTGTATCATTTGAAACGAGTGGATTTGGACGCAAAAAATTAATATGTAAGAAGGGGAGAGTGAGAGAAAAAGAGTGCGAGAGAGAGAGAGAGAGGAAAAAGAGTTGAGAGAAAAGACAGAAAAGCTGATAAGCATCGACCTCAAATCTAATGATCTATGAATAAAAACAAAAAATAAACCAAAAAAAAAAATAATGAATACCTAGTCTGTACGAGCGTCTCCTCATCAACGAGAATAACTGGATGAATACAGCGTTTCGTACTTGAAATTACTGATGAATGCGATGCGAATTATAAACTAATATTGAGAATAAATGCGATCGAATAATAAAAGAGTCTCGATGTTGATTAATAAGCACGTTTATAGCAATAAGATGAGGAAGTGAATGTAAGCAGCAAAAAATAAATCGCGATCTCGATAAGTGTCGAAATTGGTGTTTAGCTATTGATAAGGATATAAAACTTGAAAAACAAGAGAGGGACGGATCAATGAATGACGATAATGCCAACTGTATCGTACAATCTGACTGTTCATCGTAGTGATGATTACTCAACGTCACGAACTACATGTCATAGGTAAAATGAAACGAATGCCCACATGTGGGCTTATAGAAAAAAATGTATATATATTTATATGTATATATATATAATATATATATACGGGCTGTGCCAAGTTCAATGGTTCATAATGAAACAGAATTTCTGGACAGTCCATAAATCTAATAGCTTTTTTGGGCAGGTCCTTTCCCTTATGAGCTATTGATTAATACGGTTGACCAGCGCACGCTCTGTTATCGCTTTAGCTGCCAAAACGGTCAGAGATAGAGCAAAAGTGTATAGGACCAATCTTGTAGAACGTAAAGTTTTCTAAAAAAAAGTTCTTAGATTTTGTTTTCTATCTTCGATAGTTTAGCCGTGATAACGGCCGGAAGGTTACCTGGTTTCGAAGATTTGGTTCCGAAGCGTTTTTGAGGTCATTTTTCCATCCGGTCTTTAAACCAATCTACTGAATATCAAACAGCACTTAATGGGACTTTTTTGTAGGAAATTTAATGCTCTACAATATTGGTCCTTTGCAGGTTTTCCTTAACTGTACTCGATTCGACTCTGTACGCACTCGAACTACGCACATTCGTCAACTTTGATAATTGATTATTCGTCCGGTTGGAGTCTAATGAAAATTAAGAAAACGGCACTAGATATTTTGACTCGAAATTAAGCCCAGAAATTCACATTATCGACCATTGAATCCGGTTCAGCCTGCGATATTATATGTATATTGCGATATTAAATTGTAAAAGGGAGGGTCTAGAATACATAATGCGTATTAAGTGTAGTCTGAGGCAAGAGATTGACGAGCCAGAGATTGCACGTCTCGTTAGTTCGAAAAAAAAAATGTATTTCATCTACTATATTTTATTTCCAAATAATTTATTACGAATAATATGATAACGATTGGCCTACGATAATTGCATTTTCGAGAAAAAAAATGCATACAATTATATTTGTTTTTTGTACATCCGGTCATAAAACATTGTCGAAAGCCTCAAACGAATTTGATTACCAATTAACTGTACATCGTTTATAAATTAATAACGCCTAATTAAATAATGAAAATGAAGAGAACGATAACGAGAGCGATTTTCTTTCAAAATAACGAGACGCGTCTCAATCCTCATGTTGGCAAGGTCACCAATTTTTAACACAAAAATACATGAATCATCTCGAGTTCGTTTCGCACAATCGTGGCATCGCATCTCGAGACTGGAGATAAACGAATCAATTACAAGTGGTTCGATACTGATCTTTGTCGGAAATTCACGTACCCACTCGTACGAAACACTCGATCATATATTCGTAAGATTGTATCTTTTTGTCTACGAGTAGTGACGCAACGATCAGGAAAAAAAAAAAATTGTGGTTAAGCAAAAAAGATGCAGCACACTTGGAGTGTCAAATTATTGTCTCGATGATCGTATTGAAAGAAAATAATGCGAGAGACAAAATAAATAAATAAATATGTAGCCACGTGTGTAAATATATGTCTTGATGCACATATTTACACTCGTTTATTACATTTTATTTAAATTATATATAATATATATATATACATATATATAATGGTGCGATTTGCCCGGCCGCGGGCCGGCATTGTTGAAACATTTAATAGATGTATACAAAAAAAAAAAAAAAGACGTTTTTTCAATATTACGAATAGATATCATACGAAGATGATAAATTAATCACACGAACAAGGATAAAAATACACGAACATGAACAAAATATACAATTACACTTAAAACAGAAGAAAAAAAAAAAAAAAAACCCAAATAATCAAGAAAAATAAAATAACGAAGATGGAAAGTTGGTCTAGCGAAAGATTTGTGTGAATGTAGATAAGCTACCGATAATACATAAAACCTGTTGTGAAAGATCATTACAAGTTTCATCGCTCGAGCAGCGCAACGAGTCTGATAATTAATTACGTCTCCATTTTCCAACAACGCATAGCACATTTCTGACGACGAGTTGCCAAATCTTTGAAAATTCACATCATTAAATTTTATTTCAAACTTTCATTTCTGCTTTGAGGATTATTCCCAAAAACATTTTTCTTGCAATGTCTCAAGGCATATGATCCTTTTTTTAACGAACGACTCTTTTAGCTGAAAATTGTTGAACGCTTCTTAAATTGAATTAAACTTTATTGAATAATTGCAAATAATGAAATAATCGCTAGTTTGTAGCTTCGATATTTTTATCTGTAACATAAAAAAAAAAAAACCAAAGAAATTTGAAAGTCCACGAGAAGAAGATTTTTTCATTTTTTTTTTTCATCAGAAAAATGTACTTTCACTGACCTCTAAATCACTAAAAAGTAATTTTTAGTAGCAAGAAAAAAAAAATCTCTGTGAATGAACAATTTCTAAAATCAATGACTCGAAACCTTTCGATGGTGCATAGAATTCTGATTTTTTACTGAAGAATTGAAGTATTCGATGAGAATTCTCGAATTCCATAAACACAATCGAAAAGTCAACCGATTCGGAGATCGCTCAAATGCAGCAATTATCGTTCGGAATAAAAATCAGTTACCGGTTGATCGGTGAATGGAGATGATCTCGTCACTCGTCCACATGAAATAATAGAGTCATTTGTCATTACCATTGTCAAAATAGTATAAATGTGTTGTGCGCGAAAAAAAAAAACCCCAAAAACACTGAAATAATGCGCTGCCCTCAAAAGAACAAAAGAATCGTCTCCTCTCGCTGTTTCACTATTTTTATCTCGATCCACCTGTTTTAGGGTGGCGCACAAAAAATCAATACTTTTCAATTGAATTTATCCTCAAAATTTGCGCTATTTTTGATCGAATGAAGAAATAATTACGTCTGCAATTTCCAATTGAAACGATAAATTTTCTAGTTAATTAAAAATATACTTTGGATATTAAACTTTGCCAAAAGCGGTGACATTTTTTTCGACTCTTTTTTTCATTAATGAACCATCGAGTTGAGACGAAATTGCTGACGTAATTTTTCAAGTCTTGCACTCTTGTAGGATGGCAATAATTTGTTTTTTCTTCGTTTTTTTTTTTGTTCTATAAATTCGAATATCTTCAGAGACGTTCGTAGAGACGTTCGTAAAGCCTTGTTCCTCGTTCATTCATATTTTCTACTCTAGAATTATACATTGGAAAAAGAAAAAAAAAAAAAAAAAACAATGATGCAGAGCGGAGAATATGACGAGTCGTCGGGAAAATTATGATCCCCCAATCTCCACGGGGGTAGTAGAGAGGGAGAAAAAGCAAACGAGGGTGAATTAGCGTCAGGAAAAAAAAAATTCACTACGAACAATCGGAGAAATCGATCAGTCGGAAAAAAATTACGAGTCCCTCGAATCAGAAAGGGGGAAAGGAAAAAAAAGGAAAAAAACGAGAGAAAAAGAAAAAAAGAAACAGTTCAACACAAATACACACGACGGTACACTGCAGTGGAATTCTTAATCGATAATCGGATTATTATAATAATAATATAATGCCAATTTAAACGCGGGTTATTAGAGTTGTACATAGATAAGAAAAATATATAATGAAAAAATATATATATATATATCTATAGTAATTCTCGTTTGATCGATCAAACTTTTCGAGCAAGAATAAAACGAAGAAATAGAAACGGTGTAAATGCGTGGGTGTTATTGTGTGCGTTAAAAAAAAAAAGGAAAAACAAAAACAACAAAAAAGAAAATGAAACTAAAAAATAATTTGCCAAGTTACAGCAGAGGGGTGGAAATTTACCCGACGACTCGACAATCACAATATCGAGCAATACACTCGACTGTTTATTAAATTGCGAACACGAACTTGTGACAGAATACCACAAAATTTCGCGTCACGTTCCCTGAAGAGAAAAGCGATGAACGAATTATTAAAAATGAACAAAATAAAGAATTAAAAAAGAAAAAAAAAAACAAATTTAAAAAGAATGAAAAAATGAATAGATCTTTAAAACAAAAAAAAAACAACTATAAAACCAACACGACATGTTCTTGTGATACTGTTAAGTTGACTTTGTACAAGTACTCACGCATTATTGTTATCACGACACGTTGCAATACGTAAATGTTTATAACGATGTATGATGGACTCGACAGGGAAAAAGCGATACGACAAGAAAAAAAAAAAAAAATATATAATAAGGTTGAAAAAATATTTTTATACTTTTCCCTTTCAATCGTCCTCTCTCATCCTTTCATCATTTTTTTTCTTCGATGACCATCGATGGGTCGAGCCAGTCAGCCAAGCTTTTTAGGGACGAATAAATCTACAGAAAATGTATCGATGGTATGAGAGATAAAAAAAAATTGGACGATAACATTTTTCTTTTTTTTTTTCTTTATTGACTTCATTTTGTCTGGGATTTTTTTCCTTTGTCTCTGTTTAAATAGATAATGATCGGTTAAAAAGTTCACGTACCAGAAAATGTATAAATATCGTTGTTCCCTCATAGTCAGCCGATTTCTTCATTGACTTATAAAATTTGTCTATGAAAATCGATCTCACGATCTACACGTTTCGTCGTAAAAGAGCCTTCGTATCATTTCTCGACCGATATCATTTGCGAGAACAGGAAAACAAATAGTCGTCAATTGTACGATATCTTGGTACGTGACACGATAAAGATTCGTATTATTTCTTTTCGCCTCGCCTTGAAATGTACATGCCTTCGAGTGCAGCTACGTTTAAGGGGTTACGTCTTAATGTGCTCGAGAAAATTAAGGGATTCTCATGATTTTCTTAGTCCAATTGACATTTTTTTTTATTAAAATAAAGCATGGACTATCGATCATTGCATATTTTTAAGTATTTAAGTACAATTTTTGTAAAAGAAATTTCGTTTCCGGGGGAAATAAAGTCGTTGCCTCAGAATACCTTGTTTGACAATGATCACGATTTGAATCTTCCACGAACTTGTTTCTAATTATGAAGACTTGTTCATAATCCAAGAAATTTCCATTCGAATCAGAATTTAAATATCTTTAGTTTGAACAACATAAGTCTTGAATCAGAACCATCCGAAAATCGAAATTTCTACAAAAATATCGTGCATTTTGATAAAATGATATTGACATAGTTAATAAAAATAGCATGAAAAACCTTCATTTTACCGGACACAAGTAGATTCACCCCTTAAGATCTATTTCAACGGACGTAATTCCATGTACGTATATCGAAGTCTTCCTG
This sequence comes from Campoplex capitator, assembly GCA_037576405.1. Lineage (NCBI taxonomy): Eukaryota > Metazoa > Arthropoda > Insecta > Hymenoptera > Ichneumonidae > Campoplex > Campoplex capitator. The sequence continues at coordinate 9,170,447 of JARBWI010000002.1, forward strand.
AAATGGTGTTTTTTTTAATTATTTTTATTCCTCGTGCTACTGAAGTAAACTTCAGAAAAGTACACATTCACTTCAAACTTCGTTAAAAGTAGAAAGTCTTTGAAAATTTTTTTTTATCAAAAGAAAAAAAAAAAAAAAAAGAAGAAGCTGCGACTTCATTTACCTATTTTAGGCTCATTAAAAGTGGAGGAAAAAAAAACTTTGGAACTGAATGAGAAGCACCACTGCGGCTAACTTTACATTCAAATGAATGCCAACTGGCTATTTTTTTGGAGTTTGGTCATCAAGCGAGTTTCACAATAAAACGAAACATTTTTTTGTCGGTTAAGAGAAAAAAAAATGAAATAATATTGGAGATTTCTCGATTGATATTTTTAACTGCACTCTTATCTGTAGATTTTAATACTCGTGTATGAGTTAGTTAATGAAGAGATAAAGATTGCAAGAATGAGGAAAATATGTCGAGACGCCTTTCTCAGCACGTATTCAACGGGGGAACTCCACAGCCTATCGTCTCGATCGTCTCTGATTTCTTCGTTTTATATCAATAAATGACACGAGCCAGTCATCTCTTCCACAATATTTATTTTCCTTCCTTACTCACCTCCTTCCCCCTCGACGCCCTCGCCTCCACCGAATATATATATATTGGGCTTCGAAACCGCGAAAATCTCGACAGTATTAATCTTCATCCCTAAGCGACAGGTAGAGAGAATATAAAAAGACTATGTCAGAAGCGTGCTTTACTCTCGAAGAAGTCGCGAAACACAACGGTGTCGGAGATGCCGGAACCTGGATGATAATAAAGGGTGTTGTTTATGACCTCACGGATTATTTGAACGAGGTATTGTGACGTGAATTAATAGTAGACTGGCTCTAACATTCCTTCGTAATTTCCTAGTGGAAATTAAGCCATTTAAATAAACTTCATTCATTTTTTTTTTTATCATTCTTCTGATTCCTTTGCTTTTTCATGATTTTCAAACCGAGTTCAGTTCATTTATACACTGAGAAAAGAAATTTGTTGATTCAACAAAACTTTTGTTGATTAAACGATGTTTTCGTTGTGGTCAGAAATTTTTTATTTGTTCCAGCAAATTACGTGTCTGAATCTTCAGTTTTTAATTAGTATGAAAATAAAGTTCGTTCAGAAGTGTTGAAAGATCGTGAAAAAGATAAGAAATTAAGAGAAAAAAAACATGCGAAAAGTGTCTCCTTATTATGTTTATAATTTCTACCTGACTGATAATAAATCTGTCGATTTCGTTTGGAAAGCCTTATGTAAAAAAAAAATTCGCACGGAAATATAGCATCCTGGGGGAGGTGAACTACTTTCGGAGTACGCTGGAAAAGATGGCACTGGAGCATTTGACGATTCCGGGCACTCTTCCGACGCCAGAAATATCCTCAAAGCATACAAAATTGGTCGACTTGCCGAGGTATGAAAAATAGACTTATGCACTGAATTCACGAAGCTTCGCGATCACGATGGATTCACACGAGATATACATTGAGATCAAAATTTTCATATTTCATTCGTTTTCCGGAGGACAACGAGTGGTTTTGAATATTTTGTTAGAGCTTGAAAAACTTTCATTTCCAGAAAAATAAACTCGACGGTGAGACGAGGAAGGTGAGAGACCAAAAAGTTGGGATCGAGGAACAACGAAGAAATCGAAGGTACGAATATCCATGACAGTTCTCAATTGGTATCAGAGTTTCGAGAGTTCATTCACATTTTGAAATATTTTTCGGTCAAAAAACCCACAGCATTACTTTTTGTTTGTTTTTTTTTTATAATTTGCAAACATTTTGACAATTATTTACGATGTTATTAATAAATTATGAAACTATTTATAATTAAGTCAATTGAACCAAACACATGGAACCAATAATCAAAGAATCCTGTCAAAATGGTTCATTGACGACATGTGACTGCGGTGAACCCTTTAAAGTTTTTAAAAACAAAAATATAAATTGACAATTCTTGATGAACGTCATTTTTTTTTCGAATGGGTCATAAAAATACACTTTTTTTTGTTATGTTACAGATCTTTTTTGCGAATCGTGTGCGGTGGCTGTGTGTGACTAAGTAAATATTTGACGTTATACGACTTTAAACGAATCTGCAAGAAATTAAAAATTAACATTGTATATAAGTATTTATAATTAGATGTAATTAAAATATTCTTCTAAAAGAGAGATTGCGAAGTGAAGACCAAACGGTAAATGACGAAAAATGATAATTCTTGAGATCCACGCATTATGTATATATTTTTGCACGTTTAAATAATAAGATATATAACAATATTTGGCATAAACGCGTGAAATTTATAACCATCCGCCCATAACCTTTCCAGTTGCTTTTGATTTTCCTCTGAGTTTGGTCGTGCTGACAGGGACTGCTTCTGGGGGTTTCGCTGATGGTCCAGGCTTCGGTGGTGCAGGATCCTTTTTCGGTTTATCTTCCTTTTTATCTTCTTTTCCTTCCTCTTTGCCTTCTTCTTTCTTATCCGCGTCTTCTTCCTTATTCTTAGCTTCATCTTCCTCCGTTTTTCCTTCGTCCTCCTTGTCATCCTTATTGGGTTCTTGAGCCTGGCTCGGGTCACCAGTTCCAGAATCTTTGCTCTTCTGAGCACTGGTCTGACCAGGATTCTCCGTTGGTTTCGGACTGGATCCTGATGCCTTTGCCTTGGACTCATCCTCTCGAGGGTCTTCCGGAATTGGCGATGGCGCTCTGACCGCCGATTGTTTCGCATCCAGTCCACCTTGCTTCTCTTGGCTGCCACCTGCGGTGCTCATACTTTTTAGCAATCCTTTTCTGATGGAGTCGCTGAACGATGGATTGGACGACACCGGAGCACGAGTTCCAGGCGTTTCCCCGGAGATTACGACTTTGGTGCTCGAGCCTCTCGATGCAGTTTTCTGTTCACCGCCACTGCCACCTGGTAATAATGTGAATAAACGAAATGAATAAACTGACGTTTGACCAAATGTTTATCGACGAAGAGGACGACTGACCTTCTGCTTCTTCGGCACCTTCCACCAGCTTCGCTCGACCCATGATGAATTTGGCATAAGCGATTCTCGTGGTAGGCGAAACCACAGACAAATTAGGATTGTACTCGACCAATCGTTCCGGATCACAAGATGCCAGATCGGAATTCGGTGCCAACATCTGTTGTCTCCTAAGACTCCTCCTGGTTTGACGGACTATAGCTTCGCTTCTGCTTCCTATTGGATCACGCGCCAATGTATTCTTCCTCACAACCGCATTCCAATCCTTCTTGCTACCACTTCCGCTTGCTCGTTTGCCAATCGCTCGGGCTATCTGACTGAACACGTCTTTCGGCTCCTTTTCGTTCTGTATCGCAGCTGCTACTATTCCCTCTACGATTCCTATTTGGAAGTCTTTCTGGAGACGACGCTCCATCACTCTGCCTTTTTTACCGGATACTGAAAAAATCAGACATTCTATAAGTTTGGTTGATTCCTAACCAGAAGTGTCTCTTTTGTAGATTCAAGAACAACTGACTCTTTGCACACAGATCTAATTTCAAATCACTATTTTTCTCGCCCTATTTTCAGACACTCGAATAACAGAAATAAATTCAAATCATTTTGTTTTTTAATTCATTTTCGAAGTTGATATACGAACGTGCTGCGTCCTGCTTATCAACGTTCGGTGTTCTCATTCCATTCTGTCGAAGTATATCGATCAACTCGTAACGCAGAGTCGAGATATCCTGACGAATTTCCATCACGTCGTCCTCCGTTATTCCAAAATCGTCTCGCTTCCTTTGCTCCGCCGTTACGTAACGTCGCACCAAAAGACGCATCACGGTGTCGTGTCTCTCCTTCGCTTTTTCTCGCGATTTTTTCTACAAAAATATTAATTTTTTTTCATTGATTTTTCCGTCATTGGAGGAATCGCCTACTTTTATCGCGATGAAGAAACGCTCACGATTAATGATTTCGTTGGTTTTCCCGTGTTGCCACATTTCAAAATTTTGTCGAAAGTCTTTGCCGTTGGAATCATGTTGAAAGGAGGTGGAACAGTGTCCCCGTCCTCGAAATAACTCATCCACAGATGACTCCTCGCGAATTTCCACTCGGTGTCGGCTCTTTCCTGGGCGGAAAAATCATTTTATCAACGAAAATCGATCAGCGAATGCGATGGGCGAGAATTTTTTTTTTTTTTAGGTATTATTACCGAAATTATTTGATAGGAGTTGGACATCATAGCGATAAGCATGTTGAGCAGTACGATGATGTTGATTACGGAGTATGAACCGAACATGAGAAGAGCCCAAAATCTTGTGAAACTTTTGATCCCGGTAAGGTCGAACGACATGAGATCAACCATGCCAAAACTCGCCCAAAAGAGGGACTGAGACGTTTCGAAGAGACTGGAGAACGCAACATTTTTTTGTTCGTTGTAGAAAGTTATGAAAGTTATTGAATGAAAAAAAAAGAGCAAATGTGGATTCGCACTAACTTGGCAAATCGTCTCCATATCGAACAAGCTTTTTCCTGATTGTCAAAATCCGGTAAACCACTCGGCATATGATAACACTTCATTTTCTCCAGATCGGCGTAGTACCACATGAGCTGATTCATTCCTGGGATAATTTATATCGAAAAATCTTTTTGTCCATGAATAAATTCGTTTCGTAAAGAAATAAAATCATTTGTATCCGATGACAAAAAAATAATGAGATAATCACCGCAACCGAAGGCGAACAGCACGAGGGTATAAATAAAGAAGAATTTGATGATGTCGATGATCATTCTTCCCAAAGATATTTGAAGCGGACCGAGATGAGGATTGACACTGAATATGTGCACGAGTTTTAGGAAACTGGAATATAAATTTATACCAGAAATATTAAGTTCCGAAAAATGTAAACTGACAAAGAAATTTGTTGATTCAACGAATTATTGTTGGACCAACCAAAAAAGTTGTTCACTCAGAAGATGTGAACCAAATTTTAACTCAATATGCGGACTTGTCTTCAAGAAATCGTGATTGCTGGCATGAAAGGCATATTTTCGAGAAAACTTCACTGAAATTTCGTGGCATTCCATTTATTCAGAAAATTTGTACGTTTTTTTTTTTTCATTCAAAGAATTAATAATTATTTATACAAATTTTCAGCAACAAAGCTCGAACCGTTTAAAATCCATCTTAGAGTACAGAGTCCTAAAAAGTATACTTCGAACTCATTTATCTTTAACATATCCTATCAAATTGCCTTTTTTCGTGGAAAAGTGAATGTATAAAACGGTCTACAAAAATTAGGCATATGCACCTGAATATCATGCCTGCTGCAAACGCTCCTTCGGAGAGCAGCATAGGATCAAAAGCGTCCCATTGATCCCTCGGGTACCAGGGGTCCTCACCGCTCCAATATTCTCTCTGTGAGCATCGTATAAACGTGCATTGTAATTCAATTAGGTAGGTACGATTCCAACGCCTGCAACAGTTGAAAAAAAAAAACAAAACAAAACAAAACTTACCTGGACGACATACCACGCAGTGAGTCTCATCATTACCCAAACAACGTAAAAAGTATTCTGTATGAAGTCGACGATGTTCCACAAGTCCGACACATATTCGAGCAAACCGTCCGCCCATAAAGATCGTATTTCCCCGGTTACCAAACCTGAACGTCAATTTTCATTATTTTTATCCGAAACTAAGCGGTCAAAATTGTTGTAATTTTTTCTTAAAATTTCGTCAATAACATCTTCGTGAATGACGGTTGTGAAAAAAAAAATTTGTCGATAGTTTTCGGAGCCATTGCATGAAATGTGAAATTTTTTCACGTTTGCCCGCAAGAACAGATGCAAAACTGCTCAATTTTTTATTCCCAGTATCTCAAATATGGAATGGTCAATCCTTTCCAAATTTTTCACCTTACAACATAAGAGTGCTCTGAATAAGTTCTCGAAATTCGAAAAACATTTCTATAGAAAAACGCTTTAGCGAGACTCTACCTCGGTTCCTTCATGGTTTTTTCTACTCCACCATTCCTGCACGGAGCCACTTTGCGAGCTTACATCTATCTTCAAAATCAATATTTCTGAGTCATACTTTTCAAACAGTCGTACAAACTCTGCTTAATCAAATACTCCAAAGATAAATCCAAGAAAACGATTAGTTTAATTCACTTGTCGCCTGTTGAATCGATTTTAGCCTGGACCAATGGGTCCCCATGTAGGAACCTAAGGTTTGATGGTAAATTGGTCTAATCGAAAGAAGGATTCCATAAAGAAAAAAAATATTTATTGTTTCTAAATTTTGTTCTAATTTCGAAAGTGATTGATATTGGATAAATAATCAATAAATTGGAGGGAGAAAAAAAATGAATGACTTACTAATGATGTATATGATGACTCCAGACTCGACGAATCCCGGAATACAACCTCGTTCTCTTCTCTTCCAGCCAGCAAGAATTTCTCTCATCCAGGCGTTGCCAAAAAGTTCGATAACGAGATATTCGATGCGTTGTGATGCCATTCCCAGCAGCACTTTGATCATTTTTCTTCAATTAACGATCGTGGATATATTGTGGATTTAAAAAAAAATGATCGTCACATCGATCATTCGTTCTTACTGAGAAAGAAAGCGTAGGATGAGGAATGGCAGATGAATTTGACGAAAGGTTTCTTCATGAAAAGACCCATTTTTGAGGTCGGCGAGAGCATGTAAATCGAACTGTAAACCGGAAACATGGCGCCTAATTTTCCCACTTCTATCAATTGGCCGACCATGCTCAATCTCCGAAAACCAGGTAAACCGTCGTACCAAATTGCTGCGAGCAATTGTTGCACGTTTGGATGCGCCACGAACTGTCAAGAAACAGAAAAATCGGATTGAAAAATTTCGTAATTGAAAAAAAAAAAACACAGTTTTTATTTTCATTCTTTCTTCTTTGTTTTTGCTTCATCTTGTTTTTGCTTTAGACAATCATACCTGTTTCTGCTTGTACTTAATGGCAAGTTTGAGTCTGTCGAGGGTTTGTCTTTCGCCCGGTTCCCAATTATCCGCAGTTTCAGGATTATAATTAAGCATAACTTCGAGTTCGTAAGAAGTTCGAGCGTGATCGAGCAACGAAGTGGCGAACAGCTGAGTCAATTCTCGCATTTCCTTGTGTCAAGAAAAAATAAAAATAAAAATAAACGATAATAATGGAGGAACGAAATTTGAGTAAAGACATGAAAGAAATAAAGAATTTGTTCAAATTAGCTAAAGTGCTATCGAATTACGTTGTACTCGGAACGAAATTCTTGCTCCATTTTACTCAGTCTCCGGAGCTCCCAGGACAATTCGAAGGCCGTGAGAAGAGGATCCCTCGACGAAAGGGCTATAAGGGACGATGAAGTTAAGGCTCGATAAGCATTTATTCTCGCTTGGGAATGACGGAGAGAATCTTGACTGCTCGATGTAACGCACTCGTCGCAACCGCATCTTAAATCACACGAGTTAAGCTCATTGATTTGTCAGTTTTGGAAATTAATAAACTGTGTTTTAATTAGTAAAATGTCAATTAACTGATCGATCAATTAACTGAATGATCGCACTATTTTCATTGGAATTTTAATTGAAATTATTAAAATATCGATGAAGTATTTTTCATTAGTTTTCTTTCCATTATTAAAAATATTCATTCGATAAATCTCGATCGATTTATTCACGATGCAAAATCATTGATAAAAACGATTGATCGTTATCGGAGAATCTGTTAATAAATTTTTTGAGGATTCATCAGTTTGAATTGAAAAACGAAGAACGATTTTACTTCGGGGAATAATTACCTGGCGTCGTGAGGGGTAGGTAAGGTGGCGCCACGATCGAGCAGTATCTTGAGGATCTCATAATTGTTCTTGTGAGCAGCGAGTATGAGGGGTGTTATATCTGGCGTGAAATTTGATGATGATCTGTCGACAGCTTCCCAGCTCTAGAAAACCAACAATAAAAAATTCAGCATAGACAATTTTGTACGAAAAAAAGTATGGGAACTCAAAAAGTAATGAACTCTTGAGAATATTTCATTGAAAATGAACAAAAAGAGCTTTTACGTTCGGTCAATGAGGGGTAACTCACCGTTTTCGTTGATGAATAAGTGAATAATTGAAATTTATTAAATTTATTATTTCTCATTTTAAATGATTTTCAATTAATAAATTTAAACTCATTAAAAAACTTTGTTAAAAAATTAAATTTTCGGACACTGAATCTGCGATCGTATTCTCAGTGGGTTGGCAGTATTTGAACAAGTTTCAAAGATTTTTTCTCACTATTCCATTTGTTAAAATGTCAGCAGACAGGGTCATGGATCAAAAAAATAATCGTGTAAATTTGAAAAAATAAAATGATAACATCTCGTCACTCGTCCCGAAACTCTTCGATTCGAATTCATCGGTTATAAAAGCCATTGAAATAAAAAGTTACAGGGGAGTGGAAAAAAGAGGTTGGCCCGTCTCTACTCACGTAAGGTTGGCCCGGTTGATGATTTTTTTCCTCCCACTCGAGAAGGATTTCAACGGCCTCGACATATTCCTCTTTGATGGCGTGTAGAAGTGAATCCTACGCGAATTAGTCCAACGGCGTATGGCAATGCAAAAAACCGTGAATCATAACGATCATCCGCGAAACAGACACGTGCACAAACGTCGAATACGATTATTATTATTATTATATAACTGGTGAATGCCGTGATTGAAAAATTTTCTTTTCATCTCACCTTAACCAGAATACCAAGTTCGAGGAGAATATTGATGAGCTCGATATTTTCATTTTCAATGGCAGCTATGAGAGCGGATCTGTTTAAAGGATCGACGCAATTTATATCCAAAGTTTCAGGATGGCCCTTGTGCTCTTCCAACAATCTGAAACGATACAAAATTCTATGACTTTTATACCATTTTAAAGTATCCTCATTCACATTTCCTGCAGAGAAAAAAGAAATTGATTTTTGCATATAGAAATATGTATTCCTCGCACCGATCAGACGAACCTCGCAAAAACAGCAATCGAGGAATACATAAATTGGAAAATTCCAAATAAACACAGTTGTTTAGACTAAAAATGAATTCAAAGCTAACTGAATCTACGAATATTATACAATGGACTACGAACTGAAGTTAAATCAACATATTATTATTCACAATAACGATTTTTTTCGAGTTCTTTAAGGAGTTTCGGTACAGGCGATACAATGTTGCCATGCTAAACCATGTTGAAAACACAAAAAATTGTCAAAAAGTTAAGAATTTTATAAAATTTGGTGAACATATTCGTTTAGTGCCAAATTTGACAATACAAATTTTTTCAGATTTTTCTTCTACACAGTTATCGCGAGTAATTGAAGACTAAAGTTCACGTGTATAAGCATAGCGTTTCCATATATATAGGTATACACTTCGGGCATAAGAAATCTGCTTTAATGCATAATTACTCGATAACCAAGTAGAAGAAAATTTTGAAAAAATTTGTGTCTTCGTACTTGATGTTAAAGAACATTATCACCAAATTTCATTAATTTCTTAATATTTTGCCTTTTGTACCGAAACTCCTCAATTATTTCGATGTTTGATTCAAAAATATTATTGGTAGTTGACATAAAAAGGGATGGGATGACTGAACGTATATATCGAAATGACGTCAATGAAAACTGCAATTCTCGTGTAAAGTATACAGATATAGAAATATGGATTGAAGAGACATTTGTATATGATAGATGCGATGAAAGACGACGCGGATTACCTTTTGACAGTGGCACAATCACCTCGTTCGGCGCTTAGAAGGAAGTGCTTCTCAACTGGGCCAAGCGCATAGTCTGCTGGGGGACTTAACGTTTGGGTCGATGGTGCACGAGCCTCGTTGCTCAACAAATCTTGCTGCGACTCCGATTGGTTCATGATTATTTTATCGCGTTAACGTCGCGTAATAAAGGCGGGAGCATGTGTGAATGTTATTAGTTTGAAAAATCGCCCCTATTATTTCTCGTAGCCTCGATGAATTTCCAACGCTCCAGGAGACTTTGGCCGGACGATAACATTAGCGGCGTTTGCTATGAGAACAAGATTCATAGATATACAGGTATAGAAATATATATATATATTGAATGAGCTACTGCTCCAATGACCCGCAGGCTACGTAATAGGATTTTCTCTCAGTAATTCCTTCTTGTTCTGCTGCCCTATCGATGGTTACCTTCATCGAACAAACCGCGTACTGCAAATATTATTTTTTCTTCAAACGTTTTCATCGTGTAATTTTCATCATCGTGAATACCAAAAACGATAAAAACCAGCGATTTAACAAGTTTTATGATCAACTTATCATCGAGGATTACCGCCGATAGAACGTGTAATGAAAACGTCAACGAGTCCGAGGACAAAGACCAACATTCGAGAAGTTATTGCAATGATCCAAAGATTTACCAGTTGGTGGGTCACGTTGAAAACAGTTCGAGAGATTCGAGTTAAAAAAAAAACTACGAGAAATGCTTAAAAATTTGGAAAAGGAACATTCTCGCACCGTTATCGCTGGAATCGAACTCGCGCCTAAGTGCTTGAAATTTTTCCCATCGCTACCAGAGCTCAGAAGTGATTATTCCCCATGAATATCGCGATAATAAAATTTACTTTTAAATTTACTTACGTGGTTCATACGAATCCACCATTCTTCAACGAGTCTCGTGAATTTTTTTCGTTCCGGGCGTACGTAAGTGTCCGACCGCGACTGAGAAAAACTTGCCACCACTGACATAACTCAAGGAATCCTTACAAGTATTCAGTCGGGCTTTCGCCATCGCTGGGGGTAAGGGGGAGAGGGTCGTAGCTGGAGAATCGAGGGCTGAACTGGATTAAGCATCGATAACGCTCGTCTTCCATCGAGACGAATGCTCTAAATACTTACGAGGATAGTGTTCGTGGAGATTTTTTTTTAAATACATTTAAGCACTCTTACAACAAGCAAATGTCGTATTCCTGATATGCGTATCTCACGGATTTACCGTGTAAAAAATATTAATCCAAAAAGCTTCTCTATCGTACACTCTCAGTCACGTATTTGCATCTACTTATAAAGGGTGTCCAAATCGTGATGGCAGCAACGTAAGATAAATTAGAGGCCAGTAGTAGCCAGAAAGATTTCGTAACCATGAAAAATCCATTGATTACTAAATCGCATTACTAAATTAATAAATGATTACTTAAATCATTGATAGTAATCTTGAAAAATGTAGGTGCATCCTCGGACCAACATCTTCAACTGTACCCAAGAATCAAACCCATTCAGCGTGAAATCTGTTCATATAAATATCAAAAACTCCTACAATCGAGCCCAATTTTATTCTATAAGAATGTAGAAACCCAACAGAATGAAAAAACCAGTGATGACCATGCAGTGAAGAAAAAAAACCGTTGATAAGACATTATCGCTGGTTTTTTCGTCTGTCTGATAAAAAAAATTCAATACATTTTTCATTGCGTTTCAACCACGTTGAAGTTCTAAGGCTATTGCCAATAAAAATGAAATAATTGAAGTTTCAAGTTGCGAGCTTCAATCAAAATTTTGGAGATTGAAAAAAAAAATCGATCAATTAAAGCCTTCAATTCGCGGAAATTTTGGAAACTTTCTTCATTGGTAATCTTTGAATCAAGACACGATTTCAAAAAGTGTATTATTGATCAATTTTTTTGCTAATTATTTAAAAGCCAATGAATGGGTATTCATTTCAGAATTAAACAAAACCTGTGCTCGTGTTTGAAAGACTTTTTTCATTAAACGAAGCCTGGATCAAGTGTCAAAGTTTCGGCCTCAATGCTATGGACACCCTGTATTCATATATACATACATATATATATACCGTGATATATTAGTTGGCACGTGCTAATATACAACCCCCATTACGATGAGCTCCCGGAGTTACGTGACTACTTATTTCTCGTTCATCTTTTCACTTTTGCTTTTTATTCGATCCCCTTCCATGCGCGCGTAGGTGTTGGCTTCCAAAAGTAAAACTCTCGCAAAAGGCAATATATATCAGTACGAAGTCACGATCGTTGTACCTGAATAGAACATGTCTTTAGAATCATAACGATTTCGGACACGCACACCAACATCGAGCGTATATATATGTATACATTTATAAATAAAAAAATAAAAAAAAAAAGGAAAAAAAAAATGATTTATAGACACGTATGAATTTCATATTGTGACAGACACAAAGACACATATTAGCTGTTTTCTTTTCATTCTATATCCCATAATCCCGAAATATTCTGACGTGATCCAGCAGCTCGAGTTTTCTTATACTTTTGTTTTCATATGAAATCACTGATTTTCACCATTTTATCTCACCTTTTCTCGTTATTTTGTATTCGTCTCGTGAACGACATACCGGAAAGGGGTCAAATGCGAAGGCCAAAAGATTTTCTTCGTCAGTCTCATTCCGACATATCATCGAACGAAGAGTTCATAAATGCCACGAAGATACGAAATAATGACAGATGAGAAGGGTGATCGAACTTCAAGGATTACGTCGATGTTTCGGTGTCTCCATTATCGATTAATCGTTTAAAAAAAATAAATAAAAATGAGTAATTCAATACTTTCGGATGAAAATACTATAACTATAGACGATTCAATTCTGCATTGAAATCTGTGAATTGCGCGATTTTTATTTCAAATTAATGTTAATGGAACACCACCGAGTCAACAGCTGATGTAGTAAATAAATTTACAAAAATAATTCTTTTTACAGTCGTTAAAAATTCATGCAGTTGTTCGGCTATATATTTCGACTTTTTTTTTTCATAATATTTTCGCTCCTCTAAATACATTGAATATATAATAAAGAGGCTTTCGCGAAAATCACAGTAATGTACAGTTTTAATAATTTTTTAAGTCGACGATATTCAACGGTAAAGCGCGTTTTCTTTGACATTTTCCAAACGTCACGACTACCATTGACGCAATCGTTTAATGCTGGAATTGAAATTTTTTTTTTTTTTTTTCTTGCATCACTGCCAAATGAAAAATATATATCGTTGGGCATATTCTCTTTGATACATAACGAGTAACATGGACAAGCTCTCGATCGGACAGGTGTAATCGAGTCACGAGCGAAATCACATTGAGCCAATTATCCCCAGTCCGTACACAGGGTGTCGCAAACATGTTTAGTTTTTAAATCATTTATTCAACATTCTCAATTTCAGGTGTAAACAATTTGGGAGAATCATCGTTAATGAAGGGAGAAAAGATGTTTAATCGAACGACATTCGTTATGGTAAAACAACATTTTTTCGTGCTACAGAATCCATTTGTATTTTCGTGAGAATTAATCACGATCAACTCGAATAATGACTTCGGATTAAACTTGGATCATTAACACTGGCAAATCTACGGTCATTAATTATTTCCCACGTACGCACTGATCAACTTATTAACATTCGTTGAGTTACGGCAATAAACTGAACAACCGATTAGTAATGTAATCCAGCGAGTTGTGTTGATCCACACGTGACCTCTGACATCGATACCAATGAAAATTCAACTGCTTTTCGAATGAATGTTTCTTACCAATTTATTGAGATGCAAAACTGTGAGATAAATTATTTTCTTTCTTTTGTTTGAAAAACAAATGTTGTCTGTCGTGAACTAAGCTCTTAATCCATTCGTCAGATTCGAAGATAAAAATCTACCTTTTTAGCAGAAGCCACAACAAAAAATGTTGTTTGGCTTAATCCACTCGGTTCTTGGGTTTCTATACATCGAAAACGAAATTCTCGCTCATACGTACGTTTATTTTTAACTGTTATTTTCATATATTTTTCATGGTCTCAAGTGTGACAAATGCATTCGCATGGCGTTGACAATGCCAAACGTTTTTCGTTTATTATCAATAAATAATATACATAGTTTATGACAATTGCGATAAATAACCAAAAAAATCGATATCGCGTTTAAGGAATTCGCGAAAGCCCATTTACGTTTGCGTGTACTCGTGTGTCTCATCGTTGTGTGTATTTGTGTGTATATATTTAAATGTATTATTTCGTGAAACAATTAATTCAGTACAGTTAACGCCTACGATAATGATTCGAAATAAATGTTTATTCGTGTTTGATGTTATCGGCTTGAGCGTCTTCGAGAACTTGAAGAATTTTGTTTCTGACGACGCGTCGATTGTTCTCATCATTATCCACGATTCCGAGTCCGAGTAAATTGCACAGTCTGATCAATTTTCCAGTTAAATAAAAATTGCCTGAATCACCGATTTTCGATATTACGTCGTTAGGATTGGATAGCACGTTCGAGCAAACTTTCGAGACGCGATCGTAATCGTTTTCGTGATCGTTGATCGATGAACGATAATTCGTTTGATCGAATAGCTTGGGATGTCGATTGTTACCGTTTTCAAGTAATTTGGCGAGATCGGATCTGGTCAATCGATGAATACCGGAATGATAATTCTTCGATTCGGCTCTACCGAATCTTATTATAACGTCTGATCGACCACGCGCCATTCGCGAATCCAACTCATTGTCAACCGTCTCACCCGTCAACGCGGTGTAATCAGCGTTCTCGAGATTACCCTCCATACGACCACGCCCGAATCTTATGAAGGACGAACCCATCTGACTTCTTCTCTCCTTCGAATCAGGACTGTCCTGCACCTCCTGCGGAGCCCTCTTCACGATCGTATAATCATACTCGTTCGGCATACTCCCGTCTTCGTTCTTGTACAGATTCAACGTGGATCCTGGCTCTATTTTCATCAGGGGCGATATTATCGTTCCGGTAACCAACATGCAGTTGCACGCGAATGCTATCCCGTAGATAAACGTCTGGCCAATCTGCAATGAAAACTAAACATTTTCACACTCTTCGTTCCGCCTCTATCGATCTCAGGCGCTGTCACTTTCATAAACTCTCTTTCCTTCGCGATAATTTTGTTTTTTTTTTTACAATTTTAACATTTTTATGATACAGCGAAATCCAGAATGAGTAGAACGAAATCACCTTGATCGACGCCTCCGGAATTTCGTTTCTCCAAAAAGGGTTTTTTTCTTTTTTTGTAATTTTCTCAGCTTCTCAATGAAATTTGTTACATTCGAAATTTAATTTCCAGAAAATCATCGCGTTCCACTCGCCATGGACTCTGCCGAGTTGTCAAAATCTGTTTATTCTTCTCTTAACTTTTTCTCAAAGCTCGCCTAGGAACAATGAAAATAATAAAGTCGATACGACTCTCGATCAACCTAAAACTTCATTTCAACAAATATATTCGAGTCTCGAAAATTCGACGAATATTTGGTCTCTCGATGTTTTGCCGTTTAAGTAGCCGATGAATGGTGGAAAGATAAAGGGTTGCAGGATTACGTCCCAAATGGCAAGTGAATTCACAAGCAATCGTAATGACATCCTCGAGGTCTCGGTGTCTAATTCCCTGAGCTACTGAAAACTACAAAATGTCGTATGCACTTGATAGTATTCAGAGTGAATCTGTGAGCATATATATACTCGTACATACAGAGATTGTGTATACGCGAATACAAAATTCTACTACGATTCAACCTACGTGAAAATTTAATGAGCATCCAAACACAAGTACATAAGCTTCATTCATACATCTCAGTGACTGATGCAGAGTAGCTGAGCAATCAATGCTGATCGATCAAGCCGATAATTTTATTCGTGAAATAGTCTACACGTTCCAATGGATATGTATAAAAAAATCACTAAGTGCATACGAAATAAAGAGCACAAGAAAATCGTGAAGAGACTCAAGTTCTTGTTAGTAAAGATTATTCGTTTTTTATTGACTTTTAACGTCACTAAAAAAATTGCGCGTTATTTATAGACGAATCGACCTTTTCGCTGGGTCAAATTTTTTCTTTTTCATGCCATCGAACTGTGACGAGACGCGGTATGGGTCAAACGCAGCGAAACGGTTGAAAACGCCAATTTCTTCGGATTCTCATTGAATATTTAAGAGTATCTGCTGCTCGCGTCGAATTTTCTCAAATGAAAACTTTCGATATCTGGTTGATTAATCGGAATGAAACAAAAAGTCTGAGCCCACGCGGAATAATAGTAAAAATAGATCGAGACTCTTTTCATTCCAGTCGGATGAACGGAGTGGAAAATTTTACCGATCAACATTCGCAGCTCCGTCTCGAGTCTCATCCCGGTTGGACGTTCGGCCGTGACTGAATAAAATTTTACAAAATATATCATAAGTTTGATAAATTAATGAACTCTATTTTTTTGGTGTATTCGTGAAACAACGATTTTCTTCGTTTCAAATACAACTGATCGTTACCGATGAATTTAACAGACTGTTCGAATCGATAACCGTTTTTTTTTCTCTCGTCCGCTCTGCCCCTTTACCCATAACGCATAAAACTGAAAACTAATCCAACAAACTTTCGACCGAACACTTTTATGATCAAAATAAACCGGGCATTCGAGACATTTTGTTTCGCACTTGAGCCTGGAACGATGAATTCATTGTCGTGGATATCGATAGAAAAAAAAAAAAAGAAAAACAATGATCGCGACCATAGAAAACATTCGATCGCTTCTCGAGTCCCATAAAAGTTTTTTTTTTTTCTTCTTATTTGCATATAAAAAATATAATTCTTAAAATATGTTTCCATAAAACAAAAATAAATGAAATAAAGTATGACAGGAGGAGCTTTTGTTGATAATGAAAATGAATTGCGTCCCACTCGCACGATTGTCCGACTGACTAAATTTCAAATTAGATTCGCAATCTCATCAGTGAATTCGTACTAATCCTTATACCAGAGATATCCAATCAATGTATCGACAACAAGAACTCGCATTGTCATCAACGACGACACAGAAAGTAGACAAAGGTAGTATAAAAAAAAAAAAAATAAACAAAAAACTGTTCTTCCCACAAGGAGTTACTTGCCTACAGATTCCAAGGGACGCATCGTATCGACCAATTCCCTAATTAACAGATCTCTGCTCACCTTTGTGAGCAATTCGTAATCCGGATTATGCTGTAGCAATTACATCGGGTATCGAGAAACCAAAACGTTTACTATTCTCGAATTGTCAATGGAATTACTCCCCTCGTTATCCTCATACGGCGAAAATTCTTGAACATCGTTACATCGAATAGTCAATGGCTCCTGATAAATAATGGAAAAACGTGTAAAAGATAAAAGCCCACTTTAAATATTTATATACAAAAGTGTATATATATATATATATATAAGTGTGCGACCGAAAATATATAGGGGTTACGGTCTCCTCGCGTGCGCGTATCTCCTGTTACTCGCGACGCGACACAAATTTAGTAGGACATTCTGGAAAACCGAGTATAATTAATACGCGGGTATTACGATACCGCAATTAACATTGCCCCATGGCGAGCTGTTGCTTCCACTATAATTCTATCCTCCCCGCTCCGTTTCACACCTACAATCATACCGCATTTCCCCTTAGCCCCTTTGCGGTTTTTCTTTCCACAGTAACAATCATAAAAGAATTTTGTGCATTTTAGATATTTCTGTTTTCAAACAGATTTGTTTTTTTTTTTTCGTCTCAATATTTTCGATCGTATTACCAACATTTTGATTAACGAATTCACATTTACCGTTGATTTTTGCTACTAAAGTTCTTGAAAATACTACAAAATATTTTGTCGAGGAATTCCTATTTGAGTATCAATAATTCAACGGCGTTGAGAGAACGAATTCTCGGTTTACCTTTAAGGGCATGGATCAGTCTGTATCTTGCCACCGTGAGTGCGAGAGAGATAGGGGCAAATTTCGAAAGTGAAATTCTTCAACACGGTATTTCTGATTACGAAATGGCCCTGTCAGCGGATTTTTGCCATATTCCTGCGTCCGCTGACAGAGCCTTTTTGTAATCGGTCAAACTGTGCTGAAGAATTTCATTTTCGAAAATTCCAAGTGAGGTTAGGTGACTGATAGAGGCCCTTAAGGCAGGAGTCTCGCCACAATCACGTTTTAAAATTGACTCTCCTGTCAAAGTTTGACTAACCGGAAATAACTTGCAGCATAACCTGATAGTGACAATTTTTTTATCAAACAGGAGCCTAAAAACAAGAAAAAAAAAAAAAAAAAAGGTTTAATATAAAATTTAGTTTCCTCAATAACCACGTTTCCTCGTGCAATGCAAATAACAATTAAAAATTAAAAATAACAAGATCAACATTTTTGTAATTATTTGAAAAATTTCGTTGCACATATCTTCGTAAATGGTAGTGAGAAAAAAAAATCTGTAGACAAGTTTCGGAGTCGTTGCGTAAAGTATAAAAACTTTTATCGCTGCCCGTAACGAGGAAAACTGTACAATTTTTTATATTCAGTAACTCGAGTATGAAAAAGTGAATTATTTTAAAAATTTGCACGTTATTACGTAAGAGTGTTCTGAATAAGTGCTCGAAACTTGAAAAATATCTGTAGAAAAACGTTTCGTCGAGACTGCTGCCTGTAAAAACAACTATTTTTCTATTTTATTATATTCGAAAGTGTTTCATCGAGCAGCGTATCGTTTCTCGCGTTTTCAAAAATCTGCGATTACTTATGACGAGAGTCCGGTCGAAAAATGAATGGCTTTCTTTTCACCGTGTCGCAGGGGAGAGATTATGACAATTCAATGAAAGAAGAAACAAAAAAAACAGAAGAAGAAGAAGAAGGAGATATTTTTTATTATTGGAGAACGGTTTCACGGTCAAGCTCTCGAGGGATCAAACAGGTGTCAAGAGGGTGGGTTACGCGTTGGCGCTTATATATTACAGGGAGACGACGGAAGGAAAAAAAATATATAATGTAGTCAAAGTTCACACTCGTTTAAGTTCATGCATAAACTCTCCCCCAGGAAGATGATATTTTTCATTTTTTTTTTTTCACTCCGCTCTTAGTGAACCAGAGAATAGGGTGGAGGGACAAAAATTAATTCTCGCGGATGAAGAAGAGAGGGATGAGAATAGTGGATCTCGTTGAAACAGGACATTGCAAGGAAACGTCGGCTCATAAATCCTCTCTCACATTCATGTACGAATACTCGATGTTTTTTTTTTTTTTTTCTTCCGAAAAAGTTTGCTCCCGTAACTCCTGAGTGACTTCCCTTACAGCCTTTCAAAACCAAGAGGCACGTGAAACTTTAACGGGTGTTTAAAATTTCTTATCCCCGAGTTTGTTAACCCCAACCAAAAACAAACAAACAAAAAACTAATGCAAGTCGAAGAACGAAAAATTTTCATCCCTTCTTCCTGCGACCCGATGCGTAGAGCGAACATGTTTATCAGCACTCCCGTAAAACTTTTTATAGCACTTTTCTTTCGACACCACACGATCGCGAAACGTTGATGAAAACGCACAAAATTGACGTGCGTCACCGATCAATTGATTCGTTACTGTTTTTCGTTGTTTTAAAAGAAAGAGAGAATGTGAAAGTGAAAGAGAGAGAGAGAGAGAGAGAAAGAGAGGACTAAAAGTTAGGTGGGACTCACCATGACGCCTTTTCGCAACAGTTTCCGGTTTGCCTCAACGCTTAAGAAGGTAGAAACTTTGTACGACGATGTATCTATCGTATGCAGGGGCTAAATTCTGGCGCGCGATGCTCCCGCGTTTGCGGCAAGGTGGTGAAAACGAGTGCTCCGGATCCGGAGATGACACCCTTATATACACCGTTGCGCAACTCCCGCCTCGTTGATCTCGAGCGAGCAACGGGACAACCTCACCTGAATTATGATTCGCCATACCACGAGCTAACAACACGATACCTTCGCATTATTTTCATTCAATTATCTCCGTACTTCGCGTCTTCATCGTCGGCGTCTCTCGTCACATAGTCGCAACGATCCCTGACCATCAACTTTAGCCTGGGACGCGATCAAGATTTATCGTTCTCAGCGAATGATCGTTATTATCAGAAATTCGAGGTCCACTTCTGTCCAGACGAGGATCCTTCGAAGCTTCAATTTTCACTTTGGCTCTATACAAAAGGGAAGAAAATTGATGTTTCGATATTGCTTCAAAATGTCACGGTGTCAGCGATACAATTAACCGCAATTGATGTTCGTTTTACTTGAATATCATTCCTTCATTCGCCGATCATCAATATCGGATCATTCCAGTTCTCGCTGCTGGATCTTCGATCGGTCGACCGATCGATCAATAAATCTGAGAAATTTTTTTCCAATCATACGATCATGGATTCGGATTATTAACATTTTTTTAGGTCACTCATCAACGACGATGCTCACTGAAGAAACCGAAATTCGTTGTACATACCGGTCCACAAAAGGGTTGCTCCAAAGTCACCAACGATCACGCTGCCTGCTTGCTGCCTGTCTGTATTTGGGTCACTTCGCAAAAGAACGAACCGACATAAACCTAAAATGGCTAATTGTTACGTTTAACCCCACTATTAACCCTGCTACAGGCTCATTGAGTCCCCCCCCCCCCCTGCCCGCGAGTGTTTTATTCGAAAGAATATATGTTCGTTGAATCTTTCTTGCCAGACTAAAACGGGAATGCTATTACCGGTCTGTAGCTGGGGTATCCTTGCCGAAAGTAGAAATAATATTACGAGCCTCTCGTATACACTATCCCCATGAAAATAACAAAGAGTAACGGGCGTTGTCGGCTGACCTTTCATTTTTACTTGTCATTTCTTTTACTTTACCAACTTTTTATCTTATCGTTACGAAGGTATTTGGTTTTTTTTTTTTTTTTTTCATTCAACAAATACCGTGTACTTTATTTATTTTTTTCAACTATCAATTTGTTTTAATCGCAAATAAAGAAGAAAAATACACGATGGATCGAATGAAAAAGAGGTACGAAAGAAAATCAGGTATGACCATCCTCGATTGAGCGAGAGAAAATCATTCTTCTCCCCACGAATCAACACCCTTTTCTCCTGCTATTGATTCCATTCAAACGATTCATTTATCTCGAATTATTTTAATGCATCAATGATTGAACCTCGATAAAAAGACCAGACTTTTCCATGCTCTGACAGCCGATATTTGCCAAAGTAATAATTTTTTTAGGAAAGGTCCAGTAGAATATAAACTGTAGAGTTGGCTAAATTTCATGGTACAAGAACCAACGGGGTTCTTGATGTAATAACGTGTCTGTCTCTTGCAGTGTAACAATCCGTGGGCGAGAGTGCGTCCAAGGGAACAATGGGGGAATCTTTATCTTGAAAAATGTTCACTTCCTGAGCTACCATTGTGCCTTCCTCACACTTCTATCTCTCTCTCTCTCTCTCTCTCTCTCTCTCTTTCTCCCTCTATCTCGTTCTTTCTTTTTCTATGGAAGGGTCATCGTCGGTAGTCCATAATCCGATGTTAAGCCGACTAGTATGAGCGTCCCGATGCCCATCCCTTGATCCACAAACCCAGGGTCCTCTTCTCGTCCTCTCCCTATATAAGACGATGACTTTTTCAGCTCTCCACGCATTCGTTCTTTCTCGAATATGATTTATTCGGATTTTATAATTTTTTTTTTTCTTCTCAACACTCCCAGCAAATGTTTACTTGGGGTTACACCTCTTCATATATCTTTATTCGTGGAGGTCGTCTGGACTTAAAGTGCATGAACTTTCACTAAAAGCTCTCGGGCCAATATGAAATAAAGTTCAATTAAAATCGGACTTGTTACTCCCAGAAATTTCAGTAAACTCCAGTCATTTTTCACACAAAGTTTCACCGATTCCACTGGGGAAACCCACTTCGTAGGAACAGGAAAACAATCCTGTTGAACATGACGTCGAACGAAATTTATTCGACGAGGCAACAGAATTTTTTATTTTTCGTCAAAACTTCGTTATACCACGACGAAACTTTGTTTGTACAATGAACATTTTAGTGGCGAAACAAAATAATGGTGTTGGACGCACTGAAAAAAAATATTTTTATATTTTTACAAAATTGGGTTTCCAGTGTTCGTTGTTAGGATAAAATGGTGGGAATTAGAATAGAAATAAGCACCCTTGAAATGCAGAATGGCAATGCATTTGAATATTTTTTAAGGGCCCACTTACTTCCGGAAGTACCAAAATAAGGGTTCAATCGTTGCTTTGTACCAAAGATGTTTTTTCTTTTCGTTATTTATAAAAAAGGGAAATTTCGTTAAAAATAAATAAATGATGCGGTTCATGATTATTCTTGTTGAACATTTTTCTTGCAAAACGTTTTTTACGCTAAAAAATATATTTCATGAAAGTTTCAGACCAATCTTACGGGGTCGTATACTAAACCCAGTTGTTGTTATTCGGATGCAATACCAACGGGTATGCTTAGGATTGTCTTAGGAAAGAAAATACAAATGGACATACAACAATGGAATACCAATAAAGGGAATTTGAGATTGACATCCTGGAAGACTCAAATTTTCATGGAAGTCATCGTTCTGACCATTTTTCACAATAATTAAGAAAGGATTGGTTTGTGAAATGCTGTTTTGAGGCAAGATTTTTAGTACAGCACAATGCTTTAGAAAAGTAGAAATAAATTATTATTTTGTTGTTACTTAACTCAGAAAAAGATCTTCGAAATTGTTGCCCATAACTGAAAACGAAAAAAAAAAATGATGAAATCATTTCAACGTAGCCAAAAACGGTGGATGAATCACAGAATATCATAGCAAATCGTGCAAAGGACGTTTGTCCTTCAATATTCAAACTCAAATTTGATACAATTGAAAGAGAAACGACGTGGGCGATTTAACTCGATCGGTCAACTGTTCATTGAGACACTGTGGTCGTCAATTTACAATGCTTGCGAGAAAACAGCATAAAAATTTTATATAAAAGTGATTTACTTATTTGTTCGTTTGTCCAAGGAACCTGCTGCTGTGAAATTTTTCGAGTAACTTTATTTTCCATTCTTCAAAAATATGGAATCGAATAAATCGGCTTTCAAAATTATTTCCTAGGAAAAAGTAGGGCGAGAAAAAAAAACGATTTGAAAAAGGATTGGAAAGGAACAACCAATTAGGAAACTGAAAAAATAAAATGTTGCCAACTACGCGATGAGATTGGACGATTCTCGCTGCGTTTAGCTAATCAGCAGGTGGCTGGTTTATTGAAGGTCATGTCATTGAGACACCTGCGCCACAATTTTCCCTCTAAATTCCAATTTATTTAAGTTGAGTTCGTTTCTTGTGATGCAACCCCGCTGAATTCCGCTTTCAACGGAAAGTTATCGAGCTATATGCATATCAGGAATCTCTTGAAAGAGTAGGAATCTCCGCTATCAGGTGCTATTTTTTTTGGCATAATTTCTTAGTGGCCGAAAACTTTGTCAAATAAATTAGAATTAACATTAATAAATTTGTTTTATGAGCCATTTGAATGAACCAGAAGAAAATCGAAAGGATTATCCGATTCCATTCACTAAAAAATAAAATCACTAAAATCAGCAATTATTGATTGATTTTCTGAAAATAATTTCAGAATAAAAACTCGTACAATTGCAATTTCATCCATTCGTGTGACTGATAATCAGAAGCTTCATATCTTTATTTCGATATTTTTTTTTTTCCACCAGAAAAAAGAGAAACAAAAACAATTTTGCCGAATGATTTATAAAGGTAAACAAATAAACAAATTCACAGAATTTTGCAAGTTTTTTTTTGCATATATTTCAATATACATAAACAATTACTACATATCTTATCGATGAGAAATTCATTCAATTTTATTATTCTTAATCGAACACTCATAAGATTTTCCAATTCGTAAAAGGGATTCTACTAACTTTAACGAAAACTTAATTTCGTAAACGAATCGACCGGGGGAAACTTCTTTCGAGCAATGATTACAGTTACGTCAAACAGAGATTCTTCAATGACAGAACACCTGACGCTGGGAAGAAAAATTAAAACGAAAATTGTCCTCTCGATCGACTTCAGTGTCCATGGAAAATGAATTCGTTTTTGTCATTGCAACCAAGTCGCTGAATTTCATTGCTCGAAAAGTTTTTCCAAGAAAATGTTCCACATTCTAAAACAGCTATGCCGATCGCCTCTTTCCTGATTCATAATTCTTATCAGTATCATAATTATTATCAATGAATTTACTTGAAAACGGTTATTTTATATCTATATCAATATTATTATCGATCAATCACGAACCGATGAAAAGTTGTTTCTTCGTTGTTGGATAAGCGCATTGTTTATCATTAATTTTTTAATATTTTTTTCTTCAAGATATGTTGCAAGGATTGCCTTGATTTCTGGATTTGCCACTTTTCGGTATCGCGAAACCAGGACAGCATTGATCCTGGCCAGTGAGTAATTGAGAATTGCCGATGGACTCGGTGGTCGAATGATCGGTTACAAAATTCGTGTTAAATTGAATTTCTGATCGAGCTCCAGGTGGATCGTCCGCGCTGTATCCTTCCGAGGAAGAATTCGTCGCATTAGTATTGACAGTCGTTTGTGTCGTGCTGTTGGGACTGCTGATTAGATGCGTTGACATCGGACAGAAGTTCATCAAGCTCTGGGCCATGTTCGCCTGGCACGATTGGTCGCCTGTGATCGTGGTTGCTTCGCCGTCGACTCGGGGCAAAGTACTTTCCCGATGCAACCGGAAATGCTCCTCGGTTTCGGTTAGTAGAGAACCGAACATGTCCGGGGAATGGCGAAGAAGGCTCGTCGTTGCACCGACCGAATTCGATCGCACTTCTGTTAGAAAAAATAATGAATTTGATGTTGAAGCAACCAATTCATTTATTCATCCGAACGATTACCGTTTAGTCGATTCGATAATTGAGGTTTGAAGAAATATTTATTGAAGCAACTGAGTAGGAGGCATCAGCAAATAAATAATTTTCATTAATTAAACTGAATCATTTGTCATTGAACGAAAAAATTGTTGAATCCACGATATCAGAGTAAAAAATTCCGAGGTTTGAGATTACTAACCTCGAGAATCGATAATTTTAGTGGGCGAATTAGCGACCGATCGTCGAGCAACATCATGAAAAGTGATAGGTGAGTATATCCTTCGTTCCTGCTCGTAAAGCATGCTGCAGGAACTTTGACGATGATTCGGATGAGGTGGATCGGTGGGCGACAACATAGTTGGTCTCGATGGAGGAAAGGTTACTTCCGGGCTCGTTGTTTGTTCTTCGGTGAGGGCAAGTTTAACGGAAGAGCCTGAAAAGGCACCGGAGGATAGCATGGAAGAAGAGGAAATGCGTTTCCCGGGTGTACGGCTCATCCACTGTGGCTCGTTGATAGGAATTTTACTGATTGTTACGGATTTCGTTTGCCTCTTCTCGAGCCAGTAAGTCTTCATAGAGCCTGATAAAAAATGACATTTTTTTGCAATCATTCAATTAGATGGTCGCAGATAATTCAATTTTTTTGGAAGCTTGAGCCGAAACCCTGATTGAAACTCGATTCAATTTTACCTTTTCCTTTGACCTGTATTTCGCCTCGTTCCTTAACTTTGAAAGACGGTGACAAGAGTTCTCTGGTCGACTGCGAAATGTGAATCTGCATTGCTTCGCTCGTTGCTTCCATTCTCGATGCTACATTTACCGAATCACCGAACAGACAATATCTCGGCATTTTCAATCCTACTATCCCAGCTACTACAGCCCCGCTGTGAACACCGACTCTGATCTGAAGATGATCACCTGTGCGGCCGCCAGCACAAGCGTCCGCGGTCACACACAATCCACCAACGCTCTCATTATACAAACGTTTTGTTAATCGACAAATTATGAGAATGGCGTATTCGTCGATTATTTGTTATTCAACTTAAATTCATCGGGAAAAGAATCCATTTTTTTTTCAGAAACTAAAGATCCATCGAGTTTGACTAAAACCTCAAATTGCTACTGAGTTCAGTAGTTCCATCATCATCATGGAAGAATCATGGAAACGTCCATGATTCTTCGGATTGAAAAAAGCCTCCGATGGGAAATGATTTTTCGTGGCTCCAATGGTCGGATCCAAAAAGAGTGAAAAATGTGAGAACAGTTCGTGTTAAAAATGTACCTGTTGATCGATCCTTGAGGTTGGTTATTGCCTCGACCATATCCAGTGCCATATCGCAGACCCGGTCAGCATGGTCGGTTTTCTTGATGGGAGCACCCGAAACAACCATATAAGCATCGCCAATAGTTTCCACCTGTGATTGAACGATATTGAAAGAAATTTTGATCCAGAAATCATTCTTTTTTCGTATCATCATATGTATGATACTTGGACTAACTTTGTAAACGTGATTTCTTTCGGTGAGAGTGTCGAACAAGGAATACATCGCGTTCAGCATCGAAACAACGTCCATTGGACAAATTCTGCTACAAATTTCCGTGAAGGTCACGACATCGGAGAAGAGTATTGAAACGCTGTCGAACATCTGTCAAATTTATCAAATTTTTAATCATTTATAGGCCAAGAATTGACTGGAAATCCTGATGAAAATAATTCGTTGAAATTAAATCTTTTGAAATAGCTCGGTTTATTTTTTTTTTTTTGTGAAATTTTACATTTTTTACCTCGCAAGTGTCGATAGGACTCTCCCCATTTCGCAAACGATCGGCCACTTGTTTCGGTATCATTTGATAAAGCAATTCGTCGGTTCTTTTCATCTCTTCGTCAAGTTTTCTCATCGATTCCTCGAGTTTTTTGCTCTTTAATTGTTCCTGATCCAGAGCCAATTTGAGCTCGACCGATTGTTGAGTACCCGCCAACATCAAATCCCTTTTATTCGTCAACAATGAAAAAGGCAAGCAATCCATTGATAATCGATTTCTTCAACGAAATTGCATAATTATTTTTTATTTGTTTTCGAACCTGCTAAAATCGTGCATCGACAAATCATTGATGTACAATCCTGTGGCAATGAGCGCATTCAAATCTGGCATTACCGGAGTTCCTAAATACATCAACATTCTCCAATTGTCCATGTAAATCATTTGGCCTGCGAACAAAACATGATTGAATCATCTTTTTTGTTACGACGAACAACTGCCCTCCCTAATTTAACGCTCATTCCACTCAACGAACAACTACGTGTGAAATTTCAAACCAAACATTTCAGTACCAATCATCATGCCACGATCTAAACCCAAAAACACTGAAAACGAAATTTCGTTGAAGTATTAAAATATTTTGTTGCGCGTATTAAACAATTTTTTTTTTTGTTCAGTCAACAAAATTTCGAATTTTACAACAAAGCTTTTTTGTTGTTAATTACGAATTATGATATGATTTTCACATTAATTTGAAACACGCAAATATTGTTATTACACTGAGTAAAAAATATTTGTTCGCTGAACCGAGTCCATTTTGTTGAACAGGAATTTGGTAGAATCAGTAATTTTTTCCATTGAATGCCAAATTATTAAGTTTATTCGTCTAAATCATGAAAATTTCTCACAGATGAGTCAATTGCCGAAGCATAATGATTTTGTTCGAGTAACTCATATCATTTTATCTTATCATTTTTGATCAACAACATTTTTGTCTCAATCTACGATCCGTAATTTCGACTTTGCTTAAAAATCAAATGCAACAAACTCGGAAAAACCATAAACGTGAATGAGAATTATAAAAACAGATTTTAAAAAAGTGATTGTACCTTTGAGTCTGAGGGCTTTGTCATCCGCTGAATTGGTGTTCTCATCGCTGATCATTGTACTTTGCCCTCTACGATCTACGGGTTTCTCGGTTAGTACAGGTTCGACGGATACAAGTTCAAATATATTATTCGTTCTATTGAGTATCTGCAGGAATTAAAGGGAAAGAATAAAATGATTCAATATTGATAATTAAATTGGACATCGTCGCGTTTACTTCGTGTGAAGACTCACCGATTGAAATTTGAAAGCTATCAAAGGTCTGACGAGGTCGAACCAATGTGTTATTTTCTTTCCCACGAGATCCGGTAATATTACCATTAAAGAATTACCGATGCTACGAACCACCATGTCGGACCTGTGAATTATTGTCGTCGTTAGTACAATTATGAACTAAAAAACTGTGATTTTTATCATTCACACGACAATGAACTCACCCAAAAACAATACAGAATGGAAATATTTCGAACAAAACCGATGCACCGATCGGTAAATGTTTCTCTTCTCGAGTCATCGCCAAAGAGGCGAATGTGAAAGCTCGATTGTCAAAAGTCAATTGAAATGTAACGTGCACCGTATCGAAAAGAATTTCCTCTCTGACCAGCTCTATTTGAAGTTCTTTGTGATAAAAATGCCTCGCAACTTCACGTATTTGTCCCATCGTGTAATACACGAAACCACGACGTTTGCTTCGATAATGAAGGGTCAATCCTGGAGGAAGAATTTTCATTATCCGCTACCAGCAAATATCAGTACACTTACGATCACTTTTTTTTTTTATATTTGTGTTCAATCAATGTTTTTCCGCTATTTTAAGAATGAAACAAAAAAGATTTTAGTAACGACAGCAATGATTTTTTATTGAGAATAAAGGCACGGATAGCTCGAGTACAAAAACTGCGGTTCGATTGAA
Source organism: Campoplex capitator (assembly GCA_037576405.1). Lineage (NCBI taxonomy): Eukaryota > Metazoa > Arthropoda > Insecta > Hymenoptera > Ichneumonidae > Campoplex > Campoplex capitator. Next base: position 9,198,995 of record JARBWI010000002.1, read on the forward strand.
AAAAAAAAAAAAATTGAAATTAATTTTCAAAATTTCCAGATCAAATCAATTATTCCCAAATGTCACGGATTTCCTGAAGGAAAATGGGACTTTCGGACTATTTGTGATGTGACAGCATGCACAGGAAATTAATCATGGGAAAACGATACTCAGGGAAACACCATAATTCCGACCTTGCCTGGTCTCGTTTTCACAGATGAACGAAGGTGCTCGCATCCTTGGATACGAGAATTTCAAATACTCGTGAAGATTGTCGAGGCCGTTCAAAAAGTCACGAACATGACGTCCGAGAACGGATAGCACTCGGTCGTAGCCGTATTGACCAACGAATCCCACGAAATGAACTCCCATCTGATCGAAGAATTCCTTTTCCGTGATTCCCAATAACTGTCATCGACCGCAACAATCAATAAAACATTATTTCATAATATTTTCGAAGAAATAAAACGTGAATTTGAAAGAAAAAAAAAAACAGCGAAGACGATCAATGAATCAGAAAAACGTTTGTCGATCGTTTGGCCGAACGTTACTTATACGAACGGGCAGCTCCCCCTGCTTGCGAGAGCGACAGCGCGCTCTCGCCACCTAGCGGGAGCCGCCGACAAGCGACTCTTCGACTCTTGAATGGTAAAAAAAAAAAATTTTCAATGTAATTCTTGATTTGGAGAAACCCCTGAAAAAATTCTAAACGAGTGATCGTCGTGCAAAAACAATTCGGAAAACTATTGGAGTAGCGAGATGAAAAGTATTCCGAGCTTAAAAACATGTTTTTCAAGAAAATTTTCTATCGTTTTCAACGAAAGTAAATGAAATGCAGAGCCTTGGTCACGACTACTCGAAGCGACTAAACCGTTTTAGAAACTGGTTCCACATCATCGAAAACCACACAAGACTGATTCGATTAAAAGTTTTCTTGCTCGTTTTACAATATTTTATTTTTATGTCAGTCGATTTACAGCGAAGGTGAACCTGGTACCATTTCGATATTTCGTTAAAAAAAGAACTATATTTCTTCCATCGTATCAAAGTCATGTTTTTTACATGACAAAAGTTGTAAAAGTTCGATACAATTCGATAATTTATTTTCACTTTTTCACCCTCTTTTTTATCCCTTTCAAAAACATATCCTTGAAAGTTCTTTCTCGATTTTTTTCTATCATATTATCGTGATCAATCGAGGCTCAACGGCAAATAAAACTAACTCAAGAAGCTTTAAACGAAATGAAATACACTGAAAACGAAATTTTGTTGAAATATTAAAATATTTTGTTGCACGTATTTGAGGTTTCAACGAAATTTCATTTTCAGTGTAATCTTTCACGCATAATCGATCGTTTCACTGATCCAATTGAATCATTTTCATAAATCAAATGCGACTATACCTGAATAGCTTTTTTGGCCAATCTCGGAATTAAATTTTCCGGATAAACTTGATGAACACTGAAACTGGGTTGATCGACAGCGGCTTGTCTTCGTATTTCTTCCCATCGTTCGTCCCCGTATACTTGTCTTATGTACTCGGACAAATTTTCCAATATGAGGCCGTACATTTTACTGACAATTTTTAAAAACGTATATTTTTTTCCGGATGTTCAATGATGTTCGGTTTAACCGCAACTGAAATCACGAGACAAGATATTTCGGTAATATACGAGTCGTGCATATGGACTCGATAAAAATGACATACTCATTGCATCATTTAAACAACATTTTTGTTTTTTTTTTTTTCTGTTTTCTCTTTTATTTTGCTTCCTCCACAAAACCTTGCACTCTCGAATAGTTCGAGCACGTACACGAGATTCAAGAACAACTCGTCTCGTCTAGCCGGGATGTTTCATCGACGCGACTCGAAAAAAAAAAACAAAAAAAATATGTGGAAGGCAAGAAATGGACGTAAGGGTGCTGCTCTTTTCAGAAGATCTATATCCACAGAGGCTACTGATCGCATCGTTATTGCACCCAGAAGCCAAAAGAGAAAATATTTTTTTTATTATTACCATCATTATTCGAATAATTTTCGTATTTTTCGAATAAATTATAATTTTTTTGTAACTTGACTCCTTAGACGATAGAAACAAGAATGAAATGAAGCGATAAAATCTATTCGAATATCATTTTTCCTGCACGTTTTCCAGGCCCAAAAAAATGTTCCACTCTTCAGCTTTTAGAATCTGTAAAATTGTTATTTTTTTTGCTCCTCTATATTTGATCGAGAAAATGATATCGTTTACGTGCAAACTCATACAGAGATATTTATAATATATAAGTTTATGTAAATATATATATATATTAATGGGATTCCCGTGTATAAAGTCTGCCACACGCAGGTAAATGCGAAGAGTTATTATTAGAATACTCGAGTAGTATAGTCACGTTCACCGCGCGTTCTCTCGCGAATGTGTTTCAATATGAGCACTGTCTACATATATATATGTGAATGAAACAAAAAAAAATGAATTAATATCGCGCTCATCATCCACCGTATCGTTGGAAGTGACCCGCGCTTACTTTTGCGAAAGAAAATAGTGCGAAAAAAAATAGTGAAATTTGAAAAAAATTTCTATTAGCAAAAACAATAATTAAATCAATAAACGGAGTGTGAAGGGAGAAAGGAATTGGGATGAATGCAAAAATGTAGGTCAATGACCCTACTTTTATAGTGACTTATGATCGAAAAGTTTTTTTCTTGAAAAAAAAAGAAAAAAAAATTCACCAACTGGATTAAACTGCGATTAAAAAGTCAATTTTCTGCGCGAATAAAATTTTCAGAGTGTACGATTGTTCGTTTCTATGTGGATATAATAATTGATATTTACCGAATATATGATTCGCCTGGTGATTTATACCAGCGATATTTATTGTATATCTAATCATTAAAACGTCAGCGTTAATATCAACGCTCTTCTATTTAAATACGGAGGAGGGTCCAACCAAGATCCAAGATCGTGAGGAGCGAAGAGAGCGTTCTCGAATCCGTCACTAGAAAAATATCCTGAAATAAACATCCACGAGGCAATTTGAGGGTATATACCTTTCATAATCTTCGGTCTTATACAAGAAATTTCGTGCCAAATCAACCGGTTGATTAACCGATTTTGTTTTTTTTTTTTTCGCTGATCAGTCATTAGTATAAAAAATAAGTTCATTTTGGTCTCAACCTTTAACTGACAATGTCGAATGGAAATTATTATGTTTTTAGAGCACCTTTTGATGAACTTAATTAGTTGAATTAATTTAAAAATTTATCAATGTCAAATAATAAAAAATTAAATTAATAAATTGATTACGATATTATGTTTAAATAAATAAAAAAAAAACTCGTTCATGAACTTCACTGTGAAGAAATAATTTTTTGTAGCAATGAATCAGTTTCGTAGATGGAAAATCCTAACATCCTGCAACGAAATCGAACACCATTTTCTCAGAGTTCTCGAAAGTTTAACCATTTTTTTCTCATCAATCAAATGACGTGAGGAACAAGCGATGGATTCAGGTGAAAATTGCATTTTTGAGACTGTAAAATTCGTACCGAAACAAAATATGCTTAGAAAAAATTGAAAACCTTAAACTCGACTGACAGTGGAGTAAAGGAGTCAGTAAGACAGCGAGAAATCATTAGAAACTTGGTAAAACGCCGATAACTGTAGAGCCGTGTTGTACATCCGTTAGAAGAAATAATTTTCTAATCGCTGTCTCATTAAATTATAAATTTAATCAAATTTTTGATAAAATTCAATTTCATTTAATTAATTAATGAAAAAAAGTTAATTAAGGAGGTTGGCTACACACAACAATGTTGCCATGTTAAAAGCATAGGAAAATTCGAAATGATTAGAATTGAATGAAATTTGGTGAGTATATTCTTTTGGATTAAATATGAATATACAAATTTTTTAAGATTTTTCTTCTACATAGTTTTCGAGTAATTTAACACTTGAGTTTACATCCATAAGCATAGGATTCTGATATATATAGGTTTATCTTTTGCATATTGTAAACTCCAATTATTCGACAACTATGTAGACGAAAAATTTGAAAAAATTTGTGTCATTGCATTTGATGCTAAAGAATGTTATCACTAAATTTTATTAAATTCTTATCATATTGTCGTATGTAGCCACCCTCCTTAAATTAAATTAATTAATAAAAAATTTTGAAAATTTCTCACTGTTCGTGTAAACATTTTTTCAAAAATGTCTGGAAATCGAAAAACCCGTTAAAATCTGAAGCTCCGATGAAATTATCGAAATTCGACAACGGATAACGGCACGAAATTGAAAAATGTTTAAAAAATATGGGGCCAAGCGCGAGCCCCATTTTGATCTGGAATCCCCCATATATCTATGAACTTGCATATATATTTTAGTCTCGTTGTTGCAATAATATTGCTTGGCTATATATAATGTCGAATTCCGGGTCAACTCACGATGCTAATCTCCGGCTTATGGAACCATTGAAATTTGAGTAGCGGTTGGGGGTCAAACTCAGTTGAAAACTCGAAAAAAAACTGATAGAATTGATAAACTTACACATAAAAAAAAAAAAAAAACAGAAAATTCAAAAAATTGTATTTCTGTGGTTAATCCGAAATAAAATTTTGAGCCATAAATCATTATCGAAAAGAACAAATAGCAAGAGACAGTTGAAACAATTACGCGATGATCAATTCTTCCCAAAATTGATAAACTCACTCGACGAACGATGAATAAAGAGAGTCATGAAAATGAATCAATAAAATACGGTATTGAGACATGCTTTTAAAATAATATTGATCGCTAATGAGAGAATAAAAAATTGAAAAAATAATAAAGTTGCACAAGAAGAAAAAATAATTTTCACAGGTTTGTCGTTGAAATTTCGATTAATCTCGGAACAAAATGAAACGAAATTTATGAAAAAATCATGAGCAAGAAAAGAGTTAACGAAGGCAAGAAAAAAAAATGAAAAAGAAAGTTGGAGAAAGAAAGCGAGTGAAGAGAGGAGAAGACAGAGGTGAACAGAAAGAAAGAATAATTAGGATGAACGAACGAGCATCGAGGAAGAAAATGGTACTCACGAGGTTGATCGGGGATTTGGAATCGGATAAACGAGTCGTGACGTTGCCGTGTGTGCACTTGGTCGAAACGTTAATGCAAAAATGACGTCTGTCCGTATCCGCGGTTGTATTTGAGTTTATGGCGAGGAAGTTTGCATCCCGTAAGCGCGGGAGTGCGCGTCGCGGATGACTCTAACGGGCTTGGTATATGCGACGAATTCGCGATTACGCCAACGAATATATCACGACGAAAGAGCCACTATACTTTTCCGATAGCCCCGAGACTCCATAAAAATGAGACTCCGTCATGACGGTTCTGGATTCGAGGCAACAACCAGGGTATAAGAAAATCGGGAGGATAAGAGAGGGGATATTTGGCGTGATCGATGAACCTTCATTTCCGCTAATCACGCCATTACTTCCACCGCGCCCCCTATTAGTCTAATAAGATGCGTAAAGCAGCTTTTTTGCTGGAGTATACAAGAGATTCTCGTGTTTTAGGACATCTAAAGATTCTAAACAAACGTTCAAAGCTGCACGAAAAAATGCATACTTTTTCCTTTTCTCGCAGCATATTCAAAGCTATTATAATAAAAAAGTTTCGAGTCAAAAGTCATTTTTCATATTCGAGTTAACACTAGTGTCAAGAAAAAGCGACGAAAAATTTGAACGCGTTTTTATTGAAACAACTGTTATCGACCTTGGCCTAGAGAAACTCCAAAATGAATGGACCAATTTTAATTTTTTTTTTTCCGACATTCGTTTATTGCGGAAACAGAGATTGTACGTGGACGTTTTTCGAAGTTTCGATGACCACTTATTATCAACACCATTCAGACAAGAAACGATCAGAGAATCGAAGAAATGATAAGAAAAAATTGGATTCTTCACCGTTTCGTGAAAAAACGAATGTACGATCGTTGGAACGTTTCATTCACCATGCCTAGATAACTCGTAACAAAGTTTTTCATGTGACAACCTAATAGATTTTTTTCATTTTTATTTTAATTTTATTTTTATCGTCACACGGAATCACCCGGCATTAAATAGTATGCCACGTAATATCGAGGAAACGCAAGGCTTTTAGCACCTCAATAAAAAAGTTTAAAAAAAAGTGGGAAATTTTTAACGAAAGTTGGCAAAGGTGAGTAGACGAACAAGAATTTATAGCTGAATTAGAGTATTCTCAAAAATCACGTCGTTTTGGCTCGTCGCAGTGACGTTTTCTTCAATTGTGTATTTTGCTTAATGAAAAAATAATAATAAAAATAAATACGAGCACGGTCTTTGAACGTCAGAGGAGTCAGGTATATAACTCATCAGTTGTTCTCCTCGTCTCAGATATCCAAGCAAACTAGAACAACGATAAGGAGTCTCGTCTTTTCTCCTCGTCCGTCACTTCTTCTTACGTTATTGCCAATTTCGGTATCGATTTTCAATGAACACGCGAAAGCATCACAAATACGATATTTTCATTGCGCCATTGCACGATCGTATTATTTCGATTTGAACACATAAGTAAATAATCCAGCCTCCGTGTTATCGTTGTTTTTCTGTAAATTTTTTACTATTCAATCCATAAAAAATGTCGAATAAAAATACAACGAACTTTTATATTGAATCGAGAAACATTATCGTTTGTCAATTCCTTCTAATTGAATCTGACACAATCATCATCGAAAGAAACAAATAAATTTTTCCCCATAAAGTATCGAAATGAAATAAACAATTGTGAATTTTTTACTGATTTATAAAAAGAGAAATGCAAAACGATATTTTGCATTCTCCAATCATGTGTGAAGAAGCAAGAAAAGCGTTAACGGAGAAGCAGATTTTGTTGAAATATTAAAACATTCATCCAGGCAAAAAAAAATTTGAATATGAAACGAAACTTTGTCGAAACTGTCAGACCCTTGTTGCCCGAAGGAAAAAATTATGTTGAATACGAATCGAATCGACGAATTCATCCAACGATGAATCAATTCATTTTTAACATTATTTCTAATCGATAAAATTGAAAATCAAATGTTTATTATCTCGACGAATTCATCTAACAATAAATTAGTTAATTTTTAACATTGTACCTTATCAGTAAAATTAAAAATCAAATGTTTGTTATCTCTGGTTTGATTTTAAGCTTCGAAGTCATTGCGCAGGCCTGAAAGAACCTTGCCCCAGCTGATACATATATATATTTTTTCGTAACATGTATATGAGGCATGGAAACGTTAACAGGTGGTGCTAGACGATATTTAGGCAAAAACAGAGTCGAGTAGTTCTCTCGACTGGCAAGTGGTAAATATGATGTATTTAGGGATGAGAAAATCAGGGGAAAACGAGGATACCGCGCAGGACTCGACGGCTCGGCATCCGGGGATCGCATTAATTTTTTTTCAAGGACTTCGCTCTCCTTATGTGTTTTCGTTTTCTTTTCTTCCCCTTGGCAAACTCGTGCGCGATTCGTCCAAATGTCAAAAGTCATTGTCTTTTTCTTTGAGACAGTGATACAAAACGTGAAATAATCAATAAATGCATTAAGCTACCATCTTTTCTCCCCAGCCAATAAGTTTCAAAAAGTTTTCTTTTTTTTTTTTTCTTTTTTTTTCGTACAAATGTACATTGGGAAATGGAACATTATTTCATTCGTTTAACAAAGTTTCGCGGCATTCTCTGAAGTTTCGTTACAACCTCAAGCTCGATAAAAGTCTGACAAATAAATTTACTCCACTTTTCAAACTCGATACTTATTTTAGTTCGAAAACTTCGATTCTTTTCAGGGGAAAAAAAGAAAACAAACTTTGATTAAAATAAAATAGTTCCTCACGTGTACCTTTGACGTGTGGAATTTTCTGTGCGATTGAAAAAAAGAAAGTTTTTTGGTAAACAAAAATGAGCATTTATTTACAATTGAGAAATATTTCGTGTAGCTTTAATTTGAAATCAAATAAGCGATTTGAAAAAAAAAAAACGAATGAATTTTGCAGCAAACGAATGAATGATAAAAATTAAAAATCTGGAAACATGCAAAAACAAAAAATATTTCAAACAAATTCGACCCTACTCCATTCAACACATTTTATTTTTTTATTATTTTTTATTCTATAATTTTTTCTTCTTTTTCTTTAGTCTACAATTATTTAATCAATCTTTAAATAATAATTATTTTTGTCATGAATTATCATTATTTCCATGAAGAAATAACTCTCGCAGGTTCTGATCCACTGTTAATTTGATCTTGAAATAATTTTGTTTATCTCGCATAACGAAAAGCACGAAAAACTGCAAGAAACACATGAATAATGGTGCACTGAAAACAAAATTTTGTTGAAATATTCAAATATTTTTTGTTGCACGAATTTCGAATATTACAACAAAGCTTCTCTATACTGAAACAAAACTTTGTTGAGAGGTTGAAAAATTTTGTTGAATGTATTCAACAAAATATTTTAAGGTTTCAACTGATTTTTTTTTTTCATTTTCCAGTGTGTCTAAAATAAATAGAACTAACCTGTAGCTTGAGAAAATAGTAAGAAGATGAAGCGATAGTTCTCGGTCTTCACCGACGATGACTCTGTCGTTGGCGTTGGTGACACCAAAATGGCGTCCAAACATTCAGAGTCATTAAAACTCGCCAGCCGTGTGAGATGATCGTTAAAAAATTAAGTTAAGATTCAAAAAAGAGTTTTTTTTTTCGCGATGATCGAGAGAGTCTCGTTCGAAGCAACACGTTTCAAAGAAGCTCGTGCAATGACGTACGCGTACGAGCATCCTGGGAGGTCGTTTTCTCGTCCTTTAGAGGCAGACTCTGCTCGTTCGACTGCGAGGAACAGCAGCGTCGCAGAGTCGTTCATAAATAACGAAATCTACCGAACCGTGGGGCTGCCGCTCGCGCCAAGTCAACGTATCAAAATTCCCGTCCTATTTACCGATGACCTTGAAAAACTTGAATTTGGGGTTAAAAAAAAACGCGTTTTTACCGCGCATGCACCCCTCATCCAGAATCCGAATGATAAAAATCCTCTCTCGCTTTTTCTCTGTATATATTCTCCTAAATTTTTCCTCACGCGCAACTCTCCACTCTCTCAAGCATCAACGCATTATTAGAAAAGACGCAACACCGAACGATCGATCTCTTCCTCCCTCGCAGCCTCCGCTCTGCTCTTCGCCGCCTGCTCTCCCGCTCATCCTCTATTATATCGCGCCGTCACTTTTTTCTCCCTGGACCCTTAACGATCCATCGCTTTCGTACCACCACCTTCGTACCGCGCTCACGAATCAGTTCTGCGCTTCACTTTCATTCGCTAATTATCGAGCTACGATCGATCGAACGAATTTTCGTTCTTCCTAAATTTGTTTTGTCAACAAAAAAAAAAAAGATTTTCCAGATTTTGCCACTCGACTACAAAAATTTAAAAAAAAAAACCAAAAAAACAGTGATTTGAAACGAATTTTCAATTTGGCACGAGTTTCGTCGAAAATTTTTCACTATTTTCACTTTGTAGCTGTGAAATTATCGAGGAAATTACATTCAAACAATTTTTATCGTTAATTAAATGAATTTCTATTTTTTATAGTGAAAAAAAAAAAAAAAAAAAGTCATCGTGAAATCGAATCATAAACGAATCACTCTGTCGATGATTATAACGTTTGAAATATCGTCGCATTCGTACGCGACGCGGAATCGCTACTGATTACCGATCGCGAAAATTCATTACATATGAGCAGTGTCCGAACAATGCAAGATCGACGAGACCGCTCGATCAACCTACGTAAGCTCTCCTCCCTCCCCCCCCCCCCCTCGCCGAAAATGTCGTGCTGCATCCTGTTGTCGTGTGCTATATTATACTCGGAGGTTCCTTGCTTGCGAAATCGTAAGGTGCACTTGAACCCATACGCAATACAAATTGTATAATAACGCGCGTATTCGACTACTCGTGTGTCTGTAACGAATAAATGAGTCGTGCTGTTTCTTCGAGACCTTCGAATTTCTTGGTGTTTATCAAAAAAAATTAATTCTCTCTTTTTTTTTTCAAAATGTTGAATTTTATTTGTTAATAGAATTTTTCTGCTTTCGTTTAAAAAATTCGAATTTTCCTTCGTGTTCATCAAGGATTATGGATAGACTCTGCTTTATTGAAAATTGTGCTATTTTTTAGTTTAATTCTCTTAACTTGTGCTGCTTTTGTGAGAAATTCGATTTTTTTTCGTCTTGATTTAAAAAAAAAAAAAAATTGCATGCCAAAATACATTCGAAAAAACTTTCGCTTCAGTTGGAAGTTTTGATTTTGATTTTCCTATCAAATCGTGCTGTTTCATTTAAATTTTCTTCGTATTTATCAAGGAAAAATTGTATGTCAAAGAATATTGGCTTCATTATTTTGAAATTTGTGAAATTTTTATGATCACTATGATTTTTATTTTTCAATTAAATTGCCCTGATTTTTCAAGGCATTTGGATTCGAATTTTCTTCAGTTTTGTGATATAAAACATCGCATGCCAAAAATATATCAAAATAAATTCGATTTTTTTCTGATGTCATGAAATTTTGATGAACGTTTTGATTTTGAGTCTTCCATTGCATTCCGATACTCCTTCGAGGCCTTCGAATTATTTTCATATTTATGAAGAAATAAATCGCATCGTAAAATACATGAAAAATATATAAATTCGATTTTTTTTTCGAAGCGATGCAACCCTGAACATCACTTTGATTTTGATTTCATAATGAAAAATTGGAATAATTCGTAAAAGCCCTGAAAGCCAGAATTTTTATCATTTTTGAATTACAAACGACTCAGACTGCTCGGTTGAAACATATTTTTTTATTTTTATCAAAAAATAAATTTTTGAGATATTTATGAACTGTGTATTTTCAGTATTTATTACTTTTTCATGTTTGTGTTGCACGAGGTCAAAATTTGTTGGGTTCAAAATTCCCGCGCTTCTATAAAGCGTCGACAGAGTGCGCTGCGCTCTTGCAGCGTGGCGGGAATCTAGTTCCTAGAATATATTCCGTTATCTCATCTTGGATGAGCGCTGATAACAATTGACCGATAATCAATCGAACGCCGTTTGTTCATTGTTTTTTTTTCGAGTCTAACTTTTCTGATTATTTGTGTCATAAACTCTAGCAGATTATTAAAACGTAATTGAAGTTTTTGAGACCTTTTTCCATAGGTTAGACTCTCCTTTATCGACACATATGCAGTTATAATGGACGTGAACTTGGCCCCCCGACATGAACTTTTCGAATTTTTTCTGATTTCAATCGTTTGTGTGTTGTTTGTAGAGTATTGTGAGAACAAAATAAACGCTTGTGAGATGAGTTTATCGCGAAAAAATCAAAAATAAAAATTAGCGTGAAGTTAGCCCGCTTATTCTACTTATTAGACAATATGAGTCTAATTGTACGTAAATCAATGCGAAATCGTTTGTAGAACAGGAATATTACAATAAAAATGTTTGTAGGACGCATATTTTTATGAAAAAGCAAAAACAAAAATTGCATAAATTTTTCCGAACCAGTCAGGGAGACTGGTGTGTACCATACAGGTCAACTGATTAGAAATAAATGAATCTTGGAGGTTTTGAAATGCTAAAAACGATAAGACTGATTCATAAATGCAAAATCATATGGATAGTCTGTTGAACTGATTCAGATGTTACCACTGCTGGTCTATTCCTAAATTCTACTTTATGAAAAAATGATATAAAAATATTTTGGAATGTTAAAATGGAATATTTCTACAAATAAAAAAAAATACAGGATTCATTCCTCATTTCATCAATCAATCCACCGTCAGTAAGAGAAAAAACATTTTATCGAATTCTTTCAAAAATAATAGTTAAAATCAAAGAAAGCCCAACAGTTTGATACTGAAAATTGCTATGCACAGAAATGAAACCAATAAAAATGATGGAATTATGTACTCACTCGTCGATGTCTTGTTCCCCTCCTCAAAAATGAACCTACCTTTGGCAAAACCGAAAAATCCGCAATTCCGAAATAGTCCGCACAGTTAATATCCACTTCCGTAGCAGGACACTCATTGCAGTTGATTAATTTCCACTCGATTTTTCCCAGATCCTGCATGATTTTGAATTCAGACGAGCAGCAGCAGCGTCGTTTTTCCAACGTTGAAAACGATAGTTCATCGTAGTTCAAAATTCAAATGCACTAATTCAAAACCAATATTAACTTTTTATACTTCCGAGATAGTAAACGAGTGATAAAGACGTCAAGATTTTTTTAATTTTCGCGTCAACGAACTCATGCACGAAATTAAAAAATCCATTCAATGTTTCTTTGTTCCGCTAACTCAAAAAATGTTTTTCTAATATCGTGAGCAAGAGACTTCCCTACCGGCTTATCGCTTATCACGTTGCCAGAAGAAAACTCGTTGACGAAAGAGAAATAATTGAAAATTCATTACGATTGACAAACGAGCGAATTGTGTTTTACGACCCTAATATTCTTTGAATAGCGTTTTCGTGCATGGTTCGTTTTCGAGAAATCGCCCATATTTTTAAGCTCTTATTTTCGTGCATTTTTTATTTTAAAAAAATCGCGCACATTTTCAAGCTCTAATTAACGAAAATTGCGATAAAAAATTATGTAAAAATTATAGATTTGGATGTTTTTAATAATGAAAAATTTTATCACGATTTTCCGTTTTTTTATTATCCATCGTTGTATTTTTATTTGGTTTAATTAACGACAAGTCAGACCGTTTAAAGTATTTTATATAAAGATTTTCGTCATTAACCGACTTTTATTCCGCACTCTGTTTTATCAATTTCGTTGCAATCAACGAACGATAATGCGCGGTATTGCACTAGCCGACCGATGCTAATGCAACTCTCTCCGCGCGCGCTACTTGCCGCCCCGCCCCGCGTCCCGCGGGCGACTGAATGAACCCGAGTCCCTCGCTCGCTCTCTCGTTGCCCCGCGCATGATCCAGTCCTCGCGCCTGCCCCTTCCAGTCGCCCCGGCGTGAACTCACCCCACTATCCCGGCTACGGAACGGCTTAGCAGGCCAAGCGCGAGAGCGCGTAAACGTAAACACAGAGTCGAGTCTCCACGAATGTAAACAAACCAAACAAGCTAGGGACATTCATTCGCCAATATTTAGCGATCACATTTTTGTTACCGTATGAATATTCGTTCAGTAATATTTTATAAAAATTCAACAACGTTTTATTCTTTCGTTTTGCCAACGCATGAAAATGCCGGTAGCAAAAAAAAGACCGTCAATCCAATTTCATTCAGTTTTTTTGAATCTAGCAAGATCCGTTCTGCGAATGTTAAAAAAGAAATCAAACAATACACGAATCGTATAATTAAATCGTACTCTTTAATTGCGACGTCAATGGAAGAAATTACATTACCGATGGTCGGTAACAAACTTTAATCGATTTTGGAGTTCTATTAAAAATCCATTAACAAAACATAAGAATAGTCGAATGATTTCTCAATCCTCATTAAAAACTCCGACTCTTGTGAATCAAAAATAATGTCGAGTAATGAACTGGGCCATACAAAGTAACGATAATTTAAGATCTCATTTTCTTGTCACTGTTCCGAATAATATGCTTGAAATTTTGCACAATCTGTCCTTGGATGTATCCGTGACAATATCCGTAAATACTTAAAAAAACAATAATGAATACTAAAAATCCAGCGATGTAAATAAAAGAAATCGTTTTCACGAGAGAGCGATTCAAAAAATTGAGGACCGCGTTTACAACGACCCTCACGGCGATAAGCGAAGCGTGAGAAACGCCTCGATAACCCCTACTTCGCATTCTATATGAAATAAATTTTTCGTGCACGCGAGAACTGCCGACTGCAGGTTTACAGACCAAAGACACTTTGAGATTATTGCCTGGACGACAGGCGAACCAGGCTGAGAAATTACAAGTCGTCGTGAGTGCGGACGTACACAAGATTTATGAATGATCGAACGAATTTTTCAACATCAAACAAAATGAATATCAAATCGCGATACCTGAGCATCGGCTCGTTCAGCAATCACATTCTCGTTATTGTTACATTTATTTATTGTTCATTAGCAGTAGTGATAGCTGAAAAAATACCACGGGAAATACCAAAATCGGAAGATGCTTTTACTCCTATTGTAAGTTATATTATATATCTCTGTGTATATACACACACCCATATATTTTTTTAATCAGCACTTGCGCGATCAATCACAATCACTGATATCGATAATTCAAAAAAAAATTGGTCGATTGATGATTGAGAATTTTTCAGAATAATCAAGAATCCACTGCAAGCTCACCGATACAAGGAAATCTTGGTTTTCTTCATGCATTCGTTGCTTCGCTCTCCGTCATTGTTGTCTCCGAATTGGGCGACAAAACCTTTTTCATTGCCGCTATTATGGCAATGAGACATCCGAGGCTGACAGTTTTTGCCGGAGCCATTGGTGCATTAGCTCTTATGACAGTTCTTTCAGGTGAACCTCCTTTTTTGTCAAATCTCAAAAAATCTACTATCAAATAATAAATTTTGGTAAGAACTGGATTTTGAATCAGTCAAATGTAAATTAATCTCAGTCCACGAACCTGTTGAAAGCAATCTGTTGATTGCTTATGTTTTGCTTTAGTGCGAAAGACAAAACTCAAACGGCAAAATCTCAATTTTCTCAGGAAGACTATGAATTTTCAAAAAACGAACAGCCACCCCTAATTATTTGATGAAAAAAAACAAAGTGACGTTCCCATTCTTCTCACTAATTCTACTGTGTCAAAAAAAAACATGCAACAGGATTGATACCCACTGAAAGGTGATATTCCACCTTAAAAAGGTGTTTACATTTACAGAGATTAAAAGAGGCTGAATAACGGAATAAATTTGTTTCATAATTAAAAACAAACTCCCTATAAAGTCTGTTGATTCTTCTTTCACAACTTCTGCACTATTCCTTTGTCTTTGTGTAGTTGAGGTGTACTATCAGTTGCGTGAGTGCGAACGATACAGTCTAAGAGCAGTTTCTCATTCTTTATTAGTTCAGAATATTTTGTTTTATGAAAAATATGAAAGGCACAAAGATTTTGTTTACCCAAAGGTTATCTTGGAAGCCCAGTTTTCAAGTCCTTCAAAAAAAATCTCTCAATAAATGCAGTTTTATGAAAACTATTTCAATTGCATATTAGCCAGGTCTCAAATACCCTGTAAAAGTAATTAGACAGCAGAAAACATTTGTGTACCAGCGAGATGGATAATCTTTGAAAATTTTTTTTTTCACAGTTCTGTTCGGCTATGCTGCTACTATTATTCCACGTGCCTACACTTATTACATTTCCACGGCACTGTTTGCTCTTTTCGGCTTGAAAATGTTGAGGGACGGTTATTATATGTCCCCGACGGAAGCTCAGGAAGAACTGGAGGAAGTCCAATCGGATCTGAGAAAACGTGAGGATGAGGTATTTCATCTTTTTTTACTTTCAAGCTACGCACAAATGGAAAACAATTTTCTCTTAACTTATGTTTGCTGCATGAAGAAAAACAACATATAGTTATATCGATAATTTAGTTGTGAATAGAACAAAAAAATATAAAACTGCAAATCTATTAATGTTTTAGCTTTATTTTTATTATTATTATTGTAATTAAATGGAAGATTAGAAAAAACATAGTACAATATTTGAATACAACTTTCAACGTGACACTTTTTAATTTTTACTATTTTTTCTTTTCGAATATAACTCACGAGATATATTAATACCTACCTTTTTTGTCTTTCTGAAAGTTTGAAAAAGAAACCGTGAGCACGGTAGTTCAAGACCCAGAAACGGGGGTGATAAGGAAAACGAAGAAAACGAGCGCTTTCATGATACTTTCGAGGATTTTTCTTCAGGCGTTTACTTTAACGTTTCTAGCAGAATGGGGCGATCGTTCCCAACTTACGACGATAATTCTAGCTGCTCGAGAAGTAACGACACATTATGATTATTTTATTCGATCAATATTTCAATAAATAAACGAATGTAAATATTCTTCTTTCTAATTTCGGATAAATGAATAAGAACGATTATTTTTTCAGGACGTTTATGGAGTTGTAGTTGGTGGAGTTTTGGGCCATTCGTTTTGTACAGGACTCGCAGTTCTCGGTGGTCGTATGATAGCACAAAGAATATCCGTTCGTACAGGTGAGCAATTTTGTTTGTTTTTCAAGATACTAATCGACCTTCGATCGACGTTAATTCATTTTGATTGATCAATAATTAACGAATTAACGATTTGTTGATTACAGTTACGATTATCGGAGGAATAGTTTTCCTGGTATTTGCGCTCACCGCACTCTTCATAAATCCTTCGGAAGATGTGTGAATTCGAAGGAAATCTATTCTTTGAGGGAATCAAATTCCGACTAATTGTACTTGCTTAGAATTATTCTGTGTATTACCGATACACACGTACATACAAATATGTACAAATGTATTGGGACATTCCGCGTCTAAGGAGGTTTTACGAAGTTCATTTTTGACCCGAGTCCCTGTTTCGTTTTCACTTACATCTGCAAAGATCCTATTCTAGCTGATAAGCCTACATAACTAACAGGAAATATCATTGGTGCAATTTTTATAAGATTCATCGCTCGCCCCTTCCTTCACGCTCTGCAAACATTGATTCACGATTTTTAAAATGAATAAAAAAGAAAATTAGAATAAAACGATGAATTTTAAAAAATAATAGATTTCACGATTTTGAGAAAGGAAAAAGTGACTGATGCATTCGTCAAAATGAAACTCGATCGTTTAAAAACACTTGAGAATTAGTTGTCCGATTTTTGTACTTGTCCATTGTATTGAAAGAATTATTATTCACGCTCAAAAAGGAGATTTCTGCATGTAAACTCACTGAAATGAAAATCCATTTCGTAGAAATAAGAATTCGTTAAATATTTTAAATTTACTTACTTTAATTTCTAGAAAAAAATGGTTTTTCAGGGTAAAAAACGTTTTCTGAATCTAAGTCAACCAGAATGGAAATCATAGCCAGCGATAAAATTGACTCAATTTTTATAATTTACTAGTTAATGTTTTTTTTTCCTTGGGACAGGAATCCTCGAATTGGTGTGGAGTGTCCTATGCGTGTATATAAAAAATAACTAACAATTGTAAAGATGTACAGTCCACCGGCGCGCTATAGTATTATAAAATCTTGAGAAAAGAATGAGATACTATCCGGTACTCTATTCGTACCCTCGAGTATTATATTTTTTTACATTACCATATAATTCATGGACATTTGTACCTTCATCCTGCAGGGCTACTTAGTCCTTGAGACAAGTGATAAGAACGTAAGAGCTGACGACAAAAAAATTAAAATGAAGAAAAAAAAGATTATGAAAAAAAATGATAAAATAATTCGTATAACGAATTAATAATGCGATACACAAATGTTGTATTATCGAGAAATGTTTATTATTAAAAAGCGCAAATAGTGAAATTCAAAAAAGTGGCATGAAATTGTTGTTATTTTCGAAAAAATTCCAAAGAATCCCACTTCTTCGATTCCCATAATTCTTCGTCGAGTATTTTTCTGTAATGTGACAAACGTTATACGTGATGTGTCAAACGTTATGCGCGAATGACCGAGTCCTTCGTCGTTACTTCCGTCTCGAAAGGTAATCGCGCGGAAATAACTCGACAATTTGCAGGCCTCGTTTAACATTCGTTTTGGTCGTTGAAAAATAAATTTTACGTCAATATAGAAAATATATCTCGCGCGGAGGAAAAATTTTATTTTTGTGCTCAAGTTGATCCTATTCAAGAAGCTTATTCAGGCCAATTTCACAAAATCACAACTTCCATAGAACTAAGCTTAGTTCGAGAAGAAATATATTTCAGCACAAAAATATTTTCAAGACAAATGAAGAACATTAAGAAAATGAAGAAAAAAAGAACAGAAATCGCTGAGACGCTAAAAAAAAATTGTCACGCTTTACTGTTATTATCGTTGCGACATTTAATCGGATCAACTCGTGTCATATTAGCGCAAATGCTTATAAGATCAATAAAGAATATACGACGTATTAAAACGCCACTACATTTTGAGTTTTTTTTTTTTTTTCTTTTTTCTCTTTTTATTACAAGTCCACGTATATTATGTGTGGATATGAGCTCAAAAAGGTAAGTTTCGTTACAACCTGCTTTTATAACATAATTATAAGAGTGAATATTCGTATTTTAATTTGACATTATCGCTCTACGATCAATTTATTATGTCCTGTTTTAATGGCTATTCATTTTATATTTAAAAAAATAACGCAATACAAAAAGATACTACTAAATTAATTTAAAAAAAAGAAACAAATCTAAAAACTATTCCTCGGATGCTATAGTATTATTATTATCAGCATTAATTTTCTTAATATCGTTGAATCGCATACCGAGAGCCATAAATACGATTAATATAACATAACACATGAATTATTACTGTAAACTATCCGCAACTACTAGATGCTGAAATAGATTGTTGTAATTCGTACTGATATAATCTCACAGTTGGACGTTAACGAGGGGAGGAGGGAGACAATTATTTAGGTACATAGTTGGGGCCTTTTTGCTGTCATGATTTTTCTCGCCAAATGTCCACAGCGCTGTAACACAAACGGCAATAAAAAAAGATTGTTTATTTTCAAAGTATTATTCAAAAAATAAGAAGCACTTTCGAATTGTCAACCATCCAGCCCTTATTATCGTTTACAAAGAATATTTTATGTCAAAGACAAGATCTGGGTCGCTTTCGACCCCGTCGCATGCTTCACGTTCGGGTAAATAGGTTGATGAGATCTTGAATTGACAATTTATCAATGAGAATGTTTTATAAAATGTGGAAAGTGCAATAATCAATTGATAAAATCATTGAAAAATAATATTTCAATATTCTTAAGAAATTACCTGGGGCATGTTGTGTGGTGCGGTTTCATGCGCGATTCGACTGGTTCGATACACTTGCTCGATACTGAGCCTCGAGAGCTCTCAATTTTTCTAGCCTCTGAATAGGATCCATAGCACCTTTTTCGACGGTAATACTAGGGGTTTCTGACGGGATGTTATCTGTTTGAAAAGATGAAAAGTTTTAGCTCGGGATATAAAAAAATCTTCAAGTTGCGTTAAAAACAAACATTAGAAAACTGTCTTTTTACTTTATTTACCTGTCGTGTATTGATTGTTGCACTGAGCATTTATATTTTGACTCTTCCGCGCCTGATCGATATCTTTGAGACCTTGCTCTATGAAATCTTGGAAGTATTGGTGCGACTTTAACAGAAAAGGTTGTACATCCGCTTCCGGATGTTGGAGCTTAAAATCGTAAAGTTGAGCCAAACCCTGCAAACAAAACAAACCGAATGAAATTCACTTTTTATCGATTGTAAATTTGTTATTGAGTCATAAACAGTTTCGTGATGCGAAACCGTTAGGCAAAAGAGTTGTTTCCGGTTGAGAAAAAAATCTGAATGGCTCACCTCCTGCACTTGATGCTTGGATCCGATCTTTTTGAAAATTTCGGACAACTGTTCGTGGGTGAACTTCGATAATCGTTTTGGTGCTCTTCCCTGACTGGAAGATTTCGTTATCGTTCTCGTTCCAGAGCTTATCTCATCCGGTCTCAATGTCTGCACACATTTGTTCTATTTATTACTATGAATTCTTCGTTTACGTTGTTCTCGTAAAAACGGTTCAAACTCACCGCGATTAGGCGATCCAGATACGACTGCAACTCCGATTCTTCGGTATTATTGATTTTGGTCATGTGACTAAGAATCGTGCTTCCTTTTACTTTTGTCATACTGTGTAACAGAGTTTTTATCGTTCGCAGCGGCATATCTGAACTTCGTTTCTTCCACCAAGCGGTTGGATAATCCTGGAGTAGAAAAAAAATATTGAACATCGATATAAACCTTTGAGTCATCGGGTGATTTCGATAATGAAAAATTCGAAAAAATGGATTTTGAATTAAACAAAAGTGCTTTCTTCCCAAAACGGATAATTACATAATTCAATTCAAAACTTTTACCTTTAAGAAGTGATGAACTTCGAGAAGAATAGAGTCGTAATCCAAATCGCCGGCCCATCCGGAAATGCCTTTGACGATTTTCCACAAACACTTCATGACAAGTTCCTCGTATTTTGGAGGTCCATTGGATACGGCACAGCCATGTAGTAATTTGATCATTACGCTGGAATTCGCAAAGATCATTAGTAAAATAAATGAGCGAGAATAGATATACAAAAACTAGTTTCGAAGCTCACCATATTACTGTGGAGTGATTCGAATGATCGATCACTTTGACGACTATATTATTTATAACTCGTGTGTATGCGTCCGGGTGATCCAGAGGTTTCAATTTATTCTCGGCCAAAAGAGTTATCATCTGATGTACGAGTTCTTGAAGAATCAGCGGCGGTACATTTTTGCCGAGAATTCCCGTATTATAAAACTAAATAAAAAGCAGACAACAATTATTCGCTTTTGAATGCATGTGAAGCTGAGAAACCTTTAATAGGAAATATTTCGACTCCGAAACGATGAATTCTTTCGTAATATCGCAAGTTATTAAATGAATTCTGAGTATTGAATCTTGAATTGAAAAAAACATCATAAAAAAAATACTTTTTCGATACCTTAGAGATAAATAATTAGATACAAACGCGCGTGTCCAAAAAAATGGCGAATTACTCACAGCCAATGTGGTGACGAAGGTCGTTCGAAATCCCTTTATTACTTCGTCGCTGTCCAATCTCAGTGGATAAGTCTGCAAAAGTTTGAGCTGCATCGTCACTGAACTAATGAATTTGTCCTCCTTGCTTTGCATCATCGTAACTTGGTCGCTTTGTAACAGCTGCAAAAATATCACGAAAACAATTCGCTATTTTTTCTGTTTCAGTATTTAT
This sequence comes from Campoplex capitator, assembly GCA_037576405.1. Taxonomy (NCBI): domain Eukaryota; kingdom Metazoa; phylum Arthropoda; class Insecta; order Hymenoptera; family Ichneumonidae; genus Campoplex; species Campoplex capitator. The sequence goes on from JARBWI010000002.1 coordinate 9,219,961, forward strand.
GTTATTGGAAGAAAATAAAGACTCGATTACGTTTTCAATAGCGTTCATAGATTGAATTGCTATTGGGAGATCGAGGCTAGCCATAGACAGAATTGTTCTTTCCAGGCGATCTTCCTTCGTCGGAGGTGTCGTTACTGGTGATAATAATCCGGTTCTGGACACGACTAATTTTGGTGGCGTGAGCGACGGAACACTGTTTGAAAAAATAACGAAATAAGGAAACTTCAAACTAAAAAATAAAATAAAAAATAGTTCATGCATTCTCGATACATGATGAGCAGAGAAAAAAACTAGGCAAGTATTTTGCAATGTCTTTTCGAACTTACGCCGAAGTTGGTGATTTCAAAGCACTAATACTCTCATTAGGATCCCAAGCGGGGTCAACAAGATTCGGGACTTTCCATCTTACAGGTGCGCTCTCTTCGAGTCTCTTCAAAAAGTCCATATCCAGACCGAAAGGCCCGGAAGTCTTTGCTCTCGTTGTTGGCGATGGATGTCTAAAGAATTCAAACATACACAAACATTGTATTTTTCATTTTAACGACTATCTATTTTTTTTTTTTTTACGAGAAAATACACACAATTCTTGAAGGACAATCCCTCAGTTTTTTTACACCCCTCCACGCAATGGCACTACTCCAAAATATAAATCTACGACTCGAACATTCGTGCACATTTCGTTGAGGATGAATCACACGGATATTCATGCCAATAATTTTCTTTCTTAAAAATATCAATACTTAGTGGCTCGAAAGAATTCAGTTATTTTCAAGATCTCACGGACATTGATATTTAAGAATAAAATTATTCAAAAACGATTAACAAGTTGTTTGAAAAAATAAATTAAGTACTGAATGTTTCTACAAAACCCGCACAAATCGTGTGATTTTTTAAATATTTTTCTGAGAGTTTTTCAGAAAATTGGGAAAACAGGAATAACGTAAAAGGAAAAACTAATTTAAACTGATGTTTAGATAAATCACCAACTTCATTAAGAAGATAGAAAGAAAATAATGCATCAATGGTCGGAAAGTGTTTTGTTATCACATCTTTAGAATTATTGTTACAGAAAATCAATGCTCGTTAAGTATCAGAAATATAGCCGAATTTTTTTAGATTTCTATTCAAACGTGAAATATCGAAACTCTGATCGAAACAATGGTCGAGAAGCATGTGTAATTCATCCGAGAAATAATCCAAATAAACTTTCGGGGACAATTTCTGCGCTATGATGAAAAAAAAAAAATGGATCGAGCAAAATCAAGGATGGGCGTGAACAACAATTTTTTTCTTGTCTTTTTTTTTTGCCTACTTCCCATCACCACGAAATCCCCTAACGAGACAAGGTAACAAAACAAAAAAAAAAGTTGTTCCAGAACAAACGTTTTCTTAATATCGTGATTGCCGTTATCGTCGATTTGGATCGGCGTATCTTCTTCATTTTTTGCCTCCGTCACCAGGATTATGATCGGTTCGTCAACCTTCTTATCTTCCTTCGTTGCAGACTCTTTCTTAAGATTATTGTCCCTAGAGACATATTGCGAAAATAGAAAGGAGAGAACGCGATTTATTTTGTTGTCTTGTATATTTTCATCCGTTATTGCGCGAAAGAGTAACAGAAAGAAATTCAAAAGAGAAGTCTTCGGATATTCTGAACTTTGTTAATGTAATTTTTCGAATAATTTCCCTGATTTCTGTTGTCAATTTTTTTTAAATGTCAAGCAAATCAGAAATAAAATCGACTCATGAATTTGATGAGTTTTTATATTTCTTGTTCTTCTGAAAGGTCATTAATAAATATAATTTATAGCATCCAAATGTTTGAAGATAGTTTTCGCGAAACTGTACTTTTAAACAATTTTGAGATGTGGGCGATTCAAATGGTCTGAAATATGATTAAATGAACATAGGAATTGAAATAATCGATTAATGAAAAATAATCAAAGAATCGATTAATGTAAATTCCAGTATATTAAAGAAAAGAAAAGTTATCGACATGAAAAATTGAATGAAATTTGTCTGTATTTTTACCTGTCTTCCTGAACAAGTTCTTCTGGCTCCTCGACAGGCTCATCATCCTCGTTTTCCTCGTCATAATCAGCGTCTCCATCGTCGGCCACAGCTGCGGCAGTGACTGCGGCCGCAGGAGCTGAGATTCTTGCCGACGACGCAGATTTTACAGGTCGATTTTTGGCCGCCCTCTTTATACGTTCTTCCAGAAGAGACAAATCCTTTTCCGAAATCTGTGAGAAAAAAATATAATTCGTATAAACAAAAAAAAAGTTTCTTAAAAAAAGATTTATATATAATATATTTTCGTAAAGAAAATAAGAAGCTGAAAAAAAAATTGTTACCTGGCCAACCAGCTTGATAATGCGTTCGCCCTCGAGAAAATATGCTTGAACGATACAATTGAGAGCAGCGTTTCTAACAGAGTTATCACGATCAGCAATTTGTTTAGCGACTTCTCGAAGGGCAGCAGTGGGCGAAGGTTGGCAAACGGAAATGCCATAATTTTCGATGAGAGATCCAAGTTGATCGAGGCATTCGGTTCTCTGTCGTGCATTTTTGGATTTGAGTCCTTCCATAACGTATGAGAATAATTTACTGACGGGATAAACGAGAGCGATTTGTTTGAACAAAGCTCGAACGCCCATGCGCACAGTATCTTTGGGGTCTCCGATTTTTGTAACGAGGTAAGGAATGAACGAGGCTGCCTCGTTTTCGAGCATGTGATATTCGTCCTCGATAAGGCGACTGAAAACCGTCTGAAGATACTCAAGTCCTTTGATAATAACGGAAGGATTTGTATCGAAAAAACGTAGAGTCAGCCACTTGAGAATGAGATCCAAATTGGAAACAAGAGCTTTGCTGTTGTCTTGAAGATCGGCGGTCAAAGCTTCGATAGCTTTGAGATGATAACGAAAATCAGCGTGAAACATATTAGCAATGAGAGTTTTATTGACACCGGCAGAGCCCATGAGTTCTTTGAGCAATTCGACGAATTCTTCCCTCGGCGTCGTAAAGTTCCACTTGATGACTTTCAACTTTTGTTCGTCAATGAGTCTTTGATGTTTTAGATTATTAACGACAAGAAGAGGACCGCCGTTTTCGTTGGATCCGGCGTTTCCCGCGCTCTCGTCTTCCACCTTCTTGCGCGCACTTCCCGGTTTCGCATTGACACTTCCTGCTTTCCCTTTTGTCGCCATTTTTCCAGCTTTTCCTCCGCTTTTCACGACTTTGTGAGTAGATTCTTCCGGCGGTGCCATTTTCTTCGAAGGCAGCGGTTTTACCGGTAAATTTGGCCGAGCTTTGTCCAAAGCTCCAAGCACAACGCTCTTCGAACCTGGCTTAAGCTTTTCCGTTTGTCTCGCCATTCCCTCGTACGATAAATGCATCATAAAACCGAGGACAGCTTCCTGAGCATTTTTTCTCACGTCGGAATTTCGATCCTCGAGATTGCTGTACAAATGTGGCAGACAAGCGAGCAATTCTTCTTTGGATATTTGTTTTACCGGGATCGGCGGTATTTTGCAAGCCAACCAAGCCCAAAGCTCGGTGCGGAGAGTCGGGGAGCCGGATTTAAGGGCATCGGCGATCATCTCGCCATCGAAAAATTCCTTGTAGCCGCATTCTTCGCCCCACGTATTTATACAAGTTATCGCTGCGCTCCGAATCCACGTTTTCGAGTCACCCAGGCACTGAACGAAACCAGGAAAGAGAGTACGAATGTGCTGTTTCGCTGGTGATCCCATTGCGGTTGCGAGAGTCTCACAAATCCCCAAAGTCGTTTGAGCTATTCTCGTGTTACTGTCGACTAAACGAGGCGCAAGCCCACGCGGCAGTTCGCCGATCGAACCTTTCAGCAGTCGAGCTTCGCTCAATATTCCACTGATTTTCTGTAACGCTTCGTTACGAACCTTCCAATTTTTATCCGCCAACTCCGCCAGAAGACTCTCCGTTATCTGGTTGCTAATGTCGATTCGAGGCAAAAGATCGTTCATTTCCGGTTGGCTATCGCACATCTCGTCCCTCTCTTCCGCCTCGTAATCCACATTTCCTTTCGCCGGACGACTCGACTTCGTTTTTGGTCCACGAATCGGGGCTGGCGGTGTTTCTCCGCTACGTTTATCGCACTCCTGTTCGATTTGTTGCCTCAGAGCTGGTTTTTCGTTCTCGAAAAACATCAACAAGGATCTGCCTACGAAAACGTACATGGTTCCAAGCAGCGCTATCGCTTGCGTTCGCACCGCTGGATTCGTTGCGGATATCGCCTTTTTCACGCTTTCCATCAGACTCTTGACGTTCAGAGTGCAGCCGAACTCGAGGAGAGCGTTTCCCAACCAACGCAAAGTTTCCTGCTGTACTTTTGGATTTTTCTGATTAAAGGCGAACGCTGTAGCTTCGTTCGCGACCATTTCGAAGCTCGTTGCTTCGGCGATTGCCGTCAGGGTTTCACTCGCGATTGAACTGTTTTTAGCATCGCCCAATTTCTCGGTTACATCCATTATACAATACTCCGAAGTTGTCGGAGAAAACGTATAATTCTCAGCGAGCATCTTAACGATCTCGAGACGTAATTTTGCGACTTGAAAATTGGTGTCTTTGAAGCCAGGTTTTTTTCCAAGGGTACGAACGATCACTTGACAATTGACTTCCGAACTTTCCATCTGACTTATCGCTTCGGACAATTGTTCCGAAGCGCTCAAACGAGTTTTCCAATTGCTGTCGGTCAAGCCCGATATTATTTCGGGTGAGAACATCTGCGAAGCCAATTCGTCGACTTCCTCGCTACTGAGATTTCTCTCGGGCTGACTTTTGCTCGAAGATTTTTTCGAAGTTGCTGAACCAGCGAGATTCGTCGTTGACGAAGTTGTCGATTTTTTCACCGTTGCCGATCGTTTCGTTGCCGTTGTGTTCGGTCTTTTGGCTGTTGTTTTCGAGGCCGTCTCGCTCGGTTCCTTCGCTTTCGCATCGTTCGCCATTTTCGCTGGAGCCGTACTCGGACGCTCGGCTTTTCTCGGTGGACCCGAAACTTTTACGTGAATCACCGCTTTTTCCGAGCACTCTTTAATTTTTGCCATTTTCAAGGGATCGATGTCCGTCACGAAAGGCAGCATCGCTTTTTCTCCTACCAACTTCATCGCCGTGCCCAACGCCTCTGCCGAATTGTCTCGTACCGTCGGATCCGGCTCGTTCAAAGTCTTCAGAAGTGCCGCGCTGTAAGCTTTTAGCAATTTTTTGTTCAAACTCGCCGGGGGAGTTCGAGCGAAACTGCGAGACAAAAATGCTGCGGTTTCGGCTTTAACGGCGGGATTTTTATTGTCCAATGCCGCAAGGGCGTCTTCCATCATCGATTCAATTGTAATACTCAAAAATATGGCATCAGCAGCTTCCCGAAGTGTTGCCACGACGTTTGGCTTCTTCTCACGAAATTTCTCGAGAACCGCTGGCAAGCAAGCTCCCGCGTAAGTCTGAAATCGCTTTTTCAAACCCGTCGCCAAACCCGTGAGACATTTAACCGCCAAAGCGACCACGACCACGTTCGAATCTTTGCTTATTATTTTCTTCAAAACTCTCACCACGTCCCCGTACTCGCCGCTCTCGAGTTTTGGATTTTTCGTCAATGTCTCAAGCGCCTCGAGAGCTTCCTTACGTTCTTGCCACTTCTTCGCCTCGACCTTGTCGTAAAAATCTTTCGGTAATTTCGACAGAATGTCCACCGGATCGATCAACTCATACGGATCTATATCAACCGCTGCGGACTCTTGGTCATCGTCGTCCTCGTTAATCGCGCCGTCCCCACCTCCCACCCCACTTCCCGGATCGATCGACATCACCTTTGGCTTTTGTGATCTCAAATAACGCGATGGAACTGCTTTGCTGTCCGTCAATTTTCCAAATTCTACCTCCAGCTCGCTCATCGTCACCGGCTTCAAACTGTTCAATTGCTGCTTCAATGGCGCACCGATCCATCTGAATAATTTGAAAAAATTTCAACACGAAACGATTAAGAAAATGAAATTAAAGGAAATCTTTTTTTTAACATTCATTTTTTTTCTTTTTCAATTTTTCTCTAATTTTTTAGAAAACAAAAAGATGGACCAAATTCTGAAGTTTAGTATCAATCAATTTCAAATCATAACAAATCAACTTTTTTGTACGTCTCTTTTCAGAATTTTCAGTACTTAAATTTAGCTTCTAATTTTTTTTTTTCGTTAAAAACGAAAAATATAAATTACCTGTAAATCTCAACGACCATAACTTTTCCCTCGTCGCGTACGCCTTTGTCACGGTCTTCTAAGAAGCCTGGTATTTTTTTCATCAGTGGTTTTACGTTCATGACTTTGGGCCCAAATTCTTTGAGCGCGAGAGTCAAAGCAGCTATACAAGCCGATACAATTTTAGGATTTTTCGCTTCTGTTCCTTTCATCAATTCTTCCTGCACGGATTCGTGTTTTTCTATCTCAACGAACATGAGCGTAATTTGAACTGCTAAATCCTTTGTTTTCATCTTCGGAGCTGCGATACATTTGCTCACTATTCCGCTCATTACTTCACTAACGGTCCTAATTAATTGAATTATGAGATCAGTTATCAGTTCTGTCTTTTATTCCACCACTTACAACAAGAAAAAACAGAAACTGATTTGAAACGATTTTTTTCGTTTTCAATACTATTATAATTTCAGCATATAAATGTATTTTCTTATAGATATTTCGACAAATATATTCTTTCGTCATTAATTTCCTACCGAAACTCAAAAAATAATGGGAGACCGAACCGCAACTTACTTTCCGGCGCACGCTGCATTTTCAACGAATGCCAGAGTCGCCTCTAATCCTTTTTCCTGAGCAGCTGCGTTGCTGTCGACTACAAATTTTTTCACAAGTCCTAGAAACTTGCTCCATTCCTGTGACTTTTCGTCGTCGATACATTGAAACTTTTTAGAACATTCCTCGTAGCCGTGCAACCGGGCTTTCCAGGACTGGAAAAATTGAGAATCAAAAATATCAGTAAAATTTCATTTATCCAAACTTCCGTTTACAATAGTAGTGGATTATTCTTGATTCTAATTTAACCAATAATCGAGCGCTGTGAAATCTGTGATTAAATTTCTATTACATAATTGGCAACACAGGTGATGATTTCGTATTTGTTGTTTTGCATAAAAATTACAAAAATAAACGCTGAAGTAGTAAGATCACAATAATTTCGTGTCACTCGCATTTTTGTCAGACATACGAAATACCAAAATAACAAGCAAAATTGCATATGAAAAACTTTTACATTGATTTCTGTTTGAAAAATCACAAAATATCACACGCGATAATCGAGGATGTTTGCGACGCATTAAAAATTACATTTTGCCAATTTCTGTAGAAATTCAATCGTAAAGAAATTTGAATTTAGTTTTTCATATGAAATGATAAATTTACATTCCCTTTCCGGAACAGTGGGAAGCTCAAAATTCTTTCTTATTACATCAGATGAGACTTCTTCCCACCGTATTAATTATTCATCAAAATCTGTCAATGTGTTCTTTCACTCGAATAAAGCGAGAACTTATAAATTGATCGTGAACTATTTGTAAAAAATAAAACAAAAATTGATTCGTTCAATGATTTTGCAATAGTCTCGAGATTTTTTTAATTTGCAGGCATCAAACACTGCTGTGTATCGGGAGCTGAATATTTCTCACAAGCGGATGAACAAGTGAATTGTTGATCCTGCTACCTTAAGTAGAATTTGGCTCAGTTAACATTACCTTGTGGACGCAGCGATCCTCAAGAGGTAATTTTGTATACTCCGTTTCTTCCTCCATCTTCATATGGAAACAACAATTATATCTATTATTCGAAAATTGGTACAAAAAAACAAAACAAAACAAAACAAAACAATGGGAGATGGTAACTCGAATGTATGAGTCAAGCTAGATGTTATATATTTCGTGCGAGTAACGAGAAGCGATAAATGGTTCGCGAATCAAATAAAGTCATGAGAAATCGCCAGTTTTGGATGAATAAATGTTTAACATTTTAACGAGGAGTCGATTTCATGTGGGTGGAATTTTTATATAATGGACGATTCGTATACTCGAAGGGAAATGCATATGCGTGCAATTTACAAAGAAACTTTGTGCGCGGGCGCGTGTAAATCACCGGATTGACGTCTCGAGTGATCGAAGAGAGGCGCAATTACGAGAAACAAAACTAGTTATACAATTATTTTTTTTTCATTACCAAAATAATGCGAATTCGATGAAGATTTTGATTTTTTATTCGTTTTTTTCTTTTCTTCGAGATATATTTTACTTACCGTGAGGGAAACGGGATACTAGCGAACCAAACGAAGCCCGAGCTCTCTCAAGAACACCGGGTAATATTTTTATCTCTTTGCTCTACTTCGAAACCCCGATACGACGATTCAAATTAACCAGTTTCTCAATCGTATTAATTCAAAATAACTGAATACTCGCGGACATGCAGACGTCGATAACGTCTTTTTCAGCGGCCATTTAATTCGCCACCAGGATTTTCAAACACCCGTTTATAACTGTCAGACGCGAAATAGTAGCCTTTTTCAGATAGGAACTATGACTGTATTTTTTTGTGCGCCATCTGCGTGGCAAGAATTTGTACTGGCATGCCCAATGAAAATGTTATCATAGGGTGATAAGCGCCTGAGCCACAGAGATGAGTCATCTCTGCTGCAGCAGCTGCAATATTCAAAAAAATAAATATTTTTGCTGAAGAAATAATAATGATACCCCTAACAAATCAATGACCTTTAAATGATCAAAAATAAGTAGACTTCTCAACAAAAAACGTTCATCGTCGCGTTCATGATAGTTCATTCATGAAAAATAGGCAGAGATGAGTTTAAAAAGAATCGATTTTTTTTTTACCAACCGTCGGTTTGCCACGCTGATACGCTACGTGTCAAAACCCAATCAAAAGCCGCAGGCAAGTGCAAAAAGAAAAATGTACTAACTTTCTCCGAAAAGTAAACAGTCATCAATGATAAGATTGCCGAAAAACGTTAAGCAATAATTCGAGAGAGGCAAATAAAAACTTGATGGAGCTTGTTCGAGGCGTTTCGGGGAAAAGGCAAACAAAGCTTTTACGAAGTGACGAATGCGCGTGACTCAACATCACATTGAATTTTTGTTTACGACTGTACGCGCTGAGGAAGAAAAAGAGGGATAAAGATATAGAAAAAGAAGAGAGAATCGAGTATCGAGAGGCGCTGTTGCGCGGCGATGGTGTGTCGTCGGAGAAGTGTCCCGAAACTGTACCACGAGAGATACGTTTGCCGTAACTATGCAAACTCGACGAGAATAAGACATATACATATATAATAATTATTGACTGGAGTATATTGGGGCAATCGTGGCGATACAGGGATACACCTAGTTCCGTGGAGAATAAAAGAGAACAAGATGGAAACCGCGTTACGATTTAATGGGTTAAAGTGTGTGCGCGCGTGTTGATAATGGAGTCTCGTCAATAATTTTTTTTAAAAAGTGAATAAAGCCTAAAAAAAAAAGTGTTTCGCACTACCAATACTCGTTGTTCAACTCGTACCAACGCCCACTATTTTGCACCAAATGAAAAAAAAACCTTTTTAACTGGATAACGCGAGACTCTCCTCTCGCGTGTGTGTACGTGCGCGTGAGTGTATTTTAAAAGTTTCACATAGAATTTTCAGTGCTGTGTATGCTACTGAATTGTTATCAGCCGTGAGGGTTATTCATGGCGGAACGATTTGTTTGCGATTGTACCTCGTTGCAATCGTTTTAAGAATATTCCCTTTCCTCTCTCTCTCTCTCTCTCTTAGAAGTCGAGTGCGAAAACCTGTGCAGAGCGCGCGCGCGTGTGTGTGTGTCTGTGCACGAATAAAGAGAGAGAGAGATAACTGTGTCCGTAGTGTCTCTCGTGTCGTTTCGTTTCATCGGACTTTACAGCAGCGTCCTTTTTTTGTTATTATTATTGTTCAATGTTCTCAATAATTCGTGCATTCCCGGTTGGCGTTAAATTAAATCGTGGAAAATACTTCTCCACGGGATCTTAAGAGCAGTACGCGGTCCAGTTTTTCGTGTGTCGGTCTAGACCCTCGTGTGAATTCAGGGCCGCGCGCGAGAGAGAGAGAAAGACATACGAGAAAAAGAAGTGTGTTGTCTGTGTGTGCAAGAAAAAGAGAGAGAAGAGTGAAAGAAAACGGGGAGAGACGTGTGCACGGGATCAACGGGACGAGTCCGTGGAACAATCGACCCTGTCTCGTGAAAAAAAAAAAAAAAAAAAAAAAAAAAAACTACTATGATCAACATGGAGACCGACAGAATAATTGAGGATACAAACACCAATCTCCAGGTAAAAAAAAAATTTCGTTACCCATTTTTTCCCCCCTTTTCTCTCATCGTCGTAGCTTTGCGTCCTCTTTCTCTCTCTTCCCCCTCTCTATTTCTCTTGCCCACCGTTACCCGCCATCTTATGTCTCTCGTGTTGTGTCTCACTAGAGACGATCAGAAAACGTTGCTTCCTGCACTCTCGGATGTCCTATTTTCAATAACGTCATTACGAGTTCGGTGTTTTTTTACGAAAAAGATTAAATTAAAAAGACCTGAGTTTTCATTCAATTTTCCGATTTTTTTCGAGACTCATTCCTAATTTGCGGTCTTTTTTTTTCATGCAGTCGATTTACGTATTCCTGAGGTTATGAACCTCCACATCGCGATCAAATGTATAGATATATACGCACATATGTATATAGATACATATGCGTCAACTCATTCATTTATTTTTGTTTTTCCATTTAAAAAAATGGCCTTTAAATGTTTACAAGATTTTGTTTCAATGCTCATAAATGTGATTCTTTCGAAATAATTAAAATTTCATTGACATTACATCTCAATATTAATAATTTTAATTTATTTGTTTTAATAAACCTCCAAAAATGAAATTCGTCTCCTCCCAAGCTGCTGCACCTTCTTGCATTTTTTTTCTTTTCTCTCTTTCGCCGAGTTTTGCGGTCGAGGGTCGAGTGACTCATCGAATTCGCGGCCCAATCAAAACGAGTTTTCGGCGTGGGTGCACCACGCGATGTTGTAAAGAACGAAAATAAAGAAGGTTTCGTCCATATATAAAATAATAATCGAAAGGATGTGAGATTCGCCCACACCCCAAAGGGTAAAGCGCATCGTTTGAGGATTTCGCATTTGTTTTTTTTTCTCTCTCTCTCTCTCTCTCTCCACGTATGCTGTGTATGAATATGAACGATCCATGCGCTTTAGACTCGTATAATAATCAATGTTTAGCCCCGTCTCTTCTCGTCCGTATTCATGTGGCCTTTCCCCTCCGGGCGTTCATTCGTCTCGTAGAAAAGAAATAAACATCCACGCACCTTGATCTATATACACTTGTATCCTGTTACATCCGCAAAACCCGTTTCCTTTCAGCGACCTCAGTGACAAAATTGCCAACTAATTAACATGGCCGCTACAATTTGACTCTTTGCGCGGCAAACCTGTAAATCTAGAGAGAAAAAAAAAACGAAAAAATAATTATTTGTAAAATGGATGAATTGCATAGACATTATTATGCTAAAATTCGTTACTGAATCATTTATACTTGGAAAAATTTCACCATTTTTTTCACACTCGTTCTCACGTATACTTCGAGCGGCCATGACGCGACTTGACTCGAGCTCTCCGATTGGTCATTTTTCTTCACTCGATTAAGCAGAATTGCTCAAGGCGATGCAACTTTATTTTTATAAAATCATTAGTGAGCGATGAATTATAAAATGGAAAGAGAAACAAAAAAATTGTAACGCAATACATTATTTACGAATAAAAGTGAGGTTATACCAACCTTTGTGTTGTGAAATTTGCTTTTCGTAATTTCGTCCTTATAAATTTACAATAAAAAAAAAAAAAATGCGGATTCGTTGACAATAATTAATCGCTTTTTATTACACTCGACCTGCTGAAAAATTCGAAACGTCACTCTTCTCTCCTGTTATCTCAAATTCGTCATCAATTTATTAAAGGGATAAAAGAAAAATTCATGGAAAAACTTTCACACCTGTTCCCTACCTCCCCTCGAATTTTTTTTCGTTAGTCCGCCGTCCGTGGTTACCAACTTCCGGTCTATAAGTTTTGCCTCCGGTAATGAATACCGTTTCTTTCTCATAATAATAAGTACCGACAACACGTTGTGTCCTCGAGAGAAATAAGCTCTCGAGACGCTCTCTATATACGCTTAGCGGTAAATACGTATTTAGATATATACATTCAAGTCGATTATCAACTACTTGCCAACATTGTTCTCGTTGCCAATTTTTTCGACTTCAATGTCACCGGATTTGAGTTCTATATTTAAAAGATAATATTATCAACAACAAAAATGTATTGTCGAGCATCAAGTTCATTTGATAATCGAATTAACAACAGATATTGATGAAAAAAAAAATTTCATGCCCTCAGGATACTTCGTTCGAGAGAAATTGATAAAAACAGATTTTCCAATTCAACACGATCCCTTATACGTTTTTGTTGCTTTCCCGTCTCTGAAAATGAAATTCTCAAGCATTTACAAACACTTTCAAACGAAACTTTTATAAATGCTAAAGAAAAAAATATCCAAAGAACTTTTCCATGACTTTGTAAAATCCATTCGATACTTACGAGGTTCGGAATACTGAATTAATTCGTCTCGAAAAAGGAGGTTAAATTTTGGAGGTTAAACACACTGAGCATACTGAAGCCGACTACGTCAGTCGTGACAGTTTTTTGTTTTCGCTTGCTCGTTACCAGATGATCTTCCTTGATACACGGTAAAAAGTCTTTCGAAAAAAGAAATTATTTCGAAATCTGTACCGGAAAATCCTTTGTTCAAAAAAAAAAAAAAAAAAAAAAAAAATTTGGAAATTATTTTTAAAAAAAATATTTTTTTTTTTTATTTCGAAAATTCCAGTTATCGAATTCCTATACAATACCTATTCGTCATAGTTATAAATAGAATCGAAACAAAAAAAAAATACTTCGAATGCATAAGAGACGATAATAATAAAAAAAAAAAAAAAAAAAAAGTTTCGAGCACTCTCATGAATAAGGCGTTCGTGCTCGGAGACAAGCGCACCAGGCGCAAAATCAGTTTGAACAAAGACTTCTTCCATCTACCAAATCGCCTTCACGCTTTCTAGATTCGCACGAACACACCGCGAATATTCACTAAATCTCGTAACGAGTCAGTGACTCCTTCTGTAGTACATTTGTTTCATCGTTCTTCTATAATAACCACAATAATAATCATCTTTATTATTATTATTATTATATCTGGGAGATGACTCCAAGAAAGATACACAGAGAGCGGTGTACCTGAGAAGGTGAAAATACGAGTTGGTAGTGTACTTTATACCGTTAGATAGAGAGCTATAAGAGCATCGTTGCTGCGCTCGTCTTTCATCACCAACTTCCATCTTCGAACTAACAAATGGGCATCTCTCGTTATTCCGAAAACTACAATGTTTGTTTATACCTTTTATTCATTTGTAAACCAATTTTTTTTTGTGTGATTCATTCCGAATTTAAGAAAAATTGAAATTTTTTATTCATTTTTTACCCAAACGAATGTGACAGTCGACCAATATTCTATCAATCGTCAAAATTATGTTTTTTTTTTTAATTTCTGGGTTTTAATTTCTGAGACTTTTTGGAAGAAAAAACTGATGAAATTTTCATTTTTTTTTTCAAAATCTGTTCACTCGAATCATTTTTTGACGCGACGATGTTTTAAAACATTTTTTCTCGTGTAATTCGGAAAAGAAACGTATTTTTTTTTGGTGTTAACAATTAAATTTTGTGATTATCGATGATCACCTTAAAAAAAACTTTTTTTTTCGAATCACACGAAAAAAAAATGTGTTAAAACAAAAATGAGTAGACTCGGAAGGTTTGAAGAGTTGAGGAATGTAAATATTTTTTGATGTTCCTATCGACACAGATATGAGTAGAACTGAAAAAAAAAAGGCCACGAGGCAATAACGTTGATGAGTTTTCTCGATTGTTCGAAACTGATGCAATATTCTCGTATTTATTTCAGTATCCTATGACGATATTGTACGATGCGGCACGGAAAAAAGAATTGTCATCGAATGCTCTGACCGCCCAGTACAGCCAGGAGCGAGATGTGTGCATGAAATATTTCGAGAGATGGAGCGAACCCGAACAGGTCCATTTTGTGGAGCAACTATTGGCCCGCATGTGCCACTATCAACATGGACACATCAATACTTTCCTAAAACCTATGCTGCAGAGAGACTTCATATCTCTTTTGCCAAGTAAGTGAAAAAATATTTTTTTTTGTTTTACTTAGTTCTAAGGAAAAAAATAATTTGCTCACGATTACGATCAAACGTGCCTTATTTTTCGACAATTTTTATCTCCTCAAGAGATCAAATTATTTTCCATGAGTTAAAAAGAAGTCGGTTAAAATCGAATAAAAAAACCCCAATTTGAATCCAAATGATGAAATAAAAATTAATTTTGAATTTTATTTTACAGAAAAAGGATTGGACCATGTGGCGGAGAGTATTCTCTCGTATCTGGACGCAGATTCATTGTGCGCGGCAGAAATGGTCTGCAAAGAATGGTACAGAGTGATAAGCGAGGGTATGCTCTGGAAGAAATTGATCGAGAGAAAAGTACGAACGGATTCGGTCTGGCGAGGGCTTGCCGAGAGGCGAGGATGGTTCGTATTTAATTATTATTATTTTCGTTTGAATTGAATGAAATATTTAACCGATCATCGGATAGCTTACAATGCTCAATTATTTTTGACCTAACTTGATTTGTTTTTTGTTTGTTTTTAATAGGATCGGGTATTTGTTCAAACCACGTCCTGGCGAGAATCATCCGAACCACGCATTCTACAGATCGTTATTCCCAAAAATCGTCAAAGACATAGACAGCATAGATAATAATTGGCGAATGGGACATCACAATTTGCAGCGAATTAATTGTCGTAGCGAAAACTCAAAGGGTGTTTATTGTCTGCAATACGACGACGAGAAAATAGTCTCGGGTCTTAGAGACAATACCATCAAAATATGGGACAGACACACGTTGCAGTGTACGAAAGTTCTGACAGGACATACGGGCTCGGTGCTGTGCCTTCAATATGACGATAAAGCCATTATTTCCGGCTCTTCGGACAGTACCGTCAGAGTATGGGACGCAAACACTGGCGAAATGGTCAATACCCTCATACATCATTGCGAAGCAGTTTTACATTTGAGGTTCCACAATGGAATGATGGTTACTTGTTCCAAGGTTCGTTATTTTCTTCAACGACGATATAACAGACATTTTTTAAACAGTTGCGGTAGCGACTCGAGACAAGTACATTTACGAGCAAGTCTTTACTTCTCGCCGAAACTGCAGAAAACTTCGCCTATACAAGAGGGTGCAATTTATTTATTTTTTTCTTACATTTTTATGGTTTCTGCGGATACCTTTTCGGGTTTTTACGATATCATCACTTAATCTTTACTTTAGGTCGCTTCACTATATAAATTCCAATTCGGGTGAGACCCCTCAAGAGTTGCCCGCTCGGTCCTAATGCGGCTTTACTTTGACTGAATTTCATTTCTGCTTCCTTTCTGCTTCCCCTTTTCATTTCACACTTTGTATCTTTTTTTTTTGTGCTCTTCGTGCTTTTTGGACCGTTGAGACCTTTCGAGGCATGAGTGCACTTCGAGGGTTAAACTCAGTTTGAAAAATGGTCAATTTTAGTAATCAGCAGGGTTTGAGTTTAAACAGTTGAAGGAACAGAAAATTTCTAAAGGTGTTCAGGCAACTTTGAAACGAGGCCTCTAACTCTCAATTTTTCATGATTATAAATATTACGTGATGAGATTTTCCAATAATTACTCTTAGGAGAGATCTGAAATGAAAGTGCCAAACGAGGCAGTTACGCAATAAAAACAGAGTTGTGAAGGATATCGAAGTTTGTATAACGACCAAAAACGGACCATCGATCTGTTGTCATCCACACCTTTGTTCTTGCATCCCCAATCAGTCAATCATGTTAGAACGATACAATAAAAAAATGTTTGTTTGCAGGATCGTTCGATAGCGGTTTGGGACATGACGTCACAAACGGAAATAGCCCTTCGTCGTGTACTGGTGGGTCATCGTGCGGCCGTAAACGTTGTGGATTTCGATGAAAAATATATAGTGTCGGCAAGTGGTGACAGGACTATCAAAGTATGGAACACGTCGACCTGTGAATTCGTTCGAACGTTGAACGGTCATAAGCGGGGAATAGCGTGCTTGCAGTACAGAGATCGCTTGGTAGTGAGCGGTAGCAGCGATAATACCATAAGATTGTGGGACATTGAGTGTGGTGCGTGTTTGCGAGTTCTCGAGGGACATGAGGAGCTCGTTAGGTGTATTAGATTCGACAGAAAACACATTGTCAGCGGAGCGTACGACGGGTAAACGATTATTCATCCATTTATTTTATACCGAATTGTTTCATTTCGTAATAGTCTCATGTTGTTTTTTTTCTTCTTTCTATTTCAGTAAAATTAAAGTGTGGGATTTGGTTGCCGCTCTTGATCCACGTGCTCTGGCGAGCACTCTGTGCCTTCGCACCCTGGTGGTAAGCTTGAAATTTTACCTTCTCTCGGTAACCTTTTCCTCGCTCTGTCTCTGGATTGTCACTCGACAGGATCAAACGTTGCTTTGTGGCCCTCCATTTTTTTTCCTTGACAATGTTGATTCTTGGCAAAGCAACATTCATTAATCATTCCTCGTATCTGTCGTTTACACGATCAATACTTCCGAATGAAGCTCAAATAAATGGGGGGAGTTCAGATAAATGAGAATAAATATTTATTTGACAGTAGAACGTACTTTCTGTATTGTTCTTTTTTATTTCGTGCAATTTCGACGCACTTGGTGAATTTTCTTTATTATTAATGGGTTTGTTCATAGGCGCACATTTACTTCCATGGTAGCCACTCCTCTGTATTTTTTTCTCTATATTTACGCACCTTGACGACCAACCCGAAAAAATGTCAATCCAGTGATTATAGTACGCAAATTGTTTTTTCGTTGCGCTAGGAGCACACCGGACGCGTTTTTCGCCTTCAATTCGACGAGTTCCAAATAGTATCCTCGTCGCACGATGACACGATACTAATCTGGGACTTTTTGAACTTCAATGGCTCGGACGGTGCGAACGGTACGAGCGGGGCGATATCGTTGAACACTGCGGCAACTAATAATCAATCTGACACCAGATCTCCATCGCGTAAGTTTTATCATTCGTTTAAACGATTTGACAAATTTTCATTTTTATCCACTGACTAAACATTTTTGGAGTAATTCGTCCCATTTTTTTCTTATCCTCCAGTTGAAATAATCTACTCTAAACGTTCGGATGTTTCATCACATATTTTCATATCACAAAATCATTATTTGAATACTAAAATCTTGAATTTTCTACAAATTGTTCTGAAACGTTTGAAACCCGCTGGAGAATTGAAATTTTTTTCTTTTTTATTATGACGATTTACAATGCGCATTGAGATTTCCAAAACACCAATACTTTTCGAAAAAAAAGTACAAAGCTATTTAATTAGATTCGATTTTCTCGAAAGTTATAAAAAGTGATTCAGTGCTAACGAACAGCGGAGAAATCCTTTGCTTGCCACGTTCCAAGACTCAAATCGTCAATATTCTAAAAAATGAAAGAACCAACGTGTGGTTTGTCATTACATTTTATTCTTTATTTTCTTGTTAACAGCGTTCGAGTGACACATAAAAACGAATATTCCTCTATTGTGATATAACTGTGAGTACACCTGCGCTACCGATAAAGAGTACGCTTTAATATTACCGAGAAACGAGCATAGGCTCCGGAAGATCTCTACAACGTCGTTGTTGTGCAGCGGGACGAGAGGTTAGTGAGTGAAAAAGTAAAGCGATGGAATAGGAAAAAGAGACGAGCGAGAAAGAGAGAAAAAGCGAAAGATGAAAAAGGAAAGGAAATAAAACTTCGGTATGGCAACGTTCAGGAAAGAGCGTTGAGCGTTCATCGTTTGGAATGTGACAAGAGGATTGCCATTGGAGAGACGGACGGACGGGACAGACGGACAAACAAAAAAGCGTGACAAGCGAGACAGCTCTGAGCCGAAATTGTCATTATAAACTGCGTTACAATGATTCCTTCCTTAATTTTTATTGTGTCTTTTGTTTTCATCGTCAATGATCGCGGTCCCCGCATAAAATCTCCGCATAATTAATAAGAATAGACAAAAAAAGATCAAGAAAAAAGAGAATGACTCGTAAAAACTATGAATTAATTTATACATGTGCAGGCCGCACTGCGAATTAAAGAAAGAAGAAAGAAAGAAAGAAAACAAGACATAAGATTAATGAGCAACATCACAGTGTGCAAAATGTGTGAATACATCCCATGGATGTAAAAAAGAAATAACAAAAAAAAAAAACAAAACAAAAAAGTTCGCTGTTTTTCCTCTGACGATATTTGGAATTCTTCTACGCTCTGTGACACGATAGAAGTTGACCATATTTTCCTACTACGATGAGGACGAACAGAAACAGGGTGACGAAAAAAAAAAACAAAACAAAACAAAACTAAATAAACGACCCCCCTGATCGACGGTTTACGATGATACACGAATTAAATGGAGTTGAAAATGGCAAAAAAAAAAAAAACAACTACAACAACAACGTCTTTAGAAAAGTTGGATACACTTAACGATAATATAGTAGATGTAATATAGTAATTTAAAGATTTTTTATCTAATTAATTTATAGTAAGTGATGATGAAGAAAAACAACAACAACAACAGATGAAAGGAGGAAAAAAAAATGTAAAATGTGTGTCGTTCGACCGACGACTACTTGTATTGTGTGAATGATTTAACGATGTGCGGATAAAAAAAATCTATACATATATAAATATATTTTTCATATATATGAGTTTAGTTCATATGTATGAAAAATTATACGATAGGATAATTAATTCATCATGGTTGCAAAGATTTTCGAAATTGCTACGTGTATTTATATAGCAAAGTTACAAAATTGCCAAGAAAAAAAAAAAAAAAAAAAAAAAGCAGAGCAATCGACAGAGTTCAAGGCGCTGCACTAACGAACACGTTAAATAGCAATTATCGTGAAAATTTGTCTCCTGAAAAAGCCCGCCCCTAGCTGTTTTTATTAAATTATTCATTTTTTAACGCCCAAATAAGTTTAAAGGCGTTTGCGAAAATTCCTTCGGCAAACCTATGTCTCTCGCGTGTTCGTCCCTACACGAAGGCGACTTTGAAAAAAAGAAGAAAAAAAGAAAACGGCGAAGTGTCTGAAATTCGATATTAATCTGTAAATATAACATATATGTCCGTTCTTGAGATCTCCCGATAAAAAAAAACAAAAAAAATGGTCTTCTGTATTCATATTATCGTTTCACAAGATAAAAGATAAAAAAAAAATTATCACAAATCTGGAGTCATGTTTTACGAGCGAAAACAAAATACGAAAATTCATCACATACATACGCGTTGAACTTCATACGGTCTAAATACTAAATAATATTTATGCATGTCGATTCTGTATTTAAAAACGAAAGAAGGAAACAAGAATCTAGTTGAAAGTTTGAAATGGAAAACACGAATTCAACTCCATTGGCGTTTGAAGATATTCGCGTTCGTTCGTCACAGTCTTGCGGACGAATTACTCTCGTTGCGTCTTTTTTTAATTTATTTATTCGTTTTCTTTCTAATTTTGTTTTTGTTTTTGTTTTTTTTTTCCCCAAGTTGTGAGGACATTTTTATGACCACGCTCTGTCAGAATAATCAAGCTTCGAAAGAACATTTCGTTAAAATCGAAAGCCCGTTACTTGCAATACAGTTTTAACGACTTTCAAATGCGCGGGCATTCAAGCGCTGAAATGATGTTCAACAACGGTGAGTCATCGAAAAAAAAAAAAAAATAAGAAGACTCGGAATATCGCATGGTCGGGAAAATATCAATTCATACTTGGCAACGCCGATATTTACATGTTTTTCTACAGGAACGAAGAACAGCAAGCTTTGCTTCATTTGAATGTTTTGTAAAATGAATAAACGACAAATTACTGATGATCAGTGGTAAATAATTATTCATGATTAACCAGTAAAACGTATGAATTTAAAGATATCGTGTCTTCAATGAACCCTCATTTCCAGTGAAATATTTATGTATATTTTCTTTTCAGATTTCGAAAGAAAACCCATTTGAAGGCTCGTGATTACTCAGCTGCTTCTTCGCGATCGTTAAAACTTTAGAACTTGAAAAATTTTGAAACAAAGTACTTTTTGACTGAAAAAAAAAACCATTTTTTACTTGCCCGAAATTAGTTGGCTGATTTTGAAAAATTATTTTTCCCAGGACAATGACTTTTTCTAAATTTTTCTAGAAACAGTTGTAAAAGTAACCAAGAGACTACTTTTGCTAATGTTGTAGTGAATAAGATTCAATGATTTTATGCTTGCAGAATTTCCAAGGCTTTTATGACAAAATAATTAAAATTATTCAGTTTTTCAAATAAAACTAAGGATTTTTTAAAGGAAAGAAATAGTAATAAAACAATGTTAAGGGATTCCAGTTCGAGAAAAGCTCAATAAAAAAAAAAAGTGGAAAAAATAGTCAGAATGTATCTTTATTACTCGGAAATTAACGAATTACTGGGAAATAACATTAGTAAATTGTATTTTTTTCTAGCTCAGCGCACGCCCGTCCGGTGGACCGGGATTTCACTGAAATCTCGTGAATGGAGAAGTAAGTGTGAAGTGCCAGGGCTAAATATGATTAACAAAGTAATTGGGAATATACTCTTTTTACTCCGAGAAAAAAAAACAAAATTCGTAATACGGGCGGGCGGGACTGATATTTGTGCCACGCAGATGTCGCTGTACGTACTCTAGAATAATAATCGTCGGATGCAACACGAGCGAACCTCGATAAACAGGACAATTCGAAACTGCATATAATAACCGGATTTGTTGTTTATATAGATTCTCGGAACGTTCGTAGTCTGAGAGGTTTTCTTCCGCAGTGTTATAAAAAAAAATTTGAAATAATCTAAAAAGTAGTTTTTGATCAGTAAACATAATCGTTCTGTAATAACCGGGGAGAACGTGTGTGTAGAATCGCTTTTTTCGTGATCTAGAAATGCCAAGTTTCGAAAATGGCGGATGAACAGGTGAGTCGAACGGTTCAAAACAGCGCGACAAAATGCCGAAATAAATAAAGCAACGCGTGGACGAAAATTAAAGCTGTTGCAATAGATTTGCAGAGAGACGTTTCCGCGCTGCGTTGTCAGGCGGGGTTGGCTCTTGGTCGCAGCAAATTCCACCTCCCCCTATTTCCAACTTCTCTCTTCTCATTTTTCTCGAGGTTCCATCGCTTTACGAGCGTTGTTTATAACCATTATTCAAACAAATCATAATTACCGGGTGAATAAAGCTCATGAAAACGAATATAATTTTACACGCCAGAGTAGTTGAAGCTTGTAATCACGAATTGATATGCTCACGCGGTTCGCGTTTTATTATTATCGGTATAACCTTAATGCCAAACGGAGAGCTGCTCGCTCCGATTGTGCGATAACTTCGCACGACCGCACGACAACGTATTTATGTGTGTCTCGGCTAATTTAACATTGATAATTCTCCGGGTCGGGAGTGTACACGGGCACGTTTAACGAAGTGACCGAGAAATATTACAGGAAATCGCATCAAAGTTCGGACTCTCGATTATTGTAATTCGTCTTCTTATTGTTTCCGGTGTTTCATGGCAATGAGAGTCACTCTCAGTTAGGTGTCTCCGACCCCCCGACGCACCATTTTCGCCGCCACCGCTTCCATAAACACTCTTTCCGCGACAATGAAAATACTTGAATCACTTTTTTGTTTTCATTACGTATAATTGTAAAATCGTCTGACATCGTCGTTTAAAAATTCGAAATACAAACAATTCATGTATCAAAAGTGTTTGTGCTCTGTGTTTTATCTTATTACGATAAAAACAATACGATTATGAGAACATAATATACGTTACAATGGTAACCTATCTTTCGAGAAATATCTCCAATGAGAATTAACCCTAGAAGTACACACATGCACTTTTCTCAGTTTTCATACAGAATAATAAGAAAAATCTTAGAACATGGATTAAAGTAAAAATTTTATCATATGTTTCACCACTCCGAAAATGTCTCGGAAATCGGAGGAATCTTCTATGGGGGCTCCACCCTGAAAATTCTAAGTCAAACAACTAATGAATTGGCCAAACAACACACTAAAAATCCTGAATGAAATATTTTTTGGAATTTCGGTTTGACTATGTAGAAAAATATAATTACAGTCAATCAATCAGTAGATTAAACACAAACTGAATATTTTTCTTCTCGCAATAAAATTTTCAGGTATATCAGTGTACTTCCAGGATTAAATTCCTCCCCCAATCGTTGAATCCATAATTATGTTGAAATGTAGAAATGTATATATTATCGGGAAATACTTGAAATATTGTGACTCGGATTTGAAATTTTCTTTGTAAATCAGAAAAAAACAACAAGGATCACGATTTGTCGTGCAAATTATTTAACGGAGCAGCATTACGGCATTCCGTGGTAGTGCTGAAAGAGAAAGAAAGAAAGAAAGAAAAAAAAAGAAAAAAACAGACTTAGAACTCAAGTACGAGTAACAGTCTCGAATGGTATTATTAAGAATGGATCAAACGCAGGAAGTACGGCAGCTGGAGTTGCTGTGCAAGCAATTGTACGAGTCTCAGGATTCTGCGCATCGAGCCGAAGCAGAAAAAGCTCTAGTCGGGTTTCAAAATGCTCCCGACACGCTTACAAAATGCCAATTACTGCTGGACAGAGGAGATTCCCCCTACGCTCAATTACTCGCAGCCACAACCCTTACTAAATTGGTCACACGCTCTGCGCAAGGCCTCAGTTTGCAACAGCGACTTGATATTCGTAAGTATTTCTCATATTCCAGATGCAACTTTACCGAGAAAAAAAATCATTGGTCCCTTGAGAGAACTCTTTTTTTATGCATTTATTTGAATTTTACATCATTTTTGTGAGAAATCAAAGGACAAATCAGAAAAAAAAAAACAAAATCCTTCGAGCTTTGTAACAATAAAGTTAGTATTTTTCTGAAAACGGTACCACCGTAAATCATTCTTATCAAATATTCTCATGAGGAAAAAAATATGAACGGTAAATCACAAAGAAATTAATTTATTGAAATTTTAAATCATGAGTTAAAGCGAATACTAATATTATGTAAATAGATAATCAATTAATTTCAAATATGAGTCAACAACCCCTGTTTTTTGAATAACTCGATACAAATTCCAAGTAAAAATATCGATTTCCGAATGGCGCATCGAATGTAGTGCGCAAAATATTTGAAATCTCAAAACAAAGCTTCGGTGCACTGTTACGTACCAAAATATGTAATTATTACTTTGACTATTGATGATTTTGTCGTTTTTTTTGCAACAGGAAATTATGTACTCAATTACCTAGCAACTCAACCGAAACTACCGAACTTTGTGATACAAGCGTTGGTTACTCTCTTTGCGAGGATAACAAAATTGGGCTGGTACGATTCCGACAAGGACGAGTATGTATTCAGAAACGTGGTCAGCGACGTTTCAAAATTTCTTCAGGTAATAATTTTACCACTGTACTTCAAATTAATAGTACAAAGGAATGAGAAGTAAATTCGACTTGAAACGATTCACAGGGTTCGGTCGAGCACTGTATGATCGGGGTACAACTTTTGTCTCAACTTACTTGTGAGATAAATCAAATATCGGATGCAGACGCGAACAGATCGCCAACGAAACACCGAAAAATTGCGATAAATTTCAGAGATACTCAGCTCTTTGAAATATTTAGATTGTCTTGTTCTTTACTCGGTACAGCCCGAGAAAATTGTGACACGTTGAACTTCAGCGATGAGTCGCAGGTAAAGAATAAGCTATAGCCATGATCCGTTCTAGTATAATTCATGTTCTCAAAATTAATTTGAAATGATTCTTTACTTCCAGCATGGACTGATGACACAATTACTGCGTCTCGCACAAAATTGTCTAACGTTCGATTTCATCGGTTCATCGCCCGATGAGAGTTCAGATGATTTATTTACCGTTCAAATTCCAACGAATTGGAAGCCAGCATTCCTCGACTTTTCGACATTGAAATTGTTCTTTGATCTCTATCACAGCTTACCGAACAATCTTTCATGTTTGGCGCTGTCGTGTCTCGTACAATTGGCTGCAGTGAGACGAAGTCTTTTCACTAACACCGAGAGAGCCAAATTTTTGACTCATTTGGTTAACGGTGTGAAGCATATTCTCGAGAATCCTCAGGGTTTGAGCGAGCCAGGAAATTATCACGAGTTTTGTCGGCTATTGGCACGCCTCAAGAGCAATTATCAGCTCGGTGAATTGGTCATGGTTGAAAATTATCGCGAGACTATACAATTGATCGCAAAATTCACTGTGCAAAGTTTGCAAATGTGGCAATTCGCTCCGAACAGCGTTCACTATCTTTTGAGCCTTTGGCAAAGAATGGTCGCCTCCGTTCCGTACATCAAAGCCACTGAACCTCATCTCCTCGAAACTTACACTCCCGAAGTTACAAATGCTTATATCACTTCGAGATTGGAGTCTGTCGCTGTCGTCGTCAGAGAATGCTTGGAGGATCCTCTCGACGATCTCGGAATGGTACAACAGCAGCTCGAACAATTATCAGTTTTTGGAAGATGCGAGTATCAAAAAACTTGCACGTTACTCGTACAACTTTTCGATCAGGCGGCAAGAACGTATCAAGAACTTCTCGCGCAAACAACGACACCTGCTCAATGCGTCGAAATAACGATACAGGAGGGACAACTGACGTGGCTCGTTTACATAATCGGTAACTTTCGCAATTGAATCTCCTTTTTACGACTGTTCATGTTTTCTCTAATATTTCAGAATCTTACAAAAAATATTTAAAACTTGAAAAAAAAATGTAATTTTTCATATCAATTTTTTTTTAAGACTTGCATATGTCTAGCATCCAAGAAACAATTTTTGAGAATTTTTTCTTGAAATCCATTGAAAAAAATGCAATAGAACATCAATACTCTTTCCACAGGAAATGCGATGCAATTTCCGGTGTTGCTTGAATTTTAAAGAATCAAAAGGATTCCTGTGTACAATATCGTTTTAGTCAGTTGAGCCAATTTTACTGATATAATTAAAAAAACAAAAATCAATTCGATTGGATGAAAAGACTAAAATATTTTCAAACAAACAAGATAGAAAAATATATAAAACTCTTCGAGTTATTATGCTCTGGTGAAAAAAGAAGTTTCAAGAAAAACGCGAAACTGAAACTCATTCGTATTCTCATAAGTTGGAAACGAAAAATTGATTTTTTAAGTGCTCTTGACATGTGTAATCCCTAATTAATAGTTAATGATTTTAAATCGGAATATGGAAAATGGAATAACAAATTGTTTTATTACTATTTACGTAAACAGGCAGCGCAATTGGTGGCAGAGTTTCCTTCAACACGAACGAGGACCACGACACGATGGACGGCGAGTTAGTTTGCAGGGTATTGCAGCTGATGAACCTTACAGATTCGCGATTGTCCCAGGGTGGTTGTGAGAAACTGGAGCTCGCCATGTTGAGCTTCTTCGAACAATTTCGAAAAATTTATGTCAGTGATCAAGTTCAAAAAAATTCTAAAGTCTACAGGAGGCTCTCGGACGTGCTCGGTCTTAGCGACGAGTCTACCGTGCTCAGTCTCTTCATACGAAAAATGTGAGTGAGAAGAGGGAATTTAAAATTACTTCTATCAAATACTCACGCAATTTGCAAAAATTGATAATGATTATTGAATGTTTCAGCATTACGAACCTCAAATACTGGACTCGCAGTGAACAACTTATCTCCAAAACACTGCAGCTTCTCACGGACCTTTCCGTCGGATACAGCTGCGTCCGGAAGCTCGTGAAGCTCGAGGAAGTTCAATTTATGCTAAACAATCACACGGTACTTGGATTTATTGGGATCGAGCGAATAAAATTTTGATTATTGACAAATTGGAATATTAGAAAATCATCAATCTTGTATTTAACGTTTCGTTTCAGAGCGAACATTTTCCATTTTTGGGAAACAATGTGGCGGTTACCGAAATGCGTTGCAGGTCAATGTTTTACACTTCTCTGGGTAGATTATTGATGGTCGATCTTGGCGAGGATGACGAAAGATTTCACACTTTTATGTTACCTCTTACTGGTACGTAGCTTTTTGATGGTTTTCTCAAAACGTTTGATTTTTTACACTATCAATTGAGAATCAATCATTTTTCATAACTTGAAATCTCTGGTTAATTGATGGTGAATGTAAATTCAAGTTCAGCATGTAATATTTTCATAATTTTCTACGTAATTCAAAATCATAATGGACAGCGGCCCTTGAGAGTCTTGGACAATTAATGGGCGCTGCGGATACTCCACTCTTCGCTGCTGAGGAAGCCAAAAAAGCTCTGATCGGTCTTGCTCGAGATCTTCGAGGTCTCGCCTACGCCTTCCACACGAAAACTTCGTACATGATACTCTTCGATTGGATGTATCCTTCTAATTTTCTTCGTTTATCTTTTTTTTACAACAGAATAACTAAATCCATCAAACTAACAATTTTCAGATTTCCTGTTTCGTTTAAATGGTTTTCAAAATTGCAGGAAATAAATTGAGTTATAATCCTTGACAAATGCGACACAGATATCCAAATTATACGAGAATATTTTTACAAGCAGTTGAATTGTGGCATCACGAGCCACAAGTGACAACGCCCGTCCTCAAGCTATTTGCCGAATTAGTACAAAATAGGAGTCAACGTTTACAGTTTGACCTATCATCGCCAAATGGTATATTGCTCTTTCGCGAAGCCAGCAAACTCATATGTAGCTACGGTAATCACATTCTGAACGTTGAAGTGCCCAAGGACCAAATATATCCGCTCAAGCTCAAAGGCATAAGCATATGCTTTAGTATGTTGAAAGCTGCTTTATGCGGCAGCTACGTTAATTTTGCGGTATTTAGGTTGTATGGGGATGACGCCTTGGATAATGCACTGAACACTTTCGTCAAACTACTACTCAGCATACCTCAAAGGGATCTATTGGTGAGTTTATACTCTGAATTTCATTCCATTTGTTCCTCTTCTCTCGAAAATCACAGGGACTTTTTTAACTCGCTATATAAATCATTTTTTCGTAAATCAGCGTAAATTAAATATTTTGATGGATGAATTTCAGTCAACCATTTCTTTTCAAACATTTTTGATAAATTTCGTATTTTTTGGTGGCCACCTCATCTTTGTTTCCAGTGATTATGAACGAAATGCCTACAAATATTGTTTTTTTTTTGCCAGGACTATCCAAAATTAACAGCAACGTATTACGTCCTGCTAGAGTGCCTGGCTCAGGATCACATGGCTTTTCTATCGACCCTGGAACCCAGAGTTTTCCTGTACATTCTGTCGAGTATCAGCGAAGGCCTAACGGCTCTAGGTGCGCTAAAAGATTCCTACACAGGTCTGTGCGGTTGATAACATAAAATTCCACTACTCTTTGAATCGTGGGCGCTCTTAGTTGCTTTTCCATAAGTCAACTCCATTTTTATGTGTAATTAAAGGTTAATGCATATTAAAAAGGAAATAAGAGACTCGGAATGTGCAGAAGATTGACTATTCCGCTATAATCTGTAATCATGTTCAAATAATTGGTAGAGAAAAGGTTGCGAACAGGCTCAATCCCTTCACGCTAGTAGTTTCCAGGCTAAATAATTGGCTATTCCTTCTTTTCTTCAAGTTTTACACTCACGAGTCTAGCAGTTAATGTAATCAGCCGCACACCTGTCGTTAAGTATTAGGTTTTTAATCCACAAGCTGGCAACGTTCCTCCAACAAAAATATTGAAACAAAAATGAGAATGTAATTGATGACACAAAACGTTTAACAAAATTGGAACATGGAAGATCGTTGCCAACGAACATTATTACTTCTAAACAAGTTGTTAACTTGTAGTGCTCATGCATATGGAAAATATTTTGATAATTAAGTAACGAAGAAAAAGACTTGCTATCAGGTAAGTGAAGAAATGCCTTTATTGTATGTCGTCGAGGCAGAGCTGCCTCGAATAGGATTCGGATGAGTCAGTTATGTGGCAATCTGATGACTTTTGATAAAAGTTAAATATTGAATGAATTTGTTTTAGACACTATGGTTTGTACCGGATGTTCCTCGACGCTGGATCACATTGTGACTTATCTTTTCAAGCAATTATCCCACAAAGGTAAATATTATAACAGAAAATGTTGCGTCATTTCTTTTCCCAAATTAGAAATAGTCCGAGATGATTCCAATCAAAATACAAAAATTCATGTGTCCTCGACTCCTTCAGCTAGTGGATATCCAGGAAAAAAGAATGCAGTTGTTCCTGGCGAACGAGAATTATTTCTGCAAGTCCTGAAGCAACATCCTGAAATACTACAGCAAACATTGAGCACCGTTCTGAACGTCATATTGTTCGAAGATTGTAGAAACCAGTGGAGTATGTCGAGGCCATTGCTCGGTCTTATTCTACTCAATGAGGATGTAAGTTTATGGAGAAATTTCAAAATACGTTTACCATTTGTAGGTTCTATGACATTTTTGGCCTAAGTTTACGTTTTTTTAGTTTTACATTTGTTATTGAAATGCACAACACACGTAAAATTGAACTCCAAATACCAATAAAAAATTAATTTCATGTCAGGTCACTCACAATTAGTTGTGGATCTTCTTAACCAATTTTTTCTTCTACAGTATTTCAACCAGCTGCGGGAGAACATCATTAGAAGTCAACCGGTCGATAAACAAGCGGCGATGGCTCAGTGGTTCGAAAATCTTATGGACGGCATCGAGGGTAATTTGTTGACAAAGAATAGAGACAGGTAAGCAATCGAAAGAGTTATTTTATGTAATTATTCTGAAATATTAATGCGAAACTGCACATTGAAGAAATGAGACTGTTATAGGCTCGAGTTGATATAGAGGAGCTTTGAAAAATTAGTATACAATTTGCATAATCAACCGACAGACTCAATTCCACTCGAAGTCCATTCCAAATAATTTGCACCCAGAAATTTCATTGGATCAAAATTTCACAAGTTCGTAGTGAAAAATACTTTTCTATTTAACCATCATTTAAATTTTACAAACATTGATTTTCAATAATAATAATTCCAAAAATTTGTCACAATTTTGTTTGAAAGTAAAAATTAAAATTTTTATAAAATTATGTTGAAAGGAATACGGCCTCTATGTATTAATAAATGCTCCATTTGAATTGAGGTATTGGAAGTTTAATAATAAGATTGTACAAGGAAGTTTGATGATAAGATTAAGAAGGAAGGAAAGGAATAATTAAATTTATTAATATTTTCAACCTAGTTGATGAAATTCTTTTATTTCATTGAGCGTAACATATTCTAAATACTAATGATACCTTTTGAATTTTTTGTTTCTAAAAGGTTCACCCAAAATTTGTCGTTGTTCAGGAGGGACATAAACGACTCTCTGAAAGGGCCAAACATGTCTGCCAATTCCACAAGTGACATGATGACCTTGTAGTGCGGGAACGCTGCGTATCACAGATAACAGATATAAATATAAATAAATGAATGAGAAGAAAGGTAAAAATGAAAGAAAACAAAGAGAAAAAAGCCCCTCGAACTTTGCCTGCCGATGAAAGCTGAGAATGTCCGTATGCGCGCTGAAGAAATGTTTTTAATAATTGTGAATTACTGCACAGTTGCGAATGACTATTGTGATGATCAAGCAAATGTGTTGAGAGAGAGAGAGAGAGAGAGATAGAGCGAGAGCGAGAGGTCACATGAGCATAGTCGAGCGTGAAAATGGCATAATAATTAGAAAAAGAAAGAAAAAAAAAACAATCGCTGTTTCGTCAAACACACGGACACACGTTGCAACAAATTAAAAAGAACAAAAGAACAAACAAAACAAAAAGATTTAAGTCATAATGAGATTCCGTTAAAGGATACCTCGTACCGATGTTGTATACCAATTTGTATTTGTGAATTCAATTTTTATTTAATCACCAACCCTGTGTACTAGCTTAAATGTGTGGGTGCATGAATGAGCGGATCTATGTGTACTGCGGCCTTAAAGATTGTTTGTAACAGTACATGACTGGGGGACACGTTCGTGTGGGCACGTACTAAAAAAAAAAAAAAAGAAATTAAGTGACAGAGGTGATTAAAACGTGATACAGATTTAGAGAAGAGAAAAGCAAAAATAAAGGTGATGCACTCTCGTGTCCTTTTCTTTTGCAAACTCGATCAAGCACACAGCGCAGTCGCGGCCAAAACGAACCGAGAAACAGATGAAAATAAATGAACAAACAATAAACAGCGACAAAACGCGATTACTGTTGCGAACTAATGTGAATTATGTAAATGATGAAAAATGTCATTAAACGATATCACACAGGATCAAAAACGGAGTTACTATTATTTTTATCGCTAATAGAAAATAAATTCGTAAGTAATCGTCGAAACTATGCCTCGAAATAATTCTGAGCACTTCGAATTTGTTGATTTAAATATGAGATAAATAAAAAAAAAAAAATAGGTCACCTGAAATAATTCAAGAATCCTTAAATCGCTACCCGAATATTATTTCAACCCTGGGAACCTGAGGAAAAATTTGATATTTAAAGGGCTTATGAACCAAAGATTCATGTTCCTATGCGGGTCCGCCTAGTAACTAATTGGAACTTGTTACTAATTGTCTTGTTGAGACTGAATATTTTGCCACAGAAATGGGGAGAGCTCTAAGAGCTGGAATCCCAGTGGAATTTTTTCATAGATCAACAGAATCTCAGTCGCACAGTATCCTGGCAAGTCGGCAAAACTTTGGTCCTACGCCAGCCATTCCTATGGTGTCTGGTTGACCCATATTAAAGTGAGGATGTGACCATTCTAATAATAGTAGTTTTTACATCTCAGAAGAATCCAAAAACTATAAACTCAAATTAAAATCATTGAATAATCCAATCTAAATAACGTAATATGCAAAATTAAAAAAAAGTGTTCATCGATCACTATCACTCATTACACATTTTCATTTAAAATTTGATCATTCTAATTAATTTTTTGTTATTCAGTTGTTTTTGTTATTTTTACTCCAATTTTTTATAAACAATTTGTCGTAATCAGATACGTGTTAAATCTGTAGTACTGTCACACGATAATTCTTTAATGCGTTAAAAAATTTATTTTTTAAATCTCAGTAGTGAGGTATTTATGAGCAAAAAAGATGATCAATGCCTTCCTGCCTCGAAAAAGTTTGTCATCTTCCAACAGAATTCTCTTGAAAATGTTGACGAACGTTGTTGACGTTTCGAGTTAGGTAATTGTTGATTGCTATCTTCTAATTACGATAAGAAAAATGATAACTGCAAAAAAAAACGTATTTTTTAGAACTCGTTGATGCGTGAAAAACCAGTTTCACCTTTGGAGATTCTATAGATATCAGGGGGTGTAACTCAGTGGTAGAGTGTCTGCTTCGCATGCTGAAAGTCCTGGGTTCAAATCCCAGCTCCTCCAACTCAATTTTTTTTCAATTTTAATCATTGAAAAATGAATTTTGTCTTCAAAACTCCTTAAGTTTTTTTATAAGGAATGCATCGGATTAATTGTTTATAATTTTAATATATTTATTCTTAAAAAAATATTGTTGACATCTATAGAAATTTTTTAAACTCTACGCTGATCAAAAATGTAAAAAAAAATGATGAAAACCGTCTCCACATCAACAATGATTTTGAAAAGTGTTAATTTTAAATGAAATTTTAAAATATTTCTTAATATTTTATCGTTTTTAGGGAAATTTGATACAGATGAAGATTATTTTCTTCTACAATCTGTAACAGAGAATGAATTGATGAATAAAAACATATACTTTGATAAAATATTTTCCACAGGATTTATTGAAATTTGTTTGTCCCATGCAGTTTCCAACGTACATTTGTTCCTCTGTCGTTTAGCGCATTCCATTTTCTTTTCTCGTACATTTGGTGAAAGTGTCTATGTGTGAAGGTGTATGTGAGTATGTGTGATTGTGTGTATCTTTGAGAGTGTTTGAAACTGTACAGAAGATTATATATCTTTGGTTTTTCATACATAACTATATGCGAGTTTGAACAATTTGCAAGAGTTTGCAAAAATTGTTTTACAAATTTTTCTCGAAAATCACTAATACCAGAGCCGCGTGTATCGTCGAAATTGGTATCGAGTTACTCCAACATTGTGACCGATTCTCCAATTATCATAGCAATAATGTTAACAATATTACAATAATATTTATGAAGGTTAGTGAGGAACAGGTCGACAAATGGAACTTTAAATGCCACCGGTAATGACTGAATTTCTTGTCTATCTTTTTTTACTTTTTTTTTTCAAATATTCTATCAAAAAATTTAATCTAACTGAAGAACTCTTTTGTTCGACCTGTTACATCACCAGATCTTGGTATATCGAATCTCGAAGTAAGCTTTTGTGATATCGAAATGCAGGACACCTTTCGAAAGTGCCTAATGACAACGCGGGGTACGCATTTGTCTTAATTAATAGCACGAAAAATTAAATTATTCGAATTTACAAGCACAATGGGATAAATGGTATAAAATTCTTCATTCTTCTTTTTCCTTCTCTTCAATTTATCTTGTCCCTCGTATCCTTATGAATAATCGTCGTATCAACATATTTACAATGATATCAGTCAAATAAATATACGAATTACTAAATTGATAGAACTAAAAATTGTGAAAAAAAAAAAAAGAAATCGTAGGACTTTGATAAGCTTCAATGTGCGACCACGAGTCATTGATAAATATATCGCAAAGGTAAATGCTTCGAAACAGTTCTGTATGGCGTGAGTATAATACCTGTAACGGACATACACCGGAAAACATGTTTTCATTACAAAACGAAAAATCAATATTTTTTGCTCTATTTTTCTCTCTATATTTCGTAATATCGAATCCATTTGGTTTTTTTTTTAATTTTTTGTTTTTAATTTAGCTGCTGGGCCATATACATTTTTTTTAGCACGAAACTTTTAAATTGTTCGTTGTATATGTTCATTATATTTACAGGTAAATATGCCTTGTTACAGTCTGGGAATATCACAGAATTCAATGATTAATCTCGTCCAGCCATTGTCAGTACAAGATTTGGAAAAAATAATATATGCTACTTGAATAGATCTTCAATTATAGCCATCGTCCGTCTCTCGCGTCAAGCTTTTATGTAGCGATATCAAAATGGATTTATCGATAAATCGTATAGGATAATTGTTTTTAAATTATTTTCGAATGCTACGTGGCGACAATTGCTATTTTTTGTTCTCTTTTCTTTTTCTTCGTCTTCTTCTTGATATATTAATGTTTATACATATTATTTATTTATTTATTTATTATTTACAATGTCCAAAGAACTCGAGGAGTTCTTTGTGGCGTAGCTGCGAGACTTGGTCAAGATCCTTCAGGCATCTGTCACAAGTCATTGGACGTTTTTCGAACGTATTCATTTTTTGAAATTATACAATGCACTATTTCCTGGTCGAACAATTAGTGCATTTAGAAAAATCTTATTTACGAATGTTTTTTTGTTTTTTTTTTTTCTCAAGTGATCGACTTGCTGTATTCTATTCGATTATAGAACATGTATTTATGGCATTACAAAATAACAATAGTGATTATTTCACCGTTTTAAGCAAGTTACTTCTTCCCTCAAAATTCTCCACTATTTGGACGACTCCTCAGTGCTGTGTCTACAAAAAATAGTATTTAGACGAATATTTCTATTCGTCGGGTAATCCCTCGCATTGCTCAGCAATATCCGCGCAGCCAGTCGATAAAATACCTTTGTCAAAATCAAATAATCGATTACTCTTCAGCGTGTATTTCTTGTCGCTTCTTTATACTTCTGCAAACTATTCGAAAAAAACTTTAAAACGAGACTCCGTGGGTCGTCGCAGTTTTCCAGCAGCTGGACTAGAATTTTTACAACAAACGTTCTTAAACGACTGTTTTTAAATTATTCACTTGTTCGTCGCGTTGTTCGAGTTCGTATTTTCCGTTTTACCGAAATTCGATTTTTTATTTACCGCCGATACGGTTCTTCCGGGATTCGAGATTTTATTGGTCTCGAACTTTTGTTGAAGCGAAGCTACGTTGGATTTGCTGCTCGCTGCTTTCTGCACAGGATTCGTTTTTATCTCGTTCGTTTTACCATCGGATTTTTGGGAAGTTGTTTTATTGATTTGACCGAAGGGTGGTTTGGCGCTTGAATCTTTGGCCGCGAGTGAAAGAGATTTGGCCAAAGCAGTGTTGGGGCTCGTGGGAGTAGTGGGAGATTTTTTTCGCTCTGCGAAAGTAGCTGCCTTGGTTAATATGCTTCCGGGTTTCGGTGGCATCGAAGGCGTTTTGTTTGGGAGTCGGGTCGTTGTTGACGTTGCTTTTTGTGTTATTTTGGCTCCATTAGTCTTTATATTACTGCCGAGTGTGACATCGGGTAAAATTTTCGAAGCATTGAGATTTGCAGTTGAGCAACTGGCATTGATATCAGGAATGTTGTTGATTTTTCCAGGATTATCCTTACTCGTGATCGACGATGACGTACTATTTTTTGACGCCACACTGTTCAAACTGCTGATCGAATCTCTCTTGTCCGAATTGTTGCTCGATTTGTTTAAACTACCGTTAGACTTTGTGGGACTCAGAGCTTTGTTGCTCGCCGATTTTAGGCTAGTGTCCGAGCCCTGACGACTCGTTTTAAGACTCGAGTCAGAGGCCTGCCTCGAAGAGGGTTTCCCATTAGCGGAAGCTTCGACATTTTGCTTCGTTAATTTTAACACAGTGTCAGAGCTCTGTCTCGTTGGCTTAGCGTCTGAATCACTGTTCTGTTTCGCCGTGATACTTGTCGTTTTAGTGATGTTCGGTGGTGTTTTCGTTCGGTTCAAAGTGGGTTTAGGTTTTTCTTCTTTTTTATCCTCGTCCTTCTTGGAGTTTACTGTCGAAACTGGTCTCTCGAGGATATTCGTAGAAGGTTTCGAAGGCGCGATACTCTCGGGCGGTTTCATTCCCAAAGCTTTTGACATTGCGTCATTGACATTAGGATTGTTCGAGTGCAACGACGTCAATTTATTCTCGTCAATTTTTTTCGTTGGGCTGCCTTCGATTTTCCCTGAATTTTCATTCGCTCGTTGAGGCACGTTGAGAGCCGATGGATTCAAATAACCTGAGCTCGTTGTTGAACTGGCTGAATTAAATTTACCAGCGACAGAATTGGAGTAAACGCTACCGGGGGATTTGTAGTGATTGCTCGAGTTTGCGTAAGTGTTTATCGAGCTGTTCGAGCCGAGATTGTTAAGATTCTTCTCAGCTTCTTCCTTCTCCTTTTTCTTTCTCGCAAGCGTTGACGTCGAGTATATAGAATCAAAGTTTCTATTCGATATTTCCGAGACTATTTCCGAGAGAAGACCCATCCCATCGGAGTTGGAAGGAGCTGATTGGTCGCTCGGTTTATCGATGGGTTTTGGTGCTTTGTACTCGTTTATCGGTCCCGGGGATCTCGGCTCGGTTTTTTTTCTCATTTTTTCCGGTATCGATTCTTCGATCACCGCATAAATATTGTCGTTCGATGGTGATTCTTCCATGATTTTAGTCAGAGCTGTTTCGGCCACGAGATTCATGCAATCGTCGTAAGCGTCGTCAGCGGGTTTTGGAACGATTTTTACCGGTGGATTTTGATAGCCGGGTAAACCAGGAATTTTGTTGAGACTCTCGGAGCTCTTGTCGCTATTGTTGCCTGACGTTGGTGGTACAGGAGGTGGTGAAGTTGGTCTCGCACTCGCGGGAATACTCGTAGGACGTTTGCTGGGATTTGCTTGTCTCATCGATCCAAAAGTGTGGATGGCTGGTCTTGCGCTTACTTTTGGATCCCTCATGCTTTGTGCTCGCATTACGACGGGTCTTTTATCGGCGGTTGTCTCGTCGGGAGTAACGGATATAACGGAGCCCGGCATTTCTATGTCTTTTTGGGGTATGGGATGGGATATTTCCAAATTCCTCAAAATCTCTTTGTCGATAACCTTGTTAGCTTTTTGATGCTGGCTTCTCGGTAGAGAATTCGTATTTTTGTCATCCTTAATACTTTGCGGTTGAGAATTTGAGCGCATGATGCCAACCGCGGGTTTTAGCATCGAGGCTATTCGGTTGAGGGTACTCGTGGTTTGTTTCTCTTGTGGGATTTGCGGTTTTTTATCAAGTTCTGTTATTACGACGTTGACGAGTGGCGTGCTGTTGGGTCTCGGTGATTTTTGAGCTCCTGTGGAAGCAACGTTCGGTTCGGGGCTCGTTCTCAAGGGTATATCGGGGGCTGGCCTCGTCGGCATTTTGGCTGCTAAAAGTTCCATCGAGGTGCAAGTTGTAGCTGCGAGAACCGGGCTACTGATAAGAGGACGAGCCGTGCAGCCTGGATTCAATGGTGGCAATGCTGGTGCTGGATCTTTGTTCATATATTGATGCTGCTGGTGCTGATGAATGTTATGATTCAACGGTGCTCCACCGTTCATAAATGCATTTCGTAGTCCCATCGTGTTGCTGCGTTGTTGATGCCTGATATTCGTCTTAATAGCAACTGTTGGCAAGTTCGGTGGTGACGGAGCCGGTTTCGTTGGTTCCGTCATTTTATTCGTCGCGCTCGGTAACGCTGACAACGTAAAACCCTTAAACTGGCCGAATAAATTATTGTTGAAACGCTCGTCGGGCTCCTTCTTCGGCAACAAACTCGCACACGCCGGATCCTGGATCAATGTAGAATCAATCGTGTCTATGCTCCGCGGCATCGGACGATCAATCGTTTTTATCGCGAAACCACCGTTCCCACGATCTTTCCTGAAATATTCAAAGCGAAAAAATATCGTAAGCCAAGGATGGAGTGGGGGCTTCGGGCAGGATTTTACATTTCTTGTTCAGTCAAAAGTGTGCCATTCCTATTCGTTGGGAACAAAGACGCTGTTAACAATGCAATCTAGTTAAAGTTGAAAGAGTAACAGAATTCCAATTTCTCGTGTATCGTTATGGAGAAAAAAATTATGAAAATCTGTAACGTTCAATCGTTAATCTATCATTTACAATTATTTTCAATTTTTCAAATAAAAACTACTTTCCAACGTGTATTGTCATCACGATTTTTCACTTTTTATTTAATTTCCAGAAACTCTCGTAATCTCTCGCGAACGTCACTCGACGGAGAAGAATTCGTTTAACAAACTCGGGATGAAAAAACAAAATAATAAAAAAAACAACAACACACGCGCATGCATCCGACAAAGACAACGAGAACGTGCACTAAAACACGAAATTTTAAAATTTGACAAACCACTGAAAACGATTTATTGACTTTTTTATTTGTTTTTCTCTCAAATCAACACTTTCGCAGACTACACACACACACACATACACACAAAAGTATTAGTGAGAGATTGCCGTGTTAGTTGCAAGCTGCGGAGAAAAAAAATGAGGATAGATCGATTAATTCGAGACAGAGAAAGAAAGACGGAAAGAAAGATAAAGAAAGAGAGAGAGAGATAAATAGAACAAGTTCCATTCGTGTACTGGTTTTATTGAATTAATTAATAATGGTTTTAAAAAAATAATAATAATTATACAGTCAATCGATGCAGGATTAACATAATCAATAATTATGATTTTCCATTATTCCCGATGTACGAGACTCTGATCGTAGAATATTTAGCAGTGGGGGTCGGATTCACTTTGCATTTTATTTTTTCTTCACGTTTCAATTCAATCATTTAACCACTTAATTTGTTTGATTTTGTTGTTTTAATGATGTGAGATTCTTTTTCAATACAGTAAACAAAGTTTCTAATTGTTCTATCCTACAGAACACACAAGTACAATAGAAAAAAAAAAAAAAAAACATAAAAAAAAACTCAAAAATAATAAAAAATAAAAGTGCATGCACGAGTTACATTCAACACTTCCCATGCTAGACGTCACATTGTCAATCTCATAGACATTCTTATAGATACGGATTTTATTGGTCCCCCCGAGAATAAAAACGAGGTTTTTTTTCGGTCTTCGTCGAATCTTCGTTCATTGCTTCTCGTCGAAATACTCCCGAATCACAAATACAGAACTATTATATAAGTATGTATATATATATTTTTCAATTTTCTCGAAAGATAGTCATGCAGCCAGATTTTTATTTCATGCTTCATTACGACCTTGATTCCGACGTTTGATTAAAATTCGTTAAAGTTACTTGATTGCGAAGGGAAAGATAAAATATATATTATTTGCGCATAAAGTTTTCGTTTAAGTGTGTGTGTGTGAATCTGTAAAACCTTATTGTCGAATTGAGAGCAAAAAAAAAAGCTTTTCGCAAGGTTCATCTCAGCCACGGAATGAAAACCCAAGCGACGTATTTTTGCACCTATGATTATCACGCATTTTGCAATTATTTATGTAATATTACTACAAAATTTGACTCGTATTGCTCTTGTTCACAAAGTTCAATTGGTCTTTCGATGGAGTATTCATCGAAAGAGAGCAATAATACTTTCAAGAAGGACGATAATTCTTTAAAAAAGGAAAAAAAAGGATCATAATTTTATGCGCGAGAAGGATAATCCTTTTTTTATTCTCTCTGAAATATCCATTATCGCCTGC
The DNA here is from genome assembly GCA_037576405.1 of Campoplex capitator. NCBI lineage: Eukaryota > Metazoa > Arthropoda > Insecta > Hymenoptera > Ichneumonidae > Campoplex > Campoplex capitator. The sequence goes on from JARBWI010000002.1 coordinate 9,258,885, forward strand.
TGCTAATTTTTCCTTTCTTTCGTTTCTTTTTCATAGGCGCTATTTTTTAAGGAAATAAGTACAACTACCGTCCTTGGTATTATATATAAAATAGGATACATCATTCGTATTACTTAGGATCACATGATTTAATTGGTAAGATTGTTCAGAGCGGTCCTGAGGCACGATTGCCCAAGCCCAAAATGACCCACCACCTTTTTTTTTTCATCACCCCTGCATCGTGTAGTAGCGGAAGTCAAGAGTAACATTTGAATTGAACAGAGAGTATACGAAATATAAAAAAAATGAAAAAAAAAAAAAAAAAAAAAAATAGAAAGTTCAAAATATGGCGACTCCTGCACTAGACGGTGACCGAAGAATAAATTATCGAATGATTTTCGCTTATAAATTCTTCGGTCAATATCAAAATTAAAAGAAAAAAAAAAAAAATTAAAAAATAGATAAAGAGTAATCAGAATGTTCGAGCGTTTCTCGTAATTGAGCAATAAAAATACTCTTACGATGTTATTAAATATCGTAAATGCAATAGCACGACTTTTAACATTATATTAATCGACGGCAACTCAACTTATACGAGTACTTTCAGTTCGCACGTGCTTTTTTCCCTCTAAACGATAAATCACGTTGGAGACAGCTACAACGGCTGTGTTTCGAAAAAATAAAACACGCATTTAATTTTATTTAATACTCTTCATTATCTTTTATCGATCGATTGGCAGTTATTTGTGACGGTTATACTTCAAACGTGTCGTTTCGAAATTCTTCTCTGGAACAACCAACGGTCAACGTATATCGAATTCTGCAAATTCTATGTTTTCGTTCTTATGTTTCGTAAATACAAAAATAATCCAAAGACGTGATCCTCGAAGACAAGTTTCAAAACTTCAACTCGACGTCACAAGGAAACTCGTCGATTGATCCGAAATAATACGCGATTTAATATAAAAAAATTGACAAATACAATCATATTTTATTGGGATAAAAATTGAGGCGAAACTGTAAAAGAATGACGAAAAGTGTCTGCAAAAACTGAAAATCTTGAAACTTTGAGTACTGACGGGCTTGGTTGTTCCAAAGTTAAAAAAATGTAACGAAAAATTGTAGCTGTCTCAAGAATGGAAAGTGAAAATGAGTTGAACGAATTTCATCGTCACTAATTCGTCTAGAACTTTGGTTTAAGGTTTTGTGCCGGTGCCGGAGGTGGCGGCGGTTTTTTATGATAAAAAGGCGTAATTGCTTGAGAGTTCGTGGGACAACTATGCTGGAGATCATTTGTATTATCGAGATTACGATCGGGCGTAAGGCCCGAAGTGCTGCAGGGACTTTCGTCCAATTGTTCGAACTGTAATTCGGTCTTTAGCCTTAGACCGTGGAAGTTTTTTGTTGGTTTTTGAAAGTGTTTTATATGCTCGGTGATCTTGTTGCCGAATTCTTTTTTCATCGGGCTCGTGGGTTTTCCCGTATAAGAAACGCTACTGGCGGACGTTCCGACGTTCGATGAAATGTCGTTTTCACCAGCGGCGGTTACGTCGAAACGCGGATTGTTGGCGAGCAACGAAGCGGATTTTCGATACTCTATTACGCTGCTTGATTTAATCGCGTCAGGATTCGTAGTTGAAACGAGATCGGTCTTGGTTATTTGAAGCTTCTCTTTCGACGGCAGTACGTCACTTATCGTAAAGACTTTAGAATTATCGCGGGCTTGTTCGCGTCGCGGTGTTAATACTATCATAACTCGTTCGAAGAATTTCTTCGATGTGCCGTGACGACTTGGCGGCGATACGCACGACTGAGCCACGAAATCGCGCGGCCCAGCTTTTCCCTTCGCTTTGAAACAGTCGAGACTAGATACGTACGTTGATATCGCTTCCTTCTTCCAGTGACGACTTGAATTGTTCTTCGCGTACCATACACCCAGTGATATCAAGGCCATCATCGGTATCACGCCTAAGAATATTATGTACAGTGCTGTTATGAAGTCGTTCCTCGCTGTACAGAGAAAAAAAAAACAAAAATCAAACAAATCTTTTTTATTTAAAAATGGTTGAAATATTAAATTATTTGGTTGCAGTTACATCAACAAATTAAGAATTGTTTTATGAAAAAAGAGAAGGCGCTATAGTGTGGAGAGCATGAATCAATAAACAGTGAAAAGTAGATTCACATTTTTCTCAGAATTTAATTGAAAAAAGTCTGAAATTTGCGAAACTTACCATTGGGATCTTCGGCGGGTCCGCTATCATCGGATCCGCCGAAACCCGGTTGAACACAGTCTGGTGGATGGAAGCCACGATTGCAGTGGCAGTGACCGAGGCTATTGCAAACACCGTTGCCCCCGCAATCATTGGGACATCCGGTGCGACCAGTGATGGATTTTCTAAGATCGGCGATGGGCATGCACTTTTGATTGACACACATTTTGCCAGGTGCACATTTGGCGCCATCGGGGGCTAATCCCGGATCGACTTGATTCAGTCCGAGGTCGACCATTGCCGAACGACACGCTATTATTTTGCCACCGTTGTTGATGAACGATTGACTCAGTATCGCGACCGTTTCCATACCGAATTCCAGTCGCTCGTTCAAGTGCTTGCAATGGAGCATACCGCAGAGAATATTTCTGAAAAAAAAAATCAATAAACATGTAAAAAGGAAGCTTAAAAAATAGGCAGAAATGAGAAGGTTCAGAATATTCACTGAACAAGATTTTTCAAATTTGATTTTCAAACATTAACCACGGATGGATTTAAATCTTCGCATAACTAAGCGCTTCTTTATCCGGACAAAACAGGAATATTTTCGAACCCTGTCAGATGAGAGAAAAATTTATATCCATTGATACGAGAAAAAGTGTCTGAATTGATTTAAAAAAATTGAATAAAAAGTGACTGAAATATTCAAATATTGTACATCTTTTTAGTTTCAACTTTATGTGAAACTTTGTTTCGTATTTTTTTGTATCTACCATAAACTTTGTCACAGCAATGACGTCATAATGTTGAAGTTCCGGGAATACGGAAACTCGATGCTTTACAACTCTACTTCATAAAAACTCTGCTCTTAAAATTTCTACTCCGGAATATCTAGCGTGTCTACTATGTAACATGTCTATTTCAAAATTCTAGATGGCACGGAAGAAGGATGTTAAAGCATAGAGACGTACGTTTCCGAGTAGAAAAGTTTATGAGCGAAGTTTTTATGAAGTAGAGTTGTAAAGAGTAGATGTACCGCCAAAGTTTATATGGCTGAAACGGAGCTAAAATTTTGTCTTATGATTCCACTTCGATTCCACCATAGTTGAAGAATTAGCAAGTGAAAAAAGCAAGGGTATTGTTTTTTTGTTCATATTTCACGTAGATTCGTAATGAATAATTTGGTAAGGAATATATAAAGAGAAAAAATTCGATACGTTCCAGCAAAATATTATAACCGTTTTAAAAACTCATGAGCTGAAGCAGAATGAGTACTTTCGTAATATTCGAATAACGTATGAAACGTGACTCACTCGTTGTGGCATTTGACGAAGCTTTCTTCGAGTCTGTTATATCCGCAATTACCGAATTTGGAGCCGTTATTATTCATGTCGTAACATTGTACATCGGAGGACGAGCCGGTTGGGCCCCAGAGTAATTTGCACTGATCGTTGTGAGTGCGACACGAGCCTTGATAGCAAAAAGCTTTGCCCATGTTGCAAGTTTCACCATCAATTTTGAAAACGTCACCGGGACAATATTCGCTCTGGCCGGTACAATATTCGGGCAAATCGCACTCGTGCTCTGCGGAGCGGCACTCCGTTCCGGCATTTTTTGGTCGACAAGTTCGCAAATCGCAACACTCGCCGGTCGCGCAACTCGCGTTCGTGTGTAACATGCACGTGGTCGCGTTGCAGCATGGATTGTCACAATTCTCTTTGAGACCGCAGTCACACTGTTCCCCGGGCTCGACGAACCCGTTACCGCATATCGGACTGTCGAAGAGTTTTTGCGGCTTATTACGAAGACAATAGTCCATACCGTGCTCGAATGCTCGAGCTAGATACTCGAGGGAACACGAGGACCAATGTACCGGACCGGTTGAACCGCTCGAGGGAGCCATTATACACCTGTTGAATTCATAAACTTCATATTTATTTTCCATTTCTAACAGTTACGTTTAAGAAAATATCTTTCGACTTTGAAATGCGCTCATGGGTCTGAGAGACGCGAAACAAAAGTGAAAAACTCGAGATTTTCGTTTCAATTCGAAGATGAATTAACGAAAATGATTTTTTGTCGAAAAGTATTGAGCTCAAAGAGATTTTATCTATACACATGCGATTTGTTCAACTTAATAACTGGAAAAAAAGATAAGTATAAGTTAAAGTGATTAAATTTCTGGAATATCTCATTGGAAAATTATATGTACCGATCTTCGGGGCACGTGCAATCAGCAGAGTCATGTTCCATGCCGAAATTGTGACCCATTTCGTGGGCCATCGTAGCGGCCACGAGTCCAATTACATTCGAATGATCCATCGATACACCTCCGGAAAATTCATACGTGCAAATCGGTCCCTTGAGCGCTTTTCCGACCACACCATCCTCGAAATGTACTTTCCTGTAAAAAAAAAATACATTCACAAAATAAATATGCATCGAAAAAAACGGAATTCGATATTTATTGCGCTCGACGTTCGAAAAATTGCGAGACTTTAATCCCTTCAAAACTGAATTCAAATGAATCGTTTTTTCCAACAATTGAGTTTTAGAGAAATACGAAAAAATGAAGAGGTCGAATGAAAAAGATGGAAATCAATAGCGGGAAAGAAAATAATGGTCGATACGTACGTCAACAATTGGGCATTGTCGTTCGGTATTTCTTTGACGAGCATTTCACGACGATAATTCAGAAAATTCCTCAGCGTCGTATCCCCTTTTGGGGATAAGGTCATTTCATCGGAATCCGTCCAAACTTCTACTCCCACAAGAGCCACGAAAATATTGAGTGGAGTGTATAGCTGTAAGAAAGAAATAAACATTGTACAAAGAAGTCGTTACTCATCATGTTCATTCTTGGGTCAATAAAGCGTGTCGAATCATCCATTCGAAAGCGTAAAGTTTTTGAGGAGTTTAATGAAGATTATTGTTTCAGTGATTAGATTTGTGGAGACTTGAAAAAAAAAAAAAGAATGACACGTATATCAATAGTTGTAAAAGTCAAAGATTGTTGAAGACGCGACCAGCGTTTTACGTTTTCCACGCAATCGCATTAGCCTTGAACGAATCAAAAATAATGAGAAATAACAGAAAACGTAGACGAAAATAATGGAGAGTTATTTAAAAAGAGTAAAAATAAATATGCGTTCGATATCGCGTGGCTGAGAGAGCCCGACACGCTATTCATTTTTCTCCAACACCCTCTCATCGTGTGTTTCAACCCTTCAGTGGCAATTTGCCTGAGTAAAAAGCCCCCGAAGAGAGAGGGAGAGTCCTTGCCCTCGAGTTTTGCAACAAATTCACTAACACACAAACGAAAAAGGCTATATCTCGGGCGTATCTCGTTTCCTTCTGTCTTTTTAGTATTCTTTTTATTTCGTCGATCGTTACTCGACCTCGACCACAGTAGTCAGTGGGGCGGAGAGTTATTTCTCTGTACGCGTGTGTAAGAGAGAAAGCCGGAGGTTCTAGAAAAAAGCCTCTTACTCACAGCATTGATTATGTTCGCTATGTCCTTGCAGTGGTGGTGAACCTTGTCGAGATTCTCGCCGAGCGCCACATACTCTTTCTTGTCTATCACCAATACGAGCTCGACGTAGCGGGACTGACGATTAGCGTTGTACGGTCCTCGTATCACGGTGTCGGCTGCCCTCTTGTACTGCAAACGAGACAATGTCAAAATTACTGATAAATTTATTGGTTCGATGCTCGAACAATGAAAACATTGGAAAAAACTCATTTTAAAGAGCAAAAATAAAATTCTCGCTTTAAAATACGAATGATGGAAGAGAACGGAGAATAATGGAATGAAAAATGAGAGAAAAAACGAAGAAAAAAAAAAAGCAAAACGTTGAACAGGACAAAAAGAGTAAAATGGAAGTGGCGAAAACGGAAGAAGCCAAAAAAAAAAAAATAGAAATTGAAATTGTTGGACCGTCAGCATTGGAGCGGTATCGAAGGATAATAAAAATGAAAGCTACAATTCATAATAACGGAGTAAAAATAAGTGATGGGAAAGAGAGTAGGAAAAACGAGAGAATTGCAAACTGTTTGGTTTCGTTTTATTTATTCTCTGTAACGCCAACGAGAGCATGTCGAAAACAGTGATATATTTCTTGAAACTGGACAATGAAATGAAAACAAAAAAACATCAATGATCAATGACTTTTGTAGAAAAGCGACACGAGAGAGAGAGAGGAAAGGGCGGAAAAAATTTGAATTGCAATTACTTCGATACAGTACTCCGATTGATTTGTTGTTCGTAAAACACATCAATTGTACGAGAACTTTTGCATCTTGTTTTTATTTCCTGTAGAATTTTTGTTTTTTTTTTTTTTTTTCATTGTTACTGTTCTACAGAAATGATGAATCAATCACTTTCAGAGAATCCTTTTCGTTGTTTTTACACGTTGGTAGGTTACATCGCAGTTTATTTTGGTTTCATGAAAATAAGTTTCGTGTGCAGTTCTTCGATTTACTTTTATTTTTCCACATTTAAATTTATTCGAAAGTCACACAACCAATTGTGAGTAAAATTAATTGACGAAACTATCAAGCATTCGGCTTGGATTGCTCGGAAATCATTTTTTTTTTGTCTATTCTATTTCTATTTCTTAAAATAATATTTCGAACGCTATTTGATGGCGTAGACAACGAGTTGCAAGTGTTTCGAAGAAAGAGAATAGACAGAAAGATTGATGACAAACTTACTCGTGAAGTTCTGTGAGTCCTCGGTTCGAGAAAAGGTTCAATGACCTGATGAGGAGTTCCCTCGTATCCTGCAACAATAATAATGAAAAATAAAGAATAGAGGAAAAATAAAAGGAGTAGAAACGAGTGGAGCGTCTCGATGGAGTTCAGAATGAGAGATTCTTGATTTCTGGTTGGTGGATTCTCAAGGTGCTCTTCGTCGTTTGTACACAAAGAGATCTATAGAGACAAACGACCGAGTCGACGACGACGAAGAAAAACGAGAGATTCGAGAAGAAGGCGAACTCTGGATTTATATAGAAGAGGAATTCGCTCCCTCTCTCTCTCTCTCCCTCTCTCTCCCGTTCTCATGCTTTTTTTTCACGGTAGTACGATTAAGGAGAGACGGGTACATCGTCGTCGTCGTCGTCGTCGTCGTCTATGGGAACAAGTCCAAGATCGGTGTCGTCCCAGGCTTCGCACTTTTACACCGGCTCTCCCGTAAAGGAGCTCCGCTAAGGAGTCTTTAAGAAGTGCACGTAAAACCAAATCGTTTTTCAAGAACAAATCAAACTTTACTTTTATCTAGTTTCAACAAGAATCAAATTGAACCGTAAGTCTGACGAAGAACCAACTTTTTCAAACTTTCGAAGTTCAAACTTCTCACAATTCCCATAGAAATACAATGACGAATAACAAAAAAAAAAAACAAATCTATTTTCGTGAACAGCAACTTTTATTTTCTAAATCTTTTCTGTTCTCAATCCATTTGAACGTAAATATTCAACGGGTTCGTGTGAAAGAGAACCTTACAGATGTAAAACGAGTCTTTCCATTTGAAAAAAAAAAAAAAAAAGAAAGAAACAAAACGTACCACAAGTGTTGTTCGTGATAAGATCGCTCTGCTTATAAACGTAATGTATCTCGTTGAGAGAGTCCTTGTCAGGCTGTATGTGATGAAGTTCTCGGCCATCGAAGACAACACCCTTGAGGCCCTTGCACGTTGAAACCGCTACCCACGAATCCGGTATTCCACGAACGCTGCCTTGATAATGGCATAATTCCTGCAAAGTAGTTCTTGCGTTAATAAAATATAGCGAAATAAGAATCAAGTATTAAGTGTCGATTAAATACATTTGCAAAGAAAAATTGACACAAGAGATCGAGAATCATTCCGTTTTAATTTTTTCAATTCTTCATTTATCGAAATTTCTTAAAAATATGTTTTAAAAAAATATTTTCGAGTCGATTGTCTTCCAAAATTTTACGAATTTGTTCAAAAAATATTTGTTTAAAATCAAACAAAAAATAAAACTCCAAAATAACAGAAATCAGTAATTCAAAAATCGGTTCTTCAAATCCTTTGTTCAATGAAAAAATAACTAAAAATTGATGCGAAGATACTCGTGTTTTTTCAGGCCAGTAAATGAGCATCGGAGGGCCGTGCAACTTTTTCAACAGTACAATTATTTCCGGCGTGTATAAACGGACGTAAAAAATTTGAAACAATTGAGACAATTGGCGGAACAAGCTGTTAGAAAAATATTGCTGGAAACAGGAGAACGAAAGAGCAACGAACTGGTTATGACGATTTAGTGTCAAAGTGATAAAAATAAATAGCTCAAGTAGGAAAGACACTAATCCGATCAACATTATCGTACGAGGTGTTTTTTTTTTTTTTTTATTAGTGAGAAGAGAATGAGGGTCGGCAATGAATCGAAGGTGACGGATAGAGCTGAGAAAGGAATCTTAAGACGATGAGGGGAAAAAGAGAGGCGAGGGGGGGGGGAGGTGGAAAGCAGAGGATCGATTCCGTTGGTTGTTCCGATTCGAGTGAGGCGAACTGGTGCATTGTCTTTGTTGAAAAATCGATCAGACATGCTCCTCTTTATGTATACAACTGTAAGCACTGTTTTATTGTCGCGTTGAAAGCTTGCTGTGATTCGGTGAGCCTAATTCGAGTGATTTAACACGTTAAATAACGAGATCTTGGCAGAGCTCGAGAAAACAAATGTCGAGTAGCAATTTTTTTTTGTTTTCAATGTAAATAAATAATTTCTTCTGTCATTAGAACAATGAAAATTCGTTCTACAATGATTTTTATTCATTATCGATGATAATAATCGTAAAAAACTTTAAATATGAATGAAAATATCGACTGGAAACGTATAAATGAATTTTCTGTGACTTGTAAATTAATTTTTGGTTTTTCATTTAAAAGTAATAGAAAAAGATCAATTTCAGGTTGCAGAATTTTTTTTTCTTTTTCTTTCAAGAATCGATTCAAGTCTGTACTCACGACACTCTGCGGCGTTTCGGTGATATATCCACCCTGATGCTGATGCCGTTGTTTGTAATTGACGGGTATGAGATCGGTGTTGAGTCGGAGATCCATTATTCTCTCGACACCGTCGACCTCGAAGCCCACGGTCAGCATATCCGTGTGTCGGAGATCCTAATAATAATGAGAAAGAAAATATAAATTATTGAGACGAAAGAAAAATGGATTATTTCGCTAACCATTGATTTTCAGTTGTTAAATTAGATAAAATAATTAATGGCTGTCTGATGAGAAGCAGAAAGGAATAAAACTCCAATTCGACGTTCAATTCTTTCTTCCTTCGTTCCATTTGTAAATTTATTTTTTTATTCGTTCGAAAAAGAATTTTTCGAAAGAATTTGTTAATTATTCGAAAATTAATTTTTTAACAAATTCGTAAATTATTTTTTTATTCGTTCGAAAAATCCTTAAAATTTTTTAATTTTTAAAATCATTTTCATTCGATAAAAATCCTCTTGAGAACAAATTTAAAAAATCAATTTATGAATCGTTCGTTTGAAGTGTTTAAAATCGTTTGAAAAATCCTTTTTCGTGCGACCATAAAAACGAACTTTTTAAAATTCTAACGAAGGCGATCGATTAAGATTTATGTGACATTGACACGCTACACGATTCTGCAGTACGCGTAATAAAAAAATACACGCCTGGAATTATTAATCGTCTCCAAGCGGCCATATTCGGTAACGAGTTCAATAAAAAAAGTAAAAAATAAATTAAAAAAGGTTCGTCGAGTTGATTATTTTTTTTTTATCACGTTGTAACCATTTTCGAATTTATATGACAGCTCATGAGCGGCACAAGGACGAAAAATATTCGACGAAACAAATATCTGTAACGGTCTGTTGAATCATCCTGTGAGCCTCGAGACACTCGTCGAGAGAATCGATATCGTCGAAAGTTATTCATGTATAGACTTACAATGAGCGATAAGGTTTCTCTCAACGGTATGGAAAAACTGTGGGCAATGAATTGGGACCACCTGCTCGATGCGACGAGGAAGAAAATATTTTATTCGCAAATTATATTCCCCGAGTCGAAGATAATACTTGGAGAGCGACCGAGGAACATTTTTCCATCGTACAGAAAATCGATAATATTTCAAAAATATCTTTTTCAGAAAAGAAAGAATTATCGAAATAAAGGAAGCACGAATATCGCATAAAAAATTGTAGACATTCGTGTTCACTGAATTCCATTCATAAATTATTCTCAATCCGCTTACTCATTCGGGAGTAAAAAAAAAAAATTCACAATTCAGAGGTGAATTGAAATTGCCAAAGTAATGTATTTCGCTGCAGAGAAAAAAAATCGTCACGAGATATCCGTAACTGCAGCAGAGAAAAAACGATTGAACAGAGTCATATCGTTGAGGGAATAAAAGGTAAAACCATTTTTAACCGAAAAAACCACGAAAAACGAGACAAAAAATTATCAACAAATATAACAAATTTTGAAAGCTCACGAGCATTTCTTCGTAACAGAAAATTTTATCTGAATTACAGTCACTCGACAAATTGATGCGAAGCAGACTCGACTCGAGACAAGTAGGTCGATCAAAGAAAACAAAAAAATCATCAAAAAATTGTGTTCAAAGATAAAAAAAAAATATATTTGCTCCAAAAATAAGAAACTCATGAAAATCATAGCAGAAACTAAAAGTATTGTCGTTTTAAAAAGAGCTTCAAATTTCCAAAAAGAGAATAACAGGGAAGAAAAAAAATCAAAGCACGAAAAAATCTTGCATTGTGTGGCTGAAAAAATCATTTTTGTGTTTGCAGCAGTAAAAAATCGAAAAGTTAATATTTTCGATAGATTGACACGATTCCAAAGAATTTCTCGCCATCGAGGAGGCATGTTTCTCGTATCTTAGAGAAGCGACTGCAGAGATCCGAGGCTTCATAGAGCAGTAGCGATTCACGTACAAATTCTGTCCGTCTCTGTTTAGACTTCTTGGCAGAGAGCCTCAGCGTCGTGTGCATCTGCAGTGAGAGCTACGTACGATGCATATAATATGGCGAACGCGCCCGAGTGCAGTCGACCAACGACCCGCATTTGTCCGGGAATCTGATAAATTCATCCCGGACTGGCTCCCATCGAGGCCTGCCACGAGTTTCGAGGGCATCTTTGCACCGAGAAAAAACAAAAACGTTTCAACTGAAATTCGTTCACAATTTTTAATCCTGCAAACTATTTCTCTCTCGACAATTTTGTTTTTTTTTTTTTTTTTTTTTTTTTTTCAAGTTCTCCAAACTCGAAATATAAAAATTCAAAGTATTTATCGATACAGAATTCGACCACTAATTTCTATTGAAAAACAAATTTAAATTCACAAACGAACCAACCGAAAACACTTTTTATTGCAATTTTGAAAATTTTACGATTTTCCTTTCAAGTATTCAACGATTCTTATACTTCGACCCTTGCAAATTACGATGTTGAGCTTCGAAAGCACGTTTCAATGTTGCAACGTACACTGGGAAGAAAGAGGTTCATCGCACGTTGCCTCTAATTTTAGCAAACCAAATCAAATGATCTTACGAAAGCAATAACAATTTTAAGAATAATAATGTTGAAACTAAAGAAGGTTAAAAATATATTGAACGCAATAGTATGAAAGCGAGTGATAATAATAATAAAGATAAAAATAATGATAGACTTCCCATTATTGTTCGTAATACAATTATTTTTAATACAATTTATTTGATGCACAATTTCTCAGAGCTACGGATAGGGTTTGCAACATCCGTTGTAATTTGCGTTTCGCATAATGATGGGTTCTCGTGTTACGAATATACCTATAATTTTCGATCGAATTTCATCCTTGTCCGTATATACTTTTTCATCTTTGTATTTTTCTTTTTTTTTTTCATTTATTTCGCAATGTCTATTTGAAACGAGATTGTACGATTATTTGGTGCGTGTTATCGAGACCAGAACGATGATGCTCTATCTCTCTATTTCCGTCTGTGTTCGCGTTATGCTCTCGTAGTCGAATTCAAAGCTCCCTTTTCAAACAGAGAATCCATAGAAAAGGGGCTACACTCGTGCGAGCTATGTTCGATGCTAAATCAAAACAGGCCAAAATCTGACGTTTATATTCTTTCGAAAAGACAGTTTAAAGGTGTTTTGTGAAAGACTTCTGAGAAAAGCTAATTTCACTTTTTGATAGATCGAAAGCAACGTTTTTATTGAGTTTCTTTTGCATTCGATCTTTTTTTGATGATTTTACAGGAACGTATTTATCTTACGATTCGTTCTGTCAAGCGTAAAGCCTGCAAAGGGATCGAAAACGACACTTCAATCTTCTCCTTGACATAAAACGTTTCTCTTGAGAGATAATGAGCTTTAATCTCATACCGTTCTTTCCGTATTTTCATAACGAAGAAAACGACCTATGATAAAGTCACGTTTGATAAAGTTTCTGTGATGAAAAATGTATAAAATGAGAATAAGCTCGAGAAAAGACGAAAAAGATGTTTATCGGTAACGTTAGGCGTGGGTGCGAGAAAAACGTCGTACGTGTACTGATCGTTCACCGAAACTTTGATTTGAGCTTGAATTTCGGATATTTCGTAGACGAACACTTCTTGCACCTATTTCCAAAATTTAAACAGCATTGAACCATTCGTTTTCGCGTACTAAAACTGAGAAGAATTTTTACAAAATGGTAAAATCGATCTTCAGGTGGTAGATTGAGCACTGTTACACGATGGTTTCAATCAATTTATCAGCACGTAAATTTTAATTTTTTGAAAATCGTGTCAGTTGATTAAATGGCACGTGATTTTCTCAATGTTTAATAATCAATTTATTAATTAATGTAATTTTTTTCTCAATTTAATCAATCGATTAATCACCACGTGTCAGCTGACGCGATCGGCGAACCTAACCTCACTTTGGTCCGACTCCCGAGTCGTTGAGAATACAATTATTGAGTTTTCATTTTCGTGAACTAATTAATTACCACGAATGTCGGAAATTAGAAATAGTAAAAACGAGAAATATAAATATTCGGGATTAATCGAAATAGTAGCTGAAAGCATTTTTTATTGAAGCTCTTTTTGGCGCGGAAGTAGAGCGGCGACGCGCGCGACTGTGAGCTGCTACGACGACGCTGCTAACCTCACAAACGTGTAGTCGTCATCGCGTTTCCTTACGTATCGATTTCTTTGTATCGATTGTAGAATTAAATAAAGCTGAAGAATAATGATAAACACAGTGGAGCTGTAGTCAGAACTTGACTGTACGATAACACAGTGAATCTCCATCAACGTGAGTACATATTTTTATTAGAATGTTGGCGAAGCGTGCAGGTGGTTCAGCAGCGCGTACGAGCGATCTTTGCTACGAGAAATCGTCCTCACGCACCGACAAGCAAACTGAAAAAAGCCTCGCGGTCTGTTGCCGGCTCGCACTCTCTTTCTCTCTTTTTTCCTCTCTCTTGATTTTCTCGCTCGAGAAAATCGGTGAATTTCAGCAGCAGCAGCGTGTATATGCAAAAGCTTTACGAGCGAGAGCAAGCCACTAGTAGTCGTAAATTTGTTCCCGAAACAACTATTTTTGTGCCAAAAACGAACATTCAAAACTGTGTACCGAGATACGAGAACTTTTTTCGGTGAGTTAGATGCTTTGTTTTTTTTTTTTTGCTTCTTTATTCTTCTCTCTTTCTATTGAGCCTCGTGCTGTTTTCCTAACTTTTATCATTCCACAAGCGAGACATAATTTATCGAAACTTTTTCTTTCGTAACTGAAAACTGTTGAAACGCCTCGCGTCCTTTCGCCCATACATATTTCGCACGGAAACGATTATTAATGACAGTGCTACGTGTACCGTAAAATTTTCAATCCGGTGCGGAAACATTTTTGTGACAAAATTCTTCATCATTTTTGTCAAAATTTACAATACCGAATTCAACGTCGTCGCGAGCTATCCTTTCCGTATTTGGATCGACATTTTTCGACGTCACAATAAATTCGGAAAAAAATTAAAATCTCAAGTGAAAATGAATTTTCGAAACGAGCAGCGTGTTTTCAAAAACTCATAATAAAAATCGATGTTTCGAGACGTTGCTGAACGTCGATCAAGCTCAAAAGTCACATCAATAACGAACGTTACGATAGTCGCGCAGTTTCAACGACTTCGGAATAAAAAACAGCTGTTAAAAAAAAAAGTGTAATCTCTCATATTTCTACGATAGATTTTTTTATTTTTTCGCGCGATAATAATAATCGTAGTAATAAAGAGCTCAAGGTCATAAAGCTCGAGATTTTCCGAGCACATCTTTGTTTTCTCGTATAAAACGTGCGGATACTATATGTATACACTCGACGGGCATTGTTCTCGTGAAAAGAATACACGAGGAGTTCCTCTTCCCGCAACTCGTTGTTTTCATCACGCTCGTACATATCGGACCGTAACGTTTCTCGAAGGCCAACTGATAGAAAATGTTTTATTTATTTTATTTTATTTCATTTTTTTCGTTTCTCCGGACTCGACTCTAATTATTGGTGGGGTAAATAATGGTGTTTTTTTTTCTCCATTCCCAAACCTTTTGTCTTATCAATTCGTTAGTGGAATTACGTAATAATCGGGGGGAAAAATAAAAATTGAAAACAATGAACAGACGAGAGTTTAACTCGAATGAATCATTCGCTCGCGTCGCGATGCGCTCTCGGTCTCGACCGTACGATTATTCCGTTTATTGAAACATGTCAATGGGTAATTTAATCGAATAATGAAGTTGCTGAAAAAAAAAATTTGAAAAAAAGCAAAAGAATCTTCATCGTTATTGAAAACCCAAAAAAAAAAATCAATGATATCCATTAACTCACGTCATTTTCCTTCGTGTTGAATATGGCTCGTTTGCTTCTCGCATGATAAACTTTCGGTGTGAAAACGGTGTGCGAACTGAATTCCTCCGAAGGTCCTGAAACAGAGTAAAAAATAAAAAATTTTATTCAACCGATTTAAAAGTTTTTCATTTTTTTTTTTCAGTCGAATATGGGCATGGAAAAAAAATACTGTGAAGGGCCTCTTTGGGCATGTACGTCACGAGGAAACACGTGCTTCTCGGCTCTTTGCGGACTCGGATATGACAGACGTTAACGGGAAACGGGACTGACGTCATACGAAGCCTCGAGACAGAAGAAGAAATTCTAACGCGTTCCGCGTTATGATTATTGAAAAGTCTTGCATTCCGGGCTTTAATGAAATCAACATTTATCATTGAACTCATTAATTTTTTCACGAGTAAAACAACAAACTTTTGTCAAAATCGAAATATCGAAATAATCGTAACAATAATTATAATCGTATTGAAAAAAAAAAACGTTCAAAATTCGTCCGAGTGTCGTTAAAAACAAGAATCAATGCTCTCGATCCCATGTCCTCGACTCTATTAGCTCCGACCTCGAATTCCGCCTCTGGATATTGAAAAAAAAGGGATTAAAAGAGCAAAATGAAATTGTTTCTCTCACGAAATAATAGCAAACCACTGAACCAACCCTTTCGTTTCTATTTCTCTACGCTTTTTTTTTTCTGCTCGAGTTGCACCGTTGTAACTTTGACAGAGGAAAAAGGTAGTGGTGGCTCAATAGGAGTAAATGGTAAAATTGACGGAATTGAGGTTTCATGAACGAGAATTGAATTCGCAGTAATTTCGAAACATGCTGGATCAACAAGTTACTCGAACTTAAACTCTTCACCACTATTTATACAGGTATACATATATATATGGGTATGAGGTATTCCACGCTAAACCGGTCGACTTTTTCCCTGACCCCTGCCAATTGGATTCATTTTTTTCAATATGATTACATCGAGTCTTAAAGACACCCTGAAATTTAGAAAAAAAAAAAAAAAATTATAAACAATCCTTATTGGATAAAAAAAAATTTGGAAAAAAATTCCCAAAAATTCGTGATTATATGTAGAAAGTTTTGAGCTATCGAAATCATATTTTTGTAAAATTTCCCTTTTAACGGTAACGTGATTTCACTGCATAAACATATTTTCTTGCATTCGAAACTACTAACATCGGATTCCTGGGGATTTTTCCAACAAGAAACTCTGATTACGAAACACTTTTGAATTATTCATACAAGAGTTTGACAATATCAAATCCCAAATCGCATCAGTGTGGTTGGTATGTGTGCTCGATAGAAGTGTGGTTGCTGCGGGTAGAAAAAAATTCTGTCAAATTCGTGAACCACTTACTTTGGGCGGATGTTTAAATATTTTCATATCCAAAACGAGTTTTTTTGACAATTTTTGAACATTTCATCAGTCATAGTCCGTAAAACAAAGAGAAAAACCATATTTCCACACCGGGTAACAGCTTCAAAGTTTCTACTCATAATCAGATTTTTAATTCAATTTTTAGATTTCTAAAACGAGGCATTTCCATTGTTTTTTTCCAATAAGGGTTGTTTATAAAAATCTAAAAAAATTCAGAGTGTCTATTAGACTCGATGTAATCATTTTAGAAATAAATTTTTTTTAAATGAATCGAATTGGCAGGGATCAGGGAAAAGTCAGTCGATTTGGGGTGAAATGCCTCATACGTATTCTGATAAGTATATGTAAACTGATGTACGTGTGTAAACGAAGTACAAATGTATTTACGTGTGCACCTGAGTGTTTGTATGTTTGTACAAACATATATATACAAGTATAAAGTGTGTGACCACCGAGTACAAACTTTCGTCGTCATAGTTGAGGGCTCGAAACTTTGTCGAGGCCCTGGTGATGTAGCCCCCACAGTTGTTTGTATTACGTGGTAGTGAGTACGACATTGACGCTGCCATTTCGATGGCCCTTAAGAGCTTCAATTATAGTTAACTCATGAAACCTCGCTGGTAGAGAAAAAGAGGAGGGAGGGGAGGGGAGGGAAGAGAAGAATTAAGTTTTGAATCTCCGAGCGTTTATCGAACGAACGAATTAATTAACGAACTTTTCTCCCAGCTCGTTTAAAACTTATCGTTGGAAAAAAAAAAAAAATGTTTGTCAAGTTTTCAGCATATTATATCAGCAAATATATGTGCATATATATAAGTTGGAGTAGGAGAATAGGAAAAGGGACGAGAAACGTCGGGGTTTAATCGATTATAGGAGATGCAGTGAACGCCTCAGTGCGGTGGACGCACTTAATTTATGTTGAAAGTTAACGCGCTGCTACTTCAGTTACCTACGTTTTTTTTTTCTTTTTTTTTTATCCAGTCGAACAATTATTTTTGTCCGAAAATTGTTTTACTTTGAACGAAATTTTCGAGGCGACTTAATGCATTCGAATGGAAAGAAAAATTGTGGGGGATTAACTGGTTTTTCGTTGAAAAGTTTAGGGACGAAAAAATTTGTCAAAGACGAAAATCAACATTTTTCTTTTCACAGCAGTAATCGATCTTTCAATCGATAAAAAATGTGATTTTCTAGTACGATTATTGACGTTGATATTCAGATTATTTCTTGTCGAGATAATTTTTTTTTTTTTTCCAATAAACAAAATTTTTGAATTCCAAGCCAAAAATAAATTCACAACAAAATTTAGTCCTGAAGAAGAATAAAACAAAAAAATGTCTTCGAACTGATGTAAAAATACCGAGGAGCACGTGTTGAGGCGTCAAATTCGTTGAGGTCGAAGAATATAATGAAATAGAAAGAAGATCGTTGCGGCTTCTTACTCGGCGAATGAGGCATAGTAGAAAATTTCATTGAGCCAATATAATGCGAGCTAATTCGGTTTCATGGGTCCTTTGACCTGGCTTTTTGGGGGCATGTGTGTTTCGTCGGGTTCGTGAATATTTCGTTCCCATCGAGCAGAGAAACCGTCGACATCCTGGTTTTTGCGCCATATGTTTTAATCCGCGTGGTTTGGTGCATTTAAAAACGAGAAATATCTCGCGACAATGGTGGGGAACCATTGCGCGAGAGGCAAACGGAAGGAGTAAAGTAATTAAGAAAAATAAAACGAAGAGAGTTATTTACGTCGATATTAAGCGTTGTGGTACCGCGCCCTTTTCATCAAATTCATTCATATAATAATAATAATAATAATAACAATAATCGTAATAAATATAACGAATTATTTCTATCCTTATTGTATCTTTTGTTATTTCTTTTTTCTTATTTTCTCTATTTATTGAATTATGTACATTTATATTCCCTCGACTCCTTCCAGGGGACGGTGAATAATAAGATTTATTTTAATTGCCAATTAATTCGTACTGGAACGTAAATAAAATGAGAATAATAAAAGTAAGGAGGAATCAGGGCAAATAGTATCTACGTACACAATATCAATCCCTCTTTTCATTATGCATATATATACATATATCTATATATTTTCATTGCTTTGTGACTTGCCCTACCCAGACTCGTTAGCCAATTAAACTTGATAATTACTGCAACGTCTGTGCAACAGCCAACTTTTATATTCGCCTCGATACACACCTACGTCAATGAAATATAGTTATAAATTCAGGAACGAAATAGTGTGTGAAGAAGAGGCGCGATGTAACGTGACTCACCGGATGTTGCTGCAATTCTTGAGACACGTTTCTACCTCTTACTGCGTTTATTATATTTCACCGTTTTTTTTAACTGCATTCGTCAACAGAATATCGATGTGTCTGATGCTTTTATCAAAATCCCTTCATTTTCGGGGTCTATTTATCCATTTCGTTGACATTTTTTTTTCTTCCTTCATTGTACAACTACAATCTGATAATAGTGATAAGAATAAAATAATTTTTGGGTAATTTGGAGTAAAAAAAACATGAATCAGACCGAGATCCATCGAGGGTCCACTGTTAGTAAATAATTTTGTTGATAAGAACGATTCGATGTTGATGAAATCGAAAAATAATTTACAGGAAAAGTGACGTATGTACGCGCTGAAAAATATAAAACCGCGTGGAAATTTTTTTGACAATCGTTTTATGACTTTTAAGAGTTAAAAAAAAGAAACAATGATCGATGACGGTCTCTTTGAAGTTCCAGAACCGTTTGCTTCGGCCTACGAGACGTTCGATTGATAATTCTATCGAATAACACTGATTCGAGACGAGGCGATTAATCATCGAGTCACAGATGCATAATTAATATTTTTCTCTCCTGATAACTTGGCAATAACGATAATAATAATAATAATAATAATCGCGTATAATTAATGAATCTACGAAAGACGTCGGAGCAGTCTATATAATGGTCGTGAAAACGAGACCGCTGGAGGTCAAACCGATCAATCACGAATATTAATAGAGAGATTTCGTTCTGTGCGGGGCACGCAATGACTCAGCTAAACTTGATATTCACAGGTTTCGCCTAATTTTTTTTTCTCTTTTTTTTTTTTTTACCCCCAATCTTTTCTATTTGATTCGAACCCTCTGGGCGCTGTGTATAGCAGATTCTTCGTCGCTCTCGCACTGATTCGATTATGTCACGTCGTTCGATATCTCTCACGTAAAACCTACTCCCTTTCTGTTATTTCACCTTTGTGTACACACGAGCGTGAGTGTGTCTATATATATATATTCTCGTGTATACGGATATAGATGAAGGAATTTTGTCCGAGGATTGAGAGGGTTGAAATCGTAATGGTTTATTCCAGAGCTTAATCCCGATGGGCTTCTCTCTCAAGCTATCTCTCGCATTGCGCAAAAAACTCGTCACTTTTGTAAAAGGGTAGGAAAAAAAAAAGATAAAAAAGAAGAAGCGAGGATACCCTCGTAAAGTCACTCAGTCATATCAGATCCGATTCTGCATTTGTCTCTCTTTCGGACCAAGAACTCTGCAGTAGATTTTTTTTTTTTTTTTCATTTCTGTCGCTCTTTCTCTATCGCAACGTTCACGGCCCTTTTGCCAATTTCGTTCCGTCCTAATGGACTTCATTATCCCTCGGCGAGCTTCTCCCTGCTCGCTTTTCATTTTCATGTGAAATCGTTCGCGGTGCGCTACCGAAAACGTTACTTATTTTTTACTCGAAAAAAAATCGAATTAAGCACGAGCGTCTTTGAACATTTTCGACTCACTTTCGTCTCCGGTAATATTCGTTAGCATTTTTCATTTTTTTTTTTTTTTTCTTTCTCGATTCGAATATTAAATCGCAATTATAATAATCCTCGTGAATCTCCCTTCGGCCGAGCACGCTTTTGATCCGCGGATTCAATTCTGGAGAATCACTGAAAATTCAAACGATCCTGAATTTAATTATTTTATTCGTTATTAAGCGAATTATTTGGTTCATAATTGAGTGAATTATTTTAATCCCCTTGTGACGATACGCTCGAGAGACGATTCTCGACTCGATATTAAAGACGAACGAGGAGTAATAAAAATAAAATTAATAAAATTAAAAAAAAAATTAAAACAGTTGAATCGACGAACGAAGAGAGGAATAAAAATAAAATTAATGAATTTTATTTTTTATTCCTCTCTTCGTTCAACTTCGATTCAATTATTTTATTCATTTTTTTGGCGAATTAAACTGGATTATTTGTTATTTCAAACAAAAATAGTCCAATCCACTGCATTCTCGTTCAACCAAATGGCTTTTCGGTCGATAAACTAATGTTTTTCTTACTTCTTGTTCGGTGCTCGATTGAATCGTTAATCCTGCATCGGAAACAGAGAACGAAAAGTATTATTTTTTCCAATGTATCACAATTTTTAAAGCTCAAACGACGTTTTCAAATGGTCACCGATATTAAGCCACAGAATTCATAATCGATAAGAATTCGTTTAAAAGTTCTTGGGTCTATCGAATATTATTGAGATTCGCAGGGTGCATGGAAACGCTCAAAAAAGTGTATTCGTTTTTAACTCAATTTGGGTTTTTTCAAAAGTTTTCATTTTACAGATTTACAGGCCATTGAAAAAAATGAAAATTTCAATAGATTTGAACTTCGTTTCGTTTGCTATTAGTTAAATTTTCACATCCAAATTATTGTTGGAGAACAAAATAAAAAGCAGAACACCTCCTGGGATGGTTGGAATACAGAATGGTTGGGGGGGCATATCTCGTTTCATCGAATGAGAGTCTGAGCTCGAGTTCGTCATCATCGGATTTTCCTTGGTACGTGCACTTCTTCGACTTTATACATCGTCGTCGTCGTTATTCGTAGTTCGGGGTTAATTACCGTAATAGGCGTCAAGTGGCGGTATCACGTTTCTCTACACTCATATATACGAAAATACACATACTCATGCGAAGTGCTTTTCTTCCGTCTTATGCGATGCACCAAAACCACTTTTCGTCTCTCGTCTCTGCTATAGTTTCGCACTCGCATCTCGAGACGCGACTGAATTTACTCGAGACATCAAACTCCCTGGGTTTGCCCTTTTTTTTTCCTCCTTTTTTCTTGCTCTTTTCAAAATTATCCAACAGCCTTCTGATCTTGATGCTTCCTCGTTGCAGAAAATAAAAAATGAATTTCAAGCATTTTTGTTTTTCAAAGACGTCTGACAACATTTTTTGGTAATTATGCCAGTTTGACTACTTTCGTAAGCACCCGAGCAAACAAACGACCGAAGAAACAAACTCGAATAATGAAAAACTTTGCGAATGAAGGATCTTGTGTCATTAGGACATTTCGACTCAATTTTTTTTGTCCCAGGATACGTAGACTGGACACCAAAATTAGCAGTTCGTCTATAAAAAGTAAATTCATAAAAACATTTAGTTCCCCTCGACGGAGGATCATTAGCAGTGATCGGTTAAAGCAATGAGACGACGATTACGTTGCCAATTGTTTCCTCATTCCAAAAGGTTCAAAATTCTCTTAAATCTAAACAAATCCCTTATCAATTTATTGCGAATAACGATTAAGGGAGAAAAATGTGTGTACCGATGTGGCAAGAAGTGTCCACGAATTACAAAGTTCAAAGACGAAGTCGCAGAGCATGGTCAACGAGCAAAGTAGTTGGAATTATTCCCCGATGCCATAATGATAAATGAAAATATTATTTTGAGGAATCAACGAAGAGGATAATTAAGAAATAATTAACATTTTTCAAGTTGGATTCTAGAGGATGATAAAAAATTGAATTTCCTGCTCGTTTTTGACATTTCGATGCAGGTGCAGCGATGAGAATCATCGATGTCTTCTCGTTTCAACAAAGTTTGAAGGTTTAAATGTCTCGCGAGTTTCCTAGTCGTTCGTGTAACAGCAGATCGTGTAACAGCAGACGGGAAAAGAAAACTTTCTGTTTTCTTTAGCTTAGGAATTTGGAGAACAGTTAAGAGAATTTGAGAAAAGAAGAAAATAAAAAAAAAAAAGAGCATCGTCTAGCACGAGATAAAAACGAGAGTGCAGGATATTCTGATTTACATTCGTCGCTTGCATATATAGAGAAAAGCGGAGTTTTTATCTCGTCGCCAAAGTTCTCTATATACTCCGGTATCTTATCACGACCAGCACTTATCGCGCCAAAGTCTCTTTTGTAGACCGCGAGAGAAACGAGAACGTTCTCGCTCTGGACTAGCGCACGAGGTTTCTAACCGCTGCGTATACGGGATTTCCGGTAACTTTTTTCTCCTCGAAATGGCTAGAACTATGGGGAGTGCGATAATAGAAAAAAAAAAAAAGAAAAAAAAGATATGCTCAAAAATGTACGACTCGGTACGCGGAATTTCAGGTCATAATTTATAACAGACCGAGATAAAGGTTTAAGTGGTTTCAAAATAAATTTCAATTCGATACGTGAACCACAATCATTGTTGTTTCAAGGATCCACTTTAAATCCCATCATTTCTGCTTTGTATTTCTAAAGAAAAAATGTACGTTCGCCCTCAAAGTTCAACTTTGGTTCCAAAAACTCTGCATATCGATGGTTGATTCGAAAATGTTATTTATTTCACAATTCCCGAACTTTTGATCAAAGTTTTCATCAAAAAAATCGTTTTAAAGATCGAAAATGATTGGCGAATTGTTCTGATTTATTTCAAAATTTGTAAATTCGACAAAATTTGTATTTTTCTTAAAAATGCAATCTTCGTACGATTGCCATTTAATTTATTGAGAAAAATTCTCAACGACGACTTCGATCAGAGATGGTCGATTATTTTATTCTGTTATTACGAAAGCCAATTTTGTTATTACGAGAACGATTGAACATTCGTCGGTACTATGAAAAAGATTAGGATGAGAGCGATGCTACGATGAGGCGGAACGCGCGCGGGAACGAGCGTTCAGAAACTGTAACACAGTATGACGAATGAAATAATTGAACTATTTCATCCCGTGCGCATATAACGAGAGACGTGAGAGCGAGAGAGAAAGAGAAAGAAAGAGAGAAAGATTGCACTCGAAATACCCATGTGTTCTACATTCCGTTGGTCTAGGAAAGACGAGAGCACAGAAGTCATGTTCAAATTGGAGTACAAATGAACGGGGTATACCTGTGCTACCAGGTTCGCTGGAATTTCGTTACAGAAATTATTCAACAACGGCTAAATAAATTGAAAATGTAGCAAGAACGTGATTGAAATATCGAGGTAAACCCTTCTCAAATCCTACCGGAATTCCTCTACTCCGCGAAACCCGAACAATTAATCTCTGGATTTAATCAACATTCATCACTCGCAATCAAGATTACTTCATATTTCGATATATTTCTAGTTGTCGCGAATAAGATCTCGTTTCCTTTTATCTTTAATGTTGAAAAACGTTCTGAGAACTAAACAAGAGACCTGAAGATACATCAAAATCTATTTCTATCATTTTTTTTTTTCAATGCTTCGAAAGAGTTTGTCAAAAAATTCTCATCTTTTGAGTCGATCGAACAAAGTTGAACAACTATTTATAAAGAAAATCGTTTTTCTTGGAATTTTCGACGCAAATCCGTTACAAATAAAAGGCAAGGCGTGTTTTCAGTTTTTGGATCAGAATACTTCGATTTAAGCTGCTAAAAAATCATTGAAAAGCAATATTTTTACTTGCAAAAAAAAAATAAGAATTTTGAAAAAATTCTTGAAAAATCTCAAAGAAAATTAAAATATTACGAAGAAGAAAATGGGCAGAAATAATTTGAAAGAATCTTTATGAAAAAGCGTTGCCTCCTGAAGCAGCATAGATTAGTTGATAAAAGCAGGTGTTTGTCATTGATAAAACAATCATAGGACAAATATTGTCGTAGGGTCACCGACCCTAGAGCTCGTAATGAAGAAAAGATGCAACGAAGCGACATATTTTCATGCTGGTAATTTCGACAAGTGCGCGATTGGCAAAAAAGAAAATTCTCTACAAACATCGAGGCTGAAGGGAGGCTGAGATAAAAGGGACAGAAATGGAGGGGAGTGAAAGAGAAAGAGAGAAAAGGAAATGAATAATACAAGAAGAAAAGGAGGAACTCGTGAGACGAGGTCACGGATGCCGGAAATATACACGTACGAAAATCGCTTTCGTTGCACTCTTGGCAAGAGGAGAAGAAAATTGTGCGCGAGCTCTCGCTGTGGTTTAAGCCGGCGCGAATTTAGGGCGACGGTATTTCTGAAAAACTTTTAATCCAAGATCGTAAAAACATCGAAAAAGAATATACAAATCTTCTTGTTTCTCGTGTCCGTTCATGAAATCCTTCCGTTCATTTTTGCACGAGCTCCAAAAAACAAAAAAGGCAATTCCCTTGGTTTTGAATTTCCGGAGCAATTTTAATTCTCCGAAGCACTGCTCCTATGGGTCCTTCGATGTCAAATAATTTCGTAAGTTAATTCGTTATATCTCATTAAGTACGTGGTACATCAGGCCCATTTTTTTTCCATATCACTGTAATGTACAGATCAATACTTGATCGAATTTGCGATGAGCCACCACCTTTTTTACTGCATGATATTAAATCATTTTTCCCATAAAAACAGTAATAGCCATAAGACTCTATGCAATTTGGAGGTAACTTAACGATTTTTTATCTCAGAAAGTAAGCGGTGAATCTTGTTCAAATTTTGCTCGAACACGCGAAATATGTTCAGGAAAATGCTGTTAAAATTTCAAAAACCTGCCATCTTTTTGAGATTTGAGCAAAACTTCTCCTTAACTGGTTAGGCTCAGTGGCAAATTCCCTACTTTTGGGAGATAGCCAGGAAAGGAGATGAAGAACAAGAAGAACTGGTTAGGCTTCCGTTTTCTTGCTAAGACTAAAGAACAGGTAAATCATTAATCGAAATACGCAATAATACGTTTCTGGGAATTCTCGAGGTTGCTGATTTTATTCTCGAACTTAGTGGCTAAAAGAATTTCATCAAAGTTTATAAAAGCTCGAATCAAAAATGCTCATACATGACGCCATTTTGAGGCTAACGTTTTGGATGTCATCAAACTGATCCGTTTTAGGATAGAGCACCGGAAAACCTCGGTTGTATAACAATTTTCGTGAAAATCAGTTGAAAATTGAGAAAGTTATTCGAATTTGACGTAACAATAGCAGTTAACGGGTTAAAACATTGGAGAATAGATTTTGAAAATGAATCCAACAGTGAAAAGTCTCTTTACGTCTATAGAAACGATATTACAGCAAGAAATACCATGGAGTCTGAAAAACGACTCGAGCAATCAGATAGAAATATAAAAGAAATGGGAGCAGAGTTGCTGGATTAAGAATTGAATGAAAACTGTAGTTTTTTTCACGTGATGACTGCGACCTATTAATCAACATTTCATCTCTTCCGTCGTATTTACCGGAGAGTCTAATGCATTTAAATAATTAACGACCGGTGATAAGCACCGAGAGAGAGAGAGAGGTTTATAAAGAAGTTACCAAACGAAAGGACGATCTAGTCTCGAGGGTTTGAATGGCGAGGGAGTGTACTGGATGTGTTTCGTGCAAGGGTGCGCGATGGGCTTTAAATTTCGGAGCTCTTATGTGTTGGTAGTATATTTCTTATCCTCTCTCCCATTCGCCAGTCTCTTTTTCTCTCTTTCAGACTTTCTTCTCTTCTTTCTATCATCCTCTCTGCTTTCTCTTTTTCTCTCAGCTGTCTCCATTTTGTGCCTCTTCTCTGTCTCTTATTTCTCTCTCGACTTTGCCCATTTCTCTCTCTCTCTCTCTCTGTCATTTCTCCCATGTTCATTCGTTCACTGTCTCTCTCCTTTCTCCGATATCTCAATACGTTCATCTCCTTCTATTCCATCCGCAAAAGCTGAGGGGCGATGACACACGCCCAATATAACTCACGCATTAGTGCGTGTTCGTCGGTGCGTGCGAGCAGTTTTCTCCCTCTCTTCGTGCCTCCTCCGTTTCCCTCTCTCAATTTCATTTCTCCTCTTTTCTCCTTCGTCAACTAGCTCTCTCTCTCTCTCTCTCTCTCTCTCTCTCTCTTTTCCTCGCAATATTTTCTGCATCTCCGTGTGCACTCTCGCGGATGCACATGCTCCAAGTTCCCTCTCGTTCGGCCTGCTTTTTCTCTCTCGTTCGTCGACGTAATGCGCGTATATTTGGTACTTCGATCGACGGGGATCAGCGCTTTAGAAGGGAGAATGAGACCAACGAACGTAAAGATCCGACGCGAAAACGCGGATAGAGAACGAGAAACGAATGAGAAAGAGAGAGACAGCCAACAAAAGTGGAGCCAAAGAGGCGAGTTCTTTATCTGTCCTAACGACTTTTCGTCCAGACGGCATCGTATACGTGCAGACACATCGGAGGGAAAAACGTGGTTGAGGGCCAGCCTCAAAAAAAAAAAAAATTCAACCCCTCAAATGTTTTAGTCACGAAATATCGTAATTCCTTCAAGTCCAACGTCATTTTCTAATTCACGCGATCGCTCGATGGATCCATATTTTCAAACGATTCGTACTTTGATAAAAATAAAAATAAAGGAAATTCGATAAAATAGAAAAAAGTAAAAAAAAAACGTTTTTTTTTTTACTTTTTTCTATTTTATCGAATTTTTCTTATTTTTTTTCGGTCGATGAATCCATATTTTCAAATTATTCGTATTTTGATAACAAAAAAAGTTCGATAAAAGAGAGAAAATTTTGTTGAAAAATCTTTTTCGACGGAACAACAACAATTTTGTGAACATTTTCCAACAGTTTATCGAGTCCAATTATAAAAGGATCTTGGGAGGATATGACTGGAAAAAAAAAGAATGACTATCGCGAGCTTACGAAGAAGGAAACCAGCGGCTCCAGACCTCGATAACGTCTATACAGTTTGCACGATAATAGGCCAAGCGAGGAGAGCTATCATTGCGGGGGTCTTTCTCTCTTCGAAGGCCTCTGCACCGTCGACGTCCAGCGTTTCGTACTCATAGTCGTGGCGACCGGATGTTGAGGGTCGAGAGCCTAAGCTCTGGGTATATAAATATATATGGATATTTCGCCTTTCGTATATATATATATGTATACACGCGTACATATCGCTCGGTTCTCTCATTCTCGTTATATATTGTTTTTCTCCACCCTTATTCCCGAGCAAACAAAAGTGCTGGCTTCTCCGATTTTCGTTCGGAAATATGAGAATTTTTCAGCTGCTTCGTTATTAAAAATTGTTCCACGGAATGAAATTCTTAATTCGAGACTCGAATATTCCAAGATAATCAAATTGAAACGATTCACAGTGAATGAAGCATCTCCCAGCAACACACAGTTTGAATCATTTTTATAACTCAAAATAAAGAAGCTACGAATTCATACGAATTTTAGATTAAAAGTATGAAAATAAGCATGTTTGCTGGGATTTTACAAATTCATGCATAAATACATTTTTTCGAAAGGAGACCAAATAATTTGTGGATGCTCAAACGAGTTATTGGGCGAACCAACAAAGCTCTGGTGCATCTAAACAAATTTATGTTGAGGCAACAAAATATCATCGAAATAAACTCATTTATTTGTCCATCCGAACGATTACCATTTAGTCAATTGGACAATTTAGATTCGAACCAATATTTATCGGAGCAACTAAAAAGTATATGCGTAAGCAAATAAATATTATCGGTTGTTGGAACAAAATCATTCAGCTTCGAAGATTCGGTTGATTAAGGAG
This sequence comes from Campoplex capitator, assembly GCA_037576405.1. NCBI lineage: Eukaryota > Metazoa > Arthropoda > Insecta > Hymenoptera > Ichneumonidae > Campoplex > Campoplex capitator. Next base: position 9,287,089 of record JARBWI010000002.1, read on the forward strand.
TTTCGGTATAGGCGATACAATGTTGCCATGCTAAACCATGTTAAAAAGACAAAAAATTTCAAAAAGTTAAGAATTTTATAAAATTTGGTGAACATATTCGTTTAGTGCCAAATTTGTCAATATAAATTTTTTCACATTTTTCTCTTCTACACAGTTATCGAGTAATCGAAGACTAAAGTTCACGTGTATAAGCATAGCCTTCCCATATATATAGGTATACACTTCGGGCATAAGAAATCTGCTTTAATGCATAATTACTCGATAACTAAGTAGAAGAAAGTTTTGAAAAAATTTGTGTCTTCGTACTTGATGTTGAAGAACATTATCACCGAATTTCATTAATTTATTAACATTTTGCCTTTTGTACCGAAATTTCTTAATCTATAAGAAATTTTCATGTTTTACTTGAACGAATTGAATCATTTGTCATTAAACAAAAAAAATGATTGGATCCACTAAATATCCTGCCAACAAAATAGTTTTTTCTCATTGTACTCATTCCAGTTCCAGGCAACAGACAAATTGGCGAAAAATGATGTACGCGAATGAGGGAAGAGGAGAAAAGGAATAGCGTCAAAGAGGAGTTTTTTTTTCTTGAAGATTATATCGAGCTTTGAAATGGTGAAATAATGCCTTTTAAAAGCGACACGTTCGCATTCGTGCTGCCAAGCTTCTCGTAGCATTTCAGTGATTTTCCGGTTCGTACTGTTTTGTTTTTTTTTTTTCTTGTACACGATAACCGCAGACTTGGTAGAAGACACGGAATAAAGAGCTGTCTATGAAGAAGCAGGTGCGCAAAATGAGATGAACTCGAGAGCGTGTTGTTACACGCGGTTATATATTATCGACGTACGTAAATGTTTTCAGAAGAAGGAAGTACAAGAGTACTCAGGGTTGACGAAGGAGAAGAACAACGAGAAAAAAAAAATAAAAAACAGGGGATGGACAGGGAAAAATGAGAAAAAAAGATGAAAAAAGGAGAAGAAAATAAAACGAAGTAGGAGCATAGACATGCGAGACTCGTGGTGTCGTTGAGCTGCTGGTGCGACAGGGTCAGGTGTACAAGATGTAAGTAATAATAGTCGAGAGGCTTCTTTTACCTCGTAGCCTTTCCATGTTCTTTTTTTTTTATAAAGGGTCAATCAACTGCAAGGGGCAACCCCTTGTAGGCAAACATATTCTTATGAATTATAATTTTTTTTTTTTTCAACAAATTGAAATCGAATCAGGAGTGGTTGCGACGAAGGCTCGAAAGATTTTTCAATAGATTGAACGTAAATTTTTATTTTTCAAACGTATCGAGTTGGAATGAGCTCAGAAAAATAATTTTCTGAGCTATTTGATTAGTTTGCGAATGAATTTCATCAAGATAACGAAGATTATCAAATCAATTGGTTATTCATCGAAAATTCGTGGCAACGCGATAACGGTGGAGACCGAATACAAACTACTGAAACGTTAATGTCTAGCCGAATCGTCGCTACGTCAGCAGAAATCCAATTTCGACCGGGACCAAATAATCAATGGAGATAATAACTATACAAAAGTTCGTAGAACAACATTTTTTTATTTTCTAACCAAAAGAACTATTAGTTTCTCGGAAATATCACGTACGATTATCGCTTCAACGTAATCGTTTCGAGTACTATTACGCCGGAATGATGTCAGAGATTATAAATCTGAATGAACTTAAAACTCGTATCAGTCAATGAATGACTGTTCTCGTATATACAGACTGGCACACCCCTATATATCGGAGTCAAATAGTACTCGAAGTGAATCATGCTCATAAACACATCATGCCCATATCCATTTATATAGTTGGTTGAAAAAAAAAAAAAAATTAAATTAAAGAATTAAAATAAATATGCTTATGCACAATCAAATGTGATAGAATAAAATTCAATTATTCAAGAGACTCTTCGCGTCCGGCTTTTAAGTTTCTTTTTTCACTCTATGCGAGACTCGATCCTCGTAATTTTTCATCGCTATCGGTCACGTCGTATCCAGCATCTGCTCACGTATAACGAGTTCCGAGTAACATCGATTCGAGGGAGCGAGAAAGAGAGAGAGAGAGTTGCTCATTTATTTAATCGTGTTAGTTATATCGGCGTTTAGAAATAGAAAGGGCGCAAGTTGGGACTTTGAATCGTGATTAAATTGAGTGGCCGAGGGCTTTTCGATGTTGAACGATCGATCGGCGAAACATGAGTGTACACAGAGAAGAGAGAATTGCAGTGGGGAGATAATGCGAGTGTGACGACGATAACAACAAAGAATATTCGAGTACGTGGCACGTGGGGCGCCTCGGCGAGTTTTCGTATTTATGAATCGCACCGAAGCTCCGTCGTAAATAATTTATGAGGCCGTATGAGACTCGAAAGCGAGAAAAAAAAACGAACGAGGAAGGAAGGAAGGGAAGGAGGGGGGAGAGAGAGGAGAAAAGATTGGCTGGAAATGCCGAAAGAAGTTTTCAGGCGGACCGGAAACCCGGAGAATTGTCGCTTTTTTTTCTCTCTCTCTCTCTCTCTCTCTCCATTTAACCGGACGTTGCGGCTGGTCATTCCGTTTCCGGTTCTCGGAAGAGCCAGCAACGGCGAATCGATTGAATTTCAATGAAATTTCTAGGAACCAGTTGGAGAAGCTTTTCATCTACTGTAACTATTTTTTTTTTTTATATTCTTTTTTAACGACCCAGTGGAGCGTTCGATTGAAAAACAGCGTGTCAGGAACGAGAGACGTGCACGTATTCGATCTTTCAAACAAATTTTCACGTCCATTTTACAACAATTTCAATCTGCTCTCGTAGTCAATATTTTTTCGCTTTTCTCAGACAGATTTTTCTCTCGTAATCAGAATAAATAAATTTCGTTAACACAAAATTTCTCTCCCGATAAAAAGAAGAATGTGCAAACCAGTCCCGAAACAAAAATGTGGGCCGGTACAGGCCTCCGTCGGTTGGTCCAAACTGTTTATACATTTTTTTTTTTTTTTTTTTTTACACAGACAGCGCGAAAAGTTGGTGAGAATAGCCTCGTTCCGAAGAGTATGTCGACAAACACACGCCAGTCTTGTGTATACACGCTTGCGCCCATATATATATATAGACATACGCATAACGGCAGAGCTATAACTCGATAAACAAAGAATTCCGGCGAGGTACAATGAACCGTTGCTGACTCACCCTGGTGCGCCAGACTCTGGACACGGGTGTTTTAAGCTCTTGCTCTCGTGTCGAAGAGCTCTCTCTAGACCTGTGACCCTTGACCCTTGCTGTCATCGTTTATTCTTAATCATTTTAAAAAATTCCATATTCCGGGCGGATAATTAATGTTTAAAAATTGCTGCATTGAAAACCGAAAAAATTCCAAATTTTCGTGTTAAAAACTCAACAAAATTGTTTATTCGTCATTTTTTAATCGCGATCGTGAAATTCGATCTATTAAAATTTCACGGCCGTAAGAGATGACAAAAAATATGTAAAAGTCCGTTCGTAAAAATCAGTTTCTCAGCAGACGATCGATCAGCTAATTGACGTTCGTAGTATTCGCTTCGTAACGAGAATATTATTGATCAACGATCCAATCAACAATCTCCATCGATTATAGATAACTGAACTAGTTCCCTGATAAATCATCGGACAAAGTATGAAAAAGAGAAGAAAAAAAATGAAAACATTTCATTTCAGTCGGTAAACAGATTGATCGAAGAAAAATAAATAAAACATCTTTGCTAGCGACGATGAAGGATCAGCGGAGCGAATGAAGCGAGACATAGAGACCGAATGTGTATGAGAGCAAACACCACTCGATGTGTCCGAAGTACATGTACAGAAGAGTGGGGAAAACATAAGCCAGAATGAGTGACAGAACTTTCGAGTCTGGAGTAGTAGGATGAATGAGAAAGATTATACACAAGTGTAATCTATTCTTGAGACTCTCTCTCTCTAAGTCTTTGACACTTTTTCAATGAGAAGAAACAAAATAAGAGGCGATAATCCGACCGCAAAACCCACGCGCAATGTTTGCATTTTTGTTTCGAGTCTAAAGCCTGATTAACTTTTCAAAGATGACGTTACAATGTAGAAACAATAAACTAGAATTATTATAATTGAATGAATAGTTATTACGAAGGCAATAAAACACGAAATAATTATTTTAAAGAGTTTCGGTACAAAAGGCAAAATGTTAAGAAATTAATGAAATTTGGTGATAATGTTCTTCAACATCAAGTACGAAAACACAATTTTTTTCAAAATTTTCTTCTACTTAGTTATCGAGTAATTATGCATTAAAGCAGATTTCTAGTGCCCGGAATGTATACCTGTATATATGGAAACGCTATGCATATACACGTGAACTTTGGTCTTCAATTACTCGATAACTGTGTAGAAGAAAAATCTGAAAAATTTGTATTGTCAAATTTGGCACTAAAGAATATGTTCACCAAATTTGATAAAATTCTGAACTTTTTGAATTTTTTTTGTGTTTTTAACATGGTTTAGCAAGGCAACATTGTATCGTCTGTACCGAAACTCCTTAATGGAATTAAATAAGAATGAATAAACAAAAATGAATGGCGGAATGCTGTTCGAAGCCTTTAAAAAGTACTGCTAAATCTTATCAGGCCAAAAAAAAGGGCGTAATGAACGATGGTCAGATTTTTTGATGAGCATTCCTCCGAGGTTTTTTCGTCCCTCGAGGACATTTATTAACAAGGAAAGAACGAGGAACTGAAGCGAGCGACGAGAGACCGTAAGATTATTTATTAGTAACGCCCACGTTGAGCTTACTCAGCGACGTTGGCGCCTTCCCTTACGTCTTGGAGGGCCTGCAACGATTTTCTGATGACACACACACACACACGCGCGCGCGCACACACAAACTTTTTAACTTTCTTGATCTTTCTCACTCTTTTACTGTTTTCTTTTACTTTTCTCCTTCCGTCGCTTCCATACCGGAAGTAATTGAGCTGCACGTACGACCACGCTTAATTCACGTGAAAATAACCCATCGATGAGAAACCAGGCGTTGACTACCATTGATTTTATTTATTGTTATAGTTTAGAATAAATAAGCGATAAATTGAATGCCCACGGTGAGAGAAATCGCTCCAATGCTATTTATCCTTCTTCAAAATCTTTCAATCGTCAATGATCGTGAAGCGTGTTGTAAAAAAATTTGAAAATAAAACCGTTCAGAATGTACCTCGTCATTTTTCTGTTCTTTCCAATTCGTTAAAAAAAAAAAAAACGCCCTAAAACTCTCAAAAGATATCAATTCCCATACGCCGAATCGATTATTTTCAGATCGTATAAAATGATTTCATTGATCGATGTTTATTAGTTTTCTCAGCTATTTGTTGTACATCTCATTACAACATTGATCGTTGTTTATTAGTTTTCTCAGCTATTTGTTGTACATCTCATTACAACTTTGATCGTTGTTTATTAGTTTTCTCAGCTATTTGTTGCACATTTCATTACAACTTTGATCGTTGTTTATTATTTTTCTCAGCTATTTGTTGTACATTTCATTAAATATTTTCTTACGACTATACATTATTCATGCATACAATATCCTTGTGGACACGCTATCAACGATTTAAAATTAATTGAAAAATAAAAATAAACAAACAACGATTTAAACTTCGGATCGTGCTTGACGCGTTGCTTTATCCCAATGAACTTGATTTTCATCGTTTTTTTTTTTTTTTCACGTACTTTATAATATTAAAATGGAATGGAGACTAATGGAGTTTACATTTGAAAAGTAAATATTGAGAATTCGTATACGAAGATCGATGAATTTTATTCACGTTCGTTCACCCCACTGTACTGTTTTTTTTTTTTTTTTTTATTTTCATTTTTTTTTCTCAATGGAAGCAATAAATATCTGTGATCCTTTCTCCATCCGTATTCCCTGATCGTTTGTATGGGGAGTACGGCACGTTTTATTCTATATACAGTAGAGACGTCTCGAGCCATGGCGCACCCGCACCCCAACGACTTTTGCCTCTAAACCGTTTCATCTCGCTCATCTCGTTCCCAACGCTCTCTCCTCCACTCCCTTTCCTTCCTTTTTCGATCTCTTTTTTTCCTTCTCTTTTCTTTTCTTTTTTTACATATATACGGGTGTTAAATGTCCAACGAGGTGACTCCGAGAGATGCATCCGCAAGGGGCCGCAGCAAGGGTTCGTTTTTTACATGAAGCCACCAGAAAAAAAAAAAAAAAACATGAATTCGTGTGGCGAGGTTTCGAGAGAGAACAAAAAAGAAACGAGAAATTTCTTCTCCTTTTCTTCTTATTCAAATTCGTTCTTGACTTTTTAGAGAAACGGCTAGACATGCGCGCACTTGGAAAATCTTCGAAAGACGTTATTGGTAAAAAGCCACAAAAACTGAAGAAATAAATACAAAAGTTCGAATGAAAATAATCCTGGGGGGGGGGGGGGGGGGGAATTTCCAACGAGGTGTGGCGCACGAACGTGCGTCGTCTGTTGCACGTATTTCTGTCAGCGCGGAAAAAAATTCCGTATGCAGTGCGATGGCGAAGAGGAAATGAAAAACAAAAAAACGAGTCGGACGAATCCGAGAAAAATATATCATTTGGTATTTTCTTCTGATGATTACAACATTCATTATGCATTCTAATTTTATTCTCTCTTAAATTCAATTAAATTATAATAATTAATTTCGTTTCCTCGATTTTATTTTTCACCCTTCATTACGAACCTTTCCCACCCCTATTGATTCGATAAAAGAAAAAAGAAAAAATTCAATGTGTCCTGGGAGGATTTCGAAGTTACGGAATTAGTGAGAATATCGAAGAGCAAGATAAAAGAGATTGTCCAAAAATTTGAGAAAGTAATAACTTTGTCGCCCACTTTATTTCTCTTCTTCATCCTTCGTGTGCTTCATTCAATCATCTTTTTATTCCAAATTTACGTATACGAATGTATTATATATATAGTGAGCTTAAGGAAAAGGTTCGAAGCACCCAGACGACGAGAGGGACTGTGTGGCCCATTGTTGAGGAGCTGGGAATAGATTTGGATTATTCTGTATGCGGAGTTCGAAGCGAGGATGGACCGTGTCGCGTGTACGATGGTTCTCAACCTCGATTTCTTTCGTGTTGCTCGATAAACGAGAATGATTTACGAAAAAAAAATGTTAAAAACTAAGGTTCGATCAATCGTTCGTTTCGAACAGTGTAAAAAGTTCGTGAGAAAACTTGGCTAAAAGAGAGGAAAGAAGAACAAAAAAACGAGATTTTTTTTCGGTTCGTTTAGCCAAGGAGAGGGGAGCTCTGAAACGTGCAAAGTGCGTGAAAACGAAGAAAAACGCGGAGAAAGAGAATGAGCACAAAAAAAAAGTGGCGGCGGCGCCGCCGGTGTCTGGGACCCGAGAAAATAGTTGAAACTAGTATCGTTCATGGGAGGGGGGAGGGGGAGAGGGATCGAAAAATACGCGTGACTAATTATCCATGGGAATAATTGGGGGTTAATTGGACGAGGTGAATAAACGAGTATTCCATAAATGGAGAAAGATCGAGTGGTGAGGAGAGAAAGACAAAGGAATGAGGAGAGGAAGAGGCTGAAAAAAAAAAAGTAAAAACGAACGGATAAAAGGACTGAAAAAGAAGAAAGAGGGAAAAGTGTAATGTCGAGAGTGAAATGACCATTTACTGGCTGCCACAAAGAGGACAATTGCCTCCAGAGAGAAAGAAAGAGATAAAACGCGAACGCTCTCGCTCAAACGAGAAGATAAAAAGAAGGGAGTGGAAGTGAAAAAAAAAAAAAAAAAAAAAAAAAACATTAAAAAATATCGTCGTTGCGGAGTTCAAGTATGCACATGCGAGCGACAGTTTCAACGTATTGAGTCCTCGACACTGTATGCAGTACGTACATTTTAATATGTTCCTTTCATTTTTATACCGAGTTTGAAATTAGGACGTGAGTGGTTCAGCGACACAAAGGCCGCGTTGTACACATTTTTTTTCTTTTTCTTTCAACCACACCGTTTCCATATGCATAGAAACTATCCGAATTTTCTAACGATTCAAAGAGGGAAAAAAACGGATTTTCGTTGCTGAATATATTCGAAGAGAGAATTCGCGGTCGCGCAAAGAATTTTCGGAGTTTATCGACAAAAATCGTTTATTCTCCTCGTTGTTAACGTTTCCCGAATATTTTCAGACCAAGCTCCAAATTCTTCGGAAGCTTTCTGAATTTTCGACGACGATCAAAATGTTTCCTACTAAATATTACTACCCTAAAAGTCAACTTTCGGACCAAACCATCTTCTTTGAACCTATAAAAACCAGGAATGATAATATCACTTCGTTCCTCGCTATTTATGCATATCTGCAGTGCAATTCGTATGTGAGAAATATCCTGTCACCCTGCGCCACGTGGTGGCTGGAATACGAAGTTTTGACGCGAGTACTTGAATCAACAGGCCTGAATATCATTACACATTTGATTCAATAACAGCTTTCTAGCTGTGAGGAAAAGGAATAGAGTTTATTCGAATTCAAATAATTCCAAGGGAATGATCCTAGTAGATCCAAGTATGTCTTTATTCTCACTGAAAATGAAATTCTGTTGAAATATTAAAATATGTTGTTGGAGGTATACGACAAAATTTGTATCGTTCGACCAAAGTTTTCTTTCGGTACAAAGAAGCTTTGTTTCGTGATATTTAAAATTTTGTTGCCTGAAAAAAATAATTTTGTTGGATACATTCAACGAAATGTTAAAATATTTCAACAGAATTAAAATTTTCAGTGCTGCCAGTAAAAAGCGAGTATTCGTGGCACGCTTTGATGCTTTTTTCCACATTTTAGAATAGCACAGAGACAAAAAAAGTAGAATGAATCATGATAAGCGACATTTTCGTCGACCTCGAGTCCGTGTCGCCACTGTGAAGAAAGCCTGTCAGGACTTTTACCACCTTTGCAGCGTGCACAACTGGTCCGCGCACATAATGATCAGCTTTGCAGCCTACCAGCCCTAGCTCGTATCCGGTTGAAAAACGCACACCCTAATTCAATGAGAACGAATGTATAGATATAGACGAGAGTACATGGGACGTTTGGAGAAGTTTTTTTTTTTTTTCTTTTTTGCTTTTTGACTTCGAGTGGGCACGCAGGAGGCACGCTTCGACTTTTGTTTGATTCTAAATGCCGTGAGTGAGAGCTAGCGATCGCAAAATATTAGGTCCAGTAGTCATCGTAGGTCGAGGGTGGCCGCGATGCAAGCGGCGTCGGGGAATTTATTTACAGAGTGAAAAAACACAAAAGAACTGATCCCGGAAGTGGCGAGGCACTTTCAATGAGGACCGTTGAACCGTTGAAATTTGTTTGAGCACTGCAAACCCGGGAGAAAGAGGGAATTAAATGAAGAGCATTGTATCCTGCGCGGAGCGGGCTGGGTAGCCAAAAAAGGAGGCGGGAAATTAAGGATCAAAAGAGAGTTTATAAAAGCAGAATAAAGAATCAAAGAAGTGATACGTTGACCGAAAACATTGCTGCATTCTTGTGTGACTGAATTTGGAAGAAAAAAAAATGAGTAAAATCGTGAAACGAAAAAATTTGGAATTATATCGAGTTGATTGATCTACGAAAGAAATGTTGAATGATGAAAACTGATCGAGTTGTGATCGAACGAAAAATTGTTCGGATCCACGTTCTTGGTCGATCGAAATTTTTGGCTCGATGGACAAATTTGTTTTCAAGATGTGACGTATCCGTGTGTCCCAATTCCAAAAGTAATATACACGCGGAGAAGCACGAGCTCGTTTTCATTATGGATATGAAAACGGCGCTGAGTGAAGTTGGGAGAAAGAAAGAGAGAGAGAGAGAGAGAGAAAACGGTTCCGAGAGAAAGACGCAATGAAAAGAGAAGAAGAGAGTGTGGTATAAGATCGAGATACTGCAGACGAAGTAAAAAGAGCCATGGGGCGGTAGGGCGTTGAGAATAAGAAGGAGAAAAAGGGGGTGCAAACGGTTCTTATTTTCGTAACCGCGAGAGTTTCAGCTCAGCTGGCTTTATTCCGCGGCAGATCTCGAGTCTCATCATTTCGTTGCTTTTTTTTTTTCGTATATATAGAAAACCGCGGTGAAGATTCAACGAGTTTTACTCGGAGACGTGAATATATACTTTTCGTTCATGAGCCGCGAGCATGCAATGGAAAATCGTTGAATGTTTTCTCTCTGCGGATTAAGAGAGAACGAAAAGAAAAGAGAAGAGACGAGAGAGAGAGAGAAAAAAAAGAGGTCGAGAACTGATAATATTTAGAGAATCCAGTGCCAGGACGTTGTTCCGCTTGCTCATAAAATGGAGTCGCGTCGAGAGAAGAGGATCAGAAACATCCTTTTGCAGACCAGATGCTACACGTGCGTCAGACTTTTGCGTTTCGAAATACCACGACGTATATATACGAGAAATCGAAACAGCGAGAGTTCATCGTTCAAACTTACGAAACGATTTTACTGTTCGATATTATTGAACGAGAGAGTGTCAAAATTGATAATGATAAATATGAGCATCGTTAGATCGAGGAAAGCAGCGAAGGCGATTGAATAATTGAATGAAATTCAATGAAACGTAATTCGATTATCGAAAACGTACTAAACGAAAACGAAGTACGGGAGAGCACATCCAGAAAAAAAACATCTAGTTCATTCAACTAAGATCTGTTTGAATCAAATAATTTTTTTTCTTTGTCCCACGACCTAATAGAACGCTATTCAACTTTGAGAAATTTATTCCTTTCATTCGAATATTTTTATATTCAAGAACAATAAAAAAAATCTACTTTTGCGGTTTTCAATTTCAAAAAATTTTCAAAAATTTAACGAGCATGTTTTTGAGCTGCAAAAAATATTTATAATATTATTTACGCCATAATTAATGTTATTGTTATTATTTAATAATATTTACATGGGTCTCTGCAGCACTGAATCGGCACAAAAATTCACGAACGTCTGTTTGTTTTTAGATATAATCCGTTTTGAGTAAGTATAACTTGGGTCTCCGGTATTTATGCACATCCAGAGTACGATTCGTATATAAGAAAAGTTTCGACGCTCTGCGCCACGTAGTGGTCGGAGCGATAAGCTTCGTAGTGGGTACCCCCGAGTAAATGCACTCAAATAGCATTATTTATTCGATTCAAATACAGCGTTTTAGTTGAGACAAATAGAAATTTTTCTTTTTTCATTTGAATTTATAAAAATTGAATAAATGATCCTGATAGATTGAAACAGATGTTTATTTTGGGTGGAAATTTGAAAAAAAGGTCAGTTTTTCATTCGATGTCAACGAAGAATTGTTATTTAAACTTTCTCAACAATTTGGAAGAGTAAAAAAGTAAGTAAAGAAGGAAAAACTAATCGGAAGTAATTTCGTTTTTTTTTTCAGTACGAAATCTCGTAGGGAAGCGACGAAAAAATATTTTCTCATGTTCCGATGTATCTTTGACAAAAAAAGTGGTATTTTCTAGTACCAAAGGGTAGTGTAAAGAGAACTTTTCGTCGCTTCGACGAGCAGCAAAGCTGCAGGGAACTTTTTCGATGAAATTCATCTAAAAGTCACTGAAAAAAAAGTTCTTTGAAAAAAGAAAAGAGTTTCTATTCATTTTGATCTCTTACGTTTCCTTTACGTTGTCCCCGCCGTCATATAAATCTTCATAAGAAAAAGCAGCGCATTTTCTCTAATTATAAGCGAGGATCTTGATAAGGGTGTGGCTTATCTGGTCTGATCCTCAAACCAACGAGCTCAAAGGCTTCGTGCTTTATTTTATTTTCATTTTATTTTTTTTTTCGTGCGTTAAATTTGCGGTGAACGAGAAGAGATTAGCGAAATATATGAACCAACATAATACTCGTCTCTCTTTCTCTCTCTCTTAAGAGATTTAAAAACCGCGCACAACCACAGACCCTGAGCACGTAAAAATATGTATGCAAACTTTTTCTTTATTTTTTCACTCTCGTTGAGCACAACACTCGACGAAACTTCGCATAAGCCGTGGATAGAAACCTTGTCGTCGGGCACACGCTCCGTCATTGATGTCTATGAGACGAGGAGGGCCACCCACGCTGTCCGAGATGAGCGACTCCAAGAAATGGCGAAAGAGAAACAAATTTTTCTTACATTATTTCTCATCAAAAGTGATAATTCATTTTCCATGAGATAACGACGAAAAACAATGAAAATGAAGAAAAAATATTCCATTCAATAACCATTTTTTTATTAAGATCCTTCAATTCGAAATAAAAATTCTTCGAGATGGATTTTATGAAAAAAAAAACGATACCAGGACACCAACGATCCTGTGACGTAACGAGAAAAAAAATGAAAAAAACAGAAATTTTCCTTATTTCCAAATTCGTAATAAAAAGCATAAAAATCGAAAAATATTCGAAAGGCTCGCAGTCACAGAATCGCGACAATTTTTGCCAGAAAAATGTCTTCACGAATAGTAAAAATATTGTGAAAAAATATAGAATTTTTCGCAGTGGCATAAAAAAAGAAAAATAAAGATGATCGAGCAAGTACAGGCTCGCTGAGAATAATAAATCCTGAATATAAAATTGCGAGTGGGAATAAATAATGATAACAGAAGTCGAACGATAGAAAGAGGAGGAAAGCTGAAGCTCGCTCGTGGTGTTTATGGAGGAGTATTATTCTGCGCCTACGAAAATACGCGCGCGACAAGAACTTTTAACGAGAGAGCAAAACGAGAGCACGAGCCATAAAATACAGTTTTATGCATTTAGCACGCTCGCTTCATGCATATATGAGTATACATATATAGTGATGAAGGGAGTGCGATCGTTGTACAGAAATATTTGAGATACATGGACAAAGTATGTCTATGTATAGCACGTAATAATCGAGCTTTAAACGCTCTTGACCCGATCGCCATAGCTCCATACATATTCACGTTGAACGAGTAGAGAGACGAATCCGCGAACCGCTTCGATCATCTGTACGGGCACGTATATAAATATATAAAACACATGTGTTCGAGCTAATAATGTTAAATCGAGAGTAACGGCCGGTCTAATTGAGATTTCCTACGAGACTGGCATACACTCGTACGAATATTGTACATGCCTCTATATACATAGGTACAAATATGTACAACATATAAATAGAAATCCCACACGGAAAGGATTCGATTTAGAAATAAAAATGGCGCTGCGATTTCACACCGTTGAAAGGCGACCAGAAACCTTCGAGTTTTTTTTTTTCTGTCTATTCCTCCATTTAGTGGAAAGCACACGATGCGAAATGATTTGATTCAGTTGAACAAAACTGACGTTATATTACGTTTGAATTTTCATTGGAAACAAAATCATAAAAACTGATGAAAATCGAAGAAGAGAATGTTGCGAACTTCGCCGAATCTGGACTCGAACTGACGCTCGAACAAAGCATAACGATACAATTCGCTCGAACCGCTTCAACAAAGGAAGGTAAGGAGCGCGTCGATCGCTTGTTTACCATTTCCTCATACGCCCGTTTCGCTTCGTTTTGTTATGTTTTGTTTTTTTTTTCTTTTTTGCTATGCTGGAATTAAAATGGGAATTTTCGTAAGTGAAATTTACACGTAAAATGGATTTGATAGAAAAAATGTTTTTTCGTACAAAACGATGCAAATTGTTTGCATCGTTTTAATTTATTAAACTCGATAAAAAGTCTGTCGAAAAAATTGACAACGTAATCAATAGAGAAATTCTTTTCGTTGTATTTCCAAGTTTTTGACGACTGTATAAATTCGAGAATTGACATTTCAGATAGCCAATAAACGTGCAAAATAAATGTAGAAAATAATGACAATAAAAATTCGCGCATCCGGGATAAAAAAAAATTAATAATAATTCCGATTTCGTAAGTCGTACAAAAAAATTCTCGATTCACCCACACGAGGACGCGAAAGTACAGGTTTTATATAAAAAATATAGCGGGCTGAGCAATTTTACGAATTGAAGGCAATTTTCTATATTTTCAACGGTTAATGACAGCGTGGCTAATGCCGGACTGTGCGGTCTTTAAACGTTTGTAGGTGAACACGTTACAGAGCACGGTAGCAATGAGCAATAAACGGCCAAGTACACGAAGCACTCGACGGTTCGTACTTCTTCTAATATCGCTAAGAGCAGCGGCTATATATTTTCTGTTTTTTCTTTTCTTTTCTTTCTATTCTTACCTTCGCGTATTCTTCTTTTCGTATTTTCAGAGAGTCAGCAAAAGAGACAGAAGGGAGAAAAAAATAGAAAAAAGTACGTGAAAGGATGGTAATTCTTACGACCCACGAGCAATGTTCATTTAGAGGCGCGTTTATATTCGCGTCTCGAGACAACATATCGAAAGAGTCTCAAAAAAGTGGGACTGACGACGAAATGTAGGATTTTGATCGCAATTAAAAAAAAAAATAAAAATAAAAAAAGGGACTTTTTTATGATAATAATGTAAAAAAGGTGGAAAGATGAATAAAAAAAATGCGAAATCGAATCTTTTTCAATATTTTTTGTTTTCTGCATAAAAATCAGTTTTTCCTAGCTTTTTTTTCTCTATTTTTAGTCAGGCAGCACTGTTCCCTTCTGCTTCGTGCGCCCGTGCCCACACAAAAGTCACCCACGAAGTTGAGGCCTTGGAAGAATTTTTTGATCGTTTTTGTCTCTACTTTTATTCGTTGTTGTTTCTTTGCTATCCCACGTGATTGCACGTTTATGAATAAATAATTTCGTTGCGCCTCCGTATAGTTGGCTCTAAACGAGGTGATCCTACGTCGTAACTGTTTTACCATTATTTTGACACAATCAAAATGAAAATAATCGATTCCGACGATTGTGACAAGTGAGAAGGTAGAAAAACGATGAAATTATGGGAAAAACAGAAGGGATTCAAGTGGAAAAAAATCAAAGAAACAATTTTTCATTATTTTATCAATTAATTGTGACAAAAATACATTTAAATCAGTCGATTGTAGTCACAGCTCTTAATAACCGTGAAAATAAACAAATAAAATCACCAATTGAACTCGTTTTTTTTTTTTGTCGATGACAGATAATTAATCATGATTCTCGATCCCCCGAACACCATCGATTTTTTTTAATTTAATAAGAAATATCAGACTATGGGAATATTCGATTGGAATTAGGACATTCGAAAATACTGAGAAGAAGGAAGCGTTGAACCGAAGCATCGATGCGTGACCTTGACTGAAGAGTTTACGTTCGCGAAAAAAAAAAGGCGGTTGGTGGTGGTACGCGAATTTACGGTATATTCTCGAACGGTGACGACGAAGAAACGAGCAAAACAGTTTGCCCGTTGACTGGCGCCGCGAGCTAAAAAGTCTAGGCGAGACTAGGATTGTCACCGGTAAGAAAGAACGATAAAAAATAAAAAAAATAAAAAAATAGCGTGTACAGGAAACGAGGGAAACGATTGGCTCGAGTGGCAGGGAGATTTGAGGAGATATTATTGAGCAGATTGACGTTCGTTGCTCTCTTTCTCTTTCTCTCTTATCGTTCGTTTTCTCTCGCTTCCTTTCTTCCTGCCTGCATGTGTGTGTGTGTGTGTGTTTCTTTATCTCTTTCGCTTAAGCGTTCAAATTCTCTTTACTTTTGTTTATTTTTCGTTCGTTTCTTCAACTACTTTGATTATTTTTTATTTTCAATCCTTTTTCTTCCCTATTCAAAAAAAAAAAAACTGTCAGCCGGTAAATACATAGTTCGAGAGTTATAACGAGGGCACAGCATACTTTTGCAAAGTGCTCCATTGTCAACCACTAATAGCTTAATCGCCTCTTGCACAAGCCACTATATACACAGCTCGTACGAGAATGAGAGTCCAGCAGAGAGACTTTTCAGACCTCTCTCTCTCTCGTGCTCTCTTGAGCTTTGACTTCATTTCCGTTTTCGAAATATTTCTATTGTTTAATTTCTCTCAATTTCATCTTGACGAATCATCGAAATTGATTTGAAAAAGAAACAAAAAAATTGTCGTTTCTAAACGATTCGTAATTTCATTCGATCGTACAATTTTTTTTTTTTTTTTCTGTGTCATTCGATTCGCGAATATCAAAAAATGTCATCGAACCCGCAATGCTACTGAACTAAAAACAGAAATTTGTTCATCGAACCAAGCCCGATTTTGATGTACAAAAAATGATGGATTTAACCATTTTTCAAGTCGAATGCAAAATGATTAAGTTTATGCGACTGAATAAAAAATTTTGAGTGAACAAATCAACAAGTTCATTCAAATGACATTTCGTTGTATCATAATTAATTTTGGGCAACAGATGTTTCGGCCTCCACGAGCTTATTCGTTTGATCCCAAAAATATTTAAGGAGGTTGGCTACACACAACAATGTTGCCATGTTAAAAGCATAGGAAAATTCGAAATGATTAGAATTTAATGAAATTTGGCGAGCATATTCTTTTGGATTAAATATGAATATACAATTTTTTTAAGATTTTTCTTCTACATAGTTTTCGAGAAATTTAACACTAGAGTTTACATCCGTAAGCATAGGATTCTCATATATATAGGTATATCTTTTGCATATTTTAAACTTCAATTATTCGACAACTATGTAGAGGAAAAATTTGAAAAAATTTGTGTCATTGCATTTGATGCTAAATAATGTTATCACTAAATTTTATTAAATTCTTATCATATTGTCGTATGTAGCCACCCTCTTTAAGGATCAACAACATTTTTATGCTCCCCCTTTGTTGGTTCAACCAATTATTCATCTCAAAAGTGTCAAAACAATGTCCGATACCGGAAGCTCCACTTCAACTCAAAATTCCATTAAAACTAGGTCGAAAATCCTTTTTTTTTTCGAGACAATCGGATTGCCAGAAGCTTGAAGTACTTGAATCTGGTTTTTGTAAAATATTTTATGAATTTTCCCTAAGATATAATAATTTTTAGTGACCGGAAATCGGATTTTGCTATGTTACCCTGAGAATCCGTCACGGAGAACGCCTACTTTTCATCATTTTTTTCTCTCTCAATCGGTCGATAACCGACCCTGAATTTTCGTCAGACCAATAATGGATCTACGAACAACGACATTTAATTTTTTCGCCCAAATCCTATGACCCAGCTCAATCGGTCCAGTAGATCCAAAGCAAAGTGACAGACGAACGGACCAACACACGCGATTGATCCTATAAAGCTTCCGTTTTTTGATTCAGCCATACGGAACCTTAAAAATGAATTTTACGTATTCGTCTCCGGTAATCAGAAATTTCATAATTTCAAGCCTCTTCCAGTATCCATTCAGAGTGTACCCAGCTCGGTTGAAAAGGTTTTCAGGTGAGTGAAGCTGGTGCGTGAAAAACGGGATAAAAACTAATGAAACGTGCGAACGAATGAAATATCGTGTTACGAAGAGACCTGGAAACGTGATTTACGTTCGTGTATACATAAAACTACTATTATTCGAAAGATTGGGAGTGACCTCTCGACGTGAAATCGAACATAATACTCTCGATGAGTCAGAGCACCAGAGAGTTTGTGTGCGTGGAAAGTCTCGTGCTCTATATTTACATGTGGGATACGAAATACGAGAGCTCTGAGGTCTTCAGGCGCCGGTCAGGTACACACGGAAATGTATGTATGCGTGTAAACATGCTTGAGTCGTGATAAAAGATGGAGGGGGGGGGGGGGGAGGGAGTTGAAGTAACGAGAACACTGCCTTTGATTTCTCTCTGTGACTGGGCCGTAACCTGAGCTCGCGTATATATATGTATACGAAGTATGAAACGCTTGTTTATTTTTATTTGCATCTTTTTTCGAGTAATTTTTTATTTTCCGGGCTCGTTGTTGCTCGATGATTATCCGTCGATTAATTGGCGTTCGGAGCCAATTTTTTTGACACTCTGTTACGAGTCAAAGGACGGCAGTGAAGAAAGATTGAAACGAGCGGAAAGGAGTTTGAAGAGAAAAATATAAAACGACCCTGAAATTCGAGCAGCTCTGCTTCGGGTCTGAGCCAGCTTCGAATTCTTATCGTTTTCATTTCTCGCCTGACTTGAGAGAGAGAGAGAGAGTGAGAGAGAGAACGAACTTCGAAAATAGATGAAGAATGCCGAGAATCATTGGATGTTGGGTCGAAATTTTTTGATCCGTGCGAAGAAGTTTCGTTGTCTTCGTTTTTTTTTTTTTATTTTTCTCGAGACTGATGTATTTAAAAAAAAATTATTTTCGTTCATCTCATAAGCCGAGGAGTCAAATTTTATTTCAAAAAGAAATTACTTTTCTGGGAGAGCTAGAAGGAAAATGGGAAATTATTTTCACATTAAAAAAACGCATGCATTACGTCACGTTGGTCCAACGTAACTGCGTGGTTTCGCTCGAAAAAAAATTTTTAAAACTTTTTTTTTCCTTTTTTTTTTACAGGATTTTAGAGACAAAAATTGGATTTGGTCGTCGCGACCATTACGTTACGGCGTAACGATACACAACGGGGCACATAATCGAGCTGAAATCCGTTAGTGTCCAGACAGCATGCTAGATTCACAGTTACGTGGTGAGTTCGCTAATTCTGCACGTCCGTTTCGGATCCACGGGTACAAAAGAGCTGAGAGAAAATAAGAGAGAGAGAGAGTAAAAAAAAAGAGAGAAGAGTAAATGGACGTACCGATTAATGAATCGGTCGACCCAAATCGACATTGAATCGTCGCTACTCAGAATTACGAGAGAGCAGCCGCACAGTTGTATTCGTTTGACACGAGTCAATCAAATTCTTTTCCCATGCGCCGAATCAATTTAATCCGAATCAGTTAATATATTATTCGAAATTGGCTGACGTTCGCTATTTTAATATTCAATATACGGGAATCATGTCGAAAAGTATTTTTGATATTTAGAAAACGTTGAAAACAAATGTCAATATTCTTCGTGCTTTTGCTCATTTTTTAAACAAACAATTTGATCATAAAAATGAATTTCAATTTTTTCGAATAATTTTTCAATCAATAATTTCGATATTTTTATTATTGAAAATTCATTTTATTTCGTGCAAATAGAGTTTCGACGATCGGTTGACAACTGACGAAAAAAAAAAAAAACACGTGTTGCCCGTTTTAAATTCGAGATGAATGAATCTCTGACGTCCGCAATTGCTGTGATATCGCAGCCGATAAAGTTCAACCCACCAAATTTCCTGGCACGTTTGCTCCCGATAACGCGAGATTCCGGCAGTTATCAATATTTTTTTTAATGAAAAAAATTGCGTTTGAAAAAGAAGAAAACAAAAAAAAATGTTGAAAAAATATCAAGCGAGAGACGGGAGAGGAAGACGAAAAACAGATTCACCAAGCGTTACGATGACGCGCGCGATCAATCTTTCCTCCACTTAAATTCCCATTCCCCCCCCCCCCCCCCAGTCCAGTTACCGAACCAAACAAGATTTCTTGGAACAATTTTTAGGGACTTTATGACGCCCGCTCATCGCGGACTCTCGCAAAATAAATGCAAACATAGCGCGAGTCTCTTGAGCCACAAAAATTTAATATTGAAAAAAAAAACCTTCGAGCAAGTACGAAAATCCAAAGCTCGTTTTTATCCCATAAAATTAAATAAAACAAAGAAAAAAAGGGAAAAATATTTATAAAAAAATAAAAAATGAAATTCAAGAAAATGAATGATAACAGAAACCTGATGAACGAAGCCAACGGACACGAAAGTATAAATAAAAAGGTTGGAGGAGAACATACGAGGCGAAAGATTAGAAAATTTCAAAATAAAAATGACCAAAAGTCAAGGAAAAATGAATCCGATGGACCAATTGAAATTGTTACGAATTAATTCATCGCTTCGGCAAAGTATATTTATTTTTTAAAATGTAGCCACTTAAATTCCGACCACCCTGTAAATATCTGCACGTACGTTTCAAAAAAAAAATCACAAGTGGCCTTATTATACATGTATATCATCCGCTGTGGCATGAACGAAAAATTGATCTCTAGCAGTCGAGTATATACGAGGGAGGGCTCGTGCTCGATCTGAAATTAAAGTGGGTATATCTACGAGACGTATCCGGTTAACGCTTCATTCCGGAAATTTCGACACGACGTTTTTTATTTCTCTCGTGTCTTACAATATCGTCATGGTTGGTGGTAAGCCTCACACGTATTTACCGAAGAATGTCGGAGGTGGGGAGCGACATTTTTTTCGAATAGTTTGCAGATATGAGCAAAGTTCACGATCTCGAACAAATCGATTGTTTTTTTTTCTCAAGGAGTTTCTGTACAAAAGGCAAAATGTTAAGAAATTAATGAAATTTGGTGATAATGTTCTTCAACATCAAGCACGAAAACACAATTTTTTTCAAAATTTTCTTCTACTTAGTTATCGATTAATTATGCATTGAAGCAGATTTCTTATGCCCGAAGTGTATGCCTATATATATTGAAACGCTATGCTTATACACGTGAACTTTAGTCTTCAATTACTCGATAGCTGTGTAGAAGAAAAATCTGATAAAATTTGTATTGTCAGATTTGGCACTAAGGAAAATGTTCACCAAATTTTATAAAATTCTTAACTTTTTGACAATTTTTTGTGTTTTCAACATGGTTTAGCATGGCAACATTGTATCGCCTGTACCGAAACTCCTTAATAGTTTTAAAAAATTCGTGTCAACGAAAAACCTGATTTCTTTGCAATTTTTCGACCAGCTTCGCTGTGCACTAGAGGCATTAAAAATACAAATTGAAAAATATAAAAAAAGAGGATTCAGGAGCAGAAAAAAATCGAACGATTGTACTTTTTTTTAGGGTGAAGTTAATGTCGTTTTAATTATTTTTTATTAATTGACTGTTATTCGAAAAAATTTCAGTAAAAATTGTAGAAAATTTTGGGATCGAGAACAAGATTGCCAAAAATATGTTTTCTATAATCTTTGGCAGGTGATAGGTCGACATATTTTTTTATTTCTTGCCACGTGTTAGATCGCTGGATCACAAAGGGGGGGCGATGCGTGTGTGCGTGTGTTCATGATGCGGAAGTTTTGTCTAGGATTCGACACAGCAGGGATCGTAAACTGTTGTCGAGTTTGTATTTTTGTTTGTTTTTTTTTTCCTCTTTTTTTCATTAATAGGTTTATATTTATATGTATAGATTATTCTTGACAGTCTCTCGATCCCCCTCCAAAATGCTATTTCTCACTTTTTGCTTACGAAACGAAATTTTAACAGGCGAATGTGAAGTGTGAAGGGCAAAAGAATAGCGAACGTGTGTGTTCTCTCGATGGTTGGTAATCACGTGTGTGTGTGTGTGTGTGTGTGGTTCGCGTCACTAGGTAACGGACAGAAAAGCAGGGGGAAAGATCACACAAGGCCCCTCTCTTTTTCCCTCTCTCTCTCTCTCTGCTGTCGTTTCATGGCGAATGGAGAAAAGATGATTCACTCAGCTCGTAAAAGAGCGAGCAGAAATTCGTCTCGTTGAATTTTTATATTCGCACGAATTCACGTGAGTTAAGAGAGAGAAAAAAAAAACAAAGTTTGTTACCAGAAATTAAGTAGAATCAATGAGTAAATCGTGAACGAGCAAGCTGAGAAAAATATCGTTAAGAGAAAGAAAAAGAGATACGAAATCTTATATTTACTCAAGCGTATCTCGCTCAGCGTTCCCCATTTTTTTTTTCTTTTACATCTGCTGCACATGTTGCCCTCCAATGGAATCGTAGTTCACTCGGTTGTAATACAGCGCAATATTTTTCTCTATTTTCTTTCAATTTTCTTGTTTTTCAAAATCTCTACATTTTTAACTCCCGACTACCCACTCGGGCAAAAGCCGGGCGTTATACGTTTGACCGTGATCAGCTGATTTTCACGAATTTTTTAAGCAGAATGTTTGTTGAAACGGCCAAAAATTAATTGACCAAATTGGATAAACAGGTTCTATTACCGGTGGACGTGGTTTGGAGTCGTAATTTGATACGTTTGCTTGTATATTTGAAGAATAATTAGAAAAACAAAAAATCACCGTTCAACCATATCGACACAACAATAGGTGATGCCGCCACAACTATATTCACTCGCAACATCTGCGCCATACTTCACTCGGTTGGTTGTGACCGATTGGTTGTTGCTGTGACTGATTGGTTGATTGTGTTATTATTTTTTTTTTATTATTGAATTATATTTATTATTAATTATATTTATAATAATTAATTAAAAAATTATGAACTTTGAAAAGTGTGAAATAAAAAAATGTTTTGAAAAAACATAAAAACTCCCGACTTAAAATAGTAGTAAACTTTAAAAAGTCTGAAATAATAGAAAATAGATGTCGGGATATTTTGGTCGGGAGATATCTTTATTTCTTATTCAATGATTCGATTAGAGAAATCTCCAGACGAAAATCCCGACATCTATTTTCTATTATTTCAGACTTTTTAAAGTTTACTACTATTTTTCTTGTACTTCTATATCATTTTTTTTCCTCAGAATTTTCAACTCTCCTGTTTTTACTGTCCATGCGAAAGGGTGGAGGAAAAGATTTCGATAAATAAACTGTCTGGCGAGCTTCAAATTACGAAAAATCGTGGAGAAATGAATTTGGAAAAAAAAGTCGTTTCGTTACGAATCGATCAAATATTCCATTCGATTCGTTCAACTTTCAAAAATCATTTTTCATTGTACCAGTTCGACATTTTTTTTGTTTTTTTTTCTAAATAATTCGGAGTAAGCAGCAGATGAGAATATTCATTTGGTACACTGAGAAAAGAGTTTAGTTGAATTGACCAAGGCTTCGTAGAATACGTCGAAAGAAATATTTTGATCATTCAAAAAATCGTTCAGTTGCACGAATTATTAATTTTATTTCACTAAACAAAGATACCAATTGAATCAACCAAATGAGATTTTTTGTCGTGGATTTTGTTGGATCAACGTAAGATATTTTTCATTTAATGAAACTGATATTTAGTATAACAGAATATTACATTGAACGTATTTCACGAAGCCATTTGGTTAATTCAACAATTCTCTTTTCTCAGTGTAATTTGGTAATATTGATGGAGAGATTATCGACAGATGTGATTTCTTGATTTCGTGCGGATTCTCTCTCGATAAATTCAATTGGGCACGTGGGTCCGTATCGTAGCACGCTTTTGGCCCGATGTATAGAACATATAACACGAGATTATTTATACCTGTACACACACAGGGACACAGAATTACGATCCTGTGTAAATGTGTAGAAAAATAGAGAGAAATGTGTAGTACACAGCAAAGTGATCTCTGAGCCTGAGGGAAATTTTTGTTTCGTTTTGTTTTTTTTTTTTTTTTCTTTCTCGTGATCCCTACAACCGAGCTGCCACATTCGCCCAACACACAATGGACATAAATTCGACAAAAGAGCTTTTGTGTACTCGCGCGAGTTGTCCATTCTCCTGTGTAGCGTAACGCGCTCTTTTTTCCTCTCCTGTTTCATAACCTTATATCCCCAATACTTTTGTACTATTTATTTTGCCAAAAGGGAGAAAAATCTCTCTCTCTCTTTCTCGTCGCTTTTACCGCAGTGTTCCCGAACAGGAACACGATTGAAAATTATTGCATACGATAAACCCGATGAAAATCTCAATCGTTAAACTTTACGTAAGTTTCTTTCCACAAGAAAGTTTATTCGCAAAGCTATATGTATTTCATGAGCGAAAGTTATCAATTAGACGTGTTCGTACGCAATTTAACACAAGCATGAAAAGAGCATCGTGCATCGAAAGAACTTGCATGTTTTTTTTTTTTTTACGTTTCGAAATACTGTTACAACACTGGAAACGAAATTTTGTTGAAATATTTTGTTGCACGTATTGAACAAAATTTTCTTTTTTTTTAAGCAAAAAAATTTCTAATATTACAACAAAAGATACCGAAACAAAACTTTGTTGACACGAAAAAAAAAAAAAACAAAAAAAAAAGTTTCGACAAAATTTCGTTTTCAGTGAACATCGAATAAACGAATTTTTCCCTTTTTTTTTTATTCGTTTCAAGGAATTTTATTGATGTATTTCCGGAAAAAAATGATTTTTTAATACCGAAACAAAACTTTGTTGATACGAAAAAAAAAAGAAAAAAAAAAACAGTTTCGACAAAATTTCGTTTTCAGTGAACATCGAATAAACGAATTTTTCCCTTTTTTATATTCGTTTCAAGAAATTTTATTGATGTATTTGAGAAAAGAATGATTTTAATTGACAGAATGATACTTTTTTTCAAATAAATTGTCTCGAGCAACAGATTTTGTCGTATTTAAAAATCAACGTTAACGAATCACAATGATCTAAAATGAATCGCAACGAAAATATTGTTGTTCAAGTCGAAACTGTAAATCGAATAAATAATCAGTGGTCAGAAAAGTTTTTTTTGTAGCTTTGGATCATCGGGAGCGATAATATTGACGTTTAGTATAAAGAAAAATCGATAAGAATGACAATAAAATAATTGCATTGATTAGAAGAGAATAAAAAGTCGATGAAGTTGAACGTAACGAGAAAATTTTCATTCCTGTCATGAGCGATTATTGAATTCTTGATTTCTATCGAACGGAAGACTGACAAAAGTATTAGCATAATAAAGAAAATCTACTGAGTGTCTGTACGCGTAGATGTATATCTGTAATAATATGCGTATATAGATATACGGATAGAAAACGTTCCGTCGATGTATAGCTCGATGCTACGAGCAAGCCTTACCGCAATGGTGCATTATTTATCGATCGCTAAAAGTCCGGGAACTACGAGGAGACACATTCACTTTTAACAAATAAAATATTCTCGTTTCCGAGAGACAATACCATTTAGGATCGAAGAAGCTTCGAAGAAAAAATAATGAAGGAAAAAGAAATTAGAAAAAAAAATACTTGAAGCAATCAACTTCATTGACAGTTTAGTTGAATAATCGATTTTCGATTAATTGAGTACAATTTTTCTTGGAAAATCGAACACGAATTCGAATGAGATTCTAATTTGATTAAATGGGTTTTCATTTGATGTCGAAAGGCAGGAAAATAATGTGAAAATATTTCTTTATGCTCGTATCGATTCTCGATTGTTTCGAGAGGAATTGAAAGAATAAATTTTTTGACAGGTTGATATCGATGACAATAGTAATTTTATAGTATCGACGATAATATTCGAAATACTGAAAAATAACTGAATGCTTTAATTGTTGTAAATTATGTTTTAACGCACACGTCATTTTGAACATTAAACATTAGAATTTAAATGGTTTCTGATTGAAAATACAACGTTCAGGCTCGAATTAAATGAACATTGCTCCCTCCGTTCTCCGATCGTTGCGAATTGCGGTCAATTCTTCAGATAAACGGAGCAGAATAAGCCTTTGACGACGAATGCAGTGACCCGGGTACACAAATGAGAAAATTTTATTCGCTCTACTTTGAAACGAGTGAGAAGAAAAAAAAAAACAAAAAAACAGTTCTTTTGTGTTAAAATACTTGCGTTCTAATGCGCATTCATTATAATTGCCTGCCTTCATTATTCGAGTAATGTACGGTCTTTATTGTAGAGACGAAATATCTCGATTAAAAGTGTTACAATTTTTTTGAAATCTCATAACGAAATGCTTCGAACGTGCCAATCGTGAAGATCCGTTGGTATTTTATTATTAAAAAAATTTCTGATTTCTTTCATCTTAAAATAAAATTCCACTTATCGAAAAATATTCATCAAACGAAATATTGTCGCATTTGGTAAAATGTGAAAAGAAAAATATAACTTTCGTAACTCGTTAATCGTACGCGATCAAGAATGAAATAATATTAATTTGCATTATAACAGGAACGACATTTTTCCAGATGACCCAGATCCATAAATCTATACGACGAGAAAATTAAATTTTATCTCTAACGCAGTAAGACCGAACAACATCATGGAAATGTAATTCTTTCAAGTCGAATAATCGATTGTACATGCTTCCGAACAGCTGTCTAGGAACTACGGGTAGGAGAAATGGAACAGTGGTGGTGGAAAGAAAAAAAATGATTAAAAACCAAAAAGAAACTGAACACGAGTACGTAAGATAAAGCGTTGGTCCAGCGTCTTACTTTATTTCTTTTTAATATGACGCGTGTGTTCGAAGTACGGATGAGTGTATTTAATGACTCACGCAGACCGAGAAAAAGAAGTTTCGAAAGAATAATTAATCACGTTTTCGATCGCCTATTTCCGCTCTGTTATTTGAAAAAAAAAAAAAAATGATTTTCGCACGTTTACGAAAGATTCAGTTTCGAAGAACTCATTGTTATTATTCTCATTGATCTCGTTCAATCTTCGTAGTTTTTCAATATTGAAAAAGAAATAAAAATTGGACTCACCTTGGCCTTGTACATGGGGTACCGCAGCGATCCACAATAAGGAAAGAGTGATAAAATATTTCCACCGCACCGTGGCACTGCACTTGCCAAAATCCTTGTCGTACTTGCGACAAACGTCACCGGGCATGTTTTCACGTGTTTTTTTTTTGTGTGTCCTTACCCGCGCACTCTTAACCCTCTCTCAACACTCGCGCTATTTCTCCTCATTCAGAGAAAAACCATCGCGAGGTTTTTTTTTTTAATACTTTTCAATCACGGATCCACCGTTCACGAAACCCAAAACAAACACAATACATACGCACACACTTACACTCGCACTGCGGACTAAACGATCCCGTTGTTTCGCAATAATTTTCCTTTATTTTTATCTCTTTATCGTTACTATTAACTGTCATTCGTTCGTCCTCCGATGCACTCCTCACCGAACGGTCCTGCGTGCCCGACTGACGATGCGTCCTGTTCACGCGTTCCCCCCTCTTGCAGTCCAACATTCCGCCTCCCCCCCACTCCTCTGCGCGCTAGACGCGAGTAGCCGCGAACGCGTCCGAGCGCGCGGGAACTTTTAAACCGCGAGGAAAACAACGCGGGAAAATAGGTTAAAAATTGAAACTCGTCATTATTCTATTGTAACATTTATTAAAAATATATAATACTTCGACATGTAAGAAATTATTCTCAAGGCTATAATCGCGAGAAACTATTGCAAGATTAAATAAATAATTCGCCGAACCGTTTGGTATTCTGATTCAGTTTTTTTCGACAAAATTTCGAATTATTGGATTTTTGTTTTTTTTTTTCGTTCTGTAAAATATTCGAAAACTGTCATAATAAAAAAAAAAAACGTAAACGTAAGCTTTCTGATACTTATCTTTTTTTCCCTAATTCCCACTCCTTGACCACGCGCATACATCGATCAAACTTCATGTCCTGTGGCGTTTCGAGGCAGTAAAACCGTTTTTAAGGACTGGAATTATTCATGATGAATAATTGGCGGAAGAATTTAATACAAAAAGTTGTGAAGAAGTGCGATGAAAATGAGGTTACGGTTTCGAAAGATTTAGTCTCATTTCTCGTAAGTACACGGCAATCGGTAATTTTCAAATAACCGGAAATTAGAGAGAATTATGAGCGAGGAGTAAATGAGAGAATGTACTTCGCAGTTGACGCTATCCGAGTTAAATCCTGTCTGTCGAATTGACGAGAACGATGAAGGAAAAACTGAAAATGCAATTCGTAACGTAACTGAAAAATTATTGACGCAAAATAGTCCCAGTTTGGTAACGCTTAAAATGCAACTTTATTTCGCGAAACACTACGCTAATCGGGACGAAACTGTCAAAAAACATCGTCTCAGATTACACAAAAAAACGGGGCCTCTAGTGGCCGAAATTTGCGTTACTGAACGTCTTGACAGAGACCTCGATGTCGAAAGACTCTACCAGAAAGTCTTGGTCGTCATTACTCTACTCAGCGGACTCGGAAATCCCATGATAGCTTCTGTTTTGAGGTTATAAAACAAAATTTCAATAATCATGAATGCCCGTCGAATATTTCAACGAAAAACTTCATATTTTTCGACTGAAACTCGCTACTTCTTCGTAGAGAAGTTGCTGTCGCACTACAGAGTGTTTTTCAACCGAGCGAGCTAACGAATTACGTGACCTTGACGAAGCAAGAGAAGGAGGAACAACTTATGGAACTCGTGTGCATTGTGGCGGGAATTCGAATTTTTAATCGCGACTGTCAACGCGGGGGCGAAGGGATCGACGATCGTGAGTCAAATACACATCTGTGGACGACATTAAATGAATGAAATTTTGTTTTATTTTCACCGTATAATAATAATAATCATTTTATAATTAAATCTTGCAAGTTCCTGCAATTTTACAAGATTCTGTGGGTAAATCGAGAGACGCTGTTCTCGAATTACTCGAGGATCTCATGAAGACGGTTTATCGTTTGACTTCGGTGGTTGAGAAAATAATCAACGCAAAAATCGAAGAAAATAATGAGAATCAGGATTACGATGAAAGTGGTGATGAAGAAAAGTGTTCGCAGGAATATACCAATGACGAGGATTTTTTCTGGGCAGTTGAATTATTGGGAGCTTGTCGACAGCAAGAAATTTATATCAGGCACGACAGCTTCAAAACTCATAATCGTAAAAATCTTATTTTTCAATCTTTTCAATCATTTTTATTTATTTTCTCGGTTAGAAAGCTTCTGGGTGATATAGAAATCTGTGAAAATGAGATAAAGTCACTGATGGAAAGACTGCAGTCGAGACTCTTCAAGCTCCACGACACTGTGCGATACAGAACAGCCATCCCTACTTTACAAGTTTATCCTCAATTCATTGACCTCGCTGACATATGGATGAGACTTCAGGACGAAGTCATCGTTCTCAGTCACATCAACAACTTTTTATGGCAGCTTCGAACTTTGTGTACAAAGGTATAAACTTTTGATGAATAAATTAAAATTAAATTAATTATTTTTTTCTATACTGAAGTAGTTTGTTGGAAAGTTTAGTGTAATCGTTACTTGGGTTTATATTTAGAAAAAAAATATTTTAAAAAACGAGTGTTTTTCGTTAGGTCGTACTGGTTTACACCAGAAATTTTCTGGTCTACGATCTTGTTCTAAATATTTGTGTTTTTTTTTTTTTTTTTAAGAACGTTAACGTTTACGATCACACACGATTGGATGATTTGCTTCGTGATTGTGAAATTCTTACCGATGCCGAAAGGTTGGAACAATCGATGGGGCGATTGATAAGTAAAGTTGTTGAATTCATTAATTTAATCAAAGTGACATTTCTTTACTGTCAACTTTATTTTCATTTTTTTTTCTTCAAAATGTCAATAATTGTGAAATTTATATTTCAGCGGATGGTGGCGAATGCATGATTTATTATCCCAACAACACGAAGGATTTCGAGCATATAAATCTTCAGGTAAATAAAAATGGAAGAAAATTTCGAAAGAAAAGTTTTTTGATTTGTATTTCGACGTTTAATTATTTCGAGAAAAGTCGCGCTCGCTTTATAAATCCAACGAAATAATGAAAAAAAAAAAATACTTTAGCCGTTCCACAGAGATTTTCGTTCGGAATAAAATTGGCATTTTTTTCATCTCAAGTGCTGCGGACATGGAATATTTTTTTCTCGATCCATCTCGTAAAACTTTTCCTTCTTTTTTTTTTTTCACCAAATGCTCGTTGCAAAGTTTCTAGGCTTTTGTGCCTGGAGTTTTGTGTCTGGGAAGGGTTCACTTATTCCTGGAAATCCGAACATAGGAGTTCTCAAGTGGAGAGGAAAATATTTCGCTTTTAGCTCGGCCGATGCGGCACGAAAATTTGGAGATGATCCAAACAGGTCAGTACACTTGAGGGTCAAGTTTTGGACAATATAACGATTCCAGAGACTTTTGGAGGGCTCTCAAAAAAACTTTTTCCTGTTGTAATAAATAAAAAATAAAAAAGAATAAAAATAAAGCTATTCGAAGGAAATTATTCAGTCATACAAAAAAAAATTAGAAGAAAAGAAAGAAAAAATAGATTCGTGGGACGAGTAGCTCTATGAAACAACGAATGAATGAATAAATGTTCCAAATCGAATGTAATTGCTGTTTGACAGATTTACGTACGAAGCTCTCAATTTTGTACGTCATCATTACGAATACGTCCACTTATTCCAGTTGTACGATGACATAATAGCGATGAAAAGCCGAGAGGAGTGAGTCAATGAATTGAAAAAAAAAATGTTCAATTCAAATTCTACGAATGATTGGGCTGTAAAAATTTTTTTTAGGATTACCGATGATGGCTGTCACTTGAAGATTCATCGAGATCAGGGAATTCAGACCGATTTGCATGTCTTGCCAACTCACATAGACAAAGATTATTCTCACAGTATATGGGAATACAGGAGAAGAGCTCTGCGATTGGTAAAAAAAAATGATTTTGGAAAACATCCGAACGGAATTTTGTGATTGATTTTACATTGAAATGTTTTTTCCATGAATCTACCGAAATTTATTTCACTCGTAAATTCTATTTTTTTCAAATCTTCCATACGAATTTCAGGCAACGATAGCTCAGTCTGCGACTCGCAGCACCCAAACAGCAAATTCTCACTTCCGGAGTGGTATTTATGTCCAAGCTGCGTTGCCGACCGATCGAGCGATCCAAACGCGCAGAGACAATCAAGCCAATACGATGAAACTCAAAACTTTTATCTTTGGACTTCGAGGTAGAAGAGATACGACTCAGCACGTACTGTCTTTCGCCGATGAAGAATTTCCTCAATTGTAATCTTCTTTTTTCAACCACTTTATGAATCATTGTGAGAAATACCAGTAAAAAATGTACTCCATTTATGAATAAATGGATCTGATATAAATTAATTATTTTTTAATCCCAGAGATTGAAAAGTGATTTGTCGAATTTAATGAAAATCAATTAAAAAGCTGATATGTCAACTTAAAACGAGGCTAATTTTTTCAGTTTTGTCGCTTATTTCGAATAAATTGATAAAATTATCGAAAACATCATTTTCAATAATATTTAGGGGCATAAGTGATAAAGTTTTGGGTCAAATTCGTCGCTTTAACGTTTCAACTCTCAAATTTCTACTGTTTTACACTATTTTTTGAATCTTTTCTTGGTACGAGTATATGAAGTGTTTAGATTGAAAATCTTTTCAGATTTTTATCATTCCGAGTGATAATCCGGTGTTTCACAGGTTTTGCAAACTCGAAACTTTCTCGTGGCGAGCTGACTTTCTCATGTGTCTCAAAACACATAATTCTATTATTATATTTCTATGAATTTTTGTTAATGAGTGCAGAAGTTCAGAATGATTAATGATTATTTACTTGAAAAGAAAAAAACTACCTTAAAATTTCGTTCGTTAACTCGTGAAAATGTCTCATGAGCAAAGCTAATGTGTGGCAAGGAGGGATCGTGACGAAGGAGATGAATAACTATAAAATGGAATATTTGATCGCTTTAGTCTTTTGTTTTTGTTTTTGTTTTTTTTTTTTTCAAACGCTCACGTACGATTAAAAAAAATGAAAGCAGTACCGTTTAATAAAACACGTTTCGTTTTCGAGTACACTCACGGAACACTGTATGTTTGGATGAAATAGTTTGTCGTTAATGTTTGTGTTTTGTTTGTTTTTTTTTTTTTTTTTTTTTCATTTTTTCTTACGAAGAGAAAATAATTGTTTTTCACAGATTTTTCGTTATTTTTTTTTGCCTCGTTCTTAAATACGATAATCCAATAATTCGCTATTCCCGTCTGTGCCAGCTGTTTATTTTCATTCGTTTGATGGATTTTTTTTTTTTTATTTCGCTGTTGTATTTTTCGCATACGATTACATTTTTGATGTTTCATGGGATTTCTTCTTTCTCCTGATGGCCGTAGAGACTTAGGCCAGCATTTCATTAATTTATAATCAAAATACATAAGTGTGTAGTTTTATATGTATTTATATACGTATTTGTTTATACATATTCATGTATATTTCGCACGTTAAGGCTCGAAAAAATTCGTAAAATCGAGCTGCTTTTACGTGTGTTTTTATTGTGAGAGAAAGAGAGAGAGAGAGAGAAAAAATTCGTGCGAAATATAAGAATATGTATTCATACATATTTGCTTTTTGTTTTTATCGTTTTACTTTCTACTCCTCCGTTAATAATGTGCAGCTGGCGCAGAGAAATTCGGGAGAGCTGCTGCACGCACACATCTCTCAACTTGAATTATTTTACGCTTACAGTCTTACCTTCCCATACTGAATACACATCCATCATCATCATCATTTCATCATCATCATCATCATCATCATCATCATCATCATCATTATCATCATAATCACCTTTTCAGCATTAAATCTTAAACATTAGGTCAATTTTTACACCAAAAAGAACTACTTTACGACGATAATTATTAATTACACGTGAATACAATTAAATCCTTCGCTTAGTCATTAATTTCCATTGTATAATGTAACTATTATACAGAAGAGGTACAGGATGTTGATTTCGCCATGATTTGGTTTGTTTTATTTTTATTTTTTTTTCAATTCTTTCAATTATCCGTGTCTCGTGACTATCGCATTTTTTCTTTTTGTTTTCTCATATTTCTTTCTCTCCCTCTCCCTCTCTCTCTCTCTCATTGATCGTGTTTTTATTTCCTTTCCATATTTTCTTCCCCCTCGTTTTATGATTGTTTCTTTTTTCTCATATCGCAAGAGCACGCGATACTTTGCCCGTTAAAAAAATCTCTTTCTGGAGATGTCATCAATGATTGTTATGGTAAAATAAAAGATGAAAAAACAGTGGAAACGAAAAAAAAAAAAAAAAATTCTTCATCTCTCGGTCTCTTTATCGAGTTCGAATGACCTTGCCCTCGAGTCCTTCCTGGGGATTGTTCGATCCGAGCATCACGATTAGTCTCTCATTTTTCCACCCCGAAAATTCCTCGTTGGCACAAAAAATTCCTGTTTCTCGTACGATTCCCCGTTTCTTTTTATCATTCTCCTGATTTTTCATCTTTACATTGATTCATTTACTTTTTTTCGAAATGATTTAAAAAATTCTTATTGACGTGTGTGTGATTGACACACTCGAGCAACAAAAATAATGACGTTAAAAAAACATACCGAATGTGGGACATTTGGAAGCGATCGCACGACGAAAATACCGTCAATGACGATCTAAATTCGCGGCTCTTTTAATTATTTCTCTTTCGTTATTTTTAAATGCGGCGTTCTTAATTTTTTGTTTGTTTTGTTTCAAATTATTTAAGAAGTATCTGTCGCGCAAAAGAGACTGAGAGATGATGCTTGTCTTTTTGTTTCCTCATCTCTTCTTTTTCGTGTTTTTTTTCCCCCTTTTTTTTCTTCTGTCCTCTCTCTCTCTCTTTCTCCCTCACTCGGCATCGTGGAATAATGTTATAATAATGTTATAACTTTGTGAAATTATTTCGGGGTATGTCGTCGGGGTCGCGAATGATTTTCTCTAGTCTACGAAGTGATCTTTGAGGTATTTCATCATACCAAAAGTCCTGAAGCGCTTTATTCCGAATACCTTTATCAGCTCGTCGTCGCAGATCGCAAATTGCTTGTTCTTCGGGTCCTGAGAACAAAAAACAAATCGAAAATGAGTTTTTTTTTGCTAGATGAGGTGAAAAATAGTCTGATTTCTTCTGTGTCGTTTCAATTTTCGAGTCATTCGCACAAGTCATTTATACTCAACAGTCCCGTCGTTTGAACATTTGCCAATCTTTACTTTTTGCTAATTTTTTAAATCTGTTCCCAAATTACATATGATAAAAAAAATAAAAAAGCAAGAAAGTAACAGATCTGCTGATCGACTGGAAAATATTTGTATTCCTACAACGATCAGCTACAGCTCAATGATTCATATTGTAAGACTGAGTTCCATAGAAAAAACAGAAAAGAAAAAACTGGAAAGAAAAATTTTGTTTCTTCTTCATTACGTACATAGAGGTCCCTCTCTTTGATGATACTCCAGACTTTCTTGACGACCTCGTGTCGGGCCATTTGTTTGGCACCAACAACAGCGGCGAGTTCAGGGGAAAGTGTAATAGCGCGCGTATAACCACCGCCACCTTTGCCCTTTCCTCCAGCTTTTTTGCCCGTTGTCGCTGCTTTCTTAGATTTGTTCCACTCCTCATCGCTGTCGCTGTCGCTTCCCTTTTTGACCTTCTTCTTGCCAGGTCCTTTTTTGGGTGTTGCTTTCGTCGCTTTTTTCGGGCTGTATTCTTCGTCGCTCGCGTCATCGTCGCTCGCGCTTTCTTCGTCGTCCGAAGAATTTTTCTTGTTGCGTTTCGCTGGCGGTGTCTTTTTCGGAGCTCCGCGTTTCGCTGGTTTCTTCTCCTCTTCCTCTTCCTCCTCTTCCGATGCTTCTTCCTCCTCCTCTTCGCCCTCCTCAGACTCTTCACTCGCAGCCTTCTTCGTCTTTTTCTTGCTGTCTTGCTTCTCTTGTAAATGTTCCATAACTAAATCGTCAACTTCCTTCTTCCTGTTGGGACCGCAAACAAAAATTTCAATTCGATTAATCAAGTTTAAACCTTTTTTTCATTCGGACTTCATTTAATTTTTTCCCGCTTTTTTTTTTATTGTTTCTCATTGGTGTTTTTTTTTTCTTTTCTTGTTAGAGGGGGAACGAGGTAATGGCTTATGTGATTTCAGCCTCACGCAGAGTCCCTCGTATTGATCTTGGACACAGTCATACCTTCTGCTGCACTTTTCTTGGCACACAGCAGATTCTTTCCTTTTTCTCATCAATGAGGTACTCGAAAATACTGACGCTATGTCCGTTCATTGCGAATCACTCTTTTACTCAGTGATTTCAATTTTCATTCGAATTACAGATTAACTTTGATAACAAACATTTTTTTTCGACTCAAACAGTTTCAATTTGAAATCATCTTTTTTTTCAACCAAAAAATAAATTCATCGTTTCACGGAAAAAAATAAAAATGCTTGGATTTATCATTTGGAATTCCCGAGACGTTTAAAAAATTCTCATTTCCAGCTTACCTTTCCGTGAGATCAATGTCAAGCTTCTCTTCGATCAGTTGTCTCACTTTTTTAGCTGACATGGTTTTGAGGTCGGCGTCCTTGAGGATAGCTGTAAACAACAAAAAAAAAAAAAAAACAGAAATGATAACTCTCGGAAAACAATACAATTTTTGCATGAAAATAGCGATTTGAGGAGGGGAGGGAGAGAAAAGTGAAATAATGGAATACATTTCGATTGTTATACGGCGATATGATTATGCTACCGCGTCTCTTGATAACAATAATCATTCATTCATTTTACGAACGTGGATTGTCGTAATCATCATTGTTATTTAAAATTTATTTTTTTTTTTACGTGAGATATCGACGGAAAAATGAGGAGAAAAATTATTAAAAAAAAAAAAGTTTCCCAATTTTTTTCGTTCATACGAGACTTTAGTATCATTTTTGAGGATAAAACTGCACGAATCGGCCGCTAGGCTGCGTCGAATATTTGATAAGGTCAACAAGAAAAAAAAAAAAAAAAGACATTTCAGCAAGTCGGTGAATCCTTAATAATACGAAATAACACGAGATGGAGAATGGGTTCAAGAACGAGAGAGAGAGAGAGAGAGAGAGAGCAATTTGTAGAAGCAAAGTTCATCAATCAGTGGTGGTGTATTGATTTTCCATCGTTGAAGTTGATATCCATGTTGTGGAGGGAGAGAAAGAGCGAGAGAGAATGTGTATTCAGGGGAAGCGGAAGTCGGATATTTTGGAGATTCGCTGAGCAGTCTTGTGTTACTGCAGCCAAAAGTATACGCATTGCTATATATACGTATATATATATGTCTACGCTCTATCTTTTTTGCTCCCTTCTCTCGGCCGCTTCATTTTCTCCGTCTGCGCTGCACGCGCGACTACAATACGAAAAAAAAAAAAAAATGGCGTAAAGAGCAGGCAACGAGATACTTCGGTAAGTCCTTTTAATTCCGAGAATTTCGAGGTATCGATATACACTCGGAGTATGCTGGCGTATATACGGGGTTTTTACCCACTTTCCCGAGGCGGGAAGCGGCGAAATATCGAACATAAATGGCCGCGCGCGCGCCACCAGCGCCAACGATCGACCGTAATAACGTAGTCGTCATATGTATGTGTGTTAAGCGCATATATATCTGTCATCCTCCGAATGCAAACTAAGGCGTCTCTCCGCCTTCGAACCAATAATTACTCACCGTACAAGAAAACTTGGATTTCTATTATTATTTTTTGAAATCGCGTTTTGTTTCGTATTAACAAGAAAAATAAACAGAGTCGCCGAATGTTTTGTCTCGCTCCCGCCTATGCGCAAAATTATAAGTAAATACGAACGCGTGCAAACCTCTCAAATGAGTGCAACAAAAAAAAATTAAAATAAAAATGGCCGCCTCCTGAAATTTTGGGTGGAGAGAAGACTATACGCGATTGAATTTTTTATTTTTTGAAATAAGATTTTTCTTCGTTACTGCGATATCGCGCGGCAATTTGTTTCGATACGCGCCCGGCCAAAGTAGTCCCTCATTCGAGGGGAAGGAGGGGGGGGGTGAAGAAATAAAAAATGGCGATTAGCCCGGGACGCACGAACTCTCTCCCAACACGCCACAGAATAACAATAAATTATAGACCGACGAGACTCCATTTCGATTCCGCTTAAAGTTTCATGATAAAGAGACTCAATGAGAAATCTTGTGCAGTCGTTTTAAAAACATTTACAGCTATTATACTGAAAAAGCTGCTTTTATACGTCTCTGTTAAGCGCTTAAATACATGGACGACGCCACAATTACAACGCGCACATACACCACACAGTGACTCGCAAACGCGCAGAGCGAGCGCCACTCTTTACACACAACGCAGTCGAGAGGCCTCTATTTTATTATTTTTCACGTTAAATCAGTTAAAAATCACGAATTTCCCAAGTAAACGTTTATTTTTATCAAAAAATAACGTAATTAATGCACCAAAGGTTTTTTCGATCATGAATTTAGGTTGAGAGATACGCTGATGAAAAAAAATACGCATTTGAGAATATCTGGTGTAATGGCCGGCGTGGGGCACGCCACTCGAGGACACAATACGCGTTCGGATCATCACCGTACATCCACGAACGAATACAAATACGAATTATTTCTCTTTTACACAGGAATACGATACTCGATGAAATATTTAGCCAATATTATGAGGAATATTATAACACGTTCGAAATATAATTAAATAACGTAGTATCAATGATTTTTGCCAACTTACCGGCGATCTCCTTGCGGAGTTCGTCTTGTGAAATATCGACCATGGCTGCGTAGAGTAGTTGCTTCACACTG
The DNA here is from genome assembly GCA_037576405.1 of Campoplex capitator. NCBI lineage: Eukaryota > Metazoa > Arthropoda > Insecta > Hymenoptera > Ichneumonidae > Campoplex > Campoplex capitator. Next base: position 9,324,354 of record JARBWI010000002.1, read on the forward strand.
TGCGTTCTGCTGCCAACTGAGACGATATGCCGGCGCTCTCGACTCCCGTAGCGCGTTCGTGTTTGACGGTACACTCACGAACGAAATTTTATCCACTATACCTATCTTTGCAACACCTTTATTTTACAAATAACTCGATTATATGGCACTCGAGAAAAAAACTGTATACACGAAATTGTATCAATTTTTTATGTTCTACAATTTTCTCATGACGCCCCACGCGTTTTAATGCGATCTTACGATTATACCTCATTAACGAACAACCAGAGAGAAATAGAGTTTTCTTTTTGACTGTGAGCGAAGCTACTTGCTCGTAGGCCGCCGGTGGCGTCCCGTCGTACACTCCGTACATTTAACGTTTCCTCAGATTCGCCAATAATTCGACTTCAATGATAAATAACTCGAGAACGCAGCATCAAAAAGCAACACAATATTTACCGAATCGTGACAACTTTTTATTCTCTACATTTTTCTCATCACGCCCCATGCTCAATATTGCAATTTAACGAGACCATTTCATATTATCGCCAAAGTTTGACCGTTTATTCTTTGTTGTTAGTGTACGAAAACGAGGAGATTCCTCCCCACCAAACGATATACAGACTTTTTCGTTGTAAACGCATCGAAGGACCCTCTACGTATATTATTTATATATATATAAACATACCTCTATACATTCGCGTCATGTGACAAATGATTCACTCGCGCGTTTACTACTTGAAAAGATCTTTTGACAATAATGAAAAACGAGTAAGTTGATGAATATTTTTTCATAAATGCAAATTTTCCTGGAAATATTTAAAGAGTCCGTTTATTTTGTGCAGCAAGCACTTGTACTTTTCTTCGAACAATTAATTCTCCATTTTGAAGCTCGAGCTTTCCGGGATTAATTAAAATCTGTTTTGATTTTTTGCAAAAAAAAAAAAAACAAAGCATGACAAAATCATCGAGATAATAATTGAGATTCCGTAATGATGACATTAGGACTCGAGCAATTGTTCATCAGCTGAAAAAAAATGGTTATTTACATAAGCAAATTGTCGACCTTTAAGTTGTGGGTCAATCGCGCTTCTACTTCGGCAGACTTTTTTATTTTTGTTCAATCCTCTTCCTCTCCCCCTTGTCCGGCGACGTGAAGTTGTACACCACCCCCCGCTTCGTAACGCGATTGCCAGGGTGTTACGGGGGCCGAGAAGAAGCAACGATTAGGCACATACAGAGGGCATTTTGCTTTTCCCCTTGACTGTCCCCGAGACTGGCAGTGCCGCTGCCGGCGAAGCGATAAGCTCGTTGCGCGCGGCTAGTTTTCTCGTTCCTTCCTTCGTTCTACGAGAAGCGAACGAGAGCGAGCGGGAAAACGTTCTTCCGTACAGTAATCAACAAAAACAATGGTCTTATAAGTCGAACAAAAGCAACTTCAAAAATCAATATCTCGAAAACGGTTGTACCAGTTATGATAATTCTTACACAAAATCGTGTCAATATTTTATCGTCTAAATATTTGCCATTATGCCCTTAAGGAAAATTCTTTCGTCCAACGTCTCTACGACGATGCGTCCTTCGTATCGCCGAACAAAATTTCTACACTGACTGTAACACCCGCGTACAGCCAGGTAACTTTTGCTTCTTTTACAATTTCTAGTCGAAATATCATATACATTTGTTTTTTTACCAACGTCACATTGTTCAGTTTTTAAAATTCTTTTTTTTGATATCCTACTTCAATTTATATAGCATTTGTTATTTCGCATCCTATCGAAAAGAAAGAACCGGGATAGCGCTCGGTGTGCCCCGCCACAGGTGTTTGAATCAGAGTCAATATGGCGGCCATTGACCGATGCGGTTACGCGCGCAGACATATTATATATATACGTTAAATCTATACATACGTGAATACACTTCCCTCAATTTGCAGCTTGCAGTGTTACGATGCATATATGAATCCATATAGCGCTGGTGAAAAATAAAAGTATTTGGAGAGAAAAGCCGTTTATTGAATATGAACGACGCTCAATGCAGTTTATCCTCTCGTATATATCCTAAAAGATATAAAATTTTTCTCAAAATGTGAATACGAAAATATTTAGAATATTCAATTCATGCATCAAAAGTGCATTAACCATGCAAAAAAAAATCTGAAAAAAGCTACATTGTGCGCAGAATCCAAATTTGGGTTCATGTGACCATTAATTACGACAAAAATGACCCGGAAAAATAGTGTTTTCGTTGATTAAAGCCATTTGAATGCGAACACGGCGAATCTAATCTGTATAAGTAGGTGAGTCTGTATCCAGCAGTGTAATTTCATTATTTCATCTGAATTGAATTAAATTTAAGTACATTTATATATTCCAAGAATTTATCATCCGTCGGTAAATTGTAGTTTTGTCAATCGCCGAACGGTGGAGCCACTCTGTGCGTCTCGAAGTCCCTTTGCTTTGTAAAGGCCGCATGCGATAATTGTTCCGAAACATTATTTGTTACGTTTGAAAGAAAAAGAATAACAAACAAAGGTCGTTGTTCGATGAGTTAGAAATAAAAACTGAAAAGTGTTGAATGGTTTTCCTTACGCTTGTAGATGTACATAAAAAGTCCCAGTCTTAATTCTATATACGTGTGTTTTTCCACGTGCAAAAATTAATTTCTCGCGTCAATTAACTGCTGGGGGTTCGTTCGTACATGATTTTTATTATCGAGTTGATGAGAGTTCAAAAACAAACTAGCGATTGTAAAATACAATTTGTAATCGCTAAAAACTTTCGTGCGTATTTGCGAATTCTAACGAATCAAACGTGACGGAAATGAATGCTTCAAAAACTCTGTGTAGATGCCATTATTGAAATGGCTATCAGCAGCTATCAGTTGAAAAATAAGCGAATAAATGATAGAATAATCGACGAGAAATTCATATTCAAAAGGTCTGAAGACCGGTATTGCTTTAGACGTAAGCAGTGAATTAAAAATATCATTTTTCTTCATGCAAACCTATAGAACTCTTGTATCAAAGTTTGCACGGAATTATCATGGAAAAAAGGAAAGATTGAGGTTATGTTTACTCTAGAAATTTGACATCTTGTTTTTTCACAATGAATTTTTATAAAATAGTAGCAAGTCTTATAAAATTATATTGCAACATTGATCAAAGTAAAGTTTGGTGTATCGATCGCAAAGTAATCGCTGCAATCGTCAAAAATATCGACTGATGTAATGCGGAACCTGAAAAGAATACGAGGATTAATCACAACGATTCATAGCGGTTTTCCATTATCATTCAATTAGTTTTTACATATTTTTGGTAGGAGAAAAATTAATAAATAATCCGATTGACATGTCAAATGATCATAACTCCAATGTAGCAAAGTTTTTAATCAGAGTTCTTAAGTCTTGAAAAATTGAATTGCATGAAATGCGAAAAACACCATTTTTTTTAAATAAAAATATTGCTAAATAGAAGGTTTTGGCATTTCCAGGGTATCTCAATCAAAAAACTTCAAAAACGTACAAAATCTGAAGATATTCCAGAATTGACAACTAGTGGAATAAATTTTTAAAAAATTGAACTTTTGAGAGAACTTGAAATTCATGAACCAAATCAGCGATTCTCTAAAGTTTCTTTTTTTTTCTTTCTAGCAAAAATTGGTAATTTTGGAGAAGTCTTTGGCAATTTTTGGAGTATATCAACACTTGAAATGACTATTTGCCCCGCAACGGTCGAATACGAAAACTGCAGTGGAAGAAATTTCATTCTGGTTAATTGAACGAACCTTTGTTGCAGCCAGGTTCGCCTGTCCGGCACGCGCACTCTCCATTTTTGCATTCCAATAGATTCGGATGTTTGTCACTTTCGTAACATTCGTAATCGTTTTTGCACGGTTCGTACATTCCTGAAAAAGTAAAATAAAAATGAAAATCAAATTAATGAAACTTGAAAATTGGTTGAATTTGAAATATGCCATTCGTGAAATACATTTCATTAGAAAATTGAAATAATCTTGATGGTTTCAATGTCTTTTACGATATTTGATGAAACATAAAACAAAGTTCATAAAACCGATAAAATTTTTGCTGAATATTACACGAAATGAAATTCATTTTTTGTCATTTTATAATCACGTGCTTTTCAGTAGTGCGTTTGTTCATAAATACGAATAATTAATACTCATGATAATCATAAATACTCAAATTGAAACGAGAAGCAAAAGTGATAAAAATTGAAGATAGAAAATGACGTAAGCCTTGAGAACATCGTCGGGTTTATGCTCCTGGATGCGAATGAATTTGTAAATTAAACGTACTTCGTATTTTTAAACAAGTGCCAGTTTTGTTGACGAAATGGTGATCCGTATAACATCTACAAATATTGTCGATACAATAGGCCATTTGCATGGGCTCTTTGCAGTCGTCGGTACGATGACAAGTATCTCCAGGTGCTCTTGGTCCTTGAAAACAAAAAATCTTTTTCGTTACTTTCAAAATTTTAACTCTATTTCTCCATATTTTCAGGTTTTTACGAGCCCATCCCATCACTTTAATCCCACATTTCTCCTCACTCCACAGTTCCTGTTCCTGTATGACCATCCATGGAGCGTTGCCTAAAGCCACTCTTTTCTAATCCACTATCGCATTTATGTAAATAAAATAATGAGACTTAATAAAAAAGATCTTAGATTGGAGGACATTTGGAAAATGTAGTTAAATTATATTTTCAGTTTAATAAAAAATTTGTGAAAATAACATTATCTTTCATAGTAAAATATTTCGCACTCAGAGTAGCGTGATAAATGAAAAATTTACGATAATGTCATTCACTTTTCTTTCGAACATTGTTTAAATTTATTGTTAACTTTAGCGTAAATCACTTCTTCGTTTTATACGTGCTATGTTGGTATTAAAAAAATAAAAAACTGATAACGAATTATCTCTATTCTATCGTTTGGTAACGTGACCTTGGTAAGAAGCATTTTTTCCATGCACATTTAGTGTTAATAACAGCGTTACCTTCTCGAACATAATTCAACTATTTATCCTCAAATTATGATATTTTATTATCATGTTAGATGGAGTGTGAACAATTTTTCAAAAGATTTGGAGACCGTTCTCTTTCCCTGTATTATTTTCATTAATTTCAAAAAGTATATCAACGAAGTCGATTGAATTAATATCATATCCAGTCATAAAACGTATTTCAATCCTTTTCCCACTCTTTCCATTTTATTTTGTTTTCTCTTACAAAGTGAGTTTTATTATTTAAATTAAAAATACCAAAAAACAAGGCGTTTACGAAAATTTTGAAAGAGAACGGAATTTTCAATATTCTTTTACCTTCTGTTACAAAAAAGTTGGAACTTTTTATCTATTCATAACTGAAAACCCAGTCATCGACTATTTCCTCGAATGTCAAATGACCCTCGAGTCGTTCTTCTATATTTTCGTGTATTTATTTATCAAATTCGACCAAGTTCTTGCAGCTCAACACTGAGCTATTGAAAAATAAAATTTCTATATAAAAAAAATCTATAAAAATTATCTGTACAAAAATAAAATTTCACAGAAACAAAAAATCGATAAGAAAAATATGTTTCGATGGAAATTCTCAATGGAATTGAATGTGTTCGAATGAAAGAGAGATCGATCAACCTCGTTCGAATTTTCTTCAAATAATAACTTACTGATAATACAGTTGGACGAGTTGCGTATGTCGATCATAAAGTTGTCCTTGCATGTGCAAACGTTCTGGCGACATTCGGCATTTGACATTGTTTCACAAGCGTGATTAGAGTCCATGTTACAAGGAGCACCCAGAGCTGAAAATTCGAAAGTTTATTCCTGTTTTTTTTTTTTTTTTTTAATTTTATTTTATATCACGACGAGATTAAGGAGGGTGGCTACATACGACAATATGATAAGTATTTAATAAAATTTAGTGATAACATTCTTTAGCATCAAATGCAATGACACGAATTTTTTCAAATTTTTCGTCTACATAGTTGTCGAATAATTGGAATTTACAACATGCAAAAGATATACCTATATATATCAGAATCCTATGCTTACGGATGTAAACTCTAGTGTTAAATTACTCGAAAACTATGCAGAAGAAAAATCTTAAAAAATTTTTATATTCATATTTAATCCAAAAGAATATGCTCACCAAATTTCATTAAATTCTAATCATTTCGAATTTTCCTATGCTTTTAACATGGCAAAATTTTTGTGTGTAGCCAACCTCCTTAATGGTGGTGTGAAAACTTTACAAATTTTAATGAATAGAGATGTCGATTATTTTGAGACGATTACTCTCACTTTTTTCATGGAATTACGAGCAGGAACGGTATCGATTCGATAATACGATTAACAAAGAGAAATCTGTTTTTCTGTTTCTTTTCAAAATCTGCTGAAGTGAGTCATTGAATGGCTGATGACAGGCTGTCGTGAATCACGTTGTTAAATGCCTCGTAAATATATCAATAAAATTCATTAAATTCCCAAACAATTATAGTGTCGAACGAGTCATTGAATAAAAATGTTTTTTTTTTCACTAATTATTATCGCTGAAACGTGCTTCGATTTAAAAATAATATTTTTTAAATTCTCAGTCACGTTTTCCTTTGGACAAGAATCACCGGCACAATAATAAATTGCTGATATTTTGACTGTTCTTTTAAAAATGTATACTCACTCACGTGGCACGTTGACTTATCGAGGCTCGGCGCATAATAAGTATCGCACAGACAAAATTTTTGATTCTTACAAAAAGCGTGTCTTATGCACTGATGATCTCTCTCGCAAGGCTGCTCAATTTTCGTCGTTCCAGGCCATTTCACTGGAATTCATTAATCATTAAGATCAAGACACTGAATTGATTTTTCTTTTTTTTCGCCATTTAGACATCGAGCGTTGCAATCTCTTGGTGAAAATTTCATAATACAATTTTTTTTATTCTGAGAAAATAACAAAGTTCAGTAACAATGAACATGATTCATGGTAAAAATACAACGGTATCTTTGTTCGAAAACGACAATGGGTTTTTCTTCTTAGGCGTTAAGTTTTTGTACTTTTTATTTTTCTTGTAAATAAGGTTCATCGACTCACGTTGCTGCGATTCCGTCATGCTTAGCACCGTCGTGACACAAGCGATAATAAGAAATAAACTTTTTCGTAACATTGGTTCAAAGAGACGAAAATTGTTCGAATATTTATGAACTTGAAATATATTTTTGTCAAAATTCTTCTTTCGGACGCACTGCTCTTGCGCGTTTCTCAAGTCTTAAAGCACAACTGAATCATAGACACCGGGGTCCTCCTCGGTTTTGAAGTGTACACAGTGACTCCATGCGGCCCTTATCTGATAAATCCTTATCGCGAAACATCGATATAACTGTTTTCCTACTCTCCTGACATTCGGAAGAACGAAACTCAGACAGTTTGAGTCACAAAATCGTCCGAATCGCGTCTTTTATTACTTTTGGCTACTTTTGAAAAGGTACAAATGACCTCAGGGACCCAACCGACCCGTAAATGGGAAAATTTTTTGTTCAAGATGAAGAGTTTCCCAAATCTGCGTCATTGCTTTTCATTCTCGTTCTTAATTTTCATCATTTTTTCCTCATTTCATGGTCGAACTACAATAAAATCGAAATTCCCTGACCCGAGTCTCGACTCTCGTGTCCCAGTTCCGAAAATAATGCATCCCTGCTATCGTTATCGCAAGCAAGAATCAATTTCTCCAGCAGCGTCCACGTTTCAGAACGGAAATTGGAAATTCTCGGCACGATTAAAATAGACTGGCATTGTCGAACATCTTCAAGGCTCCATTCCGCTGTCTGTCAAGGCCAAGGAACATTGGAAATCGAAAAAAAAGGAAAAGTATGATTCAAATTAGACTAGGAATGCATATTATTTTATTTATCTTTTAGAATTCATTAATTCGAGCGCGTCAATGGTTGACGGATGCGAAGTGTTGTATCAGCGTCTCCTGGACCTCCAATCACCGTGTCGAAAACGCAATTTTGTTTTTCTTCATTTTATAAAGTTCTCATCGATCGACGTTCGTCAGATGCTTTTTTATCAGCGATCGATCTCTTCGTTATCAAAAAAACAAAGAAAATTGTAAATACTCCCATCTTATTAGCTCTCAAAAGAAACATTTTGTGGCCATTTTACGTCTGGAAGGCACAGCAGAAAAATGTTGGGTTTCTAATTCAAGAAACGATGTTTTAATAAAAAAAAATCAATATTGCTGCCACGATCTTCTGCGACAGGAACATGAAAATAATAGTGTTTGAAATGACGATAAAAAATCTTTTCGAATTCTGAAAAGGGGAGGAAAAATATGGTACTCGAACTGCGGGAATTAACGACCCAGGGACTTGGGTCTCTATCGCTGATCCGCTTAGTAGTGAGCTGGGACTTGGTACACCGCTGCGAGGGTTCCTTCGGTCCGGAGGCTCATCCAACCCCAGGTATAGACCGTGGTCTCGTCGAGACTGAATTTACTTACTTGCTGGAAGGATGGCAAGAGCTCGAGGCTCTGCCATCCTGGTGGGGTTTTTTGATGGGTGGACAAAATTTCTGTTGCTCGATTTTCTGTCCAGTCAGCAGAACTCTTCTCCGATGACAATTGTCCCCATATGGTGTTTCCTGGATCCGCTCCGCGGATTGTACGATGTAAGATAAAAAAAAAATTTCAGACAATTGGCAATTCGTGAAAATTCATTGACGAGGACTCTGCCATTGTGAAATCTGCTAGCAAGCTTAATCGTAAACCATTTTTTTTAATTTTTCGATAACGAAGAGAATGATGCACGATTGAACCCTATCAGTGCACAGGCGATGTACTTTATGCCCAAAAAAAAATTGTGCTCATTTCATTTTCTCGGGTTAATATACTCCTGAATATTTTCCATACTTAACCTTTTCAGGACGGGTCTGGTCGAAATATCGACCACTGGTTTAGTCGGGCACTCCACGTTCAAAATTCATTGATATTATGCACAAATTTCGTGGAAAATAAAAGGTCTATTTCAATGTAAGAGTCCCCGTCCTGAAAAGGTTAAGGAGTTTCGGTACAAAAGGCAAAATGTTAAGAAATTAATGAAATTTGGTGATAATGTTCTTCAACATCAAGTACGAAAACACAAATTTTTTCAAAATTTTCTTCTACTTAGTTATCGAGTAATTATGCATTGAAGCAGATTTCTTATGCCCGAAGTGTATGCCTATATATATGGAAACGCTATGCTTATACACGTGAACGTTTAGTCTTCAATTACTCGATAACTGTGTAGAAGAAAAATCTGAAAAAATTTGTATTGTCAAATTTGGCACTAAACGAATATGTTCACCAAATTTTATAAAATTCTTAACTTTTTGACAATTTTTTGTGTTTTTAACATGGTTTAGCATGGCAACATTGTATCGCCTGTACCGAAACTTCTTAACACTTTAACGAATAGAGAAGAAATCCTCACATCTGTTCTCTGTTACTGACGCTGAATGACTCATTGTCAAACTCAAGGTCTAACTCCAGGTCTGTGGAAACTCTCTAGTATCTTTTGTATCATTTCTTCAGATCCTTTCTTCCTGTACTCTTCATCTTAGAAATTCATGATTAACGCCAACGTTGGCTGTAGTTCAATATTCTCATATGTCAAAGTTGAAATCAAACGGAAATGATTTTTTTTTTTACTCCAACACCGTAAGCCCAGTATTTTTTTATGGAGATGCAATCGAACGAGAATTTTTCAAAATTAATCTACAGTTTTATATTCAAAATACCAAACGACTCCTGAGCTTCGTTATTAAACAAAATAAAGTACCATTTTTACCTTCATCATCGCGAAGAGTTTTATTCAGAGATACAATCGTCTTGGCGAGCCTCAGGCCAGCTGACGACAGAGCTGTCAATGTACTTGTCCCGAGACCATATCGAGTCTCTCTTGATCAGTGAAGAAAAAGTTAATTTTGAATGAGACTGGGATGGACTCGTGAAACTCAAAAAGGCATACGCAGGATCGTGAAATAAAATATTGAGTTCAAGTTCACATAAAAATTACACGAACGATGATCAGGGCCTCATTTTTAGTTGTCGAAATTTATTTTTCATTGCAGATACGTTTTCCAGTTTTATCCATTTTTCGATTCGTTTATTTTTACTGTTTTATTTACCAAAGTCGTCATTACCGATGGGAAGCTAGTGTGGGCTTGGGGTTGACTGAAACTGACGTAACTGACCACAGCAATTGGGTGAATACGATTTAAAAAAAAAATGAGTTCCCTTGAAAAAAATAGAAGAATGTCCTGACAAAGTTTTATCGTCATTCATCTCGAAGGCAGATTCATCCCATTGTTGACGAAATCGTTACAAAGATCGATGGAAATATCGTTCAATCACAGCGAACATCCGCTTGCGATGATTCCTGATGACGTAACGATGATAATTCGTCCGTTAAACTGCAGAAAATGCGTCCTCAGTCTTGATTCCCGGCTGTGAATACATTTTATTAAAAAATTCAATCAATAATCGTTGCTGGGCAATTTACCCACTGGTAATTCGTCAGAATCGTTCGAGTCAAGAGAATAATGCTTCAATAAAAATATTGAAACAAGTCCAGATCGCAGCGTTCTTTTTGAATTATTCATTTTGTTGATTTTCATAAGAATCATGAGAACATTGTATCTCTCTAATGAGTCAACAGAATCGGAGAACGTTCCATCGAATAGCCTTAAACGAGATTATACATAAGTGGCGAAAAAAAAAACATCGTTCACTCGAGTGGACGGAAAATTTTTTCTGCACCTGCAAGATTTTTTTCTTCTTTTAGTATTTCCTTTTCGCGTGTCTTCTCTGGAATCTCGACGTGTCCTTGTGCACATAATTTCCACATATATATATCGCTGAATCGTGAATTATTAACTCGTCCGATAAATAATAAAGTCACGAATCGATCGAACAATCTTAAATACGATTTTTAAAACTCTGTTCACCATTTCAGAGGCTCCGAATTCGATTCCGAAGAGAGAGAAACTCATACAAAAGTCTCAATAAAAACATTGAAGCTAGGAAATTAATTATTATGAAAAAATAAAAAGATTGTTGACAATAAAATCGTTTAGAAAATCATTTCTGTCAGATAAACAATTTTTTATCTCTCGTAAGTATTTTTGTAACAAAAATACTCAAAAAAAATAATAAAAATTTTAAAAATCACGAAAACATGCTTTATTTTTCGAAAAATTCGATGCGATATTCATTTGGAGAAATTTTCGAGTCTGTTTCGAAGGAAAGGGACTTGACAACTCAATGATTTCGTCTGTCTCGAGTGTTTCGAGTTTTCGAGCATTTTCAGCGATTCGTTGTGATCGAAATAAGGAATTTTCCATTGTTTAATTTATCGTGGCTACAGAAATACACGGTCTGTCGAGTCGTCTCGGATAGTTCGTACAAAATCTACATGTTTTTGTATACAGTGTTATAAAAGCAAAATGATAGAACCGTTAGTTGAGAATCGACCAGGCGAATCGGACGAGAGAAATGTTATCCACGATCTGTGAATTGCTCGAGCAGGGGAGGAGAGGTTGGGAGAAAAGTTTTATAACGAATAAGCATTGTCGCGAAAGTTCACCGGTGAGGTGTAAGTTGTTCATGCATATAGAGGTCTGAAAAATAAAGACAAAGAGGCATATATTGTACGAAACGAATGAACGAAAGCGCGAGAAAGACGGAGAAAAAAGAGAGGGAAATAGCGAAACTCTCGCGCCAAGAGAGCAGGGTTTGCTGTATCGTTTTGCAGCAGCGTCTGTTCGTCAGTCGCGCACCGTCGAAGCCAGATCGCGAATCAATTTCTCTACTACCAACTAAGAAGCTCATTATTTTTCTCTTATACGTTCTAGAGCTAAAAAATTTTCAATTTCATTGACGAATTCTCGAAAACAATAATAATCCGTTAAGATCATCGAACAGTGTCGACATTTTTCTGTTTTTTTTTTCTTTTTTTTCAAGTGCCTGTGTCTTTTATTACAAAACTTTGGAGAATATCGTTCGAAATTTCGAAGATGGAAAATCGAGCTATAACCGTCACTTTTCTCGTCTTCGTTTTGGGATTTGCCATCAACGTTGTCAGCCAACAAATTTTCGGTAATTACTGTGTTCCGTTCGATTACCGAAGATATTCGTATACAGTCTCCATTTTTTTGTTTCTTTTTATTCTTCATCGCTTTATAATCTTTCGAATAAAAAAATTTCGAGCTGCACGTTTTGCCTGGTTGAAATATTTTTTTTTTTAATATATACTTTTAGGCGTCGAGACGCTGCTGCGTCTCTAGATTCGAAACGAAAATTCGATTCGAAAGAGAATTAAAAAAAATCCAGAAAGTTCTTTATTTCAAGAAAGAAACTTTTCACGAATCGACAGAATTTAAACGCTTCAAAATTTGCTTTTTTTTTCCCAAATATTGGAAAAAGCTTCGAGACAAATTTCGCTTGATCGTTCCGAAACGCCGGTTTTGTAGTAACGACATTTCGCCAACGTCCCGAGAGACTCTGACTCACGATCACGTTCACATCTTCGCGATTTTTTCGCTCGAGAGAATCTGTGTATACAATCGCTCCTTGTTTTACCGGCGAGCATATAGAGCCAGTGGAAAAATAATTTGTGCTAGAAGTTGAAAACACCATTAAAATCCAACGATAATTTTATTACACGCGCTTAATTTATTCGCGATTGCAGAATATAATGAAAGAATCTTGCAAATCTTTTGTTACTTCAGAACGAAAAAGGATCAAATCGTGGAAAGAAAAAAAAAAAAAAATATATTATCCATTGTACTTGGTCTCCGGTGTCGAAGAGCAACAACGTACATGACCGAAGGTGTTCGATGTATACAAACATCGATTTATAACGCGGATAACGACCTCTCTCGATACCCTATGTGGATATTTCTATATTGATATATCAACTCGAGTTACATTGATATCGATCGCTCCATTGTTTCCAACTAACGAAATAACGGGGAGTGTCGATTCGAACGAATTTTACGATCCAAGTATCAATTAAAATTCTTCTAAATCGAATGAATATCAAATTTTTTTATGTTTTTCCAATTAAATCCTTCACAGGGTTCACCATATTAATTGAATCGAAATTGAAAAAAAAATAGTAAAAATCGTATCGAAATAAAGATCGATTGAATAATAAAATTCATTTTTCCAATAAAAGTCAAAGATGCTAGAATCGTTCACGAATTCGTTAAGTTTCAATGATCGTTCAACACGTTTGCAAATTCAGTTAAAAAGTTCAAAAATCTAAACAATTTTCGTGCGAAACTGGAATCGTTGATCGATTCTATTTTCTTCGTGATCGGAGCAAAAGCGATTTTTTTTACGAATTTTGTAAATTTTAGTAGAAAAAACGTTGTCAGGGATCGCGATCCCTTTGGTTTCATTTTCTCCTCGTGAGCCTCGAATTCGGAGTTTTTGTAGTTAGTTTTTCGAACAAAGTTACAGTTCCTAGTGTCAGTTGATGCAGGCGAGATAGCGACAAAACTGGATAAAAGTGAGTGGGGAAAAATGAGAGAGAAAATCAGCGAAACAGAGAGTCAGAGAAAAGGATAGTTTTGGACGCGGAGTTTGTTGCACAGAGAAAGAGCGACAAAGCATTAAAGTCTCCGCGATGTCCATGGGGACTTGGAGACAGTGAAACGAACCGATACCGCGCGAGCTTTGTTGAGTTTTACGAACTGATACACAAGAATCTGCTGACCTGATAATGTAACACATGCAACGGAGAATCTGTCACGGCGAATATGCTTTTGCAGACGCATTATTCACCAGTCTAGCGTAACGAGAGTGCGTTGCGAGCGTGACCGACCTTCTCCCGTTTTATGTCCGACTTTTTATCTATTTTTCTATTTTCTTTTTTTACATTCAACGTAACGAACTATTTTTCTACATGTGTTTTAATTTTATTCTCGTTCCACATGGACTCAACTAAGATCGAGATTTTCTAGTCATTACGTAAGCATAATTATGACAAGCGTGCAAATCTTTGACACGAATAATCATTCGAGGTTTATGAAAATAGTTGTGCATTCGTTTTTCGTTCGCGATCTCGCCTCGCAGCCAATTTTCCACATAAAAGTCCGAAAGTAATGAAATTTCAAATTTTTGGGACACTTGAGAGTTTTCAAGAGCATTTTGGCGAGCGTTATTTCGAACGGATTTAGATGAAAGATAATCTGCGAATCGACGAAAAATTCGGAGACGAAAAAATTGGGGAAAATCTATAATAAATTTTATAATTTAGCAACTTGGTAGAATGAACATATTTTTAGGGAACTTCAATCAACATCGGACTTTCATTTTTATCCAGAGACCAAGAAGTAAAAAGAAAAAAAAAAACAAAACATTCATTTTTGAATTTCGAATTTTTCGGCAATTTTTTAATGATTTTGTTCCCAAAAGAAATTTCTTTGATTCTACGAAGTTGTCTTCATCGGTCACGTACAGAGTAAAAGTTCTGAAACAATTTGTACGATAATTTTATGATTTTTCGAGCTGTTTCTCATGCTCACAATTTGAAATAATATTACGCAGCAAAATTTTTTTATTTTTTCGGGTTAATGAAGTTAGGATATGCGCACGCATTCGTTAAAAATATGTTATCAGGACGTTGTTGACGAGGAGAATTCTCATTATAAGTGGTTAAAACGATTAGCAGCGAGGGCAGCGAGTACACATTTTTTCCATTATACAACTCTTTGTTTCGCGATTCGAAAACAGTTGACATAAATATGCTCCAGACGTAGAACGATAACACTGAGCGAACGTACGTGCTTTTTTTTTTCGTGTCAAACGAGCAACGAGAAACGATAGGACTTATTGTTTTAAAGCATAAAAAATATATTCGAAGGAATCTCCGACGTTGAAAGTAAAATCGCGCGAACGTGCTTCGTTCGTAATCAATTTCGAATAATCGAATCCGTCGAAACGAATCGATACCTCTGTGTTTCTACTTCGACCCATTCACGACGTGATTTTTTTTTTTTTTTTTTTTGCATTTCAACTCATTATTCGAGAGATCGATAACGGTAGCGTGAACACGAGCTATTTACTTTCAAACCGCACACGATCGCTTTTAGTAGTAAATAAAATTTGATTAACATTTTCCATTCAACAAAGCAATTCATTTCAGAGCTCGAATTTTTATCAAACTCTTATCTTAGCTTCGCTTCGTTTTCTGTATTTTTGTTGTTGTTATTTCTTTTTAGATTCTCCTGTACCTTGCGGTCCGGACGCTCCATGCAATGACTCTCGAGTACCCGCTGAAGCTTACTGTTATTCAGGACACTGCGTCTGTTTGGATCACAACGGTGTACCAAAAAATTGCACGCATCTTAAGTTAGCACCAAAATCTGCAGGTGATTTATTATTTACTGGAAATATACTGGAAGAGAAATAATTGAATCAAATTATTTAAACTACTCTTGCATCGTGAAAGTTTTATCGAAATTGGATAATTTCACGAAAATTTCTTATTCGATAATTATTATCGAAGTACACACTGATCGATAGTGAATTCTGTAACTCAAAAATCAATCGTACAAAGTGTTGAATTTTTATTTTTGTTAAACTGATATCGTTACGAATCATTGTGAACGAAAATTAGAAGGCTATTCGCGCGAGTCTAACACTCGAATTTTCCTAGTGCTATAGAAAAAGCTTGTGAACGGCATTAGAAAGTTGATTAACGGGTGTCATTTTAATTTTTTTTCATATTTTTATTTACGCTTCGTAAATTAAAAAGGTCGAAACTCGGCGGCGGTCGTTCAATCGTGCTCGATACCACAAGATTGCAATCTTCCCTTCGAATATTGCAACACGACCAGAAAACAATGTGGCTGCATCGAAGGATACGTCATGGCCAGTCAGTTTCGGGAGTGTCTTCCTGGTAACGATTTTTTTAAAAATATTTTCTTCATACATTATTTACAGCATATACAGTGGGAGAAAAAAAAGTTTTTTTTATCGATCAAAATTCATTTGGTTGGACGCAAATATAGCGGATTAAACTGTATTTTTGAAAAAATGAAAAGTTATTTGGTTCATTGAACATAGGAACAGTTGAATTCGCCAAATTTTACCGACTAAATGGGATCTTGTTCGATGAACAACATTTTTTTCTCAGTCCAGAACAATTGTACAGAGGGATGAAAATTTTAATTGAATTTAATTTAATTTCACTCCACGAATCGAAACATTTTGTACAAACATTTTTGAACATCCGTTTGGTTTTCAAAACTTCGAGAAAATGTTCTTGGATCCTTTAACCATCGATTGAAGCAATAATCCGATTTTCTTGAAGGTTTAAACTAACGACGATTCCTTAAGAGACTACTCTTTTCTCATTTTTTGCTACTAATATTTTTTTCTCTCTCGTTGGTCTACAGTTGCTTCAGCCCTGGGCTCGAACTGTCAAGAGGATCAACAGTGTCAAAAAACTATAGGAAACACCTCGTGCACAGACAAACAATGCGTTTGCAGCGTTGGTTATCATTTCACAGGAAACAACACTTGTTGGAAGACTTTAGGTTCGTACAATTTTCCTAATTTCGTCGATGATCAAACATTTTTTTCCACTTCATTATTCCCTTCCATTGGAGCAACGAATATGATTAAATAAAAATCTTCTGCAGAGAAAATATTTGACAGACTTCGAAAAAGTTTTTACAAACGCTCGTTGTAATCCAACTTGCACATTTTTTTGTAGAATTAAGAGACGAAGGAAAAGAATGGAAAATATGAGCACAGTGAAATAATTTTTCTTCACAAATGATCAATTTGTAATAAAATCATTTATTTTTCAATGTCTCATCAAATACGAAAAGTGAAACAGAGGGAAATTTGAATTTATGAAAAACTGATTCATAACTGTATAATTTTTTTTTTTTTTAGTTATCGGAGATAGTTGCACAAGCGATCAGGAATGTTCTCACGTCGAAGGCGCCGTCTGTAACAAGACAACGTCACGGTGCAGTTGCGAAGCAAATTCAACGAGCAATATGATCGGGAATAAATGTCTTCCTCTTGCGGAAGCGATGTTCGCCGCTTGTATCGAGAAACCGCAATGTTCGAATAAATTCGTAAATTCTGATTGTATCGAGAAGAAATGCGAGTGCGTTAAAAGTTATCACTTCAATACAACACTAGCCGAGTGTACTTCTATTCCAAGTAAATAAAAATCAACTTCGAATCGTATTATCTCTTGTTTAACGAACAAAATATTTGTTTATTTATAATATTTATTTATTTTTATTCAGGTCTTGGAGGAAAGTGCTCGGAAGATTACGAGTGTGTTCAGGACGAGGAACAGGACATGCCACGAACTCAAAAATGTGTTGGCAATGTTTGCATATGTAACACCAATTTCGTTGAGGATGGTAACAGATGTACAGCTGGTACGATTTTTCATCATTTTCTTTTATTCACTACATTTTTTTCAGTAATTAACACTTGAAAATTAAATTTATAAGTGATGATAGCTTCCAAGAGCTACGATCGACTCTTACAGATTAAAGGATCAGTCAAAATCCTCGAAAGTGATGGCACAATCGTTGAAAAACTTTTTCCTCACTTTTCCATCGACTTGTTGCTCGAAAAAGTCGTTTCTTGTGTTAATTATAAATTCCGAAAGCTATTCTCAGCTCTCACGATTGTGAAACAATTTACGAGCCTCAGAAATGATGGCACATTTTTTGTTCATCATTTTTATAGTCCTTTTTAACATTTTTGTGGATTTTTTTATCGAAAATACAAATTTTTCAATGATTGTCACTCCTGAAAATAATGTATGGCCTCCACCAATGAGAAGGGCGATTAGGAGCCTGGAAAATGTGGTGGAATTTTGGGTTGAGAGTTTTTTTGTTCCTTTTGTTGGAGCTCCTGCTCCAAAATGATGATTTTCGAGATCTTAAATCGTTCTTTACAACGAATGGGACCGATTGTAAGTCAGAAAGGTCATGAAACCACTTTATTTTGATTTTACCATTAATTTTAAGAACAGAACTATTCTTGATTACAATTCGTAAGTTAGGGTCACTTTTGAACTCAATTAAATCGTCTCTTAAAATAAAAATGCTCAATTACGAGTGTTAAAAGTGACATTGAGCCATAATTTGGTGCGCTGAGCTAGGAAATTAAAAGAAGATAATTAAGTGAGGTTTTAATTTTGATTCAAGGTGCGGCGTCACTGGTTCCTGGACTCCTGAGTATTCTGTCGGCGATTCTCTTGTTCTCCAGATCGTGAGCTCATTCGTTATCGTTGGTCGAACCATCGGTGCTTTAATACACGTATGCACGAACAGTGTGAATGTTTCGAAGGCGAATTTCCGTCAGATTATAATGAGAGAGTGAGAGTGTGAGTGAGAGAAAGAGAAAAAAAATTATACAAAGATAAAAAAAGAGAATCTCGTCTATAAATAAGGTTTTTTTTTTAAATTTTATTTTCTGTTTCATCGAGCTCTTGGAGAAACAGAAACAAAGTTTATATGTAAATACGGATGGATCAGATCCTGAATAATGGCTCGAACGTGCCGGCCCCAATCCGGGAGCGTTTAAAAACTAAATTTGCATTTTTCAAATGTCATCGATCCAGATGCTTAATGAACAATGCGTTTATATTTCGTTGTAACGATTATTACAAGCTCTGTAATTATTTGTTACTATTATTGTTTAAAAAAAAAAATATATATATATACGTACGTGTTATTATAATTATGTTAGTCCGCGTCCGCATGTATCAGAGCAATAAGACTCTTTTTTTCCATTAAGAATATTATATATTTACGAATTGTTCGTTGAACGAAGTTCATTCTCGTCTTATATTTATCGAGGATTCATTAAAACGATAAAATACGAAACGCTTTCTCATACTCTTTTATTTTGTCTCTTTGGATTGGCTCCTTTTTTTTATTTTTTTGCTTCTCACTCTGTAAACACTCGTCTTATCCTTACGTGCGCGAGTTTCGGGTCCGGTGAGTTCATCGAGACTGGTACCCGTGCTCTACAAATTCTACGGGCTTACTGAGATTAGATAAAGTGCGACGTTTATGATAAAAAGAATGAAAGTTACCTCCGCCACGTCCCTCCCTCCTTTTCCTCCTTTCGACGACAGGTTAACATTCCAATTTCCTATTGTAGGGAAAACGCTCATCGTACACGCCTTCCTCGCTGTTCCTCACTCCGCGAATCGTTTATGGAACTTCGTTCAAATACGCAGTAACAATAAAAAAAAAAATTATCTAATTGAAGCAAATTTAGAGAGCAATTGAGATAAGGATTTTTTGGAAACAGTGCAGTGAATGAAATAATATTAGGAATTATTTTTTTCTTATCAATTGAGTGGCTTCCGGTGAAGGAAAATTAAAACGTGAGAATTATTCAAATTCATCTTTATTTCGTTGAGTGATTAAAAGTTATTTCAGGTAAGAAAAAACTTGGACAAAAATGAGATAAAAATTTAAAATTCTTTTATTTTGTTAGTTTTTTTTTCAGATTTTATGAAAATCGTTGAATTTCGTTCGGTTGAATGTTTCAGTCAATTATATCGACGTGGGAATTATTCGAATTCATGTTCATCTCGTCGAGTATTTGAAAATTTATCAGGTAAGAAAAAAAAATTCGGAGAATCAGATAAAAATAAAAATTATCGGGTTTTGAGTCAATTGTATTGTTCGTTATTTTCAATGAGTGCGAAAATAATTTTGTTCTTTTTTAACTACTGTTACGGTAATTGAGCAATTGGCTCCATTTTTTTTGAGATCGAATCCTCCGAATGGTTCACATTCACTTTTATGCCATTGGGATCCCTTTCTAGTTTTTTTTTACTACTGTTTTCTCTGGGTAAACAAAGTTTGTCTCGATTTTATTTCTCTTTTATTCCGGAGCTCATAACTTTTGCTTATCCATTAATTTTTAGTTGAATGTAAGCGATATTCGTAATAGTTTTTTTTTTGTAAATGTTGATTCACTGCACAGACTTTCGATTAGTGTTTTTCATGAAGTGTCAAAATGTTCTTTTCTCTTGTGACAAAATACACAAAATCCATATCCGGAAAATTTTTTTTCGGAGCTCCGTTTTGGAAACACTTTTTATTGGTCTATTCGACAATTTTTTGAAATTCCTTCGCAAACATTGAAAAATTCATATAAAAAAGACATCATAAATTCGCAAAGTAAACATTCGCTTGAAATCGTACACGGATGCTTGGGAGCAGATAGAAAAACATTGTTTTTCCTTAAATCTGAGATACTCGATGTGCAAACGTGAAAAAAACTTGAATTTCATAATATTTCCAGTTGTTTTCAAACGCCTAATCAGAGAAGAAGATCAACATCGAATCCGACAGATTAAGTATTGCGATTCTCTCTGCAAAACAACGAGACAAAGGTTGCGAAACGTAGAGTGAGAATAATAAAAAAAATAATAATAATAATAATAAGAAGAGGAAAAAAAAGAAAACAAAAGTGGGAAAGAAGAGAACGAGAGAAGACCGGCGACAACGGCGAATCTGAGAGCTCCGGTCGCTGCCGTTCTCTTTTCGGTCCGTTGCTGATGCGCGGGTGGATTGGCCGGTTACCCCTTTTGTACCGGACTCTGAAACTCTCAAAAGAACGAGAGAGAGAGAGAGGGAGAGAGAAGGAAAGAGAAAAAAAATAAGAGAAAGAGGCTGAGAGAGAGAGAGAGAGAGAGAGAGAAAAGTAGCGCGAAATCTTCGAACTTCCCAGAGACTTTACCACGCAGAGGGGGTTCTCGGACCAGAGCAAAACTTTTCGTCACTATAGTGCAACAGTGTACTTCATACAGACTCTCGGTTAACGCTGAGATGTCGCTACTCACCGGACAAACTCCGCTCCACGAAGACGCAGCTCCTCGTTACTCGTCTAAAAATTACGCGTCTTTCCTCCTCCGTGTACTCTTCGTTAGTTTTTTACTCAAGGACACTCAAGGACAAGCATTTTCCAATTACGACGCTATTCACGGTCCGTTTCTTCTCAGACGTGAGTAATCTCTTTCTTCACTTCCGGCTTATCAAAACTTCTTATCTCTTTACTGTTTTTCATTCTTCTTTTATCCCGTTTTAAAACCGTTCCTTACTCAAATTGACATTTGTTTTCAGTGGGAGATTTTCGGTGTTAGAACTCGTCGTAAATATAATTTTTTTTTGGTTGCTTCTACCATGATCAGGCTTCCAGTCAGTTTTATCATTATTAAATCAGTATAAAAATTAATTTCGTTAATTTAATTGGAGAACGAGCGTACTCGATCATCGTTTTCGATTATTTATTTCGCGTCAATTTGATTTCGTTCGGAATTTCCTCGTGTTTCATCATCTTCTTCTAACAGCGATGTTTTCGAAATTTCGACGTTTTCAGTCCCCGCAAACTGAGTTCTATACATTTTTGACGGGCTCAAAATTTCGTGGTGTATTTTTCTCATATTTAAAAAAAAAATTTTCACCAAGATTCAGTGAGCTCTAAAGTGTTTGGAGCGTCCTAGCTCCGATAACTCAACTTCCAAAATATCCTAAAAATGGATATAACCACAGATTGGGCGAAAAAAAAAACATTTTCGAGTCAACAATCACCTCTCGATCCTTGCAGAAAAAAAAATATTCAATATTTCGGAGTAAAGAGTAAAGTAAAATTAAAAATCGTAATTTTTGAAGCTGCCTAAAAAAATTCTTGACCATACTCCTCCAACGAATGTATCCCGATCTAAAATCCTCGAAAGAACGCTTCCAGAGACGAACACACGTCTCGAGATTATGAAGAGAAAAATTCGGTGTCCCATCGACATGGAAAACATCAAACGAAATAACAAAAAAAAAATGAGCAACAAAAATTCTGTTTTCGAAGCGTGACGCGATAATTCCTCGAGTAGCCAATAAAATTTCTTGCCCAAAAATCTGTAGAGAAGCTGCTCGTTAAAAGCTTTCGATTATACAATCTTATCGACGAACAATACACTTCCTAGCCCTTATTTCGATGATAAATTCCCGAAAGGATTGTGTTCGGGGCAGTTAAAATGCCAGGGCTATTATATAGGTTTGACTTTTTGGTGCACGAGAGAGAGAGAGAGAGAGAGAGAGAGTATCGCGTGGTACACACGAAGCGAACCGTGGGAGTGAGAGTCCGAAAAGAAAAAAAGAAATAATGTTAAGGACGCAGGGAGAGGGCAGTGAAGGAGAAGGGGGATGGGCGAAGAGGGGGTGGGGTGAGGGGAGGAAAAGAAGAGGCCCTAACGATTTTCGTGAGGCGCGTCCTTCGAACAGGTTCAACATCGTTCTCTCGTTTCCCTCCTCCTAAGCTCTCTACGATGTATAAACACGAGAGTAAGTTTCGTTCTGCTTCTCGTTTCCCTTTAGGAGAGACCGCAGCTCGCGAGCCAACACGAAAGAGCCCCATAGCACTCCTCTTCTTCCGGGGACGTCCCGGCTTACCACGCGCTTTTTTTTCTTTTTTTTTTTTTTTTTTTTTTCCACTGTGTACATCGTATATAATGAGAAAACTCACTAACGAAAAGGCGCAATTCTCATATATCCAGGCTTCGAATTCTCCAATTCAGGCCTCTTTGGCTCCACGGACTATATGGCTATCCCTTTACTTTCCTATAGACACGAGCTCGTCCATGCCTAATCGACCCGCGGTCTCCTTTCAACAAAACATCGACAAGCCCTCCGAATTTGCTCGGCTCTGATACAAGAAATTTTACTCACAAGTTTTCACGATTCAGTTTATTCTCGTTTCGTTAATAAGAAAATTTGAATTTTTTCTATTGAAACTTTTATCTGAAAGAGATTTTGATTTAAAAAATTGTGAAAAAAAGTAATTTTGTGAGAAATCTCGATTCGGTACACTCAGCAATTACAGGAAGTAATGACAGCTGAGGAACCGACGAAACTGATGTGCTACGGGAATTTGAAACGAAAGTTTCATCGTCGAATAAACTTAATTTTGATAAATAATCAAAACTGCTTGATTCAAGCATCAAGAATAAAAGCAGTCACTGAAAAACCAAATAAATTTGTTTCATGAATGGAAAAAATTTACCACAAACATTATTTGAAACAAATTTGATTCATAAATTGAAAAAAATTTCCATAAATCTTATTGGTCTACGAGCTCGATTCGGAAAATGATGATAAATGTTAATACTCCAATAAATTTGAGTCACGAGTCTAAAAAAAAGGTTGGACAAAATTGAGTAGAAATGATTTTTGATAATCCAATTATGAGATTCGCTTCAAATAAAAAATGATAAGAAAAAAAATTAAATAATGAGGTTCAAATTAAAAAAAAAAGAATCGGTGTAAGAGAAAAAACTGTCGTCAACATCGATATTAATTTCGAAATGCTTCCATCATTCTAATTCCTCAACGATTGTCAGAAAAGTGTAAATGTCAGAGTTTTTTTCGACAATGTAAATATATTTGTGATGTAATCTGAACGTTTGATAGTCTCGACATGAAGTGGCCCATATGCACATTATACATATATATATACATAGTAACTACGTTATAGTTGTTACTACTACTCTAGAATCGTTTGGGTCTCACGATCGTCTCCTTCGCTTTCGTCTTCTTCGGTGCCCACAGTCGTTGCCGCGCACCTCGACAACGAGGATCCGCGCTCCTACCTCGTATTCGTCGTAATCGCCATACCCGTTGTAGTTTCCACGCTAATTACATCGCCGACAGAGCTAACGCGTTTTTAATCGTAATCCGTGTTTAGCTTATTTTGTCCTAGTTTTCGTCGAATTTCCCTTTGCCTCTTAAAGCTTTTCATGACTTTTATTGTTCGATTGTTATAAAGCACATCGTACAGTCGCACCACGAATTTGCGAAGAAGTGCGTTTTTTGGAGTATTACGAAACAGTTGATCGTTAATTGTTTTTCGAATTGTTTGTTTTTCTTTTTTCGTTTTTTTCATAAATTCATCATTTTTCGACGTGTTTTTCGGACTGATTTTTTCCCTTTTCTAATGGGATTTTCGACCATTTTAATTCAATAAAAAAAATGTTTTTTCTTGTACAATTCTTATGCAGTTAAAGAAATTTCTTAACACTCTCGAGTCAACGATTTTCGATCGACTTTTCGATCGTTCTCAGGTTCGAGTCGAATCATCCAAACGATATTTTCTTTTTTTTCTTGCTGACAAATGACATCAATTGATTTATATTTAGTAACGAAGTTGCGTCAGTCTACAGAAGAAAAAAAAAAGAGTGTTTACTTTCCGTTGAATCGTTTCTGTCGCTACACCGGCGGTCGGTGTAATAATAATAATAATTTATCGAGAGTCGCGGTATAGGAAACACTACCGAAAAACCGCAGATACGATTTCTCCATAGAGTATTCGATAACACGGCTATTTCTAGTTCTCTTAGTTAACGAAGCTTTTAAGCTTTACGCGATCGAACGCGATCGACTTATCTCGTGCTCTCGAAAGATTTTTTTTTCTATATATATTTCAGTCAAAATAAAGCTCGAAGGGTTTTAATGGAGAGGAAAAAATAATGGATCAAAAGCTTTTTTACGGTAGACACAGATGTGCCCGGAGGCTTTCGTTATCAGCGAGTCAGCCAGGCAATCTGGGTCACACAATCGTTTGATTTTAAGAACATGCACATTTGTCTGAAAGCCCATCGCGTAATTTTTGATTCGATGAGATCTGACGATAAAAAAATTATTGAATTTTATTCAATTCGTTAAGAATCAGACAATTACTGATCACGAGTGACGTTCTATTCCCATTTCTCATTTTCCACATCATTTAATCGTCTCCGAATTCAAAGCAAAGAAATTTTGACTGAGAACGAAAAAAGAAAAAGAAACTTTTCAGTTGATTTAAAAAGTATTTTCGTCGAAAACGAATACAAATTTATTTCGCAGTTTATTATCAGTTTAGCTGTCAAAAATGTGTCGAAAAAGCCTGTGAAAAAAGAGGTCACAGAGTTTGTCATGATAAAAATGTGTGCATAGTTGGTAAACGAAACACAATAGAGAACCGGTGCCCCGATCTCTACTTGCGTAACGATACGATTCATCCTCGCAGTCGCACTGAAAGGTGCGTCGTCGTACACACGACACACAAGCTCTGCTAAACGTTTTTTTTCTTCCTTTTTTTAATTAACAGTCATCGACGTTACGTGGTGAGAGAAACAATCGACGAAGGTCATATCGATCGTGAACTTTTATCTCTGTCTCCTGTGCAAATTGAGAATGGGGTTGACTTCCGAGTCGTTACAAGGTCCGCTAATTCGGAAGTGTCATTAAAGAGCGAGCAGGAGCGAGAGAAAGAGTGAGTGAGTGAGAGAGCTGCGTTATAAAAGTGACATTGTCTCGTCGTGAGCGGTCCAGAAATGACTAGAAATCGATACGACCAGTCGCGAAAATTCGATGAGGAACTACCGGAATTACAAGTGTCGCCCTTTGTGCATCGATCTTCGTCAATTTTTCATCGAGTTCATTCTCCTCATTTTATGGTGTTGCCCTCCTGCTCGAACTCACTCTGTCGACGATCCTCGCTGCGGATCCGATCGAAAATCTTATCCTCGTACGTACTCATCAAAACTCGAGGCCAACGATATACGAATAATTCTTAAAGAAATAGACTCAAGATTTCCCATGTCATTCTCACTCCTACCAACACTTTTGACGTTACAATCGTTTCGATTTTATCTTTCCTCTGAGCTATTCTTGTATCAATATTTTCTTCATTTTCTATCATCATATATTTATCTTCACACTGAGAAAATAAAATTTCTGATTCAACAACATTTTCGTTGCTTCAACAAATCCTGGTGGCGGACAAAATAAATTTGATTGAACCGCACAAAAATTTGGATTATTCGAACAATTTATTTGTTGGCTCAAATAAATTTGGCTCAATCGCGACGAAAACATCGTTGAATCAATCAATTTCATTTGTTCCCTACGTACTGTTGAGCTGACTAAAAATTTTGTTTAGTCAGCGAATCTGTTTTTATCGGGGTGGTGATAGAAATTTTTCTTGCAAAATTTAACGAAGATTTCGGGATAAAGAGCCAGAAATAATTTTACTGGAATAGTTCAGATTCAATTTGATTGAAGAATTTTTTAACAAGATGTTCGCCGGGTTACAAATCTGGATTTGAAATGTGGAATATTCGAACGATCGTCTTAGCCTCGTCGACCTCTTCCAACACGATTCTGTACACAGATTTGAATCGTTTCTGTTTTTTCACTTTCGAAACAATTTTTTTTTCTTCATTTTGTTTATTATTATTTATTTTATTTCTTCGTTTAGTTCAAATATTATTTTGGCACTTTCAATGAACCTTTTTTCTTGAATAATGCAATGCTTTCTGTTGATTTTCATTGGAACTGATTAGAAAAATTCTATAACTAAAAATAAACAATAAATAAATCGGTGCTTTAATTTTATTTTGTATTTTCCTCTGTCCTTCGTCCTTTCGACTATTATTTTTGTATCGTTCTTATTAATTTTCGCTCCAGAAACTCTTGCGGCTTGCACGTACGACAAGGACTGCATGGAAAACGCTTACTGCAAAAATCAGAAGACCTGCGTGTGCATGGAGGATTATCTCGTCGATAGAAATCGCACACACGTGCAATGTCTCAAAAGTGAGCTTTACAAAACAATTTATCCAATAATTGTATTCATTTATAATCAGCAACATATTTTTCAACGACAAATTTGTCAAAATATCAAATCGAAAAACGACCAAAGAACTTGGACAATTTTCCGAAATTAGCAAAAATTGAAATACAAATTTTTATCTCACAGTAAAACGAGCAAAAAAACTTGAATAATTTTTTTCGAAATCTTTATTTCATCGAAAAAATCGAGAATCATTGAATTCTCGAAGTTCCAGCGATTTTAATTAAAGCGGTGAAATGATTTGTGGCAAGTTGAGTCGCATCACTATTGTTGTTCCAACGGAATATTGAAGGTCTTGAGAAATCGAGCGAGAAATTGTAATTTCTGGAATCCTCGAACGTCCTCTTGAGGGAAAAAAGTGCTATTTCTCAGGGAGGTAGAGGAGGAGGAGGAGTTTACCGGAAGTCGCCATAGACTTGATAACTATTTATAAAGCACGAATAAACCTATATATATATGAGCGCGATACATAAATATAGTTGTGAGGGAATTATTCCAAATCGAGAATCTATCTCACGCTACTCGTTCCATCTATTATAATTCGCGTATAAACTTTGTACCCTGGTGCACGGTGTAGAATTTCTAGACGGTGGAGAACTCTTATTCCTGAGTTTCTCTCGAGCGTGTCAAGAGAGGAGGTTCTCTCGGATGTGCTCGTCGAGCCGCGTCAAATTCTGTGTCCCAAGGAAAAAAAAGAAAGAAAGAAACAAGGCAGAAGGAAAAAAGAAAGAGAGAAAACTCTAAGATATGCAGCAGCGCACCGACCACAAAAGAAATCTCTCCCATGGCGCAATTCTTACCTATTATTCCAACTACATAAGAGGCACTCCTAGTTCCATCTATTTTATTCTTAAACGCCACTCTCTCCAATTTCATTCATAATAAATTAGTCGCTCGTGCGTAGAAGGAAAAACAAAATCGGTTTAAACGTATCAAACAACGCTCTTTTGTTGAGTTTTTTTTTTTTTTTTATTCAACGAGGATCTTTGATTGCAAGAAAAATGTAATTGTTTGATCGAATTTTCAATGTTTTTTGGAAGGAAATTAAAATTTGATCCGAAATAAATTCGAAAACCATCGTAACCGAATTTATTTGCTCTGATCCAATGAAAAATTCCAAGATTTCCTGTGAAATCACACGTTTTTTAATTTCTTCTCATTATTTATGGAGCTCGAAGGTTCGATCACTCGTCTACTTCAATTTTTCTGTTATATCATTGATTAAAAAAAACTTTTATTTAGAAAAAATTCAATTACGAATTGACGCAGTTGATCGAAATACAAAAAGTCTCGTGGAGGTCATTTATTTTCTTAGATTTTTGAAAATCTATCAATTTACTTTCGGAGTATCAACATTTTTTGAATCGCGAGTTTAGGAAAGGAGCTGGAGGAAGAATAATTGGTGAAAATGCAGGCTCGAAGGCTGGTTAACGTCAAAAAACCTTCGATTATCGATAACAATGATAATGATAATGATATTACAGAAAAAAGGGCGCAAATTGTATCTTTTTCTCACTTTCAGTCGCGACCAACATCGGAGATCCATGCACCGAGGACGTGCAGTGCCGTGTGACCTTCACTGCCCAAGCGGAGTGCCGGAACAACGCGTGTGGGTGTTCACCAGGCTCTCACTTTGAGGCTGAGAGGTGTTACGAGTCCGTTGGTGAGATATCCTTTTCGTCATGGTATTCTCTTACTTTATCAAAGTCACTTACCAAAAGAAAAAGAAAAAAAAAACACTCCGAATAATGGAATATCCAATTTACTCAACATTCTGTCTCTTACCTTCGTGCGCACCTTTTTTCACACTTCGTGCTCAAAATCAAATACGTTTCAACGGAATATCCAGGACAACGAAAAGTAGCAGAAAAAAAACAACTTTTTTTTCTTCTTTTTTCATTTTCTGGGTTCCCGAAATCGAGGCTGGCAAGCTCGAAAAAAAGAGAAATTTTCTTCGAGATCCAAAAGTTTGAAATATCAAAAAAAATGGAGTGATATCGAGATGGATTCAGTGTTTTTCTTCATCACGAAACAAACTTTTTTTTGGTTTAAAAATTGCATTCGTAATGCACAAGCGAAGTACGAGAGACGTGAATCATTTTACTAATTGATTGTTTCAATGGTCAGAGGCGTTTTTCTAAATTTTGATTATCTGTTGATTTTTTTTCTGATAATTATTATTTCCGTACTCATAGAAAATAAGGCTTGTATCTGTATGGTTCGAGATACGATACTCGCGTGTAAACGAGTCGATGCATGGGTTTCTTATCGCGCTCGGTTCTCTATATTAAAAGTTTTTCTTTTCTCAGTCGATGATTCGAAACGTTATCGGTGCTCGAAACCCACAGTATCGCGTAATATTATCTTTTGATTAGTCTGGCACAGTGAGACACTTACGTTTTTTATTTACGAAAAAAAAAAAAAAAAACAAATAATTGAATGTCATAAAATGATTTCGTTGTTATTTTTTTTTGTTCAGGTATCGGTCACGTTTGTCAAACTTCACACAATTGTTACGTCGAGGGATCAGCGAGTTTTTGCGTCGATGGTTATTGCTCTTGTCCCTTGCAGCATCATCCAAACTGGGACAGATCTAGATGCTTGAAGAGTGCTTGTGAGTCTGACAATTCGTGTAAATATACGAAGAAAAAAACGATCATTCGATGAAGCAGCAAAAAAATATATAAATTGATGAAATACGAAAGTTGAAAAATACTAAAATTTAAAAATCAACAAATAAAAGTAAATCTGTTTAAAACAAAGCAAAAAAATATATTTTTATTCTCGTTAGCCCTGGGAGACAACTGCACAATGGATGAAGAGTGCATAGCCATGCACTCGAGATGCTTCGACGTTTGCGGTTGTAAGGTCGACTACGTGCTCTCGATGGATGGGAAACGTTGTCTCAAAGCGGCTAATGTTATAGGAGATCCGTGCGAGGAAGATTCGCAGTGTCGAGAGTTCTTGAAAAATGCTCGTTGCGGGGAGGAAGGAAAATGCAGATGCAATATGGATTTCAAGCATCGCGGATCCGTTTGTCGCAAAGATTTGTGTACGTTTAACTTGGATCGAAACTTTCATTCGTATCAAACCCCAATTCGAAACGAAACTCAATAAAAATGAACGAAATAAATCGAAAATTAGAGCGACTCGGTTCTTCTGATTCGTCCATTCGTTGATCTTCGATTTCAACACAATTTTCTTTATTAAATACCAGAATGAGAGGCCAAAAATTGAAAACGTTTCCGGAATTCTTTTTTCTCGACAGAACAATTTAATTAATTTTTTTTTCTATTTTGTTAGAATTTTTAGAAAATTAATTCTGAAAAATGGCAAAATTGGAGTGTCGAGCCTGTGTGGGAAATTCGTGCGAATTTATTTCAATTTTTATTCATTACAGACACCCGAATGCTTGGAAAACGTTGCGACGTCTTTATCGATTGTGTTGAAGGATTAGATGACATGGATATCGGTACAACCGAAGTTACGCGAGTCGACTGTATAGAAGGCGAGTAGAAAAAGCACTTTTCATCAATTATTTCACTCGACGATAACAAGAGTCAAAGTAATTCAACATTTTCATTTTTATTTTTATTTTTACAGGAACTTGTTCCTGCACGAAAGATTACACACTGACCGAGGATGGTCGAGATTGCATAGGATACAGCGAAATCGGAGGTACCACATTGACACTTGATAAAATTTCCTCTTCGCAGACGATTTTTTACAGCAATAACCCAACGTCAGTCATTCATTATTCTCTGACACTCGATCTGATCCTGGAATTGATCATTTTGTCTCAAAATTTTTCAATTTTCCTACTTTTTAAAATCATTCAATATCATACCAGTGAAATGTTGACTTTCGGTATTTTATCAATTAATTTAAATCCCCGAACGAAGAGAATAGAGAAATTCGATAAGATTTTATCAAATAATTTTAATATCGAAATGAAAAAAAAAAAAAATGGAGAATCTTGATGAAATTCGTAACTGCATCAAATTCATTTGAATTGTAATGAGTTTTGTTTTGCAGGTTCGACGAGATGGCAAATGACTGTACTACCAACGACTATTCTATTTGCGATAACTCGATTATTCTGAGTCATTTAAACTGAGCGTGCCTCGAGGGAAGCAACTCGACGATACTCGCATTGTTATGATATACATATATTATATTATACGTACAAATTATATTTATAATATTTATTATACATTATATAGAGAATATTTACACCGAAAACAAAACAAAACAACAACAAAAAAACGCTTCTGCCAGTCCGTACTCTTATTACCGTTATGGCTTAAGGAGTTTCGGTACAAGAGGCAAAATGTTAAGAAATTAATGAAATTTGGTGATAATGTTCTTCAACATCAAGTACGAAAACACAAATTTTTTCAAAATTTTCTTCTACTTAGTTATCGAGTAATTATGCATTAAAGCAGATTTCTTATGCCCGGAATGTATACCTATATATATGGAAACGCTATGCTTATACACGTGAACTTTAGTCTTCAATAACTCGATAACTGTGTAGAAGAAAAATCTGAAAAAATTTGTATTGTCAAATTTGGCACTAAACGAATATGTTCACCAAATTTTATAAAATTCTTAACTTTTTGACAATTTTTTGTGTCTTTAACATGGTTTAGCATGGCAACATTATATCGCCTGTACCGAAACTCCTTAAAAGTACAAATTTAAATATACGAATAGAACCAAGAGATCGAGGAGGCTATAGACGTACGTAATTTACTTTACGAGGCTAACACCATAGCTGAGAAATGCAGTTCGACTTGAGGCTTAGCGTGATTGTAGCAATGCCTCATGGTGTTACTATAAAGAAACCATAGAACTCGTTAGATAGACAGTTGTGAAACAAAAAAATGGTTCGAATTTTCAAAAGTGGATTTTTTTTTTAATTTTCCATTATTGTTTGTACATTTAATTAATAAATTGGCTTGACGCAATGCTGCTGATATCAATAGTCATTTAAATGTAAATATACTGATCCAGCAAACTCGTAATAATTTTTCTGTCCAGGTGGTTATGGAATGTGAGTTTCTCCATTGACAAGTCTAGGCGATCAAGAGTCGCGGTTGCGACTCGAGACAAGTACAAATACCGTGATTCTACCTGTTTTCGAAAATTGCTCCTTTTATGCGTAAATTAAATGACAGCTTTTTGGAGTTTCATTCAGATGAACGTATTTAAAAAAATGTTTTTCCTCTTTCGATAGCGACCGATTAGAATCTCGTGGGTTTGAAAGTGCTGAAAATATGAATTTTTTTTTATACTGCTGTGCCAAAAAATTGAGCACTTTTCAGCACACATTTTTGGTGTTTATTTGTTTTTTTTTTCTTCACACAACCGCGTGTAGGTTCAATTGTTTATGCCTGAGCACGATATTTCCAAGATTTCGATACAAAAACTAGATAAAAAGATTTAATGAAGAACTATTGAGAGAAAGGAGTCGTACGAAAAATGTGTAAATAGCAAATAAATTTTATAAAACAGCCAAAAAAAAAAAAATAAATAAACGAGTTGACAATGGAAAAGTACCAAGGCTGAGGCTGGAGTCACACGTGGCTCCATTGTGTGCCATAGAAATTGAAAACGAAAAATTTCACAATGTTGTCAAAATACGTGACGATAACGAGAATGTGCAGACAAAAGGCATCAATTTTTATTTGTTGAAAACGAAAAAAAAAAATGAAGAATTTCACAGAACGTGACGAAAACGTTTCGAGTGAAGATGATAGCGCACGTAAGAAAGATCAACAATCGTCGTGTACTGTAACAATTTGAATTTCGGCGCCTGCCCTATCGTATTTATTCATAATTTTCTCATTTCGTTGCATCATTATTTCTGTAATTATCTCATGAATTTCTTTTATTTGCTGCTGTTGTTGGTTTTTTTTTGCGTCCTCGAAATTCATTTCTTTCTTTCTCCCAAGTTTAGTTTAATTATTCGGCAGGAGATATTGTTCGTTATCGAAAGAGCTATAGCGACGGTTTCCATGGTCAGACGATGGAATATAAGAGTATAAATATGATGCGCCGGGGTCTAGTGGAATGAACCCTCGTAGTGAAAACAGTCCGATCGTATAAGACGTCCGAAAATACATTTCAATGACGCCCGTTAGTTCATTGTATTGCTGGTGTTCCAGAACATCATCGTTGTTTTTTTTACTGGAACTCTTATTATTTCTGTTTTTCGGGCTGCTGCCAACGATAGTGAATTCGTCTGATTCGCACGGCGATCGTCATGATCAGTCTGCGTTGACAGACATTTTCAGAAGCTCAATGGGTTCTGTACCAAGTGGAATAAATTTTTTAATAACGAGTTTAAGGATGGTGGAAATGCGGGAAAAAAGTGCAAAAATTGTTCCAAATTCTCATTACGATTTCATCGTAGTGGGTGCTGGAACGGCTGGAGCAACAATTGCATCGAGGTTAAGTGAAATTAAAAAAGCTTCGGTTCTACTGATCGAAGCAGGTGGTGACGAAAAGCCTTACATGGATGTGCCAGTATTGGCTAACTTGTTGCAATTCAGCAAAGATCTCAATTGGCAATACAGGACCGAATCGTCGGACGCGTACTGTCTTGGTATGGAGAAGCATCGTTGCAAATGGCCACGAGGTCGTGTCATGGGAGGTAGCAGCGTTCTCAATTACATGATGGCTACTAGGGGTAACAAAAAGGACTACGATCGTTGGGCCGAATTAGGAAATACCGGATGGTCTTGGAAGGAAGTTTTGCCATACTTCAAGAAGCTCGAAACAATGGCAATAGCTAAGTATCAAAACGACACGAGGCATCACAACGTTAATGGACCAGTTAACATTGGTTACGTGCCATTTAGGAGTCCGATAGCAAAGGCTTTCGTGGAAGCAGGTCAAGAGCTTGGTTGGAACGAAGTTGATTACAACGGTGAACGACAGACCGGTTTTTCGTTCATTCAGTCCACTACTAAAAACGGTATGAGATTCAGCAGCAACAAAGCTTATCTGCGTCCGATTAAAAATCGAAAGAATCTTTTAATATCGAAGCGAAGTCTCGTCACTAAGATTCTGATCGATGATGAGGATAAGCGCGCTGTCGGTGTAGAATTTCGCAAAGGGAAAAAGCTCGTCAGAGTCTGGGCAAAAAAAGAAGTGATACTGAGCGCCGGAGCTATCGGTTCACCTCAAATATTAATGCTTTCCGGAATTGGACCGGAACAACATTTGCAGAACATCGGAATTAAAGCTTTGCAGAATTCTCCAGTCGGCGAGAATCTTCAAGATCACATCGCCTTCGGTGGTCTAGTGTTCTTGCTCAATCGGGCTGTCGGTCTTTCTATCAAAGACATGATGAATCCGTTAAAACCTTCTCTCGGGGAGTTCGTTTGGCGAAGAAAAGGGCCTCTTACCTCACTGGGTGGTGCCGAGGCGATAGCTTTCGCCAACGTCGACAATCCATCTGATCCGGAGGATAATCCCAACGTAGAATTACTCTTCGTGAGCAATTCGGTCGGGACGGTGTCTGTGTTTCGTAAAAATTTAGGTCTTGATGAAGACTTTTGGCGCAAAACATTTTTAGACGTTGCTAGCAAAAATTCTTGGACCATTTATCCGATGTTACTTAAGCCTAAAAGTCGCGGAAAAATTCTTCTTTCCAATTCTGACGTGCATACACATCCTAGAATTATACCTAATTACATGAATGATACGGAAGACGTGAGACTACTCATCAAAGGCGTCAGGCTTGCACTTCAACTCGCTAAAACAAAAGCTATGCAAAAATTTGGCTCGCAATTGCACCTTACACCGGTCAGTGGCTGCGAAAACTTCCCATACGACTCCGATGATTATTGGGAATGCGCTGTTCGAAGTATACCCATGACTATTTATCATTTCTCGGGTACTTGCAAAATGGGAGCTGAGAATGATCCAACTGCAGTTGTCAATCCAAGATTACAGGTGAGATATGGCACAGTCACATTTTACCTTATTCACTGTTTTCAGCATTACTTTTGATCACTTTAGTTCAACTCATCGTTTAAGTATTCTAGTTGAACAACAAAAGCTTCTCGCTTCACTATTTTCATGTTCTTTTCTTTTCGTTAAATTAGGTAATTGGAATTCAAGGACTGAGAGTTGCTGACGCTTCCATAATGCCAGAAATTCCAAGTGGACATACCAATATTCCAACGTACATGATCGCTGAAAAGTTGGCTGATATGGTCAAACAAGATTGGGGTTATCCAACTGACGATTTGCCGTCGTAAAAGTCAATTTACTTTGGAAACTTGGCAGCGTTTTCTCTTCACAGTGAAAACGTTGCCACGAAAAAACGACGAAATTTTTCTATCAGATAAAAATTGTTGTTTTAAGTGCCAAAATCCATGCAGATCGTAAGCCGCAGTAGCCGTTATTATATGAAATCACCCTCGTAGCTTGAAACTGCTTAGAATAATTTTCTAGTATTAAGTATGATTAAAATTGATATCCCAAATAATATTAATCAGAGCAAAGACTTCGAACGCCATAAAAAATGTAAAAATCTCTAATATCAGATAACACACGTACCAAGTATTTCAATATTGTATGGAAAATGATTTTTCAATTAGTGCTTCGTTACATTTATCTATTAACAAAATCGACGTTGTTATAATAAAACATAATTGAATGCCCATGATCTCAATACATAAAAAAAATAAAGATTATTTCTTAAAATTCACGAGGAAAACTGGAATTTTTTTTCTGCTCAGAATAAAAAAAAAAAGAATTAGTTGAACCAAAGTTCTAATCATTTGCCGTCGTTTTATAATTTCGGAATATTCGTCTCTATTCTGGATCGTCTTCGTCCCAGAAGTGCCAGGAGAAGTGCATTCGATTGGGCTGGCTTATTGTCTCCATTCATATTACATTACAGCGGTATTCCCGGACGTCAATTGATTCAGCGATAAATTTAACTGTACATCGAAATAAAGAATACTCGAGTTTTTTTAAAGTATTCATGAATTAATTTACGGATTTGGAGATTATTGAGGAAATAAAACGGAGACGGCAGCGACGTCCAAATTCGGTGATCGTCACGGTAATCGACGACTCAACCGCTTCGTCAGTTGTGTAAGTAACGAGCCACAGAATTGATCAAACAAAAAAAAAATTAACGCATGAACGAATAAAAAAAAAGAAGAAATGATTGAGACATTTTATTTTTTAATCAAACAGTTGATCAAACAAATTGATCATTCAACTACTATCGAAAATTATTCGAATAACTCATTCTGATGAATCTCTTTCGGTTTACAATACTTGTCATAGAGAGCCTGCTATCGAGTAGTTTATAAATTCATTTTAAAAAAAACATCGAATTGCTTACAAAAATTCTCTTTTCGTTGCATAGTAGGTGAAGTATCATAACCAATCAGAACTTCATAGAAATTATCCGAATAATACTTCTTATGAAGAATTTATAAAAGTATAAAAAAAAACTGGGTATACTCGGTGAAAAAATCTTTAGCTTCATAGCGAATAAATTAAATTTAACTAAATTTGCATCAATCAATGACTAAGAGCATCCTCAGAATAATATTTGTGTCTATACAAAACATTGAAATCATTATCAATTAACTAAGATTTAATATTGAGAAATTTTCATGGAAAAATCGATAAACAAATTTGGAAAAAAAAAATGTGCTTGAAAAATGGATATTTTTTGATACTCGACTCTTGTATCATACGTGATTGAATAAAATGAATGAATTATAAAAAAAAATAATTGAAATAATACTTTTCATGAAAAAATCGATAAAATGCATAATTGAGAAAAACGAAACAGGTTGCTGTTAAGATGTAGGACAAGACGCTGGTCTCTCAACTTCAGAAAATTTGTGTCATATCCTCTTCGCCGGATGATTGTAGCAAAAAATAACGAGCGAGGAAGAAAAAAATATAAAAAATGCTGGAGTAAATAAATCTGCAGCATCATTAGAATGATTTATCGTACTTGAGCCAATCCTCTTTTATCATGTCACTGGCTTTCTCGCCGATCATATAAGTAGGTGCATTGGTATGTCCCGATACGAGTAAAGGCATTATACTCGCATCCACGACCCTCAGGCCCTTGATGCCGTGAACCCTGAGCCTCGGATCAACGACGCCTGAATTTTCGCGAGGGCTCATTTTGCATGTGCCCACGAAGTGACCCAAGGTTGTTGAGACTTGACGAGCCGCGCACGACCAATACTCGTCCGTATTGAATTTCATGCGATCGCAACCGGGAAAAGTCACGGGTAACAGGCTCGTGTTGAAACGCTCGAACGCACGCGTTGACGCAACTTCGATTGCCTGTTTAACAGAAACAACAATTTCATGGTCGCAATCGTTACACCGATTCAGGCTGATCTTAAAAATATTTATCTTCTGTTAAATTCATTAAAACCAATCTTTTTAATCAGATGCGTCACACCCGAAGAATTTCTTTCAAACTCGATTACATGCATCAGTGAGTTCCGATCGAAAGTCTGTCTTTTTATTCAATTCGTTAAGATTCTTGGGTTTTATTCAAAACTTTCCGATCTCTTAACTATACGATGGGAAATTTTCTTATGGATCTTTACAAAAAAAAATTTACTTTCTGTGAAATTGAATCTGCTTTTCCGAATCACTCGTGCCATCCCAAAAATTTTCTGCTCCATTCTTCATACACCGAAAGATTAAGGAAATTCTTCTTTTTTTTCTGTTCATTTCGTAGCAATATTTGCAGTATTTTTTAAAAAGATAAAATTTTATTACGCTCGATCTCATGGACCAGAAAAAAAAAAGATTTTTTAAGATTTCTTCGATGATAATATTAGCGACGTTATTCCTCGAAACAGTTGGATTTGTTTTTCTATGAGAATCTCGATTGTCGTTTTGCTTTCGCGATCTTTTTCCTGAGATATTTAATGATCAGAAATTTTCAAGAATATTCGTCGATTTGTCGCATTCAAATTCGTACGTAAATCATCCGATAGAAAATCCACATTTCGTTTTTACTCATGTTATCCTTGATGAACTTTAACCAAAAATATTAGCCAAATTCATAGAAATTTTCTGGCTCTCCAAATGTTTTAAAGATTTGCATACTTTCCTCATCGTTTGATTTGCATAAAAGAAAGCCTAATACCCTCGAGCAAACTTGCGGGAGAAGAATTTTTGTTCGCAATATCGATCTAATCTTGGGAAAACAAGTATAATATCTGTGATCGTCATAGAAATTTCGTCATTTCGATTACATCGAATTTCAACGAAATTCTCGATCTCAATGAGAAACATTTTTAAACGAAAAATGATAAATCTTATCTTCGTTCATTTTGACACGAATATTAGTAAAGTTGGAGAAGAGTACACGGAAAAAAAATGGTTGAGTTGGAGAAGAGTACACGGAAAAAAAAATGGTTGATTCAATAGAAATTGATGTTATTGGAAGAGTTTTGTCAATTGAAATGCGCAATTCTTTGGCAGAATGATCGTGCAGTCTGATAAAAAATTAATGTGTTCGTTCAATGGTTTATGACATTATGATGATCATATATTTTATTGGCACTCCGTAATGAGAGATTTTGATGTTCCAATAACTTTTTTTTCTCAGTATAGGGTCAAAGTAATGGAAACAGTTCGTAAAAATTCGCCAGAGCACATGCAGCAGCAACGAAAAAAAAAATTGAATTACAAAAAATAAAAAATAATTTCTTCACAAGAAATTAAATGATAAATTTTTTAACCAAGTTTCTCTCACCTTTTTGATGCCTCTGATCATCGTCTCGAGGTCATCCTCATCGTCGTAATAATTAGCTTCGAGAATCGGCCAATAGAGTGGATTAGCACTTCTCAATTTGACTCGGCCACGACTTTTAGGATGAAGAAGCACCGGAACTATGCTAAAGGCATCGAGACCCTTGTAATCATGAAACACCCTCTCGTACCACTCGTCCGAAATCCCGTAGATGCTTCTCAAGCTACCGGAAGTATCACCGGTCAAAGATCCGATGCCAAGCACGAGCTCGATATCCGGTATGTCCATCTCTTCGCTAATTTTTTTTTTATACCAAAAGCTCGAGTTCTTATCTTTGTTCTCCTTTGTAAAAAGGCTTCCGAAGCTATTGAAGGAATTTTCGGAAGCTGGAAACGATTTTTTCTTCGGTAATCCTGCAATTGAAACACACAACTCATTGTCGTCACTATATCAACCGTAATCTCAGGAGTTCATGAAGTGCAACCGAAGGGTACACTTTTCTAACATGAATTTTTGTCTGAATTCTTTGTCTTTTTTTCTTCACGCCCTCAAGGATGGGAAAGCATAACTCGAAATGCTATGATTGAATATATTTTTCATTCAGAACGCTTCGTTGAAGATGAAAAATGTAGCATTCGGTCATGTTTGCATTTTTGTCCAAAAATTTTATTCCCATATTCAGTATTCTGTTCGTTATCAAATGACTATTTGATGGAAAATATAGTTAAACCGGATTATTTCATACCAGAAACATTTTATGGAAAAAAAATATCGATTTAGGCCATTATTCGAGCCAGTGTAAGGTTTAAAGTTGGAAAAAAATTGATCGCAGGATTCCAGGGTCCAGCATCCAAAGTACGATTCACTTGTTCGGACAAAATCTCGAGAATTGGAGTAAAAAAAATCAGGAAAAATTTTTCTTTTTGATACTCGGCTCCAAGTCGCTGCCGCCTAGATACTCCAAAAACGTTAGTTTTCAAAAGTGATCACGAACGAAAAAATCTTCGATTATTACCGGATTTAGGAGAGGATTTTCGTTTCGTATTTATGAAAGCGATTCCCTCGGCACCTCCAGGAACCGTTAGAGGGCCTTTTCCGGTGGTCAAATACTTGAGGGTATTGGCTGGATCGGAAACAACTCGGGATTCGATGATAGTGACGGAATCATTAACGAGAAAAGTCAAAGCGCCCATGCTCGTATGATCCTGGAGATTGTAGCCAACTGGTAAATCCTCAATGACACCGATTCCGAAATCTTCGAGATGTTTTTTCGGTCCAATACCCGAAAGCATCAACAGTTGAGGTGAATTCAGAGTTCCAGCACTCAGAAGAACTTCTTTCTTCACTTTTACAAAGTATCTGAAAGCATATTAATGTACTCCTTGTTATTTCATACGCTTCTCTATATTCAACCTACCGATAAGTCGTTAAATTATGTTACCGCGCTTAACCACAAAAGTCTATAAAACTAATTTAGTCATTGAAACGACCTCATTGAATTTTTTATGCTCACTTATGACCATCATTATCCGAAATAACCTTTGCGTATTGAAAACAATGATTTTACTTGAGCATCGGATAATCGTTCGTTTGAATAATGACTTTTTACCTCTTATAAGTAAAAGTAATAAAACGTTCGTCGTTTACGATAATCTTCGTTAGTCGCAACAATCGTGAGGAAAACAATATTTAAAAAAAGTGACAAAGCAACATTGATTTTATGTTTCTATAACCAATTCGCTTTTTACGAACACAGTTTATTAGAGAAAAAAAAAAGTACAACATTTGGAAAATTGAAAATGTTTTATTATTCGAATTTGTTAAAAGTGTTTATTCAGTGTTTTTGCGACGATGTGAATATTTTTCAAAATCACAATGATCAAAAATAACGAAAAATATGTTGGAGAAATATTCAAAAGACGATCGATCGAATCGATCAATAGCGTCGTGTTAAAATTGAAAAATCGAAAACGAAATTTTGTTGAAATATTAAAATATTTCGTTGCACGTATTCAACAAATTTTTTTTTTTCTTGCAGCCAACATAATTTCGAATATTACAACAAAACGTTTTTTATACCGAAACGAAACTTTGTTGAAACGATAAAATATTTGAAGGTTTCACAACAAAATTTTGTTTTCATTGAACCTGGAAGACGTTCGATCCCGAAAAAAATCTCCAAACAACAAAATGAATCTCCAACGAAATTTTATTTATTTTAATTAATAATAATAATGAAAATTCAATTATTTTGAAAAACGAATCTTCACATCGCGAGAAATGTATAATAAAATCTCGTTACCTCTGTCTATTTTTAAGAAACTCAACGCCGATGGCAGTCTTGGTTTTAGGATCGATAACAATTTTCGTAGCTTTCGAGTGTTTTGAGAGATGTAAATTGTTTCGATGACCGATTGGTCTTAGAAAAGCTTTGCTCGCACTGACGCGTCGTCCGTGTCGAAGATTGACCTGTGCAACCCCGAAGCCCATGGGATCTCGGTCGTTGTAGTCTTTGACGATATAGCCGATTTCTTCACCAGCTCGAAGAAAAGATTCTCTCAACGGTGATACGTAAGGAGCTGTCGTTACATCGAGATACCCATTTCTGCCACGACGATCGTCGTTCTCTTTGATTCCAGGTGTATTTTCCTTGAATTTAACGTTCTCAGATCGCGTGAAATAAGGAAGAATTTCATCGTAAGACCAGCCAGGATTTCCAAGATCCGACCATCGATCGTAATCGGCTTTTGAGCCTCGCGAATGTATCATGTAATTAATAACCGACGTGCCGCCAACAGCTTTACCCCGTGGCCAATTACACCTACCCTCGATCATCGCGAGGCAATAACCCATACTTCCATTTCCACTTGGCTCAGTTTTATAACCCCAATTATAAGCTGTTATATGCATGAGAGGAGCGAGAAGAGGTATATCGGTGAGAAAAATCTCGTCCTTTCCAGCCTCGAGTAGCAACACGTTCCATTGAGATATTTCTGTCAAACGATTCGCCAGTACCGAGCCACCGGAACCAGCGCCTATTATCACGAAATCGTACTCTTTTCTTAAGGCATCAGCGTCACCGAGAAGACCCTTCGGCAATGGTGGATAACCGGTGTAATAATCGTGTATCTCTTTCAATATACCTACAGGTATAATACACGAAGATTCGTGAATTAAAAAAAATACGAAATTTATCAGCAAAAACATTTTTTTCTTTATCTATTTCATCTTTTTTTTAATTTTATTTTATTCGTGACGTTATTTCGGGTAAGTTTTTGGTATTTTTCATTGGTTTCGTATTGATATGTTGTTTTTTTGATTTTGTTTTCAACTATTTGTTGTGATCGGGGCATCGGACGTTGAATCGCTTTGGTTCACTTCGTTTTAATCTGCTTTCTTGCATCTTTTTTTTCTCGCAATGCTTTGAAAGTATTTTTTTTTGAAATTCTGCTCTGTTCGTTTTTAAAAAAATGTTTTTTTTTATCGTCTGATTCGTGTATTTATTTGGTTACGACTGGAATTCATCGATTTTGCAATTCGAACGACGAGTTTTCAGCGATTTATATTCTCCTCATTTCATAAGAATTACGAATTCTTCGGGTGGAATCTGAGCCCGCAACTAATTTCAATGTTCTCGATGACCTTGAGGAAGGATTCCGCATCGCACTCCTTCTTTCGTCAATCATATCCTTTTACTTGTTGCAACTGACTCGTCGAACTTGGAATCCATCCTTCAACGATCCTCGGGAGTTCCTGCTGATAGTTTATGAGAAGAACCTTGAAAGTTTCGATTCGAATTATTTTTTGTTTTCACTTTTTTATTTTTATTATCGTATCGGTATGCGACGCCTCATCGAAAAATTTGGTATCGATGTTACCCGGTCAAAGCCGCCAAATATATTAGAATGTCGTGTTCGTCGTCGTCGTCTTACCGATTGTGACGTAAGGTTGAACGACCTTTCGTTTGGATAACGGTCCTCGCGTCACGTATTATCCAAATTTTTTTTTTTTCCTCATTCCATCAAAAGATCCGTTAATTTATTCTTTGCCAATTTTTGTCCGGAATTTACTCAACCGTTTCGTCGATCGACGGCTTTTATTGACTTTCGAGGATCGTGGATCAAGATTTTTCAATCATTTTCATACTTTTCTTATTTCGTGCACATTCTTCGTCGAATCGAAGAAAACAAAAAATGTTTTGAATTAGTAAAATTTAGTAGAGACAAACGTGTTCACTGCTTCCTGGCAGTTTTACGTGACACTTTAACAATAACGATTCAAACATCCTGCGTTTATGCCGGAAGTAACCGTTTCAAAAGTTCTCGGAGTTTTTTGACAATTTCACCGAAAATTTCAATATTCAAATGAATATTTTCAAATTTATTTATTTGAAATTTAATTGGTTCGAAATTTATTTATTTGAAATTTAATTGGTTCGAAATTTATTTATTTGAAATTTATTTATTTGAAATTTAATTGGTTCGAAATTTATTTATTTGAAATTTAATTATTCGAAATTTATTTATTTGACATTTAATTATTTAAAATTAATTTTTTGAACTTTATTTATTTGAAATTTAATTATTCGAAATTTATTTATTTTTAATTTATTTAATTGAATTTTATTTTTTGGAATTTATTTCTTCGAAATTCAATTATTCAAAATTAATTTATTTGAAATTTAATTATTCGAAATTTTTTTATTTTTAATTTATTTATTTGAATTTTATTTTTTGGAATTTATTTCTTCGAAATTCAATTATTCAAAATTTATTTATTTGAAATTCATTTATTTGAAATTTTCAAGTAAAATAGATAAATTTTCAATTCTCGAATGTAGATTGCAATCGATGAATCACTTTTCGTGTTTCGGTGTTCGACTCAATTGGCTAGAAATTCACAATTGAAAATATTATTTTCAATTTTATTCGTGTCTCGGTGTTTGTTATCAAACAAATTTTACTCTAGCCATAAGTACACTGAAAACTCAGTAAAAAAAAAAAAATTATGTTAACAAAAAGTTTTGTGCACAGTATTGAAAAAAAAAATCACAGATTCAGTTGTTCCATTAATTGGAAAAGACATTTTTTTTTTTTTTTTTTTCAAATTAAACTAAAATAACGAATTTTCGTAGTCCGCATTGATGCGGTGTTCATCAATGTTGATCGATAACTGAATCTTACGAAGATATTCGTCCCTTGGCAAGGATTGGAAAAAGGGGAGGGATACGATCCATGAAAACATCGAGTCAACGGGAAAAAACGAGTGCCCACACAAGTCGGGGGACGGGGGGGGGGGGGGGC
This sequence comes from Campoplex capitator, assembly GCA_037576405.1. Classification (NCBI taxonomy): domain Eukaryota; kingdom Metazoa; phylum Arthropoda; class Insecta; order Hymenoptera; family Ichneumonidae; genus Campoplex; species Campoplex capitator. The sequence goes on from JARBWI010000002.1 coordinate 9,368,143, forward strand.
TCACGTCTCGTATAAAATCGAGGGAAAGAAAATAAAAAATATCTCCCGAGGTCGACCGGTAACAAGGTCGCGTGCTCGTTGCACTAAATGCATTACCAGATCGATGTTAAAAAGCCGTAAGCTGATCGGATTTCGTAACACGAAATAAATGAACTCATCGAAGTAGGCCGTTTGTGTAGCTGCAGCTTATCAGGTGTTGCATTTAATTACGGTTTATACAGTGATCAAATCGCGAGGGAATACGTTTAATTTATTCTTAGACCAACAATACACGGTTTATCTTTAGAGAGAAAAAAAAATACGGACAATTAATCAAATGCGTAAGAAAGGAGGCCTTGAATGTTGTTGTTGTTTAGATCACTAACCTCTTCATTTCATTTCTTTGAAAAACCTCATGGATAGATCAGTTATTTTCTGTTTGACAACAAATGTTTCTAGGGGAATAAATATTCATTGACGTCACACTAAAATAACCGTCAAAACGTACGAGAATTAACGATAAAATGTAAAGGTAAATTTTGAGCGTATAAATCTGCAAAAATGACCTTGGTTCACGAGAAAAAAAGACTAGAGTCGTTCAGACCCTTTGTAACCACGAAATGTTCGAAATATTTTTGTTGGTTCCGAAGAGTTTCGTGGGATTCTGATATTTCAAATTCACGGAGCCTCAGCGCCACCTTGGGTGCTGTTTTCGGTTTGGCTTTTGTTATGCGTTCAAAACACGTTCAAAATAATTAGGGAAGGAGCGATTCGTAATCGTCAAGAAATAAATGACATTCGAAAATTTAAAGCAAATTTGTTGCTGGTCGTTGTTTTCAAATATTCCATTTTCGCCACCTTTCTACGAACAAGAATTGGACGAATTCGATTGCATATTGAGATATTGAAAAAAAAACCTGCGTCAGCGACACATATGTACGTAATGAGTTTGACAAGTGCATGTCGATCAGGAATAACCTCAAATCGTGTGCTATGTTTCATTAAGAATGTGAAATATCGAATATATGTATGGAACATCATCGAACTGTCATTTCCACACTTTTATTTCGTTAAAATATTCATGAATATATAATGGCACTGGAGGACAAAATTTTTCACATAAAGTCTCAATGATTTGATAAATAATTCATAATAATAGCAAATTACTTGTGAAAAAAAATGGTTTATTTCAATGCAGAAGATTCTCAATTATCGTTGCATCATGTCACTCTTTTATTTGAATATCGAAGATGAAAATGAAGGAAAATCGTATCATGGTTCACAGTTTTCTATACAATCTCCAGTTGAAAAAAGTATTTTGAAATGAAATGAAAAACAGACTTGTCTCGAGTCGCTACCGCGACTCTTATTGTTGACAATTTGTTTGCTCGAACCGTGAAAGTGTGCATATATTCGTGAAAAATTCGAATTACGGGATCGAAAAGCGCCATCTATCTCTCGCGCCTCTTTTTCTCTGCCCTTTCTCTCCGGGGATCACGACAGATGATTTTGTATTCCTACGCATTATAAAAGCGATTTGGTATAAACCGTAGATCGGGTGAAATAAAAATCAATGGAGCATCGGCAGTGGGGATCGGAGGAGTGGCCAACGTAAAGGAAGAAAAGAAGAGAAAAATTTGATAAAACGTCAACGGAAGCAAAGTGTCAAATAGAGCGAGTGAGTGAGATAAAAAAAGAGAGAGAGAGAGAGAGAGATAATAGTTTGTGTAGGATGGACTTTGAGAGCCCGGACGTCGAGAAGGAATTTCCGGGGCTCTATGCATCCGAGTCAGCCCGGAAAAGTAACGAGAGCGATTGTAAGAATCCAAGCAAATTCAATTGAATAATTAACGCTTCAGTGATAAGTCGTTTGACGTTTGACAGAACGACATAACCTCCAAATACTGTTAAACTGTATTTACAACCACACCGTTGACCCAAATTTATATCTAATCGAAATTCCATTTACTCTTCTGTATTTTCTACCTACTCTCTCGGAAATTGGATGAAATTCAATTGAATGTAAACCTAAATCAACGATATATTTTTATTTTTTCGTAATTATTATCGACATTTATGTCAAAAGTTGATCGTTTTTGGGCTGTTTGAGCAGTCAGCGACGAAGGCAGTCACGAAAAGCACTCGAAGAAAGAGTTATTAGGCGGTAAACGCAAGGATAAAAAGGATAGAAAGGATCGAGGATACGCTACTTTGGAAGGCGAGAGCTCACCCGACGAAGATCAAGAGACAAAGTAAACCATTTTCATTTTAATTTGAAGCTCTTTGAACACAATTTTGTCTTTCATGCGGCATTGCTTTGATTTATTGGTATATGTGACTCTAAAAATCCCGAAATTGATACTTTCGGTGAATATAATATTTATTTCCATCAAAATGGATCATTACTTAATTAATTTTGGCTTGAACCAAGAACAATTCAAACATACAAATTTTGGTCAAAAATAAAAAATAAAGAACTCTACCAATTTTTTTACTGTGTAGCAATTCCAAGAAAGAAAGAAAAATTAAACTGTTATGAAAGTTACGAAAAACAGAATATAAATCGACTGTTTATTTTCTTTCATTGGAATAATCATGTGAGTAAATAATAATAAATTTGATAAAAAGTAAATCAATAAGTTATAACTTAACACGAAGTATGAATATCGATTCCCTGATTGCTTTTTACATTTTGTACTGGTTTAACCTACCGATAGCTTCAATTCAATTAGCGAGAACTTATCAATGCAATTTGCTTCAACATTCAAATTGTGTTATATTCGCTAACGACATGAAGTTCATAAAATTTTTGCCAGTCTACTGTCATCATGACCGAGAACCGGTTGATCCAAAACATCAATGATTTTCTGATCCTGCTGCTTTTGATAGCAGCGTGCATTGTTAACTCGTACTTTATCGTTAAAGTTCTCATATTTGTTGCTAGCGATTATTGTTCGTAATTGAAAAAACATGGTTTTTGTGTTATTCCGGTTGAACACTTTTTGTACGAGTGAAACAATTTTTTTAGAAGTCCTTCAAAATCCAAAAAGACGAAAGCCTTCAAGTTCCCATCCAAAAAGGAAAAACGCGAGAAATCACGTGAAAAAGATGGCAAAGACAAGGAAACTGAGAAGGACAAAGATAAAAAAAAACGAGACAAAGATGAGAAGGACGTCGATAAGGAAAAGCGCAAAGATAAAGACAAGGATAAATCTAAACTAAAGGTGAAAGATCGAAAGAAGAGTAAACACGTGGAGGATGGATTGGACATTGGCGGTAAAAAAAATTTCCACCCTTTCTCCTCATTTCTTTAACGTTACCAAAGAATAGTATTCCATAAATTTTGATTTATTTATTGAAATTTCATTTCCAGAGGCACAACCAATTTTCGGAGTCAGTTTGCACCTCGCGGTCGAAAGGAGTCGATGCCATGATGGAGTTGAACTCCCTCTTGTTGTTCGGGATTCTATTGACTGTGTCGAAGAATCAGGAATGAATACGGAAGGCTTGTACAGAATTCCAGGTGTCAAATCAAAAGTTCAACATTTAAAAAAGTTGTACAATCAACGGGAACCTGTAAATATATCCGAGATTGAACCCATGGTTGCAGCGAGTTTGCTAATACTCTTTCTGAGGTTTGTATTCTTCACCAACTCAAAAGTACCGTGCTTCGTGCTTTTCCAGTATAAACTCTATGAACTTGAAAACAATTCCAATTTTTTCAGGGAAGACTTCTCTTTTTACATTTTTTTGAAACTTTCTCGTTTTATTGAGTTTTTATCACTAAATGTTAACTGACCACGAAGGAAATTCGTTAGTCTCCAAATTCCGACAGTTTGACTTTAATATTATTGTCAGATCGATCAATAGTCTCAGTTGAAAAGCCAAGGGAGAATTCGATCACTTTTTTTAGACCTGGACTTTGTAAAAATTATGAGTAATATCCTAACGGTAAATCAGTTAATCGAATTTCCTCTATGTGAAGTCCAATATCATGAAACTAAATAATAACTAAAGCTAGACATAAATCGTTTGTGAAATTATTTCTCCATAGAACATTTTTTTTCAAAACGACGTTTTTATTTTGCAGAGAGTTACCGGAGCCGGTTCTCGAAAGTAGCGAAGTAATATCGCGTTTCGAGCAAGCGGCCTCGACGAAGGACCTCGCACAACGAGAAACAAAACTTGCCCTTCTAACCAAGCAGCTTCCCGAATGCAATAGAATTCTTTTAGCGTGGGTAACGCTTCATCTCGATCACATAACAGCCAAAGTACGTGTCTTTTCGCGTCTATTATTTCCATAAATTTGTGTTAAATTACGTCTATCAGGAGCTATTAGAATATTTTACCATTGATAAGATACGCAAATTTATTTATATTGCAGGAAAAAACTACGAAAATGAACGCCCAAACGGTCGCGATGACGCTTAGTCCGGTTTTACAAATGAGTCATCGTTTGCTACTCGCACTTTTGTTTCATTGCAAAGCTCTATTTCCCGAAATAAAATTGACGAAATACATTCCGCCGTTGCCATCGAGTAGTATTAATTTGTTGGAAGGTGCCGGAAAGATTGCTGCAGAATTGGCCAAACAGGAGTCTCTATTGTCACAAATTCACATGCAAATGAACGACGGTTTCGTAACTAAATCGCGGGAGGAACAATTGTGGGAGGTTCAACGTATAATAACACAGCTGAAGGTACGAATCAAAACGAAATTTCTGGCAGCTGCGTCTTCTAATTACTGCTCATAATTATTTTGTTTTCAAACGAAAAAATTTCATTCGTGAGCATGCACTTTTTTTCAGAGAAAATATAAGACTGTACAAAAATTGGAGGGAGCGGTGCAGAAGAGTCTCGACGAGGACGTCAAATGCCACGACGGTATTCAACGAGAGGCGAGGACGAAAACACTCTCGGAAAGTGACGCGTCTCACGTAAAACTCGAATCTCGTCAGGCGTCAATAACTTCGGTTAAAAAAGATTCCGAAGTTTGGAATATCGAGGATCCCAAAGAGAAACAGCTCCCGAAAAGACGAGCTTCTGGTACGAGCGTCGAAGTAACCGAAATCGAACGGAAAAATTCTATTCAGGATAAAGATACTATTGACGGAATGACCGAAACTCCCACGCTCGTTTCTGAATCATCTAAAGGAGTCGACACTTTGGAATCGCCCCAAGAGGATGAAAAAGGTAATTTTTTTTATTTCTGATTCAGTGTTTTGACTCTCGCTGGCCAAATATATTTCTCGCAACACGTCAACAAAAAAAACGTCTTGTATTTAGTTAAAAGTGTTTTTTGTTTTTTTTTTTCTTCAAGTTTCGGCTGATCCCAGTCCGGAAAATACAATCGATAAACTTCGTGAGAGCTTGATTCACGAAGAGTTGTTAAATATGCAATCTCAGCTGAAATCTCGAATAGCTCAAGAGAGAAATGAGATAAAAAGGTTGCTGGAGACGATAGCTGAAAAAGGGCCAGAAAAACCAAAGCCAAAAGAGAGAATTCACTCGCCTAACGAAGCGGAAATTACTGCGATGATACAATTGGGCAAAGAAAATCAGTTACTCGAGGTATACTATCGAAATTATTTGTTTACTGTTGATGAGATTTACGTGTTTTTTTTACGTGACAAAAATCTGAAAAACAAAAAATGAATTCAGTAATAAACCGATATTTTCTTATTGCGTTTGCAGAAAAAAATGATGACCCTGATACGCAGTATAATCGAGGAGCGAGATGCCTGTGTGGAACTCCGCGTGCAATTGGCAATGCACCAGCTCTTGTCTCAAAACACAGTGAATGACATAATAACGGCGAAAATCTGAATTTAATCGTCTTTTCGACTGGCCTCGTACAATAAATCTAAAGAAAATGAAAAAGAAAAAGACATACAAGAAATGATGCAATTTTAAAAAAGCTGTCAATTCCTTTTTTTTCTCTTTAAAACCAAGAGGTAATTACTCCAGATGATTTTTGTCTCTGAATAGAGGAATCATGTATAATTATAATATACAAATGTGTGAGCCTTCGCCTGATGAGATCTGTATAACTTTTTGTAAAAAATATATATATATCCTTAAAAAGACACAAATTATTTGCTTTACAATTTCGAAATCCATCTCAATCGTTTAGATCGAAAATATTTTTGATTTACAATTTAATTATTTCACGATTCATTTGCGGAATGAATTTGGATCGCCATTCATAGAAGGAGGATTATTTGAATTGAGTAAAATTCATTGAATTGTATATATTTACTGTTAAAACCTTTGAAACTTGTGAAAAGTCGAAATAATAAAAATATTGAGGCAATCAGATTTCTTACCATCCGTCGATGCAGTCGTGCACTTTTCTCACACATATGCACTCACGCCCATGTACATGTGTTTTACATCAGTGTGCAGTATTGTTTCGAAGCGGCCACGTGATTGTGCATGCGGCTCCTTCGAACAAGAAGTTCGACGTGATAATATATTTGTAATATATAATTGGTGTAATAAAATTTTCGAATAAACATGGCTGTAAGTATTTTCACGATTTCGTCTTCGAAATGTGATAAATAAAATGTGTAATCCAACACGTCCGAAATGTCGAAATAATAACATAACCTTATTTTCTGTTCACGAAACAATTCAGGTGTTTCGAATGAGAGTTTCAATAATATAGCGTTTGTTTTATAATTAAAAAATTATCAGGGTAATAAGAAAATTTTGTTTCGTATGAATAAATATTTATTAACTCAAAAGACAAAATTTTCATTGCCGTAAATTTATAATCAACAATTATGATGGTTTTTCCAATTGATTTTATTTTATTTTTATCTATACATTTTTTCAATATTTCTCTATTACAGAAAAAGAAACAATCGAAAATTAGCAAAGTAAAAAGGAACAATCAGACAAAAACCAAGCTTGCTAAGCAGGGCAAATTGAAAACCAAGAGACATGGAAAGCAGAAGAAACAAGTACAGAAACCAGCACCCAAGCCTGAGGAACCTGCGGAGGAAGAAGAAAGCGATCATGGAGAAGATATGATGGGAATGGTGGAAAAAGATGATTTGGAATTTTTAAAGACTGCTATTACCAATAAATCTTACAATCTCCTGAAACAAATAAGATTGGACCCGTAAGAATTTTATTCTATAATTCTATCGATCATACCGATATACATTCTAATTTATTTTGTCAACGCAATTAATTTTCAAATTAAGATAAACAATTTTTTTTGTTTACTCGCATAAACTGAATGTATTTAAAATTCAAAATGATATATTGACTGTATTTACTTTGAAGAGATCAATCAGCAAAAACAAAAAAGAATAAGAGGAAAAATGATGATCCAGCAATAGAGGATAAGTACGAAGAGGATGTTCTAAAAGAAAATGGAGAATCCGGCCCAAAAAAACTTCGTCTTCTTTTGCCGGTAAAAAGAAAGGATGGTGTTTTCGAAAGCAGAGTCCTGGAGGAGGATATTAAAGAAGAAGAAGAAGAGGAGGAGGAAGAACTTGTAAAGAACGAAGAAGATGAGGAATTGGAGAATAGCGATACAGAAGTTATTTCGGAATTAACATCAGAGGTAAACTTGAGTCACCTAAAATTTATCATTTACTCCAGTAATGAAGTCTCATTGCCTGATTACATGAATAATTCCTTGATAATGGTATTTGCCATCGTTAGGTGAAAAAAGAAGAACCCGAAGCAGCTCCGATATCCACCGCTGAATTACTGGCTTGCAGAGAAGAAATTCTGAAATCGAGACGTTTCAAAATAGGTCTTTTGTCTAGTAGTTTGCTCGAAAATCCGGAAATGAAATCTGGAAACTTGAAAATACTTTTGGAACTTATGGACGAGTCGAATCCGGAAGTTTATATAACTGTGAGGAAACTCGCGACTGTATCGCTTCTCGAAGTCTTCAAGGATCTTTTGCCGTCGTACAACATTTCGCATGTCCAACCGGAAGGAGTTAAATGTGTGTAACAATTCTAAAGACTTTTTATCAGTTCCTCGTGATACTTTTCTTACACGTTGTTTTTTATTTTCAGTCAAAAAAGAAACCTTCAAATTGCAAAATTACGAAGCTGTTCTGCTGAGAAATTACAAACAGTATCTTCAAAGACTGGAAAAAATGGGCAGCAAATTAAGGAAGAAAAAAGGCGATACCAGGATAATTGGCGAACGCGAGATTCTCCTTGGAGAACTCGCTGTCAATTGCATGTGCGATCTTCTCCTTACTCATCCATATTTCAATTTCTCCGTAAACATAGCTAATTTTTTGCTACCACTTTTGGACAACAAAAGACCCAACATCAGAGAAACAATAGCCAAGTGTTTCATGCAGATTTTCAAGGAAGATAAACGAGGCCAATTGTCGCTAAATGTGAGTCGACCAAATTCTGGTCTAAATGATGAATAATTCCATGATTATTTAGATAATTAAGAATTCACACGTTTGTACTGAAATTAATTGACCAAAACGCTTCGAGCCAAACTTTCATGAAAAAAAAAATAAAATGCCTTAACTTTCCAGTAAATATTCATATTTCGTATAATGTTTTAGGCATGAATAAAAAGTGCTGCATTATGTAGTACACAAAAGTATTTTTTTAGTGATATTTGTCATGAAATTGTGTTTACGCTTTGAAAAAATATTTCTCTATTCGCCTGCGACCAATAACTTTTGCATTATTTCACAAAATTACAGATCGTTCGTCGTTTAAATCAGTACATCAAGCTTCGCGGTCACACGGTGCGCGCCGAGGTGCTTTCGATACTCCTAGCTCTTCGTATCAAAGACGTGGATCTTGATAAGGAGCGAGACGAAGAAGCAAAACAGAAGAAACTCATGAGCCACAAGCAACGGATTCTTGCTCTAAGCAAACGTGAACGAAAGAAAAGTAAAAAATTGGAAGCGATTGAGAAAGAAATGCTGGAAACTAAAGCCGAAGAGAACAAGGAAACTAAACAGAAAATACTCACTGAAATAACGAGTATCGTTTTCACTATATATTTTAGAATTCTCAAACAAGCCCCAAACAGCAAAGTATTGTCAATCTGCCTCGAAGGATTAGCCAAATTTGCGCATTGCATTAATCTCGAGTTTTATCAAGATTTGGTTAATGTTATAAACGGCTTGATGGAGCACGGAAATTTGGGGTACAGAGAACAATTGCATTGCATTCAAACTGTTTTTACAATATTATCAGGACAAGGATCAGCGTTGAATATCGATCCATACAGGTGAGTCATTTAATTGAAAACTAATTGAGATTACGAATTTTTAGTTAAAATAACCAATAATAATTTAATCATTCGGTTTGTTTTTTTTTCCTCCAGATTTTACTCCCACCTTTATAAAAACTTGTTAACGGTTAACGCGGGAAAGAATCACGCAGATGCGGAGATAATAATTCGCACGCTCGTCGAGGTTCTCATCCACAGGCGAAAGCGAGTAACGCAAAATCGTTTGATCGCATTCATCAAAAGAATCGCAACGGTAGCGCTTCAGTTACAGCACAACGGATCCCTCGCTATTCTCGGAATTATAAAAACGGTAATGCAGCTTGGTAAAAGCGCCGATATTCTTCTGGATACGGATATGAATACCGGTGATGGTTTTTATCAACCAGAGCTCGAAGAACCGGAGTACTGCAACGCCCATTGTACCGCTTTGTGGGAAATTGTTGCTCTGCAGGTAAATCATTCGAATAATTCATAGGAAATCTCCAATTAGAAATATTCTTTTTCTAATTAAACATTTTCAGCCGACATTTTTTTTCTAGAAGTTTCAAAATACCAAAATTTCGAATTATCACTCTCCTTGATCTTAAACTCGATCATAGAGATAATGGCGATTAAAAAAACTTAAAAAAGAAACAATCATGTTCACGAACATAAAAATACTAATTTTGGGACTTTTGTTGTGTGTGAGAAAAAATGATAAATTTGCACAGGAGCATAAATCCAAAATGCAAAATTCCAAGATTCCTTTTCACTACAGCATGTTTTACTTTTTTATTTTATTACAGAGGCATTATCACAGTGTCGTCCAAAAAGTCGCAAAAAATATAGCGTGGGGAGTGCCTGTAAGCGGTGAAGGAAGTTTGCCATCGGAAATCGCGAAAATGTTAGTAATTTTTCGAAATACTACAATTACATTTTTTTTTCACAAGTATGAAAATATTTTTACGTAATATTCCACTTTTATAGCCCTCCGGAAGAACTTTATCACGAATACGATCCAACAGGAGTTGTATTTAAGCCAGCTGTACCCGTTCCGAAGAAAGGAGCATCTAAGAAAAATTCCGGCCCACACGAATTCGCAAGAGAATCTATTGAGGGACTTCTCGAAAGAACACGAAACGAGCCTATCTTTCCGTTGGGATATATAGACTTTCATGAAGCGATTCAAATCAATTAACTGAATATTATTTCTGTATATACATTTTCATAAATAATATGAATCACATAAAAAAGGATAATAAAACATTTAAAATTTTGTGAGAAAACAGAAAAAGATTCTTGAATTGATATAGACATAATGAAATTCAAATTTAATTTGTTCGACATTAAAAACAAATTGCATTTGTTTACTAAAATTCCGGAGATTACGTCAAAATAAAAAAATTTAATAATAAAGTATGTACGATGAATACATTAAAAATATCTCTTCGTTGTGAATTAAAAAATTCATTGCGCATCCGTACGTGCGTAGAGGAGTCCGTATAGGATAAACCTGTAATATCGGCGACTGATATATCATTGCTGACGCCAGCGCCACCCTTGCACCGAAGAAATTTACCTCTGTGAACTTGGCCGACTGATTTTGGATTTTCAACTTTTTTTTAACGTCAATCGTTTGTCGGACTCTTGTCGGTGATTGAGAAATTTGGCTAAATTTTCAAAAGACCGAGTTTGACGTTCTATACTCCTCTACAGTCTCCATGCGCATAGCGCTGCGCTGCCCGAGAAGGGGTGAAAAGTGAATTTTTTTGCAGCGCTGCTTTGTTTTTTCTATGAGAATCGCAACAAACAAGAGCACAGTGAACGTGAGTGTTGAATGTAAAAAAAACCACGAAAAAACGGCAATAAATGTAGATGGAGCATTGCTCGAAACGGAAGGTGAGACAGAGAAGCAAATTTCGCGAAACGGTGTGAAAATAATAAAATATTAGTGTACCGTTGCGGGGAGAAAAAAAGTTGCGTCGCGAAATCATTTCGACGTCGCGTAAGCTGCTTTCTCGGCGTGATAGCAAAGATAAAAGTCTGTACGCGCGTGTGTATGCGCGAGTGTCTGTGTTGTGTGAAGCACCGTCCCAAAAAAATTGGACCCCCCCTGCCTCTTTCCTACCTTGACCAAAATGCCAATGATCAATTGCTCGTTTGTCGTTCAGAAAAATTGCATAAACGCTCGTTACCATCGTTGAGTCGGTGAGTCTGTCGGTGACGTAAAACTTTCAGGTTTCTCACGATCGTGAGTTATTTAATTTATGAATATTAAAAATATCACGAAAACAAAATAATACAAATGAGGTTATAATCTTTTCGGAACCAAGAGAATTCCGAAACATCTTCGATATCTTGAGCGTTTACGAGACCTAAGAAATTGTTTCGATCAACGACATCTTCCCATTTTTTCGAGAAGAAAAAATAATCGGAACAAAAAAAAAATAATATAAAAAATAATAAATCTTCCAACGTTCTTCGAGCGACTCACCAAAGACGTATGGCCGAAATAGATACCTTAGATGGTAGAGCCTAAGAAGATCGACCTGTTTAGGGCTAGACGAAGAGGCAAAACGAGAGGAGAGCCTTGGGCCCTTAGGAATTTTCTAACGTCGCAACCACGGCTTTCACAGAGATGGTTGGACTGGCGGGCGGGGGAGGTCATCTTTATCCCTCGCCCCCAATGCAGCCTAACACCGAGCGTAAATATATCTTAAATATAGTGAAAAACACCGGAAGAGAAACTTTTTGTTTTTCAATTTTCTAATTTTTTTCTTCCATCCTCTTTCCAGTGAGAGAAATGACAGGAATAACGCCCAGCGCTCCCACCAGCGCCGATGCTTGTCTCAGTATAGTACATTCGCTCATGTGTCATCGTCAGGGAGGCGAGAACGAATGTTTTAGCAAACGTGCCATTGAATCTCTGGTCAAAAAGCTCAAAGTTAGTATTGCATAACAGAAAATAAGTTTCCAATCATTTATTCTTAATCTTGATTCTTTCAGTACGAAAGATTGATTCGAAGCGATGATAATTTTTCCCAACGATACTTTGATCAGATATTACTTGCAATTAATATAATCAAATTTCCAGTATTTCATGATGTGATGGAATTTTGAATAATTGCAAGTCATCCTTGAGCTATTATCAACTTTCATTTTCAATCATGACAATCTTCTTGATTTTATTGGTTCAATACTTTAACACAATATTCAATAAATGATTGGAGACATTGTTCAAATTACATTTTACATTGTTATAGAATGCTTTAGCATCAGAGATTTGATCTGTCTTACAGCAGTTCTTTTTTCATTAACTTTGTCAATCATTTTGGATAGTTCACAATCAAGAGTAGTGAAAAACTGATGACTGTCTGAATTCAAAAATTATTTGGTGTTAGAACAAAAGAATTTTTCAATGTCATCGTAACGATTTCCTACATTTTTCACAGGAAAAGAGAGATGAGCTAGACAGTCTGATAACCGCAATAACGACAAACGGTGCGCATCCGAGTAAATGCGTAACGATACAAAGAACCCTTGACGGAAGATTGCAAGTAGCCGGTAGAAAGGGTTTTCCACACGTGATATACGCTCGAATATGGAGATGGCCGGATCTTCACAAAAATGAGCTTAAGCACGTGAAATACTGCCAATTCGCGTTCGATCTCAAATGTGATTCTGTATGCGTCAATCCTTATCATTATGAAAGAGTCGTGTCACCGGGAATAGGTATACAGAGTAATCAAATATAAGAAAAAATTGCTAAAGCTATGTGCTAATTGAGCAGATTCAATCATTTCAAAGAATAATTCGCTCCAGTCGTATTTTTCACATTTATTTTCCATTTTTGTAATGAAATATGCGCATGTTTTTTGAGAAGCTTTTCGTGCGGCTTATCGTCATTAAAACTATATTTTAAGAGCGAAAAAAATCGTTCATCTTTATTTATAGTGAGAATTAAGGTGTGAGCGCTTCTTGATTTAATTTCATATGATTTATCATCTTTATTTGAATTTTATTTTTTTTTATCATTGTTGCATTGGTGTATGACGAAATGGGGTTGGTTTCCCCCGCACAGACCCGTTCTTTACAGACCTCTCAGGCCTCACCTTACAATCCGGAGTCGGTGTCGGTCCTGGTGGAAGATTAGTCAAGGACGAATACACCGTCGGCGGAGGCGGGGGAGGTGGAAGCTCTGGCGCCGGTGTCGGCGTCTCTTCCGGCATGGACGTCGATGGTGAAATGAATCAGACGATACAACATCATCCGCCACCTCAACAACCTCCACAAAATAATCAACAACAAACTCAACAAACATTCATACCCGGTTTACCCCCTTCTAATTCGAGTAAGTTTACTATTTAGATTCACTTTACAAAGTTTATCGCAGTGATGGTCTAAACGTGAATTGGTCTTTGCATTATCGTCGTTTTTTCGATTATTTGTGTTAGTTCGTAACGTATGCATGTACAGGCTGAAATTCTCCGAGAAATTCACAACTGAGTGCGAAAAGTCAACGTCATTTGGGGAAGTTGAAGGTCAACATGTTGGGAAACAGTTTTTTTTTTTTTTTTAAGACCATCCGAAATTTTTATTTAATATTTCGAAATTGTTTGTCTCTTTTTGAAAATTAAATTATTGATAAATATTCAGGTGCTCTGGCAGTTGCGTGTCGTGCCAGACAGATTGTTGAATAGGAGATTTCTACTTATCTCGAAGATGTTTGATTTTCGGGATCACTGAAAGTTAAATCTTATTCTTTGATAAAATGAGAACAACGTGCTGCTTTTATTTTTCTCAATAATTCAAATGTGTTAGAAAAAAGGCGCAGCAGAATTTTAATCGCCTGAAAATTGATAGATCGCTTTGTACAGATTTTTTGTTGCTTTTCAACGATTACAACTTTTACACCATTGTGCATTTCAGAGTTGATAGAAATAAAAATAATTCTACCGGGATTTTCAGAAACATGGGGAAGTGCACAGAATTTTTGTGTACGATAATCGTTAGAAATTTTTTGTGGATTATTGTCATTTTTTTGAATGGCTTAAATGTCGTGCAATAATTTTTATTTCATTGCAATTGTTATTCACGTTTGATAAATTCTAGAAGGGTTGAAAAAAATTTCTTAACGAACGTTTTATGCTTTTTCTATTCAAATATTCTCAATGTTTGAATAAATTGAAAAGAAATTGACTAAACTGAAAATAAAACTTGTCTCAAAGACAAGAAATCGCACTTCATTTCTTTCTTTTTATTTTTATCTTCGCTGCGCTCATCACGATGATTTTTAATTTTTCTTCTTTCGCTATTTTTTCGTTTGCCTTTATTGTCGTTATATTTTGCACAGCTAGTGGTGAGAGTATTTTTGGAGGTGGCGGGGGCGGTAACGCTGTTAATCCGCACACCAAACTCGAGGACAATAATTGTCCGCGGCAGACATGGATTCCGACTCCTCATCACTCGACGTCTCGTAATATGCATCATCGTACGTATACAAAAAAAAAAGCAGTCGTTCACTTGTGCTATGTATTCCTGTAGATGTGTATTCGTGTCTTTATTACAAATTATTCTCACTGTTTGTGTATTTTCTTCAGCGAATCATCAATTTCGCAACTCGTAGAAATGATTGGAATTTTTGTGTTCTTTTCTATTATTATGTGTTATTTCAATTAATTTTATTTGCTAAAAAATTATCCCACGATTTATTCTACGTATCGAAAACTCGTTTTTCAAAGTATCTCCAGCCTCAAATACAAGATTATGAGAACTGATAAAAATAATTATTTCTCCAGTAGAACCTTAAGGCACCAAAAGAACCCTGGACATTCCCTCAATGAATAATTATTGATGAGTATTTACTCAAGGTGTTACATGTGACCTTCAAAAAAACGAATTAAACTTTTCTGGAACGTTGTTTTAGTACACAACTAGATGTTTAAAATGAAATAGATTTTTCGAAAACTCCAAACATACGTAACTCCTTGACAAAATCTCAAGAGTCCTGATTGGACCCTTATTCTTTAAGCCTTATCTTCGAATTTCGTTTTCCCAATGTGATGAAATGAATCGATTACTTTCACAGCTGTTGTACATCCCATGGGTCATGCAGTAGGCAATCAGCAACAAACTTTAAACGCGTCAGGAAGTAGCGGAAGCGGTGGAGGACAATTACTTAGTCCGACTCAAGGACAAACGAGCGAAACGTTTTATGGGACGACGACTCCACCTCAGGATCTCAATCAACCGGCTACGAGCGTCGAGGCACTCGCAGCATCTCTCGGTGGTACGCAAAGCTCACCTGTCTCACCGGTCCATCTTCATCATCAGAATGGTTTTGCTGTTGCGACTGCAACCAATCCTTACAACACTGGTGCTCCTCAATGGACTGGCGCAAATACTCTCACTTATACACAGAGTATGCAACCACCTGACCATCGTCATCTACGAGCCACTTCGTACTGTAAGATTTCAAAAATTTAAACATGAAATCAAAGTTTGCATTCTTTAAGTGCTTCCCGAATTCTTATTCTCTTCTTCGCAATTTAGTTTGCGTCAACCTGATAAAAAAAAACCAAACAGGATTCACGATTGACGATTTATCGTCAAGTTTCTTTGAGTTTTTTCTATTGATTTCTTTTTTTTAAATTAACAAATTAAATTTAAATAAATTCGATTTCATAAATTGAGCCGGAAATTTAATAAATTCAAATCCTCAATATGATAACAGTAAAGAATTGACGATGATCAATGAAAATTACAGGGGGTGGCCACGGAGGTGAAGTTGGTGGCAGCATAGGCGGTTTGTTGTCGACTCAACCACCACCCGAGTACTGGTGTTCGGTTGGCTACTTCGAGCTTGATACACAAGTTGGTGAAACGTTCAAAGTTAGCAGCGGATGTCCAACTGTTACGGTCGACGGTTACGTCGATCCAAGTGGTGGTAATCGTTTTTGCTTAGGTGCTTTGAGCAACGTTCATCGTACGGAACAAAGTGAAAAAGCACGTCTTCACATAGGTAAAAAAAACAATTATTGTTTTATAAAAAGGATTTATTTTGCATCAATTATTACTTTTATTCACGTTCATCCTCATTTTTTCATATCAGAAAAGGAAAAAATGATATTGACGTATTCTGCATTGTTTTGAAACAATTTAGAAATTCCGAACTTTGATAATGAATACATTTTTATAGAAATATATAATTTCTTTGAACTGCAGGTAAAGGAGTCGTTCTTGATTTACGAGGCGAAGGAGACGTATGGCTTCGATGTCAAAGCGACCATAGCGTTTTTGTTCAATCTTATTATCTCGATAGAGAAGCTGGACGAGCACCCGGTGATGCTGTTCACAAAATCTATCCAGCGGCCTATATAAAAGTTTACGATCTCAGGCAATGTCACAAACAAATGAGGGGACAAGCAGCGACGGCACAAGCAGCAGCGGCTGCTCAAGCAGCTGCGGTGGCAGGACATTTGACCCATGGTGCACCAATCACAAAGAGTAAGTTCGTTCCTGAAGAGCGTTTAGTCTTTTTTTTTTAATTGCAAATTCAGTTGCAATACGGACCGTGCATGGTGCGTATAAACGAAGTCGGTAATCGTTACACTCAATGAGTGCAAGTTATCAAGCACGTATATGAGGATTACGATGTTTTTTAAACGATTTACAAAACTGAATTATTTTTTTCGTATTTTCTGCATCAAAAAGACATTTTGTCATGCGGAGCGGTTCTCAACCGCCAATATAGCTTCGAGTCGATCAACCATTTGGTAAATATTCTTTCCTCGAGAATGCTGTCTACGTCTTATGAAACAGCGCGAAACAAACGGAGTGGATTACATGATTGATTCATTAGCAGTGCTGTTTTTTATTGCTCCCGCACGGTCCTTATTCTGTGGGAAAATTCAAAGAAAAAGAGAAATAGCGAAATTCTAATCGATCGTGAATGAATTTTTTTTTTTTTTTTTTAATGTTTAATCTAATCAAACGTTTTTTATATTGAAAAGGTCTCAGTGCAGCGGCTGGGATCGGCGTCGATGATCTTCGTCGTTTGTGTATATTACGCTTGAGTTTTGTGAAAGGCTGGGGTCCGGATTATCCAAGGCAGAGCATTAAAGAAACACCATGTTGGATCGAGGTAAGCAAAAATAAAGGCTTTTACTCTCAAAATTCGCCTAATTGTTGCAATCATAATACATTTAGTGTATCATCGAAAAATATACTTGTTATTTCCAGCAATTTTGGATTTTTAAATTATTCCAAATGGTTAGATCTAACTTTCTTTGTATGACTGGAAAAAACTGTTACTCCGTTTTAATTGAAATCTATTCCACGAATGAAATTTGTCAAAAATTTCTAGAAGAAAATTTATTGTGAAATTTCAATCGAATCTCTCGATCCAGGTACATTTGCACCGAGCTCTTCAGCTTCTTGACGAAGTTTTGCACACAATGCCGATCGACGGACCCCGTGGTATCGAATAGGAATAAGAAGATTCGACCGTGTTGCTCGAAGTTTGAAAAGAAAAAAAAAACTCAACGATCCGATGGATAAGGTATGACGGATAAAAATTTTCGATGATCGATCGAACGAGCGTTATCGCGAAAGACACATAAAAATATTCGCAAGAAGGCGTTGGGTGACTGACGAAAATTTTTTTCGACGTCCGATCGAACGAAAATTTATATATTTTACACGTAATATAAACGACGTAGCGCGAAGTACGTGTGGCGCCATGGCCTTGCTCTTACAAGACGAACGTACAAAAAGTAAAAAAAAAAAAAAAAACAAAAAAAAACGAATAAACAAAAAAATTAAACACAAATTCCGCGGTCTCGTATAATAAGAAATCGAAAAGAATAATAAGTCTTATTTTTTATTCTCGTGCAAAATTATTTTTAAGAATCGAAGAATCTTGAATGAATATGAGAGTATGAACGTCTGGATCAGGCGAGATTATATTTTATTAGACGGCAATGAAAAAAAAAAAAAAAAAAAAAAAAAATAGATGCAATCTCGAATAATTAGAAAAAGCATGAAGAAAAAATCTTTGCATAGATAATGTGGCAGCAAAAAATGGCAGCGCAGAAAAAAAATGTTGGTACGAGCGAGTAATTGTTAAAAATAAGTCGCGCCGAGCTTTCGTGAATCACTGATATCGGATAATCCGTTTTTTTTTCTTCTGAGATTAATCTTGTGAAATAGCCTTAACGATATAAAGAAAAGCATATACATATATACATATATACAATCCCATGTGTATATGTATATAAATAATATGCGCTGAACGTTAATATTAATACAAATTTTAAGCTCAATAATTGTAACAGAACGAGAAAGGCGATTTCGCTATGACCGGATGAAAAAGAGAAGAGAAAATGAACCGAATTCGTGGCACGTGTAAATATACAAAAAAAAAAGTAAACATTATCTCGAGCGAGGTGTCGAGTGTAATGAAATTTTTTTTAAAATCGGTCCTAACGATCGCGACAATCGCATCGATATACTGCGAGTAGACAAGCCCTAAATGTGTAATACATTATATTTAATAGTTTGCAACCAAAAAGTAACGATACTTTCAGGTCTTGGTTGACATTCGGATTCTTGTTGGTTTTATTTTTTATTTTGTCCGTTTAGTCGGACCTTTTTTTAGATCGTTGTATTAATTATTTTAATATGATTATCCGTTGATATCGTTGGTAGCAAGCGTAAGTGCAGTGACAGAAAAAGAGCGTCATTTGCACACACAACGCAATTTTTTTTTTAATTTTAGTTTTTCTATCGCTATTAACTTTCTTCCAACGAACAATCGATTTTATTACGTGTACCTATTAATATTTACTGTTTACCTGCCGTCTTTTTATTATTATTATTATTATTATTATTATTATTATTATTATTATTATTATTATTATCTTTATTATTGTCATTATCGCTATTACGTATTCGTACAAAATATTCTTATACAATATTTGATATATTATTACCGGGTAGAGTGAAAGAGTTGACCAAATTTTACACCCACAACACATTAACACAGATATTTACATACGGATATTAATTATTGTTAAACGGAGTTGGGTGAGGGAAGGGGGGGGGGGGGGTGTAACATCGCTCGACATTATTTGTGGCTGATGAGAAGAATCGTTTTTATCGCTTGTTTTTTCTTTTTTCAATCGTTTCAATGTGAATTTATTATAGTAATATTACGAAAATTTTGCTGTGTTGTAAGGAAGTAGAGATTATACCATAGCTGTTTTTTTTTCTCGTTTCTCTCTTTATTATTATTATCATTATTATTAAATATATATATTCCAGGTTTTTTTTTTTGAGAATTGGGTGACATCGCCGTCAGATGCTTACACGCGATATACGATTTTGATACGTACTCTAAATATAAAATATATATATTAACAAATTCAAATTAATTTTCAACTCTTTGATACGCGTAATTGTGAATACTTTTCGTCGTTTTATTTTTTTATTTTATTTTTTTGTTTTTTTTTCAAGTATGGAGGAACAAAAATTATGTTGCCATTACAAACGCCTTTAGAACATTGTTTGCGGGGGCAGAAAATATTTTGAATCGAGATAATAACTCTCAATACTCTTTGGTGAAAAGGTTGCGAATAATGTTAATTATGTACGAATTGCACGGGTGGGATATCCACCAGCCAACACATATATATATATATGTGCGTGTGTGTGTGTGAGTGTATAAATTACGCTGAAAAAAAAAACGACGGAGAGGATGCAACGGATGTGCCATCTCTTTCATACTTTAATGTACACCGAAATATCAGGAAATTAGCATGTCTAGAAATTTTCTACGAGGACTTGTATTTTTTATCAGGCTCATGAATCGTCGAAAGCCGAATTATGGATTTAATGAAGATTGGGCATAATGCTCGATTTCACGAAGAAGATGAAAAAAATAATCAGAAAAAATAATAGAGTTATACATCATAACACATTATATATGGTTATAAAAATGAAAGAACAAAACCGAACATATAGGTTTAAATCACTGTTCGAGTGCACCACGCATTTGTATGCCTATCTTATAAGTAGCTATATTAGACGTTGTTACTATATTAATGCAAACCAACAAAAAAAAAGTTGTAGCACTTGGCCATAATAATGAGATCCAGAAAAAGAGAGAAAGATACCGGGACGCACATTTATTGAAAATTTGTTAAATAAATTCTGCGTTATTGTGAGAATAATAGAGAGAAAGAGATAAAATGAGGCCTGTTAAAAATTTCGCAATGGAACTAAGAACGAAAACCTCTGTATCCAACACTTGTGATCGAGACAACAGAAAAACCCTCCAACTAAAACCCATTATCTTATATAGTTCAGAAAAAACAAATGTCTAAATGATATATCATTGTGCAATAGTTTACCAATCTCATACTACTGAGACCACAAAAATAATACGAATACTAAGAAATACAATAGCCCTAAGTTTACGTAAATAATTACGTGAACGGTGGTGTCAACTGGACTGAAAACAAAAAATGTCGAACCACTCCATAAAATAATAATCGATAGGTCATCCGATATTTATTCTCATTAACTTCTTGACCACCTTTTTCTCCCATTTTTCATTATTCGCAAGCACTGCGCGCGCGCACTAGTATGATCAATTTCTAAATAAAAACAAGATTTTCAATGAAGTTTTATCTTTTTATTAAAATGGTAAAATATATTTTTATCATAACACGTTTCGACGCAATTGCCAACTTTGATAAATTTCCAAGGGAGAATGATTCTTTAATCTTTTTAACTCGGATATTTTCACTAGCTCCATAACCCATGGAACAATTGTTTGCTCATTACAATATTATCTCCACGATACTTGGTATTACGATTATATTGAATTTTAATTTATTTCATACGAATATTTTTATTTAGAATTCGTTTTGCTAGTGCGTCGTATCATAGTCAGAGATGAGCAGTATCAAATTTATCACTCATCTCCAATTTCCATCGAACGATTCATTCTTTGAAAATATTCTTTCCGAACTGAATATTGACGCTTGACATAAAAAAAAAAAAAAACAATTGAAAAAAATAATATTTCTCATCACAATTGTAGTTTCTTTCTTAATATCTTGATCATGAATTAAAAAAATCGAATTCGATGCACTCTGCCTTTTACATGAAGGATTTACACATTGCCTTTACCATCAGATCTGCCAATCATTACCCTGATATGATCAGCTCCATACGGCGGAATTTTCGTCATCTCAATTATTTTATCAAACTTATTTTCTTCGCGTTAACATCTAAGGCGTAAAATATATTGAAAAAGCGCTCGAAAAGGATTTAGACATTGCCTGTATCATCAGATCTGCCAATCATTACCTCGATGATCAACTCCATACGGCGGAATCTTCGTCATCTCAATTATTTTATCAAACTCATTTTCTTCGCGTTTACCTCTAAGACGTAAAATATATTGAAAAAGCGCTCTCGAAAGGTTTCTCGAAAAATTGAGGCAAGATCTCAAAAGAAGATACGACCATTATTTGTCAGTTATCTCTCGGACCGGAGACGATAATCTACGAAATGCGTAAAATACAATGTTTTATTTTGTATTTTTTCATTGTAAGAGAAATCGAATATTCTACGCGACATTTGAAATTTGACACGAATTTGTAGCAACGCCAGAATCATCTTGTAGAGCATTAATATATTTTTTTGTTTTGACTCCTTGGAAGATTACGTCATATTTCGTCGAACCTAAGACTCGAAGACTTGTTTCCGGACGCTAGAATAATGAAACGCTACATCTAATTGCAAAACATAATAAAAAAAAAGAACAGAGAGAGAAAGAGAATGACGTTACAACGGATATAATCTTGAATAGGGTTGTGCGAACAATTAGCATTATTAATAAAAGGAGTGACAAGTTAAACTGTAAATTAATATATACTTACGAAGAACCTATTTGCTAATCGTTTCCACGATTATTGTATCCTTGTCAAAGGAAAAAAATTGAGATATAATAGAGAAAGAAGAAAGGACAAAAGTATACTCTGGACCGAACCAATTTGTTTTTTTTTTTTTGTAGAATCTGCTCTCCCTACGATAAGCGCGTTGATATTTATGTTTCCGTAAAGTGAGAAAACTGTATGTCACCGCCGACTATGCCAAAGATGTTTCGACGATGTAATATTTAAACAACACAACAATCATATATATATATATATATGAAAACCTTACAAGAAAAAAAAAATAGAAAAACACGCCTACACACAATTCATTTCACCATAGTATAAAATAATTTTAAGACGAAATGTAAAGGTATACAAATGTCCATTATCATCGATAATAAATTGTGTCGTGATGCGCAATGAAGATAAAAACAAAACGAAACGGAATATGCAGTGATTTGCGTTCGCTATAGCTGGTATCTTTTTTTTTTTTTATTTTTTATTTAAGTTGTGTATGGGTAATATACAAAAAAAACTCTCATAACTGTGCTCGATTTTTGTTAATTGCGTTTATTGCTCAGCGCGCAGTCGTACTTTGGTCCGTTCGTTCACCGGTGGCTCGTATTTGCCCTCGTATCTGTTACCCTCCGCGTCAATTGCAACGTTGTAATTGACCACGTTACTAAGAGCCTCCTCGATCGCCTGATCGATCGTTTCCGCCGTAATAAACGTGTGAACTTCGGCCTTTGCTTTTCGTACTTTCTCTTCTATTTTTTCCAACAACTTTTCGTCCCTCTTCTCTTTTTTTATAATATTCTCTAAAACCCGCTCTTTACGAGCTTCCAACGCCTCGAGTTCACGCCGTTCTCGAAGCTTTCCAAGCTCTTTGTTCCATTCGTCGTTAATTTGCTGACATTTTATGAAATCTTCTTCCTCCGCTTTTTTCACCACGTCTTCATCGAATTGAACCATACCCTGTGCCGTTACATCCATGAAGTATCGTCTGGAAAAGATATCAGCGTTCCATTCAATAGTTTTGTGACTTTTTTTCCTCTCATGGAACAACGTTCGAGAATATCAACTAAGGAAATGGGGATTAATAATTTTCAAAGGAATTTATGACTATTCTTTTTGTGTATCTTTTTCCGAAGCTTGCGAGCATGCCTGGCGTTTTAAAAAATTCAAATCCTATAGAAACAGTGTTAAATATGGAACTTAAAAATTTTATGGCAAAACTTCATTCGTTTATTACCATAAATTATTTACAGACCATCTTTTTAATCGATATTTAGTCAGTTCAAAATAATCTTGGAGATGACAAATCAAAGTTATGATTAAGTATTATTCAGAATAATTTAAATGACGCATTACATTAGATATTGAAGTTAAGGTAATCGTTAAAAACTCAGACAACATATTCTGGATACTGCTGTGTCATATGCCAAATTTTGAAATGATTTCTGGATTTGGAATATTCCTTATAAATGATTTTGTTGTTTGACAAATATGCTACTCAAAGATCACTTTTCACATTACTTGCTGTGATTCTCGAACTTTTTTATAGATTTTTTTTAGAAAATTCTTAAGTATGGAGGAATATATGGCAGCATTTCTCAAGAAAAATCCAGATTTTGGACTGTTCAGTTTCAAAGATTTAGCGATGTAAAGTAAAAGTACAATGCGCCAAAAGTTGACTACATTAACTGCAGCAAGGCACCCCCGTTAATGGAGTATGTGTTTTCAAATGTTGAAGAAAAGACAATTTTCTGTTGTTCACTGACTAATCGATATTTCGTTAAAAATCTCAATAAATGATCCACACAATTTTGTTCATTACCTCAAAGACTCGCGGTATGTTCTATAATTATTGAACAAACGCTTTATCTCGGCCATTTCTTCTTGCGGAATAACGGGCTTAACCGGCACTCTGAAAATTTTTGATTTCGCTGTACCTGCCCACAGAGGTTTTCTCCATCGTACTGTTTGTGAGTGTACGACATTGAGACCAAGAAATTCACAGGTGATCAAAGGCCGGGTTATGAGTGCTCCGTTTGCCAAAGATATCATTATTCCGAATGTATTCAGTTGACTCCAGAGGCGAATGAACAACTAAATAATAATATAATTATTTACAACTTGATATTAATTTTAAGAAATTCAACACTACATTGATTGTTGCTATTATTTTTTATTACACTTAATTAATTCCAGAAAACAGGTAATAAAACAAACACAGTTTTTGTGATAAGTATGCACAACAAATAATGTAAAGTGACGTACCTGTCAATATTGACAATCGTCGTTTTAAAAAAATGAACAAATTCTCATGACAACATAGATATTTGAACAATTTTCACAATGAATTATTTATTGCATTGTGTTTTCGGTGTGTTGCATTTATGAAAAAAGTAAGGTTAGTAGACCTCGTCTTTCGGCTTCAGCAGCTGGTGGCATCTAGGAGAAATTATGAGAAACTTAAAAATTTCTGTACCTATATATATACATGTTGAATTTAAATGAAATATGGTTTTAGCGCGGTTCATAAAATCCTACCGGAAAAACTATTTCAATAAAAAAGGAATTATTCGTTTCCGTGCTCGATGGGAAAAGTGGGATTGTCGTAGAATTATAAAAAGTAATAAATCCAAAATTACAATTATCATACTATATATTTTGAAAATACTACAAACTGCAATATTAACAAATGATATATCCGTCGGATGTATAAAGCGAAATACATAAATAAAATTAAGTTTTAAACGATATACCTCATCCCCGATAGTTTTTTAGTGCCGAAATTCAAGTTTGGCGCGTTGATTCCTATTTTCTTTTATTTTTCCGTTTTTTTTTTTTTTTTTTTTTTTTTTTAATAAACAAACGTAGGACAGTATGTGCGAATACAAATATGAAGGAAACATTATTCGATACACTTTCTCTCCGGTAACAAGTATAAAAATACATATCGTGATAATGACCAACAATTAAAGATTCTGGAAAATTCAATGATTCGACACAAATGAAACGATTGATTGTTTAGTCAATAATTGAGTCTCGGAATTTTGTAGCATTGGATTCCAATCGATTCTTTTCCATGCTGAAAGCATATTCGATTTTTCGGAAATGGGCGTTATTTGAATGAAGAAACTTTTCCCTTTTTTTTTTTCAAGCAACATAAATGCGAAAGATTTGGATAATAAAAAAGATATTTCAATCTTATAAAGTTATACGATAAAATTTAAGATTTCAATTTAATTTAATTGCTATTCTGATTCCATAATCAACCATGAAAAATCATTCCATATTCAAACAATGCCCGTTTCTCTGTTGAGCCATTCATCATGATCGTGCAACCACGTACTAACAATATTCCCATTCATTAACGATATAACATACATCTGCGTCGTGGAAGTAAAATAAGTTATTATTAATCTAGTAGAAAAATTCTATAACGAGCTTGTGAAAATTGAAAATGTTTTCTATACGTATCGATGATTCTAACGTTCGTTTTTTTCTCACTATCTACTTCGGTTATTGTTACTTAAATACTCTCATATTATAATTAATATCAGTTATGTGAGAATGTCCGCGGTTTTTTGTTCCTTTTTTTTTGTCTTATTCTCGAAATACAAGCTGAATGGTTAAATTGAACAAAACAACCAGTTTGATCATATGAGCCAATGGAAGAATCGGTGACGAGAGTTTTTGTCTTCTTTTGTCATTTGATTTGATCTCTTTCCCGATCATTTATTATGTATATGTACATTATTGCTGATTCGAAGAAATATGCAAAAATTTATTATGGGCACGCTCGAGTTTTGTAAAAATTTACAAAGCGCGACGCGGTTTTCCTTTTTTGTATAATACATGTATCGATTGTGTACGTGTACAGATCGACACTAAATTCTCCCGGTCGGAGATTTTCAATTCATACGTAGAGTCAAAATAGTAAAAAGTGATGAAGAAACGATTTTTCTTTCTTATGGTTTATGAATCTCTGATTTTACGATTTTTGTGCTGCTTTTGTTGTTGTTGTTGTTGTTGTTGTTGTTGTGTTAATCTAATCGTTAATGATACGCCGATATTTCCGATTCGGTGGAAATACCTCTTCCTCTTCGTCCGCCTCAGCCGATAAAAATGGATCGTCACATGCATAATTCGGCGCCCACTTCAGCAACAGTTTTTCAAAAAACTCTTCGAGATTTCGAGCTTCTTGATACACCTGGGATTCAACCTGTTTAACAATTAGCCAAGTTTCAATCGTTAGTATGCCTTTCAATTAACAGATTATTGCATCGAAATAGTATTTTCTTCACTTACAGGATTGTAGGTAAAGGCATTTTTGAACATCAGTCTAATATCTGCCAAAACTTGTCGTAAATCGGTATAATGATTTGGATGATCTGGTTTCAGTTTGTCCTTTATCATATCCAAGGCTATGGGTCTTTTGATTATTCGATGATACTCCACTATCTGCTGGCAAAAAATAGCTCGGAATGTAGAGAATGTTTCTTTTTTTCAACTTTTGCAATAAAAATGAGAAATGCATTCGTGTGAATAAGTGAATAAATTATGAACTCTTTCAATAATGGTTAGTTGTATTCTGCTTTGGATGCAAAATTGTACACAACATACATATTGAATCATGAAAATTAATGATGAAACTAATAAAAAATTACAAGCATACAGAGCAAAACAATCGTTGACAACAGGTTTTCAACAATGACACATTTTCCCCATAATCTTTCTCATCAAGTGCTGTAAATTATAAGTTAATGAATTATAATCTACTCATTACTATTACCTATTGAGAAATCAAAACATAAAATAAAGAATGATCATTCAAATGATGTTCTAAAAAATATATTTAAAATGATAATCAAGACGAACCTCTGGTGAAACCACTTCACGAAACGGCAGACTTTGTTCATACTGACAATACAACTCGAGTACGATTCTCTGTGCTATCCTCAATTCCCTTGCGCTCATACTGTTCGGTTTCTTTTCGCCGGGTGGATCTTCCGAGCAATCTAAGACGTTTGTACAAAGCATGCACTGCCAAGTCTCGCTTTCACTAAAAACCAAGCAGCGAATATGGAGAATCCTCAATTTTATATAATACTCCATTTTTTTCAACAATCACAAAAACATTTTTTTTCAGACGTGTCATTTTGCTATTGTATCGAAATTAGCGAATACTTACTCTGGAAAAGTTTTCAAACTCGGTATGTGGCAGTAGAGATGAAATACTTTTGGACATTTATCGCAGCAAAGAACCGCATCGCCACCATCCATGCAGACAGCGCACCAATCTTCGTTTGGATCGTCTTTAGCCATCGCTGATGAATTATCTCAAGGAAACGAGTAAAGTTGATTAATGATGTCACGGCTTGTGGCAATTAACTCTACGGCTGCACATATTATTCGTAAAACTTTTTTGTAAACTCACCAGATGAGCCATCACCGAGTGAATGTAAAGCTTCATCGGTAGAGCTATCGACTTGTGTAGAATCCAGTTGATTTTTTTGTGCCTCGGGTATAACGACGATGCCATTGGAGTCTAATTTGGCGATGGTGAGCATGAGGTCGTTGAGTGATTTTTGACAAAATTTGTCCAAAGTTTTCTCGGTTTCGTCGCCAGTTTTACCAGGTGGTACGGGGCTAGGGGTTTTTGGTACGGACGAAGTAACGGCAGGTCCAGTGGTGATGAGAGCTTGTGAGGGAGGCGAGGGTTCACCGGTTGATCCGGCATTGTTAGAGTTGTATTTTTGTACATTGTTGTTTGTTTGTTGAATGAGTAATTGTTGTTGTGAATGTTGTAGTGGTGTTTGTTGCTGTGGTTGCTGCTGCTGCTGTTGTTGTTGCTGTTGTTGTTGCTGTTGTTGCTGCTGCTGTTGCTGTTGTTGCTGCTGTTGTGCTTGGTGATGTTGCTGTTGTTGTTGTGGGGCTGATTGCGGTGTTTGTTGTTGCAGCTGAGGTTGCTGGGGAGGCTGTGGATTTTTCAGAGTAATTTTATAAGTATCGTTAGATAGAGAGATAGGAACTGGCGGCGGTACAGTTGAATTACGAGAACCGGAGTATGGAAGGCAATGATTAGCTGTTTGCGGTATATGCCAGCGTGGCATCGAGCCTATTTTCATGTGATAATTCATTTCCGCGAGACTCGGTGGTACTGCGCCCGTTGAACACTGTTGTACTCGCCCCCCCGAAGCCAGGGACGGATTGGTCGGTTGATAAGTCTGCATCTGTGGCCCTCGCTGTTGCAGACTACTCGCTGGATACCGATAGCCTGGGGGTAATTTGTAAGGCACGTGATTCGGGGCTGGACGAAAGGGCGGTGGATTGTGAGCTAAGAGACCACGCAAACTTGCGTTTTGTTGGCTCAGTGGATCGAGGTGGACCTGCTGATGAGGATGCGTTGAAGAGGTCACCTGCTGCTGATGACAACCACCAAGTGGTCGCTGTTGCATCATTAGCTGTTGCTGCGAAGGTTGCTGTTGGATTCGCCCGTTGTAATTCACGTTTTGTGACATACGCTGGGGTAACTGAGTTTGAGGTGATGTTCTAGGGACATTCAACACTGGATAATGTTGTGATTGCTGTTGCTGTTGTTGGATCGTAAAGTTCTGATTTTGTTGAGATTGCATTTGCGCTATGTGGGCTTGTTGTTGGGCTTGGTGAATTTGGGAAGCTTGATGAATTTGCTGTTGAATTTGTTGCTGTTGCTGCTGAAGCTGCTGTTGGTGATGTTGTTGTTGTTGCTGCTGTTGTTGTTGTTGCTGTTGTTGCTGCTGCTGTTGTTGTAGTTGCTGGGCTTGAGGTTGTGACTGTTGCTGCTGCTGCTGCTGCTGCTGCAAAGCACCGCCTTGCTGATGTACCGATACTTGTAAGTTAATAGGCTGGTATGAATTTTGTTGAGCACTGTTATTAGCCTGTGGCGTCACCGAAGGAATTTGCAACACCGGTGTACAACGATCCGACGCTGACGCTGAACCTCTCGACGCTGATTGCTGCCTCAATTCCGACGATTGCTCTGTTAACGGCATCGTCGGCGTTCCCGATCCCGAAGCTGGGGATATCGAACGGTACACTCTTCCGTCCACTACAATTGCACCGATTGATGAAACAACTGAAAAATCAACATGAAAATAATGTTATCCCAGTTCTGTATCAAATCGTTCAAAGTTCTCAATTCAGGGCTCAACAAAAGTTATTACTGCAAATCGCCCCTTTGTGTGAAGCTCGTAAATTTCGACAGACTTATACTGTTTCATGATTTTTCATGCACATGTCTCTTCAAATACATAATTTCGTTGCTGTATTTAGATAGAATTTTTTTAAAGCGTGTGATTTCATCAAAATTTCATGTTACCTTTTATCAAATCCGGCACTTTTTCCATTGACAAATGAATTCTCACTGGTATTTCAGGATTCGGAATATCGGCTCGCCGACTCTTAATCCTCTGCAGATGGCCCGTGACAGATCTACCATTTTTGTTCGAATGTTAGATGCATAGTGTATAATTATGTACATATATCCAGATGATTACACCGTAAGATTTCTTGGATCTTTTGAATTAAGTAAAGGATTTTTACTATTTCGCGGAATGTATGTTCAGATTTTTTTTATCGGAAAGTAAAATTGCATATTTAGTAATATACCTTTTGCTATACAAGAGTTCCATATCCGAGCCTTTCTCAAGTGCGTGTGTAACGAACTGAATACAATGATCCGTGAGCTTGGACAATTGATCCAAGGCAATTTTCTTCTCGTTTAAGGTATTTTGCTTCTGATCGCAAACTTCGTTTAATCTCATGACTAATTGCTTCCCTCGTGTGTTGATGGCGTTCGTTAACCTGTTCAAACATCGTAAAATTTGAAAATTTGGAAAAAATTGTTGCTTCTCCTGCAATTCGCTGCACTTCTGCTGGCCAATTTTTCTCCGAATGCTTGAATCCATTTTTATTATAAATTTTTTTCTTCGCGCGATGACTTTTTCCGTAATCCGATACATTTGTATTAAATTTTTTTTTAGTTAAACGATACATATGCGTATCGTGTGTTCAACATTTGTTCAACACCTGATACCTTTGTAACTCGATACTTTATTATCGAGTTACACAATTTCATTTCAGGCTCGATAAATTTAACCAGACGTCGAAGGAGAAGGATACGAAGGGTGGAAAAAAGTAATAAAAATAAGAAAACACGAACGGGTAAGTGATAGAGATCACTGAATGAAGAAGAATATAATAAAAAAAATATGAAATCAGATAGTGTGAGAAAAAATACGATGGATTTTTGAATCGATCACTCAACAAATCAATCAATGTCTTTCCCTCTCTCACATTGATGCTTTTTTTCGCGCCCGTTACGTCTCATTTTTACTTTTTTTCCTTTCCCCTTTGCCATCGTTCACTGTCGTGAGACGAACAGACTCCATGGATCGACTTATGAAAAAGAAAGTTTTCGCCCTTTCTAACAGAATCAAGCAACAGAATTTTTCTATGAATTTTAGACACGAAAGAAAATCGGCATATCGATAGGTTTATACCAAGTTCTGGAATAAATTAATTTTAAAAAATGGAGAAAAGCTAGTATGAAAAGTCTGTGATATTTTTCTTTACTTACTGAACAACCATTTGTGTGATGTCTTGCACAAGAGATTTTTTCTTCTCCAATATTAAAACTTGTCTGTCTTCGATAACTTTCATTGCACTCTTCAGTAAAACTCTTTTGTAACTGTGAACAAAATTTATTCGAATATGAAAATAAAAGCTGAAACAAATGAGTTTTTGATAAAACAAGAATTTTATCCGTCAATCTTTCTTACCTAACTTCCTTCAACAGTGTCGCCACCGAACTTCGTGTTTCGGCTGCAATTTCATGAATAAATTTGTACTTGTGATCCCGATGATCGCTAAGTTGACAGTCTCGACATGTTAGTCTGTCGCAAGTTTGACAAAAAAGTGACAATTGCTCGTGTGGATGAACTGCACAAAATAAATAACTCGGAATCTTTTTGTCCCCTTTCTTCGAACTTTCGGAATAATTGGCAACTTCGTCTTTTGGCTTAATTGTGTGATCCTTAGTTATTTTCAGCCTTTGATGAGCCTGAAAATGTATATTTCTTTTTTAGTTAATGAATGAAATTCTACCATGAAAAAAAATGTTTGCATTATTCATATAACTGTCTATTATTATTTTTTCAAGAAGTGACAAGTTTTTATTTAACGTATAAATCTTCATCACGATCCTATCATTATATTGTGATATAGTTGTAAAAGTTTGCATCACTGCAAAGCTTGCATCAAAAATTCCATTTGATTCATTTCCAAAACCTTCATGAGCATTAAAAATTCAAGATAGCGTGAAAAATTAAAAATTTCATTGCGTTTTAATGATCCAAAGCTGAAAATCATTGACGCTAGATCTTTACAAGTTCGAACATTTACCAAATAATTTCTCATATGCAATCTTTTTCGTTTTTTAATAACCGATAGTGTAAAACGAAATCTATGATGTATTTGGTGACCATTTATGATAAGGTTAAACCTTATTATCGTACAGGAAAAATATTTTCATGAAAAAGAGATTGGGGTTGTCTGCAACCCCATTGCAAGGTTTACATTTGTAAAAATAGACTGTAGGTGCCTGAGATCAATGATGAATATTGGTTAAGGAAATTATATTTTGATTCTGAGCCTTCTACCTTAAGCTCAAGCTATGGATAATTGAACTCTGTTTTGATGCCACGTTTTTCTTAAGTATTTCATGACCAACAACTGTCAGTACTAAACTTCATGGTAAAGTATAGAATTCGAAGTACTTGCAGTGTATATTGGAATTCAGCAGAAATTCAAACAAAACAATTGAAGATCAAAGTACCTAATATACTTATTGATGCATATGCTCTGATTATCAATGTTTACTCGTTTCAATGAAGATCTAATTGGAATGAATGTACAACGTCAAATATATCTATCCTGAGATTTTACCGAGTCTCTTGATGACGTGGGAATAGAGATTTTTCTATTCGATTATGAAAAGAAATGTAAGGGTTAACACGAGTAATAGCGTCTTTAGGAATATAAATCATAGAATTGTATAAGACCACAGGAATAATAAATAGAATTGGAAAACAGCCTGAAAATGCATCTTGAAAAAATTAATAAGAGTAATGATGAAAACGGTTCCTTCAAAAATAGCTTAGATCGAATTGACAAGCCCTGAAAGCATCGAGTATTAGACATTCTAGTATTGATGAGACTTTGATTTTGGCCACTTACCAATACACAATTTTCACAGATAAATTCTTCGCATTCGACGCACCAACTTGTAGCTGTCGCGTTGTCGTGACAGCTGGTGCATTTTTTATCTTCTTCCATGTCCTTGCTTTCATCTTCCATGCCTTGATTACAATCATCTTCAACAAATTTAGAATGAAACCTATTGTCTATAAGATTTTGAGTTTGACTTGTGACGTTGCAAATTTGGCAGACAATAACGTTGCTTTCTACTGTAACAAACGGAAAAAGTATCCATCCAAAATTAATTAATCAAGTAATGTGTGTAATTAAAAATTATATTAATTTTCAAAAATTAAAAAATTATGGCAAAAGACATTGAGTTGACGATTTTTTGGAATTCCCATACACAACGATGCGATTTTGCACTATTCATGAATCTCGAAAGTTAACAGGTAAAAATCGGCCGAAAAAACAACTTTCACATAAATCGCACGGAAATTCACGGAAGAACGGGATTCGTCGGATTCGTTACTCAATTTTTCCTGCTTTCAGTATTTTATTCGTCGATTGTAGCAAACGTGGAGAATTATCATTTTTTTTTAAATTTATGTTTATACATAGCAAAATAGAATAAAAAATACTCACGCAGAACGTCCACATCTACCGAAGTATTGGAATCGGCGAGTTTGTTGTTGACGCACGCCGAGCAAGCAGCGTGAAGACATTCCAAAAGTTTCGATTCTTCATCGCACGTAAATGGTTTGTCGCAAAAAACACACTTGTTAAGGAACGCACGATTTTCATGTTCCTGACTCTCAGGTGTACACTCGTTTCTTTGCTCGTTATCGTCATCGTTGCAGATGCTTTGTAATTGTGTCTGTTGAGAATCTTGATTGCCAGAGGATTGATCCATAGGTTCTTCTTTCACCATAGCTCCAGAGACGAGCGTCGAAATTTCACCAACTCGCGACTCCATGTTTACCGATTTTTTTTCTCTTCATATACACCCCCGTATCAAACGACTTAAAAAAATAATGTTTAAAAAACTTTCCTTGTATTCGGAGATTCGACACTCTCCGTTATTCATGGCTTTAAATGATAAACATTCATTTGTCCAGGCTGCGCCATCGTGAAAAAAATCATCTAACGCGATGTGCGATCGCTAATTAGGTTTGGCGCGACTGAAATATTCTATTCTCCGATATATATTTTCAAGGCGAACTTTCATCGCTGCGATTTTTATTTTTTTTCAGTTTTCCAACAGAAAGCCGAAAACATAAATTGATTGTTCGAATTTGACAAGAGAAAACAAGTATAAATCATTTTTGCATTGTTTACTAGGGTCGATAATTTTTTCAACAAAATAGAATGTTGTCAATTCGCGTCGCGAAATGTGAAAAGACCTTGAAGCTGCCTTGAAGCTTCAATTTCACCGAGATCCCTACCATGATTTTTTTCATGTTCGATGCATCAACCAGATGTCGCTAGGGGTAGGAAAATGTGTTTTCGAAAATAGGATAGTCGTCGTCATATGACAGTACGGACAACACGTTTCTATCCACGCAAGCAGTGTTTGTTGTCACGAATCTTCTCTTATTACTTTCACGTATTTTCGAACTAGATTTTCTGAAATTGAATACTGGAATGTCGTCAATTCCAACATTTAATTACTTTCGTTACTATTAATTTTATATTTTACGTTCGACAATGGCGGAGGAAATAACGTTAAGACTATTGTCCTTGAATTGCTGGTAAGTGTTTGTAAGGTTAAGTGCCTTTCTGTCATGTATATAGACCACTGTTTATTCCTTATCGGTAAACCGTCAGCTATGTCGATGTGCTTTGTTCTATCGTTCAAAAATAGATAATTGCAAGGAGGATAAAAATACTGGAAAGATAAGCATTTTTTTTTGAATATATATTTGCAGGGGAATCCCGTATGTATCGAAAAATCGAGCTGATCGCATGGATGCAATTTGCAAGCATATTTGCAGTGACGAATACGATATTGTTTGTTTCCAAGAGATTTGGCTCATAAACGATTATAAAACAATAAAGGCCAAAACTCAGGAAAAACTGCCACATTCACATTATTTTTATAGGTGAGTACAGCATAATAGTCTCAAAGATTCTAATGTCAGTATATGACTACAAAATTTCTTTTATGTTTACTTCCTGTAATCTATTTATCAATTGGAGCTTGAACCTTGAAAAATCTTGAAATTCCTCCCAAAAAATTCAGTGAATTTTCCATTCATTCTGATTATAATTCGTATTTTGATTTCATGGTCTATCTCTGGTCACATTTTGTATATTTCATTTCCAGCTGAATTAAAAGTTTTTAGATTATTTTTCTGACTGAATTTAATGCTATTTTTGAATTTCTTTCAGCGGAGTTCTTGGCTCAGGCATATGTATTTTTTCTCGATTTCCAATTCAAGATGTGATGTTCCATAGATGGTCGCTCAATGGTTACGTTCATAAGATCCACCACGGTGATTGGTTCGGTGGAAAAGGTGTAGGACTCTGTAGAGTTAAAGTCAATGATGCCAATATAAATATTTATGTAGCTCACGTAAGCAGAATTTTACAATTATTAAACCTTCTTTTCGAGCCTTTGCTCAACCGATCTTAGATGTACAAAAAAAGTTAGACATGAATAAATAACATCTCCATCATTTATCAAAGATTTCAGGATTGGAAAATATTTTTTTTTAAATTGCAAAAAAGAGATTAGAAAAGTTTCTGCTTATTTTCAATTTCACAATAATTCAAACATAATATATTCCACAGCTTCATGCGGAATATAATACAAAAAACGACGAATATCATGCTCACCGAATATTACAAGCGTTCGATATGGCCCAATTTATAAGAATGACCGAGCGTGGGGCAGACGCAGTGGTTCTGGGAGGTGATCTCAACACAGGCCCGGGTGATCTTGCATACAAGATAATACGTGGTGTCGCAGGACTGATGGATGCTTGCTCAAACGAATCTAGTGATTTAGGGACCAGTGAGTGTGCCAACAACAGCTACACGCCATCGAGGGTTGCAAGAAAATGTCCTCAGGGCAAACGAATAGATCACATTCTCTATATGGGCTCAAAAAACTTTAAGGTATTCATTAAGACTAGAAAAATCCATGATATTGAAAGTTTTTCCAATTAAATGAACCAAATTTCCTTTTTTCATGATTTCTCGAATTTCTATGCAGATTTACGTTAACAAAATTGTTGAAACTCATTCAGTCCGGAAAATGACGGATAAAATTGAAACGTAAATACCGGCGTTTCGTGAAATTAGATACAGAAAAACAAACAAATTATATTCACACTGGAACGACCCAATATGACAATTTCCTTTCGATTTTTATTGCAAATCAATACATTCGCCAAATACCGAGATGTTATAAATTGTGAATAAAAATTTGTGACGAAAATGAATTGACGTTTTTGTTTACACAGATCGAAGTCGCAAGCTTTGAATTACCATTGCCAAAACGAGTTCCAGAGAAGAATTTCAGTTATTCCGATCATGAAGCTGTTTCGGCTCAATTAAAATTAAGAAAAGGTAAAAACGCGAAATATCAGGATTTTTTCGAAATCCTATTAATTAGGACTTTGTCTCTGCATCGTACTCGAATTACTTTCATAAACAAAGTATCGAAAATATCATAGAAAAATTTATTTCTAGGCGAGTACCAGATGTCCGACGTCGATATTCGAGACTCGTTGAAAGAGGCGTTGAAAGTTTGCGACGAGTCATTGAATTGTGTGAGACGACAACGAATTTGGTATCTCATCGCTTGTTTATTGCTAGTCGTTCCACTTGTTTGGTCGATGGGCATAGAAACGGTGACCCGTTCCATCGGCATGAGTATCGGCTTGAATATTCTTCGTTTATTGGGCACAGCGATTCTCTGTTATGCTTTTTTCATGAGTACAATATGGAACTGTGTGGAGCAAAACGCTTTAAGAGCCGGTTATCTTGGTATGGAAATTCACCTCCTACAGCTCAATAATAGTTTAGGTAACAGAAGTCAAAAATTGTAAATCGGAAGACGAGTTTTTTTTACCTGTATCTGTGGCATTTTACAATCGACGAGGCTTTTTCAATCACGGTTATATTCTCTAATTCTTAAAACTTGTACTTGTAATGTGGAAAGAAGATTCCTTGCAGCTAGATTTAAAATCGATCTGTTGAAAAGGCTTGGAACATCGGGTGAGTGAAACAAGACAAGCAACTTTTTAGTTCTACAGTATCTTTCCCTTTGACGGAAGTTTCTTCTTGACTCTTGTTGCTGTTGGAACAGCTTCCCGGTGAAACTATCGCCATTTTAAATTGATTCGTGCTTGCCATTTTCTTAATCTCTGTTTTTTTTTAATAGCTAGCAATTTTTCCAGTTTATTGTAAAACCAGTTTTTCTCAGTTAGCTTTACATTCCGTCAACTGAATAGCTTCCCGTAGTGCGAATCTCGCAGAAGTTATAGTACATGAATATTTATAATTCTCTACAATAAAAAAAAAATGAACGGCCAAGCCTTCTGGGCGACAAGAACCCGAGAAGGGTTTGCTGGTTAAAACTCTTTTCGGAAATTACATTTACTGTTCGATAAAATCTAGAAATAATGCATTATTCGAGACTGGCAATATTTTCATATGCAAAAAAATGTTAATAAAATAATGAATAACATTTCATACACGGACCAAAGAAGGAATTTTTTTAACCAGGGACATTAAACAATATTCAACATATCTCGATTAATAGTCAACTATATTTCGATCGTGCTTTGACAACTTTTCAGGTATTATAGTAAAAAAAAAAAACAAGATACTTGCACACTGTATAAAATGTAAGAAATGGTTGTAATTCTAATTGTTAGCATCCAGCTAAATCAGGTGAAACACCAGAGACGTTGTGGATGCAAAACCGGGCACGATTCAAATGTAAACATGAACGTGAAATACTTTTTTCCTCGAATTATTATGAATGATGATTATACCGAAAAAAATTATTTTATTTTGCAGTTCTTCATAGTTATTTGATGCAAAATATAATGTTTTTTCTTTCTACCACAAAATGTCTATGTTCGATCACAAAAATCATTCGATCGTTCTATCACGCAAAAAGTATTTCGCTATCAAATGGGCCAAGATTGTCGTATAATTCACAGAGGGGCACTATTACTATTTTCCATTATTTTCATCTATGCGGATTTATATATCTACGTATAATGACCGGTGTTTTCTTGGACGGTATTTTACGAAAAAAAATAATTAAGTATCAGTATTTTGCTGCTCACTTAGACAATAATGAAGTGTAAAAATGATTGATCTACGGCTAAACTGTTCCGCTGCAAATTTTCTAAAAACTACCTTTGCTAAAAGTATGATCTACAAGAAAAAAAAATTGACAAGCTTGTGAGAATGTGATATGTTTTCGAAAAACGAAGGACCTCTCTCTTGTAATTTTGCTTAAAATCGATAATACAGCCATTTTTATTTTCACATTTTATTCGCAAAAGTTTCTTCCTCTAGTTGTGATTTCTTCCTCTCTAGTTGTAATTTTATTGAACATTTTTCTGATATTATTATTATTATTTTATATCGCCAAAAATTGTAAAGATTTTTTATGGAGTTGTGATAATAATTTTTAGACGATTAAGAAAAATTCAATCAGATTCTACACGCTTTATAATCGTATTGCTGTCTAGATTGCTGCTCTCAGAGGTGATGTTAAAAATAGAATAATTCTAAAACGATGTGAGTTTTTCTTTTGAAACATTGTTCACGTGTTTTGGATTATAGAAACGGCGACCAGCGTGTCGAAAGTTGTATGCATCCGAAACATGAAAACCGAATGTATTCCTAATCTGTATCAGTCTTTTGAGCAATTGTACCAGAACCAAACAGAAAACACGTTTTTCCACAAAATAGCGAAACGATGAATTATGATTATTGATATTTTCTCTGTTATTTCGACTCGATTCTAGTACCATTGCTAAAAAATGATTTACTCAAGATGTATGCCAAATTTCAACTTAGCTGATAAACTGGTTATCAAGATATGGTTGCCAATTTAAAAAGCATATTCTTGACAAAACTTTTTCGAATTTCTTTATAATTTTTCATTCTTTTTTGGAAAAATTTGTACATTCTTTCAAGTGATCACTAAATATTTGTACAAGATTACAAAAACAAAAACTCGAACAGTTTTAGATTTATTCTAACCTAAAAGTATATCAAATAAACAAAGGAAAACAGGATTCTAGGAAACAATACGAAGAAATCACACTGAAAAGCGCAGTAGATTTTTCGCTGGAACGTAAACAAAAAAATCATGTTATAATTTGTATTATCGTAATATTTATATATAATGTTATTTATATCTATATTCGGCGAACGATAAATGTATACGTGATGATATGAATATGCCATTAAAAAACGCTGGTTATTTAAATCGCCTAGATATTTATTTATTCGTACCCTCACGCGTACAATATGTTGGATATGTTCAAATACGTATGGCAAAATTCATTTCCGTTCCTTTTCACAGCATTTCTCTAGTGCACAAAGCTCACGTTATACAAAAGTGCATACCACAGATTCGACGAAACGTAACGTCGTTCGACTTTCGCACATAAAGCATGGAAAAAAAAAAAAAAATGAAATAAAAAACAACGCGACAACAAAAAGAAAACAAATCGATTAAGCCCCTAAACCTTATATTTAAATGGCGTGGATGATAAATGTCACATTTTCGCTCGACCTCGATTCGCTAAAACTCAGTTGAGCAAGAAAGGCCATTTTTTCCTAGTGTAATTGGTGTTCACTTCGTTAAAAGATTGTCTTCCATTCAAGAAACTATCTCAGTACTAATTCTTCATTTTTTCTTTGTTGACTATCGCAAATTTGAAATTTAAATAATTATTTCAACTATTTATTCCGCATTCGAACATTTTAAAAAATTATTTTCAATTGAGTTCTCGGCGATCTATCAGTGGTGAAAAACACGAGAATCCTGCTGCCCATTTTTCTTTGATACAATTGAGTTTAAAATAAAAACTAAAGTCACACATTATTCTCCATTCGTCTGAAAATGAATTTGAACCTTTTTTTTTCTTCAAAGTATCGAGCATCGCTCTTGTATCGTCGCGACTGATAGAACGCCTCAAAAGGGATTTCCCATGACAAGCATAAAAAGAATTGATCTTTTCACACAATATTTCTGTTCCATGCCTGCAAATTCTAATCGATACGTTGCTGTTTTTCTTTCACAACTATGTTCTTAAAATAATACGAATTGTAAAACCTTTCTGTGCTATTTTCGTTATTGATTTGCTTGTCCTTCGTTTAGAATGAATTGCAACAATAGTTTTAACCCACTTTCGCTCTAGAAAATATGAAAATTTCTTTTTCCGGTGTTTTTTTTTTTAACTTTTTTCCAAATCCCAGTCACTTCCTTATTTTATTAGTATTCGAATTAGAAAAAATAGTTTTTTGTAACTTGACAAAAAATGTCGGTTTCTATTCTAAATCATCAATATAGTCATCACTAAAACCGAAATTGTGGGACGTTTCAAGACTCCATTTTTAGCGACCAGTAAAAAATAATGAAGAAAAAAGATCAAACTGTGTTGGCTTTCGATTATTTTAATGGGAATTCCCTCTTAAAAGTAAAATTTGCTTTTTCAAAAGTACCACTCTGACAAATTTGCTACGTTCGCGATTTGTGAATTTATAAAACCAATTGTTGATGAATAGAAATTTAGTCAGACACTAATTAAACTGGGAAATAATAGACGTACTCCCATCCGATTTTATGACATGATTGATATATCGCATGTTACCATTATAATACACGCAAACTGCACAATATATTCACATAATATCTCGATCACCATCGCGATATCTTGCCAACATATACATATATATTTATGTAATATATATAGTATAAATGTACTTAAATAAAAGATATATATTATTTCGTCATGCCACCGTCTAATTATGCGCAAATATCTAAATATATATATATATATATATATATATATATATATTTATATATAAAGTTCTCTACCAGAATAATTATATACAAAGTAAAGATTCATTTTGAGCAAAGTGGGCTCCTAATAAATAATATATTTTATATAGTATTAATATATAATTGACTATGTAAATTGTTCGCCCATAAAATGGGAGGTGCTGCCATTAGATTGTAAAATAGCTCGTAGTGAAATAATTTGCGTTTTGTTTGTATTTTCATCACGTTTGTTTTGTTATCTTTTCTTCTGCGGTTATTGGAATAATAAATAGTACAATAATCATGTTAATGCAAGAACCAGCGGGATGCTAGCGGAATGTACGTGTTGTTTAAACTTTTATGCGTCGCTGTGCTTTCGGAATGTAAACGATATGCCTTCGGATTTTCTCGTTCGATCTTTTTATACACGATCGAGTTTGGGTTCATTTAGGCACTCTTTGGTTCGATTGCTCGTTTAGGGCAATTGCTCGACGTAATTCTTCGGTACTAAGCCAGTTTTGCCGTTCAATGTGCCCTCCAACCATCCCGGTTCGAGGGAAGGTTTTACTGTTGAAGAATAGAAATAAAAAGAACGGAATGATAAAAACTGCGTCCAAATATCGTTTGAGTTAAATATGATTTTTGTTTTTATTTTTTTTTAATATTATTTTTTTTTTGCTTACCATTCGTTATTATTTGGTTTGGCTCGAAACTCAATTCTCCGTCATTCTCGGCGAGACACGTGTACAAAGTTCGAACTCTCCTGAAATATGTCCAAATGAGTAAATCATTTCTTATCAAAGATCGATTATTTGTTGATAAGGAAAAATTATTCTCACCAAATTCCAGGCATTTGACCTGGACTCGAACGCCCGCTACTCGGTGATGTATTCACTCTGTAAGATAACAAACCTCGTAAATTCAAAGCATCGTGTCACCAACAGTAAAAACAGAACTTTGAAATACTGAAAAATCGAATATTCAAATCGTGCTACTCACACTGATATCGCAGGATTACTACGTTGCGTGTACCCCGATGGACAATGCATTCCCATGATTGATCCCCGTTTGTGTTTCACCGGTAAATCCGCGGAATACAAATGAGAATCCGACCCCACGGATTCGCTCGAACTACTTGTATTTCCACCCCCCAAAACTGAAAAACGTCATGAATTTCTCTCATTTAACTCGATAAATAAAGGGAAAAAATAACTTGCACCTGCAAAAATCAATGCACATAAGGTTTCAACTGAACTCGTCCTTTTTCGTTTATGAAAGTATCAGAGCATACAGCTCGACGAAATTCATTGATCAAAAAAATTGCAGCTCCGATTATCTATCGGGAGTATCATCAATCATCTTATCAGTAGCTTCAATGATTATTTCATGATTCGATGATAAATTATCGTTCAATTACGAAATGAGATACACATTATTTTTCATGCAATTTGCAATAACTTTTGAATGTCATCAATAATAATCATTAAGAATTTACAGTTAGGGTTGTTGTAGCAATTTTCGAATGTTTTCTTACATCTTGAGCTACTAAAACTTTTTCAAA
Organism: Campoplex capitator; assembly: GCA_037576405.1. NCBI lineage: Eukaryota > Metazoa > Arthropoda > Insecta > Hymenoptera > Ichneumonidae > Campoplex > Campoplex capitator. The sequence continues at coordinate 9,410,119 of JARBWI010000002.1, forward strand.
ATAATTTTTTATCAAATAAAAAATTTTAAAAAGTATAATTCTGTCGATAAGTTAGATTGATTTTTTCAATCTTTCAAATACCTTTATCAGCTGTGTGATACATGAAATTGGCGCTCGTTAATTTAGCACGGCCGACACGATTCTCTGAAAACCTCGGTAATCGTAGACTATGCTCGAGATCTTCGAAGTCACCGTTCTTTCGATCTTCCATGGACGATGCTTTGGAAAGTACGGACATAGGGCCATCGTAATAAGATCTCGTTACAAGCTGCAAAGAATAAAAGCACAGGTAAATTGTATCTCCGTGCGAATTTGAATTGCCAGAATCATTAATATTACTTCGAATATAAGAAATACCAGTAACTATTCAAAAGGAACCACTATAATTATCAAAATTAAGATAAAGCGTTGCCAAAAAATAAATAATTTAAATTCAAACAATTATGAAATCTTTATTGTCCTGTGATGATTGTGTCAGTCAATGTTATTATTAATTTGTATCTAGTATTATTCGATCTTCATTTTTTCGGCGCAAATCACGAATCGTAAAATTGAAAAAATTCTGAACAACCCTTTAGAGTGTTTTGTAAAAATCGCCATCACTATTTTCCTGATAACTTAGTAAAAAATGCTTTTTTTTTAAATAAAATTATAAATTTAAATGAAAAGAAGTGCAGTCTGAAAAAACTGGGAAACAAAGGCCCCATGAAGGGGATTGGCTTAACCGATAATTAACCAATTACCAATTTGATAAAGAACGTCTTATTTAATTTTTTTGGGAACTTCTTTCCGTTTCAATGCGGTTATTGTCATTAAACGTTAACCCAATGCGACTTTGTCGTACACCATTTTCTTCGTTATCGGGAAACAGTGAAAATGGTGTATAATTCTCATTATCGCCTGAGTATCGCGTATGAAGAACAATTTTTGCTAAAGATAAGATTGGAGTCGTGCGACCGACCTCGCAGTATGGTTTACGTTCGGGAAAATAGACTTTGAGGGTTAAAATTAATTGGAACGTGGAGTAATTTTTTAAAAGATTTTGCCAATGGTGTTTCACAAAGAAAATTTTACGAAATATGAAAATTTCGTAGTAATTTTTAAGTAATGAATACTCGTGATGACCACTCTCATTCTTCATTGGAATGAAATCAATGAAAAATGTCAGATCCTAAGTCATCGAATTGAAAATAAGTGAAAAAAGTAGCTTACGTGCGTATGTGTAACCGGCAAACCGGAATGCGATGAGTATTTCGTCAAAGCAGAGTTGCCGTTGCCTGTTGTTGCGCTTTGATTCTCGTCAGCCTCATGATTATGCGTTTTTGTTGACATAGAATTTTGCGGCAGCGCGATAGGTCGCGAAAATTCTTGTGGCGGTCCAGAGCTGATCCTTTCACAATTTTCAATAAGGATTTCAACGACTATGTTGTAAAATTTGATATCCATTATCGAGGCTACGGTCTCTTCCTCGGGTCGTAGCAAAGTTGGACCAAAACAAACCGCCAAATTTCCAACGGTCATCAAATTCTTGTCGCTTTTGTTTGCAACGCTGAAAAATAATAATAGAGAATTAATTTTTTTTTCTTTTTTCGATACTAGATTTTTTAAAATGGAAATTTTTTTGCCATTACTTTCGTAAGTGCTTTATCAGCAGCATCAAAATATCGAACCGAGGTTTTGGCAGGCGATAAACCAACGCGTGAATATCGTTGATCCTCGCTTCGCGCGATTCTTGCTCTGTGAATTATGAAATTTGCACAACTTTATTATTTGCAGAGAAACTAACGTATAGCAAGTTTCTTGGTTTCTTTTCAACTTACTAGCTGCATTTATAAAACTGTTGTAGTACTGAAAAGTCATAATAGGCTCGGATAACGTTCTCAGGTAAGTTTTCAACGCGCTTGTGATAGTTTTACTTTCCCATTGGAATATATCGTCGAGATTGATTTTGTCGAGTTTCCTCCGGTCCAATCCCATTGCTCGAAGTTTGTCGACTTTTGATGCGACACCTACTACACGGTAAAGACCTTGTTCCTCGAGACCTGAAAAAATCGAAAATCGATGAACTTTTTATTGACCGGAAAATTTTCTCAATTGACTCGACTTAAAGAAAAAACTGTGGAAAATAGTAATTATTATTGATTCTTGATCAACAATTTTCAAATCTTTCTATCCAGGATACTTGAAAAATGGAAAAAAAAACTGAACAGATTTCTTCTACTTAATAATAATAATATTACTAAGGGAAAGAAATTAGTTTTTGAACTATTTTAAAAAAATTTGATTGTTCTTTAATCATCAAAAACAAACCTCGGTCTTCAAGAGCTGTAATGCATCTCGAAACGAATGAAAAGCCAGTTTCATCGAGAATAGTCTCTTCAGGCTTAATAGATGTACCTTGCAGAGCGTAGGTCTGAAAAAAAAAACGGAATTTTTTCCTCATTAAATAAAAAATGATTTTCCACAATTGAAATAACTACTGAGTGGCTTGAAAAAAATCAACGATTCATGAAAATCGAAACAAGACCGACCGGCTCTTTCCCATCCATGGCATCCATCCAAAGTTTCCGATCCTCCTCCGACAATGCTTGAAATGTAAAAGTTACACCTGGCCTGAAAAAAAACCGCAAATAATTTTTTAAATAAATCTAGAAACTCACTGTTGGATAATTCTCTCAATAAACCAATAGAAACGACCCTGATTCAATTTCTGTATAAATCGAATCTCCAATTTATTCGAAAACTGAAAACTCACTTGTCAACTGCTGTGATGTCGAAGCAAAATCTTTTTTCAATTGTGTCAGACATTCGACGTACACACGACGATAATGTAAGAGTCTCCTTGTTACTCTGTAATGCGAAAATATTGGTTTAAGCCCTAAGTTTCTTTTCATTATTTCGACTTGATCGTATTTTCTTATGCTCACGAATTTTCCAGTCAATTGATTGTACGGAATCATCGTAAATTCCTTTTTTTCTTTTTGATATGTACAATATTGCTTCGTCCATGTTGTACCAAAGGCCTCTGCAAAAAGAATATTATAATTTATACTTATTCTCATTTATTATGATTAAACTATTTGAGTTTATTAGTAACTCACTCTTTTCCATGAGAAACAAATATCCCTCGCGAGAATTCAATTTGCTTATTCCAGTTTCAACTGCAGACTATAAAAGGTAAAATTGAAAACGTCAAATTAATAGCAGGTCATTCATAACAATGTTATTTAAGAGAATTTTAATGATTACTTCGTGTTACTAGTATGAATTAAAAGTAGCGCGCTCCGTAAACAAAGAATGAAACGTTAAAAACATTACCTTCTTCATGTCCTTCATTTTATTCATAAGCGATTCAGTTTTATCCCTGGTGGCAAGGAAATTCTCCCTAGTCTTGTAAAAAAAAGAAAAAGAACGGACACACACGCACACAAAATATTATGAATTAGTACATGCTCGGTTATAAAGAGTATTAACGTAGTAATTGTCGTTGTTATGTACAAAATATATTTTCTGTTATACTAAATTTTGTAAGAGTTATACGTGAGAAAAGCCATTATATTTAATTAGAAAACGCTTTTAAAGAGCGTTGAATAGAGAAACGAAAAGGAAAGAGAGAAAGTTAATCAAATTTTCTGAGTATTTGGTCATATTTACCTTTTGTATTTTCAATTGCAATTCCGTCATATACGGCTTAAAGTCTTTTGCAACTTCGTGACCCTGATGATAAAATGTTAGCCAGCCGAACATAAATCCCAACAGCTGAAATAAAATAAAAAAATTAGATTTTTCTCAAGTTTTATTATTCCAATATTCATTTTTTTATTTGTTTTTTTTTTCATCTTGTCAATTTTTGCCAAGATTTTTGTTGATAGCAAACTTTGCAACTATATTAATCGACAATTTTTTTATGCTTCATCGTTGACATGTTAGTTTCGTATTTTGGCAAAAATCACAGCGATATTTCTACTCACCGTTTCAACAAATTCAAACTTTTTTCGTTCCTGTACCTCTTGCAAGAGAAATACATATTCTAGGCTGGCTTGACAAAAATGTCGCTCAGCCATATCCAGAGTCGCGTCAGCCTGAAACAAGGTAATTATTGTTTTAAAACCAACAAAAATTATGAAACATACATGAATCCTCAATTCTCATCGAGTAGAAGAAGTGTTTTTCATATTCCAACTGACTGAATAGAATCGGCGACTGAAATTGCTTACTTCTTGAAGAACATTGTCCTGCTTCTTGGTTGACAGATTAAGAATACGCTCTTGACTTTGACAAAATTTGACCGTCTGTTTCTCGAACTTTTTTTTGCCCTCCTATTAGAAATAATTCAAATTTTGTAGGTTATACCAACGTTTGATTAACATTTTATAAGTTGCGAGCTAGTTTTTTTTGTACATACTTTAACTCCCCCGATTTTCTCCTTCCTAAAAGTATCTAGTGGTAGAATAATTTGGTCGTAAGCACGCTCAAGCTGGAAGAGAAAAAAAATTTCAATCAAATTGTTCTTTCGGAATGAAGAGAAAAAATTCTGACGGAAGTGCTGAATCTAAAAACTAATTAGTGTTGACAATATATTTTCATTCGTTCCATCAGCTTGACACTTGTGTCCTAACTCAACCGCTAATCAAAGTTTTAGGTTACTTCACAAATAATATTGTACAAATTGATAAAAATGTTAACTAATGAAAAGAAACATTTAACATGCAACAGGAAGTAATACTTGCGCTTCCTAGTCTGCCAACTACAAACAAAAATAGAAGTTGGGATTTAATCATTTGTAACAATCCAAAAAAAAGAGGGTCTACTCAAAAAACATCGATAAGCATCTGAAAATATAACTGACTTTTTTAAATACATCTCAGAAAAAATAAATAACCAAGAAAAAAAAAAAGAAAAAGTTACGAGAAACGTGCGGCAGTGAGATTATAGAAATTTCAGTGCGATTGTGCGATGGTGCTTGTTTAGGAAAATATCCATCTGAAAAATCGTCTAAAATATGCCTCTCTCGTAGCTCCAATTTAGTGGTTACATTATTTTTATTCAATCGACTCTTTTTTTTTGCTTATTATTCTTTTTTTTCACTTCAGGCTTGCTTCCTTTGTTTCGCTTAATATTTTTAAATTTCCTATTTTTTTCAGTTCATTGTTTGTTGTTCTTCTTTTTTTTCCATATTGTGAGAACTATACTCGTGCTTACCATGCGATCTCTCTCATCTTCAATGGACGCAATGAGTTTACCAAACTCTTTAAGACTCTGCGATATGTGCAACTCGTCCTCGGTCTGAGTCTCCCCGATACATTCGAAGCTAAAGTTTTGCAGTGTTTTGGAGAACGCTCTCTGGGCTTGAGACAGATCTTTAGAAACGCAAATACTCACAGTTACAAGTCGATTATCAGAGCTGCCACTTGGCATACAACGCACGATTCTCCGATTTGAACAAAAAAAAAACAATTCTCGAGTAACTTTTTTTGGGTAAACTTATGAAACACTATGCACAATAGTGCAAATGTTGAATGATTTATTGAAAATACCATTCAAGAATCTAATACGTATAAATCTACGCCTATTATTTTTTGGAGAATGAACTAAAGAATAATACAGCGTTAAATATGAAGTTTGGCTTTGGGTGTCCCTATTGAGGAAAGATTAGCGTGAATTTTTTTCTTAATTTAATGAATTTCAGTTTCTTGATCGCGCATCTTATGATCTTTGTATATAATAACTAAGCTTAAATGAATTCGATCAATAATTTTAATTTTTTGAATCCAGAATAATTTCACCAATAATTTTTGAAACTTGGATGCAATTTAAGCTTGCGTAATTGAAATGCAATGAAACTTTGATTTTTTCCATCTGTTTTTCAATTCTTCTATCTTTAACGTTGTTGTCGCACTGTGATTTTGTTCAATGTATGGAAGCTTGCATATAACTCAGAATACCTTAATAATATTAGTTGTTTCATTTCATGGAAGTGCAACCCTCATAAAAGGATGAAAAAAGTGCTTATTATGAAGTTACAAGTATCAGAGTTATAGTAAGAAACGTGGAATTTCACAAATGCTTCCGATGATATTGCAACTTTGATATCTTTGATAAAAAGTTAGAAGATATTGAAAAAACAAATTTTTTTGCACTCTAACGCCGTCAATTGCATCACCATATTTTTTTTAAACTTAAAAAAAATTATCATCTTCCTTTACTTGCTTTTTCATTGATACGACATCCCAGTTATATTAATATTGTATATTGAAACAATGTGCAAAATTCACAATAATCTACCCTGGAACTATTACAGTATAAATATTTACAGCATGAGCAAAATTCATCATAAGTTTAATGCTAAGGGAACGATAAAGAAAATCTAAATAGAGGCACACTCGACGAATCATCAAATGACAGGGTGGAGTAAAAATTTACAGACTGTCAACATGGTTGATCACTCAATTCAAAAATTACTGTGTACTACAAACACGTACATATATATATTATGTATATATGTATGTTCTATGCTTGAGAAAACGTGTGTAAATAAAGTATAGAGATATTTTGTTTATTGGCATACCACCAAAACCTAGGAGAAAGTGTTTGAAGTTGAATTAAAACACGCATACACAGAGTGGTGGATCAGGAGAAACAAAAAAATATACTGGAGAAGAGATAATTGAGATTAATTGGTGTATAGAAAAGTAAGTAAAAAAGGTCGGGAAAAACTTACTTTTAGCAGCGTTTAACAAATCCTTGACCTCTTTGATGAGACGCTTGATCTGTTGGCTCGTTTTCTCCAATTCACGTTCATGATAATGAAGGTTTTCACGAAAGTATGGACTGTCCGTCAAGCAATCGGTAAATTCCAGAGGTTTTAGACCAACACCCATTATTCTCGGGATTTTCGTATCGAAGAAAGCTCCACGCAATTATATTTTTTATTTATATACGATGAGGAAATGAAAAATTGTTTGTGTTTATATACATATGTGTAAATAATTGTTATTCAGCAATAACACATTGAAGAGAAACTACACACGGGAGCACTTTTGCGAGGATGATTAAAAAAAAAATTGACGCTTTGGAGTGGCAGCAAACACGAATTCACCACAGTGAATTTACAGCTTTCGACGATAGGTGTGTTTTTTGTATATACGTGTGTTAGTGCGCAGTATAGAATGCACAGAGCAGCAAAAAAATCGAGTTCTCCCTTCTTTTTCTCCGCTCTCTTTCTCTCTTTGTCTCTCTCCCACTCTATCTCTCTTATCTCTTTTTTCTCTTCCTCTCTCTCTCTCTCTCTTCTTATGTTTCGATGGTTTCGATGTGCGTCGTTGTGTGCGTGTCTCGCGGCGGCGGCGGCGACTACTCACTGCATTTGGAACATATCTCTCGCGATCGATTTTATGGACTTGCGCGGCTTTGCCAGGCTCACCGCTTACGGGAACAAAATATACACGTTATACCATTAAAAATTTTGGACCTGTCTTTTTATTTCGACATCCAAAAAGAGCTTATGCTTGGCTTTTTTTTCGATTACACGTTTAACAATGATAGAGGATTACAACTAAACTTTGTTCAAAACCTATCCAATCGCAAATGACGATTAGTAATCGAAAGATCAACATATATCCTTTATCGAAAAAATACACAATACAGAGATAAATTTCCGAACTTTCGTATCGCAAATTTCTTATCGTAAATACATGCCGGAAGGATAAGCTTGCAGGAATGAAAAATGATTTTGTCCCGTGTATGTTCCTGGACGAAATTTTTCGACGAGTATCAAAATATCTTTCGCTTCATCCATTTTCTAATATCGTGCAGGTTTTTTGCAATCTAACACAACATCGAGGGAACAACGTTTTCGTGCAATATTAAAAGATTAAATCATTTTTTTTAAATTTATTTCGTTACATGCATGAGCCTTCTCAATGTACGAAAAAAGTACGAAATTCTTTTATTATCGTATCTCTCTTTATAATTATCGCTACGATAACAAATTGCTCCAAATTCCTACGTGATGGGGGTGGAAATGACGAGAATCCGGAAGTGGCGCCGTGTCGTGACTCCATGGAGTACTAATAAACCCAATAAATGAATAAACTCAGTGAACGGTCCAAGTAATTATTATTAAATATATTTTAAAAAATGTCTCAATGAAATTTCTTGGATAATTATCAATACGTGAAAATTAATCATTTAAAAAATTCTTCAGTATATGTTCTTACCAACAGTCGATACATACTACTACGCATATTTTGTGAACACTTTCTTTTCATATCGATGTTATATAGTTTATGATAATCGAATGAGCGATTGTTTCTGACAGTTCGTGAAATTTCTCTAGATCGCGGTGTATACAATTGTTAAATGTTATAACATAAAATGGATTTAAACCTTCGCTGCAGTGACAATTAAAATTATATCATTCCATCGTGTGAGAAAATATCCATGATTCAGAAAAAAAATGGATACAATTAAGAAATTAATAAATGGAAGTGACATCGAATTCATTGATAGTTTGTTGGATTTTACCGAAAAAGTAAGTTTTTGACAATATATGATGACCAATTTTTTGTTGGTATACTGAAAATAAAACTCGCCGAATTATATTTTATTGCAGTACGAAACACATTTGACGTTCGATGAATTGAATCGTGACAACTTAAGAAATGACCTGTGGGAGTCGATCTTCAAACGTTTACAACAAGCCAAATATTTTACGATTCACGAACGCTGTTTACATGTTCTTAGAATTTTAAGGTAAATTTCATATCCAATTCTTCGATCATTCATTAACGAAATGAAAAATATAAATTTTTTCCAAATTTAACCTTTCAAATTTGTTGAAATTTGAATCTCAGAAAATTCACTTAATTTAAAATTTCTTTTTGGCAGTCGGGACAAAACTGGATTGGATGATTTAATTAACGATGAAAGATTGAATCTGATTATTAAAAATGCAAGCCTGGATAAAGAGGAAAGTATTAAAAGCTCTGCTACTTTTACCAATGGTACGAACTTTTTTTTTACTCTATTCGATTTAGATTCAACTCTACTCAATGCATCTTATAATGCAATGCGACTCGTGTCATTGAATTTGTCTCTATTTGAACTTTTTCAATATTTTCAGTGACGCAGGAATCTCTGAAATTGTTATGCAATTTGTTGTTCAATTCTCCCACCGTTCAGCAAAAAATAGGAGGAACTCCGTGTCTGCCTTGCATAGTAAAAAGAATGAAAAATTATGACGAGACAGTTCCGCACGATATCAAATTATTTGACACTCGAATTTTGTTCCTGTCCACTGCCCTCAATTCTTCATTGAGAAATGTCGTGAAAAACGAACTCAATGGCGACTTGTGTCTCATGGAGATGTTAAGAAAATTGGCGAAGGATTTTGAATCTACAGAATCTTCCATAAAGGTAATTTCAAACGATTAGGGAGGAATTTTAGAAGAAGCAATTTTTATAAATTCGTTATCGCATCAATTAAACTTGTATGGCTCACTGGATTCACGTTATAAAAAATCGATTTCAATTTTTTTATTCATATTCGCAGTTGAGTTGATTTTAACGAAGACATTTTTATTTTATTCTGACTAAAATCATTGAAGCGTAAAGCAATTTTGAATATTGATTCCAAATAGAAATTATTTTTACCATTATTTTTATGGGAAATTACTATTATCAAGACTAGTTAATCGGCTAACAATATAAGGAGAACTAAATGACACAAATTTTTTCAGAATAATGACGTTGTGTTGGCCAGCGAAATCCTCAAAGTGTTATTCAATTTGTACATCAATGTCGAAGAAAGTAAGAACGAAGAAATGGAAAGATATCAAAATTTGGTAGAAATTTGTTATAAATTACTGGTGAACAAAGGTGCCCATAAGATCGCAAACGAAAATGAATTGCACAGGTAAAATCATAGTCTTTGAACATAAAAAATATTGAAAGAATAAATGAGTGATAATTTTTGACATTTTTTCTAGTGACATTATCAACGCACTAACGGTGATTCCGTACAGTTGTTACAAACCATTGATTCAACCGATCGGCGATACTAAAAGTGAGATCGTTTTCGAGAAAATGGATATGACCGCTATAGATCGATTGTTGAAATTTTTGGATGAAAAATTGAACAGGAACTCGGATTTGGTTCCAAATCTGTCACCGGTGACGACCGCTTTGATAAGACTCGTGAAATCCAATCGCTTGATCCGGAAATACGTTCGATCACAGGTTATTAAAATTTGATGAAAATTCTTTTGATTCATTTACTTGTTGATAGACGAAATTTTAAAGCGGGATTTTGTTCAATCGCAGATTTTACCTCCACTGAAAGATGTCATGAAACGACCCGAGGAAGGATCGACTCTAAGAGCCAAATTGTGCAAACTCTTAACCTGTCCCATCACCGAATTGTCCGATTTAGTTGCCGAACTTATTTTTGTCCTCTGCAAAGAGAACGGTAAGTAAAAATGTTATCAAAACAAATTTTTTAACAATTTTTTCTCACACAATTTGTTGACGTGGAAACAAAAAAATAATCTGTCTGACAGAAATTTTTATTCCAAAGGAAATCGAAGTCTCTGCTTTTCATAGAAAAATTTCGTTTCAATTATTTAAAAGACTTTTTTTTTTGCTACACTTTTTAAGTGAGCCGCATGGTCAAATATACTGGATATGGAAACGCTGCTGGAATGTTCGCAAACAAGGGATTGCTGGGTCGTGGTCAATCGGCAAATTCGTCAACCTACTCGTCCGAATCCGAAGACAGCGATACCGAGGAATACACGAAATACAAAGAGAACATAAATCCCGTGACCGGTTGTTACGAGCATCCAAAACCGAATCCTCTAGAGGGTATGAGCGACGAGCAAAAAGAATACGAAGCGATGAAACTCGTGGGCCTCGTTGATCAATTGACAAAACAGGGTATTGTACAGCCCTGTCGTATCGGGGAAGACGGAAAACCAAAACCAATCGAGCACATTCTCGAGCTTCAGGAGGAATTACCAAAACTCAATATGAATAATCAGACCAACGATTGACATGATTTATTTTATGTGACGTTACTCTATTGTATTACTTATTTTATTTAGCATGTATTTAATCACGATATATTATTTAATAAACGAAAAAAAAATTTAACTACCAGATAATGCGTTTATTCTAAAACTTTACGAATCAACGAAAATCTACAAAAATTCAACCAGTTTTTAAATTTTACAAACATTGATTTGGAATAATGATAATTCTGAGAAAAGTTTGCACAGGGTTCAAATAAAATGTTTTTCGACAAATAATCAGACAAATGTTTTTCACAACGTGACATGAATCGGTGATTTTTCTCAAATGATTCAGCCTCATAAATGCAAAACTTCTAGGACATTTCAAAAACAGTTTCTCACAAAATGTATCCAGAAAAAACGGAACCGATAAATGAAAAAAAAATCCGAAAGTATTTCAGAAAAATGAACAGGAATTATAAATTCTAGAATTACCGAAAATATCATTTGGTCAATCATTTTAGTGGAATTTCAAACAAATTAATTTGATAAGATAGTCATCTGGCTACAGAACTTATCATAAATTCAGACAACATTATCAGAATACCACTACATGATTATGCACCAAAATTTGGAAAAATTCATCGTTTCAGATTTGATATTTTTCCATCGAAAATTCAGCAGTTTTTCGAGCGATTTTCATATCTATCCAACAATAACATTATTGTTAGATAGATTCTTAGTAGCAAAATATCTCTGGAATAAGTAATAGATACGGGGTTAAAATAACAACATTGGAGAACTTTAGTTTGCTTACTTTATTGAAAAAAGAACAAAGAACAACGTTACAAATTAAACAATTGGCAGGAAATAAAAAATATAACACTTTCCAAAATCACATTAAATGTTTAAACATTATACAATTTTGGTAAATCGTGTTATGTGCTTTGTGAGCATCACAATATATATATTATACATATATATATTTATTATTATTGCATTTTGCAGCCTATGCACACGTAAGGTCGTATGTTTTCATATCTTTTTCTCGTTTCTTTGTTTGTTTGTTTTCTACATGTATCAGAGAACTGCAACAGTGATATCGTTTTTTTTTTGAGAATATCTTAATATAGGACAAGGGGAAGAGGGGAGGGGGAGAGGTCATACGAATTGACGAGGTGATGGCAAATTGAGTTGATATGGTGAAAAAATGTACGGCCAACAGAGAACATTCACGTTTTTTTTTTAAGGCTAAATTTCTTCTTCTTTTTTATGTCTTTTTATCTTGTTCCTTCTTCGATTTTTTTCTCTTTTCATATCCACCCTATAATAAAATATTTTCAATTCGACACGTTTGACAAATATATAAGTAGCAAATGTTGCATATCTTTAGTTATGTAATACGGTATTGTAGATTAAAATATCTTTTTTTTTTGTTGTAAAAGTGTATATAGATGTGTATACGTATAATACAATAAATTTAAATATTTCATATAAAAACGAAACTAAAATTTTGTAGGTACAAGGTAGAAAAACAAAATAATGATTCTCACATCAAACGAATAGAGAAGAAAAAAAAAATAAACGAGACCCTTGTTTTTTTTTTGTAACTAATCAAATATTTTATGGACTAGCCTTGACGAGCTTTGGAAGAATTAAAAAATGAAGAAAAAAAAAAAAACACGAAAAACAATTATGAGACGACGCAAAACGTACACACAAATATAATATATGCAATACGTGTCATATATCATGAAATTCAGAAATTGAAGAAATAAAAATAGGGACAATCTTTCAATGGATAAATAAAATGAAAATAAATTCGAGGATCAAAGAAATCGAGACCGGTGAACCAAGATATTGTATATTAGTAACCGACGAGTGCTCCCCAAAATACTTATTTCTTCTTGTATCGCTTTTTTTTTTTGGTATTTTTCGTTTTTGTTTAGTGAACTGAGTTCGTATAGCAACAGGTCTTTAGTGCAAAGGCTGAGTAGTCGTTAGGGAGCCAATGTTCGTAGAAAGCCAATTCGAAATTGGGCACATGGTATTACGTATGTGTAAGTAGTCTAAATAATATGGTCACATATCGTAAAACGAACGATGCACCCTTGGCGTCCCATTAGCATATAAAAAATATATTGGTATACGCGTTTCTCCATATTGCATTACAATTTACCACGTTTTTTTTCTCTTCTTCTTCTTCCTTAAATTCTCTGCTTCGTCGTGTTGTACTATCCTCATACAGTTTCACATTCAATTATTAATGCTTAATTATTATTTTCATTTATTTGTTTTTTTTTTTTTTTTTTTTTTTTTTTGAAATATAAGTGAGCCCCGCCGGAACATTTTTCAAAAAATCCTTCGTTCTTATTATGCATTTTTCTCTTATTTTCTCTATCATTTCGTCTTGGAATCATTTTTTTTAAATCGTTCTATCTATTGAGTCAATACCGATCGAGGATAATCGATTTCGAAATTTTCAATCGAAATATTCATTAGTCACATTAACGGAGTGACAGCGACGATACAATGTACAGGCAATTGTGATATTTGATCTTGAAATTGACAAAAATCGTACTTTCCCTCATATTCTGTCCCCGCAAAGTTCTGCTTCATAATTGTATCGTCACTATTTTTTTCATTCCAATTTCTCGAAGTCCTCAATGAGGATCGGTGCTCTTCAATTTTTGTCTAAATTGCCCGTATCAACTATTCGATTTTTATTTTTTTCAACAATGTCTGTGAGCGTAAAATAGTCCACGATCGTAACGATTTTTTTTTTAATTTTTATTTATTTATTAATTTTCATTTTTTTTTTCTTCGATGGAATAAAACGGCAGCTATAAATATTATTCTTCTTTTTTTGGTTTCCGTGGCCTACTAAATAACGGAGTACGGCCCCAATATGACGGAGATTTCTTTTTCTTCTTCTTCTTTTTTTTTTTTTTTTTTAATTTCACAACGTTAACTCGACGCATATCTTTGTTTTTTTTTCTTTTTTTTTAATTCTCAAACTTTTCGATAATAATCGTAGTAAGTTGGATAGTTGTGTAATGTATATATATATATTATATAATAATAAATTTTACAGGCGTATAGAGGGACTTGTCGTATTTTTCTTTTGTGATTTTTCGTTTTTCTTTTCTTTTATATAATCGTGTATGCGCTTATAATGTTCAACTGGTTTAAAGATCGATATATGATTATGGAGATCACGAAAATTCGTAAAAGTTACGAGCCGCTACCGCGTCTCTTGATTCGTTAGCTGACCCTGACGTACAAGCACATCAATGGAATGCGACTGTATATATTATTATTATTATTCATATTATTAATATTATCATAATAAATTATGTGTTTTTTTTCATTTATTTTTTTTTTGGTGGTCAATTTGATATGTAAACAAAGTACCTCCGAAAGGAACGTTTCATTTTGTTATCTTCTGTGGTTTTTTTTATTTTGTTTTATTCTCGTTTGTTTCTCTATCTCTCTTTCATGTATTTTCGACTTTTTTTTTTTTTAGTTTGTCATAAGAATAAATAATTAAACGCCGAATATTGGAGAACGACGATCGTAATGACTCATTCGTCGTTTACTCGTATCATCAGCCTCTTAAGTTATATGTATATATAAATATATATAATTCATTATATATATATGTATATATAGATATATATGTATCAAGTAACTAATGCGAAATAAATAAAGCTAAGTGCTCTTGAGGAATGGAACAAAGTAACTCTTTTTTCCTTGTTTTTATGTTGTTTTTTTTTTCTTCTCATTTTTCATCCAGCTCTCACTCTTTTTTCCCTTTCTGCGAGTTTGTGTTCGTGTCTCTGTGTTTGTGTATATGTGTGATTGTGTATAGGTCTCTTAACTATACGCCTGATGCGACTCTCATCAATTATACTTAATTTCCTAACGATAGAATACATGAAATATTTGTACTTTAACTGACTAATCAAGGATCAAATGGTAAAACGTTGATTTTAATTTTTTTTTTTTGCATATTTTTTAAGTTCATCTCATTCTTCTCGAATTTTTGTAATTTTTTTGTTGTTAAATTTTTAGCCCTTTTTCTATTTTCGCTTTACCATATCACTTACGAACTAGAAAACCTTCGATACTTGACATGGCACAAAACTAAAAAGTCTAAATTGTTTAAAAAAAAAACAAAAAAAAAAAAAAACAGAAATAATAATAAGCCATTGACGTTTCTTTATTTATTGTTCATTTACTTTTCCTCGTTTTCATTTTTCCTCACACAACGCATCTTTTTTCATCTCTTTTTATAAATATTTTCGTTTGGCACTAAAGAATTAAATTCTTGTATATATATTTCATGTAAAAAGTAAAGCGTAAGAAGTTGTCGGTGGTAGTTGGGACAGCACTGACCAATGAAGAAACAGAAAAATAAAAAATATATGTTAAAAAAAGAAAAAAAAAAAAGAAAAGACAAACGAAACAAAATTCAAGGACTTGAGAACTTGAGACAATTTTTTTTTTTTGTGTTTTTCTACACACGAACCAGTCGGATCCATGAATAACGAATTCACCATAATTAAAAATAGAATTAAAAAAAAATGCGAAATAAAACAAGATAACAGACGAAAAAAACGAAAAGGAATATGGAACTTTTTATTTTGTATTATCTACGCCCACTGTCCATGTTGTAAAATTTGTTTAGTCGACGAAATATTGATATTTCGCAGTTAGTTGCCCTCAGAATATTTAATATTGTGGAATGCACTTAACCACGAAAATATGTATATTATATATAATATGTTGATGTATAATTTTTCGCCTACTACGCTTAAGCACTACCGGTGAATCAAATTTTTTTGTTTTATGCTAAAAAACAAAAAGAAAAACAAAAAATTAACGTCGACGGGTTTAAAACTCGTCGTGTACGCTTTGTCGTTGGCGTCCGAGCCTCGGACTCTCGAGTATTACGAAGTACTTATTTTTAATTTTAATATTATACTGAAATCGCATAACTTTTAACGAAAAAAATAAAATAAAATAATGATAATACAACGAAACAGCAATAAGAGCAATGAATTCAAATTATCAACTGCTAGTGTTGAACGAATCGATTGAACAAGAACAAAATAAACAGAAAAAAAAAACTATCCTATGTTTAACGAAATTAATCGTCGTCGTGAAAACGTTTTCACGAGACAATCGTTTTTTCTCTATTTGATAAAAAAAAAAATACGAGAAACGAAATGTATTATCGCTCGTATACAAATAAAAAATTGAATGTGACGAAAAAAAAAATGTAAACCAAACGAAAAACATTTGTCAATTAACCCGAAAGGCGTGCTTGACGAACAATATTATTATTATTATTTCGTCTCAAAAGGGGAAAAAGCCCTCGATGCTTATTCGAATAAGTATATTAACTATAATACGCCGAAATGACGTTTTGAACAGCCGATAGAACACATAATGATTGCAGATTGATTAAAAAAGAAAAATATGAGATGATAAAATAATAATAATAATTTCATGGAAAACAATGTATATATGAATGGTTAGGGATTAAAATATCATTATAAAAATAATGGAGAATGTGTGGATGTGTGTCCGTTGCGAAGAACGCGACAAAGTGTCCATTTAGTTCGGGGTTTTTCTATCTTTTCATCTTCTATCTTTTCATAGTGACTCGTTTGTTTTTGCTTGTCGATGAATTTTAGTATAAATTAATATACGTTCACGCAATTGAAGAGGAAAAAATGTGTCTCTTATAATTCGCGATTTATGTTGTTTTTTTTTTTTTTTTTTTTTTTCATTTCGTTTCACTCTCAATTGTATAAGCCGATGTCTGATAAAAAGGCTGTTATCGAGTAGAGCGAGTTATATTATTGATAAACACAGCATAGGAATGGAGATACGTTCAATGTGATTTTTTTCATTTTTTAATCGTCGAATCTCTCCCAACTTGTAATTCAGCCGGACTTGGCGTTAAAATTGGCCATTCATCTAATTCTCGTAGCGATGTCAATGTTTTTTTTCTTCTTTTTCTCTTAATTTTGTTATAACTTTAAAGATTCTAGGAAGACTATGATTAACCGTAGGCTACAAATCCTCAGTTTTTCTTTGTATCTTTTTGTTGTATTTCTCGTATCTCGCAATTAGTTCTACCAATAAATATACTTGTCTTTTTTTCGTGTTGGTGTTTTCGAGTTTGGTTTTTGTTTTTTCTCTCAAATCTATCTCTTCGGTGCGTTGGTCGCTAGGAGCGTTTGAACGCACGATTTATTCGTATTGGCAAATCGAGATAAATTCAACATTATTTTTATTATCAATGCTCCGCGATGGAGAGCGGTGAATCTTCTTTTTTGTTGTTGTTGTATGAATTAAACGTTCCTTTGGTTTTTGCCATTCACATGAAATTTTAATATCTAAAATCGAGATCAAAGTCGTAAAATGAAGAAACTTAAAAGGACATACTTGTAACGCGATATCGTTTCTCTGTTTCATTGTCCTTTCGCTAAAAATCGAATTGGGACATTTGGCTCGACAATTTATCGCGACAGGAGTTTTGGAAAAAATTGGAATCACTGGAATATCGTCAGTAGGCTACTCTTCATTTTTCTACCTCGTCTCAAAGGTGTCTTTTGTTTGCACACGTGGACCGATTAATATTCCGGAGAACGCGATTGCAATGAAATCGCTTAAAACGGTGACCGTAATGCGATAATCTCGATATTTTTTTTTCGTCAGTAATTATTAGTACGATACTCGGCAATGGTTATCGTGTATAATTGATTTTGTTGTTTTTCATACTCCATTAATGTACGTTGTCGAAAAGACAATGGAAGTCGTGAAAGAATGGCAAGTTCAATTTTTTAAATAACTTCTAGAGAACAATAAGCACTCGTTTGATCCTGTTCTAAGCTCGGATTAATGATACTGAATTACACACATCGATGAATTTAATATATTCTCCGACTGGTTTGCTGTTTTTTTTTTTTTTTTGGTTTTTCTTTTGCTTTCGATCTCATTTGCACATTTGGATAATAGAAAATTCGGGACTACTTTCTTTCTCCTCTTAAATCTCGTGAGCTGGAATATTTTTCATTCTCGATAATATTAGTTCAACTGTGTAAGCAGAGTGTTTCGTTACTTTTCTTTTCTTTGATTTTTTTTTTGTTTTTTTTTTTTTTTTCATCTATTACGTTGGAGAGTGACTATATAGTTTTTGTTTTGTCTATATATATTAGGATAATGAGACTTTTGAGATTGTAAAAATCATCAAAAAATCTATCACAATTACCATTTACGTAACAAGTAATCTTTTCCTTCTTCCCTCTTCCTCTCTTTCCTCGTTATTTTCGTTTTTTAATCCGTTTGTATCTTCTTTTTTTTTTATCTCCATTACCTTTTCAAATATTATTGTTGTAATTTAAACATCAAGGCAAATAAGGGGTGAATTTCAACAGTGGCCTAAATTAGCCAAGTAGTCTTCCACAGATAAAAATATGTAAATAGAGTAAATCTATACTAAAATATTCAAGTATATGTAAGGTGAGCGTAATATAATAAATTTTGTGAGGTAAAAGATCCTCTTTCGTTAAATGGTCATCCATTCGTATTTAATTCTTTATCATTTTTTTGTTTTGTTTTTTTTTTTTTGTTTTTTGGTTTAATTACGCTACGAGTTTTATCTCCGATACACGACTGGCAAACGATATTTCAAATATTTTTTATTTATTGATTAAAAAATCTGTTTTTTTTTCTTTGATATCGTAGTTTTTCTACGAATAGTCAATTTTTTAAAATTTAGCCTACCGTTAGAGACTGTCGATGGGCAGGGGAGCGGGGGTAGCGCGAGAGGGAAGTTGCTTCGTGTTTCGGTGTCATTATTGTGCAATTCTGACTGAACACGCTTTAGACTCTCTTCTTACTCTTTTTTTTTCATATTTTTTCGTTTCTTTTTTTTTTCCCCATTTTGTTTCAATTCTTCTATAGCGAGGCAACACCAGCAATCTCTCAATACTCTCTAATTTATATTTACCTAGCAACAACATCAGAGACTCTTTAAGGACACAACTTATCCTGACGATACTATTATCACAGGCATTATTCATAATAACTCTGCTAACCATGACTATTAAATATTTGTTATTATTCTTTTTTTTTGCATTTTTTTTTCTCCTTCGGATTCAGTGATTTTATTCGTTTTTAATTTCGCATCTCGCGCCGGTGTATATAAAATTAAAACGTCTAAATTTACCGAATGAAATATTGTGTACGAACAAAATTTTTTTTCTCTCTTTCACCCTAGCTGGTAAGTAGGCTTCTTTTATTTTTCTGAAATTTCAGTACTACCAACGTACCTCTTCTCATTCAAATTGTGGGCTCATTTATGTTTCGAGATATCAATCGATTTTGCCTCTGTCGATATTTTTTTTTTTTCCCCTTTTTTCGCGTATCTATGATTTCGTCTTTACCCTACTTTTCCTTATATCAATGTTGCTTACAATATATATATGTGTATATATATATGTATGTATATGTGTGTGTACATATATATACTTGGTGTATGAACCGATCTAAAATAAGTAGATCGATCTCACATTTTTCGTCACTCTAACTTTTTTAGTTCAATCGAAATCATTCGGTTATGCAGAAAAAAAGTAGTAATAATACGTCTGAAGCCTCTCGAATGATGAACGAACAAACGAAAAGGCGCGCGCTACTTTAGCATTTGACAAGAAAATCATCGGTAACGAGATAATTATTGTAATAGTAGTAAAATTATGTTTTTCTGATTACTCCCTTCGTCTTTCGTGTATCGTGATTTTCCTTTTTTTTTTCGTCAATATTTTAATCGGTGGTAACATATATCGTTTTAGCGAATCGCCAAATATACGATGCAACGTTGCATCGGTTGTTCATAAATCATCTTTGTTTTTTGTTTCCGTTTTATTCGTTTCCCTTTTAGTTTGAATCAAATCTTAAGGCTGATCATGTAAACAACCCTAAAAAATATGTGTGTTTCTATATATGTATGTGTTCAATTTTTTTTTTTTTTTTTTTTTTCCATCCACGCGTATGAAATTTTGCAAGCTTCTGTTGTGTCTTTTCATTGTTGTGCCGAACGACTCCCTCTCTCATTCGCGCAAATCTCGTGTTTAGTATTATGTACATAAATAGAAGATGTTTAGCAAACTGTACGTTATTTTTTTTTTTGTTTTTTGTTAGATTTTTTGTTGTTGTCACTTAGATAATGTATCGTCCCTAGGATACCGGTATATATAATTATATATTTATGTGTATATATGCGTGTGTGTATATATAATATTCACATTATGCATTATTCTTATTTATTTCGTTTGCTTCGCGCCATTGTAAAAGTTCGAAGCAACGACGGACTTTTTCTTACCCCCGCGATCATTCCCCCTCTCGCCCCTGCCTCAACGTAAATCCTTTTGTTTACCCCTTTTTCTAACGTAACAAATACATTTACCAAATACCGGATATACTCGCTAGCACCACGAACCGACAATCCACAAACCCAAATATATACATTCCATATGGCAAACCATATCGAAGCATCCTGAGTAAATATTGTAAATATTGTGTCTGGTCTAATTCACGTCGTAACAATGCGCAATTTGGAGTCAGTACGTGCTTATTATCATTTTACTTCCTTTCTCCACCCCGCCCCCTTCCCGCAACGGGTATATCCTACCCTTAACCTCGTCTCAAACGTCAACGGTTTGTCTTTTTCTTCTTCAATTTTTGTTTTTTTTGTTTTTTTAATTTTTTAATTTTTCTATGCGTTAAACTCTTCCAATGTATTGGAGAGATAAATAGGAGAGAGGGAGGTGAAATAAAAAGAGATTGAGGAACCAAAGCTAATTGTGTCGAAAGCTCGAAACTAATCGATTTGTACGAAGAATAAATACCGAGTATAGGCCACGAGAAATATGTCGCGAGCTTAATGACTGAAGATCCTTATAGAAGATAAATAGAAAATAAAATTTGATGAGCGGAAAAAAGTACAAGGAATAAATGGTAATAGATAACTAGGAAGTATAAGAAAATCGTTTTATCACCGATCGATGCCTTGGAAAACGTTTTTGGTAAAAAAAAAAGAAACGAATGTTTTAATCTTACCAACCATTCGTGGTATGCCCGAGGGGCTTAAATTGTCAAGGTTGTATAAGCAAAAAAAAAGCGTTTTGACGTTCAGTGGAGATCTAGATCGGGAAAAAAAATCCGCACAGCGGTTTCATTGTCGAGCAAAGGGATTCACCGGTGCGGTTAGCTCGAATGAAAATAATCAAACAGAAAAATAAACGAGAAACTTGAACAAGAGAAAGAGAGAGAGAGAGTAAAACAGAAAAATTTCGTGCTCGAATAGGCTGCTTCGAAAAATCAACAGCGAATAAATTTCGGCACGATTTTTCTCAATATTGTTGCATAAAATGGAACAAAAAGTCATTAACAACGCTCCCTCTCGCTAAAATCCACACCTCAAATCTCAACTTATTCCTCAAATTATTATCATCGTCTGATTTACGCTAAGATTTTTGGATTGGGAGAGTTAAGATCCGCGCGCTTATTTAATTTTGAGCACAACTAAAAAATACAAGCAGCGGATTTATGACGTCGGGAGTACGGGGAGGTGGAGAGGAATAAATAGGATTTGGGGACGAAGGATGGTGGTCACTCGTACAAGACTAGAATTAATTTGATTTACGAACCGTACTTAAAATACTGACATGTCAAAAGTGATGTGCAACGACCAATTTTGACGGAAGGCCATTTTTTTTATTTTTTTTGTTTTTATTTTTTTTTTTATATTTTTTTTTGTTTTTTTATCATTTTTTTTTTTTTTTTTTGTAAAATTGCTTTCTCTTTCACTGCCTAAAAGCGCGAAGTCAATCAGAAAACCCTTCACACGACGCCTACCGCTTAATAATTCCTTGCTATTAAAATCTCCTCTCCCCCCCTCAATCTTTTGTCTCTCATTGCACACTCTTGTCGAATTTTCTTTCTTTCATCCAGACAAAACACTCCTGGCAGTTTACCAAATGCAAATCGCTAAATAACTATTATACTGTGTTTGGTCGGAGATGTACGTTTACCACCTTTAATACCGCCCCCCCCCCTCCCGCTCCCCTCGCGCTATCGAATCATCGTCTGATCCTTAATTCGCTAAAAATCCTCGTCGTATTTTCCGTCTTTTTTTCTTAACTTTTTGTTTGTTTTTTTGTTTACTTTCATAAAAGAGGGACGCGTAAAATTGTATAACTATCAAAGCCGCATGCTGCACTTTTGCTTGCTTGTGTGTTTCTCTGTTTTGTTTGTTTTTTACTTTGTATTTACTTCGTGTTCTTTTTTGTTTTTGTTTTTTTTTCTCTAATGCTTCGATAGGCGCGAAAATCAAATCTCGCTCGCAGACGCCTTCGACTTAAAAGCCTTTTGTTTTGTTGCTGTTGTTGCTGTGGTAATTGCTGTTATTGCTTCTTGCTGTATTTTTTTTGTCTCTTCGTTCTAATTGTATTTACCTTTCGTTGAAAGCGGCACGGTTCCAAAAGGATTTACCGCGAGGAAGTTTGCGACGTTTTATTTTTTTTTTTTTTTTAACATTTTGGTCTTCTCCCACCTCATAATATGTAGAGGGTGTTCAGCACGAGGACGTGATGATTGTTTTTGGCCAGGGTCACTATGTAACCCTCGGAAGTTATTTTCAGGCCGCAGCATCGAGATACCTGACAAAAGTTTTCATTTATTCATCAAAAATATTCTTATGAGGCTTTTCAATTTCATAACATATCAATGGGAGTCATTCGTTTTTCAAGCTCAGTCTTATTCAGGGAGAATTCTCCTGAGAATATTAGCCCCTTCGATCTTTTCTCTTCAAGTTTATTTTTTTAAATTGTTTTTTGTAGGGTGGACGAAGTTTTTTCAGGATTTGAGTTCCAGTGGAAACTTGACTTTGGTAAACAGAAAAAGTTCGAAAAAAATGTAAAGACAGCAAAAGTAACTGCGCAGAAAGGTTTTTTTTTCAAATTCGGATAAGGACTTCATTAAAATTGTTGGAACCGAATTTGAAAAAAAAATTTCGAATAAAGTTTGCTAATAGTCGAAGAGTATGAATGATCAGGTGTCAGAATGCAAAATCCAAGCGCTATGCAAATAGGAAAATTTTGTGAAAGTGATTAATTTTTTTGTAAAGTTCATCATGAGAATTCCCCTTGAAAATGTTGACCGAAAAATATCCGGGTATTTTCAAACCATCGACCTTGAAGCTGGAAATACTTTAAAAAGAGAACAGAAAACTAGGTCATTTCTGATCTAGATAGTTGTCACAACTCCACATAACGAGAAATGAAAAAAATATTCTTTTTGTTGCACTTCAGATGTCACGGTTGTAATTAAACTCGAATGGTTTGGAAGACGGAGGTGAACTGGAGAAAGGGCGAGACAAATAGAGTGGAAACAAGTGGCATTAGGAGTTGAAGTATCCAGAGGAGAATCCCAGGACTGTGAAGTGCTGACGGATTAATAATTGGTGAAAAAAGTCGTAAGGATGCTGAGCACGTGGCTCGGTCTGAGAAAAAATTGGCACGGATGAAGCGGCTGTGGTTTTCCGGGTGATAGTGTTAAAAAAAAATAATAATTTTAGGATAGTGTGACGTGACAACGTAATATAAATAGAAATAAAATAAAAAGTAATGTAGAATAAAAAGAATGTTTAAATGACAAATTAATAGACATGAAACTAGGCTTGTCAACTCTGGAACTTCTATCCAAATTCTTGTTACCTTCTAATGCATTTTTGGGCGTAAAATCAGTACTACAAAGATAGAGATTGTTGTTGATCAAGAGCCGTAGTAGCGGCTCGAAGCCAAGTATAAAGTATAGAAAAATATGCGAGAAATTAATTTATATATTATAAATTATAAGTTATCATAGTATTTGTATTTTCAGTTCGATCCACAAATCAAAAGTATAAAAGGTAAAATTGTACAGCAGCATGTCGTATTGGTCTAGAAAATGATTATCAACCAGATTTGGAAACCCATTTATTGATAAATGACATTTTAATTGCTATTTTTTAAAGATTTCGTTATTGAAGAAATTATTCACGAATTCAGTACGTAGATTCTCATTTTATTTATTTGAAAATCACAGGTTATGGAAAAAAAACGCTGAACCAACGATTGACTGAACAGTAAAATGATCGAGCTTAGAATAAATCTACGTGAAGAATTCGAGAAAGTTCTCTTTAAGAACATGAAAATTTGTGTTCATTAGTCGATGGTTTTGCAAATAGAACATTATTGATAGGACGTTGATAAAATATGCGGGAGAATTCATTTTTTTGACAATAATCTGTGGTCGAAATTTATTCCGATTTTGTCCAAAAAAACGAATAAAAAAATTGTTAAAAATTTAATTAGTTTACACACTACTTAGTAATTGTCGTTTAATGTTGCTCAGTGCCATATTATTACGAGTACGAGCAACTTCGTTATTTAGACGAAATATTTCATAGGAATGAATAAATGTTGACATACCTTTACGTAAGGGCACTCGAATTCGGATATGAGAGATCCGTCTCTCGAAAACACGGCTACGTGGAAGCGGTTACCATGAGAATCACCGATCAATACGTCTCCCGCGTCGCTAATGTCAATCCCATTGGGAAAGTTAGTTATATTCTCACAGCCTATGCGACGCAGAAATTGACCTTCCTCGTTAAACACAACCACGCAATGTCCTTTGAAGTCGCACACGAAAAATTCCTTATCTGCTTGAAATAAAACGTTCGTGATTAAAATTAATTAAAAGAAAAGTTCAAGGCTGAATTCATTGAGGAAAGAGAAATCCGGGATGAAGCTTGAAAAAAAAGCAAGAATTCAAGAGCACAATCGTTGCGCTGTTCAAAAATCAATTCACGAAAAATTTATCAATTATAAGAGACTCAAAATTTGACATTTTCGAATTAGATTTCCTATCGAAATAATTCAAAACATTTGACGAACCGCTTATAGCAATATCGCTCGGTTCCCGCATGTAGTCACTACAGTCAAACCAGCTCAGAAGATTTCCAGTGTCACTGATGACGAAAACCGTAGGTGAAACGCTGTCAACAGCAACGATGTGTCCTTGACTCGTGACAGCGAGACCGGCAACAATGTCGATGTATCTGATAGCAATTTTCTTGATGAAATGTCCGTTCTTCGTAAAAATCTGCATCCTCGAGCGTTCGCTGCCACGATCGCAAACTACGAATTTACCGCAGTTACGCATTACCGCAACTTTGCGTGGATACCACATTTGACCTTCCTCCTTTCCGGGTATTCCAAATTGGAATTTGAACGTGCCCGTTTTGTCGAAGATCTAAAAAAGTAAAAGTTTTTTTTTTTTTTTTCAAAAACCAATCGCAAACAACCTTTTTTCACTGATTATTCAAATCGTTGGTTACGCGTCTGAATGGCGAGCTGAAAATAACCAATCATCTAATCGCATGATCAAACGAGATCACGAAAACCTAATACAACAAAGATCCATTGATATGACTATTTTATCAAATAAACGACATAAAAAAACAAAAATTGAGTATGATCATGTTTATCTTCATACTTTGATCATCATATTCTCGATGTAGATTTTTTCCCTGATATTTTGATCCAGATTTGATATCCTAATAAACTAATTTGTCTTTCTTATAGAAACATTTGGATTTATCACGCGGTTTTCACGAGGATCGAAAATTTTACGTTCGTCAATACAACAAGAGTTTTTGTACAGATTCAGCATTTTCACCCATTCAGAAGTGAATGTTTGTCGACATACCTGAATCCTGTGATTGTAGGTATCAGCAACGATGATGTCCTCGTCAGTGCCAAGACAAAAACCATGCGGCGAACTGAAGTGACCTTTGCTCGGTCCGAGTTGACCGAATTTCGAGCGTATTTGCATCGGCGTTAATTTTGGATTCGTTGAGCGAGGATGATTGTAACTGCCTGTCCCGGTACCGGAAACGTTTCCGCCGTTATTGCCGACGCCGCTTATATTGTGCATCGAATCGCTTTTGAGCTCGTCACCGCCACGCGATAATATCGGGGATGTTGGTGTCGATAGAGACTGATAACCACCGTTGAGCAGACTGTTCGCGGTGAGGGAACCGAGGTTCGTATTGTCAACTATACCTGGTGATGGACCGCGTGCCAATACGAGACCTCCATCACCGTTCAACGTCGGATTGCTCAAATCTACGAGAACAAAAAAAGTAAAGCAATTATTTTAGCGCTTTTTTCTAGAATTTTTTAATGTTCTAATCATTTCTCAATTAGATTTTCATCACAAATTCATTTACAGAAATCATACTATTCATATGTTTGTGATACAAAAAAATATTGCAACGTGCAGACAAATTGAAAAGAAATCTAACAAAAAGAAAAAGAATATTTTGTCATCTTTATGAAACAACGAATATAAGTTTTTTTGCACCTTAATAATTCAGTCGTAGTTATACTATTTTTATGAATTTTCTAACAGTCAGAAAATGCTAAAGAAATTAGAAAAAAATCGATAATGCGGAAAACTTTGAAAATGATTAATTGTTTCAAAATTCAAGAGATTTGTAGCAATTGTTGAAACGTGAATTTTTGAGTAACTTGATTTTGTTGCCTTACCTTGATTACCAAGAGAATTGCCGAGTTTGGCGAGTGCCTGCAAATTATTGATCGCGTGACTGGTCGAGCTCAGATCACCGGCTAGTAAATCGGCCAGTGTGAAGGACGGAGTAGGGCTTGGATTGGCGCTCGGGCCAACGACACTAGCGTCACCCATTTCAACTTTTTCCGCTAAACTCGCCAATTGCTGAAGATTGTACTCCTGTATACTCGTGAAACCGTGAATTGGACCTGGCGGAAGTGATACAGAGGGAGGTGGAGGTGGAACGTTCTGAGGACTCGTTGGCGGTATTACGTATGAGGGTTCACCTTCGAACGAGGACTGCATTGATGCGGGAAGGGATATCGGAGAATTGGTACTTATTGAACTTGGGCATCCACCACCCATCGCGCTTGTGTGAACGATCGGTTGTGAGCTTGTTACTGGCATCGTCGTTGTTGTTATCTCGGGTGTTTG
Source organism: Campoplex capitator (assembly GCA_037576405.1). Taxonomy (NCBI): domain Eukaryota; kingdom Metazoa; phylum Arthropoda; class Insecta; order Hymenoptera; family Ichneumonidae; genus Campoplex; species Campoplex capitator. The sequence continues at coordinate 9,437,256 of JARBWI010000002.1, forward strand.
TTTCCTCGATACGGTACTTTCCGTACGAAATTTACCGAATGAATCCTGTGTTCGAAACAAAATAATACAGTCAATTTTTTAAATATTTCTCACATCTTTTCCTTGAAGTTGTGAAATCCTAGCGTTTTCAAATTGTTCTCGAGTGAAAAGTTATGAATAGAAAGACTTGAAATTTTTTTTATTTCATTATCAAATCGACCGAATAAAATTCCGTTAAAACCACTTCTAAAAATACATTTTTAGAATTATTATTAAGTATCAATGTCAGTTAAGTTTTGAATATCGATCAATTCTTTGAGATTTACGTTGAATTGCGAAGTTTCGAAATTTTGATCAAATGCACATTTTAGATGTGAAACATCTTTAATGGACCAGGTGCCCGAATTAAAATATGCAATCATCATTTTTCGACAGTAAAAGTTGTAAATACCAATTTAAATACTAAAATTTGTGTTAAAAATTGAAGGATAATTGTTTTTTCCGAAACGCACCTTCACCGTTGACTCGAAATGTTCGTAATCCGTTTGAAACTCGATGGAGTATCTGACATTAGCCTTGGGTGTATTGTTTATGAGATTCAGGAGCTGAGTACCAACGATACGTCGAAGTGCCAAGATTTCGGTGGCATCGCCATGGTCCAGTAGTCTCGAAGTGAAACGGCACGCGTCCTCGATCTTTTCGATGGTCTTTTCAACACTGTTACGTAAAATGAAGACAATTGGTTTTATTGAAAATGAAAATACGACGGAAGTTTGAATCGTTGGATTGAAACGAAAATTCTGATTTTTTCTTTCCGTAAGTTTTCAAATAACAGAATATTTTTTTTTTTTTCACTTTGTTCCATTCCAACGGCGCAAACTTTGAAATGATGTTAGTTATTTGATGGATAATCAAATAGCCAATGATAAGAGCCAATAATTACTTGTGAAAAGTGTCCATAACTTCGAGTTCACGCTCGGAATGTAATTTTTCTAGTTCGTCGAGTGCATTGTCTCGACACTTTTCTAAAATAGCTTTGTAACTCTGAAAAGTCTCGACTATGAGGTCTTTGGCCTGATCGTGCTGAGCTTGTAAATCGCTCAGAGCGTTGTCAAGCTGTGACGCTGTCTGATCGCAATCCGCTATGCGTTCTTTGCTCTCTGACATTAAATTGACTAGCTCCTCTCTTTGACGTGGCTCCGCGTCCGCGAGCCTCTCGTATTGATGCTCCGGTGCTTTGTGCTCCACGTGTAAACACTCGTTGCATATTGGTTCCTGTTATCATTAAAACCAAATCAATAAGTTCAAAGCCAAAATCATATTTCAGTTGTGTTAAAATTGCTTTTCGAGTATTGCGAACATTCAATTCCAGTAAAATGGTTATTCCACACTAAAATCAATAAAGCTTAAGCATATTTTTAATGAAACTACATTTTTATGGCACTGTTAATTGGTAATCGATAAACAGATGGAACATCTGAGAATGAATGGGGGAAAAAAATACAAGTACAACTACAAGTACATCTGAGAACAACTCAAATGAATCGCTTTTTATTTTATAAGTCTTTTAAAAGTAGTAACTCTCAGAATGTTCAGAATTGACTGTTATTTGTACCAGTAACAGTTTCAAAACGCTTGGGAATTGGAGAAGATACATGAATAAAGAAATGGATACCTTGATGATTGTTAAAAAAAAAAAACAAAATATTGCATAACAATGCAAACTTCAAAACATGAACTAGGATTGAGCGATATTCCAGTATACGAGGAGGATAAATACCAATATGTTACATCCATTTTTCTGGAATTCTTTCACTTGTTTGTTAAGTCAAGTTACAAAAATTGGTTCAATTCATTCTTGTTGTACGTATTCGAAAATATATGAGTGTGACAGGACTCGCACCAGCTTTAATTAAATTATTTGGGGTCAAGCTGCTGCCTGGCTCTTAATTATTGCTGCTGTGCAAGAAAAAATATTCATTTGTTTTTTTAAATTTGCTTGAATTTATTAATGGTATACTTGAAGAATTTTAAATCTGGCTGTAAAGATTTGATCGTTTTTTTAGAAGTTTCTGAAAATATCTAGAAAATATTTCAATCTCCTGTAACATTATCCTGAACAATATTGAATTTTTCACCGCATACTGAAAATTTCTGAATGCCACCAATACACAGTACTTTTAGTGTCGTCATCGGTAGATTTTTTTGAAAGGATTCAGTACAAAATTTGGCCAATGTCATAGTTTGTATCTACATAAGACCGATACATGAAAATTATAAAAAAATGAAGATTCATCTTACCTGACAAGTATAGCAATAAAATTTCATATTCTCAGCAGGATGATAATCGCAAAAGATAGGTTTGTGGATGGGTATAGCCTGGTCCGAACGTTTGAGATCTTCAAAGGCGATGACTTTGTGGCTTTCGAAGCATCTCATGAATTGATGAGCAGTGTTGCAATTAGGGCACAAAAAATTGGCGCAGTCTGAGCAACGAGCGACAGCATTTTCTTTGGCTTTGCAAGAGGTGCAAAGTACAGCCATGTTTTCAATGGCAGACATGTCCAGAATATTGGTGAGGACATAGTCGCAAGCGAGGGAAGCAGCGCCTTTGGGGCCGACATGAGTATTTTGTCGACAAACTTTACAAGTAAGTATGGAGGCTACTTTGGAATCGCCGGCCTCGTCGATGAGTAGATTGTCGATACAAGTTTCGCAAAAGACGTGAAGACAAGAGAGTACCCGAGGGGAGCTTAGTTTGCCAAAGCAAATGGCGCAATCTTTGTCGTTGTTTTCGCCATTGCCGGTGGTCATTTCTTCCAAAGCATCTCCGGAGTTGCCAGTCCCGACAGTTTGATTAGCGATGGCATTGGAGACGGTCCAATCGTTTATCGTCTCTGCCGAGTCAAGTTCGTCGTTGCAATTAACACTGGACTGTTGCGAGTTGCCAACAGTACCCGCATTGCCGTTCACCGTAGTCTGCACATTGGTAGTTCCAGCAGTCATGGTCGTCGATGCCATTTTTCAGGCGTTTTGATTCAACGAAACCAACGCCAGAAACGAAAAAAAAAAAAAACAAAAAAACACAACCGTCCTCTCGTTTCTGTGGCGATAATATTTTCACTAGTATAATCGAGTTAGCCGTTCGATGTGACTCGATATTTCAGTTCTCCCGGTAATCGCGAGATTGCGCGAACAAAAAAAAATGGAAATTCCAAAAATTTCCCGTGTTTCGATCCCCGCCCGGCGGAGTTTCGTATGAGGAATCTTTTCGTTATAAGTATTTTTTGAATTTCATATACTGTAATACGTGTATATATATATATCGTATATCTGAATATATATGTATATTGCGGGAGCGATTCCCCCCCTCGAGTCAGGAGTGCGCAGTGCGAAATGACGTTAGGGATGCCCGCACGGTGGCTCGTCGATTTACCCACTTTGGCACCGCCGTTTTTGCTGCTAATGCCGATGCAACACGAAAAATATCGTTATTTTTTTGTTTTTGTTTTCTTTATTTATCTCTTTCCTTCTCTCCACAATATCTGTCTTTCTCGTCCTTTCTCTCACTTCTACGTTTTTATCGATGCCTCTTTTTTTTCGATTCGCAAATTTGTCTAATTTTCGTACTCTTCTTTTTTCTTATTCTTTCGCTTTTGTTGTTTTTTTTTTCTTTCTAATTAACGTATATTGATGTGTATATGATTTTCTTTACATACCCCGAAAGACTGCAGGAGCCAGGATATCGTAACAACTACGGGGGGCAACTATCGACGACAAATCGCACAAGCGATTCCAAACACGCCATGATCGATACACGAGGAGAGGAAAGAGACAAAACACACTCGGTCTCCCTCGCGTGCGCGGTACGGTGAGGGGGTGTGAGAGGGGGAGAAGGTACGCAACCGCGATGTTGAGGACGACGTGTAGGGAGGGAGATGGAAAGGATATTTTTGGTAATAAAAAAAAAAACAATGTTCCCGCGATTGATTGCTATTGCTCTCGGAGTTTTCTTGCTTCCCCAAAATTTCCAAAAAAAGAAGACGAATTTTTTACGCAACAACTTTCCCAAGATTTCGTAGCTGAATTGTTCCTTACTTTTTTATTCTACGCGAAATCAATGCTCGGCAAGCATTACGCACATATATACGCGCGCACCAACTGAAATTTCTTTGCGATTTGCGACTATCTCGCTTTTTCTCTCCTCTCTCTCTCTCTCTCTCGCCCGCCGTGCAAGCGTTAGCAGAGCCACCTAGATGCGCGCGAGATACGTTTTTGTTTTTTTTTCCTCTGTTTTTGTCCGATTTTCAACTTATTAAAGTTCATTTTGTTAACTCGTTTTGTTTTGTTGCAATTATTCTATCAAGAATATTAAATGTTTATCGTGCTATATAATAAAAACCTGTATGCTTTGTGAAATTTTTTTGGTTCCCGGTAAAGATTTTTCTCGCAAAACACGTGCAGCCGCACTGAAATTTCACGCCATCTAACGACTCCATTTTAAACTCAACGAGAATAAATTTTCAGTTAGTGGCTGACGGTATATGCATTATCGATCGCTTATTTACCATCTACAATTACGGATTAAATACACAGTGTACCTGATAAAAACACATCATATACCGATTTTTTCTTCAACTGTCTGAACAATCAGACGTTTATTCATGATTCGTTAGGTTTTTTAGATAAGAGAAAAAAATAGAAAATACAAAAATATGCAATGAACTTGTAGGTAAAAATTAGATTCGTATATTCACAGAAATAGAAAAAATACAGTGCGGGCTGGTGCGGGCGGTCACACAAAACGAAGAAGAAGGAGAAATAGCCAGATAGGAGGGGATCTGTCAGATTGAGAGTCGGCGCGTCGCGTTATTCGTCCTTCTTCGCTTGACAGTCTCTCTGTATATATAGATTAACTGCATACGCGTACATTGATGGGCGGTAGGCGGGTAATAGTAAAGTGATATTTCGGTGTTGACGCGCGAGTCAATGTCCAAAGGAGAACGGTACTTGTACTTCATTTTTCTATGGTGTGTGGCTATATATTTCTAGGCCACCGCGATAACCGCCCATAATACGTGAATTATTTGGTGCTATTGAACCGCTCACAAAAGTTTTAAGCGAGCGTGTATGACGTTCAAAATGTGCTTAGCTGTCATTTGTAGATTATAAAGTGACCCAGCTGATTAATCATTCATTTTTATTATAACTTATCAGGAAATATTGGTGTGTATTCGAAAGTTTTCATACGTATAGTGAAAAAAAAATGAATTTAGTTCAGTCTCTCATTGGATATAATTTACATCGAGATAAATTGATGTAACGCCAGTCGGTTGTTTACTTTAGACGGAAAGCACACGGCGTAATACGTGGGCCGTGCTCTCATGTTATGTGCATGTGTGTGCGCGAGTTTCGCAAGCGGCGCGAATGTGAATTAATAGTACGATATATATACGTGACGCGTGTGCAATATATACATATTTATAAATATCTATACAGAGATATTACGAGAGGTACATCGTAAAGGGCTCTCGCTTTATTTATTTTTTTCTCTTGCGGATATGTTATTTGAACGCTAATTCGCGAAATAACTCGCGACGAATTGAGTGCTTTCTGACGTCGAACCGTATGCTAAAATCCACCTAGTTTTTTATTCATTCGTCATTTTCGTCTTATCGCTTTTTAAGTTCTGCTTTCTCATTTTTTTTTGTCTTCTCGCCAATTTCATCAATTGATATCAATTGACAGAAATTGTCGAGAGTTTTCAATCCTCCCGCTGCCCGCTAAGGTAATTTTAATTAGGTGACCACGTTTGACCGTGGGAACGTTTGACAATTTATCGCCCTCGTACTTTTTTCCTAGTATTTTTTTCGCTCGTCCCCCACGACACGTTGGTAATCGATTCGTTGCATGTGGGTAATGAGAATCGAGACGAAATCGGAATTTACGCCCACTTTGATAATCAACAAACTCGATGAATGACGACTTTTTTTCTACATACTATCTTTGAAGTATTATTAAATCAATGTTGTGGGTTTATACCGGGCTTAGTGCCTTTTCCTAATACATATATTCAAATCCACGTATTGTTGTTTCGTTTTGATTTTATCGTAATATATTTCGAATTTCCATAAACATTTTTAATATATTGCATCGGTTTAAAGTTGAAAGAACACATTTTTAACGTTTGATTTGAGTAAAAAATTCTCACGTTTGTTGTGTACTTCAACCTTTTTTTTTTTTACATCCAATTACATTTTATTTCGTCTCATTTACATATGGAAGTCTTCGGTAGAGTATTTACGACGTGTGAGAAGTAATTTTAAATTGGCATTAACAACGTTATATAATTGGCGGAATTGGAATATATTTTTTTGATGAAAAACCGTGCTGCTTGTGGCACTTGGAACGAATCTTGGAAGATTCCTGTAATGGCAATTACACCGTGGGAATTTCATTGTTCCTTGGATCATGTTACCAGTCTGGCTTCATGGTTGTTCATTCAAATTATTCCTCTTAAATGTTTTGCACTGTCTGTATGTTATATAAAAATAGAAAATAATACATATCGAGGAATATATATAAATGGATTTCATTCGTATATACATGTTTATTAGTCAGTATATCATGTGTATATAGATATATCTATTTAAAAGAAAGAAGAGGTCTTTTTGCAATCTGATACTCCTCGTTGGTATCAGCTGATCATGCAATTTTCAATAACATTGACGTCACCTACCAGTTACTTTTTTTCTGCTGTCAATTTTACCTGGTAGTTAAGCGAGAGGCTAAAATAATGATCGGGCAAAAAAAAAAGAATAATAAGATTACTCTTTTGCTACTACAGGGTTTAATTTAATAAAATGGCATTCCCTCTTTTTTTCTAAATTTCTAAATGACAAATATATGAGGTGATTCGCTTCAATGAAGTTTTGCTTCGTTACAGAAAGTTAGGAAGATGCCATGGCCTCCTCCGCGTCTCGCAATGTCGATGAAGATTTAAACGGAGAAACGGAATCGGAGGCAAGCAGTATTTATCAATCAGGATCTGTTATTTCTACAGTACCGGATAGACATGGATTTCTTGGAGGTTCACAATACAGTCCAGAAAGGTATGAATTTTTGTTAATTTTTTTATACAAAGAAGGATTTGTGTTTCTCGAGGTTCAAATCAATCCAGAATTATTTTAAAAGAATGCCTGATTATTAATTTTCCATTTAAGGGCTCTTTATAATTGTCTTTGTACTCGTTCATTCCTATTTGTTTCTTCATCTTTTTATTGATGCAATGCTCCACATTTTTTTTTGTTAATCCATGTTCTTCCATCGTTCCGTCAGCCTATTGAAAAAATGCCAAAAAAATGAATTCATTCGATGTTTTGTATTACAGAAAACAAGGAATACCCCCGGAGGTGATACTGAGAAGAGAACAAAAATGGATACAAATGTTAAACAATTGGTCATCTTTTATGACAGGGAATTATCGAAAAGTGAGAGAAAGATGCAGGAAAGGAATACCACCGTCAGTGAGACTAAGAGCGTGGTTGAATCTTTGCGGCGGTCAGTTATTAATGCAGGAAAATCCAAATCTTTACGAAGAGTTGATAAAGAGAAGCGGAGATCCAAAATACATCGAAGATATAAAAAAAGACCTGCACAGACAATTTCCACATCATGAGATGTTTGTTGATAACGCACCTGGCCAACAGGAACTGTTCTTAGTATTAAAAGCTTATTCCATTCTGAATAGCAAAGTTGGATATTGTCAAGCACAAGCGCCAATCGCAGCGTTCCTTCTCATGCACATGCCAGCTGTACAATCTTTTTGGTGTCTCGTTGCTGTCTGTGACAAATATCTCGTTGGTTATTATAGTCAAGGCATGGAAACCTTGCAACGAGACGGAGATATTTTGTTTGCTCTTCTGAAACGAGTCTCACCGATCGCCTACAAACATCTCGTTAGTAATTTATTTTTTTACTACTATTAACATTCCATTACGAGAAATTCTCATCAAAATTGACTCGACTAAACCATGAAAAACAGTAAAAATATTACATGGATGAAATTCATGTTCACGTTCGGTAACAAAATTATGAATAGAAATTTTTATGAAACCTTCATAACTTTCTTTCTAACATTTCTCATAATTATAAAATAATACACACCAAAATTAATCTGAAAATTGTCGTAAATTTTTGAAATTAACAAATATACGTCCAGTAATTCCTACAGTTAAATTTTCTGCAATTCAGCAGTTGTGACATCCAGTTTTTCGTTTTAATACACGATATTTTATTCTCTTTGCAGAAAAAACAAAAAATGGATCCAATATTGTATATGACTGAATGGTTCCTGTGTGTATATACGCGAACATTGCCATGGGAAAGTATACTTCGCGTCTGGGACATGTTTCTCTGCGAGGGAGTCAAAGTGATCTTCAAGGTTGCTCTTGTATTGTTAAAAGGTTGTCTCGGACGTTCGTCATTGACGAAACGTTGTCCTACGATGTACGAAACTCTCCAAGTATTAAGGAATCCGCCCCACCATTTAGTCGAAGAAGAAGCTTTAGTTTATCAGGTGATTGTTTATAATAATTCGAATTCTTAAAAAAAAATTAAATCTAAAAAAATGACATTCGATCAGACAGGAAAAGATTTTGACCAAGAAAATTTAAATGAAATGTGAAATATAAATTCCACAGATTCAGAGACTGAATTTGAGCGAGGACGATTTCGAGTACGAACATCAGCGGCAAATGCTCAAGAGAAAAGCCAAGGATCAGATGACCCATTCCACTGCCAACGGGGCCGACTGATGCAAAATTAAAAACAAAGAAACACAAGAATAAAAAAAAAAAAAAAAACAAAAAACGGTAGCTAGAGAGAAAGAGAAATGAGCTTGGTTAAAAAAGGTGTGCCTTTTTCATAGCTATGCCATTAAAACCATATCGTTCGTTACGTGAGTGAATCGATGAAAAAGCGAGAGTCAACTAAATTTTGCGAATGTAACTGAAGAGAGAAAGAGATTAATACCGTATTTAATGTGCAAATGTCTCAACTAACTTGTAAGTTTGAATGAAGAAAAATTATTTGTTTTCGTTTGATTTGTTTTTTTTTTTGTTTTTTGATAAAAAGTTGAACGCGTACATTCCCCATTAAAAAAAGAAGCAACCTCCCGAGCGTGATAACCCTCAAATTTTTTTACGATTTCTAGTACACGGCGGTTATCACGATGGATGCACAATACTATCTTAGTGAAAATAATAAGAGAAAAAGAAACGTACAATATATTATTTAATATTATATTATAAGGACTACTAATCAGCATAAAACTCTTTTGTCAATATTTATGTACAAAATAGCTCTTGTATAACGGTACTGTATTTTTAAATAAAAATTATTATGTAACAGTGTTATTAAATATAAATAAAAAAATTATCGTTTCGTTAATCGATTATCTTTTCATATTTTCTTTGCTCGGTCGTTTTGATCGTTCAAAAAATTACATCGTCCACAAATATATTGTCAGAGATGAATGCGAAAGAAATTCGATTTCTTTATCGTCAGTTTTCAAATGCGTTAGGAAAATTGAGATCCTCTTTCTCTTTCTCTTAATAATGATAGTTTTCAATTGCTTCAATTTTCTGGAAAAATGTTTCGAAATACTGAGACCAATCGATACAATCATTGTTGAGAATTACCTCGTGGAAAAATGATCGAAAAAATATAATAAATCGAAAGGACCGTAACTGGAAAAACCTCGACGATTTTACAACAAACAAACATTCAAGAAATTCTTCTGAGAGTTTCCAAAAAACACGAAGCCATCTTGTTTATCAGCTATACAAGAATAAATATTGTAAAACAAACGAATTTTTAGAGTGTTCGTGTTTCATGTGGGTTCTGATCGACGTTGCTCTACTTTTCCCCACATTTTTTCGCCATCAATTGACGAATAAAAAAACAACACTTTTTCACTCTGATACTAATTCAGAACGATGATTATTTTATTCTAATTTAAAAAAAATAAATACTGTACAATGAATGAATTTTTAAAAAGATTTAATGTTTTTTATGAGATTTCGATGAGCGATGTTGCTTTACGTTTTTCGATGTTTCTGGTAATATTATTTGACCACTGGCAATTTCATCCTTGTCGGCCGAATTGTCGATTTGTTTTTGTGCTTCCAAAAAGAACATCAGATCGCGAACTTGTTCTCGCAAATCTGTAATTTCACTGTCCTTTGTTACTTTGCACTCTGAAAGCTCGTCCTGAAGCTGCTTGTGTTTGGTTTGCCAAGACGCCTGGTTCAACTGCAACGCTTTTCGAAGTTCCTTCTCTTCGCTCAATTCACTCTGTGCCAGCACTAGCTTCGCATTAGAATTTTGTAACCGTTTCTCGAGACTTTGTTTCTCACGAGTTAAACTCACAAGTTTTTCCTGCAACAAAGTTCAAATCTTTAATTTAAAAAAACGTCCAATATATGAATGAAAAAAATTTTCTAATATCGCGAAATCCAGATGGAAATAGGAATATGAAACGCCAATCAGGAACAAGTTCAATTTTTATGAACATCTCGAATAGAAAAAACCATCAATTTATAAAGAAATTATCCAAAAATCTTTAAAGAGAATTACTTTCATCGCTGTGCTCTCGGTCGCAATGTGTTCGATTTTTTCCTGGAGTTCAGCGATATCCGTAGCGGAGCATTGCTCCATTCTGTTGAGTCTGTCCTCAAAATACTGACGCTGAGTTTCCAGCTGCGAGGTCAAAAGATACGTGAATTCGAGTTGAACGGCGTCGACTTTTTCATCGACTCCTCCGCCTTCACCCTTGGTCGGTTCCTGGCCACCTTCGACCATTTTTCCATCTTTGTCCTGAAGTAAGCGGTGCACGAAATTGTCACCTACGTAATCCCAGACTCGATTGTTACCGAGCTGCATCGCGTAACAGTGATGAGTATCGCGGTAGTGTTCGAAGGCGTGACCTTGATGATAACGCGAGCAACCGATGTGTCCACAAATAAGACAAATCCAAAGAGCATCGTTCGTCGCACCTGCAACTGCGGAATCTAAATTCCATTGTATTTCTCAATTGAGATGAGTGAGCCTTCCTTAAATCAAGCTCAAAGTAATAAATCTAGACTTTCAATATTTTCCGATATACTAGCAATAGCTCAAATTATTTATGAATTTTAATCCATTTGCTATTCTTATTCCGAATTTCTTATCGTTATCGAAAATCGAAGTTTACAACGTTTCAAAAATGGCTGAATGTTGAACCAATGGAACCAAGAAACCAACCATGAATCAGCCAAAAACAATGATTTTATATGAAAACAACAAATGACTGGAAAAAAATTGTTGTTTTTTTTTTTTAAATAAATGGAAAAAAATACACGTACCACACTCCATGCAATGACTGTCTGCAAGAGGTTCAGGGGTTTGGGCGTAACGGCATATAGGGCAGGAAATATCGCCCCATTTAACGAGGCAACTGGAATGAAAGGTATGATTGCAGAGAATAGTGAGTATTCCATCGACGCTTTCGTCCATGCGTTCGAGGCAAACCGGACAAGATGGTAATTCCGTGTGACCCGCTAGAGACAATCCGTTATCGGCCACTTCGACTCGCGATACGAAAACCATGTGGCAAACGACATCCGGTTCGAGGGAATTGTACGGTGCTCCGTTGAACGTTTCGTAGAATTCATTGGCAGCGATCTACGTTGCATCGAATAAAAATTTATGTCATAGTTGAAAATCAATATTCATTGCTTTTTCACATTTCATCGATAGCCATACTCACCGATGATCGAAGAGTAATTAACGCCATGTATTGATTCGGACTGCTATCACGGATTATACGGAAATGTTGAATATCCTGATGACAGGCTGCTGTGAACGTTAATAAATCGTGACAAGTCATCGTAGCAGGAACCGAAAGAATACAAATTGTGTGACTACGGTCGGCGGCGCATTCCCTCTCGGTCAATTCACTGGAAAATTCAAGCTATCAATTACGATCAATCATATTAAAAAAAGAACAGAAAAGATATTACGTTGCAATAACGTCAACTAGAATAACATGTCAATGTCATTGAATATGACTATTTTCTCTTATGATTAATTGTTGAATTTTTAAAATAATTACAATTATTATTATGTTCGACGATAATTCATGTAATTCAATTACTGAACTATGATTGGAATTAAATTTGGAATCATTAAATTTATTTGTTTTCATTGGGAAACGAGATTGTCGACGCCTGAACTGAAAAGTAAATTTAATAATTATTGAAATCACGCACTCTTCCTTGAAAAGATGCAAGATTCCGTTGGTGACTTCGACAAAGGGGTTGCCCGAGATAAAAGCAATTTGATTTGCAGGTAAGGAGGAAGCAGCTTGTCCGCTTTCTCCTGAATTATTTGTTGATACGGTTTGCGTCCCGAATGATGATTCTTCTGAATTTGTGCGAGACGTGGAGTGAGATTTGCTTGATCCTTGCGATGTGGATAAAAGAGGAGTCGGCCCTTCGGTTACACTCGCATAACTTTCTACTGTTATGTCACGTGGTTCTCTACATCCTCTCATCTTTCTCGCAGCCATTGTACCTAAATCGAAAACAAATTTTCATTTGAAATGAAAATTCAACTCAAGTTGAAACTTATGCAATTTTACTTTGAATTGAAATATTTTTTCCTTTCTAAATTAATGTTTTTTAAATTTATGAGCAAAAATCACTGACATTAATTGTCTTCAATGTTGTGGAAAATGTGAAACTGATTTTTATAAATTTATTTATTGTAAATTGTTATTGTTTGTACCATTAACAAACAGGAGTAATTGTTTTTTTTTTGGAACCGTTCAATAATTTTTCACAAAAGCGTCAATTACTGTAAAATTGTTCATTAGAGAACAGAAATTCTGAAAATGGTTGAAATAATTGATGATGATGCTGTTAACAACAATATCAATGTTGTTAGCAGCATCCATAACTTTCAACCATCAGTTTATTTGCTTATTAAACTGCGTTATTGTTTACGAAATTATCTATAAATATTCTTGAACCCTTTCTTAACTTTCAACAATTTTTCCGTTGCAAAGTAAACGGTTTTTATCATATCAAAACAAAATCATGTTTTGTTTGCCATTTTAGGGTTAAAACGTAGTTTATCTAAAAATGATATTTTTGCAACTTTCGACTCGGAAAAATATGAAAATCACGATATTCCATTATTTTTCGGCCTATAAATTACGTTATGTATACAAGAAATTTTTAAGTCACAAAAACACGATTTTCATAGTATCGTGTGGATCCATAGGAATTAAATGGTCACGATTAGATGTAAACAAAATAGTGCAGCTGTGTTTGAACCTTCGTATCATTTTTTCTCAAGCCCAAATGTTGATTTTTCGATATCATTGAAGAACATTAAGAATTGATGCGATTTTATTTAAATACCTTGAAATTAACATGTAAACATCGTAACTCGCAAGTCACGAAAATGCGCAAAGATATATTGACGAGATAGAAAAAAAACTTACTAGCGTTTTCCTCGGATTTGGGATCAACAATTTCGATGCGAATAACGCAAAGTGAGACGAGAATCGGTGAAGACATTACACAAAGTACGAAAGTTCACGCATTATTTTTATGAATTATTTCGCATTTATTGTAACCAATGCGTGCGTGTATTTAACACGTTTTACGACTTGAAGGACAAAGAAGAAAAAAAAAGGGAATTTGGCCAAGCAACAAACACTGAGGCCCTTGTTGACGGGAGTCAGCTGACGTTTATTATGTTTCCACTAGAGCCTGCTGTTATTCCCGAGCAAATCAATTTTCCCTAGATCATTGGCAGAGCGCAGCAGGGGGGGGGGAGGGCCAAATAGCGGGATAATTCAAATTTCCTGCTCATCTCGTAAATTTAAATTCATCGAAAAAAAAATATTTGAATGAAGAGAATTAAACAAAATGCTTTTCCATATTTTTTTAACTTTTCTCACCGCGATAGATTTCTATGGAATAATTTTTCTGAACTGATTTCTCTGGAGATTTGAGAGCAAAAAAAAGTTGAATTTTTGTTTTCCGTCAATTTTTCAAAAATCACAAATTTATCGAAATCTATATTTCATAAGTTTTTTCTCTGGATACGCATGAATATAATTCACTCGAGAAATGCGCAGACAATATGTTGCATTCGAATGTCACGAACGTTACGAATATTGGTTTACCGCAAAGATATAAAATTTCTTTCGTTCTAGTTTCACCGTAATTTGTATACACTTCGAGTTTTTCTTACAGATTATATAATTCATACATTTTTTGATCCTTCTGCATATCGATTTCAATGCTTATAAGTGTGATCCAATTACATTGCTGAGGCTCTATGAATAACGCAGTCGCTCGGTGGACGAGTTGACGAACGGTATGGAACGTTGGGCCGGTAAAGTTGCTGTGGTTACAGGAGCCAGCGCTGGAATTGGAGCTTCCATAGTCAAGGAATTGGTCCAAAATGGTATTTTTCATTTGAATTATCACAAATGAATAAAATTTTGCTTATTTTTTTCTTTCGTTTGCTTTTTTAAACATAAAATTATTTTGAAAAAATAATGGACACACGTTTTTTTTCCAAACTCACATGAATGTAGATAACTTCACATAAATTAATTTTCAATAATAGTTATTTAAAAAATTTATTAAAATATTTTAAACGGAATATCTTTTGACAGATAATTAGAATTTCCTTATCATCACAACACGAATTTTTGCAAGATGTTTCTAAAAACTTTGATACAATCGATGGAAACCGTCATATATGAAAAACAAAAACATGAGAAAAATTTGATTAATTAGATCTAGAAAATGAATAAAATGATTTTGTACACAAATTTCGACAAAAAATGAATGTAATCTTGAAAAAAATTCTTCTCAAATAATTTATTTTATTTTGAAAGGTCTTGTGGTGGCTGGTCTTGCAAGAAGAGTCGACAAGATCGAAGCGATAGCGGAGAGCCTGGAGGAATCATCCGGAAAACTGTATGCTGTTGAGTGTGATGTTTCTCAGGAAGATTCGGTCCTTGCTGCGTTCACTTGGATCCGAGAAAATCTTGGAAGCGTGGATATTCTCATAAATAATGCGGGAATTACGAAAGATAGCAGCCTGACTGGTTTGTTTCAAAATAGATAAATGTATTAAATTGGAAATCTATTTTTGTGGATAAAATATGAATTACTCGAATTGCAAATATTCATTCAAAGTCAAAAGTGAGAAGCAGTGAAAGAAATATAAAATAAAAATCACAAATTTTTATATTAAAAAAATGTAATTTTTTGATACTGCAAATCAGAATGAATCTTGTGAAAAAACTTCTTACATTTTTTGTAGGCGGAACTCTTGAGGATTGGCGTTCAGTGTTGGACGTGAATGTTCTTGGTTTGTGCCTGTGCACGAGGGAAGCCGTTCGCATGATGAAGGAAACCGAACGAGAAGCTATTGTCATCCACATTAACAGTTTGGCTGGTGAAAAAATTCCTGCAGTTCCAGGTTTCAACGTTTATCCTGCATCGAAAAGAGCCGTTACTGGACTCGCACAAACGCTTCGTCATGAACTCGTAGGAACGCAAATTCGTGTCACGGTGAGTATGAAACTATTTTTCTGTATCTAATTCCCTCATTTAAACAGTTTATGGAAATTGCTCTACACTCGTGCACACAAATTATAGCATCTCTGATTCCAGTGAATTTTCCATCATTTTACACTATTCATTTTTTGACCCAATAAAATATCAATGAATGATTCGGAAAAATCGTATGAGCAAAGTATAATTCGAAAGTTCACTAAAAAATTTATAAATTGCACTCAAACCAATGAAAACGAAGTTTCATTCAAATCGACTAACATATATTTACGAGTTAAATATGAATTTTATTATTTTTTCCACAATATATGAAATGGTTTTTTGATTACCAAAGTTTTATGATGTCTCAATGTTTTGTCCAATTCCATTGTTAAATTTTTTGGTGCATTTTTTGAAGAGGAATCGAAATAATTATCTCACTTTTTGTCATGACTGTACAGTCATTACAACGTAAATTGAATCCATTCAGAAGCAATCAATAATAATTATCCTCGTCTATTAACTGGCATATCAATTGTTCGCAGAGCATCAGTCCAGGCCTGGTGGCGACCGAGCTCATGGCGACGAATTCAATGTTTACCAAAGAGCTCCTCACCTCGCTGCCAATTTTGCAACCCGAAGACATTTCTGCTGCTGTTGTTTACACTCTCTCGACTCCAGCTCACGTTCAAGTAACGACAATTTTGTTATTGCATTAACACAATTCTCAAATGGAGCCACTGCAACCAAGAAAACATTTTTTATTGAGTAGGGACTTGCGTGAATGAAAATCGAATGCATATTATCATTTTAAAAATAAGACAAAATTCATACATTTTGTTTGAAGGAATTTAACGTATTTTTTCAAATTGATCCTTTTTTTTTTAAATATTAAAAAAATTGATTTGCTGTTCAAAATACGAAGCCTCATCAGACTTACAACTGCTGTTCTCAGTCACGAATTTATTAATTTGCAGGTTCAAGACATCGTTCTTCGGCCGGTCGGGGAGAATTGGTGAAACCTTCAATTTAACGATCTGATTCTACGAAAAAAATGATTCTAATCAAACAATATTGATAACATGAAGAGCTTTCAATAATATATACTCAAGCTTTTTAGCCTTTTATGAAAGGTATTTTGAAATTATTGTTCAAAATACTTACAAATTATAGTGAGAGAACACAATAAAGCGAATATTTTTGCAAAAATCGTTGGTCGAAGATAAGTTTCCCATAAAAATCTATTGTTGATAGCGTTCAGGAGTATTGCATAAGTAATTTCATGGATTTCGGAAGTATTCTTTTTCTGCCAAAGTTATCAACAATTTTTTCAAGATTAGTATCATGGAAAACGTATCTGTAAAGTCCATGATCGTCAACGCCTCGTGTAAGTTTGAATCCTTCAGCGATTGAAGGAAAAGCACTTGTTTTCTTATTTTCTTCATCTTGGTACTGAGCTCTTGCTTTGCAAATGAGAGCTTCACCGAGATTTTGTCCAAGGATCAGTGAATTTTTGTCGAAATTATTTTCCAGTACTTGCGCAATGTTATTCGCTATTTTAACTGCTTCTTTTGATCGTCCATCATCCACAGATTGATTACATTTTTCGTTCAATATGTCGGTTATGCGTTTTACCAGATGAATGTATTTTCGAGACTTTGAATCAATCGTTTTGAAATCTACTGCTTTCGCTAAACTGGTTAAATACATTTGCAGCGCTTTGTCCGGTTCTCCCAATTTCGACATACAATCGCCCATCAATGTGTACGTCTCGGCATATTGTTCTCTCAATTTACTCGACTCTAGAATCCTCAAAGCATCGTTATATCTTTCCTCAAGCATGAATTGAACGGCCATGTCATATCTGTTGGAATTTAATGAATTTTTATCATTATCGAAAAAATGAGATTTACAAAATTCAAAAGACTCTTGCACCAATTCCATTGGTCCAAATTTTCATATTCATATTTGGTGAATAACATTGAAAATAAAAAAAAAAATCTGAATTGCGTAGCAAATTGGATCGAACCGATAACTGGAAAGACTGAAAAAAAGATTCAACTCACCTTATCAAATACCACTGTTTAATGAGTTGAGTTCTTGTTTGCTCGATAGTGAGGTTGCCCATAATCGAGCCCTGTTTGTCCCGGGATGGTTCAAGGAGTTTGTGAAAACCTTTGTCAACGCTTTCCAGCCATTTTACAGCTTCCAACAAATTCCCTGAGAGCCTGAGTATAATTGCTTTTAAAAGAGTATATCCAGGATTGTAGGGATCACAGTCTCGTGCTTTTTCAATAGCCATCAGAGCTTTGTCATAGCAGCCGTAGACGGACCATGTTATGGAAAATACTACTAAATGATGGCCCGTGTCATAGATAACCTGAACAGGTACATTTGTTTTTAAGAACTTTTTCAGTTTAGTTTTTTTGTAATAAAGGAATCACAGCAAAAAATGGAATGAAGAAAAGAAGTTTGAGTTCGATGGAAATTTTGAGGTTAATAAAAATTTGAATGAGATATGAATAAAAATAATTTTTAATTTTCATCAATTAAACATTTTGTTCGATTTCTGGAATAAAGCATAGTATTTGCATAGAAACCTGTAACAATTCATGGGCTTTCTCGTTATCGGCATCAAGATCAATCGCCTCGAAAAGAACATGACGAGCAGAACTCATTTCTCTTCGATAAATTTTGTACTCTGCATGTTGAGTCAACAGAGACGAAACTCTGGATGGATCTGCATCGTTCATGAAACGTCTCCACTCGTATCGAAATGCTTCGTACTTGTCCATTTTTCTCAATGTTCTCAAAAGTTCATCCTTCGACCAATACAAAATTCTTGTTAATTCGGTGGGAAAATCCGCAAGAATGAATTATTCTTACTTCAATTTCGATTAAAACTACTCCATAAGGTTTCAAAACGAGAATTTGCTCGTAGTCACTCGCAGCCTCCATGTATCGTCCTTGCTTGGAATACTGCATTCCTCGTTGCCAATAAATATCTATGAGGTTTTTAACGTACGAAGATTTTTCGCTGGCAGATTTTTTGTCGAATTTTACCATTTTCCTTGCTTCTTCGTAATTGTAAATCGCTACATCCAATTTATCTTGAACGTTTCAAGTAGAATGTTTTCTCAGATTACTCGGCAACAATACGATATTGAATTAAAAGTGAGATAATGAATTTGAAGCCATTTAAAAAATATTCTTAATTTTGAGAGTTTGTATCCATAACAAAGAGAAAAGTATTAATTATTACTTCGAATCTATTTGACAGGTAATTCGAATGAATTGTAAATCTAAACATGTACAGATCAGAGTTCGTCAATTCGTGGATTATTACCTTGTTGAAAAAATATATCTCCTCTCAGTGCAAAAAGAGCATGACATCGAGGATTAATTAACAGAGCTTTGCTGATCAGTCGAAGAGCTGTAGAAAATTCATTCGTTTCGACGAGATTTTTTGCTTCATGAAAAAGTTCAATTGCTCGTTGGGCGTCTCTGCTTTTGCTCGGTCGTTGATCAAACGTCCACAAAGTTCTCAGCTGTTTGATAAAGCTTTATTGCATTAAATGAAAAGGAATTAGCTGCATTTCAAATCTTACTCGCATAGCCTCGCGATGAGGATTCTCATATCGATTTTCCGAAGGCATAAATGCCTTTCGTAGGTCAGCCAGTTCCATCACCTCCATTTTTAGGCAGGATTTTTTACTTCTTGAAAAATAATGTCGAAATTTTGAAAACAGAGACTTTGTCGTTTGACGTAAAAAAATTATCTAAAAAGTTTTTAATGATGGTTGTAGACGAGAAAGTACAAGTGACAGCGTATACTTCATTTGTCCAAGTCAATAAACGTTAAGGTACCCAATCGAACAATTATTGTCACAATTCCGAGGATAGAAATTCATTTTAGAAGGTGTATTTAGAAGACAGACTTTTAAGATGAATTCTTATGATTTTTTAGCGTAACAGCAAGACCTGTTGGTAAATTTTTTTGCATCCATATTTATTGACATTTTGATTTGACCGACCAAATACAAATACTCCTATAACGACGAGGAAACAACTTAAAAAAAACGTTGAAAAATTCTTTTCAACGATGCCTTATCATCTATCATCTCAACGAAAAATGATGGGTGAGAGTGTTCAATGAATAGTAAAACATTTGCAGTTTCAAAAACGTATTTTTATTTATTAAAGTTCAGCAAAGAGGTTGTCATCGGGTCTAGAGGAATGAAAATCCGTGAGACGTTGAATTAATATGGTTACTCCTGTGATAAAAAAAATGATGGTAAAAAAAAAGAACGATTCTCAATGAGAATCTTCTCCTTTTTTGTAAATCCTGAGGTGTTCTGAAAAATGGTCAATTTTTTTTTTCTCTTCGCATATAAATGTGCCTGTTGGAACAATCATGCTTGGAAGTAGCTCTATCCTAGAGGAAACCGTTATGAGTAACGCTCGTAAAATCTACTACAAAGTCAAGATACACGAAATAAATTTGGATTCGTATTAAATTGGAGTGCAACGAATCTCGAAACAAAAAAAAAAAACAAAAAGAGAATAACATTTTAGTCGTATTTGTGGAAAAAAAGGCAAAGCATTAAAGGGCAGTGCTGAAAAATCCCGGCGGTTCTAGGTGTGAAAAAAAAATAACAACTTCATCCCAAACTTCTAAGTTAAAGACCCTTTCGCTTTCCTCTTTTAGTGCTCTATAACAAAAAAAAAAAATGTGCTTCGAGTGAAGACGTGAGGAACAGATAATTCAAAGCACAACATGCGACAAAATGTTTGTTTCTTTGTTTTCTTTAAAATCGCCACAAACTTTGAACGAGGGAGAAAAAGAAGTGAAAAGAGCAAAATAAAAATAAAAAAAAAACGGGTTGGTTGATGATTCGAGGAATGGCAAATACCTGAAATCAAGAAATCCGATCCTTCTCTCGTCGTATCCGTTCGAATAATGCGAATCCAAACTTAGTATAGAGAACGCAATGAGATCCGGTAGAGTAAATCCTAGTTCGTCGAAGCGTTATTCTCTCGCGGAACGAAATTATCAATTATTATTACGATATCTGTGTGTGTGTGTGTTTTTTTTTCTGTTTTCCATAAGCGCGCACAAGATTGACGATTATAGACAATCCTCCCATTTTTTAAAAATCCTGCATCGTCCGGCGACGAACGTCCCAAAGATCCCCGCAAAGTTTCCATTCATTTTTTTTTTTTTTTTTATAATTAATATCATAATCCAGGCAACAGACGTCCGGCGCGAGATAATCCTTATCCAAAAGATCCTTTCGCTTAGTGTTAACAAATCCCGCGAAGCTCCTACATTCCGATAAATATCGTGCGATCCATTTCTTTCTCTCATACGACACGTCCATCGCCGCCTTTTTTTTTTATATTTACAACGATACTTTGTATTTTTTTCCTTCGTTACCAAAAGCCCATTTTTTCTAAAACTACGTAGTAAGTTCTCATCGAGACGCGAAGCCCTGTTTTTTTTTTTTTTTTTTTTTTTTTTTTTCAACGATTTATCCCGTTAAATCCTCTTGTCCACGATTCATATCAATCCTTCGTGTATCCCTGTGTGTGTGTAAATAAGTATATTATAGATTTTTATGTGTCCCGTTCAATGAACAACGAAGCACCAACGAAAACCGTCGCACATCGGGAACACAATGTATTATTTTCTGTTTTTTTTTTTTTTACGATTCAGTAAACAAGCAATCGAAGCAACGTGCGATTTGAGTTTGAAGGAAAAATCATAGGCTGAATTAACGAAACGTATCCCTGCAAAGTGCGAGAAAGTTTTTTTGTTTTCTTTTCTCATATTTAACGAACAAAGTCCTTCGAGTGTTCTTTTGTTTTAGCAATTATCAGTTTAATCCTCGTGGGCACTTCTCGATTTAATTGAGACCATTAAAACGATTACGCGCACAAGTTATTGAATTTGTTTTGTTTCCCTTCGGGCTTTCGTGCATTGATAAAACGACAAAAATAATGAGAAAAAAAAAAATTAGAAGAAAAAAAAAAAACGTAATAATGGAGGAACAAAAGAAAAATTTGATCAGTGTTTTAAACTTTGAGAATTGCACCTTCGTGGTCACGTGGCCGTGAAAATAACTTAGGGCTTTGTTTTCGTTATTTTTGAAATACAGGGATAAGCGTTATTGCTTGATATCCTTGCAATCGGGCTTGCTCGTGAGCTCGTCTCGATGAAAAATCCAGCTATAAAAATCCTCGCAAATGGTCCAATCAAACAGAACCATCGGGATTTCCGATTTTTTAAAATCCTTCTCCTCCTCCTCCTCCTCCTCCTTCTTATTTTTAATATCCTCTTGTTTAACGTATATTCCTTATTACGTCTCTCCTTATCCGTATCTCTCCCTCTATGCTCTTAGAATCCTTCTTATATATTATTATTGTCTCCGAATATAAATCCGTCCAAAACGCATTTCCATCTCTCAATTGCCATCATCGTCAATGCGTCAACGTGTACATAATCCATCCAAGAAGTAAGATCGTGTTGGGTTTCAGTTTTTCATTCATTGTGTTACAATCCAATCCAATATACAAAAGAGAAAAAATACATTAGTCCTCTTAATACAATATGTCATAATGTTAGTTTTCTTTTTTTTTGTTTTTCATTTAATATTATCATTAATATTATTTATTTTGTATATTAACTTCGTGGACGCAATCGCGATGCCTGTGATTTACTTGTGGATACAACGAATAACGGGCGAATTTAAAAAATAGGTTGTTCGCCTTTAGGATCGGTGCAAAAGCAGATTTTTCCAATTTCATATTAATATCGTTTGATGTTTAGAATTAAAATATAGGCGATTCGATGATACAATCAAGTTTTTAGAAATCACAGGATCGATCTACGTCGATTTAGTTATTTGTTTTCCTTTTTATTCTTTAATTTTATCGTTTCGGTACGATTTTCAACTTCCAATTCAATCGATATTTTGATGGATCAGTATCCATACAATACATACGCTGTTTATTGTTCGTTTGAAAAACAATTTACTTCGCTTGTCCGTTTTATTTTTTGCAAGGAAAACAAATTTTCGTGAAATTTGTGATTGACAATTATGCGACAGTGTTTAACGCGAAACTAAAAACAAAACGTGTGTTTTTTGTTTTCAAGCTTTTTAATGCTCGTTCGTTCAGCATGATAACTAATGCGAGCTTGCGATGATAATTTTGTTCAATGCGATGTCAGATTACGAGTGTAAGGTTCGTAACTTCCATTTTCTTCTAAATCCTGTTTTTTTTTTCCTTTTTTTTATTTTTATTTTGTCGCGTACAAGATTTGCGAATCTTTGGCGCGATCGAACGAATGAATGGCCTGTTCAATAAATTCGTCGTCCTTAAAGGCCAATCGTCGTTTAATTTTGCTTCGTAATTTTTGAATATTTACAAATAAATTTCACGCACGTCACGTTGTCTCCCTCTCTTCATTTCTCTTTCGCTCTCTCTTTCTCTCTCTCTCTCTCTCTCTCTCTCTCTTACTGTCTCTCGCACGCTTCGAAGGTTTTAAAACGGGAATTATATCTACCAATTTTTCGACTCGTTGGTAATCGCCAAAGAACATGTAATTTTTTGTCAACATTTTAACGAGCGATCGCGTCAATATTTACATTTGGACAAGGATCAAGCATTTTGTCGTTTATTTTAATGATAAATTTTGTAATTTTAAAAGGGAAAAATATTACAATTAGCGAACTAGCGTTAAACAATTTTGTCAATACAATCTTATAAAAAAATTAATTTAAATTCCGGAACTGATTTTTTTTGGAGAGTGGAGAACTCTGACTAAAATCAACTCGCGAGTTAATCGGATCACAATAAACAAATGCAAGATCCTCGGTATGCCCAATAGTAGAGGTTTTCGATAAAGTTTAAGAATGGAAATAGAAATTAAAAAAAATGAGGTAACAATCGTAACCGCTCGTCAAAATATCAACCGATAATGGTGTCTCATTAAAAACCATGAATTGACGAATTCGAATGACAAATTTTGAATTTTCCATTTTTTCTGTGTTAGAAGTTTTTTTTTTTCGAATGCATATTCGCGAGCGAATTTCGTTACGTCGGTTTAAGAGAAGAACGAGACAATTTAATTATAGCTCTTATATATTTTGTGTCGAGTACGCTCGAGTCGTAATGGCAAAAACGTGAAAATGAGAACGAACGCGTGAGATAACAAAAAAATGCTCGTCTCGTGCAATATTATCGGGGAAGAAAGAATACGAAAAACGAAAAACAATCTTCCTTCAAGGGTATCCGCGAAACGAGTGTTAACAGAAAAAAAAAGAAAAATAACGAAAAGCGTAAAAAAACGTACACGGTGCGCCGTGTCATCAACATCGTCAAATCTAATATTTGGATTGGAAGGTTACTTTGGGTGAGCGGTACTCGAGAATCAACACAAGTGAAATATCGGCAAAGCAAATTATTGGCCATTTCCGCTTTTTTGAACCTTTTTTTTTTCTTTGCTGTTACTGCTTTGTTTTTTGTTTGTTTTTGTTTTTTTTTTTGCTTATGTATTATCATGTGGATCGGTATACGTACACACACTAGTCGTAAGAGCGAGACCTGGAACGGGATCTTGAACGTGAATAATTGCGTCGAAGTGGCGAATACGTTGGCGTTCCACGACGTCTCGGACTGTAGCTTCGTGAGCGACTTCGACCTCTCTCGCGATCCTCGCTACGACCTCTGTCACCTCCGCTGTGATCCTCTTTTACACGTATGTAAGTCACCTCACCCTGAAAAAATATAAGAGTAAAGTTACTATAATGTTTCAAGTGATCAACGAAATATTGTCGAATATTTCGATGACATTTATTACTATAGAAAATGACGAAATGTTATTTTTCATTATTTCCTATAATTTTGTTCATTTTTTCCCAACGTTCTCCCATGTCTCATCACAACGTGAAAACAGCAATCTAAACGACAATACGACTATAAAAAGTGACTTTTTTTTCGTGAAAGAAAAAAAAATTTGGATTTTTTGCGAGATCATATTCCATCGGAGTGTTGCGTTGCTACAGCTTCCTTGAGCCTTCTCAATTCGACTGCACATTTCAACAATAAAAGATTAAAAAATGGATAAAAGTTGGATAATCCGTAAAATAATTCAATCGTCAAAAGATGTGATAACGAGCAACAAACCTCGTGAGATCTAAATCTCGAATCGTCCAATTTTTTCACAGCATACTTCATGTCCTCGTAGCGTAAAAATTCGACGACCCCAGTGCCGTCTTTGTAAGAATCAGCGAAACAAACGTCACCGGCTTCGCGCATATGATCCTTGAGATCTTGCCAACTGCCAGATGGTGGCAGTCCCGTTACGAGAACTCTGTATTGAGTTCGTCTTGCCGGAGGGCCGCGTCCTCGAGAATTGCTCATTTCACCACGTCCTCCTCGGCCGCTGTCTCCGGCACCGCGACCACCACGGAAATTATTACTCGGGCCTCCTCCTCTTGGAAATTCAACTCTGAGTCTGTAACCGTCATAATCGTAGCCATCTCTTGCATGTACCGCGTCTTCGGCGTCTCTGAAAATAAAAAATCATGTTTGAACAAACAGAAAAGTATAGAATGATAATTCATTGAAAGCAGCTAATAGAATATCTGCATTGCATTAAAATTAATCATCATAAATTAGGAATGGATATTGATTTTTTTGACAGTAACCAAGATATTTTCTTGACTTTTACTGGTTGCGAATTCGAGTACTTCTTGTGATTGTTTTTCTGAATTCGAGGTATCTAATTTTGACCAGAACTAAAATTTCATGGATTGTAAGGGTATTTAGGCCTAGGAATATGAATTTTTTCATGACATTACGGATGAGTTGCGAGTATGAAAATATGAAAACTTTTAGAATTGTAATATTTTCATTCTGCTCTTTGGAAAAATTGATTTGTCTTGTTGATCTATTGATATAGTTATGAAATTATGAATTTTTCAGAAAAAAAATCAGGGAAATACTTATAATTTCGAACAAATTGGAATTTAAAAAAATTTTAAATTATGAAAACACAAAAACGATCATGGAAACTGCGGAGACCTTGTATAGATCAGGTTTAATAGTCATTTTTCATGAACTTTCATGACTTTTTCAGGGCTAAATGTAATTTCATGACATTTAAGGGTTTTCATGGCTTTTGAGGTCATTAAACACCCTGTTGATTAATTTCAAAGTAAAATTTATATTTCAACTATGTCAACTCTTCAAAACGTACATTTTCTCAAAAGAAAAATAGAATTTTTCAACGTATATTTGCATAACCAAAGGACGTAATTATTTCATATTATTGTGAATCTATTTTTGAGCCTGTATAATTGATACCAAATCAAAAAAAAAAAGTATGATAATCGAGCGATATCTTTGGGTCAAAAATAATCCATGAAAAAACACTCAAAATGGTAACCATGAAGAGAATGGTAAATAGAAGAAAAAAATTTTGTAGCGATTTGTCGATACAAGTTCTGATCGGTCAAAGTTTATCCTCGGCGTACCTGACCTATTTGAAATTCGTCGATTCAGTCACTCGGTCATGACACAAACAATGAAATATATAAATAAGAAAAAAATCTGAAATCGTAGAAAAAAATGTATCGATGTCAAGGATCTTGTTTACTAACCATTTTTGTGTAACCCAATCGTGACTCAAGAAAGATTGTGGCAGTAGCGATAAAATGCATTTGAGCTTCAAGGTCATGTTACATGTACACTTCCATGTCAAGATAGGAGTATCAATGAGAATAAATTAAGGTAGTGGCAGTTTTTTAAATGCTGCATTTTCAAGTAGGCAATGTGATGAATATAAGATTTACGATTTACAAGAGGATCTGAGAGAAACAATGAAATTAGAATTTTGTATTGTGCATCTAAAGCTTTCGAACTGGATGGCGATATAACAGAGAACTAATTTGCCATCACAGCAATTAAAGTTCACGCATTGAGAACGAATTAATGGACGAATGATTTATAATTTCGTGAAATATGGAGGATTTTGCTAAAATAAAAGGATAACAAAGTTGGGGAAAAACGAAAATTGTATAAACTTGAATTAAGTTGAATTAATGAATCTAGATCAAGAATACAGAAATGGTGGTGTAATTCCATGATGTGGCAAGATTACACCAACTGATAACGAATATCGCATTTGAGCACGCACGATAGATCGAAGCCCGAGACCTCTCGGGCGTTTTCGATCTCGCGAAACATCGGGCAGAAAAAATAATTGCGATAGCATGATTGAACAAAAAAAAAAAAAAAAAGAAAAAAACGACTCACCTCGGGTCATCAAATTCGACGAATGCGAAAGGCGGTCCTCTACGATTTTTCAAGTCAACAAAGGTGACTTTGCCAAACTTGTAAAAAAGATCCTGAATATCCTTGGTCCTTATGTCCGGTGGCAAATTACCCACGTAAATTCGGCACTCGTTGCGACCACCGTGAGACATTATTTATATTTTTCTTAATTTTTTAACTTCTTAACTAATTTGTGATTTTTCTTATTTGTTTGTTTGTACTTTAGAGAAATGAGGAGTTCATGAATAACACAAGTCGCGGTCCGTTGATTCTTTATAACTGCGCTTTTTTATTTCTCCGTCGTTGCACGGCTTCGGGCACTCGCGATTGAAATAAACAAGATGGCGGTACCGGTTGTCCGAGATGGCTTGGGTCAGTGCTGCCACGCGCGGGCTGAAAGGTCGCCGCCGTATATCTGGGGATATTTACGTATGTTATTTTCGCAAATCGATGTACTTGTTTATTTTTGTGATTTTTATTATTTTCTTCCGACTGTAATTTTCAACTTCTAACTTTAATTAAAAATATGATATTTCATGATTTTGAATAAAAAAAAAAAGTCGAGATTTAAATTATTTTTATAAAACCCGGTAATAATTTTATAAAATCATACATTAGCAAAATTTTCTCAGTGTTTATGAATAACATACATTTTCGGGAATGACTCAACTACAAAAAAACTCAAAACACTCAATACAACAATGTTAATTTTGTGAATGTTCGTTCGTAAACGTCTGCAATACGGTGAATTGTCCGTTGTATTCAAGAAAAGTAAATTAAAAAAAAAGAAAAGAAGGGCGAGTGTAGTTGCTAGGGAAATTGAGAATGTCGGTTCATTTTATCGCGGGCAATTGTTCGCGGTGCATGCTGGTTTGGCAGAAGACCCTGCTAGAAGACCCTGATCATTAGCCAATAGGATAGCGAGGGTAAACGACTGGGTACGGGCGCCTCTCCAATCCTTCGAACCCGTGCGAGACAAGTTTTCGGTGTTCGAGCCGGAGTGCGCAAAAATTACAGAGTTACGATTTAAAAAAAGGGTAAAAAACGATAGCAATAAAAACCCGTTTATTACACTTGAAAAAGTAGTCGTGAAATAAAAGTCGTGCTAGTTGGACTATTTCGTGAGACATTCGTGCTGGTGGAGAGTTACCAAAGAGAGGTATGTTGTGTCTTCGATAGTTTCAATATTATTTTGCATTATTTATTTGTCGTCCTTACGCCGGGGAATGAGAGACCTTTTGTAAACGTTTTCATTCTCGTTCGCTCTTGTGACCAATTTTTACATCTGTCTTACGTCAAATAAGCAGGGAGGATAATGAAATAAAAATTAAATTTAGTCCCACGTTTCTTTTTTAGATCAAACGCGGCATTCTCGCCGAATCGACCCAAAATTTTGACAATTTAATCGACCCACTTTAGCATTGCGTGCTATCGAATATCTATTTTTATAGTTTTTTTTTTCGCACTTATCGACAAAACAGCATCCTCTCCCGCGTTTCGTACCTCGTCCCACGATCATCATCATCGCAACATCTCTTTCGCTCTCTGTATTCGATCTTTTTCGTAAACCGTTAAAAAATTATTATTCCCTTACCGTTTACCGTCCGTTCTCTTGTTTTTACATCGTAATATTGACAAATGCCGGCTTTTGATGTTCACGCTACGGTCAAAATATCCCGTGTACCAGCATTAAGGTGTATTAAAAAAAAATCATATATATACATATAGATCCACTGTGGTGTAGAGTAGGCGGATTTCTTGCACGTATATTTCAACACCTCCATATCGCATCTCCCTCCAAAATTCGGTTACTTCGATGGCACGGTAAACTCGTAGTTTTTTTTTTTTCTCCATGTCACGTCAATATCGTACACAGCTTTCTCGAATAACCGTATTTAAAAAAATGTAAGGTGAACACACGTAAAAACGCCGATAATTCGAAAAAAAAATAAAAAAATAAAATATATATTTTTTCCATTCCAAAAAACTTGATGAAAATTCATCAGGATGAATCCGAATCCATGAAAATCCGAAATTTCCACTGCAATTTTTGAATTTTTAATCATTGATTTAAAAGAGAAAAAAAAGTTATTTTACAAAAAATATTAAAAAGTCATAAAAATATAAAAAATCGTTGATGAAATGTTGATTTTTAATAGTCATCGAATCGAGAATTTAGTACAATTATTCCAGTTAATTGTTCAATTTGAATCCAAAATTTGTAATTCGATCGAAAAAGCTGTAACGAGGCAGGTCTTGTTTGTAGAATTATTTGTATCGATTGATTCAATGTGGATCCAGCTTGAGGACAAACGAAACACCAGCTGAGTCGCTTTTAGCGCAGAAGAGATAGCGGTATTGAAGTTTTCAAGGTTTTTTTTTTTTTTCGAGGAACAGATATTTACAATTAACTGTGAGCACCGTATCTGTTGGATATGAATGAACGGAGTGATTCTCATTAAAATAAAAAATGAGTAAATTCGAAACACTGCAATTGATTAAATATCACCGAGACAATTTTCAAAAATCGTTCGAAATTGCTCTGCTTGCGGTAGAGACTCTAGTAGCGACTTACTTTTCTACGTCAACATTATAACGTAAATGTACTTGTCTTAAGTCGATACCGCGACTCTAGATTTGTTAATCCATAAAACATGCCGAAGCAAACTCAGACACGAAATTTCCATCACCTGAATGCGACACTGTGTTAGAGCTTGAAAAATTAAATTCAATATAAAACCATTTATATAATTGAAGCTTCTGTAGTTAGTCCAATCGAAATATCAATATTTATG
This sequence comes from Campoplex capitator, assembly GCA_037576405.1. Taxonomy (NCBI): domain Eukaryota; kingdom Metazoa; phylum Arthropoda; class Insecta; order Hymenoptera; family Ichneumonidae; genus Campoplex; species Campoplex capitator. The sequence goes on from JARBWI010000002.1 coordinate 9,466,996, forward strand.
GTTGAAATTAGACTGAGTAAAACTGATTAAATTGAAAATAGAAAAAGATTGACGTTTCAATGAAAAAAACTATCAATTGTTTTCAAGTTCGTATCAAACCCAAGATCCTGCTTATTATTGCATAAAATGTTCTTCTGAGTTTTCAATATGGATCGGTAAAAGAATTTCGAATAGAAGTTATGACTGTGCGAATGAAGAGAAAATTTGAGAATGGAAAACAAAAAAAATGTTTGTAGAGTTCGAAAATAGTCATATTTTTATACAAAAAATGTTATCGATCGAGTAAGTTTATTTCTTTGTTATTCATTTTATTTGTACAAATTACTTTGTAGAAGCAAATTGATCGAATGGCTATTTGTGCTCGATTCTGTATAAGTAAATAAGTTGTCTAGTCGATAAAATAATGACTTGATGCAGGGATCCAGTAAGAAAAAACATAGAACTCTACGATTATGCGAATGGAATTTTGATATTTCTCAAGTCTGCCGCCTAAAATATCTATGTTGTTTCCAAATTTTCAATACCAAATAACCTTATGCATTATTCCAAGGACTTTCACTTGTTGGATCAATGCTATATTACGATGTCTGATTTATTCACGTGACATTCGTCGATCTGTGTCATTCAAGCAGTATTATTTTATCATTCTCAATCGCGCGTAAAAAAAAAAAAAACAAAAAAACAAAAAAGACGAAATTGTTTTAGATGTTTGCATGATATTTCGTAACCATGTCGTCGCCATGACAACGTCGTGCTTTCTTCCCAGTTTTCCAAGACCGCGAGACAATAGACTATCAGTCTGTTCGCAGATACAGAAAAAAAAATTTCTTGTTTACGCTAGCAACTTGAAAAGTTAGTCTTTCGCAGAAAATGTAAATTCTTCTCACACTTTTTCAATATTCTCCGTTTATAATCGCTTTTATATCGATCGAAGCTCTTTTTTTTTTCTCGTAAAACATTGTGCAAATTGAGGAATACTCTTGGAAGTAATTGGTAAGTTTATCGTCTTGTACAATTTTTGACGAATATAACGCGAAATAGGCTGAGATCCAATTTTCATTGACACGAATCGCAACATTTTTCTCTAAATCTATTTCGGTGCAAAATTGAGGAGAATTAGAAAAAAAAATTTCTCGTGTTCAACTTCAAAATAATTCTTTTCGTGATTTTTTTTTTTCGGACGACGATCAAAGATGAACGTTGTCGAAAAAAATGAGATTCACAGAATATAATATTTTTGAAAATAGAGATTAATGAATGATTTTGTTATTATTTAATATCGATATTGATACAAACCCCCATGATTTGAGCAATCTCTAGTTATTTTATATTTTTTTCCCCCAAGGCCTTTCTACTCAAAAAAAGTTTGAAATCCTAACCCTCCTTCTTTGCTCCAAACCAGTGAAAATAAATCGCGAAGATTTAAATAATTGCTTTAACAACTTTTTTTTTTTGCTCCAGACCAGACAAAATGGATCGTAAAGCCGTAATCAAGAATGCCGATATGTCCGAGGAGATGCAGCAAGAAGCTGTGGACTGCGCCACTCAAGCTCTTGAGAAATACAACATCGAGAAGGTAAGCGTTAAATTTCGCCGGAGACTGTGTAATTCGTATCGGCTAAAAATTATAATAGATTTTCGATAAATCTGCACAAATTCAGTCGTTTTCGACTGTAGCGAAAATGAGTTTTTGATCGTAGCAATATTCAAACGTGATGTCGTGAAAAAAAAATCGTTCAACAATATCGAAAATAAGATTGTTGATTTCTTCGAATAATTATAATTCCGAAAACGTTCATTATACATACGTTCCGTGATTTGAAATGTTGCTACATTTTTATTTCTTTTTATTTCTCGTAGCACGGGGAAATGAAGAAGCTATTTTTTTTCAATCAATTAGAAGCCTTGAGTATTTTGATCAAACACTCACAAAATTCTCGATATCTTATTCATTTTTTAAGAATTTACAACAACAACAAAATGAAAGAAACTCGGAGAAATGAACAAATTTATTTGACACAGAAGAGTATTGTTCCTTCATTAAAAAATCATTGAAAAAATTATTATATTTAAATTTAACCGTTCTGATGTTTATTTCAGGATATCGCAGCGTTCATAAAGAAGGAATTCGACAAAAAATACAACCCCACGTGGCATTGCATCGTTGGACGTAACTTTGGAAGTTACGTTACGCACGAAACAAGACATTTCATATACTTTTACTTGGGTCAGGTAGCGATTCTGCTCTTCAAGAGCGGCTAAGCTGCCAATTCAAAAGTCTCTGTAATCCCAGCCATTTTATCCTCGTTCCTGCTCCCTCCCGTCCTAATCAGTCCCCCACTTCCACCTCGCGATCGCCATGCCACATATAAAATAAACATAACATTTGTTTCAACGGAGAAAGAAAAAGAAGCCCACTTAAAAGTAACAGAAATACACAAACAATACACAAACTTGTATTTGAACGAGAGTTAAACGAGAGAGAGAGAGAGAGAGATTCTTGCGAGAAGAGAGTTAAAGTGGAGGAGCGAAAAAACAAAACGAACGTACTACCGGGTATGATGAAAAAAAAGCGAAAAATTATGCGATACGTTAAAGTCATGAACACAAAACAGGCTCAGACACACACCCACCTGCGAGAAGAAATATCAATACGCTGTCCTTCGATGTTAAAGAATTTACTCGTGGGGTCGAGTATAGAAATTAAATATGTAGACAAAAACAGCAGCAGCAGCAACAACAACTACAACAACAAGCACTCTCTCCGAGGGTGAGGCTCGCTCGACGAAAGGAAAGGAGAGAAAAAAATCTTGAAAAAAAAATTACAAAAAAAAAACAAAAAAATACGACATACTACCTTACATGTTGAAATGTATTGCGTATGCCAAAAAAAAACTTTGTTGTGTTCTTGTTTTATATTAGGTATATAATGTGTACGATTCGGCGCTCGCGGTTATTTTAATTTTGTCAAATCCATACTTTTTTTTTTTTTTTTTTTTCAACCCCTCCGTGCGGTAATTTATGTACAAAGCGAAGAAACACCGATCCTCCGTGGCATAGGTTTTTGTTTTTTAATTTTAAATCGAGCAATGAAGAATATATTCGATGAAAGTGTAGGGTTGTGTGAAGATGATTGAAGATTTATAGTGACTGTCGTCAACGATGAACGGGAATGCAAACCGATCAATATTTAAAAGTTGAAAATTTTCGTTTTAACAGGCTTGAAATCACACGCTCGAAAATTAATGAAGATATAGCAACGCAAGGACATAACTTTCGCCTTCGAGATTTAATCATATTTCACCAACATTCTGCGATTATTCCGTTAGTGACGTTTTTTTCTTTGTTTATATTAATTATAATCTAAAGAATATTAAAAAGTACATTAACATGAAGAATATTAAAAATGAGATTTTTTTAATATACATATATGTATATACATATATATATGTATTGTGCACTCGAATATTATCTGCATAATGATCGGAATATCAATAGTTCATAGTGTATTCAAAACACTACGCAATTTTATTATTAATATTATTATTATTATTATTGATACCTGATAATAGAAGTGAAAAGAGAGAAGAAAGGTTAAATTCGTAAAACTTACCAATTGCATTTTGTAAAATGGCACATATGAAGGGGTGAATCTTTCGGACACGGGCGTTGAATACTTAAAACGAAAACAAACGAAACTAGAGGGAGGATCTCTCAGTGTACAAGTTGTTTCTCGTTGAATTACGAAAAAAAAAAAAAAAAAAAAAAATAAGAAAGATAGAAAACCAAAATAATATATATCTTGCTCTTTTCTTTTCTTTTTCAAATTATTTTCCTCCATTTGACTAAACTGTATTGACGATCGATGATAAATTATATATGTATAAATATTGTATTTATACATAGAACAACTTCATGAAATATTCCACACAGAGTGTTCGAATTGAGGAGGTGAAAATGCAAAAGGCCATACGTCCTTTGCAGAGACTACCTTCATAAATTATGAAAAGAGGGAAAATCAATGTTTTCCTTTTGATTTTCACTTGCTCAATTTTACGCGAGATATTCCTCTGACTTGTGGCACACACGTGTTTAGAATAAAGAAGGAAGAGGGAGAGGAAGAAAATATTTGAAAATTGAATTTTTAAGTCGAGCACAAGAAATTTTGCAGTCTCTTTTGCACGAGTGGCTTGTATCGTTGTGTGAAAAAAGAAAATCATTTCACTACCATAACTTACCGTAAAGAAAGATGAAAAAAAAAGTGCAGTCATTATTCGTAAACTCACTAATTTCGTGAGAGAACCGCGAAAATGAAGCAACCTGGACGTATAAGCGAGGGTGGGGGCGGGAGGACGGGATTTAACAAACAAACAAAAAGCTCGAATTATACAGAATACATATTTAAAACATCCTTGATAATTAATATCTCTCGACGAGGCGAGAGATAAACGCACGATTGAGTCTGTATAGGGAGTTTTTTAATCTATCTATATTTTTCAATCTATCCTATAGTGAATATTATGCAAAAAAAAATTGTAATATCATCGAAAAAGAAAAAAAAAAAAACAAAACAAAACGAAAAGGATTCCGTACACGCGAAAGCTATTTCATTCGATTTTACATAGAGTAATATACGTTGGCAAGAGAAATCGTAGCCCTTGTGTCCTATTAGGAAATTAATGTACATTCACGAGTTTCAGGCACTCTTTTCTTTCATTTCTTATATTATTCTTGTATCGAGGAAACTAGAGCTCATTACGAAGTCAAGTCGGTCGACTAATAATTTGACAGAGATGTCGGTACTGCCTTTGAATGACAAATCGTTTGAACCTCTCGCAATAACTGTGTACGAGGAGTAAGAATAATGTCGAAGTCGTTCTTTCGGTCAATTGTTTCGATCTGATTGCTTTATATAACAATATTTAATATTTTTTGTACATCGTTCGTTTATTGTGAAAGGATATCTAAAAATGATTGTTCATTCAAACTTTGTTCACCACATTTTGACATTTTATGGGAACTAATATCCAACGGGCAATTACATAACAGAAACTTGAGCTAAAAATCCATCAGGCTCGTTTCTAAAATTATGAGAAAAATCGAACTTCATTCATTCATTAATTCGTTTCTGCTTAGTCAGGATTTATGTGGGTTTTTTTTTATTATTATTTCATTTTCACACGAAGAATCAACCGTCGAATATGTGATAAAAATGAATTGTATAAAAATAACAAATTTGTTAAACTCGATCGACCTGACTTTATTAGCAAGAATATTTCTCGAAGTAAATATTTCTCATTGTTCTAATCATTATTTCCCACGACGTTATTTTATTCCCAAATATTACTTTATCTTTTGTTGTTTATATCGATTGAAAAAAAAAAAATCTAATTTTTGAATGTTTAGGTAATTTGTTATCTCGCGAGTTTTTACAAAAGAAAAATGACAAAACAAAAAAAATATCTCTTCGGTCTTCGTACTAATGCTCTAGTATTAACTAGTTTTATGAAATCTTAAATATAAATATGAATTTATAATATGCCGGCTGCATTACGTATTTATCGTATACGTAGGCGTTGAAAAAGAAGAAAAAGAAAAAAATAAGACATTTTTTTTCTTTATCGATATCTTTGTTTTGGCACACAAAAAGGCCTAGTAGGCAAATTCACGGCGTGTCCCAACGCGAAGCTTCGTGATACAGAGTTTTCCATTGCGAGAAACAACAATTGGACTATCGAACGTGTTTCTTGATCACAATCCTATGCGTGTACATATCAAATATTATTATGTACGTTAGAGGCATAGAGTCATTGACAGGACTACGTTCGTCCTTCGTTTAGTCTCGACGAGGGCAAGAATGACAGAAGATCAAAAGAAATTTTATCTCAAACGGATTGAAAAATCAACGAAATCAATTTTTTTTCTCTCTTTAATCGCAAATCGTAGGGCTTCATCGAAATTTTTCGAGGAATCAATCTCCGTGGAAGAAAATTCGACGATGGGTGAAAGTATCTAGATCAAATTGGGAAAAAAAAAACTTGGTGATTGAGTTGAAAAAGAATTGATTTCATTCACATTTCGATACTGATGCATCAAAAATATATATTATTTAGTATGGAGGCATTTTTTCACCTTTTATGGCAGAGCGGTGTCAACGATCCGGTCCGAAAGTGATAGAGAAAGGGGAAAACCGTCGATTAGGAGAAAATTATCAAATGTTCGCGTTCAAAGTTTCTTCGAGAAAAAAAAAATAAAGAAGCGAAACCTTGAACGAGAACGTGATTTCTATTGTTTGTTACGTTTTTCAGCGAATAATGAAAATAAAAAAAAAATCACGAACAAGAACAAAAAACAGTTCGATGAGATATCACGAGCGAAATCCTGTAGACTGTAAGAATAGTTTTTACGCATAAAACTGCTGAATGAATTTTATCAGCATAAAAGTCTTACGAAATCCGATCCAGAACAAAAAAAAACGAAAGAAAGATTTTGAAAATGCAACTTTGAATCGCACACCTCAATTGAACGAGCAATAAGTATACTCGATTCGATACGAATATTTCATTATCTTCGAATTAGAAAGAATTGACGAACGAGAAAAAAAGAAATTTTTAAAGAATAGCATGAGAAGTACACATTTCTTCACGCGTTTGGAAACATTGTTAATTATAAGATGTGACAATCGCGCTGTTTTGTAAAAAAAAAAAAAACAAAAAAAGTACATGCAACCACTAATGAGATGGTTAAATTGAGGAGGCCACCGTAATAATAATATTCGTGCTGTATCAGAGATCCGAGGGCATTCAAATAATTCATGCGAATTTTGTCGATCGAGAGAGATCCACAAAAGTTAGAAAAAAAAAGTAGGATGAAACGCATATGGAAAACTCGTATGATTATAAACATAAAATGAATATAGAGAAAACGTGGTGTTGAACAAAATGAGATCTGTGACAGCAAGATTTGGGACACACCATGAAATTAACTATTCAAATAGAGAAACCGTATTAATTTAATGTTGTGAACCTTTGGATGGACTGTATTGTATATGTATATCTACCTGCTCTGTCTGAAGCTGCATTCTCCAATACTAAATACTAATACAGTTGTCTCTAAAGATATATAAATAATCGTCGTTTTACTTTGCAAAAAAAAAAAAAACAACAAATATATTGCAAAACCATCATACGTTTCCTTCAGCTTACGTTTATCCTTCTGACCTCAAAAACAAATCGTTCCAGATATAGCTAATCGATTCTCCCCTCTTCGAACTCCTTATCAGTCGATGCTTCCATTTTATACTGGTTTTTTAAATTTTTTATTATGTACATATTTTACATAATAATCGTTTATTCAAATTATATTTTGAATCCCGAATGTATCGCCACTACCCCGAATGTCAAATTCTTGTAACTCACTTGCCTGAAACCCGCTTCTTCGATCATATCCTGAGGACAGAGAAAAAATTTGGAAGATTATGCGAAAATCCGGTTACTTCGAAATTTGGATGTGAAATGAACTTTCATCTGGTTTAACGTCGTAAGGATTTATCGTGAATTATTGTGGATACAAAAAATCGAGTCGAAGAATGATTGCTTTTACCTTGAAGTCTTCTTGTTTGGGAAACTTTCTTATACTCTCCACTAAATATTGATAGGGCTCCCACTGGCCTGCTATGAGAGTACCCAAAACTGGGATCATTTGAAACGAATATTTGTCGTAAACCCTGCAATGCAAAAACTGTGTCTGTGAAACAATTCTTTGTTTTTTAATTTTTTTTTTTTTAGTATGGAAAAGATTAAGAAAAACGAGTAAACGATTATCTGACCATTGTAAAGTGTCATTATTGAGGTGACTGAATTCGAGACACATGAAACGTCCGCCTGGCTGGAGAACTCTGTAAGCATCTTCTAGCACCTGTAACATTATGGTATCAAAATCTAGTGTTCATAATTGTTTTCATAATTGCAAAAAAAAACATTACTCAGAACGTAGGTCTTATCCATATAAAAATGAAACCTCTTCCTGGTTTTTGAAATTGGGCTTACAAGCCAAAAATGTTAAATACCTTATCGATGTGCGTTACATTTCTAATTCCAAAAGCTATCGTATAAGCAGTAAATGAGTCGTCAGGGCATGGGAGTTTCTCGGCATCTCCTTGGAGCCAAGCAATGTCATAGCCATTTTCAATAGTGAATCCCTGTCTTTGAGCACGTATTTTTCCAACATCCAGCATATTTTGATTAATATCAGAAACAGTTACGTGACTTTTAATTTCTCTGGGATTTGGAAGGTTCTTAAGATAATTTAAGTAACGAAATGTTATGTCTCCGGTTCCTCCAGCCGCATCTAGGAGTCGACTTCCATGAGTCGGTCCCAATTCTTGGATAAATATATCTTTCCATATACGATGAATTCCAAGACTCATCGCATCATTCATAACATCGTAGGAGTCCGCGACATTTTCGAAGACGGTTCTTACTAAATGAAAGAAGTTATTTTAATAAATTCATATAGACGAAGCAATTTTTCGAATAAATTTCAAGTTCATTTGATTGAACTGAGAAACTTACTGAAAATACGGAATTATGAACGCAAAGAAAAGTTAACCTCCACAAAAGTTGAGCAGTTGATCAACAAAAAAATGACGAATAATCGTATTCATGAGTAGATAAAGAAAAAAAAAGCATTAATCATTTACATTTTTCTAACCTTCTTTCTCCTTTTCACTTTCCTTGATCGTTTTGAATCCGAAATGCGTAGTTTTCTCTTCACCTTCAACATCATTTATTTTCGCAGTTTTCGCTTCGTTGTACCTTGAAATTGTCGTGGCAAGTCCTCGTTGCAGAGAAAATTTATTTTGTCTTATCACATGCTTACCAATACATTTGCATAATTCCATTATCGCTAATTAATCAATGACGTATTATATGGATAGAGAGAAATATGTTTAATAATAAAATTACACGTTCGGCATAACCTCAAAACTTGATCAGCTGATCGACATGTCCAGCTGACGGATTCGTTTCACCTTGCATTCTCATTCGAATTTGACATCTAATACATATTGCCAATGAAATAAAAATAGTAAAAGTGTACCCATGGTTTGGGTTTCATAATTCATTCATTACGATTTACGGTGTTTGTGAGGATTTAACATGGAAAAATAATTAAAGCTAATGACGTATCATGAAAATTATCAATAACGAAAATTTTATAACCTCAGTTGATTGAAAGAGTAAAATGAACTTTATAGGCTATAAACACAATGGAACTACAATATGCATTTCATTACGTATAGATGATCTTTGACTTTTGTCTATTGTGTCGTGTAAAATTACGATCATGGCTGAAAAAGGAGCACACTTGACAGGAACTTCTTATGGAAAGCCAACGATTTTCGAAATCGTTGCCCAGGAATCTTTAGCATCTACGCTTGAACCTGGATTCAAAAAAATTTTTTCTGTAAGCCGAATCATGAATTATCTATTGTTTATTTGCAAGGAAAGCAATGATCTATTTCTTCCAATGGAATTATGCAACCAATTTATCAAACGTTAGTTGTAAAAATCAGTTGAAATCTCGAGAAATATATTTCAGTTTTTAGCTACTTGTAATCCAGAAAGGTACGGATGGGTTTTGGCTTGGGCGGACGAAGCTTATTTAGCTTTCAATGCATTTCTACAAAACTTTTATTTTAAAAAATATGGTGAGTAAATCAGAACACTGATTTTTTTTTTAATCCCTATTCAATTGATCTCCGCTATTTGAAAGTTGATTTCATTGATACAGTATTTAAGCGATCTCATGAATGTTGATCCCCCCCATCAATAGAAAACTTCAATATTTATTAAAATAATGTTGAAATACCAAATGTGTGCAGGTGGCTCGTTTTCTGAAACATTCTATGGCCTCAAAAGAATTGCCGTTCTGAGTTCTGGAGTTGGTGAAAATTTGTCATGGAAAAGACAGAAATTATCGATATTATTACTGATATTGGATCCTTATTTAAGAGCAAAGGCTGAGAAGTATAAACTCGATGAAATTGATGGACGTTTTCCAAAAACTGCAAGTTTTCCATTATTTCGTTCTATTTTTATTAGATTCAATATTTTGTTCAACTGAAAATCTCTGTATTTTCTGTTTAGTTTCTCATAATTCACTACGATTACAAATTGTTGAGCTCTTTCATTTTTAAGACTCGACTAACTATTTACTTATTCTCGTATATTTATTGCAATCACTATTTTACAGTATTGGAAAAAAGCTCTAAGATCCTATTTCATCAAAACTCTAAGAATATATCACTATATTCGTGAGTTTTCGTCACTTTTCTATTACGTTCTCTACTTGAGTTCAAGAACTCACTATCCAACGCCGATTTATCACATGCTGTCGACGACTCTAACATATTCGGGAGCACAGGAAGTCGCAACGATATCAGAAATATTGCAAAAATTGAAAGACGGCAGTTTTCACACGGGGGATGGTGTTCAATTGATACAAAGAACCTTCACAAGATCTCTCGAGCTCGGTGCATTTTTTTTGCAATTCGTACAATGGTGGAATCAAGAAAATTATTATACGAATTTGACAACACTTCCGGTACCACCGGCCCCAACAATTCCTAAAGATGCTCAAATTTATAAGGGCCTTTGTCCTGTTTGTCGAAAAAGTCGTCGAATTCATACAGCTCTCGCTGTCTCAGGGTGAGTTGTTTTTTTACGAAAAAAAAGGAGAAAAAAAACGTTGAAAACGAAATTTATGTTAACTTATTGATAAAACTTTGTCTTTCTTCCGCAGATACGTTTTTTGCTACCAATGCATTCTGCCCATTGTACGCAAACATGGAATATGTCCAGTGACCAATCTTCCTGCGAAGGAGGACGATCTGATTCGTCTTTACCTGGACGAATAAATTTCATTCCGTATTGAAGTTTGTCCCATGAAAAAATTCCAAATTCCAGTGAAGCTTGATAACAAAGAGTTGAATATTTTTTTAATATTTATTACAACGAAAGAAGAAAATAATAAAACGATATGAAAATTTTATTTCTCCGGGAAAATGAGCTGTAGTGAGAAAAAGTCTTCTCCATAACGTGTAGAAATGTGCTAACATGGATGAAAGGATAATTTCAATAATTTTATATTAAAATAATAAAATATTACTTCATTTATTCATTTCATTTTCTTTCGGCTCGTACACAGTCCGGCGTTTTGAATTATGTGCATTTAAAATGATTCGTGAAAACGTACAATGGTTATTGCCAAGATTATGAGGTACAGTAAAATTGAACGAGTTCTTTTTGCTTCCGTTTTGTTTTTTTTTTCAGATTTCTTTTTTCATACTTCGCTTAAAAAGCGTAACAATTGACATACTTCGTTATCTTCGGCGTCATTAAAAATAATAAGCACTTAAAAATAAGGCACTTGCTCGTTAATTATTACATAATATGCAAATCTTAGATGCGATAGTAAATGAATTACATTCTCATACGCGCATTCATCGTCAACAATATATATCTATATATCGATCGAAAAATAAATCTACCATCCCGATCGGAGGGACGATGGGATTTGAACGTCGTTCACTACATTCGATATGGCAATCTCAGATGAATCATAACGATTCGATCATGATCGATAAATTATTTTGAAAACCTAGACCAATTCATCGATCAATTAAAGTATCAATTAATTTGTTTAATTATCATCTGGGGCGAGTTATTAAACGTACAATTTGGCGTCAGGATCACGATGCCTACGCTCTTCCTCATTACGATTTAAAAAAATATATATCAACGATCATTTGTCATGTCTATTGGTCTTGTAAAACAAGACATTTTCACAAATTCTCTCGTTCATAAGTTGCAAAACGTATTTATTTTTATTTGTTTATCTCGAGAACTTCTGTGCGTCGCACGAAATGGTGACGATGATTATGCTGATGATTCTTTGAGGAGTGTCTTTTTAAACTGCCTTATCGCCTCAAAATGTTAGTACGTTAACTCTATTGATATTGCCGAAATACATCGTTACCCATCGAATAATGGATCGGGAAAAACTATGTCCCATTTTCTATGTTCCAACGATTCTTTGGCATCAGTTGAAAAGACACTCCTCGAATGTAGTCCAGCACAACACAATCAATGGGGGGTTGTACTGACAACGGCGATTTATAATAAACTAAATTGCTTTCGGTGCTAATACTGTTAACCGACGATCGTTCTAACAAAAACAAACTCGTCTGTCCTCCGAAATGAGTTGCAGGAACAGGCACCGGCTTAATTAATGTTTGAAATTATTGTAATTTATAAAATTTGTTTGTAGAAACTTGCACCATGTTTTTCAAGTTTAGAAAATATGAATATTTTTTTAGTCACATTGTTATTGAGTTCTGAAATCTTCCAAAATTTTCTTCATCCGTTCAATTGCTTTATTTTTTATAGCTCAGAAGAGAAAGTTAATTTTTTAGAGATTACATCTTCGTACGTGCCCTCGTGACCTAACCACCTTCGTTCCATAAAGATTCGTAAAACTATTTTGAAAAATGTAGCCCTCTTTCGACTAGTACACATCGTACAAGCGATCCCAAACTACAATTTTTCATCCGGGATAAAATTGCATTCAAGTTAGCATAGTTTTAACAGAAACGAAATTTCTCATCATTATTTTCAAATTTTCTGATATAAAAATTGTCAGTATTTTTTCGTTACTTCGTAAAAGAGTTCTAAAAAAGTTGGACGAATTTTAGCAGTTTGAACCCGCTATAAAAATTCTGGGAGTATCAGAAGATGAATACATTAAATTCGAACGATACAAACTTCAAGGTAATTGAAATTATATCGGAAAAAAACATTTTCTTTTCCGCTGTTGTTCGACTTTTCGTACTTGAGAATATTTACAGTTTTTCCGTTAAGCTATTCCGTGATAGAAGTCTTATAATTCCGGCATAAAAATGAATTTGCATGTTCGTAAATATATATATATATAAACGGAATAAACTCGAGGGATTCGAAGAGCTCGATATTTTCACAATTCTTCGAAGAATGCAACTCGTGCTTTGGTAGAGCCGGATTTGACTTTCTTCAATGTACTGTACTTGTTTTCACCCATTCGTACTTGTTCCTCGTGTAATTGATCGAGTTCGCATTGTTTTTCACCGACTTTCATCACCTCAATTTCCGAGCGTAATTCCCTTAATTGTTCCTGCAAGTGCTTGCTCTTTTCCCAATAATCCACGCGTTCTTTCTCAATCTCCAACGACAATTGATCCACGTCACCGTCCGCTATGAGATCGTAAGAAGTCAAATCCGAGGCTAAAGGCTCCGCGTCCAGTTGGAGAGTTTGCAAATCTGCTTGCAGATCGGAAGGAAGTACCTGCGTCGATGGGAAGAGGTTTGGTACGGGCTGAAATATTTCGTGTACATTTTGTTTTCAATTAATTCACATTTTTTATGAATCATAATAAAAAAAATTCAAAAGTTTCGTAATTATACAAAAAGAGGATTCAGTAAAAGTGCAGCATATTTTAAGCACACGTTTAAAATGGACTCTTCGTGGTTACCCCGGGTCAATACAGTCTGAAGGTCACCTTTGAAGCCAGATATTGATAAAAATGTTCGAGTTACAACCCTCTTTGAACCCTCCCGAATCCCCTCAACCTTTCAACCCTCTTTGAATGTTGGTACATAAATATATTTTGGGGATGCTCAATGAAAGACTATTTCATCGCGATGTTTTTCACTTGAGGAGTATCTCGGGCACGTGCATGTTAAAAAATGTTCAAGTACAATCATGGCGATGCTTTTAGTCTGAAAACGTTTCTTTATGAATTCCCCTCGTCACAAATTTCTTTAGAACTTGTTGAAAACTTTTGAAAAACATTGATAATGGTTGATATTTATTTCATATCTTAGAATTTTGGATTTCAATATAATGAATAATATTTTCACAAAAATTAACGAAAAAAATCTTTCTAAGAAATTAGTTCGAGATAAATCGTTGGACACTTTCGAATGTTTTAATACTTCAGCTCTCTGCTGCGAATTCGCATCAAGAGTTATGCATTTTTCTGGATTTTGTGTAAAACACAACATTAGATTTTTTTTTTAATAATGAAAAATCATTTGAAAACATTTTGGGTTTTCATCCATGATAAATTTAAAGTAGACGATTCAAGTCGAAGAAACAAGCGTTTGAAAATAAGCGATAAAAATAGGCGTGCAGCCGAAAGGTTGAACCAGCTATTTATAAGCGAGAGGATCATGTCGGAAATTTGATGATTATTAGGAAAGAAAGCTGTTTGTGTTAAAGTATTTGACTCACTGTTATGGCAGCTGTGTACGCGTTCCTGCTGAGAAATTCGAGGAGCTTTTCCTTGGCCTCTTTCTCAGCTATGCGAGCGCGAAGCAATTCGTCCTTGAGTTTTTCTGCTTCGGCGGCGCGCCTTTCCGACTCCTGCACCAATCGCTCTGTCAACAATTCCGCTTCGCGTGTCTTACGCTCCAGATGAACTTTTTCTTCCTCCGTTTTCATGTTGTTCAATCTTATTCGCGTTATTTCTTGTTCAGCTTCGGAAGCTTTTTGACTAAGGAGCATTGCTTCTTCCTCGGCTACACGACTCTTTTCTGCCAAAAGATCCGCAGTTTCTTCGGATCTTCTCTAAAAAATTTTGGTTCAATGTCTCATTAACAAGCACGCATTTTTTTAATGATTTTCTACATAATCTTATTTGACGATATTCGAATTAGTTCTCGGAGATTTACGGGCGTTATATTTGGTCAGTATTTTGGTAACAAATGTACCAATGTTAGAAAAATTGTTGCTTTTTGTTCGGTAAATAAATTGTGTTTTTTTTTTACCAGAGCTTCGTTAGCTAATCGAATTTCTTCCTGGTATTGCAACAAACGTTGCTCCATTGCAGCTTTTTCTCTCTCAGCTGCTTCTCGCAATTGTTTTTCCCTTGCTAATTTATTCCGCTCTATTTGCCTCCTGATAAAAATATGACATTTATTATAAACAGAAAGTTGTGTAAAAATCAAGTTAGGAAATACATTGAATATGATTAAATGCATTTTCTAATTTTTCAAATATAATTTAACGAAAAAATCCATTGATGATTCGATTTTTTCATATGATTTTGTTATTCCACTGAAGATTTTTCACCTGGATTTTTCTTCTTTCGCCTGAGCTTTCATTTGTTGAACTTCCATAGAGTCAGGTTTTCGCCTTCTCATGAACAAATCGTGATTACCGATACACAGATCTAAAATCTTGAAAAAAAAAAAATAATATTCGTTAAAAAAAAACATTTTATAATGATCTAATGAAATGACGAAGAGTAATTCATTACCAATTTGTTCATGCGAACTTTCTGCGAGAAAAAGATGAAATTAGGAGACGATTTTTCCACTGGTTTAATCACGAATTTTTTGTCGTCGAAGCTAATATGTCGAATCTCCGACCATGTGAAAGTCGTCTTTGGAGCCAGTTTGTTTTCCTTCTCATAGATATTCAAGCCGAGGGCCGTCACACCGAGCCAAAGGTCAGTCTCCTTTTTATTCTAAAAAATATTATCCAGAAAATTCAATAAGTTTTCCTCATTCATAACTTTATTACAAAAATGAGCTGTTTCAATCTTTTTACACGCGATAAGAATTACAAAGTAAATTTTGCTTCAAAATTTGTGGAAAAAAGTGCGAAAAAGTTATTCTCTATACATTTGCAAAATTAATTAATCATTCAATTCAATAACAAATTTATTTGTTTTAAAAAGTAAGTTTATATTCGAAATTCTCGATTGCGTGTTAATATTTAGAAATCTGTCTCCGAAAATTTCTTGAAATGAACAAGAAGTTCTTTTGCACTTGTATCAAAATTGAAGCTTACGATGATAATCTTGAAAATTTTAAACCCTCTATCACGAGGTTGTATATCACATTGGTTGTATGTTTTGATAAAATAACTTACACTTATAGGAAAATAATTGACACCATACATGTCAAGATCTTGGGCAATTTTGAGATACTCCATTTCTGCTTCGTCTCGCGACATACCACGATGATCCGCATACCAAATTTTTATTCTATCCTCCCACATCTCCGGAGTCATTTGATACTGGTCGATCACTCTCTGAGGTAATAAATCTTCACTTGCCAACATTCCAGGACGATATGAAACTTCGTCATAGTCGCCATACTTTGAAAATGATGAATGAATAAACAATACAATAAATAAATAAAATGACAAAATAAAAAATGGCTAAAGAAATATAATAAATTTTTAAAAATGATAGAGGAAATGCAAAAAATATTAAAGTGACGAAATTACGTTAATGAATGAACGGAATAACAAATGCAATGATCTCAAAAATTAAATTGCAATGGAGAAATTTAAATTTCAAAAGTTACCTTCGCTTGAACCGCGTAAGACGCCAATAGAACGGATGCCTCCGGTGGGCAATATATATCCATGGACAGAATGGCTTGTTTGACTTGAAGAAAAAACAGATGTTGCGTCACTTCTTGAACCAATTCTTCTGCTACGTCCTCAGGATAAAACTTTGCCAAGAACATGAAAGGGGTTGTTGGCTGTTGAGAAATTCCTTGATCCTGGACTGAAAGATAATAAGGGCATAAGCACATTCAACATTCGTTTTGAACTAGTCTGTTCTGATTCTAAAAAGAACTTTTTATGAACAATCACATTTTTTAACCATTGAGCGATATTAATATGGTTATCGATCAAGTTCTTAACTTTAGTTGGGAAGAAAATAGTCTAGAATTGCAAAGAATTTCTTGCTGTACACAGTTGCTGATAATTTTCATCAGTTATTATCTTCAATGTTTTTTTTTTGAATTCCATCAAAATTAATGCCGAGTTTTGTACACATAAAAATGGGAATATTTTATAAACTCGTGTTAAATTTGACTTTTTAAAATTTTATATTCATCTAATTGATAAGTAATAAGAAAAACCTTTTTTGTCCAATTTGAGCCATGAAATGAATCCTTTAGAATCCTCATACTGAAGTCCGAAATACCAAGTTTCCCGTAAGCCAATGGTGCGACAAACTAGATCAAACAAATCTCTCCCTGTTGCTCTCCACTGGAAAAAAAAACAAAACTGTCAAAGATCGAGAAGAAAATATTGAAAAATCTAGACACGAATGAATTATCACAAACCTCCAAATTGAATTCAAGCTCCGCGTCTAAAGTGCAAACCTTGACAGGAAATGACTTTCCTGATTTTTTCCTTCTGAACGGTGGCATTTTATTTTTCATTGTTTTCATCTGGCATCACGATGAATTAATTCCACAACACGTGACTAGGAAAACATCGAATGAACGATATATCATTGAGAATGTTGTAGAAGTAGGCAAATAATTTTTCGGAAAAACAAAGATAAAATAAACATAAAGTGTTCATTGGTTAACCTCACCTACATATTTTCTCAATGAATTCATAATTCAGAGACGACACAAAGAACCGCACTGTAAAATGACATTTAAAAATATTTGCCCTGTAACCCCAAAATTGCACAAATTCCGAGTCCTTTCAGTCGTGTATTTTTATTCTATTTTTTATAAATTTGTACATTTCGTAAAACTAAAGGATATCGAATTTTGAGGTTTGAAATAACGTTGTTAATTGTGATTGAGTAGACAGAATTATAAAAACCGATAATACAGTATTGTTTTGGAATTTTCACGGACATCCGGTGTTATTAGAGATCGCAACATTTTTTATAATCCAGTGGATATAGCACGAAGTATATTCGCTAAATATGCGTCATTATGCAAAAATTCCGAATATAATATGGCGTTTAAGTGCCGACTCGTCGTTTGGATAAAAAATTGCTATTTTTTGTTTCTTTCGTTCGTGAGTTAGTATCGTCAATGGAAATGATCTACGTAATGAAATAATTGGTGATCTTAGATGTGCAAAGACTGTTCGGGCCGTGGTGTCTATCACGGAAGCGTATATAAAATAGAAGATTTTATATTATATATCGTCACAGAGAGCGCGCGCGCGGGGTTTACAACTGCATTTTATATCCTGAGATTTTACACTATTTAACATTCCTATATGTGCGTGACGCTGGTGCATCGAGAGCGAGACGAAACTTTGCACGCATTGCACTGCACGAGAGGAGACGAGCAGCTGATTAAATAATATACAATTCGTCTTTTGGACGCATTTCATTCAAAACCGCTATTCCGACGCGAAATAAATCATATAAGACGAGACCGCGAATATTAGACCGGAAATGTAAAAAAAAATCTCAGCCCTAGTTATATAGCTATAGCATTTGTATAATAAGTAGGAAAATCCAAAAAACAAAGACAAAAGATAAACAATGCGGGCTCGCACGATTTAGATCCGTCGGTTAAACAGTCCCAGCATGTGCGACGTCTAGCAGCTAAATCCTGAAACAGAGATAACTTCCACGTGCTTTTTTATCGATCGAGTATTTACTGACAAGTTTTTTCTAAATATCCAATTGAACGAAAAGATTACAATAAATCTCTATCGAATTGCACTTCATAGAAATATCTATACTTCACACAAATTCCAAATGTTCATGGAGCATCGAGTTTTGAAGTAAAAAATTAATTAATGGCTGTTAAATTTATTTATGTATGGGGCGTTTAAGGCCGAGCCGTCAGGATCATGATTCTCTTACAAATTTAGTTTATTATATAGCTTCTTTTCGTGAATTTAATATTTTCGAGTAACCTCTGTATTGCGAGTTTGTTATTTACCAAGAAAGTATTAATAAAGAAAGTTTGGAAGAAAAGTTTAGAAAACAAAAAAAAATATTGTACAATCTGTCACTTTTATTGTGGTTGTTGCAGAGGCTTAAATGCCCGATGTATGCACAGTGATATACGTGAAAGCATTGCCACAAGAGGGATATCAATTTGAAAGTCATTTAATAAATTATGAGAGTAAATGAATGACTATAGCTTTCAGATAAGAGAATGCTTCATTCGTTCCACGTATCTTGAACTTTCGAAACATTCATTTTCTCCTCTCGTTCCATGATCCAACGAACATGCAGCGCTCGAGTCTTGAAGAAATTTTAGAACAACATTTACCCGATGCGGAATTACGCGAAGTGAAGCGGATTTTGTTTGGCCGAGAAGTCGAGTGAGCTTTTGTTGTTGTTTTTTGTTTAATAATTCTTTCTTTTGTTTTCAGTATTCCATATAAAAAGACAATAATAATAACAATCGAAATGCGATTAAATATGTGAAATGTTTGTTTACGCTTTTACGTATCGCGCTGTTTTCTTTTCCTCACTTCCTTACTCTGGCACGTAATCTCAATGTCACTTTTCTGATAGAACACTGAATGAAAAATTTGTTAGGTGTGGCTAAATCGAGGAAATTCTGTGTCCCTCGTTTCTCTAAAAATAAACGTTCTCACGCTAGAAATGATATTGTGCAATTTATTTGATGAAGAAAAGCACTCCATTCCTTCTATTATTAAACTCGTTTGATTCTGTAGATTGTCGTAGAATTTAACAAAAAAATTCTTAATTTTTCAGAATGCCTTATTTCCCAATATTGTTGACATTCTGTCAATTTCCAAAATTCACAAATTTCTCTAAAGCTTTTTCCATCTGCTTCCTAAAAAAGAAAATAATCATGAATAACAAAACATTTTCTTTGTGTTTCATTACCTCAAAATTTGTCACTATGTCTAGCATAATATTTTATTGTTTTGATAATAAAAAATATAAAACAAACTAAAAATGATGACTATTAAGAAAAATTTTGTTTTTTTTTCACCATGTAGAAGTTTGATTTTGCCAGAAAGAAATCCGGAAGAGAATTTTGAGGTTCAAGGATGGAGAATAAAATCTGTTATCACAGAACAAATTCGAGCTCCTCGAATTGTTCGGGTTGGAATTATTCAACATTCCATTGTATTACCGACGGATAGATCAATTAAAGATCAAAGGGACGCAATACACGAGAAGATATACAAATATGTCGAGCATGCGGCTAGTTGCGGAGTCAATATCGTTTGTCTTCAAGAAGCGTGGAGTGAGTTTGGATCAATTTAAGATAAAAAATTAAACAGATTCCAAAATTAAAAATTTGAAATTCATTCTCAAATATTTATTGAATTAAATAATTAATATTTAAAGTTCAAGGATTTTTTGGATGCCTGCAGTTTAACTGAGCAACCCGGATTCATTATTTTTCAATCTGACGCTTACTTCATGATGAAACTAAAAAAAGCTAAATATTAATCGAACAAATTTTTCTATAAATTTTTATATTTTGTATGAAAAAATCAAATGATTACTTTTACAAATTGGAACAATTCCAGAAATGTAAAAAGACGTACAATTCACAAAAAGTACTCAATTTTTCGCAGCTATGCCTTTTGCCTTTTGCACAAGAGAGAAATATCCGTGGTGCGAATTCGCAGAGGATGTGGAAAATGGACCTTCAACTGTATTGTTATCCAAGCTGGCAAAAAAATACAAGATGATTATAATTTCACCGATACTCGAGAGAGATTCAAAGAATGGAGACACCATTTGGAACACGTGCGTCGTTATATCAGAGAATGGCCAAGTTTTGGGTAAACACAGGAAAAATCATATTCCTCGTGTTGGAGATTTCAATGAGTCTACTTATTACATGGAGGGTAATACGGGTCATCCAGTATTCGAAACCTGCTATGGACGTATCGCCATAAATATTTGTTACGGAAGACATCATCCATTAAATTGGGCAATGTTTGGCATCAATGGAGCGGAAGTAATGATTTTACCTATTTTTATATAGTTTTCATTACTCGAGATATACATTGTCGACTGTAAAAATGCTGGACTTTCAGTACACAAAGTTCTTCAGATGTTTATTAAGAGTATTGATCAGTTCGAAGTTAAAATTTTTCGTCATGGTTCAACAAATTATAAAAATTTTTTATAACTTGGGACCACTCGGACCAAACTTCGAGAAAACGCGGTTCAAAGTTTATAGCATATGAATATATTTTGGATTATTGAATTCTCGATTGAAACCTGAAAAAAATGGTTCTTTCGATTCTCTAAATGAGATTATTGGCTTAATTTTGAAATTGACACAAAACGATTTTTCTTTATTGCAGATTGTATTCAATCCTTCAGCAACAATCGGAGCCCTATCCGAGCCCTTGTGGCCGATCGAAGCACGTTGCGCTGCTGTAGCGAACAGTTACTTCACCTGTGCCATTAATCGTGTCGGAACGGAAATATTTCCACGAGAATTTACTTCCGGCAATGGAGAACCGGCTCACCGTGATTTTGGGCATTTCTACGGTTCGAGTTACATCACTGCTCCAGACGGAACTCGCACTCCGGGCCTTAGTCGTGACAAAGATGGTCTTCTCGTGGCTGATCTCGATCTCAATTCTTGTCGACAGACTAAAGATGTTTGGGGTTTTCGGGTGAGTAATTTTTTAAAAGGAAAAAAGCTAAGGAATAGCTTTTAATAAAAGACTATTTTTTCAACTTTTTAAACTAGTTAGAACCTTAAAAATTATGCAATTAATTATTTACTATTCGACGAATTTCCAGATGACTCAGAGATTGGATATGTACGCGAAAGAATTGGAAAAAGCGACTCGGCCAGATTTCGAGCCTCAAATAATCAAAAAGTAAATGATGTTTTGACTGAATATTTCAGAAACTATTAACAGGCCAATCAAACAATGTTTTCTTCCTCAAATGAACCAAATGGAGATATATTTTTTATCAAATAAATGACTACTGAACAAACACGGAAATCTAAATAATTTATTACGAAAAAGGTACAATTTTTTTGGATGGATTATTTTACAAGTAGATTCGTTTTTGTTTCTTCAAATCTTTTCAATTTTTTTTCATTCAATACCAACGCCCATTACATATGAAAAATGATGTCGATAAAAATAATTTATGTGATTTCCCCCGATCTGAACGTTTGATTGAACGTTTTTTTAATATTATTTTTAACTCGCTGTTAACGCAGCGAGTGCCGTATTGTGCGTTTGTTTTCGATAATGCAATGCTTCTTGGTAAGCTTTCTTCACAGCTTTTCTGTCTGTTGGCTTTCGAGATTCGATCAATTTTGATTCGTCAAGGGCCTGGGAAACTCCCAGCTTTTCCAATTTTTCACCTGGCAGCCATTGCCTGTAAAAAAATTATGTCAATTAGCTGCAAATTTCATTGCCGTTTGGTTTCAAGTGATCTCATTTTTTTTTATATTAATTTTTTTTTTCAAAGTGATGGGAAGGGTTCGTAAAAACTCGACAGGGTATACGCGGGAACAATAAAAATAATTTTAAAAAAAGAAAGAGAAAATTTGTTTACCAGGTGCGTTTCGTATCGAAGAAAAGAACGAGAAAAACTGGCTCTTTGTAATTAACAGCAAGTGCGAGAACGTCATCAGGTGGAGCTGGAATTGGAACACCCTTGTGAACTGTTCCTCGCGGGGTGTTCGGATCTATTATTAGTGCAGGATACCAAGGGTATCCTCGACATTTTGCCCAAACGAGTTGGAGAGCCTCGAGGCCTATTTCACCTTCGTCGATTTTAGGTTCTTCGATATCTTTCGATTTTTTTAATATGTGTGAGGGTGGCTCGTCATCGTTATCCTCTTCTTCGTCCTCATCCTCGTTTTCATCATCATCGTCGAGCGGATCGTCCGGTGGTTCCTCTGGTTCAGGACTCGTCGATACACTCGTCGAACAACTGCTACAAGTTGACGATTGACTTTCTGCCTCACCGATATCACTGTCCATACCACCACTCCTGTGAAAAAAATCCGTAATCGTTATTTCCACTGAAGTTCACAACGTCGAAATTCCAATTTTGTTACTGCTATTTTTAGCTACTATCTACGGATATTAAATTAGATCATTTATTAACGAGAACAATATTTCAATTGAAGAATACTCGATTCACGTTTGTGAATTGGATAAAAAACTTACGCGATTGGAAACGACTTAAAATTAATCGTCAACTTAGCAATAATAGTTGTCTTCAATTGAAGTAAATAGTTTTTGTATTTTATACCAATCAATTTAATGCCAATTTCCGTTAGAAATAATAAAAAAATTCATGGAAAACAATTGCTTTCAATTTGATACAAAATTCGATTTATTGAATGAAATACAGTAATAATTTTTTTATTTAATTCAACATCATTCCATTTGGTTGCAATGAAATTTGAAAAGAGATGTTCTTCATCAGCGGAAAACATAAATATTTCTAGTACCTTAAAATCAAAACTTCGCAACAATCGTTACCTATAGATCCTAAAACTGTCACCCTGCTTTTTCTGATCGTTTTCCAAACTCTGATTCTGTCCACTTCTGCTTGCTCGAGCACGAGCTTTTCGCGTAAATAAAACAGCTGTTCTACGGTTAACACCTGTTGCTGGAATCTCACGTTCCCCGGTTTGTGATTCCGATTCCGTACGATTACGACTGTTTCTCTCTCTTTTTCGAGATTTTGTTATTGCCGGAGTTTCAATTTCCACTGGTGGATCCAACTCCGGGTAATCCTTTCGCGCTTGCTCAAACAATGAACCTCCTTGTTCGCGCATTTTCAATCCGGCACGATAAAACATCGTGTCTTTTCTATTGTACGCCAAACAATTGTTCACCATCAGATTAAAGTCCGCCTCGAATGCGCTAAGACTCTCGTATTCTTGTCTCTCCAGTTTAGCCTGTTTCGATAAATAGAAAGAAAAAAAAACCGTATTCAGAATAAAAATATTGAACCCTTTCATCGGCACATTTATTACTCTATCCCTTTGAGTTAAAAAAAGACTCCCAAAAAATTCTGCGTTAGTTTTGGGGTCTCCAAAATATTTTTAGACTACTTTTAGAGATCTGATGAATTTCTTAGCAAGAATAAAAATCTGGAAACGATTCCTTGAAGGCAAATTGTCATTCGTGCCTTCAATGATCCAGTGGGTCAACAAAGGAATTTAATTGATTCACAAGTTGCGAAACTAGCGAGTTAATTTGACATTCACAAAAAATGATATTAAAAAAAACGAATATTCTGTCGTACAATCAAATTTTTTCGACCAATCTATTGTTATTCTATGAAAAATTCAATATTTCCTACTTCCGCTAAAATCCTAACTTTTTGATGATATCAGTGGATGTGACCTGCAAATGTTCTGGAGAAAAATACTGACCTCTATGGTTGACAGGTCCATCGGATGCGAAACGATATCAAGATAATCTGGAACTTCTTCGGTGTTTACAGGCTGTCCAAATACATCATTCGTATCTTTTGCTTTGAAAGCTTCGAGCAGTGTTCTAAGAATACTTTCGAGGGGTCTCAGTTCGAACCACATACATTTTTCTTTTCTGTAAAATAAAGTTCGAAAAATTATTAACAAAAAGGAATTATAAATGACGAAATTTCGATCATTAGAATTTAACGTTTTTCTTTTTTGCAAAATATTCCCAACATTCTCCCATAAACCAGAGTTCTTGCTTGGAAATTGAAATTATCTCAACAAATTCAGAATAACTGTATCAAAATCTGTATAATCAGACAGTATTACATATTAAATAATCTTTTTATAAAGTGTGATGTAATAATATACGAAATGAAATGATCAAATTTCTATCTGAAGTTATTCAACAATTTTTTGAAAATAAAAAAAGAAAATCCTGTGGCCCTTGATCAATAAGTGATGCCTCTAAAGTAAAGATGAAATGAAAATGAATATATCTCAAAAATAAGAGTTGAAGAAACTTTGGAAAGCAAAAAATTGATCAGGGACCACAGAACGCCCTACGTGTACGGACATAAATGCAGTATGTTGAAGAGTCTGGCTCTGAGAGACTCATGAAGTTTGCCCAGTAAACAATTTCGAACTATCCCGGGGACGAGTCAATATTTTGAAAATCAAAATTTGTAACGGAAGTTTCAATACTTTTGCATTATTTGACACAGAAAAATCTAAAAAATGTATAATATTCATTGGAAAATATGATTTAGAGAAATGAAAGAACGAAAGATGGAAAAGTTGAAAGTTTCGGATGGATCTAGAAGACCAATGTCCGTACACGAAGGATAAAATGGAAAATATTGAAAAAATAAAATTAAAATAAAAGAAACGTACACTTTGAAAAGTTCTTTCTTGAGTTTTTCTCGTTTACGTACGAGCTCGCACAGCAACCTCGCACGTTCGAGATCCTGTCTGAGGCATTGCCAGTATTTGAGCTGACGATAGAGTTCTCCTCGTAATTCGCCATCGGGAGGTGGTGAGGAGTGATCACCGATGGCGGGTGGTCGGGAATGTGGATGAGAACTCTGTAGTCTCCTCAAAAGTGGCACGCCGTTACGATTTTGACGTTTCAACGTCCAATAGGCGATGAGACGTTGAATGAGTTGACTGCGTTTGGGTAGGCCTTCGGCGAGATTTGCAATTTCGCGGATGCGTTCTGGTGGGATTGTGGGAATGGAGATGACAGGTGCGGAGGAGCTTTTTTTGTTGGCGATCGCGCGTCTACGAGCTTCGGCTGGATTGGTGGAGGGTAGAAAATCGGGAGGTGCGTGAGTTTCGCAATAGGCTGTTTTTTGTACGAGCATCGGTTCACCGTTGGCTGGTTGTACGGTTCTCATTCGCATACAAAGTCCGGCTTGCTGAGCGCAAGTTACGTGAAAAGCGGCGTAACAATTGCTCTTGTGACATTGTATGCAAGCTCCGGCGCCTCTTTGCTTACAAACGCAGCAAGTTAAGCGCCAGCGTGCAGCTGGAATACTTTCGATACTGTCGATCGGCTCGAGAAATACGGTATTAGCAAAACGAACTTCCGGAATCCAAAGGGCGCAAACTACATGCGCCCATGTAGCTGGCCGATCGGTTTGCTTGAAGGCACCACCACGATTTGGACACAACACGCAATCCACCGCTCTCGATGGACTCTGAAGGCATCTACGACAAAGCCACTGTCCTTCTGGTATATACGGTACACCGTAACAATCCTGATGCACTGCCAAATTACACATGTCGCAAAACAATATCGCGTTACTGTTTTGACACTCTCCGTCCATACAGATACAACAAACCGCATCCTCGTCCGCTGCTATTCCACCACCGCCGTTACTTTGCTGCTGAAAATATGATTCCTTCTCCAAACGATCCATCAACAACTCGAACGTATCAGGCTCCATCGGTGGCGTTAATCCTGACGCCAATCTACGCTCGTTTACGATCGACAACCAGGCTGAATCTTCCTCGTCCAAATCGTACTCAACTTCGCCTGTGAAACATATCATTTTTTAGAATCGCTGGCTTTGTGTCGTTGGTAAGCCAATGGACTCAAATCGTATAAGTTTATCATTAATTTTGTTCTGACAATCGCAGAACCGATAATTCTGAATGGAATGATATTGGTTACAATATGTACAATATCCGATCAGGATTACAAAACATCTATTAAAATTTGAGCATTTCTTGAATATTTTATCAAAGAATGTTTATCCAAGAACCTTACCATCCAGTTCTTCGCCGCTCCGTTCCATAAACCTAACATAAGAATTGGGAAGCGATTCGGCTTCGCCGATTTGACTTTCGTAACCGTCTAAGTGTTTGACTGTTGCTATAGGAAGAGTACTGAGAATAGCTTTGTCCTCCTTTTCTCTTTCCGCTGCTGCATTGGTCCCTTTGTGACTATTAATTTTATTATTAGCCTCATAATCGCTAACGGACATAACGGAAAGACTGTCATTAATTCCCAAACGCAATTGTTTGTTGCCATCTTCTTCAGCAGGTGTAACCTTTTGTGAAAAAACAAAAGAGAAATTCTAATGAATTATTCATTGCAATAATAATATTAGATGATCAATTGAAAAATAAAGCGTTTTTATTTAAAGATTTATGATATAAGCTTGTCAAAATAAGGCCTACTTCTCAGAGAATAATACGTGGATTTATTGAAATATTTTGTGGAAAAATTATTTTTTAAAACTCGGGAGATAGAATTTATTCTGACACGTTTATCAACAAATTGATGTTTTTTCCCGTTCCCTTTGAAACTGTTACATGTGTTCGATGAGAACACTGAAAAAAAAAAAACTCAAAAACAAAATACGAAATCGACGTACCAGAACAAAGCGGGAAAGATCTTGAGGACTCAAAACTTCGCCGTTTCCACACGCCGTTGAATCATTGTGTCCTCCAATTCTGTTGCGTTTTTTCTTATTCGAATGTGGAGTGTTCATTTTTGTTTGATTATTGTAATGTGAAACATTTACACAAACGAATTTGAACTGCGCACGAGAAATAGAGATAAACTTTGCACTGTACCGATGTTATTAAATACCGATTAATTAACGTGATTATTCACCAATTAATATTTCAAGATTTCGATCAATCTCGTAACATTTTAATCACTTTTTATTGTTTCATTTTATTTACTATTAATACTGCGATAAATAGTCCTTCCGGTTAGTTCGTTAGCAATGAAACAGTTGACGGTGATACTTTTAGGTTATGAAACGAGAACAGCGTCGTTTGAATTAGTTTCGTCCGGTGACTGATCATATGGTTGAAAGAAAGGCACACTCGAACATTTGAAGATTCGTTGAATGATAATTTGTGCAAATTATGCCAGGTGTCGCTAGTGAAACTTTCTGGGAGTGGCGCTACGGTCGTAAATTATTTGATAGTCAAATTTGGTCTTGTCGGTCTTGTCAAATCTGACCTTGAAGTGTCGTTATTTTCATTGAAATAAATATATTCAAGTAATCAAGTAATACCGAAATTCCATTTACTAATAAAATGAAGTTCTTACAACAAAATTACCGTACTTTTTACCAAATTAATATACTTAATTCAGCAATATACTTAATTTTTTTGCTATTTGAAACACATCGACGACTTTTTACGAAAAATGTAACAAAGTTTGAAATGATTCATCACAGAACATTTCAACTAATTGCAGATGGAATGACATACTTTCCGAACAGTACATTATCGATCGGTTGATGGATCAGATAAGGAAGGGAAATAGATTTACGATGCTTCATTCATTCATGTAGTATTGTATGTGTACGATAAGAGATCTCGTGATGTCGTAACTCGAATTTGAGAACCTCTGAGATAAGCTAATGGCCTAAAATTGAAACTAGATACTTTGTTATTAGTTATCCGGCTTGTCATTTGAAAAGTATCAAAAATCACACAAAAAAAAACATTGGAGTAAGTTGCCACGTTTAATTTTTGTGGAACAACTGAAGATTTTTACGACTAATCGATGGAACAATAAAATATTCACAAATGTAAAGCGTTTGTGTCCCGCCCGTCATCAATGCAGAAAGCAGCATTTTTTAAATTCGTATTCCATCATGTTCTCGATTCCACTACAAGCGTCACTCCCGTTTCGTTCTTACCCGTATTTAACTATTCGACTATAGATATATATGACAGCTATCTTTTTTATTTCGCATGGTGTTTCTTTCTGTTGCGCACATAAAGGACGCTAGCGCCGCGGCACATTGATCGTTAACGGAGCGTGTTCCATAGCTTCTCCCTCTTCGACGAATCGTGTCCAAACTAGTCGCATTATCGACGAGTATTTGTCGACCGATGATCATCATCTGGCTGTTGGTACCGTTAAACATCTCGCGCGAACACGCAAAAATCCCCAGGTTTTGGGCAGTGGCTTTCGTTCCAGAAATGCCACGGGTTCTCAACCTTACTCCATTGTATTTTTTTTCTCTTTTTTCCCTACGCGTGACGCACGCTCGTAGTAGTGTGTGTGAGCAAAAAAAGTCGTGTGATTGTATACTTATCGCATCGACGCATCCGCGGTGTGTATACGGTGTATTTAACAATTGTTCTCATGGAATTAGGGCTAGTTAGTGTCAATTAGAAATTTAAGTATATTCCGTAAAGACGAAGCGTTGTTTTTCGTAAATCGCAAATCTCCCGTGTTTATTTCGTTCCTCGAACGATATTTACGGAGTGACTCGAGAGTGCGTGCGTGTGTTGTGATTTTACGATTATTCAATATATTACAAAGTTCTCCATATCAGTGAAGTAATCGTGCTATTTTTGCTTGTTAAAATTCGATATTCACTATGGGAAATGTGCATACTTGCGGACCGAACGAGGCCCTCGTCGTTTCGGGTAAGTTTCCTTTAATATTCATTTATATTTTTCGTTCCTCCGCATACAATATTCGACTCCCATAATTAATTGGTTTTTATTACTCGTGAGCATTACGTCATTATTCAAAGAACTACTTTCGGCCCGAGATATTCGTTTTTAAGGTGGGACCCGTTTGAGTCTATGTCAAGTGTCACGTTTCGAGGTTACGACGCAGTTTTTTTTTACCGGCTTCGGGTTTTTTCAAGCTAGTCGGACCCATTATCGGATTATAAATTTCTTATTTGCACCGCGATTTATGTCAAGTTTCGGAGGTTAAATTGGAATTTTTATTGGCTCCGGATTTTTGATCATTTCAAACGAAAATAATCAATTTCTTGTTTCTCTTCAAGTTTTCGGAATTTCAGCTTTTTGACATGACGTTTCAATTTGCATTATTATTTCTCATATATTTTTGTATTCATTTTGTCTGGTATGGTGACCTAATTTTTTTTCACAACGATAATATCGTATTTTCGTTCAATCAAGAAGTATTTTTTATCTCTAAATTTTTATTTGTTCTATTTTCATCATCCTCGCTTTTGTACATGTGTATACCTTTGATGAATCTGCAACCGGTTTCTGCGAAATAGTTTATTGCAACAAGTAGTTGCAAATATGGGGCTCGCAGTTACCGAAATTGTCAAAATTGTTTGATAATCTTGTAGATATTTCAGTATCGTATCAAGCATGTGTTTATTTTGATGTTGTGTTTCATTGTGTATTCAAATGTTATGTTATTCATAGAAAGTGAGTGTTCGTATTCGTTTGTTTATTTGAAAATACACATCAGTTTTACAAAGACAAGTTATCACACTTGAATAGCCACATTTAACTCTTTAGAGGTGCTCGTTTGTACCACCAATTTTCATTTTTATCCTTCTTTATAAAAGTAGTTCATATTTTTTTTTGCAATGTCAGTGATAAGCAATCACTTGAAAATATTTTGAGTTTTGAATTCTTTCAAAATCAATCGAAATGGGACCATTGAAGTATCTAAAAATGCTCGACACAATTTTGTGTGTCGGCTGAAGGGTCAGGAAATAGAAGTCGAAGCGTTGAATTCACATTTCATTCATTTTTGTCAATTTGTATTTCGTTTGTTTTTCTCATTTTGTTGCAGGTATAAGATATGTTACTAAGTTGAACTGTGTTTACGTCTCTTGGTTTTGGATGCACTGGCTAAAGTTGCGAACAAATCGAACGATTTGATGACTCGAGGATTCAGAAAATGAAACAAATATTCATTCCATTCCAATTCATTTTCATCACCTGTAATAAACGGTCTCATTTACGTACAATCATGACGACGCACTCGAATGAAAAGTCTTGACGAGCGTCTGATATGATAAAAACAGATTTTTATTATTTTTTATTCTTTTCATGCACCGCTCATCATATTTTTGATGTTGGAATTCAGCGAAAATTGCACGTTGATTGAAAGACAAATATCTTCCTGTCGTTTCATAATTAGTCAGTACGTTTATTGCGCAGAATAATCATTCTTTTCTAGAACTCTGTCGTTATTTATTTTTTATATTTCAACTTGCCGCAAAGTGTTTGTGAAATACGTGGTTGACTATCGGATGGAAAAATCTTCATATTTGTAAACTTCTATGCACTGTTTTTTCTGAGGTTACAATTGTGATTAAAACAATGGTCACTTAACTAGGAAGTCGAGTTGTTTTGCAGTTCTAGAGATGGTTATTAATTAATTCTGGTGTTGAGCGTTGTTGATTATATCCAATAGTTGTATATAATTTTATATTATACGAGCTGTGCCTGCGGACTTGGACCGTCGCACATCTATTTTTCAATGTCAAACACAATTTTCTAGTTTTTTTTTTTCAATAAAGTGTTGAGAGAAAAAAAAGATTTTCAACTTTTGAACTTCTTATCATTTCATTGAAATTGTTGTACATTTTTTTTCTAAACAAAATGAGAACCTTGACCAGCGCTCTTTTTTTTTTTCGTTTTCGGTTTTTTCGTTCAATTCGATTCAAATAAATGATTTACCGATGAATTTTTAAACTTGAAAATAGATAAATGGAACAAATTTATATTCTTTGTAAAAAAGAACAAAATATCAATATTTTGTGCAACCGCAAACATAGTTTGAATCATGATCTTTGATCTCGTGAAGCATTCATCGTTATCGATTCGGTGGTTTTTCATTGAATAGCAGCCAAACCTTTAAATTGAGAAAAAAGCAGACAGAAACTGATTTTTTCGAAAATTTTTGTTCCTCTTAGATTGACACGTTAAAATGTGTGAACTTTTCTATTATTTTTCACTCATTAGTTTAATAAAAAAATTGTATATTGTCAGTTTACTATTGTATTCGTCGATATCTAAGTTGTTTAAGAAATTGCTAAGAAGCATATCGAATCTTCTTCATTCGTATCTGAAAAAGTTGAGTAGCTTTCAACAACATTTGACGTAACGATACCCCGCGATAAACCGCGATAAACAGTTCGAGGAAAAGTATCAAAAAAAGAGAAAAAAAAAAAAAAAAAAACAATATTCGTGTTCGTCATTTCCAGTAAATGGTTCGAAGGTAATAAAAGACACATAAGATTCTACGTTTCCACTCAGAATTTTAACCCCAAGTAGAAATGAGACAGTCGGTATTCTCTTTTACGTGGATCGATATTACTCAGAAAAGTTTTCCATTCCACGAGCATGCTAAGCATTTCTATACATGCTGAGCAATTTAACGACCACGAACGTGAGATATCTTTGATCTTTCCTCGTATTCGTTTCGTTTCGTGTAGCACTTAGTTTGATTGTCAAATTACACAATCGCATGACGCGTGTACCTGCCATTGACGAGGTGAAATAAAATCCATTTATGTAAGCTTTTTTTTCCACGTATTTTTCTAATTTATCGCAAAAAAATGACAAAAAAAAATAATACTTCTCGTTACGTCCAATTCTTTATTCAATTTTTTCTTCTCTTCATTTATTTATTTTTTTTTTTTACGAAAGGTCACAAATGCTAATATTATAATAGGACTAATATTTTTATTTATTTTTTTTATTTCGTTACCAATTCCCAGGGTTGTACCCTTTTTAGCTTGTCCCCCATCTTGTGCGGCTACAGCCGACTTATCCCCAACTGTATCGCATTTGCCGAGGGCGAAGGGAAACTGCAGAAAACCTTGCCGATACAGCCGGTACCCTATCTAATGTCACAGTGTAGCAATGCGAGCACGCTCGAGCACGGCCACCAGGGGCTCTTAGAAAGAGCACCTACACAGCTGTGATGCATTTAGCCAGCCAGTACACGACTAGGGAGCCACCATCCGCACGATGAGAACCGTCCACACTGAGAAAAAAAAAAGTTATTGGAACAACAAAATTTTTGATCGAACTACGTGTTCATTCTGACAAAGAACCGCGCATTTCAATTGACAAAACTCTTGCAATAAAATCAATTGCTATTGAGTCAATAATTTTTTTTTTCTCAGTGCACGGGAGGCACCCAAAGCCGTATACCGATCGCTCAGGCATCATAATAATAAAACTAATATTTATTATTTTACTACAAATATGAGATTATTGTTTTTTTTTTAAACTTATTTTGTCTAAATTTTTAAATCGAAATATTTCGATCTCCGATGAACGCGACAACAAATATTTTCTAAAAATATAAAATCTTCGTAGCACATTTTATTTTGTATATTTTTTAATATTTTTCATGTTATTGTTATAAAGTGTAACAGAGAATCGAAAATCCTGATGAAACGAGACATTAAAGTTGCATCAATCGAACGTTATAATTAATCCTCGTAATTATTCTTGTTTGATGAAAATATATTGATGATGTAAAGTCCACGGGGATCGTGTTAATGTTATTGAGGTCGTGGCACACATTCATGGCGATTCAGTCATCAATATATCGTGACGATTCAGCCCTGAGTAATCAGATAAACTTGCCCTTAATTGATAGATTCGATTAAAAATTCAAAGGAAAATGTAGTGAATTCTCAAATCGATTGGTTCAATGGGAATGAGATATTCGCTTGTATATTGATACGAGGTGAGTTTTTGATGAGATGAAAAGTACGTAGAAAAATGAGTATTCAAAGATTCAAAGTAACTCGCTGAATAATTAGATCGCATCAACGGCTCTGATCTTGAAGCGAAAATTCAACGACAATGATTTCATTAATTTTTTTTGTTCACTTTTATTTCGTGTTCACTCTTAACTGCTCAAACAATTAAGAATGACGTTCGGCTGATATGAAAACAAATTTTATTAAAAATCTTACATTTCAATGGCGCTAATGAAATAAATCGTTGACAAAGTAACAAAAATTGAACACATGCGCGTAAAAATATTTAAGAAAAAAAACCAAAAAATCTCTTGAATGACGTATCGAGGTTCGTCCTTTTTATGACCAAGTTTTCTTGATCATATCAGCGGCTTTTTCGCCAATCATATAAATTCCAGCGTTGATATGACCAACGGGAATTTTTGGCATAATCGAAGCATCTACGACCCTCAAGCCCTTGATCCCATGAACTCTCAATTGCGGATCAACGACGGCATCCGGATCGCTTGCGGGTCCCATTTTGGCAGTACCAACTTCGTGATCCATCGTAGCTGGTAAATTTCTAATGCCACATCGCCAATAATCATCTGAGCCGAATTCGTGTTGTTCGCATCCAGGAAGTTTGATTTTGTGAATTCTAGTGCCGTATGCTTGGAAGCGGGGGGATTTGGAGATCTTTATTGCGCGTTTGACACCTTCGAGGACGATTTCCACGTCGGTTGAATTCAAGAAGAAGTTGGGCATGAGAATTGGCGCGTCCGAGGGATTTTTCGATTTCAATTTGACGCGACCATGGCTACGGGGTTTTTGTACTATTGGCCATACCGTGAAAGCGTCTCTGTTCTCCAGAGGCTTAAATACTTTACTATAAGTTTGTTGCGAGACTCCGTAACCTCGGTGCAAGCTTAATCCGTTGTCCGAAGCGAGGGTACCACCGATGAATAAG
This sequence comes from Campoplex capitator, assembly GCA_037576405.1. Taxonomy (NCBI): domain Eukaryota; kingdom Metazoa; phylum Arthropoda; class Insecta; order Hymenoptera; family Ichneumonidae; genus Campoplex; species Campoplex capitator. Next base: position 9,501,168 of record JARBWI010000002.1, read on the forward strand.
AGCTCAAGATCAGGCCTCTCATCGACTGCGTATTTAGTTCTAACGAATGCTATAGATTCGGCACCTCCCGGAAGTGTCAATTGTCCGGTTCGACGAAGTCCATAATCGAGATATGTTTTAGGATTGGATAGTGCTCGTGAAAATACCAAAGTAACAGGCGCGTTTACTTTGAAATTTAAACCCAAAAAACCAAGATGCTCGTACAGGTTGTAACCGACTTTGGCATCCTTGATCACCTCTATTCCTAACTCTTTTAGATGATCCTGTGGCCCTATTCCCGAAAGCATCAACAATTTAGCTGAATCTATTGATCCTGCCGACAAGATGACTTCTTTCTTCGCGTAAACCTTGTCCGTTCGACCCTTCTTTCTGTACTCAACACCTATCGCCTGTTTCTTTTCGTTTATCAAAATTTTCGTCACTTGAGCCGCGGTCACTATGTCCAAATTCGGTCTATTCACTCTCAGATAAGCCTTTGAAGCACTGCATCTCGTTCCTCGGTCCATTGCCACCTGCAAATATGAAAAGCCTATTTGCTCTGCTCCGTTGTAATCCACTATCTTGTAACCCTCGTCTCTGCCAGCCTTTATATACTCTGTCGCCAATGGTGAGTGATATGGCACCCGCTCGACGTGCAAGTAACCATTTGTTCCGTGGTAGCTCGCATTGTATTCGCCTGGAAACATTAACTCGTTTTATTCACACAGAATTAATTGAATTGATTTTCGTCATGAAACCAGAGAAAATGAGTGAGCACAAGTTCTCGACATACACTGAGAAAACAAAATTTGTTTCGAACAACTAAATTTTCGTTCAACTAAATGGATTTAGTTCATTGAACAATTTTTTGTTCAATGCAAACGATTTTATTCTCCATACAACAACAAAATTGTTCACTGAACTTCCTCTTAACGAATGAAAGTAAAAAAATCATCTTAATTCGACAGAGTCAATGAAAATGGATGAATATTACAAAAAATAAAAAGGTACCTGGTATTCTGAATTTTTCGCTCTTTCGATAGTAGGGCAAGATGTCTTCGTAAGACCAGCCTTCATTTCCATCCTTCGCCCATTCATCATAATCCAATTTATTTCCGCGAGTATGAATCATGTAGTTGATACTGCTGGAGCCACCCAATGCTTTGCCTCTGGGACAAGTGCAGCGTCCATCGGTCATACCGAAGCAAGCTGTTTTTTGTGGTTGATGTCTGTAGCCCCAATTGTAATGGGTTTGTTGTAGAATGCTCGTTATTGCAGGTATTTGATTTATAAGAGTTTCGGGTAATCCAGCCTCGATCAAAAGTACTCTCCATTCTGGATTTTCTGACAAACGATTGGCCACCGGTGAACCTCCTGAGCCTGAACCAATTACTATGAAATCATAGCTATAAGCCGGCCATTGCACTGTTTTTATCACGTTATTCCCAAAAGTGTAACGTTTGAGCTTCTCCAGAACCGTGTCTAGAAACGCTGATGAACTCGTTACAGTTGTCATCAATAGTAAAAACGTCGAAACCCATAATTTCATATTGTAGGATATCATTCCACGGGCTGAAATAATTAAAAGAATTTTCATATTTCGTCAATAATTATTCGATGAGAAGACAGGTGAATAGTTTTTTTTTTTTAAATTTGTTTTTATAGGACGAATTTATTATTCAAACTGATTGATTATTCAAAAAGTGTAGTTATTGTTATTAAAAAATTATTGACTGACGTTTTTGGATCAGTCAATAATTTTTTACCGAATATTTGAGTTACTCTTGCAGTATTTTTTTTTTTTTTCGAGCTAAATTATCATTATTCCGAATGATTCGCACACAATATCATTATATTAAATAAATATTTAGTCGTCTCGTTTATTCGTTCTAATATTTGAAGTAGTGGCAAATCATCTTTCTCTATTTCTCATTCATCACTACTGCAAAATATTATTTACAATATTGAATCAAGGATTATGTCAAGATCAACTACTTTGCTCTTAATCTCATAAATCATTTTCATGAAATGATGTTTCCGTATCCGTTCGAAGTACAATTTCAAGGCGCGAATGTAATCAGGATCTTCATCAATCATTAATGAAAATATGTGTGTTGATGCAAATTTTTTTTGTCGGTTCTCCGTTATCCGTCAAAGAGTCAATCGACTGACAAATATTTGCATCGAATCAATAAATGTTTAATATCATTCGCTCTCAATGGAGACAAACATTTGTCATTAGTATTCACCGATGCCCTTGAAATCGAAAGTCATTAATACTCAATTCTGTGCGATTATTTGAGCAGACAAAATCGTCTCTGGTTGTAATGTTTTTTTTATCGATGACTTACGAGATTATTTTTGGGCTACCGATCATTATATCATTCGCTCTCAATGGAGACAAACATTTGTCATTAGTATTCACCGATGCCCTTGAAATCGAAAGTCATTAATACTCAATTCTGTGCGATTATTTGAGCAGACAAAATCGTCTCTGGTTGTAATGTTTTTTTTATCGATGACTTACGAGATTATTTCTGGGCTACCGATCATTAGTAAATGTCTTTTTTTCAATTTTCAGTAGAAGGAAGAAACAAAGTGGTGTCAGATTCATGTTTTCATTACTGAATTTCGGTTTTATTTTGCTTAGAAATTTGAAATGATAATGACTCACTGTATATATTGCGAGTGGCGTTGATGTCTCTTCCCCGCTCTTTGACGCTTCTGTCCCGGTGTAAAATTTCAATTACACTTGCGGCTGAACCCGGATGAGCCAGCTCAATATTCGATCTGCGAATGTAATGTGCTTTCTTGGGCTTTTATTCACTCAATTTCAGCAATGCATGAAGGCATCATTGAAAAAAAGCGGGAGGCTTTTGTGTACCGAGAGATAAACCCTCCCTTCTTCCTTACGCGATCATTATTTTGTTGAACATTTACAGATTGATCTGACATTCTTGAAGAACGTAAAAACAAAAAGTTATGTATGCACAGTCGGATTGCTGGCGTATATTTTCGATTCCGCAAGTGGTGAATGATAGAAAACGAAATTTTAAATCCGCTCAATTGGTGAACAGGGCAATTTTGTTATTTTTTTAATTTTAGATTAAAAAATGTTCGAAAATTATTGATAAAAAAGGTCTCTGCGACATAAAATCATTTATTTAGTGATTTTTTTTCTGATGGCCCCAACCAGTTGAGACTCATTGTCAGTAAAAATATAGCCGTCGATATCGGACAGGTTCTTTACAGTTTCCCTTGGTCCTCGTGCAAATTCGATACAGTAGTGCATTAGGAAAGAGTGGCTGTGGACAGCACTCTGGTGGGTGGGTCTCACGACTTTCCAAGTCGCAAAAACTAGGGAATTTCCAAGTTCTCTAGACAGATGGACCAAATTAAACCGGAACAAATAATGTATTTTCAGCGGCGTCGGTTTTGCATTAATCGTGTCGTTCTTCAATGGATATTTGCACGCTTATACAAACAATTTGTTTTTTTTGCGGATGAAAATGTTTTTCGTGGCATAATTTGATATTTGGTGCATCGTCGTTAACACCTGTTTCCATGTTAATTTGAGTTCGGTAACAATCGAAAGTAAATGTTGATCCGGCCTGTGCCAAAAGTTGCAACGAAATTTTTATTCCGTGCAACAATCATTGTGGGAATCATTTCTTTTATTTTATTTTATCAATATCATTATTCAAATGACAAGAACAACTGTTATTTTATATAAATTATATTTTCATTCTTCGAATAATGTCGATGCTTCAGAGAAAAACTTTGGTTCACAGTTATTTAGCTAGAAATAGTGTTTAATTAAATATCGTGCAGTTTGTCAACTTGTCAAATTTTCAAAATAATTTCTATAATTGATAGTATATAATTAAATACTTTGAACAATTATCATTGAGTCTTTTAGTATGAATTAACTAATCGTCAATAAATGTTTGCAACTTTCCAATGCTTCAATGTCGTGGCCTCGAAATTTTTTGAATCAATAAATTGTTTTTAATCTGTCTCGTCTTTCCAAACAATTGCATTATCTTTAGCAATTATGTTGTTTCATGATAATTGGGTTGACAAATGATTTTTTTTCTGGTTCAGGCGAGTCCGGTTTTTTTCACTCAGATTGAAAATGTCAGAGTCGTCGCGCTTGAATGTGAACTTGACCCTTTGAAATAACTACCATTATTCAAGGGACTGAATATTTTTCTTGATGGAAAATTAGTCGCTCGAATCATTAACGTTCAATAATTTCAATATTTATAATAAAATAGTTGTTTTTTTTAAGGTAAGTTATACTACAGCAGTGCAATACAAAAAATGTGTGTTACGATACCAAACATTTAAAATACGTTTTTCGCTACTTTTCATTCTGTTTTGGAGTTGAGTGACTACTGTCAAACTTTTAAAAATGAACCTGATCTCCGTCCGAACGAGGTTTGGATCCATAACGCATAACCTCAAAAAATATACTCGATTCATTTTATTAATCCAATCTATTCACCGTTTTTTTTTCGGCTCTATAACTCGCTCCCAGGAACAAATAAAATTTTATTTCTCCACTCGTGGATCTCAATACATTTCTGCATGGTTTTATGCAACAACAAACGTTTCCTTTGCGTTGCTTTTCCATTGCGAAACTCTATAAGACAACGATTGACAGTCCGTTTGAATGTGCAAATTCCGGCCACTATGAGCGCCCTAAGTCCTAGTCAGGAGGCCCTATTCCGAACTTCGATCGAGTTCGCACCCATGTCACGCATGTTACCCTTACTAATTATTTATTTGATGGGTATGGATAAAAAGAAAAATTGATAATTTCCACAAAATTTTCCATTGCGTCTGAGAACAATGAATTCCGACTCTCACTTGCCTAACCGTGATACAAGGGTCGCCTAAGGATTAAATAAGGGTCGAATAATGTTCGTTGTCCAACTCATATATACAAAAACTCATTTAATGTCTTATTCTAAATACATTTCATTCGTGTTTTTCAGACTTAATAAATATATATTATTAATGTTTCTATATTATACTTTTTAATGGAAATTTGTATAGTTGGAATAGCACTTTGGGTACTGCAAGTACTGGGTTTTTTTTACAGAACGAATTGAGGTTTGTTCTCTATGACCAAGTTTCCTTGATCATATCAGCGGCTTTTTCGCCAATCATATATATCCCAGCGTTGATATGACCAACTGGGATTTTGGGCATGACGGAAGCGTCAACGACCCTCAAACGCTCGATTCCATGAACTTTCAATTGGGGATCGACCACAGCATCCGGATCGCTTTCCGGGCCCATTTTGGCAGTGCCGATTTCGTGATTCATCGTAGAGGGTACATGTCTAATGGCACATCGCCAGTAATCGTCCGAGCCGAATTTGTATTTAGTGCATCCAGGAATTTTGGCTTTGTGAATTTTAGAGCCATAAGCTTGAAAACGTTCAGTTTCGGAGATATTGATTATGTGTTTGACGCCTTCGAGAATGATTTCTACGTCCGCTGGATGAGTGAAAAAGTTAGGCTCTAAAATTGGTGCCTCGAACGGATCTTTCGATTTTAATTTAATACGGCCATGGCTACGAGGATTTTGTATAATTGGCCAGACAGTCCAAGCATCTCTGTTCTCCAGTGGCTTGTAAACTTTTCTGTAAACCTCATTCGATATTCCGTAACCTTTGTATACGCTTAGTCCGTTGTCCGCAGCGATGGAAGCACCGATAAATAATAGTTCGAGATCAGGTCTCTCATCGAGTGCATATTTTGTGCGCATAAATGCGATAGATTCGGCACCTCCGGGAAGTGTAATTGGTCCCTTTCGATGAAGACCATAATTGATAAAATTCTTTGGATTCGTCACTACTCGTGGTAGCACCAAAGTTACGCTTGAGTTTACCTTGAAAGTTATACCAAGGAAACCAAGATGCTCATACATATTGTAACCAACTTTGGCGTCTTTGATCACCTCGATTCCTAACTCTTCTAGATGATCGCTTGGTCCTATTCCAGAAAGCATCAACAACTTAGCTGAATCTATTGTTCCTGCCGACAAGATGACTTCTTTCTTCGCGTAAACCTTGTCCGTTCGACCCTTCTTTTTATATTCAACACCGTACGCTCGCTTATTTTCGTCTATTAGAATTTTCGTCACTTGAGCCTGCGTTACTATGTCCAAGTTCGGTCTATTCACTCGCAAATAAGCCTTCGATGCGCTGCATCTCGTACCTCGATCCATGTTTACTTGCAAATACGAAAAGCCTATTTGCTCCTCTCCATTGTAATCCAATATGTTGTAACCCAGGTCTTCACCAGCTTTTATAAATTCTGTCGCTAATGGCGAGTGATATGGCACGTATTCCACGCATACGTGACCATTTTTTCCGTGGTAGCTCGAATTGTATTCGCCTGGAAACATAAACTCGTTTAATTCATCTCGAATGATTAGCAATTTTTGCAAATTTTTTTCTTTCGCTTAACGCCAATACCTGATGTAGATATTCAAGATTTTCGATGATCTGGCAGAAATAATTGAACATTAAACCACTCATAAAGGTTTACGAGACTCGAATATTTCGTCACACTCGCAGTTGAGTGCGCATCAAAGACGGAAAAATGAGCTTAAATTCTCGGTACGTTGTTAGAAATTTTGATTCAATGAAAACTAACTTTAATTTGAAAAAAAATAAATGAAAATTGACGAAATAAACAAGTACCTGGCACTCTGAATCTTTCGCTTTTTATATAGTATGGCAGCACATCGTCATAAGACCAGCCATCGTTTCCATCCTTGGCCCATTCATCATAGTCCAATTTATTTCCGCGATTGTGAATCATGTAGTTGATACTACTCGTGCCACCCAGTGTTTTGCCTCTCGGCCAAGTACAACGACGATCTTTCATCCCGAGACAGGCTTTCTTTTGAGGCTGAACTCTGTAGCCCCAATTGTAAGGAGTTTGCTGCAAAGTGCTCACGGTGACGGGTATTTGAACTAGTAGATTTTCGGGTAAACCAGCCTCGATCAAGAGAATCTTCCATTTTGAATTTTCTGACAGTCGGTTCGCTACCGGTGAGCCTCCCGAGCCTGAACCGATGATTATGAAATCATATTTACTGTGAACCGGCCATGGCACTGTCCTTATGTCGTTGCCTAGCAAACCGTAACTCTTCAACTCGTCCAATAGCGTATCTTGGATATTGAAACCGCTTTTTAAGCTCTTCAAAAGCGTATTTGGACTATTGGGACCGCTTTTCACGCCCTCGGAAAGCTTTTCCGGATTACCGAGACTGCTTTTCACGCTGTCGAATAACGATGGCAAACTCGTTACCGTCGATATCGACAGTATAAACGTTGAAATCAGTAATTTCATAGCGTAGAATATCATTACTCGGGCTGAAACAATTTAAAAAATGTTGATACTTCGTAAATTATTCAAAAATGGAAAAAGCGATTATTATTTTTATTCATGGCTTTTGTAGGTCGATTTGGTCAGTCAAAGCAATTTCGAAGTTAATTCATCTATTTTTTTTTTTCGACAAATATTCGATCTATTTTCGAACTATATTTTTTTAAGGAGGTTGGCTACACACAACAATGTTGCCATGTTGAAAGCATAGGAAAATTCGAAATGATTCGAATTTAATGAAATTTGGTGAGCATATTCTTTTGGATTAAATATGAACATACAAATTTTTTAAGATTTTTCTTCTACGTAGTTTTCGAGTAATTTAACACTAGAGTTTACATCCGTAAGCATAGGATTCTTATATATATAGGTATATCTTTTGCATATTGTAAACTCCAATTATTCGGCAACTATGTAGACGAAAAATTTGAAAAAATTTGTGTCATTGCATTTGATGCTAAAGAATGTTATCACTAAATTTTATTAAATTCTTATCATATTGTCGTATGTAGCCACTCTCCTTAAGATACATCGCTGTTATTTTGTTCGATTTGCATCTACCTCGATCGTTCAATAAGCATTCGATCATTTTACTTGTTTGTTTCAGTATTTTAACATTCGGAGATCTTTTCCTTGTCCTCTTCATTCATCATTATTGCAAAATCAATAATATTTACATTACTGCATCAAGGATCATTTCAAGATCAGTAACTTTATCCTGTTTCTCGTTAATATTTGTTACGAAATTATATTTCCAAATAGCACGAGTACAATCAGCATTGTCATCATCATTTTATCGACAATAATGTGTGTATTTTTCTTTGGTTGGATTTTCCGTGAAAAAAAAAAAAAAATGATTCGAAAACAGTTGCAAATGGAGCCTTGTTAGTAAAATATGTCCGGAGAATTTTGTTACGTTTGTTTAAAAAAAATTTTTTAAACTGTTAAATATTTGAGTCAACTTGATAAATGTTTTATATTTTCATTCGCGGTTATGACGAATATTTTTTATTAGTATTGTGAAAACATCTGTTCACGCCTTCACGGACACGCGACGAAGTCGAAATTCGTAAATATATCATTTCAAAAAGTGGGTAATTCTGTTGTGTCAAGTGAAACTGAATGATTATTTTACCAGAGGCATTTGTTTTTGTTTGTAATGTGTTTTTTTTTTTTTTCAAAACCAATTTTGTTCGTTTTCGCTTAAAAACTTGAGATCTATTTTATCGAACACGGAACTATGCTGTTCCGATGATTCTCTGTGCCGTTAAGTTCCGTCCCATTCATCGTAATTTCACGATCGTTATGTTCGGGAAGAGTAAGTACAACAGCGATAAAGAAAATATGCAGCCTGATCGACAAGATCCTCATTTTCTTCGATTTTATTTTCAAGTTTAGTGATCATCAAAATCAGCGATTTACATTTTATATGAAAAGTGAACGTATATCTCGTAACTGTTACTCGAGAGTTTCATAAATCTCATGAAAATTTATTGACAGAGACTTTCTCCTTCGTGTCTCGCGGTAACGCGAGAAGAAAAAAAAATGTTCGTTTTATCGCCTCTGCTTAATTTCGGAAAATCATCGGGGCGTTCCGGAAAATTATTCTCATCATCGCTTCAATTTATGATCCATGAGGTTACAATTATTTAATTATTCGTTATTTCATATCTTTTTATCTCAATTCGTTATTTCATATCTTTTTATCTTAAATCGTGTTATTTCATATCTTTTTATCTTAATTCGGTTTAACGATCATTATTATTCTCATGGAGTAACGTTAACACCGAGACATTGAATTCCCGATTACTAATTATATCTTCACTTGGTTTTTTCACTCGGAGACGATCTTTTCATACACGATATTTTGACAATTTATATTCACTTTTTTCATTTTCATATCGATTTCACGTATTTTCCAAATCGACGAGAATACGTTGAATCACGATTTTTTTTTCCCTGGCAAATCAAAGAAAACGGATTATCCTCGAAGAGAGTCGATAAAGTATGACAAAACGAAGACAAAAAAAATATTGTAACAAAAAAATGAAAGCAGAGCTTGCGCTCGTTCTGGTTTTTAATGCTTGGTTCCGAGACGCTGCTGTGGCTTTTGATTGATGCAATAAAATGTAAATAAAATGATAATAATACCTCGTATGTCGAACTCTTTTATCGTCCAATTTGTTTTCACTCTTCTCAAGTTTATTCTCCGAATAAGTATATTTCTAGTGCTCCATTTTACTCAATTTTAAGTAATTTTGCCTCCGACGAATGGTCTTTGTACAAATCCAAACACCATAGATTACGAGGCGTTTGTATCGCTCTCACATGGATTTGTCGTTTTTATTCCGGTACTAAAATCTCGACTACACTCTTTGCGTGGAACTTGAATGGGCCAAGGCGTCTCTCGATCTGCCGGAGAAATGCGCTTTCTCGAGATTTTGCTCGCGTAATATCGGCGACGTACGGACACATCGTTGAAAAAAAAAGGCGGGAGTCTTCTTCCGTACGAAGCGATATCCCTCCCTTTTTTTTTTTTCTTACGAGGACCATACACTTTCGTCGAACTTTTACAAATCGGTTCCACGTTCCTAAGGAAGCTGGGAAAAAAAAAAGAAATTTTAAACGAGCATCGTTCGCTCGCTGACGCGTATTTTTTTATTCTGACATTAGTGAATGATACAGAAATAAATTGAAAATGGTTATGTCGTATATGGTCATGTGCGAAATTCAATTTTAATTTAATTTTGGAGGCTCATCGAAAAAATATTTTCAAGAACTTGAGAGTATTAACGACACCAAAGAAATTCGATTTCGATATTAGGGAATAAATCTAAGTTTTATTAAAAATACATTTAAACAATATAAAAACGTGTATTTAGTCATTCAATTTAAAATATTTTTTTTTTAGTGGAATTTATATACAGATGAGGATGAAGAAGACGCTGCCATAGTGGAAAACAATATTTGTTTTCTAGCAAAATCCACAATTTATTTCATTTTTTGCCATCAAAATTGATGAATTTTTTTTTTTTTTAAGCCGAAGCTAAAACTGCTATCATTTTGATAACAAGAAAACTGTGAAAAATGATGCATAGGAGAAAGGTTGCTACATTCAATAGCAGTATGCTAACATCCAAAGGTGCGTCCAAAGTGATAAAAAAAAAAAAACGCGGCGAATACAACGTTCAGAGAATATTTATGTGGTGTCAAGTAAATTTTAATTGACGTGACGTCGTTTGCGTCACGTTATTTATTAATTTGGTCGCACCCTCAGTATTACCATTCTTGGCTATCAATTTTTTTTCGGTCGTATGCAGAACAAAAGAAACTCGAATGAATCGTGTATTTTTAGAACTGTATTCGCATCAACTTTTTAGGGACGTTCGTGTGCTTGTTTCTTGTTGTATTGATATGTTTTTCCTTGTTGCATGATTCAACGTCAGATGCATCCTTGCTAAAACCTGTTGGCGTGTAAATTCCAGTCCAATGGCGATGAAAAATAAAAGTTGATCTGGTTTGAGACACAAGTTGGAACGAATTTTTCTCTCTTTCACGACAATCCTCATAAAGAACACTGTACACATAATTTTTTTCATCCCCGTCCACGTGCTTTGCATTCTCAAGTTCAAATAACATTAGAGATTCGGTTAAATTTATTATTATCATTGCAAATTGAAATTTATTTGATCTACAATTTTATAAAGTATTATTATTACATTTTATATTCCGTTAATTGATTCGATATAATTGCAAGTTAGCATTTAGTTGACGTTCACCCTCAATAGGATTTTGTGGTCGGTATCAAGTAACTTATAACCATTTTCATCATCAACTGGGATTTATTTCAGATTTACAAGCTTAAAAATCATTTTGATTCTCACCATTATTAATGCTATCTAATCAACTACTATTTACATACTTAAGTAGATGTTTATCGTCTGTATATAACCGTGCAATTTGCAGACTTACTAACTTTCGATGAAACGTCGTGCAATAAATAGTACATTAATCGAATACTCAAAACATAAATTATTGAGCATTTCCTCATAAATAGGCCAACCGGGTTAACATTTTCAGCATTCTGAGACAGTTCAATGTCGTGTTTCGAATGATTTCTATTTTTTTTTTTTTTTTTTTAAATAAATAATTTCATTATTTTCACATGATTTCACGTTAATTGGGCTAATGTTCGATTTGTTTTTCTGTTTCAGGTGAGTTGGGTTTTTTCCGCTGAAAGTGATTTACGCCAGAATCGTCATAATATAATCACAGAGAATAGTCAAATGACTCGTTTTTATTTTTTTTTTGTTCGAGGAACGAGATAATTATCTGCTGAACAATTGGTCAGTCACGAATTTTCTTTTTTACATGAGTATATTTCGGTATCGCGACTTTTCATTCGCGGACAAAATAACCGTGGTCAATATATCCGTGACCAAATGTACTAATCAAGAGTATTTTATATAGTAACTATCAAAGTAACTATCAAAGTATTTCAACAATATACGAGCAAGTTTATTTGTTTTTTTGTTTTTCATATATATATGTATTTGTTTGCAAATTCTACGTATTGCTGCAGTGTTTGTTGAGTTGGGTTTTTGGTCTCATATCGTAGGGTATGTCGTGATATGATAGTGTGTATGATGATGATGTTGTGTGCGATGATGGCAAACATTTTATGAACGGTTATTTTGTCGCGGATATTTTGTCCGCGAATATAGAATATGCGACGGAACCGTGTATTTGGCACGTAATCGATAGTTTGATGAGATCCATAAATTATCATTGAACCTATGTCATCCTCTAGATCCAAATTATTCGTTCGAAGCTGCAATCACAATAATTGCTCGGTTATTATTTTATATTTGTCTGCTTATTTGCACATTCGTAGAAATGGAGGGTTCGTTCGAGGAATTTTTCATAGCAATACAGGAAGTATTTTTCTAGCCACGTTTCCATTTTCACGAAGATTCGTGTGCATAAGATTTATTTACAACTAATAACTAGTAATCGTGACTGTTTTTAAGGTTTCGAGGGAACAATTTAATTTGAACGAAAACTTTTTGACACAGTGCAGCAATCGGAAAATTTTTCGTTCGTTGTAAAAATATTATTGAAAATTGTTGATTTTTGTCAAAAAGTTGGATTTCCGAATCACTTACGCAACAAAATTCCAGTGTTCAAATTGAAATTTTGTATACGAGCATTTTTGGTTTTGATGTTTGTGGTAATCAATTGTTTCCATTAATTGATTTCACATAAGGAGTTACATTTTATGGCTTTTAGTCAAAAATTACTTCGCAATATTGTACGAAGCCTAAAGGCGGGAGGGACCCTAACTAGAAAATGACGAAAATAAATAATTTATCAACTTCAATTAAGGAACAATGGAAACTTCACTTAAACGTTAGTTCGGTGACTGTAGTACTCGAGATTGGATAATAAGAGTTGAAGAATTGGTAAATAAATGCACTTATTTTACAGAAAACGATTGGTCGGATAACCCCAATCTTCTTTAACCATATCAGCCAATTTTTCAGCGATCATTAACGTCGGAGTGTTGGTATGTCCTGTTGGAATTTCGGGCATAATCGATGCATCCGCGACTCTAAGTCCTCGAATTCCAATTACCTGAATGAAGACAAAATAAAAAAATATGAAAATGGTAAAAAACAGATGTTTGGATGAGCTTTTGTTTGGATGAAGTACTTGAAGAATGAGTTGAACTGATCAGTTCAGAAGAAAAAGAAATGAATTAAAAACATGAAACAATTGAAAACAATTACTGTCCTACGACTGACCTGTAGTCGTGGATTGACCACAGCTTCTGGATCACCTTCAGGTCCCATTTTGCAGGTGCCCGAGTAATGATAAATGTTCATAGTTAAACTTCGAATAGTGCATTCCCAATAATCATCGGAGTCGTATTTGAAAGTTTCACAGCCGCTCATCGGTGTATCGTGGAATCGCGAGCCAAATCTTTGCATAGATTTTGTTTTACCGATTTCAAGTGCGAGCCTGGCACCTTTAATGAGTAATCTAACGTCCTCCGGATCACTCATGTAATTAGGTATAATTCTAGGATGCGTGCGGACATCAGCATCGCGGAGAAGAATTTTGCCGCGACTTTTAGGTCTGAGCAGCATTGGATAAATGGTCCACGAATATTTGGTATCAATTTCGGAAAATGTTTGATGCCAGAAGTCGTTATTGAGATTTAAATTTTTACTGAATATAGGGGTCGTGCCGACCGATGTGCTTACGAAGAGTAATTCAATGTTGGGATAATCTTCGGGGTCTGATGGGTTGTCCACGTTGACGAAAGCTATTCCCTCAGCACCACCAGGTATCGTGAGTGGACCTTTACGATTGTTCACGAAGTCTTGAATGTAAGGCATTCCAAGATTCGTTAGATCCTCAACTGCAACACTGGCCGGCTGATTGAGTAAAAACACCAGTCCCCCGTGAGCAATGTGATCCTGAAGATTTTCTCCAACTGGAGAATTCTTGATAACCTTGATCCCAAAGTCCCGCAAGTGTTCCGCCGGACCAATGCCCGAAAGCATCAATATTTGGGGTGAACCAATGGCTCCGGCACTCAGTATCACTTCTTTCTTTGTCCAGACTCTGATCAGCTTGTTCCCCTTCATAAATTCCACCCCGACAGCACGCTTGTCTTTCTCATCGATGATGATCTTCGTGACAAGACTTCTCTTGGAAACGAAAAGATTTCGGCGACGTCGAATTGGGCGCAGGTAAGCTTGATTGCTGCTCATTCTCATACCATTTTTAATATTGGTCTGAAGAAAGGAAGCTCCGGTCTGTTGATCACCGTTGTAGTCGACGCTTTTCCAACCAAGTTCTCCGCATGCTTGCACGAAAGCCTTACCTATGGGAGTCTGAAATGGTGCGTATCCAACGTGCATTGGTCCTCGAACGTTGTGATTTTTCGTATCGTTCTGATACTGAGGGATTCCGATTGATTCCAGCTTTTTGAAATACGGTAAAACTTCATCCCACGACCATCCATAATTACCTAATTGAGACCAACGATCGTAGTCCTTTTTGTTACCCCTCGTGGCGATCATGTAATTTAGAACACTGCTACCTCCCATTACACGGCCTCGTGGCCATTTGCACTGATGATTTTTCATCCCAAGACAATAGGCGTTCGACGGCTCTGTCTTGTATTGCCAATTTAAATCACCGTTAAATTGCAATAAGTTTGCCAGCATTGGTATGTCCATGATGAAGCTCTCATCACCACCAGCTTCGATCAGAAGGACCGAAGCTTCTCTAACTTCACTCAGCCTTGAGGCAATAGCTGCTCCGGCTGTTCCAGCACCTATTACGATGAAATCATAACTCGAACCCGAAACGATATTTGCACTTGTATCAGGAACGTCTCGGGCACTTAACCCTCGGATTATAAAGTTTATTCCACCGGCTATAGAACCCGCTGCGTTCCTCGGAACATCAATCAAGCTGTATTGTTTACCGTAAAGATCGCGAGACACATCACGTTTACTAAATGGCCAGAGTATTTGGGATTTCACTGTTGTTGAAAAAGATCCGAAAAACAGAAATAGATATAGAAGGAGAACAAAGAACACTGACGATTTTGGGGAATACCAACGATACATTGAACCAACTGACTTCATCGTAAAATACGTCTTCGACAGGTTACACGATCGGACTGTTTTACTACGAGGGTTGCGCCTCGATTAAACCTCGGCACATCGTATTTATACTCTTACGTCTCTTTCTCCCTCTATGCAACCGTCTCTATCGCTCTTTCGATGCGTTTTATATGGAGGTGACTTCATTAGCTACGTGACGAGCAACGATTCCCTGTAGATGTCACATCGAATCTTCCCCACACCGGTTCTCATTGTACCCCCTGTTCTGTTTTTGTATTTACACGAGGACTTCGGGATATTAGACAATCGAAGGAAGAGAGGGAAAAACTAAAAAAATAGTAGTACGAAAGAGAGACAGCAGAGGGAGAGATTACTGGTTGAGTCTGGGCACGAGACGTCAACGTCATTATACATGCGATTTACGTACGCTTGGTATGTATAAAATCAGGTTCCACCTTGATACGCATCCCCACCTAGCTTTCGTTGGATCCCCATTGTTGGAGCATCGATGTGACGCGATGAAATCGTGCCCAGAAAACATGATTTCATGCATCATCAAAACTTTGATCAATTTTTCTCAACGCGATCGGAAAATCGTGATGTCGTGCACCATCAAAACTCGAATTCATTTCTTTTATTGCCGTCGATCACGTATCCGATGGGTCGAAATATTTTTAAGACCGTCCACGTGTCGTCAAACACGTTCGCTCTTCGATGTATGTAATTATTTTTCTCTCATACAGTTACGGTACTGAATAATCATTTTTGTAGGTTGTTATTTTCATCCTGAATCGTTAGCTTTTTTTTTTTTTTTTGCTACTGTGTCTGCACTATTTCGGAACAGGTTATCAAGGTAGTTCAACTTTTTTAAACAATGAAATTGTTTTGTTGAAATTTTATTGAAAAATCAACAGGATTGGTACTCGGGCGCAAATGTTGATGTAAACAATTCGATCGTGCTGTGATGATCTTTCGACTTGCATCGTAAAAAAGATGGTTCGCTCCAAAGTCATGATCAATCGGAGTCGATATAAAAATAATCCCATCAAAGTCTCTTGGTCGTAGTTAAATGGGTTTAAAGTCTCTTGGTAAAAATTTAATAAAAAAAACATTATAGACTTCCGTTTCGTAATCGAGTCACGTGACATTATGCAGTGTACTTCGCGTATTAGTGCATTTTTAAATTAATTGCCCTGTCATAGTGATCATAGGAAGTCAACGATGATTGCTACGTGTGAGAATAATGTACTTTCGATGAACAATAAAAACAAATGTTTGCTTGTGAATATATATATATACATATAAAACGTTTTATTGTCAAGAAATTTTCTACAATATAGACATACGTTTTCTTAATAAAACTAGTCGTGTGCCCTTGCTGCGAACATCGAGCTAAGATCAAGTGCAATCAGTTTTCAATCAATCCTATATGCCAGAGTGCGATCAAAGAGTGTTCTCTGTCGAGAGTAATTTTGCACGAAATGAATTTGTTCAAGGTAAGAATTAAGTAAACTTTCACTCTTTGTAGTTGGTATTCGAGACAAGGACACATTTGGTTCACTTATCCGTCGTTTGCTTCATCCCATTTCTACTTTATTACTCACACGTACTATACTACAATTATGTACATACTGAAACATTACACAATTTAGAATAGGGAGGGAGGGTAGGCAGAGTCATCGCTTGTAGCTTTCCGAGACTCTTGGACAGTAAATTCTTTTCCTCAATGAGCACTTTTTTTTTCGATTATCTTTCACGAGAATCAGTTTTGTTGTTGACGATTTTTTGATTGGGAAAACCGATTATGGCACGCGAAAGATTGTTTTTTTTTTTCATTTTCCATGACAAGGTTACAACAATTAGAGTTAAAATATATGTACAAATGAATCCTTCAAAGAATCTTCAGGTCGGACTAGTTTTTGGACTCCTTTGCATGAAGCGCGTTTGAGGTATATCACTATTTTTCCGCCACTTATCTTTATTCGTGATGAATCTTCAATAACGATTTCTCATATCAAGTTCTAAGTTGTGGTAATTATTTAACCACGTGTATAATTCAAATTAACAAAATTGTGCGAATCAATGGAAAGATTGTTATTTACAAAAGAAAAATTTGATTCAAATAAGATTTGATTAAGTTGTTGTTGGACAACGAACGATTGTCGAAATCGCTATCTTCCCAGCCAATCGTTCTTGATCAGATCGGCTCCTTTCTCGGCGATCATGATGATCGGAGCATTCGTGTTGCCACTGCTGATGGTTGGCATGATCGAGCCGTCAATAACTCTGAGACCCTGAACTCCATAAACTCTTAATCTGGAGTCAACGACAGCCTCAGGATCGGTAGCAGGTCCCATTTTCGCAGTGCCAACAGGGTGATAAATCGTCATGGTCATGTGTCTGATGTGACATTCCCAGTATGCGTCGGAGCCAAATTTAAGATGTTTACAGCCTGGTAATTTGATTCTGTGGAGTCTCGAGCCAAATTGTTCGAAAACTTTAGCTTGACTGACTTTGAGAGCAATTTTAGCGCCTTCGACGAGAGTGGCGATGTCACGAGGCTCCGAAAAGTAGTTTGCATTGATAACTGGATTTCTAAACGGATTGGAGTTCCGTAGTCTAACGGTACCGCGTGATTTTGGCCTGAGAAGCAGCGGTATTATCGTCCAGGCGTCTTTGTTAGTAATGGGTTTGAAAACAGTGTCGTAAACGTCGTCGGTTAGTCCCAATACTTTTTTAACCTGTGCACCACCGTCCGAAGCGATAGAAGCAGGCGCGACATGAAATTGTATGTCTGGATAGTCACTTGACTCGTTGGCGAATTTCGTATTTACGAAAGCGTAACCCTCGATGCCTCCGAGTGTCGTCATAGGTCCTCTGCCGTTGGCAACGTAGTGCATTGTTACGGGAGCTGCTTGAAGACGATCCTGAACAATGGCGACGGGTTTGTCGATGAGAAAGGTCAGCCCCAGGATACCAACGTGATCCTGAAGATTATTACCAACTGGAAGGTCTTTGAGGACTGGTACTCCTATGTGACGAAGATGATCACCGGGTCCTATTCCCGATAGCATCAACAATTGTGGACTGTTGATCGATCCCGCTGATAAGATGACTTCCTTCCTTGCCCAGACAACCTGCTTCTTTCCATCCCGATAGAACTCTACACCTTTCGCCCTCATACTCAAGGGATCGATGATGATTTTCGTCACGTGGCTGTTCATAGCAGTGTGAATGTTCCTTCGTAATCTAACCGGCCTCAGGAAGGCTTTTGCTGTCGAACATCTGCTCCCGCGTCTTATGGTACCCTGAGAAATCATGAAGCCGGTCTGATACTCTCCGTTGATATCGCGATTCTCATAGCCCAATTCCATTCCGGCTTCGACGAAGGCTACGACAAGCGGCGTTTTCCACGGTGATTCTTGGACCGTCAAGAAGCCACCGGTACTGTGATAAGGACTGTTACGCAAATACGGATTTCTGTTGTCCTCCGACTTTTTGAAATAGTAGAGAGCTTCTTCGTAGCCCCATCCTGGGTTTCCTAATTCTTCCCAATGGTCATAATCCCTTCTGTTGCCTCGGACGTACAGCATGTAGTTGAGAACACTCGATCCACCCAGAACTTTGCCCCGTGGCCAATTGCACCTTCCACCGTTCATGCCCAAGCATGATTTACCGGTTGGTTCGGTTTTGTATTTCCAATCTAACTTGGTCAGCTGCAAATAAGCAGCCAGTGAAGGTACATCCGTCACTTCGTTCTCATCCGGTCCTGCCTCCAACAGGAGAACCCACCAACTCGGAATTTCCGAGAGTCTACTGGCTACAACCGCGCCTGCTGATCCCCCACCGATCACCACAAAATCGTATTCCGCCTCCAACGGATATCGGTTTATAGGACGACTCTCCGGATCCAATTGGTCGTAGCGATAATAAGATAATCCTGCTATCAACAAAGGGACTAACCACAAACCCGTCCCCACTAGACTTATCGCTCCCTTCAATGCTGACGTTACCACTATTGCACTCAACACCATTTCTAATAATCGCTTCGTCAAAGCACATCAATTTTCATTCTTCCGAACAATCGCTCAGTAAATGTTCCTCCTTTGTTCAGTAGGAATGTCAGGAGGCATCGGGTGGTCTAGCACGAATTTTATCAAGTCCACGTTCACCGGCAAGATTACACATCGTTGACGCACCGTCAATGATCCAACCGGACCAGTGGCATCGTTCTTATATCTGCAACGTTCAACAAAAATTTTCGTTAAACTTGGCGATTTGGAATCTTCTTTCCAATATACTAAAACTAAAAAAATAAATGGAATGATCGTATAAATTGGTGCAAGTTTTGAATCATTCTGAGTCCCTGAACTTTGATAAAAATTTTTCAAATGCCCATGTTATCGCGTGATCTTATTATCAAAGTCGTAAAATTTCTTCTGACTCAACAAGGTCTCACTTTAATCAATGTTACTCGCGCTGTTCGTAAGTTTTCGACGCGAGTTACGAGATAGCAAATTTGATTGACTGTTTTTACGCACGCAGAAATAAAAACATGTAATCTGGCGTGGCTGTTCGACGATTTCTCCCCTCCCCCCTCCCTCCGTTCCTCCTTCGCTCTTCCTCTCATAAGGAAGGGGAGTCTCGAGCAGCAGAATAAGGAGATGGTGATCTCATAACTGGGGAAAGGTGAAAGTACTCCATCGTGGTAAAACGCCGACTCCTTCTGCAGTCGACTTTTTTTCCTCCTCCTCTCCCCCCCCCCCCCTGTCCCTCCGGGGGCTCCTGTATACCGCTTATCGTTACCGGCATTTTTTTTTCCGTTCTTCTTGCACGAAAGTCACGGTTACGTTAGGATTTCTCAATCGACCATTCTATTAATATTATAACTCAGCTACCTGTTCAAATTCTTTCCGACCACGATGACAACACCTCTGATTTTTTTATCTTTCATTCTTTTTCTCTCTTCGTCTATTCATCTGCTGCAATAACACGCTCAGTAATTGAGATGTCGTTAATTCTAGGCTTACACATTCAATCCTCACGATCTTCCATTCGTTATTACATTGATACGAAAACAAAGTACTGAAATGAAAAATTGCTTTTATTGTCAAAAGTCGAGTTTTCCGTCTTTAATTCTCCTTGTGAGTAATTTTTCGAAATCAAAATCACGAAAAATCATAACTACAATACGTTAAAAACGCTTTTTTATGCCTCGGCAAGATGAACGTTTATCTTCACCGAATCAAAAAAAAAAAAAGAAATGTGAGTACGTAAAAATTTTAACACATAACCGTTAAAATGAAGAGAGCAATTAAGATCGGTAAACGGAGTTAGCGTTGAGATCAACAGAGCTGAAGCAATTGGCTGTTCCCATACAAGCTGTAGACTATATTCAATGTTCGAATCACCCAATTTTCTCTACTAAATTACGAGTAATTTAGCTCTCGACTATGTAAATATCAGATCCGACGTCTAATTTCCTCAGCTCCCTTGCATGTGGCCAATATACTCGTAACTTTCCAATATACGAATAAAAAATAAATTGAAAAAAAAAAAAAAATAAATAAATAATGAAGAAAAGAAAAATGGGCTTCCTCGAAAGAAAAAGTATTTCCGTACGTCTACGTTGAGCACAATGTACACAAGCCAAGAGCAAGCTCCGTGTGTTTGTATCTCATTGTAGTCGCGTCTAAGCATTTGCTCGATCACTGTACGCGCATATATGTGCACATGCATGTATTTATTTATACATCAAACATGACTTGGTAATGCGGAAGAGTATAATAATCTCCGTTTCTTAGGCGTCTGGGTCTTTTCCTCCCGCGAGTCTCGTCGAGTCTCTCGTTAGCTCATTAGATCAGGGACGGAAAGTGCTATTTCCGGTTGAATTACATTATTCATCCCGGCTCCCGCGGCACGCGCGCGGATATCACACTGCAGCGGTACTCTAATCCCTATATAATCTTGATTTTTATAATAATAATAATTATAATAATAATTATGACGATGAAAAAGAAGTAACATGGGGAAAAAAAAGAAACTCTCGATAATAAGTTACACTTTATAGCCTGCGAATTGAATCTACTTTTATTGCACCCATTATCGAGTCGTTACTGCTGCTATTATCCGTTTTCAACATTTTTATTCCTGATTAATTTTCCTATCCATTACTATATATTAGAGGAGTGTGAGTAAAAAGATTTCAAAGATATTTATTTCCATAACTGTGCAACGTCTTTTGCGAGTAGAACGAGCGGATAATAGTGAATTTGAAACAACGGATAAAATTGATCGTTATCGAAATAATTAAGGAAGTTCAAGCGATATATATAGGATAGACTGAGAAAAAAAATTTGAAATTGTGGCGAATAAATTAAATTTGTTGATTCAACAAAACTTTTGTTGATTCAACGATATTTTTGTCGTGGTGAGAAATTAAGTATTTGAATGAACCAAATTTCGTTTGGGTTAACAAATTTTATTTTGTTAGCTACGATTCGTTGAACCAACGAAAAAATTTGTTGAACCAACAGAAAATTTGTCGAACCAACAAAAAATTTGTTGAATTTACGAATTCATTTTTCTCAGTGTACCATACGAAAAATACATTAGATTCGATTATTCCAAGTGAATGAATTGAAAATTTG
This sequence comes from Campoplex capitator, assembly GCA_037576405.1. Classification (NCBI taxonomy): domain Eukaryota; kingdom Metazoa; phylum Arthropoda; class Insecta; order Hymenoptera; family Ichneumonidae; genus Campoplex; species Campoplex capitator. The sequence continues at coordinate 9,522,849 of JARBWI010000002.1, forward strand.
CGTGAATCTTCTTGAAAAGCGCTTAATTATGTGTGATTAATTTGGAGAGGTTTCACCGTCTGGTAATTGAGATATTCATTGTTGAAAATGACAAGATTAAAATGGGCTCTTATAGGAGCTTTCGAAAAATTGCGAACTTCGACAATAAATATCTCACTTTTGAGACGGTGAATCATCGGCATATTCCGCCAGAAGTTTGATACTGTCTTAAGCTTTCTGTTTACAAAATTTTATTGTGCAAAATTGGAAAATAATTTTACCATAATATTCGCTTGAATTTCCTTAATCAATTGATTTAATTCATTTTTGACCATGATTCTTAGTTTCGTTTCATTTTTACGCGATTTATTTCGTTATAAAAAATGATCGATACACCGAAAAAACAAAATCTCATTGAGTTGAACGACAATACAGTGGATTAAACTATATTTTTTTTGGAATGACGAATGATTCGGTTAATTCAACACAAAAACAATTGAATCCATCATGTTGTCGTCAAGCTAAATGGGATTTTGTTCTATGAGCATAATTTTTTTTCTTAGTTTAACAAAAAGGAGCGAAACAATGGTGAGATTGCAAAACGAATATTATTTTAAAGGCAAACGAAGTGCTGGAATATGATTACATTTTCCGGCATTCACATCCTATGCGTTTTCTTTTAATGAGTACGCTGGTGAATGACACGTGAGAGTGTGTAAACAAACAGTATAAACTTCTCACGCAAGTTGCACTCGATACTTTCTTTTTATTCGATTCATTTTTATATTCATCGTCTCATTACCGTACGAAGGAGAAAATTCAAGAGCTGTTTAATCGCAAACATTAACCGGTGTTTCATTATATTTCAGTGTTAAATCGCACAACGCGTTATATGGAAAACAAACGGATTCTTCCTTACCTTTCACGAATATTTGCTAAATTCCTCGACACCTTTATTCCTCTTCTAATATTTCCTGTACAAGTAGTACGAGCAGTCTCGAACGACGAATAGTCATGAAACGCGATTGGTTTATCGTTTCCTCGACTTTTTTTATCATCCAGTTTTCTAAAATAAGAAATGAAACGATGTTATTCACTCGGACTTACTTCCAGGCTATTTAATTATCAGTCACAAATCATGGAGTTATGAATTGTCAAACGATCCTGCCAGTTTTTGGTCAAAATACTTTTCTCCCAATTATATTGCTGTACTCATGTGCACACATTTTCGAATTTCTTGTTCACTTTTCGTGCTATCTGTACACCAACTATACAATTCTTTTGTACGTTTTCAAAACCGTATCATTTGTTATCAATTTTTAGATGATAGTCACGATTCTCGTTCAAAATACATTCAAATCGATTATGATCACGCGCTGTTCTCACGTGCAAACATATTTATGAAATTTTTGTTTACATCTCGTGCTCTATGCATACAAACTATGCAAGTAAATGATATGTTTTTTTTTGTTTTATTTTAATCAATTATTTCAATCATCATTCATCAAGTTAATTTGAAAAATAAATAAAAAATTCAAAATAATATTATTATTTGAAAAAATGATAATTACTATATTTATATAACACATCGTACATATAATATAAGATACGATTGTTCAGCAATCTGTCGATCGCGGTTGAGGAACGGCCTTGTGACAAGAAAAACGAAAGTCGTTGGCTCCTCTCGCTCGAGGCACCCACCGCAGGAGTTCCTCTCACGAAGACCTACCCGGAATTTTGTTCACGATTATATAAGGCATCGACGATGCTTGGTTAACCGAAAAATACAAGCCGAGAGTGCGAATTCACGTGTTCCTTGATCAACCGGTATCGTCCATGTTTTCATTTTATTTTCGAGCTGACCCAGATCCGATAGCCCGAAGAATAAATAGAAGGATGTTTCACGTTCCAAATTTGTTATTCGTTTATTTTGTCAACAGGATAGAAGAACAGGGTGAAACGAAAAATTTCGTTTATACAAATGAGTCGAAATTTTTTTTTTGTTACTCTTAAAACTCAGCAGCAAATCGAGGCTTGAAACTATTCGTTTTTTCTTGCTTCTGTTAAAAAAAAAACCTCGAGTCTCGAAGCACACACACACACAAAAAAAAAGACTGATTCAAACACTCATCGTTCAATTTATAACGAAATAATCAGAGATTGGCTTCGTCACACTTTCACTGCTACGAAATTTGACGTCGAAATTTTAGTGCTCGATTCTCTCAGACTCGCGATTAAATCAGAATCCCGAGGCAGACGACACTCGAAATATCTCGAGTTTTCTTGCAGCGAAAAAATTGTGATGATTTTCAAACGAGAGAAAACAAAATGAAACTAATTTTGAAAATAACAAAACCAAAATCACGATGATATCGCACTTTACTTGAAGAACGTGCACGACTGTCTGGCACAAAAGTATCAGGATCACAAAAACTCGACGATCGAACTTCGAGCATTCACTTTTCCTTTCGCACATACATATACTGGTTTACGTTTGCACCAACTAAACGCCGGCGTTTTTGTATCGAAGATACACGCGGGGATGAAGCAAAAGGGAGGCATGAAATGAAAAAAAAAATAAAATAGAGAACAGAAGAGAAAAAAGAGGTCAAGAGAACCGGAAAATTGTTGGAACCGAACGTGGAAATAACTTTGATCGAACCGTCGACTTTGCAAAGTGAGTTATGTGACTGTTTTCGGTTGGCTTGCCTGGTCGGTCTTCGTCGTCGTCGTCGTCGTCTCGGCGCGTTGCTTCACTCGAGAGTTGTGACTCTCCTGCGAGGCTCTTGGTTCGGTCTACTATGTCCCTACCCTCTCATACTTTGTAGGCTTCATGATCGTTCCTGAAGTTACGTTTCCTCACGCACCACCCACCAAGTCTTTCACAAATGTTTATAGACTCCATCTCATTATGAAAGGTATCATTAGATCAAATTGTACACACGTAGAAAAAATGGTCAGTCTCAATCCCAAATCGTATGTACGTTAGCCGCATATTCTTAAAAAAAAAAACAAAAATTATCCTGAAAACGAAATTTTGTTGAAACCTTAAAATATTTTATCGTTTCAACAAAGTTTCGTTTCGATATTAAGCAATTTTGTTGCTTGAAAAAAAAAAATGTTCATTACGCGCGACAAAATATTTCAATATTTAAAAAAAAAAAATTCGTTTTTGGTGTACCTTAACTCATGGTGTCGTCAGATTCGATTTTAAGAGAAACTGGTGATGAGTCAGTCCGTCGATATTCCTATAGTGAATAGTTTTTTTGCTGCTAATACGCATGTGTCGATAAAGTAAATAGTACATGGCACTGAGAAAAGAGTTCAGCGAACAAAATCCTGTTTGGTTGAACAAAAATATAGTGGATTCAACTATATTTTTTTTTAATGGCAACTAGTTTAGTTCATTCAACCAAAAAAAAAAACAGTTGAACCCACCACGACGATTTCGTTAAAACGACGGTAATTGATCTGTTTTTGTTTTTTCGAAATTATGAAAATGGCAAATTGTAGGTTCGGTGAAATTCAGGTCATGCCACAATCATCCTTCATTTTTTGCACACGGTAATCATACGATTAGGATTGTGTAAAAATAAGATAAAAATTGTAGAAAGTCCCCAACTTTGGATTTCGTTTCACTCGGTCCATCTGCCTGACTGAAATGAGTCTCCAAATTGAATCCTTGCACTTCCGACTCTTGGCTCAGAGATAAATGAATCACATTTATTTCTCTCGAATCGTCTCAAATCGCTTGAATCGCTTTTGGGTAAAAAATCAATTTATTCGTCTATTGCCTCACTAATCTCGAAGCATTTTCTATACGAAAGTGCCCAAATATTGGCACTTACTTTTCCATCGTTCTCCAATCATTTACACTTTGAACATAACTAAAATCATGTGAGTACTGATAAAAAAAAAATAATGATAACAATAATGTGATTGCTCTGCGCTAATGCATCTTCAATTATCGAGAAACGAAAAACAAAAAAATTGTGAACAATTCAACAGAAATACAGGATGAGAATCGCTGAAGTGACTTCTTAAAATTATCCTCAAAGTGGATAGCAATTAGATAAATAATAATTATCATTCTAATGTTTCTAGCTCCACCTAAGATAATTCATCAAAGTATCATAAAATTTTCTCCAGCGACGAGTGTTAATGGCTTATACATCGAGAAAATAAATTTGTTTATTCCCCAAATCGTCGCGAACGAAATGAAATTCGTTGATTCGATCGATACTTTTATTGATTCAACGATATTTTTGTCGTGGTGAGAAATATTTATTTGAGCCAAAAAACGAAGTTTTTGAATCAACTAAATTTGTGTTGAGTTAAAGAATTTCATTTTTTTCGTCACGATTTGTTGATTTAACAAAAATTTTGTTGAAAGCAACGAATTTCTTGTATCGGTGTAAGGTTAACGATGAATGAGAGAGAGAGAGGGGGGGGGGTGGGGTGAGCATAAGAAATTTGGTCAGGTTCTAGGCCAATAAAGGAGAACCTCGTGGATTGTTGTTGCAACGAAAAAATCCTTATTCGTTGAAGCTGACAAACGAATAAGCTGCGTTCGCGAACCTCGCATCGTGCTCGGTCTTTGGCAGTGAAAGTGTTCTCTTCCTGTATTTAAGAGCGCACACCTCTCCTTCCTGACGATGTGGTAACTGTACACAGACCCCGACGGAGAAGTCGGCTTAGAGAAGAAAAAATAAAATAAAAGAAAAGGAATTGAAGGAAAAAAAAGAGAAAAAAAAAATGAATTCACGTTACACTCACCGAGGCCAGATACACTTTTCGTGGAATGCTCGATCGTTTATTTCCGTAAACGATATCGCGAAATCTTTTCACGGAGACTCGTGAGACTCGTGCACTTGAGAGTTTATTCTGGGGCCTGTAAATTCAGTAAATTGTGACGATTGAACTACTTCGGTGTATATCGATAAAATGTGCCTTTCATCTGGCTTTTGCTATAAAGATTTTTTTTTTTTTTTTTTTAATTTCAACACTTAAATATAAAGAGAAACACTCATCGGTTTCTATAGCTTGTTTGAACAAACAACACGAATGTTTCGTCTCATTTTAAAATAACACGAATGCTACTGAAATTTATTTACAAAAAAAAGCGACAATTATGTAGAAAAATGAATAAATTCGAATCAGAAATTTCATTCATGATTGTGAAAAGTCTAAAATCATTGATCAACGATTCTGGAGCAAGATTCTCGAGTCGTCGTAATCGACATCTCCAAAAATGCGCAAAAAAAGAAAACAAAAATGTAGAAAAAAATAAATTGCCTAATTTCAGGAGTTTCGGTACAAGTGATACAATGTTGCCATGCTAAACCATCTTAAAAACATAAAAAAATTCAAAAAGTTCAAAATTTTATAAAACTTGGTGAACATATTCTTTAATGCCAAATTTGACAATACAAATTTTTTCAGATTTTTCTTCTACACAGTTATCGAGTAATTGAAGACTAAAATTCACGTGTATAAGCATAGTGTTTCCATATATATAGGTATACACTTCGAGCATAAGAAATCTGCTTTAATGTATAATTACTCGATAACTAAGTATAAGAAAATTTTGAAAAAAATTGTGTTTTCGTACTTGATGTTGAAGAACATTATCACCAAATTTCATCAATTTCTTAACATCATGCCTTTTGTACCGAAACTCCTTCAATAGATTTTGTTAGAAAATTGCATGAACGATAGTTTTCTATTTCAAATTGCTTCTTCAATAAGACTGTACTCATTGTTATTTTTCCGGACATTGTGGAATCGTGATTTCGTTATACCTCAAAATTCTCACGTTCCCTTTTTATTGATATCTTTTACGAATTCAATCGTTCCAACACCAAAGAGTGAGTTTCTCTGATAAAAAGAAAAAAATGGAATAAATCGTTACGTGCCAACACGCACGTCTCGACCAAATTCTCAAAGAGAATCGTCCACTAACTTAGAAATATCTCAGACAGAGTTGAGGCAGGAGGTTGGAAAGGAAGGGGGACAGATTAACGAAGAAAGTTGGTCACACTCGTTCTCGAGGTTTGCTAAATTGAATAAAGGGAAGCCTCAAGATGACCTGCCATATGATATCATTATTAGTTTCATTCTCCACAGTCCCGAACCATTTTTTTTCCTCGTTGGTATGAACCACCTTAATATAAACATTCCGAATCTCCGATCTTTTTCTAATCAATAACGAACTGGTCGTCCGTCTTCAAAAAAATGTGGAATATAAAGCAACAGAAAGTTGAATTGAATAAAAAACTATCGACTGAGGAGTTTCTTCGACCTTATAAGCTTCTCGGGCATATATGAGCAAAAATAAAGGACGCTGATCGTGCGTCTAACGTATATACACGTGCGTCATGATACTAAAATAGATGACAACCGGTTGCTCCCATATCGTGACTTCCATTTAATTCTCTTTCCTTGTTTTTGGGATCGCCGAATAAAATTTCGTATCGATAACACGAAATGAATGATGACCACTCCGGAATAGTTGGCTGAATTTAGAAAAATCATGCGATTAGAATATAATTTCATCTTTTGAGATTTTTGGGCTTGCTGAATTCAAATTCATCGATTGAACGATGAATTTTAAATTAGTTGCTGATTTTTAAAATTGTCAGAATAATGTCGGAGGTCGGCGTTGGCTAATGAATTTAGAAAAATATTTAATTCACCTTCCCGGAGGGCATCCAATGATCAAACGAAAAAAAGCAATCGATAGAATGATAATTATTCATTTTGATTTCAGTCACTGTGTGTCATTCCAGGAGAAATTTTGAATAAAGAAAGTTGATAATTGTGCAGAGAAATTGACGAAAATTGTGGGTGAAATAAACGCTGGCAAATTGATTTTTTTTTTTTTTCAGGAATCAATTGCCAAAATCATTATTTCATACCACTCGCATCGTTCGATATTTTTTCTCAACGATTAATTGATATTTGTTCGTGAATAAAAACTGGAGAACCGTTCGACTGAAATGGGTGGCAGTAATTAACTCGGAAATCATAAATATATCGTGTCGCCTAATATGTTGCTGGGATAGGCATTGAGGAAAATAGTAGGAAGGAGAGAGAGAGAGACAAAGATATAAATCGTTTCAACATCACGAGCCCAGTTTCCGTACCGCTCTTAAGAGAAGGAAAGAAAGAAAGTTAGTCGTTTAATTGAGTTAGGGGAAGCCCGAGGATCACATTCGTTGCGGAGATAGAAAACTCGAGACGAAGACGAATAAATTATAATGCTTGCTTCGATTCAATCAAAATATTAATGCCTCTTAATATAGCTCAGAAGAATGACGCCCCTGAACCGTATCGGCATATTAAAAATTATTTTATAATCGATTTGGACTTTTATTACGACTATTCAGGTTGACGAGATTTATGAACAGTTTTCAATTGACCAGAAATTGGAATTTTAATAATCGGTTAATTCCTAATAATCGTGCGAGTAACCCATTGACGACGATCGCCTGAATATTTAATTGAAATATTTTCTGTTTTTTTTTTTCCACTTATGACACATGTTTGCTCTTCTCGGCGTCATTCTTTTTTTCTGCATCTGTCGATGTTGATTGACGTGATCGAAAAATAACAAAAACTCGTGTTACGTACTGCATCCGTTTGGGCCAAATTTTATCGCCTACAAAGCTTCGTATCGACGACAAAAAGGGCAGAAAAAAATAACGATAAACTTATAATCACAGGATCGGGATGATTTACGAAGTGAATTAGCGTTATTTGTTTCGGAAGAGAGAAAAATAGCCGGAGGCGCAAATTTCGTCCGCATCAAACTGGAACGATGATATACAAAACTACCGAACGTTACTTTCACTGCATTACATTTTTCTTCTCCGGAAATAGCTCACCTATCTAACAATCTTCGTTGATAATAGAATAAAATTTTCATAACAAGAGAAAAAAAATAAAATCGTGATATCATAAAATCGACGAAATTTTTTTCAAATCGTTTTATTATTTTCGAGAAAGTTTTTTCTACTCACACCGTGTGAACGTTAGATAAGATCACATTACCAAAAATCTCTCCCAACGATAATGTCTTCTGAAGAAAAAAATAAATAAAAATAAACATGCTCTGATCCATGGGACCTTTTATGTCAGTTCAATTTTTTTCAACTTTTCATAAACTTCTGGAGTGTTGTACAAAACCAGAACGAAAAAAAGTGCAGGATAAACAAGAGGCTTGTCAGCGTCGATTTCATTTTTATTTATTTTTTTTTTAATGAGGGAGCATCGTATCATCGGCAATAACAAATTTGAGCACGAGCACACTGAATAAAATTTCAGTAAACTTCGTCAAAACGTGAATGAATTTTTGTAACCACATTATTTCAATAATAATTGAAAACTCAGATTAGCTTCGTACTTTCTTCGTTTTTTTTTTTCTCAGCTTTCGAACACAGAAATACCACAAAAGTTTCAGTTACTTTCAGTGCTGGACTGACAGATTTTATTTCTCCAATTGTTCAAATTTTTCGATCGATCAAATTTGCTCGAATGTGAAAAAAAAAATGTTCAAATGTTTGGTCCCATGCGATCCATCGATCGAGTTGAAATAAAAATAAATTTTGGGCACTACGAACGAACACAGAATTTATTCAGAATTAGATCGTAGACTTTGAACGACTTTCGATTTTTTCGAGTTGAATTTTTTTGTCTGAGTTTGCGAGAAACAGACCATACACGGATATTTACATATATGTATTCGAGTTACTCGGAGAAAGTTTGGTGCTGAGATGAAATGACGGGTCCATTGGGCAGACGCGACGAGCTTTGCGATGAAAGAAAAAAAAAAGCGTGAAATAACTCTTGGCACACTGTAGCAAAGAGATGTTACGGACGTACAAAACGGGAAATTACAAAACAGTCATTTGATCACGTACGAGATACTCAAATATTATATTTCCAATAGTCAAGTTCAAGCTCTGATGTTCAATCTTTATTTTACGCCTTTTTGTTTCTTATAGTCAGTGTAATTGAGAAATAACGTATAGGATTGAGAAAACGTTTTTTATTTTCTTTTTTCATAAAATTAATTGATCACAAGGCCGACGCGAATAGAGAAATACTAAAAAAAATAGTCATTTCTCGCTCTACGAGCATTCCAAAAGTCAAACAAACAAGTTTTTTGATTTCTCGTATTATACGAAGCAACATTTTCACTTTTGAACATTTCAGAATTCTTTATAAAAAATTAAACGATCGATTGCAGGAATCAATTCATATTAAAGTTTACGAATTCGATATCAATCGTTCGATAATAAAAAACAACCCAAAAATATTCAAATTTGACAGATCTCGGAACATTCGATTTTCAGTTGGAATCGATTCATCGACTCGATCAAGAGAAAAATGACGGAAAACAGAGAAAATTTTTCAGTTCAATCCTCCGCTCAATCCATTACGTTTTTGTCTGAACTTTTTTTCAGTCACCAGTTCATTTACTTTTATGCAACCGTTTCTAAGGCTCAAATTAGTTTCAACCAGTGCAAATTTATTTAGTCGAGTGCAAGCAGACAGAAGAGAGAGAGTGGGAAGAAGTAAAAGAGACGTTAAGTGGAAAATTTTTTGAACAAGTGAGATCTTTCTTGTTGGCTAAATTCCGTAAATAAGACAAAAATTTATGCAAAATTATTATTATTATTATTAATTTATGCACTTGAACAATCTAACAATGTTCATAACGATTTGTAGATTCGGATATTCAAATGGTATTCGAGTTATTCATTTTTAAATATTGTCCTATCGCCGATAATTTCAAAAGAAATGGAGTTTTCATTTGTAATAAATAAATTCTCCGCTCAGCCAATGATTCATTCGTCAACGATCTGACTGAACCTGGAACCAAAAAAATGAACTTCAGATTTTCGTGCAATCAGAAGAAAAGGAATGACTGCATCGCGGTTGATAAAATCGTGTTTAAAAAATGTGAATAAAATTACAACGAAGTCGTGTAAATATTCGAATGAGAAAATGGTCGAATCAATGAATAATTAACAATTTTGACACGTACGAGTGACACAATTCTTTCGCAACATCTCTGCATTCGTTTTATTCTTTCAGATACTATTATGCAGACAGGAATAATTTTACTCGTAAAAGTATGTTACGCTCGAATCATTCGACTGTGTGTCGTGCTGCATAAAAATAAATGAAGGAAAAAACCAGTAATATGCCCTAATAATTGTCTCATCGATATATGCATTCCTTACGTAGTTTCCTGTCCCTCTCGACATATTTCTCAGCGTATCGGCTTACATACTCGTCGTACTGCTTGGCTTCGAACGTAATAACTATTCGAGCATAATCGGTTTATGACAGAAACGACAGAGACGAAGACAGCAGAGACGTAAACCTGATTATTTCATTGAGTTTCCGTCATTGTGTTGTCTGCGTTATTAGAACGATTTTGTCGTTTAGATCGTTGTAAAAAAAAAACAGAAATTTCAAAGAAGTTTGACATTTCGGTTAATTTTTATATTTTTTTTTGCACGAATCCCAGGGTTTTCGTAATAAAAACAAAACTAACGAGTTTCGTAAACGTTTTTTTATTCACACAATTTAATTGTAAAAATAACAAACTATTCATGAGGTTATTTATAAAAACATCGTCTTTGATTGAGCGCTCTTTATACGTGACATAATAAATCATTCGAATGATTTTCCTGTATTTGAAAGTTGTTTTTTCACATACAGAACAAATCATTTGTCTTCAGCAGCGATGGACATTACTCGTCATTTCCAAAGAGCATTTTTTTCATTTTTCTTTAATCAGTTAACAGGTTTATCGTCGGCGTTAGGTTCGTTGAGCTTAGAAAACTAGAAACAAGAGATTCCATTGGTAGAACGATGGCGAGCAATTGGTCGGTTCATTCGTTTATTCCTGAAGCTTCGTTCTCATTTGTTTTCGTAACGAATAAAAAATTCTTTAAAGACAGAAGACATTTTGGCTACTTGGAAGGGTGCTACTTTGAAAATAACGAGTCGAGTCCATTTCTCGTTCCCATTCATTCCCTACGAATAACAATCATATAAAAAATCAGTATCAAAAGACTCGGCAGAGTCTCGCGACGAGTATATTGACGATTCTGTCGTCTGCTGGGCCCGAGGCTCGCCGAGTTCATGCTTTCTTCTAATATTATAAATAATGAAAATCATTCACGCACCACTGCAACAACAATTCGTGTGAGCAAGAAAATAATCTCGGCATGACTGAACAAATCACGACCGGACCTGAGGTTTGGGAGTTCTAACGAGCACAATATGACGAAAAATGTGCTAAGATTTGGTTGCCATTCGAATGAGAGGAATAATCAGATTCCCTGCTACTTATGGCTGAAAAAAAATTGTGTAATTTGACTAGTCGGTTTCAGATTACACGATAAGTTTTTTTTTTTTTTTTTTCTAATTCGGATGACAAAAATAATAACGCCTTTGCATCTTCATAAATCTCTATCATAAATAAATTATGGAACGAACGTGGGTTGCTTATCTTCCAAGAAAAACTTGATCATCTACCGGTCGATCGTTTTCTCTTCAGCCAGTCTTCCTTGATCATATCACTGGCTTTTTCACCGATCATGATGACAGGAGCATTTGGATTGCCACTGACAATAGAAGGCATGATCGATGCATCCGCGACCCTGAGACCTTTAACCCCGTGTACTCTGAGCCTGGGATCCACGACAGCGGTGGGATCACTCTTGGGTCCCATTTTGCAAGTTCCAGTTGGATGATAAATTGTGAATGTGAAGTGTCTTATAGCGCAGTTCCAGTAATCGTAGCTTCCAAACTGATGGCGTTGACAGCCAGGCATCGGGATGGTCAGGGGCCTCGATCCAAATCGCTGAAACGCTGTTGTGTTGGAAATCTCCATTGCTATTCTAATCCCTTCGATAATGATGTCAATGTCTTCTTTGTGAGTGAAATAATTGGGATTTATGTCTGGATAAATCAAAGGATCTTTGCTCCTCAATCTTATCCAGCCTGAACTCTTAGGTCTCAAAAGTAATGGCAAAATAGACCAAGTTTCGGAATTCACGAGTGGTTTGTACATCGTGTTATAAACGCTGTCTCTGAGTCCAAGAATTTTGCGAATGTGATCACCACCATCGGAGTTAATGGAACTTGCCGCAAAGTGAAATTGTAAATCTGGCCAATCGAGGCTTTTATCAGCGTAGCGCGAGTTCAAAAAAGCTAATCCTTCGACACCAGAAGTGGTCATCGGACCTCTCTCGTTCATTATGTATTCCAGGGCAACTGGAAACGTTTGGAAACGTTTTTTCGTCAGGGTTATTGGCTCGTTTATGATAAACGTTAATCCACCCAGGCCAACGTGATCCTGGAGGTTGTCACCTACTCGTAAATCTGCGAGAACCGGGATCCCATGTTCCTGCAGATGTTCCGCGGGTCCTATACCCGAAACCATGAGCAATTGAGCCGATCCTATCGAGCCACCTGACAATATAATTTCTCTTCGTACCCTCACGATTTCTCGCTTTCCGTTTCGTATATATTCGACCCCTGTAACTCTCTTATCCTCGTTAAATATTAAGCGCACCACTTGCGCGTGCATTGCTATGTGAAGATTCTTTCGGTTCTTTACTGGTCGCAAAAATGCTTTGGCCGTTGAACATCTGCTTCCCCTCCTCACCGTCGCTTGCGTTAGCATGAATCCTGTTTGATTCGCGCCGTTTATATCATGATTGTCGTAACCCAGCTCTCGTCCTGCTTGGATGAATGCTATCGATAGAGGCGTTCTCCAGGGGTACTCTTGGACTGTCAGTAAACCTCCAGTTTCGTGGTAAGCTGTTCTAGCCAAATAGGGATTTCTATTGTCCTCTGATTTCTTGAAGTAAGGTAGCACTTCGTCGTAACTCCAGCCCGTATTTCCCAAGCTTGCCCAGTTGTCGTAATCGAGTCTGAAAAATCGCAGTAATCGGATTAAAATACTTCTCTTTAGGATTAATCAGAATTTTTTGTTTCGCTGCTGGCACTGGATGAGTAATTTGGAAAAATGGTCGACTTGGAATTTAACGATTGAAAGGTTTTGTTTTTTTTTTTTGGTACTGGAAAAAGAAATTTGCTGATCCAACAAAACTTTTGTTTGGCGAACAAATTGAATCAGTTGATTCAACAAAACTTTTGTTGATTCAACGACGCTTTCGTTCAAGTGTCAAGAATCAACCAAATTTTCGTTTCGCTCAACGAATTTCATTTCGTTCGACACGATTTTCGTAGAACCAACAAAAAATTTGTTAAATCAACAAATTTCTTTTCTCAGTCTGAACTTCTAGCAGGGTCAGGTCAGCAAATATTATTAATCATTTTGCTGCGCTTCTAATGCTCGATGGAGTTGGTAATTATTTTTCAAGTTCTGGCTCTGACTCTCAAGTTTTCCAGGACACTAATCTGGCTTTCAATCGTTTTGTTCTTATTCCCGATGAATGCAGGCTCAGTAGTGGTCCAAAAGTCAAATCAGCGTATCTTTAAACGGTAAACAACGATTAGTTTACCTGTTACCGCGGACGTAGACCATGGCATTCAAGGTGCTGCTGCCCCCGAGTACTTTGCCACGTGGCCAATTGCACCTGTCACCGACCATCGCTAAACAATAAGCCGATGTACTGGGTGGTGTTGTTTGATATTTCCAATCGAATTCCGACATCTGAGTGTAGCCGGCAAGCGCCGGGACGTCTGATATTTCATTCTCATCGCCTCCTGCTTCGAGGAGCAATACTGTCCAATTTGATATCTCGGATAGCCTTGAGGCTATCACTGCACCTGCACTTCCACCGCCGACTACGATGAAATCGTACATTCGCAACAGCTGGAAAAGAGATACTTCATTAGTGAAAGTTTAACGTTGATTGTTTTCTTCGGTGTTGAATAAAAAATTGTTTTTTACAATTCATCATTATTTATTAATTTCGTGCACTAAATAATAACCGGAAAGCAAGAAAATTTACTGGTAAAAATGCTCCTGATTATTCTGCCATGTCAGGAATTAATTTATATCGACGGTTACAAAATTTCATTCAGTCGAATAAGCTCTCGATAAAAATTTTTAAACTTTATCAATCGTTTTACAATAGAAAATCATTCGCTCGGTCCCCCCACTCTATAACAACGCGCCATTATTCTTCAATATCAATAAATTATTTTGTAATCTGCACGATTCGATGATTTACTACGATTGAGTCATCGATTATCATTTGATAACGATCGTTAGACTCAACCAATCGATGTTAATTTCTTTTTTTTCGTTTTTTTCTTTTTTAATCACATTCAAATTACCTCTTTTGCATTGGGTGGATGGCTTTCCGGATCGAGGTTGTTATAACGATACACTGTGAGGCCAATGGCCAACAGTGGTATAAAGCTGAAAGTTAAAAGCGACGTGGTGCCGGCTAAAGTGACCAAATCCATAAAAAAAACCAGGGAAGATTCACATCCACGATTTGAGCATATTTATCGTTCCTCATTCGTGTTTCACTCAAGATTTCGCCATTCGAAATATAACTTTCGATTCGTGTCTTGAAAGAATCGTACTTTCAATCAAACTCCGAATAACGAGATTCGCCTGAAATAAAAATAAAAATTATTCCATTGTGATCAAGTTTAACAATGCGGCTTCGTGCCACGATTATTGCAACATTCCTGTGGATAAAGAGACGAATTCAGTTCTCACGACAATTTTTTTTTTCATTCTATTTCACTTTATTTCTTCCACTCACTTTTTACTTGCTGCTTGTTCTCAGACGCTAGACACGCACGTTTCTTGTGTTAAAATAAGTACAAAGAAAAATGATAGCAACAATAACACAGAGAAAACAATGACAGGCTTGCTCTTTGCTGCGTTGTTTTAATCGTCGCGTTACAAATATCACAAATTTGAATGCAAACATTCATGAAAGTAGTTGCATTTTTTTTGAATTATTTTTATTAAGGCCTCGAGTCGCGGTTCAGCGCTCACTATTTCACCACATTCATATCAAACACCTTTAACGAGGTCAATATTTCTTGATTGATATTAATCCTTAAAAAGAAACTTGAAAAAATCAATTTTTCGCGATTAAATTCACAATCTTTTCGATTCGAACGTTTTTATTTTACATTTGTACGATTATATGAAAATTACAGTCTCAATAAAGTTGTTTAATACTTACGATTATTCGAGTGATTTAATGTTCCTTGTTTTTTTGTATCGAACGAGGCACTTTTTCAGCTTTATCTTCAGCCACGAGGTAAAAAAACTGACAGTACATTAATGACAGAAAAAAGGCAAAACACTGAGGCTTGGGAGTTTAGAAAAATTGTTGAAACTCGAAGGAACGGTGGTACGAGCATTCACAACTCGTTGGAGTGCGAACGATAATCCGAGCCTGAGTGTGGTGAATGCCGAGAGTGAAAACACGTCAAGTTCCCCACTAAAACTCCTCACGTTTTATCGCCAACTTCACGTGATTCCAGTCTCCTCGTCTGACCGAGAATCGTCCGAGATTCTCATGTTCATTTTACCGTTGAAAAACCGCAAGAGAAAAGAAACAAAAAAATCCTACGAATTTGACAATAAAAATTACGAGTTTATCGATCATGACAGGCGTCCGATGAACCATAATCATAAATAATGTTTATTGCGACAATATTTTTATCTTCAAAATTCAGCTCAATTCTGTTTTAGTTACAAAATTTATTTTTATTTTGATTCAATGATAACTTCTCATTGTAATTCGCGTAACTGACAATTATTCAAATCCATTGACCATCGAAATGAAAGTTTTATTTTCTTCACGATATTTAAAAAATTGCTTTTTCTTTCAACGTTTGGTATCTCTTTGATGTTCCTTTTTTGAGAATCAAATGAAAAGGATTGCTGTACAAGATGACCGTCAATTATGATATTATATCGTGTACACTCTTCCACTTCCAACTTTGACTTTACGAGCCGATAATCGAGAGCTGACGATGTTTCTCGTACCGGACGCTGGTCTTTCTCTTAAAAACTTTCATGGGCACCTCGAGGCCTTGCACGCCCGTTCTGTACTCTCTTTTACTACTTTCTCTCTTCTTCGGCCTACGTGCGTCATCTCAGGTCTCGCCATCGCGAATCGCACGTAATTTCTACAGGACCAGCAGCACGAACGATAAGTAATGAAAATCATTGAAAGAGGGAGAGAATTTTTGCTGAAAAAAATTCACGGTCCTCCTGCCCCCTCTTTCTCCTTTTCTCCCGCGACCTTGGCCTACATAACGCCTTTTTCTAGCTCAGGATTTTCGACATTGAGACATGACCGGACTGATATGATTCGAAATAAATTTTCAAACGGATTTCAAACTGAAAATTTAAATTCATTTCATTTTCCTTCATCATCTGATTCGATGATCATTTTTTCAGGCAACTGATGATTTCTTAGTCTCTGAGTCGATCGAAAATGTGTGTTTCAGGTCTTGTGTGAAGAATGAATAAATAAAAGATTATTTTTTTTAGAAATTCTTCTGAAATCGATCACCTCGATATATACGAAACCTTCTGGAAGGAAGAAAGATTGAAAAAAAAATAATGGATAATTTTTTCCACGCACGCACATATAATGCAAGCGTTAAAAGTTTCTCCTGATTATCCAATCGAAGCCGGCGTTTCTGTTTTACCAATGAGCTTGAACTTTCTTGTACGATCACATATATATAAAAGTGGAACTCTCAGGCACCTGAAAAATCGAACCCGTACATCGATACTCGAATGAAACTTTTCTCTGCTGTTCAATAAAATCGTAATTATCATAAGCCCCGTCGTTAGAGTACGACTATTTCGCTATTTCCGGCGTTTTCTCATAATCATAGTCCAACGAATCTTCGCAAAGAATAACAAAAGTTTTGACCATCCGGTTTCGAAACCGTCACTCAATATTTTCTCCTTATTCTCACCTGGTGCCCCCTCCCCACTACTCTTTTTTTCGTTACATCGCTAACGAACTTAAAAACTAAGTTATTCGATGTTTGCATTCGAAGCATGACGCATACAAATACATAAAGCAAGCGCGACACTTTTATTTGTTGAGTCTATATATATATATTTTTTAAATAGTTACGCGTTGATTCTATCTCAGATAAGAGGCACGTGTAGGCACGTAAAAAGTATTAAAAGAAGATAAACGGAATAGAAATAATTTACATAAACAAATAGTTCGAAATATTTTCGTCACTTCATAGAAACACTGGAGAATTTAGAAATAAATAAGCAAACAATTTAATACACGAAAGAAACGTAGAATTAGTTCGTAAAGGTTTAGTTTGTATAAAAAAAAGTATTTTAGTGCAGTTCAAATTCCGTTTAATCTTTATTGATAGTGAGAAATGCTAAGAGAATCGCAAATAAAATGACCGGAAGGATTCGTGTCATTAGAAAATTGTTTTAAATGTCGACATCCCGTTAGTGCCAAATTGAACCGTTCGAGATTCCCTCCACGAGTTTTCAACGTACCTGAAATCCTCCAGGTTGCGCACTAATCCAAGTGTCCTAAACTTTACCGACTGTAGGTTCCGAAACATTTTACCTCGAAGCGATAAAAATGTATTCATTTTTTATATAGCTACATAAAAAAAAAAAAATGCAAATCCTCAAAAATCTTTCGATTCATTTGTTCATTCATTACTTACCACGTGAGAAATATTTTTGAGATTAAAAAAAAAAAAGAGTAGCGTATACAGATATTCTTGTGTTTATATTGTACGAGTTGATGGCATTCCAGAAAAATACAAATTCTCTGTTTATATAAGAAGAGACGAGTGTGAAAAAATACTTGACATGTAACTCGCGACGCGCGTTCCATCTCGTAAATACTGAATTTTTCATATTTACCAGTTACGCAAACACGTGCTCGTGCTCCGAGGGAAAATTGTGCTTTCCTTATTGCATTCGTGCTGGAAAAAGGCAAATTCATTTATCGAAGACTCTCATCCACGAGTAACTAATTTTATGGAGATTCATTCAACGCAAATGAAATAAAGAAAAATAATTTTATTTTTTTTATGCAATAGAAATTGATCATGAACCTGAGCCTGTTCGAATGGAGCTACCTAACGGTTATGTCTAATCAATTATTTTGATAGTCTTTGAGAAAAAAAAAAAGTGACGACTCAATTGGACGAAGCAGGTCAATAAAAAGCATCATTTCGATAAATAATTTATTTGCAAAATTCAAAATCATTAACATTTCAGATCCTAATACATTCATACGAATTATTTAACGCAAGTATTTTCTACTATTTCAATTTATTGAGATTTATTCGTCGAAAGATTAAAAACAAAAACCACTTTTCTTTTTATTAATATAAAGTACAGAATGGCGTTTTAGATATTGGCGAAGTTTTACTTAACCGTGTGGCAAGAGTGACTGGTACATGCTCATTGAAATTGGTTACAGCAGCAAATATCATTATGAATGTGTATATATCTGTATATACAAATGCGTTTAGAATTTTTTATTGAGCAACTTTACTCCGGTAAATCTACTTACATTATTCTAGTTTCATTCACGTTTTTATTTTTCATTTTTTTTTTTCCCCCGTTGTAATTAATACACCTGCGTTGCAAACAGAGATACACATTTTTTTCTCCAGTTTTACATGAGCAAAAAAATCCAATCACCGTATTTGTGACAGCCACGCATTTACGGCGAAGTGTTTCGAAATATTTCGCTAAATTTGGACTTGAAAAAAAAAAATCGTACACGTTGATTCGCTCAAGAATCTATTTCGTATTATTTACATTATAAATTATTCAACATTTTGCTGTTTTGCTCGATCAATTATTTACACTTCGTCGTGCCCATGAAAAATTCAGTTTTTCATAACCTTTGATTCGATTAACAAACAAATCTTAACGTTTTTACTTTTCACTCGATATTACTCGTGAACAAATGTGTCCTCGAAGATAGAGGCTTTCGAAAAAAATACAGAATTAGCGACCTGTTAATTGGAATTTTAGTCAATTAAATTCCTTTTTCGATTGGCATCTCATTTGATATACAAATGTCTCGAAAACCTTTACAAACGAAACTAAAAATTTCACTGTCTTTTCCGCGTCCATCTGACCGCCTATGGCACTTTATTCGTGTACCGAGTGAGTCTCGTGAATCGCGAGTGACAGCTTTCGAAGGGAAAAAGGCAACGGAACCACTAAATTCCTTGACGAGATATATAAAAAAAAAAAAAATTAAAAAAATACAAAAGAAAGAGACAGAGGAAGAGAAAAAGTCTTGATTTTTGGCTCATTTTGTTTAAGGAGTTTCGGTACAGGCGATACCACGTTGCCATGCTAAACCATGTTAAAAACACAAAAAATTTCAAAAAGTTAAGAATTTTATAAAATTCGGTGAACATATTCCTTAGTGCCAAATTTGTCAATACAATTTTTTTTCAGATTTTTCTTCTACACAGTTATCGAGTAATTGAAGACTAAAGTTCACGTGTATAAGCATAGCGTTTTCATATATATAGGTATACATTCCGGGCATAAGAAATCTGTTTTAATGCGTAATTACTCGATAACTAAGTAGAAGAAAATTTTGAAAAAATTTGTCTTTTCGTACTTGATGTTGAAGAACATTATCACCAAATTTCATTAATTTCTTAAAATTTTGCCTTTTGTACCGAAACTCCTTAAGCTACCGTAGAGGTAAGATTGTCAATTCTTCTTTTGGCAAAACTCCACTGTTGTTTTATAAGATCGGAGCCTTTTTCACCGATCATGATAACGGGTGCATTGATATTGCCATTGGTAATGGTGGGCATGATGGAGGCGTCTATAACTCGGAGTCCCTGAATCCCATAGACCCTCAATTCAGGATCAACAACGGCCATGGGATCGCTCGGGGGGCCCATTTTCGCTGTGCAGCTCATGTGATAAATAGTCATGGTATATTGCCTGATAACGCAGTTCCAATAATCATCGGTGAAGTGTTCAAAGTGTTTGCAGTTTGGCCATTTTTTGCTATGAAAACGTGCACCGAAACGTCTCATCGTTGCAGTTTCGCCGAAGGCAATAGCGGCTTTGACGCCTTCTCTTAGCACGTCAACGTCGTCCGGATGAGTTAAATAATTGTGATACATCAGTGGATAATCGAGAGGATTTTTGCTTCGTAATTTAATAAAACCGCGGGATTTAGGTCTGAGCATCATGGGAAAAACCCCGAATAGATCGCGGCTGTTGATCTCGCCGAAAACCTCGTTGTAAAACTCGTCGGTTAGACCATGAGCGTTCTTAACCTGGGTACCACCGTCAGAACTGGTGGACGATGACGTCAGCATGAATTCAATGTCCGGCCAATCGTCCGATTTGTTGGCGTATTTCGTGTTTATAAACGCTACCGATTCGAGGCCAACGCTCGAAGTCAATGGACCATCTTCGGTTATCGCGTAACGAAGAGCCGTGTTAGCGTTTACCAAACGATTCATCACTATACTTATCTCGTGATCGATCAAAAACGCTAGACCTCCAACGGCTATGTGATCCTGGAGGTTCTGACCAACTCCTGGCGAGTCTTGAATCACCTTTATTCCAACCTCATTCAAATTTTTCGCCGGTCCCACTCCCGATAACATCAACAATTGGGGACTGTTTATCGCTCCTGCTGCCAGTATAACCTCTTTTTTCGCGTACACCACTTCCCTCTTACCAGCTCTTATAAACTCTACTCCGTAAGCACGCTTAGTTCCAGGATCTATCAATACTTTTGTCACGTGACTCCACAACGACAAATGAAAATTTGAACGCAAACTTATCGGTCGTACAAACGCCTTTGCCGTACTACAACGCGTTCCTCGACGCATCGTGAACTGATAAAACGCGAATCCCGTCTGTTGAGCACCGTTCACGTCAACTATGTCGTAACCCATCTCCTCACCGGCCTGCAAAAATGCCACCCCCAATGGTGTGTTGTACGGCGCGTCCTGAATCGTCAGATAACCTCCTGCAATTTTAATACAATTTTCATCAGCTCGTTCGTAGTTTTATTCTTACGTACAATTGTCAACATAAATGTTATTCAGAAATTGCGGTATTTTTATTTTTTTTCGACGACAATTACCGATCAGAAAAATTTCAAACAAAAATCTGTGATTTTATTTCGAATGTCGCGATTCAAAAAAATCTCGATTTATTTCATGAAAAAAGACACAACAAATCTACGTCAGAGTTCACGGTTTTTTTGGTACCTTCGTGAATAATCAAAAAACCTGGAAAAAAAAAAACGTTGAACGTCGTGTAGGGAAAAAAAAAATCTGTTTCCGGAGGATTTCGAGCACAGTGGAGAAACAAAATTCATTTTGATGTTCAAACAAAGAGAGATGTCTGATTTACAAACAGAGTAAAAAAAAATAATACCGAGATTTTGCAAGTATACGAAAAGTAACGTTCCCTCCAAAACGAATTTCAAAACAGTCAAAACTCGTTCTTGATGTCCCAGAGTTAGGTAAATGGAGTAAAGCATTGTTGTTGTTTTTTTTTTCAACACGAAAAAATGTTTTTTTTCAACATCAGTGTGTTGGAGCACGCAAAAATCGAGGTTTACCTTCCGTTTATGGATCGTTCAAATATTTCGAAAAATGTTGGATTATGTAATTTGAAGTTTAACGGTAAGTTGCGTGATTCAACATACTTTTTTGTCGATTTTAGTAATGTCATGGCGAATATATTTTTATGCATGTCTCACAGAGATCCGACAAAATGGTTAAATATTATGTCAGCAACAAATTTTTTTCTGCTGAAAAAGGAAAATCTTTGTTTTTTTTTTTCATAGCTGCTCGTATATTCTCACCTTTGTGCTAATTTTTTATATCCTCCGCTCATTTGCAATAATCGCTAAAAATTTTTTTTACCCATTTTTGTTGCACGAAACAAGCTTCTCCGGTAATTTAAAAAATTGAGGGGGTTATACGGGGTTAAAATTGCAACAACTTGACATAAATTATTCTTCCGTGAATGGATATGCGCGTGTCTCTATATTTACATCTATTCATCGTTTCATCATATGTCAGACTCGATTATGTCTCACTCCGTTCAACTTTCTGCAATCGCACCAGAGTGTCTCAGTATAATTGCAGTTACAAACTAACGCTAACGATCTACATGAGGAAAAAAATTATCATGTTCGTGAACACCCTTTCGTGAATGCATGCTTCAAAAAAACTGCTCACAGGTGATTTATCGATAATTATTAGCGTCATTGCAATCGTAACTCGACGAGAATGATAAATTTATTCAACTATGAATTCTGGATCAACATTTTGTATATTAATTTTTAATAATATTTAAACACAAAATTGATGTTCTTTGCAAAAAGTTGAATGCCGATGAAAGTACTCATTTTTATTATCTTAAAGTGAAAATATTGTAAATTAATTATTTTTTAATCCATTAATTTTATTTTTAGTATGACTGGAATCCAGTTTTCGTTGAAATATCGAAAAAAAATTGATTTCGTTCAGGCAACAAAATTTCGAATATTAAAACGAAACAAAATTTTGATAAAACGATAAAAAATTCTGTTGTTTGGAGGAGATAAAAAATTTCGTTGAATAAATTCAACAAAATTTGATTTTCAGTGACGAATAACTTATTTATTTCAAGTTTTTGTTTGCATCTCGAGCGGAAGTGCTCTCGGGCAAATACGATAGATTTGGGACTTTTCCCAATGCAGTTTTCAGCAAACATAAATATTCAGTGGGCACGGGGCTCAAGTTCCTGATTAAAATGTTTTCTCACGAGTCTTTTTATCGTCGAACAACTTTTATATTTTGTCACGTGTATTCGCCGGGTCCACTTTTCATACGCTTCCGTTTTCTAGCTCGTTAATATTCTTCTGATAAAAATATCATTCGACCCGTACCTGTACTGTGATATCTTTGATTTCGTGCCAAATACGGATTTCTCTGATCTATGGATTTTCGAAAATATGGTAATACATCCTCGTAACCCCAGCCAGGATTTCCAAAACTTTCCCACTGATCGTAGTCACGACGATTTCCACGAATGTAGAGCATTGTGTTCAGGACACTGGAACCACCGAGAACCTGCAAATGTTTATTCAACACTCGTATGAATCTTTTATCGGTTACTGAAGTTGAAAGAAAATTTTTATTTTATTTATTTATTATTTTTTTATTAATAATTTTAAATCAATTAATTAATGATGAAATTAAGATTTGGGTCGCTTCCGATATTTGTAGGATCGTAAAGAAAATCTGAAAAAAAAAAAATTATTCAAACAAACCAATCACTAATGAATTCATGGTTTTCCATTTCGAAAGTGCAATAAAAGATGAAAATATGGAGCTTGAACAGTTACGAAAGTTTACAAAGGATTCAAAACTGATGCAAAACGATTCTTTTCCTAACGACAACGAACGTTATAATTTATAACAATTGTTCTACAAATATATTCTATTGACACGATCGTCTTAATGAATTCATTGATCGTAAGCTTACGCGAGAGTGGAAAGCGAAATTTCATCATCGCTAACTTGAGCAATAATTCGTGAAGGTATGTGAAATGGATCGTTATAGAAAATCTGTTCAAAGGTTGGCATTTTTCGATGCAAAAAACAAATTCTAAGTATGAATTCAGGCAAGTTTTTTTTCTCCCTCGTTATTTATTATTTCTCGGGATCAAGAATTATCGTAGTTTTGTAGTCGAGAAAATCAAGCAATTTTCACCATCGAATGATTTCTTTGCCATTCGTGCGTGTGCGACGAAGGTCGTCGTGCAACTTTCGATTTGTTTGCTCGATCGTCAACGTAATGGGGTCTAGTCGGTTTTATCAAACTCGTCACCAAGGCAAAAATAATTGTCAGCTATTTTTTTCAACGAATAGTTATGTAATTCGTAAACAAAAAAAAAGAACCCTGGACACGCGAACCCTGGATTCTCTTTTCTCTTGTGACCAACTATTTTTTTTTTTTGATTGTTTGTTTTGAGAAATCGGGGAGTAAAAAATATTTCAAAACAACTTTGTATGTTCATTCGCCGGCTCTTACGACTATGCATATCGAAATTGCTTTCACTCTCGACTGGACGCGTCTGCAGATCTTAATGCTCTTCGATCACGTGTTAATTCACTTCGTATCGAGCGATAAATAAATGTAAAAAAAAAAAAAAACACACACACACACATTGCAAGTCTCTTTTTATCTGTCTTGGTCCTATACAGTCCTCGGGAATAAAAAAAATTTACATCGACTCTTTTCCACAAGTTTTTTGCAAATTTACATATCGCTTTTGGCTTATTGTTGAGAAATTTTCATCACGATCTTTCGCAAAAAAAAAATAAACGTTATTCTACACAGATCGACACTGAGAAATGAAATTTGTTCATTCAACAAAAATTTTTGTCGTTTCAACAAATCCTGGCGAGCAAAATGAAATTCGTTGATCCAAACGAAAATTTGGTCGTTTTAAAAACTCAATTTATTGGCTCAAATAGAAATTTCCCATAACAAGGAAAACGTCGTTAAAAATAATGTTGAATCAGCAAATTTCTTTTCCCAGATTATAATAATTTTTTGACTTTTGTTAAAAAATAGATGAATGAATTTGATTAATTGAATAGAGAAATTGATGGCGAATTGCCGGATGCAAATTTACCTTTCCTCTCGTCCAACAACAACGTTTGTCAACCATTGCCTGACAGGCCGAGTCCTGTGGTTGTGAACGATACTTCCAATCCATTTTACTCTTGTGAAGATACAACGACAATATTGGCACATCGGTTATTTCCGTTTCGTGTCCTCCTGCCTCGAGGAGAAGAACGTTCCAGGCTGGATTTTCCGTGAGCCTATTAGCAATTACACTTCCGGCGCTTCCACCTCCAACGATCACAAAATCGTATTCTTTTCGCAAATTTTTCGTAACTTTTGGATGATTTTCAGGATCCATTAGATCGTAATTAAAATATGCTAACGAGGCTAATAAAATGGGAAGTATCGCGAGTTTTCCAATGCCCAATAGCACAGTTGCTGCTTTGAAAGCTCCCAATATACTACCAAATATAATTGCCATTTTTTTTGTTATTCGGATTTTCTTCCCAATTAATCGTCACCTTTCGATCAATTTTCTTCTCCTTTTCATTGATCGCATTTGAATTTAATCGAATATCAATATTATTTCGTGAAATTCTATAGCCATGCTTTTGGAAAGCTTCTTTATCCGAATATATTTTTCCTCATTCAGCATCCGGGGCGTTTTCTAATATTTCGTACTGTTTTATCGGTATCGCGCGACAAAATATACGAGCCGGCCGGCTTAAGAATGCCGGAGAAATTGAATTTTTTTTCGTTTCGAAACAGCAAGGTCTTCCCGAGCTTCTTCTTCTTCCACCGTATGACGTAAATATTCGTTTCACAATTTGCCTCCAATTTATCTGTCACTCGGTTCCTACATCTTTCTCGTTTCCGTCTGCCGGAGAAATCGCCGTATCCGTCCAAACCCTTTAGACAATAAAAGTGACGTTTTTTTCGTAATCGTTTGAAAAAATAACAATGCAAAAATGTAATTTGAAAAATATCATGAAAAATCTTACAAAAGATTCGAATGAATGAATATAAAAATAGAAAAAAATGAGGAAGAAAATCTGTTCATTAAACTGAATTTATTTTGTTGAACGAAAATCTGGTGGATCGAACAATTTTTTTTATTGAATCGCAAATGATTCAATTTATTAGACTTTAAATCATGAAAATTTTTGATGGATGGATCAACCAAATGATTTTGTTCGAACGACTGGTATTGTTCATTCGTTCAAGCATAATTTTTAGTTGCTTGAACAAATATTTGTTTGAATCTCAATTATTAAATTGACTAAGTAGAAATCGTTCGGATGATTTAAACGAATGAGTTCATTTCGACGATATTTCGTTGCCTTAACGCGAATTTGTTCAGCTGCACCAAAGGTTTGTTGGTTCGACCAACGACTCGTTTCATCATTTACAAATTAAATCTCCTTATCTAAGAAATATTTTATTGCCCTTATCGAATTTTATAACGATATTAAAACAAAATTTGTTTCGATCAACAAAATTTTCTATTGCAAAGTACAGAAAATAAATGAGATATTTTTACTTTCATTTTTACACTACTTAAAACGAATTAAAAAAATTGCTCAAGTTCATTAAATTTTTGTGGCTTAAGTGAGCGTAAAAAATGTGTGAGAAAAAAGTGATCCTTGAATAGAATTGAAAGCAAGTTCAACAACTGTTCCCACATCCATCTCGTTGTCCACGTACGCGAGCACTGACAAACGTCCCTCGTGAAATTTGCATAATACGAGAACGAAATTAGCGTAACGCGTACACGTTTATGTGCTAATTTTTTAAGCAAGCTAGATCGTTAAAAATGTGTACCTCCTTTATCTTACACCTTGATATCCAACGTTTTTGAGAAACAGTCAATAAAACAAAAAACTCGTAAGTTTTAATTTTTCACTTTTTCCCGCTTATTTCAATTCTGCAGAGTTAAAACTCATCATTCCATTTTTTTTTCTAATTCAATCTCAATTGAACCTCACGATCATAAAATGACTACGAACGATTCACATTTTTTACAAATAAAATTACGAAACATCGATTTTTCGCTGTTTCGCGGATGATCCTTCAATCCTTCCGCAAATTGGTTTCAATGAAACGCGACTAAACCACTTAGTTTTGCAAAAAAAAAAACAAACCGGTTCAGCTTCAACGAATCTAAATTTTCGCCTCGCCTTCTAATATTTTAACAAAATTTTGGATCAATATGAAGCTAACACTGGTGACAGAAATTACGAGAAAACCGCTTTTTTTGTATTTTTTTTTTGTCTTTTTCTTCAACATCGATGTTCTGTTTGATTTTCGTATAAAAATGAGCCTGTTAATGAAACGTGAACAAACCTCGAGTTTAAATCCGCGTGAGCACGTGGCGGAGAGCTCGTATACGAGCTCGTAAGATCGTGCAACTTGGTGAAGGCAGAGAAAGCGAAAGACTGGGAGTTTAAACATTCAAGTAAGCGTATAAACCATGCGAGTCTTTCGTACCACAGATCGTGTTCACCTGTAAAACGTTATTCGCTTCTCCTACCACGTCACAATTCTTTCTTCGATGTAACTGCACACGAGATAGGAGAGAGAGAGAAAAGAAGAAGGAATTTGGTAGAAAGAAGAAAGACTGAGAATTCAAGCTGGACGAGTTTGATATTTAACAAAATGTGAAAAAAGAAGAAAAACAAAAAACAAGAGAGGGATAGAAATTAAGGTCTTCGCAAGACGAAGTCGAGGTTGCACATTCTTTTAACTCACGTGTCATTAATCACGTCTCCACAATTTGGCTCCCTTTTTGTTTAATGTTAGAAACGCTTCGACATCGAACAGGAATTGAGAAATTTTTCAAATTATACAATTCAAGTTCGCAAAATTTGCAAATATTTCTCATCGAAATGATGAAAGAATTATCGAAAAATTCATTCTGAAATGAATCATTCTCAGTATGCAGTAAACTAAGTTCTAGCAAGTCGTATTTAAAGTATCAATTTTTCGGGTAATTTCTTGACTGCCAATTATTACCAAACGATTGTACTTGAAGTTGAAAAATTTCTCGTTAGATATATAATTAAATGACTGATTCAACTTTTCAAATTGATCGTCCACACTTTCGATTAAAGAGGGTTTTTTTTTTCGATGGAATCACTAATTAAGTAATAAATGAAGATGCAATAAAAAAATATCGACGATTATTAAGTGAATAGAAAAATCTCGAGTTATGTAATTATCAAACATCCGTTTGGGAAGAAACCTCCGAAGTGTCGGTGAGTATAAAAATAGGACGTAGGCGAAGATTGGAGAGAGAAAAAGAATTATTGAGAAGGAAGTGATTTGTGGAGAATGGTTGGTCAAGGAATTACAACGAGGATCAAAAAGTGGCTCGTTTTACCGTTTCTGTATAGGATATTTGCGGTTACATCACACTCGGGTAGCGAGAGATAGACGGAGAAAGAGAGTGAAAGTGCTCGATAAATTCGTGAGCACCAAATTATCTTGAAGACACTTAAATTTAACGCTTCTTATGTTCTCTCGTTCTTAGAAGTAAAAAAAAAAAAGAAACCAAGATTCTTAATGACGAATAAAGCCACCCATATCGATCGTTAGATCGTTCAATATATCGATAACGATAACGATTTGTTCAAACAATTTATTTACGATTGCTTTTCCGTTAAAGACACGAGTCTAATGGCCTATAAATTTTATTCTACGACGTCAATAATAATTTACTCGAACAAATAATTGTCTTGTCGGCGTGAACAATGAGAATTTAAGTTGCTCTCCTATCTCTAAAAGTATTGAAATTATTCCCGAATCGTAATCATAGTTTATTACAGACCAACAGAAGAAAATAAAATATCAGACGTTTCTAATTGAAAAAAAAAAAAAAAGAAACGGTTTTTGAACTAACAAAGTTCGACGGTCAAGGCTACGTGACCGTGTCCGATACGATTGAAAAAAAAAAAGTTTCCTATGCCAATTAGAACTTTTCTCCTCGTTCGCATCGAATATTGCGTGAAACAGTGTGAGCATTCATCTTGAAACAAAATCAAAATTGGTCAGAGTGAAAGCGAGAGCTCTGCTGGGCATTCGTGACGACGAGGTTTGTGTGGCTTCGTAGCCGTGACGAAGGTTCATAACGCTTTGCATCACGATACTTTTACGTTTTATAATGAGGACGTTCTTTTTGACATTTTTTTAAAAATGATATAACAGTTACATCGATAGTAATCAATCTCATTGATAGCGCAGCAACATTTTTTATGATCAAAATCAGGGAGAAGACGAGACAAAAAGTTTGACATTACTTCGTGACAGTGATGACACTACGTTTTTTACCATTTTTTTAACGAACATCACACACCTATAAAATTTTATTTTCTACATCGACGATCCAGGTTTAATTAACAGTATTTCGAATCATGAGGTGAAAGATCGATGAAAAGTTTCTTCTTACTTTGTATGAATACAAACGTTTGAATCATCAACCAGAGAAAGTCAATATTCAAACTTTTCCATTGTCTGTCGTTTGAAATTGCAGAAAGTCCATCAATTAAAAAATCACGAAGCCTGAAGTAAGAGGTAACTGTTTTAGATATCGACGATTTTCAAGAAATTCCAACGATCCTGGCACCTTCTTTCGATAATCATGATTCCATCGATATTGTGTTCATTTAGTTCTCTCAAAATCTGAAAATATTTTATGAATCCTTAGCTTTTCTGTATTTCCTCTTTCCTCATTTTATAGCGAACGAGGTTATTACAATAACGACGATATTTCATTCGTTTTTTAACGTGAGAAGCTTTTGTTTTGTGGTCACGAATTTCCCATCGATGATTCTTACAATAGAACTATTATAAAACGGTAATACTATTATTATAAATGATCAACGAACGTAATTTACAAGCAGATTAGTACGATTCTTACTTAAAATTGATAAATTTCGTCCAAATTGTCATTTTGGTGCGGTTTCCATGAGTTATGACGTTGGCAATCTGTATTGAATATCAAAAACGTTTTTCCAACGTAACGAACCCCGAATGTACCGAGCAAACGTTATTCAAAAAATTATATGCTTTTACCGCATCCAAATAACAATGAAATGAAATTGATAAGATGAAAATTAGTTGCCACAAAATTCCGCAGTCATTAGAGAACAGTGGATCGAGTATTTCGACAATTCTAACAATTAATTAAAACGTCAAAGTCCTCTAAAACAGCATCAATATTTGAGCCATTGCGACTTGATAAAGTCACTGGCTTTTTCGGCAATCATAATGGTAGGTGCATTGGTATTTCCTCTGACGATAGTAGGCATGATGGATGCATCAACGACCCTCAATCCAGAGACCCCATAAACCCTTAATCGGGGATCAACGACAGCTTGGCGATCATTCTTCGGGCCCATTTTGCAAGTACCAACCGGATGAAAAATCGTAGCGGTGTATTCCATAACAACGCAAGCCCAATAATCCCTTGATGCGAATTCATGGCTCTTGCATGCCGGCAATTTGTCATCGATCAAGCGAAAGCCGTGATAGAGAAAAGAGGTTGTTTGGAAGAGTTTTAGAGCTATTTGAATGCCATCGATCATGGCGAGCAGATCGGGATAGGCGGTCCAATAATTCGGACGAATAATAGGTGTTCCCCAGACTGGATCGGTATCGTTGAGTTTAACGGAGCCTCGACTTCTGGGTCCCAGAAGAACGGGCCTTATGGTAATACCGTTGTAATAAGCAGTCGGATAAATATTAGTTTCCACCAATCCGCCAGGATCGGCATAAAAATCGTCGGTATTCACGGGATCGAAGTGGTACTGTATGTCCGGTCTTTCCGCCGAATTCTCGTAAAAAGTTTTAGCGAAAGCCGAACAAGTCAGGGTCCCGGTAGCCGATAATGGGCCCATTTTAGTCAATTTATATTTGTAAATGTCCTGAACCATCTGCTCATAATCGACGCTCGTAGCGCTGTCATTTCTCAAACCAATGACTAATCCATCGGTGGTCACGTGGTCCTGGAGATTATGTCCCACAGCGGAATCATAAACGAGAGGAATGCCGAGCTCCAGCAAGTCCTCGGCCGGCCCGATACCCGATAACATCAATATCTTCGGTGAGTTTATCGCCCCTGCCGATAATATTACTTCCTTGCTTACACTCGCTGTTATCGTAACTCCTGTTTTACCGACCGTGTACTCCACTCCCGTAACTTTTCTCGTATCAGGATCAATGATCAATCTCGTGACGTGAGCTTCCGTAACGATCTCCAAATTTTTACGCTTGTGCCTTATCGGCCTTATGAATGCTCCGTTCGTACTCTGACGCATACCGTGTATCGATGTCGTCTGCAAATCCATCGCACCCAATTGACCAACCGCGTTTACGTCGATCTCATCGAAACCGATCTCTCGCCATGCATTCATCAGCACCTCTATGTTCTTGTCTCGGTAAGGAAATCTTTCCACGTTCTGATAACCCTTCGTACCGTGGTAATCAGGATTTGCACTGACAACCTACAATTTTTTATTCATTTATCAACTCGACGTATAAATTTATCGAATATTCATTCAGCAACAACGATAATGACGGTTTTAACGACGGTAATAACCCTTTTGCTTGCTAATCTATTTTCAACCCTCATTTTTGAGTGCTTCTTGCTCCGGCCTGAATAGTTTAATTTAAAATTATCTCGAAAGATTTTAAAACTTCTTAATATTTCTGAATGAATGTTCATCATTGATGAACCAATATAATATCGTGTTCTAAACAAAATCCAGATAAATGCATAACTGTTGATGCGAATTCCCATCAAGGTGCAGCTTAAGGGATAACATCGAATGAAATTTTCTTACTGGATGATATTTTTGTTTCTGAGAATTTTGAAGCTTTGCTTATTCAACGATCCATCGGTAGAGAATCATTTGCTTGTTCATGACGATCTAACAAATAGACACGACAGCTCGATTTCCTTTCGTTCTTACCTCCGGATCTTCATTTTTTTCCGATTTACGGAAATAGGGGAGCACGCTCCGGTAATCCCAGCCCTCGTTTCCCAAACGTGCCCACTCGTCGTAATCTTGAGGGTTGCCGCGTACATACAACATGTAATTGATCGTGCTTGAACCACCCATAACCTGAAAAATCAACAGTTTTTAACGTAATTGTTGCGTTGCCACAATGAAAAAAATCAATCAATTTTGATAATTCTCAATATTTACTTTTGGATTGAGCTAATTTCGGTTTTTAATCCATTTCCATACAATAGGCATATTTCAAATATATTTTTACATAATTTCGAAAGTGAAAAAAAATTAAACGAATTAAGTAAAAACATAATTCATCAGTGAATTAATTTAATTTCAATTTCAATGAATTTTTATTGGTAAATTTATTAATAAAGTAATAAAATAATTAATTTATCCATTAATTATTAATGAAATAATGAATTTCTTGATAAATTATTAATGAATATTGATTGATTGGGGTAGCAAATTAATGATCTGGTATTATTCTTGTTTCTTACAATGTACGAAGAAAAGATAAATTGTTACAATTTTGTAATAAACTCATAAAAACTTGAAGACTACTTTTCCCCGGAGCCAGGCACAGCTTTGGCCTCTTCTTGAACGACACGAATGTTGCTCCGGTTGTGTTCTGTACATCCAATCGATATTAGTACCTCCCAACGTGGGTGCAAAAGCTGGCACATCAGCTACCAATGGCTCTTCTATTCCAGCCTCTAACAGAAGGACCTGTAGGAAAACTTAATTACTTCGAAATTTTCCAAAATCGAAAACACATAATATTCAAACATGAAAAATGAGTTTTGGCATAATTCTATTGATTTCAAGCAAAATTCGTCGTTTTCTTTGACGAATAAATAATTGATAAACAATTTAGAAAATTTATCTAATTTTTGCAATAGTAAACTCATTGTTTTTAACATTTTTTTCACATTATTTTATTCGTAAAACTGTCGTTCACCGATAACTTTGTTAAAAAGTGTTTTTATTTTTTTCATAAATATTCAATTTCACAAAAACGATGTAGACAATAAATTCAAATGTTGGACGAAACGATCCCGAAACTCGAAATTGTTTTTGGCTGAAGATCGATTCCGGATGAACGTCGAAAAAGTTGAGTTTCACGATTATCTCAATTTTTTCAGTCTTCCAAAGACTTTTTCGTCGATCGAGGACCAACGAAACGAAATTTTTTGGCCAACATTCAACTCGATGATGAAAAACAACGAGATTTATAAGCTGCCAAGTATTTATACCGTTTTGAAAATGACTCTATCTCGAATAAACGATGGAGTCGATGTCGATCTCGGTCCAGCGTTTGACAATAAAAAATTGGGACACGTGTACTACGATCCAGCAATAAATCGCGTCGAGCTTTTACCCAGAATGACAAACTGACGATTATAATTCTTCATTCCTCAACACCGGATCAACGATATAAATAAACACGTTTGCCACGATCGATGAAAATATCCTGATGAAAATCTCAATGCCATAAATCATACGAAAATTTACAAAGGACTTTCGGTAGCGACCTCACTATTTCCAATATCCGATAAAAATTTCAACGTCCTCGAACATAATTTACGCGTTATGATACTCCTGCAATATTGTACCAACAATTTGCAGTAGTTGTGAGAAAAATAAACGATCGCTAAGTAACTCGCGTGCAAATTCAAACTTTTATTATCCGACCTGCCCGATATTGGTCACATTCCAGACCGTTGTTTTTTTTTTTTTTTCCATAATAGTTTTTTGCTATCTCATTTCTTTGCACGTTTTGGACCCCTTCACTCGCTACGTTCGTAATTTTTTTTGCGCATGAATTCTCAAAAGTTGTAATTTTTTTCAAGGTCAAAATCCTCGAGCGGACGAACCAAAAATGAAGTAATTTCAATTCGATTATTTATATCAAAGTTCTTTTTTCTTTTTAATCGTAAGTTATCGATTATTCATAGTTTTTGAATCGAAGAGAAAAAGCAGTTTGGAATCTTACCCGCCATTGTTTGATTTCACTCAATCGATTAGCTACGACACATCCAGCTGATCCAGCACCAACTACGATAAAATCATATTGGTTTGGCGAAGAGCCGGTTGTCTCAGGCACCCGATAATTCGCTTGCCGTTTCGTATCTTTCGTATTCTCATTAAACGTTCGACCGAAGCTCTCTATCCCAGGATGACCAGCACCGCGGTACAAATATCTCTCCTTCCACTGGTCGTAAAAATTCACCGTTGCTCCGTCAACGTCTTTTCGAACGTTTGGGAATTCTTGTACGGTGACGCTTTCCGGTGGAATTCCTTTTATCGTGTCTTCGCTGATTCTATAAGGATCCTCGCTGAGTGGCGATACGGTATTAGCGGCTTCAGGAAAAAGCTTTAAAAATCCGGATCTCGTTGTTCGATCGTTCCTTTCACTCGGCTCGAGCAAAGGCGGGTAAAGCGGTATCGATCTTGCCTCGTTACCGAGCTCGAACGTTCCCATTTCGCCAAACACTTCCGGTTCTACATATCCAACATTTTCAACGATTATTTTATTCACCGAATCGTAAGATCCTCCCTCGATCTTCTCTGGAATGCTGGTCCCGATTCTCTCGCCGTATCGCAACTGTTTGTGGATTTTCGGTTTCTCGTAATTTTTTCGTTTCAATGAAATTTTCATATTTTCATCATCGGTAAAAAGATTTTGATCGCCGAATGAAAAACCATCGAAACCTTGGAAGGATGGAACAGGAGTCAACCGAAAATCACGACGATTTTCAAGCTTTGAGAATAATAAATCAGTTCCCGATGAATCACTCGAAAATGCTGGCGAATCTCTGACGTCTCCTGATGTCCGCCTACCGGTAACGTATGATCTTGAAATCGGCCTCTGAAGATTGTACTCTTCGAAGCTCGAGTAAATCGAAGGTGCAGAGATAGAAAATGGCAATTTCGGTGTTTTAAGATCGAGGGAATAATAATTCTGGGGATAAGCGTGAATTTTCATTGGCGGATAATGATCCAGGGAGTAACCGAAGAGTTGGGTTACCAGAGCCAGGAACATGTAAGCTTGAGGCTGACACGTCGTTACGGTAGCATGCGGCAAACACAGTTGAGCCAAATCTCGTGGCATCCATGACATTTTTCTTTTTGTTTGTATCAACTGCAACGAAACACAGGAAAATCGGCGAAAAATTTAAAATATTTGTTGAATTTTTTTATATTCGGTTTAGTTCTGATATTCGAATGTCAAACAAAGTAACGGGAGACACAAGAATTGAGAAGAAAAAAATCAACAAAATCGTGTAGAAAATCTCGTAAAACGGTAGCAACACCTGTCAAAATTGTTTTTCTTTTCATTCCCAGGTATATTCCTTAACCCAGATTTCGATGAGACAATAAAAACGAATTCTCTTGATCCTCGCATGGAAGCTACATAGCATTGAAATTAAAAAAAAATATTTTCTAACAAAAAGTAATATCGAAATGGAACTCGATAAAGTATCCTTCATCCGATCCTTCAATGAAGAATTATATCTGTGAAAAAACAACAACGAAAAAAAATCCCAAAAATCAACTATTTTTTTTAGTCCATCACAGTGGCATGTTGTTTACCCTCGATAAATGTATAGCGCACTAGAAAAATAGAGGTTTTAACACTATCTTTTGGAATAATTGAATCGGATCGTTATTTCATTTATTGCACGTTTTATCGAATAATTGTAGTATCGTTAAAACTGTTCGTTAACTGCTTCGAGTGCAGTAAAATCTGTGCACAAACTGTTCGAAGCAATTCTCTTACTGAATTTATTCTGAGTGTGCATGCTAAACACATAGTTTCGGATATTTACTGTACCAGAATTCTTGTGTCTCCACCCATTTATACAGTTTGTGTTCTCGTGACTCTGTTGAATAAAAAAATAAAAAAATAAAACAAAATCGAATGAACCTGTGACACTGTAAACTCTTGTTTCCCTTGCGTCTTTCACGAGAGACTGTCTCACTGCAGAATTTATAGTATTTATTCTTGTACAGGGACGTAGATATATCGAGTCTCGTTACTAATCACGGTTGCTGAATTCAAATACCTTCAACTGATAAGGACAATTCTTGATAAAAACTTACATCACTAGATCATGTTGCGTTTATTTATTTGATTTTTTTCGTTATTCGTGAAATTATTGATGTTCACAAGAACGATTGAATTTCATGATGTTTTATGTTGGTACAGGAAAATAAGGAAACATAATTCTTTCGATTGAGAAAAAATGGGATTGTTGTTACAAGATTTTTGTTAGTCGGTAGACTCAGGAATAATTTTTCTTTTTCCGGAATTGAAAAAAAAAATGATTAACATTATTGCAATTTTATGTCATCGAGAGTGTCAAAAAAGTGAACTATTTTTTATTTTTTTCTACGTACGTGAAACCCTTTCGCATGAATAACGATAAAAATATCGTTTCGCTATATCTACTTCATAGATCTCTGCTCTCCAGTGTTCACCACTCACTAGTTCGAATCACATCGATCGATATCCACTCGTGCATAAAATATAAATCCTCTGACAGATGATTATCGTTGCGAATACTTTGAAATACATTGATTCACTATTTTTTTTTATTTTTTTATTTTTTATAGTCGATCAAGTAAGCTAATCCGGAGAGTACAGTAGAGAAAATTTCAATGAAAAATGGATTCAAAACTAGAGCAGTTACATCAAAAAAAAAATTTTTTTTTTCAACACGCTGATGATAATAATTTGACTGGAATATTAAACGTCGAACAGACAAACGTCCAAG
This sequence comes from Campoplex capitator, assembly GCA_037576405.1. NCBI lineage: Eukaryota > Metazoa > Arthropoda > Insecta > Hymenoptera > Ichneumonidae > Campoplex > Campoplex capitator. The sequence goes on from JARBWI010000002.1 coordinate 9,559,235, forward strand.
CTCCCTTTGTGTCTAAAGTCAACTACAGCAATTCCGATCGGTCGAAGGTTCGAACTGGAGCTGGAAAAGCGTGTCGAGAAAATGTAACAGACCGTCAAGCCTATCCGCTTGTTTGGAAATTCCCCCCTCGCGAGAAAAAAAAAAAGAAATGAACTATTTAACTCCGACTGATTTAACTTCAACAGTTGAACCGCTCTGTTGTATGGTTAACTTTTTCGTGCCTCCAGGTGTTTGTAAAGTCTCTAAAAAGCAAGAGTTACGATCGTCGTAAGAAAAGTTCTGTTGTTTTTTCGGCTACGAGTACGCTCGAGAATGTCCTCGGTTGATGCTGCTGCCCCATAATCTTGGAATAGTAGTGGAAATCGCTAGGCACGCGATGAGTACAATAGCACCGTGGATAATTGATTCGCCATTATTTTAGAGGCACTACGTTCGAGGCGCGAGCGAAAAAACGCTGTTTTTTTCTCCTCACGTGCTTCGGAACCATTCATCTCTCCGACGCACGAAAAAAAATTTGACTCCGTGTATACACTTAGGTGAACACAGCAGAAAATAAACTTTTGTCCACGATTTTATCAAGCAAATAGTTATCTCTAAATTGCCAATTTTTTCAAAATAATTTTTTTTCCTTTTTTTCAAGAATGTCTGCTGATTTTTGTTCAGTTTCTCGAATAATGATAGTTGCATAGAAAGGCTGTTTTATCATGGTCAGGAAATTCAATGGAATATTTAATTAAATAATGAACTTTCTTTATTCAATTAGTAGAATTTACAATTCAATGGGCATTAGCATTTTATTCAATTAGCATTTATTACTTTTTGCGTGTGGATTAACGTATTTGTTACTCTAGAAACTATCCGTCATTATTTATCCATGTTTTACAATAAATTCACCTTTTACGATTGTTTTTTAATTATTTTAATCACCATAATATCGTACTATAATTAACCAAATGGCAAAAATATATTCTCGAACTTTGAAACTTGGTAACTCGTTATTTCAACGTGTTTACAATTGTGGTCTACCACAACCGTGAACAAATATACATCGTAGCATGAAAATTTCGTGTGTATACGACGTTAAGAAGCTCGTTTCTCTCGATCAATATTAAATCTTTTTGTTTTTATATTCAATACTTTTAGTTTCTCCATCGAGGTGCCATGGACCAATCTTGTAGCGGTACAGTTATTAGGAATTCTTCGTCATGGCACACTTAACTCGCTGTTCTCGTGTTTTGCGGTTTCAAACAATGACTCCTTACCGCTTAACTTTCCTTTTCGTATTGACTAAAGCAAAAATTGTATTCCGATGAATTAAATAATCAAAGGGAAAAATGAAAATTTCACGCTTTTCTCATAAAAAATGTCATGCGTTGAATCTACTATTGAAATCATGAAATTCGGATACGCGAAACAGTTGTAAAGAGCAATAAAATACGGTCGAATGAAAATGTGTAAGAAAACGAAGAAGAAAAAGCGCGTCGTATTTTTCAAAGCTCGTCCTTTTTCGACCAATCTTCTTTTATCATATCTGTGCCCTTCTCAGCGATCATGAATGTAGGAGATTGAATATTGCCACTCGTTACGTTTGGCATGATCGAAGCGTCGATGACTCTGAGCGATTTGATACCGCGGACCTTTAATCTCGAGTCAACGACTGATGTAGGATCATTGGCAGGACCCATTTTCGCCGTTCCAGCAGGATGATAAATAGTACCGGCCATGTGTCTCAAGCTGCATTCCCAATACTCATCGGTGTCAAATTTGTAGCCTGAACATCCTGATATTTTGACTTTACGTAGATTAGCCCCAAGCTTCTTCATGGGCTCGGTATTCAACATTTTTTTGATGAATTCAACGCTCCTCAGCATCGCATCTACGTCCTCGGATTTGTCCAAGTAATTTGCATGTATCTTCAAACGATCATTAGGATTGGAGCTTCGTAATTGAATTTCTCCGGCGCTTTTGGGTCTCAATAAAGTCGGTAATATCCAGATGAGGTCGGTCTCAAGGGTCCGTTTCAGCATGGCTTCGGTAGTTTCAGCGTCTATACCGAAAGCTTCCAATAAAGATTGAAGCTTTAGGACCTGTCCCCGCGGTATGAACGCGTGATGAAATTGAATATCCGGATACTTGGAATCCGGATCTTTCAAATTGACGAAACCAATGAGATCGATACCGCCGATTGATGCAAATTCACCGGATCTATGAATCAAGTAATCGTAAGCTTGATCCAACCACCATGTTGGAGGCGAATCATTGACAGATGAATTAGCGTATTCCAATTGTATGCCTAGCCAAACTAAGTGATCCTGGAGATTCTGACCAACCGGCAAATCCGCGACAGCCTCGATTCCAAGTTCCTTCAAATGTTTATTCGGCCCTATACCCGAAAGCATCAAGAGCTTCGGAGTTTCCATGCTTCCAGCTGATAAAATAACTTCCTTCGATGCTTTAACCGTTATCAAACGGTTATCAGGAAGTTTGACGACTACTCCCGTAGCTCGATTACCATTAAAAACTATTCGTTCAGCTTTTGACGATTTTATTACGTACAAATTCTTTCGATCTTTTGCCACTGAAAGAAAGGCTCTTGCGGCATTAAATCTTACTCCGTTTTCAGCTGTTCCATGAGCTTTTCCATAACCTACATAGATTCCATTATTGACGGCATCGAAAAATGGCAAACCCAACTCTCTTATTGATTCCAATATTATTTCTTGCGCACACGTGTCCGAGTAATTGAATGATCGTAGCGTCATCGGACCACCGGTTCCCAAATACTTGCTACCTAATTTAGCTATCAATTCGGCTGGGTGATTTTCAGATTTTTTAAAATAAGGCAAAACCTCTTCAAAACTCCATCCAGGATTACCAGCCGCTGCCCATTCGTCGAAATCAGCATCGTTACCGTGCACATGCAGCATCGCATTTATCGCCGAACTTCCTCCCAACGCTTTTCCCTTCGACCATTTGCACGCCTTGTTTTTCATTGCCTGACAATAGTTCGGGTTAGGTTCAACCTCGTACCAATAATCTTCATTCGTACCCTGAAGAGCAAGCAGCAACCCTGGTACGTGACTAGTTATTGAAGGATTCTCACCGGCCTCGATCAACAATACTTTCCAATTTGGATTCTCCGAAAGTCTACTCGCTGTCACAGAGCCCGCGCTACCTCCGCCAACCACCACGAAATCGTAACTCTCATCAAGATTTTCCAGGACCTCGCTTCTTCGATCTGACGGATAATCCGCATCATTGCGCAACGAACATTGCGTTGCCAAAAGGGTCTGCAATAATTGTATGAATATCGAACCCGACGTCCCGCTCGCGGCTGCAGCGCAACTTTGCATCAGGCAGGACTCCATCGTCGATTATATTTTCCACGTAATAATTTCGTTCTGAAAGAAACAAAAAAAAATATATTTTCAAATATCACGAGCATCTTCATAGTGAATTATTTGATCATCTTTGTTGTTCAACATTTTTGCATTTCTACTCGGTTACTTTTGTGATTTCTGACGTTACGCTCTTAACTTTCGGATTCTTTTTCAATCGAAGCTATTTCCATACTCTGAATAAATAAAAAATTTTGGCCAATTTAGCAAGCAAAATAATTATCGAACAATCGTTAAAGTATTAGCTAAAAATATTCGTGATTAATTATCGGAATCATGATTTCTTAGGTATCTAGATTTAAGGAGCTTCGGTACAGGCGATACAATGTTGCCATGCTAAACCATGTTAAAATCACAAAAAAATTCAAAGAGTTAAGAATTTTATAAAATTTGGTGAACATATTCGTTTAGTGCCAAATTTGACAATACAAATTTTTTCAGATTTTTCTTCTACACAGTTATCGAGTAATTGAAGACTAAAGTTCACGTGTATAAGCATAGCGTTTCCATATATATAGGTATACACTTCGGCCATAAGAAATCCGCTTTAATGCGTAATTACTCGATAACTAAGTAGAAGAAAATTTTCAAAAAATTTGTGTTTTCGTACTTGATGTTGAAGAACATTATCACCAAATTTCATTAATTTCTTAACATTTTGCCTTTTGTACCGAAACTCCTTAATGAAAAAAAAAACTTACACATTCTGAATCTATAATAACTGTCACTATTTCAAAGTCCATGAAATCACAGATAACCGCATATCGTAGATCGTTCAACGCGAATGAAACGTCGTTTTGACACGCGAAAACGATGTTTCTAGATTCTAGGACTTTTAACAATTCTTTAAAATGATAACGATACTGGAAGCTTGAAATATGGTGGAAAGTGATGAGAATTCCTTCCGAAATGTATAGACATGAATATGATAAGTCTGACAACAATTACATTAAACAACTTAATCGAAGAAATGATCATTGTTATCTCTACATGAAACAATTTAAAAAAAAAAACTGCTATTTTTTTTTTTAATTTCATCGAATTCATCGAATTCCTTAAACAGTTACTTTTAAGTTAATTGAAATATCGATAAATATAATACGAACATACCGTATGATTATGACGATCGCATGGAAGGAGGAACGATCCAACACCTGGGCAAGCTAGGATACAACTAATGAAACTAACTTCGACATATTTTCCTAGGAGACTTTATCCTCTCCTCGAATTTCCCTCCATGAATACATACGAAGAATATCAATTTCTACTTTGAATTTCAACGAGCTTCCTCGTGTCTTGCTCCGAAGATAATATATATTTTAATACATACATATTCTAGCTTTTGTATAGCTCTCGTACGAAACTTCTTATGCAAGGAAAAAAAAAACGTTTCGTCGTGACAGCTGACATCAATGAGGACCTTGCTTAACCGGGTCATATTTTGTGGTTCGGCTAGACGTTCTCGTTTTACAGATCGATATACGAAAGGAAATAAAATCTCGTGACTGATTACCACATGTGAGTAGACTGTTGATAAAAATCACCGATCCAACGAAATTCTCGATGACATTAAGAATCATATCATAATATCGATAGATAACGAAGAGAAATCGGTTTTTTCATATCGTTATAACTGAGCTGCATTAAAATGGAACCGTTCGTTTGGAAATTAGTTTCAGAAATGGACTTTAAATTATTGAAAAAAAAAAATGGAGTTTCTGACAATCAAAGATTTTATTAGTCGTGGCAAAATTATAAGGAAATAATCATCATAAATTTAACCAAGTTTTAATTATCATGTCCGAAGCCTTCTCGGCTATCATAACAATGGCAGCTACAGGATTTGCGTTTGGAACAATTGGAAATATCGAGGCATCGGCGACTCGCACGTTTCTTAAACCGTGAACTCGTAATTGCGGATCTACGACAGCTGACTCGTCGTTCTCGGGTCCCATTTTACAAGATCCTGATTGATGATTTTCCGGACCTGTTTGCTGTCGTATCAGGCACTCCCAGTAGGCATCCGTCCCGAAGTGATAACTGAAAATATTGTTTTTTACCGATTAAAAGAAAATTGGAGCAAAATATTTATCTGTTTCTCCTGTGAAATAACAATCGATCGAGCATTTTTTTTTTCAAATGAATTTTGAAAAACTTTAACACCAAAAATCAAAGGCTTACCTCGAGCAAGCGGGTATAGGAGTTCCGTTCAGCCTGAGATCCCACTTTTTCATGGTCGAAGTTTTCGTAAGATCAGCAACTTTTTTGATACCTTCGATGAGAATTTTCATGTCTTCCTGTTGCTCAAAATAATTGGGATAAATGAGTGGTGAGTCGAGAGGATTCTTCGATCTCAATTTCAGCGTGCCTCTCGATTTAGCCATTACAGTTGTTGGCCTCGCGACAATTTCACGTCTTGCTGGACAATTACCGATCGTGCCACCAGGACACTCGTTGGAATGACCTCCGATGGTGCATTTAGAGCTAAATCCATCGAAAAATACTTGTATGTCAGGCACACCTGCAGTGGAATAAGAACTCTCGAGAAAAGCTGTGACTTGGGTTAAACCAGTGCTCGCTAGGGGTCCAGTTCGATTCGCCAGATATTCGGTCATCGAGTTATGATTAACGGTCTCATAATGCGTGTCCCTGATGCTCATTTTCAATCCTACGGATACATGATTATGAAGATTTTTACCAACCGGAAGATCAGCTATAACCTTTATTCCCAGTTTTATTAAATCTTCCGCCGGTCCGATACCGCTGTTCAGCAAAATTTGAGGTGATCCAATTGCTCCCGCACTCAAAATGACCTCTTTATCGACTTTGATTATCCGTATATTGCCATTTTTATCGACCACTTCGATCGACCTAACCCGCCTCTCCCATTGACCCGTCAGAATTCTCGTAACTCTCGTATTCGTCAAAACTTTAATATTCGATTTGTGCATTATCGGTCTCAGATAAAATCTAGATGTCGTGCCTCGCTGACCGTTCTCCGTTATCATCGGTGCTACCATGAATCCCGTCTGATTTTTTCCCGCCAAATTTGCAGTTTGATAACCCAACTCTCTCGCCGCTGACAATAACTCGTTCGCGAATGCTGGCTTATGATCGAAATACTTGATCGTCAACGGACCACCAGCTTTTACTCGTGAAAATTTGTTATCCGACGTCATTCCAGGCTTTTCAGGATTCTCTGCACGCTCGAAGTAATGCTCGATCTCGTTGTACGACCAACCTTTGTTTCCACTTCGTGACCACTTGTTGTATATCTCCGGATGACCACGCACGTACATCATACCATACAAACCTCCCGTTCCCGAAACCATCTTTCCACGAGGCCATTTACAACGACCACCGTTTTCTTAGATTGGAAAAAAAAAAAATTGAATTTTTAGCATGAAATTTTTAAATCAAGCGATGAAGCTTATCAGTCCACTTGGAAATATTATTAGCAACAAAAGTGATTGATTCTGTCGTAAGGAGCGAATCATCTCCCGACTCAATATTCTATTCAGACCGACTTCGATGGGTGTGGGATTCGCATTAGAAGTGCTGAAAAAAATCTCTATTTTGTTCACCTAAACACGCGGTAGGATTAGGCTGCGTAGGCTCCGTCTCATAATTCCAATCGAGATGTGTACCAACGGCGTTGAAAGCAAAACCAGGCAAAGATGTCATGGTTGGCTCTTCCGGTCCAGCCTCGATCAACAAGATTTTCCACCAAGGTTCATGCTCAGCGAGTCTTCTGGCTATCACAGGACCTGCCACCCCTGCACCCACGATTATAAAATCAAACCTGAGACACGAAAAAAACATATCACCTGATCGAAAATTCAATTATATAAAGGAAATATTTTACATATACATATGCGTTTGGGACACGAAAGCCATTAAACTTTGGTGACACCTCATTTTTTTATTGTCAATTTTCTGATTGGAGTATTATCAAGCATTCCCCTTTTGAATTCAAATAAATTAAATTCTTATCGCATGAGTGGCTATTCAAAAAATCACCATTACAATTACCGACCCAAATACATACGTCAAAAATGATCAATTCGTAAATACTTTACACTGAAAAATAAAATTTGTTGAATCAACAAATCCTCCGGACCTGGAGGGTCGACGAAACATTTAGTCCATGACTCAACATAATTCAGTTGCTTCAGCTTACGAAAAACTGTCAATCGAACTAAATATTCAGTGAGGGGAAACAAAATATTCAGTTCGATTAACAAAATTTGAAATTTCAATAATCAAAATATTTTTATTGAACTACATATGACATTATTTTTGTTGAATCAACAAATTTTTAGCGAAAAAAATGAAATTTGTTGATTGAACAAATTCCTTTTCTCAGTGTACATGGAGCAAGTTTAAAGTTCTCTGATAGACTTTTTGTAGCTTTACTGAAATGATTTTGAGGCTCCCTGACAGATGAAGTTTGCTGATGCAATAAAATAAAAAATTTTTGGCAATCGAAACGCTTAATTCGTTGGCTCAAATAAATGCTTCTCAGTACACCGAAAACATCGTTGAATCAAGAAAAGTTTCTGTTGAATCAATTGATTAACCACGTCCCCGCAACGATTCAACAAGAAATTTTGTTGAATCAGCAAATATCTTTTCCCAGTGGAGCATCAATCCGAACGTACCATTCGCCTTCAACGATCTCATCTTTTCCGGCACGCCGACATGGATCAGCGATGTCACATCTTGCCATCATTGTAGTCTGTAAGAGCATCATGAAGCTTGCAAAACGGCCACACGAGCGTTCCATAAAAGGCGTATCCTCGAAATTGCATTCGTTTCTCGAGTTCATATGTTTGCACGCATATTCGGCGCTGATATGAGGCGGCTTTTCTCCAAGAAAATTCAACCAAATTAAATGGATGATTATTTATCTTGCGCAATGATAAAGTTAATCAAATCGGTCCCAACTAGTTTCCGACTCTCGAGATGGTGTCCGAAAAAAAAAAAATAAATAAATAATAATTCTCTTCAATACGAACCATTTCCAGTAGCGAATTATTCAAGCTTGGCATCAGATCCATAATCAACGAGTTATTCATTTTCTCATAAAATTTAACTTATTTTTTATTTATTCTTAAATCAATTTGTAATAAAAAATAAAATGAAAACTTGTCGCATCGAACGTTCGTTGAACACCCAATTTTACGCGATGTTACTTCACTCTCAGTTCATTTTAAAATGCCAAAAAAAAATCATTCCGCCACCAAGATTTGGCCAACTTCATCAGCCCTGACAGTTACCTTGACCCAAATTGATAATAAACCCGCATATTGCAAAATTTTACGTCACATTGAAATCGCCCCTTCCCTCAAAAAACATTTTCCCCTGTAATTGCCTGAATCTGAAAGTTAATCATGACGAAAGTCATTGTTTGCTCGATATTCCGCATCGGAATGATTCTCAAGAATTCGCGACAACGATTTTTGAGAAAGTGGATACAGGGTCATCCGATCGTGATCTGCGATTTTTTTTTTTTTTTTTCGTTTATTCCCCCAATAATTCGTTATCAGAATAAAATTTGTGATCAGAAATTAAAAAAGTGGCTTGATATTCTGGTGTAAATGACCTTTCTTACCTGTTCAATGGCACTTCCTTCAACCGATCCATTGCGAGTCAGAGCTATGAACGAAATAGCGATGTACCAAGAGATCTTCATGGCAATTCTTCACGTTGGAGCATGAATGAAAGCTCTGAGAAAAAAAAACATTGATAATACTCATCATCGATGAATGAAATTATTGCTGAATCATTTAAATAATCATAAAAATAAATCGTTTATACGAAAAAAAAATTACCAACGGTCTATGGAATTTAAGACGGTCCACCCTATATATATAAGCGCATGAGTGTCAACCACATGGCTGGATGCGTTTAATACAAACAGTCTTTCTTCGAAAGCGCAAACGTGACTCAGCGAGGAAAGATGCACTCTCACATTTCGCCAGTTTATAATTATAATTATTCGTTTAATAAGTTTGAGCCAATGCGATTGAAAAATAATAAGATTTTGCATCAATTTTCAGTGAATCATCTTCATTTTATTTTTTAAATTATTAACAAATCTCGTGGCAAAGTTGCTATTGAACGAATTGTACATTCAATCTTTAAAAAAAATCAACTCGAGGAATCAACCTATCGATCAACTGACATCGAGCAATTTTGCAAGCAATAAAAATTACTAATCGTGATGATACATAACAAACAAAAAATTAGGGGGCTAGTTAACCCCCAATTCAATTGTTTACTGGCCAAAAAAAGAAATGGTTTATCTCCGAGTGCTCCAGAGCTCCCAAAAAATTGGGACACCCTTCGTCGAACACTAGCTGGTATGTACTGACGAGGCTGAAACTTAAAGAGAGCTCTCTCGAGTTCTCGAACCTCGGACAGCAGAGTTGCTGATCTCTCTGCGTATAAGAAGAAACTCCAAGAGAGTAAAAAAAGAAAGAGGAAGAGAGAGAGAGAGATTCCTTTCCCCACTGGTTCTCGGATGGAAAGCGAAGAGAGCAACGAGACTGACAATGACAAGAAGCGAACTAATCGCTTTTCCCTCGGGGGCTGCCTCGTTTTGCGCTACTGTATATAAATCGTATATAAATATATTCGCATCATACAAGGGCTATTCCGTGTCGAGAGAAACCAACATTTATTGTTATTTTTAAAATTCTTTTTTCTCTACGAAATGTTGACAATGTTTTTTTTCTCTTCGACGAAAAATTTCGAATTCCCGGATCAAGATCGATTTTTGTTTTTTTGAGTATCGATCGAACAATTTCTCATCGAAAAATTAGCGATCGTTCGAACTCTCGTATCTGGGGAATTAAAATTTTGCGGATAATTCACTTTTCTTTCGTTTTCGAGCGTGATGTAATTTGAACAAACATACTAAATGCTTCATTTTTTCACATTCAATTTCGTCTCACCCTGTAGACAATAAATCATGAAGATAGCAGCAAAACCAACTGTCTTGCCGTAAAGAAAACACTGCTTTTAAGGGGGGAAACCAGTTTAGGAGGCCGAAATTTTGTTGTTTGTCGTGAATTTTTTACATATGGAATAAATAAACAGAATTTTTTTTTAATTTGAGAATATTTTATTCATGGTTTGAAATAGACTTGAGAATTTTTTGAAGCGATTTCCGCCGGAAACAGTGTCGCTAGATCGTGCTGTCCATGGACGATTACCATCGGAGTATTTTGCTGGTGGGCATTCCTGTGGTTTCAATTTTCATCTGTAATCATCACAATTTTTTTTTTTCGTTAACAACATATTTCCTAAGAATATGAACCTGATTGTGTAAAAAAAAATTGAAAATTGCATTTTTTTGAGGTGTTTGAAGACAATGTTATGTTTTTATACCATATTTTTTCACCTTTTTCGCATAAAAAAACATATTTTTAATAATCATATAATTCCAGAATTAGGTTCATCTAGATTTGAATTGAATAAAGAATGTTCACACCAAATTTCAGAACAATTGGTCAATAACTTTTCAAGCTAGAATGCCCACAAGTGGGAAAAAAGTAGTTTCGAGAAAAACGCGTTTGAAATAAAATGTAGCGAAAACGGGATTCGAGGCAGTAATTATTTTTTCTTAATTATATAAAATTATTAATTTTATTAATATATACATTTATTAATTATATAAAAAAGTTAATTATATAAAAATGCTCACCGATTAATCAGCTATTCCAGCACCATATAACAATCCCTCTTCTTGTTCGTAAGCGTCATTTCGGGCTTACCGACGAGGCGGTCACTCAAGTCCTCATAGCATTGAAAATAATGCGAATTTTGCTTTCAAATTTTGACTACACATTCTTGACGAGTTATACTAACGATTTATGCAATAAAAAAAAAATCGATTTTTTGATCGGTCTAAACTGGTTTTCCCCCTTAAATGGTTTCTCGTGTCTGGTACATAAAGAGTTTGTTGAGAGGAGGAGTGTCCGCATACGAAGTTGCGTCATTACTAATTGAGCATCCTCGAGATCACATAAACTTCAACATGAAGTCATTCATTTATTTCATACAGTAAGAAAAGCACTTGAAATGATATGAAACAGATATAAGTTGAAGACGGATAGTGTTCGTGGCGCTCAAACATGCGGAGAAAGAGAAGAGCGATAGAGAGAGAGGGTGGGAGGGAGGGAGGGAGAAACACCGACAGGATATGAATGTGTTTCACGTCACGTTAATTGAGTTTAATGAGTTCCCAAGTGGTTTAGAATCTTCTTGACGTAGATGGTACTCAACAAAATCCCCAAGGATTAAAAAGGAGACGAAATCACAAAATATAATTTAAAAAATTCCATTATTTTGACTCTCGCCAAAAAAATGTCTACGCAAATGAATTTTTTCGGATTCGATTCTTTTAAAATTCACTTTCGAAAGGATCAATTGCCGAATCACAATTTTTCGTCGCTCGACTACTTTCTTTCTTAATTTTATTGTCTTTTTTTTTTTTTTTTTCGTTGCTTCAACCAACTATGGTTCGAAGAATCTTTGGCTCGCGACTTAGCATTCATAAAACAAATTGGCACCCAGCAAACGAACGGGACAAGATACATCCTTATCTTTTTTATTCAACGACTCGATTCTCGCATTAATGAGCATCAAATTCAACGGCAACACGCGTCTGAGCCTATACTCGGATACGATGGATCGAGTCTTCAATAGTAACGTTCGATTTCTCAACCTTTTTACCACAAATAACTTCGATTCGTTCAATATTTGACGGATCCTTTGAGATTCATTTAAATACTAGCTGTACCTGCGGGCTTCGCCCCCAGCATCTAGCGGGCACATCTAACCTAGTCTAGCTGAGAATGTTTTTTTTTTTTTTTTTTTTTTTTCTAGTCGGTTCAGTGCTTTTCGATTAAAAAACGGACAATCATTTTTTAGGCAACAGATTTATATACACAGAGATGAGAAATTAATATTTTTGTTGATTCCATATTGAAAACGGTCTTTCAGATATAATTTGCCAGTTTTCTTCGGAATAAAATAATCAAACGTAAGATTTGAACTCTTCAAACCTTTCATCGTTTCATTAAAATCGCTGTAACTTTTTTTTTCTATACCGGACTGAGCACATCTCGTTTCGTTCGTTTTACAATTTTCTTTAAATCGTATATTTTATTATTTCATTTATCGATAGCGCTTAATTACCGATGAATTTTAATTACCGTCTAAGATAAATTGATGATTTCAATCGTTATTGCAATTATGCATAATCAAAACAATTTTGACTCTCGATATTACAATGCTAGAATTCGTTTCTCTTAGATAAACTCGTACGAATGTCACTAATTTGTTTTTTTCACTCACCAAAATCGAGCAACAGTTGAGTAACAAGGGTGGAAAGTTCGCGATCTCTTGACGTTACGGGTACTGTCACCTTTGACAAAAAAAAATCGCATATATACGGCTCAAGCTCAAGATTTCAACACGCAAAACAATTTCATGCCTCATCTTTTACCACTCATGATAAATCGTTATACGTCAGTTCAGTATACACAAGAATCATTTATACAATACCGTCACGCCCTCTCACACTGAAAAAAAAAAAACAACCTATTTTCAACGAGGATAAAAAAATATATAATTAAAAAATATGACGTTCATGATCATTAAACGTTGTTGTTCATTCCTAATATTAAAAATAAATAAATATTCGTATTAAACTTGAATTTTTTTTATTCGTTTTTAAATGATGCTTTTTCATCTTCGATGTTACGAGAATTCATTGATTTTCCAAGGATATAATGATCTCGACGAATTTTCTTTAATTTATTAACGAAACGAGAAACATTGAGTTTATCGTTTGAAAATTTTTTTTTTTTTTTGCCAATCTTCCTTAATCATTTCGGCTCCTTTTTCGGCGATCATAATTGTCGGTGCATTGGTATTACCGCTTACAATATTCGGCATAATCGAAGCATCGATGACCCTAAGTCCCGTTACGCCGTGAACTCGCAGTCGTGAATTAACCACCGCAGCCGTATCGTTAGGAGGGCCCATTTTGCACGTGCTCGTTGGATGATAAATCGTCATTGTATAAAATCGGGCGTGACAGCGCCAAAAATCGTTCGAAAGAAATTCGTATTTCGTACATTCCGATATAACGTTACCGTTTGGACGAGCTTTCAGTTTCTTCATTCTTTTGGTCTCGCTCAAACGATGAATAAATTTTGCTCCCTCGATCTAAAAAAAAAAAAATATATTTCTTCTAATCCATCTATTTCAATCTTCGATGATTGATTTATTTATTTTCTGAGTAAACATATATCCGGTATTGAAAGTTTCAAACATCGAGACTCATTCGTTTTATGTTTTTACACAACTTTTCAAAATGTTATTCCAACTTTCGATCAAATCATAATTCACGTGAGTTGAGAATTTATTGGTGTTTTTTTTTTTTAGTCTTTGTCAGTCAAGCAAATTAATTGAAGCATCGAGCGAGAAGTCGCATTGACACGAGCAAAATATTGACGTCTGTTTTTTTGTTTTTTTGTTTGTTGTTTTGTTTTTCTTTTATAATATAATATTTTCGAGAGTCTGAGAGCTCACTCGTTGGCACGTTTACTCGGATTTTGATAATTTTGCATATTTTTAAATGGCACACAATAATTACCAATACATCCAGATCATGGGGATCATCGAAATAATTCGGAACGATAATGGGATAGCTGTTGGGATTTTTGTCTCTCAGTTTAATGAATCCTCGACTCTTTGGTCTGAGCAGAACTGGCATTGCCGAATAAGTTTCGTTGAAGAGAATATTTCCGAAAACAGTCGAGAAAATTTTATCATTTAATCCTATTCCTCTTTTACCGATCAAACCACCATCCGTATTGTCAGCTGCTGATGAGAAAAACAATTGAACGTCCGGATAATCGATCGAAGTATTTGCATATCTGTGGATAAATCGGTTCTATTAAATTTCGTTAATTTTTAACCCAAAAATTTTGATCAAGCGAACTGTATGGTTTCATGCCATGGTGACACAACGGAGAATATAATTTGTGGAGCGGAACGAATTCTCTGAAAAAATATCATATTTCGAGGAAGTTGAAGAAATTTATATAAAATATGTGATACGAAAATCGAAACAAAACTGAGCAAGCACAATAAATCGAATTTTTTTTTTTTCTTGACGAAATCAAACGATTTATATTTTTGGAATCGAACGATTTATAATATTCGTAAATCATCCTCGCGATCGAACAAACGCATGCTCTTTCGTGAGTTGAATAAATCGATCCCGAACCCAAGCAAGCACCCCGCTTTTATTATTTAAAAAAAAAACCTTCTCATCGAAGAAGCCAACAAGTGCCAAGAATCGCATAGTTTTTTGTTTTTAAAAAATCTTTAACTTTTCTTCAATAAAACATGTTTCCCATAAAATTATATTATACACCCAGAAAAAATTCCCCCAAAGTACACCCAAACGTACAGATTCACCAATTAGAATTAGAATGGAATTGTTTTTGATTGCTATAAACTTTTTCCTAATTACAAACATAAAAAATGTCTGAATGAAATAAGCTTTTTATAGAATCGACTTGATTGTTTTTCTTTGTGCAGAGTGTGAACTAATGGTCTCATATTTTTCGTATCTGTCTACAGTTATTGCTGAATTAAACGATTTAGTGGGTACATATTTTGTTGGATGATCATTATTCATCTTGGTGTCGAAATCATGAATATTTTTCATTGAGTTATTCTGTCAGGAGTTATTTGATCGATATGTTAATATATCGCCACCCAAATAATAAAATTATTCATTTTTTTTTCCTCTTTTTTCACATTTTCTAAATTTTTTATTATTTTTTTTATTTATTATCGTTTGTTCTTACTTGGTATTTATAAAAGCCATGGCCTCGCACATGGGAACGAAGTAGAGTGGACCATTATTGTTAGAAAAAAATGTTTTGACAGCTTTGAGGTTTAAAAATCGTGGAGCGATGAACGTGAAGCCAAATTGATCGGTGTCCGTGGGAGGATCGATGAGATAAGAAATGCCACCAATGGCAACGTGATCCTGAAGATTCTGGCCAACGCCAGGAAGTTCATGAACGACGGGTATGCCAATTTCGCGTAAATGTTCACGAGGACCGATTCCCGAGAGCATTAGCAATTGTGGCGATTGTATAGAGCCAGCGGACAATATGATCTCGCGATTGGCGTGAACTAGATATCGAGAATATTTACCATGACGAAATTTGACGCCGTAAGCAATTTTCGATGTTTCATCAACGAGAATTTTCTCGACGAAGGCGTGAGTTCTAACGTGAAGATTTTTTCTCTTCGATACCGGACGCAAGAAAGCTTTCGCTGTGCTGCAACGTAACCCATCTCGGAGGGTAGCATGAGCGTGCATAAAACCCGTTTGTCTCGGCCCATTGACGTCGCTATAATCGTAATTCATTTCCCGTCCAGCATCGACGAAATAATCGGCCATTGGTGTACGATAACGAAATTTTTCAATCGTCAAATAACCTTCTTTACCGTGATAAGAACTTTCACGTAATTCAGAAATGCTCATGTTCTCTGATCTCTTGAAATAGGGTAAAACACTTTCGTAATTCCAACCAGAATTTCCAGCACTTTGCCAAGCATCGTAATCGCGACGATTACCACGTACATAGAGCATCGCGTTTAGTACGCTACTCCCACCGAGCACTTTACCCCTGGGCCAGTTACAACGATGATCGTACATTCCTTGACAATAAGAATTCGAAATTTCCGTACGGAATTGCCAGTCCATCGCCGTCATTTGTAACGTCGGAAATACAATAGGCACGTCCGATAACACCGTCTCATCACCACCAGCTTCCAGCAACAATATCGTCCAATTAGCATTGTCCGATAATCTGTTTGCCAAAACGCAGCCTGCCGAGCCACCTCCTATTATGACGAAATCGTAACGAGCCAGCATCGACTTTGTTGGCACTGCCGAAACCCGATTCTCACCATCTATTATATCCTGCCGTAGCAAGACTATTAGGAAACGTAGAAGCAACAAAAAACCTACTTCTGGTCCACGGAATAGGGCTCTTCGAGTCACCGATGTGGCCATTCTTAATTTTATGCTTTTTCATCTTCTACAACTTAATTACAAAGCCCCGAAACAGTGTTTCCTTCCATCGAATTCCCAGTGACACCACATTTTCAATAAAGTAACAGAATTTATTCGCTCGTACGAATCACTTGACTAAGACTGATGAAAATGCCTACAATCGCTGTTCTCGAACGAACATACTGAAACGTCAGCAAATTGCAATCCCTCGAATTAACGCTATCAACTCGTTTCAATGTTTTGATTCTTATTGACCCAGGTAGTAAATGACGAAATCGATTGACCGATGAAACGAATGCCTAAAATAATAAAAAAAAACACCTTAGTTGATCGGACATGCCATTTATTATGATACTGCAATCGAAGAAACTTCGAGTACTAAATCTCATCGTTCCTTCTGTCGAACAATTAAATTTGATGTAAAACTTAATAAACAATAATTATAGTTACAAACGTTTTCTTATACACAAATACTGTTTCGGCCATGCCATATCACTTGAATCAGATTTTCCACGGCTACAAGGATTCGGACCATTAAAAAAGTAACTTTTGAGTGGTCCATTGACAAAACCAATGTTACTTGCTTATTTTTAATGAACGTAATCAATTAACACATCAAAACTGGTTCCCCATCGAGAGGCTTATCCGCCGTGAAAGAACGAACGTTGATCAGGTTTTTGTATCAGTCTTCCGAATAATATTTGATATTATCGGATGATTTCATTGATTCAACCGCAATGTTCTCGGTCGGAATAAATGTGCGATTTGATAATAAAAATAAAACTAGCGTATCGGTTTAATACTTCATCATTTAATGCTAATTATATAATACCATTGGTAGCCCGTGATCAGTTATGTGTTTGATCCAACAAATTTCTCCTACGGTGTGTGTTCCTTGCTCCGTCTTAGGCAGTCGTTGAGTCAGCGAAGCAACGTGGTCGATGTCATCATTTGGCTCATTGATATGTACACATTTACAGTCATTAATCGAATCATTAAAAGAGCTTCGACGCGTTAATAGGTCTAGCTTGGATTACCAAAATCGAGTGTTTTCAACTTGACCCGACATTGGCACGAAAGCGTTGATTCGATCATAATCTTACACGCTCATCCATACAGCAATAAAACTACTGAGGACCCAACGCTGAGAGAAAGTAAAGTTTATGTGTTGGGGGAACACTAAACGCTGGGGAAGTCGTTTCCAAGCAGACGAATTACAGACGTGCTATAAAGCTCTCAACTTCAGTTTTCATACACATTTTCTAAGAATTATTTTTTCAAGATCATTTTTTCATTCGGACATTAAGTTTGATACCGATTTCTACCGAGCCAGAATTCTTTAATCATGTCAGAACCTTTTTCACCGATCATAATAGCGGGTGCATTCGTATTGCCGCTAACGACATTTGGCATTATGGAAGCATCGATAACGCGAAGTCCTTTGATACCGTAAACGCGAAGTGTACTGTCGACGACAGCAGTTGGGTCTGTCGGTGGACCCATTTTGCAGGTTCCAACTGGATGATAAACCGTGGCAGAATAATGTCTTATCATGCATTCCCAGTAGGCGTCGGAATACCGTTCGACTTTTTTGCACGCAGGAAAATCATGCGAGTTCAATTCGCTTCCGAAGCGCTTGAATGCCGCGGTTCTGCTAAGTGCGACGCTGATTTTAACGCCTTCCACGAGGGTCGCCATGTCGATTGGATCTTGAAAATAATTCGGATATATCAATGGATGATCGAGGGGATTTCTGCTTCGCAATCTTATCATTCCCCTGCTCTTTGGACGTAAAAGCATAGGCAAAAAGCTGTAAGTGTCTTGATTTTTTATCGGACCGAAAACTTTTTCATAAAATTTTCTGGTCAATCCATGAGCCTTGTAGAGTTGTCTACCGCCGTCAGAATTCGTTGAACCCGATATAAAATGGAGTTCGATGTCAGGAAAATCGTGAGAAGCGTTTACGTATTTGGTGTTAACGAAAGCGAGGCCTTCGATACCACCGAGAACGGTTAGTGGACCGGTGCCCAAAACGGCGTAGTTCATTACGGAGGTTGGAGTGTAGAGACGTGTCTCGACTATGGAAATCTTTTTATTAACCATAAACGTCAGGCCACCAAGAGCAATGTGATCTTGAAGATTGTTGCCCACACTCAAATCCTGAATCACCGGTATACCGTGCTGGGTCAGATGATCTTTTGGTCCAATACCCGAAAGCATCAACAATTGGGGCGAATTGACCGAGCCACCTGACGATATGACTTCTTTCTTTGCTCTCACATTAAGAAGTTTACCGTCTCTCAAGAACTCGACTCCATAGGCTCGATTTCCCACTGTATCGATGAGTATCTTTGTCACGTGACTGTTTATGACAATATGAAGATTTTCACGTAACCTAGCCGGCCTCAAAAACGCTTTTGCAGTCGAGCACCGACTGCCATCCCTCGTGGTACCTTGGGCTATCATAAAACCTGACTGGTATTCCCCGTTTATATCTCTCGTCTCGTAACCCATTTCACGACCAGCATCCACAAACGCCGTTGCCAATGGTGTTCTCCACGGTGCTTCCGACACGGTCAAATATCCTCCGGTCGAATGATACTTCGTGTTTGCCAAATAAGGATTCTTGTTGTCTTCTGACTTTTTAAAATAAGGCAATACGTCCTCATAACTCCAGCCAGGATTTCCTTGCGCCTCCCAGATGTCATAGTCCTTCGCGTTACCTCGTAGATAAGCCATATAATTAAGAACACTGCTCCCACCCAAAACTTTTCCTCTTGGCCAATTGCAGCGGTTGTTCTCCATCGCTGTTCACAAATGGAAATCACAATTCTTACATTATTGTCACTCTCAAGCCGTTACTAAAAATTGTCGGTTAGTTGCCGATTCTCTTGACACAAAATACGATTAAAAAACATCTTCAAATGTCATTCCACTTGAATGTTCAAGATTTACAAAAAAACAGAGAGTTTGATAAAGAAATGAGTGTTTCTACGATGAGATAAGTCATTAAATTTAATGATAAAAGCCCAATGAATTACCCATGCAAACTCCAGGCTGAGGTTCTGTTTTGTACTTCCAATCAATTCGAGACAACTGCAAATATCCAGCTAGAAGAGGAATATCCGTTATCTCCATTTCGTCACCACCAGCTTCTAATAATAATACGTTCCAATGGCGAACTTCCGACAGCCGGCTCGCAACGACAGCCCCTGTGTCAATAATTCATTTATGGTCAGTCAATCGTGCATTTATTTACTGTCATCACATTCGATTATCGTAAATAATGAGTCTCAATGCTCGGATCAGCATTTACGTGCAACTTGGTGTAAAAAATTAACAAAAACAGTTTTCTGTTTTTGGATACCAACCTGCTGATCCTCCTCCCACTACTATGAAATCATACATCGGTAGCATATCCTCGAGCTCCGTAGGTATCAGTTTTGATTCTTGGTCCGTCGAGTCGTACTGGAAATAAGCTAAAGTTGCAGCGAGCAGGGGTATGATCCAGCCCCCACCAGCAGCGGTAGCTCCGGTTAAGCTACCTCCCAAAAGCGTGTCGACATTCATGATTTTTTTGATGACTTCTTCTCAAATTTGTTGCCTCAAATTTTCAACGTTAGCCTGCAAAAAGAATGACAATATTGATTTTATCAAACTCTGCTTTATCCACGTTATTTTTTCATGCCTTTAAACTTGATCAAAATAATAAATCTTTGGTCCTCGTCCAATCGTGTTGCAGCAGCATATTGTGAATTGGGGACAAAGTGCAATAGACAGGAACTTGGAAAATAAAGCATGAGGCACTTCTCGCGACTTTAACATTCCGAAATCCTGATCCCTATGGATCCGTGCAAATTTTTTATAGTTTTCGATACAAAAAATGTTGTTTGAACTGAATCATTTGCTATTTTTAAAAAATGTTTTCAAATCCACTTTTCGATCAACAGTATGGAATTTTGTTCGATGAACAAGTTTTTTTTTCAGAATGCGAGCCGGAAGACTAACACGTAAATACGCATGCGCGAAAAACTGTCTTACCGCCGGACACGTGGTCGGTGAACAGTTATAATGAACGTGAGCGAAATAACAACATCGTTCTCTTACTCGTTGGACTGCTTTTCCTTCATCAACTGTTTTTTTTTTGTCATTTCTTTCGACAAAATTGTTATGAAACTTCGTATTCGTTTGAGAATATAATTTCTTCGGGAATGCCAATCAATTTAAGGAAGTGTTACGATAATTATGACAGTATCGAATATCGATATAAAACAGTCTACTGAATAATATTGAAAAAATTCTTTTTCAATTTTTCAAAAAGTGAAAAATCAAACTGTTTGGAATGTCAATAATTTTACAATACTCATGAGATTCCAGTATTTTTACAACATTTGAAATAATGCTGTGGCTTCAAAAATGTAATTGAAGAATAATGGTTTCATTTTAAAAAATGTTTGTATTCAGGAAAACAATTACGATCTAACAGGATCTCTTGGGCGACTATGAACAGATCCCGGTAGTAATAATGTCATCGTGTCATCGAAGACACGATTTCAATTTTACGACTATTGCCATATAAACACAAAATAATATCGGTGAAAAGCGGATTTTGCGGTAAACATTGAAACCGTAATGCGATTAAGGGACATTACAAACATTTTTATTTTCTTACACGTAAAACCGCATGAAAAAAATTATGTTTTTCTACTAAATAAAAAAGAACCTTCGATGTTAACGAAAAATGTTATAATTTTAATTTCTCGTGACACATTTTATGGAATTCACTGATGAAAATCATGAAAAAAAAATAATGAAACTTTGACCAACCTGTGAATACTTCGTTTCTTCTCTCACGTATCGATCATTGAATCTTTATCATTGAAAAAGGATAAATCGTCACTCAACGAAACACTCGACTTTTTTTACGTTTTATTTTCAAGCCGAATAAAATTTTTATCCAAATTCGTTGCAATTATTTTAAGATATTCAATGAAACGTTGATTCCTTGAATAATCGTCATACAGTTCGAAAAACTTGGACAGATCTTCGACCATGACCTTGCTATACCGTTCACCAAGAAGATACTGGATCCTTCGAGATCTACGAGAAACTCAAGCTCAACCTTCGAAGATGAACGTACACGCACGTATAACGGTCATCGACGTCTCCCTCTCCCGCCACGATACTTCCTGTATCCACATTATATACAAAGACGCTGCCCGCCTCTCAACATATATGTATACTCATGTAACCCTCTTTCATCCTCATTTCCCAACTCCTTTCTTCTTTCTCAGGTATTTTCATCAATGCTTTCTTGCCTGATTCCACGCTTTATTTCTCTTCTTCTAAAACATATTACGTCTTGAATAGAGCGTGAATATGATTTTTACCGTCAAAACACCGAGCTGACCTCGATCTTCTTTGAACGAATCTTTTATAACCGCAAGATACTCGAAACAAAAATTTGGACGCTCCAAATTTCACAGCCGAAATCATCCAATTTTTAATTCGCATCCATATTTTGGAGCTGCCCAAATTGGCACAATTTTTTTTTTTTTTTTTTTTTGAAAATTGCATGAAACTAGCCTTCCTCGTGTTGCCCAGTTTTGAGGATCTTTGTTGACCTTTTTTTTCCAATTCGCATTATATGATTTCGAGAAAATACTTATGATTATGATTTAGTAGGTTAATGAAAGGTTTTAGCGTTTCATCAAAAAGAAACTGGCTTTGTGTATGGCTTTTGTAATCAGAATCGTTTTATTATTCTGGGCAAATAGATACAGTTCAATGGATAAGATTTCCAGAGAATCGATCAATGTTTCTTGCTTTAGTGAAAACTCATCGATCCCTTTTTTCGTTTCAATCAGTTCATCAATGTATACGTGACAATGTTCACGTCCATGACGTATTCTATGTCAGAAAAAATAATACTCTGTCATCACGAGTGCTCAGGTCTTACGGTAAAGTGTGGGGCAAACGTATTCTCAAATGACCTACTTTTTCCTGTATATACTTTTTCCGACGTTGAAGAAACAACGAACCGTTTCGATATCATCGGAGGTATGCGATTCCGAGCAATTCGAACGAAAAAAAAAAAAAAAATGCTCTGGCCAATGGTCTCGCAACAACTTCGAAATGAAAAATTAAATAAAAGCCTGTCCAAAACAATACAAGAAACGTCTCTTGAGAAAAAATTCAAATCATTACGAACTTCCGTGCAGAGATCACGTTTTTTTTCATAAATTTATCGAATAGAAAAAATCATTTCATCATTTTTGAAATGTTTTCTTTTATATTTGTTTATTAATAAATTTGGAATGAATTTTCGATGAAATTTTCTTGCATGATTAATAATCACGACAACGGAACCTTGCGGATTGATATTTATTTTCGCATAGAAATTCCTGTATTTCGGTCGAGGTCGGTCGAGTTTTCAATCCCAATGAAAAATCCTTCGAACAGTTAATCGCTGGTTTAGATATTGAAATTTCGATGTTTTACTCGACCCGCGTTTACTTATCACAATTATTCGGCGTTGACGAGTATGATATTGTTTCTCATTAGTATGCAGTTTCACTCTTGGAGTAAACATGCGACGAGTAAATATGTAAATGAATACCTGAATTTGCGTTTCAAAATTTGTTGGAATTAACGCAAATCGGATTCCTTCGGATTTTCCTTAGGATTTCTTGACTGAGACAATCGTCGGACTTCAAACAGAAATTCGAAAACTCAGTGGATCGGGAATGAGAAAAATATTTTAAAGAAAAAAATGACTGAGAATCGGAAAGAAATGAGAGTTTTCAAAATAATTAAGTAAATCATCAGTGGTCAAAACAAAGTTGTACAATTACGAAATTCATGTAAAATATAAAAATATCAGTGAGGAAACGTGTAAAGTCCATACAAAATAACACATTGTTGTTACTTTTCGGTGTGCTTACAGGAGGATGTTGCGGATCGATGAAAAAACGAACGATCGTCGGTGGTTATGCATTTTGCTGGTGGTTCGTTACGGACGTTCAACGTTTGTCCCTTGAGGTAATGACGTTGAACCCAGTTTGCGAGAACGTCGAAACTGCCCAGGGTGTACCGCTCACGGTGACCGGTGTAGCGCAATGCAAAATCATGAAAGCCGACGAATTATTGCATACTGCTAGCGAACAATTTCTTGGAAAAACTGTTTTCGAGATCAAGTCAACGATACTGTCGACTTTGGAAGGACATCTGAGAGCGATTCTCGGTTAGTAAATGGTTTTTCAATTTTTTTTTCATGTCTTGATCTAGAGAAATTAAAAGGACTATTGAAAAGATTTTTAAAAAAATCATCCAAATCGGTAAACTTAATAAAAGCTTATGAATATACAAGTAGATAAAAAAAAAAGAAAAAGGAATCGAATCGCGAACCTCCTACTCTGTTTTGCAGTTGGTTAAAAATCATTTGATTTGCGCAGGTACTTTATCGGTCGAGGAAGTCTACAAGGATCGAGATCAGTTTGCAGCTTTAGTACGGGAAGTTGCAGCACCGGATGTCGGCCGGATGGGCATTGAAATTCTCTCGTTCACGATCAAGGACGTTTACGACGATGTGCAATACTTGGCCTCACTTGGTAAAGCACAAACAGCTGCTGTGAAGAGAGACGCTGACGTTGGTGTTGCCGAGGCCAATCGTGACGCTGGCATCAGAGTGAGCCTCGAATTAATCATTAAAATCAAAGTTCAATCCTCTTCTAAATCCAAAATCAACAATTTCGTTTTGACAGTAACTCGCTGCTTATTTTTTGTCGTTATTGTCAAAGCACTTTTTTTATTTATTTGTTTTGTGCTGGATTTCAGGAAGCTGAGTGCGAAAAAGCAGCGATGGATATCAAATACAACACGGACACGAAGATCGAGGATAACGCGAGACTTTATCAGTTGCAAAAAGCTAACTTCGATCAGGAAGTTAACACGGCGGTAAATTGATTGAAAAATATCAAATTGTAAAATTACTGTTTGACGTAAATATTTTTTTCTTTGTGATCACGTATTAAAACGCGAACGTGACAAAATGAGCAGCGTTCGTGTGTTTGTTTTTAAATATTTGAACGTATGATATGACGATTTCACTGATGCCTTATGGCACGCGCGCGCAATCCGACGAGATTCAAGTTTGAAAACACGCGAGACGACTTTCGTCTTCGAAAAATCTTAACTTTTATCCGTGGTTATTTTCACTTTTATCCTCGAATTATTTTTGAAGCAACGTTCAATTAGATTGCAATAACAGAAATCATTTTTTTCAACTGAATTCTTTAATATTTTTATCCATCGATATAGAAAGCCGAAGCTCAGCTTGCCTATGAGCTGCAGGCAGCCAAGATTAAGCAGAGAATACGAAACGAGGAAATACAGATCGAAGTCGTCGAGAGGCGTAAACAAATTGAAGTCGAAATTCAAGAAGTACGAAGGAAGGAGCACGAGTTACAGAGCACTGTCAGATTACCCGCCGAGGCAGAAAGTTACAAAATGGGAAAAGTGTCCGAAGGAAAAAGGTGAAATAATAAATTTAACTGATAGAGACATTTTTTTTCAACTCGAAATCTCATTTTCAATTTCTTTTAAACCGATTTAAGCTGTAAAAATATCATTGATTGAACCACGATAAAAAAATAAATTGATTTTTCACATTACAAATAACACCACACTCAAATTTGTTTCTTGTTTATTAACGCAGGACACAGACAGTTTCTGCGGCGACAGCCGAGGCTGACAAGATTCGATTGCTCGGTGAGGCTGAAGCTCAAGCTTTGGAGGTCATTGGTGCATCGGAAGCTGAACGAATGCGTCTCAAAGCAGCCGTTTACAATAGGTACGGCGAGGCTGCTATCCTCAACATTGTCCTGAACGCAATGCCCAAGGTGAGATTCAATTTTTTTTTATTTTTACTACAATTTACAAACTACACTGATGAATTTTCTGATAAAAATGATAATTAAATATGAATTGGATGAAATGTCACATTTTCTGTAATTGATTTTGTTCTCAGCTCCATATTGAGCACTCATTTGACAATTTTTATTTTATGATTATTCCAGATCGCCGCTGAAATCTCCGCACCACTCGCCAGGACGGAAGAAATTGTTCTTCTTGGTGGAAACGACAGTACTTCGGGTGAACTTACCCGTCTCGTTGGTCAAGTACCTCCCGCAGTTCAAGCTTTAACCGGAGTAGACCTTTCAAAGGTAAATTGGCATCTTAATTTATTGCAATGACCGATACTGCGCGAGAAAAATGGAAAAACACATAAAAAGTCAGAAATTGCCTCTATGAACGGTAATTCGCAAAAAAAAATGAACAGAAAAGTCATGACCAACAGAAATTTGTATCATTTGTATAAAAAGTCTTTTAGGATAATTTTATTCTACCATCAAAATTTATCGTAGCGATATTCATACGAATATCGTTACGATAGATGAAATTTAAAAAGAAATTCTTCATTTTTACCGTTGTTTCGGAATCATAACATTGTGAATGACTTTTCTTTTATTTTGATTTTGTTCGATCAATGGCAGCGAGCTTTCCATCATTCGAATACGAATAGAAATAATGTCATTCACGATATTATTTGAATTTATGAATGAATTGTTGTTGATAAATGAGAAAAAACTTTTTTGTCATAGAACTTACTAAAAAAAAAATATTTATTATTTCTCAGGTTTTAGGAAAAATACCCGGGGCTAAGTAATTCACGGCAGATTGATTTTCAACGACTCGGAAATCCGTCCATCCCTCTACGGATTTCAGTAGCCCTTCAAGAGAGAAAATAGTATATAATATACTATCAATGATTTCTCTCCTCTGCCATTCAGTCGCTTACGAGCGACCCTCCAACTTCAACTCTTTCCCGAATTTTTCTACCTCAAATTTGGACATTGATCGCAAGAGTTAGCAGCGAGCAGCGTCGTCAAGTTTCTAATATTATTTTACGCAAATCTTTTCTCGACTATCGGACGCACACTCATCATTCAGATTTCAAGTACACGACGTATATTTCCTTCACAATGGTTATGAATTTTGTTTATAACTTTTCTTAAAACGGCAAGTCAAATATGATAAATATACAATTGGAGATAGATCGAGTTATCAAATGGAAAATGTTAACGATGATTGCGGATCGAATTACAAAAGCGTCAATTTGTTATAGAATCAAAAATTATTCATAACCAACGGAAGCAGCTACGGTCACAAAGTTCTTTGAATTTCTCTGTAATATTTTATTCTTTCTAGATCAATTCGTACGTTTGAAAAAAATACTCTTAACTGACGTTAATTACCTGGTTAAATGATAAGAAATGCTGCATTTCCCGACGAATTATGTACTGCAATTTTTCACAAAAACCGATATGAACGCCATTGAAAAAAAAAAAAAAAAAAAAACTTCAATCTTGAAAAACTTGCCATATTTTTACGTATTTTCAAGATACAATTGTTTCTGTAGAATGCCTCGAGTGAAAGATTCTCCAACAGGCACATCACCGAGTGAAATTGAAGCTTCGTATACTTGCAAAGAGTGTGCTTTCGTCATCCTAATGTGAAAGTAACAAAAAAAAATCAACTTGTCCTTTTACTCGTTCGCTCTTCTAATATGGGTATTTCTCTCATGTGGTGTGCATACAGTCACATTCCATAACTACTCGTACAATCAATGATTTATAATAGAACAGAAAAAAAAAAACAAAAAGCATGTGTGATCTTCAATCTTCCGGATAAAATATCGCTAAAATTAGTAAAAAAAAAAAAAACCTTTCAGGTAACTTAACCCACGAGATCACACAAAAACTACGATATCTAACTTTTGTATGTCACGATATGTTCGAGTATTAATACAGCAGAACTTCGTTTTGAACTAATTCTCGCCGACTAAAACAGACGGAAAAAAAAAACAACAAAAATAATTTAAACAAAAGGAAAATTATCCGAGCGACTGGCTGCTGATATAACACAAAAATCAAATGTACGTCGTTATATTTAGAAATCTATTGTGATCGACGGTGGTCGATCATTGTGTTCAACTGAGTAGGTAAACTTTATGGGAGACAAAAAATAGGAGAAAGAAAGAAACAATGTTAAAAGAAAAAAAAAAAGGAAAAAAAATCATCGTGAGGTATCATCGTTTTCGTAGCAACTACGAAAATATCGCGAATAGGGCAGATGGATAGACTCTCTTCAGAGTTCGTTGGAAATTAGTCACGAAGGAATCTCTCGCATTAAGATTGAGCTTTGATGATGATAATAAAATTGAAACGAAACAAAAAAAAAAACAAAACAAAAATTAATAAAGAAAAAAACGTAAAAAATTATGGAAAAGGCGACGCTTTAGGCAAATTGTGTTTCACATGCTCGAATAAACGGCTGTCACTCGATCACCTCAACGGCAATTCCGCCCAATGGACGTTTCTTGTTTTCCAATATGAAGAGAAAGAGAGGTATGAGAACGAAGAAAAAATGTACATAGTTTGTACAATTTAGCCGTATTAAGCATGTATATACACAACGTAGATACGCTCATTATGAACGGCAGTAAAGTAGAGAAAAAAAATCCAAGACCATTGATTAATGCGAGTTTAAACGAATTTTAGTGCAACGGGAATTTCCATTTGTACACACCAATATAATCAATTGATTCGGTGTTGAAATTAATCCTATGACCCTTTTACGTCACAAATTTTTTCATCGAACAAAATTTCTTTCTTTTTTTCTGTCGCAGTGAATCATTTAAAAAATAAATCTTTTTTCCCATATTTTCTCATTAATAACTCATATTTATTTATTGTTTGAAAATTTCGATTGAAAGATATTCCAGAAGAATTTTGTAATACTCTTGTAATCGGAAGGAATATACAAATACTCCGATACAAAAATATATTTTTCTTGTAGTAAAAATGTCACAAAGATAGGATTGAATTTAAGTACAAATCAAGGTCGTCTGTCGTTAGCCATCGTCTTCCCCTTCCATAATTAGGGCAAATAGATTTGACAAACACCTAGAAATAAACTCGATGTCCTTTACATCGGTTGGAATTGGCAAAAAATGAATAAATTTTTTAAAAATCTCTCACTGATGTAGAATTGGTAGACGAGTCCAAGCCGATGGGTGATCGAGTGTGAAATTTAGACGCGTCGCTTTACAATATTTTTTAAGCTCGCGAAAATTTGCACCTTGTAGTTTCAACGGTTTTTAATTACGTTGTTTTTTTTACCATTTGTTGCGACTCGGAATATATTTACTATCTTTCGATATTCTATCCCTCTATCTCTAAATAATTTGTTCAATTATTAATTATTACTTTACGAAAAATGAGTTACCGTTCGTATAAACGAAAAAGAGATTTTTCTCTTTATTGAAGTTCTGTTTGAAGTTTGCACTTTGCACACAAAATAGTTGTTCGAAATTCTGACAGATTCGGTAACTGGCTTTCTCTGGACCATGCTGAAAACTCGACAACTCGTACACAAGAAATATAGTAAAAAAGAATTCCACAATCAATAAAGTCATCAACTGATTTCTACGTGAAATAACAAAAGTATCCGCACCTTTACACAATAGCCGTCTAGCTAATGAAAATTGTGTGTGTTTGCAGTGAAAAATAAATGTCAAAATGTTTTATGTACCAGAAAATTATGTTCTAACGCTTATACATTTATATAATATATACTTCATTTAATCATTATGATTTAAGCATTTAGTCGCATAAATTAACGATAATATTAAGTTTTATACTCTAATCTCAGAACTAATACTGGTTGTTTGACAGATCGAACAAAAAAAAAGTGTGCAAATAGTAATGGATAAACTGAAATTTTTCATTAGGTGTGGGATTGAGTTTTAAATTTTATGCTAAAACGAAATAAATAAACCAGATCTATCTGATTCAACAATTTGCGATTCGATTGAACAGAATAAAAAAAGAGCACAGTGTGTTTGCGTCTATAAACGGTAATCCGAGAAAATATAAACTGCACAGAATAATTGTCGACCACGAATATTAGCACCGTTCATGTAAAAAGCCATTTACGATCATTTCCTTCCAAAATGATGATCGGTGAACAAGATATCGATACTCATATTTGTACTCATTAAAAATGATTATTTCTCTCACTCGTGTGGAAAAGAGGCTACGATATTTTCTAGCGATAATAGTTTACCATTATTTCGTTTTAGAATAATTCTAAATGGCTTTTGTTTTAGCTTACCATTGTCTCATCGACTGCAATAATTTATCTCACGTTCAAAGCAAGTCCCAATGAAATTAATTCTAGGTTCAAATGACTACTGACACGACCTTATACATTTATAAATAATAAAACTAATATATTGAAAACGGAAGAAAAACAAACCAAGATAAAATAATTGTATATCGAAGAGGGAGGCTTGATAAATTTCAAATTATACGAAGCTTGAGAATGAACTTTTTTCGAATGAATTTTTTTCGAAAAAGAAGAAAAAAAAACAATTGTTTCAATGTGAATTGCAACCGATATATACTGTTATATAGCCCAATGGATTGAGAAAACTTCGCTCTTATTGCTTGCGAGTACAAAGTACTTTTATATTTCTAATAATACGGTGACAGTGCCAATTGTATCATTTTTAGGTTTCTATTTTGTAAAACCGTAACCACAGGGAGACCAAAGTGTGGCATACAGTGAATATTTTTCAGAATATGAGTAATCTTTTTTTTATAAATATACATCTATATACATATATACATATACACATATATATTCATTATGAATTTCAATTATCAGTATAAGAAATAAGTTTGTATTAAATCAATAGTATCGTCAATTCGTTGTT
The DNA here is from genome assembly GCA_037576405.1 of Campoplex capitator. Classification (NCBI taxonomy): domain Eukaryota; kingdom Metazoa; phylum Arthropoda; class Insecta; order Hymenoptera; family Ichneumonidae; genus Campoplex; species Campoplex capitator. The sequence continues at coordinate 9,589,593 of JARBWI010000002.1, forward strand.
TTTCGTCTTTCTAATATATCCGAGTGCTCTGGAACTAAAAATAACGCTTGAAATCCATGAAATGGTGGTTCCAAAGTTGAAATTCGAGACGAGGACCAAAATGAATAAAATATATTATTGCAAAAGTTAGTTGAAAGTAAAAGTCGAAAAGCAAAACTCTAAGAACTTATAAAAACATTCATTTAAACCACATTGCGTGAAACTTCCGAGGCTACTTGTAAACTTCCATTCAAGGATTATCAAGGATATGGCAGAAATCATTACATTTTAACTTTTGCAAATGATGTGATCTAATCTCAAATTTTTGGAATCGCCATTTCCCTCAGAAGTTCTGATACTTGACGAGAGTATTCGAAAATCAAGCTAGCGAAACTGTATTCGTTAGGAAAAAGTTACTCAAAATCTTTTTGTTTTCGAACAGAGAGTAAATAGTTTTTCTTCAACAATATTCTAATAAAATAGGTATTAATGCCATAATATCGAATTACTTAGTCAAAAAATCTCGAGTACATACAAAAGAATTAAGAAACATACGAATTTTGATTTTAGACGAGAAATCGCACGACATCAAATGTTACCAATTTTTTAATTGCATTGTATTATTGCATTCTAAACTGTCACGTTACAAAAGAGCTGCGCGCGAGTATTTTCATGATATTCAGAATAATCGTTCGCAGCTCTATTTTAGTTCCTTTGCCAAGTTTGCAGATTTTTAGTTCCGCATGTATAATGAGATACATATGTATGTAAATCTAGTACATGACATCGGACCACCTCAGTTATACATTACCGTGGTCACGTACAGTTCTACGTCTGATAAGTTTTTTTTTCTAATTTTAGTCTCGTCTCGATATTACGTTGAATATTTGTTTAACAATCTTATTAAAATTTTCACTCGATACCTAAAGGTGTAATAATTTCAAACGCCGTCTTCGATATACGAATTTGCACTGTAATTAATTAAGGCCACGATAAAGTTCGAACGAATATCACGGGAAAACGATAAAAAAAAAAATAGCATAGAGCGATGCTCTCCCGTGGCGAGCACGTTATCAATTTTAGTCTATAATTTTATAATTTCTTGTCAAATACGAAAAAAAAAAAAAAACAAGATGCAGATCTGTGAGGAAAAGTAGCAAAAATTCCTCCCCGTGTTCGTACGACGATAAAAATGAAAAAAGAATTATCTTCCCTATTAAATCTAAGCGACGAATGGGAAAAAAAAAAAAAAAAAAATACGATGATGAGAATTATATAAAAGAGAAACTAACACTACGATTATTTCAAAAATTCTTTCCAACAATGTCTATTATATGCGGATATAAATGTTCATGTTATTCAGAACAATACACTCAACTCGACCAAGAAAAAAGCTTAGATAAAAACAAAAAATTTCAATGAAAAATCAAGTCCAAATACACGACGATAGTTAGCGATTCAAAATTTTGCCGATGAACTAGAAAAAAATGTAATTTTTTTTTTTTAATAATCTCGAAGAACATGAAAAATATAATATATATATATATATATATACATATATATATTTATATTTTGGGGAGTCTGTGCTAGAAATGTTTCGATACCGTAGATAGACGACAACATTTATTATTGTGTCATACTTAAAACTTTATCTGAAAGTAATGAAATAGACTATGTGAATTAGTGCATATTTTTAATAAATGGAGCATTAAATTACACATTGATGAGTGTTTCGTGCAACATTTACTTTAATTGAAAAAACAAAAAAAAAAACAATAATAAAAAACATTGAATCCTTCCATTCCTCTGTGAAAAAAAATCCTACGCCGAGGGAATTTTTAGTGATAAATTTGAAATAATGATGAACGTCGAAAGATTTTTCGAATGAGGTTTATTACAGCAAGACTATTCGTTTCGAATATTTACATGGAAACGCAACTTCCTTACTGTAATAGATAAAATTAACACGTAGACATATAGTAAATTTATCGTTACCATTCAAGTTGCCTATTTACAGAAATATACAAAGTTAATGTACAGTTAAGTCATTAACGATAATCCTTAGTCAATTCAATCGATTGATTGCGGTCCAATAGTTTCATGGTTCAACCATCCTTTTCTCTACTAAATTCTCTCTCGCGCTCTTTATCTTTCTCACACATACAATCTACAAACTCTTATGCTCACTCACTTTATTCCTCAACATGTTTTAAATCGCGAGTCCAAATACAATTCTCTGTTAAACTTCCATTCATTTTTATTATACTATTGCCGCATCATCATCATCATCATCATCATCATCTCGTTGAACTCGGAAAAGAAAGACAGACCTTAACAATAACATCATCGATGGACAAACGTGCAAAGAGGAAGTTTTTATTTTATTTTTTATTTTTTTTACTTTTTTTACTTTTTTTCCTTTTAATTTTTTTGTTTATCTATCTATTAAGATTTTTTTTTATGAGCTCTGTGTATGTGAATATTTTTTTTTGTACCAGAACGTGCCTTTTTCCGTTAACTTTCTTATTTTTTTTTTACGTAAACATTTGTTCGTGGCGTTGCACTGACGATATATGTATATTCGTTCAAAAGAGCTAAAACTTTGTATCTTTTTAACAAATCATTTTTGTCGAGAAATTCGACGATATACTACCATTGACAAGAGCAATCTCAAATTGTGTTTTTTTTTTTTTTTTTTTCTTTTCAATCATTTGATTATGCGCTCGGTATTGTGTTGTTTTCATTTTTTGTTTCATGTTATCCTGAGCTCTTTGTAAGAGAATATTAGTACGAAGCAATAAAAGATCTGAGAAGAGGACGATTTTTGTTCTGTTCCCTGATCATTTATCTTTTACTACGTGACAAAAGTAGCTGCTGCTTTCACAGCAAAAAAAAAACGCGTTAGAATCAGTTTTGGAAAATAGTAATAATCATAATAACAGGATTGAGAAACTGAAATCGTCAATAATAATTGTTATAAAAATCTTTCTCTCTGCTCGCTTTTTGAATAAAGGTATATCTACGGTTCCCGCAACCCAACACCGAAACTCTACAATGCCAATGCAACACACACACCGATTACACTGTCAACATGATTCATTATATTTTCTTAGTCTTTTTCCATTCGGTTATTATTATTTTTTTGTTTCTTTTATTTTTCACATTCCCACGGATTCGGTTTAGGCGCGTAGTACAAATTCTACCGTGTACCTCGATCACATACAACACTGGTGTATAACCAGTGCTCTAAAAATTGAGCGCTCGTTCCTGTTTGTTTTGTTTTTTTTTTTTTTTTTTTTTTTTTTTTTTTTTTTTTTTTTAATATTACTCTTTTATACTTCGTTTCGTTATATTTGTTTCCACTCTCACACTTTCGCAATTGTTTTTTTTTTTCTTATTATTTTTCTCAAACTTCTCAATATACTCGCATTCCATGATTCTTTTCGCTTAGTTTCTCTTTTTCTTCGTTTCTGTTTGTATTGTTTGTATACTATGTACAATTAGGTATTTGCTGTTTTATTCTGTTTTTTGTTGTTGTTGTTGTTTAAAGATGTTAGTGAACATTTTTAGTTAGCAACGGACGCCTACACTGGAAACAGCTTAATATTCTCCATTAACTCTAGGATGTTAATTAATTTCATTAATCACTTATATCACATTGTTCGTGTACGCAGCCTCCGAACATTTTTTTCCGTGTTTTTTTTTCTTCCCCTCGCTATCTTAACATCGAACACTCGCGTTATTTTTCTCGCTCGGTATCACCCACACGTATAGCCATTGTTCAAAATGTTCATTTGCACATTATCTGGCTAACAATTAGCCCAAGAATGATGGGTTAATAAATTTATGTCTAGTTGTGTTTGTCCATGAGTGAATATTTTTCTTTTCTTTTCATTTTTCGCTATATATATTTGTTTTTTTCTTTCTTCGTCACTACTCAAGCGCATCACACCCGGGATGCAACATTTATTGAGATTTAAGTAAAACGACATTTATTTTGGTCTCTACTCGATGTAAAAAATTTGTTTTTTTTTTTTCATTCTTAATTTTTTTTTTTTTTTTTTTCATGCTGATTTTCGTCGTTCTCTCAAATGCTGGCTTCGTTCGGTTACGAATAACCGTTATGCGTCGTATCAAAGATATTTCAAAGAGAAAATCGTTAATTTGAAGATTGGTATACGCAGTTATGGTGATCGCACGTAAAATAACATCGAAGCCAAAAAAAAGAAAAAGAATAAACAGAAAATCATTCTGTTTGAAGCTTACTAAAAAAAAAAAAAAAAAAAACACATTCGAAATTTATCGGTTTTTCACTCAATCATCACAAATAACTCATTATCCTGATTGAACAGTACATATATGTGAGTTCATATAAATATATATATATATATATATTTATTTACATATATATATATTTCTAAGAAACATGCTATTCTCCAATTGAATTCCCACGTGGATTGAATAATTTAAAGATTTACAAAAAAAAAATAAAGAACGGGAGAATTGGTGTACAATATATAATAATATATTATGGAGATGAACGTTGTAAGAATGAAAAACCGAAAAAAAATTGACGCGATAACCCAATTAAAATCATGGTGAAATCACAAAAATTCAATAGATTGTTTTCGTCTAGCTCAATAGAGAATAATTTTCAACTATTCTGTCGCAAATAATATTTGTATTTCGCTAAAACGCCAAAGTAATTCACTTTTTTTTTAACGTAAAATTATGTTCAATGGTTTTTCATACAAATACTGTCCATCCTTCTGGGCGAAATTATACTATCGCACAAAATCGTAATTCGCTTTCCAACGCTCAGCGGACGTGAATACTCCTTCGTTAATGTACATGCATAAAAAAAAATAGGATCAACGTTAACCATTTTCTTTTTCGAAGCGTTAATCCCAAATGCAGCTAAAAAAATCGGTTGTTTTTACCACATGTTTTCATTAATTCAACTCTAAACCGCAAAACACGAGTTAAACGATGCCTGAACGAATCCGCCCTACTTTTCAAAGTCTCCCGTCAAGCTGAAACAAATTTTCGTGACAGCATCTGAAAATCGAAAAAAAAAAAAAACAAAAAAAAATACTCTTTCGAAATTCATTATTATATCTAAAGACGCACGGTGTCGTGACCCAGCTCTAATATACGATGTTATTTATTATTATGTCCAATGCTACGCAGCAACAAATAATTTCCGAAGGAAGAACGACGAAAACAATATTTTTGACAAAAATTCTGACAACGAATATACCAATGATTCTGTTTTTACGAAAAATCCTTAATAAATTTGTTTCAAATCTGTTATACGTTTGATCATTTTTCGTTCAAATTTTTAAACATCTCTGCACGTCCATCTCTTTTCAGTCGAAATCACAGTCTTCGAATTTCATTTTCAATCCCAGAATTTCAAAGGTTTTGCCAAAATTCGTTAAATAATTCGTCGCAACGAGTCAGTCTCAAATCAAAAACTTAAAGAACAAAAAAATGATTCAATCTAAAAATTATATAAATATAATATGCGCATAGATATATTATATAGGCATATTAGATCTAATAGTTAATTAAGTGCCTTTTCCCCATAACATTTAATGCGAAAAGGCACCGAATTGTATTCTAGATCTAATATAATATATAGGAATCGTACGATAAACAGAAAATTTAGTATCGTCGTCATAACGAACCGTGAGCAATTTAGAGACGAATTTGCACAAGACACATGAGCAAAAAGATTTCTTCCCCGTTGTGAGGTTTCAAGAGTAGCGTGGTCCCTCGTTGCGTAACCGTTAAATTTTGGATTTATTTGACTCCAGATTGCCACCGTTATGATGATTTCGTGCACGCTGAACAAATCTTGTGTAAAAGGAAAATCGTTCCTTTCTCCTTACATCCCTACTTTGTTTCCTATTCCTTCATTGCAATTAGTAGTCGACGAATCGACGTCGAACACTTAGGTTACCACCTACTAAAAGACCACGTTCCTTCTAATCAAAACGAGCCGAGCCCAGAATTTTTTTTTTTTTTTTTTTTAAATAGAATCGATCCGCGGTAATGACGGAAACTCGAAAAAGGAAGTGAAATTGAGAATCCGACAGTTGACAATCGTACGGATAAATCATCAAAATTACATGCAACCGATGAAATCCAGGAGAGCACGAGAAACCGGAGAGTATCGGTGAATATGATAAGATTTTTTAATAATATTTACGAATAATTGATATCAATTGATACTAATTTTTCGATACGTCCGTCAATGTTTGAAATTATGAATTTTCGTTCTCGATCGAATTGAGAACGTGTGAGCTCTTACAAAGAGTTTTTTCCATCAAGCTCGTGCTCGTTTGTTGTTTCATCGCCGTTCATTTCTCTTTTCCACAGAAATCGTGTTTTCATCGAGCTTTTATCCCACAGCGATAAATCATTCGTTCGGATATTGATTTTGCTTGAATATTCGAAAGCGAGAAAACGAACGGAAGAAAAAAAACCGAAGTCACGGTAAATCTAAATTTGTTTCGCAATTTTCTGAATATAATTGCTGTTAATGTCCGAAAACACGATTGAAATTTTGAGCTGAGATAAGGATGGAGCGCTAATTTTTGAAAGGAACTGGAAACAGCGCATCGAGAACCACAACCTTTTGGAAATAAAGAAAGTAATTTTCTTCGTTCCATTGAACGTTTTGCATTTCACGCGGCCGTTCGAAACACTCTTGAGAAATTCGAAGAGTTTTCCTTTGTTCCAGCTTCGTAGCTGGGTCACTAACATCATTAATCGTTGCGTTTAAATGATTTTTATGTAAAAAGTACGCGACGAATTTATACTCCGTAAATTGGCGAAGTACGAAACGCGTAAACCGAACGAGAATCACAAATTTCCATAGCCCGTGAGCCTCGTCTCAGACGAGTTTTCCTTTCTTCCGACCCTGTCAGACGCTCGAGTGGGTGGTAACAGAAGGTTGCGTGCTCGAAGGGATCGTCGATGGAACGGACGTGTTTGATGACGTGCTGACAACGACGACCGGCTTTACGAGTGTCGTCGTATTGATATACTGAGCATTTACGAGCGGCATTTGTCCGACGGATTTAAGGATAGGCGTCGTTATCATTTTACCGGCGAGACTCGTTGGTGCCAGAATATGGGCGGTCACCTGATTTCCTTGGGAAACCACGGTCATTGGTGTTACTATTGGTGTTAGTGCCGACAACGGGGCGTGTTGACCTACTATGTGAGTTATTTGACCCTCTGTGGACGGATTCGTTTGCATAACCGTCGAGCCACCTTTGCCCGGCGAAGCTTGAAGTGAGACGCCTGCATGACTCAGTGTCAGACCTGAAATTATTTTCATTCATTTTATAATTTCACATATTATTCGGCAATTAATATAAAAGATTAAATGATAACAATTTTCGTACGTAGAAAAAAGTGACTAAACGAGTCTTTCAACACTAGAACAAACATTGATGAACTGATGAAAAATAATATAGTTTGTATCGTTGAGATTCGATATTAACGAATATTGATATAATTTTCGGGAAAGTTAATACAAATTAAAACGAAGAATTTGGAATCTCTCATTCGATTTAATAATTCAGTTTTAAAAGATTTGAAAACAAAACAAAAAATTGTTGCGCATATTCAAAGCTTCTCGCTTAGTGTACACCACGAGCAGCTCTGCATATGGGCTTTTAATTTAGCGCCAATTCATTACGAGTTCGCAACAGTGCGAATCGGCCTTGGTATATGGCGCCATTTTACAAGTTTCGAAGCTCGAAAAAGCCGAAAAAAACTTTGGAATGTTTTAGTTCCTCGAGCCGGGATTCGAACTCGAGTCGCTAAGTTTCCATGCTCGGTGCCTAACCACTTGGTCAATAAGACCAACAGCGTTGTAATATTGAATCGTCTACATGTGTTGAACGTATGTCAAAAACGAGCAGCTCTTTTTTCAATGGTTTTAATCATGTAATTCAATATGACTGTGATCGAAAAATTCTTGACTTGAAATAATGCACTAATTGTGAAAATGGTTGACCCTCTTTACCCCAAAAATGTGCGATGGAAAGAGGAAAATGTTTGTTTTTTCGTAATGAAATTTGTTTGTGGTCAGTCACCTCCTTGGACAGTGAGTGGCTGAGCCTTGACGGAACGGAACACCCCGTTTGCGGGTAAAATATTGAGTTCAGCGCCTCCGGGGAGTCTCGTTAATTCCGATCCATTTCCACCAACGAGTGTCACTCCGCCGACCATTTTATGAGTTGTCTGCGCATCGCCGGTTCTTATTCTCGACTGGGTGGCTGTTTGAGTTGAAAATTATCAAATTAATAAAGCATTAAATATTGATGAAGCTAAAGCTGTGAGATAAAATGAAGAATTTCACGTATCAGGCAATCAGTTATTCTGAAATTACCATTTTTTAACATTTTTATCAGAAAAGAAAATAGAATAATATTCAAATATGGAAAATTATGTCTGCTTTTACTTTTTTTTTTCTCAATCATCAGTGAAATTCACTGCAGAGTGTCCAAAGAATATATCTTCGAATATATCAAAGTTTCTGTCGTTTTTTTTCAATTTTTCTCTGATTCCAATAGCATATTCTGATTTTTTCAACTCTGAAATGATTGCAACTATTCTGAGCTAAGTCAAATTATGTTAAACTTTGCATTTTTCAATGCCAATTCGTCAATTTCAGAATAAGAAAGGAACTGATGATAATTTAAGAAAATTGTTTTCGTTTTTACATAAAGAATATCGAAAATATCCGGATAGATTGAATCAAAAGTTGATATTGAACAAACGAATGAACGAAATAAAATAAGATTGTTTACTAACTCGTAACGTTGAGAGTTGGGGCAGCATGTGTAGCGAGAACAAGTGGTCTTGCCTCATTTCCAGAGTGTACGAACGTGACGGGCCTTACTTCGTTCGCGGATGACTGTACAGCGAGTGCCAATGGCCTGTCGTTGTTCGACAAGTTCGAATGAACAAACGTAACTCTATTATCATTTGCGGCGGAAGAGTGAACGACCAGGGCAACGGGTCTTGGCTCACTTCCAGTGCTCGTCTGTACAGTAATCAAAGGTCTCGATTGATCCGAGGAATTTTGAACTGCGAGAGTGAGCGGACGAGTCTCATTGTTCCCCGTGGTATGAGTTACGAGGAGTTGTCTCGTATCGCCGGGAATAACCCTCAGTCCTGGACCGAGATGCTGGAGAGCGGGAACAATCGTTGCTAAGCCTTGACTCGTGTTCAACATTGGTAAGTGCAATTGATGCGACTGTTGCTGCATCACGTTAGCCGAAGTTGTCACGACTTTTTCCTTCAATGTTTTGGAAAATTCAATGATTATTTTCTTTCTTCGGCTACGATAAATCGACACGGTGTTAGCCGATACTTTATTCATTTTAATTCTTTTTCTTCAATTTCAAAATTATTTCGGACAGAAAAAAAATGATCGATTTTCTGTCGAAAAACCGTTGGCCTCTGATTACAGCTCATCATTTTTTAATACTAACTTGAGCGGGTGTAGGAATGCTAGGAGTTGATGCTCCGGGACTCGAGCTCGCGGGTGGACTTTCCCTCGAGCTTTGAGCGAGATTGAGGCCCTGTGTTTGGCACACAACCGCCGCGGTTGCCACTTGATTGTGAATATTCGAGGTCGTGTTTGCTGTCTGAAGATTTTGCGGTGAGCTCGCTGTCGCGGCGCTACTCAGGCTACTCGTGCTGCTGTACCTCGTACCACCACGTGCCAGCCCGGTCACGTCCACGTCCATACTTTCTGAAACTTTGTTTAACAACATATGAATTAGTTTGTATATATCGAAACGTTCCTGGGATTTTGACAGAATCGGATTGTAGTAAACCTTGAAAATGATAGAAGTTATTGAAAAATTGAAGACTCAATTTTATCTTCCGTCTTTCCATAAGATATTTACAAAATTTTTATGTACTTCCAATTGAGGATTATTTTTTCAAATTCTTCAGCAATAAATATCGAGTTTGTACGTGCTCGAGTTTCGATTAATTACCACAGACATACCAGAAAAGAGGAGAAAAAAAATGAACGTGATTTATCGCAGTTAGAAATAAATTACAACTCTCACGTTGTAGAAAGACTGGTCGTGTAATCTATGAATTCTTTAATGAATTCCGAATCGAGAAATATCTTTGGTGGAAAAAAACCACAAGGTTTTTCTTTCGTATAAAAAATGAAAGAGTTATGTAAAGTACAAGCTTGTATTGGCGCTAGACAAGATAACTTAATGTTCGCTTAAAATTAAAAAAAATAATGAGATTTCTACCATTCTTCGAGGCTGACGGATCAACGGTCGAATTTGGTTCCTGCAACAAAGTACTGAAATCAATGTGATCCCACGTTGCAGATAATTCTTTCTTCAGTGCGACTATCCTCTGTTGAGCGGCGATTTTTTCTCTAGCGAGCCTCTCCATCTCGTGCTCCGAGTCTCGCTCTTTTCTTCTCAATGTCTGAAACAAATTGTAAACACATTTTTTAATACATGATTCTCAGCTTCTGTGTGGAAAAACGTAACAAAAAAAGAGCCACGTGAGTTTTTGAACAACGTATTTTTCGAAACGGTTACACTTTTTTCAAAAACGTCTCTGCAACGCTCATCTCGACAGTTATTTTCTGTTTTATTCACATTCGGCGGTGTGTTAATCTTCGTCTTGAGTCTACTTATTCATTTAGTATTTCCATCTCTTTTGAGAAGAATAATGAATTTTTGTCTCTTTCTCATCGTCGACGACGACGACGACAAATGAATATACGATGACGATAAAAACGTAAAATTTTCCACGAAACAATGGCAATAAATTTGAGAAAAATGACAAAAAATATGGCAAATAACGTTGAAAATATTGCAGCAATAAAGATGACGTAGGAGTAAAAAAAAAAAAAAAAAAAGAGTCGTGCAAATTCGAAAATTGGACATTGCTTCCTCGTTATTTTGCTTCTTCACAAATCTTCCATTCTGGCCATATATTTTCTTGGCTAAGTGGCAAAGAAAACATTTTATGAACGAAAATAAAAAAAACACGAGTAAATCTCCAAAAGTTAAAAATTAATTTTTTTCATATTTTCTTTCCAAGTAATATGCGGAGCTCGAAATGTTCAATATTAATTTCTAGCCACGTTTGATTTAAATTTCATATCGCAATCCAAAACTACTCAAATTGGCGAGAGTATCAAACGATGATGGAAAAACGAGGAGAAGAATGGGAAGCTGTCGTCGTATAATTGAGAGGAGGGATGAGATACACGTGGCTTTGCATGTTGGCACGAGTCGTTGCTATTACGAATTCACCTACGACACGTGGTAGACATAAATAAGAATTAATACAAGCGCATTATACATCGCGAAAAGAACACGTGTAACAAATGGATCAATTATTATTAAGAACGCATCGGATTCTCCGAAATTGGGTTTTCATAAAAACATTACAAAACTTGATGATTGAATGAAGAAAAAATGAGTAAATAAAATGAAAATAAACATTGTTACTTTTTCCTAAATCTTATTTACGTGTGAATTGATTAAAATTCGATAGAATCGATGATAAATTCGTTTTGAATAAGCAGCTTGATGATAGAAACAAAAAATTTGAATTTCTTATCGGAAAGCGAAAAGAAATGTTCGATTTGAATAAAGAAATAATTTTGAAAAAAGATTTTAATAAAAAGGAGCTGAAGATTCGGCATAGAAATGTGTAGGAAAAAAAGTAAGGTAAGCAGAAAGTGTTATTTCGGAGAGGACGTAAAATATTCAACAACGAAGAGAAAAATAAAATAAAATTGAGGTAGGATTATCGTTTAAGACATTTGGCTTAAATCCGAGATCGTTAAATTCATGTGTTCGGATCTTCTCGTTCGTGGTCTCGAGAGTTTCTCTCGGTAAATAAACCACGTGGTGTTTTACGCGCCATTGGCATTTTTGGACTGCCTCGTTTCTCGCAATTCGATACCTCTCGCTACGATCTCAACGCGTATCTGTTTTTCGTATACATTAAGACGACGTAGGCATTGATATACATATTGAATATACATGACTGAAGACAAAAATATATTTCAATTGCCTGACAATTATAAGTGCCTCGACGACCCATTTCGACGAGCTCGACAGTAGAAAATCTAGCATCATAGGCCTTTTCAATTCTCAACTATCTTCGCGTATCAAGAAGCATGTTTTCACCCACGCTCGTACGAAAAACCGCGAGGTCGAACGCACCTGCGTAACTCATTTGTTAACGCGGCGACGCTCCGAACCAGAGAGGACCCTCGGGCTGGATAATCAGTGCGTCCGGTTGTGCACCGCAGCGGATTTACGTAATCGAAATAATAAAACGACGATCGAGGAAAAAAGGCTCGATATTCGAGAGCGATAATGATTAAGAAAATTTTTTTGAAAATAAAAACAGGAATTTTGGAGTTAATTATTCATTCAGGTTCGATCAGACTCATTTGACATCCCTATGAGTCCTGATAACTAGTTGACTGACATCGTATCGTTTATGTACAAATTTGAACAACTTTACAACAAAAAATTAATAAGATTCAAAATGGCGTCATATATGATGTTTTTTGAGAAACATTTTGAGTTGCAAAGTGAAAACTGAATTCGAGAATGGAATCCAGCAGCCTCGAAAACTCCCGGAACGAAAAAGAAGTATAAAAAACGAAAATAATGAGAAAAATGAGTGAAATTATGAATTTCGTTCGTCGAAATGGGTTTGTTCCAAAAACTAGAGATACAAAACCTCGTTGATAAAAAAACGAGAAGTAGCGAAATTCGCAAGAGAAAAAAAAACATATTTGCGATCGCATGATTCAGAGAAAGAAGAGATAAACGAGAGGAAGAGAAGAAGAGAAAAGCGAGATACGTAACAGCTGTGTTGGAAGCGAATACCACCGCAGTAGGATGAAGCATGGAGCCACAACTTGTACGAGAGTTAACTTTGTAAGCCCGGTAGCCGATTTATCGGGGGCGTCGTAACGCCTCGCGGCAAACTCGAAATAAATATTGGCGCGATGATAAATCTCGGCGAGGGATTTTTCTCAGGGCAAGAGCAACGATCCGTGAATTTGTAAATTCCGCCATATTTTTTTAACCTCTCAAAATACTTTCGTAGAATTTTTTTTTTTGTACCCGTACACTATTTTCTTGTAAACAAATATTATTTTGACAGCTAAAAATCTCTTTTCTTTCGAACTGAATCTTCACGGTATTTTTCGACTGCAGAAACTTTTTTTCCTTTCCAAAAATGACGATTCCAAATTGCCAGGAAACAAAAATTGACAGAAATAAAGCGAATTTGAAATTCCAAAAAATCCATGAAAATTCATTGCGCCTTGAATAATAAAATCGAAAGATTTGATCGATCCTTTTTCGAATAAACGAAGAAACGACGAGTTTTCGATCCAACTCCGAGGCAATCGAGGCAGCCTATAAATGAAAAAAGAAAAAAATTAAACAAAAAGAAAAAGGAAACACACACATAGAAGCTCCTTAAATACATGAAAATAAAAATAGAAGAAGTGCAGCGTGTTTGTACGTGCCACGAGGCCGAGTATCGATGGCCGCTCTCTCGATCACGTGGCCGAAAATTAACATAGAGAGGCGTACAAACATACATCGACCGGGTCCATGTGCGAGTTATACACGCGGTGGCTGCGCGATAACTGACGTATGAGCGAAAAAGTACTAAGGAGTGGGGACAAAAGGTTTTGAGAGAGGAGAAATCGAGGAGAGAAACGTTTGAGTTGGGGGAAAAAGGTTCGCCGAATGGAGGGGATGAAAATGTCGTGGGGCGTCGTACGAGCGACATGGAGGGGTAAACGACCTTCGCGGGGACACGCCGGTAACTCTCTCGCGTGCCCGGATCCAACTGTAATCTATAGATATAGATATGAATATGTATAAATTAATGTACATATACGTAGATATTGGGAATTCGGGCGAGTCAGGCAGAAGGAGAGAAAAAGAAACAAAACAAAAAGAGGCACACATTTTTCGCATCCTCTCTTTTCCACAGACGAGTTTCTTCGTACTGTTATTTCACCTTCCACGTGATAAAATTGTATAAACAACGATTTCACGCGCCACTTTACCTGGTTCGTGAACCCCTCTCCCACAGCCCATTTTTCATATCGTTCAATTTATTCGGTCGAAAACACCTGACGATAAAAACGTCGATAGCTACTTTTTAGATATTAAAAAACTTAGCGAACTTGTTAAGACTCTTGTTTTCATTACGATTTTTGAAAACGTTTCAGAGCTTATCGAGATTAATCGTTTTCTTATTTATTCGAACGCAGCACGTGATTACTTATCATTCGTACGAATTTTTCTTCGACACTGTTGAGTAACGTTGAAACTAAACGTTCGATTGGACGATGCCCAACGAAATCCCCAGTCACTGGAGACATTTTTTCTTCATTTTTTTTTTTTCGTCAAAGTATGTTTGAATATGAAAGAAAATAAAAAAGATTTTGTAGAAAAACGATGAAGATTGAAAAAGAAAATTAGAGAAAGATCGAAAGTTAATATCGACAGAGCAGTTTCCGATTTACAAGAAAATATATTGTCCTATAAAAAGCTCGATATCCGAAGATAATCTGTTGGTTATTTTCGAGTAGAATGAAAATAGATATTTCGGTCTGACAAATTGGTGGAAGTCTTCAACTGCGGATGTCTCAGTGGGGGGGGGGGGGGGGGGGGGGGCTGTGAGCCGGATGATCGCATTTCAGGGAACCAAAGTTCCACTAATTTCTTGGGCAGTTTTTCGAGAAGAGAGAAAAAAGGAAAATTTGAAAAAATGTTGACAAAAAACTTGGATGTATTTTCCTCGGATCGAAGGTCACGAGTAATTTTTAGAAAGGAGAAAAAGCGTGGAGTAAAAAAATAAGGATTTGGGAGAGATACGTAGAAGAGAGAAGATTGATGCTGGACCCGAAAGCCACGTCGCGAAAATCGTTTTATTTTTTTTATTTCTTCTTCTTTTTAATGAAAAATGAAATAAAAAGAAGTAAGTTATACAAAGTCGATTACGTGTACACGAGGGAGTTACGTGATGCATCGCGACGTAGGCAATGAGAATACACACACACAGGCTCGGAGTCGTCACAGTCTCTTGTCGAGTCTCGATGTTGAGGAAGGTCAAGTTTTTGTCGAGCGCGAAGAATCATCTTTTGGTTAATGCGCAATAGCGATTCCAAGTGCCAAGCACATGGCGAGATCAAACGAGTTTCAATGGTAATTATCTACTTCTTAGCTAATTAATATTTCTGACAATATTTACACTTGATTTAGAATTTCGGCTTCGAATTAAATACGATACGCAATATGAGAATTCGATTCATTCGATTCATTTTGTGTAATAATGTAAACGACGAAGATGCTCAAAATTATTTCAATGTTTTCAAAGCATCGGCTCGGAGCGTGATAAGAATAAATTATCGGAATAGATAAAGACTTTCTTTAAGTATCGAGCGACGAAATATTTTTTCGCACATGTTTTTTATTCTCGAACGAAAAGAAGAAAAAAAATGACTAATTTTATGATTCGATATACCATTTCATTATTTTTTCTACTAAACGAAAAATCATGAATTTTCGATCAAATTTCATCGACGATATTCTGCCCCGTAAATTTCGTCGAGGAATAAATTCAAATTTCGTTACGAGCTCAATCGTTTTATTTTTATTACATTTTTTATACGTATTTTTCGTTTCGTACCATGCGCAAAAAAAATAATTGGAGTACGACGCTCGACGGGTTTTACGATCGTTTCGCAAGTTATTTTTACTCGATTCTCGTCTTTACACAGACGCGGAAAAAATCGACGGCTCGATTTTTGAGTATTTCGATTGAGGAAAAAAGAAGAAAAAAAAACTTTTACATTTATTTTTCAAAATATTTTCTTTTCTCCGAGAGATCAGGCAGGTTGAAAGAACGGTGTAAACAAGCAGACTGAAATCCGAGCCGTTCGATTCTCGTTTGATAAAAAATTCCATTTTTCAGACTATTTTATTCATTTTTTTTACGTTTCTAAACTCTTCGATAATAAAGACACGCGATTGTAAAGGAAAAAAGTGAAAAAACGATTGGTACCGGATTATTGTAACGAAATTTGCGTCTCGCTCAATTGAAAAACGTTTTCTTTCTTCTTTTTTTTTTTTTTTTAATATTGATTCTTGAGAAGATCGGAGGCGCTGATAAAATTCGATTGGCTCATAAGAGTCGAGTGCGTCGAGGATCGAGAGAGTAGATAAATGAACAATGTAAGAGGAAAAATAATGGGGGGACAAGAAGGAGAATAAAAATATATTTTTTTTATTTCTTCAAAACGAAAAAAAAAAAAAAATAAATAAAATAATAAAACGAAGGTGATTGTCGAGCAAACTTGAGTGAACGTGACGCTACGCGTTACGTCCTCGAGTTCAAAATGTACGATTACACATCGTGTCTGACTCGTTTATTCCGTCGTCTCGTGACCTTCGATAAAATACAATCGAGGAGAGAGTTCGTGTGTGTGTGTGTGTGAGAGAGAGAAAAAAAGAGCGATAAAAAACAAACGTGGGTGATGATAAAAAGCACGTGTTATTTATCAGCGGGAACAAGTTTCGTTGAAGCAAAAACTCGATAAGTAACAAAGTATAATAATCGCGTGAACATAAATGTTATTAAATTAATCGCGTTTTTCAATTTTATATTTAAGAAGAAAAAAAAAACTACAAATTACCTGTATGTGTTTGATAGCAGCATGAAGAATCGAGAGATTCGACGATTTTTTTTCGTCCTGGGCGGGCAATTGTTTCTTCAACAATTCGAAGCATTCTTTGAGATGAGCACGACGATTTTTCTCGAGTTTGTTGTGAACCTCCCTCGTACCCGAACGTATAACGCAAGGTGGTCTGAAAATACGTAACAAAAGTATAAGAATAATCATTAGTTTGAGCTCGACGTAAAAACGGTTCATCAAACATTTTGCTGAACGCGCGCGAAACAAAAATTTCGTTCCATTGTACACGGAGCTTCTGTTTTGTTACTGGAGAAAATAATTTTGACGAATACGTTAATGCTAATTGCAAAAATCGATTTTCCTCCGTCAAAAACAGGTAAAAAGAATTGTTTTTCTCCTCAATCTGTATTCAACGTCACGTTCAAATCTTTCGAAAACTTCAAACAATAAAAAAATGACGATAAAAAAAAAAAAACAAAAATAACCGCAATCGTCATCGCGTCATCAAAATCACTCGTCAACTCGATAAGCTCAACATTTATTTTCGGTTTCATACGATAAAATATATAAATAAATAAATAAATAAATAATAAAAAAAATAAAATGTATTGAATAAAAATTAAATAAAGAATTTGTTACCCATTCCGATGTTTTTTATTGTCGTGGCTCGAATCAAGATCAACGACGAGTTGTCCGGCTCCAGCCTGACTGTGATTAGAGTTGTGATTCTCGATGTACTGATTGTGCGCTGTACTGTTATGATTATTGTGATGTTGTTGTTGCTGTTGCTGCTGCTGTTGCTGTTGGTGATGATGTTGATGAATAGTTTGTGGCTGGGATTGTTGCTGGACTTGATTTTGTTGCTGCTGATGATGAGAGCTGACGTGATGAACGTGAGGATGAATGGTGAGGCCAATCGTACCGGAGACCGGTGGTGTACCCCGTGAATTCATGATGACAGGACTGGCTCGTGAGCCGATCGAATGATTGCCGTTCATGCGGGTTACTTCGAGAGGATCTTCCTCTGCAAAACAAAAATTCATCGATCGTTAATGACAATTGTTGAAATAAATAAATAATGGAAAAAACGTACGATAAAGAATTTCGTCGAACGAGAAAGGAATTCGTCAAACTTTCTTCATTTTTTTTTTTTTTTTTCGTGTCTTATTCGCTCATTTTTGAAAGTACTGAAATTCCTGAGGGGTGAATCGAGTCCATGATTCTTAAAGGACCCAGACAGCGGGGAGATTCACCAAGACCAATTTCCGCGCAGACTTTTTCCCCATTCCGTTGAACGTATGAACCTGAATGAGCGTGGATTTCGGGGGGGCACTAATATTAGAGCATGGAAGCTCCCTTCGAAAGCTGAGCAATACAGACACAAGAGGAATCTTTGTCTCTTTGAGCTTCTTTATTTTTTTTTTTTTTTTTTTTTCATTTTTCATTCCAAATTTTTTTTTCAATTTCACGACTCGTCAACGAGTCAATCGATCGAACGGTGAAAACGAAATTTTGTTGAATTCTTCAAATATTTCGTTGCACGTAAACAATTTTTTTTTTTTTTTTTTTTTTTTGTCAAGACAACAGAATTTCTGATATCGAAACAAAGCTTCATTGGACTAAAACGAAACTTTGTTTAAAATAGTAAAATAAAATGAAATATTTCAAGATGAAAAAAAAAAATTGAATAAAATATTTTTGAAAAAAAAAAAAAATGGTTTCCATTTGTACCAGAGCAGGTAACTCGAGTTTCGCGTTACACGGGACAGAATAATGGAGAGCTTTTGAAGCTAAAAACGTGACAGAACCAAGAAAGCCCGAAAGCGATTCAGTAATTTTGATTCACATTTTGTTGGATGCTAATAAAAAGATTAGAAAAAGGGACAAAAGGAAGAAGAGGTAGACGCTGTGTTGAGCAGGAGAGGAGAGAGAGAGAGGGCAGGAGAGTTTCTTGGTTGCACAGTGAGCCATAAATTAGGGAGGGAAGCACGCGTACGAGCACGCGCTCGTTCCGATGGAACTCATTCATGTACCGAGTCTTGGCAATCCTCTTGATCGTACATTTCTCGAGCGAACGCGCCAATCTTCCTAAATCTATTCTCGTCTCAAAGACTCTCTCTCTCTCTCTCTCTCTCTCTCTCTCTCTCTTTCCTTTTCCTTGTGAATTTCCGTCCCTTTTTGTTGCTTCGTTTTTCTCTTGTTTCCAAGGGAAAATTTAGACCCGACGAAAAACAAAAAGGACGATTGAGCGAAACGTGGAAGAGGAGAAAATCCAATGGGGAGAAGAGAGACGTTAACGAAAATCCGAATGGACGCGGTCTACAAAGAGAGAAACAAAAATGGCGGATGCTCCTAAAGAATTTACAAAACGAATAACAAAATGGCGGAAACCTTTAATCTGCCCAGAGAGAATTTAGATCGCGATACATGAACTCGATGGCATGGTGAATCCAGTGAATGACTCCGTTCCCTGTGAATGACTATCGCACCGTCGCAAGTATAAATCGATTTAAAAAATTCGAATAATTCGTTCAACTGAAATCCTAAATTCAAAATTTATTTCGAACTCATCCGGGATTTTAGTAAGGCTGAGAGATTTTTGAATCTTTGAAAATCATGTAACTCTGCAGAGTGAAGATTTACGAAAATTTTTGACAGTTGAACGAATATTAGCCAGGACAGGATGGATTTCGATCGAAAATAACTTCGTAACGAAATGCTGAAAAACATTTCTCGAAACTGTTTGGCTGACGGTGATGCGCGTTTCGATAGTCGAGAAATAATATTTTTCATTTTTCTTACGAATATCTCAACTGTGTGTAAAAATCATGAAAGTACAGATGAAAAACAAGTTTTTGATTGGACTGTATCCAGGGTAAATCCTTAACGTTGAGAACCGCTTGTGTTTTCTGGCTCGTGAGTGATTACGGAGAGCCTAGAGGTCGGTGACACAGTGAAGTAAAAGTAGAACCACGTTGTTGTGTCGTACAAGACGATTTCTCGTCTTTTTCACAGTACAAAAAATCGCGCGGTTTTCTTATTGATTCGATAATTTGGAGGAGGGGGAGACACGAGAAAAATAGAATAGAAAGTAATAAAAGCCGAGGGAACGAGGTTGGCTTGACAAAAGAACGACATTCGTAGTTATATTGAGAAAAATAATGTACGAAAAATGAGGATTTGGTTGGTGTAGGAGGTTTGGGAGAACGAAATTGGCGAGGATCGGATCGATGAGCGATTCGGAACGAGGGATATAACCTTTAGCGAGAGGGCAACACGTGGCCGGTGTGCGGGGAAAAGAAAGCAGAGCGCGAGTGGCCAGCGGCGACTAAGGAAGTAAAGGAAGAGAGAGAGAAATGGAGGGGGAACGAGGCAGACAGCCACGTGACTGCGGGCGCGATGGGTACTGCGCGTTACGCGGTTGATGCGCCTGAGTGGCGTGGGATGGCGCTGCGGACGCTCGCAAAGTGGCGCGCGGAGAACCGGAAAAGAGAAGCTGCCGATTCATAAGAAACGAGAAACGAATATATAAATTGAAAAATATGGACAAAAGCTTGTTTAATTTGAAAAAAAAAATTATACAACAAACATGTCAAAATGCTGGGGACTGAGAAAATTCGGCGAATGGCCGTAGAGTTTACAAACGTTGCCAAAACGTCCGGAGGCGGAGGCTCTCGGCGAGTATCGCAAGTATTATTAAAGACAAATTTTATATTTTTTATTTGCCAGTTGAAGTGTACAGTAAAACGTCAGTGAATGTTGAGAGCACATTATCGAATAATTAGAACAATAAATAATTGATAAAATTTATGAATTTATCCCGCTAAAAACTCAACTCCAACAGAAGTTTGACCTACGAGCGTTCGCGATGCGATATATATTAAGAAAAAAATTTAGAAACTTTCCACGCAGATGGTAAAGATCATTTTTGAACGAAAAAAAAATCGATAATATCGATCAATCATAACAAAAATCTTCGATTCAGTTGAGTAAATAGTCGGAGTGTCAGTGTCCTCTCTCTACTATCGCTTCGGAAGCGTAGATGTGTTAACGCTACATAACCTCAAATGAACGAAACCGCCCAACGGTTTTAAAATGATTGACTTTCGTAATCCTATTAAAATCATATCTGAATCAATGTTTTACGGTTCATTTACAAATTTCAAAATAATAAGCGGTCTCTTGACTAGCTGTTGCGATGGGTCAAACTTTTTTTCCTCGAAAATATACAAGCGCACCAACGCTTCGGACAGTGAGACACAAAACAACAAAAAAAAAGCTTGCAAGCGCGAGTTCGTGTGAGTCCGTGCGCGAGTCTGCTCATCGCTCCGGTTCGCCCTTTAACCATCAGGTGCCAACTAAAAAGAAGGTAAAAAAAGAAGAAGGAAGAGAGTCGGGACTCGAAAAATGGAGGATGAAAGCAAAAAAAAAAAAAAAAGCCCGAGATTACAGTTAGAGAGACGAGTGTCTTCAAGGCCGAAGACTGGCGAGGAATAACGTTGAAATTTGAGAGAATGTTTCTTGGAAATCGCGATGAAAGAGAGAGAGAGAGAGAAAGAAGGCGAGAGGTGGGAGCGAGAAAGATTTAAAAAAAGAATGTTGTCGTGGGGCAGTTCGTCTATTAGGCGAAATGGAAGAATACGATAGGAGAAAAAAGAGTGGATTGGTCAGGGAGTCAGATATTTACTGCATGTTTTAGTAATGTATGGAAATTTTACGATCATTCGATCAAGACTCGTCTCCTCGAATTCTGCTCGAGAAATTTTTCATGGCGAAGAAAGTTTGCGTTTAAAAAAATTCTTTTTTTTTTTTTAAATACAAAAAAGAAGAAACAAAAAAGTAACAATTTAAATAAATTAAAGTTGAATTCTTGGATATTCGAACGAGAAGCAACTGAATTATAAATTGAGATAAAATTCGAATTCGAACAAAATGGAAGAGCGAAAAGAAGTGTCAGAAGGGGGGAGAGAGAGAGAGAGAGAGAATATTATGGACAAGAGGCGACGAAGGAGACGGAGAAAATATTGCGTAAGCCGATATACATTCGAGACTCTGAGGAGTGAGAGAACAAAGAGGCAAAGAAACTGAAAAAGAAGAAGGAGAAGAGGAGAGAAACAAAAAAAAAAACGTTTTTGTGGACATTTGACGTGACGAAGCGGGGTGGAGGGAGGGAAGGGGAAAGGAAACGAGCGAGAATTTGCGAACGAAAACTTCGAGCTGCGATGAGGAACCCTGACCTAAAAATTCGCGACCACATCGTCAATTTTTGTCCTCCAACAAAGTGAAGAGAAAAAAAACACAACGCTGCCGCACCGCGCGCGAGCTACAACGTTTCACGTACCAAACTTTTTCGGCGCCATTTTGAATAAGGGTTTGAGCTCTCGAGACTGTCGTTTACTACCTCGACGAAAGAGGACTAAAAAACTGGAATTACGAGAATAATCCAATGAGAATGAAAAAAAAAAAAAAAAAAAAATCAAAATTACAGAAATTTCGTGAATTTGACAGCGCCCTGCAAAATTCGCAGAAGTTTTTTCTCCGTCCATCTCTTACTCTCTTATTCTGATGTTGTAACCGGCGTCCGAGTCTCAAAATAGCTTGAAATAAATGTCGAAACGTCGGAGTAAGAAAGAAGAAGAAAAAATAAAAAAATAAATTCTAAAATTACAGGAGAGTCCTTCCCTCGGGGCGAGTGCGACTCGAAAGAAAAAAAAAAGAATTCACACACGAGACGAAGAAAAAAAACGTCGGTTATACGCAGATTCAAATTTCTTGTATACGAGGTATCGAAGCGAGAATAATTCGAATCGACGTAATACACGCGAGGCCCAAAATAAAAAGAAATCATAAAAAAATGAATCTGGAAAGAGAGAGAGAGAGAGAGAGAGGACAATTGAGAAAATGGCCAGAGGGGACTAGCGCGGCGTTGGTGTCTTATACACGATCATGCAAATTTACAAAATGGCAAAAAGTGTTCAGGTCGATCGTAGGACTGTCATCTGAGAATATTTCTCGTATCTCTTCGTGACTGACACTCGTGAAAGGTCCTTCGAAGCGAAACATAACGCTACTGGACGTTCGATTTATCTGCATATATGTTATTCGTTCTCGTTCTTTGTTTTTTTTTTTTTTTTTTTCTCTAAATCTCATTTCTTCAAAAAGATGACACGAGTATAGACGTTAAGGCGTAACCGATGATTATCGAACCGAACATTTTTCGAATCTTCTTTGTTCCTGCCCTTTCGTTCATCGGCGATATCGTAGTAAAAGCAAATGTCAAAAAGGAGACAGAAAAAAAAACAAAAAGATGACGGAGAAAATGAGCGAACTCGTTCGTCGAGACTCATAAATATATCGATTTTATTATTATTATGTTCCAGACCTACGCGCTCGCCTGCCTGCCTACCTGCCTGTTTTCGATCGAAGATAAAAATAAATAAATGTATAATCGATCGAGAGATTTTGCCAATTGATTTAAAATGCTGAATCTCTCTCCGGGTTACGATCGAAAAACAACTTCATCGAAATACCTAACGGTATCTCTCAATACCTTTCTTTAATAATTAATCTATCGATTATTCTTTCTAATTCATTCATTAACGAGACGATAAACGCCCCCCCCCAATTTTTCCATTATTTAGTTCGCCTACTTCCTCCTTCGTTAAGCATCCTCGAATTATTATTATTATCATTCCTACGATTATTCGTTTATTTATCGAAAGAATTTCGTACCGGAATGACTTGACACCGACTGAGGCAGGATTCTACTTTGGAACTTAAAAAAATCCCAACTCGAAAGAAAATTATTTTCTGGAACAGTCAGAAGACAATCATTGATTGAGCGCGAGTTAATTTTTTTCTGATTTTTCATTAAAAGAAATAAAATTCAAACGCGTTTGAAACTCAAAATTTTGATTTTTACCTTTTTTTTTTCTGCAAAAAAACGAGGAAGAAAAAATATATTTTACCTGCACATTTTCTTTCGTCGCTCTTTATGATTTTTGCATGTACATTGAAAATTTCAGTTCGGTCGGTTGCTGGTATTTCGTTGAAACTAAAACTTGAAAAAGGATTCTGTTTCAGGCGACCCATTTACGAGACTCCAACACCAGCCCAGACACAGCTACTAACGAGGCATCGTATTCGAATGACGTTTTTGTATATAAAATTGCATAAAATTGATGAAATTTTTTTTTTTTTTTTTCAATGTATTTTAAACATGTATTTATCGAGCCCAATAAACCCTGATCTTTATGAATAATTTCATGAAAAATTAACAAAAAAAGCTTTTTTTTTTCGAGCTCCCAAAGTTGATTCCTGCCTTGGTTCACGATTCGCCATTGAATTGAGGAGGATCGAAGCCAACTATTACAGGCAATCGATCAATTATTCATTTGATCGTTTCCCTGATCGTTAAACGTCATTTTTATAATTGTGAGAGACGTCAAAATTTGATGAAATTCGAAGGTTGCGAATAGGATGAAAAAACGTGAGTTCCAACGAGTTTGCTTATCAGGAGGCGAGAATTTTTTATATCCGTGATATGACGAAATCGAATTTGTCAATTATTTAGAACAAAAAAAAACTTGATATTTCGTGAATTGAAGAATGAGGAATGAAATTGAACTCGTCCTTGATCCTTCGTACGGAAGAACGAGAGAGAGAAGCGTGACGAAAAAATTTCGTGTGTGACGAAGACTTTAATTCGCGTTTCGCAAAGATGCGAGCGAGCGAACGAGCGTATTGGCGAATAGAGAAATCTCGTGCGGACACCATCGGAATTAGATTGGTCGCTCGCCAGCCGGAATAGCGTTAAAATTAGATCTGGATTGAAGGGAGAAACGAGCGTGGCTTTCGCGATAACGGATACACGGGAATCGCGTGCTACAAGATCCACGGACACGTGTAAAACTCGTGCTAATTTATCTGTCGATGTGCAATAAAAATGAAGAAAAAAATAATAAAGTGTTCGAGGCTACAATAAAAAAATCGTTAAATATCGAAGTTTCGAATGAATTTGAAAATGCAGAAAAATATAACTGAAAAATCAGGTGGCAGGTAGATTAATTTTATTCCCGACAATAAGAGGAATCGAACGCTAAATAATTGCACAAAAAAAAAGAGAAAAACTTTGAGTTTCGGAAAGCGAGGGAAAAAAAAAAGGTTGCAATTATCGTAAAATTTTATTTGAGCATTATTCGTTAACGGTATTTCGTGAGATCGCGAGAGACCATTATTTCCAAGAAAAACATTATCGATCTCGTAGGTTTGAGAAGGTCGAAAACGTCTCAAGGTCGCTGATCCTGGGACCGGGGGGACATCGAGAAGAGATCAGATCAAAGATAATGAAAAAAGCGTCCAGATCGAAATGAGCAACGCGAGAGATTCGAATGGGTAAAAGACAAAAGAATATTCAGCGAAATTTCAACAACTTGGAAATGTTATTTTTGACATTTTTAATTGGACGTTACAAAATTCTTTGGGTTCGACGCGAACGTTAGGCATGGTCAGTTCGTCCTGTGAGCTTAGAACATCGCATGAGATCTAGAGAGAGAGAGAGAGAGAGATTTTAGTTTGGTCCAAATTGGCCAAGTGATGTATTTAAATGGTGAATTTAACCTGCTGAAACTCAAACAGCACGAAACGTCCAAGAGTTATACCGACGTGTGTCGTGTGTGTTAAGTCCGGAGAGCATTTATCCAACGACTTATATGTGTGCATAGTCAAACACATGGGTTTGCAGTGAAACTGACGTGGCGTAATTAGGCGTGTGTGCATATTGGTTGACACACAAATGAACTCCCTCTCTCTCTCTGGTTCTCCTTCAACTTGCGTAGATTCAGGTGTACTCGGACACGCCAAATTGGCAATTAGCACTTACCTCAGACACACGAATACCCATTAAGTCAAGAATATCGAATATTTTTTTGAATCGATATTATATCCGGTAAAAAAAAAAGGTCAAAACGCGACATAAAATATCTAAAAATAAATGTACTTTTAAATACGTTGCAAGAGCACACGATGATCGACTTATCGATCAAAAACGACCTCAATTTCATAAGTGAAGCGTTACTTTTTAGTATTTTCCCAAACATTAATTTCCCTCTATTTCTTTTCCAGTTTTTTTTTTCTTTTTACCTGAAAATAAAATTTGTTTGCCACCGGATACGCGTCAAAAGCACAAAGTATAATGGGGGAGGGGGGAGGGGGTAAGAAAAGGTCAACGATTGTCAACGGCGACAGGTTCTCAGGACATAATCCGTAGGAGATTGTACGCAAGTTCGACGTTCCTTCGCCGCGAGTTGAGCCTTGTCCCTTGAGTCGTTTTCGTTTACAAAAATGAATTTTGTTAGGATACTATCGACGCCAAAAACAAATAAAATACAAATAGAGGGGGGGGGGGAGGGAAGTTTCCGGATTTTTTGACAGGCCTGAAGATCAATTTGTCAAAGTTAATTCAATTTCGAATAAATTTTTCCCTGGCAATGTAAAAAGAACGTAATTTTTATGTTTTTTTTTTTTTTCGGTAATTCATTGGGGAGGAAAAAAACTGTAATTTTTTCTTGAATTCTCTCGGGAGAAAAGTGAAGGTGGGGGAAAAAAAGCTTCGAAGGAAAAGAGAAATGGCTCACCGAGAAGATAATGACGAATCCATTTTTTCTTTGGTGGGGGTTGGGTCAATCCTACCGAGGTTGAAATCGGTGGTGGAAGAAGTTTGACGTCATCGATTATTCCGATCATGGAGGTATCGATTTTTTGAAAATTCGTTAAATTTGAATTTTTTCCGGTGTGTACGAGATTCAAATGATTCACGATGCTCGATGTATCGTTGTCGTTGTTGTTGTTGTTGTTTGTAGTTATAACAGCGGTGGCGTGCGGCAACGCCGTTTTCACAACGCTCACATTCATGTGGTATATTTGATCGTGCTGATTTTTATTCTTATCGCTCATCAAAGGTGTTCCGATCTCCGACATTAACGGTACTCCCATTTTTCATACTCTGCTTCCTTTATTTTTCTCTTTTCCTTCACTTTTTGCACATTTGTTTATTTTTCATTTTCAAAGCGTTGAATAAACGAAAATTCTTTGAGGTTTTTGAGGCTCATGTCACAGCTACGAATTTCGTTGGCTCCCTCCACTCTTAATCTAATTTTTCAAAACTGTTTTTTTCCTTTTCTTTCTTTATCTCGATCGATTGAAATAATTCGACGAGCTCTCGTTATTTTTGTTTCTCTTTATCAGAGAAAACTTGGCATTTTTCATTCGTTAAGCCAGACCTTTCTTTTCGATCGAAAAGTTTTTTATTTTCTCTATATTTATTCGATAAATCGAATAGCTCAATTCGCTTCGTTTTATAATTTTTCCACCAAAAGTGTCTTTTTTTTTCTCGTTTCTTATCAACCCACAATTCTCGTTCGAATTTCAAGTGTTTTTTTTTCTTTTTGTTTCTCTATGTCGAGAACGATCGAAGAATGAATAATTCGTCCGTATCGCTTCGTGCGAGAACGAGAGAGAGAGAGAGAGAGAGAGAGAGAAGGAGGCAGCACACGTTACAAATGTTCTCAAAACTACGAAAAGCGTGTCCTTGGAAATTCGCACTTCGATTCTTCTCTATGTTTGCACATATTTCTATTTTTCATACGGAGCTAAATTCTTATCGCTCGAGACCGTCGACCTTTGAAGCTTCGAGACTTCAATACGAGGGTACTTCGGTTATGGGAGAAGTGTGAAGAAAAAAAAAACGTAATTTTTCTCGAGAAAAATGGCAATTGGATTGAAAATATTATAAAATCATTGATTGAAATCAGCACTTTGGGGTACGAGGCACTGTTTACAAAAAAAAAATCGTGATAAAAAATTTTTAAAAACTGTTCGAAAGGAATGTTCAACAAAACGAACCTTTTTTTTTTTTTAACCAAGAGAGAAAAATAATTGGTTTAAAACTGGCCTAGAAAAAGTCTCGGTCGAACGAATAAACTCGTTGTGAGTTGATAATTAATCGAAGTTTTTCCATTTTTTTTTCAATTATTTTTTCGAGATACGTCCTCGTCGTAGTTTCGTGATTTAAGATCGAGTTAAAAAAGAATGATAATAATAACCGAGCGAGCGGGCGCGCGACAGTGAATCGTCGTGAAAGTTGAAGGTTTTTTTTCTCTTCTTCTTCGCTTATTCTCGATGTTTTTTAATTAGCGTAGAACAAGCAATCGTAAGTTTATCGATGTAGCGATCGATTTGAGAGATCATTCAGAGATCGATACGAATGTTTCATTTCGTCGAATTTATTCACGTTTTTTTTATATTTAAAAAAAAGAAACAAATTTATATAAAAATATAAATAAATAAATGTTAATATGTATATTATCGGTATATGAAAGTAAATGAATGAAACTCTCGGTGCTACGCGAGTCACGATTGCCGACTGAAGTCTAAACTTAAGTGCCGCCTTCTCCAACCTGAGGTTATGACGCGCGAGTCGCCGGCTCTGTTTCTCCTCCTTTTCCTTCTTTTCTCCCCCCTCCTCCTCCTCCTCCTCCTTCTTCTTCTCCTTCTCTCTGTCCCGAGCCTCGAACGTTCGATCTTTCTTTCTTTCTTCCTCTCTCTCTCTCTCTCTCTCTCTTACTTTCTCACTCATCAGCCTCCCACTCTCGGAGAGAGAGAGAGAGAGAGAGAGAGAGAGAGAGCGAGGAGAAAGAGAGGAAGGCTGAGGGATCTTCGCCTGAGCTAGACAATTTTTTTTTCTTTTTTTTTTTTTTTTCAATCCTATTACACATGTAATATTTATAAATACATAAATACAAAGGAACTCGTGTGTGTGTGTGGATGTAGGTTGATTCTGAGCTCGTATACGTATCTCCGACGAGACTGCGAATTCGTGATAATAACGAGCGAGGCAAAACGCGATGAAGAAAAAAAATAAAAAATAAAAAAAACATCAAATTATGAAGCACCAAAGTTTTGCCTAGTCTTATCTTTTCGATCGACGACTCGAAGAAAAGAGAGTGAGAGAGAGGGGAGGGGGGGGGGACGCAGGAAAGAGGCTCGAAACGAGAGTCACGTGTGTTCAAGAAATTAATATGTGTTTGTATACACATGTTGATATCTCGTGTTGGAACGTTGAAAGTCACGGTGAGGACTCCACCTTTTTTCATGGTGGTTAAAAAGATTTCGTGCAATTATGAGAATAAAAATAAAATCGTATGAAAAATTTACAGTTTTCGGTAGTATTTTCTTGCTTTATCATGATTTATCGCATTTTTTTTTACGCACATATCTGGCTCCGGTGGGACACGTAACGCCGATTTATATATGGCGTTTATTTCGTTTGGAGATTTTGAATAATTCGAAAATTCGACCAAAAAAGTTGGAAACGTTTGCCGAACATCGCTACTTCCGAGGCCAAAATTTATTTGAAGAAAACTCATCGAACAGGGAATTCTCCGGTACGAAGTAAGAGGATGGAATCGAGCGGATGACGACGATGAATTGTCAGTCGTACTCGTTACTTATTTTTCGAAACGTTGGTCCTTTTTTTTTTGGAATCTTTTAAAGTACGTTTTTGAGTGCAGTCCTATTGATTCGAGGATCCAAGTTCTTGTCTTTGTATTTTAGAAAGATTGTTGATAAATAACAAAAAAAAATGGTACTCGAGTCGGAGAAGCAGTGACAGAAGGAGTTTTTTTTTTTTTTGGTGTTTTTCGACGATTTTTCAAACATTGCGTTTGAGAAAAAGAATTTTTGTTGTTGTTGAAAATACATGAAAATGGATTTTGCTGGGACGTTTGTAAAATAATTCTGTTTGAAATAAACGACAAGAATCTGGGAAGTGAGAAGCGACTTGAGAGAATTTTTCTTACGAGGATCGTGTAGCCAAAGTGCGGGGAAAGGGTCTCGCGAACGTTTGAGCGAACTTTGACCTTTTGCCTGAGGATTTAAACGCGAAAAGATTGATAACGATGCAAATGCTGTCATTTCCTTTTCCGTAAAAACATTTTAATACGATTTTACCCTCGATTTTTCTCATATCCCATGTTACTTTTATTTTACGACGGTTTTCTTTTTTCTTTTCTTTTTTATTCATATGGGAAAAAAGATCGTGAATCTTAGGAATCGTAAAGAAAGCAATAACTCTGAATGGGAGAGAACGGTAAAACGGAAAAATCGTCGAGGAAGCACCGAGCCTGCATAAAGGACACACGAGACTGCGGTGCGAAAGTGCTTAAAAAAATGAAATAAAAAGAAAAAAAATATTAAAAAAATAACGAGGAACAACACTTACCATCGATTATGAGCATCTTCTCCTCGCAAAACAGGTCATCCGGCTCGGTGCGTTCTCTTCTCATTTTAGCACCTGTTAACAAACGTTAAAATTATTCGTAAATTTTGGATTCATTGTAACATCAAAACGTAAAAATTATTCATAAATTTTCAATCAATTGTAACAATAAATACTCGAATAAAAAGTTTTTTTCATTCGGAAATATTTTCTCCGTGGCTGTGAATCTCGAGATTTTGTTCTTTCGAGCTTCGAACGTGGGTCTTTCGGACCCAAGAACAACGGAAAAATCGATTTTATTTTTTTAGATCGTCGGAAAATTGTATTTTGTTGAGGATTTCAGGATAAAATAATTGAAAAAAACATCAGTTTATAGTGAATAAATTTGTTTCGATTTCCCTGGGTCTCCGAGACCCGGTCTGCCCTAAAAAGGCACATCACAAATGTCTGAAGTACAAAGAAGAGTAAAAAAAACCAAAAAAATTGTGACATTCGAAAGATTTCTGATTTTTTTTTCCAGTGGTACGTGATCCTGTTTTAGATACCGATTTTATTGGTGGTATTGACCGATCGAATAAATAAAGAAGAAAAAAATTCAGTAAAACTTATAGAACGGAGAGAAATTTAATTTTCGCGATACATAAACGTGAGAACGAAGTTAATTAGCTTTTAATTAATGAGGGAAAGAAAAATAAATTGTAGCAGAAGAAAAAAAGAAATTTATAACGACCTTGCACTTCCCCTATGATGGGAGCTTCCATCTCGCGGCGAAAACGCGAAGGCTGGGGAAGAGAAAGAAAGAGAGAGAGAGAGAGAGAGAGAGAGAGAGAGAGAGGGAGACGCGAGAGGTTGGCAAGGTGACCCGGCGAACGCGCGTAGTGACGTCGTCGTCGACGTCACAGAGCTTGCACACCGAGCGAAGAGCTTGATACGCGCGGGACTTCTTCGAGGTCACAGGATTAAGAGAGTAGAGTAAAAAAGAATTAAAAAAAAGCAACGAAATAAACCTACGAAAAGTTCGTCAAAATCCATTATTCGTACTACCGAAAATTATGACGTAATAGGTTGTCGATAAAAATCGAGTTTCCAAATATTTCAGTCAAGAAACGTGTGACCCCGATGACCTCTAGCATAGAAGCAGCCTCGAAGCGATCCCGGAACGAAAAACTTGAGACTTTTTTTTCGAGTCTGTCTGTTGCCGAATATAATTCATGATCAATGCCGTTTTCGAAAGTTCGAAAAACGTTCGAACGAATCCGAAAAAAAAAACAGTATCGCTATCGGCTAGTTCTGCTGTCAAAATAATTAGAAAATCTTCACACCGGCAGAGAGATAAAAAAAAATAAACATATTCGCGTAACTGTTTCGGTTGTTTTTCTTTGTAATCCCTTTGTAGTATCGGACACAGGAAAGGATTCGCGCGCGATCGATTCTCGTTCGCCGCACCAGCCTTTCATATTTATGCGCGTCTCTGATCCTTTCCATCGTGCCGTCTCCCCCCCACTTTTGTGGAACACGGCGACGACGTTTTCGATGAAAAAACAAAAAAAAAAAAGATGAGTAGAGAACTAAAAAGAGAAAAAAAAAAAAGAGAGAGGATAAAATAAAAACAGAGAAAAAGAAAAGAGCGAGAAGGCAAAGGCATCACACGCATGTTCCCGTCCGAAAAGATGCGTCGATATGAATCCACAGGTCGATAAAAGACTTGAAAGGAAAGGAAGAGAGAGAGGGAGGAAAAATTAAATGCTGTCTCCACGTGCTGGAGAGCCGAGAATATCCAGAAAAGGAGAGAGCATGCGCGCCGATCTGCACAGCGCTGCGGTTTGGGGCGGAGTGAGGGGATAGAATTGTTGAATGCGCGACGACTGGCAGCGGGCCGAAGAAAGCTGGAGGGGGAAAGAGTCGAGAGAGAGAGAGACGGAACGAGCCTGCGCGAGCGGGTAGCGGGACGCGTCGTGAGGTGGGGAGGAGAAAAGTGGAAGGGAGAAACTCCCGGCCGGCCGGGTGTGCAGGGTCGTGGTGGGGGAAGCACAGCTAGGTCTGCCGGGTCACGGAGTAGCGTAGTAAGCTCTCGTCGTGTTATGTATATCGCTGCTGTTTTTCCCGTGTGTGGCAACATTGCGAGGATTGATCAGAACGCCACGCGGCCGGCTTTGCCCACCGATGGAGGGAGAAAATTAGCGCAGAAGCGTTGTGCGCATGCGTTGTGCGCGGCTATAAACAGTGTCTGTATACAAATATAAGTATAGATAAAGTATGGGACGTTCCGCGTAAGAACGTCCTCGACTCGCGTTATTCTAGGCCACTCTGAACGAGGCGACCGTTCGTTACCAATTGTTTTTCATTTTTTAACGCTTTTTTTTTTTTATTCTTATACCTCTTGAAAGTTCAGAGCTTTTGGTACTTGGACTATCGATGTTAATTTCAGTGTTTTATTTCTATGTACGCGTGTATGTAACGATTGACCGCGTGCTTTTCGAGACTGCAACGCCCTCTTCGGTCTCTTTTATCTACTCGTGCCTGTTCCCGCTCATGGAAACACCAGTCTACGTGCGTGGCCCGGGGAGAACGTCTACGTCAACGACAGCTCTCCCTTTCTCTCTCTCTCTCTCTCTTCTTCTCTGCCCCTTCTTCATTCCCAATTTCTGCACTGTTTCGTCCCTGCAAACACAACGGACTGACCGATACGAGCGAACTTGCGAATTTCGGACGACAGAGGTCTCTTGACTCCGCTACTAACCTATCGGGTAATAATCTGCATGTGATAACCTCAGCGAAACGCTTTTTATTTTCCAATTATAAAAATTCTCCGGTATCTACGAGTACAGATCTTCGTTATTCGATTTTATAAGTCGAAAACTCGGAAAAATAAAACACAAAAAATCGAATCTGCGATGAAGCGTTATTTTTTTCGTTCTTCGATTTATTTTCAGTCTCCATCAGGTTTGATACTGAAAATTATTTCACGAAAACCTTGAATTATTTTAATTTCTGGTAAATATTTCGAGTCAATAATATTACAACGATTATAACGATTTCGTTAATTCGAATTGACCGAAAGAATAGAATTATTTTAAGTTTTTGGCACAAGTATATTCGAAGCGAAGTTATTCGTAAGTACAATAAATTATGTCAGATGAATGGCGCCGTGTTAAATCAGTTGAAAAATTGATGAACGTTTTAGAATGCCCGAAGAATTATGTACGGAGTTAATTTTAACTTTTATTTTTCGTGCGACATGCCAAATTTGAGCCCTTGTCGATAAATACGAGAAATATTTTTGGCACCATTGCCGAAAAAAACAAACAGAAAATTCGATCTTTTGTTCGGAAGAGTCTGAAATATTATTCAGAGACGTCTGTCATAAGAGAAAAAAAAAAAAAGTAATAAAATTTATCTAAAAAAAAATTCGGTTTCATCGCTACTGAAACGTGCGCACGAAGATGAAGAAAAATCGTGAGTCAAATCCCAAAAGGTGTTTCGAAAAGCTGTTTTTTTTCTTTAGCAGCTTTTGATGTTCCATTCATTTCCCTTGACACTGAACCGACTCATTGAGTAATGGAAAGCGAGAAGAAAGAAAAACGGAATGGTACAGCGGAGGAGAAAATGACTGTGGATCGCAGGGAGTCATAAAACGTGTGAGGAGCGAACGACGAAGGGACTCGAGATCCAGCTGGACGACAGAATTTACAACGGTGACAGGTAGTCAAAAGTTTTTCGTACGATTTATCCAAGTCCCATAAATGGAGGCTCGCAAAATATAAAGAAAAAAAAAACGAGAACGATAGAACTACGATAAATATTGAGAAGCATAAAAAGATTTTAAAAAATCGTAAAAAATGTAAAACAAAAATATAAAAAAAGAAAACGAAATTATTTTCTTTCGACGAGAATATTTCGTTGTATAAATCGTAAAAGACGTTGCTCGCACCGATGGAATGAAGAGCAACGGAAAATTTCGTCGAAAAACGGTAGCCCGGAGAGTGTATCGATAGTTTGTTTTTTGGTAGCGAGCGCAGCATGGCATCGAAGCACGTGGACGTGCAACACGTCCCTGTTACGAGTCGACCCGGCCAGGGTCGCGTGTCTAATGCGCCGGACCGACCGAGAACCCCCTGCAGTAGGTATTTTCCCGAAGAGACTGGAGAGGGGGGGGGGAGGAGAAGCGGTTGTCTCTTTTCGGTGAACTCGAGTTGCGCACGCCTCTTCTTTTCTCTCTCCCTCTTGCAGGCTAGTTCTATAGATGTATTTGAATATTTTCCCCACCGTTTGGGAAAGAGCGCGTCGACGCAAAACCGCGAATGGAGATCGATCCTATCTCGCACGCGTATTTTCATTTCCTTCTCTCTCTCTCTCTCTCCCCCTTTATTTTTTTTTGTACGCATCAGAAGCAGCTTTACAAGCGGTTATTCGTAGCTTTATCGTTTTTAATGGACTCGTAAGTCGGAAACTCGTTGATATTAATTCTTATTTATGAAAAAAAGAGTCTTACAATGTTGGAAGGTTTACGAGGAGGAGAAGAAGAAGAAGAGAAGAGCGACGCGAAAGCCGAGAAGGCGTTGGGGCGAGCGAGCGGTAAGGTGGCGCACCCGTGAATGAATAGTCGAAGCTTTTTCTCTCTTTCTCCCTTTCTATCAGCCTTGCCTTTTTCCTCGTCACTCGCGTAGAGTCACTGACCGCGAGAGGTCCACGCGATCCGCTTCGCTCGTCGTGTATGCGCATGAGACGCTCGTACCACCGACTCTCGTTCTTCTCTTCCTCTTCCGTTTTTCTCTCTCCCCCTCCCCGCCCCTCTTTCTCTGCTTCTTTTTCTTTTCGTTCTCCTTTGTCATGGGAGTTTCAAAATTATTTTTTACAAAAATTCTTCTTTTTTCTTCAGACTTTACATTTTTAAAAATAACTAAAAAATCGTAATTACGATTTCAACATTCTTATACTGATAAAAAAAAAATTAAAAACGATTTTTTCTTCACGTAAAAACGTTTTTTTAATGCCCCAACTGAAAATCCGTTTTTCTCGACGTCTCTCTATACTCTCTTTACAATTTTATAGACCGAAAGTGACGAAGGTTATTGCCTCACCCTGTAGACGAGGAGCCTCGATGCCACAAGAACAACTCACGTGACTCTCTATTTCTCGGTATCTTTTGGCAATCGACAAAAAGATTATAAGAGACGATATTATATCGAAAGCTTTACTACGGATGGATCCACGCCCACACAAGGTATTATTATGTAAATACTCTTATCACTCTTCTGTCAAGTTGTTCGCCTGATAGGTGTAAATATAACTTTATGTATATATATATGTCTGTATAATAAGATGTTTTTGTGTTACTAAGCAGGTTTGCTGCTGTCAGGAAT
This sequence comes from Campoplex capitator, assembly GCA_037576405.1. Lineage (NCBI taxonomy): Eukaryota > Metazoa > Arthropoda > Insecta > Hymenoptera > Ichneumonidae > Campoplex > Campoplex capitator. The sequence continues at coordinate 9,624,973 of JARBWI010000002.1, forward strand.
AATATTTGAGCTGATTTTTCACCGTAATGGAAAACAAACAGCTTGAGCTATCGATCATCAACTGCGAGGGACAAAGAGATGAGAAAATTTGGAAGAAATAAAAAAATACGTTACCCAAGAAGCAAGTATAGAAACGATGGAAAAATGTAAAAATTGACAGAACGAGCAGTTGAGGCTTCAATTTTGAAGTGTGAACTAAAAAAAAATGATGTGGGGAACAGAAATTCTTGGAAGATTTTGTTTTTAGTGGAAAGAGTTAAGATTTTTGAAATTTTGAGAATCTCGAGCTGTTTTCAAGTCTTCTATGCTATCTCCTCAATGCTTTATGTATAGGCATGTTTCTCGCTGCGAGTTTTTCGCGAATAAAGTAAGTTTATCGTCTAGCTCGACCGGAAATTTTTTATGGCGGTCGTAAGGTGCTCGCAGGACGAAAGAGAAAGAGAGAGAGAGAGAGGAAGGAGGGAAGGAAAGAGCGCTCGGCGTTGGTGTCAGCTTCGAGAGTTAATGCAAGACGAGGTTTCCGAGACTGATGGCATAGTGGCGTGCTGCAACCATCGTGCCAAGACCAAGTAAGACGGACTCGGAGAGAAAGAGGGCGAGATTGCCTAGCCTAGAGCGTTTCTAAGTCGAACCTCTCTCTCTCTCTCTCTCATTCGCTCCTGTCAAACGAGAAAGAGAAAGAAACGAGAGAGAGAGAGAGAGTCTCGACGGTGGTTCACCACGCGGTGCACGGTTCGGTACCGCGTGCTCTCTCTCTCGCGAACCAACGAGCGAGTCATTGACCTGGGAGGAAAACGCAAGGAATCGAGTACCGATGGGGGTCCAACGTACAAACAACAACGATCGGGGCTTACGAGCGACGTTTTAGTGATTGCGATCACCTCCAATGGCCATAACCTCCGTTTAAATACATTTATGTATCGAAAATGGAGGTTAGTAAGATTAGCACATACGTATATTTACTTATCTTTTGAGAGCAACTGTAAGAAATACTCTCGTTTTTCAACGAAATTGAACGAAAAATTGATTTTTAATTCTATTTTTTTCTTATTTTGTTTTTATCTGAAAAAATTCATTTTGACAGTACAGATTTGAAACGAAACGAAAAATTTTATGAAATGGAATTTAAAAAAATGACTTTTTACTTGTATTTTTTGTCTAATTTTATTTTTTGAATGAAAAAATTATTCAAATTTTGCAGATTTGAGACGAGATGAAAAATGAAAAGATCAGAGTCTTCGTAAATATTATAATTGTCGATTACAAAAATGCTTGAACGAACATTTTGAGTTGAAATTTTGTCGAAATCGTTGAATTTCGTAACAGAAAAAAGAAACAAATCGATTCAATCGCTCAGAGGATGAAGAAATTGCATGGACAACGGCTGACTGAGAGTCACTGTTAGGAGGGAAATCATGCCTAATTTGGAGGCAACGAGCGCGTGGGTCATATGGGCGATTCATATGGGTGGTGGCAGCGTTTCTCAACTCTCGTGTTCTCAACAATCTTACGACAAATTGATTTTTTACGGCTCGGTCTCAACAAAAAAAAAAAGACAAATAGAAGATTTTCACATTTTGCATTTTTTTTCAATTTCTTTTACGACTTTTGTTGGGAATAAAAAAAAGAGAATTGAACGCAACAAATGTTTGAAAACTCAAAAAAATCGTGTAGAGAAAATAAATGGGTTAACCGAGTCATTTGAAAAAAAATTATTCAAATAAAAATCGAATAAGAATTCCCTGGTTTCGCAGCATCGAAAGAAAAAGTTCTGCGATCGATCGAAAGCGTCAAAAAAATTTTTTTTTTTTTTTCAATCGCAATGTTTTTTCAGGATTATTTGGAATTTTTTAAAATGATTTTTGTGAATACTCCTGAAAAAAAAACCATTTTCCCTTTTTTCCAGAATGATTTCCTGAGAATTTATCAATTTTCTGAAGAATTTGATTTACGAAAATCATTTTTTCGACTCGAAAACGAACGTACAGGCATTGAAATTTTTCATTCATAATAATGACAGAAAATAAATAAATGAGAATTTCTATCAAAACTCAAAAATGATTTTTCGATCAACTCTAAAAAAAATAATCAGTTTTATTGTTTTATTTTTCAAATAAGATGCGAATTAAGTTCAAACGAAAAATGAATAAAAATGAAATTCAAGCTGAAAACCAGCGATTGTAATAAACAATTATTTTTTTTGTGGGGCAGTTGAAGTCTCGATCCAAAAATGAATAATTAGGCAAAAAATAATGTTCATAATCCTTCAATGATTTTGTTCCCAAACGTAATAATTCCCGAAGGAGGAGATAAGAAAAAAAAAACGAAAATAACGAGCATCTCGTCTTTTTCTTCTTGTTTACTCCTTTGTAAAAGGCCGCGCGCGACCGAGTGAAGGAAATTCGGAACTGTTGGCTGAGTCGTCGAGAATCAAATGTTTTTTCGCATACGCAAAAGTTGCGCACATGTGTTGCTCGTACGATTGTACGCGTTACATTACAGACGAGAGGAACGAAGTAAGAGCGACGAAAAAAAAAAAAAGAAGGGAGAGAAGGAGAACGTTCAACTCGTTGCGAAACTCACGATTCAGCAATTAACTATTTGCTGATTTCGTATACGAATACTCGAGCCGGTGCGTTGGCAATGGCGAAGATTCAAGAGAGAGAGAGAGAGGAAGAACGAGACGATAAAAGCGAGTGTAAGATCGAGAAAGAGAGAAAAAATATTTCGCAGACATCGAGTGTCCTCGAGAAATATTTATGTACCCGTATTATGTACATATTTAGGAATATATGGGTTATTTAAGGCAACGAGAACTTTCGGGCTCTTTGAAAATCGAGAAAAGGAAATCAATTTTCGATCAATTTACTCGAAACGAAATTACGATTGTAGCACAAAACAGGTATCAAGGTCAAAGCAGCTACAGACGATTACGTGAATGTATCGTTTTAAGGTTGGTCTGTTGCAGCGTTGAGTCGAGAGACAGCCTATCATTTTGAATTCTGTAAATGAGCCATGAACCATTGACTCAGATGTCATTTTAATATAATTACAAAAGTCGATGATGTTTTCAAACTTGTGCCATGATCATTCGTGAAACTTCATGAAGCTCATCTGGTCATCGAATTAACAAACAGATATCGATTCAAAAATTGGAACACAGTTATCGATATCAATTTCAATTCGACAGGATTCCTTCTGCGTTTCTGTGGTTTTTCTGTCTGTAAACATAAAATTCTCAAGCATTGACAAACAGCTTCGAACGAAACTTCTATAAAAGCTTAAAAAAAATAGCCAAATAACTTTTTTTACGACTTTGTAAAATCCATTCGATACTTGTGAGATTCGGAATAAATTAATTTGTCTCGAAGAAGGAGGTTAAACGTAAACATGCTGAGCCGACTGTGCTAGTCGCGACAGTTTTTTTATCTGACTTGCTCGGTACCAGATGAACTTCCTTAATTGAGAATTTTAATATCGAAAAGTATATTTTGAGGTTGATTTTTTTAAGCCAAAAAATCAATGAAATTAATTTTCTTATTTATGATTTTTTTTTCTATTTCTGAAATCCAATCAATTTCGATTTAATTTGCTCTGCTGTAGAAAGGTACAGTTTCAATTTTGTTCAATTTCATCGACGTTAGCCTCAAACCGAAAAAAATGAACGTGCAGAGTTCGAACTTGCTTCGAAAAATTCTTCGCTAAATTATCAAGAACAAGATAATTTTTGAATAATCAAATTTATCATGAAACTTAATTCATCAATAATTTCGATAAATAGAATATTTTCAACTGATTAAAAAATGAACAATTTTGAGTGTAACCGAGTGAAGCGGTCTCGGGCAAGGCCAATACTTGGATGGGTGACCGCTCAGCGACAGGCAATTTTTCTGAGTTTTTGCGATGGTCCCAACCAGCTGGGACTCGGTAAGGTTGTACACGTCTGTATCGGCCAGGTTTTTTCACAGTTTTCCTTGGCCCTCGTGCGAGTGAAGTGGGATTGAAGCGATGGGAAGGAACAAAAAGAATTAAAAAAATGAAAAATAAGTGTGACGAATCTCTGAGGGAGAAGGGAGGGGGGTCTGATAACCAGATTCGAGAGATTTGGGAGTTAACGAGCGTGTAAAATAGAAAGAAGGATTTTGCGTGGGTATAAAGAGCCGAAGATTTCTATGGGTTTGTCGTCGAAGCGATTTCTCAAACTTATTCTCTCGTGTAACAGTCCCATTTCAAGGTTTTCGTTACGATGTCTCGTGGCTCGCGTATACACGCTTCGTGAAACAAAAATAAGGAAAGTTTTAGCGAGGCAAAGAAAATCGTGGAATGGAGAGAGAGAGAGAGAGAGAGAGAAAAAAAAATCGTAGGAAGAAGTTCCTCAAAGACGAAAAAGGAGCGGAGAGAGCTGCTATACTCCGGGACGAAAGACTCGCGCTAGAAAATAAACGCCGGGTTATAGACACAAGGAGGACGACGAACGAGAAGGCGGGTTACCGGCTCTCTCTCTCTCTCTGTATACACTCGTCTCAATTATTCAAGACTTTACGGCTGCTGTTAGTGTTCTCTTTCTTTATCTTCTTTCGCTTTCGCTGTCGCTTTCGTCGTGGCTTTATTCATTATTACTTCTCTCTCTCTCTCTTTCTTCACTTATTTCTTTGTTGAATCTTACGCGATTGTTCAACTTTGCTCGTGTCTCATTCATTTACATCGACGTTCTTGTAATTTTATTTTTTATCATTGTTTATTCTAATATTTTTTTTTATTTTCATTTTATTTATTATTTTTTACCCATTTATTATTTATTTCAGTTCAATTTTGTTTGATATAATTATTTTCGTTTTTTAGCAGGTCTCAGTGTATTAATAAATGTACAAAAAAGTAAATAATATTTATCTGGTAATCAAATCAACGGATATTGATAAAAAAAAAATTGCCTGTCAAAACTTCGAGCTCCCAGGGGATACCTTCGTTCGAGAGAAATGAATAAAAACAAATTTCCAAACTTGACACGGTCTCTTATGGATTTTTGTGGGTTTTAAGTCCGTACACATGACATTCGGAAGTGTTGACAAACAGGTTTAAAAGTAACTTCTACAATTGCTAAAAAAAACTATTCGAAAAACGTTTGTATGACTTCGTAAAATCCATTCGATACTCATGAGGCACGGAATAAATTAATTTGATTCGAAGAAGGAGGTTAAACACTTTGAACATGCTGAGCCGACTGCACTAGCCTCAAGTATTTTGTTTCGACTAGCTCTCGGTACCGGACGAACTTTCTTAAATGAGAAAAATTTTTATTTTCGAGCAATTGATTCGTTCGAGTCTCAAAAGTGACAGGAAAATTGTCTCAAAAATGTCGTTTCAAAGATTTTTGATAAATCGAATGAAATCGTTCTGAAAATGAAGTTTCAGGATTAATGTGAATGGTGAAAGGGTGATGAAAAAATGAAAGTTTAAAAACATTTGACTCACCACGTGGTTCATTCGAATTGTGATGATTCGAGTGTGGCGCAACGGGAAAAGAGTGATCCGAAGAGGATGACGTGCTAGCGATGCGTTCTCTCTTTTTCTCCTGCTGTTCGACGAAACGCGCTGCTTCCAGCAGCGTCTCGAGGCTCATCTCGATGCCTTATCGTAACTTCTCTTTGGACGATTAATAAAATCAATATTTTAAGAGCCGTGACAACGGTAAATTCGACGCGGGACTTTCAACGACGAGGATCCGTCTTCGTTCGCGTCTTTCAAACGAATTTTTCTATCGAGCTTCACTCTCATTCGTTCACAGGAACAAAAAAGTTTTTCGAATAAATTCGAATTTTTCCTCGTGATATTACGCGAGGACGAGACCTCTCTCGACACTCTTTTTGCTGCCTTCTCGCCCTTCTGGATCTGCAACAAAAACGAATCAATTCTTAGTTATCATCGATGATAAGATTTTTAGATTTTGAGCTTTATGGCTCGACGACATCAACGAAAACTACTTCAATCTTATTTCGAGCATAAAATATTTCTCCCATGCAATAATGGGGTTTGATCGCACACCGTTCTCTTCGTTTTTTCATAACGAAGAGAATGATGTATGAAAAAGTTACGTTCAGTCGAACCATCACGACCAAAACTCGATAAAATGAAAAAAGTTACAAAAAAATACAATAAAACAGTCTTTTCGTTAAAAAAAAAACCGTTTTTTTGTTTCAATCTCTCTACGAAAATCTGGAAAGGTACGAGGACTGAGAAAACTGATAAAAAAAAATTACGAAAAGATACAGAAAAGTAGCAAAAACACGGCGTTTTATTAAAATATCTTTTTCAAAATCGCCGAACACGATATCTCGAGTACAGTCAGATAGAAATGTTTTCAAATTTACAGTAGAAACGATGAAAAACGATCGAGACTCGTTAAAAAATCTCAATTTTTGAAAATTCATCGTAATTTTCGAACAATTACATCCCAATGAAGAAATTTTGTGAAAATCTCGAGTTTCGAATCGTCTTGATAGTGTTAGAAATGAATAATTAAAAAAATCAACGATCGAAAACGAGCCTGTTGAAGCTCGAGAGTGTCCACTGCCAAAGACGAGGCCAAAGGTCAATATTTTTATTGATTTTCCTGCATAAAAAACTTTTTTTTCTCTGAAGCCTCAAAAAGAGTACTTTTGTGTAAAAAAAAACCTGGAAATTCGATCATTTTTTTTCGAGTCTCTCAGTAAATGTGCGCCTTGAATTCAGCGAAAGATTCTCGACAAAATATTTATTGGTCCTTTCAGTCAACGAAGAAATTTGATTTTTCATACAAAATTTTTGTTATAGAAACAGAAAAGAAAAAAAAATGAAATAAAAAGTGACCCTCGTTAGCCAGGCGTTGCTCGAGCAACAGCGGGAATGGATAAACGTAAAGTTTTTGCGAAAAAATGAAAAAAAAAAAAAAATAAATAAAAAGCCACGCATACGCCAGGACGTAAGAGCGTATTACGCGCAGATCGTGTCGTACAATACGGGAAAAAAGTAATAACGGGCGTTGTGGTAGATTTGGTTGAGCGAGAGGAGAATTTGCAGAGGAAGGAGAAAAGAGTGGTGGGGAGGACGATTTCGCGGCGATTTTGCAAGTGATAGGTAAAGCGGGAGGGGGGGGGGGGGTGGGAGAGCGACGGAGGAGTCACGTGACGGGTGACGTGAAACGGCGTGCGAGACCCACGTCCTCATGCACCCGTCGACCCGCCCAAACGTTCTCGTCCTCCCCTCGGACGCTCACGACCATTTTTTTCCCCTCGGTCGTTTGGCTCGTATCACGAGGGCAAAAGAAAGAGTATACGAAAGAAGAAGAAAAAACAAAAAAAAAAAAAAACGAAAAAGAAACAAAGATGAAAACAAAAAAAAATTTGCGTACAATCTCGAGCGACCAGCAGCACACCCACCGTTCTTTTCATTATTTTTTTTATTTCATCGCTGCTGCTGCTGCTGTGTCCCGGAGAGCTACGGGGCTTGGCGTTAAAACGTAGTTTGGCGTAGAAAAATACAGATGAAGGCTCGAAAACGTAGAGCAAGAGTTTGGGCCAGAGAGATGAGCGTTTTTTGAGGTTATTTTTTTCGTCGCGATGGCTAAATTTACTCGGGCGTTCTGAGAAGAAAAAAAAAAAGCTCGAAAGCTTGAATTTACGTCAATATTTGACATTTTTGCGTCGACCGATCGGCCATTTTGAGTTTTGAAATTCGAGCGTTTGTTAAAAAAGCGACTCGAATAACCCCCGCTTCGCTTTATTCTCACGAAAATTCTGTAACGTTTATCCTTTGTTCGTTTTCTTATCACGCGCCGTTAACTTCGGGTGTCAAAGTAAATTTCTACGAAGCGTCATAAAAAAAAAATTGAATCATCCGTTCGAGCGTAATCTCTCGCTACGAACACAGCCCTCCCCTCCCCCGTTCGTGTGATTGACATACCAAAACGCTCGTTCCATTAGTGAGAAAAAAATAATAAGCTGCTTTTAAACGAGACGATAAATTTGCAGGTTAGGTTACTTCATTCGGAACGAGACGATAAAAAAAAAAAGAAAAATAAAAAGGTGGAAACAAAAAAAGTAAAAGAAGGAAAAAGCTAATGTAATTATATGCATATATAGAACTAATAAGCACTGGCATATGTCAAGAGTACAATGACATCGTTGATCGTACGTATAACGCTGCTGTACGAGTTAAAATGCATACGTAAAGGCAGCAGTAGCAGCAGCAACGGTTCAGACTTCGTCCGTGGCGCGTTCGTAGTGGGGAGGAATGACGACCGAACTGTACTGGTGGGGGGTTCGAGAGAGACAGCAAATCCCGGGAGAGGTGCACACGTGGTTTCGAGCACGTGCGCACACAGGAGGGCGCCCTCGGTCAATCCGAACCCCCCGCCCCGCGAAACCGAGGAGAAACGACTGAGCTAATCGCCGCGGAACGCCGCTGCATTCGCTCTCGCCTTTTCGATCAGAGATTGGCCTTTCTACTGCTGTTTTTTTGTTCGAAAAAAAAACACACGTGTTAGAATAATTATTAATCTTTGGTAAAGCATGTTTAACACTTTTCCGATCAGCGATACTATTCGCTCGATTAATTACGAGACGCACCGAGAACAGGAAAATAAACGTTTATCGAACGTCTTTAGTTCGAATCGTTCGTCCGCACGATTAATGCGGGACGAACTCGCGCGCGCGTGCATCTGCGCGTATAGATACCGAGCGACTGTGACGTGCTGTGACGCCTGCTTCCCCCCACCCGGCAGCTCCGGCGGAACCATGTGTCTCTCGAACCGACGCCCTACCACTTTTATATGTGTCGGGTTCTCCCACTCGCGCACGTCGTGGCGTCTTTGACTAACGCAGTCAAAACATGACAATCTAATCGCGTGGATGATACTCTTCTTCCAAAATATCTGTTATTTTTTTGTTTTTCTTTTTTAATCGTTAAACTTCTTTTTTTTTTGTTTCGTTGTATAACAGAAAACACGTTGAATTTTTCGTAAAGAAAGTTAGTATTCGCGAGAAATTGATTTTTTTTTCCAAGTGTTCTTTTTGTTTGTAATTGAGATTTAATTTCTAGGAACCGACTTCACGTTTTCATCGCCTCTCCTCCTCGCTCTTCTTGTTTTGTACTGTTTTTTTTTTGTTCACGCTGTCGTGCAAAATTACGAAACTGCGACAGTTCGCATTGTCTACTCGGTGAAATTTACTGACGTAGATTTTTCGTGCCAGATTGTATTCAAGTTGGCGTGGACGATGTCGGAGAGCGGGCAAGTGACGGCAAACATTATATATATATGTATACACAACGAATAACCGGAGGAAGTTTAAACGAGGCACTCTTGCCTCGTTTTACCTCCATGCTTGGCACACGGTGTACGGACTCATGGCCGTCTCTCTTTCTCTCTCTCTTTCCCGCTTTTTTTTTCTCCGTCTCTCTCCCGAGACGAGTCCTCGTTCACACTTGGCAACGGTCAACCATCGACGATTTTTCTCTCCGTGTCATATTATACGTATATGCCTGTGTGCGTCTGTATAAATACGCACACATGTAGTCTCGTCGGCAATCAACATTGGTGGCGGAGTCGCGTAGCGGCGAATTCACGTACTAACTTGTATACCTATATACACGGGGCATTTCACGTCAAATCGACCTAATTTTAACCTTTGTAATTTTTTTTTTTCTCGTTCGTTTTATTGCCGGAGCATGCGAGCGAGGAAAAAATGGCAGATCGTTATTGATGTCTGTAGGAAAAAAAAAAAAAAAAAAAAAAAAACTCGAATGAGGTTTTAGCCTCGGTTCCATTAAAAATAGGTTTTGAATCACTGCGATCTTTATAAAATAAATCTTGTTATTTTTCTATTCGTTCAGGGGTCGAATTATTGTTATATTTATGGTTGTCACTGTTTATTATTACGCAGTAAGTATTTATCGATACTTTTGAATTTGTCTATTCTTTTTATATCAAGGCAGAAAAAACAATGATTGCACGAGAATAAAGTTGCGAGATAATAAAAAAAAATGGGATCCAAGTTTACGGAGAAGGCCTTATGTCTCTTCACACATGGATCGTGGGGTCGCGGTGGGTAAGAGTGGGGGGGGGGGGAACGATCCGAACGATGTTTTTCTGCGCTTACGCGCTTGTGCTTCGCAGCGTCTCGAAAGTCTGCACGGTTTCAGGGAATCACGAAAACCTAACCTTAACTGTAATTTCGCGCGTGCTAAACGCTACGCTTTGGTGCGCTATGTACGTACCCCCTTGAGCGTTATGCGTTACAGTTGGATCGTGTTTTTTTCAAAACAATCATTTTTTCGTTGATCACGTACGCGCACGAGTTCGCAAATATATTTTTTCTTCGTCTATTCGTTTCCTTTTTTATTTTGCATGTTTCTCTTCTCTTGCACTTTTTTACGCTCGCCGAGGGAACAGGTATAGAGAATATTTCAAAGTTACCGGCACACACGATCGACGCAGAGAAAAAAAAAAAACAAAAACGTCGAAAACTCGGATTTTCCTTAAAACGCAAAGTGTCAACGTATATCGGGCAAATGCAAATTTTAAAATATAAAGTTACGTGGACAAAAAAACGTCACAAAATATTCCGACCAACGCACCCGCACTCGAAAATAATTCAGGCATTTTCGTTGTTTTGTTTTCTTTTAAAAAAATACTTTACTTCGCGTACTGAGAAAAAGAAAAAAACCGCTCGTTTGTACATTTTTTTCTTTTAAATATAAGATCACGAGGTCGATGCGTTTCTTATCTGAATATTTATCGGAACGGAAAATACACGACGAAAAATATTATTAATCACTTTTTTTTCCAACGCCCGCCTTGCCCACCTGGCAAAAAGACGAGTCGCGCGCGCGCGCGCGTCCGCGCTCCTTGGTACGTGTGTACGAGTTTCACAGAGGTCACGTGACCACCTTATTTTCAAACGTTCTTCCACTCCAGATGTTTGTTTTAACTGAATCGCGACAATCACACGGTATTCATCGGGCTCATTTGTTTTTAAAAGCTTCTCTCGAATTTTGACGCGTTTTATAATACACGATTACGAATGTTTTACACGCTTTATTTTCGACGTTTTCGTCTTCGACTAACCGCGCCATCTATAAACACACACACACTTTTCACTTTGCCACAATCGAAAATTTCAACGAACACGATCTTGCGCGTTGAAAATTCTCACACTGATATTTAAAAGACAAAGAAAATTGAAAGCCGAAGAAAAAATCGCGGAGGCGGAAAACATCCGAGGGAATGGCGGGAAGTATCGAGTGGGGAAAACTTGACGCGACGAGCACAAACAAGAACAAGAGTTTCTCTTTTTTCTACTTGCCGCTGCAGGGCTCGATGTTTATGGAAAGAAAAATAATGCGAATATTTTTTAAAAAAACCAGCTCATTTTTACGGGCCTACGTGACTACGTGTTCATAATATGAATTTACGTATATATATATATATATATATTTAATGTATTTGCGTGTATGTACGTAAAAAAGTACAGAGGCACGACGCCTCGCGACTCGCGGGAGTGGATGCACTCACGGGAAAGCGCAGGTCGGTCACGAGGAGAGCCCAGAAAAGTGGGGGAAACGGAGTGACAGAGAGAGAGAGAGAGAGAGAGAGAGAGAGAGAGAGAGAGAGGAAAGCTAGCAATCGTTCGCGCTGCTCAGTGGTGGGGAGGAAGCGAACGGCTGAGAGAGGCGTGCGCGGCAAGGGGAAGAACGAAGCCAACAAGCGGCAGCTACAACGCGCGCGGGTTAGCGGATGCGGCGCCGCGCGAATCCGGTCGCGTGTGCGCAAAAATAGAGGTAAGCACATCGAGCAAAAGCAGCAGGCCTTGTTGAAGAACCAAGCTCCACTAAAAAGACATTTCTTTCCCTCTCTCCCTCTTTCTCTTCATCTCTCTTATTCCCTTGGGCAACGTGCAAGAGCGCGCGCAACTCGACGAAACAACTAAATCCCAAAAACCAGAACTCACTGCGCATCCCACGAATTACACAATATAGAACGTATTTCGTGATTTAAAAAGACATGCGTAAAAAAAGATTTTTCCTACATTTCACATTGAGAGGAGAGCAAGAAAAAAAGAAACGTAAATGTTCTTTGAAGATCAAACCCAGGAGGATGGATTTTAAAAACGGAATCCGTCAGAAAAACAAGATTATTATTAAAATAAAGAGAAAGAAAACAAGGAAAAAAAAACGCTCGAGCGTCGACGCACGCAGTTGTAAAGGATTCTCTTCCAATCGGGACGGTAGGCAAGAGAGGGGATAGTGACGTGACGTTCCGACAGAGATCACCGATTGGACGTTTCGGTTATGGCACGTTAAAACACGCCACGCAATCATTTAGCTCTTTTATATTAAATAAACAACGGAATATAAGAAATTTTTTTTCGGAGCGAAATAAGTGAAAATTTATCAAATTAATTGTTTTTTTTTGTTGTTGAAAAATTGAAAGAGAGAGAGAGGGAGAGTAGAAAAGAGATGGAAGTTTGCGTTAGTCGGAGCCGGGCGTGGTAGCGCTTCTCTTCATCGCCAACTCGTCGTTGCCTGCCAGTCCTGCCACCGCCTTTTGTCTCCCCTCCCGCTCGCCTCTCCCGCCCCCTCCCGCGACGTGCTCCAACGATCACGCGAAAACGTTTATTGTCTTTGGGTCTTTTCTCATATACCGTCTTAAAACGTGAAATTAATTTTTTTTTCTTTTCAACTTAACTTACCATAAATTTGTAGAATCGTTGAATTTTCCTCAATACTTTTCGTATTTTTGTTGTTTTATTTTTCCGAAACGCACAATAGACCGCACATACACTTCAACTCGTGACGAAACACCAACACTGCGCGTACGAAAGAGAGAGAGAGAGAGAGAGAGAGAGAGTGTGGGAGGGGGGAGAGGTGGAGACGACTTTCACGCGATTTCAGCCTAGAGAGAGAGAGAGAGAGAGTGCGCAAGCGAGCAGGTTCAAGAAATTTTTTGATCCTCCTGGCCCGCTTGGGGCGCTTGACGCAAAGTTCTCGCTGCTGTCAGTGGTGTACACGTGCTTTATGGCGCACGCTACCCGGTTCTTCCCCCCACCCCTCCCGTCGCGCACAGAAACGTCTCCGACAATTTCTCACTCTCTCCCTCCCTCTCGGCCTCGCAAAATTTCCCCTTGTTCTCAATCGTCTCTCGATTTAACAGTGTGATATATTTATTTCTTTCCACGTCCTTTCTTGTTCAATAAATTTTAGTACTTTTTTTTGTTTATCGTTGTACGGGCTTTATAAAGCCGTTGATGATCGATCAGGGACGAGAGAGCGTGGCGCTGAGAAAAATATATTTATTTTAATACGCGTGTGTAAAACCACTGCGCATCAACAGCTCCCCCATGCTTCGTGACTTTGCCACGGATTCACGTGTCTCTTTCGGGAGCCGCTGCTGTTTATCCACCAATCGTTGCCCGGCCCGTGACGTCACCGAGCTCTATCGACCAATCAACGTTGCCCATGTGACGCAGGCAATGCTTGAGGTTTCTCTCTCTACTAGCGCGCGTTCCCCTTGCAGCCCCCTCTCGCCCCACCAACGTGTGTGCGTGTATATATCGCGTGTCCCGTATGTCTATGTATCTTGAGTACTCGAATATACCTCAAGTTTTTTCTGTATATATAAGTCTCGTAGAAAAGATACTCTCTGGTTGCACCTCGCGTGCACTCCGTTTATCGTTTTTCCTTTCCTCCTTTTTCACTATTTTCTTTATCCGGTAAAATCATTTCAATTTGTTTTTTTTTTTAATTTGTTCCCCTTCTCCCCCCCCCGTACTCGCGTTTTTTTTCGTCGGTTTATCACTGTTTACGCGCGCGATACTCTTTTTTTCTTATGGATCTCCGATGATTTTTCAGTTCAGAGCCGAACCGTCACCGTCTCATACGAGTCGTTCCTTTTTAACGTTCATGCGTTACGTTCCCGAAACTGACGCTAGGCAATCTCGTTTTATTTTTTATTTTCTTTTTATTACACGTACACACACGCATCCGACACCCGGCTCGCCCGGGCAAATACTCACTCGATTTCTCGATCTAGTCGCGGCGTCACCCTCTCTGCCCACCTTTTGTCACGTTCCTTCTCTGTCACATGGATCCCTCCGACACCGGAACGACTAGAGAGGGGCGGCCGCAACGTTGCCGCTTACTCACAGCCACCACCACTGTCGCCGCGCGCGCGCGACTCCGCAATAACTTTCTCGTTTCTCCGCGTGGCGGCGCTTCTATCCCCCGCCCCCCACCCGTGACCGTTGTTTACTCCAATGTACACGCCCGCCAATGCTTGTGATATGTCAGGTGTAAAAATTTATTTCGTGTCAAAATGTTTCCTGTATTTTGTTTCAAATGTCTGTATGAAACTAAACAAATTAACTTTTAGTCATATTTGTTTGAAAAATCAAATGGTCGACCTAGAAATACACGAATGAAATGAGCTTTCGAGCAGTGAACTGGATTTGATAGCTCAGATATCAAGATTTTTCGGTAAATGTGTCTGTAACCATGAATCACTTCGAACATTTGACATTTTATATCGAATGTGTGAATGATTTTCAATGGTCTCTCTGAGAACTACAATAACCAAATGAATACACGAAAATATTGACTCCAATCCAAGAATAATGTGTCGTTACAAACTTTAGATAGAATCTTTTCGATCAAAACTGAATAAAACCTTTGCATTCGATGTTTTCGTTAGCAAAAACTGATTTTGAAATTCTAAGATTTGCCAGGGACTGAGAAATGCTAAAATAATGAAGAGTAAACACGTTATCAGAAATTCCCAAACAGATTGGTGATATCTATTGAAAATTTCATGATTAAAAGACATGAAATAACATTACATTTTAGTTTTGCCACACACGTACTACGCATGAAACAACATTGCGACAGAATTTATTATATAAATACATAAATATATATTTTTTTGTTCGATTTTTTTTTTTGTTCGTACTGTTTATCAATTCCTGCAGTTTAATAAAGTTAATAGTTTTGGAAATGGCACCAAAAGAAAAACCAAAAAAATAATATACCATAGACTGTAAAAATTTCGTACTCGACAATCGCAACATCGCGAAATCCATGGAACTTACACATGCGATGCAAAATGTTCTATTCAAAAATCTGACTAGAATTTGCATTTTCCTTTCCACTATCCTAACCGAATTATAATAATACAATAATAATTATTGTTATACATATGTTTGTATTATATAATAATAAATTAAGATGTAGAAAACTAGGATTTGTTAGAAATAATTCAGTGACGATTATTCGTGACTGGGTCAGACGAGAGCAGCGATTTTGATCGAAACAAAAAAAAAATGAATAAAAAATCTTCGCTCGCTGTTTGCGAGTCTATAACATAAATGAGTCAACGTATAATGGCACAAATTTAACTTTCTCTCACGAATATTATCGATATTGATCTTATTCAACGGCAGAAATGAATCAAATAAAATGGCACATTTATTAAATCAATAATCGCGTCTCTATCAACGACCGTCTGATCCAAAAAATCGAATTCCTCGAATTATCTCTTGTCGACTGGAGTTTCATTGTTTTGAACAGGAAAAACAAATATACCGAGCGAATCGCAATTCGTCAGCAAATTAGAGCCTATAAGAATTCTCGAAAAATTCCTAACAGTGATATTCACTGAGGAATCGTTGTGAGAATAACAAAATGGTTTAACTAGGCACGTTTTTTTTTCGTGTGATTTACGTTGGCTATCTGCTCAGATTCGTCACGTAGAGATGTTTCAGCTCCGTTTTTGGTGTGTTCTCGAAAAGTGCAGCACGATTCTGGCCTTCACCTTTTTTCACCCAATGCCCGTATACTCTGAAGGCACAACCATCGATAACCTGAAACAATAATCAATAAAGGATCAATCCATTTTTGCCCCTCATGCTGAATTTTTTTTCTCGATTCCTTATATATTTCGTAACCAATTGACAAATTATTTAATAAACTTTTATTATTACAATAATAATGATAGTAATAATAACAATTTTATTCAATCATAAAATACCTTTCGTAAGACTTTAATTCTGTAAGGATCCTCACGAGCCACGAGTGTCGAAAGTGGTTCGGGTGTGTTGTGCAATCTTTTTATACGTACAACCGCACGTACACAAATGATTGCCAATTGAAAACGTTTTCTCGCGTCGAAAGATTTGGCTTTGAGTTCCTGCAGCAGAATTGACAAACAAAAATATTCAATTAAAGTTTATAAACGATTGCTCAGAGCGCTGGACATCGTTGGAAAAGAATTTTTTATTTTTTTTATTTTATTTTATTTTTATTACTTCGCTTCATTACGAATGTATCAAGTGTAGAAAAATTGTTATCCATTTTAAATGTGCAATTATTATGAAATTAGCAAATTTGAGGGTTAAGATGCAACAAAAATGAAAAAAAAAATTTTGCATTTTTTACAGGTGAAATGAAGTTTAAATATTATAGAATCGATTCTACAAAAAAAATGTACTAATGTGAAGTTTCAAGATGCAACAATAAAGTATTGTTTCTTTTTTAATTCGAACGATGACCAGACTCTCCATCCTTTACTGACACTGCGACATGAAAAATGAAAGCACGAATGATTCATGATTAGCGTGACGTGATATTGAGTCATTAGTAGCGGATGATTAACTTAAATCGATTCAATGTTGCATCCCTGCGATCCACGCAGTTTTAATCATTTTTTAAATGCAGGCAACAGGCAACGTGAGAAAAAATTGGTAAAATTCGAATGAAAAGCAGCAATCATACATGTTTCGTTCGTCGACCAAACGATACTTTGAATGTAAATTAAATGAAAAGAAAAAAATGTAAAAGTAAAAAAAAAAATGATAATAATTCACATTAATATCTTTCGCACCGCAATTAAATTGATTAACGCTGAACAATTCTCGGGTTAAAGGACACAAATCGAATCCCCTCTCGTGTCTCACCAAAAACAACGTAAATGATGAATATTAACATAAACGAAAAAAAAAAAATACAGATCAATTACCAAAGCTAATTGAGATATCCGACTGAGACGTCGCGAATTAGAAGACAGCGAGCGTTTAAGTGGCGCAATGTCTTGATCCCACAGCTGTAATCGTAATCACTTGTAATAACACAAATTCATACGTAAAATAAATCATACTTTTATTTGTACTCGTTCTCGTTTCTTTTTTCTCTCTCGAAGTTCCTGCAGTTTCATCGTCAAATGTTCAATAATTTTGTTAAATAAACGATTTAAAAATGATAAATCAAAAAAGCCTTCACGTCATATCGTCGTGAAGGTAATTCACTCGATGATTTAAGCCAAAAAAAACTCCTCCAAGCACTGCGTGTGTTCGAATTTATGTTTTACCTGTCTCTATTGGAATTTATTCTTTGGAAACTAAAAATTGTCAGCTTAATTTATAAGAAAATTGTTCGTTTTTTTATTGTTAAGAAATAATTGGTGACTTGCCACTGTGTGGAAGAACGAATGATCCAAAGCTTCCTTGATCGAAATCCTCTTCTGTGCATCAACCACTAATAATTTCCTTATCAAATCTTTTGGCGCCTCTGTAAAATCATTCAGAGCTTTTATATCCATTTAATTTATTTAAAAGTACTTTTATTCAGTATTATATATTTAACGATATCAATTTATTTCACAAATATGTTTCTTAATTTTCGTATACGACAGAAAACGCAGATTTCATTCGAAATTCATTGCTTAATCCCTGGTTACGACTGATTGAAAATAAATTTTTTATTTACCCGTTATATCGGCCCATTCGGGCGACGTGAAGGAATATTTTCCTTCCATTATGTTGCGCAACATTACCATTTGCTTACGATGCCAGAATGGTGGACAACCAACCAGAAGAGTAAACATTATAACGCCACAGGCCCATCTGCAAAATCAATATCATGTTCTGAACAATATTTATCTGGTCCTATAAATAATGAATTTAATTAAATATTGATCAATACAAGAAAATTCAATAAATAATTGATTTGTACGAAAATTTTATTTGCAATCAAATTGAATAAAGACAGCATAGTTGTTCTTTGTAAAAAATCTTACACGTCGACTTCGTAACCGTAGCCTTCGGCATTTTCGAACATATTGCACTTCAGAACTTCCGGCGCCAAATACCCTGGAGTACCGCACAAATCTGATAGGAAGAAAAAAACAAGATCACTAAATGATTTGCACATTTTTAATTCTCGTAGTAAAGAATGAAACAAACCGTATAATTTATCGCCAGGTGTGAGCATTCTGGCAAATCCAAAATCCGTTATTTTCACATTTAAATTGTCATCGAGCAGAATATTTTCTGGTTTCAAGTCTCGATGAACGATACCCTGATTGTGAATGTGTTGTACGCCTTCGAATACTTGTCTCATGATGTATCGAGTCTTTTTTTCAGACAACGTTACAACCGACGTCAGATAATCGAACAATTCACCATTTTTGCACAGCTCAAATATGAGAAATATAAACGTGTTTGATTCAAAGACATCGTGAAGCTCGACTGAAATGAAATTTCATTGAAAACATTTCAATTAGAGATATTCTGAATAATTCTACAAATATAATTTATAATTATTCTGGTGGGTTACGAGGTTTTTTCACGTTACTTCCATATGCGTAAGATTTTTCAGGCATTTATACAATTTTCATACTGATACTTGATAATTATGTAATTATAAAGTAATTCATCAATGCTTTGAAAAAAATTTCTTTAGTTTATTTTCTGTGCTTAAACTGTAGGTGGATAGAGTTTATATAAAAGGAATACTTACTTATATATCGGTGACCAGCAACCCTTCTGAGTATATGCACCTCTTGCATCGTAGCATCTTGCATCGTATGATTGTCCGCACCATTATGAGGTTCATTGCTTATGTCTATGATTTTTGCTGCATATGCTATTCCAGTTTCTTTTTCTATGCATCTTCTAACCGTCGATGAGATTCCTCTGAAAAGCGGCATATGATTATTACAATTTCTATAATTATTAAAATATCACGCATCCTTGTTATTCACTTGCAATGAAAATCTGTACATTTCTTTCAAAAATTTTGGGCAAAAAACAAAATTATTTAACTGTTCAAGTTTGTTATAGAAATGCTTCATTTTTGCTCACAATTTCCTATAGCAATTGAAGATGTATTTACAGTATTCGTTTTTCAAGTTTTTTTTTTTACCGATTCAATAATAAATAAACAGTAGGTTGATCACGGTATAAAATTTGTATTTTTTTCATGTAAAATTTAGACTTTGAAAATGATCAAAGGGTCGATGAATCAGAATATAATTGTAGATGGAAGATAAATCTTAATATTTATTATTTCAGTAAATAATCCAATTCACTATTCTTGTTTTTCTTCATTAACTAAAAAATGAAAATACAATAGTAAAAACTCGAAAAGGGAAATATAGAAAGACATCCCTTTTTATCAATTTTCTGAGCTGCAGATTTTTCATTAGGAAAAATAATCCTATTGTAGTTTCCTTTATTTACCTTGAAAATTTGAAAATTGATTACGCTGGGAAAAAAACGTATTCTCGAAGGGTTGGGACGGAATCACTTTTATCTATCGCGCGAGTAACAGCAAAACAATGACCAATTTGAAGGTTATGAGTGGTATTAAAAGAGTGATGATTTTTAAACACAACTTTGTCTAAGCCAAGATGTCCGATATCTATTTAAAACGTTTCCTAATGTTTATTTTTACAGAACCGATAGTAGCTTATAACATGACTCAATAATAGAAATTATGTAATTTCCAATTTTATAAATGTTTTTCTTTTATCATGGTAAAACCCGAACTCTTTCATTTCCTCATTCTTGTTGTTTCAGTTAATAAAGTAATAATGAATCAGTGAAACAAAAGTCAAAGAACGGACTTCGAAATGACCGATAAGAGTTGATAAAGATAGTGTATTTTCTTGGATTATGAATGTACGTGCATAAACAAAGAGTGAAAAGGAAAGAGAGCGAGAGCCAGAGAAACTAAGAGAAAAAAGATGCTAGACAATAATAAATGACGAACCTTCCAAGAATTTCTTTCGGCTCATACTTGGCGTAAAAACCCTTGGCTGCGTCCTTGTCGGGCAAAAGATCATCTCCTTCGTCCTTTGCCATTATCACACTTTCTACCATAAAATCCTTTGAACCACAATTATATACGGAACTAATTCAAACACTAGAGATTTAACTATTTCATGCTCAACGCGACGTTCAAACGATATAAAATGTCTTCGTTTTTCTTTCCTCTTGTATTTTCACAACGCACCTGTACTACGTACACCTGTCAACGTCCGTGCACGCGCAACCACGCCGCGCAGCTTACTGACGAATTCAAAGTTCCTACAAACTGTGGTCCCAGATCATCCGGGGAAATTTTACGCTGCACTTCTAGGAGTTTTCATCGAAGTTTCTAATTTGTTTTTCATTCCGAAATTCTCATCTTAAGTCATGAAACTACGCGTATAATTAATAAACTCATTAGTTTGGCTAGACAACCTATTTTATCCGTTCATTCATAAAAGTTTCCAACAACAAATAAATCGAAGAACATATTTTCAAATACGAAACAGTCAAAATAAATTCAAGCCTATTAATTTGACCAGTAGCGTCGCTTCCGTCACATTTTGACTGAAGTATTAAGGCGACACGAGCGCCACGACGTGACTATCAATAACAAATTTTTTTTTCAACAGTGCTTTCGGCTTTTTTTTTACTACAGGCTCCATGGATTTGCGAATGCAAGATTTTTCGTAGCCTAACCAAAAAGCACAATAAAACAGGGTAAATATTAGTGGAAAATAGTGCCAAGCCCTGTGTCAACTTTGACACGAAATCCAAAAAAATAAATCTCACTTTCACGAAATAAAAAAAAAAAAAACAACATGAAATAAACAACGTTTTGTGAATTGTTTCTTTTGTGCAGAAAAATGTCGGAGCACTTAGAGATGCAGCATCTCGTTGACTGCGAAGTGGAGTACGAGAATTCCTCGACTTATCGTTTGACCAGGACAACATCGAAGTGTCGTTCTTGTCCGTACTTGGGATTGGTATTGGCGACATTGTCGTCACTTTTTTTTTCGTTGTGCAGTGTTATAGTGAAAGGATTGGTGGAGGTGAATCCGATGGAATTGGCAGCGTTTAGATTCGTCGGTGTGTTATTACCGGCGATACCAATCGTAATTTGGAAGGGCGAAGATCCATTTCCTAAAGGTCGAAGAATAATGTTGATATTGAGAAGTTTCGTCGGCACAACGGGACTCATGTTGAGTTTTTATGCATTCAGGCATATGCCGCTGGCAGACGCATCCGTCGTTGTGTTTTCTGTGCCTGTATTCGTTGCAATATTTGCAAGAATATTTCTCAAAGAACCTTGTGGTTTATTCAACGTAATAACTGTGTGTTTGACCCTCATCGGCGTCGTCCTCATCACCAGACCTCCCCTGATATTTGGCCATGCCGTAGAGTCCCTCTCGGATAGTCACATACGTACGGAACAAGCGGACCTCTGGGGAGCTGTTGCGGCTTTCTCTGCGACTCTCTTCGGTGCCAACGCCTATGTACTCTTACGAGCTCTCAAAGGGCTTCATTTTTCCGTCATAATGACAAATTTTGGGTCTTTCGCTCTCATCCAAACGATTACGGTCACCTGGGCCATCGGTGCTCTCTGCTTACCACGCTGCGGCACCGACAGACTCCTCGTTGTCGCGCTAGCCCTCTTCAGCTTCGGCGGACAAATCTTACTCACCTTGGCGCTACAAATGGAACAGGCCGGCCCTGTCGCTATCGCCAGATCCGCCGATATCGTCTTTGCCTTTTTCTGGCAAGTTTTATTCTTCAATGAAATTCCCAACAGATACTCCGTCGGCGGGGCTGTTCTTGTAACCAGCTCCGTTCTCCTAACTGGACTCAGAAAATGGGTCGTCTCGCTGCCTGAAACTTCGAACATTAGAAAGTCACTTGGTATTTTGGCAATTTAAGACACTGAAGGAATTCAGTGAACGGTTGAACAGAAATTTCATTTTTTTTTACTCCTTATGTTTGTGTCGCTCCGATAGAGCAAGAGATTGGGTGAATCACTTTTTCCCTAATGTTTATTTTTGCTTTTTTTTTTCATTTACGCTCTTAAGTATTTGAAAATTTTGAAGCCCTTCTCTTCCGATACTTCCAACACTGTGCAGCTGCTGCCAACTGAATTTTCAACTCGATCTTAGCTGCAGCACTAAAAGCTCTCGAAAAAGCACCTTCAAAATTGTGATGCAATGAGGCAGCTGCTGCAAGACCGGAAGGGTGTTCAGCGGATAAATTTAGGAATCCGGTAGATAACGGCTGAGACTTCCTTGCTGCAAAGTCCAAGCTGTGATCGACAGGACCAATGCTCTCCCTACTCCTGTTTTTAGATTCGATCGCACACTTTTTGCGTTGTGCGGCTTGAAAATTGTTGCCAATTCATCGAGCCTTTGATACACACATAAAAATGAATTTGCGCATTCATCTCGATATTTGGAGACATGATAATTGGAGCAATATGATTACTGCTCCCCCTGGCACAACCAGCCGATATAATCTTTATGTCGGTGCATTAGTTCATAGAATACTGGAATCGCTTCTTCATTTGTTGAAACTTCGAGTAATACATTGAAAATTAGATAGGTATTATTTATTTATTGGTATAAAGACTCAACCGACGAGGGTCTTGGGGTAGAATCTACCAAAGAGCTCAAGATTTTTGAGAAAATGTTTCGGTCTTTCCTGTCCTGAAGTGGATCGGTCTTTTTAGAGTGAAATTAATGAAAAATAACAAATTACTTTCAACAAATTTCTCGTCTACGAGCGTTAACATAAGCAATGTTGAACAACCAAATATTCGCATATTCGACGGACAATTTCAGTCATTTTTTTCCCCATCATTTCTGTTCCATAAATTGTCCTGAATTAGTTGTTAATCCAGTGAATCGTGAAAAAAATTTTGTTTTCAAATCTATGTCACTCGTACGCTTTAATAACCACGAGAAAAACCAATAATTGTGCGAAATTAAATTAATGCGAGGATTTACAAAAATGATCAATAATTCTCGCTATACGAAGGAGTTGTAATGTGATAACACTACTTATTAAATTCTTTTCAGACTGAACCTTAACTTATTGATACTACTAATAACTTAAAAAAGAAAAAAAAAAACAAACGGAAAATAATAAGTAAATAATAGTGATAACGTATCAGTCGAATCGACAGAATATCTCTTACGAAAACTAGTCCGCCTGTTACCAAATATAGAGCAATAATTGAATTGAATTTGAGCGAAAGAAAAAAAAAAAACACAATTTGCTGTTTATAGGATTTAATGTAATTATTATTGAGATATTGAGATAACTGCTATCAGATTTGAGGAGGATTGGCAAGAGTAAAAAATTGTCGACGGAGTATTATGGCCTCAGGAGTTTTTGTTTTCTCGCAAAGCCGCTTTGAATGCGTGAACAAAAAAATTGTCACAAATATATTGTGTCGCGAAAAAATGCTGATTTATTTCGTCAGAATGAATCAACGAGTTGTTTTAATCGTAGGTTTATAATTAATAAAAAGGGGCGTTTTAATTGTAACATTAACATGCAATACGACGATTGACGAAGCTGAAGCTGAGTACTAAAAAAGCAACACCAACTTTTCTAGCGACTTTGAATCATCAATCTTAACAGATTTGTATTACGATCTTCGCTGATGTATTATACAATTGTTGCTACTCTTTTAATTTTAAGCTTTAAAATCCTCGATTCGTTATAATTCGAGATTCGCACAAATTTGTTTTTTTTTTTTTTTAAACAATCGTTTTATTCCACAACAAGCTTCCCCTGTGTAATCAACGTTTCAAACATTTTTCCTAATAATCCGTACTTATTATTGTCATATACTTGCGAATAAAAGTTTGTACGAATTAAGGACACGTGTAAATATATTTACGATTCTCGTCAGCGTTTCGAGACGAACAAATGCATCAAACAATCACGTTTTACTGCGGACAAACAAGTTTAATGAAAATCGTGTGAAAAATCGAAAAACGTGGCTGGAAACACGAGAAATAAAAATTAAAAAAAAAAACAAACAAACAGTTTAGCTTATCAAATACGTTGTTTGTTTTATTGACTTCTATATTTTTTTTTTTTTGCAACACCTCCCCTCCTTTTGCTGTGAATTCACAGAAATACTATTGTGCAATGTAATCTGTATGTTTAGTTCCCACTCAATTCATTTTGAAACAATATTTTATTCATTTAAAGTCTTCCCGAATAAATTGATCCATTATCAATGATTATTTCTTAACCCTTATCATATTTTCATTCAACGGGTTACTACTCTGATTCAAATTTTCGTTGCTTGTTCAATCAATTGATCAAGTGACTATTTTTAATAAAATTCATTTTAAATTTCATTTTTTAATAATTTTCATCTCCTGTCGAGGATTTTTTTGAATCTTTATAAAATTGCCAACGATTTAGAGATGGATTCAAATTTTTTGGTCGAATGAAATTGAGTGAAATATGAATTTTTCTTTTCGATCATAAAGATTCAAATATTTTCTTGTACGAATTAATATCCGAATCGATCGTTGAATCCAATGATTTTTAGTCATTCGATAAAATTTCTAACGTTCCATCATGGACTCAAATTTGAATATAAATCGTAGTCAAAAAATTGTGAATCCATTTTCTGACAATATATTTCCGGTCGATTTATTTTTCGACCATATTATTAGGTGTTCGGCCATTTTATTTCACGATATAGGCACGAGGGCCGACAGCACATCGTATAGACGTGACTCTGGCATATTTCGGGAGTAAAAAAAAGCCAAATATTGATCGATTCTCATCTCGTTCACCGACGCATTTGTGTCGAAGATCTTTAACTTAAAAATTAACGTTTATCGAGACGAGGAAACTCTTATGAAAAAATAAACCCTGTGTAAAAATAATTGCTTCTCATCGTGTCCAAATCACGAGGTATACAAAAAGCAAAGGAAAATCTGAATGTAACAAAACGATGGTAATCGTGCGTCAGTGTGACGAATGACTCATCGTTTTGAAGGACAAACTGTTTAGATTTTTTCACAGTCGTCGAGCACTGACAGTTCATCGCGTAGCACTTTCATTGTTTATCATTTTTGAGAATGTTTTACACGAATAATCAAACGATACATTGTAATTTTTGAATGAAGGAACTATCGTTCTGGAATTTAAACAGAAGAATCTTGATTTGTTTTGTTCCATATGAAATTCAACGCATTTTCAGAGATTACATAAAACCTTGAATTATGAATTTTTTGTCAGAGCATACAGGAGAAACGTCAGTTTTTATTGGGAAGTTAACCAGAATCTTTTCACTCGAATAATTTCAATTTTTTGTTAATAATTATTCAGCATACAAATAATAAAAGCAACGAGCAATTTGTTTGAAATAATAATTAGTAATTCAAAGTCCCGTTTCTCTTTCTCCCTCTTGATTACTAAAGCAATATGTTACGTGATCCTATCTTGATTTATCGCATTGTTACAAATCAATTTTCCTACCCGATAATTAAATTTTTCTCGGTTCCAAACACTCCGGGCAAAGTGCTCGTCGAAAGGTTGCCTCCTATCTTGATTTATCATTCTCACTAATCACCTTCAATTGATCAACAAACTTATCAAACCGAAGAAAGAACACAACGAAAACGCGTGCGTAAATGCACGCAGAAAATGATTTTAGTTAGAAAATTCATTTGATCGAAAAGCTTCGAAAAATTGTGTTCTCCTTCATTTTTAATTTCAGCGTTGATTTTCAAAATGTGTATTCTATTCGTGTATCGTAATCCAAAAGCCGTCGGTAATTCGTATCGCCTGATCGTTGCATCGAATCGCGATGAGGTTGACACCAGACCAGCAAAACCTGCTCATTACTGGGACAAACATCCCGATTGCTTGGGAGGTATTTATTGCACGAATTTCATTCTATTTGTACTCCAATACGGTTTCAGAGAGTAGCGATTCCACCTGCAAAAAAATTTCATTCAAAATGTGTTTTTTTTTTATTTTACTCGGTTCAAATTGCATCAACGAAATACCCAAAATATTGTTGTGCAAATAAAATTGTTTTTTTTTTTTTTTTTTTTCAAAGGTGTTGACATTGAGCCTGGCAAAGAAGGCGGCACTTGGTTTGCTTTTTCGACCAAAGGACGAGCTGGTGCTCTCTTAAATTTACCAGGCTATATGAGACTCGCTGACGATACAGGAAAAGGACGTGGTTGCCTCGTCGTAGATTATCTCACATCCGATTATTCTCCGGAAAATTACTTGAACAAATTGCACAACGTTAATCAAACTTCTCAACCGTACAATCCGTACAATTTGATTCTTCTCGATTTGCAGTGAGTTTAATTTCGATCAATCGAATTTCTTTTGCTGTTGCTTATTCAAACGAGTTAAAGATTTAAAAAAATAGTTGAAATACCAGAATAAATTGTTGAAATCTCCAAATCCCGTTGAATTAATTGACAAACATTTGCTTCGTTATAAAACAAAATTGCAGAACGTCGAAATATTGTATTTTCGTGAACACATTTTTTTCCCTCATTTTAGTAATGCCAGCATCGAGTACTTGTCGAGTTCGCCAGACACTTCTGGACCACAACAATATACCGGTGATATATTCGGTGTGAGCAACAGTCTCGTTGAGAAACCATATGCGAAAGTGAGAGCTGGCATGGAAGAGATGAGAAAAATTGTGACGGGTGTGACAGCTTCGGATCGCGACACTCTCATCGAAAATCTTCGTAAAATGTTGAAGTCGAAGAAACGGTGATTTTGTTGAACAAATTTCGAGTGATGATAAATTTCCATACTTTTAGACGGAGCTCTCATAAACGAGTGAAGCTATAAACATTTTAAAAGTTTTTATAAATTGTCATTTTCATGTTTTTAGTCACCTGCCGGATCCAGAATTGCGAAAAAGATCACTTAAATGGCACGAAGCACTCAGTTCGATTTGTGTGGACGACGAACGCCTCGATTATCGAACAAGAACTCACACGATATTGCTCGTTGACGGATCGGACAATGTGACCTTCCACGAAGAAACAAAAATGCCTGATAATACTTGGAAATTGCAAACTTTTGAAACGAAGCTTAAGCAGCAATAACACGTTAGACTATTTTTCGACGTTTTATATTCAAAGTTGTTTTTTGGGTCGGACAGACCTGATCAGATTTTGGAGAGATAAGCACGCGAAAAGAATCCAACTCGAATATGTGTGAAAAGAACACAAAAAAAATGATCAAAAAAGAAAATGTTGAAATTACAAAAAGAAATGTATTTTTATAAGAAAATTATAATTGTATAATTGGTAGTCTCTTGATTTCCAATTTCGTCGACCACTCTCTGGTCGCAATGGGACTTTTTCTTACACTTTTACTGAGACGTTGGTAACTCGAAAATGTCAAATGATTGAAATTATCAATAGTGGAGAAAGTCAGAAGAAATGTAGAAAATATTTATTTTTAATTTTTTTTTAGCATCAATAATTGTTGTTCTTATTCATTTTAGACAATATAAATAATTGTGAAGTACAAAAAAATACTTTATCTTTGATTCAGAACATCGTTTGGTTACAGAGGATCGAAGATGTTTGTGGATAATCTAACGATATAAACGAGAAACACTATATTTTCGTCATATGTTCATGATAAATTGTCGTAAGGATACTAAAACTTTTACGAATAACAAATAATTGGAGATAAACGGGGGAAGACATTTTTATAAATATCTAATAGTCTTGAACGTGGGCTCATACTAAGCTTAATGTTGTAAAAAAAATAATAATAACATAAATTATTGAGACTATACGAATAGTAAATAATTTGAGATAAACGACAGAGCCATTTTTACGAATCTATAAATATAATACTATTTTATGAATAGTACTTTTGGTCTGTAGCTCGTAGAATACTATTTTTTTTTAAATGGTAACAGAAGAAAACTGACTTTACGAATCTTCGTCCGACAATTGTTCCTCAATCTCGCTATCGAGAATTTCCGAACGTGCCTCGTCTTCGGAATCCGCAGCGACAGAAACTTGGGCACTTGTCGTTGGCTCCTCTGAAGATGACTGAGAAAAAAAACGATTAAAAGTTAGAACTTTTTCAATATTTTTGGTCCAGTATTTTTTTAATCGCTATAAAACTTTCAAATACTCTACTTTCCGGTTTTTTTTCACGCTACTGTCATGTAATAGTAATTGAGCAATATGTTTATTGAATAAGCAACAATTGTACAGAATCAGTGGAACAATCTGATGGAAAAAAAATAACAAAAATTACTTACTTGAGAATATATTTGTTGGCCTTCCAAATTTTTGTTCACGAGATTTCCCATCCAAAAAGCGTCGGAACTGTTGTTGTAAACGAGCATACCTTTTACGAAAAACAACAATTTTTCCGTGAGTAGTTTCGCAGGTGGCACTATTTTTGCCAATGTTAAGTCTTTTTTTTCAGTACAATCGACGCAAACCATGTTCAAGTATCGCGTTCCACCTGAATAAAAATCAAAAACAGTCAATTAAAAAGTAAAGACTCACTCAATTGTTGGAAAATTTGTTAAAAATTAATTGCACTATTATAAATTGAGAGAATAGAAAAAACGTGATATAAAAAATTGAATGTAGTCGTTTTCAATAAAAAGGAAACTCATTGATTTTGCGAACCTTGCATCATTTTCAATATTCCTGTGACTTCTTCTGTTTGGAATCGAAGATTTTGCTCGAGAACGGGCATTCCACTGCCAAGAAATATTCTCAACAGTGAAGTCATTGATCTGAGAAAAGGGAGGAGAACTGAACGCGACGAGCTTTTGCAAATTTGTACGATTTTTTGAACGTTGCAGCTGACTTGTTGCCAAACTTTTATCCTCTCAGGATCTCTGAAAAAAAAAATGTAATTTATCATGTCAGCGGTGACGCTACTTCTGCTCCAAAAGTTTGTCGTGCGATGAGAGATTTTCTAACATTTATAGTTCCAAAAGGTTAATTTCATGAACAATCGCTGATGAGCTAGAGATAAATGGGAAAGAATTTTTCGATAGAAGAAAAAAGTAGATATTTACGTTTTAGCTGCAGCCAAGGAAATTTTAACGCCGTTGATCAAACCTTCAAACAGTTTTTGGAACATGTTGTGAAAAATGGCTTTTGTAATAGCGGGTAAGCGCTCGAGACGATCATTGGTTTTTTCGAGTGTCTTGACCTCGTCAGGCAACCATTCTAAAACCGTTGTTACGGTTGCGAGGGGGTTTGGCTCGTTTTGCATCCAATTCGTTAAAAAACCTACAACAGCGGTTTTGTACGCAGCTCCAGTTGATTTGTCATCCGGCCATTGCAGTGCCAAAAACCCAGAGGCTAAATTAGCTGCAATAAAAAAATGACAATACATAGAAAAATTATTTTCACATTCATATTAACTGGAATTTCGGTGAGATAGGATCACTATATATTTTCAAAATCTTCATACCCTGCTTGCTTTTAAATTGTTTTGCGAACGTATCGGAATGTTTCATTAACGATCGACACATTTTCACAACTGCGAATGCCAGTGATATGTCTGTAGATACGTCAGCCAGAGATTCGAAATATTTGTACGATTCGGCTACCAATTCTTTCGATGATCGTAACATCAAATTCGCTTTGTCGATCTGGCCAGCTAAAGTCCTCAGTCCATCTGAAAAAAAGATAGTCAATTTAAATTTTCGATAGTTCCTCATGATTCTTAACTGTTAAAAAAAAATTCTGTTCGATAAGAATTTCGTTAAAGGATTAGATTACAAATGGGCCGTAAATTAAATTTGATGAATATGAGCTCGTTGTATTTTAGCTCCGATAATCCGATAATTTTTTGATATTTTTTCAAACCTCAAATTCTTGTGAATAAACCGTTTTTTTAGTAAATTTTTTGACTTTCTTTGGCTCTCGATTGGCGAGTAATTTTTTTGTAAGTAAAAAAAAAATCTTCAGTATTATTATATGCAAGAAAGAACGATACCTCGCAACAACGGATGATATTTTGCACTCCGAAAGCCTTTCCAATCAAAGATCTTTGTAAGAAGCGACAGAATAAGATTAGCGGCATGTCGATTTTTCGTATCATCATGTTCCCTCAATTCACCGATGATATCTTGAAGTTTGGAGCATATCTTTGGGAGAAGATGAACAAGATCGCGAAGAAGACTCTCGGAGGGTTCGCCTCCATCGAAAACTCCCAAGAGTTCTTTGATGAGGAAGCAGATTTGTGCTTTCGTAATGAAAGTTTGTGATCCACTTTCGTTGTGATCCATTTTTAGATCCAAGAGATCAACGACTTTGGGATCCAAGTGTCTGAAGTAATTAGGATTTTTGGAGCACAGAGAAGAGCCGATTTCCCAGGCTTCCCATTCAGGAATATGAATACTTTTGTCGACGCTGGTACGTTTTCCTTTTTTCGCGGCTTTTTTCTCGACTTTGAGGAACGCCGGGGCTGGAAAAATGTGAAAGTAACAAGGCGGCGGTTGATACCGGGGCTCGGCCATTGTCAACAAACAACTGAATTCGGCTTGAAGGCTCATCAAATTTTCTAATCTCTTAAGAACTTGTTCCTGCAAAATTGAATCAGTTTGTGAGACAAAACCGCTGATTAGTTCTCTGAACCAATTGATGCAACAAATGATGAGATCGAGGGTCCAAGGTTCCGGAGCATCCATATCTTTAGGCATGAGAACAGGACATCCGAGAAGAATGTTAATTTCCTCGAGGCTCCCATTGTAAGAGCGCATGAAACAAATTCGCAGAAGACGAAAAAAAGCTGGAACGACAGCGCCGTACTTTCCATCGCCAAAATTGATAACGCATTTTTGTGGCTCCGCCGATGGCTCATTCAGCCCGAACTTCGGTACCAACTCTCCTCGATAATCGTTCAAATCGCTTATATAATCATTGACGAATTCGTCCTGGAACTGTTCCGTTATTTCCTTAAGAAACGACGGATCGATGTTCTTCGTGTCAGCAATAACGCTGCCGATTTGATCGTAAAACAAAGCTCTCGATCTTGGACAGGTTTTTACACCGATTCGAACTTTTGAGATCAAATCTTTGGCCATGTCGCAGGACTCCGATTTACCAGCCAAATGTTTGATCGCCATCGCCGCACCCAAAACTCCTTTGCATTTTGTCAAAGTCTTTGCGTTCGACAATTGCTTTTGAAGCAGAATGAAAAGATCGTCTTGTAAAGCTTCGGAAGTTGAATCGTCGCTGGTGCAAAGAGCGTACAACAAATCGCTCAACGTTGCTACTTCTTGGAGATCGAAATTATCTATTTTTTCTAATAATATTCTCAGGTGGTTACAGTGGGCCTGAAGATATTTCATTTCGTCCTCGTTCTCCGTCATCCTCCGTAAAATACCCAAGGTTCCTTTCGCCGTTTGATCGTTGTTTCCCATGAGAAGTATCATTTTCTCGATTATTTCACGCTGCTTGTAAGTCGTGTCGGCTTGACTAACGAATTGTGATTTGAACCACTCGGTCGCGAAATCGGCGTAAGCTCGATCTTCCGATTTCAGAAGATTGCTTGCTAATTGTAGCGCTTCCGACTGCAACTCTTTGGCGACTTCTTTGTAATCCTGGTAGAGAGATAACAGTAAACTTGATCGATAAAAACCTGTTTTCACATGTTGCTTCAAAATAGTTTCGGATTTTTTTTTCATCGTTTTGTCCGAATGTACGAGCAAGAGAATAATAAGATCGAGAGGCTTGGGAGGATCATCTGTTTTTTTAATCACGTTTGTCGCCGCTTTCGACATTGTCTTTGACAACAAAATACTCAATCTCAATGCGCTCACCAGAAGCGTTTGATTCGTAAAATATTCGTCATTTTTCTCACCCACTAAAGGCTGCAAATCCAAAGATTTCAGCACACTCAATGTTTTCTCACAGATTTCGATCGTCGGACATTCGTACAGTACGAATTTAGCCATTGCCGGTACTCTTCCAATGACTAAATTGTTTTTCAGTAAGTTGAGAATTTTATCTCGCAGTTCTTCGAGATATTCCTTGCCCAGGGTCAAATTCGTTATACAATCGAGTATTACACTCGTCAGTTCGACGTGAGCTTCCATCAACTTGCTCAAAATTTCAGCAATCGCGTGATGCTGAACATCGATCACAACATCCGGCAAAAATAAAATCAGCTCGTGCTGGAACCAAATCGGACAATTTTCCAACAAGTTCTCCAGTTTCACGGTGAACGAATCTGTCTCAACGATTACTTCGAGAAAACGAAATTGTTGCAACAATAGAGTCGCCCAGGGCACATCGTCCATAGAATTTGCCAACAGAACTGCGTCGGTTA
Organism: Campoplex capitator; assembly: GCA_037576405.1. Lineage (NCBI taxonomy): Eukaryota > Metazoa > Arthropoda > Insecta > Hymenoptera > Ichneumonidae > Campoplex > Campoplex capitator. The sequence goes on from JARBWI010000002.1 coordinate 9,657,414, forward strand.
ATTTCTGCAGTAGGTCATCCATTACTACTGTCTGCAGTTGTGGTATTTGCAGAATTATTCTAACCAGAGAAAAATTCGTTCCCGCATTGGCTGGCTGACTGCTCGTAATCGTCATATCATTCAGACCTTTTTTCAAATTATCTTCGTCGCTTATGTACACTCGCCACAAATCCAGTATCTCCTCTCGTTTGAATCTCCCCGTTGACAATAGTTCGATCATCTTTTTTACTATTATCGCTGGATTGTCGCCTGGAAAAGTCGAAAGATCAATTTAATGATATTTAATATTTGACATGAGAAGTATCTTTTCGTCTTTTGTAAAAATGTAATGAGTCGAGATTTTAATTCCAGATTTCTTCATCTGTTAATATACTCTGAAGATCCTAGAAATTAGCGAAGAATTTTTATGAAATGCATTTGACAGAGAATCAAGTCAATGAAAAAGTGTCTCGACGACAAGAACTTTTTAGAAAAGTTTAGATTTTTTGAAAATAAATTTACAAAATTTCTGAAGGATTAAAATCTTCAAGTACCCAATTGATGAGGCCCATCATCATGGCTCAAAGTAATGCCAGATCTTTTGAAAAAGTCTTCTAATTTATTGCCATCAGTTGAGCCGGTTCTTTTTTGTGGTGATAACGAGTTTGGTCTTTTTTCTGGTTGTTTCACAGGCGATGTCAATTTCTTCATGAGGCCAAGATTACTTTCTCTTTGGGTATTGCGTTTCAAGGACAGCTGAGAACTTCTGCCAAACTGTGAATGCCTGTCTTCCGTAGCTCTCGGACTCTCAATTCTCTGGCTCACAACTTTTGGGTCGGATCGTCTCAATTTTAGGGGACTGGCAGACTCTGCTACATTTTCTTGATCACTTTCGCTCTCCGAAACTTTGCGGACGAATTTTTTTCGTTTACTTAGCAATTTTTCCTCTGGCGATTTTGTTTCGTTTGAGGAAACTTCGTCTGTTGTTTTTGAAGCCATTATTTTTCGGCGTTTGCTGAGAGGGCTGGCTGGAGTCTCTGTACGAACAAGTTTCAAAGGACTTGGGACTTTTTCTAACACTGTTTCATCCTCGTACGATCTTTTCCCTCCAGATCTTCTCGATCTACGAGTCATTTCCAATTTTTCATCAGGACTTGTTTTTTCCGGTGTTTTTTTGGTTTTTTCTATCGTTTCTGAAATGTTCGAAGCTGATTGCGTTTTTCGACGAAGCATTTCTGTATTCGATACTTTCTGCGATCCTTTGAACGAGGATGCACGTGACGAACCTGACAATGACCCTTCAGCTTCCTTCGAGGTTTGCGAATCTGTAGTTCGGTGCATAGACCGTAACAAGCCGCTTCGCGATTTTACTTTTCTCCGATCCATCTTTCAATTTTAGTTCACAATTTCCCAGTGATTTATTTCCACTATCGCTTGAAAATTTGTGTTTCGAAAATAATTACAAAACGAGACACATGTTTTGAAATGTTTGACATTTGATTTCGCGTTCGACTGTTTTACTACTTGTTGCGTCTTGTTCGAACGCGTTTTCCTCATACTTGGCCCGCTGCACACGACGCTTGTTTTCGTACCGTGCGTGATATGATTTTCTATATCTACATATATACTTTCTTACGCCTTTTTAAAAACAAAATAGTTGGTCATCAGTTCACCTTGAAGTTTTGCTTACAATTTTTAAGAAATTAGCCTTTGGATTTTTTTTTTTTTTTTTTCAATTATAACTATAGAGAAATTCATGGCGCTTATTCGGGAACAATTTTTTTTTTTTAATACAACTTTGTCGATAAGTCAGAGATCCAAAATGTGTTTTTATTTATTTTTTCCATTTCATTCTTATATTATTTTGATATAATTTACGCAAACAAAGAGAGAAAAGCCGTCTGTGATGATGGAATAATGCTGTCATTCATAACCAGCAGTTTTCTTAGAAATTTATTCGCTGGTTTTCAGAAAAACTGAGTGGAAAAGAATTGAGGTTATGTTTGTTATTTTGGTTTGTTGCGAAAGTACTTTCGTTAAGAGATAACTAAAATGAATGGTAATTTATAAGCAATCGTCAGAATATCTTTGAAATGCTTATTGTTGTTTCTAGCATTTCTTGAAAAAATAGATAACTGGGTAGAAAAACTTGATTATATTTAAACTGGCATTGTTTACAATATTTTCGCGGGTTTTTGCGATATAAAACGAAATGCGCAAAATCGGAGGTCAGAGACTATCAAAGGAATATCGAGTGGGTGTCCAAATGTTGTGTACATACGATGTAATACCAACGGTATTATCCCACACATTGTCGCAACAGCAAACTCTGAGAGGAGAGAAAAAAGTAGGGATGTAGATTAGAGCGTATGAGATAGTAATGGCTTCTCGCGTATTGCGATTACGTGAAGCATATTCCTATCTGTTGACGAAGAGAATCGTGAAGAGAACAAGTATAGAGAAAGAAGTAGGCGCATCAATTCATATGGTTTTTCCTCTCTCTCTTTCTCTCTGTCGCTTGATAAACACACAAAAATTTGATTGGACAAAGTCTCGTGAGGTGTAGGTTGTTTTTTTTTCCTTCCAATAAGAATGGCCGCTGTTCTTGGAAGAAAGTTCGGAGTTTCGGTGCCGGTGATCGGCAAAACGAATTTGCCGATTCTCACGGCGTGCCGGTAAGAACTTCGAAATTTAAACATATACGTTTGTTTAAAAAAAAAAAAAATTCGTTCCATTTCCATTCAAGTTTATCGCTGCAAAGACGTTCAGTACTTTTGTTTTGTTTTCCGTTCGTGCTCGTAGATTCGTGGCAAGGTCATCGGAACGACAGGACAGCAGCGAGGGATGGCTGAGCAAATTAGGCGTTAGAAAACTCGAACCAACCAAGGAATCCCACTCTCGTATGTTGTCTGATAAAGAAGTTATTTGGGCACTTCACACTCACAATATTCGGCCCGACTCCATCGACAAATATCTCAAGAATTAGTGAGTTTTGTAGAATTGTGTCACGACCTTGGGGCTATGTTCGTCATCGACGCAATTGCCTCCGTTTATCGTCGTTCTTTTTTTTTTATTGCTCTGTTGCATTTCTCAATTTCATGTAATTATATCAATTGCTACTCTTGAAAAATATTTTGACAATTTCTAAAAAAAGGTTTCATCAAATTTTGTGATTTTTCAGGAGCTTTAGCATTAAAAAAAACAGGTTCAATATCTATTTGGATTTTCGGAAAATTTTGATACGCTTACTCTTCAAAAAAGAGTTTGAAAATTTAATTTTGCTACCAAGTATCTGTGCCCGCAAAGAAATTCTCAATTTTATTGTTTTTTCGTTTTCCTGGAAATCATGAAAGTAATGGAAAACTGTTTTCTACTGCATTTTTTTTAGGTTTTCTGAACTGTAGATGTTTCGAAATGATCAAAATATTTTTGGTGTCTAATGTATATATTTCATTGATTTATAACTTTTCATTGCAGCGAGGAACATGTTAACCTCGTTCATTCCAAGAAGTCAGAGTTGAACTGCGAATTGGTCGCTTCGTGGAACGTCCAAGTCGGAGATTTGGATCAAGCTCTTCATCTTTGGCAATATACCGGAGGATATGAAAGAATAGATCGAAGCCATGTCATTCTCTCTAACGATGAGGTAATTTTTCCAATTATAAACTTTTAGGCAAAGCCGACAGTCAAAGAAAATCTTGAAATGAGCTTAGTTTATGTTTGCATGACGTAGAAAAATTTCCAACCGGAATTGTTATTTATACATGATTGAAATGAGAAATATTTTTCATTCGTAAATAAAACATTCGACACTATTTTTGGCACCTGTTGGGCCTATTTAAATGCTGAATAATCCATTAATTTAATTTTTACAGAATTATCAAAAGTTACTCAGAGAAAGAGGAAATTACCTGAGATCTCGTCACTTGCAGTATCTGCTTGCATTCAGTTATTGGCCTCCTATCGTGAAGAGGGAAGGAAAGAATATATATGAGATTCGTAGCTATAGATTGCGGCCTGGCACGATGATTGAGTGGGGAAACAATTGGGCCAGAGCAATTAATTACCGACGCAACAATGACGAAGCTTTTGCCGGTTACTTTTCGCAGATTGGACGTCTGTACAACGTTCATCACATTTGGTGTATGTGAATTACAAAAACTTATAATTTAACTCGAAGAAAAACTCATTTGACTAAAAGAGCTCATGATCGATTCTTTCTTAATGTTTTTCAAATCCGAACAATTCTTTCAAGTCATTCTTCATCGATGAGAAACGAAAGGAAAAATGAATAAGAATTTTACTACTAGAAAAATATCGTAAAATTGATATTTTTTGCGAATTTGCAGCTGCAAGCATTGAAAACTTGGCTAAAATCCACAGTTTTAAACATTCGCATAGACAGTACGATTTTTTTTCTCCAAATTTGTAAAAAATTAAAAATAATGAAAAGTTAATTGCTAGAAACTTCATTGAACATCAAATTTCCGCAGTCAGTTGGAAGAAATGTTCTTTACCGAAAAGAAAATCAGGTTGAATTGAAATTTGAATGAAAAAATAATTTTAAGAATTTTTTGTTGCGATTTCAACGATAATTTTTCAAACGTTTTTGTTTCCAGTGCACTTTTGTTACTATTTGATTTAAAACTTCGTATTTCAGGTTACAAGGATCTTCAATCACGAAAGGAAACTCGTGAGAGTGCCTGGCGTTCTCCAGGTTGGGATGAGTGCGTGGCGTACACGGTTCCATTGATCCGAGAGATGCATTCTCGCATATTGAGTCCAACATCGTTTTCTCCGACGCAGTAAACAAACATATATATGTGTATAAACATTTATACATATGTATATTTCTGCCGGATATCGTTGTGCATTTGTATATTGAATGTCGCTCCATAATCATGTAGGAACAACCGGAGTTGTATCCGAGGGAGCATAATCAACATTTGTTTTTGTACAAGTAGCCGTGAGTTTGCATCAATTTTTTAAACGATGTATTCATGAGGCAAGCAAAAAATGATCTACTTTCATACAAAACGAAAGAACCTTCGGTTGCCTGCTCAAAGCATTTTTCCTTTTTTTTTTCAAACTGATCGAACGAGAAATAAGTTCGAGGGGTTAAGTTTCAACGATCGCGTGTACAAATATGTACGTAAAGTACAAAACTGTTCAACGTACGAAATATACAGAAATTATACAAAGAAAGAAAAAAAATAAATCTTTGGTCCTGAAGTTATTTTTAAGCCCAAACATTCACAAACAAACGAGTGTATGTTTTCACTTTTTTTTTTTTTATTATCTAATCAGCACAGTGGTTTTGTTTTTTCTTCTCCGAAAGATCGGTAAGTGGTTGCTCTTTGCCGAAAATCTCTTCAGTAAAAATTCTCCTGGGAACAATCCTCACCAAAAGCTTCGTTCGTCGCTCTTTGACCATTGCTTTTCTCTCTCGATTGTTTTTTCTTCTTTGTTTTTAGTTAAAAAAGTGTATTTATACTCTACCTAAACTTAAAGATAAAAATAATTACCGTAATAATTGTTACAATTATTAAGACCGAATACGAGTCAGTTGTTTCTTTCTTCTTGCTTTTCTTTTGCCTCCCAATATCGTGTATTGCGATTTCTTGATTGATTACTTGCTACAAAGGTATTGGTTTGTTTCTTTAGTTGAATTTTTTTTTCTCTTCGTTTCTTTATGTATAATATATAATATATATTTGTATATTAATAATAATAATAATAATAATATAGAGTATTCGTTCTATACTCGTGTGTACCTAGTTTCAATGTTATATAATTGAGTGTACTGCGTGAGCAAATTATTGACCACAGATCTTGGCTCACTGATATTCGATCCCGAGACCCATTATGACTCGTCGCCGGGGAACACTTCAGCATTGCTTGATAAAACGCTTCGTTCTTTCTTTTTCTTCTTTTTTTTTTCGTTTTGTTTTTTTTTCTTTCTTTAAATCTTCACTCCTCTTCACCTAAAGTGGACACTTGGCCCTTCGTAGTTTTAATTCAATTTTCTTCGTTCAAATTTTATTCATTATACGAACTATATATTACGGCTCTTCTACGACATCTCGAAACATTTTACAAAAGACAAACGACACTCCATTCTTCCTTTTCTTTCTTTCGTTTTTTTTTGTTGTTTTTGTTTTCTTTTTGTTGCATTTAAGAATGTATTATTTTCTAAATTTCTAATATATGACAAAGTATGGAAGATCATGGAACGCGGCGTTAAAAAAAAAAAGGGAGAAAAACGAAACAGTATAAATGGAACGGAATTACGAGACGATACGTAACAAAAATTGTATCTCTCGTTGAATCGAGGAAAAGAGGAAAACAAATTTTTCTACGTAATATTCATTTTAGAATTGCCAAATTCGATTATATCGTCACGAAATAAGTGTAAAAAAAAAAAAATTTAAGAGAGATAGGGAGAATCGGCAATGTTTAAATTTACAACGATGTATTTTTTTTTTCTTCTTACGCGCTCTTTCGTTCGGAGCACGATGTTTGACGTTTCACAATAATGTATTTTTACGGGAAACTTGTTGCTGTACTCGTTAGTACACAAATTGTTTAAACAAATAAACATAAAGTAAATCACTACCACTGACAATGAGAATGTGAGAGAAGAAAAAGTCCATTCGTTAAGCTGGAAATACTATGAAGCGGCGTTTCCAAAATGAATAGGGTTTCGTTTTTTTTTTTATCGAGACAAACGGTAACGACGCGTCTAAAAATTGCAAGCCCAACGAATTTCTCTCGAAGATTACATCGAGGGGCTGGAGCGTATTCTTTTCGTTAACAGATATTTATCTTAACGTATTACAGCGCTAAGATATGGAATTAAAAAACAAATTTTTACAAAAAACTGTATACACGCTTTTGTTTTCGTTTATGCTTTGACTACCGACTAGGAAACTTCGATTTTTGCTTGCTTCCATAAGCTTTTTTTCTTCGTCGCCTCTTCGTTTCTCCCGACACACATACAGAGATTTGAGGAATCATTTGATAAAACGCTTTTTTTTTTCGTTATGCTGTTCTTTTTTTTTGCTTACAAAGATTTCTTACGAACTCACTTATGAACAGCGAACATATTTTTTTATATCTACAAATGCGGAAGTTTAGAAAGAAATAAAGAACAGATTCATTCCCTAGAGAAAAAAAAAAAAAATTGGTATTTAGTCTGTGATTGCGAAGTAATTTGCCTGAAATAAGGACCCAAATATAAATGTTGCTACAAGCGTCACTGTTGGTGCCCGGTGATATCACTTGTACTAATACTACAACAGGATCCCCTACGCCGCAAAGTCGAAACTTTCCGATACATTTTTCAGATAAATTTTGATCGAAATGCATAAACCGACCGAATTAAGATATTTGTAGCACTAATTACCAGATTATTCAGTGCTAAATTCAATTATCAACGGTGTAACGAATTAAATATACATTTACTGTTGTTCGTTCGCATTGCGTGTCTCAATAGATGAGAACGTAATTATATCGACTGATTACTCTTTTATTATTAATCACTGATACTCTTCGAATATCCTTCCACAATTAATTCATGGCAAAAGAACTTAGAGTTAAGGTATGGCTGATTTTCGAGGCATAAAATAGACGATTTTTGAATTTTTTTCCCTCCAGAAAACCTTTTTTTTGTCAGAACGTGATTTTTATGATAAAACTTGTTTTTGATTTTTTTGTTTCAGACCAACGAGGCCGGAGCTATCGCTGGAACCGTTTGCCATGTAGATTTTGAAGTGGCAACTTGAATGCGTGCTGCAAGTTCTTTTATGACGATAACATTTTTTTCGTCAACTATAAGATTCGCCCAATACCGTGTAAAAAGTTTTATTCAAATAAATAGTAAATGTTTTGTGGAAAAAGAAAAAAAAAAAAATTGTCCATTTTTCGCCTCAAAAGTCAAAACATTTCCTCAATCGATACTCGAATGATGGCCATTACCGGGTTAATGTCTTAAAAATTGCTACAAAATTTCGAAAAATGGTTAACAATTCAGCACTTAAGAATGAAGTACACATGTTGCTGTACGAAATATTTCATTCTATCAAAATTTCAACACTCATTCGATTAGCACGAAAATTTGAACAAAATCTGCCCTCTTCAAAACTTCACGAATATCAATATGCAACAATAAAATTATCAGAGTTCATTGATAATTTGATAAAAAAAAAAAAGAATTCTCCAATAAATAATAGGACGATTTTCGTTTTAGTTTAAAAACAATGAATTTATCAATTTGCTAAAATATTTCCGAATTTTTCAAGTATTTATTCCTCTTCACATCTCATTATTTTCACTTTGCACTGAAACAAATACGAAATTTTTATGACGTTTAGAGCTTGTTTTCTTAGTTTTCTCGAAAAGTAAAAAAAAATTTGTTCGACTATCCGTCGATGAATACTTTGTTGAAACATTTTTTTTTATAAACTTTATATGGATCATTATTAAAAACAAATGTTTGTAAAGTTTCAAAGATGATTGAATTTTTGTAGAATTTTGATGAATTGCAAAGTTTTGAAATTCTGATTCAATAAAATGTTTGTTTGTAAAAGATGTGCAATTCGTTCTCAATTTCAACCAGTGCTTAGTACCGTAGATATCTTAAAAAACGGTTTCTCGACGAAGCCTTCGCTCAATCGTATGTTTTCCTCGTTATTTTTTAAATGTTTACGTTTTAACATGGGTTTGTTTGTTTGTTTTTTTTAAATATGTACACAAATTGTTCCACTACGAAGAAAGCGAGCATCAGATGATTGTGACACTTTGGACCTATAATCGTAGTATTTTTTTTTTTGTATTTTTTTCCCCCTCAATGCTCGGTGCGAGAGATTACACATACTGGTAAATACATATAATCCCATACAAAGAATACCGAGATATAATTCGAAAAATGGCGTATAACCTATCTCGGTGGATATTAATTTTATTACGAAAAAATGACGTCGAGGGGTATTGCACTAGTGTTAATGGTATTAATGACCGTTTGTATCTCGTCGAAAAAAAAAAAAAAAAATGCTATCAAATTTTTTCGTCGTTCGCATCGACCGAAATTCGCGAGTGTGTTTTCTCTCCAATTCACGACTATCCCTTTTGCGTACAATCGTAGATGAGGGTTGCGAGGCAAATAGGAGAGGAAGGATGAAGAGATAAAAGATGGAGTGAAAGAATGAGGTGCAAAAAACATTGAAAGCCAAGGATCCGTCGAACTTATCACTTCGTCGATTTGACTTACTGGATATCACGTTTAAACGATCCAACGTCCAAAAGGATCGTTCGTATAGAAATTTATATATATAAATACATATATAAATGATCGAAAGGCTTTGCCATTTAGCTCGATTAAAACTGTCACAATCAGCTGGCGTTCGATATTTTATAATTAATGAGAATGATAGCATATACATATATATGTATATAAAACAAAGAGAGTTCTCCAAATATGCGCACGGACACAAAAAAAAACAGGAACAGGGGGGGGGGGGGGAGGGTTAAGAGGGCGAGGGGTTCTTCGTGTAATTGTTTTTTTTTGCTTTTTCTCCTTTTTTCCTTCTTTCGTCGTTCGTGGCTTTTGTTCTTTAAATAAGGTTCGTCAGAAACGCGAACATATTTGACGTTTAAGCAATATATCGGTTTGATAAATTCTTACGAAAAATTGCGCGCGACTAGACTGAATCGAAACCTCTATTTTCGGCTTACAATCATAACAGCCATTTCCGACGAGCTTTTTTCTTTTAGAATAGAAAAAAAAATTATATAAATATATATATATATATATAATTTTAAGTTATCAAATTAAAATTATATATACATATATATGTTTTTGTTATTGAATTTTTGCAGGCTTCCAGAACTAATTAATTCGGCTGTATAGAGCCTTCGACGAGTACGTAATGAGGTTTGCGGGAAGTCCTCGTATCTCGTCCATTCGCGACGAATCCCAGGCGGACATACAATGTTACATTAATGAATATTAATATTAGAGACTATTAGGGGGAAAGGACGTCGAGCTATTACTGTGAGCCAGACTCAACATCGAGCCACTCAGACTCTCGTCGTCCGGATAAGACTCTTTCGATGCTTCGGCTATCGCCAGTGCGCTGAAACAATATTATTTACGTCTCATTTCAAATTTTAGTTTGATTGGGAAAATTCGTTTCAAGATTATTGTTGATTTGGTTTATTCACGAAAATACTACAATTTAAGGCCAAAACCTGCTTAAAAACAAAAGTATAGTTTTTCTTCTGATATATAAATATCAGAAAAAAATACTACTTTTTAGCAGCGGAGATTGGAAAGATTCGTTTTTTCAAAACCTAACTTTTCGAAATTACGGACACGATAGGAAAATATTCAATCGATTAATTTTACCCGTTATTCTTGGGGAAATAATTTCATTATTTTTTAGTTAGATTTATTGATTATTTGTAACTTCAAAAAATTAATAAAAATTTATTTTTCGATTCTCTCAACCAGGCTACGGCTCTAAATGAATTAGTCGTAAGATATTATTGAAACGTAGATTCAGTTCCGTTAGTAGTGGATAATCGTATTTTTTAATTGTTGGCTTACCTGAATCCAATTCTCGCGCTTTCCTCGTCGAATTGTTGCAACTCGCGCTCGTGTCTCTCGTGAAGCAAGCGTATTCGTTCGCTGCGCTCCTGAAGAAACTCCTGAGTCTCGAGTTCCATTTTTTGCTCTAACAAAGCTCGCCTCACGGAGACGCGGTCTTCCAATTCACGACGTTCACGATTTCTCTGCGCTTCGGCTTGCATTTTGTTCTTCGACTGATACGCCATCAAAATTTCTAACTCGTAGTCCAGTCTCTCCTGCAAGTCAACATGATTTTAGTAGTAATTTTCATATTTATCTGCTTGTTTAGAAAAAAAATCACAAATTACTAGCAAAAAATCTAAAAGTACTGTTCGCGTTGTTTGTACACATATGACAAATCGAAACTGAAAATGTCATTGTTCTTGGTAAAATATGAGTGCTGACAATTTTTTTTCCCGAAAAATTGTTCACAAAACCTAATCATCATGCTTTCAATGGCGCGGAGAAAAAAATCAGCAGCTATAGCATAATGGTCGAGATCTTTTTGAAAGAATTATAAATTTATGTAAATTCACCTTCAAATGATGACATTCTACTTCCTGCGACTCGTCAAGCCTGATGCTCTGCTTTTGTAACATTTCAGCGATACTCTGCTCGTATTGGTCACCCAAAAGAGCAAGTTTTCGCCTCTGTTCCTCCTTCAATTTCTTTATAACAGCTTTCTGTTCGTCCTTCGCTGTCGTCTGCAGTATTTGAGCTTTGAGGGCTTTGTATTGACGCGTCTGAATTTTGCACGTTTCTCTAAATTGCTTGCGAATCTGCATCTCCTTTTGCTGCGAATATGTAAACAAATATTATTCATCTGGATCAAGGTATTCACAAAATATTCTGCATAAATATGACATGTAATTTGCCGTTTATTAAACGAACAAAGCAGTAATCATTTTATAGCAGCAGCATACTCAAGGATTACGCTGTAAAACATAAATCAATATTTTCCCAACTGGATTGAATTCGATTTTTAGTTTGTGAAAAACATGATTATTGTAGGACAAAGTGAGTCAATTTACCTTTAAACTCTTCGGTTGTTGTTTCAGTTCGAGAGCGTGCTTTTTGCGTAAATCACGTTCCGCCCGTTGCATGTAATCTTGTTGATTACAAAGCTCGGTCGCGTGTTGTCGTTGGACTTGATCCTCGCGTAACGAGTGCACCGCTCTTTGTTGCCGGTATTCGAGCTCTTGCGTTTTTTCATGGTGCCGCAGAAGCATTGCATGCGCTTGTTCCAATTGTTGTTGTCTTTTGTTCAATTCCTATAAAATTCCATAAAATGTAGCGAGTTTTATTGAAAAAGAATAAAAATATTATCAAGCTATTGTTTTATCTCTGAAAATGAGCGATGGCAAAAGATCCTATACTTTTAGTTGATTTTCTCTTAATACAAAAAACTTTTCTTCATTCGAAATTTTGCTTTTCAAAATGCGCACAATGATTTTTTGTCTCGAAATTAAGAAATTGGTCTTCATACGGAATGAAGGAGAGTATTGATGCACGAAGAAAAACCTAAAAACAATGAAAACCGTTAGAACTATCTAGCAGACTGTACAGGAAAATCGCAACAGATACGTCGTGAAAAAGATACGTTCGTTTTTTTTTGTTTTAGAAAAATAGAAAAAGTAACTACAACAATAGTTAGAAAATAAAAAAATCGATTCGTTGACGGTTCTAAAGATTTGTAGCCCCTTGAAAATCATCATAAAAAATAGAAAGTAATTCGTACTTCACGAAGAAGCTCCTGCTCGAGATTGTGGAATATGAGCAATTTTTTTCTTCGGAACTTTCGAATCTCGAGATCAAGATATTCTCTTTGTCCTCGAGCGAGTCGTTGTTCTTCCTGAGCTTCCATTTGTCTCAGATTATCCTTTTGGCTCTGTAAAGTCGCGTCTCGTTGCCGTTTTGGTGTAACCTCGTCCTGCGACAATTCCTTCTTCCATCTCTCTTTGTAAGCCTGTAAAAATAAAATACAAAATAAAGATAGATAAAGTTTGAAGTGGACAAGAATAAAATTTAATGCCACTTTGCAGCGACCCACGCGCCTCCGTGGCTGAGCCTCTCATTGCACACTGCCTCAAAACGTCGTGGTATAATAATAATCGATAGGGAGGCAGCATTTTTTCATTGTACGTCGTAAATGTCACATGCAATCTCTGAATATTCACGTGGGCGTTGAAAAAAAGTTAATTAACGACCATAATCGGGAATACGAAAAAAAAAAGAGTATCCTTATCCTTTCGCTTTGTTCCCACAACTTCTTTTTCTGTTCGCTACTCTTGCAAATATAAAGATTCAAAAACAAACATGTGAAGACGACATGAAAACAAATACAAAACATATCAGTTTAGTTGTTAAGGTTTTTATTCTACGCCATTTATGAATACTCGCGTGGGGTGTTGAAGTTAATTAACGACTATAGTCGGCAATGACGGAAAAGAAACATTTATGCGTTTTTTTTCCTATCCGGCAAATGTTAGTGACGATAGTTACGAGTAAAAATAAAACATTCATTGCGCTAGTTTGTTGAATTTTTTTCAATTGATAATGAACCTTGTGTAATCTCTGATCTTAGTGGATAAAAAAAGATGAATTCTTCCTTCGTACCTTGTACTCTCGTTTTTGTTGAGCCTCGAGAGCTTTACGATCCGCCTCCTGTCTACTCGTTATCTCCTTATGAAGTTTCTTCTCCGCATTTTGATTTTGCTTCAGCTTACGCTCCAATTCTTGTACGTGTCTGATCTGAAGTTTCTCGAGTTCTTTACTGAATTGTTGCAACAACGTCTCGTACTCCTTATCCAAAAGTTGTTTGTGGGATTCCACCTCCATTTTACATCGTTCCTCAAGTTTTACCTAGAAAAAAAATCATACAAATAAATATCCTCTTATATCAAAAACGTTTAGAATGTATTAATGGTGCTGAGAAAGTGCTGAAATTCCAAAATTTCTCTCTCTCTCTCTCTCTATTTTTGGAAATGTTCCTTCGGGAATCGTCCATACTAGTAACTCAACATATTTACCACTTTTAAAAAATACGTCGTCTAAGCTAAGTTTATCATCGAATTGGGACTCGAGATGAGCTTGAAATAAATAAGAATAAAAAGGTTTTTGACCGGAAAAAACAGAAAATTCAATTACACGAATTCGATCGTTCCAATGATTTGTGAATTCAGCTGGTAAAATTTTTGTTGACAAATCTTCAATTCCCTCGGGGATATTTCACTTCTCAAAATTTTTAGTATTTGCTAGACGAATGGGCAACTTGGAGGCCCAAATATTGTTCCAAATCCATTAAAGCACAATTTTTAATTAAATTGTGAAATAAAGTTTTTATTTAATTACCAAAGCTCCTTGGTGTTCTCTTCTCATCCTCTTGTAACCGCTCATTTGTTCGTGCATCTCTTCTTGCATATGTTCCTTCTGTTGTTTCGTGACTATCGAGGTAGTTCGTATTGTGGCAAAATTGTTGGCACCGTGCTCGAGTAAATTGGCAGTGACTCCGGCCGATATTTTATGACGATTTCTTACGGAACCTGAGGAATAATCGTTTGCATCCGCGTTCGGCAGTGGCAAGCTGTTTGTCGAGGAACTTTGCGAACTCGCCGATACACCCATCGAATGTATCGAGTGTTCGGATGTTATGGAATTGCTCTTGCTACTGTCACCACCCGTTTGCTCGTCCGGTGTATCTACAAATTAGATCATTTATCATTATTATTTTATTCAAAAAACCGTAATGAAAAAAATTTGTCTCATTTTCTGAATGATTTCGTTTATGGGGATGCAAGTCGCAGAATCATGTAAAAGTTTCCAATTATTGTCATTTTTAATTACCCTTTTTTGTAAAGGTTTGTCTCTCAACTTGGATAATAAATTTGTCCGTTAATTTAACTTACCGTCCGCATCTCCAACCGTACTCTCGGTCTCGCACGAATCGATCATCAGAATTTTCTTCATTTTACGATAATTCAAATTATCCAATTCCCGCACCGCGGCTTTAGTTCTCTGTATGAGATCTATCAAAACTTGTGGCGAACGCGTTCTGGTTACAAATTGATGCTGAAAAATAATCATTTCAGGAACGTAGTATGGACGCTTCAAGATTTCCTTCGACTTTGAAATATTCATTTCTCTATTTTCGTCTTTCTTTTTTCAAAGCAATTTGAATACTTACTGACAACAATTTACCGGAAGACGGCCTTTCGTTTGGACTCTTGGTGAGACAAACTTCGACAAAATGACCAAACACCGCCGTCCAATCCGGCGAGTTTAAAGTTGGCGTGTCATTCTGAGCGATATGGTAAAGAGCGCTCATCGCGTTCATATTAAAATACGGAGGTTTTCTTTCCGCTACAATTTTTATCCCAAAGTTCATTTAATCATTTGATTAAGAGAAACATTGAATGCGATAAGATCTTTAGTCGTTTTATATTAACCAATCAATTAATTATTAATAATCGATGGAAAATTTAAGCTCACAATCATGACACGCTTTGTTGGGTTACGTTTAAACGTTTTATGTATTTTATGAACGGATCTGAATTTTCTTCAACAGAAATTAACCAACGAGATGTATTTGTATCCAGTAAAATTTCTCGTGTTTAACAAGACCTTGAATTCGATTCTCATTCAAAGAAACATTTGGTTCAAGAAAAGAAAAAATTTATAATGAACAAAATCTTACCCAGTTCGATGCAAGTTATTCCTAACGACCATACATCGACTTTTCCATCATACTGGCCTTCGTCCATCGCCAGAATAACTTCGGGAGCCATCCAATATGGAGTCCCGACGAAACTGTTCGCTGGACATTTTATACTCGCTGATCCAAAATCCGCGAGCTTAACCGTACCGTTCTCGGTCAATAAAATATTTCCAGCTTTCACGTCTCGATGTATTCTACCAAGGGCGTGAAGATAGTGCAAACCTCGCAATACTCCTTCGCAAATCGCAGCGATCTCATCCTCTTTCAATGGCCGTTTGTGAACTTCTATTATGTCCGATGCCGAACCGAGACAATACTCCATAACCAACTGCGGATTAAACACATTAAAATTAAATTCGACGATGTTGAATTCGGAATAATTTCAAATTCTCGTTTGGGATATGGTCGACTGTTTTCTAGCATCGAATCAATTTGTTTTGAAGCAATTTTACAATAAGATTTTCCTCGGTTTTAGTTTTGAATTCAATTATATAACATTTTGCATAATATTTGGTTTACAAATCAGTTTTGCATTAGAAAATTGATGTTTTCTTATAGAAATTGAAACAGAATGTTACCCATGCTGTATGATCTCTGAGATAACATCCTTTGTACTCGATGGTATTGGGATGATTGAGTTGTCTAAGAAATCGTATTTCCTTGAGAATATCCTGCCACTTCTCGACCGTTTGTTTTCCAAGATATGACATTTTCTTGATGGCGACGATTTCTCTGGTGACCAAACATCTCGCGTAGTAAACAGCACCGAAGCTGCCATGTCCGATTTCGCGAAGGTCCTCGAAAATCTTTTCCGGATCATTTTTCTCGAATAATTCAGCAATCTCGGGATCCTTGAGGCTTCCTGGCCTCGCAACGGTAGGCATATTAGTTTTATCCTCCCCCGAGCGACCGGGATCCCCTTGTCGTGCTCCAACCTCCTCTCGTCGTGTTCTCAACTGTTCCTTCAACCTTATCGGTTTCAATGAACCGTCCGTCAGTCCATTGCTGACCTCGTTGCTTCGGTCACTGTTTAAATCGCCCAAAAAACAACGCTATTAAAACAACCATCTTGAAATGACATTTTAAGCGAATAATATTACAATGCGTTGATGTTTGAATGGTTTGAATATCATGAAATATTTCCTTGTGGTTTTTCTTCAAGTTTATTACAGTTTTTGCTGATATATTAGTACAAGGACAAAGTTTTTTTTGATTATTTTGGCAATTAAACAGATGATTAACGGAATAGAATTTTCATTAGATCCAAACGACTCAAATTTCGATGTTATGAAATTGTGCGGTATGAAATTTGATAAACGACGATTGATAATTGGCGCTGTCGAATGACTTAACGATAACTAGGCTGGATGAAAGCTTATCGCCACCATTGTGATACTTTACGGTAGCATAATAATGAGCAGCGTTGTTGATGATTTGTTGTGATAAAAGAAAAAAATGTGTCTACATGAAATTAAATTGGAGTGTATGTCAAAAAAGGATGGAAAAAAGTGCTATGCGTTGGGTTTTATTTTTCATTCTCAAATTCAAATCTTTGTTTTTCCTTGGAACACTGATTTTGAATGATTGAGCATGGTTTAGGGTGACATTTAACTCTTTTTAAGCAAATTCATTGATGACGAAACCAAAACATGAAAATAAAAACAAGCCTTGTTAGATTTTTCCAAATTTTTTTACACCAATCTAATGAAAAATTTTGGTGACAATAATAATATGATTTCTAATAACTTGAGCTTGGAATATTTTGAGTCTGAAATTTTAGAATATCAGCAAAAATGAATTAAAAAAAAAAATGTTTTCTTAAACATTTAAATATTTTGAGACAATTAATTCTCTAAAAAAATAAGAAAAGTGAACACAAATGTAGTTCTGCTGTCAAAATTCATATCTGCGAGAAGGCAAAAGATTGAATCAAAACTTGGGAAAAAACGAGGCTTGTTCTTAGGTTGAATCTGAGCGACAATGAGATTCGATAGAAATTTGCGCTGTTTGTGTTTATTGCTCACGTCATTCGCGCTAATGTGACACATATCCTCGAGCGCCAGAAGAAAAGGCTTGGCCCCGTAAATCACGGTCGACTATCCACGAGACCTCGGGGAAAAGAGAGAAAGAAAAACACACAGATCTCTCAAAGATTTTTTCGGTTAATTGTCGACACGAGGAAGAGAATAAATATAATCGTGGGACCGTTTTTCGTTAGCACAAATAAAAAAAGATAAAGAGCCCAAAAATTGCGAAAAAGTGAGGCGTCGATTTGTGGTTGAACTCGGGAGCCACACCGAAATTTCGTACAGAAAATAAAAAAAAAAAAAAAACAATCACTGGAAACTATAGACACTGGGAGGATTTTTTGGTTTCAAAGTGAATAAAAAACTGGGATGTATGAAGGAATAATGTTAGATTTACGATAATAAGAGAGAAGAATCGAAAAAAGTTTTTTTCTCTCTCTCTCTCTGTCGATAGAGAAATGCGGGTGTAAGGAGGGTTGGGTCTGGATGGAAAAGTGGGGCCCCAGAGGCCAAGGGAAAGGGGGAGAAGGGATGAGGAGAGCAAGGAAACGAAATATATGCAGTGTATGTAGTCTATGTAGGTGTACGTATCGCTTAGGTTCGTCGTGATTTTGTCTCTCTCGTGAAACTGAGGGGCTCGGTCTTTTATCGACCAGTAGCCAGTAGCACAGCAGCAGCACCATCAACAGGAGTAGTACAAACCGAGCAACATTTTCCTCGAGTTCGTAAAGAGCAAAATCTTGCGAAATTCTTTCATTCTCTTTAACGTTTTCATTTTGACCCCCTCTTCTCCTTGTCCTCTTTCCCTCTCTTTATTTTCCTCAATCAAAGCGTCCCGGCGACGAAATTATAAGATTTCCCGAATTGGTGGAAAATTGAAAGGAGAAAAAAAAAAAAAATAATAATATTCACCTCTAAAATGGCGAGGGTGCACGGAAGGCATGCGCGCGAGCCTCGAGAAAACTTGTATATTCACCGTTTATCTCTTTTTTCTTCTCTCTCACTCTCCTATCTCCCGTTTATCACGAAATACTATACACCCTCGCAATTTTTATCACGATAACATTATACCTATTTCTTTGGAAATAATGGGCTTTTGGAATTGTTATGTGGTTTTCTCGTAAATATATCACGAATGCGTTCTCGGGTCTGTTGAGGAGAACAGTCCCTACGCAAGGTTTTTATACCCCGGAAAGTACACGCCCCGTAAGTCGTGTATATCTAAATAAGCACGCACGTCAAATAATCCTCCGGAGACAAGGATATCCAAAAGCACACACCACGGTTTTTGTTGTACTCCAAAGTTTCGGTGCACACGTTGTGAACGGACGGACACACCGCAACACACACACTACACACAAACTTTACCAACGCCCCGGCCACCCCGCTCCGCACGCGCCTCAATCGCCAATGGAGAGAGCGAGAGAGACACGGAGGATTCGACAATTTTTTCTCCTTTTTTTCTCTCCTCTCTGTACGCACAATGTTTTCTCTCTCTCTTTCTTGCAAGCTAAAAGAAGAAAGCGAATATTGTAGTGCCAGGACGAAGAAATAAACCGCGGGGCCTTCTCAGGGGAGGGGATATTATGCTAGTGCCATCTTGCGAAAAAACTCAAACTTCTCTTTTTGCCGAAACGCAGTCAATAAGTTACCGACAGAGTCCCGCCATTTTTTATTTTGCTATAGACACTACCACATGCATACATTGTTGTTTTCGGATATACATCGAACACGGTTCTTTTCTTGATGTTCTCGTTTGTTCCAGAAGTATTTTTGATCTTGCCCAGTGTATTACGAGGTAACGACATCGAAAAACGAAATCAGGAACGGAAGCGAGAATGTCCGACGATACAGGAGGCAATGACGACAGGGTAAGTTGAACTATTGTTCTTTGTTGCCATTTGTTTATTCTGTTTTTATTTTATCAGAGTCAGTGAAGTAAAAATACGATTTATTTTCTCTAGAACAAACAAAATACTTTTTTTCTTACATTGTTGCCAGTTGTGTGTTTGAAATTTGAAAAGACCGTTTTGTGTTTATTACATTAACATCATATATAGTTGTTTTTGATATTGTTATCTTATAACAGTTCGAAAAAACAAAAACTAACTATTACACCATCGAAATTTACGCTTTTGCCTATCTGTTTTTTTTGTGTAACCAATTTTCTACGAAATATGAAAAACCGTTGCACGTGGTTGCAGCTTTTATTCTGTTTGTATTCGTCATAAAATAATGGTGGAAATACAAAAATTCTTGAATAATAATAATTCATTGAATGTTGTACTATTTACGTACAATAATGTATGAAATGAAATTAACTGTGCTATTTTAAGCTCGTGAAACTCAGAAATTGAGGCAAAAATAGAATCAGGAATTTATTATAAGAGAAACAAAAAAAATGTCATAAAAGTCTATTCAAATAAACTTTTATGTTATCGATGATACAAAGAATTCAAATTATGTTATACAATAAATAACTATTGCATCTAACCAATCTATCAAATGACTAGAAATATATATAACAGATTTATTCATTCATATTGTTGTTCTTGATTTCAGAACATTTGATTTTTTATTGAAATTTTATCTGGCAGAGTGTGTCTATGGTGGGTTAAAAAATCATTACTTTGCTTCTGTATAGTTTTATGTTTGTTCTTTTCCAGTTTTTGCTTTTCTTCTTTCTCTTTATTTTCTGATACATCGATCCAATATATTTTTTTTTTCTAGATGATACCGCTGGCAGTAGTAGTTGCACCCGATTCACCAAGAAAGCAAGTGAAATCAACGGCAGTGGTTAAATATTCAGCAGTTACGACCCCAGCGACGTTCGCCCAGTTGCAATGCAACACAGATTTGAATCTCCCGCCGAGCAATTGGCTGAGCAGTTCAGCCGAGAGCTATGGTTTGCAGAGTGTCTGGTCACAAAGCACAGGATTTTCAAGTTTCCGTATGGCTCACATGTTTCCTGATTGCGTGGGTGAAGTTGACGTAGTTTCCGATGCAGAGAACATCAAAAGATTGTTGAAAATGCCGTACAACAACGGAGTAATATCGATGATGGTACATCGCATAGAAAATACACTTTTGCTCGATGACTTTGACATACAAAAGTATCTTCTGTGTCAAGCCGAAAGCGATTGGGAATGGCTCAAAAAATTTGTGTACGAGCATATTTTTCAAAACGCGAGCGACAAAGAGAAAAGACTGTTCTACAAATCTAACAGCAGAAACGCTTTGCAACAAAAAAATTTGGTGTCAAAATTTTTGTATCACTCTTTGGTGCTTGCGGACAACAAGGATAAAGTGAAAACTCCTCCTCTGCCTCTCAGCCCACTCGAACCTGTACTTCCTGAGCCTACTATAGAAGAAAAACTACCTGATCCAAATCACAGTCACAATTTCGCGAGAAACGTTGTCTGGACTTTTGAAAATATTCAGATGTTGATCGGTACCGATATGCCAATTTTTGGGGGAAAAACTCATCCTTGCATAAGCCTCAAATTACGCGACGTTAGCAAACCCATCAATGTTCTCACTGGTATTGATTATTGGCTCGATAATCTCATGTGCAACGTTCCCGAAGTCGTTATGTGCTATCATTTGGATGGGATCGTACAGAAATATGAATTAATCAAAACCGAGGACTTGCCTAATATGGACGACGCAAAATTCAGTCCAAAAGTTATTCGGGATGTTGCTCAAAATATTTTGAGCTTTCTGAAAAACAACGCTACCAAAGCTGGACACACGTATTGGCTTTTTAAAGGTAGCGTAGAAAATTTATGTTCTATTTTCTTAATGATATTTTTTTGATACACCGAAAATCGCAAAGTAAATTTTTATACGGTATCGAAGCTTGCTCCGTAAGATTACAACGTAATTCCCATTAATTTATTAATTTTTTTTTATGCAAGAAAGACTGAAAGTTTGTTACAATTATTTCTGATAAAATTTTAATTTTTTTTAATGTATTATTTAAATTATTTATTTTCTTTTTGCACGCTCTTCTCAATTGTTATTGTTTTTTGTTTATAGGCAAAGACGACGACGTAGTTAAGCTTTACGATTTAACATCGCTCTGCAGCGAAGCGACGGACGTCAAGGAACAAAATCCATTCACCGTACCTGTTGCTATGTTGTTATATCGAGTTGCACGAAACATGAAATACTCACCGGATTGCCATAAGCAGAGAGGAACGATAAGGATGTTGTTGGAAAATTGCGTCGAGCTTCTTACCAAGGAGAATCATCCACAAATCGTGACATCAGCTCATTACATGTTATCAGATTTGTACGTACCAGCGGACACAGATCCGGCCAAACCGACTCTTGTTGAACAACCTGACGAGGAAGATGCCTCAAGCGAATGTGGCAGTAATCGAGAAAATTCGGAAGTAAATGACCCGAATGAGGACGAAAGTAGCGCGGACGTTAAATTATTGATGCTCACTCAGAGTACGTGAAGTTCTATTTTGAAATATAGTTATTTGAAATCGTTATTTTAAAATAACGATTATTGTCGACGATTTCATATTATTGATACTCGCTCACAATTCGTAGAGTCTAAATTTCGCAATGAATATTCCCGTTGAGCCATTTTTTTTTTAATACTTTAGTAATTTTACGAATCAATTTTTTTGGTTTTATAATTTTTATTCAGTTGCATAAATAAAATATTTGTTCAAAAAATAATCTTTGGCATCTGGAGGAATAAGATGGAAACTAACTGCACAATTAGAGAAGAATTTAAATAGTAATTGAGAACTAGTTTTGGATGACATCTTAAGAAATGATGGTGCATATTTTTTCACCTTTTAAATTCGTTTTAAATATGAAAAACTCTTAAATTCCCCTGTAAATTTCAAGTCTATCGTTGAACAATTTAGATTCGAGAAAAAAAAACGTTTTCCTCGAAAATTCTCGACTAGAATAATGACTCGGAATTAATGTGTCATTCTTATTTCGCTTTATAGTACAAGAACAACCGGATCACGAAGAGCACAAATATAAACCTCCACCGATAAGCGGAACAGTAGCAGAACGTTGTTTCGCTGCTCTCGACCACGTTTATCAGGGTCTCGAGTGTTTGAAATATTTTCCATCGGCGGATAAAACCGGAAAGGAGACAGGAAGCGCAAATGATGTGGAAACAGCTGCAAAGAACAGAGAAGAAGAGCAGAACATGGCTAAGCCGTTTCAAGCGATTCCAATGCCTTACGCTCCGTTGAACAAACCTGAAAATGAATCGAGCAATAATTCAGTAAACAATAGTCCGAGCCATCAGCGGAAGAAAGGAAAATCGAAAAAGAGTAAAAAAGTGGAAAAGAGCTCGACCAAAGAGCAGGTGGCTTTGGACGGCTCGCCAAATGCTTTGCTGTGCAAAGCTAAAGTCGAAACTCTACCGACTTGGCAAGCGCCGAAAAAAAGTGATAATCTCAGCTGGAATACTCACTTGAAAACACTTTTGTACGAAAAAGCAACACTCATTTACGCCGTACTCGCTGAGTACGAATATTCCAACAACGCATACGGTGCCTCGTTGAGATATATATTGGCTGTTTTGCGCTGTCACAAAATGCTTCAAGTTTTTTGCGATGTCAACAACGACAAAAGCATAAGCTATTCGCTTGGACGGGCTGGTGATTGTTGCTTCATGACTGTACAAGACTGGCGCAATGTCGAGGATCACAAACGAGCATACGGACAGAGAAACGAAAATGAGGAAAAGATCGTTGAAGAAATACTTAATATTGAGAACTTGGACTCGAGTAAGAACATTTCATAATTTTTTCCTTTTTTTTTTTTTTAACATTTTGAGTTACCTTTGATCTAAACAATTATTCGATCACATGTTCCATTTTTTAGGGCGTTTGTTTCCGCTGAAAAAATCGCGTTGAAATATATATTACGCTCTTAAAAGTATATTTTCGAATATCATCGGATTGTCACGAAATTAATATGCGAACATTTCGAGCGTTTCTTTTTTCGAACCAAAGATCAATCAGAATCAGTGAACTTAATAAAAAAGTGATACGCGCACAAACATAAAAACTCTTTTTCAAGTTGATTAAAACATTTAATTGCTTTGTTCTCAGACGATGCCGAATTACTACCAAAACAATTTGAAACTATAGAGTCAACGTTTATTGCATCTCTCAAATGTTACGAGAGAGCCCTCGAACTTGATCCTTTGGAACCCGACAAAGTTATTCTTATCAGAAGATTGGGAAACATAAACAATGAATTGGGAGTTCTGTACATGAATCAAGCCACTGGTAAGTACAAAGTCGGCTGTTTTTTTTGTCGATTTATAAAAAAATATACGTACAACCGTTGTTTCTTTATTAATTTATTTTTGATCATTGAATGCAGCACGATATCAACAAATGGGTATGAACGATGACCAGCCGTCGTCCAAGGACCTTATCTCCGATGTGAACAATTTTATTGCACGGTCGCAAAGTCATTTTGATTCGGGATTAAAAGCTTTTGAGACTGTTCACGACGAGGTGAATCTCGCGCTTCTGCATTCCAATACCGGCCGTCTTATGCGCTTCCGTGCTCTTATGCATTCTCAAATTCCTTCTCAAGAGCGTCATTTTCGCAACAAAGAATTATCCAGCTATCAAAAAGCCCTGCAGGTTTTGGGCTCGAGGAAAACAAATCCAGCCATTTGGGATGGTGTTACGTGGGATTTGTCGACGACACTTTACACCGTTGCTACTCTTCTCCAAGATTATCCACCCGGAGGAAATAAAGTATGAATATAAATTTACAAACTAACATATTTCACTCTGACCGATTTTCAAAAAGATTCTCTATAATTTTCAAAAATTAATCTTCGATTTCATCGAACATAAATTAGTTCTAAAACGTTCAATTTAATTTTTTCAGACGGAAGTACTGGAACGCGAAGTTGTGGAGATGCTGCAAAAAGCTATCAAGTACTGCGACACCGAAACACCCGGACCTCGTCAACCTGTTTATCAATTTCGTGCTGCGACCATTCATCACAGACTCGGATCTTTGTATCATCGAGTTTACCGCGAATTGAAATCTGACGTCGATAATCACAAACGCAAAAATTCACTCCAATTGAGCAAGCTTTATTACTCAAAAGCTGCTAAATTGTTACTTTCATTGGAACAACCGATTGAATATTTGACGGTTCAATTGGAAAGAGTCGCGTTGGCTGAGAATCAAGCGGAATGTAAGTTTTAAGGCGCAGTTATAAAGCAACAGTTTACCTCGCGAAACGTTGCACCATAAAATTGTAACACCATTTTTTTTACTTTTTTCCTCGAGCACTTCAAAGTTCATCTCAATCTTCAGGCTTTGCAAATTGGCTAGATTTCTTACAAATTCAAAACTCAACCTAAAAAAATAATAATTTTATATTTCAGCTGTTTTTATTCACTCTATTCTCAAAAATGATCGATTATTTTTACATTCTCTTTTAACGTTTTTTTTTAAACTTTAGCTAATTCGTTTGGTGAATTGTGACGTATTTGATGCTCGAAGAAAATTTGAATTTTACTTATGGAATAAAAATGTCAATTTACAGCTGCAACGAGTTTCAACAACAAATTGAAATTCTACCAGAACTGCCTGGATCTGATAATCCAGTGTCAACCGATCCTAAGGGTGCTTCTTGAGAAAGCAACGACTGCGAGCAAAACGATTGTAGTCGCGGACCATAAAATGACCGAGAAGATAATCGAGTTGGAAAATTCTCCGGACGCTGGAGATTCAAACGCTGAGGATCGTAAGCAGCGAGAGGAAGAGGAAAAACTAATATTATTGCTGGAGCAAAGGTTACAACATTTATTAAAATCGCTTATAAAATTGTGTCGTGACAAAAATACCGAGAGTCTCGATAAAGCCTCCTCACTCCGTCCATCGAAGTTTGAAAATCTTGCGAATCTCTACAAACAGTGCTACAGCCTGACGCTGCAGCGTGAAACACTCTCGGGCCTCAGACTGCTCGACCATATGTCCCAGGTGTTGGGTGTCATAGAACGAAACATAAAACAGTGCTCGGATTCTTCTTGAATTGAGAGGAAAAAAAAAAAAAAACAAAAAACAACTGAGATCTCCGTTGTTTTATCGCCTTGATACTTATGCTCAAAAATGCAACTTTTTTCATACGGCTGTTCGAACATAAATACAAGTCTCTATTTTTGTTTTCATACGTCTCGTTCCGACCATGTAAATAGTGACTTCTTAAGATACGTTTTTATTTATGTTTTAGTCTCTAAGACGTTAATAAATTGAAGTTCTTCGATTCGAAGTAATCAGTTTATCATTAATTTTTGTCTCCTCGTAGAAAAAAATGGCCTTCGATTCAATATAAATTGAGCTCTTGAAGTAAACTAAGTAAACTTGGGGATTCTAATGTCTCAGGCGAAGTTTCAGTTCAAATTTAATCATCTGATGGTTCAAAACTGTTCTTCTTATTTAGAAACTCGGCAGCGTATTGACGCCAAGTATTGAAAAAAGTTTTCAAACGGCAAAAGCAAATAGCGCTGCGTATATCTATACTAAAGATTGCGCGATTTTGAGGAATACTTTAAAATGACACGCACATTTTTTAACCATCAATATTTATTGCTTTTAACTTGACGGCAGTTAAAAAACGGTCGGGGGCTGAAGACCCCATGCAGCTTTCGTATAACTACTGACTGAAAACTATAATTTTGGACTTTAATATTTACAGTTAAATCAAACGACATTCTCGATTCTTCGAATAAAAAGTTCGACTAATCACAACGTTTTCAAAAAAAAAAAAAATTGAATTTCATGCTCTTTCTCATGATATTTATATACGAGAAATTAGAAAGCATTTTTAACAAATTTATCGCTACTCATATGTTTATTGAAATTGTTCATGTTGAATTATATATTTTTTTGTTTAGTAGAAGTGACAAGTCATGTATGTGGACTATTTACATTTTCTTTTCGTTCGTGCAGGAAAATTCGAGGCAAGTTTGTGGATAAAAGAATGAAATAGGGTGTTATCGATAGTCCATTCGGCGGAGCAGTGAGGCGTTTATTGGATCACGTCTGTGCCTTTTGAACGAAAAATACATACGAAACTGTATATTCTTAAACTCGTACAGAGTTCACACTCCTTTTCATTAGATGCGTTTACGTTTTCGATTTCGCCGGTCGCAGAGTCAAAGTTTAGCCCGCTTTGGTCTCGATCTGACCCTTGAGTTTTCTCTTTCTCTGTTTCTCTCCTCCTCCTCCTTCTCCATCTCCTCTTTTCGTTCCAAATTGCATTTTCGCAAACTCGACAGAATTGAGCCAAATGAAATTTGAGCGAGAGGAAATGGGACGAACCACGCGCGAAAATCCACTTCCGACGATCTCGATATTACTATGTCGCGTTGTCACCCACAATAACAATGTACGGATTTAACCAACCGTGGGACAAGTTTTTCCAACTCTATCTCGAACTTCCGACCGAGATAAACCTGCGAAATTTTTTTTTTTTCGCTTCTGTTCACGGCTTCTAATCTCGTTTTCGAGATTTCAGGTATAAAACCGACTTTTTTTTTTTCTTGAATCCGGGCATTTGGGTTATAAAAAAAATTCGAAGCAATTTTTTTTTTCTTTTATTGATATCAATCTACAGGAATGACAAGCTCGAGAGAAGGAGGAGAAGACCAGCATATGGATGTGAACAAACACTCGTTGAGTATTGTTTTCATTTGTATTTTTATCATACGCTCAATCGAGTCTTTCGCTCATTAGTATAACCAATGTCTTACGAGTTTGTAAATTTTAAATGTTTCCTAAAGAGATAACGGGTGAAAAAAAAAAATCTTATAATTGTAATTTTTTACAATCGGACCGATATTTTCTTAGCTGATAAAAAAGCCTTTTTTTTCCTACACTCTTCAACACCTGGGCGTGCTAAAAATGAGATCGATTTCAGTTATTTGTTTTATACTCAGAAAATCCACCTGTTGAAACAACTTTTGGCAATTATACAGTTCAGCGTCTTCGGATCGTAGAAATTTTCAGTTACGATAGCAAATATGGTATTTTTAAATATTCGTTTTTCAATGATAAAAAATTATCTGTTTTAGAATTTCAAGGTCCGTCGATGGAATATCATTGTTTACATCATCTCTTAGCAACAAATTGTAAAAAGAAAATGTCATCGTTTTTGGGAAAAGCCACAAAACGAGGCATTTTGTAGCGAGTGTCATTCGACGATGCAGTTCACAGCAAAACATTGTATTCTTCGGTTCGAACAGCTAATCACGACATGGGCAACGTATAAGGATCACAATTCTGTCCGACGAATGATAAATCTTTTAAAAAGAAAAAGAAACTAATAATCATTCTATTTTTTCAGATTGGCCAAGCGAAATTTAAATTCAGTGTGAGATGCACCCGGGTTGAGTTCACGATGTATGTGCAGGAACAAAAACAAAAGTGAGTAAAAAAACAAGAGAATCATTGGAATCAGAGTTCTTAGATATTTTACGTTGATCCGGGTCTTCCGGGTTGTTCTGGTCTTCCATCTGTTCATGGATCTATGTTTTGCTATTAGAATTCTGGAATCAGGGTGTGATTGGAAAAAATTGAACAAAAATAACGGAATGACAGAATCAAAATTGTATATTTATATATTCGTACTACATGAAAGCTGCCGTTCATTAATCCCCGGTTCTCGAACAGTGTCGCAATTCGTAGACAAAGAATGTTTCCTTCGCTCTATAGCCGAGTACGGCAATTACCCATAGAATCTCTTACTTGATTCGGACTTGGACATGGCGGAGGGTCCAAAGTTCGACGTTTCCACAAACCCAAAACATGCTTTCCTACTATTGGGCCCACTATTGGGCCCACTATTGGGCCCACTATTGGGCCCACAATAATGGGAAGGGCCCGATCGCTGTTGGAGCTCACGGAGGTTGTGATCGTCGCCAGAACCGCCGAAATGACAAATATCCTTGACATTTTGACAAGAAAAGTCGAAGTTGTCTGTGCTGTTCTCATGATTATTCGCGATGACGCCGATTTATGGAAGGAAAATGAAAAAACTGGGATTTTAACAAACTGTTATTGCTGTCAAAATCCAAAGTAGTGACTTTGTATTTGACTGACGTACGCTGCCTATTTATACCAAATTCTGCATCGCAACCTTGCCTACGTTTGCGTACATAATTGCATCGATATCACGTGTAGTTGATAAACCGTTGCTTGCGTAACTATCGAAAAGAACAAATAAACGCTTTTTACGGTATCGAAAAAAATGCACTCAAGACTCAACGATTAGTTCCATTCCGATTCCGAGGGAGTGCCTTATCTCAAAATGAAAACAATTCCATCTTCAATGTTTTCATAAAACTAGTCTTCTTACGTCTGATTCCGTTCGTTGAGCATTTTTTTTTGCAAAATGCCCATAAACAGAACCTCTTTACTCGGTCGTTCAAATTTCAAAATAGAATGGTTTCATTTTCCAAAAACACTATTTTGAGCAGATAGCAATTCCAAGGTTATCCCATCAGTGAACCCTTCTCGTCAGACTTTTCCTCGCACGTCTATGGAAAGCACGATAACTCGAGAATTCCAAACGATATGGCGGATTCATGGTTTAAAAAAATAAGGAAATGTTCAAAAGTCATGATCACTCTGGCAAATTTTCGTTCTCAAAATCCAATTTTTCACATTATAACCACTTGCAATTGCTCTTGAAGAGAAAGAAAAAGAAAAACGCACTTTTGGAGAAGGCATTGCAGCAAAAACAACACGTTTATTAAGACTTTTACAATGTAATATTCTCTCACGCAGTTTTGGGATCCGATAAAAGTTGATACGACGTCTGGTGTTGAATTTTGAACCAAACATAGGGTGCACGTGGACAACCAACATGCTGACACGTTGCTTGTAGATCGGACAAAACATGTATCGTTGCACCCTTTTTTCGTTCAGCCACGCCTCCGTGTCAGATCCTAATACAGGTAGGTAAGTAGGTATAGCATTATACCTACTTACCCGCCTGGCATGGAGGAAATACGCAGACACATTTATTGTTTATGTTCAGACGACCCCAACCACAGGTCCGATGTATCGGTCGAGATGAATTTTTATTCGGCGTCTCTTGCGATTTAGCCATACTCGTTGGGATTATCATCACGATTGCAGTTGCAATGAGAATAACAAAAAGGCCACCGAAAATTTTCATATTTTTTGCAAGCTTATCGAATCTCGTATAGATATGATTCCTGTTGGAATTTTTTTCTTGACTGTTGAACCAACGAAATTCTCACGCCTATTTATACTAAAAATTGTCAGTTGGTTAGGTCTGTAAACAAATAAAATTGATGTACACGAAAACTTGTTACAAATCAACGAGAATATATAGGTGGACTTCCAGTTAATCATTGTTATCGTAAACTTCAAATTTTATTGATGAATCCCATATCTTGTAAGCTCGAGACATTTTACGACCCAATATTTACAATCTTGTACACAAAAATATGTTACGAAATATAATTTATGAACGAGAGTATATAGATTGACTTGGAATTAATCATTGTTATCGTTGAATTCAAATTTTATTAATAAATAACGAATAATAAATTAATAAAAAATAAAATTTTAGTATTATATGTCAGAGAGCTTACGAATGTACAAAGTCATAACTTACGGACAACCAAGTCAAATACTTGACAATTCATTATATTTCTGGAATTGTTTATTCACCTAAGAACATTTGAATTTGATAATTCAAACCGATACCAATTCTTTTGCACGTTAATGGTACGAAGGGAGTGAAGCGAAACGGAGTATTCAAGGAAATAAAGTATAATCCATCGATTGTAAAAAGCGTCGTCGTAATATTTTTTCGTAATTGAAAAATGAATCGCAATTCTTATAGTTTTGCTTTATTTTCAATGGGTTTATCTTTAATTCGGTAGAATCGTGATCCTCGCAGATTGATCGATTCTCGATGATTCAATTAAACTCAAAAACAAACTCAATGAAACGATCTGAACGATCGAACATGGTATTTTTTTTTTGGTTTGATTAGCTGCGGTCACGATACGGGCAATGTATAAGGATCACAGTTCTGTAAAATTGTTGCATATTTTCTGATTGGTTGACCAAAAAGTTCGTAGATATTTTACTCTTTCGGGTGCGGTTCTGGTCTTTTCGGGTCTATTTTTTCTTGCTATTAAAATTGTGGAGTTTTAGGTGTTAGGAAAAAATGAATGAAAATAACGCAATGACACGATCCAATTATACACACATATATTCATATTGAAAAATAAGAATTCAGGATACATTTGTTGGACGAATTTTAACAGTCGACGAAGAAACTCGGACACAATGAGCTGTCGTTGATAAATCCTCGGTACTTGAACAGTGTCGTAATTCGTAGACGGTCAGAATATCTTTTCTTACTTCAGCTGTGAGCGACATCTACCCCGAGAATCTCTTATTTGATTCGGTCCTGTACAGGGAACGTCAAAAGCTTCATTCAGTACAAGGCGTTTCCACAGACGCGAGACATGATTTTCTGGCTTTCTTGATGGAATTATTGGAAGAGCTCGATCGCTATTGGATTCCACAGAGACTGTGATTGTCGCGAGAATCGTGAAAATGACAAAAAATGTTGACATTTTGATAACAAAGGTAGAAGTCGCCTGTGTCGTCTTCATCTTCGTCCGCGATAACACTGACGTAACGAAAGAGAATAAAACAACAACAAAAAAACTAGTTGAGGCCACGATCTAATATTTTAGATTGCTGTCGATCCGAATCAGTTACTCGCTCGTTCGTATTTAGTCACTGATCCATGTGCACTGCCTATTTATACCAAAAGTTCTGCATCCTGACTTTGCCTACATTCGCATACATAATTGCATCGCGATATCGCGCCTCGCTGATAAACTGTTGCATGCCCAAGTGCATGTAAGTTTAAATCTTTATCAGCATTAGATCTGTTTTTTTTGTAGATAAATACGTTCGAAAATATTCGGAATTTTGTTACAAATTTTCTGTCACTCTCACAAGTGGTGGAGTATGAGGAAATAATTTACTGCGAAATTCGCGATAAAAATGACCGTCATTCAAATTTGTTGACACCTCGGAGGAAGAACATCATTTATTCGTAATTGTACAGTTTTATTTTTTTATTAAAAGAGTGTAAACTTTCTAATATTCAACGATGACTGTTTAATAAGGGAATTGATTAAAACAATTTTATCATTCGACTCAGGATATGGGTTAAAAAAGGAGCGTTCCGAGTCAGTTTCTTCCTCCTGCCAGTGCCCAGGGTCCCCCTTTTTTTTGGCTCGCCGTTCCCATACCAGTGGGAGTTTTCAGCTTTACACGTTTTTCCCTCACTTTAATTTTTTCAGATAAAATAACAAAGTTCAAATCCTCGTCGCACTGATATGACCCGTTTATAAAAATATTGAAGTCAAGAGACAGAATTATCTGAATTTTAACGAATTTCTGTTCATTGAGATTTCGTCTTCAACGAATAAAACTAAAAAAACGATGCAAAATCGATATGAAACGATGAATAAATGCTGACTGAATTTCGTTAATAAATTATTGAAACAAGCAGTACATTTTTTGACACCTGTTTGCTTACTATCCGAATTCTAATATTTACACCGATAAATATCACTGATAAGATAAGTACGAGAAAAGTTCAGATAAGAAAAACAATCACGAAGAATAAATTCAACTTCGACATTAACCGTTCATAATTCTTCCATGAAAGTATGTTTTGAAATGAAAAACATTGATATATATGAACAATTATCGGTATCGAGATCTACCGTCGAGATGCAGTTGAACGAAAAACAGGGTGCATAGACGTATGCGTTGACATCCGCGTAAGTGACACGTGACAGTGTTAGATTTCCTTGCGCACCCCAATGGTAGTTGAAATTCGATACCGGATGTCATATCGACTCGTGTCTGATCTCAATTCTCATTGATTCAAGAGTTATACGATCTTCGATGTATTAACTTTTTAATTTATGGTATTATAGTATCGTAATACGTCACTGATTTTATTTGATGTTTTCTTGGCGAAAAATTATTGCGATCAGCACATTTTCATGGTGCATCGTGATATCCGCTGGTGAAGTCAACGGTGATCATAACTGATCAACTACTTTTTCCATTTTTTTTGCATTTCCACGAGAAACATTCCCTTCGCATCAAATTCTGTTCCGTAACGGATGCAACGTTTTGTATTTTGCGCAATAGAAAATCTAAAAAAATGCGGGTCGTCGACGAGTGACTCGTAATGTGTTTAAAAAAAAGAAAAATTTAACTATCAAACTGCAAACTAATTAACTGCAAAGTATTAAAAAAATTTAACTATCTACGCGTGCATTTCAGCACTGAGGATAGCTATTCATTAGAGTCGAATTAAATGAGGCGACTTCGCTTTTGTTTTTCAGCCATATCTGTGATTATTCACCATGAAAAAAAAATGCATTAGTCACTTTCTTAGTGACGATGTAAATTTAGTAAAACTGGATAATTATCGTGACAGATAATAAAGCAAATGAATCGAGTCGACTTGGTAATGCTTGCGTCGGTCGAATCGTCGAGAAATTTTTCACTTTTTTTACCCCGATATATCTTTCTCAGAGTTCACTGATCGAGTCTGTTGACACGAAAAATGAAATCAAGATCTCCTCGTTAAAAGACTCAACCAATTTGAACGAATACTCTTAACTTAATTCGATGAATCTTAATTGATGTCAGAAAATAATATCTTCGTTCTCGAACTTTGGGTCTGACGTGTCAATGCTACGAGCAAATGTTGTCACGTTTCTTAATGAGGAAAGCGTCAAGGTAAATTCGCAGTACACGTAGTTATACGTACATATCGTATGTATTTTGCTTTATTTAGCTTGAGTTTATCCTGCAAACTGCAATTCAGTGGAAGCTGCAATCAAGGCTGACTGGACCGTCGAAGGATGAGAGAAGGAGAGGGGTCGGGGGGAGTGGAAAGTCTCAATTTACTCAAGTGAATAGTAGGTACTAGTAATTTTAAGGAAACGAAGCAAGTGGTGTGGAGGAGCGAGTCGATGAAAAAGCCATGCAGGCAAGAGAGTTCTCGCTTCTGGATGGTTGTAGTGGAGTCGTTGTATACTTTGATGAAGAGAGAGAGGGTGGGAGGGAGAGTGAAAATGATCCAGGTATCGTGACTCTACTCTGGTCGCTTCGAGACGAGCCAATATTTTCTTCTTTAACGAGGATTTCCTCGCTTTTCAATTCCTGAGAAAATATTTTTCTTTCTGAACGAAATCTTATTTACACTAGAGTAAAGTTTCTCTGTGCCATTATCCTTCGAATAAACTATCATTGATCGATTTTATTTATACACAAAATGTCTCTGATCAAAGGACTCGTTTCAATTCTGTCTTTGATACATATTTATTCACAACTCAGAAACGATCTAGCTGAGTGTCGAATGAAGAACTTATCGACACTATGTGGGAGCTAAAGATTTCCGATATATGGATTCGGAATTTGATGCTTCGAATTGAAGACTCTTCGGTTGATTTTGTCAAATTTATAACGATTTATATTTTTCATCGAGCACTATGATCTCGAAACGATGCATTTGATGCACCTGAATATAGCAAAACTCATGGATACGACAGGCTTCATTATTTTTTTTCACTCGTGTCAGCGAAATAATTAGGAGAGCAGAAAAATGTTATCAGTATTTTTTTGTTTGTTATTTTTGCAAGGCTATAAGTGATCGTGTGGAGAAACCAAAAACAGGTTTTTCAAGGTTGAAGCTTTTAGTTACGAGATCATTCGATGAAATTTATTTTTGGGCAATGCCTGTGTCATAATTGAAGGCGAAATCACGAAACACACATTTTTCAATTTTTTTTTTTTTCCAAGTTCTCCATGAACCATTTTTTTTCTACTGAACCAATATCAGGGCCATCGAGTCTGATTATTGAGCTTCTATTTGGTTTTTTGCTGAACTTTGTACAGCGATTTGTCGCCACATCTATAGCTGTTTTTTTGAATTTTTTTTTCGGTGTCCAGAGTCCAGACACCGATAAAAAAATTCAAAATTTTCTATCGAGTTGTTCCAAGTGAAACAGTAAATGAATGAATGGAATTTCGTAAAAGTTGTGTAAAATACTTATATTTTTTGGTCTATCATCCTGGTGGAATTCCTTAAAAGCACGAATTCTTCGATACATCGAAAATTTTGAAGAGGAAATAATTCTCAGTGTAGTTTAACGTGAAAATTTTGTACCAAACCCGCCATCCAGCCACCCACTCTCGTACTATTCATTTCCGGAAACAACCCGATGTTTATTTCAATTTCTTACAGCTGATACTAGAGTCGGGTCTGGTATTCGGAAATGAAAGTGCCCGTTGGGAGAGAATATATTTTAGACTACACGAAGGAAGGATTTCCGGACAAAACATTTCTCGCGAAACAGCTCGTAGTTTCTAACGGACTTTAACGAAGGTAACTCGTTCTACACGAGTAAAACTTTAATCCGCTCCAAAACCTCTGATTTAATGCGAGCACTATTTTTTTTTTTCACGAATTTATTATTGTTACTATTAATATTATTATTATCAATCACTCTATCATTTCCTGTATGTTCACTCATGTCTACACTACTTTGCACTCTGCGAATTCGTAGAAGCTTTTATCATTGGGTTAAAAACGACAGAGTTCTGAGCGCGCGAAGGTTTTTTTTTATTTCATCAATAATGAGATCATTTAAAATAAGAAAAATTCAGAATTTTTCGACCATAACATTGGATATTTTCATCATTCGATGTATTTCATTAATTCGGATTGAATGTCAAAGTTATTTTATTTCGTGTCGACCGAGCGGTGTGCTTTCCAGGAGCTTCCGGTGCGGTTCTCCAGCTGCGTGTACAGCGAGAGTAATGAGTCTTTCGAACGGTAGAGCGCTGCAGCATGCCTAGAGGGTCATAAAAAGGGAAAAAATGTTGGTTATGAAATATAGTGGTAATATTCGAGGATAAAAAGGGAGTTTGGATGACGCGTGAAAGTCAGCTCGAAGCGATGTATCACAGGCTTCGAACGTTTTGAAATGTTGAAAGCATTGTTTTTTGCACAAACTTCTAGTTCAGGTATATATGAAAATGAAGATCCGATATTTTGTTTGGTTTTTTCGTCGTATTTTCATTCATCTCGCTCATCACGTTATTCTGTGTGCTTTTGCACTTCTTTTGCAAACCATCGTCAAGCGTTACAATCTAGTTTCGTTGTAACCGGTGCAACCGGACAGAGGAGCAGTGAACTGG
Organism: Campoplex capitator; assembly: GCA_037576405.1. Lineage (NCBI taxonomy): Eukaryota > Metazoa > Arthropoda > Insecta > Hymenoptera > Ichneumonidae > Campoplex > Campoplex capitator. The sequence goes on from JARBWI010000002.1 coordinate 9,693,076, forward strand.
ATCAGTAAGCGTCGATCCTTGCAATTTGGATTATCAGAATTCGTTCTGACGTCAAACCTATTTTGTATCATTGCATTGTTAGATTTATTCAGGTCAATACAGAGTTGTTCCATGACTCGAAATGTTTAATCCACGATTCATTTCGTTTAGAAACTGCTGGAGTGTAACCAACTCGGAATTTTTAGGAAATGTGAGGACTAACGTAGCCTGAAGACAAAAAAATTGTGTGAAATTTCAACTCCACCTGTAGAAAGCTTTTGTTTTTATTTTTACCAAGGTTTACTTCGTTAGTGAAATGGACCAGAAACAGAAAGGGTTTCAAATTATCACCCTTCTCTTCGAGTATGAAGAATTATTGCTGCCCTTTTTTTTTCTCGATAAATATCCACGTTTTTTGTCTCCCTCTCGTTCTCGTTTAAACTTTTTGGGGATAAAAGCTTCAGCTGTTTAATAGAGGAGAAATGTCGCGGCGGGTGTGCTCTTCACAGGCAGACACCCCGGGGGCTCGCATAATACCCGAAGAAACTCGTGACTTTTCTCCCCGTTGTGTGTAGCGCATTGTGACGACGGCTTTAATAAAGCTTTTCCATTTTGGTTAAAGTGTCACGTTTCTCTCAGAGACTCTCGTTCGAGTTTATACACAGGAGAGGGCAAGGTCACCGTTGTTACATACCTATCTCTCTCGTTGTATATTCGCTGCTCTACGAAGAGAGGCATCTGCATGTCCTCCAACGTTATCATCCTCTTGTAACACGAGATGAGTCGACGCTTCGACACGATACTCACCTGCTGGTCACGAAATTTTTGGCTGTCTCGTGTGATCATCCAGAAATTTCAAGAATCACACTTTTTTGTCGATTAAAAAGATCAAAAGTCGAAGCTGCAATTAACTAAAAAAATGAAATAATTTATCGAAGAGGGAGTAGATCGATGCAGTATCTTTTGAGCTATTTCGGTGATCGATTTTGAAAATTTACTTTTCCGAGAGTCACGCTGTCAGGTGGTTTCATGGAGCTATAAAACGTTATATTTCTCATGACCTTTCAACAGGGATCTACATTTCTGAATCTGTATCGAAATATTTGCACTGTCACAAAATATTCAAACTCCGAAAGCTTTAGCATAGCGTGAAATATTCATGAAGCCGGTATACAAAAACGCTTTAATTCGTCTTTGTTTCGGACGAGTACGAAAAGAGATGATGGGGGTTGAAGGGGATGAGAGATCATTGTCGGATTGAGGACACATTTATATTGGCAAAGTATCACTTTTATCTACTAAGAACTTTAAAAAACTTTGTTGCCCGTGTTCTATAGCTGGAGATATATGTGTCTCGCATCCATTTCTATAGATATGTACGTTACAAAGTGCAAGACAAACTTTTTATTCCTCGATATATACGTATATACGTTTTCATACGTCTTGACACTAATAAGACTATGTATGTATATATATAATTCGTATATAAAGAATTCCATCAAGCTGAGCAGGAGTGCTCAGAAAGCTTCCTAAAACTTTTTCACGTTGCTATAAGACTCTTTGTAGATAGACACGTTTGCTCTCGAGGCCAACGAAAAGATGTTATCAAGGGAAATGGATAAAATTTCGAGGCTTTTGTTTTTTCGTAGTCATCCGCATACGAAAACGTATCGAACGAATCTCTTTGGATTCAATCTTGGATCTTTGTAGAAAAAAAAAAAAAAAAAAAAATTGCAGAATAATTAGCAGATGTGAGGGAGTTTATTATTGGAAGTGATACGAGCAGTTTTTGGGTCAGACGAGTAGGACGAATCGTCGACGCGACAGAACGGTCGAATACGTTCAACAAAATATTCTGATATTTCAACGAAATTTTGTCATTAAGAATAACGAAATTTCGGAAAAATATTTTTTCAATTGCTTTCTACGATTGCAAGCTCTCTGGTGTTGGGTACTGGACTTTTTTTTAGTACTTTCGAGATACTTCGTTTCGGGCTGTTAGATGTTTCGATACAACGTGTTTTTTTGTTGTTGTTGCAAGAAATTACTCGGATGTATCACGCGAGATTCTCAACGACAAAGTAGATAAGGGACTATGGCAAAGGAACACAGAAGGTTACCGATGAAAGAAAGTAATAAGAGGGTGCTGCAGTTTTATTGGGCAGTAAAGGTCGTTGACGAGAATTTTTCCGAAACAGAGAATCGCCTTCAATCACTTAGTTGTTCCTGAAATTCTTGTTCACTGACCAGAGAAAATCGTCAAGGTCTTAGCTTTATTCGTCTTTGTTGTTAATGGCTGATGAAAAAAATGGTGGACGAAGAAGAGAGCGCTTAAAATACTCGAAATATAAAACTGCGAGAACGGAAAGTAAAAAAAATTAGTTGAAAATAAGAAAATACTAAAATCTTGTATCGAGCAGAAGGACGAAATGAAATCATTGAAATAAAAAGAAAAAAGAAAAACTTTGAGTAATCAAATAAAACAGGTTTCGATGAATTTTTATTCGAATACTTGAATCGAATTCGAGAAAGTTTTGATTTATATAGACACATGAGAAAATTACGAATAAACAGACAGTGAAAAATATTTCCCATTATGTTCCAATATGAGAAAACTTTATTGGAAATTTCTTGACATAAAATAGTTGAGTAGAGATTGTAGGGTCACTTTATTGATCTCTCCTCTCGGACCAAGAGGAAAAAAAAAAAAACTAGAAAAAAAAACGTTATAAAGGAAGAAAAAGAACGAGTGATAGTACGAAATATAAAAGTCGCTGCTGCTCAGACCGGAAACGATAAAAGACGATGGAGAGTGTGCCACAGAACCCTTATTCTCTTTGACACTGCCAAACGTTTTTTTGCGTCAACACCGTTATCCTCAGAACATATTACACTTAGATATATACACACACATCCTGTAATATACCATACAAGCTGTAAGATGCGGTGGGAGGTAATTTTCTCAGCCAGATATTTTGCGCAAATTTATGAGTTATTAATTTTATACGAAGCTCCTGCAAGCTTCGAGAAAAGTTCCATTTGCTCGTTTCTCATAGGTTGGGCAAAACCGAATAGACCACGAACGTGTGTGTTTGGCGACCGTGTCATACATTCCTCTTTAGTTCAATGTGTTATCCATAAATCTTTACTTCGACGACAGGCGGCCGAGTAAAGTAGGATAATAGAGAGAGAGAGGCAAGCGAATAAAAAACGTCGTAATTCACAAACTTTTTTTTTCAAGTTGTCGCTTTCATTTGACAAAATCGTCTCAAAAAAAGTTTTCACGACAACTAAATTTGGAGATAGCATCTTATCGGATTCGATATTCGAGGATTAATGACATCGGATCGCTGATTTTTTTCGTTTACTGCAAAAAAAAGCATTGAAAAGTTCGTTTTATGTTGAAACTCACGATCAAATCGATTTTGACGATCGTAACAAATCCAAAACCGAGAACTGGACAGAAAAATTTCACGAGATTAAGGTTGAGCGCAAAAATGTCTATCGAAAACCGACTCTGTTTACGTTCCAGTCATAGAAAACAGTTGAGAAACATTAGGCATCATGAGAAATGATAAATTTCGTTGCCTGCTCTTGATCTCATGATTTTTACGTTGATTTTCGAAATATAATGATTTGAGTGAGGGGTTGTAGAAAAATCTCGAGAATTTTTGCTCGAAAAGCTTTCGTCATAAAATAAACGCAACCTTTAATACGTCTTAGAAGCGATTTTTTATTACGAGAATGTGTTGGCTCGTGCATCGATTCAGGATATGCGTGTATAGTTAAGTATGGTCTGGTAGGTCTTGTGTAGTGAGGCATATCGGCTCACATCGGTTAACGAGCAACCCTTAAAAAGGGTGGCTGTCCGGGTGCTCGGAGTGCTCTCTCACGATGAGGGTGTTCATAAACCGTATATAGTAAAGCGGAGTCTTTCCGATCTCCCTCTTGGACCATCCTTATCGGTGAACCTAGCTTTGGGCGACCATTACGCAGGGGAGTTTGTCAGTGTGGGTATTAAACGACCACCTACATTTTTTTCTGGCTTCGTGGTATCGAAGAGATAGCCTGCGATTGCTGCAAATCAGATGAAATAGGAATCCTCGAAAGAGAAAATATATCGTGGGCTTAAATCGTTTAGAAGCATTTTCGAGAAGCAATTCTTCGACGTTTTTTTCTCAAGGCATAGAAAATTCGAATGAAACAATTAGGATCAATGTTTCGAGGAAGGATTATTCGATAAAATCATTTTTCCAAAGTTTTGTTGTCGCCTGGAATTTCTGTGATTTGATTAGAAGATTTTGAATAGTGAACTGTTTTCCGAAGGTGATTCTTGATGGCGTTAATACAGATAAAGCCAAATAAAAATGATAACACGATTGTATCGTTCGGTTACCGATTCGTGCGGCCATTGAATAAATTATACAAACATTTACCTCCTTCATATTCCATAAGCTCATTGAGATATCGGAAAATCGAAATATATTTCCAGGTCGTTGAGTCGTGGAAACACTGCAAAATAATCCGTTTCAATGATCAGCTTTTGGTATTTGTTGGCAAAAATTTTAGCGGATCCAAGAGCATTGAGCCGATTCGAATCCTCTCAGACTTCTATCTATCGGCTAAAAATCACAGAATTTTTTAAGCGTTTTTACCGATTGTAACAAAAACAGAAAATTTTGTGATATTCTCGAAGCTAGTGGTTATAGAGTAATCCTTTATCGTGAACGGAGAAGATACAATCGAAGTTCCAGTCCGAAAATGAGTGGCTGGAGGGCACGAGTTCAATTGTTCGATATCCGGGCGTCTTTTCAGGGTTAATCCATTGAGCCATAACGTAGAAATTCTCGTTTCTGGATCTATTGAGTTACACATACAAAGTTACATTGTTTGAAGGGCTGGAAAACAGTTTGTATTATCATCTAATGACTATGCAATCTGCATAGTCGAGCGAAAACCGTAGTACTGATACCCTGGGGAATAGGAGAAGGGTATGCGACGAGTACGAGGGAGACAAACTGTTGGGACACGATTAGCCCATCTCTCTCTCTCTCTCCTTCTCTTGCTCTCTCACTATAACGCCATATGTATCGAGGTATATCCTTTATTTCGAGGTAATGTCGCGTGATAACGATCCTACCGTCATGTCCCATAGCCAAACACATATAAACGTACCCGTAGGTACAGCCACCCGCGTTTCAACCCTTTATCGTTTCTCCTTCTCTCTCTCTATCTCTCTTCCGTGCTTGGTCTCTTTCGGATAAAGTTCCTCTCTCGGTGCACGATTAATGCAACGAGCATCACCTTCTCTGGGTGGTGCCCTCGCAGTGGCATCAGAGTGCACACCGATACCAACTGCTTTTTCCTTCTCTCTTTCTCTCGTCACTCGAACCAAAGCCTGAAGCCATTTCATTTGCATTCTCGAGTGGCCCCTCGAGCACGAACACACGCACTATTACACTTTCCATTACTACACAGTGTCCATACGTACTACAGTTATTATACGTACACACCAAGTACCTAACTCCCGTTTCCAGCTATTCTATCAGAATTCATACATATAAATCCATATACGTCTGCCAACGTTCATATAGTAGGCTGTATATATTTATTTATATACGTTTATAAGCTACCCGCGCGCGTTGATGGAGGGACACCTATATATACCTAAGGTTATGCAAGCTTGTTATGACTAACGAGACTCAGGAAGAATTCATCGTAGCCTCGTTAGTCCTTTATATCGTTAAAAAGAACCTTCGAGGTTTTCTCGAGGGAAATCGTTGCGAAGCTTTGAATACTTAGATTCTTATCGCATCCTCGATGTGGGCGTTCCGGAAGCCTTTCACTTATTTTTTTAACTTTATTTTTTTTGGCAACAACGATAAATGGCATCCTTCCATATAAACCTTTCAATTTACATTTCTTCTTCCATTTTGTAATCACCAAGGGAAAAGGGAGAAACTAAACAAGGAACGTTCGTGAAACGAGGAGAATCGAATTCTAATGTTGTCAGGTTTGTTCTACGAAGTACTTTTCCAGTTTAATTTTTTCCTAGGGTAACAGACTTCATGTTTTTTTCGTTCTTTCAATCAGTGTAGTTTTCTACGGGGATGTTTTTTTTTCTTTTTATTCGGTTCGATTCTAGTTTCGGGGTGTTTTTCCCATTGGAGTAACATCTTAAGCGTATAGATCGAGGCGCATTTTGTGATTGGGAAAGAGGGAAAAATTTACGGTGTATTAGTGTCAATGTCAGTATCGTGAAAAAACGATTTTTATCGTCCACCAGGATCCACAACCCTCGGAGACTTTGGGGCATCATTAAGCCGTAGCGTTGCTTGTGGCTTTCCTATCACTTTGTACGAGATCTCCGAGGCCCCATTGTGGGAGACTACGATATCTGGAGAAATGAGAGCCCCTCCGTCGATGTCGCCAATCCCATTTGGCTTTTCTACCCTTCGTTCATCTCTTCCGTATGTTTATCGATCCCTTACTGGTAAAAGGGCGCAACCCTTCTTATTGAATGCGCAAGGTTATGCGAGTTGGGCGCTTTTGTTTTGGAAACATTAGATCCATCGGGTGTCCGGAAAGTTGTTTGAAAAAATCTTTGAAAAAATGATCATCTCGAGTGCAAACAAATGGAAAAAAATGGTCATGAAAAAATGTAGATTAATGTTAAAAAAAAAGCTTCAATCAAAGAAATCGAAGATTCCAATCGTGAAGAATCTACAAGAGCAGTTTTTCCTAGAAGACTAAAGCTGCTCAAATTCTTTGTGGTTAGTTTCAGATTCTTCGGTTAACGTCTCTGTGATCAGGCACACACCTTGTAGACTCAATATTTCATCTTCCGCTTCTCGTTATCCCATTGGGTATACGTACAACGGGGATTCCGCAAAGGCGACAATCAAATTATCCCCTTCGGGAGTATCTCTATTAGTATTGTTGCGATCTCGAAACAAAAGGGAAAATATGAAAGGAGCTGGCGGAGCACGTATACTCTTCATTGTACGCGCGCGCACACACACGTTTCTTTTTTATTTCCGTTCTGATCAAGAAACGCAGTAGCGGCTCGAGGCAAAGTATAAAACGAAAAAGCCAGTGCGAGTCCTGCGAAAAAACCGGTTTTCATCAACACTCTTCATCCTTATTTATTATTCTCGATTCTCTTCACATTTTTATTAGATTTTTTCGCACTTTGGTGTAAACCAATAAAACGTGGATTTCATCATCACCGATAATAGAGAATTTTTATTTCAGATTTTCATGAAAATAATCGTAATTTCGTAAATGAATCTCTATGGAAAGGGGGTTTCTCAATTTTTCACGAATATTTTATCACGCTTTGGATCTTTCGAATAGTTGTTAGTGGCAGTACAAAGCAAAAGGTGCTTCGAATGTATTACTCTTTTTTTTTTTTAGTATTATGACTTCTTATCGAGGTCGTACCAGCGTATCAAAAACGGGATGAGAAAAAAGACGGAGAGAGAGAGAGAGAGAACGGTTCAGCCGTACGTGAATAATGTTCCACTATCAGATTAACCGATGGCGTGCGTGACGACGATGCCCTGGTTTCCTTATAATCTATGTAGAGCGCATCATGCTTTCATAGAACGTGCGGTATCCTTCATACATGATAACATGACGAATATGTAATTATTTTAGATCAGCTCGGTCAGTCTCTCTGAAACTACATTTCATCATCATTTGTGTCATTAGAGAAAACTTTTCTGTTGACAAAATGATTTTAATGTGATTGCATGCAAAAATTAACAAGATTTATGTCTCCGAGTATCCTAGAACTGAATTTGAATTATGATTTCTATTGGAATCTTGGATTAATCCTCGTTGACGAGCTCGACCTTTTCACTTCCGAAATAAATATAAAACTCGAAAAAAAAAACGTAGAATTTTTGTATCGATTATTTCTTAGTTTGAGCCAAGTGCAGTAAAAAAAAAATCAGGAAAAAGAAGCCTTCGGGATCTTTTGTCAGTTTTTTTTTCGTTGAAGCATGAACAAATCGTGTACAAAAGTACGTAAGCGCACAATGTTTGCGAATATCCACGAATATATGGATTTACCAGTGTAGATACATGTCATCGAACAAGAATAAAAGCGAGGGGGTATGGAGGAAAGGAAAAGTGAGAAGAAAAACGAGAGTCAGAGAGAAAGAGAGGAGAGAGGGAGCGGGGGAGACAGAAACAGAAAGAGAGAGAGAGAAAAAAAGAGGGATGAAGAGAGAAAAAATGGTTGAGGGTAGAAATTCTGTTGTAGCTCAGACAGGAAGTCACGTTGAGGGAAGATGAGATAGTGAACAGCCACATATATACAAAGAGAGACCTTAGTGTACCAAGTATATGGTCACGACGTACGAGTTTAAGAACGAGAGAAAAAAAAAAAAATGGTGTCTCGTTTATCCCCAGCAAACATGGCAAAAGATCGTACGAGGTTCGCGCAAAATTACACAATATAACTGTAGCGAGGACAAATATACAAACCGTAAGCTCAGTAGCTTCTGGCACAAAAGCTCTACCAAATACAACCCCCTCACTTTGTATATACTCCCACGCACATATAGCTGTTTGAATATTGTCCGAGAGGGAGAGAATTCTCCCCGGTGTAATCATCCGTGTGTCCTTTATTTCGTGTTATAACGCTCCACGAACAGTGATAACAACAATCACCCCTTTACCCCCTCCCCCCTCCTCGTACTGTGACTACCACCTATATACGAATTCACATACGTGTGGCCAGACTCCGGAAAGCATAATCTTGACTGAGGGACCTTTGGGACTCTATAAAAAAAAGAAAAGTTTCCTCACTACCACGAATCTCATTTTTACCACGCAAGAATATAGAGATTTCCGAAAAAAAAACGAAGAGTTCCGAGAGACATAATGATCATCAGGAAATGAATAAGTTTCAGTTTTTTTTTTTTTTTCGTTTTATCTCGTGCAAATGAAATTGTAATTTTTGTATTTTAGTTTTTTCTAAAAATGTGTACTATGCAGACTGTTTTTTTTCAATCGAATCTGTTGTGAATTCGCGTTTCAATTTTTATATAACAATTCATTCTGCTACGATAACAACTTGAGAAAAAAATTTATTTCAGTGATCCTTCTTTCCGAACACTTTTTTTTGAGTGCCAAAAAGTTCAGGATTTACTGAAATAAGTTGGAGGGATTTTTTTTTTCAGCAGTGGCAGCGAATCAACAGAATTTCGAAGTGCAGTTAAAACGTTGATTAATGCAATGAATTTTTTTACCGACTAAATACAGCGGAACTTTAAATACAGAGTTTTCGGTTACGAAGATAGAGATCGAGGAAAGTAAAAATGAAAAAAAAAAAAAAAAAAAAAAAAAAACATAATAATTAAGCATTCATCGTTAACGCTACTTTATTTTATGGAGAAAAAATTGCACTCGAAATTTTTCGAGTATTCTTGAGAACTCTTCGGAATGCAAACACTATACTCGAGGGTGAGTGAAACGAAGAACTTGGAACTAGTGCAATTTTAACGTAATTAGCTCGTGACTATTTTTATACAATATCTGAAAACTTATAAATTTATCAACGTATTCCCAACGAATAATACATTTTTCATATTGCAAAAAAAAGTAAAATCAGTTTCATAAATATTTGATAATCAACAAGAAATAAACGATCCTTCTTGGTGTCATTGAAAAATTCACTTTTTTCTTAACTTTCAAGCTGCCAGCAGGATGGAATCAACGACGAATAATAAATGGGAGTAGGGAATAAGAAAAAGGAGTGAACGTAAAAGCTTGATTTTCTCGATAGATTTTATTATGTAATATAAACTTATGTGTTATACATTGCTACATGTTTTCTCCCTTGCCTTAATACTAAATTGTGTCCTATGAGCTACCTTACGGATTCGACTTAACGACTAAAATGCACAGATCTTGTACAGAATATATAATTTTGTTTGTAATTTATTAATTTATCATCATCATCATCGTCATCGTCATTATTCTTAGTCTCATTATCATCTGTTGTAATGTATAATTGTTAATTTTATTAATTGTTCATTCGTCGTCGAGAATGGATCTCAAGTTTTTCTTTTTCTCACACTCTCACACGTTTACCCAGATCTTTTGTTCCTTACGTGACGAAGTTAACGCACTCACCTAATCGTCTTCACTCGCCTCGAAGGGATCGTCCTTTTGCGGGAAAAAAAAAAAAGGAACACTATTGTATATGTTTGCTGTGTCAGAGGTTAAGAAAAACACGAGGCGAGTCGAGCGTCACGTAGCCACTATCTAATTTGTGAAACATTAATCTTAACATTGTTTAGATTGCCAAGATTCGGTCCTTCCTCGTTTCCCTTTTTTTTTCGATCATTTTTGGTTATTCGGCTTTTATCTTTCTAATGACTCAGGATAATGACTCCGCAAATTTCTTTCGATCGATGGAATTGATTTTGCTTCGCGTCATCGGTCATTCATGTTTTACTTTTTTTTTTTTTTACCGGTCACTTTAGTATTTTTACTGTCTGCTTTGTTGTTTGGTTTTCACTTTTCGTTTAACAAAACTGTTTCCGATTGATGAGTTCAATTTTCAAGTTTTATGACAGTTGGAATAAAATCAAATGAAAATTTGTTTCTTTTTTTTTGGAATTGAATCCTTTCAATTGACTGGTTCGACGGTTTCCGACGTTGTTGCAAGACAGCAATGGCTTCCGAAGATTTGTCTCTAACTAACGTGGAACAGCCGTTCGCAACACTTTTTTGTTGTATTTGTAAAGTTTTCCGAATAGTTTCAGTGTTCTCCTCTCTGAGTGTTTTGCCACAATTTTTCTTTGTTCTTTCGCACCATCGCGTAAAAAGGACCGACACCATTTGCAATGTTTTTTTTTTTTATACATACAATAAGAATAATAATACGTGACCTATGAATTAGGGATTTTTACGATTAGAACATTAGTTATTAATTATTATCGTTAAGATTTACGTGCTAAGATATAATACACTCACCTAAAACGATAACACCTGATGATATTTTTTGTTTGTTTGTTTGTTTTGTTTTTTTTTTTTTTTTTTCATTTGTCCTCGTTATCGTATCCATTTTTGTGCTTTATCAATTTTCTTTGTCTTCGTAAAAATGTCTACTATCTCGATTCAACGAGAAAAGATGTGTGTAAGTCGCGCGAGTGGCTGAATAAAAATGAAAGAAAGATAGAGATAATTTTTCATGGTTTCCGTTTGATCGAATCTTCGATAATAATTGAGAATTTTACATTTTTCGTTTCAGCCGTATATGCGTTTAAAAATATTTGCGAGTTTAATTTTGCGGTTGAATGTTATAATTTTTTTTGGAACTCGCAAGAATTCCAATTTTCCAAGATTCTGGAGGATTTTCTTTTGTTCTTCAAACATTTAGAAACGAAATGTCGAATGCAACGTATGCTTAGTGCTTCGTACTCGGATTGTCAATAATTTGCAGCACCGTTAAATGCTTTTCCACCAAATAAAATCTCCATTCTCTCGTCCATTTTCAGGGGTTGATTAACGCGATTGATAAAAAAAAAAACCTAAATTTACAGCAAAAAATGTCTTCTCGCGTATCAATAATCATCGCCGTTGCTGTATTTATTGAATGAGGCAACTCGAAAGTATTTTTTCTGTATTTTTTCCTGTTCACTTTGAACAGAATTTATGATGAGATCGTATCGTTATTGGGGCCTCGCGAGGTGGTGAAAGTTTGTCTCGATTCACCATTGAAACAAATCGACCGATGGTTTCGCGGATTCGGGGTTTGCAGGACACGGGCTGGCGCTACCACACCATTTGGTTTCCTTAAGGGGCGGACATGTGGCGCCACCTCTTCGAGGACTTAATTTCACCTGTCTCGTTCTTTGAGTCTCGCCAACCCCGCAGCTACGACTGCAAGCGCTCCAGGGACCCCAGTCGTCGACCTTGCAGTCCCTCGGAAGACCTATGAATACGAAAAAGCCCATGAGAGACTGAAGGAGAAAGAGAGAAGGCTGAAGAAACGTGCGGGAAAGCTTTGGAGTCCTGATGTTTGAGCTCGTCATGTGGTGCGTGTGAAATAACGATGGGGGTGGCAAAGAGAGGCTTTGGAAGCAAGGCGCCCTCTCTTTTATTCGTTCCTTAGGCCTTTGAACAAGTAATCCCAGCAGAGAAAGTCAGGGTGACTTCAAAGTTATACCTTAGAAGATCTCGTTTGCTACCGGAGCAATATTATCGTGTTCCGCATTCGTGCTTTCGTAAATTGGACGATAAGAAAATCATATCGTTTCTAAGAATGTTGCTAACTCGGAGAGAGAAAAAAAAAAACGAAAAAAAAAAATCACAATCATTACTTTTTATATTTATATACGTGGACGTAGAAAGTTTGATGATCAATGTTGAGGTGATAAAGCACTCTAAATCACGTCTGTTATGTTCGAACGTGGCTCGGATTTACGGGACTTTATGGTACGGAATCAAGTTTTACGTGTTCACAGAATGAGACAGAAAGGGAGGAGGGAGTGAGAGCGCGAGTTATTCCGCGTGTTGAGGCTTGAACGTTGCCGCTCGCACGGAAAAACATGGTACCCAACGGACAGAGAGAAACGGAGAGAGTGAAAAGAATTGAAGGGGGTTGGGAAGAGAGAAAGAAAGAGAAGTGCAACCCTTTGACGAGTCACGCGAAAAATATGGCTATTGAACCGGCTTTCCCATTAACTCCCATAAATTAAAAAAGCCTCTCTCCCCTTCTCTTTCTCTCGGTTCTTTCCGGCAGGGGTTCACGGCGTTCTCTTTTTACTCGGCGGGGGAGAGGGATGAAAGCTCTCTCGTTCCATCGTCCGACTGGTCGGCGTCGTTTGCTGCCTCGTCGCCGCTGAAACGGTTAATTGAAACTTTGTCCGTTGGGCGGCGTTGTTCAGAGGCCAAAGGTAAAAGCACATACACGCGAACACTACCGAATGAAGCTTTTTCGTTCCCTCTTTTTTTTTAACCTTCCGTCTTCAGTAAGAAATTTCCGTATGCAACGATAGAGAAAGAGCGAGAGATGAGGAAGGTAGAAGAGGATAAAAATATGGTAAAATGGGCAGTCTCAACTCGTTAAATGGACAAGGTTTTCAAGTTTTTAATTATTCAAGGACCAGTCAAAAGCAAGGTGGCAAATAGTCCGTAATAATTTCAAAAAGACTTTTTTTTTTTTTTTCACTTCATCCCTCCCAGTCTTCATACCCCCGTTCATTTTATATACTCATTCTTTGAAATAAATTACCAGGGTTGAGAGATTTTTTTTTCTCCATATATGTTCTCTTTGATGTTCTGGAATTCACATAAAAAAGGAGCCGGGAAATAGTACCGGGAGAGACGCCTCTTCATGAGTGCGTGCACGATGATGACATTTTGATAATTCTCCGCTCCGCAGGGATTTGGCAAGATATAAAGTAATGAAAACTACCCGAAACTGAGAATCCATTTTATCTTCTTCAGAAAAAAAAAAAAAAAATGTACTAACGTGGTCTCAGACGGTTACCCTTGAACTGCAATCTCCGATGTTTCATCCTGAGTTTGTGCTGATGTTTCGTCGTGACGGGGGTTGAACTCGTCCACGCGGCACGATGGCCATGTCCATTGGGACTCGTTGAATTGGTACTTCTATCCTGTAGGTTCTCCTTGTTCTCCGAGCTCTCGTGAGAATTCGAGAAAAACGACGACGCACTTTTTTCAGCCTCTTCTCTCGGTTTCTCATTGTCGAGATGTCCTCTCGAGTCGTCCTGTTCCTGGTGAATTTGATTTTCCGTTTGTCTCGAGTCGTGCACATTTTGGCTGCTATGTTCCGAAAATTTCGATCTTGGCAATGAATACGAGGATACGATGTCGTCGATCATGGGAGCTTCGTTTTTATGGGGCGGCTCGAACGTCACTTCTCCTTGTTGCTCACCGCTTCCGGTCGTCCAGTACCTGTGAACAAACGTTTAAAGATGAACAAAAATAAAGCAGATTTTCAAACAATCGATCCGATGAATCCGGACGAATCATCGTCTGAAATTTTGAAAAAAAATTTTCTCAGTCTCGATCATAACGTCTCGTTAACCCTGTTCCCCGCGCCGGAAAACCAATTTCGAAAGATCGCAAGTCCAAAAAAACTTACTGACGAAGAGAGAAGCCAGATGAGCTCAGAAATAGCGTAAGACAACAATTTTTTTTCTTCTTCTTATTTCGAGTTGAAGCGTGAGACGAACGTGAAATTCTATCCAACAAGTTGGCCGTGTATTTGGGACGCACGTCATACGAGAGTGAAGGCTCATCAACGAGACGAAACCGATACTCTTTTCCGTTTCTCCCCTCTCTCGCTTTCCTCCTCTCTTCCTGCTCACCACGTTCCTCGCATCCTTCTCTTTCCTCCTTCTCGTTCTCGCGTCTACCTTCTACTCGCATTCCCTTTTCTCATTCTCTTCTTTCCTTCTCTCCGGCTTTCTCTCCGTTTCCGTAATACTCACTCGATCACGTCTGTTGCACATTGCTTAGATACGATAGCCCAGTATCGATTTTCCGTATCTTTATCGTATATATTTCGCGGATACACTCTCACGCACCCCGGATATTACATGGGATAAGGCTCGAAGGAGCCAATAAAGCCACCTTAAGGCGATAAACGCACGTATAGAAACGCGACATACACTAATGTTCAAAAGTTTTCAAACGACATGGTTTTCCCTTACGATCTGCACCCAATATTCCATTACCCCGAAAGTTCTTTGGAATTGGTTCATAGTTTATAAAAACGATGAAAATTCTCAATTTCTTTGGTTCACAGCGAGTCGAACGAAGTTGACAACTTTCGGCAATTCGTTTGATTTCAATGACGAAACTTCAAGCACCGGATAAACAAAACTCTGGTCCGATAGATAATGGAATAATTGCAAATTTGTTTAAGAATAAAACGATTCGTGTGAATAAAAGTTTAAATAAATTCCGGAAATTTTTGTTTTCGATGTTTCGTTCGATTGTCAAAATCGTCTGCCACCTTTACCGAGGTTTCGAGTATCATTATTCTTGGCAATGATGAACATGCTGCAGAAAAAACATTTGACACCGTCGTACGAAGAAGAAAATAATTGAAACGACAAGCGTCTTTCGAAACTTTTGAACAGTGAGGTACACGCGAGTGAACGTACCTGTGAGTGTCGCAAATAGTCATGGAAAATATCGTACAGATCGAGTCTGAACGAGACTCGGGAAACGTAGAAGTATAGGCGAGTAGAAAAAAATATAATAGTACGAGAAACTGAGAAAGTGGTAGGCCACTTTCGACGTGGGTATCTTCTCTCCTCGATGTCTCAAGAGAGCCAGATAAAAATCAGAGATATCGATACGATACTGTCTTAAGTTTGGGATATATCAGCTCGATAAAAAACACCCATCCATAGCTGTTTTATGCCATAGATCTCTCGCACTGTTATACACGTCTTTGTACGAGACGAACGATTCCTTATCCACCATCAATCCGACGTCCTTCGTTTCTCTTTCTCCTATTTTCTCTCTTTCTCTCCTTTGCTCTTTCCACTGTCATTCGAATAACTCGAAAAACTCCCCCCCCCCCCCCCATTTCCTATTTTGAGAGAAAGTTCGAAGAAAACTTTTTCACCTTCTGCTTCTACGAAATTTCGAAATTATATCAACTTTTCTGATAGTCATTGATATACGAGTCTTGTCCGGGAAAATGGATATGCTTCTATCTAATCATGTTAGTTCCGGATCTGTGCATTCGATCTCTTCCTTTCTTTTCTCGTTTTTGTAGAATAATGCATTTTGTGTCGAAAAATTTGAATTAATGTGAATTTTCGTAATTGCATGTTGCAATAAATGGGCTTTTGTCATTCGGTCGAATTTCGATTGTTGCCTTTTAGCAGGAGCGTTGGATCTTCGTTGCGAAATATTCTGACAATGGTTCAGTCGATAATAATGGATAAAATATTTGTCGCATCGAAGCAGTTGGGTTTGAGCTTGTTGTTAATAAAAAAAATGTTTTATTCGGGAATAAAGAAGCTCGAAATTGGCAATTTTGTGTGGAAAATCCTTCCGGAGTCAGGTATTGAAAAAAGCTTCGATTTATTTTCTTTTTTTTTTTTATGAAACGGCAGGATATAAATGACCTCATCATTTCGGCCAAGTGTGTCGTACAGAAATCCAATATTGCGGTTCTTAACGCGGATCATCTAGTTCACGAAACTCATATACAATGTTGATACACCCTAAGGGAAGGGCGAAATGCGGCGCAGATGCAAACAGGAAGTGGCTGGGGAAGAGGAAAAGAGAGAGAGAGAAAGAGCAGACTACTATGAGGGGCATGTTTCTATTTTTCTAACTATAAAACTATGTGAAATGGATGACGTTTCCTTCGGAGTTAACACAAATAGGACAAAGTTGCACGTTCTGCTTTTTCGGTCTTTCGTGCCCTCTATCTTTGGTTAGTTATATTCGAAAGTTTCTGTTTTCACGTTCAAACCTCCTCGCAGAAATATTTCATCTCTCGCTTGCTCCTTTCTCTTTAGTCGTCGTGAAGGCAATACAAGTAAAATGTGAGAAATGCGGTCACGGAATGAGATATATGTATTCGTATCATTCTTTTCTGAGCTTCGGCCACGTTGTACCGCGGAATTGCTCTAGTCGAGGCTGAATACGAGAGATGTAAAACAGTCGAGGATAAATGGAATAGAGCTCCAAGGAGAAAAAAAAAACAGAAAGACACCGAGCTAGTGAAAAAAGAACTGAGCGAGACAGACTCCGGAAGAGAGAGTGAGAGAGAGAGAGAGGAAACAAAGTTTTCAGAGTAGTTCAAGAGAGTAAGGGGGTATCTCAATCTTCTTGCAAAGTACCAGAAACATATTCATAAATGTCGTGACGCAACGACTTAACCTCCGACCAAAAATGCTTGTCTTTTGACACAGAAAATTGAAATTTCTTTAGTCAACTTAACCAGGAGATTATAAAATAACGGTTAAAACGATTTATTGCTACATTTCACCAGCCTTAAGGGAGTTCATCTGGTAATCGAATTAACAAACAGATATTGATTAAAAAATTTGAATACAGTTATCAATATTAACTAGATCACCTGTCAAAATTTCAGGTCCTTAGAATACTTTGTTTGAGAGAAATTAATAAAAACAGATTTCCCAATTTAACACGGTTCCTTATGCGTTTCTGTGGTTTTCCCGTCTGTAAACATGAAATTCGCAAGCATTGACAAACAGTTTCGTACGAAATTTTTATAAATGCTTAAAAAATATCTAAAAAATCTTTTTACCACTTCACAAAATCCATTCGATACTTATGAGGTTCGGAAT
Organism: Campoplex capitator; assembly: GCA_037576405.1. NCBI lineage: Eukaryota > Metazoa > Arthropoda > Insecta > Hymenoptera > Ichneumonidae > Campoplex > Campoplex capitator. Next base: position 9,710,385 of record JARBWI010000002.1, read on the forward strand.
AAATTAATTTGTCTCGAAGAAGGAGGTTAAACTTTGGAGGTTAAACACACTAAACATACTGAGCCGACTACGCTAGTCGTGACAGTTTTGGGTTTTGATTTGCTCGGTACCAGATGAACTCCCTTAAATTAGACCTCATTTTAAGTACGAATGAAATCTTGTGTTTGTTCATATTTGAACAATTATTTGCTCCAGTTCTTTCGGATTTTATTGGAATACTAAACGGTACAGTCATTCGTTGAGTTACGATTCAAACTTTTATACAACGAGAGTAGTTTCCATGACTGTTTCGCATAAGAAAGTTTTCATTTTGTTTTTCTTTTCAAAAAGATTTTTATTCAAATCAAGACTATTTTTGGATCAGGTCGATCGTGGGTAAGTGATTTCTTTTTCGTACAATCACCACGAAATATTGCAAGGCTGAAGGGTTAAGAAGTGCATCGTGGGTAGAAAAGTTGGTTCGGCTGTTGGCTGCGCTTAGGATGAAGAATCGTGAGTCATGCGGAGCCAGGAATGGCGTGGAATATCTCTCAATCTCTTCCAAGAAAGTATATGCTCGGGGCTGGAGGAACGGAGAAGGAGTAAATGAGGCGAGCCAAATGGCTGGCATTTCCGTAAAAGTTAAGGAACCCAAGATGCTGGGTGTATACACGTCGAGGTATAATCTTCACCGGGTATGTGCCTCCGCATCTGCGTTGAATTCTTGTACAGGAAGGAGGCATTCCTTGCCGATAAAATCGTTTACGAAAGCGGTTGATTTCAGGATAATACAAAATTAACGATAAAATTAACCTCAAGGATTAACGTTCATTGAAAATGAAACGAAGAGCAATGAACGAGGGTTGTTTCGTTGGGAAAAAAATGATCGCGTACTCGAAATTACGGATTCTTGACTCCAAAATGGTCGTTGCAAATATTTGCTCAGTCAAAATGACCCGAGTTATGAGAAAACACCAGAGAAAATTATATTTCTGGAATGGAGTGAAAAAATCTGATGATCTTGGGTCAATGTCACTTCGATGGATCTCAAGGACATGTTAAGAGGCAGGCGAAGAGCTCTTTGGCATAGGATCTCGAGAGTCTATCGAGGCGTTATAAATGCGCAGACGGGAAAAGAGTCATTCCCTATTCAACCGTTTTCTCTCTCTCTCTCTCTCTCTCTCTCCCTCTCTTGCCACCTTCCTCTTTCTTTTCAGGAGTATCTATTTTTCCGTATAGCCCGAAGGTACAAGTATAACAAAGTATAGAAAAGCAAGGGACGTCGTTTAGTTGGCTCGAGTGTGACGCGGGACCGGAGAGTTAACCGGTGAAGTCAAAGCGCCCTCTCTATTTCCGAAACTCTTCGCGTCGATATCTCAGTGGGGCGCGCTCGTATTGTCGAATCTTTTAGTTCGCAAGCGTCCCGCTAGAGGGTGTGTCGTTGTTGGAGCTTCTTGAAAGATATAAATGGCTCCCATACTTTCTAACCAAACTTTTCTTTACACTATAGATGTTTTTTCATCGATTTTTTTTCTCCAATGGAGCATTCTTCTCGTTTTTTCTCTGGTGTATATATCGCTCTCTCAATGCTCGATCTTCGAACGAACCACTTTTTTTTTCCGCACTCACTTTTCTATCATTTTTTTTTTTTTCTCCAAGATTTGAACGTGGCACGATCCCCACACTGTCTCGAGTTTCTTTCTTTCTTTCTCGCTATCTCAATCGTTCTGAGCTTTTTTCAGCACGATTCTCGTTTTATTTTTAGGAAAAAAAGAAAAAGCTCGCCCTAGAAATCTTAAAGCCTCTTGGAGTTGTCGCATGTGGATCTGGAAGAGTAGCCTCGTTCTCGTCGTGAGACGAGTGTACTCGAGTTTTAATATGCAGAGAGAGGTTCTTTATCTTTATCTCGCTTTCTCTCTATTACAGTATTTCCTTCTCTCTTTCTCTTTTCCTCCCTCGCTCACTCGATCTATCTCACTCGCTCCACTGTCTCTGTCTTTTTCGTCCTGCTGGGTACTTCAATGGCTCTACCTTATTAGTACGAGCTCCAATTTGAAGCAAGAGCAGAGACCAAGCACCGAGATAAATTTTCCGGTGATATTAGTAACTCGTAGCTTTTAATTCGAGCACGTTCTTCTTCTCTCGTTTTTCCTATCTTTTCTATTTTCGAATGAATTTTCTCTCTCATTTTTCGGTTAATCTTTTAATTTCATATTTCTTTTAATCGTTTTTGTATGAAATTGGCCAAATGCCACTTCGATGTCTCGAGCAATGCTCGATGATAAAATTTTCAAAATTGGCTTTTCAAAAACGACGATAAATTCTATTCATTATTTCATCGATTCTATTCGTATCGATATTTTTCATCGTTGAATATAAATTTAAATCGAATAACAATTATAAATGTGTCCATCTCAATTAAAATTAGAAAAAAATCATTAGTTTATTCTGTAAATTGAATTAAGCTCGAACTGTAATTCTAATTCGTTTCTTATTCCCATGTTTTATTTTTCTCTTATTTTTAGTGAAAAATGATCAATACAAGAGTTACCTATATCTCTGAGTATCCATTTCTCTTCGTTCTTCAGCAATTTCCTCGTTCACTTCACGGTTAGGGTCAGTACCTCGTGGTGTTGGTGCGCCATTCTGTTGGCTCACGTTGCTCACGAATTCCACCTCGACGTCATCCTCGTGATATGTTTCCGTGAGGGTGTATTCTTTGAGCTGTGAACATATCAGTTAACAAATCATATGCAACTGTATAAAATGAATTTTTGATTAAATTGCATAGAAATTTACACGATTAATTCGATTCAACGTGGGAACGATGAATCAGTTTAACGCGTCTGTTTTCGTTCAAAGAAATTTTCAACAAAATGATTATTTTCATTGTTTTCGAGGAGTAAAATAATAATCATGAAAGCAGCTCGCGATACGAAAAAAAAAAATTTCACGTTAATAATTTAACTCTTAGCAGCTAATGGAGGGCAAATTGGCGAACGTTTATTCTTTGTCGAATTAACGTCGATGCCGGGTAGTGAGGAATCGGAGTAAAGGAGAAGAGCAAAGAAAATTCGTAGAGGTGTTCAGCCCCTGCGATTAGTCACCGAACGTTGTAGAGTTCGGGGCAATCGTTGTAAGCATTCTCGAATTAAAGGAGGTGAGAAATTTTATATCTGTAGATGCGAACGCTCTTTCGCTTTCATCTCGTACCTTCCTTTCGTTTTCTCGCCAAAAAAGAGATTTTTTCTGTTCGTTTCTTTTCGATTCTCACAAGCCGCATTAAGGCCCCCGGACCGACATCAATTTCTTTACCTCTTGGATATACCACGAGAACGCAAAAATCGCATTTGAGAAGGAACGAAGAAAGTAGCATTATATACAAAAGGAAAAAAAATGGGGCTGAACAGAAACGAATCCGATTTTTCTTCAACTTCGAAGGGATAATCGTAGGAAAACTTTTCATCTCCATATATTTTTTCTTTTTCAATATTTGAAAGGAAAAAAGAAAATGTATTGATCGATGAGAAAATTCGTGCGAAAAAGATTTGAAATGGAAGCCTGTTTACTGTAATCATTTTTTCATCGATTTCATTTTAAATAGTCAACTAAACTCGTATAGAACAACAACACCAATAAAAAATGAAGGTGAATAACGCCAAGACGTAAAACGAAGGAATTCATTTAAATTTCGGGATTTGGCCAATCCCATTCGAAGGTGGAATTGCTGGAGAGAAGTTGGAAGGGTGCTATAATTAAGGTTCGATTAATCGACCCTCGTCGTCGATTTGGAGCGACTGCATCTCGCTTCGATGTATGGTGTACCATGGTAATTGCTATGGCTATTTCCGTACTGGTACGGACGAGCTCCGATCGATTAATTCTGCCCGATATCCGGTGGGGAGACAGCCACCTTGTGTTACGTGAGATCTGCATAACTCTTAGCTGTATAAATAGTTTTCTCTTTTTCTCTCGTTTCCTCGTTATCATTCTTATTTCAAAGCTATTTTTCTCTTTCGTCGTTATTTAAATTGATGGCACAGAGAAATTTAAGGATTGATCAAGGATGTAGAGGACCAGGAAATGGATCGTTGAAAAAGTATTATTTTTGCTTCATTTCGAAGCGAAGAAATGAAAAATTTTCCAAAATTACTCATTTTCGATTAAATTTTCTCAAATTGATTCGCAGCTCATTTTTGTTCATGTGATTGTTTAGAGAAAAAAAATATAAAAATCTTCCCTTCGGTCTATTCTACTGTGATCCTTTGTTTTTTCGTCAGTCGCCCGGCAACCTCCGAAAGTCGTTGAAACGACGACGCCAGCAACTAAGACACGATTATTTTGGAGTATCCAAGCCTCGGATCGATTCGATTCGAGGCTAGCGATATATATAGCTTCAGAGAGTTACGTGGATGATGCTTAATTGATGGTAATCTCCAATTAACACTTCGGCGCCGCAGGCCGTACAGATGGAGCGTCCTCTCTCTCTCTCTCTCTCTCTCGCTCTCTTCGAGATGGCATCGGCCTTTAATTATGTGAACGTGCTTCCGTCTCATATACATACGTTTACATACACACATATATGTACATGAAGGTGACAGGCCCGCCTCAGGCACATCCTCGTCTCGTTCCATCTCTCGTGTCACGTGTGAGCACCACGACGTGTGATATTGGACGCGGTCGTTACTTCGTCCATCAATTTACAAGATTGAATGAGAGGAAAATTCCACGATTTAATATTATTAAATTGATCACCGTGTAATTATACTTGATTGGAAATTCCAATTTTCTACGAATTATGTTACTTCGGATTTATCTTATCGAAGCGACTTTGAATAATTGAATTATGGGCATAAATTAATCGAATTTAACGAAGGTTCAAGTTCGCTATATTCTGCACCTTTTTCTAGTGTTTTTAAAAAATATTTTTTGTTGCTTCTTTATTGTTTTTTAACTGTGATCACTTTTTTAAAAAAGTTTTTTGATAAACTGTTGAATTGAACTTAAATTATTGTACACCGGAAATTTTGTAGAGGCGTTATTTGGTGGATGAGAAACTGGTTAACAATCTGGTGAATCGAGAAGAAGAAAAAAAAAAAATAAAAATAGTTGAAATTCAGTTTCTGTATCAGCGGTATAGTAATCGTCGGAATAGTAAAGAACGAGTTCGTGAGAGCTTGCGGTAAGGATTTTGAAAAAGACTGAAGTATAAGGAACACCAGTGACCTTAATAGCCGGAATTTTGTGGAGAAGAATTCTTGGGAGAGCTTTCGTCGAATTTTTTGTATTCCAAGTGGAGCTTTTTCTTATTTCTCTCACGGGAGAAATACGAAGCGTGCGAAACCTTTTTTTTATTTTTTTCCTTCTTCATCCCTCCGATTTTCAAGGGTTGGTTAAAATTCCGAGCAATCTGGAGCCAAGTGCAGGCCATCCACTCGATCCTCCACTAGCTCCTTGTCTTTTACCGAAATTTTTTATATCTCCATGTAACTTTTTCTTCTAGTTAATGCATATATATGAAATCATAAAAAAATTTATGGAGACGTAAAAACGTGCATATAATCTTTTACGTATATAAATACGCGCGGGGGGGGATAAGTGTATGGGGATTTTAAATCGAAGCGAAAATTTCCAATTTGCTGGCGGCGCATCCAGCTTGTTTTTTTCTAAACTTTCAATATGGAATAATTCACTAGCAAATACACTTGGATTATTTTCGTAACTTTTATGTGAATTTCGAATAAACTCGTAGCTTTTGCATCGAAGTTACGAAAATTGCCCAATCTGTGTGTTCCTGGGTCTTTTTTTATTTTCTTTATTTTCATTCGTATTTCAAATATTCATAAATATATGTATATCTATAGTTTTGTAAATAATGAGGTATCCTTTGAGCGCATCTCTCGTCGGCTATAATGTTTTACTGCCGGAGCTGTTGGATAAAAGTAAAAAGTGCTTCGTCCATAAATGCATCATTAAAAAATTTTTTTCTTAATACTCGGCGACTCATAAGCGCGAAATTTTGCCACGTTTGTGAAAATGATATTAGCATGAAAATTTGCTTTCTTTTATCTATTTTCATGCGAAAGAATTTCATGGTTCTTTGGCTTTTCGGTTTATGGTGAATTTCAAATATTCAAAACTTTCAGCATCAAGCTTTAAATCTAAATGTATATAAACTGGACGGATCGATGTTTAGAAATCGCCCTATTTACTTTCTTCAAATTTGTGGGGATGGCGAAATACTTTTTGCTAAAAAAGAGAGGCTAAAAAAAGTCTAAACGTTATGACATATAACGTGACTTTTCATATCACATACGTACAAGTACGTGCAGACTCGCTACGTGCCAGACAATGAAACTCGCCCAGAAATGAAAGAGCGTGAGCGGGTGGGGAGGGGGGGGGGGAGGAGGAGAGAGAAAGAAACAAAAAGAAAATGCTTGCGACCGGAACCAAAAAGTCTTACACGTGCTTTTACCTTTTTGTTCTCGTTTTTCACTGGCTATTTATTTTTAACCTCGGTCTCAGCACGGACTTTCACCGCTCCCTTTTCCTTTGGATCTCTCATTTTCGTCTTTTTTGTTTGCCTTTTCATACCTGCTCGCTGCTGCCACGATTGTCATAAGCGAGTTGTGCAAGAAAATATACGTACAGTATGCACCCTACGACACACGTAGTAAGCAACCGCTTGCGGAAAGGTTACGAGAAGAAAAAACGAAAAAAAAAAAAAAGAAAAAGAAAACGAAAAAAAGGAACGAAAGCCTTGTGTCTCTCGTTTCATTAACGAAGAGAAGCTCGAGTTCGTGCCTCGCTTACTAGACGTTTCAGGAATTTCGCGTTATTATGAGTTTCCGCAATCTCACTCATTTCTTTTGCTCTTTAATTTTTTTTTCTCTCTCTCTTATTACGAAATGGTTAAATTTTCGTTTGCTCGCGTGAAGCAAGTTTTATTTGTTTGGGAATTGAGAAAATTTGCAATAGTCATGATGGTGGGGATAATTAATTAAAAAATTATATAAATAACGAGAGTTTTTATCTCGTAGCCCGGAATGATTGAAAATTTCTGTAGTATTTTCAACGAATAAATGTTAATTAAAATTGCATCATGATTTACAAGAAAGTTCCTTCAAAATTTGAGCCTTATGAACCTCGCAATTTTTTCGTGCGACGTGGAATTTCTTTTTTTTCCAGCAATCGATATTTTTTTCATCAAACAACCTCTCACGATTCAACAACCCGTTGGTACTGACGAATAAAAAAAAAAAGGCAACTACTTTTCCCATTTGAAAATCTCTCGCACAAAAAAATGTGGGCGAACCTAAAGCGAATCGCTTCTCTCTCTCTCTCTCCATCTCTCTTGAACGATTTAGTAGTGACACACATTAATATACGTATGTATGTGTACGCGTGTGTAAAGTGGTCGAGTACACAAAGGTCGGATGGGGAATGCAATGGGGAAATTCCGAAAATTTGCCTATGGCATCACAAACCTTTCGCCGCGCTTTTTTCTTTCTCTCTCGGTTGCTCGATCAGAAGCGAACCGGTGGCGTTACAGAGTACGGGCAATCTCCAACGCCGCGTGTAAACGACACTCTCGTTCATTAGCGCTCCGTGTTGTCCGAACGATCGCGCGGCTGGTCTCAACAGAACTAGCAAGTGCGTGATATCAAGAGAGAGAGAGAGAGAGAGAGAGAGACTGTTATCCGCACGTGTATTGGTGCGTGGATCAACGAACATTGGCTCGTGTAGCGTATGGAAGAGCTTAAATTGCCAATGCATGTTTCTCTCCCTTTCTACCCTGCTGTTTCTATCGTTCTCTATTTTTCCTATATTTCTTCAATTTATCTTTCCATGTTTATCTATTCGGCTCCATTTTTCACATTTTACCTCTCTTTCTTCCTCCATCTGTCTCCATTTTCATCCTTTTTTTCCTATCTTTGCTTTCTTGTTTCCCTCCCCTCCCCCAACTCCCTTTTATACGTACTCGCAGCATTCCCAGCACGGAATCGACAAATTCATACTACATTGCACCAAAGTGCAATTGGTCACCTACACGTGTAGCAATTAAATCGGTAGTTCGATGTGAAATATTCCAGAAAAAAACAGTAAATATTCATTCGGATCTGTCCCCCTATAGATCTGCCCACAGCTATACTCTCTTACTGTATTTCCGTACCGCATTTCCATAAGAGCCAAAGGGAACTGTGGAAAATGCGGCTTATAGAGATGTCAATACTTTTATTCATTTGCTGGCGCGTCTATCGTGATTAGTGACTCAAAAAAACTGCTTTTCGTTCGTCTGATCGATGAAGGAGCTGGTCCACGCACACTGAAAACGAAATTTTGTTGAAATATAAAAATATTTTGTTGCACGTAACGATTTTTTTTTTTTTTTTTTCAAAGAAATTTCGAATATTGTAACAAAATTTTTTTATACCGACACGAAACTTTGTTGAGACGATAAAATATTTTGTTGCGTAGTCGAATTATTTTGTTTAATGGAACAAAATATTTTAAAGTTTCAAAAAAATTTCGTTTTCAGTCTGGTTCAATCGGCCAATTGAATACTGTTTATACGAAACCGAAACTTTGGAGTAATCAAGTTGATTGAATTGTTTCATTTTTTGAGACAGAATCGAAGATTTTCGACAAATCAATCCAAAAATTCAACAATTTTGGTTCATTCAATAACATGGAACTTGATAAATGAATATCAAAATTACGCGTTCCATAACTAATTCAATTTTGAATCAAAATTCCATACGAGGGTAACGAATTTCAAGAAAGAGTGATGAAGAAATTGGGATGATAACAAGAAGTGATTTTCGAAAGTAGAAAAGTTTCTTTTTTGATCAGCCAATGGGAGGTTCGAATTGAAATTCAGCAAATGATAGGTTTGTATATAAATTCTTTTAACAATACTTTCTTCTCGCATTAGTATTTCAAAGGGGAGCACAGATTTGGAAGTTGAAGTGATAAACGGCATGAGATAAAAATCAGTAAATGCCTGCTGTAAGTAGAATAGTCCCTTTTTGGTCAGCCAGCGGTGCAAATCTCTTGTATTTACCGGGCAAACTTTCAACGAACTCGCGTAAATTTAGCCATTTCGTGACACGCCTCCGGTTCTTGGGATCACCAAACATTTTCCACTGTGAGTTTTCTGCTCCCTCGCGTCACTTTCTCACGCTACACATCTATAGAGCCAAGTACATAAGCTCGTTCTTTCTCGTTCAGGGATTAATAGATCTGTCCGATCGAGCTTTAAGCTCCCGTCGGGTTCGATGCATGAGGCTTTTTTTCTTTCGTTCCCGGATAGGCAAAAGACAAATAGCCGATGCCTCGGCTCGATAGATCCTATAAATTTATCGACATCCGACTCGCCTCCTCGAGAAAAATACGTTGACCCTGATTCAATATTTTTCAGCTACACACACACACGTGTGTCGGAAGAAAAATTGATAGTTTTTGATTTTTTAGATTCAATCCAATTTCGTATCGCCTCATAATTCGAAAAAGAACTCGAACTTTTAGTGGCCAAGAAGTTTATGAATGAGAGCAGTGTCAACAAAATGAGACGAAGAGAAAATGAGGATGACGAAGAAAAAGAGAGATGTAGAAGGAGAGCTAGGAAGAACCGAAGCGACTATAGATACGTTAAAGTTTTCGCATTACAAGCCAATATAGAAAGCCTGGAGAAGAGTGAAAAGAGAAGAGTAAACCCATTGTATATAAAGTACTATATTTCGCGAGTGCTCAAGTAAAAAATTCGATCTACTCTCACATTTTTTTTTTCACGTTCATAATATTTTGATCATCATTCGATTTGGTCGAGTTTTTTCAATGGCCTTAGCCTGAATAATTATGATTCAACAGGTGATTATGAAAAAAACGATGAAAACGAACCAACGTAAATGAAAAATCATCAACGAGAAGTGATTGATGAAAATTTTTTTTTATTTTTTGAAAATTTACGAATTTTTCTGACTCTGACCGAAAGCTTTTTCCGAATAATCGTGTTTCATAACTCCGGAGTAAGCTCGAGAGAATTTCATCATTCATATAACCCTGCATCCTCCGTCGATGTGCCGCCCGATCGATATATATACATCGAAGAATTTCGATTCCCCGAATTTTTTCTCACTTCCTGATGCTTCGCACGATCTTCTGCTCTCCTTTCTTGTGCGATGTTTCTCCCTTTATTTTTTTGCGATCTCGATGCTTTGCTTCCGCTTGACCGCCTGGAGCTTGTGGTTCTCGGGAGCTCTGCCACTCCGACAGAGCCAGAGAGAAAAGCATGTTCATATTCGGATATCGAGGAACTGAGGGCGAAAGGGAAAGCAACGAGAGAAGGAGAGCCATGGAGGGGAGGAGTGGTCAGTTCTATCGGGAATAGAATGTGTTATGTTTGTAATTCTACTATGGTTGAGTTCGAAGGATCTATATATAAGAGAGAAAAGGATGCGGAATCGGTGGAGCCACAAAACCACCCCTATATCACCTCGCGGTTAAGGTTATAGCGACGTGTGTTTGGTTTATGGCGAATGAGTAAGAGAGTGAAAGAGGAGAAATGAACAGGAGGGAATGTTGCCCGACGATCAAGGTCCAGTAAACCACTACTGGAATATATTATCCTTTTCCTATTACCACGTATATGTGCACGTATAACATATGTATATTGTAGCTGAAGGTGGGTCCTGCATGCAAATAAAACTCGTTTATAAATTATTCTATCAATGCAACTCAGAGGAGTTCACGTTGTGCTTATTCTTCTCTCGTTTTTCATGGGGTCCTGGGAGGCGAAGAAAAATGCCTGTAAAAATCTGGCATTTCGATAAATTTTTACGTGTAGATTTTCATTTATGCGTCTCTTATCATTCGTTTGACTTATCATGTGCTATCGTTTGACTTATCAGAAGAGAATAAAAATTGTAAATTTTTGGGAAACGATCTCTCTTTTCTCGCTCTCTCTTTTTTCTTTTGCTATTTTTACGGTGTATATAATTTTTTCGAAGCCTCGTTCGTACATTTATTTGTATAGAGGAAATAAGAGAACAGGGGGAAAAGGACGGTCGTAAATTTTCAAGGAAGGGGTGGAGGGAGGAAAGGGGAATGCAGAGACGCAGAGTTGAAGGAGGAAAGAAAAGGTAGAAAGTTTCTCATACATATATGGGGTTGCTTGGAGGTAAGGGCAGGGGATAGCGATCGTAGGTTCGATCGTAGATTCTATGAGTTTTATACATGTATATACAGAGTTGTTGGATATGGACTGATGGTGGCGTCTGTGGCTGCCCGAGGGCAAACAGCCAGGAAAGAGAGAGAGAGAGCGAGCGAGAGGGAAAGAGAGAAAGAGAAATGATCGGCGTGGTTATGGTGAAAGGGGAAGAGGAAAAGGGAATTGTGGTTTTTCTCGTCCAGGAGTATCAGAACTCTGTGGATATCTTGGCCACACGCGGAAATACGGGGAGCTCTTCCAGTCGATAAAGAATTAATCTCTTTCGTGTCCGAGCCGGGGAAGAAAGAACGAGAAAGAGAGAGAGAGAGAGAGAGAGAGAGAGAGAGAGAGAGAGAGAGAGAGAGAGAGAGAGAGAGAGAGAGAGAGAGAGAGAGAGAGAGAGAGAGAGAGAGAGAGAGTGAGAGTGAGAGGGTATAGATTGTTGAGACCTCGGTTTGCCGGCAAGTCCCCTCCGGCATTCGACGATGGATGGCTTTTTTCACCCCCTCCGATCGATATTATACGGAGCTAATACGAAGACACTCTACTACAGACCAGACTTACTGTATTTATAGTGACCATAAAAAAAAAAAGGTTTGGTAATTGTTATTTTATGAGCAACGCTTGAGCGAAGAAAAGTAAGAAAGTACAATAGAAAAAAACGTAATGTTAATATTCGACTCTCATATTAATAGTGTTTCAGCATTTTATTTTAGAAGATAAACACGATTCTCCAGTTTATTGCTCCCCATTTATATTGCTGGAAAAATAATGATTTTGTAAAACGAAGATTATTTTCTTATCAAGCAGATTATACTGTGATCCGAGGTGGATTCCATGGCGGATCCACCATTACTATTTCTGCTAAAAAAACCAAGTTCCACGAAAAAATTTCAGGCTCCCCCTATCGCTTGTTACTGGTAGGCATGCTCTCTAAATGATGCAGAAGAAAAAAATAAAAATTATCGTCATTTTTCGGGAAAGTGGCTCTTCTAAATATTTACCAGTATTTTTTATTTTTTTTTTCGTATCTTTTTCTCGAAGAATTTTGATTTAGATTTCAAGTGCCAAGTGATAGATTTGAAACATAAGGTTACTGCGATTTTCTTGCACGTTATTTATTGTTCGAGTTGCCATAGCAAGTGAATTTTAGCTTTCTACTGGAACAGGATATTAGAGGCATTATTCGAGAGAGGAGAGAACGAGAATGATCGAGATCCCAGTGGTTAGTCCGTCGATGGTCGGACAGGCGTGGCGTGTCTCGTGAGAGTTTCGAAGGTAGAGAAAACAGAATATGAGCGAGGGAGAGAGAGAGAGAGAGAGAGAGAAGTCACGTGGTTTGCCACAGGAGCGGTCAGACGTGCGTCAGTAGGTGCGATCGAGTTTGGTCAGACTCGAAACTCAAAGCTAGCGTAATTGCGCAGGTGTTCCTGCTCTAGCTCGTTGCGTCTCACTTACTCTCTGGTGAGCAGCATCGAATTACGAATCTGCTTAATAATATTCCCAAAATTGTCATTATACAATTGACGTTTTTTTCCATCAATCCAACATTTAGAATCTCCATGGTCGTTCATTACGAATACAAAAAATAAATTAATAAAAATCATAATATTCCAAGTCATTCCTTCATCTCGTTTGTATTAAAAATAACGAGGAACTTATACGTGTGTGCAAAACTACAAAAAAAAACAATTAATAATGCAGTAAAATGACGAGGATCAGCGAAAATAACGAGATTAAGGTTGCACAGCGTTGGCTACTTTGATTTTTTCGCCGAATTGTTCCACCGCACACGTTGGTTGAATGAAACAAAAGCGACTACGTGTGAAAAGATGATCGGCACATGGATGATAAAATGAAATAGCTCCTTAAAAAAAAAAAAAATAATCGCACATAAAAAAAACTAAAAAAGTTTATGATTTTATAGATTATAAAAATTCGACAAAAAAAAGAACATAATTCAATGCAACCAACGCTATATGCGTACAAATACATAAAATAAATATGGATTATACGGGAATGGATGATACGGAAATGTTCCAGGTGATACCGGATCGTCGAAGCGTGTTCGCCCACCTATATACTGCACAATTTCACCTAGCCACGATACGACCAGAATATAGGTATTAGACAAGCGTCGAATCGCTCCTTTAGTTCGATTGCCAACGATTATCGATTCTGAGAGTGAAGCAGATCGCGTACGTGCTCGAATTCGGTATTACGCAATTCGAAATCATAGCCGATTACACGATTTTCTCATATCATTTCTAAACGTATAACATTTTAATGTTTATAAATTCGACGTGCTCCTGGATAAACAAACTCTTCCTTATGCTTTTGCACAAAAAAAAACAGGAACAAAACGTGACTGATTATTCAATATATATTTTTTTCTTATCGCTTTGTAAATAAATGACAAAGTCTCAAAGAAAATGCCATGCTCGTGCAATAGAATCGTATATATGTGTAAATATGAATCGTTTTAGTTTATTCCCTTGCACAGTCTCGTATATATATATATATCTATATATATATAAGCGAAATACCACTCACTCACTGACTGACTGACTCACTCATCACCAGATCACCGAAACTATAAGCCCGATTGACTTGAAATTTGGCATACATACTTCTTTCGCTACGTACACGCTCACTAAGAACGGGTTTTATCCAAATCGTATCCAAAGTTTATTTTTCACCCTCATCATTTTCTCACTCAATCACCATATATATATAGAAAAGATGTTATATATATGTGTTATATATATGTCATATATATGTCATATATATATGTTATATATATATGTTATATATATGGTATATATATGTCATATATATATGTTATATATATGTCATATATATATATGATTTTTTTTCAATCGAAAATCACTGAACGGATTTCAATGAATCTTTCACGGGATTTAAGATCATGATTCAAACTGAATTTGGGGTTCTACGAAATTTTGTTATCTTAATTTTTACGGGAATACGAAAAAAAATGACGAAAAAAATACGAGAAAAATGAATTCCTCATTCTTCATAATTATATAAAACTGATGAAACTCTGAACGGAATAATTCATGCATCCAAATATTCTCTAATGTGTGGTTTACAGTGAGGATGAATCCCACACACCGGTGTAGTGCGGACGCTACCCTTTGTCTCATGTAAAATATTCCACAATCCGTTAAAAAAAAATATTTGAAATTGGAAAAATAATCAGCTAGAAATGGCTAGATGCGCCTGCCCTATGCAGCGGGCGAAGCCCGCGGGCACAGCTAGTATATATATATATATGTATATAATAATCTTTATTACATATTCTCACGTCTCATATAGCGGTGTACATAGATCTATGTATGTATTGAGGTATATATTTGGAGCCTTATCTCGTAACACGTTGGCGTTGATACGAGACTCTCTGCTCCAATGGGATGAAGAGAGAAATGGATTTAGCAACGTCACCAGCCAGGGGGAGGGGAGGGGGGGCCTCCCCCCTCAAACCGCAAGCAACATTTCGGTCCTCTCTATTGCTTTCTCCTAATCTCGCTAATCCGCTTTCTCGAACGTTCAACCAAGCCCTTTTGCTTCGCAGTCGCTCGCTAAATATCTATTCCCCTATATATTTTCTCTTTTGCTCTATCGCTACGTTCCCCATATATTTCTCTTTTGCTCTATCATTTTGTGCTTTTATCTCGCTGCTACGGCGACGATAATAACTCAACGTTAACAGCCCCCCCACCCTCCCCCTCCTCACTCATTTTTCTCCCTTTCCCACAGTACCTTATTCGTGTGCATAGCCTTAATAGTAACCTCCTTTTATCACAGATCATCCCATTACATCTCGCTTAATACCTGCATATGTTTTCTGTCCCACTTTTTCACCTACAACGTATATTATTTCCAATTGTCTTGACACAATGGCTGCAGTGATTCTGCCTTGAATTACTGCCCAAGAATAATGCTCGCATAGTACACACACTCGAATATTAAGGACTGTAAATTTTGTTACATACGTTAGTTTTTGAGATTGATATTTTCATAGACGAGAAAAAAAATGATTATTAAAAGTGGATGTTTTAAGAGATTGATAACGATTTTACCCAAGATCAGTGTTAATCAAAATTGAACTTGAAGAAAAAAAAATTAAAAAACTGCGAGCTAACTTTTTCGATAACGAATATAAAAATCGAATGAAACTTGTGTCGTGATTTTGAAAAATTGCTGGGCCATTGTTATGAAGAAAAAAAACGATGCGATGGCGCAAAGGAAAAAAAAAATATCGAAAGGGGAGACGACGCAGGGTTACACGAGCTGTAAATTTCAACTTTGAAACTTTCAAATAATTAACTAACGTACATGTCTGGCGACGACAGTTCCCTAACTACTGAGACACGAGACGACGAGAGAAGCATATATATATACGTGTACATTAGCTATGAGCTCGGGGAAAGTCTGTTCTGCCTCACAGGCCAGATTGCTTTTAATTCTGTCGACGTGATATAGTATGCACGTTTACAAAAAGAATGAAGTGAAGTATAATAATAAGAGGCTCGTGAACGAGAGAGAGATAAAGAGGGCTCGGTCGAACGGTCTGCGACAAAAGTTTCGTAATTAAGTGGACCCGAAAGTCTGTGGCCACAGACTGATCGAGAGTTGGTCTTCTCTTTTACCAAATATTCCACGAGACATAAGGATCGAGAAAGAACGAAAGAGAAGCAGAGAGAGAGAGAGAGAGAGGAAAAAGGGAAAACCTGAAGAAAAAATAACTGAGAGAGAGGAGAGAATGGGCGAGTTACTGATAATTAGCAGGTTAACACGAGCTGGTCATTCTCACTTCTCGTTACTCCCGGCATCGTTCTTGTTATCCGAGTTATCACCTCACGTAAAATGTACACAGAATTCTCCTATCAAAGTACTTCTTTTCGTGTGCTTCATTTCTCCTTTAAGCTTTCTTTCTTTCTTGCTTTTTCGCTCTGTCTCTTTTTATTTTTCATCAATATATCAAATGAAAATCTCTCTCTACACAGGGAGAAAACTGATCTGTTTTATTCGGTAAAATCTCAAATGTTCTTTCAGAATATCTTCGGTGATTCATGCACACAAAGTATGAGAATTTAGTAACACTTGTTACGAGGAATCGTAATTGTTGCAACTCATATGTTTCTCTTTGAGTGCGATTGAGTGCGAAAAAAAATGAAAAAGTTCATAAATCAAGAAAAATAAAAGAATTTTTAATTCACGTTAGTAATTTTTGAGTGAGTTAACACTCCTCCGATGTCAGAAATGATGTTGTGAAAACCAGCAGTTCATCATAGCAGAACTATTTTCGTGTGCAGCAATTTTTTATACCGTTTCATGGCGAATCTACTGTTACGTTGGGCCAAAACTTTCCTCACGTGTAGGCTTCACGCTGCGACGAGCATGCTGACTCTATCGTGTCTGTTTTTTTTTTTAGAGTTTACCCTCGACACAGGAAAATAGGAATGTTACTGATGTTATCGAGATATCTAACAGGCAGTACGAAGCGAAACAATCGATTCGACTGAACTCCATATTGAATTTTATAACACATTTATTTTTAGCACAATTCTTTACATGCCTATCCCAGGGATCAGTGAAATCGATCCTATTTTCTAGATTAGTCGAATAAGTGTCGGCAAACGTTGAAAAATATCAGGAGGTTCAAGATTTTGACTATCCCATAGTCGCCTTGTGCTGCAGCAACGAAATTCACTTCGTTGAAAAATGTGCTTTGATGGTACTACGAAGAAATTTAATATCTCACATTGCACATGCTGATACCACGATGATAACACTCGCCGCGTCTGTAACGATTTTTTTCGTTTTACTATGCTCATTGTAAAAAATGAATGTTTAGACCCCAAATAAACCAGTTTAATGAATGCATGATAGAGGGCTACATAAACGCCAGCATTTTTATCACGTCGGTTTCAACGTTTTTTTTTATACCGACATTTGAATAAGTACTCAAATTCAATGCTGGCAAAATTCCATGTTATTTTGACATTAATCCGCTGGATTTCCAGCACTCCTGTTGAAATTTTCTTTCTCGTTTTCTCCCTGTGTGCATTGTCGTAAATCAATATTGACGTTAGACGAGAAATAAAAACGAAGCTATCGGTACTTGACAGCATTGTGTCGTTGGAAATTCATTTAACTCAGAGGTATCCATTTCTTCGTGAGGCCAGAGACAGAGAGAAAGAGATGAGAGAGAGAGAAAAGATATTCTTGTTGATCAGACGGTGAACACGAATACAAGGGCAAGGAAAAGCGAAGAAGAAAAGTGTCAAGAGATATTCTGTCCCATCTACCTTTGTTCTCCAGTTTGTTCGAGTTGTATCTCCTTTGTTTTGTACCTCTCTCTGGACATATTTATACTCAGGATATCTTGTGCAAAAATGTATAATTAACTTCAAAAAAATCTTTCGTATGACGTTTTAGAAATACGTATCTGACATCGCTTGACAATTGAGTACTCCAATGGAATTGCTTTTGAAGATAAATCAATTATTTCTATTTTCAATTCGTGTCTCGAGCAACGAAGAGATTTTTTTTTCTTTTCATTCTCGGATACTACATTTTTACGGGAATATGTGACAATAAGGTGTAGCGAATTTCACAAAAAAATACGTCCTGTAAGACATATACACAAGGCACGTCGAAGATGCGAAAGACTTGAGAAGAAGGGTCTCGCAGCTAAGTAATTCGAAACGGAAACTGAATTGTCAGGCGTTCGAGAGTAGACGCAACGAAGAAAACGCTTTCTTATTTCCTCTTCGTCCCTGTATCGTGCTCATCTACATGTATATTCATATATAGATATATTAAATAGATAAAAATACAGATATATTCGAGTGCACGCATGAGAAAACTCAGTTGGGCTTCAGCTGAGTGAGAGGATATTTCCGGGAGCTTCAGTGCACAACGAGATTTTCACTGTGAGGAATAAGTATCACGACGACACAGCCAGATATAACGCTCGTATACAGCATTCGTGTATAATAAAAGGAAGATCGAAATTACCAGACGAAAAATCCTCGTGAAAGACTTTTATGAAGGCATAAACGTATCCTGCGATATTTCATCGATGCTATTATATGCATGATTATGCTTATTTTCTTTTCTTTTCTTTTCAAAATACATCGAAACGAAGTTTTATGAATTTCTTCTCGAAATATTCAATGCTTCGATTTCGAAAGCATTATTTATGTTTTTTATGATATAATTTGATAGTTGAATCGATTTTCGAGTGTCGACGATTGGAGAGAAAAAAAAATTGTTTCTTCGAACACGTTGAATGGAGCATTTACTATTTTTATTTTCTGACTCCCGAAAAGGAGCTTCTATTCATTAATATTGAAAATATTTAAGTTTTATAACCGAATACGAACCTTTGTGAAGGTTAGAGTAGCGATTGGCGGTAGTCGAGGAAGAATCGGATAATAAAAGCTCCCTGCAGGATGAGCCGGATAACGGGATGTTATCCTGTAGACGATTCCCTGAGGTCGAGTCGGCCAATTGGCTGCGGTAAAGGTGAAGCCATTGTCGGTACCGCCGTCGAGTGGGTCCAGCTGTTGGACATTTCAAAATCGTCAAGGAATTAACGAAGTAAGAAAGCCATTTCTTACAACAGCTTCGATGTTCTTTTACTTTTATTTTTATCTCTATACACTTGTACATCGAATAATATTATTTGGACTAATAATGCAATAGAAATGGGACTTGAATCTCAGCCAAAAGTTTCAGTTCAAATCGTTTTTTTTCGCAGATATCGGAAATGTAATGGGCTCGTGTAACAAGTTTATAGCTCGATCGAACGAGTAAATTTCTTTTATTAAATAAACATTAACGAATGTCTCTTCTCTTTCCTTTTTCCCATTTTCTATTTTTTCTCATATATTTGTCTAATTATCTAAAATAAATTTCCAACTGAGTTCATGAATAAATAATTAATCAGTTACAGAGTTGTTAGTGTGTGTTCCCTTCAACAGTCATTTGCACGATTATTTTCGTCCTTGTAACGGAGAACATTGTCATTAACGAATGAGTATTGAGCTAATGGGCAGAATTTATAAATTTTTAATACTCTTTGCATCCCTCAGATAAAAAGATCAGAGGTCAAAGGAAAATAACGAGGTAATGAAAAGAAACATCGATTTCTCATTACTCCTACGTTTTCTATTCGACGATTCAATCATTTGAAAGAGTACACAACAGATTAAATGGGCGTGTGAAAAAAGAGTTGCTTGACCTCGGCAACTGAGACTTCTAGCAATGATTTACGATTTTTATTTAGATAACTAAACACGATTGAGATAAAGAACAAAAAAAAACGATAAATAAGTTTAACTGAAATACCTCGACGGTGACGGTATCGACCCAATTGCCCTCGACGCAAAGTTGAAAAGAATCAACCCCGACGAACCAATCGGGGCTTGGATTTATTCTGGCCATTATACTGACGAGACTGTGATTGCCATCGAGAAATGCTCTCGCAATGCTGTTGCCCTCGCCTTGTGGTATTGACGGGCCGGTAAAAGTGTTTAGAATACTTGACGATTCGCCACCAGTGTCGAGACCGTCTGTTCTTCCAGTTTCGACGTATTGAGTTCCTCCGGCTGTTAATCTCTCTCCCAGACGATACAGCGAGTACGTTGCATCGTGGGTTCGTCCTGAAAATAGAAAAAAAAAAACGAAATCGTGGTTTTATCCAATGAAGAAGAGAATATTGGCGATATGCGAGGTCCGACGGTTCGTTGACTTTTCTACTGACAGGATAATTCCTATTTTTTTCAACCGAATATTTCACGAGCTTATTCATATTTAACGCTCTCCTGGATCGGATAACGAGTGAGCTGATTACACACAGGCAACAAATGTTACATTTTTCATATTCGGCTAAATCCGAGCTGAATTCGTGTCTCAAACGGTTGAAAATCGTGAATTTTTTCACCAAGTCGATCCTTAAAAAATCTCTGAGAATGCTGGGATTTGAGGTAACTCTCGTAAAAGATAGATAACTTGGCTGGAATGAGTTAATCTTAAACATGGTAAATGAGCACACATCACGATATCGAGAGAATAATATTCCAGGGTTTTTGCTAAGTTATGTAGAGTGTTAAGGGGCCAGAGAACGGTAGGATCTTGTCCAGAATCGCTTAAGGGGATCGTTAGTGATTCACCCCTTAGTTGGATCGTCTTTCTCCTTCTAATGCTCCTTCTCGCAGCGTTTTCTCGCGTCCGGCAGGACCGGAAGCTGCGCGAGATAGTCGAATTAATGCGAACCGGAGGATTTATAGCCAATTAATGCACACCACTCGAGTCTTTCGTGCTCTCCCTCCCCTTAGGCTCCCTCTCTCTCTCTCTCTCGCTTTCGTTTCTCTCGCAGAAATAATTTATGGGTCTAGAGCCGAGGGCCAGAGGACTGGTAAGCTCGTCCAGGAAGAGCGAGAGCGCAGTTCAGTGACGAATATAGAAGGAGAAAGAGCGAGAGGACAGGGTGGAAAAAAAAATGAAGGGACTAGAGGAGAGACCGGTGGATGAAGTGTGCTTGAAAAATCGCATTCTCGCTCTTTGTCGCGCGTCCCAGCAGTGCCTATCCAAACGGTTCATCTTCACGGACGATTTCATCGCTGACGCCGCACACTGGATAAAAAAAAAAACCACCCTACCCCGAAGCTTTTTTCTCGATAGAGCGAATGAGAGCTTCGGCTATGTGTATCGATTGCTCGCTGGAAAAGGACGCAAGTATGACTATTTTTCACAGCTCAAAGGATGAGGGCCGAGCCCTTTTGTTTCCTAGCAATCAGTGTATATCTGATATGCTTGTATATAGACTGCTGTACCAACCCGCTGCGGTTTATATATGTACTCCCTTTTCCCATTCTCTTTTCCTCTTGAAATCGCACCACGAATATATGACAAATAATCTTTCGACGCTTTTCTCTCTGGGAATGATAAATTCTGTGAATAAATTTTGTTCTTTCGTGCCCTTTCATTTGGACTCTTTCATTTGACCAATTCCTAGTCTCATTAGTACGGTGATTTATTGATATTAATTTGCACAAAGATTCTCCATCGATATGGTTTTGTTTTTCACGTAATTTTTCTTTGTTTTTTTTTTGTTTTTTTTTTTTTTTTTCGTTCCTGTACGAAATGCGAGTCACGAAGGATTTAATTTACGGAACGAGAAAAAGGTTGAATGGAGAAAGACACAGAGAAAAAAAACTTTCAGAGAATCCAATATTATATGAAGCCATACATGCATATACGAAGGATGAATACGGCTCTTTTATGAACTCGCTACATCCTTGTGTCCTCTCAGTTCGTAAGGGCAAAGAGAAAGAGGGAGAAAGAGCGAAAGAGAGGAGAGAGCGAGCGACCGTAGCAATCTCGACGTACTGGAAAGAGACTTAATTAGTCGCGAAATTAGCGAGAACCGCAGGAATGAGAGGGCCGAGGGAGTGTTGAACCGAGAGACGAAAGGATATGGTGAAGGAGTATGTGGTCCACGTCCATGCTTTTTGACCCTCGACCAACCTCACTCTTCCCTCGACATTCATAAAAGGGATACGGATCAGTTATGTTCAAACCTATTTTGTGCTCTTCTCTCTTTCGTTACACCGGTACTTTTGACTCAAATATTTCGGTCTGTGTCTAATTAAAATTTTCGTTTTCCTTCCTCGACTTTCAATTCGCTGAAGTAACAAAAAAAAACACATCTAAAATCTTAATTCTCGAACTTTTCACTCGAATTTCTTGATGCTTCGATTGAAGCCAAAAGTTTTGTCAAATTTTGCTTCAATTCTTTTTACCGAACGTCAAAAAAAAATGTTTTTCATAAACGATCCTTATATTTGAACGAAAAATTAGGAGTTTTGCAGTTCTCTAGTTCATTTATTATTTTTGTTTCGTAACTTTCGTTAGGTTTGTTCATGAATTTATATGAAAACACTACACAGAACGAGTCGACTTGATATAAAATCTGGAAAGAAATTATAGTGAGAGCGATAGAAGAATCAAGAGAAGCGGAAAACGAATATATGATGAAACCCTCGAGAGTAGACGAGAAACGCGAAACGCTCTCTGCCTATTCATATAGGATTTAGTTCTCCGGTCTCTCCCATGTGCCCCACGCTGGAAAAGTCTCCTAAATGCAATTATAAGACCGTCGGGGTCCGTCAGCAGGACGCCCTCCAATTGCCTTCGTTATAATTAGATTGATTAATAACCTGCTTCTATATGGTAAGCTTGTACATATATAAACACATGAAAAATTCTTGTCAGCATCCCGAACTTCCTCGTACATCGGTCCAGCGATTGCTATTTTTTGTTATCATATTATTTTTTTTTTTATCGTATTTCAACAATACTTTTTCCTTTACGATCTTAATCAGTGCCGAATAAAAGTGCTGAAGGATATCGTTATTTTCGATCTATTTAGGTGGAGGTTTAAGACACTTTTTTTCCAAAGGTTATCTCTGCTCGATAAATCTTTGACGATCTACTGAAAATTTTATTACCGAAACGACCATTGGCTAGGTCTAAAGTTTGACAGGAAAACGAGATTCATCCAAACTGACATTTGGGAAACTGCAATATTTCTAAATCTGCTGAGAATTACAGCAAAAATATCAACGAATTTTTCTTTCTTTTTATTTCTTTACGTCGTCGAGAATTACTTTCATGGACGCATTTTCCTCTGACGTCGAATTACAATAAAAAAAAAATAACGAAAGAGCCGAATCTCGAGCTTCGTGACTTTTGTCTTTAACGCTCAATATTTGGCGTCAAGACGGTACCGGAGGATTCTCGAGTCAAGTCGAGATATACGCAAAACGAAAAATATACGTTTTGGACAAATTGTGTATATTTATACAGCGACGTAACCCAATAATCTAATAACGCTGTATTACGACGCCGCAATTACGATCGCTATTGTACTGGTCGGAATACCGGCTTCTCTCGGTATCGTGTACGCTTCGAATAAAGACGAAACACGACAAATATATAATTCAAGAGGGTTTCTCCTTCGTTTGGAATAATAATTCGTGGTAATACTCGATTTATACGCACAAAAACCACCCCTTTTTCCATTCCCGTCTCTATGATTTGCTTTTATCTAAATGTATACATATACCTATGGTTTCAATTGTTCAAGGAGAGTCAAAACCACCGAGTGAAATTCCCTTCAATTACCCGAGCGATGAGAGAACAGTAACAAAGGAGACTTTGGCACAATATTGCTTGGCTGTAATTGGCAAAGGGCGCCGTAGACGACGTCGTGGCCGAGTCCCATACTATACATTGCGATTGCTCAGCCAACACCAAAAACCGCCCCCTGCGTCACGGAGAATGGAGCTATGAGAGCGAGACTAAGAACAAACATGCCCTTGCGCTATATTTCAGGGGTGAGACGATCTTGCGAATTTCTTTCCCTTACCATTCTCTACCATTTTCGTTTTTCCTCAGGCAGTTCTCGAACTCACTTTCTCTCTTCTGCCCTCTATTCTTCTTTACCCCTTATCCACAAACACCTTGACAAATCGTCGAGCCCCGCGCTCAACTTGCGTGGGAGTAAGATCTCTCCCTCGGTTTCTCCCTTTAAGACTCTCTGTGTTTGCCTCCTATAGAAACAAAAGTAAGGGGTAGCTGCGAGATGCCTCTTTAGGAAATTGATAAATTTAAGAGTTTCAGAAGGGTGCGCCCTTGAACCACTTGCTCTCCTTTTTTTTTTCTTCTTTTTCTACAATCGTGAGCAATCCCTAATCAATTTATTGTTCATCGATCGCTATTTTATCCATCTCAATTCCAAGTAGAACGAGACAAGAGCAAGTGAAAGTTAAAAAAAAAAAACTCGACATCTCTCCTCAGAAAGATTCTCGTTTCCTATCGTCGACTGATTCGTCCACGAGAGTTTTTTTCACATTCAACATTTGTATTATTGTATTGAACGAAACTGAATGAACTAACGGGACGATTTTTTATTGTATCCAATTTCGGAGAGCTTTTTGTCATTCTCCGCGTGCATCGTTCCCGATGGAAAATAGATACCGCTTTGAGGGATTCATTTTCAGGACAATATTGTTGTTTTTTTTAAAGTGCTGCATCCCAGAACTTTGGGCTAAATATAACGGTGAATACGTATCGAAACATTGGTACGTGCTGTCAAGTTGTTCGAGTTGTTTTCAACTCGATTTCATAGTACACGCAATAGAGACTGGGAATTGGTTAAATCGAGGCCATAACCAGAATGGATAAACTAATATCATCGCGATATGTTCGTGATCGTATATAAAGTTATTAAATTTTCGGGCAGACGGGATGAGGATATCGAAGCTATTGCGGAACAAGGAATTGGGAATCTGGTGCGGGCTAGCGCAGTATGGAATTTCGAGTGTCACAGATCCTTCTTCTCAGGAGATTATTTGGGGATGGGAGAATTATGGTTATACAGAGATTGTGTAATATATATCTAAGCGACGAGAAGTTTGTGTACGCATTTGTATATACATAGTAAGAGACTAAAAGGTGTTGGGACCATAAGCTAGAACAAGACGAATCAGGGAGAGAGAGAGAGAGGAGAGCAGGAGTTAGTTCTAGCTTGAGACGTCTGTTGGTGCATCCCGGTTGAAAACTTGATACGACTTGGTACGTTGAAGTTACTATTGGGTCGATATGGAACTTGAGACTTTTAGGAGAGTGAGACAGTGCGATTCTCGACTTCACCCACCTTTTATACCTACACAGTTTTGCCTCTTTGAGCTACAAACTGTGGCTGCTTTCGTGTCTCGCCTTCATCAGTTATATTCTTTCTTTCATATACGTATACACACGTTAGTATACTGTTACCGGAAGTTGGCTCCATGCTCTCGGACCAACCATTTGGACAAAAGCCATATGGTCGTGACGTTAGAACTAAAAATTAATTGACTGAAAGTTAACTCCAACGAAGTATCATGATGATTCCATAGAATTTACCATACACTACCCTGCTACATACCAAAACTCCGATGAGCTAGTTGTGAATATCGATTAACAAATTTTTTCACAATCGTCGCTGAGCAGCTGCATCGTGGTAATTTCGTAATTCAAATTTCATGGTAAAATTCAAGATTCATTTGTTTTCAAGCGAAAAAACCATGCTCGCTAGGCTCATTTGGTCGAATGTCATGAGTGATTTCTACTTTATTACAAATTACAAAAAAAAACTCGAGATAAAAATCAAGACATTGAATATTTTTTTGAGAAATTTGGTCGGATTTAGGAGTACAGAACACGAAGACATTAAATCATTAAAAGGAAGAGTGTGAGAGTGAGACAGAAAAAAAACGGAATTTAACCCCGTTGACCAGATAGGTCGAACCGAGTGGTGTGCGGCTCGAAATGTATAACGGTAGTAGCAAACAAATGAGCCTCTAACGAACTGCTGGTACGTGCAAACACGTATTATAGCAAAACCCCCGTTGGCAATGTCCCTCTGTTGCAACCGTGTTCATTCCCTGTCCCCCTCCTCCCTTCTCTTCGTCCTTCTTCTTCCCTAACACAATTCCTCTTTACCCCGGTGGTCAGTGCTGCTCGTTCTCTGTTTGAATGGAACACGTTATATCGAATCTGCGAGCTGATGCCCGGTGAACACGTACCGCGTTTAAATAGGACGCATTAGCCAGGGCGATTCACGAAACTCAAACGATTTCGCACAATCTTCCTGTCTTTCACCTTCACGTTATAACGAGTTGCCAGCATACCCTCTGCCAATTTTATTTCGAGCATTTTCGACTCTCCTTTATTCGCTGTATTAATCGCCCAGTCGTTTCGATCTACACAGAAATTCTAGTAACGTGTAATAAAAATACATTTTTTTTTTTTTATAATTATAGTTCGATTCGACAAAAATTGATCGATAACTCGAGGCGATGGAGCTGTAAATTGAATAACTTTCTAAACCTTTGAAAATGTGTTTTTCTTCGTTA
This sequence comes from Campoplex capitator, assembly GCA_037576405.1. Taxonomy (NCBI): domain Eukaryota; kingdom Metazoa; phylum Arthropoda; class Insecta; order Hymenoptera; family Ichneumonidae; genus Campoplex; species Campoplex capitator. The sequence continues at coordinate 9,736,569 of JARBWI010000002.1, forward strand.
TTTTTTATTCTGGAGAGTTGAGACAAGTAAGAATGAGCTGCCAGGAAAATCAACTGAACTATTCTATCGGAATATAATTATTTTCGTTAGGAGAAAATTGTAACGGATGAGCTTTCTGTACGCGCGAAGAAAAACTGAAAAAAGTGATTACCGGTTGGAGCAAGCACTTGAAAGTTCGCATATGGTAGAGAAGGAAAAAGAGAGACAGATGGAGAAAGAAAAGAAATAAAACATCGAAGAACCGACACGAGAGAGGTGCAGCTACGAAACGTTCGCGCCTCGTTAATCCTTCGGGGAGCGTTGCCGTGATGGCAAGACTGAAAGAGGAAGCGAGCACGAGATCGTTGGTTTCTGAAAATCTCGGGAAGCTCCCGCACCCGCAGATTCCAAATGGAGTGAAAAGATAGGAAAAAAAAAAATAAGAGAGAATGTATGTGGGTGTATGTTTGTGTGTGATCTTGGGAAAACCGTAGCGTTGCCAAAAAGAAAAAGAGATAGAGAAAAGCGTGCGAAGAAAAAGGGCAAAGGTATGAAAATGGGAGGGTTACGAGAGGACTGAGAGACAAGGGAAGAAAAGAGGAGGCAAAATATACGAACATAGAGGAGAAAAAGAAGGAGGAAAAAAAAAATCAAGCGCGAAGGGAGCATTGCAGGAACGAGAGAAGAGGGCAAAAGAGTGTGGTTGGTTGTGAACTGGCAAAGAAGAACGGAGGAGTAAAGAGGGAAGTTTGAAATGACGGGGTTACTCTCAACGGTACTCTCACAGCAATGTTAGCCACTTATGCACGCCACATTTAACTCCATTCTCTGACTGCGACTGTGGGTATGTACTTTTTTTTGTCTTCTCTCTCTCTCTCTCTCTCTCTTTATGCTTTTTTCTCTTTTGACATTTTGTTCTCTCTGTCTTTCCTTCGGGGTGTTGGGAGGCCACGAAATACGTGTTCAGCTCTTCGTTCTTCCATCATATTTGGGACACTCCGTGCCAGCTCAGCCACCTCATTTCTTACTGGCTCGTATGAAGTTCCAGTATGAATTCAAGATTTTTTACAGTAAATTACTTTGAAAAAAGTGCTGATAATCGGTATTGTGCTCGTCAAAACGAAGTTTCTCATTGTTTCGAAATAGTTCATTGTGGATAAAAATGTAGAGAAACAAGCTCGAAGAGCAACCAAGTTATTCTTCTTCAATGACATTCATCCCTGGCTGCATCTGGCCATTTTTTTTTGGTCTGAAATCGATTTCAAAATTGGACCAAACTTATACTTTATATGAAATATCTCGTATAATGCAACGCTACGCTGTAAGAATGTGTGTTCACACATTTATGATCTGCGCACCAATATGTATATCGGTGAAAATTCATACAGCAGCTTCATACACGCTGTGTCACTATGTGAACGTATATGAGGCATTCCATGACAGATGTGTCATCCATAATTCAACAGTAATTTGAGACATTATTCATACAACCAAATTGAAGAAAGATGTAAAGTTCTTGGGTTGAAAAATCGTGGCTCTGAAAATATTTTGTGAGAAGATTTTCCATTAGTGCTGGTTCGCGAAGGTTTCTTCAGCGATAAATGAATAAAATTTCATGAGATTGATCGTGAGAACGAGTTTTATGATTCAGAATTGAAAATTTGATGATCATTTTGTCAGTACTGTAACAATGTAAATTCCATATCATGAATTCAATTGTAGAATGTCATTTTGATGCCTAATCAGCTCAACTTTTTGATAAGTTTGATAGTGACAATCGCGTCGACGATCAAATTCGCTGAGCACAAATTCGATTATTTCTTTTTTCAGTACTTTCAATTCGATTTCAAAATGGTTGCCTCAATGGTTGATTAGCCACGTTACCTGTTCGAGTATTCGACTCGAACGCTTGCATCAAGTTATCTCCATTCATCTTGGCTGTTTTTCCCTATATACGTATATTCGTAAACTGCACAGCAGTTCGTAAGTCTTCGTGCGGGGACTCAACGTACTTTTAGATATATGCGTGGAAACATGCATCGAGAGAATCGAGGGGGCGTCTCTGACTTTGAGAGCGATAATGTAGGGATGTAAACACACGATACATGTCATGTGTACCGTGTTTATCATAAATATATATATATATATATATATGTATTATCCTTGGAGAGTTTTCGGGGTGTATATTGAGAGGGTGACTTTCAATGCATCATCCGAGTATTAAAACGACACCGTTGAAGATGTCATGTAAGTAAACACGAAGTTTGCTCGAATCACGTGTCAAATCCAGTCAGTAAAAATACTCGATGGCAAAAAAAAAAAGCTCGAGATTATTTTGACACAACGTATTTATGAAGTTTTCTTTGAAACGAGAACGTCACGACATGAAATGCATATCGATTAATCGTGATCAGAGCATTCGGATGGGTTTAAAAAAATTTTTAAGAAGGAAACTAATTTTTACCATCAATTTTCAAACCAAGTTGACTTTTTTTATTCGATATTATTCGCATGTTTTATGTAATTGTTCGTTTCAACCATATTTATAATCAATAAAAATTTCACGAGTGCAAACGACTTTTTGGAACAGAGAGGATACAAAAAAAAACGAGGAATAAGGCGGAAGGAAATAAAAAATTTATGTGTGTAGAAAAGGAAAGGGGCTGAGGAGATCGAGTTGGGTGCCCAGATAGTATCTGCTATACGCGTATATATATATGTACACAAGTGAGGTAATACGCGGCACAGGTGCACGCTTGGAAAACGGGGTCTGAAAATGCCAAGGGGTTTTCTGCTGCAACGAGATATACGCATCTATATGTTCTCGTGCATACATACATATACGCGCCTGTGCTTACACAGGTATGTTCGAGACTGACTTGATGAAAATGAGGAATGAAATTGCCCTCAGTAACATATTTTGGAGTTCGGAACATAAAGTCGAGCTCGTTATTTCGTGTTTGCGCAATAGTACAATTTTCTATGTTAAATGAGACGATAATGGTTCACATCTGAATATAAAATGTAGAAGCCAACGAAATACGTATGTTATCGCTCTTCATAATCTAATAATCACTACGACCTCATTACTTTCGGATATTCAATGATACTAATAAACCTCGTGAAAATTTAACATGAGCCAAACGAATTTATGGCACAAAACAGACAATTGGACATGATATTTTTATAATTTTATGAAGAATTTCCATCTTGCAAAATTTACTGTAAATTTTTCATTCTCAAGCAAGCTTTTTTCCAACGGATTTTATGTAACGGTGATGAAACACGATTCGTTTCGGTATATGGAAATTTGAAACTTACAGGAAAGAGCATTCAACACTGAAAAACATGTCGCGCTTTGTTAAAGCTTTTATAACGAATGACCGGTGTTGTTAGCAACTTCGTTCATCCATCATTTTATTTTTTGGATTCCAACTATAATAATTTGCGGTGAATTTAGTTTCAAGGAAGTCAAGATTAACGAGTGATTCGCGATCGAAATCAACCATGAGTTAGTGTTTTTTAGTAATCCTTCGATTGGCAATGGGGTTTTTGTTTTTCTGGAAATAATTTAGATATTTATGGAAAAAATCGACCAGGACAAACGAGGGGAATCGTGTCATTGACTTCCAGCTCAATCTCATGGGTCGATACTCGATTCATCCAGTGCTTATACACAGATATATTGGTGTATATCTGTAAGGCTTAGCCAGCGTTGCCCATTTGAACGTGCATACACCACAAGCACAGGCTTACACATGTCCTAGCATAGAATACTACGGTAACCAACATTCCTCAGGCTATACACCACGTTTCCCTTCTCTCCGTCTATTTCTATCTTTCTCATTCTCGCTCTAACTCTGTCTTCTGCACTCTCAGCCTCTCTGTTTCGACATTCCCCTTTATGGTTTCCGAAAGCCAAAGCCGAGTCCCAGGTAATCTCTCGTGCACACGCTCGAGCCGAAACGCAAATGACTATATCCCTGCAGCATCGGGAACAACGAAATATATAGGCGGTGGAACACGGAGATGCTGTTTTCTTCGCCTCGACTCCTAAACTCAACGACAATATCCCATTTACCCGAGAAACTCGAGACCACCGAGGTAATTTCATTCATACACGAACCGAGAATTCCCAAACTGCGGAGCTAATTAACCTACCGGGAAAAGCGATATGAAACGAGAGAAAATTGGGAAATAAAATTAGTTCATGTCCAAATAATTTCTGTAATTTCCTTCGAAGCTATCAAGAATTATAAATTTCCCAGAGCAGATAATATACTTTTTGTTTTATCGTTCAATTTTTAAAATTTCTCAAATAATCATTTCGTTCGAAAGCCATAAGGAATGAGCGAAACTAATTGTTTTCTGAAGTTTAAAAATTCATCACTTCAAACATTTATCGTGTCAGTCGTCTGCTTCGATTCGTTGAAATATTTATTATTTATATACGAGTATTGTATTCAGATGAGGCGCAGACTGATCGCGAGCATCGTGTTTCTGGCATTTACTTGGTACGCGATTGCAAGCCACTAGACATCGTCTAATTAATCGTCGTTAGGTAAGTTCCTGGACCGCAGATTTGCGTACAGGGAAATCCGTACACGCGCTCGTGGTGAACTAGTGACGAGGAGAGAGCTCCGCCTATATCCACCAAGGGTTTTGGTATATGTTCTAGTAGAATTGGTCCGAATATAGTCAGACGTACGGGTTCGACCGAACTGCATCGGTTAATGCAAAGGATTTCTATACCTACTATTTATCAGTGTCTGTAATCTGTGTCTCAATGGTATACGCATGTATATGTAGATACGTGGAATTGTAAGGACATCCTTCGTTCGTCCTTACAGACACCAAACGTACGGTCATTTGTGAGTAGTTCTTCGTGCATAAATATCCGGATAATACCTATTGTAAGTAGTATTTGACGCGAATGGTCTTTTCAATTGTTGTTACGTTATTCGATAAGGATTAAATCACGTACAAGATGTTCGTACGGTGCAAAACCATTAGAGGATAATTCCTACATGAATATGTACTCAGCAGAACACACTTGAATTATTTTCGCAACTTTTATGGAAGCTTCATTTGAACTCATAACTTTTACATTAAAGTTAGGAAAATTATTCTAGTTGTGTTTACTGTGGGTAGGATTCGATTCAACATATGAACGAAATGAATAGATGAGAGTTTCGTATCAAACAAGATTTGATGAATATGCACGATTTTTAAAAATTGAAAATTGATACGTTAAATTATTTATTTTATATTAATTAATTCACAATTTTTATTCTAATTAAATTATTATTGAAATTAAAAATTAAAAAATTGAAGATTCAAACGAAAATATGATTTTTGTGATGTTTGACTCAATCCTGTCTTCCGAAACCACGTGATTGATCGATATTAACTGTCGTTTGTTTGTAGTAGGATGCAGAATTTCATTTGGAAGTTAATCGATTCCTCATATACGGATGGCTGGATATCAGAGTTCGTGGAACTTGAAATCTTTCAAAGAGCTCAGCAGAGCATTACAACTTTTGTAATCTATGAGAGGTGTCTAGATAGAGTTTTGGATGTGGGAATCATTATTGGATCGATAGGAGGATGTGAAACGAGAATTATTTAGATGCACGACGTTCTGTATTTCCTTGAAAATCTCTTCAATTTTCTGGCTCTCGGAAAATATTTTTGACCCTTCCCAAGTTCTTCATGTGCTTATATAACTTCCAATTTTCTGGATCGCTGATGAAAAATGTTAGCGTTATCGTTCCCGCGAAAATTCTATCTGTAGGAAAACATTTGCAATTCTTGATTATTACCCTCAGTGTTATGGTACAATATTACATGGACTACAGACTGTAGTATGTTGGCACAAGGCGCACAGTCTGCATAGTTCGTCGCCTAAGGGGTATAGAGTACAGCGACCTCGTACAGTATACCCCGAAACCCCCGCCGATTGGTCATTTTTAACGAGTACAGCAGCGCTGCCGAGCTGCTGCACCTCGAAAATTTATTAGCTCACCCCTGGACTGCCGCTGCCGCGTTATATCGACTTCTGCTGTGGTATGTTCACGTATACGTACATGTATACGAGTTTCCTTTTTCTTTATCTCTCTCTTTCATATAAAGGGCGTCTCGAATCGACATAACAATCTCAACGAGACGTGATTTTTTACGTTTTAAAGAAAAAAATTCGAAATTTCTTTCTGCTCGATGGTTCTTGTAACGAATTCGAAGATTCTAAAAACGAATGGGACCATTATCGAAGATAAGTTTATGAAAAACGATGGGATCCCAAGGTTCTTCGGTCGAATTGGTCCACCCTATGTATCGTGTATGCACATACGTACGATTTCGATGTATGAACGAAATAGTAAAACAAACATGTACGAGTTGAGAGTATTTGCGAAATGTTTTTTACATCGTTGGCTCCGCTGGCACACCGCTAGTTTGTTATACGAAACGTTGAACAAGCGATCTCTCGCCTGCTCTCTATCGTAAATATCGATTAATCTGTACAAGCATAATTTGCGTATCGTTACGAGCATAGACAGTGTATATACGGCCTTCTCTGTATCTGTCTGTCTCTCTCTCTCTCTCTCTCTTCCATTCTCTTTCTCCTCCATCTTTCTCTCTATGTCTACTGGCTGATGGTGAGCTATATCGATGTATACATAATTCTACGTACTATCGATCATTCCTTACCACCACTACATAATCATCGCTAAACACTCTATTCCAAGTAGTAACTTCCAAACAGATAGACAGATATACACGAGGTTCGAGCTGCTTTCGAGAAATGCACTTCCATTTAATTACCAACTCTCTCGACCTATATGCTGATCGATAATCGATGTTACGAGTGATATATCACCTGTGTATATAAAGCGGTGTTGTTTAATATTGTATGGATAAACCGTCGAATAAATTTCGTTTTATCCTTTTCGCCAAAATTGCACATTCATTTGACACCATTTCGATTCCTCTCGTTTCTGGGCTTCGTTTTGTTTTCTGAAACGTTTTTCCAAACCAAGTTGATATATTATTTTTTGAATAGTACATTTTTCAAACGTAAATTTGCAGACTGGTCGAAGGTTTTTGTTTTTGTCGAGTACGAATAACGAAGGGTCTGACCCACTTACTTTTTTGGTCAGGACTTCGAGATTCATATGATTTTGTCTTAACTGCATGAAAAATTCGTTTTCTCAGGCGAAACTTATTTTACTTGGTATATACAGGAGTTTCATATTCCCTTGGGTGTTTCGACTGCAAATAGAGTAGACGATGGTTAAGTCGATTTCTAGTCGGGAAGATAATGTTGACGCACTTTTGCCTCACAAGGCAAAACCCTAGTTACGTATTCCTTTGGCAAGTCTAGCACAGCATCAGTGTCACGCTTCGGTCTTTGGCCCTTCGGGATCCTTCATCTTCCAGGCTACAAATCCACAGAGGAAGAGATAGGAAGCTTGCGATTAATGGACTCTTGGCGCTTTGTGGAGAAGGTGAATGCTTAATTCTAGTTCGTTCTTGTACAAGAGGCGTGGATGCAGTCGTTTATACTCTCAGTGACGTCGTCATACGCCCTTAATGCGTTCTTTACAGTTCTTGATAAGACAGGCGTTTATACCATTGTTGTTATGGAATTATAAGCGTAAGGGATCCTCTTTGCGGGGAAGTATTCAATTAAAAGATTCGAAAAATCCATTTTTATCCATAAAATATCAACCTTAAAAAATTCACTTCGAAATTGAATTTTTTTTTCAGGCGTATAATTTTTCCTCCTGTCTTGAATGTTTTCCATTAATTTTAGTTCCAGTTAGTAATTATAGATGTCACAGAAAAAAAAATTTAATTTCGATTGTTTCAGATCAATATGACAGAAGCTGCGGAGCTTCAGGCATATTCAAAGTCGCCCATAGACCTTCTTGACGTTGAAAAGTTTCGATGGTCATAAGTATGGACGAATAAACTCCGATGTTTTAAAAATTTAACACCAAGTCATTCCCCTCCGAAAAAATGTCAAAAATTGAGGTGGGGATCCGATCAAAAGGTTGACAAACACATGAGATTTTCCAAGAGGGGGATGATCGTTAACAGAAAACGTTTTTTCAGCAAGTGCTTCGTTTGGGTGTACGTAAACGTGTTAAAATTTGACAAGTGCGTATTCTCGTCACGATTTTCGTTGTGTGTATTGTCCCCGACGTTTTGCAGGTGTCTCTTGGAAACATAATTTTCGGCGGTGTTTTTGGGACACCCACGATGTACATTAAAGCCATGTATAAACGGTAGCCCACTGAGCCATAAGGTTGATGGTCGTGTACAAGTAATGGCAACAGGGGATGAAGAAGAGAAGAGGGGCGATCACCACCAGCGGCTAATGGTTGCGGGATTTTCGCTTTAACACGCTGCTGGTAAGCTCTGGTATCCATCCTGAATTCAGCAGGAGGGGAAATCATTCGGTCTGCGGACTCTGGGAAGCTCTCTGCTCGTGACTCAACGTGACATTTCTACGGCCTCATCGTCCTTCCTAAATCTATTTCGATCTCTCTCTCTCTCTTTATCTCGCCACAGCTCTTGTACCAGCTATTCCCATTTCCCTTAGCCATTGGACACTATACTCGAACACATTTCTCTGGGAGTCCTGTCCACGACTCCAAAGAGCCTCTTCCTCTATCCCTCTTTCTGCCTCTCTCTCCTTCTCTCTTTTCCTCCTTGCCCTCTCCCTCTTTCTTCACTTCTCTTTTTCTCTCTCGGACTAGGTTGGCTGGAAATGCTTCGCATCTCTCTGATTTCACTGAAAGGCCGCGAGCATCTCTTCAACAGAGAAGCCATTTGCCAAATGATTTTGCTCTGGAAGACTGACCAACGGGGAAGTGGAAAGAGCAACCGACATTCCCATACTATTCTACAACACGTACCAGTAAACGTACGTAGAAGGAGAGAGAGAGAGAATTTGTGGAGCTTTCATTATAGCAGTATTTTCCGGAGTATCGAATGGAGGGTGCTATAAAAGGGGCGAAGGCTCCTGCTTCTCCGGTCTCGAACCCACCATTCAATCTCTCATTCAATTAACGCTAATTTTGACGAGGGGACATAGAGGTCGCTTGACCAAACGTGAACTGAGATATTAACGTTCCGCTCATTTATAGTATATATATAGACTCATATATATATCCAACAATCGGACCTAACGTATACTCTCTTTATTCAGGGCTTATTGCACGACGTTCTTTTTTTTCCTCATACATGAATTCATGACACGTTCACGTCTGTGTGATCATCACGTCGCTCCCCTGACAGAAATGCCATTACTCGTTGCAGTAGCATAGCTCAGCTGTATCATAATGTAGCAGACCTTCCTTGTAAAAGTTGTTGAATGCGATCGTTTTCAGTTTTTTTTAGATACAATATGCTGCAACTAGGTATTATGACGCTATTCTTCAAAACAATCAGCTAATTATTTGAACCACCAAAACCTTTCAATCGAAGCTTCCAATCAGTTTCGTTGTTCATTTTATTTTAGGAATAGGTCTGACATGGAATGTCTCGTGCGTATATCATAAGCAAGTAGCAATTAAGAGAAGAGAAGAAGCCTCATAAGTATCACGATAATGAGACCGACGGTTGGTGAGCCAAGAAGAGTAGAGAAGACCCATGAGAGCATGGCCGAAGTATTTTTTCCCAGGGAGAAAAAAAAGAGTCTCGTTGGATGATCCCTGTCGGTGTCTTCGGGTCTCCCAGCAGAGTTTCAAATTCGTGCAGCTGACCCTTTGGGTCACGGTTGGATCCAGAGGATAAAAGAAATTGAGTTTGCTGCGAGAAATAGGAACGGAAAGGAAAAAAAAAAACAGCTTGAAGGAAGGAGAGAATGAAAGAGCAGGTTAAACCGACCCCTCCATTTTCTTAGTCGTGTCCAGCCTCGGATGAAAGTCAAAGTCTCTCAAACTTGAGTAAAAAATATACTCTGCCTGTCAAGTACAGAGCGAAAAGGACAAACCAGGGCTTTTGCCTGTGATGGAAAATAGTAAGAGAGTTGACACGGTTGACTCAGTTTGCATCGGAGCTCATCAGCCTCATATCTTTTATCCCCGTTACTCTCGGGCTAGTTACTCACTTTGTCTTTCTATGTCATCGCGAAAACCCTTGATTTTCGTGTCTCTTTTTCGCCACTTTGCACTATTCCCTACCAGTATATATTCGTCGACCTGGTTTTGTGATTCAGATGTCGAGACAGCTCGTACGAGACATACGAAGCTAAAGCTACCTTTCTGGCCCTTGATGTTTTATTCAAGGCTCTCTACGGACGAGGCAACGCTGGACTCAGGATCCTGGTCAATGTGCTAAAGGATTAAGTTTCACCGGAATTTCACTATCTCTTTGAAAAAAAATGCAAGAGTATGCACTTCTGAACATCAACTCGTTCTAACCCATTTGTAGTCCAATAATTTTTTTTATTGTACCATCAATTTTCACATTATTTTCATATGATCATTATCGGTAGAGAATCTCTGAATAGTCACGAGGGCGTACATTTATCATGATTCTTATAATTATTATCGTATTATTGTTGTACAGAGCACATTCTGCATCGCTAGCAGAGCTCTTGACGATCGGAATTTCAATTCCACTTATTATAAAATCATGATTCATGATTACGCGTATCGGAAATTACGGGGACGATAACGATTCCAAATATAGTTAGAGAGATGTACATGTGCGAGGAGTATCATTTATGGGATCACGTGAGGTCGCGACAGTGATCGCATACCCGGAGGATAATTAAAACAAACTTGGACCATTGCAAGAGTATGTGATAGGAGACAGAAGAAGATAGCAAGAGGGAAAGAGAGAACGACATGTGTGCACTTCAAACTGACACACTGCTCGAGTCCAGGCGCGGTTGGAGGAAGAATTTTGTTGCACCAAGAGGAAGGCTTCAAGCACGACACGCAACTGGAGTAATCAGGCTTTTGTTCGTCTGTTAACGAGGTGCAGAGAGGATCGTCCATAATACCTCGTACACATCAGAGATGTTCTCTCCCATGGCTCTGAAATGGCGATCGTAAACATCAACCTGTGTGTATACAGGCGACATACCGTTATTCAATGCTGGATGCTTCCTTAGTCCTCTGGTATATGCATTCGCATACGCGTGCACGAATGATGAGAGCCGAAATACGAGACAGCTATGGTGACGAGATTCATGCTCTGTTCGTTTCCTTCATCCATGAAAATGGGCTAATCAATCCTTAATTATAGTCAGCCGGTAGTTCGATTCTGATTTTTTTTACTACCGTACATCCGACGTGGAACGTTTTGAAGAACAATTGAGATAAGACGAATCGTTGTTTGTAAAAACGAAAAATTTTACTTAATGGATATCACAGGATTTCATGAGCTTTTTGGATTATCTTTGTAATTCAGAAAATGATGCACAAGTTTTATTTTCAACGTCAGTTTACGTGTCTGCAATTTATTAAGTAGAAATGTCTATGAAAAAATACTTCGCCTGTATCCATCTTTCAGTTAGAGTCTGGAACAGAATGGAGCATAAGGGCATAAAACATTTGTAACTTTATATATATAAAAAAAAAGGGCGACGAATGGTATACACATGTAGTCGTGGTTGCGTATACGAGAACATCTCTCACCGCACAATTTATAACCTTTGCTGAGTCGTGAGGGGATGACATGTGAGAGAAGAGAGAGGAAGGAAAAGTGAGGGATGCGAAAGAGAGAGGGTATGAGATCTAACAAATCGCCAACGAGGGAAAAAAGAGCCGAATGTTTCGCTGTTTGCGGGCTCTTTTTTTGTCTCGCACGCCTTTTCCATCCTCGTGGTAGCTTTCTTTTTCCTCATCCCTCATCGTATACACCGCCATATATTCGAACACGTACTGCAGGGAGAAAATCCACATTGAATGGAAAATCTTATAACTCTGCTCCTATTTCTTCGACTTTTATACGGGCATCCGGTACCGACGCCATTTTTTTTTTGAAGCATAAGATACATTGTGGTGGAGAATAAAAAAAAAAAAAAATAAAAAAAACAATTTTCTCGAGCGGAGGCACTTAGTGGAGTCTATAATTATGGACAAAAAACTTCGAATCCTGAGTGCAAAGTTTAGTCTCCACGCCTTATTTAATGGACTCCGAATTGTCGGGTGCAGAAAAATTCTTCCATCCAGAGAACAAAGTTTCCAGTTGGTGAACCATCCAAGATTATAAGAAAGTCACCCCAACACCTTCACAACTTTTGCCCCTTCATGAGGTTAGCTTGAAAACATATATATTGGAAAGAAAAAAAAAACTAAATGCGAACGATTTCAAGTCGACTTAATACACTCCAATGGAAATGTTGATCTTTGATGGAAATAAATTCAGCGTATCTAAATATACATGTCTTTCGATGCTCGAAGATTTTTTGGTCGAATAGTTTAGGATAATCTTCAAGGTTGTAGTTAGGACCTGGCTCAATTGCGTTTTCGTCGCTCATGGATAATTTATTCATCGAAAGATCAACGAATCACCCTTTCCCGCTTGAGCACCGAGATACGAGTGTCTCGATCCCGCGATGATAGTACGCCGTACCCAGCGTTGTGTACCGTATGTACTTCAAGATATACATGTGTATGTATATATATATTTTATATATATACTCGTAACGATGCCATGGTCGTTTCGCTATGGTTGGTTGTCAGGGAGATCGAGTTTTCGGATAAACCACGACGTGGTTGCGTTACGGTTGCTCATATATATCTGTACAAACATATATGAAGGGCGGGAAAGCGAAAGATAGGGAGAGAGAGAGAGAGAAGGAGCGGACATGCCACAAAATCCGTTAATAAATTCCATCGGAGTGTACCTGGAGGTGGAAATCGATTGAAGATCCGTGAGATTGTAGTGAGTGGGGGATGGAGGAGTGTGCCACCGCTATCACTACCGGATTAACGTGCTTGAGACTAAAGTATGGGGAGAAAATCAAGTGAAGTGGCAGGGGATCACAGGAGGCTGTCTCGGGTTTCCAGATTTCTCTTGCTGATCAGTGGCGAATAACCCTCACGAAGAATCTATCAATATCTAATAATAATACCAATTTCTTTTATTGTGCACTTAATTTTTGTTTCGATGATATTGTATGGTCGTAGGAGATGAATCATATTACGGATCGTATCGATTACGCCTTTTTGTTTGTGAGCAATCGATATTATACGAAGAGAGCTTGAATCTGACAAACATACAGATCCAAACACAGCGCCCCTCAACCTCTCAGTCAATCCCCCAATAATTGCTCTCTAATTTAGGGTTGCACCCTTCCGATTGCTCTCCTTGTCTCCCCACTGCTATTCGGATTCCGGTGGCCCTCGAGCAAGAACGTGGCTCAACACGTTTGCGAGAACTAAAACATCGATAGCATCGAGAACGAAGGACTAATAAAGGGATGCAAATTATTCGAGGGGCGCGAGAGATTGAGGGTGTGGTTATATACCGTCGCTCCGTAAAATCTCTGCCAATATAGATGAGTGGACTACAGATTTTACATCGTTTGAAAGTACGATTTTCAATATGGAATCATCCCCTATTTTGAAGGGCGCATCGCACGTGTAACGAGACTGAGGGATCAATCGAGAGAATAGTGCTACTTCGTACGAGAGACTTTACGAGCTTGGGATATGTATCATCGGTATTCATGAAGTAGAAATAAAATTTACGACGAGAGAATTCATGGTTATTTCCGGCTGTCATCAGACCGAGGTAATGCACCTTATTCAGAAACTCACCGAGGAGGAGTTCATCATGGTGGATTTCAGGTGTCTGAAGTCGTGTCACTCCACCATAATGCAATATATTACGTGTCTACTATAAAAGGCAAAGGTAATAAAAAAAGGTAAGGTAAAAGTAATAAAAAGGCGTAGAACGATCACGATCGAAGGGCATCATGATCTTCTCCTCATACACTCCATTTCTGTCGTATCGAATGGCACACGATTGGAGCTTTAACGTGCATAGTAATAAAGTTTAGGCCCTTCTATTTACTAGGAGTTCATGGGTGCGACAGACGCGCATGTATTATCACGAAGAAATATATGTAAAATACAGTGAGAACTGAGTCTCGAGATTTTTTGCCCTCCAGCGTAGAAAACGATTATAAGGACCGAAATAAGAGACGAAGCGAATGTGTGTTGGCTCCAGTCAGTATAGAAAACGAGGGCGAAGCATCTTCGTCGTACAGGCTTTTTCTTCACTGTTCAATTTTCCGGTGGAACGTGACGGTATATAGCTCATGTCGATCGAAAAACCGTGAAATGAGAACGTAGAAAAGAGTAAGTGAGAGGGATAGAGAGGAAAAAAAGAGAAGCCTGCCTACTGAAGAAAAAACCACGGGATTTCCCACGAGCACACCGCACCGCGGAAGCCACGGGAGTAAGGGAAGTGGAAGACTTTGAGGGGTCCACGAAGGCACCTTCTATTCCTAGGAACCAAAAATGCGAGGAGAATGCTTTTTTGACCTCCACAAAGAAGATTCCACCTGGGGAACCTTCAACATCCCTCAGCATGTATCTATTTATTTTTATTTTCTTCTACGTTTTCTTGTTCCCCTTGTGTACTGGCTGCCATGAACCATCACCCTCTCGCTCCTCCATTCCCGATCCTAAAGACTCAAGAAGACGTCTTATCTTGAGCCCGTCTCTCTTGAGGAAGAAGATCATGCGCGAAATTGACAATCCGGAATAGCGGATGCGGAATAACCGAGCACATCCAGCACGAAGGGCGACATGAAGAAGAGTGGAATGAAGGAGAACGAATGCAGATAGACATACGAACCACGACATATACGACTGTTACTTATCAGAGAATATAGTTTTTTGGAAGGGAATGTTGCAATTCATGACGAGCGCTGAAAATACGCATCAAAGAATCCAAATAAGGGTCTACTAGGCGCTGGAACCAACGTTACTGTTGAAGTTACACTTTTGTTCTCGAGTTTAATGGCGTTTCATATTGCAATGAGTTCTCATGCTCTTATTTGATAGAAGATCCTTGTCTCATTAAATACGCTTGCAAAGATGATGTCCGCTTATCTTTTGAAATGAAGCTTTCCACCCACGCTTCCTAATTTATCAAAAAAATGGTTCCAAAGGAAATTCAAGATTCCATCCGTAGCGTACCTTGAAATGACACGAGAAGAGAAGTCTGTTGAGTGTATGTGTGTGTGTTGGAATAAAAGTACTTGATAAAAAAGATGGGATCCCTTCTGTCGCGTGTCAGGGACAGCTTTTCCCTTGACTCGATCAAACAAAAGCCGCCAGGCGAGAGACTTGCGTCTGGCCCTCTTCAGCAGAGACTTCCTGTTCCTTCTTCTATCCACTGTCACGTTTTAGCTTCCCAATTTTTTTTGCTTCTCGTTTTCAATTCTTTTGGAGAACATCATCTCTTACTCTAACGTCTAAAAAAAGCGTGCTTCGCATAAGTTATTTCAATTCCTCCCCAGGAATATCATTGGCGGATGGAGGGAAGCTCTTCAATTTTTCTGGCTTCTGAAGACAAATAAGATGAAAGAGTGCAGGATTCTTGAGGGATTTTGTGTTGTCGGTATAATCAAACATCCAGTTTGAGGATTCAAGGGTTCATGACGAATGACGAAGAATAGTACGAGCATGTTCTTCATGATATCCCGAATAGCTGAATCTTCCTCTCTCGTTCCTCCATCGCTTCTCTAATATCAGATGATAAAAGTGCTCAGGGGCAAGTTCAATCTTTGCTTACTCTTTTGCCCCTTGTATCTTTATTTCTCGACTTTCTCCCTCGGTTTTTCTACCGGAGGAAACTTTTCTAGCTGAGATTGCAAGGGAATGTGCAACAACGCTTATGTGTTACGTATATGTGTTTACGCAGAGGGAAGAAAACTGCGGTGAGACCGCGCGCGCGCGCGCGCGTCCGTGCGGAAACGAAACTTAAAACGGATGCCCACTGCGAACAAACGCGCAAACGTTGCTTCGGGATAGTCGAGGTGAGACGTTATATCTTCTGGCTAGCTATAGCCACATAAGTACTTGTCTATATATATTTATATATGCGTTGTGTACCGAATATATATACTCGAGCCATAGACACGGTGGCTCTTCCATCTTGCAGCTTTGGTGGTTCCAGCGATACTTATACCTTCCGCCTCTCCATTTCACCTTTGCCTCTTCCGCGCCTTCCTTCTCTTCGTCCCTTCGCTACACTTTCCTATTTCTTTTTATTCCGCCTCGCCATGGCTCAGAGGTATATACACTTCCGTACTTTGTAGCTACTCCCGTAATTGTGTAGCTACTCGAGGACGAATCTTGTTTTTTTAGTTTTTTTTTTTTTCTGGTATCTCGTTTACCTCTATGTAGTATCGCGTATACATATATGTATTGCTTGTAGCAAGAGTTCACTACGACACGAGTGCAATGCGAATGTAACCAGGGTTATTGCGAAGCCCGCGGGCCAGGTTTGCCTCGGAAAATACAATAACACATATCCAAAGTTCTTGGCTCCCCCCGGTGATTCCGCGCTTCTGTACTATAGGTGCGAGAAGAGCGCAACGGGAAAAGAGAAAGCTCGAAAAGAAACCATTTTCGGGTTATTCCAGTTATACTCGTATATATGCGTCGCTGCAAACTACCTTCGTAAGAATCAGGGTGAACTCCAGCGAGCAAGAATCCTCTAAAACTATGGCTTGGCAAGACCGGAAATAAATGCGTCGTCGCCAGAGGGCGCTCTACGTGCAATACAGTAGTCGCAAGTACCGCGTGTTTGAAAAGTTTTTACCTTCTTATGTGTTCGCATCAATTGCTTGTAAACAAAAGGGCGCAACTGGTTTTATCGTAAGATTCAGCGTTGTACACGATACGCCTGTTTCTTCTTTCCTATGCTACGCATACACTCGCTGCTACGACAGAGATAAGTCGAGGATGAGTTCCTCAAGTAGTATAGATGAAGTAAAGGTGAGTGGGCGGAGAAAAAGCTCGGAACAGAATAATGCAAAAACTTTTTGTCCAAGAGGGCACGGGGCAAAGAAACAGTAATCAGACCTGGTATTTTGATTACTCGTTCGTAATATACATTTAATGTAAACAAACGAATCCAAACGGACTAGGAATATTTTTTATAATTAACGATGGTAGTGAGTACAATTTTTGATCTACTTCTCGTCGTAATCTTTCGTGAATTTACATTCTGGAATGAGAAAGAGAAAAGATACGGATTGAAGATGGATTTTAGCTAAACGGTGGCCTTTTATGTCTATTTGATTTTCAAATCGATCGGTTGCCGAGTAATCAGAGAACGAAACTAAACAAAGACGAAAAAACTATATTTTTGAAAGAATGCCATTTCGAGAAAAGAAAAATGGCAGGAATCTAATCACGGAATGCAGTAATCTTAGAACGATAGACTTTAATTTGTTAGTCGATTATCAATTAAACGGAGCTTATAGGGGGTCGATTCGCTTTTATAGAATTCCAAGTTGTTTTTTCTTCGTGCTTATACTTGAGTTTCTTGAGTTTGAACGGGGTACAAACAAATTTTTCAGTGAAAATAAAAATCATGTTTCTCGTAACTAGAAGTGTTTAAATCTGTTACGATATATTTTTTTTACATGGCTTTAAATTTGGCTGGAATTGCGAGTATATAATGTAATGGTCTAACAGCGAAGGGACACTTTTATGGCAAAAGCTCTCATCCCCCTAACCATCGAGACTTTTTCTTCGTCCACTGTAAAGTTGGAAGCTTACGAGCAATTGAAAAAACTCGTTCCTCGTACTTTTAAGGGATGTCACCCCCGCTGTGCAATATTTCAGGACCGTCGTGTTGGCCGTTTAGGTGTGTGGGGCATTGAAATTTCAGCACCCCGGTCTCTACATTTGCGTTTTTTTTTTTTTTTTAACTCGAACAAATTATAAGAAAGACCGGAGTTGAGTCGGAATGATTTCAGATGGTAATTTCAGGGTTTTCTGATATCGTACGAGTTTATCGTCGGTAGTAATGATACATAATTCTTTACGCGCATTATTCCAGTCACTTTTCTGGCCCTTCTTGGTTTCCCTTGAAAAGAATTCTCTCCTTTTATTTTCTGTAGAAAAATTTCAGTCAATGAAAACGCTGTATATTTGATCGCTGAGCGAATAAAAAAAAGTTATTTCGCTGCACGCGTGTCTGTGCTGTATTCTGTACGTCGAGAGAAATAAATATAAAGATTTGCTGTGCTCGTAACAAAGCTTGTAACATGTATTATTTACGCTTTGGTATACAAGCTTTCGATGAAAATTCCCATGGAAATTCGAATGCTCGTGCCAATAGTAAAAAGCAGGAGGGATACGAGGCAAAAAAAACGTGATTGTATAGGAGGAAAAGGGACTAAAGAATAAAACAAAGAAAGGGTGGAAAAGTATAGTCGGTGGAAGAATATCTCTTCGTAAGTACTTATTTTCGCGCATTTCCCATGATCCTCTCCGCCTTTTCTCCCTTGTTTCTTTTTCTCTGTCACTCGTTTCCTCTCTTCTTATTCTTTTTTTTTTTTTTTTTTCTTCTTTTTTATGTCTTTGGTGAAAAATTCAAACTCCTTCGCAGTGGTGAATAGTCGGAAGCTCCGGGAAGAATGAGAAGACACATCGGGCTTCGGGACCTTTGGGCTTTTCTCCCTTTTGTTCGGCATCGCGACTATCCGTCTTGGTAACCGATAAATTCATCCTCGAGCTTATTCCCTGCGCAGGATCGAACGAAACGATATGACTGAAAACCATCAGAGAAATGGTCGTACGAAATGGTCGAAGTTCTCTCTTTTCCTTATTTTATCTCCCATCTTAGCTTCTCCCTTATGGACTCCGATGAGATCGTGCCAAAATCCTATGACGAGGGTTTCCGAAAGAATTTTCATCAAGATGAAAGATAAAACAAGAAAAAAAAAAAAAACTCGCCAAAATTGGCAATTACCGGGAATTAAAAAAAAAAAAAAAAAAGATCGCGGATTATTGGATGTAGAAGAATTTAGCTTGCGCGAAATCTTGACAAGATTTTATGACTCGATAAAAAAACTTTCACTACCAATTAAAAGTTCATTTATCACGTTGATAAATGGATGATAATTAAGCTTCGAAGAATAAAGACGGGACACTTTACCGCAGAAGCTTAACGTCGTCATGCTCCTTCAATTTTTCTTCCTTCCTTCTTCACTTTTCTTTCTCACCATCTTAGTATCAGTGAAAAAAGATATCGGATATCCAATATAACGAAAAACTGATGTGCGACGTTTTTTAAACGTGAGCCGAATATGTGATTGTCTAATTTTTTTTGCTTCGAATTATTATTCAATAAAAATATAACGCAGATTGTTCAAATGATTATTTTAGCTTTATCTGTTCTTGTCGGAATTCACCAAAAGCCCTAAATAAGGAATGGCCGAAAACCGACACATAAATTCAAGCGTATTAGGAGCACCAAGACTGCTGTTCAAACTCTGAACGGTGTGTTTGTGCGTTAAGTTTCTATCGGTTAATTCCATTTACATAAAGGGTGTGAGAGAGCTCAAGGGATAGTGAGGGTGGAAGTTCCAAGATGCCTTCAAGCTCATTGCTCGTCCCAGAGTTTCTCATCGAAGAGATACCCACAGGCTGTGGAAACCGAATAAAAAACGTCAAATTTTTCGAAATTCCGAGATCAAAAATGACTTTTCTGTCGAATATAAGAGCATGCATTTGTGCAGCGTGCCATGTGAATGAACGAAGAAAAGTTACTGCTCCCTATTTAGGTATCACTAATGTTCTCAGAATCGTGCTCCATTCCGAGAGCAGGTAGTACTCTAAGTACTACGAGTTCCTAGAGGGTGGTGTATTTTCTCTGGTAGATGCACCACTAGGTTACGTTAGAACTTACTATCCAACAAATTCTCTCAACCTCGTGACGACAATTACAAATTCTCCAAGGTATAAACCTCACAGAGAGAGCATCCAAGAGAGAAGGAAAGCGTTGAACACTTAGGTAATGCAAAACAAGCTACAACAACAACAACAACAATAACAACAATAACAAGGAGGAACTACGATGAGACGAACGCTGGAGTAGTAATCCTTAAGGCTTTCGTCACTGTACGCTTTGGTATATATTATCTCTACTCTCGGTTCGGCTCCTCCCTGTCATCCCCATATCGAAACTTCCACATTGAAGTCGTTTAATTAATCGTGGCTCAAATTCTCCATGCCCTTTGAGTTACGGAAATTGTGAGAACAGAAATGAATACTTTCTATTGTTTTATCGTTGTTTGTGTCGAAGCTCGGGACACTTTCGTTCAACTAGATTCGGTGCAACTCGTTGGATCAATAATCCATATCTACAGCAGCCAACTGCACTGACAGTGATAATGCGTCCATTTAAAACGATTGTTGGGCTTGTTGCTATAGCTCGAAACTTTTATAGTGCGAGGACGAAGGATCAAGAATTTTTTTTAACACTGTTGAACAAAAAAATGCAATGAAATTGGAGCATCAAAATTCAACAATCAATTCTGTTTTCATTCAAGTCGGCCGTTTCTCATGCGTCTCATAGAGCATAGCTAAAATGATTATATTTCCTATGAATTTCGTAATATATAGCACGTAAGGATCGATGAAACTTGATAATACGTTAAACACACTCTCGATTATTGTTATTGTTGAACTACGGTTCTTGTTTCGTCTCGTAGCGAGTGTTTGTGTGGGTATTTGCGTACGTGAATGTGGACTTGTTGTTTTTAGCTCAAAGAGAGCGGATGGATGGAACAGGACGGAAGTACGAGAGTATTGGGAGAGTTCAGGGAAGGGGCCTGTCAGGACGCGACGAGGGTGTACAAATTGAAACTGGTCATTTGTAAATCGACTCTCCCAATGACCCTATATCCTTGGATGCCCTAATGCATATATATCCAAAAACTTGTGTAAATATATACATATATTTGGATCGAGATCTACCGGAAATACAAAAGCAACCCCTTGCAATAGACTGGTCGTGTTGGTTTTCCTCGCTTCAACGAAGTGGCGAGAGCGTGCCTCGAACCCTTAATACGCACGTCCAACCCTGAGTCCGTCCCATTTCCTTCCGCAGTTAAGGTAGCCCGGGACTAATGGGTTACTATATGTGTGCTGGTGGAACATACAACGAGCTTCATGAAATTGCGACAAAACATCAGCATACGTTCTCGGATTACCACATCAGAAATTTCGCCTTGTCGCTTCTTCTCTGTGCGAGGGTTTTACCAAACTGGATTGGATGAATTTTGCTCGGGCGCGAAATCCGAGATCCTCGTAAATAATAACAATGACGAGAGGGGCTATAGTTTCTACGAAATTCTTGAAATATAATAGTCTTCTCGTTTCAATTATAATTACGTTCCATTGTCTATGGTAATTGAAAGAACAATGACGAGGAAATATGATAAGGATCGAAAAAATAACGAAAAAAAAAAAACAATAATAATGCGATACCAGTTACGTCGTTGTAATATTTCTCTTTTCTGTGTAGATATATATGAATGGATATATATTTATTCCTTCGAAAAGTTTTTTTCTCGAGGGTGGCAGAACGATCTATCGAAAAACATATGAAGTTCTCGGACTTGCCATTATATCCCATATGAGTTATGGAGCTTTTCGCACTTTTTCTCTTCGACAATGGAATAATTGGAATAAATTCCATGAAGCCATTGCCGTCGGAATGCTTTCCAATTTTTTCTTCCCCCACGTCTTTTCTCGCTCTCCACTTCATCGGGCGCATGCGCACATGTCGATACACCACAGAGCCAAGAACCGTACATATAAGGGATTTGTGTCGGTGTGAAGGGATGAAAATGTATGGAACAAACGAGCGAGCAGAGAGAGAGAGAGAGAGAGAGGTCGGAAAGTGCGAAGGGTCTGACTTTTCTCGCTCAAAATTTCTTCACGCCCTTTCGGTAAACTCCCAAGGGTGCTATCAAACAGACACACACTCGCACATCGATAGACGTATACACGCGCACACGAGTTTTCCTCTTTTCGTTCACACATGAAGTATACTTTATAGAGGTCCGGGCAAACCTCCTTCAACCTTTCACACCTCGTTTCGTCCTCCCGTTCACTGAATTTTCAAGCACGAAATATTCTTTTGCCCTCTTCTTTTTTTTTCTCCCCCTTTAATCCAACCGTCCTTATGAAAATCCATTTTTTTTTACTATCCTCCTATTCGAAGTTAATATTCTCTGCTTTATACTTCGAACATGTTCAATCATAATCGTGTACGTGACGACGAAAAACGTATAATAATGTGATCACAGTGTTAATAATATTGAATGAGCCCGAGTGTCGCGAAATAAATTCAGGAATTTTCTAAGCCTCGGATTATATAGGTCGAACCATTCAACGAACAATTATTGTAACCAATCTTTTATTTTGCAGCTTTTTTTATCAAGAAAAATTTACTTGAGTCACTCAAGCTGGGTTTGATTCGAATCCATGGCACGATGAAATACGTCAAAAATGAAATTTCATGAACTTTTATGAACATCGATCATTTTTTCCTGCATCGACTTTAAGAAATAAATTCAGTTATTTGGACGAGGAAAAATGGATTTAAGATTTTCGTTTCTCGCGAGTCAACGGACCAGCGATTCGTGCTCGAAATCGCTGGAACTTAAGGGGTTCTCTTTACGGTCAAAGATCACAAGAAATAGCTATACATGAAGAGAAAAAAAACGAGTGATGTACATAGGCAGAGACTGAGCAGGGAAAAGAGAGCTTTGGATTGACGGCGAGTATAGACAAAATAGAAAAAGAGAAAATGCCGTGGTCGCGTGCGTGCCCGGCGCACGTCCTACGACCTCATGAATCATTCATCGACGAGCTCTTCCTCTGCCTACCACAGACAACATTTCGCGCATCCACGCACACTCGTATCCTATCTAGCTCGAATCCTATCGCATACATTATGCCAAGAGAGCACATTCTAGCCGAATGTTCAATTTTGCTTCTGTGTATCAGTGTTAATGTACGAGATCTCGGTCTCTCGTGTGTATTCAGCACGATTCGCAGGGTGAGCTTCTTCCGATTCGAAGATATATATTTTCGCGTTTCCGGCTTCCGAAGACTGCTCACCAAACCACGACCGATTTACAACCTTCTAGATTGTCAGAGATACTTGAGCGTTTTACGAAATTCTTGGTGAATTAATTTCATCCGGACATGTGGAATAACGCATAAACCACAATTTTTTGCGTCGCGAATAAAAATACATATTTTATATTGATCGTTATTAATTTTTCGATGAATTAACATTCGTTGTTTGCGTCGCAAAAGACGTTTCGTAAAATCAAAATATTTACTAGTGAAATGGTCCATGATAGTGTGATCTATGATTCGAGATTGAAGAAATTCTCACAGTTATTTTCGTCTGATTATATCACTCTTGTATGTTTTCAGCAGACATCCATCAGGAAATAGAAAGCTTTGAAAGAACAAAAAAAAAATTCAATAAAACGGGTTTAGTGGCTGGACATTCGAGACAACGAAAGAGCGAAGGAAAATTGTAAAAGAGAAAAATAAAATAAAAACGACTATGTAGAAGACTGAAACTCCGTGGGGTTTGTTTCAGGGAACACCGCTTACGACATGACGGGAAAATGAATAAAACGCGATGGATTTCCTCCCATCTTTCCCCTTTTCACCCTCGTTCATTCTATTTGTCTGGGTGAATCTGAGAGAGAAAAGAAGGAACATTGGTGCATGGGATAGACATAAGCGTGGGAGGAGGAAGACAGAGATTATATTGTTATATGTTCATAGCCCAGAAAGATCCATTTCAACACTTTTAAGATTTATACATACATGTATCAGGTGTTCGATGTCATATGAGGTCAGCGAAAGTGAATAAATGAAATTAGAAAAAGAAACTTTACTCCAGTTATTATGTTTATTAGCTGGTAATCTATGAACGAGTCGAATTCTTCTAAAGAAGAAATAATCTACTTAGCAGACCTAAATAAACGATTGAAAAAATCTTTCACCATGTGCCCATTGATGATAATATCAATAAAAAGATATTCGAGATTTTTCTTTCAATTCGGTCGTTGCAGATTTTGACTCTTCATATTGCTTCATCATATTACCGAGAAATGAAAACTGAAAATATGGTGGATTAAAAGAAGGTTCAACGTGAAATGTCTCGTGTATAGTGATATATTAGACTTAGGTACGTATGAATGTATAGAGCTTTCGGTCTTTTGGTCAGGATCCTCAATCCGTAGAGTTTCCGGTCAGTTGATCGGTGAGCATGCCGCGGGACTAACGGAATCCCCAGGGATACCGGAAGCGACGGACCGAAAACTCCGTTCCGCCAAGCACCGCCGCGCGACCCTCTTTCATCCATTTCAGCCCCCTGCCCTCTTTCCATCATTCCACTCTTTTTTCTTGATAGGTGTCTGTCCGATCCTTTGGTTTCTCTTTCAGCGAGGCACTCTGTCACCGGTTATCTCAACTCTCGTCGTTCTCGTATGAAATGTCACGTAAAACGGGTTTCCTCTATCCATTTAGGACTCATTGATTTCGTTGCAGCAGGACTTTTTCAAGTTCGACAATTCGTAGTTTTGGGCAACGAAAAAAAAGGTTGATAAAAAAAAAAGAGGCAAGCGTGTTAACTCAATTTTGCTTTGAGTGACCCGAGAGCTTCGGAAACGAAAATTTCTGCTTTTTCATTCTTTTTATCCATGTCAGCAGAGCTTTTGTTAATTTTGACGAAAAAGTTCTCTCTTCGTTGCTTATGCCCCCCCTTCGAACAGCCCTAGTTCATTTGAAAATGGTTTAGGTCTCTTTTCTTTTTTTTTATTGCCGCTGGTCTTTTCCGACCGGGGACAAAAATAGCGAGTATATGGGGAGACAATCCAGCAAGAGATAGAAAGACAAAAAAGTAGAACGAATTAAAGCCTTGAGTTCGATCCGATCAGAGGGGGTTACGATCCATCGATGGGCTACTAGTCTCAGCGGAGAGGATTTCCCGGTTCGACGAGAGAACCATCCTCATTTTTCTCCACCGCGGCGTCGGGCTCACGTGAGCGATAGACCGTTTCGAAGGCTATGATAGGTATACGTATATAAACATAGTATCCTTGATCTCTTTGTCCCTGTGGGAACGCAGAATGAGCCAGAGAGCTTTCCAATGATATGAATTGACGAAGCCATGGCAACTCTGAGAGAGTACAAAAAAAATAAAAAAATAAAATCCTCATCGCATCATCTCCGACTCCATTCCCGTGTACGCGATTAATCCGTTCATCATCATGTGATAATTGGCAGATCAGCCTGAAGTTGAAACATTAGGTATTTGATGGGGGGGGGGGGGGGGGGGGGGTCTTTGAATTTAGAGATTTCTTGACGTCTCAAAGCTTTCTTCCTCTAGACCCTGTCAATAAACTGAAATTCACGTCGAACTAGGTTTCACGACGGCGGTTTCAAGTTTCCTCGTTGAATGATAAAAAGATTTTGCAAGTAGCTTCATTCAAGTAAAACTCATCGACTTTATGTCAGGCACATATATAATGCCTTCGCGAGTTATTTGAGAATCTTGTCTCGATAGCTTTTGTTGAAGATGAAATTATCTAGGTCAGGTTTGTAATGTGTTCTGTTATAGAATACTATCTGTCAATCTATCCGTTACATATGTGAGCACGGTTGCGAAATTTCTAAGCATAGGTTCAATCGGAACAGACCGAGAGATCACTATGGCAGTATGAGAACCCTACGTTACTCCAATCTGCATTACAATTGGATACGTTAAAGGAGTGAGTGAGATATTGAAGGAAGCTGCTGAATCTCGAGATGCATCGGGACTAAACGGATAACGGAATGGAGATGAATCGAACGCAGCTGCGGGAGAGACGAGGCAGTAGGCCAATGTAGATAGACACTATCAATGGAGAAGACAAGATGAAGCAATGAAGAGAGCGAGAAGGAGAGATGGAGTAGTGACTGACTAATGCTGATTGATGGTTCTCATCGATGAGATATATGATGTATTACATTGGGTTGATAATGCAATTTAAGGTAGAGCTGGATCAGATCTCACATTAATTGACTAATTGACTCTTCACCGTGCTGGAAATGAATGGCTCTGTCAAACGACGATTCATAGTGCTGCATGACATTTTATTTGCGTTAAGCAGTAATATCTAATTACGTAGTTATATTTTATGAACATCTTGATGTATTACGAAATTACTGGAATGCAGAGACAATTGAGTAGAATGTAAATGAAATCCGGGAATAATGACTCGCGATGTCTTATCTGCTGAGCTCCGGAAGCGCAGAACAATTGTTGCCGAACTTTGATGTTAATGACGCGTGCGTTGAAAATGTTGAAGAAAGTAAGATGGTAACGTTGAAAAGGCTGAAGAAAGGAGAATTTATCTTTAGTAGCAATTTATATACTGCGTAAAGGAACAGGCGACCAGACGACTTTAAGAAAGTGACATAGTCTTGGACGCGAATGTCTCAGCACTGATGATACTGCAGCAGAGGGATCGCAGAAGGATAATAAAAAGAGTAAACATAGCGAAGACCATCAGAGGGTGAGATGAAAAGAGTAACAGAGAAAAAAGTGGAGTCTTCATTTTGCTGTAAAAACTTTTGGTAGACTTTAAGCCCAGAAGCTGCTTGGCAAACGATACCAAAATAAATAGGAAGAGGAACAGCAGTTTTTTTTTCTCTTCTTTTTCGTCAAGGGACGATCCGAGTTAAGCAAAGTCAGTGTAGCCAAAAAGAGAAAACTTCAAAGGATAGTTTAACTTTGAGCCGAAGCACGTTTGCTTCCCTCCTCGTCCTGGCAAACTCAGTGATTTTTTTTTCCACCCTAGAGTATCACAATTTTTTTTTCTCTCGTATGCTCATATTAGGGTAAATCTTATAATAGGGACGTTCGAAATTTTAGCACACGAATTCTTATTTAACAAATTTCAATTGTAAAGCTTACTAGAAGCTTCGGCTTGGTATGCACGTAGCACATTCTCCTTGAAGTTTTCCAATATTGTTCTCTTCACTACACGTATGTGAAACCAATTTAGTATCCGATGAATCTATCCTACGAGCGCAGTAGTCAATTATTAAAAGAATAGTTTAAAAGTGCTTCAGAAGTCATGAGTTTTATATAGAGAGAATGTTACTGGAAGGACTTTCTCGTTTGAATTCCTGATCGCTTTTATTGGGGACCGTACTGATTTATATTTAAATATTTCCTTCAACCTAAAATTCGATCTGTTTGACGTGCATTGATATCAGATTCATGAAAATATTTCGTATATCTTTTTTTTATTACTGTAGGCTGACAGTATTACCGCGAAACAAAGCACGATTATTACAGGGGCAGAATTCAATACCGGGGGGAAATCGAGTCCGAGGATAACCAGGAGGATGTTCAACGGCTGGCAATTATTTGCGAAAAAGCAATTAGCTTGGAACTTTCGTGTCCCATCCTCTCTTATTGAATTCCACTAAATATCAAGAGAGAGAGAGAGAGAGAGAGAGAGAGAGAGTGAGAGAGATACACAGACTAACACAGAGAGAAGCCATGGTAGCACAAACGATAGACACGCATTTCTACGTACAGGCGTATTGGGGTGTTTCACAATCAGTAATAAACGTTCATGAAAGTGACGCAAAGGGGAAGCAGCATATTTGCAGCCGTAAATATACAACAAGCAAATATACACGAACTTGACGGTCAAATGGCTTCAGGCATTCCACCATACTAGTAATCCATATACTTTGAAATCAGCAACATTTAACCTTGAATGAGTAATGATGCACAAGCCGAGGAATATGCTATAATAAAATGGTGATGACAAACAGTCTGTCCTGGGACATGTATACCGTTATTTATTGCGATGCAACATTATGCATTGCGTCGAGTTGAGGTCTAGCCGCAACGATCCGGCATTTCGCTGTGCCCAACAGTCTATCTCTTTAATCCATCATAGCGTCCGTATATAAATTATGTAATTGCAGGTCATTTTCTTGAAATTGCTATTTCGGATCGTCTTTTGAAGTTATGAAAATTGAATGTTGCCTTGATGAGAAAACTGGCATTAGTAAAATTTTAATACGTATTCCCATGGAATAATTTCGCAATTGGAATGAAAAGGAATAACAAAATAATAATAACGAGATTCGAGCTACCTATTGGTATCTCGTCGCATCGCTGATTTTTAATTAAATATTAAAAGGCCAGATTATAAAATAATGTTAACGACGCCAGACCGGTATTTCATTATTATTTGGTTATATTTGATCCAATTATAGGATGAATATCAATCATTATTTATACGTTGAACATGCAATTATGAATTAATTTCATTGTAATTATAAGAGTATTACCAATTCCCAGACTCACCCGATAAATCATCGTTTGACCTGATTCACTGGAGTAATCAAATGAGTGAACTTACCTGGAACACAAAAAGAACAAGAATAAATCATTACGTTATTAAATAAAATTGATAAGCATGTTTACAGTATTCTGAACCAGGCGTTTTTGGACAAAATTTAGTTTTTCTTGATTTTTGGTAAAGTTCTGTCCAGCCAAAGGTGTTTGGAATATAATTCATTGCATTGCTGCTGCGTCCCTGTCGGGTTTCCACTTTAATCTATCTCGTTTAAACTCTATTCCCATTTAGTATCAGGCAGAACGTGCGTCCATTTAACTGACGATATTGAGTTAGGGAGTTTGATGTGAAAATGAAATAAAATGCAACAACAACAAAAGCAAAGAGCACGTTCGTTTGGAGGCTATGAAGGCTGAATGTAAATCCGCAACAATGGATTCACTCGGAATTGTTGCTTGGGGCAGAGTTAACTATGCAGAGGTCACTCGAGTTTGAGCAGGTAAACTCTCTTAATGCACAGGCTGATCGGTGCTCTATGGCGATTGCTTACTCATAATGCCCCTTTATTTTGCTTCGTATGTTGTACACTTACGGCCGAACTCATTTGATAAGTGAGTTTATTTACCAATCATTGATCTCAATTGATGCAGCGTTCCGCATTAAACTCATAATACCACACTGGATGAATAACAAATTTGGTGCTGGCATTTATTTGGAACTCGAAACATCTAGGGGCTCCGCAGTGAACTACGATATTCACATCCATCGCCAATTTTTCAACACTACGAAACGCCTCATGATAAAAATTTCAAAGGCAATTTCGTTGATCCAGTTTTTTCCAGCTTTTCGTGCTGTCAAGCTGCCTCTGCAATAGAATATATTCAACGGTGATTTAGCCTATTCATGAATTAATTCAATATCATTGCTGAATTTAGAAGTGGCGAAATCTCAACATGGAAAAGTTCGATAAGTGAATTTTTGTTGCGAAAAAAAATGGTTAAATTGAGTAAAAAAAGTCAATTTTTTTCCTGATTAAATTTATTCTCCATGAAAACCGTAAATTACTCGAGGCATTTCCCATATTTTCGTTAGGAATGTAAAGGTAAGAGAATGAACGTCTTAAAAAAAAGCACAACTTTAGACGGGTAAAATAAATCACGTTTCCCTGGGGGATGAACCTTCGAGGAATCCAGACAGTTATCGATTTTCTCTCGCTTCAACGTTTCACTTTTCTTTTGTGGGGAACGGGGGGGGGGGGGGGGGATATTCTTGGAACGGGTAGAGAGTCCAGTAAAATTGACTTTCCTGTGTCGCCTCTTCTAGTCTTTTTGGATCGAATTTCGACGGCTCCGACGATATCTCTAGTCGACGCACGATGTCTCGACTATCCGGAGGGATATGGGGGTTGACGGAGATCAAGAACAAAAGCATGAGATGGAGGAAGAGATAAGAACGACGGAAGAGAAGCCATGAACGGTTTTGTCAAGAGACTTGATCCAGGATTTAACGAGTAAAGTAATTATCTCGCTGTTTAAATAAAAGCATCCGCAGACAAGTACCTCGGCTCCCTTCGTTCTTTTCCGCTCTTTCGAAAGCAATATACCAGTATTAAGCCGAATTGATGTACACTTTTATAAGTTCAATCATTTTTTTTATCACATTTCGATATTTTGGTTGGGATGCACATGCTTGGATTTATTTTTCACAACAATGCATAATGTACGCAGCGAAAACGTAGATTCTTAATTGTTTTTGGTTAGGAATTATGATGGTACAAATAGTAGAGCTAAGATAAACAGACGCCCAAGATGTTTAACCATCGAACGGAGCAAGCAGATGAATTGGAAGGGTAAGGAGGAATGTCAAGAGCCTGAACGCCAGTTAGGAAATGGAACACGAGATCTGAGCTATTTCCAACGCTTTCCGTTAATTACTTTTACGTGAATTTCACGTACCAAGTATGCACTAGTGTATAATATGACGGGTGCACGTGTATAGAAGCTTATATTGTATTTATCGATGGTTCAAAGTCAAACGATCGTATCGAGCTTAGATAAACAAAGAGACTCAACATTCTACTGGCGTTGAGCCAAATATGTATCGTGTTTTGGCAAACATAACAGTGTAAAACCAACAATTTAAGACAACGTCTCGTATATGAGAAAACAGCCAAATCGATCGAAATCAAACATTGTTTTTGTAATGATTGCAAAAGTTTCATAGTGATAAAACTTCCGTCGCAGCAGTTGTTGGATAGCTAATCGATGGCTTATGTTTTGCATACCTGCTTTCACAATTTTTACGTTATAGAACGTAATGCGCTGAATATTCTTTCTATGACCAACGATAAAGCCGAAAGTGGTGATTATAGGGGAGTGGCTACGACAAATGTTATGAGTCATTAGAAGCGTTGTACTCATTGAGGTGGAGACCAAACATGAAATAATTAATCGAGTATCAAATGAAGAGGTGGATATACGTATGCGAGCATGTTCCTAGCTACATTATCTACTTCGAGCCATGTTGTTTAAACAGACTTGTTTACACAGACTGGTCGATGACACATTCTGGGTACACATCCATTAATAGTCTCATTTATTCCATTCACTTTTAATGTTTCTCAAATAAACAGTAATTTATCGAAGTAGTTTAACAGGAGATAGCAAGGGGAATAAACAACAGTCATTAAAATTAGAATATAAATTAATATGAGAATGTAGCACGGGATTATTGTGAATTCAATCGGTAATCAATAATTACAACTATCCATAAACGTGGGTGTGGTCTGAAGCAATAATTTAGTAGCCTCTATGCGGATGTAGCGTAAGTTGACCGGATAATGGTTATTTGTCAAATGACACAGGAGGCATGACTGGTGTACTCGAAGTTCTATTTTTGTTGCATCATTTTTGCAAGTGGAGTTAAGTGAGGGTTGTCTAGCGCGCACCACGGTGAAAAAGACTGGGTGGCTCGTTAACTCCACTTCCGCCCTCACCCCGGTCATTTATCTTCTCCGACAAGTTCTACCGAGTATTCTTGTAGCATGGAATCCCATATTTTTGTATCTATATATATTGATGCGTCGCTTTTTTTTCTCTTTACCCTTTTTTTTTTCTTGACGTGCTTCCATTTCAGCCAGTTCGCGTCATCATCCGTTGCAACGAAGAAACTTTGGCTCTCTGGGGCTTAGAAGACGATGAAGAGCGAGAAAAAGAGATAGAGAAGTATGAAAGCTTTGGAAAAAGTAGCTAAGATTGAGAAAACGAGAGGTGAAGGATGAAAGGCAATGAAAAAAACGAAGAAAAGCGGAAAAAAAATTTGAGTGAAAAGGTTGTGCTGCTAGAAGAAGGAGTTGAAAAAAAAGCGGACCGTGAGTTCGCGCGACCGGGTCAAAAAGTGAAAAAAGGTCGATTGGCCAGAGCTCTCTCTATAACGAGTCAAGATCACCTTTTCCCACTTTTGTACATTCCTTTCTCGGTGTAAAAGTACTTGTTGGGTTCTTCCAACCCCTTTCTCCTTGATCTTTCGCAACAAGCTCGTGAATGTACGCGAAGGACCTTGTCGCGTCTCTTTTGTTACAAGTGTTTCCTTCCAACTTGGGAAACCAAGGACAAAAGAATAGAAGAAGGAACGAGGCAACATCAGTACCAGAGTGAATCTTTCATTGTTACTGCAGCTCGTTAGGGAAGATGAAGCTAGCTTGTTTGTAGTTAGCAAATGTTCCTTACATTTGTTATGGGTTAATATGCTTGTATTAAGACTAGTGAAAAAAAATGTTTTATAAGTTTGTTCATTAAGAGAATCGAGAATAATGTGCAATCATATATTTTCCACAATTATCATTAATGTTGTTCTCTTTGCATACTGATTCGTAATTATTACATATATCTCGCTACGGCGAACTCTCAGACTAATCTACAATCCACATCAGATACACATACTATAGTCTCTCTGCTTCTACCTCTCATGTCCTTAACCCATTACTGGAATCAAGCGGACACGCATATAGGCCAAAGTAACATATACCAACATTGCGGTACTGTAGACTCCCTGTGGTTGCCACTGCAAAGCGACAATGGAGACGGTTCAACACGGATGGCTACTATCCTAGAGGGCCTCTGTACAGAGAAGCCACTGCACACTTGGATGATTACCCTTTCGATCGTATACAGTTCGGGCTTGAATAATCATGCACCGGAAAGGCCGAGTTAATGGACAAGTCAACCTCGACTGAGCACAGTGTGTCATACACAATTCGAAGCATAAGATAAATTTGGAGAAATATCCGAAATGACTTAAGTATAAGGAATGGATGATCATTTCCGCTAGTCATCGTCGCGGGATTTCTTTGGCAATAAATACAAGGGTGCGAATGATTATTAAATTATTATTATATCAAGCGAGTATACTTGAAAGCTATTTTACATGCTTCGGTGATGAATCAAATACGACCCTCTGGATCGCGCAACTAATTTTGACTTGGCTAAATTCATTGCACAAATAAAACGATGCGGAACATGAAAGCGGAAGTTAGACATACCGGAGAGTGTCCCTCGGTGATATAAATTACCAAAATGCTTTAGCGGTATGTTAAACCAACTCTGGTTATATCTCTGGAGAGATCCCCTTCTACCACGACGCAGGAAAGGCAAGAGACATCGTCGACGAGTTCCCGATAAGATTCACGCCCTTGGGGCCGAGGTTTCGTGCTTCTAATGCTATGCGTTGCCATCTCAGTCCCCTTAACTGGTGCCTAAATTAAACTAAGCTCTTCGTGCGACGAGATCGCCGGCTGGCGATACACGCGCTTGGCACCATACTCAAAGCCCGCTAGGGTTGCTGCTGCAGTCTTACATTGAGACAGAGCTCTATATAGTATATGTGCCCTTTCTTCTTGCTCCCTTGCTACCGTTTCCTTGGACGATTTCCCTTCAATAGTCGTAAATAACACGCGAGTGACTGTTTCTACGAGATATCAAC
This sequence comes from Campoplex capitator, assembly GCA_037576405.1. Lineage (NCBI taxonomy): Eukaryota > Metazoa > Arthropoda > Insecta > Hymenoptera > Ichneumonidae > Campoplex > Campoplex capitator. The sequence goes on from JARBWI010000002.1 coordinate 9,769,930, forward strand.
CCTTTAGTGCTGCCTGACACGTATTATCGAGCGCGGCTTCGAAATAAGTCAACAGAGTCGAGGGTTTGAATGCGCTGAAATGAACGCGCATCAATCATCGGCTTATGTCGAAAAATTCGTTGAGCCTTCCGTCGAGTAAAAGGGCGAAAGGATGGGGTTAACTCTGCGTTGAATCGCTTCATCCTTCAGTATGCAGTGAAAAAAAAATTCGCAACGTTATCACTAGTGGTCTTTACTGTGTAACAATTTCCTGCGCCATCTGATGCTCATCGAAGGCAGGATATTCTCGTAAAAAGTGATTAGCATGATCGGTGTCACGAATGTTGTGACAGAATCGTCGTTTTGAAGAACTGACGTAATTGATTGATGTCCGAGGTCCAAAGGGGAATATTCATTGATTCTTTTTGTTTTTTTTTTTCCATTTTTTCATAACTTTCTATAAAATACCGTTGATGGATCGTGGAACGACAAGAGTGAAGGTTTGCCATTCATTCATGTAGATAACTTCAATGACTTCGCTTCACTGTTATTTTGTTTTCATTTCATCATGGATCATCTTTCATTACGTCATAGAAAATGTTGCAAATTGGACGTATGCGATTTGGAAACGGGTTATATTTGCATGTGTAAAGTTCATATCAGGATTTCACCCTCGCTGACTTTCCCAACATGTAACATTCTGATGCAACGCCAGCAATCGCTCAGTGATTAATACGAATGCGGGATATAGCAAAGAGCTGGAGCTTCGATAGCCTGCGTTTACATGATCTCTCGAAATCCCTCGGAAATCCAAGGGGTTAGGGAGGAGACGTACCCCCGCGGGCTTCAGTCTCGTGTCCAGCGAGAGGGTAGAGCTGAGAGAAGGAAACACGTCGAATGGGATCGGGGTGTATAATTTAAGCTCGTGTATCAATCGCCGTAGGGCGTCTGCGAAGTGTAGGCAGGGCCTGGGCAGAAGCATGCAGGAGGTGGAGAGGCGACTGAGCCGAGAGAATCCCGATCGCCCATTCGAGTTTGTAAGGCCTAGGGGATGATTTCCCGATGGATCAGTTAGGCCTGTATATTAGCCAGGGAATACATGACCACATCGTATCAATGCCTATATAACTAACCAGCGAATTAAACGTGGCACGATGTTTGGGAATGATTTATGCAGGTATAACGAGACTCCATTCTGACTTGATACTATCGTTGATTTCACCGATTCAAAGCCCAAGGTCACTTCATTATCAGAACGAACGTGGAAAAATACACGAATGAAAATATTTAGCTTTTCAACATGACAGTCAATGATAGCCTGACAGAATATGTCATAACTCGGTGCTCGGAATTGATTCGAACTACATATACGGAACTCATGGCATATTGGGAAGCCGACTGTGAGGATGAAGGTAAATATATTACCATGCAAACTATTTCTCTTACCTCTTCCACTGCTACCACCGTAATCCTCGAGTATCGAACTTGTTGTTTATCTGCCAATCTAAGAGATGTTATGTTCTACGTTCGTAAGAGTACAAGAAATACTCGGCAGACGAACCGTTCTCTATTATCCATCGATCTATCAATCCGTACGTCTATCTCGAAGCCCGCGACATCAGGATTCTTTCAATCCGTTTATCCCAGATGGAAAGACGAGGATCCCTGCCTCTCTACTTATCCTCGTAGTTACTTATTTTTGTACATTGTGGTACGCGAGAAGAGGGAAGTGTACGAGAGAGACAGCAAGGAGGATACTTCTAGGGGAGTAGAATGGTTGATTTTCTTAGACTAAGGCCAAAAGCTGCAAGACCGGAGTAGTGCAAGAATCACGAAAAAAAATCGGGAAAAAAGATGGAATAAAAATAAAAGAAAGAAACTAAAATAGGATGAATGAGGGGTAAAAGCTCGTCGAACGCGAATGTTGTAACCCTCATCTGGATTGGATTGGAGGATTCGAGAGAGGGAAGGATGAAGCTCCGAGCTGTGAGGGACGTGGAACGCGCTGAACGAGATTGAGTTATCCTGTAGTCCGCCATATTGGGAGACACCGAAATTTAATAAAGCTGATTGGTAAATTGCCACTGAGACCCGAGGCGGAATGAGGAAAGGTTTGAGACTGGAGTCGGGGAGATAGCTAGAGCGATAAAGAGAGAGAGAGAGGGAGAGAAATGTTCATGAGGGAGGAAGAAAAGGCTACAGCAGCTGGTGGAGAAGGCACTATATGAAGAGCTTGATACAACTCTCGGGATATGATACAAAATAGCGATCGGTGGTATATGTAGTATGGTAACACAGGCCAAGAGAAAGTTTGGATACTGCGATGCCCTCGAGTGGAAACTTGATTCTCAAGGACGTCGTTACTTTTCCCACGAGAAGAAAGTTACCTCTTTGCACTTCGCATAAATTAGTGCTAAGAATCATCATAAAAGTCACTCTAATAATGTTAATGATAACAGTTATAAATATTATTATGATATGAATTTCAAAAGTATCTCCGATCTTTTGCTTTCTGAATTAGGTGCTTCCCATCAATTTTTCAGCGGTTTAGAACCGTTAAAAAATTGTATTTAGATTTTTTTCATTCATTGAACTTGGCTGATATTGGCTCAAAAGAAACGCGACATCATCACAACTTGTCAATGACAAGAATGAACATTTTTTGTAGCTAAAATCCGTGTATCCTTAAAAAAAAAACGAAAATCGCTGTAAATGTTCGGTAAATTGGAAAAAGGGTGAGACGAGCTATTCGCTAGATTGATGGATAAATAGATACTCGAAAGGGGCTGTCGTAATAAAATGAGCAAAAAAACTAAAAGAAAGAATACGGATATCGGCCTGTTACTGACCAGGGTTGCGAATCAAGGAGGAAGGGTAAAGCTAAACAAATGATATATACAGTGAATCTGGAAAGAGGAGAAAGAAAAAGAGGGAGAGATGGGGGCACCAGACAACCGAACAAAAACACGACTGGATGATGGAGCACACAGAGAAAACGTTGTCTCTCACGCTCGTTAGATGAACTAGATACGGCAGCGGGGAGGGTAAAAACGGGTCGAGAACACATGGAAATGGTATTCGCACATACCTAGACACAAACACATACACAGGAGCATGGCTTTGAGGCTATGCACTTTTTGCCCTCAGTAGTGGACTCCATTTTGTTTTTCCTCTATTTGAACCACGCGATCACTGTGCACCTGCCACGAGCACGGGTGTGTAGTCTTGACGAGCAACTCGATCAGTTTCCACCCCTGCGATCAGTTTTCAGTTTCTCTCGTCTAGTCGTCTCCTCTTCTTTCTCCTCTCCGCTCTCTCTCTCTCTCTCTTTCTCTGACTCTCTTCCTCTCTCTATTTCTTTCTATAGCAAATTTTTTGTTCACTATTCCCCCCCTCGCGTCAGACGCGTCATTGTTGAAAAGAAAAACATGTGACGAGAGAGAGACTGTGGCGAAAGGACTACAATGGCAAGAGTCTGGAAAGTGCGAGAGAGAAAAAAACTTTCGGGGATAACTATATATGACAGAAAGGGAAAAGATAAAACAGGCTGAATGCACGTGTCAAATCCACGTATCCACGTCGATACTCCCTCGTCATCCCTTATCGACTTCAGCTTCATGTTACTCCACCACTCTATTGATGTACATAGGACGATCTGTACATAAATATGTACTATAGAATTTTCGCTTTCTATTTTTCCTCCCCTTCCCCCCCCCCCCCCCCCCCTGTTACAAGCCACGATTCATGCCCACGAGGATCTCTTGTTTCATGCTGTTGGTATATTGGATTCGTTCGATTTTGCAAATGTTTCCCGTGCTAGTTATTTCGTTTCATTTTTTCTCTCTCTAGTTTTAAACTCAACTCGTGTGTGTCAGGGATTTTGACACCCTAAAAAAAATTGACGTTTTATCATTCTGCTATATTTTCATCCAATCGTCAGCGATAACATATTGTTTATCGTGATATTTTCACAGATCACTCAGAGTAAACCCCATGGAATCTTTTTCATCTGAACCAATAAAGATACAGATTTGAAATCCGCCATTTTCAGAATTATCTTAAAACATTCAGGCCTCAATGTAGATTTAGAAATTAAAAAGCTCAAAATACTTTTAAGTTTTAAAAGTTCTAAATTCAAAAGATAAAATTGATTTCGAAGAGAGCTTATTCTCTACGAAATGAACAAAAAAAAAACATGAAGAACTGAACGACCACGAAATTCTCGAAGGGCTGCAAAAGGAATGAAAGGATTCGAGCAGCAAGACCGAAGGTTTTCCAAGAGATTTGAATTTCGAGAAGAGCTATCGATGGAAGCTTTTTCAGGTATTACTTTTCCTCTTTTTTTTTTCTTTTTTCTTTTGTCGTGTTACGTAGCAAAGACCATCTGCAATCCCGTAGTCTCAGGCTTCCATGTACATTATTATGTGTGCGTGAGACCTGTAGTGCAAATGGTGAATTTTTTTTCTCCTCTATTGTGCCGAGACTGGAGAAAAGCTCTGAGATATTCGAAGAGGAAAAAACGTTTCGGTTAGGCCTAGGACGAGAGGTTTTTCGAGTACCCAAGAAAATATTAGGGTCGTTTCTGTCAGGGCTTTCGTGTATTTTTTTTTATATACGTATATATTTATGTGTGCGTATATATATATTTATATATGAGGGTTTGAAGAACCCTTAGCTCTCGGTCTATGGAGAGTATCGAGAAAAATATTTACACCCTTACTTTTACGAAGGGTGCCACAAAAGATCTCGAGTGTGCCTCATGGGCGTGTTTTCGTGTCAGGATTCTGCCTCGAACGTCTATTTTGACGAGATTTGTGTATGCGTTAGGAAAATAATAAATATTGGTCTACCGATATATCGCTGTACATAAGTACCCAAGAAAATAGAATTTATCGTATTAGAACGGATTAGTTTTTGATCTTTTGTATATTTTCAAAACGATTTCAGCAGGTGACAGTTTTACGTGAAATTCAATCGGTTCTCACGCTTATTCGCATGAAATTCGTGTTCGAAACGCTGACACCAAACTTTGAATAGTTTTTGAGTAGCTTAAATGGCATTACAAGGCAAAGGAAAACTTTTCATAATCATCGAGAAAAAAAAAAATGCTCGATTGTTCGAAGATTTTGATGACCTGTCCTTCCGGAGTGACTGGTTCAACTATAGAGCTGTAAAAAGTTGTTCAACTACCATAATCGCAGAACGACTTCCTCGAAACTCTCGTTAAAGTGAAAACTAGTAAACTTTGCTGAAAATCAATTCGAATCAGGAAGAGGGCTTTGATTATTCCAATGATTACCGTGTTCGAGGACGAAGCATAACAAGAAGGAAATAAGTGGTAAAGCTTCTCGATAATTATGGTCGATCGATGCCGCGGTGACGAGATACCTGGCTCAGTAGTTAATTCAACTAAAACTCCGCGGCACATTCTGTCTTCCAGCAAGGGTGAATTTCGACGCGTCTTAAGGCCCTTTCCTGGTCTCTTACAACCGCAAACTACTGCTCCCATTTGGTCGTTGAATTTCGTCCGAGATACTCGAAAGCTCCAAGATACCCTCACGTATATGTATAATGACCCTCGAGGCTCTCCGAGCGAGTATGTACTTTTGGACTAGTGCTTGTGCTCCTGTACACGGTACACCACAGTGCAGAACAGGAGATCAACGAGAGCCACGACCGTTTCGCGTTCTCGCAGTTTCTCAACTGGGTCGTGGCTTTTCTCTTTCTCGTCTTCACCTCCTCTAACTGTTTCCTCCTCCCCTAGCATCCTTCTCTTTTATACCAGTCTATGTGTGATAGTATCCTGAGGAGAGTTCTTGTAATTCCTATACCATGCCCTTTCCCCTTCTCTTTTTCTCTCTCTCTCTCTTCCTCTCTCGTTCACATTCTTTCTCACAGCGCTTCTGCCTTTCTCTCTCTCTCTCTCTCTCTCTCGTGCAATCCTGCGGGCACGAGGAATCAGGATTTTGGATTACGAAGCTGAGCCTGGATGCTCCTCCACTGTTGGTAGAAAGAGAGACCAGTGTATGGATAGAGAAATGGGGATGAGCGAACACTCCAGGTCTCCAAAGTTTCTTCTCCAAAGCTCGTTCCCTCTCTTGTCCGACCGAATAACGACCCTTACCACTGAATTCATGGGCTATCGCTGAATTTACTAGCAACCACTAGATTACGCCGAGTGAATTTTCGCCGAATTGATTCGAGTCGAATAAAAGAAAGATACAATCTATTCCAGATGCTTTCACTCCTTCACAATTAGCTCCACTCGTTTGAATATAATCTGTTTGAACGAACGTACACGCGTTATATACGTCGTATCCCGTGGCTGAAAACTATTCGTTTCATGATGTTCCATTTCCTATCACTTTTATATTCCACTCGTGCGCAATTTCAGACAATATAAATATTGACAAATACTATACCACGAAGCTTTCGTGTTGTTGAGAAAAAGAGAGCATTGTATTTACGAGAAATATTCATGTGATCGCCGTACCGTTCAGTACCTACTTCTCCTTCAACCTTCCCGTATACCAAACAAATACATCTGTTCGCATATCTATTTATATACATTTGGTTGGTCGGATATACACACGTATATATAGTCCATCTTCAATTCTTCATTCGTCGTTTTATCGCATGACCTCACTACATTCATCGTTTCTCGTGTACTTTATCTCGCGTTCTCCTTGGTCACTGAATCGCGAATCATTCGATGAATAGTATATCGAAAAAACGCCACGAACAACTATTCCAAACTCCCGATACCGAATAGAGCCTCGTGCCGGTTATTTCCGAGGCTTTATAAGGCCAAGTGTCACATCGACTCCAGTCGCTATGAAACGCGGAGAGAGATAGCTGGCAATCTCGAAAATGAAAATTTTCCACGTCGTTCGTTCGATTAGAATAGAAAACGAATCAGTCCATTTCTCCGCGTCGACCAAGCCTTCGTTCCGATTATCATTTTCGAAAATGTGAAGCGAGTCGGATAACTGATTTATTCTGTTAGTACGTGCAAGAGATTCAACGATAAGTGGAGCGATCTGCGACTGGAGAATTTTGTCAAAAGATCTTCGATTCGTGAGTTCTGAATCTTGTGCTGTTTTTCTTATTTGAAAAATATTAGAACTGCATAGGTTCGTTTTTTTAGTAAACGAAGACAAGACAGCTTGGAACAATCAAGTTGCGCATGAAACATAGCTTTTTTGACGTAGAAAATCCTAACGGTAGGAACACCGTAATTTATGAACAATAGATAAACTTATATATAAAAATTCATTGGCTATAGAAACAAATAAAGTTGTACCGCTAACTCTCGTAGATCATTTTTATAATATTCTTTCGTAGATATATGGAATTTGACCGGAGGGTAAAAAGTTTGCGGAGTGCGGGGGTGTAAGACAGGGTGTAATTCACGATGCAATAAAATATTAGCGAACAAACAGGGTGGTACGTTTATGGTTGGATACCTGTGTCGGTCTACAGTTTCCCGAGGGTTAGTACAGCACAATCGTAAAGACAGAGTGAAAAAGAGGGAGATGGTAGAAAGAAAGAGACATATGAGGTGACACGGGAGGCCATAAAATTCCTGTGGCATTAGTTACTTCGGAGTCATAAAAAATGTAAAACTCCATTCTTCTCGTCAAGCTCCTGTGAAGATCGGTATACGAATACCAGAATCGTAAGCTCTACGCCGATTTCATACATAGTTTCACGTCGCTGGATAAGTCACGAGGAGTTGCCGACTACACGATCTTTTTGTTTTGTGTCTCTTTCTCGTGGTCTACGCTTCAGGAAAACAGGAAAACTGGTAGAAAAAATTCTTCACACGTGCCAAGAAACACGATACATTTTTTTTTTAACACTCCCAGTTTTATTCTCGCATATTGCGAACAAGCTTGGATGCTGGTGGTAAAAGAAAGAATACGCGAAAAAAAAAAAATATTTATTACCAGGTACGTTATACGATGAAAGTTGAATTGAATTTTTTACGGTATACGCCTCAGTCTGGGAATCATCAACTGTCAGGAGAAATGAGATTGTTTCGAGAATTATTCTCTTCCGTGAACTTATTTTCCCGGTCATAAATAACCGTTGAAATTTCAGCGAGTAAAATATCACTTGTAGAAATATTTATCATCAAAAAATTCAAAGTCTCAAATGAATCAAGGAGTATTATTCGCAGTGGCCAATTACGTCGCGCTTCGTAAAACTTAGAAATTCAGATTTTCACAGCTTTCAAAAAAAAAAAACCATGCAATGCAGAGAATTCTGTAATAATTTTAACTTTCATTCAACAAAAGGTCAGCTGCAATTTCGTTGCAACTTTGGCTTTGCCGTCTAAGAAACTTGGATTTTCATTCAAAACTTTGTGGTAATTGCGGGGTCTTTAAGAAAGAACTATTAATCTTCGTAGTAGGTCACCGCGTAGTTTTGGTTTCATTAAGTTTCGTACTTTCATTGATTTCTCTGAGAAAATACAAGGAAAGCTTCTCGCTGCAAAAATTTTTTCTCAATGAACTAATAATGAACGAGTAACGATTGGTGCACTCAACGCCACGTTGCTTCCCCTTTTCAAAACTCTTGATGCTTTTCTTTTACCTCGCGGTCGTCTCGGATAAAGGAACGTACCCAGAACATACGTAACTAATCCGTACACATAAAATAATTTTCCTTTTTCTGTCGGACCTACATACACACACACTTGATTCCATCGAAAGAACAACTTTTTTCGAACTTCAGTTTCGAGAACTCGAGAAGTTTGCGCGGGAGCCAAGTTGTTGCTCGGGATCTTTCAAAGTTCTTGGGTGAGTTTACACATCCATGTACGTTTTCGAACCTTCTTGGTGAAGGTTTCTATTGGAAACTCTTCCTCAAAAGGCACGAAAAAGAGAGAAATTCTTAGTGTATGAGCGAGAGGTAAAATCGTCACGCGAAAACTTCAATTTTCGTAGACTGGTTGCATGTGCATTCTCTCTTTCTCTTTCCAATTTCATTCATTTTCGGTTGCTTTTTCTGTTTTTCCGTCGTTTGGATCACTTTTAGTCTCGCTTCTCGAGTCGCATTCGCGTTCGCGTGCGCACTACCAACTTTTCTTCGTGAAAAACGAGTGGCGAAGGCTACGTAAAGGCTGTGAAAACAAGAGAGTTAAAAAGGAGAAAGGGAGAGAGAGAGAGAGAGAGAGAGAGAGAGAGAGAGAGAGAGAGAGAGAACAGCTTGCTCGTTCGCTTTCTTCATCTCGTTTGAGAAATTGAAGCTTCTCCGTTGAGGGGCTTGGCGGAGAGAGTTTCCGCAAGCTTCGAGCACAGACCGGAAGACGCTAATTGACGTAACGAAATTAATAAGGAATTTACGAGGGAGAAACTCCCCGAGTTTACTCTCCTATCCTCATCATATCCCCCGTTATCCCCACAGTCTCTCATCTCTCCTATTCGCTTTTCACGCTCTGATAATTTGATTAGGATCACAGGAAGCGTATTGCTGTTTTACAAATTGCTACGATTAAGGGCTGTCTGTCCACAGTTTTAGAGTCAATCATTCGAGAAACTCCGATTTTGAAGCTTGTATGGCGAGACTGTGACGTCAGCGAACGATCTCTTCAATATGCAACCAAGGAAACATCATCTTTCAAAGAAAATATCTCCGATTTTTCAAATTTGATTTCAAAAAAGTATTTAAAAACATTCTGAAAAATCGATATATGATTACTGAATTTTTATTCTAATTATTTAATGTGACAACTTCAAATAATGGTACCATGAAAGAGAATGGTTTTCAGAGCTGCATGATTGAAGTTTATTTTGTTCGATTTCTCCAACAGAGCGAGAGTGCAAGTTGCTCAATGTGACAAAAATAAATGATAAAAATGATCGTTTGAGAAAAAAGAAATTAGACGGATGATTCAACGTCAATGGCACCCATTACTCGATGGAAAGAATGTTTTCTCGCGTGGCACAGTGTCAAGAGCAAAGGAAATTTGCTCTTCTCCCTTTTTCTTTTTTTTTTTTCTACCGGCCAATCCAATTTCGCGGAGCTTAAATAATCCAGAGAGTAGAAGCTAGCTCAGTGCCCAGAACTGCAAACGAAAGAGGAGTAAATATTTCCGTGAATCATTTTCCAGGCTCTCAGAGTCAACCGAGCTCGTCGTTGTCGTCGCGTTCTCGATTACGTAACATCTTACAAATTTCTGGGCAAAGGGAGAGAACCGACGTTGAGAAGATGGACCAGGGGAAAAGGAATAAAAAAAAATTCGCTGCAGAATTCGCTGCGAGAATTTCAACTGTATATAAGACTTCGTCTCGTACTCGGTTCGATGCAGGAAAATAAAATGGTAAAACGAACAGAAATTAAGGAAACAGCAGTTGGTGGATGTTCGCGAAATGCATCGTTTTTGAGAACGAAGAGAGTTTCTCACGGAGATTATTAGCTGCTCGAGGGGCCTGAGAATCTACGACGGTCGCTCGAGTTATGAGCCGGTATTTATCACTGCTTAAACCTCGACTGAAAACACTTATCGAGCGTCTTAACTTTCTCGTGCTTTCACCAGCTTGTACGTAGGCTACAGAGTGGCGATGTTTCCTTGGGGAAAGCTCATATACAGGTCGTTATTACGTGGCTAAGGCTGTGAGAGAAATTTTGTTTGAGTGTAGAACTGAGAAACGTATACAGAATGAAGAGAAGCGATGCCTGCTGGTCTTCGCTTACCAGAGCGCACACTGACCTAGTCTACTAGTTCTCCAGATCGAAGCTGGCTAAACCCGTGGGAAAATAGGCATCACGTGTCCTCGAAGAAAATACAATAGTATCTTCGCTCTCCTTGCTTGATTCAATTCGATAACATTTAAAAAATTTTAAATTGCATAACTATAAAGTCATATTTTATTCGAAAAATGGAGAAATAATTCTTTTTAATTCAGAAGTATCTCGATAACGAAAACTTTGTCACAGACGTAAAAAGTAAAACAAAATAAGTCTCACAAAATCTACAGTCGAGTAGAACCACAGAAAACATTCGCATGATCCAATAAGTACATGAGAAAATGGCTGAGTTTTTATAAAGAATGATTTACAACTTTGTTGTCTCCGGGTATGTAGATACGTACGATGGTTTCGATGGAATTTTTTAAAATTATATTAAATACTGTGCCACATTCGATGTTTCTGGGTTTATCGTCTGAGCTGAACGAGCGATATGAAAAAACGACTTTCGTTTGCAGCATCGTGCGAGGGTGCCAGTGAGATTCTTCTCACCCTCTGGGTCAAACTCGGTCGCGCACGTGCTTTTCCCGGGCTCTCTATATCCATCTGTAAAAGCTTCCCTCTTTCACGTATTCGCGAGAGTTTCCACGGATACAACTGTGCATGTGTCTCCTCTCTTCCGTGCGTTTGAGAACTTCATTCTCGTCTCTTCCATCTTCACACCTCTCTTTCTTTTTCTTTCTTTTTTTTTCTATCTCTCATCCCCTTTCGTGTACACTATTCCGATTTATTTTACTGCTCGTACGTTGGGCTCACCTGGTCTACAAAAGCTTCATGAAATCCCTCTTTTGTATTGAGCTTCCATTTTTTTTTCTTGCCCTCTTTCGTGTTACGAAAGGATTTCGCCGATCGTACGATGTAAAATTTATTCAGGAATTCTTGTAAAACATTGAATCGAGCTTTTTTCCATTCAAACAATTACAATTCAAATAATTTTTCCAGCTTTTTCCTGCTTTAGAAAATCTGTAATTTTCATGAATCAATGAAAAATATTTTCTCGACAAATGAAACGCAAAAGAATCATCGCATTAGCGCTGAAAACAACGAATGACGCTGCTTCAATTTTATTCAAAGTTGAAATAAGGTGCCAAGATTCTTTTCTTTTTTCCATTCTCTTCTTGTTATTTTCAAAAAGGATAAAGAAACTAGACACGAAAGATCCGTTTTGTAAGCGGAAGATTATTCGTTCCACGTCCAACGAAATATAATTCTTCCAACAGTTTTTCTCCTTGGTCGAGTTATCTTTCCACGAGCTTTTCACCTCTCTCGTGAGAGATCTCTAGTTTTCTCTTTCTTTATCTTCTTCTATATGTTTTCAAGACTGTCTCTTTACCATCGAGAATGGTGGAGGAGGTGCAACGTCTAGCTCATGGTAATATTATGTTTATGGAATTCGTGCTACCACGTCCCCGGGATGCTTCTCTCCGTGATACTAAGAAAATCTATATATATACATATATATTTATAACGAGAACATTTTCACTGGAGAACACACAACAGAAAGTAGAATGGAAAGTGAGCTTTTCGCCTTTCTGATCCATCGTGAGTCTTCTTCCTCGCGGAGCTCAGAATACCAACTTGGGTATATGGAAAGAGCGACGAAATAAAGGGGTTGAGAGGAATGAAAGTCTAGGTACGATTTAGGGGCTGGTCAAGGGTCTGCTTGATTGTGACTCGTGAAAAATGGATAAGACAACATTTCTCGTATGGTGAATATAAAAGTAGAGAAATTCATTCAAATAAATATACACGTGGTGTAAAAACGTATCATTGTACTTCAAATAAATATTTCGTTTCGTTATGTTCGATTATCGATTGGTTTTTTCCCATTTCTTATACAACGAAAATTTCATAGCTCAAGAAGTTACAGGCATTCGATGAATAATTTTTTTTTTGTAGCTACGAAAAACATTGTTATCATCACAAATGTATATTTTTATTCCATGAAAAATAATTTAATTTATGCAAACAGGGAATAGTTTACAAAATCCCATAAATAATTTCAGCAGACATTCTATTTACAAGAAATTCACGAAGAGTTCAGATGTTAAAAATGTATAAATTCATGAAGAGAGAGTTCACGGAACCAAGAATGCATAAATATAAAGCTCGTATTTTCGAGTTTTACACGAAGCTACGGAAAAACGAAACTGATAAAACAAAAAACACAGTTGTATTCAGAAAAACGTTGCTGTGCATTGTTAATCGCTGATTTATGGACGAGTACTCTGGACCAGTTAGGTGTAATGGGCCGGATAAGTGTCCCATATATGTATTTCAAGCGAAATTGAAAGAAAACAAGTCAATCTGAGTGAAAAAAGGAATCGTAAAAAACGCATTTCGTAAGGGCTCTTATCGTATCGCTAATTGCCGGGGTTGTTTTCGCTCAGGCCACGAAACAAGCTCGCTCTATCGGTTTTGTAAGAATCTTTTATGTTTCCGTATTATTTTTATCGATTATTTCATTTTCAACGGTACAAAGTTCTGCTGACGAGAATTCTCGGATACAAAGAAAGGTCGCGAGAAGGAGGGCAATGAAAATAAATAATACCACTTCTGTAAAGGAAAAAAATTCATAGCAAATGTAAGAAATAAATGTACAGAAAAGAAACAATCGGTACACGCTCGGTATTGTTTTTTCAATGAGAAATATGTGAAAGCTGTAAAAAAAAAAAAAAAAACTCGAGTAAGAAAACACAAGAGCGAGGGCGTTTCGTACAGGACTATTATTTTTTTCTCTTTTTGTCTTCCATACAATTCATATTTTCCTTTTTTACTGCATTGTTTATTCGCTTAGCTCTTCGAATGATAAATTGATTTGCTCTAGATTCATCTCCACAAAAGATCTGAGATATTTTTATTAAATTTAAAGAATATTTTACACTTCTATCTCGTCTTTGTTCGGTGAACATTGCGCGGTGTTTTACAAACGAAAATCGCAATTTTCATATGAAAAAGTGAGGAACAGAGGAATGCGGATGGCGAATCATTTTTTTTTCCACGCAAAGCAAATGGAAAAAAAAAGCTTAAAATAAGAAAACGTAAACTCCATGATATACGAATAAGTTATGTACGCTATAAAGATATATTCGTATATATTCCGAGTTATAGATTGGTTGAAAGAGGCTCATAACCATAGAACGTGTGCTTGAAAATGCGGAAAAAACCCAAAAGAGAAAAAAAAAGAAGAGGAAAAGCATGACGGTGAGGGATGAAAAAAGAGGAAAAAGAGACGAAGGACTGAGAGAGATGAGCAGCGAGGAAAAATCGAGGCTGTTCCCGTCGGTTATTACGAACCGGGGAGCGAACAATTATATTTGATGGACGACTCTTGAAGGCGTATCCCCTGATATACCTTCTTCTTCTCTCCTTCTTTCCGGTGGACGAATATTTTCTCGAAGCTTAAGAAAAATGTACATATATGTATACGGTGCAAGAGAAGATCTTCGAGAGAAGAATATTAGGAGATGGTCAGCGATCAGGGAGAGAAAAATTGGAAAATCCATCGAGAGCTCGTTGAAAAGTAATTTTCGAACGAAAACTGGAGCAATCGTCGGAATGTAATATGGATGATATGAAAAATTGAAATAATAAAATTATTCATACAGTTCATTCGTAATTCGGGGTATGCCGAATCAATTAGATTTGATTATATTTCTAATAAGAAGCAGAAACAAGACATGCGACACATTAGTATGCATCTACGATGTTTCTTTTTGGTACGGATTCTGCATAATTGAATTCTTTGGATTCCGAAGTAAGGCAACTGTTACTATACTAAATGTATAAACTAGAACACGATGTAGCGTAAGAAATCGGGTCAAGTCACTAGATGACAAGCTGTATGTTCGTTAAAAGAAACGAGAGCACACACACCCACACGAAGTAAGTGAGTGACAAAGAGGAAAAGAAGAGCTCTCGTGGAGTGTATATGTATGTATAAATCTCTTGTGAAGAATGCAAGAAATACGAGAATAAGACCGACTCGAATTCGAGGTGAGCTTGACTAAACAAATGGGTTTCACCAGTCCCCTTGTCTTTCTCTGGTTTTTTTTTTTTACTCATTCTCACTCTTCTTTCTGTTACCAACGGTAGGCTCCAACTACTTTAACAGACCTGAAGATTCGTTCAACCTCTTTTTGGCCCTGATGCATTCGTTCTTTCGCAATTTGTACCAAGTTTGTATACATGACTGCAAACTCGAGGAAGTAAGGGTAAAGGAGAAAGAGGAGGAGAAAAAGGAGGAGGAGACGAAGCAAGAAAGAATATACTACTAAACTAAAGCAGTGTTTGCGAGGCTCGTTGAATGTGTTGGCGCACACCATTGCCATATTCAACCCGCCTCCCTTAGGAGTTTAACGCTTCGGAACTGATGAATAATTCATTTCATTTCCCGGGATTGCTGTTCGCAGATGAGAGTTAGTATATGAGGAAAAGAGAGAAAGAGGGAGAGAGATGGGATGCAGATTTCATTCGTCGTTGACCCAGCAACGAATTTACCACCGAGCCACACTGGGCTCACTACTACTGGCCTTTTCTCCCTCTGGCTCTTGTCTCTCTGTCTCTCTCTCTCTCTCTCTCTCTCTAACTGACTAGTGTTACGAAAACGCACTAACAATAACAATAATTGAACCACTAATCGGCCAATAACCACCCTTAGCTATTCAACCTCATTCCCAATTTCCCTCGTTAGTTTTATTTCACCAAGATTGCGTCGTTTAATGGATTCCACGATTGTTGCAGCAGTACAAACAGCGTTGTTTCCCACGTGTGTTATGGAATTTTGTGTAAGGTTATAGCGATGCATTGTTCACGAAAATTTTCTCGTTTTTTTAAATAAATAAACTGGCAATATCGGATAGAATGCTTCGAGGACAGGAAATAGAGAATTAAAAAAAAAATTCATTGTATTAATATCATATATTTTACGATTCAGTTATAACGATTCGAACAGCGACGAATGTTTCATAACGTATGATTCATCGGTGAGAGCACAAATTTTATTGGTTAATTTTCAGTCGGCTGGTTCAATTCAGCATCCCTCGTGCGTTATTATATGTTTATACAAATAGCACGATAAAAAACAAAAAAACAAAAAGTATTTTTCGGTGTATCGATTGACTAATTTTTTACTGTCAAAATCCATCGCTGTGATACGTTCAGGTTAATTAGGTTTGAGAGCAAATTTTCATGCATTCTCGATCTGTGGAAAAAAAAAAAAAAACTGGAAGCAAAAAAGAGAGAGGAAGAACAAAAATAAATTGATTATTCATCGTGTCTAGCCAAAGGCATGAGAGAACCGTTCGATCGACCGAATAAAATCATTCAACTGGACACGAAAGAGAAAAAGAGAGCCAGCTTCCACAGTCATAATTGCTCTCTCGGACTATTTATATAAACACAAATATATGTGTATGCGACTTTTGAAATTAGTATACCGTGTCCAGAGAGCTGTATACCTATGAGAATCAGATAAATGGAATTAGTTCAACTCCGATTCTGTTGTTGGACCGTTTTCCTCTCCACAGTTATCTCTCTGACCACACGTACAATGTGTATATGCCATTTGACATGAAATTGGAAGATTTTTTTTTTTTATCTGAAATAGTCGAAGGATTTTCTGTTTTGTGGCAATTTGCTAAAGGCTGTTTATCTCTTGATTCTCAAAGTTGTAAACATCAGTTTGCTTGATAAAAAAAAAGCGTTAGAAGTGTTATTTTATTAAGAAATACATCATAAAAAAATGAGACTTTGATGAAATATTTTTGAAATAATGATTTCCATAATTAAATTTTATCTATTTCTGTTCGAAAACGATGAAAAAAAAAAAAATAATCGTTCGAAGATTTTCTTGCCGAGTTTCCAAGATCGAGATATGAAACGATCAACTGGGGAAAACAATAATTTGGGATGAGAATCGCTGGCAGTAATAATAAGGGTGATATCATGAGAACGATATTCAAGATAGTTTTGTACGAAGGGATCGTCCAGAGGACAAATTGGGTTTTATTTCGTGAAGAAATAAATCAAGTCTAGCACCCTTGCTCGCTGTTTCATGAGACGTGTGCAAACATTTTTATTTCTCGTTATTTTTGGATGCCAGATCTATTGATATTACAATGATAAAAATTGGAGAATAAATATTCCACTTATTCGTAGAAACGCGTTTGCAAATGAAACAATGAGAAAATATTATGATTGAAAAAACTGGAGACTCGAGAAATAAATCCTCACGCGTGAATCACTACATTCATTATTCATCAGATAAAAAAAAATTCAATTTCGTATATTAAATTGAATATTAATTCATGACGATGGGATGGCTCCAAAAACGTTCCAGCATTTTTTTTTAATGCAGTGAACTAACAAGAAAAATTGGAACATGGAAAGTAGCTTGAAGTAATATATTCAGAGGATTTTGAGCGTTCGAATAATGTTGCATTAAAAAATTTAAAAAAAATTGAAATTAGCCAATATTTGAACGAAACTTTCGCATCTATAATTCGGTACGATTAAATCCTCGCGCCGATAAAATTCATTCTGCATCAAGATGGTGAAGCTATAAGTATTTCTGATATACAATTGTCCCTGCCAAGAAAACTTCGAGATAAAGTGACAAATCGTTAACGCGAGAGGGGAGACGCGCCAAGCTTTTTCGGATTATTATGAAAATAATGGAAACGTGCGAGAAAATCCCCCGAGGTTTGTGAACGAAACGTCGCATGTTAGTTCTTCACGTTTCTCAGTAACGGATGAAGTGTCAAACGACATATTCTCCGAATGTGTCTATTAATCTCTCTTTCTCTGACTTGCTCTTGCAGGATAGGGATAAAGGGCCTATAAAAAAGTGTCATAGGTGAAATAGAAATAAAACCCTCTGCTTTAGAATTTATCAAAGTATTTGCCTCTATACGAGGCTGACAATTATTACAGAACAAATGGCTCTGGACGAACGAATAAACTTCTCTGTTTATTCTCTCTTTACTTTATTTCCTCGCTTTTTTTTCTCCCACTGTCTTTATTCATTATATATATTTTGTCGTAATGTGTTTAATGATCTGTGGCAACGCATATAATTGACAGTTTAATGAGACACGTTTGGAATTGCGATAAATGAAAGACTGTATCAGGTTAAAGCTGTAAATTGTTTTTTATAGCTGAAATAATTAACGATGAAGAATAACGATCAAATTAATATCTGCGGGACAATTCAACGATAAAATATGCAGACAGCCGGTCTTTGTTTCACCAACTTTTTTCAGAACCGTGAAGGTCCATAGAGATTATTATTATTGTCATGAAATTAGTGGAAATTATAGACAGAATGGACAGTCGAAAATTTTGGCTCTTTCGAGAAATGAATTTTATCATTTTCGAGACTTCTTTATCGTTGAAATGTTTTCAATGTTCTTGCGCCGACCAATTTTGGACCCTCAGTACTATCGATACATGAACGTATCAGTTTTGAAACTTTTGAAATAAGAAAACATTTGGTCAACGTCGTCGTCGTCGTATTTTCAAAAGCACTTATTCAAAATTACTTTTTTTTTTTAATTTTCAACAGTCTTTGAAATGCAATTCATCCATTTGTTAATTCTTGTAAATTCTCCGGTCGTATTTGGTGGTTATTCTGTATTTTCTGTTTTGAAACCACTAATTTCACTAATCGAATATAAACGACACTAAAAGCTCTTCAATCTCAACAGTCAGGATGATTTAAGGTTGTTACTTCAGCACTTAAAATGACACTTGAGTGTCAGCATATGCGTTTGGTAACGAATAAATAAATCCATTTCAATTGAAGAAAAACACAGTAAAGTGCAGTCCTTCAAACAAGAAAAATCTTTCGTGGCACACGACGTGGTCTAATGACAAGTATATTTTTTATTCAAACTCACGATTGTTTTTTTTTGTTTCGTATTTCATTTCTCATCGTGTTGATGTTTTATTATTCTGGCATGTGTGCTCGTCACTGTACGTTCTGCATCGCGAATCATTGCAGACGAACGATGGGGCCTATTATTTTCCGATAAACTCAACTCTCTCTCTCTCTCTCTCTCTCGTTCGTTCGCTCTTTAAACGACCGAATACAAAAGTGAAGGGGGTCGGCTGAAAATGCGAAACGTTGGACGTTCGACTACTGGCTCGTGTCGAAATTGACGGATGGACGAACGATATTTCGAATTCAACGCTGGCATTTACTCGCTCTCTCATTCGCCATCGCGTGTTACATTTTATAAAGTCTATGCCTCTTTTTTTTCTCGCTCGCTGGCTCACTTTTTCCTCGGAGAGACCGGATGTCACGTGTCGACGACCAGTGGTAAAGCTGGAAAGCCATGGACGACTGGCAAGTGGCCCAAACGGATTTACAAATGCATTTCGATACATCAATATCGTCATATACATATATATGTGTATACAGACAAAAAATTCAACAACTCTGAACAACCATCAGGTTCACGCACTCACCCCCTTTCCCTGCACTCTCTTTTTCCTGTTTCTACCTTTATTTTTCAAACTACATAATGCTTGCCATCATCCTGTTTCCCTGATATGGAGAAAAAAAAAAAAAAACTTTTAGCATCGAGTTCGTTGCTGAACGAAACAAAATCGCGTATTGGAAAAATATAAAATGTGTGAAAGCTTGAAAAGCCAAAGATCGTGAAAATATAATTAAATATTTCATTAAACTTTACTATCTCAAGAATCACCTGATGCTGAATTTTTATTTTTCGAATTAACATCATTTCTTCATTTCAACCCGATTAGGGATGTGCATAAAAGGATCTTGCCTGGATCATTGATCGTGAATGCACAAAACGTTTCTACTAAGAGATTCCGTCATAAGGTTTTTACCCTCCTCCTCCTCTCTCTCTCTCTCTCTCTTTCTGTCTTTTTCCTCATTCCGATTTTCGAGACTTCTAAAATTAGGTCCTTGAAGGAAATTTTCGAGCGACGCAGACGTCGCGACGGCTGGTACACGTTAACACGAGCTGTCCTTCTCTTCCTCCTCCTAAAAATTTTACCGTCGTGTCCTTCCCTTCTCAAACTCATTTCTCGTCTTTTACGTCCTTGCTTATTCTCGACTATCTTTCATTAAGGCTAACTACGTCTATCCATGTGTCAAAAATGTCTGAATTCTCTATTAAAATACCAGACGCACCTGGCAACATCCAAATGAAATTTCATCGACGCCAATCATTCGCTAGGGGCTGAAAAATCCTTTCGCAAAATCAATTCTAGCCATGATATTACAAGAATTCTGAGTTGATTTGTACGCGAAGCTTCAATCCCAGGCCCAATCAACGACTCCCAGCTGTCCGATTGAGAGACAGCGTGTCTAGATGCTTTATCAAGAGGGCCAAATTCAACGAAAAAATTGTAATTTAAAAATTTATTTCCTAAGAATATTATACACTATCATGAGATAATTTTGCTCTGAAAGTTTTCGTCGGAAAGTGATTTTTTTTCTATCATTTCCGTTTAATTCTTTCTACAATGTTTTTTTTTTTCCAATCATACTGACGATGTTGACGAAAATCTGGACTAGGATTGCGCCTGTTTTTTTTTTTCTATCTGTTTTTCGTTCGCGTTTCCACCGCACGACGAAAATTCTAGCGACATTTCTCCGTGATGTACTGTGGAGAGCGAGAAAAATGGGCAAGCTTTTAGTTGTCGTTATTCGGGAGATTTAAATGCGCTAGAGATAAAAAGAGACAGATAGTGGCAGAGCGAGATAGAGAGAGAGCGGGAAGGGAGGGAAAGAGGCGCATATATATAACCGAATTCACACTGGTCCATAGTGATATTACGAGGAGGAATTTTGGGGAATGAGGGTGGATCGTAGATATGCTCTCGATTCGAACGACAAGCGGATGGACGAATGGTGAGGTAGCCCTATACTCGTCGATTTGGAGAAGGAGAAATACGAGAGTGAGTACGAGAGGGAGGAGAGAAAGAGACCCGACGCGTATCATTGAAAAGCAATAACAATTGGCCTTCTCCCGGAACCGGAAACGGACGTGACGTCAAGAGGCGCACAATTTGCCTCTGTCGGTTCTCTACACGAGAAATTGGTTGGTTGGCTCTCTATCCTATCCACTCACACGTGTTTTACTATATATACCGAAACCTGCATGACACTGTTCTCTATTAATTCGCTTCGAAATGTATCTATTTTCATCAACGATCTCACTGCTTCGGGGCATGAAAGAAAATAATCGAATGTCGGATTGACATCGTATTCAATCACGTGTATCGCTCCCGTTCATGACCCGCGGTTGTTTAAGGAATTATAATCAACGTTTTCAAACCTGTCGCAAAATAGATTGATCGTTCCAGTGGATTTTTCGAAATTACCCATTTTTTTTTTTAATACCCTTTTTTCTGTTTATTGAATTTTCTCACGGCTTTGATTCAATAATAGCAATTTTATCTTTTTTCTAGTCTCTCGGCACGAAATATCGCTGCGACTATTTTAAAATCGAAACTTGATCGGAGATACAAAACTGTCGGGAAAAGAGATTCTTCGACATCTTCGCTTTCGGTGTTGTGACTTGTCGACTTTTTGAAACAACTCTTCTCTCTTGGAGAACGATGTTTGAGTTTGTTGCGAGAAACGAAACTCTGGTAACGGGCAGATCGAACAAAAACTTCTTTTTCGAAAAACATGCTTCCAATCGGTGACCGGGCAACGAGCCTCGTAGCTATGTAGCTTTGACTGTTACCGCAAAACAGGATTTCAATATCGTAATGCAGATCCATTTTGAAAATTGAAATTCACCTCGATTCACAACCCTCCATCTCTCGTTCTACTTACTCTTCCTATATATCTGCTGGCTCTGGCAGGCTCGATAGTTTTGCCATTATTATAGGCGCACTTCCACCATCCAATTTTACGGTCATCGATGCTCTTCCTGCTTCGAAATACATGCGCTACACGATTTTACGCAGCTCGCGAAAACCCATCAGCCACGCTTCTCTCCTCCATTTGCAAATACTTTTCCATCTAAGTTGTCATCTATTTTCTCTCTCGTTCTCAAAAAATACCGATGTGCAAAACTCGAGTGAATAAATTTCTGATATAAATATGCGAGTATATCGTAAGAGAGAGAAAATCGAAAATTCTTGACGAAATGAAGACAGTAATTTGAGGAAGGAAAGGAAAATCTAATACCCGAAATTTAAACTTCCGCAAACTCGTTCCTGATTCCTGTAAGGCTTACGAAAATTTTAACAATTTCTGCAAAGACGAACGACTTTAATGAGCTCGACTCGACGCAGTGAAAGATCGTTCGAGGAATGTTAAATTTTTGGGTACACGAGAGTGGAAAATTCCCGGGACGAAGGAAAAGGATGAATGAACATTCTTCGAAGATTAATTCAAAACAATTTTCAATGGATCGTCAGCTTGCCTAGGGCATCGAACATTCTTCTCGAAGATTTCTTCTTCTTCCACCCAACTCGAGATTTATAATGGGAAAATGTTATTATTCAAGATTATTTAACGTGCTCATGAGACTGATTTCAAGAAGAATTTTTCATCGGCAATTAGGATAACGACGGTCAAGAAAAGTTCGAAGCTGATTTTAATTAAGACTGCTTCGAATTCGTTGATTTCACATACAGATCGTGAAAAGGATCGAGTACACGTGAGCATCAACAGAAAGTGTATATCGAATAGATCGCGATGAGTAGACCAACTCACTTCAATCGCGGATACAACATAAACGGTGATTAGAGTTTCGTAGCCTTTTTGCTATCACATCGATTTCGATTATCAGATCGAAATAATAGCTTTATCAATCAAAGGCAATTATGAGAAGCTTTGTTTATCACATCCATCACAAATTACCGATGATCGAGATTATTTCAATGAAATTGTACATCGATTCCGTTATTTCAACAAAATATATGATGACCTGTACCGACTCACCCGAATGGAATAGAATGATTAAGCTAATAAAGGTAAATCGAATGATTCATTCGATAAAAAGTTGAAGGAGCATGAATCATGATCGATCATTGACAAAATATTGATACTATCCGTTCGCGCTATGTTATCAATCAATGAAAAGAGTGATTTGAGCTGATTCGATTTGACTCGTTCATTCGTGCCCGAGTTTCACTGAAAAGGAAATCAGCATAACAGCAAAAAAAAAAAGCAAGTAGTTCAGCTTGCTTGATCTTCAATGTCGACAAATGCAAAAATTTCCGATAATGCTCGGTAATAATTCCGATAATAATAAATCCCGGATGCAACAAATCATAATCCGTAAATCGTAATTCAAAATAATCTTTCATAACTGCTACTTTTAAGCCTGAATTATGGCTAAATGATCACCGATTATATTCGGAGTGAGGGGCAGAAAGAGAGAGAGAGAGAGAGAGAGAGAGAGGGAATCATTAACAGAATTTGCAAAATTGTGTAACGAGTATGAATGGTGTGCGGTGGCAAGGAGGGAGTTTTTTGAGAGGAAATAATTTAACAGGGGAAGAAGGAAGACGTGATGTGTGCTCAGTTCCATTTGGATAAAGCGATTATTTGTTCATATTAATCTGTGTACCAGACAAATTATTGAGCATGCTGTGACTAACGTCATTTTAAAATGATTCTCGTCTTCCAGGATGCCAAATGAAAAGTAAGAAAATTCTATTGAAAAGTAAAAAATGATAGAGATGAATGAAAAAAATATGGAAAGAATCGATTAATCTAGTTCTATTTTTTCTGTTAATGCATTAGAGAAAATTGGTTGCGAGCACACAAAGCTTGACTCAAACTTTTGTTAATTTGATTGTACAAAATTAGTGCGATCTTGTCACCAATTTCTATGTGTTAAATAAGTTATCCCTTAGTAAAAGCTTTCACTCTTTATCTTCGAAGGTTCGCAGCCAAGAGTTTCAATAAATGTGATTTGTTCGGGGTTAAATTTGTATAAACCAAACGAATCTATTTTGTTAGTTGGATCCGCGCTAAAAACTGCATTCAAAGGCAAAAGTAGAAACAGGTTGGAGCGGCTTTTGCAAAATAAAAAAAAAAATAAAATAAAAAGAAGTTAATCCGGGTTCTCGCTAGTATACGTACGACCGTGTACAGTCGAATCTCGACTCCGAAAGGGCGCAAAAGGGAAAATCCGAGGGAGCGAAGCGGCAAGGACGAGATTATCCTCACGAGTAGACGAGCAGATGCCGTTGGATATATACAGAATCGGAATGCTAAAGCGGATAGATGAGGAAAGAGACAGAGAGAGAAAGAGAGAGAAGGAGAGAAAAAGAGGAAGAGAGCAGGAATTTGAGAGCGTGAAGATGCGAAGAAAATCAGAAGTGGCAAATATCCGACAAATAGGAATGAGAAAAGGAAAAAAAAAGATGTTCCTCGGCAGAATAAGATCGGCGTAAAAACGAAAATAAGAAGGGCAAAAATTCCTGAGCGCAACCAATTCTACTCTGTATTGTGAAAAAGTCTTGAAAAAGAAATTGGATGAAAGTGAAAGTGCTTGTAAAAATTTGTAGGAAAAGAGTCAAGATTTTTCCACTGAGATATTTTCTTCAACTCAAAGATCTCGTTCGTCAGCGAAACTAACGAGGGATCTGGTATTTGAAACGACCTGGATTACATCTTACTCTCGTATCGTTCCGCAAAAAGAATCTTTTTTTTATGAAAAAAAAATGATCCAACTAGTGGGCCTGCTCGAATCGCGTACGATTGTTATACCGATAAATCGTTACATATATTTATAAGCTCTGGCCCTTAAAGAACAATGAAAAAAGCTCTGGCGCTGAAAGAATAATGAAAAAAGTTCTGGCGCTGATCGAGAATAATGAATAATTTTGAGAATTCGTCTTTGTGTATAACAACTAAAAGCTTAATCCGTTGAGTTGAAAGAAATTACTGAAATTCTCATTCGAGCTCTTTCTCATTTCATAAAGCAACGAGTAAATTGTTTAGGGATGGACATTAAAGTTGCAGAAGAAATGTAAGTTAAAGTCCATTTTCTTATATTTCCAATTAGAAATAATTTCTCAGCTCAGAAATGGCCAGAATCACCTGTATGCAGCGTCTGTCCGAAGAAAATGGTGGGTACTCCAATAGGATGAGGAAAATTCAAGATAGGACGAAACGAGAGATGAAACTGGCGACTCCTATATATACAGATATATTCGCTCTCGTCCTCATTCTCGTTTACTCTCTCGGTTCTATGTTCACGAACGGAAATTTTCCGATGTGGATGAGAATGTCCGAGAAAGGAAAAGAGAATGAAAGAGAGAGAGAGAGAGATAGAAGTTTTTTACAGCTACATATAAAAAAAAGGGATAGTAGAGATGAGATGAAAATGGAGAAAACGCGCTTGGCTTGTCTGAGCCAATCAGTATCTGGCTCAAAGCTTTTTGTACTTTCTATTTCACTCCTCGGAATTTCACGCCGAGAAATCTAGAGATAAAAATAACATAATAAGCAACGCATATGATTTCATTCCGCTCCTTCAACCATTTAGAAAAGAGATTCATTTCAAGTTGAAGAAATGTAATCATTAAAATCTATATTTTTTACAGTTTACAGAAACTCATTTATCTTTACTTCAATAAATAATTGATAGGATCAATCTGCATATCGATCGAACAAAACATTTTGTTTATAATCTTCATGATTCGATTTGACTGATACGATAACGAATAATACAGATTAATGATCATCACCCATTTCATTTGAGTCTGAAGTCCGATTAATTGCTTTTGATTTAATGATTTAACATATCGACCCTGAATCCGAGGTAACTTTGACGAAAATATTTGATCGACTAATGAAAAATGCTGTTCGAGAATTTATTCACATACACATTGTATATGCATATATTTTTTTTTTTCTGTCGACTTCCGAAATTGCGTGTACACATATAAGTAAGGATTTAACGAGTTTTACGACTTTTATGAGAGTTATGAGGGCATCGGGGCATTTTTTGCTTGTGACGTGAATATGAAATAGGAAGAAATATAGATAAATATGTATATATAATTCCTGGAGAAAGTGTACAAGTACGATGCAGTCGTGTATAGCTTGACTCGAGGTCGATGGCAGCTGAATAAATTTCTATGGAGTCCGAGGAGAAAAAATGAAAAATAAAAACTTTGAGGGGTCTCCGGTATATCTATAGAGGTTGGAGAGCTTTTTCGTTGTCAACATGGACATGAGAGAAATGGGTAAGTAGTAGGGAACCAAATCGCGAGAGAGAGAGCGAGAGAAAAAGAGGGAATTATTCTCGCGAACGTGGTTTGCCACGTAATCGAATGATATTCAAATTTAAATGCTTCGCCCAATAAAGTGTTTAAGACTTTTAAACTTTATTTGACTTTCAAAGTGGTCTTTTTCCCTCTCACTCGTTCTTTCATTTTTCTCGGCACTCCTCCTAAATATCGTACTCCCTCGAGAGAGAAAAATAGAGAAAGAAAAAGAGCGAGCAAGAGAGAGATAGAGAGTGGAAAAGCTCAAAGATATCTGAGAGAGAGAGAGAGAGAGAAGGAGCTCATGACTCCGATTACCGTCACCCTTTCCACGCATCGTCGCTTCGTCTCCTCGTGCCTGTACACCCCTTACCATTACTACTATATAACCCTGACATCACCACGAGGAGACGAAACTCCCATCAGACTTAATTTCCCGTTTCAACGCCCTACTGGGAAATTCGGCGAGTTCTAATGTCCCCATGTACCCAACCAGTTAATGTATGTTTATACCCATGTATATATACATGTATATGTACTTATAAATGTACATGGTGAAGCACAAGGATTCTCGGGAAATCTTTCATTAATTGAGTAGCCACAGTCGAAGACATCGCGTTCGGACTTCTGAGTATATAATGAAGTGTTTTTACAACAATTTTTTAGCAATGGAATATCCAAATTTGTATATTCACTGGTTCATGGATAACGAGTAATTAGTGATTGTTGTATTCAGTTGAAAATTAGTTGAAGAGTGAGAATGATCACGCCAAAGGTCTGCTGATTCAACATGAAAAAGTTCGTACAACAATTTTTTAAAATAAATCGAGCTCCATATAAATCGCATACATTTTTCCAGGTTCACAAAATCTCTGACATAATTTAATCGCTGTTCTGTCCGGATAGCGGAAATATTTATTTATTTGTTCCGCAGGATGTCACATTCACATTTCCGGGGAATAATAGCCAAGAAAAAGTAGTGCACAGAACATAAATGTATGCTTGTGAGCGTAGCAAAATGCGCCGAAAAAAATAAAAATAAAAATGTAAAAATAAAGAGATAAAATGACAGAAGAGGAGGTCGCAATAATTCCAGAAAAGAAAATCCAATTTTGCACACACGCGCCTTTCTTCATTGTGCAACATTGCTCTTTTCGCTCGGTTATCCCTTTTCCCTACGAGTTCACCCTTTCTCTCTCACCTTCTACAAGGCTGTCTAGAAAAATCTGTGCATTGCATGCTCATATATTATGCAAAGCTCGTAAAATAAATGGTTATATCAAAAAGGGTAAAGTAATGTGTATGTGTCTGTCTGTGACAAAGAGAGAGAGAGAGAGAGAGAAAAAGAAAGTGCAAGTGAAAGGGTGGGTGGATAAAGCAATGTGGAGAGCAAGAAGGTCAAAAATCGTGCAAAGGTTGGAGGAAAGAAAGAGCGAAAAAAGAATAAATATCGGTAGAAAGTGCCTCGAGGTTAGTCATAGCGCGTCGGAAAATGGCGAGGGGATGCCACCCATTTTCTCTGGATTTTCACGATTTTCCTTATTTCGGGATGGTTGCAGTCCGGAGACCTCTGACTTTGTTCTTTTCCCACTTCCATTCTTTTTTTTCTTCCCTCTCTCTCTCTCTCCCTCCCTATCTTTAGACGTTCAACGCGTCCAAGAGCGAAAGCTGGGGGTTGAAGCCTCGAGGTAATGCAGTTCTTGGGTAATAACCGGGACGAATAAAAAGAAAAGTGAGCTCTCCCACAGGAAGAAGCGACTGCATAGAGTGCTGCGCCATTTCCCACTGGCTTCTTTCTCTTTATCTCTTTTGTCTTCCTCCCTTCCTCTCTTTCATTTTCTCCCCCCCCCCCCCTCCCCCTCTTTTACCCTTAATACTCAGCAGTCCTGGCACCTCGATGTAAATACTTCAGTGGAATCTGTGTATACTATTTTTCCTGTGAATCCAGAAAAATTCGTACAAACTATATTGCCCTGGGCCTCTGCCGATTTTTTTATGCTTCTTTGTGTTCTTGATTAAGCCGAAAATACTTTTTGTTTCTATTTCTCTTCATCTTTTTCTTTCATTCCTGTGTATACTCTCACTGCTTGTTCCGGGGTAGGTAATATTCTTGAAACAGTTACAAAAAAAAAACTCCAACCTCGACAGTAGAAAATTGTTTATCTCGTCATACTCAGTACGAAACTCTAAGCGCAAAATAAATAGAGCCAGTAAAACGAGAAAGAAAAGGAACCACGCGCGATAGAGAAAACGTATCCACAAAATTTCAAGGCTCTTTTACTGCCCTGGCAAAAATGAATCTCAAGAAAACACGTGTTCGCCTCTAATATTTGAATCTTTTTTCTTTTCCTTCTTCCCTCATGAGGGATCCATTCAATCGCGTGGATGTAGCCGGTTGAGTGAATTACTCAGGCCTCATTATTTTTCATCACAGCTTACAAGCGACGTTTTCATTCTTGAAAATAAAATTTATACTACTCCACGGAAATGGAGGAAGGCTCAAGAATTTTTTTATTACCCTTCCTTGTAACATGATTGCGAAGTTGGACCTGATTCAGGAAACTAATTTTGCAAAATTTTTCAAAAGTGAAATAAATAAAAAGGGAAAAACATCATCAACTCTGTCAAAGGAATGAAGAGAGTATAGAACGAAAACAAAATATATTCTCCTCACACTCATTCATTCGCTAGTTATCGATTCATCACGATACGAACTACATGTCATTCGTACTAGAGACTCAGAATCATTCTTTTAATGGACCACAAAATATATTATCCAAGGGAGAGTAACAAAACAGAAAAGTATTGTGCATTTTTTCAATCCTGAAAGACTTCAACCCCACATTTTGTTGTCTGGGATGCTGCGCGCACTCTTTTTCTCCATTCGACTCGTCGAATTTTCCACTCTGGTGACATTTTTCCAATGTTCGAATGAGAGAAAAAAAAAGAGAGACCAGGACATTTCCGCGCGATAAACTCTTGAGACTCCTGGTGCGAGAGAAATTAGAAATAAAGGTAGAGGGAACAAAAAAAGCATGCTTCGAAATGAGCAAGCGCACGAGGTGAGGGAAAAAGCAGGAGAGAGAGAGAGTCGAACGAAGAAATTTGAGAGCCAGGTGTATTGTCCATACGCGAACGGTTTTCTCGCCAGCACATGGTTTCATCAAACCACAAATGTTTTCCCGTAAATCAGTCCGAGTAACTCGTTCTTTTGTGGCAGCAGGGAAAGAAGAACGAAATAATGAAGAAAAGGCCATCGAACATTCGAAGACCACCTGGGGCACAAATTTCTAACAGCATAGCGAAACAAAAACCGCTGAATAAATCGCTGCTACCGTTGACCACTAAAAAGTATGTGAAAACAATTTCGCTTGTTGAAAATTACAATAAAAATAGCGTTCATCGATCGAATTCGATTTTAAGAATGATACGTGAAGTTTTTATAAAGGCCAAAGTTCTGCTCGAGTGAATTTAGTGACACTCTTTTGCTCACGGGAACTGATCAATTACCCGTGTTCAAATGGCTCTACCGGCTATAAGGCTATGGAAAAAAAAAGCACAGATACGCATGTCCAGAGTTTGTGCGAGAAGCTTTTATTAGCCATATGTTACACGGTTCGGCAGGCATAAAATTTATCATTACAACGTTGTCCACGAAGTAGCCTTGCATCGAGAGGGTTTCGATAGTGTTGGCAAGCAAACTGGTTAAATATAAAAAAAAAAAGAAAAAAAAGTTGCACACTCTCTAACCAGCTCAGCAACATTTTTACCGCTTTTGAAGCCTTCAAAATGAATTTGAAAGTATAACGAGATCCCAACATTTTTTTTATACTCTGTACAATTTTCGATTACTGTAGAAGTTATAAAGTCAAAATGGTTCTCCTTTATATACCCACAAAATTAATATAACTTTCTTCGTTTTATGATATGATAAACGTACTTTCGTGTATGACTGACTCTACCGAAAATGAAAGAAGAAAACAAAAATAGCTGCCGAAGGGTACTTCGCAAAAAGGGCCTTTTTCATGGGAAAAAAAAAAAATGGTAGAGAAACGGTTAAGCCAGTAATCGAGTTTTTCGAACTAGAAAGCATTCAGGATAACGGATACACCGGAGGTCATGCTACATATACCACGCAGGATATGCCTGGCTTCGTTTTACCGTCGCTTAGTAATACGATATCACATTCCGTGTAGATACGTTGTGAACAAAAAAAAATATATATATTTCTGACTTTCGTGTTAATTCAACGTGATATTAGCTATTAAGGGCTATAGCCAGGGATTGGTAAGGGTTTAGGGATCTGACTAGCTGTACGCTTCGATAACCAGACTAACAGACTAAAAAATGTTATCGATATACATGTACCTACCGCGGTGTATATAATATACTGCATCGCAAATGGAAAAGCTTCAGTATATTCTGTTCGTTTACCTTCGTAACTACTAGTCCGGAGCGAGCACGTTTGCCAGAAATATAATATCCCTACCTTTTTATTTTCTCTCTTATTTTCATCGTCAACGTTCCGCACAAAGCCAGTCGCTCTAAAGGGTACATTTTTACAATTTTATTATTAATAACTCGTTTAATTATTTTAATTGAAAATCTTACATTTATGGTGCGCAGCCTGATGAAGGAAAATTGAATTATTTCGTAACATCAACGTTCCAAAAGCGTCTTTTTAAACATCTTTTCTTCCCGAACAAAGATCATTGTATTTGTTCAATTGCATCCCTTCACGTTGCTGGTCTTATCGCAGTTACGATTTTACTGGTTGATAATTTAATATCCAATGCGTATTCAGTGGTTAAATCGTCAATCGACTGTTTGTAGTTGGAATAAAAATGTAGCTCAATCGGTGGCTGTGGCACTTTTCGAAGTGAAGCACCCCTGGAAGAAGCCAATACTTCGTTGGATGACTGCTGAGTCCTAAACCGGCTTGCCCATTGGTCGGTGAGGCAGGAGGCAATTTTTCAGAGTTTCTATTTGGATAATCAACTGAAACTCGGTTAAAATATAGCTGGCTGTATCGAGCGGATTTCGCATAGTTTGCCTTGACCCTCGAGCAATTTGATACAGCGGTGTACCAGGAAAAGTGGCTGTGAGCAACACACTTGAGGGTTCTCACAGGTACACGAGAGAAGCTAATGAAGCGAGAGAGTAAAGTGGGGTTAAAATAATGGAATGATCTCGTAAGCCCTGCGAGGCTATATGCAAGAACATTTGATGAATAATAAAATAAAGAGGGGAAAAGAAAAATACCGAGAGCTTTGGAATAAT
Organism: Campoplex capitator; assembly: GCA_037576405.1. NCBI lineage: Eukaryota > Metazoa > Arthropoda > Insecta > Hymenoptera > Ichneumonidae > Campoplex > Campoplex capitator. The sequence continues at coordinate 9,801,163 of JARBWI010000002.1, forward strand.
TGGTAAATAATTCAACGTGGTTATCATAAATTTGGATAAAATGTAAATCTCTCGAAAATTCCACAATTCATTCATCGCTGACATCCGTTTCTCCCGTGATTATAAAGACTTTATATCGGAGGAATCACAGCCCTTCGTATAATGGGAGTTAAACGAGTATTTCTTTTTTTCAGCTGATACCAGACAATAAAAATACAGTGAAACAGAGCCCACAGCTGGTGAAATTCTGTATGGTCAACTCGACCATACGATCCCTTCGTTTACCATGAGCCATGAGTCTTTTTTTTCGTAGAGGGTTCCACCGAATTCATTCGATCTTCAACCTCTCCAAGACCATTCTTTTTCCACCCTCAGAAATCTTTCCTGTGTTGCTGGTATTTCGACCACTCTATCTCACTTGCTTCGTTTCGCCCTTCAGTCTCTTTCTCTAGCTATTGACACTCTGGTTTGACCCCGATGTTTCAAAAGCATCCTCTACACGCGGCGTTAGCTTGGAAAACTTACACGGAACATCGAGTTTTAGACTTTGGAAAACTCCTTTCCTGTTGATACAACTATACACTCACTGGGGTTTCTACACGACCGACATGTGGTCTGAGAGTGCCATTAGAATGAAAAACCCTCCAACAATACTGCGCATTCTCAGATTTATTAGATAATATCGAAATTCTAATTATAGGAAATAGAGGCTAAAAAAAATCATTCATGTTGTTGATTCTTGGCTAAACGTCGTCGAAAATTCTTGATATTTCCATCATAAGACAATAGAATTAGGTAGAAACTCATTGGAAACAACGAGGAAACAACGAGCTGATTAGTGCGTACCGAAAGAGTCAATCGCTGTAAACATTTCTACAACATTCAGGCATGACTTGTAAATTTGCGGTGGCTTGAAAGAAAAATAATTGCACTTCGATCTTCATTAGAGCCATAACGATTTAGTGGGCAGCGAAGGGTTTAATCGCTAAGCTCTAAATCGAGCCCTTGGTGTAAACGGGGTCGAGTGTGAAGCGTTTTAGTATGTCAGCGTCGAGAAATTAACGATTGTGCGAGAGGTAGAGAATATTGGATCGTTGAGAAAAATTTGGAGAGTATGAGATCGCACGTGGGTACTTCAAACAGTGAAAATGGGCGCGTGGTAATAAGAGGGCTCTAACGAAAGCACGAGGTTGAATTCGAGTTTCACATCCCTCGTTTCGCTCCCTTTTTTTTTCTCACTTTTTATTCCTCCTCTCCTTCTTCGGCCCTTTAGCTCTTTTTTCTCGCTCTCTCATTTGGAGAGACCCTCGAAAACCACGGTGACAACGACTAGCATAGCACTCGACCCAGTAGATCGTCCACGAGGGTTTCAACGAAGAGCGAGGACTTTGTTCGTCACGGCGGTCGTTGGCACAGATACACAGTTGACTGACTCTCGTCCGACAGTAGCATACGAGAGAGAGTGAGAGAGAGAGAGAAGAGGTAGCACGATCGCACGAGCACAAGAACTAGACTGTAAACGAATTTTCCACAGGGATGTGCAGAGAGCCAACGTCAACGAGGAAATACTCAGTCGAGAGGAAAGGAACTGCCCGGAGCTTGACTCAAGCGATATTTCTGGATGATGTTGACCCAGAGAGATAGACGGTGAAAGTAAAATAAGAGAGCGAGGGAGAAGGAACAATTTCAAAGAAAACTGTTTACGAAAGTAAGTGCTTTTTGAAACATTTCTGGATGTTGACACAAAAATATGCTAACAGAATTTTCATTCAGCGCTTTAGATTCGGAAGCTTCCATAATTATTTCAATAATCATTCATTCGTTAATATTGCTGATTTATAAACATCTATCTTAGTATAAAAGTTTTGTAAAAAACAAAACGCAGGAACAAATTTATAATTTTATCTTTTATCAATTTAGGATCAACCGACTATCCGCGGTAATTATTTTGATTAAATTCAATCTTAAGCGTCTGTTGGTCATCCCTTTAATTCCGTTTACGACACACGAAGAAGATTGACCTTTTCAGGGTAATATATGCCTGTATAAAGGAGCAGACTATGCGAAGTAACTGCGCATTGTATATGAGTGAATGTAACCTCTTCGTAGCAGCGTAGTTATGGGGGATATGCAGGATGAGACATAAACCTTTGAATAGGAGAGAATGTGCCACGAAATGCTGAGAAATTTCGCTTGGTCTGGCATGCTCAGAGAAAATAGAGTGAAAGCGAACGAGAGTACCATAGGGGTACTTTACAAGAATACATATCATAACACACGAAGCACTCGAAGCAACCTGACGATCCATTCTATCCCTCCGAAATTACCTTGGAGCATTACGGAGGTTTTCGAATCACCAAATGGTCCTTATACCGCAAAATAGCTATAATTACACGATATTTCAACATACATTTGAATAAAAATAAAATATTATGGAACAGTTGTATTAAAAACATTGTCGAGACGAATAAAAAATTTCCTGATAGAGAGTCCTACTGAAAATTGATTTTCAATTGTCCGTTACAGACGCACGCGGCTAATTTTGATCTTTGTTTCATGGATGCCTGAATATGCCTTTAGCTATCATTGAGAATCGACCGTTTACATTTGTTCAAGAATTCCTCTGACTTCAGTATCGTTGCTGGAACAAAACTTGTTTTTCTTCAAGATTCGTCCTCAGGGCAATTGGCCACAACGTCCCACTTCATTATCAGTGGCGCGTGACTGCGTACCGAAGCTTGTAATTATCCACCATAGGATGCCTCTGGCAAATGGCCGAGTGGGAAATTAGACGAGGATTTTGTCGTACTCGTTACAAAAAACAAACGACAGCGCGGGAAAAAAGGGCGAGCGAGAAGGGGATAAAAAAAAGGGGGTCACGAAGAGAATGTTGTAAAATATTTTAACACTCCTCTCCTGCTCGAGCATCACGATCGTAAAAACAACCCTTAATCCTGCATCGTCCGAACGTGTTTACCAATTTATGTTACCCAACCAATGCTGAAACGTTGATCAAATTTATACCATTTTCGCCCTTGTAAACCCTACACCCTTTTTCACGTTTTTTTTTCTCCTTTACTTCTTTTTCGTTGTAACTATCCATCTCGTGCAGTATTTTTCTCTCTTTCAACACATTTTCAACGAATTCGAAACAAAACAAAAAAGCGTGAAAGACATTTGAGTAACCAAGAAGCAGGTTTGAGCAGTCGAAAATTTTCTAGCTAATAACTTGGCTAATTACTTCTGATCGAAAGAATAATAATCAATGTCTAAAGAGTAATTCATGTGATTTGTAAAAAAATTTGTAGGAATTAACACAATAACGAGATCCTGGTGTGGACCTCGTACAACCTTGTTTCCCATTTGAATTCTTGACTACTCTCCAATCTCGATAACCTCTTTGGACCTTCTCAAGAAGGTCATGGCTTATTCTAAGGTTCAATGTGTTTTTGGCGGCTGAGCGCCTGAACTGCAAGAGAACAGCAAACAGTTGGTCGGATATGTCAACGGTTTTGAATAAGGATCCGGGTATAAATGGTCCCTTTAGCTCGGTGGCTTCTCTACCAGCTTAAACTACTTTCCTGGTGTTTCACCTTTCGCTCTTAAGGGTTAAATTCTAATCGTGTACTGGCTCTATTTATACAAACTACTAGGTATATGCCACGTGTAAGGAGACAAGGCACTTTGGATTCTCCTCTTAACTCCGGGACACAACTCGTTATTGTTCATGACATGAATCAAGAAATGCAAGCAAACTCGGTCGGGTCATTAATCTCGCGTAAGTTTCAAAATTTACCAAATAATACGAAGATATTAAGCACTGTACTTTCGACTTGACTTCGTAATATCTGCTACACTCAACCTTGTTCCGAGACGCGGTAGCAGCTCGATGACGAGTATTGTAAAGAATAAAATTGAGAAGGAAAAGTATGAGACAACATTTTTTTCGATTTTTATAAAGTTGAAGCATGAATAAATGAATATGGATATTTTGAATGAACAACAGTTATAATAATAATGTTTATTGGCTAGAAATGAGAAAGTGAATTTGACCGAAGTGTACATTTACCTTCGTACGAATTATTAAACGCAACAGCACTTGCATATACTCTGGAAAACTCTCACCTCATACTTCCTGCTTTTCTCTTTTCTGTCTCTCTTTCTCGGTTTTTATTTTTTCATCGTTTTAACGTTCGTTACATTTATAACGTGTGTCTTGAGTGTTAACCGCGTTATGGCACAGAGGCACAGATATAGAAGACGTAGAGATCCGACAGAAGAGCAACGTATACAACCGCAGCTTTAGCAAAGTTATCTGCTTTCGTGTGTGCCTCGTAACGGAAGTTGAAACGCGAGGAAAACGAGAACGAGAGCAGCGTATTATTAAAGGGACTTTTTTACGCTGTTATTCGAGGAACAATTTCAACGCTGCGTAACACGATGAAAAATATTTCGAGGATAAACGAAAAATGTTGTTTTTGTTTTCCATTTTTTTTTTTTTTTTTTTTTTTTTTTTTTTTTTTTTTTTTTCGAGAATGACAGGGAGGAAAAAATGATAAAAAGACGAAAGTGAATGCGCGACGTTTCTTTATCATCTTTCCCACAGCAAAATGCGATGTGAGCTGGACGAAAATAAAGGAGAAAACACACAAGAAGCAAGAGAAGAAAGATAAAAGAAAGAACGGGACGAGTGGAATTTAAATTTTCACCGATTCGACGGTGGATCTAACGACTTTCTTCACGACACTGAATACTGCAACGCAGGTTTTCTCTCGCGCGCTCTTTATCCACATTCCTTTTTATTACCTGAAGAAGATTACGACGACTGCAAGCGTCGAACGATCGGTTCGAGGCTTGCATATTTTGACGATCTTACGTATACACACTCAGACTGACCTTTATTCTTAACGATTTCGAAATTTCATCAAATGTATTAGAGAGTCAATTTTGCCAGAACTATTCCATGTGCTATAAACCCTCTACTTCAATATCTATGTCATAAAAATGGAATTCTGAAAAAAAAAGTGCCATTGGTCTTCGATTCGAATACGACTGCAATCATCTATCCAAAAAAAGAGCGAGTTTTTGAGTAATTTTTCAAATCCAAAAATTGTATATGAATCATGATTGAATCTGCGCTCTCGTACGAAATTAATAAATGATAATATCAACGATTCGTTAACGTGATAAAAATTTTGATACTCTTTGATGCATGCAAAATATTCAAATGCGATTACTACGATGGAACAGAGCTGCAAAAGGGATCGAGCTAAAAGTTTAACAACTGTCAAAAGTATTTTTTTTTTTTATCAGACAATCAAAATTCTCGTATATATTCGGGTAGAGATTATGCTAAATTTGTTTTTTCCTTCTATGTAGATCGATTGACCTCTCGGAAATTTTCATGCTCGTAACTCCAGCGTCGCTTTTGAATACTCGTAAACGCTTATATACGCTTATACACATTGATTTTGCTTTTTCATCGTTGAATATGAAAAAGCTTTTTACGTTTATACATAAGCCGCACCATTACGTCCTGGTGTGGCCTCTTTCGCGGACGTATACGCTCGAAGAAGCTCCAAACTTTTCGCACCCTTCCTGAAATATCCCCGGGGCGCTTACCGATGGAAAAGGAGAGAAAATACTGGAGTGAAAAGCGGGATGGAGATAGAGCGTCAAAAAGGGTGGTGGAGCGGGTAAAGGGTGGAAGAACGATCGAGAGACCTGCTCGAGGAGAGTGAAAAAGGGTTCGAGAGAATTTATGCAGGAAATCCGTGGAATTCGCTGGCTCGTGCTTGCTGGTTTTCTGACTGGTGTGCTTGGATTGAGCTCGCGAGATTTACAAAACGTCGCGATTCTACGTATATTCGCGAAACCTCCGCATCGAAAAAGTTGTAATTCACTGATTTTCCATACCGGCTCACCAGTATTCCGGAAATTTTTCGCTATCGCGTGAAATTGCGAACATTCCGCGGTTTTATTTTTTCTCGTGAAAAAAAAGTTGAAAAAATATTCTGAATCAGGTTCAGCTATTTTGGGATAATAATTTAGGTACTTTTTGTATTTCAAATTTGTTGCATTTTCTCTACTTGTTTTTGTCGTTTTCCTGAACAGCGTCGAATCAATCTTGGCAAGGACGTTAACGCGAACGTTTTAATCTAGGTCGAACAAGAATGAATGACTTATTCAAAAATTGCATAAAACCACGTGCTCGCGATCAACCATTTATGTATCATTAAATTTGATACATTAATAAAACGTTTCGAACTACCAAAATACTTTCTGGTTCCACACGATCAAAAACTTTCTCACTTGTATCATCTTCTCACTCATAAAATGACCATTTTTCATTTCTAGCTCCTCATCTATAAAGTCTAGACAGAGCCTGTATAACCGGAGACTCCATTCGTAGAGTAACGCGAAATTCTCTCATTCACCAGGGGACAGTGGAAAGAGCTACAATTTCTGGATTAAAAACGTAAAAAAAAAACAAAACTTCTGGACACGTTCAGAAATATTAATAACAGAATGATATATTATTCTGCGTGGAACATTGCTGCCACGGTGAGAGTTTGCGTACGAACATTTCTTTTTTATCTCGCTTTATCTCTTTTTTACTCTCCCTTTCTTTCTCTCTCTCTCTCTCTCTCTCTCTCTCTCTCTCTCTCACTCGATGAAAATCTCTTTGAAAGTTCGTTACCACAAGAGCGAAACTCGGTATGCGATTCATTATCAACCCAGGTATTGTCTCTCTCTTGCTCCCTCTGCCCCTCTTTTTCACTTCTCCTCTTTCTCTATCTCTTCTTTTCTCTGGATCATATGTATGAGCGTATGATACGCGAAAACCTGATTTATCTCTCATATCCATGTATGCATATAATGAATACATCAGTGAAAAATGTACTTTTATGTATTAAGTCCATGCTCGGCTACGTGCAGAGCGAATAGTAACCATAGACATCTAATTCAAAACGAAGATTCGTTAGTTCCGATTCCCCGGCGAGCAGAGGGCATTGTGGTTCCGGGATATTTCCATTATTTTGGTCAACCTGACAGCGAGAATATTTGCAAAAGTTCGGACGTATAGGACCCTGCGGAATTTCGTTTCAAATTTATGTGGGTCGAGGAAAAAAAGGAGGCTTTTTTTCCAGCGGCACGAGTGGGAGAAAAAAAAACTCATGAATAATCCAACATCCATACGAATTCGTTGATGGTATCAAAATTAATTGGCAAACATCTGCCGCAGAAGACCAGAATTTTCTCTTATGAATAATAATTGCACAAGTTTTACAATATACTAAAATTTGCAAGTCGACGTTTGCTTTACAGATCATCGTAACAAACGTATATTAAAATTTCGTTTTTTTTTTTCCACACCATTTCCATTACGTTTATAAGCAAAGTTGAATGTCGAGAGACTTTAATAATGGTAAGCAAAATGTATGAAGTATGCACGGGGATATATCGATCGAGTTTTATTGGATAACTTTCGTCACAAACGGTTTTCTTTCTGACTCGATATTTATTGTATTTTTATAGCTTCGCTAGTAATAGGCTGAGATACATTCTTCGGAGTTATAGATTGAGTATATCTTTCTTGCCCAGTAAGAGATTAGAATTGAACCCCTGGGGCCGAGATACGCGATACGGAAAAACACCAGAATTTATTCGAGAAATAAATGTTTGTTTAAAAGTTTTTTTTTTTTCGTGAAGCCTATAAAAATGAGGTTGCTTCATAATATCACGCGTGGCATGAAAGAGGAAAATTAAAATAGAGAGAAAAGAAAAGTGAAAAGGCAAAAGTACGCGGTAGAAAGAGGGAGCAGAGAATTATTAGTAGGACCAAAATGAAAGCTTTCGTTTCGAAATACAGTCAGGGTTACTTTAATTGGTAAACAAGTATGGAGAGTACGATAAAAAAAGAAACGGAAAGAGAGAAAGAGAGAAGGCAAGTGAGAAAGAACGGAGTGTAAGCGTCAAAGGACGAGAAACTAGCTCACAAAACCGAAGAGTAAATATTCGTGGAGTTCTCGCGGTATTCATGCTCCAGTAATTTAGCTAAAGTTTGAAACACCAGCTGTGTGTGAGTGACAGAAATGAAGGCTTGCTCTCGAGAACGCGCCGTAACAAAACAACAGAGCTATTGAATCTTCTGTGATAATCACCTTAATGATAGAGTATATTGTTAAAGGATCTTGTATACAAAATACGAAATGGGGGAGAAATCACAATCTCGCTTACTCAAGACTTATTAGTTTTCTCACTATGAAATCATAGAATGTACAAAAAAAACACTATTCGAACCGATAGATCTCTCCGGTTAAATTCATTGTCTATTCAAAACGATTAAAATAAAACTCGTCGATTTTTATAAATGTATTTCGATTCAGCTTCGTCGTTCCGATCGTTCTTTTTCTATACCTACATTTCTCTACAATCCTTTCCCATCTATTCGTACTTTTCATACTTGACCTCTAGCTTTGTAAATTTACGGTATATTTTATTTTGACGTTAATTGGTCGATGGCTCGACTGCTAAAATAAGGGAATCACGACACGTGACAGTGGTAGAGGGTAAGTTCGAAATCGGAACGGAGAGGATGGAAAAGGCAGGGGGTTGAATTTCTTGTATCATTCGGAGGTCTTCCCGTGTCGTATCTCTTTGGTGCTATCTCCCTGAGGCCATAGCCAAATTTATGAGCTGCTCGCATTTAGATCCACGACGGGAAGAAAAAGGAAAAGGAGGAGGACGACGACGAAGACGACGACAAGGAGAGCAACGGGCGGTCTGGTAAGCCGATTCTCTGGCGTAAATCACAGAACCCTCGCACAAAAGCCCATCTCTCAGTTTCACAAACCTCTACAGAGATGCATATATATTCAAGTGTTCGAGTTGCACACTTTACCCATGTCCTCCTTTGTACATTTAATATGTATAATCAAAGACCTGCTACCTTTTTATTTGAGACATAAAAGAGTGCAAGAGAGAGAGAGAGAGAGAGAGGGGGGGGGGTGATTAACGATGACGATGAAAACTAAAGAACTAGTAAACAAAATGTTCTCGTTATGCTTAAAACTTGCTTATCGACAGGTCATTAAAACTACGACAAGTTTATATAACTCGTGAGAGAAATATTGCGAAACTCTCTTTACGCAGGTATATAAAGCGTCAACGTGGAGTCTTTGGCGGAGTAGATCTCGCGCATAAACTCGTGTATTAATCGGCGAACGTATTCTGACGTGTTAATCCTTTGATATATATATATAAGATGATCCACGTTAAATTGGACCAATTTGGTGCCAAAGGTAAAGCAAAATTTCTAATAAAACTAATCTATCAACTGAAACTGTACGTTGCAACGGAAAATATAACGGCGATATTAAATTGAGTAAAGTCCTAACCAAATTATGGTTTTGCTCATTCTTGATGAATTGAAACGAAGCAAATTTTATCTGGCTGAGATTCGTCATGGAAACAGGCTGAACAATTCTCTGCACACTGCTTTGAATTCTTTATCACAGTTAGTGTCTCCTGTAAAGCAGAAATTCAAGCTCCTGCTGTATCTGAGGATAGAGACTGATGAAATCATAGCGGAAAAGAGACGGAGGGAGAAGGAGAGAGAGAGAGAGAGAAATCAAGTCTTTATAACGGGGATTACGAAGGACCTGGTTCGAGAGATAAACGAGCAAATGCAGAGTTGCTAAGCATGCTACAACAGACAAAATGTAGTTTAGCTTAACCAAGAATTGGTGACGAGCATGACGAAGTTAGGCAGAAGAAAATAAAGAGAGGGAGAGAGAGAGAGAAAGACGAAGAGATAAATAAAGTGTGAAATATTTACTCCAAAGATTCATCACGGACGGGAACGTAGGGCGGATTTTAGAAAATGTAATGAGGCCGTGTAAAAACCAAGGGTTGAAAAGGATGCTCTTGAGATATGGAAATAGGGAGTGGAGCAACCGTGAAAAGCGAGTGGAAGATGGTTAAGTGAATGAGATGTAAAATATATCGGTAAAAACGATGAGATATATTTATAAAAAAAAAAAGCCTACTGTACGAACTTGGCCCATTGGAAAATCTTATAATTATTACTTCAAACGATTTTTCAAAAGTGTTTAAAAAAAAAAATAATAATATTCAAGTGAATTTTAATGATGTGAAAAGTTCTTTTGATATGACAGGAGTTGAAAAACCACTCAGCCTTCGTTGAAATTCTGTAAACGCCTGATTTACTGTGTAAGCAGGAAATGCAAACTTTCGTAGGTGTTATATATCATTAGAGTAGAGATCATGGATGCGTGCACAGTGCAAACCGCGCAGTGGAATACATCTCGTAGTTCGTAGTTTATGGAGCTTGATGTAATTTGATGGGGAAGGAAGGATGGACGCGGAGAATCCGAGTGAAAACCACGAGCGAAGGAGCTTCAAGCCAGATGTATTTGGAGAATAATTCATCGTGATCAAGGATTGAAGAAAGAGCTTGCTCCAAATAGGTAAGCTCAAAGCCCCGGGAAGGAAAGTGTGTGCGCGTGGAAAAGGGTTTCATGTACTCGTATATACAAAGTGGCCACGGAAGCAATGTCAGCAAGCGGATTAACACGAGAGAGAAACAACAAACAAACGCGAAACGGTCTTTCGACTCTGCACGCGTTCGTGAAGCCCAACTGTTATGCAACATTATTGAAAACTAATTTATCTGCACGCAGATGGAAACTCGGAGCTTATACCACGGAGTTACAATTACGGCGAAGTCGAGACAATTCACGCAACTTGATAAACTCGCGAACGCGTATCGGATGAGAGACAGAAACTCGCTTGTATATTTCAATTAATTCGACTTTGACGGCTTAAAGAGAAGAGAGAGAGAGAGAGAGAGAAAGGGAGAAGCGTAATGTTGAGTTAAACCCTGCGTGCACCAGCGAGAAGGGATATTACAGAGAAGATGAGACATCCGCTAGTAAAGCGACGAGTGTAGAACAGTTTCATATGAAGTTTGGATCAACTGTATGTGGTAAACATTAAACTACGTATAACGTTCGAGCTACACCGAGTTCACGAAGATCTTAATGGGTAACTTCAAGACATACTTCAACCAGGTCATTTGGGGTGACCGGAGTTAACCCTTGAGAGGTACCCTGAACCAAATTGGAACGATAAAAATTTGTGGAGTTCCATTAATTTTTTTGCTCTCAAATTCAGACATCTTCGGGAGTAAATGAGATTAATTTGAAAATTTAGATTGATAGAAAAAAAATTCAGAACTGTGACAAAGGGCAGAGCGTCAACGTTCCAAAAAACTGGTGTCCGTTTCGAAGTTGAAACATTTGCAAACTTCGGCTTCTTAAAATTGGCATAGAGATTTTGATTTGCAATGAAGAATTTAGGAATAAACGTGATCGGGAAATTTAGTCGTAAAATTTTTGAGGAATACCAGTCGAAACGAGGACGATTGAAAGGGAAAAGGGTTGGAAGATGCTTGTATAGAATTTCATTTTGTTCAGACAGAGTAATACCATTGAGCGACGATTCCTCTTTCCTTTTTCTGTTTCTATGGCTCTTTTTTCCCCTACGTGAGTCCCATGAGTCAGCATTTCTCAGTGACCTACAGACCAATCCAACCGACAACCCTGGAACGTTGCGAAATATTTTCTTCGTGGAAAAAAGCTCGATCGTCCTCGTATACGCCAAAATTGATATGCCTGGAGGGTCTTATTTTCTGATTCCTCAAATTTCTACAGCACCTTTTCGCCAACCCTGAGATCGTCTCAACCTCGAAAAAAGAGGTTGATCTGAAGGAAAAACTTGATTTTCGAGATATCTACTTGAAGTTTCAAGTAGATATCTCGAATGTTTGAAAAAATAGAATCAGCAGGACGTCAGAGAAAACAAAAAAAAACTGAAAGACCTTCGTAACTCGATAACTTAAATGAAAGAAAAATACCGTGATGGCTGGTGTTCACGAGAGCAAAGCAAAAATTGAATCATACACTCACGTACACACAGGCGCATACATAAACTCATGCGGAATGGTGTGAGCGGCTTCTACATGTGTCCCATTTCCGTCATGAACAAGTTGATGACGTTTATTAATTATTTCCCGCAGCGTAATTCACTCGACTGAAAATAAAACCTACAAAATTGATAATGAGAAAATCTTTGTCGCGAATAAAAATGTTTTAATTTTTTTTTTCCCTACTCGCTCGTGATGCGAGAAAAATATCGGTTTTTGATTAAGCACGCTACGGCGAATCAGGACCAGTGAATTTTGTAGCGGCAGCTGTCATGTCTTTGTTTTTTTTTTTCTTTTCCATTCTCCAAAAATGTACTTGTCTTGATTCGCTGCCGCGAATCTTCAATTGTTATTTTATCGAACAATGACAAACATCTCAATAAAATAATCTTTTGATCCTCGCATTCAAATTCTTTCAGCATTCCCCAATATAATTTCACCAGAATATTCCTAACAATAGTTACCAACGAATTTCTAGAGAATTCCATGAAAAAAATATTTCGCAGCTATTTTTTATTGCGTTAGCAGATTCGAAGAGTAGTGCCCGCGTGTGTTTCTATTTTTCAAATCTATTCTTCCAATAAAGATAACAACAATTGGTAAATCTAACGTTGTCAAACGTTGCTTTATTCCATCGAGTTCGAGATTTACAACCCTATTCGTCGTCCTCGAAAACATAAAACGTTTGTATATATATATATATAAATGTAAGGTACGTGTTAACGAAGGCATTCTCCTGTCGTGTATCCGGGAATTTTATCCGTCTGTTCGACAAGCAGAGCAAAGTTCTATATTGTGTCAAACTCTGTTTCATCGATCACCACATGTGAACACATCCTTCATACATACAAAGGTATATAAATTTTGTAAACGCGTATATATATATATATACACTTCAGAGTATAGGAGTGAGATAGAAAGAGGAAGAGAGAGGTACTGAAAAAAAAAAAACGAACGCAATCGTACATGGGACACGTAATAGCAGGCACATATAGGTAACAGTATTCTGTACGGTTGTACAGCTTGTATTGGGAGAGCCCGTGTTCTCGAGATTGTATACAGAAAACGGGAGACGGGGGGGAGGAGGGGGCAACCCCAATTCTCCTCTTTCGTATGTCTGTATATATCCGTCCGCGCACACACACACACACACACACACACACTTATATATATTTAGCCATCAACCTTCCACCATGCCTGTAGTGCGGGCCGCGACCGCCGCGACGTCCGGCGTCCCTGGTGGGTGAACTACCCAGGGGCTTGAGAGAACGTAAAAAAATTCTACACACACCACGACTTGTATGCACTTATACAAGGTGTACCAGGACCGATCAATCAAAATGTAATCTCAAATTTAGGTCTCAGCTCCTACTCAGAAGTCTGATGAATTTTTCATTATCCAGGTCGAAGAATACGCGGGTTTTTATCACGTGCGCAGTTGAACGGTTGGTGACATTGCAGGAGACGAAAGGACCAATTTTGTTGAGCATAATATTGCTCGTAGAAAAGTTTTTGGTAACTCTTCCATCATCGGTAGTTGAGTTCGAGTGCAGATCGATAAACTCTTGCAAACCAGGTAGTATTTTTCTGGATTTCTCTCAGAACTGAACTGATGAAAATAGAGAAGCGACGTCGAGAGATATTTGGTAAAAGATTTAATTCTAGATTGGTCCCATGATTTTTTTGCTGTTTTTTCAACGGTTTTAGCAGAATTCTGCGCGATGAAGAAACGAGTATAATCTAACGTTGATAACCGGTAACTGATCAAGAGAAATCCTAATCAAAATGGTACTTCGAGGTCGAAATTCGGATCTGAACTCAAGCTCATCCTTGGATCATAGATCGTCGGACACCCTGTATATCAATAGTGTAAACATATATGTGTATATCTATCGGTTTGAGGGTGGGTTCATTCGCGAATGAATTCGACGTAACGAGGCACCCGAGTGAGGTTTCCTGAAAACCACCATATTCCCTCCCGCAGATGTTCCCCTATAGTGCACTTTTCCCTCTCCTATTCCTGGCCTCTCTGAGTAATGCAGTTCACGTTCTCCATGCACGTACATCCATACACAGTTTGCAATGTTTTTTTTTTTTTTCATGTCTTCTATTTTTTTCAAATGCTTTTTTAGTGTACTCCTTTTTCGAATGCACTCGGACCTCCATTTGCCATGTAAAGCAGCTATGAATATAGTGTATCGAGAGCGAGGCGAATGTCCATCGGGTGTAATACAAAACAATTATTCTGACTTTATACATCACGCGGGCACATTTTCTGCGCTATCACATTTCGGATTATTTACATCGAAAGTTCCAGTGATTATTTTTTCGTCCGAAATTCATCCGCTTTTTATTTTCACCGAATTGTCATCACCTTCTAATTGATCCGATTGTAAATTCAATATGTTCAGCAAATTTTGGTGCACTGCACGTCATAATCGGTCCAGCTATACATAACGACTATTTACATGTGTTACAGAGTGTACGGATTACCAGTGCATGGATTCGCAATTAAACGGATTTAATTAATCATACATAAATCAGTGTTTATCATCGTGATACACGAAAATTACTATCCAAATTTGCAGTCCAATTTGCAGATCATCCGATCGCAATTGGCCTTCCAATCAAAGACTCGAATCGCGGAATCAAATAAGCTCAGAGACAAAAATTCGTAATCGTTTTTTATGACAGACTTCGTTTCAGGTTGTGGCTTACTATCGAGCAATTATTTTTTTAATGGAACTTCATAACGTACGGAAGAGATGTGGACAGAAAAGGTGCGGGGGATGACCCACGTTTATGGGTGGTTACGTTTTGAACCTAAGTAACCGAATATGTTAGACACCCACGAACATTCATGCAGGATGTTCATTCACATGAAGGAGTCTGTAATATCAGAGAATTATTGGAAACGCACTTTCATTCCGCTATCAAGCTCATAGAGTATGGATGCACGGGCTAGCAATAACGATCTATATATAGCAAGTGACCGAGAGAAAGAGAGAGAGAGAGAGAGAGAGAGAGACAGGAGAGCAGGTGGATAGAAAATGAGAGGAAGAGCTGGAGAGAGACGAGAGCAGAGGTCCATGGCTCGACCAACCACAGGGACCTCGAGCCCTCTAATCTACATCGCTAACTACCCTCGCAGTTTATCCCTATCCAACGAGAGCAGAGAGATGGTGTGCTCCTGGCTTCTCTCAGAGAAGAGAGAGTGAGAGAGAAGGAGGGAGACAGAGAATGCAGCAGTGTTACTGACGCCATGCACTCGATGATGGCATTGCCACCAAGAGCACAAACGTTGTCACCCAATATATGTATATACATGGATGATACGCCTCATACGTATAGAAATGTAGAGTCGTGTCTGCCGCGTCAAGTCCTTGGGGGAACAGGCGCGTCGAGTATTTAAAAGCCTCGCGAAACCTGCACAGAGACTTCAACTATGGCGTTCCAAAGCACCTCTCCCCCCCCCCCCCCCCCTCTTCTTATTACTCTATATCTTTCTCTCTTTCTCTTGGTAGTTTAACCCTCTCTGTCGTCGTTAAGGGATTTTGCTATCTCACCGCGAGCTTGGCAAACTCGCCAAGCCTTACCGAATTAGTCGTGCAGCTAGCGCAAACGCCTCGCTCATATTCTCTCTTTCTCTCTCATATTCGCTATGCGAGCGGTTTAATCGGAATGTTATCGGGTTCGGATTAGTACCAGTCTCTGAAACGGACGAACGAAAGCAACGATTTTCGCTACGTCGAACTGTCTGCCTAACGTTATCTTCCTACGTTCATACACTAAAAACCATTTCTCCCCAGACACCATTTTCGGCTCGAAGAGGTTTTTGCTCGTTCTCTGATAACCCTATGCGACAGAGGCTCAACAAATAATCGACGATTTCGGTTATGACGCAGTTGGAGAATCATTTTTATTCATGGCTCAATGAGGGTAGTTGAACGTGAGAAAAATATAATAATTGATCGACGCAAAAACTGTTTCAAGAAAAAATTACCAAGTTTGTTGATGAATTGCTACCAAAAGACCTCATTAAATTTGTTTATAAAATTGATTTATCGTTAATTTCATAATTATGAGTACTTATAAAAATACGAAAATGATTAGAATTGTTTTTATAGTACAATCGAAATTCTTTATTTCGTCAGGATTATTTCACTTTCCTGGCTGTATTTTTCCTGCACGTTTATACATCTCTGTTCTTTATGTTATCCAGAATATCTCGTAATCATTTCCATAAATCTGGCCTGTAGCATTTTTTTTTCTCATTCGATACGCGGCGACCTTTTTTTTCTATTTTTCGATTTCGCCATTCCCGATCCTTACAAAGCACTCCATTCATGACGAGGTCCATCGTTCTACTACACTCTACAGCGATATTTAAATTAATAGCTCATGCGAATCGCTGTCCGTTCAATATTTTTTTCTTTTTTCTCAAGAATAATGAGACCGACGAGAATAAAAATGTTCGACTATAAAAGCTTGCTGAGTCATTTTTTTCTCTAACTTCTACGATTTCATATTCACCAGACACGAATAATTCATCGCTAAAGGTCACTGTCAAATGCATCGATAAATGAACAGATGGCTGAAGGAAAATTGGAACTAAAATGAAATTTGAGAGAAAAGAAATGACTTTGTCAGTAAAATATCGTAGAAACGATCATTTTACACCCTTAATCAGTTATCAAGGTCTTGGAATATTTTTGAATCAAAACTATTTCGACCCGCCTCAAAACGACACAATGAAATACACTGAGAAACGAGCGACTAATGGATTCGTACGATTGAGGTCAACGAGTACGAGTCCCAAAGATACTCTGACGTGTTTTTTTATGTAAGAAAAAAAGTTACGAATCTTTCAAGAGGTGTGGGGTTCGACCCTCAAAAATGTTGCTTCATCTCCTTGTACCCTTGCATTATATTCATTAACCTTCCCCCTCTCCCGAAATCTCTATTTTCAACGAGCAGGCTTTGCTTTCCGCGTGAGAAAAGTGTCGATGAAACTCTTAATTGCTAAGCACCCGAGTGCGACCGTATTGAGTGTATATCCGCGAACGAAGTAACTCTATATAAACACGTTTATATAGAAATAGTTATAGTCTAGGCATATGGGTACATTAAGGGGGATGAAAAAGCTCGAGTATCGTCGAGTGCTTTCTCGCGACTATATATATTCGGAAGTGGCTCTATATCGAAGCCTCTACACCCTGATAGCTCTTGCCTCGAGTCTCTATTTCAGGCTCTAGTAACTCTGTTAATCGCTCAAAAATTATAACCCTTAAATTCCCTATTACTTATTATTTATTCATGAGAATGATTACTCAAATCATAAACAGTTTGCGTGGTCCTAATTCGAGAATACATGCATCAATTAACGATCATCGACAAAAGGTTCGACTTTTACAACTTGAAAACTAATGAGCGGATTTCAGAAAATATTCCAAAGTTCAAAATTTTGCGAGAATGGATGGAGATTTTCGAAAAAAAAACATTAGCTCTTTTTCGAAAATGTGCTTAAAATCAGAAATTGATGAATGAAAATGCACAGAGATAGGAACTGGAAGTTTGAAGAAGATTTTGGCAGAATTACTTCTGTGATCGGATGCGAGCAGAAGGATGTACAACTAGTTGGTAAAAAAAAAACCGATTTGCCCTGAATTATGTTCGATACTTATTTATTTGGAGGGTTCTCTGAAAGTAAACTGAAATTCCAGATGTTTAAATTCTGAAAATATTAACAAAACAACTACAGATTCGTGGCTCTAACAAACAAATATAAATCTCATCAGAAAAATGTTGTTTTTTTTTTTCACCCAGAGTTCATTGGAGAAAAGGAAAAAAGTTAAAGAAGAAATTGGAATAGAGAGAATTGAGTTTACGAATATTTGCAGACAAACGACGATTGTTGTACGAGTGTGTAACACACACTCGGAGGGCTGAAATAATTCAACTTCGGGTGCGAAAAAAAAAAGTTGTTCGAGACGAAAGCGAATTGAGAAAGAGAAAAAGTTGGGGGGGTGAGTCGGGGTTACAAGTTTTAAAAGAAATATATATCGAGTAAAAGGCCATAGCATATACTCTCTGCTCTGCTCCCTCGTTTTCTCTCTCGTTTCGAGAGGGAAGTTAAGTTATCGAGGCACTTTGCATAATTTATCCGGCAGCCACTGAGGCTAGGCACTTGTATATGTAACTATATGTGTATATAGTCGATGTATATATGAATGAATGTACAGTGAAGAATGTATACATGTATATGAGCTCCATCTACCGAGAGATAACCACGATTATTTTTAGAGTGTATTAAAAAATTATAATAACGAGACAGGAATGGTCTAGACGTCACTGTAAGTGGTATCTTTGGCAAACGAGAAAAGTAAAGGAGAGAGAAAAAAAAAAGAAAAAAAAAGAGAGAGAATGACCGAAGGGAACCAAAGAGGCCGAAATATATATTTGATATAAAACTGATATAAAATCATGGTTTCATCTGATATCTTTGACTGCGAGTGAGCACGAGTTCGGGCAATCCATAGACGAGAAAAAAAAAAATTTCAAGACTTTGTAGGGGGGTCGCAATTTGCATAGGAAATATATATATTCATTTATTATCTTCAAATCTTGAAAACTTCCGCCTTGACGCATCGTCTACGATCGTAAAATATGTATAGCACAAATATATTTCATTTTTATCGTGAAATAAATTGAATGGAATTTAGATTGATTCGATGAAAATTTCTGCGTAGTTTTCCATTCGAATTTCCTATAAATTTCATGCGTCTCTGAATCGATATGTCTGTTTCAATTCAGAACTGAGGAATTCTTCACATTCTTGGCTAAACGTCAAATTTTCGTAGACAAAATAATTCGAAAAAGAATTTTTGTATTTGATCTCTTCGCTCTGATGTATTGATTCGTAAATTCAGGCCAGCGCATAACCTTTGATATTAGTTTGCTCAGTTAATTTATATCTTCTGAATTCCTCTATATGTTTTATTCAAATTTCGTAATCGGTTATTCGAGTGTAATGTATTAATAGCGCAATGGTTAAGCGGGTAATTCGAGAAAATGACTGAAGAGCTCTATTTTATGTTGGCAATTCATCAGACGAAATGGACTCAGATTCAAATGTTCAACGATTCAAATTAAAGGTACGGAAAAAGAGAATATTATCGCAGCAAAAGGTACGTGGAAAGGGGAAAAAAAACTTGGTGTCTTCGTGCTGTAAAAAAAAAAAAAGTGAATTTAAGGTACGAATGGAGATGTAAAAAAGTGGATAATGCACTATGCCCTCGGTGTCTCATCCTCTTTCTCACGTTCTCTCCGTCTTTCCCGTACACATCCGTCGTTTGAGCATGCCCAAGTGCACTTTGGTGAATATCAAAAAGTTTAACGACCAAAACCTCCCCTGGCTATTATCCACGGAGCACAAAATTCTTATCCGTACTAGTGAGAGATTTTATTTCAGGCTGCGTTACGAGTTATAACATCGTTTTGGATCTTTTTTCTGGAAAAAAGACTCCAGGGAGTGAAAATACCGTTTTGAAAAAATGAAGATTTGAAGATCCTTTGAATCTTTTGAAATTCTTTGAAAATCTTGAAATATATACTAAAGAAATAGACAAAATTTTATAAAAAATCAAACAATAAAGAGGCTTCCTGGCGTGGTACAAGATAAACGAAATATCAACAATGAATCCAATCAAGGAAATTATCAAGAGCCGTTCATTTAGCTATTTTGATGTGATTTTGTGGTGAAAGTTGAAACGAAGGCGCAGACCCTCAAAAGTTTTGAATTGAAGTAATGATCATTCTTGGATCCAGAGAGGCTGAGAGGGCTCCAGACGGAATTTATTATAACTATTATTATTATCATTTTTGCAAGGGCGAGCGTTCGCAAAACGTGTTAGCGTTGCAGACATTCGGGAGACTGAAAAGAAAGAGAGGAGAAGAATACACAGAGAGGCGAACGCGAAGGAACAACGATTCCCTTGAGGAACGGATAATGCTTTCGTGCTTTCGAGGACCGTAGAGTGTTTACGCGGAGACTCTCGTTGAAACGTTACGAGAGAAATGCCTGAGAGTTAGGATGGAAGCCTAGAAGAGGTCTGGAGAGTACGAGAGACACCGAGGAGAAAGTGAAAGGGAGAGAGAGAGGTAAAGAGAAGCTTTGGTAGGAAATCTCGCGGGATTTTCCGCGGAATCTTAACTACCCTTCTTGCCATTCTCTCGTATTGAGCTCAAAAGGAACCTGAGAGAGAGAGAGAGAGAGAGAAAGAGAATGAATCGAAAGGGCAGAAGAGAAAGTGAGGTATAAGTAGAAAGAGAAGGAGGGATAAACAGAACTGATGGAGAAAGGGACGAAGATACAAAATGAGAAAGAAAAAGAGAGAGAGAGAGAGGGGGGGGGGATTTATCTCCAGAGGCACCATTCCTTCTCGCGTGAACTCCAATATACCCATGGTGAATAAGCCCTTTCACTTGGATCTTCTAGAATACGTAGTTACGTAGTAGTCAAAGCCAGTAAGTACACAGACAACGCCAGTGACTTCCCTTCCACGAAATTCTAAGAGTTTGCCGTCTGCAATGTGCTCCCAATAGTCGAGCAAAAGTGTGCTCAACATGTGCTTTCCTCCTCGAAGATACTTGGGGAAAACAATCCCCTGATGTCTGATGATTAAGACGCAACGTACAATCCTCTAAGACCTCGCAATTATTACCGATAAATACGATTATGATCGACCTATCGATGTACTGCGGACTGATTTGGAAAAACAAAAGCAAAAAACAACGAAATATCGACAGTAAAAATTGTTCTATTATTCACGATCCTATTCCTTTTCAATAACCTCCCCAAATGGAGCACTAACTATTTCGATATTGATAATGATTTTTAAATTCACTCATTTCTTACGAAACGAATATTTATTTATGCTAATGTTATCTGAAAACATTAAACAGTAAATAAAATCGAAGAGCTCGCAATAAACACGTAACCTAAACGTAAATTCTGGAAGTAACTTTTTCGTTCTCGGATTTTCCAGTTTAATTCGAACGATATCTTTTACGACTGGCAAAGCGTAGAGCAAAACAATCTACCTGTCCACATAGGGGTTGTGCATTTAGAACGAAAGCGCGAACCTTCATGAGGCATACGACCATTACCCACGTCAAGCTATCCTCTTCCTGTTCCTTCCATTACAGCGAGGAGCCCTTTCGTGATAAAAACGAGAATTTAAATTCACCGGTAATTCCAAAAGTTGCAGTAACTACCCAGCAGTTCCTGCTACTTCTATTACGTTTCGGTTCTTATGATAAATGCTTTTCTCTTCTATTCAATTTTTGCCTTCTTCGACGCATGATTCCACAAACTTTTTTTCAAAGAAATTTGGGCTCGAGATTTCTGCGTCGTTTACCATAAATTGTCATATTCCAAAGACGAATGAGTCCTAGAGAAATGAAGTACGGATAGAGTCGTTTATCTCGACTTAACATCGAACTTTATTTGATTCAACAGCATTTCATTATTTATTTTCCAGTCTTTTATTTTAAAAGTGATTTCTTCGAGAAACAAAATGAACCGCAGACTGGACGTCGGAAATAAACGCTAGAAAACACAGAGAAAAATTACCCCGAATAACGTTTTTCAGCGTGATAGGTATATAAGAAAAACTAAAATAAGAAATAATAACCGAGGTATACAGAGCAGACGGTTGTACGACGTCGTACTTGTTTGATAGATCGCTCGATCTGTCACAAGAGCAAAGATGCGGTTTTTTTCTTCTTCTTCTTCTCTCTCTCTCTCTCTCACTTTCTTACGCTTTTTTCTGTACATTCCGTCACTGGAACCGTTCGGACTCGACGTAAGGGGCATTTCGTTCCAAAGAAATCGGTCGAAAAAAAAACACGCGTTAAGGTCTGTACAAAGCAAATGAATCTAATATCTTTGAAGCAAATTAATTCATGCAAATACACTTAATCGAAGATTCCTTAAAAAAATGTATTTCCATGGAAAAAATGAGACGTTTATAGGATTGAATGGTAGAATAATACGAGATTCACGACGAGAATCAATGACAGGTTAATTGAACACTTTGAGAGAGGAGAAAAAAAGATCAAAGATAATGAAATCATTCCAATCGTAGTAATTGAAGGAATTTCATATTTGACACATGCACAGTTGACGTATTAACCCGAATCAATATTCATCGTTGTTTTCAAAACTTCAGCGATTTTATAAACTGATAAAATCGGAATAGAGTAGCCCGTGCAGTGTTTATATAGAAAATTTAAAGGTTGAATGCTCTAGCAATAACGCGTTGCAAGTATGCGGGTGTACGAAACGCAATAACCGAGTATACAAGCTTTCGGCTTTCGCCCCATCATGTAGCGATATACACTCGCTGGTATAGAGCATCAACTTTTCAAAAGCATACGCGTATCAAGCCCCATTCTCTGCAAGTCTGGAATTTTCTACAGCCACCTGCAAAATATTATATTTATTTCCTCGTCCATTAATAAACGCGTGTTCGTGCCACGATCCTCCATACCATTCTTCTACCATGCCATTTTATTTTTTTATTTTTCATGCCTCAAGGTTCAACTCTTGAAGAAAAAGTCTGCTTAATCTCGATCACTTTCTCAGCGAACGTCCGTTTCAGTTTTTACTATTGTTCCTTTGTATTTCACAATTATATCCATTTTCTTTCAAACCTACTCAAATCCTATTGTGAATTATTATTACGAGAGAAATGACTCAATCGGTGAACCATAATTCTCTTATTTATTGGAGCTTAAAGATTGAATTGAAAAAAAAAGTTTGGAGACAATGCGAGCATTCATGAATCTCGCCATTGTCAATTCCATTTTTTTTTTTTTTTTTCATTCTGAATGAATTATTTTATTTGTACTCTCTGGCTGACTGATCCAAGATCCCAAGACATCTAATATTCGTGAGAAAAGTAAAAAAAAAAATTCAGAAAACGTGAAGCGCATATATAAAAGAAGCGAATTAGAGACGAGACACTGGAATCTCTTTAATGTCTCGCGTTCGTTGACGCTTCGTTGGATAAGAAAACGGTGCCGAGGAATATCTCCCGTTTCCCTGCACTAGCTGCCCTGGCCTCCTTATATTCTTGCGTGAGTAAACGAACACATCCTGGTACTGTATATATCTGTGTGAAGAAAAGCGAGAGAAAGGGAGAGAGAGAGAGAGAGGAAACGTTTCTGTGCACTGGAAGAGGGTGAAAAAGGCAGCCATGCGCTCTGGTGGTGTCACGATTTGAATAATTTCACGGGAAATTACCGTTGTGACACTGGTTGCTTCGAGAAATGAAAGTATGCGTGCGTGTATACGTGAAATATTCTCGCGTTCCCTCTCTTCTTCATATGCATCAGAAGGAAGAAGACATGAGAATCGACGCTCGCTCGACGTCGAGCGACGATTGCTCTCAGCTTTTTTTTTTTCTCCCATATCTCTCCACATTTGAGGTAGAAGGAAAAAAATTTCGAACGGAAAAGTCTTGACAAATTTGTCAATTTTTTAATGGAAAATTATTGTCGACGAAATCAGACATGAACGGAAAAATTGAAAGAAAAATAAAAATAAAGCGATGCAACAGAATTGAAAAGTTATCACACAGCCTCGATACAACGAGATGCGAATTAATAATAACGATAACAGGAATAAAATGAGGCGAGTTGATCAACATTTGATACGAAAATCATGAAAATTGAAAACGAATTTTAAATGTAAATTCAATTTTCCAATCAACGAAATTTCGTTTCAGTATTTTCTGGAATAGAAAAAAAAAAAAGAATACAGAAAGTACTTGCGGAGTTTGTCGCGATGATCAATATTGAAATACTAATTTCATTCATCATTAAATATTAATTAAAATGATAATTCATAGATATAGCCCTGAGCCCAGAGAAATATAGAGGTCTCCGTATATATTCTTTTAATTGTTTTACAAGTCAAACGAAAGTGGCGCGAAGGAGAATAAAATGAAAAGCTGTTTGAACAAAGCGAGCTTCTGGTTATTCCGTGTAAGGGCAGGAGGGAGATTTCCGACGTTCTATTTATACTGCTAATCCTGAAAACCGCAGAGTACACTCTGTTTTCTTTTAATCCGACTACAATTGCGATCACGACGAAGGCGATTTTCCTCTGGGTATTTTCCACTCGGGTCATATAGCTAGGACGATCTCATTTCTGTACGTAACCCCCCTCATAAGTATATTTCTATATACGTAAAGCGATTATTTCGGCTTAAGTTCGTGGTTTTCTTTGACTTCGTGACCAGTGAGCCAAATTTCTTAATTTTTTCGTCGTTGATCCAAGACTTTTTAATACAAGACAAACGCTGCTTGATAACCGAAATTTGAATGAAAATCAAAATGTTTTTTTTTAATATTTGAGAATTTTTTTATTAAAATGGTTCAGGTTAGTGAAAATTTTATCAAAATCATCGATTATCTATAAAATTCAAAGCCTCAAATCGGTGTTATCTTTGAAAAAAATGATGTTTCGAATCCGAATGATACGAAGACATTCGACAATTTGTGGAGAGAGATAAGACTAGCGATAGGAATCAACTACAAACGATAATTGTGTCTTTCTTACCAAAATTTGATACAGTCGTATCCGTAATAAAAGATTAGTTGTGCATCGAGAGAAAACGAGGATTGAATATGCTCGCGTAGATTGTGAGAAAAGCCACGAGTGATGTAGAATAAACGAGAATGGAGAAGGAAAAGTTGTGAAATCGAAAGAGAAACGGTGAGAGAAGAAGAGAAGATAGAAGAGAGAGGAAATAAAATAATGGAGAAAAGGGATAAAGCCGCCCTGCGTCTAACAAGAACTGAGGATTTTCGAGTAGCGGTGAATGCGAATACACGACGACGAGAGAATATAAAGTAAAGGGGGATGAAGAGAATCGCAGCAACGTCAGAAACAATGAGAAAGAGAAGAAGATATAAAGAGGAATGAAAAAAAAAAACGAAAAAAAGAGAGAGAGAAGAATAGGAATGGGAAGGAGGATGATGAGGAAAGCCAGATACACACAGAACAGGAGAGTTCGGTGAGCGCAAAGGGAGAGAGAGAGAGAGAGAGAGAGAGAGTCGAGTGTGAGTGAAGCTGCGTTTATTAAATCAACAAAAGCCCCGTGAGGGTGGTGGTGGAGGAGAAGAGGACGAGACTGGATGGAGTGAGAGAATGGGATGAGAAACATGAAGCGAGAGGTTTATATATTCCATGGGGCCAAGAGCACATCAACCCCTGAAGCGAGAAAGCGAAAGGTAGTATACACAGTGAAAAAGTACGTTATGACGAAACCCCCATACACACAAGCGTGCGTCGCGAAATAGTGTTGCCCATAAAATATAGATAAAGCCTGCGAATGAAAATCCGGCATCGAGCTATTTTTGCCAATATTCCTCGCCTGATTTATTTATACGGACCAAAGAAAACAAAAACGAAAAAAAAAAAAACAAATTTTATCAAACAAAACCCTGCCTGACGAATCAAGCGACATATTTCAATTTCACGAATTCACCATGTTTTGCTCCTGCAGACCCCTGCTTCTGTTGTGACAAAACAATTTCGATATTTAGGCAAAAACATTGAATCGAGCCAGAGTCTCTTGTCATAAAAATCGAAATCTCTTCGATCGCGCCACGCATTGCTACGGCAGGCTCTTGCACAACAATGATGTGATAAAGTAGTCATCAAAATCAATGATTAATACCACATCTGATATTCCGCAAGCAATTTACAGGTACAAAGAAACTGAAAAGAGAAGAGAGAGAGAGAGAGAGGAAAAAAAACATCTCGATTCTCTGTGCACTCAGGTGGTTTTCTAGATCGTCGTTATACGGAGGCGCGCTCTCCTCGCGATTCTTTTTCCATTCGGGATTCTCTTTCCAGCCTCTTCTGGTCTCGAGCTCTTTCACTATACCCCTTTTGCAAGACCGCTATGTGCACACAACACATATATATATATATGTGAACAGAAGAATCTTGTTCTATATTTGGGCCGGAGAAAAAGCACGGTAGTTTCATCGTTGTATATACATTTGGTGCACTTTACAAAAGCTCTCTTTCACTGTAGCATATGAGAGGCCAGCTTTCTCGACTCCTCTCTCATTGCGCTCTCGTCCGAAAAAGGCATGAGTGGGTATATGTGCGAGAGAGAAAGAGAGAGTGTGTGTTCCGTTCACGTCGGAGTAACAGAAATGAAATAAGGACGAGAGAGTGAGAGAGAAGGAAAAGAAAAATAGAATATGAGAAAGAGACAGGAAAAGCTTGAGAGGAGGATGAAGAAGATGAAAAAGCGAGAGAGAAATGTACACTCGACCTCGCGCCAGAGTCAAAAGCAAGGGCCAAACTATAAATTGCTTCGTGTATTTCGTTACGAAAACGAGGATGCACGTACGTCGAGAAACGTGTCCACGGATATCCCCTCTCCTCTCTCCCCCGCTTTGCTCTCTTTTCCGATTCAGGATTCCCTCTGACAGCAATAAACTTCCTCGACAATGCGAACAACACTATTTTAGGGCTGGGCACACAAATTTTATTTATGAAGATCGTATCCTCCCTGTCCGTTGATCATCTCTCTTCAACTAAAATTCCACTTCGTGTGTATCACTTCGCTGAATTAATCGCTTTCATCAGACCCTTCGTCCCCGATTAAAATAAAACAGGGGAAAATTCATTAAATTCTTACGAAGGAATTCCAAATAATTCTGTTTCAAATTATGTATGCTGTGTGAACGCATCTACAAAGTAATTAGCTAAGCACTTCAGCTTTGATTCGCTCTTGCAGCAGAGAAAGATTTCAATTCGTTCGCGACCACGTTATTATTTCTGTTCTTCGATTCAGCCTTCCCCATAACAACAAAATCGTTCGTAATTTTTTATCTTTCTGTTCGATCCAACCCATTCCCATTTATGTTGAAATTGTTTTTTTTTCTTTCTCTTTTCGAACCGAATTTCCGCGCATCAACATTTCAGGATCGTTGGCCCGACGTTTCTGTCCGAAACACGCCTGATCGTACATCACGAAGGCGGTGGAGCGAATTTTCTTAAATGCCTAACGCACGTACGAGCGTCAATTGTAAGAAAAGAACAAACAAATAAAGGAAAAAGAAAAAAAAATAACACCACATGTTCGCGCGTCTACACCCCTTCTCGTTGGTATATTCTCCCTCGTGACGTGAACCGGAACATTAAACACGCTCAATTCAATCGACGATAGGACGAGAAAAATTTTCCGGCGTTCCTCTCGCCCCACAATTATATGCCCTCTCCGAGGTCACTTTCACGAGGGTCAAAGTTGGCACACGATTTTATAAACGTTCATCCGAGAAACGCGTGATTCGCTCTCTCTCTCTCTCTCTCTCTTTCTTTCCTCCCCTGCCCAAAGAAACGAGAAAATAGATTAACTTCTTTACGACACGAATAGCACGGAATGAAAATAGTTTTAGCACACTCAGTTCTCGCGCACTCTGCTCGTTCGTTTCTCGTTCCCTACTTTTACGCGACTGCGGAAGTGGAAGAATTCGTATACGGCAAACTTCACCCCTCTGCTAAACTCACATTCTTCGATAGTCTTCGATATCAAACGAGACGAAAATTTCAAAATTTTTCGTAAAGCCTCAATAAGGGAAGCACTTTCGAACAGGATCGTACGAGAAATAATGAAACAGGAACATGCTTCGACCGATAAAAGTCCAGAATTTAGTCTGTGAAAATGCATAAAGGAGAGAGAAAATTAAGTAGAAAAAAAATCGACATCTTTCGCTGTAAAATGTTAAAGGAAGAAACTTTCACGATCGAACGAATAAGTTTCGTTATCGAGCCCTTTAGAAGAGAGGTCAAAGAATTTTTAATCGTATAATCCCGTATAATCAACTGAACGACTGAAAATTGGAATATTCGGTTTCTCTATAAAAATTCATCAAACTCGACTTCGTCTGACTGCAAGAAACTGCTATTTTTATGATCGATCGATTCCTATTAATTTCTCAAAATTAGAGAAAAAAATCCTATAAAACTAGACGACGCTGAGATATATTTAACACTTGGAGTATCGAAAAAAAAAAATGTTTATAAAATTCAGTCGATCGTCTTGACTTCGAATGTCTCGAACAAACATGTAAATGTTTAGTAGAAACTTGTATGCGTGAATATCGGAAATTCGTGAAACACTCTCAGGGTATATACATATATAAATCGAATATGAAATAAAGTCTCACGAAACTTGAGAAAAGCACGGTCGAAGATCCGCCAAAAGTTTATTCTTTTTCTCTTCGTCTCGTGCACGACAATTCGGTCACACGTTCGTTCCACGTGCATCGCACTTCTCTTTTTCCTACTTGCATGGTCGCTATCTTTCTCGTTTCCTCGGAGAGAGGAGTTCTGAGTCGTGCTAGGAATTTAACGAGGAAGAAAAGTGAGAAGTAGAGTCAAAGAAAAAAACAGAGAGGAAGATAGAGAGAGAAAGAGTGAGAGAGGGAGACAAACGTGACTCTCGATATATATGTGACATGGCCGCGAAATGATTGTATGGCCACCAATTCTGGTGATCCTTTATCTTGCGGGCCATTTCACACGAGAGATCGACTCGATCGACGTGAGCGCCCTCGAGTCTGTATTCATTGAAGCCTTTCGAATAAAAGGGCGCAATTTGTACATGAAATTGTTGAAACTACGATCCTTTGGTGCCTCGTGAAAGCTCGAAATATCTATATATAGATAAAGTCTTGAAAGTCTCTTTAAAGTAAGTTCAAAGTAGAGTCGCAATTTCGGTAACGATTCGACTTCCGGCTCGTTCCGTTACAGCTGCCCACTATTTTCCGTAGAGATGTGAAAATCCTGAAGGGGGTGATGATTAAAGTACACTCTAAAACTTGCCTCTAAAGATATCGACGTTTTCGAGTATATTTTTCTCTGAATTATCTTCGAAAAAGAAATTTTGTAATACATTTTTATGTATAGCGAAAATTTTTTTTATATTTTACTGAATCGAATTCCATTTATCCAACGATTACTCCACGAAAGCTTTTTTACTTACAAAATAGGACAATATTCAACATTTGGGATTCATACAAAAATTATACACCGGGCAGAAGCGAGAGTGAAAGAAAAAAATATATGAAATATTGAATTTTTCTTTGTCGATTACACACAACCCTTCGCAACGCTTAATACCAAAAGAATATTCGATAAACGAGGCTTTAAAGAATGCAGAACGGGGGAAGAGTGATTGGAGGAAAGAATGGCAAAAAGTGTGTTTGAGAGAAGAAAATTTCGTACGCGATTGAGAAAGAACTACGAAAATAAAAGCTGAATGAATTCTTTTCAAGGGGTGCTGAGAGAGAGAGAGATGGCAGGAACAGAAGCTGAATTTTCTGTGAACGATTTTTCTATCAGGTTTTGTCTCGTCAAGAACACACTCTTGCACTCCACCCTTTGCTGACATCATAAAACTTGATGCTAAATATCTCATGTCCAACACAGAGGAAAACCCAAAAAACGATCGAAATCGTAAGATTTAACAAGCATACGTAAATAACGTCTGGTTGTTCCCGAGGAAATCGATAGAGGTAACGTTCACCAAACGGTTATTCTGAAGAAGCCAAAGCCAACCGAAGTCTGTCTGCATCACTTGTATTTTCTCCTCGACTGTGGTCCACCGAGCAATATATCCAGCCACGAAAAGCTTCAATAGAGAACGCACACAGATGTTTCTCTGAATCGTCTATCGTTTTCAGGATCCGTTTACCCAAATCCCTATCCTTTGAATCAGCCATGTACTTTCGAGACATTACAGCCTTCGTCCTTTCATTTCTACTCTATTTCCTCTAGCTACGGACTTCAACGACTCATTTCCAATGGAAGAGTTGAGCAAAGGTGAGGGGGGGGGGGAGGGTACGATTAAAGCAGAAATCAAAAACGGTGAGAACTTCATCGCGCGACTCACGAGGTACTGCCAACTTTAGAAAATATGCCTCATTGACAGAAATTTCGCAACACTTCTTCCTGCTAATGAAGCTAATGAGCGTTATTTTCTGCTTTTAAAAACGTTGTTTTATTTTTCAAAAGAAAGCAAGAGAGGTGTGAAAGAAAGAAGAAGGAATGTATCCTGCGATATTTTGACCATATTTGAATGAGCTCCAGGGAGAATCTTCAAAAATGGTAGTTAAAACGACATTGAATAATTCAAAGTATAAAACAGTCGCATAAAAACTTATTTTTCTACGGTGCATTCCAGTCAAATATGCCCAAAATCAATACATCAACTGTTCCTTAGCCAGCACGAATCCCAGAAAGTGTAGAAGGGTGAGAAAAAGAGATCAGGAGAGAGAAAGAGAGTAGAAGGACGAGGTTGGCCTTAAAACGAAATTGAATTTCCCGCAGCGGAAAGAAACCTTCTCGCTCTCGTCTTCTCTCACTTGGGCGTCTAATTCGAATTTAAGGTTTTGCACACCCTCAAGATAGGAAGAGACGCATCGTGCGCTACCGAGTTTATCTCCGATTTATCCGAACGCTTCTCATCCTCCGAATCTCTTCCAATCTTTCTCTTTCTCTCTCTCTCCCACTCTTTCTTCCTTTTCCGACCCCTTGCCCCTTTCGTTGACGTTCATTTTCTCGCTCTGCCGAGCGATGCAATCCTCCTCTCTATCCTCTTCCGATCCAGCGAGATGAGAGCCCCGAATCAAGAGCCGCAGCAGGACGCCCCTCCGATCCGGATCTACGTATATTACATATCCAGCTGGTATATTTCACCTCGTACACTCACCGCTTGTTTCACGATCCTATGAAAGCAGAAAGGGCGAGCCGGAATAATACGGAGAGAGAATAAAAGAAATTCCTCCATAATTTTCGATTTTTTTTTTACTTCGATGCTCGAGAATCGAGGTCACCGAATATGTATGCAATGCAGAATTACAAATGCTAATCAACGCGATAAGAATTTCCAACAAAACCTGCTACCACGAATGTCAGTAAAGACGAAAACGAATAAACAATGAAATTTCACTTTTTCGTTCCTTTTTCGTTCAATCTCAAAGTGTAATGAACAAAAAAACCAAACTAAAATTGCATGTGCGAAGAGAACTTCGAACCGCCTCATTATGAGCAACAATGTAGAATAATTCAATTCCTTCGAATTGGCATCATCCAAATTCAATTTGAATTGGTGCAACTTTCGACTGTACCGACTAATTCAATGCCAGAAAGAGTTCATCATTATATTCTACGAGCTGATGGGTAACCTTTCATTTTGAGCAGCGTTATAACGCAATTTCTTCAATTGTTTTGCCCACACATGTCGATGCCCGATGATTTGCGGATTCCAGTTTACATTGCTGGCCTTTGGAGTTAACGCGAAAATGTGGTAACATCGGTGTGTCTCGTTGTAGTTATATAAGCGAAAAAGCAGAGAGCAGAGGATTATTGAGGGGTATTATGACGGTATTAGTGCCCCTAAAAATCGCTGCTATTCTCATACACGACGTATGAATCAAATTTCACATCGATGTAAAATGAAATATATATTCGAAATTTGCTGGAAAATATTCTGGTAAACGAACGAGCCTCGACTGTACATTAATGCATCGAGTATGGATTTTTTTACCTTTTTCATCGTTTGTAATATTTATCCGTTCCATATTCACGAATTCATCGAGAGAATGAAAGATAAAAAAAAAATGAGAAAGGAGGTTATTAACCACGGAATACGATATTGGAGCTGAAAATACATACGCTGTAATACATATACGTATACATAAATACTTATTGAAAGAGCATTAAAATCTCTTTTAATATCTCCGGAGCCTGAGCGCTTATTAATTCATTCGTTAAACGCGATGCCAATTCTCGTTTCGTTAAATATTCAACGAGAATTCATTCGTCGATTGGATTTTCGTAAATTTTTTTTCTTTTTTTCCTGTTTTCGTCTAGTTATACGCGGATTAAGAGTTGGCGAATCGAAAAAATATACATCAGTGACAGGAGAATTTCATATTTTTAATATTCGAATTTGTGTCGACAAAAATGAATAAAAATGTACTTGAAAATCTTTTTCACAGATTTTTTTACAGTTTTCTAATCAATATAGTGATAATATATAAATTTTTTTTCTATCAAAACTGTTAATCAATATTATAAAAATTCTTCTCCATCACTGATTGATTCTTCAATGAAAAATATTTTTTCTAATACTTTTTTTATTTCAACGTGCATTCCAGGAGCATAATCAAATCAAATTATATATAAATATGTTGTTTCTATTTGTTTTTGACTTACCAACAAGTTTGCCAAATTGCGCCGGAGGTCTCCATTCGGGATAATGCCTTGGAAATCTCGCCCTCGACCAGTATGTCCTCAGTATCACTTTGTAAAGTGCCAATTTGTCCTGGCGATCTTGACTTCCCGGACCGCATTGTCCGGACGCCTGATGCGAGCACAATTCAAAGTAAACTAGTAGTAAAAGCGAGAAAAGGGCAGACCGGCACAATCCTGCGACACCTGACATCTGAAACGTTACAAAGAAAAAACACACTATTATTTTTATGATTTACTAGCTGGATAAATGAAGAGAATTCTTTTTCACGATTAATTGCAAATTTTTGCAAAATTTTTTTTATCCTCCCATCTAATTTTTTAAACATACAAATTCAAATCGCCAAGTTTCGACGAATCTCGACTCTTGCTATCTCGTCTCGTATAATAAATGGATATTAATTGTCATTCATCGTGACTGAAGCACATGTAAAATAAAATAAAATATTCAGTATTAATTTGCTACAAACAAGTTTTTTTAAAATATAATTTGAAGTGAAATGTTTCTAAAAGACGACTTTGTGATAGAGTATATGGTTAGCTCGATCTCCACAGCTGATTTGTTCCCTTTCTCTGAGTTTTTTCGATCCGTCGAGCTGCCAGAGCACTTGGCAGAAATCCAATTGCCCTGGGTCTCCGTCATTCACGACACACGAGAGGATATGTTGAAAAAAACATTAGATATAAAGGGGCCAATGAGAGTGTGAATATGTATACATTCTTCAGAAAAAAATAGAACATTCGATCACGAACGACTGCACCAAAACCTTTACTCTCCATTTCCTTCCTATTTTTTTTTTTTTTTTTCTTCATGTACACGACTTTTCTTTTTCTTATTCGACACCCTTTTTTCTGCACACTCATGAGTTCGTGAAGTGCATAGAAAGCTGCTGCGAATCCACTGAGAAGGTTTTTAGATTTCGCTGCTTCATTTCGAAATGAATTTGTCGGAGCCTTCGACATTGACGGTGAAACCGATTTTTCCCGTCAACGTATTTCGTCTGAAAATTACACTTCACGAAAGACTCACTACGGTTCAGTAAAAAAATGATTGCGAAGCAATACCAGCCCGATATTAAACTGACTTCCGGTTGAATAACAATTTCAAAAAATTTAGCCAAAATAATAAATTCAAAATACCAATAAATATCTCAACCGTTTTCTTTCATCATTCGTCAGCCTTCACGAAAACCATAATTCCTCATTTACTCAGATCATCATTCATCTGGCATGAATTTTCAGCAAATAATTATCAAAAAAAAAAAAAGAAAATAATGAGTTTTCTGCTCTTTAAGAATCACAGGGACTGTCGTGAAATCGAAGCAGTTTTATTGCCCGGATTTGTTGCTTTTATTTTGCTTTTCCATGCGAAGCCAACGATTCACTGATATTTTCAGCGTGATTTCGCGTCTATTTCCGTAAATACAAAAATATGAATAAATCGAGAATACAGATAAAAACCGTTGAAAATACATCGGCAGGAAAATTCCTTGAATAGATCTATCGATCGGAATTCCGAGAATTAAAAGACGATTGTGAAAGGCCGATTCACTCGCTTCGTTCAGTGAGCTTTTACCAGATACTGATTAAAATACAATTTTATAAATAACAGCTCCATGCTAGAGACAATTAACGAAATTATCTATTTAAACATACGAAAAACCGCGGCAGCGACAAAAAATCTTTAGCAAAAGTAATAAGAATATTTTGTAAAGATTAAAAGATTTTTACAATATAATTTTTACTTTTTTAAAAAATATTCTCACACTTTTACGTAATCCGATCCGAGCTTTTCCGATTATTTTTCATTTTTAAATCGTTCCATTATACATTCAGATACACACAAGTTAGTGATCACAGTTTAATTAAAATATATACTGCACTAAATTATACAAAGTACTTTGTGCGACGACATGCACAATTATAATAGAAGCTTTTAATATAAGGGGGCGAACCAGAATTCAACTGTGCTTGCATATGTAAATTTCGACAGGAATATGTGATCGAAATTCAAATGGTATTCGAATAGTTGCCTACCGATCGGTCATGTAACTCGTGGCTTTTCACACATTCACTCTCTCTCTCTCTCTCTTCCTTTTGCTATTTTGCTTCTACAAGCAAGATTACCGGTTGGATGCGCATCTACATCTCCAAGTGCAGAGAGGAGAGTCACGTATTAACAAAAGAGATTACTCTATCGCGTGGGCTCGTGAATGATTTTCCATCTATAGACATTCGCACTTTAACAACTACTCCAAATTCTGTGTGTCTGTATTCCAAATGTACGAAATTTGCAATAGTTTTCCTAGATACTGTTATATATCTAGCCTATACATAACGCCGACGAGGGGTGTTTCCCGAAATGGGATTTGCCCGTGAAATTGAGAGGGGACAGTGTCATGAATGAAATTACAGGTTTCTCCTCGTTCACTCGTGACACTACATGTTTCCTAGTCAATTCCAAAGTTTATATTCATATAAATATATATATATATGAATCGAGGATGAATATAACGAATACCTGTATTTCTTCATACACTAGGGAGACCGGGGTGAAGGGAGATGCCTGAGAAAACGTTGTATTTTTATTGATTTAGAAAAGCCAAGCCTTTTCATTACAGCTCAATATTTCACACCAATTTACTAGTTTTTCTGTTTTTTTTTTGTTTGTATTTTTCAAACAAAAAGAATTGAAACTGGAATTTGAACTTCATTGCAACAGGAACTGAGAAGAAGCTCAATATCTTGGGATTATCATTTTCAACGATGTAAACAGTTCTGATAAACGATCGTTATTGCAACAGCAACGGAGGAGAAGCTCAAATTTTTGGGTTCATTACTTTGCGCAGTGTCAGTTTTCACCGAAGTAAGATTAAATCTTTTGTATGACAAAAGAAACGCTTTTTTGTCTTTTTTTTTGCCTGCACTTAGTTATGTAATAATTGAAATGATTAAAAAATTTCTTCCTGCCACGTAACGGTCATTTTTCGAGGAAAATCGTGGAAAAATAATCTCCCAAAGAAGCATGCACATCCTGACAGGACTGTGATCTTATTTTATTATTTAATTATTATATTTTCAATTTAATAATTACATTTAAAAAATGATGAACCGTCAGGTTTTTTATATTCAGCATCAAAGCTGCAGATGATTGATGTGCCGTTTGCTGTTTCATTGATAAAAAAAAAAAGTAATGATATTTCCAATTCTTCAAGTGCTTCATTGTGCCTCGATCTCGCATGTGAATGTGATACGCCAACGAATATTCTGCAGGACGTGAAAATAAAATGACGATTGAATATGCAATTTAGTGAATACAGAATCAATCCTCCCAGTTAAAGTCTCTTCACCATGGAATCGATGTTATACAGGCAGAGTTATAGAATAAATTTTACGTTTAAATTCACCATGAATATGATGGGTACACGCGTGCACTTGAACGAAAAATCAAATATAAAAATGATATTTTCATTATATTTTATCGACAAGATGCCGCAGCAAATTTAAATCGTTTTTCGAACATTGCGAATTGCGAACGTTGGTAGAGTCCGAAGTAAATCAGCTCCGAGCATCGGTGTATTGAAGTTTTTTTTTTTTCGTGGGAACTCGAATCACATTTATTACTGAAACGTAAAAAATTTTGAAGATTCGTCTTTCTTGCTCCTGTCAAAAAGTTCAATAACGTGAGATAAGAAAAGCTTTACATTACACAACGATCGAGAAGAACTTTTTTTTCTCTAATGAATGAACCAACGCCAGGAACCGACGTTCCGAGAAAGATTTGAATTTCGCCTGTAGCTAAAATAGGGGAAAAGTTCTTTTTTTCCCTTATTCAGGTTTCGAGTAAGATTTTGGAAGAGATTCGAAGAACTTGTTGATCTTCCCGCTTAAACCAATTATTTATTTTTTTTTGTCAACGCGATTATTTTCTGTTATAAAACTTTTTTCGAAGCTTTTCTAGGAAAGTAAGTTTGATTCTGAGGGTAAAACAGCCAATCGTGTTTTTCCCGTAAACGAGAATATAGAGAAGCGGAAGCGAAAGGGTGGAAAAGCCGCGAACGAGTAAAAGCAATCCAGAGCAAAAGCAAGCCCGCGGGTATAAATGGTTGAAAGAGCGGTTTGTGATCTCACTCACATGAGAAACGGGGGGGGGGGGGGGAAAAAGAAGTGAAATAGAAGAAAAAAAAAGGGGAATGAGACAAAATGAATAGCTACTACTTCTGTTGATCGACTGAAAAAAAAGGTGGAAAAAAAAAAGAAAAAAAAAACAACTTTCCATTTCATTTCGTTCTTTTCCGTGTCTTTTTCATTTTCTCTAAATCTCTTGATCACTTTACTTCCTATTCAACGAACGATGAGACTCTATTAAAACTTCTTTTTGCTCATTATTTTTAACGATTTATTTTTTTATTGTTTTTATAAATGCATAATTTCCTTCAATTATAATTGGAAATTACCAGGTTGATTATTATTCCGTAAACGATTAAAAAATTCATTCGCGCATATTGACTCGAAACGCAATTAGAAAATAATTGCCGATTGTTCGCCATTGAAAAATGATTATCAATTTGGCGAAATTGACTGTTCAATTAAGAAGGAAAAATGATTATTCGTGAAAATACCTCTATTGGCGTTTCGAAACAACAGCCAATTAGATGGGAGAAACGAAAATCGTTGTATATATACG
Organism: Campoplex capitator; assembly: GCA_037576405.1. Taxonomy (NCBI): domain Eukaryota; kingdom Metazoa; phylum Arthropoda; class Insecta; order Hymenoptera; family Ichneumonidae; genus Campoplex; species Campoplex capitator. Next base: position 9,838,189 of record JARBWI010000002.1, read on the forward strand.
TTAAGAGTTCAATTGATGAATTAATAACGTTAAATCATACAAGAAAAGTTGATTACACAATGCGTTGTGTCGTTTCCAACTCGTACGAATTGAAAATGAACTTTGAACCGTATCGTGTTATTTGTGCTGTTTAATTCAGGCGTGAGGTGTATATATACGTCCCGAGGGAATATTACGAAATGCAATGCGAAATAAACCAGCAAACCACACTGATCACCGCTTTACCCTTCCCTGTATAGATATATATATATAGATAAAATATATAACGTGGACCCGAGCTTTTCTACCCCGTGGCGTATTATCGCCCTCCGGGAATGTAAAAATTTTTTTAATTAGAGTTAATTCCAATGTTTACGATGTCGGAAAACCTCTCTCGCGCCGAGGGTAAAAGAAGAGAAATAGAGAGACACGGGGAGAATGGTGGAGACCTATGCTCGGAAAATCCTCGAGAACATTAATGCAAAACTTTTGCAATGTGTTTAAAGCTCTGCCGAGAAAGAGCATTATTTAAGGTCGCATGGTTATTCACGCCCCATAGTACAAGTTGGCACATTTACCGTGTAAACTAATAGACCACACCATAAACCTTCCTTTTTTTTCCCTTATCCCGTGATAAATTATCTTATAATGAAAAACAAGAATAATCATAAACGCTGATTAAATGTAAAACTTCTTAAATGAAATATATCCCGTGATCGAAAGCGATCTTGACTCAATTCTACAATTTCATTGTTTCATGATGCTGGCAAATATGATGCGCCGACTTAAAAAATTAGTTGGTAGATCGAGATAAATCGTTTGACATTATTATTATCGTGAAAATTCTAACGATTGTGACGAATTCATTTTGAACGTAAAAATTTTGGAATTTCAGAAAAAGTTTCATTTCAAGTTGGTGCTTTTGACGTTCGATAAAAATGCGAAACAGCACATCATTGAAAGCGAATATAATCCAGTACCGGTAGTGAAGAGCAATCATATACCGAGAAAAAAAAAAAAAAAACTTTCTGCTGGTTTTTCCATTGACTTTTTTTTTTTTTTCTTCACGAGCTGCGGGCTTTTGTCAATCGCTCAATTGTTTTTAGATAAGGCAGAGAATCCAAGAGCAATATACGAATAATAAAATGGGGAGGATGAGACGCAAAGAAAAGTCGTGGAAGAAAGTGGAGAAGGGAGAGAGAGAGAGAGAGAGCGTTCCGAAAATAGCGAAAGAAAGAGAGGGAGAAAGAAGACACTGGATATGGTGGAGGCCTGCGACCACGGGACACTGGCAAGAGCTGCGGAGGGTGGAAGTTATAAAAACTCACTAATACTTTGCGCTCAGAGACAGAGAGACAATGAGAATACGAGAGGAAGGGAAAAAGCGAGAGAGGCAGATGAGAAGGAGAAAGAGATGTGCGACGAGAGCACAACCCGAGCTTTAAATAATGTTTGAATAAAAAAGTGAAAAAGTTTTTCAGTTATGGCCGTGCGAACGGGGCGTGATATGACCAGAGCTAGAGGGATGCAAGCAAAAAGTATTGGGGGAGGAAACGGAATAAGAGTAACAGGAAAACTCTGTACATCCACGTTTGACTTGCTCTCTCTCTCTCTCTCTCTTTCCGGGCTATCTCTCTCCCTCTCTCTCTCTCTCTCTCTCTCTTTTTCTCTTCCCCTCTCTCTTATTCTATCCTGCACTTCCTATCTGCAATCCCGGATTTACAAAGTGAGTTCGAGCCTCAACTGGCCACATATGCAATAAAACGGGGCATACCTCTACAACCCTGATCGTACCATTCGACTTTTTGATCCATTGGTGTGCGAAAGCAATTTGATACATACCCCATACGGATTCAACAAAGTTTCGATTCTATGTTTTCATCCGTTTTTTTTTTATTTTTTTATTTTTTTTCTTTTTTACATCTCAACATTTTATTTCAAACACAAGCAAAGGTCAAAGACCTCTTCCTCGACCACGAATTTCTCGTTTCAATAGGGCGATACGAGAGTACGGGAGAGAAACACAAATTTATTCAGTCGTATAATTCAACGAGGGTTGTTATTCAATTTTTATTCGTAAATTTGGTGAATTCAAATTGAATAATTAATAATGATTTTGAAAAATATACTTTATGCTTCACGATATCGAATTATGCGATGAAACGATATAACAATATAGTCGAGTTATTCTCAGCAGGTATTTTAATGAGTTCTTTATTCAAATGTGCATTATAATATAAACGAAAAATCGAAAACGATATGCGTATCGTGTATGAAAAGGCGATTCTCTTGGGTTTATTTATTTTCCCGGCTGAATTTTTTTGCCTTTATATATCGCTGTATCCGCTGGTAAAAATGAATAAATATCAAACATTTTTGTTATCGAAATAATATTTCAATATCGCATTGCCCATTTCGGTTTACAAGTAGTCGGAAAAAAAAACACACAAAGTTTGTTAGTTACGAGAATAGCGAAGCAGGAAAGCTTTTTCTTTCTTGTCTGCGCAACGTTTGCAGGGTTGCTTTTATTTTTCAGGAGATAACAAAAAAGAGATCGAATAAAAGAAAGCCAATGTATTTTTTTTTTTCGAGTGAACACACCAGTGGCCCGTTTCACTTCCGACGAACAAAACAATGGCCTTCTTGGCAATACGATTACAGAAAAGTTTCCAAGCTGCTTCCATATATACTTCTCACTTTCCAACCCTTTCTTTCTCTATTATTTTATCTCTCTCTCTCTCTCTCTTTGTTGTTAACATCGAGACTTCGAACAAAACCCTAGAGAGAAACAGGAAGGAAGATATCTATTTCACTGATGCTTTCGAGCCAACGATCGGCTGCGTGAAAACGCGAGATAATGTTTATTTTTTTTTTTTATTTACAACTCTACATCGAGAAGCATTTTTGTACGCTGTTTTCGTCGTTTCTCCTACCACGCACGAAACAATCGAATTATTCGTGACCAGTAAACAATAAATTCGGAAAAAAAAAACGCAGCACCCACGATACCGAAGGGAGAAAAGAATAAAATTCATAAAAATATAGCATCGCTTTGAAAATAACGAGTAAAATATAATCTGAAAAATATGAGAATCGTTTTCAGAGAGATTTTCATATCGGAGATCAAAATTCTCGGAAAAAATACGTTTTCGCAATTACTACTCCGACATTTGTTTCGAACTTTCGAAAAATAATTGCCATTTCTAATTCGCTCCTTTTTTTTCGGAGGCTCAACAGGTCAGTGAACTTGATACATTGCTCATTGACGATCAACAATCGTGCGAATATATTTATTTCCTGAATGAATCCGTTTCAATCGTAACTTAAATTTCCTATAAAGTAATTCAACCTTTTTTATTTTAATTCTGATTCAAAATGTGAGTAAAATTGATGATCATCTTTTGCTGTAATTCGAGTTTGACTCACATCTAAAATCCATAGACGTGTGCAGAGTAATTCAGATGTGTTCATTTCTTCAAAAAAAAATCTTCCAATCATCCTCCGATCATATAAAATAACAAAAAACGTAAAATAAGTGAGAAACCAAAATAGCTGCTTACCTCTGTCGTCGAGGTATCCTGCGCGTTTTCAATATCAAAATTCCGTTTTCTTTTCGTTTAGAATCGAAAAAAAGAAATAAAAAATTACGAATTTTAGTTGCCACGCACAAGTTCTTCACATCACAGAATCACAGGACAAAATCGCTCTCGAATCAATAGACAAGAATAAACTAGAAAACGAAAACGAAAAAAAAAAAAGAAAAAAAAAAAGAAAAAACCTCACCGACTGATGCTACAATATTCGAGTGATGAAATTTTTTCTCGGTCCTTCAAACGCGCGAATGACACATTGTGGATTGAAGAAATAAAAGCATAAAGAAAAAAAAAAATTTATTGATGATCTGTGACAAACACGTTTCACCAGTTTTCAATTGACATCTACGTGCGTTAACGAGATACGATTTTTGTGGAAAACTCGAGCCAGGATAACACGAGGATCAAAACACGTATCGAAAGTCAACGACGACGCATTTACTTCGAGGGCTGACGCGATACTACTGCGAGTAAGTAGAGAATACCGCGCGATACCAGCCAAAGTCAGAGACCTTACTCTCCCCCTGGACGCCTCTTCGTTCCACCCCTTCCGTCTCCCCTAGCTGCGCGGCATTTCCTCCCCCACTACCCAATACCATTCCCTCTCCTCTCTTGCCTCTTGGAACTTTCTATACAGTTATACCGATTGATAATATAGAGAGACAGAAGAAGAAGAAGAAGAAAAAGAAAGAAGCTTTGAATTCGGTCAAAAATAAACAGAAATTTGTTTTTTTAATTACTGAATTGTCAAATAGTTATTCGAAATGCATAGAGTCAAAAATTATCATCAAGGAAGGAATACTTAATCTCAAACTAGAAGAAGGAAACTTATGATTCTTTTTAGTTCAGACCGAAGGAAAATAAACAGAGATTTTTTAAAGATTGAAAGAGTTAGAGAAAAATTTTTTGATGTATTTGGATTGATTGACTACGACAGTAGATTGAGAACGGTTAAAAATCATTCAGCGTTATTCCTGCCATTGAAACGCTGTTCGAAAAAAAATTCACGAGCTGAAATGGCGATTTTATTTATTGAATTTTTTCCCACTGTGTTTGTTCATTTCTAGAGATCGTATCTTCATGCACAAGAGCAGTTTCTACGTCGTTAATAATTGTTGAGATTTAAGAGCTCGAAGGAAAATGTAATAAAGATTTCCAACGGTCCTTAAATCCTTCTGATCACTGAGGAAATCGTAAAATCTACGAGAAACACAATTAGGCTAATTGTATACCGTGTTTGTGTAATTTAATCTCTAATCGATATCTACCTTCCGACAAATTCACTCAACACCCAATCCGCGACGTCAAGATAATCCTATTTGACAACTTGGGAGTTTTTTTTCGACGTTTTACTATACCTATACACCGCGGGTGACTTTACTTTTTAATAAAAGACAAGAAAAATACAATATTGATTCGAAATGTTTCATAATAATCCTCGAAAAGAATAATAATGTTATAATCTTTTCATAATACGTCATTATAAAGAATCGTACTAATTCGCAATCAGACAAAATTCATCAGAGAATATCTGAAAAGATTTCAGAGACCATAGTAAAAATTATGTAGAGTTTTATTACAATGGCTTAATCAGGATTCGATATTTAAATCCTTGCATCGACTTAATCCTGAATCTAGGTCAATTGATTCTCTTGATAATCCGAGCTTTGAACGAGGAAGAAATTTGACTTGGTATTCTAAAATAAATTATTCAATTTTCGATATTGAAAATCTCGATTCTGCTGATGTGAAATTAAATAATAAAGCGATGAAAAATGTTGGCTTAAAACGTTTGCTAAAATATTTTATTTCGGCAAGTCTTCATGGGTAAATATTACTGAATGTTTATTACATTTGGACTCTTCCAACCGGATGATGTTCCTGTCTGAATACTATCAAAAAATTTACTTTTATTTGTCCTCTTTCCCCCATTTATATTTTTGTACATAAAAATAATCGCTGGATCGAAACATGTGACGCGGTTGGAGAGTTGGAAAGAAAAAAAATTGTAGAGAAAAACATACAAAGCTGGCACGAAAATAGTGCAGTGGAAAAAAGCTGTAGAGGAGAGGGGGGGGCGGGGGGGGGGGGAGGTTGGAAAGAATCGAACTGGTGAAATTCAATTTTCAATAAATTCGCTGCTTCTCGTTTCTCCTTCGGCAGAGAGCAAAAGTGTTTAGCTCGCGCGTAGGTGGTGGATGTGCAAATGTACGATGTACAATTCGCTCTCTGACCCTATGTGCCGCGCCCCGGTACGATTACAAATGCGACGTAAAAGTCACGATGGGGTGAGTACGTTTCTGCACCCGAAACAAATGAAGTTCGATTTATGATTCAATTTTCGAGCTTTTTGGACCTCTTTCTATTTCTTCTTCACCCTTCCTCTCCCTCTCTCTATCTGGCTTTCATTCTCTGTCCTTTCATACACGAGTTTTTCTCCCTTACGCCCAAGGATTTTTGGCTCCGAGCCTCCCCTTCTCATTTTTACTCGTACGAAAGCGAAATTAAGCCATCCATCTCCTAAAAAGAAAAAGAAAAACGAACATGGAGACAGACGAAAGGTCAAACGTTCAGAACAAGAGACCAAGAATTTTCCATTGTTCAACGTCGACAAGTTGACCGGGAGAAGGGGATGATCAAACGGTTAGCCTTCTCTTTGAGTTTTTTAAGCCCTTCTCTTCTCTTCTTCGCAGTTAATATCTTCTCAACAATTACAACTGTTCGGCACAGATTCGTAGAAGAAGAAAAAAGAAATGTGACTTCAATAAATAATGTAGATCATGTGTAAGTTCCAGTAAAAGCATTCGGGCCATCGGACATTACGACTCAATCACAGAATACTAGGACATCCTGATGGCCAATAATTTATTCACTCAACGACGAAATGTTTAATTTTTCATGAGAACGAGAACATCGTGAGTGCATGTGAATTATTTTACCAAAAGTCGATTGATCCTTCGGATACCTTAATCAAAAGTCCAATAACGAAGGAAATTATTCCATCGATTCGTTTATTTTCTACCCCGAAATTGTTTTCATTAAATTGTCTCATCATTCATCAGGAATCACGGTAGAAATTAACGAGAAATAATCATTAATGTGACATCAATACCAAATAACTCTTCGACGATGAATAATAATCCATTTTATTATGTTTAAATTTATGAAAAAGGTGATTTTCTCAACGGGCAGGATTATTACTTAAATTCAACGCTTTTTTGAAAGCAGAATGGCGCAAAACTGTTGTTTCGTATACCAACCATTTCTACCAATGTTTATTCACGGAAAAAAGACCAAAAATATTTTTTTTATCCAACGAGATGAGACGTGTGTATATGGATACACACACAGAAAACTGAGAGTAACATTTTGTACATGTCGTAGTAGGAGAAAAGTGTGGAGAAGAAGGGAACATGATGAAAAAGATAGGATGTTGGTATAGCCAGCTGCAATTAGTCAGGAATAGAGCCACGACATTAATCCTTGTTACAGAGTAGGAGCTCCTCTCGCTCCGAGTCTTGGCCAAAAGCTGGTGTAAGAATCTCGCGAGCAGCTTCGCACTATCTCATGTTCTTCTCATAATATATATACAAAGTCCAAGATGGCGTAGCTGACTCGCTGGATGTAACAACTAATAAGAAAGAATAAAGATCGTTTGGCGTCCAGAAATGGGTGCGAGGATTGCTGGGACCTGGCTATAGAGGGGAGGAGAACGGGCTGAAGTTATATATAGGAAATGAGGGAGCGTGCGATATTGCCGTTGGTTATTTCCTGCTTCCTAGTTTCCGCGTGAGCTTGGTGCTGCTCTCTACCGAACCGTCCTGTTAGGTACGTGACCAGAGGGACGTAACGGACCTGAAATTCCTAATATAGTCCCAGCATTCATAGGGTTTCTCACGCGAATCGACACGAGTCTTTTGGGAAATGGGGTCGAATGTTGAATTGCGAATTCTACGAATCTAAAAGCAATGGATGACGGGAACTCGCGGTTAATTGAGAGCGATTCGATATTTTAATGCAAAAAAGTTTTGAAAGAAATGTGGCTGCAACGTTTCCTTGGTGTATTTTGGTCCGTTAACGAACGACTTGTCAATTACATCTGCTGGAGATTGAAACAAGAAAAAAAAAAAGGATTCTTCCATTTGATATAAATCGAAAGAGCATCGGGATTGAACGGTAATTGAAAAGCAAAAAAGGAAGAAATACAAAATTCATTATCGATTATTCCAAATCCAGCGTCTCGGGCAACAGCTTAACTTTTTAAATGTCGAATGAGAATGGAAAGAAAAGAAAAATAGAAAAGCTTGAAAGTAAAATACAGGTCGAATAACCGGTGCATGATTATTCTGTTGATGACTTTGCTATTCTGGCTTCACCGATGCGAGAGACCAAGGGAGATGTTTATTACGTACTCTGGAGCAAACCTCCCCAGAGAACTACCGTGCTATAGAAACCAGAGAGAGAGAGAGACAGAGCAAAAAGAGAGAGAGAGAGAGAGTGTGAGATCGTTTTGCCGATCTGATATACGGTCGAACTAAACGAGAAATAATTGGTGCACAGCTGTACGCGCGGTGTGAAAAATGCAATATCTCACTTCCATCTGTAAGAGAAAAAAATGGTGGAGAGACGGAGTAGAACAACGAGGAACAGAGGAAGAGAAAAAGAGAGAGAGAGAGAAGAGGAAGAGACAAATAAACTCCATACTCCAATCCGTAGGAAAAGATTTTTGTTAAGCTCGAATCATGACATTGGACTTATAGATAAACTTCATTTATCGAAGATAACAAAGAATTGTTCGCTATTTTTTCAGGATAAAAACAAATCCACAATATACGGAGCTTAAGACGAGCTTAGTGATGTTAAAAATTGAATATTTATTTTGAATCGCATTAGATTGCAGAAAATATCAAAATAATCCATTCGAACAGCCATTGGCTGAGTTTCAAATAAAATGTTAACGGTTCATAAAAATTGGATTTACTCTTATTTCGTCAAAGTTTTTATCATCGTTTTTCTTTTTCATGTATTTTTTGTGCTGCAAGATAAAATAACAAAACAAAGTTTACACAAGGTTCGAATAGAAATTGAACGAGTAAAGAGACATATGCAGTTTACTTTCATACTCTCGATATATTTCATTTTCGTTGAACTTAAAAATCAAATTTCATGGTGATTGATGCAGAACTAAAGGGCCATAGCCTATGCAGAGTTTGATGAAAAAAAATAAGTAAGTTCAGCCCTTGTTCTTGTCAGCAATACGTAAACACGTATCTCTGTTCGTCCATAGCCCATGGGTAAACCCGTACGAAGGCTACTGTGGTCACAGCAACGTCCACGGTCCTTCGGGCAATTTCGATCGTAAATGCACGAGGACATATGCCTGGTAGAGTGTGAATCCCGATTGGCCGTGAACCCTGCAAGCTATGCTCGCGTTTTGTGGTCATTCCCAGTTTCCCTCCTTCTCACTCTCGTTCAACCACCAATCGTGGGCGGCTTCCCTCTAAGGGACGTGCGTGAAAACCTCTGCGACGGTGTCACACCGAGGTGGAATAGGGTGCAGTAGAAGAGTATTTATTCGTGTACGAGAGGGAAGGTGAGAAGTAAAGAGAATGAAAAGCGAGAGAAAAAGAGAGGAAGAGAGAGAGAGAGAGAGAGAGAGAGAGGAGCCGAAATGAGATCTCGTAACTGAATTATTTCCCATGATGCATTAAACTTCACACTTTACACAGCTTCGCACTACCACCACTAACGAGAATCCTCACATTTATAACACCATTGACCTACCACACGTGCTGTACGGCTGTTCACGTCTGTGTGTGTGACTTCGAAGTGTAAAAGTATATTTTCAGCTCTTAAATATCTCAAAAACTGCTGAGCTCACTAAGATATTTCAGCCCTACATATGCCTCCATATTTTCCTAAATTTTCGGGTAAACTGTTAGATAGAAAATGACCGTGGATTAAATTGAAAATCATCAATCAACACGGATACATGAAATGTTGAGCCAATCAATTATTCTGCATGAAAATGTTGAACAATTGCTGGAATATTATTCCCAATAACATTATTGGCAAGAGCGAAATTTTCGGATTCGATCAAGCACACATCATTTCATTACATCGGTGGAATTCGATGAATTAATTACGTTGATTATATGCATCTCTCGGCTGTAACGAATAATAGACGAATATCAATTTTCTAATCAATCTTCATATCGAATTTCAATTTTGCACAAAATTTCTTCATTCTTTTTTTTTTTCATAATTATTCAGCCAATATATGTATATGTGAAATAATACTGCAAACAAATGTACTTCCGTATACGCGCATATATATCGTCAAAAATAGTGGCATACGAATATTTATGGATAGTCATGTATTGATATTTTCCCATCAGTGGGCGTAAACGATTGCGTGAGAAAATATTTGAACGAGATGAGGACGAACACTATCTATCCACGCATGATTGGTTTATCAAAATAATTTATCGTCTATGCTATTTGTATCGCGGTGGATACTGGATCGTTATGACCTAAAACCGATGACACGACATCGTTCGCTATATACATATATTTATACATACATATTGATTATTATCAACACAGCAACACAATCTATACATAAATTTGAATTTGGTGTTGGTGGCATTATTCATGGTATATATATACGCCGTGACAGCCGGGTTTGTTCAAAGTATGCTTAAGAGAGCTCGCGTAGGTGGCAATTATTTTAGCTGACATCGATTACTTTTATTAGCAACGCCAAAAGCAGTTATTTCAGTCATCTTTTTCGGGGCTGCTGACGTCGGATATCGCTAATTTATCTTCTTGGCGAAATATCGATTCATATAGGATGAGTCTTTATTCAATGACCTCGGGTCGTTGCTTCGAAATAGATTTCAGCAAATGTTTCCTGATTTTTATTTCTTATGACTATTTTTCGTTCTAGGAATAATGTAAAAATAATTCATTGACGATGTCGTTAGTCAAGTGTTTCCGGTAGCTTCATTATTTTGGGAATAAAATCGCTTTTAGGAGCTATTTAAAAGCGTCATTCTGGGGGTAACGATGGTGATGGAAAAGACAATGAATCGGAGCTTTTTGTAGCTGAATTTTTCTTCCAACAATTTCATCAAGTATAGGAGACTCTATTTTTATGGAAAATCCAATAATTAGAAGGCGCGATTGAGAAAAATAGAGAAAGTTCATTTTGCAGAGGGACAGTTGTAATAATATTCGTGACTGAACTACGAATATTTTGTAGAGAACACGATCTTTGTTTTCTGGATGAGCGAGAAAGCGGAATGGAGAAAGAAAATTGGTGAGGGAGGAAAAATTTGACGTTTCATCAGAGATGCGGGTCACGAGTGAGGAAGTTCGGGGGTATCTTCAAACAAATCGAATCGGGGGTCGGGTTCGACCTTTTTTTTTCTCCTTTCCTGAGCTCCCCTTTTTCACGCTATCTCTTCCTCACTTTTTCATCGCGAACCAGCTGTTCCCCACATTCTCTGCCGTTAACCTCCACGATGAAAAGTTTCTCGTTGATCCTACCGGGAGTTAATGTTTAACCGCGAAACTATGAACTGGCTAAACTGCATGTGATGGCTTATAAGTACGACGAAAAGCAGACTTCGGTATTGTTTCAAACTCGTTCTTTTGAATCTTCGACACATCAATTATTCAACTCTCAGACATTTTCTCACGGGATGATTATTCTTTCAGTCGAATCGATAATAAGATTTGCAAGTAATAATTAATTGATTCAAACACTTTGAAGATTTCACGAAGTTCTTATTTCATTATCTATGCTGCTGACGAATTATCGAGCTTCGATACAAAATCTTGAACTGATTTTCCATTATTTATCTTCGAAATAATTTTAGCGTACGAAGCACATTACGAAACAGTTTTTTTATTTTTTTTTTCGCATTAAACCAGAAGTTTCACCAACTCCAGCTGTCGTGTATTCAATAATTGAGAAAGGAAAAAATCTTTTCTTTTCAATTATCAATCTCATCCCATCTTTTCGCGACGGTTCTCACACGCTAGTTACCTTTTCATTTAAGAGCATTCCAATCTTCGTTTCTATTTCACCCTTTCGCGTCCTTCAACTCGTCGTGAGAACGCAATACGAAAAGAAGGGATGAGGGATGTAAAGGGTAAAGTGGTAGAAAGCTCGCTCTGTCGAGAACCTCGGGCGAAGTCTGATGACATTCTAAAATATGCAAGCTTTCTCTCTCTCTCTTTCTCGCTCAAGCGGTTAGTTACTCGATGCAGGTTTTCTCACCCTCTTTTTACCCTCCAAATCCACGCTCTATTTCTCTCTCGCTCCCTCTATATCTCTTTCTTTCTAACTCCGGAGGAAAAAGCCCGCGAGCTTTTTCCATCGATTTTCTCATTTCTACATTCCGGAAAATCATTCGAGCAATGGAAAAATTGGAAATGGTAAATGGAAGAATCGGAGGAAGTAAGAGAGGCAAAAAGTACAGAGAATGAGGAGAAAAAAATCGTTTCACCCATAGTTGTTCGGTTCACGTGACCTTGACCCTTTGTACCTCTTCATTCTGCATGAAACTTTTACTTTTTTTTTTTTTTTTCACCCTCTCTCATCTCGTTTTGCATCCCAATTTTGCAAGTGGAAATGTTAGCTATGAGGGAAGTTGCAACGAGAACGAGTGTGTGTGTAAAATTCACCAAGCTTTTGTCGAATAAGGGCTACCAGACTATTCGTAATGATGATCCCATCCCGGGTTCCCCAGTTTTCCTTTCTCTCTACCTCTTTTATTCAGCATCCCCAATGAGAAAAAAAGTCTTTTTCCCCTTCTCAAAGCATGAATAAATCATTTTTTTTTTTATTTTTTTTTTTTCCAGTTCGACACTAATTTGAGTGTAGGATTTCCTTCGTTACTTCGCTCCTTTATCGTTTTTGACCCAAAATTTTTTTGCCAGAATAAAAAAACAAGTCTTATTTCTGAATGAAAAGCAAATATGGACTTGAAAAATGATCGTTAAATGTAAGATTCATGATCTCGAAACGTTTACATAATTACATTCGAGTACGTTCTTTTCTTTGACTTCAAAAAATTACGAACGTTGAGTGTCAAACTTCTCAAGATGTCGAAAACTCAACAAAAACTTGTTTTCTCTCGTTTATGATATTTTTATGCTGCTGCAAATCGTTTTTGCATCGATGCAAATTCTTTTGCTGTCAAAAAGTCACGGATTTCATCAAATCTTTTGCCCTTTCTACGAGAGTGATTTTTTTTTATTTCTTATTTTTTTTTAATATTCTGTAACTCGTACTTTTGCGTGAGTGGAAACCAGCAAACATGATCTTGTCAAAGTAGACGTATTCCTAGTACCGAGAAAACAAAAAAAAATCACTTCAGTGAACAAAACTTGAAACTAATGACACAAAGACGATATTACGAGGATAAAAGAGAGAGAGAGAGCAAAAGTGAATTCGAATTCCCAGTATTTCATCTTGAAAAGAGTCGCGAGTCTCTTTCATCTCGAAATACGAAACAAAGGATTGTAAACAATGGTCGATACGGGGTGTTGCGTTTTTAATGAGAAAAAAGTGAATAGGAATCATGAGAACGTGCTGGTAAGCACTAAGTGGGACATCAGGAAAAAGCATCGTTCTCGTTCGTAGGTACAGCAGGGGCTATTTGAATGAACGAAAACGTAAAATCAGCTAGAGAGAGGAAGTGTAACTCTGTTGCTTGATATACTCCAATTCGTGTGTTTTCACTCATTTGTTTAGAGTCGTGCCAACATCTTCATCACTTACAGAAGATTCCAATTATTTATGAAACTTGTGCAGGAGATAAAAAAGTCACAAAAAATCGAGCTAATTACGAATAATTACGACATATTTTTGTTATATGAGCAGGATTCAAAAACTGGATATGAAATTGGTATAGTGAGAAATTTCTATTGTTAAAATCTGGAAAGAGTATTTATTTTCAATGCTTCTCATACATCTCGAAAGTGATTAGCCTTAATAAACAATTATCAATGTTCCTTGAACCTTTTAACTACAAAAGTACATTCTGGTTTTGTTGATCGCAGACTCAAAGGTTTCTCACGAATTAATTCGCGACTTTTGACTATAGCCAATTTCCACGAATTCCTGTTCTCAGTAGGATTCTGAATTTCATCATAATATTTCATGATAGAACGATCGTCAACTTTGTTCTGATATTTCTGAGGTTTCTTCGCTCCCTTGTTTCTCTCTCTCCCTCTCTCCCTCTCCAGCTTTTGCCTCTTTCGTTGAAGTTACGATATTCATGGAATTAATTAATACTTGCTCTTTACCATAGAACGTTATTATGGAACGAGTACAGGGATCATAGTAGGCGAGTCTATCGAAAATTATACTCAGTATTTCTAGGAAACTAGTCTGCTGCTCTGCGACACTAAAAAGTAAAACTATAAACGATATTACAGCACATATTTTATAAGTTGAAGTCAAGTGCGAAAACACGGTTTACCAGTTCTCGAAAGATTCATTCACAAATTTTTTTTTAAACGAATCTCGTTAACGCAGACTCACAAAAATGTAATTTCGTGTATTTGCAACGAATTAAATCTTTTTTCAATGTTACTGACATGAAAGTTTGTTATCCTGTATGTTTTGTACGTCCATCTACTCATCGCGTTTCTTTTAAACGAGTTTGTGAAAATTGCTTTTCCTCTTTTTTTTTTTTTCTCATCACTTTCTCTCCATCCCGCTCGAGTTATTATAGCCGATCCTTTGGGGATTCGGATTTTGCTCCGAGACTCGTGATCGCGATTTGATGAGGAAGATGATTCAGCCGGATTAAGGCGATTGACATTTGCAGGAGGAGAGTAGGGGGGAGGGGGATGAAGGCTGATTCAAAATCGAGGGTGAAGCAAAGCCGAGCAGCATCCGACTGTTGTCGTGGGCATGGGGTGACTCAATTTTCCTTATTTCTTTACATTTTTCATCAAGGCAAATCCGAACAACCTCGCGATTCATCCCCGTACCACTGGGATCGTAGCCCTGTGCGGTTTTCTCAGCTTTTTATCCTTGCGTACTGCGGCTCTCTTTTTTCACTCTTTCTCTCTCTCGTTCTCTATGTTTCTCGAGGACGCTTGCGGCTTACAGTTTTTTTCTTCGTCCTCGTGCGCCCTTGTCGTCGTCCTCGTTCTCCTCGTCGTTAAACTCATCAATATCTCAGAAACTTTGAGTGGATTATGGCGAACAAACAATTCGTCGAGACAAGAGACCGCGAAGAAAGGGTGGAGGGACTGCTGGAGCAGGGGAAGGAATCGGGCGAAAAAAAAAAAAGACAAAACGCGATGAAAGTCAATTTTTGAAGAAGTTCGCGTAGGCGGGATTAGCTTCGACAAAACCCTGCTTCGAGTCGACATTGACAGTATTATACGTCTGTATGATCGATCCACACTAATTGTGAGAGATATATAAATTATTCCGAACAAATTCATCGTTCGGAAAAATCTAACAAAAGTTATTTCCAACGAATTAAATATGAGAATGAATAGAGCGAATGTTTCGATGAATTTTCCTCTGGCTTTTATTTTCTCCTCGGAAAATTCACACGCTACGAATTATATTGAATTTTGAAAAAGTTAGCTGAATAACAGAATATAATTAATTTCATTCCGTTGAATGAAATCACTTATATTTAATCGAATTTTAGTTTCCAATCAAACTAACTCAACCAATAATTAGCAATAATAATGCCAATAAATTGGTTTAATAGGTTCAACCAATTGATACATTTTCGATTACTTTTGTTCAATCCATTCTGCACCGAACCAAAACAATCACTTGCTTCAACTATTTTCTTCATTTACAATCAAGCACTCGAATGAAATTTAATCATCCAAGCAAAATAAACAGTGTTCCTGTATATATTTTTCGTAGGATTGTTAATTTTCGCGTATTTTTAATCCTCGTTTTCGTTTGTATTCATCATTAAGCGCGTCATCGTTTGGAAAAGTTGACAGGAGTATGAAAAAAGATGTTAAAAAAAAAAAAAAAAAACGTTTATAGAGATAGAAATAGAAAAGAAGCGAGACGCTATGACGCAGTTGCTTTAATATTTCAATGGGTCTCAGGACTCTCGCATATAAACACGGAGTGTGTAGAATTCACCGTGGAAACCGCCGTCAGTACGCGACAGAAACTCGTTCACCCCGGTTACGTACGTTAGGGGTGACTTTTTATGTGCATAGTTGAAAAAAAAAAAAGAAAAAAAAAATTACATATACAAAACCCTCGCGTTTCGTGACCGAAGCTTTTCGTCCTCTATCTCTGCCGCATAGCTCGACTGAAAACTTTTTCTCAGGTATATAGAGCTCGTGGGATGATGGGGCTTCGATCTCTCCTCGCGTTGTTGGCCACAAGCCTCCCATAAAACCTTTAAGGGGGGAAGCTGGTCTAGAGCGTAAAAAAATGGGCATAATTTATGAATTTTTTATGACTCAACAAAAAGATCAATCGAAAATCTGTGAAAGAGGTTTTATAATTTAGGTTTTAATATACAAATACAAATTTTTTCGTGTCAATTAAATTCAAAATGGCGGTGTCCGGCATTTCTTCGGAGGCGCCTCGATTTTTAGACGGGTCCATGGCCGAAGATGTAACCTCCTTAATTTTGGTCCGGGAATAAAATCCCGAAAATTTTTAGTTTCTATATAACAACAGCAAGAGACGTACGTAGCATTTTTTCGATATTTTGTTTTTTCGCGAAATGGTGCACGTTTGAACAAAACATTAAAATTTTCACTATAAAAAAACGACAAAATTGTTGACTAAAAAAAAAACTATGCAATATAAAAAAAAAATCCTACGTACGTCTCCGGAGAAAGGTATTTCGAATGTACTGTCAAAATTTCGTATAGATCGGTGAAGATTTGCTCGAGTTATGTCTTCGGCCAGTTCAAAAAAAGTCATTTCGAGAAAAACGCGTTTAAAGTTTTACGTACTATAAAATCATATTAAATGCGTATATACTTTTAATCTGCGATGCCTGCGCCGTACAATTGCCCTTCTGTATCAATCTCTTCGGCTTCTTTTTCCTTTCGGAAAATGATCTTTATCCCCCCGGAAAGGGAATCTTTATGATCCCGGCGCACGCTGTAATGCGTGCGCCAGGATCATAAAGGGCGCTCGGGGCATACCTGAGAGGCGCTGTCGCAGAATGGAAAGTTTGGGCATTTAGACATTTTTGCCGACATCCATCCTTTAGTATGTTATTTTTAAGACCCTAAAGTACCTTTTAAGACAAAAAAAAAAATTTCGGTTTCTTCAAAATTCTAGACCAGCTTCCCCCCTTAAAACCCCCTGCGAGCCACTCTGTACACGCTTTCTGCCAAAGCAAAAAAAAAAAAAGAAAACTGCCTACACATATATATGATAGTCTGTATCGCGATCAGAAAAAAAAGCTCCTTTCAACCTGATGAAAATGTTTCATCCCTTGGACGGGGGGAACGCGTGAGGGTTGAAGCACGCGAGGACGATAAAACTTTTCCTTATGTTCTGTTACATCAAAATTTTCGAAATACCCCATAAAAATCCTTTTTCTTTACTCTTCGCGTGTGCCCCGCACCAACTCAAAAAAAATATTTCAAATTGAATTCATTTTGTCAAGTGATGAATTAGAAAACCAATTTCTTAATGCGAAAAAAAAAAATATTTTTTATTCAAATACAATTCTGATCAGAAGAATCGAGCACTGAAATTATTTACATTTCGTTAACCGTCGCGAATGAAAAATGAAGAGCCTGAACGCTTGAATGATCGGAAAAAAAGGATTAAAAGTCAAGGAATAGTAAATGTCACAACCTCTTAATTTTTTGTTACAGCACAATTTTTTTTTTTTTTTCTTTTTCAATTTGTAACTTTTGTATCAACGTTCATGACAGTTGAAAGAATAGCTGCTTATGTCGCTCGTTATATCCTTGCGAGGATGAACAGAGAGAAAAAAAAAGAGCCGAATTACCATCGCTACGTTGGCGTACAGGACGATCGCGAGAAAAACTCTTTCGCCCTCTCTGTCTTTGCCTTTCTTTGTTCTTGCAATTCGTATATATATATTATAAGGGATGAGAGAGAAAGTCCTCAAGCCCATGAGCTCGAGACCGTGGGATCGGAGAATCAAGAAAAAAAGACGAGTAGGAAGGAGACTTGGGTAGATATGAAAATGAGAGAGGCGCGATGGTATGAGAAATATTTAAAATATAAGTGAAAGACGCTTCGGAATACTTAAAACACCCTTGTCGGGTTGCCATCAGAGAGACAAAGAAAAAGAAAAATAGAATGAAAAAAAAAAAAGAGAAAAAATAAAGAAAAAAGAAACAGAGATGAACGCAGAAGCGGGAAAAATTGAAAAAGTATCGAAAAAAGGATGAATGAGCTTTTGTAAGAGTTGAAAGAAAGAGCAAGAGAAAGTCCACTCGATGAGAGGATACAACGAGTCCACCGGTCGTGAAAATTCGTACGAAGAAAAGGGGATGAAAGAAGATAAGGATAAACGAAGAACGAAGCAATATAAGAATCGGTTAGAGAAGAAAGCAGAACTCATGGGCTGCTGTTCGGTGCTCTGGAGAGCACGTACACTTCCGTAAACCCCAGCAGGCAATAAAGAAAATTTTAATATCGAACCTTTTGTAAATGCCTCTTCGATGTTTTTTAATATCGAGCTCGCGGTTACCCTTGTTTTGTATATGCTATGCTCTGTATACAGGCTATGAGCCTATGAGTGAACATTTTCTATTTTCAGAAACTGATTTATGCAATCGAAATGCTATTCGATCTCGTCCATATCATGCAGGAATAAAAAAAATTACATAAAATATTCATAAAACTTTATCGATCGTTTGACGAAATTATTTTTACGGAATGAATTGTTGTTGGTGAAAACTTTTTTTATTCGATTTTGAAACTCCAGACTGCCTTCAAGGCAAAACGATGAAAGAAAAAGCAAGTTTTTCTTCATTTTTAATGGCACATACCGACTAAAACTTGCTTAAAACTATAGCTGCCTGTATCAGCTGAGGTTTTCACAGTTTCTCTTGGCCCTCGTGCAAATGTCGCATGATAGAGCAGCAAAAGAGAGTGAAACTGAACAGAGAAGAGGAAAGAGAGAGAGAGAGAGAGAGCAACATTCTTGGGAAACCGAGTGGGTCTCGCAGGATCATGTGAGCTAGAAAATTGGAGGTAGTGAGGATGCGGTGATGAAATGAGGGCATAAAAATTCGCCAAGATACTGCAGGAACCTCGAAAGTAAGAAGATAAAAAAAAAAAGTAGCTATAAAAACAATATTAACAGTATCATAATAAAGTATTATCAAATCCTACATTTTTTTATGTCATTTTAATCAATGAATTTTTTTTTTTGTTCAAGAAATCCATAAACCCAATTTTTTTTTCAAAAAAGGTTTTCCAATACTGACGAACAAAGCGTTCAAGAAATTGTGTACCGAAAATACATATGAATGAAATAAAAATGTGAAGTAAAACACAGAAATTTTATTTTATTTGGTTCGAAGATATAAGGGAATCGTCAGATTCAGTGACATTTTCTCTTCTTCAGGCTCAATCATTCCAATTGCATTGACCAATAGCATTTAGATGCAAATATACAATTATTTAATCGTTGTAGCTCGTCGACGAATATAACTCATGGGACTAATCAGGTTATCACGTTTTTTTTGTTTTTTTTTTTTTGCAATTACGACACGAAGTTAGCGTGTGACACAGCTAAGCAAGGCGAGAAGAGAATCATGTTTGACGATTGAGGGTGAGATCTGAGGGAGGCCATTTGTGAGGTTCGAGACTCTCACGTTCTCTCTGTAGTTTGGGCTCTCTGTTAGGAGAGTGTTGAACGCCAGAGATGCACCGAGAGCTCCAGTGGAGAGTTTACCATCGGAATTCAATCTTACCTTGCTATGGAATTCAAATATATACGTACACATGTATATGCATATACGTATAAAAGGTGTTTTGAAATAGAAAGGGCCTGAGACTATCGTAGGAGCTTGGAAATTGACTAGGAGTTCGAGTCTCTCTGATCGTAAGGAGCTTGTATATGGGTGGAAGTTTCTCACGAGGAGAACGTTGCGATCTCCTAGTGTATGCGTTTATTTCCAAAGATCTTCCCGGCCGGAAGGAGACCCAAGATAGTTGTATTATTGTACGTATATACAAACGCTCCGAAGCGTAACTGGCTTGTTCGATGAGAAATACCATTCTCGGCTTGGGGGTTTCGAGTTTCTCCGAGAATCATGTCGTCTAAATCGAGAGGATCTACCTGATTTACGGGAGAAATGCGATCCCGCAGGTTCGAGAGAACCACGGGAAAGATTCCTCGATAGACATTGATCGTGGCGGCCACGTCGACGAGATTGTATAATTGACCAAAACGCGAAACTTCCATTTCGCTCGATGACTAATTTACAATTTAATTTAATTAGTGATTCTACGAATAGAAATTGAGCTTCTGAATTTAACGTTGAACCATATTTTTTAACTTCACAAATATTTGTAGAACATCAAAAGAGCGACTTTTTTTTGTATTTTTTTTTTATGGTTCGGTACATACGAATGAATCAAAGGACATAATTATAATTCGAACAGTGAATTTGTTTGCATGAAATTCTGTCGTAATAGCGGTTTCTTATTGAGATTAAAAAACAAACAAAAAATATAAAACTGCAGCAGGCCCTAGTTGGGCCGCAGTTTTTGCCAATTTCACGAAAACTCCTTCATGTTCGCAGAGCGGTTGAGGTCGTAATAAAACCGCGAAGAGTGCCCCCCCCCGGCGTGCTGCTCAGCGAATGAATGAAAGGAAAGTTGAAAGACGACTGCGTGTGTATGTGTGCGTGGAAAGGAAGAGGTAAAAATTTTAAAGCAAAAAAGATTGAGATGAGGGAAGAATAGGTGAGGAGAACGAGAGAAAAGGAAGCAGAAAGTTAGAGTCGAGGAATAAAGGGGGTTAAAGAAGAAGGAGATGAAGGAGGAGGAGAAGGAGGGGGGGGGAGTAGGCATCCATTGATGTTGACTCAGTGGCTGTGCTGCATTGCGCGAGAAAAGAGAAAAAGCTTGCTGAGAGTCTCAAGAATTTGTAGGCGCGTTATGGAGACCCAAGAGACTGCGCTCGACCCACCAAGAGTGTAGGGAATAAAAAGACATGAAGATCGCTGAGGTAAAAGAGGAGGCGAGGATCAAGTGAAACTGGATAAAAAAGAAAAAGAAACGCGGACTCTCGCTCGTCGAAAACTTGCGGTGAGGAAACAAAAAGAGAAGATTCTGCACAGATTTCCATGCTCATGGTGTCCTGGAAGTGAAAACATCGAATAGAGCTCAGACCCGGGCTGAGATTCTCAGGAAAAAAGTACTTGAGTATTTGTTGATTTCATAAGTCATCGACAATAAATTTGTTTTCGAAAATGAGCAAATGAAAAGAGATATTCTTCCATTTTAGCGAGACAAGCCAGTGACACTTCGCGTCCCATTTTACGTCTTTCGTGGCGTAAAACGCGCACTTCTAATTGGGCCAACTTGAATAATTTACGACTGATCAAAGGCTTGTTAGATGAAAAATCAATTAAATACTTTTTGCTAGAAAATTTAATGCCGAATCTGATTGTTCATCGGTTCTGCAACATCCTGTAGGCAAACGATGGGATAGTTGCACCAAGCAGGAGGAAGGAAGAGTAACAGATAGTGGGAACGAGAGTTTTTCAGCGTCGCCGCAGTCTCGAGGGTGGACGCCGAGGGTTTTGTGAAGGCAGTTGAGAAAAGAACGTAACCAATTGTTTATGAGTAGCCTCCGCGGTGAAAGTACTGTGCAAACCAACGGCAAAAACTTTTCAAGGTAGCCTCGTCTCTCTCTCTCTCTCTCTCTCTCTCTCTCTCTCTCTCTCTCTTTCTCTCACTCGTGTACTTTGAAAGATGGAAAAGGTCGAATAAGGGAAGACCGAATGAAGCTTGGTACGGGAAGATAAAATCTGTAGAAAATGCAAGCAGTGAAGCGGTCGGATATCCTCGACGAGTGCTTCCATCGAAGATGGGAAAAAGCAAAAAAAAAAACGAATGCTTGTTACTTGAAAACAAACTTTTTGATGGTAATCCCCAATTTACCAATTCAATAAGAACTTCTGCGGTCATTAAGCCTACGGGAATCAATTCAAAAACGATTAATGAAGAAAATGTAAACATTATTTTCGAAACTAACCCAACTGGATCTCCTAGAATTTCTAATTAAACGGATCGAGACCTCTAACGATTCTGCAACGAGAATAATGCAACGAACAATAAAATTATTCATTACCCACGCGATTTAGCTTCGAAGAAAGAAAAATGAAGATCGTGAAATTCGTATCAATTGAATCTCTTAGTTGAGAGCAATTTAAACATCGGTAAATTTCATCAAAGCGTTTCGTAGCGATGAAATGTCTGTAGTAACACACATTTTCACCTCGATTAAGACTCCAAATAAAACCTTATCTATGTTGGTATACAGGTGAAGCTGAACCATTACCGGATTTTCTGATGGGGTTACACGGAGATAGTGGATGCAAGAGGGATTCCTTGATTTGCTTGCATCCTCTTGAGCTCCTCCTCCGTTCCGTGTGCACGAGGGTTTGGTAAATTTCTCGTAAGATGGTAAGAGAAACGTGAAAACACCGGATGGAAAATCGTTATTCCGTGAATTTTCGAAGGAGAAGTAAGAGAGGGATAGAGAGAATGAAGGGTGTCGGGGATCGACTAGTTCCCCGAACGTAACGAGAAATCTTCTATCCTCTTTTGATTTTATACATTTTCTGTCTTCCCCTAGTGTCTCTCTCCCTCAGTGTTCTTGCCTTCAACTTCCTCTTCTTCGCGGCCTTTGGCACTGCTTTCTAAACAATTACCCGACTCGTCCGAGCGACAACGTCGAACCAAAAACGACCCTGTGCATCTATTTCTCTCCCCTGCTAGCTGGGGACTCACGTATAAGGGTAGTTTATAACCAGAAAATGCGCGTAAAACGCCCGGAAGCGTGAAAATCATGCAGGACGAAGAGAAAAGAGGGGAGAGAAGTAGGAAATGTAGGAGAAGTAAAAAGAGCTAAGAAGGAATGAAACGCCGACGACCGTCTGGGCTCTCGTTTCCTTTCTCTTACTTTCTCTCTCTGTCTCTCAAACGTTTCCCCTCAATAAACTGCTTTTCTCGCACCTTCGAAGATGTAATGGAGAATGCCAAACCTTTCTCTCTCAGGAAAGAGATTTGGCATTCTCCAAGAGGTAAGACGAGAGCGAGAGAGACAGGGACGAAGCTCTTTTCTCCCTCGGCACGAGACTCGAGACTTTCAAGGGGTGTCAGTTTGAGCCGAATTACACGAGTATATAGTGAACTGGCTTTGGTGCTTCTATCGTGGACATACCACGAGACTATACCCCTCGCGCTAATACTACCTACCATTTTGTACTCAGCCACTGTATAAGAAACACCACCCTCAACCGCGAGAGAAAGAACCCGAGGGATCGCAAAACTGGGTGGTAACTTTAGTACAAGAGAAAGAGAAGGTAAGAGAAATATTGCGTGTGTGCGTGTGTGTGTGTGTTGGGGGTCGTCGTCCCTTGTCCTCTTCTCTCTAACCTCTTGAAGCAACGGCTCTTACTTTATACATGTATATCACCGTTGAAGCCAAGTGAGGAGTCGACCTCGAGGGTTGCGAAAATAAGAGAAGAAGAGCACCATCAAAAAGGGCTGTCGAGAGCCAACAACATAATTATGAATAATTCCATCCTGTATGCATTAATATTCATTGTTGCAGAATAATTATTAACAAAAATATTCAACGTTCTGCCATGAAAATGATAAATAATATTCATTTATTTATCACTTGATAGCGTTAGTCGAAAATATTGGGAATAAGTATCCTAAGTTGTCAACAAACTCAAACGAATTTTCATCATTTTTTCATCGTTTTGTGCTTCACTTTGTTTGTTTTTATGAAGAAAAAAAATGATTCGTACATTTATAAATAACGCCAATGATTCTTGACTCGAGATCTCAAAACACTCGATTACTGCTTGAACTTTGTTTAGAAGTTCAAAACGATCTCTCATTAGTCAAATGACACTTGGAGCTTTGATTCAGTTCATTGCCGAATTACGTGTGGCTTGGCAACCCTCTGCACGATTCTAAGAGATGAAAGGATCTCGTGTATTCGAATTTGTCTTTATCCTCGTAAATTCGTATACTCTTTGATATACACCGAGTGAAGCAATTGGCCAAGAGGTTAGTTTCATCAGAAAAAGGGTATGAACACGTGATCTCGAAGATGAGACTTCAAGTATCACAGATAACAAAACAACAAAGAAGAAAGCTCTGTGCACGAGTAGCCACACAAAAATATAGCTTGGAGAATAGGAGTTGAAAAAATGGCGGGACAAAAACGTCGCGCGTCGTTCGGTGTAAAAGCTAAAATAGTCTTCTTAAAGGGTGCCATTTGACCAGCTTTCGTTCAAAGCCTGTTGAAAGAAACGAAAGATGAAGCCACGGGACTGTCGTTTTCACGAGTAAATAGTGGTAATCTCAACGTGCCCTTTGCTATGACACGTTCCTTCGATCCAAGATCGCATGCGCGCATCTACGTTTACACCGATTGTCACTGTACAGAGGACATTCTACGTCAAATAAATCGATTTTAAATTAAAAACTTTTTTCTTTTTTTTTTTGAACTTTTACTAAAAACAAATGAGAATGAAAATTCAATTAAAATATCGTGCAAACAAGAATGCCCTCCGAGTTAAAATACTCGTTCGAATTAATTCGCGCTCATTTTGTTCCAGTCGGTGATTCTACATCTTTTGTTTCATGCAATCGTTGATAAATTAGCTTTGGAAATAAAACGCGTTGCAATCTGTATTTTTTTTAATTCTCGAAAAGATTTCATTGATTGAATACAAAAGCTCCTTTTTGTATAGAAATATTATGAATAGAAATAGAGCAATAGAAATATTTAGTATCCAACAGATTCTGAGGAACAAAATATGAAGAAATAAAAAATAAAATAAAATACGAAAAATCATGAGGCACACGCTTATACCAAAAGGAATGCTCGATGCTTACATCTGTTCCGAGCTTTCGATGAAGCAGCGGACCCTTTTCACAACCTTGAAGATTGCTTCTTTCTTTTTCTCCATTCTCTCATTTCTTTCTGAGTGTCTGTATATATAACGTGATACGAGGTCTATGCTGACACACCATTCATCGGTTCTCTTCTTGCTCTTCTTCCTCGTCACCTAATGCTAGAACACCAATAAGAGGAGGAGAGAAAATACAGATAGGAAAGAAGAAGGAGAAAGGAAACGAAGTACGATCGTAAAGACAACGAGGGTCGGCGAGGGTGGCTTTTTTTCTTGTGTCCCAGGACAAAAAATAAGAATGAAAAAAAAAAAAAAAAAAAAAAAAAAAAAAAAAAAAAAAACGGCGTGGACAGCTTTACGAGCAAGCCTGTACGGAGATCGGATCGCCTTTCCATAGAATGTGGGAAGCAAAAAAAAAACACACACACACAAAAAGAAACAGACGAATAATAGAGCTACAGAAAAAGACAAATGTCGATGCATTATTCAAAAAGTTATAAATCCGGAAATATGCTCGTTTTACTTTTCAAATTAAATTAATGATGAGGCTGAGGGGAGGGGGGGGGGGGGTGTAAAAAAAAAGAACAGCTCCGTGTCCGGTGTCCGAGAATTCAGCATACCGGACATCGTTAACATTGAAAATATAGAGCTCTCAAAGGACAGGCACAAAAATGTACCTGCTGGATGTATTTTCCTGCTTGGATTCGTTTTACTGTCTACTCGTAAAAACAGTGACTTGTTAGTGCCATACTTATATAGCTATATGTATAAAGAATGCTGATAGTTGTAAAAGCAGAAAAATCTCATGGGCGACGATCGATTTCACGTTGCGGTGGTATATACTCGCTCCATGAAACGGATTTTTTTTCCACCGAAATGAGTGAGTGAATAACAGAAAAAAAAAAAAAGAAAAAAAAATGTATTCAATTTGAAAAACCTTTCATTGCTTCAATCAGAATCCTGATCGTACATTCGCTGCAATATTTTTTCTATATTATCAACGATTTTTCGTTTCTTCTTTCAATAACAATCATATACTTCTTTAGCCTACAGGAAAATTTGTAGTCGATTCCAATTCCACGTGTCCGAAAAAACAACCGACGTTTCATATCGAGTAGAAACTACGCGGTTGCTTCGAATTTTTTTTTAGTATACCGATAAAAAAATTAAAAAAAAAAGGCAATAAGGCACGTGAATAGACGATCGAAAGCAGGATAGTTTTTCGAAAAAGTGTAAAAACACGTGCTAAGTTTATTCAGTAATCCAGAGAGCTGATCCCCATGAAAATGCGAGGAACGAGGTGGATTATTGCTAATGGAAGCTGCTTTTCAGTTTCTCTTTCTCTCTTATTCGATCGTTCATCAATTAGGTTCAGAGCCATGGACGCGTTAACGATCAACCATTAACGATTAATCCATGAGAGGGCCAGAGTATCGCGAGTCGAAGTATAGGAAGCAGGAAGCATCGTCAACGACCACGTCTATATATATAAAGTATAATCCACATCCGTATATGTTTATACACATCGTAGCTTGGCATTTGAAGCTTCCTCTCTCTCCTTCTCTCTTTCCCTAAAGCACCTTCATTGGTGCCTATAACCAGGACTATGAGCAAACGACCATGCTTGTGTTTTACACCCTGCACAACCCTTTAACGCCAGTGGACTCGATCCCCTGCCCATCTATAACCTCCTCTCTTTCCACCCTGCTCGCGAAATGTCGACGCCTATACACATTAACCCGAACACGCACTATGCGTCACGAATAATTTTACGCGCACACACTCTGCACACGTTTCTGCCTCACTCACTGCCGTTCTCTTACTCCACAAAGTGTCACTAAAATGACAATCAGTAGAAAAAAAATCATTTTTACACCAGGAAAATCTGCAACGAAAATTTCTCGAATCATTTTTTTTTCAGAAACAGCATTGACGAGTTATTGATCGATCAATTATGAAAGAGCATGCTGCAAGTGACTTCCTTCGGGTGTAGAAGTTCGATTCGTATTCCATTAATGAGGCAGCAAAGAGGAAAATTACTAGAGACTTTTCTATTTCGAATCGAGCTGACTAGTTTTGTTTTTTCTGGTAATATTCAAATGTCACTTTCAGTCCACTCTGTACGTGAGGCTGTCTCGCTCCGAGCATGTATAGCTCTCTCGTATCGTAAAGCAACGCACAACGATTATACAAGCCACCTCTCCGGAGGAAAGGTCTTCGAAATATACACGTACTACCGACATGTATGTTCGACGGTTTATAACTCGGAAACGTGTATCCCTCTATACGCCTATACGTAACATAAATAGTATTCGGACATTCGCCGCTCTTTAGTGGCCATAAAACGTTCTGAACTAAGGGAAATTACGTCCAATTCGGACAACAATTCTTTTTCTTTTTGTGACGAATTTTTCCTATATGCAAACTACTGGAAGATGAGCAACGGAAATATTATTCTTGATTCAATTGAACACCGTTGCGCGTGTTGAGGAAATTCATGAATTTTCATTCAATTGCATCAGTTGAAAGCGATGGATTGTCTCCCTCATTATTGTCATGAAAAACTTGTCAATTCCGTTGAAATGAACTAGTTTTTAAAAATTCTTGTCATTCGGATACTTTCTTTCGTCCGGTATTTCTTTTTCTCGTCCATACGCAATAATAAAGGGGATCAAGTTATACGGAGACGAATTTTATTCGCAACGATATCCTAGCAACTGCTTTTACTTCCTCTTTTTTTTTCCATACATGAATAGACATATGCTCCGTATATAGGAACACACGCGAGACCACCATATGTCCAGCACTCAGTTTTCACGAAATGAGAACATTTTAAAACGGAGCACGTAGACTCTGTTTATTCAAATTTTCAACACACATATGAAACTCGCTTTCTCGTTTCTTCGCCCTGACGCATGCCGAAAAAATCTTTTACCTCTTTTTACCTCTCACTACTCCGCTCTCCCTGCTTTGCTTTTGCTGCTTCTTTTTTTATTTCCTCGTTTACTGTTCCTCTCGTTTCTCTGCTGTACTTTGGCACAATTCTCTTCACTTTACTCTTCGTATACCTATTTTCATTAAGTTTTAGGTACAAAATTAAATGAAAAAAGATTCGAGAAAAGTTTGGAATTTTTTGAAAAATTCGAAATCGTGATTTTCGTAATATTTTCAATCAAAATGATAACGAGAGTAAATTAATTGAAGCGAATGTATTTTCACAGGTTGACAAAAAATAATGAAAGTATCGTGGAATCTACACGAATCGTGAAAAAAAAAAAAATGAGATTAAACAAATAAATAACGTTTGAAACGATTGTGAAGGGGAGGTCTTTGAGAAACAAAGGAATAGTTGGACGGGACGTTAATTGTCGTGACGAGATAAGACGTTCTTTTTTTTTTTTTTTTGCGGTCGGTGAGCGCATCTCAACAAGGAATTCGGTTCGAAACATTTGAAGATGCGACCCAGAGGGGAAAAGAAAAAAAAACAAAAGGAGGAAAAAAACAGAAAGAAACGGGATTGCGAGAGCCAAAAGCGAGACTCGTGACGGTATATCTCTTTTGTTCACGCGGAAATATCTTCTACTTATCGTCCGTACGAAATGTGCTACAAGGAGAACGAGAATGAACGAGATAAGACACAAGAGCGAGACTCTCTCTCTACTACAAAGGGTCATTCGTTTTACTCGTTTCGTTCGTTCGCTTTTTTTTCTCTCTCTCTTATCCTATTTTCCTCGTCTCGTTATTCGCGTTGTCACGACTAACCGAGAGGACACTTGATACTGCACTGTTTCTCATCAGAGAAAAAAAGAGCAAAAAAAAAAAACAAGCGAGTCGAACATCCTTTCATTGGGATTCATATTTGAAACAAAAAAACATCAATAAATGCATAAACATTCGTTGACAAGAATCGTTAATTGATCTCTCGACAATTTTGAATGTTAATTAAATTTTATAAACGAGACAAAATATAAAATACATGGGTTATCAAAAAATTCTTAATCAATTTTTTTTTTTGCACCGTCACAATTGGCAAAATCTGATTTTTTCTCACTTTCCCCGTTGATCGAATCATTCTGATTGGAAAATCCAAAGGCGGTTGACGAGAATACTTCTAATTCAAATATTCGAAATTGAAAAAACCATAATAATTCGAAATTCGTGTCGTTCGTTGATAGGTTTTTGAATCTAAAACCAGATGAAATTGGTTTTTTCTCATTTTTTAAATTGATCGAATGAGCTTTTATTGAAATTTTCTCCTGCTGACGAAAAGATTTCTGATGAAAAAAATGGTGATGAAAAAGACAATAATAATACAAAATTGTTATCGATCGTTAGTAATTTCATTATATTTTTTCGTGCCTTTTTTTTTCTACCCTGTGAGCTATTCTCATATTGCGAATTTCAACGACCAGTTCGAATGGAAGTTAATGAAAAAACATCCCTTCGAAATGATGTTAAAGTCTGCTCGAGATTCCTCGTTTTTGTAGGTCCGATATTCATTTCGCGATACTCCGATACTTCGTCAATATTTATTTCCATCTCAAATACTGAATCTGCGACTGAAATTTCGCTATAAATACATTTTTTTAAATACGTAACTGTAAAAATATTTTCCTCTTCGTTCCAAGAGCGTAAACTTCAATCCCATCCCTTCAAGAACAAACGAATATGTTTTCGAGAAAAAATTGTGACATGAACGAAAATTAATTAAAAAAATAAGTACTCGGATGTAGAACGAATGTATTTACCTTCAACTCTTTTCGAGCACCAAAGAAATATTTGTTTCATCTCGTTTTCCTACTGTCGCTGAAACTAGAATTCTCTCAATCATAATCTACTCGAAGAGTAAATAGCAAAGAATGAAGATTCACGAAATTGCAGAGAAGGTTGAAGAATTGAAAAAAAAAAAAAAAAAGAAAAAAAATTGTGAACCGAACGAGGAATACGAAAATTAGAGAGCATTTGAGTAAAACAAATTATGCTGAGAGATGGGAGCGCTTGAAACAAAAAATTATTCCAGCAGAGCAAACACGAATAGAAATTTCTGTCTCCACTGAAATGAAGTGGAGGTTTTTTTTTTTTTTTTTTATATCCCTCGTATATTGTGTCTTTGCGAATAAATATTAGCGAGAGGTAAAAGAATGGGGTCAAAGACAACACAAAACCCCACATAACAAGAAAGAACGGAACAAATAAGGAACTACGAGAAAAATTACCTCGATCTCGATGGCGAAGAAAAAAAATATATAACAGAAGAAAAAAGCACGCAACGTTGAATGAGAAAATTAAATTGCTTCCATCTCTCTCTCTCATTCACAGTTCATTTGATTGAAGAACTAAAGATAACTCTACGGGCTGAAGATGTAAATGGTTATAAAAAAGTTTAACGTTTGGTTATCACCTTTTTTATCAAGTATTTTCCGAAATACTTGACCGACTCATGGAAACAGAGAAAGAAGAAGAAAATCGGAATATTCGACAACTCCAGATTTGTGATAAAACGAAAACAAACTACTTCTGTTACGATTTCGTGCATTATTTGCCGAAATATGGTCCAGCCTAGATGCGTACCGTAAAAATAAAGAGACGAAGATTTATGGAACTTGCGAAATTTTTAATTATTTCTTTATTTCTGGGCAAAAAAAAAGTTTGTCGAGTAGAGAAACAGATTTGTGTGGAATGAAGTACTAAAGAAAAGAAAAGTTTTCCTAGTCATATCGCTCGCTGTCGATACACGTGTGAATGATTGATGAAGAAATAGAGAAAAGTGCACAGGCTGTGGGAGAGACACAAGAGGATCGATTCCCATCCATCCTAGTCTATCCTATGAAAGGACCAAGCGAAGAGGGTTATCATTTTGTCTTATGCTGCAAGCCTGACAGCTTGAGTACGATAAGCCGCAGGAGGATCTCGTGGATTAAACGATCGACTAAGTTTTATTATACATTGCCCATTGCACTATCGCACCTCGGGAATGGTGGACTCGATGCTTTTATAAGGAATCAGAGTTTTTTTTTTTAAGAAACCATTTGATCATTAATAAATTTTTATAAATTTTATTGTTTATTTAAAATTTAACATAAATTTGTTTTTTAACACGAGACTACTGAAATCTGATTTTCTGAAAGTGTCAAAAATGAAGAGTCAAAAACATCTCCAGTCTTGTCATTAGCATAAAATTTTCTTCGCATCCAATCAGAAGGCTTATTTATTCGTGCGAAATTCTCTGGGTTTTTCGATAAAGAAGATAATGGTGCATGACAAAGTCGTAAATGGTGAACATCCGATGATGAAAACGGAAAGAGTTTCGCAAAACTACAAAAACGAAGCTTTTTTTTGCTTTTTTAGGTTTGAATAATTTTTCAATTTTCGCACATGTTTAAATTAAGGATGTTCAGCGATCTAAAAATTTTTAAACGCTTCATAAGGCATTGGATGACACAAAAGCTTCGGCAAAAGAACGAATGAAGCTCGAAGAGAAATAAAAAGTCGTTCGAACTAAAGAGAACAAGGGACGTAAGAGATGAACGATATGTGAGAACAAAAATCGTGTGAGTACTATGCCCTTCAAGAGGGCTTCGTTTCCACTCATCTGCTTTGTCATCCTATGTCTGTTATTCCTATATGGAGCGCAATCCCGAGAAGGAGGAAGAGAAGAAGAATACGAGAGGGAGAAAAGCAGAAGAACGGGAAAACTAGTCGACCGTAAGGAATGCGAGTGACAGCCAATTGTTATCCCAACGTTTTCGCGGGCGAGCTACGACCGCTATCCGCTATTGCCAGTCGGACTTCATTGATCCTCATGTTTGTCTTTGAAATTCAGTCAATTTGGAATATAAGCGTGTGTTTTGTGTGAGCAACGATTTCCTTTTTTTTATATCAAGTTGGGGGGCCAACGATGAGTGTAAAACCGAGTTTTCGGCTCGTCATTTGACAGCCAATTTGAGAAAAAAGTGCAATTAGTTTTCCTAGTATATTTCGACAACTACAAGTGTTAGCCGTTTATCGTTTGTAGAATATTGTGAGAACAAAATAAACGTTTGTAAGATGAGTTTATCGCAATGAAATCAGAAATAAAAATAAGCGTGAAGTTGCCCCCCCCCTCCATTTTATGAGTTTTGATAATTTAATTGTACGTAAATCAATGAGAAACCATTTATAGAATACGAATAGTATTACAATAAAAATGTTTGAAGGACGCCTATTTTCATAAAAGTGTCCTCAAAATCCCGTCTTGAATTAGTTCTTAGATCTGCCACCATACTTTAGTATCATCTATATACACAGATGTATAGATATAAAAAATCATATCACGCACGAAATCCAGCACGAGAACAAGCGTCGTGTGCAGCGAGCTTTAGTCGATACAGTGAAAGTGACCGTTTCACGTTTGCGCAGTCGTTGTTATCAGTTTATATAAATATAGAGCCTCGTCCAGTTGTTATGGTTTTTCTTTTCTTAATCGAATGAAAAAAATTTGAATCAAAATTAATCTTTTTTACTCGTCAGGTTGCTTGAATTAGTTCTTAAATCTGCCACCAGAATTGAAAACCCTGCACGTATAGAATCAAAGTTAGTCGACCCGGTGAAAGTGACCGTTCCGCGTTTGCGCAGTCGTGATTGCCAGTTTTTGGGCTAGTCCAGTTTTTCGTCTTTCAATTAGCAGTGTCACTAAACCAGTCCTACGCTATATTTATTTGGTGAGATTCTCCACACACCATCTGTAGTTGGGAGATAAATGGATGAAAATTGCTAGAAAAATGTAATCGATCAAATCCTGGGACCTAGAACTATCAGGCTTCACAAAATTCAATAAGCAAACGATACACCGGCACACTTGGAGTGCACAGAAATTATGTCCGACTTCTAGCATATCATGGTAGAAAAGTTGAAATTTATTGAATCTAAGATTGCTCATGAAATGTTTTCTTTGAAATTCTGGGACCCGGAACTGTCCGGTTTCACAAAGCTCAACAGTCGAATGATTCACCGGAACACTGAAAGTGCACAGAACTCATGACCGGCTCCCGGCATATCATGGTAGAAAAGTTGAAACGAATCGAATCCAAAGATTGCTCGAAAAAAGTTTTCGATGAATTCCTGAGACCTAGAACTATCCGGTTTCACGAACATCAACAACAGAACGATACTTGAAACCCGTAAAGTACACAGAACTTATGCCAGACTCCCAGCATATCAAGCTAGAAAATGAAAGAGCGTAATAGAGTAAAAAAGAATACGCTGTATAAGGGGGGTTTTAGGTACGATCGAACTCTCCAAGCATTTTACACAGAGTTGGATGTCATTATCATTCAATTTATTTCTTATTTACGCGTCCTTGCATACTACAAATTTTCTGTGTTGTTAAATTTCTCCCACTCATCATTAGTCCTGTGATTTTATAACGAGAAGAATATTTCCAACTTTGTATCATTACGTTTGAAATAACTTTCTTTGAATTCTCGAAAAGCTCGAGATCAATTATTGTTCGACAATCAGCAAGATTCATTCAGCGATTCGTATTGAGGTTCATTCGTAGTTTGTATTCTCATTTCTCAAAAATTACATTAAAAAATAACGAATCATTTCTTATTTTTTCATCTTTTCGTGCTGATTTCGATGCTTATTACAAATAATTGTGGTTTGAAACACCGGCGTGAGCAGCTTTTCGTAACATCGAGATCCTAAATTTCGATTACTCGTTAAAATCACGTTTTAAAAATCTGTTCAACTAAAAGATTTTTCGAAGCATCCATTATCAGTGGTGCTCCATCTGGATAAATATTTTGGCACATTTTTCAGGCGACTCTACCGATAAAAAAGAGCATACGAGCTACCGTAAATGAAAGGAAAAATGATCGTATCAGCGGCGAATAACGTGAAAAATGTTGAGCAAATTGAGAGAGAATTATATTTTTATTTTCAAGACAATTCGAAAGAAAGGGAATGGTTTTTCCATCAATTTTTTTCTGTCGCAGAAAACAGAATAATTCGAAATCAAAAAGAAAAACAGTCTGACTCCTTATCGATTAGAGTTTCATTGACTGATACTGATATAAGACTATTCATCTAATCATGTAATCATTTTGAAATGTTAAAATTGAAAAATTCTACCGACCAAAAAAAAAGTGACGGATTCATTCCTCATTTCATCAATCAATCCACGGTCGGTAAGAAAAATAATTATTAGATAACTGTACTTCGTACACAATCGCACTTGCTCTATTGGCGCTAGGTTCGGAAAATTGAATTTCCGGAATCGAGGAAATAACGATGACCGCGCGTTTTTTCTTTCAAGGATTAACGATTGATATAGAAATCGAATTCTTTCGAAAATGATAGTGAAAATCAAAAAAGGCCCAACATTTTGATACTGAAAATTGCTATGCACAAAAATGTACTCACTTTTCGATGTCTTTTTCCCCTTCTCAGTAATGAATCATCCATCTTCTACGTGTGATAAAAACCGTTCGAGAATTTGGCAGCCGAAATCCATTCCCGATGTAAAATAACACTGCACTTTTTCGGTTAAATGAGTTTAAATACATTTAGCACTCTTAACTCGCGCCATAATTCAGAATTCAATGGCATCGATTGAAAACTGATATTATTGTTCACATTCCCGAAATAGTAAGCACAGTTAATATCCACTTCCGTTACAGAACACTCATTGGGGTTGATTACATTCCACTCGATTCTTCCCAAATCCATGATTTTTAATTCAGACGAGCAGCAGCAGCAGCAGCAGCCTCGTTTTTCCAACGTGGAAAACGCGATAGTTCATCGTAATTCAAAATTCAAATCCACTAATTAAAAACCAACACTAACTTTTTATAATTCCGAGATATAAAACAAATGATAAAGACGCCAAGATTTTTTTTTCATTTCCGCGTTAACGAACTTTTGCACGAAATAAAAAAATCCATTCAATATTTCTTGGTTCTGCTAACTCGAAAAATGTATTTCTCTTGTGTCAATGAGCTGTCTTTTCGCAATTGAATACGGTCGATGACAAGTGACAGAAAGTGACATGAAAGGCAACTTGTGCCACAGTTTCGTGGAAAATCGTGCGTGCTCACGTGGGTGCACGCGTGCACGGGCGCTTGCGTTCTATTGTAATATAGCACTTGCGATAGTAAAAACTATTCGCAATGCCATACAATAGCTGCGGTTATACATGCCTTGCGTGCATTGCGTTGCGTGCAGCGTTTGCAGCATCCGGGTTATATGCATGGACCTTGCCTGCGCAACTTCGATATGCGATACAGAAACTGTATCGCGTTCGGAATCAGCTGACTACAGAGTAGATTTATAGCTTTCGTTCCGTCATTTTTGCCGACAATCCCATGGCTTTACGGCCTGCGTGCGTTTGGTGCTTTGCGTTGCGTTGCTCGACTCGCATGTATGGTTGCATCTTAGCTCCGCTTGCGAACACGCGTGCGTGCGAGCATACGCACGATTTTCAAAACTGTAACACAGCCGTCACTAGACTGTCTGTCACTCGAAGCCCTTGCTCACGCTACCATTTATCATGATTTGATCAAATATTCGAATAATTCATCCTATAATTTAACACGAAAAATAATATCGTGGGCAAGAGGCTTCCCTATTGACTTATCGCTTATCACTTGCGAGAAGAAAACTTGTTGATAAAAGTAAAAAAAAATTAAATTCATTAAGATATTCGTTCCATAGCGTTTTCGTGCATTGTTCGTTTTCGAGAAATCGGGAATATTTTTAAGCTCTAAAATTTTCGTGCATTGTTTGTTTTCGAAAAATCGCGCACATTTTCAAGCTCTAATTAACGGAAATCGTGATAAAAAATTATGTTAAATTTATACATTTGGATGGTTTTAATAATTTAAAAAATAATAATTTTTATCACGATTTTCCGTTTTTTTCGTTTAACCCGTTTCTAAATATTTATGTAAAGATTTTCGTCATTGACTGACGATCAAATAGAATTCCGCCTGTCTTATTCCGCACTCTGTTTTATCAATTTCGTTGTAATCAACGAACGATAATGCGCAATATTGTTCTAGCCGACCGACGTTAACGCTACTCTCGCTACTCTCTCCGCACCGCCCCGCCCCGCGTCCCGCGGGCGACTGAATGAACGTAGGTGCTCGCTCACTCCCTCCTTGCCCCGCGCATGATCGAATTCTCGCGCCTGCCCCTTCCAGTCGCCCCGGCGAGAACTCTCGCTCGCTCCCTCCTCGCCCCGCGCATGATCCAGTTCTCGCGCTTGCCCCTTCCCCCTTCCAGTCGCCCAAACGCAAGAGCGCGAGTCGAGGCTCTACTAATGTAAACAAACCAAACAAGCTAGGAACATTCATTCGCCAATATTTAGCGATCACATTTTTGTGTGAATATTCGTTTCCACACAAACGATTGAAATCAGAAAACTTTCGAAATTTACACCGCTTATTTTCATCCCTACCCACACGCACATCCATCCCTCGATAGCAGCGCCACACTTGTGCACATTGCGCGTACAGTGGCGCCAAATCATCGACATCACACACATTCAAACAATCCACGCGGACAATTGAACACTTTCAAAATTCAACCGGCGTTACTGCTTCGATTTATAGCAATTTATGCTCTCGTTCAAGTTGATTAAACCGCAAAGTCGCAACAAAGTTATGAATGCAAGTCTTCGAGTACGTACTGAAACAGTGTGACGCGTAAATTAAAAAATTCGAGTGTCAAAAGAATCCTTCGAAAAGGTACAACCGGTGTAAATAACTCCGAAAATTCTTCTCATGCGACAAAACCAGTGATACAAACACTAACCTAAACCCTTGACTCAAGGAGGACTAAAACACGAATAAAAATGACAGAAATTTCGCATTCAGGCTGCAAATTATTGCTCGGTCGTCGAATGTTCGTGGCGATGGTCTCGAGCATAGTGGTGCAATTTATATTCATGAGTTTCGTGATATTAATAACGAATTTGAGTATAATGCATCCATTGTCCTGGCTGCGTGACACATGGTCGATAGTGACATGTTTTCGAATGTGGTGTTATTTCGTGGTGCTAGCAGCGGTGATAATTCTACAAGGAGTAATTTGCAGTAAAAATTATTTAAACGCCCCGGTTTTATTGAAGAGCAGATTCGATGCTTTTTGTGGAATGTTTACACCGCACAATTTCGTCGTGGGAGGTTTACACGTCGCGATTGGGATAGTCCTAGTGTGGCTGCATCTCTCCCTGGAAGGAGGAGCCTGGAGTTCGTTGACCGAAACCTGCAGAACCGTCCATGGTTATTGTCTAATCGAAGAACATTATTTCCTCTTGCTAGGCGGACTCTGGACCGGAATTTATCATTTTGGCAAAACGAATTTTTGGGTTCTCCGCTATTTGGAATTTTTACCGATACCTCTATCAAAATTCGTCTATGTTAAAAGAGGAGTGACTGATTTATTGCCTCGTGCAATGGCCATGGCCATTTGGCCTACGCTTTATTTTCTCGGCTTGTACTATTTCCTTGGAACATATTTCCGGTCAATTATTTTGTCTACGCTTTTCCTGAGTTTCGAAGCCGAGCCTCTGGACACTTTGTCCGGACTGTTGAATCCATCTCTGATTTTCCACGCCTGGCTGTACGCCGCTCTCTTCATTCTCACAATCGACACGATGCATCTCTTGTTTCAAGCTTCCCTCACGCAATGGATGCCTTTTGAAATAGTTAACCAAAACGTTTTTAACGAAGAAAACACCCATGTAACGCTGTCCGAAGCTCTGGCGATGGATAAAACTCCCATAATGCAACATCTCGGCTACCTGGACCTTGTGACTTTGGCTCGGAAGGATAAAACTCGAAGAGCTCGTCTTTTTGATCTCAGCCAGCCTGGCGGCCATCCTTACAACTGGAACAGCATAGTGGAAAAATGTTTAGATCTACTGAACAAATTTTCAGCTGAGATTGATGGAGTCTCCGCCGCCAAACGAGAGGAAATTCAATGCACGCTCAAACCTACTATTGAAGATCAGGAAAAAACTTACACTTACCATATGCGCAACTTGATCGATTGTCATTCTGCGAGTATGAAAGTTGATGCAGAAACTACAAAACCTCATGCTTCTTTTGTCGTCGAATACCTGAAGAGTAAAAGAGATCTTTTTCTTTCTTATCTCTTATCCAAACCTCTGATATTTTATTTCTTTGGGAAACAAAGCGATAGCAAAATACGACACGTTTTGACCAACGGACAAACAGTTGTATGGGCTGCAGATGCCATTTCTTCGCTAGCCGTTATTTCCCTCAAGGAAGATCCTTACGGCATTGTACAAAAAGATTTACCCGCTATCGTGGAAAGTCTGTTTGCCCTCAAGCAAGCTCTTGACAAAGTACAAAAAACTAATATCCTCATGAGAAAACCACAGAACGACGACAAGACTATCAGAATTATTCTAACTTCCCTGAGAATGGCTGTTAAACGAAGTATTTACAGAATCGTTTCGAGCTTCGGTGACTATATCGAAGACATTCCGCTCCAGAAAACTATTAAACATCAACTTGAAAGCTTCATCGTTTATAGAGAATAAGTGGCGTGAAAAGCAATTGAACGAATAACAACTGTTGAAAATCATCGTAAGATTTAAACTTGAATCGAGGCAAAGGACACTTAAACAATTTGTAGTCTGTATTTTTATACTTGAAATGACCGAGTGAAAATGTCGAAGAGTTTCGGAAAAAAAAGGACTGGAATGTGTTTTCTCAAAGGGTTGAGATTGACTCAAAAGTCATGTAATATATATATATGTATATTTGTATTAATAATAAAAAAAAATGTTAATTTTGTACAACGGATTTAATGGTTCAATATTTTACATTTTTTTCAAATGTTGTACCACGCTCAAATTATAAAATAATTTTTCCCGCAACGTAATCCAACTTTTCGATTGTTCTTGCTGCAACTCCGGCAGATATTTCCACAACTTTTTATCATCGGCGATAGAGCTACCGTGAATTTTCAAAAATATCGAGAGATAAGCTTGGGACAATTCAAAGTCTTTCTTGCTTTCCAATTTGTATTGAATCATTTTCATAAACTGCAGTGCGAGCAATTGGAAATACGTTTCATCCAAGGACAGCGATTGGATTTCAAAGTCGATGGCACTCGGTCCTAACGATTTAAGTCTCTCAAAAGCTTTTGAAAAATCTTCGTTCTCCACGGACTCGTGCAGAAGTGTACCAAATTGTGTGAGATTCCGAAAATCCGGATGTACGAGAATTTTATTACTCGAATCTTGGAATTTTTCTTTTGAAATATCAAATTGAATGTTCAGAGATGGAATCGTGGGAAGAAAGAATGGCGCTGATTCCGGTGCTTTCGGCGCCTCTTTTGGCTTGTTTCGCTTTTTCACGAGATCAATGTTCAGCAAATTTTGCCAACGTGAATTCGCCAACGATGACATAGTTATTAAATCAGCATCCAGCTGCTCCGGCGAAACGTATTCTTCTTCTTTCTCCTCCTCTTCTTTTTCCATCATCGATAGCTCTTCCAAGTCATTCTCCAATTCAATTTCTCTCGTAGATCCTGGAAGTCCGATCATTGGTACTGGCGCATCAGCGGACATAGCTTTCAGAGAAACGTAAGAATACAAAGTTTTGTTCGACCAGAGATGAATTCCCAAATTGGACACATGTGCGGTCACGAGAAATTCTCCGGTTGGCGAAAAGTGCAACGAGATACAAGCCTCGGGTACCTAGAAATGAATATTTCGTTTATTATTTTCATTCACATAGTGTTGATCAAATTGCTAGAACGAAACCACATTGTATCAGCCTTCAATTGTATAATTTCGAGGGTTGACGATTCATTTCTTCATCATTCGAATATTCGTAGTAAAGACTGCTTATGAATCGTCAAAAACAGAAATTGCCTGAAGATAAACGAAACTATAAACGTACTTTGAAAGCATCGACGAGCTGACCCGATGGAATGTCCCAAGTCTTGACAGTACAATCCATTGAGGCTGTGATAAGCCACCTGGCATCTGGGCTGAAAGTAGCATCAGTAAGATGTCTTCTATGGCCTTCGAATCGTCTAACAAGAACCCTGGTATCAAGGTCAACGAGAACCAGAGTGAAATCATCAAGAGCTAAGGCAATGAGTGAATTCTCTTTGTGATTTCTGAGCCACTTGACAGGTTCTTTGACATCAAGAACATCCTTGGGATTCTGATCTTTGGAAGGTTTGAATGGCCAAAATTTGAGAAGAGCGTCTTGCCCAGCGGAGAGAACAACTTGATTAAGCGAGTCAACAGTTACGCCTCGGACAGGACCTTTGTGTCCATTAGTTTCGAGGCCGTAACTGGCTCTATGAATTCCAGATTGTATATTAAATCTCTCAATACTTCCAATGTTATAACCAACAACGACAAAATTTCCACATTGAGTAATGCATAGACTGGTGGCTGTTGCGTTTTTATTGCTACGTAGATGTTCAGGAAGGAGTTTATGTTCACCCATTTTCAATTTGTCGTAAGACCAAGTGGTAACAACACCTAAGCCAAGATGAGCAGCCGCGATATTGTCCCATTCTTTTTCTCTGGTTTTTTCAGCAGCAAGCTCTACTATCGGTGGCATGATCAAAGGATCCTCGACCAGTCGGCCTTTTTTCTTAGAAGCTTTTCTGTTGAACGAAGCTCTACCCAGACTTTTGTTGAAGGTTTCTGTTATAGTGGAGAATATTCTCAAAGAGGAATCTCCTCCTGCGGTCAAAATATTGTGGCCATCCATACCGTAAAATCTCACAAAAGTCGGTGGCTCAGCATGACCTTCTCTTATTCTCAACAACCTTGCTCCACCATCAGTCTGATCAAAGATCCATAATTTTAAACTGTTGTCCGGCGAGGAAGTGACCGCAAGCGGTTCGTTCGGCAAACATTTTAAACCTGTTACAGCTCTGAAATGTGCTGATGTTATTTGACTTTCGATTTTTCTCTCCTTCAAATTCCAAAATAATATGTGACCAGACATCGTTCCTGTAGCCATTATGGGATTTCCATCGCTGCGAAACGATATCGATGTTACCAAACCCCAGTCTTGAATCAATTCGAATATCGTCTCGTCCATTCGAAGATTGTGTAACTTTATTTTTCCATTCGCCAATCCTATAGCGACCACGTCCAATGCTGGGGCCTGCTCCAATGCTGTTATCGGCGATGACCAACCCGCGAATGTGTATATCATCTTTGTTGTTTTTATATTCCAAAGCTGCATGCTGCCTTGCTCACTTCCGAATAGAATCTTGTTCATGTACGTGTTTGGATGCAATATTGTTGTTATTTTGAAAATTTTGTTTCCAAAATTCAATTCTAAAAAGATTTCCTCTGTTTTTATGTCCCAGACCTGCAAAATCACAAGACTCCATTTGAACTTCGTTTTTTTTATGCAAATATAAAACCTGATAAAACTGTTGCGAAGTTATTTATTTAATGAACAAGTGTTACCTTAACGGTGCTGTTTTCATCGACGGAAATTAAGTGTGCTCCAAAAGGTAATAAAAGATGAACCGGACAGTCATGACCTTTGTAAGTGTGTTTGAGCTCAGTTCCTCTCCGCCAAGCATAAACATTGTTCTCGCTGGCTGTATAAATGTGATAAGTATCTGCGGATAAACAGGTTATATCACCGGGATGTGTACCAGAAACGCTGAGAAGCGTGAAATGTGAACATCCATAAGTGTGGAAAGATCTGCCGACGCATGTTACAATGAGATTTTCTTTTCTTCGTTGAATGTATCTCGTAACGAGCGGTATGTGATTGCTCACATAACCAAGAGCTCGATTTTTCAAGAATATTTTACTCTGCGACATTGTTGTTAGTCGTGAAACGCTTCAAATTCACTCGATTTTAATTTAATATCACACGAAGAAGTTTTAACAAGATTTTTCTTTTCACAATAATCTTATACTTGTAGCATCGAAAACCACGTGGAGTTCCATTTCTGTCGAACGAACGCAAGTCGACTGCAAGAGGGAATAACGACGCGTTCGTTCGCGCGCGCTCTCCGACAGTTCATCACCGCCCGCCACATGTTTTGCCTCGCGTCCCCTAACCTAAAAATTGAAGTACCTTCTCTATTTTTTTTCGATATTTAAACGAAAAAAATGTCGGTACCGGACAAAGTATTGATGAGAAAGATTAAAAAACGGGAGAAAAATAAATTGAAAGTTTTGCAAAAACGGGAGCAGCCAGAAACATCCGGTAAGTTTATTGTGAAAGATCGTTAGTGACATAACCTCAATTTTTCTCACACAACTTGCTTCATTTTTCGGAAACACGAACTTTGAGTACATTTTTTAATTGCTTATTGAAAATTCATCGTCACAGATACAGTCGCGGATGACACGACAAAGAAAAATGAAAAAAAATTGAACAAACAAGAAATTGGAGCGAAACGCGAGAGAACGGATGAAGGACCTGTTAAAAGTAAGTTTTTCAACATCATTCTTAAATTTACTCTTCATTTTGATTTTCCATTATAGATTTGAACTCGCATTTAGGATTCCACCAAGTTAAAAAAATCATATTTTTCCAGAAAAGAAAAAAAAGATCCAAGCTCCAGAACCCGAGACGACAGAAGTGCCCGACGAATCAGTCAGTAGTAACGAAGACAGTGATATCGATGAAGAAGCTAGCAATGAAAATGTCAAATCTGATGTGTCAAAAGGCTGTAAGTCTGCTGAAACTCTTAAGGTGTTCTATCAATCCCGTGTTCACAACACAAAATGCAGCTGCAAGTTCGAAAACATTTCAGAATTTCAATGAATAGAAAGAAAATAGTTATAGAAAAATTCTAAACTATCCGAATTAATATTCCTCAATTTCCAAGACATTTCTAGTTGTTTTTTTTGAAATAGAATACATTTTGAGAACACTGCAAACGAAATTGTAGACAGTAGTGGTTACAAGAACGAACATTTGGTCAAATCACTCATGAAATAATTTGAATTTGACAATTCCAGTGCCAGGATCAGCGATGGGACTGGAAGTTATGAAAACTGCATCGTTTTCGACTTTGAAAGACACAGTATGTGAGAATACGTTAAAAGCCATCGCGGAGATGGGTTTTGAAAACATGACTGAGATTCAAGCTCGCTCGATACCTCCGTTATTGGAAGGTAGAGATTTGGTCGGAGCTGCTAAAACAGGATCGGGAAAAACATTGGCTTTTCTCATACCGGCGGTAGAATTGATTTACAAATTGAAATTCATGCCTCGCAATGGTACAGGCTGTGTTATAATATCTCCGACTCGTGAATTGTCTATGCAAACGTTCGGGGTGCTGAAAGAACTCATGAAGTACCATTATCACACTTATGGATTGTTGATGGGTGGTGCGAGTCGACAAACGGAGGCACAGAAATTAGCAAAGGGTGTAAATATCATTGTTGCCACTCCTGGACGATTACTCGATCATTTGCAAAATACTCCCGACTTTCTGTACAAGAATCTTCAGTGTCTGATCATTGACGAAGCTGATAGGATTTTGGACATTGGTTTTGAGGAGGAACTCAGACAAATCGTCAATATTTTACCGAGTAGGAATCATTTTTCATTCGTCAATTAACTTTGGGCATTTGATACTTTTACTATCCGAGTCAGAATCGATAATAACATCTTTCAATATTTTTTGTAAAAAATAATAGAAAAACGGCAAACGATGTTGTTCAGCGCGACCCAAACGAAAAAAACGGAAGCTCTGACATCGTTGGCACTCAAAAAAGAACCAGTTTACGTTGGCGTCGACGACGAAGAAGAAAAAGCTACGGTCGAAGGTCTGGAACAAGGTTACGTCGTTTGTCCCAGCGAAAAGAGGTTTCTGCTTCTTTTCACCTTCCTGAAAAAAAATCGCAAGAAAAAGGTCATGGTTTTCTTCAGCTCTTGCATGTCCGTCAAGTATCATCACGAACTTCTAAATTACATCGATTTACCGGTCATGAGTATACACGTGAGTCTCAATATGAGTTTTTTTTTTTTTAATGTCAACAATATCATCAATGAGTTTTTTTTAAAATAAGTTTCTTGCAGAATAAAAGCCACTATTGACTTCTAAATTCCTTTGCAAACTTTTTATTTCAATCAATTTACATTTTTGGCTTCAAAGTCATCTCGCAGAAATTTTTTCGATAAGTCAGGAACGTTTTTCGAAATGATACATTTTTTCCAAACAGGGAAAGCAAAAACAAACGAAACGAACGACAACTTTCTTCCAATTTTGCAACGCAACTTCCGGCATATTGTTGTGTACGGACGTAGCTGCGAGAGGTTTGGACATTCCAGACGTCGACTGGATCGTACAGTACGATCCTCCGGATGACCCTAAAGAGTACATTCATCGTGTCGGTCGTACCGCACGTGGCCAAGGCAGCAGCGGACACGCTCTTCTCATTCTCCGACCGGAGG
Source organism: Campoplex capitator (assembly GCA_037576405.1). Taxonomy (NCBI): domain Eukaryota; kingdom Metazoa; phylum Arthropoda; class Insecta; order Hymenoptera; family Ichneumonidae; genus Campoplex; species Campoplex capitator. The sequence goes on from JARBWI010000002.1 coordinate 9,882,320, forward strand.
AGCTTGGTTTTCTCCGTTATCTCAAACAAGCTCGTGTTCCCGTAAACGAGTTTGATTTCACATGGAATAAAATAGCTGATATACAGCTTCAAGTGAGTTGACCTTCGAATTTTTCGTTTTTTTATTCCTTTTAAAAAAATCCAAAGATTTAGCTTGATCGAGAAAATGAAAAATACTTTGATTCTGAGATGTCAGAAAAATCGAAAATATTCAAACAGAGGCAGCATCTTTCCGAAACAATAGGGAATCCAATTTTGAAAAATAAAGCGAAGAAATAGAAAAGTCGATTTGTTGAAGCCGAAAAGTTAATTGTTTTGTGAATATCAATGAAAAGAACTTGCACAAGAAAGTCGTCAGAACGAAAAATAATAAATAATCAAGGCAAGTATAAAGATTCAAGAGCAAATAAAACGACAAGCGAATAGAACATTTTTCAAAGCTAAAAAAGAAGTGACTCATCGAAAAAAAATCGAGTACGGAAGAAAAATATAAAATTTGGATTAGCAAAGTTCGAAAGACGTTAAAATGAGCAATAAATAAATGATTCTGTCGTTCATTTAATCGCAACGTAAGAACTCGATTGCACTGAATCGAGAGTTGAATCACGTGGTTAAAAAGGCAGAGTGTCCTTCATCAGTTATTCATAACGATTACTCGCTAGTTGACCATAAAATTTAACGCATCATTTATCCTTGAAGACATAAAGAAGGCAATACGAAAAGAAAAAAAAAAAAAAAATAATCGCAACGGATGTATTGGATCTCGTACACAGTTGCGTGAGGTATTCTATTGTTGCATTGTTTGCACGATGCGTAAAATGGGATAGCTTCGACATATATTTTTTGCATAGACAAAGAAGCGCGTGTCGCCATTTGTGAAACAAATGAAGCGAGCATCTCCTCCTCGTTGTTTTTAGCTCGAGAGTTAGTTGACCTTATTAGCCGATAGTGTCTAATTGAAACTAAACCACTTGCCGTCTCGGGACCGTTAATTGCGCGGGGGTTTGTCCGAATCGATTCCTCTTATTGGATAAACGCATCTTCGTAGATTTCTCTTTTTATTTGCGTGGGTGTAAATCGCCCGGACCAAGATTATAATGACGCTCGAATCGTTAATGAATTTTTTGAAAATTTTCATCAAAGTTTTCACATTTTTGTTTTTTTTTTTTTGGCAATTTTCTAATATTTTATCTGATCTCAGATGATGAACAAAAATTAACGATTCAATTCTTCCGTTACTCTTGTCGATATTGAACATCGAAAAATAGTTTTCGTTTTCAATAGCCCATGTCGACTACCAGTTTGAAACATCAATCCTGATATTCTCTGAGAATTTCCATTTTTTTTTGGAAACTTAAGATTTTGCTAATTCAAATTGACGTTATTTTGCAAATATATTTTTTTTTTTTACATTAAAATAAAACATTTTTGTAGTGTTATTTGATAGTGAAATTTGGAGGCTGTGTGGTCTCGTGTCAGAGAGAGTTTTTCTTTTTTATTGGTAGAACTACGTAACTGGAGCATCTCGTTGCAACTTCTCAGAGTTTTTTTCTTCGGGATCGTGTTCATCTTGGATGAAATGAAGGTTTTACTTGTTCCGATGTGTCTCATGATGATCTCGTGAACGACGAAGTAAAGTTGTACTACTCAGCCATGAAATAAAATGAGAGAGGAACAAAAAAAAGCGAAAGAGAGAGAGAGAGAGCGAGAGCGTGAAGGGAAAGGTAGAGAAAGAGAAGAGAGAAAAAAAAACAAACAGAGATGCAAAGATTGGTGTCTCACAAGGAGTGTAACGACGAGAAACTCGCTTACGACGCCTACGTGCGTGATTCACGCCGAACAGTGTACCACTTCCTTTTCTCATTCGTTGTTTCGAACAGATTTTTTTTTCTTTCAAACCTTCAGGTATTTGCGCAGTTGTTCGGATCTTGTTAATCTTCTATAAGAAGTTTATCAATCCCCACTAATTATTATTAGTTACGAGAACAAAGTCGAAGATACAAATTAAGTTACATATCGAAACGCATTTCTCATTCTTTCGATCGGACGTAACGCACAACATGACGTAATCGAATGAAATATTCTTTCTCGCGAATTCCACTTTCTGTATTCAATTATGCGACAATTTCAACATTATTTTTCAAATGAATTGTAAACATTGAACTATCGATGTCATTCGACTATTTTAATTAAATTTTTCAATCGTTAATTAATTATTTTCTTTACCGATTGATTTGCTTTTAAGTTTTGATCCGAGAATTCAGAGGAAATCAATTAAGAAACATTTTTTTTTAACTCAAGATTTTAAGATTTTGAAATACCCAAAAACTTTGGTTGCCGGTCATCAACACGAAAAATTCCGAAACCATAAAAGTAGTATTCGAAAACGGAATTAATTTTGCAAAAATTTCCCGAAATTTGATTTTAATTTCAAAGGATTTCATTCGAAAGATTTAGGAATTATTTCTAATCGGAGAAAATTAATTTTTATTCGTACGAAATAAACTTTTAATCACGAGTCAAGAGTCGACTGTTTTCAAACTTTATAACGTTTCCATCTATATATTTGTTTGTAAAATGGTTCGAGCAATACTGCAATTGGATCAGCTACCGGTTTTCTCGTTTTGTAACGCGATCGCTAGATTTTTTTGTTTTTTTTTTTTTTTTTCCCTACTGAACATTCTGTGTACTTGGTGTTGATCTCGGCGAAAGGCCAATTTATGAATCGTTGCCGAAGCCACACGAGCCTGGATGCTAATCCAACTCGAGCGCGACGAAGATATTTATGCCTCGCGAGCACGATGTCCACATATCCGCTTGTCACGTATCCTCCGGTTGCCGACTTTGTACATAGACTGGTCATTCCCTTCATTTCTCTTCTCTCTGTCTCTTTGCTTGCTTCGCTTCGCCTCTTCTCATTGAGAACGACGAATATATGCATTATACCGTTGGCCAGACATTCCAGCGATCATCTGGCAAGACGAATAACCGAGATATTCGTTTCGTGTCACAATTTCTATCCTCGGTGTGTGGAATCGACAGCGATTCCACCTTTTCTTTGACGTCGCGATAATTGGACTTTTACGCAGTTGCGCGCCAATTTTTCATGTGATTTGGAGTTTATAATATTTTACAGATTTTCATTAATCCCGACGATTGTCTCTTGGTGACCTGAAAAATCAATAGATTATGACGATTAGTAATTTTGGAAAAATTAAAAATTGCTGCTCGATCATTTTTTATGACAGATTGTGATTTTTTTTTTTCGTACAATTTCGAGGTTTTAAATTCAACCGATTTTTTGTGATTTCTCGATCAGAAAGACACTCAGACTCGCTCGATTTTCCCTTCGTTTTTTTAACAGAATTGTTTTTTTTTATTCTTCGCTTCTACGCACTTGGTATTTAAAACGCGTGCAAAGATTTTCTACCGAACAACGCGCTGACTCGAAATTGTTTCCGCATTGAGATTGCATCCGACGCTGTGGTTTGAATCTCTTCTTGAGTGGAATACAAAGTATAACAGGTTGATGTTATCGGGGTTTAGAAGCCTCAAAACGTCCTCATTATATCGTTTTTGTTTCCTGTTCTTCCAGTCGATTAAACTATTCGTGGTACAATTGAACGAAAAAAAAAGAATTATTATTCTTGAAATTATTTTTTGTGCTAATTATTAACGGGTCTATACTTTTCGTTTTACAGCTCGAGAAATTGATTTCGAAGAATTACTTCTTGAACATGTCTGCCAAGGAAGCCTTCAAAGCGTACGTGAGAGCTTACGATTCTCATCATCTCAAACAGATATTCGATGTTGAGACCCTGGATCTCGTCCAAGTTGGCAAATCTTTTGGATTCACTGTGCCTCCTGCCGTCGATCTGAGTATCCTTTTTAAACAAATGAATCAACGAAAAATTTATACAACGAATGATGGTGATTAAACAAGCGTCAATTACTCCATTATTTTTATGAATAATTCACAATTTTCACAAATCTTCTTTATTGACTTTTTTCATAATTTTTCTAGTCACTTTTCAGTCACTTTCTGCAATGCTTGAGTAAATACTCGGAAAAAATGTATGATTTTTTCGTTTTTTCTTTCGTAACACAGAGTAATTTGATTTTGAATTAATCGAGGATGTATCTGTCGAGTTTTTTTTAAATCGTTCTGTATTTTGATTTGATTTATTTGTACTTTGCATTATTTTTACATTAATTATTCATCGAAAAGACTCATTGAGCGATCGTACAAGTTCGTGACAGTCGAACTTTCCTTTATTTTTATTGTCGAGCGTGGGAGTTATCCATTGCCGAATTTGGGCCGGTCCTCATGAACTCGCCGAACTCGTTGACCAGGGAGCTTCGTGTTTTTTATGTGTACAGCCGGATGTGTTTCTATTTTACTTTTTTTTTTTTTTTTTTTTTTTTTTTCTTTCTTTCTTCGTCTTTTGTCTATCACGCCGTGTTTTTCTTAACGAGAATATCGCGACGCAGAAGTGGGAGTAAGCAAGGATTCGCGACCCCGCAAAAGGCTCGGCGGAGGAGGTTACGGATACTTCAAGAACATGAACAATTCAAGCGGTGGCAAACAAATCGAGCGTAGCAAAACCTTCCGACAGGTGGGAAAAAGGAGCAAGGACTCGCGACAATTCGCCAGATGAGATTCCACACGCTTCACAGGACTTTGTCGTTACAGGCGTGTCCTCTAATTTGTCCAATTTTCAGATTTTATACACCTCTTCATTCTTCTCGCTCTCGTAAAACCATCATGTACAGTCGAACGTTTAATGAAGGAATAATGCTACGTTAAAAAAATTGTTTTACGAGTACTTTTTTTCATCCATTTTTCGTTACCTCCTTAAAGAGTCCAATTTTATTTAAGTAAACACTTCCTTTTTTCTGGTATCGATTATACTTGAGGAATATAATTCAAAGTTTTGATCATCGTGTAAGTTTCATTATTTTTTTCTCTGGAAATTATCTGATTTTTGACATTTTATTCTTTTCGTTTCTTCTTTTTTTTTTTTTTTCTGAAGAAAAAGTTTAATCATAACGTACATCGATTTCCCACTTTTTTTTACTTTACTTTTACTTGCCACTATTTTAGAAAAATAGTGGCAAGTCAAAATAAAAAAAAAAGAAAGAAAAACCATTAGAAATAGATTTCGTCGCGTTTCAACGATGCGAATTTCAACAGCACGTTTAACAACAATTTTTTTTGTCCCATTAATACCAGTATTTTTTTTTTCGACAGTGAGAAAACGGCAACTCTTCAGGCATGGAATGTACAGCACATTTCGAGTGGCTGTCAATGGACAAAGGGCGTAAGAAACTTCATTCTCGAATGACTTCTGCTAGAAAATCCGAAGGAAATCGAAAGCTGTTGGACGTGTTCGCCACCGACAAAGAACGGCTTATTCGTTAGAGTTCTTTGCAACTCCTTTACAAGAAAGAGAGAGAGAGAGAGAAAAGGAACGAGTAGGAGAAAGAGAAAGAGAACCCACGCAATTTCAACGACCGTCACAAGATACGATCGTACGTACGCACTTGGAAACGAGCGTTTGTCGAGTATGATTTTTGTAGGTCTTTGGGGGGAAAGGGAGCGGCGAAAGGGAGGAAGGGAGGGAATAGAAGGAATAGGAGGGCAGGAGGAGAAATAGGCATATAATTTATATCGTTCGTCGCGCCCACGATATTCAACATCGTGGAGCCATTTATGGCTCGTGACGTGACGTCAACGATTTTACTTTGCATTTACCAATGTACTTGTGTAGGCGCCGCCTGCGTAGCTCCTTTACGGCATCCCAAACCACGTGGGTTATGTATCTCAGCTTCTAGTCTCAAGCAATCGATATTGAAATAAGAGGAACATCAATATTCAGAAAATCGTTTTTGTGCCAATCGATTTCGGGGATTCTTTCGTGTTGCAACGTTACCTTCACCGGAAACCTTTCGAAACGAGAAAAGTAATAAACTTGTTCCGGTTCAACTATTTTTTTTCTTCAAGTATTTTAGTTCAAGGAATTTTTTTCTATTCAAATTTCGTGTTTTTTTTTTACTGAATACTGCTGTTGGGCGGAAAATATAAACTCATTTTTTTCTATCAACTGATCAAGCTAATTCAATTGCTTATAGCAATCCTTTAAATTTCGTTGGAAAATGATGAATTTATTTCAGTCAATTTTATAAATAATTAGAAACATTTGCGTTTTATGATTGGTCTGAATTTTATTTTGTCAGTATTTCAATCATTTTTATAGAATTTTCTTTTTCCAGTTATTTTCACATTCGATAGAATTAAAAAATAATGACTGCAAACCAGGGAAAATCTTTTTGATGGTTTTTAGTAAAATCGTATCAGTTCAACCGCAATACTTTATGGCGATCGCCATGTGGCAGCTGCAAGAATAAAAATGTTCGCAGTTACATCTAATTTCGTTCTTTTCTCCGTTTCGCTCGTTTCATTAGAAAAATCCCGCTAGAGAAGCTGTAACAGGTCTCGTGCGTCGAAACGACGCGGTGTTCATAAAACGAGGGTAAAACTTGTTTCAGCGAGTTTCAGTAATCTCGTTCACCTTTTCCTCGAACGAGTACGAACAACTCGAAGCTTATGAGACTCTTCTCATTCCCAGTGTAATTGCATACCAACTCGGTTAATAGCAGCTCTATGAACAATCGCGTACCGTCACAAAATAATCGTTAAAGCGAAAACATGTGATTTTAATTCATTCTGGTCACACTTAAAACTCATTTGCATCACGTTTTCGTTCGTTTTATTTTTCAACTATTTTCTGAACATTTGTGTTGTACGATAAATGAACTTTTTTATTGTTAAATGACCTCGATCTTATCCTTAGAATCGAGTGCACCTAGAACACGACAGGGAGCTTTAATTGTATACCATTCTCTTCGTTTTTTTATGAGAAAGAAAATAGAACCAGATCAAAGTTGCATTCGGTGAAAATTTAGCCTCGAATACTTCATAAAACGACTCAAGAACATCGAAATTTTGAAATTTTCTATAAATCATTCATTATCTGACTGTTTACTTTGGATATTCGGAATCTCGTAGCTTTCCAACCCATTCGTGATTCTCGTTTATTTGAATCGAATAAGTTTTGCTCTTTTTTCTTTGCTTATCGCTCAGAAAAATAAAATTTTCTTTCAAAAAATTCGCTTTTATTTATTATTTATTTATTTGCCTCAAAAAATCAGGAGAAAATTTGAAAGGCGCGTACGAATATCTATGTTTAAAGATAAATAATAGTAATAATGTATCGAAAGAGCCTGCAGCTGGTGATCTCAGCTGTAATTATGATCCTTATACATTCTGAACGCTTACGCGTCTATGACATATGCCCCTTTCTGTTCATGTTCTCGGTAACGGGAGCTCGTCATACCAGAAAGTGAGTTCAGGACATTAGCAAGAATGTCCACGCCTCGAAATCACAAAAAATAAATTGAATTTTGCACCGGTTAAAAAAAACGTGGTGCACAATACAATTGCAGGAATTCCAAATGATTTTTCACCCAAAAAATGTCAAGATTTACAAATTCATTGATATCGTTGACAGCGAATTTTATTTTTATTATTTTTATTGCCTTTTTTTTTTTCAATTTTTGTAATTACATCTGCTTATGATCTCGGAGCATTTGAGTTTTATGTTCGTTTACGAAAAATCATTTGGACTCATCCGATCATTTTGTTCCGGAAACAGTTCGGAATTTGAAAATTAAATGATGAAAGTGAATCGTTCACTACATTTGAACAGATAAGAATCAACGTAAATTAAAAATATTTAACTATTTTGTTATTTCTCATGTAAACCGACGTGGGTCACGCCTTTTTTTGTATCATTATAATGTAATTTCAACATAAAGGCGTATATGTGCTCAAATTTTATGACACAACTCATGAGAGAAGATCTTTTCAGCTCTCTCTCTCTCTCTCTCTCTCTTTCTCATTCTCCTTCTCTCGGTCTCCATGAAACAAACACACATGACCAAGCACTTGGGACCAAGGCGATAAAGAGTCGCGAGGGAACGACACAGCTATACTATACCCACGCATAATTTAGCTTTCTCCCACCTTGGATGCTGTGGCTTTAAAAGGTAAAATCTCGGAGTTGACTCGTCGTGAACGACGACGATCGCTATTCTCTCGTTCCTTCGTTCTTTCTCCCTCAATGACGCAGTCCTTCGCTCATCGAGCGATCCAACCAAAACTGGAAACTCTTATTTCTCATATGCACTTTAATTCCTCTCTAAACTCCATATTTAAACTTTCAATATGGAGTATAGAAATTCCCTTGTTTCCATTCCGTTTTTTTTTTTTTTTTTTTTTTTTTTTTTTTTTTTTTTTTTCAATTCAAATATCTTTCTTTTAATTAAAAAGAAAGAATTTTTTTTTTCATTTCTTATCGATTCGAATACCGTTCGAAATTCGGACTTTTATCGACCATTCAATTTTTGAATTCGTCTTCAATTATTTGAGAGTTTTCTGCTAAAATGATAGCTCATCAAAGTTATCCAGTTTCTAACGCTTTTTTCTTTTTTATTCGAAAAAAAGTTGAGTGATTTTTGGAAAAACATTTTTTTTTACTCTTCTTTTACTTTTTTGTTAAAAAAGAATGAGATTTTCTTGGAAAATTCATTGTAATTCTCCTGTCAAAGCCAAAGTAGTCAAAAGAATAAAAGTAATCACAGAAAACTCGATCGTGTCAAAATAAAAACTGAAGTTCAATTATTTTTTCACAAAAATTTGTGAGCTTTTTTTGAAGATACGAGAAACACGTGAACGGAATTTCAAGGAAAAAACTCGAACGGTTTGAGAATTATTCTAGGATGAAAATTCTGAAAAAAAAAAAAAGAAATTTGAAATTTTTTTTTTTAGTTCTTTCCGTACCGCAGCATCCGCGCTGTTCGCTTTTTTTATTATTTCGTTTTTATTTATATGGAAAGAGGATTAAACGAGAAAATGTTTATGATTCGAGATTGCAACACCTCGGTCTCTCTCGAGAGTAATAATAATACTTCCGCGGTTAGTCATCAACGTGTACGTAGCGAAAACTGAAAATAATAGTGGAAAGTAGAGCTCGGACACACGTACAGTGAAAATGTGGGTGTCCTATATAGCGAGAGCGAGCCACGAGTCCTTAATATAATCTCTCTTCTCCCTTTCCTTCCTTCTCTCTCTCTCTTTCTGGCCCGCCCGCGCTTTAAATAACTCTTCTTGTTTTTGAGGTAAGGCATGCCTCTCGTACCTACGTATATTTCCATCGGGGAAACCTGAAACTCCTCCACTAGCATTCAACCTGAATCGTTAAACGTCCCGACACGTGAAAATCTCGAGAAAATCTCTATGAATCTTGGATTAAAAGCTTCGAGAAGCTTTATCGAATCCGGCATCTCTCGTCTTCCCACATATTTCCATTAAAACTGGAAAAAAAAAAAAAAAAACAAAAAACATTAAGATTTGTTTCCCGATCGCTGTCCAGGGGAATCGAAATTTATTTGTTTCCATTCGTTTTAAATTTCTGTCGGTTCTATGATGTATCAATTTTTTATTTCACAATTTTTGTGTCAAATCTAAATAAATATTGCAAAAGTATATTATTATTTCACTGGTTTAACGATTAATAATCGAGTTTAAATATCAAATTGTTCCATAATTCGATAAAACATGATAAAATTTCAAGTAATTATTATCAAAGGCGTAACTCTTATTAATGGCGAGATTCATGCAAGAGATACGAGGAACGAAGAGTTTCTGGAGCGACCAAGTCGTCACGACTGTCCGAATAAAACGCCCCTCTTCTTTCCTTCTTCACTCACACAGGTGGATGTTATCCCGCAGTCGCCCCTTCTCTCTTTCTCTCATCGTGAAACTGACAGTCGGTGGGATTTAGGTCAACAACGAAAGCTTCTCCACGAGAATGAGAGGAGCACGCGAGAGACAAATATACCAACATTCGTTTCCTCATAATAAATGGTCTGCGACCGAAAATTTACGAGTGAGATTTCATAACCAACAAATTTGACGGAAGAAAACGAACGATCGCGGCAAAGATTGCATTTGTCCGAAAATCAAGAGACTCTTTAGTGTCTTGACGCCAAGTATTTGGGAAAAAAAAAACCGTAATTTGTGAAGACTCGGACTTTTCTTATATTTACAAGAGAACGAAAATTTATCGAACGAACCTAACCTTCAACTCGACGTCACGAGAACACGAAACGACTAATTGCAAAACTAATACGATTTTACCAATGTTATGTTTTTTTCTGCTTCTGTATTGTTCTGATTTTTGAAACGATGCCCTGAAACCGAATAATATCTTCGTTCACGAACTCAGCACCGCAGTGATTGTTGTAATTTCGCTGCATTTGTTGAAAAAATTGGGACGATGATCGACTGAGAAAAAATGGCGCCAGTATCGGATCGAAACACGTTCGCAGTTCGGTGAAATTTTGTTTTTTTTTTTTCAAGGTTCATTTACCCTCGGGGGGAATCCTACCTAATACCGGCTCGGCTACCGTACTGTAATTCACTTATAGACCTTGACATTTGTCCCCGAACCACTCCACCTGTTACAGAGCCACACGCTGTTTTCCCTTTACTGTATAGAATTCGCACAATGGCGAAGGTAAGAGACGAGCTGGGAAATAATTCGTGCGGTCACGCGGTCTCGTTACTTTGACATTACTCCTCGAAAGTGAGTTTTTCATTTTTGAGGATCAAGATATTTAAGCGTAATTTAATTTGACGTTGTGAACAGGAGTTTAAATCCGTCAGTTTTTTCAATACTGAACGTTTTGAAACACTGTCGAAACACGCAGAGCCATATTCAGTGAACTGTCCCATTCCGAATTTAAGACGCTCGAATTCTAATTTTCGAAATGCAACTTTTGATCTGAATTGAATTTATTTTTTTTTAATTTTGGTCCTGTTTCAAGCCAGTGTATTTTAAAATATATTTTTTTTTCAATCATCGTGATTAAAATTGAGTATAAATATACACGTCCGGGATGAAAAAACGTTGTTTGCCCGGTTTCACGGGAGTCGGTAGAAAAATGCCTCGCCAGCAGTGATACGATGAAAAAAAAATGCGTGTGCGACACGTTCAAATGAAGTCACGACTCGCGCGACGTTGTCAAATTAGTAAAGAAAAATGATAAAACCATCGTTTCGAGTGAGGTGCGCGAGACGATACTAGACATGTAAACATACACACGTGTTTGCAAACTCGAAACAATAATCGAGTTTCGACTGTAATGAGTGTAGAAACGCGAGAGAAGTGCTTGTTTCGTTCGCGCATCTCTGTCTTACTCGATGTATACAAACGAAGAGGGATGCAGGAATATAAAACAGCAAAGTTGTCGAATAAATGAGAAAGAGAGAGAGAGAGAGGGGGCTATAAAGCGCAGAAGAAAGAAGAGAGAAAAGAAAACATGTTCCATGTGTCTCTGTCGGTATGGCGCGGTATCTCGATGCTCGAGCGTATGCGGAGGCCGTATATGGTAGTGGGCGGGAAGGCATGGTGGAGAGCCGCGTTGTTAGTTCGCGCTTGCGCGAAAGATCATTTTTGTTTTTCTTTCCCATTGGAGCGGCGCATGCGCGTTATGCAGTCTTGTCGTGGCACGGGTGGCACGAGCGGGCACACGCGGAGCAGCGCAGTAGCGAGCCGAAAGTCACGTAGTGCGCGCGCGTTTCTTTCGTTTCACGTTAATTTGGGATAAAATAAGAATATAAAAAAAAATAAAAATAAAAAGTACATATATACATATTAAAAGTTATTACGATACATCGCAACGAGGCGTAAAACGCGACAGGGCGTCGTTCGATTATAAAAACAAAAAGAAGCCATAAACGAGAGAAATTCATGATTGGAAAAAAACGCACACGTGAAATTATCACGAAAAATAAAAACGGTGTTACTGCAAAAACGGAGTCGTTAGCACGAGCGATTAGCGCGAAATAGCGCGTACGTTTGATCGTCGCGCGAACGCGTTATTATTGCCAACTATTATTGTTGTTCATCTCTCAACGATTCTATACCTTCGTTGCTCCCCCCTCCCCCCGTTGACATTAACTCGGCGGTGATTCGTTTACTAACCAAAAAAAAGAAATAGTGACATATCAGCAAATTAATAAATGAATTGATCGACATCGAAAGAAGCTTAAGTGTGCGACGTATAAACGAAATTAAAAATCAAAAAGTAAACAAATAACGAATCGAAGGAAGATACGTATAAATAAAAATAAACCCAACGCCACACATGCGTAGTATAGGCTCTTGGACGGAGGCTGGTTGTTGTTGAATTACGTTCATTATTTTAAAAAAAAGTTACATATATATATAAATTTATTTATATTTTATTATTATTATATATATATATATATTTTATATATATATATATATAAACAAAAATTCACGACGTTTCGTCAAAATCGACCGTTCAAAATGTGTGATAATACCAATTCGACGACGCAAAGTATAGCGGACTATCTGTCACAACTTCTCAAAGACAGGAAGCAACTAGCAGCGTTACCAAATGTCTTTATACACGTGGAACGACTCCTCGACGAAGGTAAGCTTTTTATTAACGTATTATTCCCATTATTTGTTTCCGGCTACGGTACTACGAATCACCAATTTATTTACATACATTTTTCGTCAAATATTTCGAGTTATTTTAATTTTGTTGAATTCTCGTAACGAAAACGATTCGCAAAAATTCGAATAAAATCGAAATTTATACACATACGTGACACGCGGCCGAAAAAGTAAGGAAAAAAAAAAATAAAAATAAAATAAGTTTTGATAAAACGAATTTGTTCCGCGTCGCATGGCAACGAAGCCGCGTTTCTCGAAGTGAAAGATTCGCGTGGCTTTTACGAAGGTAATTTACCTACTGTAAGAGTGTATTCGTTGAATATGCTTATGTCAGCCACTACTGGAAATAACGAAAAAAAAAGCTGGCAAAAATTTTTCGCTCCCCTGACTGCACAAGGTCGGTTCAAGACACCGAACACGATTTTCTTCCTTTCTCGTTCAATTTTACTATAAAAAATATTCACGTATATTCCTACTCGAGCGTACACTCTCCGTGGTTATAGATATTCGAGCGTTTTGATAACTCGACGACGCGCCTGTTCAGCTCCGTCAGTCTGTACCCCGAACCTTGGCCTCGCCAACACAGACCGCCGTGTGTCACGCGTGCAATACCACCAACATAAACAGCAGCAATTCTCTCTCTCTCTCTCTCTTGATCTCTCTTCGCCTTCCCCCTCTTCTCATCTCATTTATTTTTCTACATGTGTCACGAAGCTTTTGATAGTGATCGCGCGGAGAACAATATCACGTTTATTTACATAAATCAAATTAAATCAATTTTCTAGTAATCTTGGGCTGGCCTATTTGACTAATTATCGTACACGCGTATGCTCAAGTCTACCCCTTATTTCTTTATTCGACAGTGAGACGACTATTTTTTTTTTGTCAATTTTAAAAATTCTCGTGTATTAATAAGAATTTTGAATCGAGTCTCAAAATTTTCCGTTTAAAACCTGCTCTTTCGGGGAATTCGTTCGAAAATTCTTACAGAATAATAGAAAACTCGGCGCTAAATTCAAAATGTTTTTTTTTACTACTTTCCAGAATTTTGAGAGAAAGAACGAAAGGATTTTTCTTAGATATTTAAAAATGTTAATTTTTTTTTTTTTCAAAAATCTTTCTTTCCAAGTCTTTTTCTCTGATATTTTTTCTTTTTTCCCAATAAAAATGAAAATTTAGAGCGAAAAAGTGATTTTTATGTCCGGCAAGATACGTTAAAAGTTTTTATGCATCAAAAGCTTCCAACACCGGTGGGTTTATCTCCAGATTTTTTTTTTTTACAGTTCTCCAAATGTACACATGTAAGTTAGCTCATTCGTACGAGTCGCGAGGTTTGTTTGCATTGTAAACACGAGAAAAATGATCGTAAACGAAAAATCCAGTGTTCAGGGCCGACGACGATCGCGCCTACTCTTTTTCTTCCTCTCTCTCTCTCTCTTCGAATATTGATTTTTTTCAAGCCTTATTAATAACAGTTTTTTTTAAAGAAGGGTAAAAGCTTAGGCTCAATTGATTCGGAATTGAATTAAAAATATTACGAATTTTGGATACGAGAAGAATAATTAATTCGTCGACTACAAGCACGCTCATCGCGGGAGAATTATTTTTCTTGCTATCTGTGTGTATTTAGGTGGATCGCGTTCGCTGCTGCCACGTGACTTTCACACTCGAGATAAACACAAAGTGGGCGTTTCTTGGTCGCACAGCGATACTCGATACCTCGTCAGGTCCCCTAATGACCGATATAATAATAATAATTTATGTGAAAACATGGAAACATGGAACACGGTGACGAAACACAACAACTTTTCGAACGGACAATCCTAACGCGAAATCTCTTTCTTTTTTTTTTTTTTTTTTTTTTTTTCTTTAATCTTTTAATTTTAATTTTTTTCTTTAATCTCTTTCTTCATAAATTATTGTTCTCACGAAAATTGAGGGTCGCTCATCGACCAATTGGGAGAGAAAAAAAATCATTGAAAGAAAATCCACAAGATATTTTACAAAAATTCAATGGTCCCAGAAAATCTTTTCGACAGAAATGTCCCAAACGGTGTTTTGACAGTTTGGGGACGAAGAGGTTAAAGCCGCGGGCGTATAGGCCGAGTACCACGCCAAACACTCAAATAATTATTATTTCAGTTTTGTAATTATATAAAAATTGTTCTTATCTTCGATTGGGACAAATATTTTTATTTTATTTTTTTTATTAAAAACTATATTTTTTACAAGTATCCAGTGATTAGTATGACCAGCTAAGTCGACGGTATTGCCTCGACTCTTCGGAACTAAAACGTATGCGTTTCGTTCTGGGTTCACTGAGCTCGTCGAGAAGCGAACGAAAATTTACGATCTTACGAAATCGTCGAAGCTCTCGTATCGAGCTGCAGGCCTCGCGCGATAAAATTGCGCGGAATATTTAAATTTATGTTCTTGCAAAATGGTCTCGGTAAAGTGAAGTAAAAAAAAAGGATTTTTTTTCGAACAGAATCGCTGGTTTTTAACACTCGGAAAATGATTTATCCATTCCGAGTCTTTTCAGAGACGAATAAATAGAAATTTAGTGATTTTTTATTGTTCCATTAAATCATTTGACGAGCGATATTACTTTCGAATAAAAAAAAAATTTCTTTCATTTATTTTCATCGATTTTTCTTGTTTTTTTTTTGTTTATCATCGACGTCGCGAGCTTTCCGAAAGAGTCAAAGGAGCGAGGAGAGAAAATCACACAGGCTGGACGCGCGCTCGGTCTCTGTGATTGAGATTAAGGACCCGATCGATCGATATCGCCTCTCAAAACATTCACACACACACACACACACACACACACACCAGCACGCATTCACTTTCGAAAGTGACGGTATTTAGCATGTATTCGGTCAAACGGCCGAGGAGAAAGTCTTGGATGCATTTATTCACGATTTTTCATCGTCGTTGTTATTATTACGATTTTTATTTTTTTTAATTTTTTTATATTATTTTATTTCTTATTCCCTTTAACTGCTGCTCGAGCCCAGGACGTTCATTTATTTTCTATACAAAAGTTTCGCTCGTAAAAATCTCGATTCATTATATATTTCGTAAAGGTTTTTAAGACTCGAAATAAGAGAGACAGGAATATTGTCCCGAGAATTCATTATTTATGATGTTTATTTTCATTTTTCTTCGTCATTATTATTTTCACAATTTTTTTTTTTTTATTTTTATTTTTTTATTCGCCGTCCTCGAGGCCACACCGAGTCCACGTGTGGCTCCCTCTTCTCGAGGAATTTCGAGACGGAGACGGACGTGACTCAATAGTCTCACTCGTTGTTGTTTTTTTTTTTCTTTCGTTTTCCAAAATAATTCGAAGAAAATTCCCATTGTGGCGAGAGGCCTCGTTGCCAAATACAAAACAGTGTTAACGGTTCTCGAAAATAGCTCTTGGAAACTCTCATCCGAGTTTTATAAATCGATCAACGCACACACGAGGAGAGAATATTAAAAATAATATTCTCATTTTCAGCTACCGTGGTCGACAGGCCCAGCACGTGCTCTCCTATCCCGGAACTCTCGTACTCTATACCGGTGTCTATTTTTTTTTTTCTTCTTTTTCACACCTCACTGACACACTCGCTCACTTTTCCTCTTGTTCTCACTGAAAATTCTCTCGATCTTAAACACCAACGTGTCCTAACCTCTAAGCTCAATCGTTCAACCTTTTTTTTTTTCTTCTCCTCTTTCTCGTTATATTTACTTTCGTTGACAAATGCGTAGAAAAACTTTTTTTTTTCTCCCCGAACTCTTGAAACTCGTCAATTCTGTTTTGACTTTTCAGAATGTTTTTTTTTCACTTTCAGTGTTTTGTCAAATGTTTTTATTTCAAGTTTCGTTTCTACTTTTTTCTTCTCATATTCAAATAAATTTGAAATAAATTTTTTTTTATTTTCGCACTCAATTAAATAAGAAAATTCGTCTTGTTTGGAAAACTTGTGCCAAAATGACTTTTTTATCGGTGATATTTAGTCTTGTTTTTTTTTTTTTTTGTTTTTCTTTACGATTATTTCGTAGATCGTCCCTGAAGGGACGATTTTAGAATACGAGTTGATAACTGGCTCTCGCTCGTTGGTGAGGCCAACCTCGAACGAATCAAAGACGAGAGTTTTCCTCGGTTGACCCACTGGCGCGAATAGAACTCTCTCGTCGTCAGGCACACACAGCTGCATGATACATTTTATAGGCTCGTTTATATTCACGTTTTATACATTTAATCATTAACAAATATTCGCTCATATTTTTCTCTAAATATCTAAATCTGTTTGCTGAAAAAAAAAAAAAACGTTTGGTTGCTCCTCAATGTAAAAATCGGTGAACCGATCGCGATGAATCTTTCACGAAATCAAAAATCTTGATCGTTGGTTCTAAGCGATTTGATATTTCGATTTTTGTTTGTTTTATTTTTACAGAAATGTGACAGAAGATTTTTAATATTTTGGTAAATCTTCAAACTTGAAAATTCATCAGTAATTAAACGTTTTTGATGATCGAAAAAATCGAATCAGTACAATTTGCCTTAATTATTTCAGAAAAAAAATTTATATTTTTGTGATTACTCAGCTAGATTCGTCCGCTGAATGTGCCACGAGTGACGTCAGCAGGCAGGATTCGTATATTTATAAATACGTGAGTTTATTCCGTGGGTGTTAATATTTTTTTATTTAAAAATCTTGAGCCTCGATTGAGTTATTAAAGTAAATACAGATTAACGTCAATTAGGAATCGGGAGTTTAGTTTTCGTGTCGAAACGAAGCTCGGAGCGATGATCGAAAAAAAAAAATGATCTTTCGGTTTTCTCCTTTTTTTTGATCGAATTATCCTCGAATCATGAGAAACGGAATATCGGTGATGATATAAATATTTAAAAACGATGTTTCTTGCACAATTTTTTGGGACTCAGCATCTTTCGGATGCTCGGGAAAATGTCATGGGATCACACGCGATCACTCCGGTAGGAAAGTGTTGACGTTTTTTATTATGGGACTATTGAAAAAATAAAAAAATCTAATTTGTCGAGATTGAAGTGATTATGCTAAGTTTCATTCCTTTTTTTTTCCTCGAACCTTTCAATCTGTTGAATAAAATTTGAAAAAAAAAATATTTTTTTTCTTTCTCGCTGTGTTTTTTTTTTCTTCCATTCCTCTAACCTTTCAATCTCTTGAATAAAATTTGACAAAAATATTTATCGTCCCAATTAGTTCGAGTCGTATTGAGCGGATTATAATTAGAGACGGAGGAGATTGTAGAGACCTTCGGAAAAGGTCATTTTTCGTTTCTCTCCTTTATTTTATTGCTCGCTCAATAAAATGTCGATTCGAAATTGATTTTTAATCGAGCTCGAAATCCGCTCGAACATCCGCTACGCGAATTTTGAAGTTGCATGGCACTTATCTCTCTCCAATTATTTTCATAATAATAGCATCAAAAAATGTATCCAAAAAAATTGATTTTATTTCTCCCCATTTCGTTCGATTCAATATTGCCCGTTTTTGCTGATTCATCCTCTGTTAAATCTGCATCGAAACGAATAAAAAAAAAAACAAGTTTTACGAAATTCTTCGTAGCCTAAACACGCGCCAAAAATAGCAACGACCATTTCGATTACGCTCAAAAATCGCTTCACTTTTTTTATCATTCGTTCGAAACTTATTTTATTAGACGTGCCCACAGTTCACACTGCTCGAGTACAATTAATAATTAATTTTTATGTGCCAAAACTGAATTTTTTACCGAAGAACTCGCCTTGGATCATGGCAAATTCACCCCCTCCCCCCTCCCTCCTCTCTCTCTCACTCTTTCTCAGAAAAGTTTTATTAGTTTTCCTATCAATATTATCGAAAACTTCAACTCCACAATTTTTGTATCCACACACAATTATTTTTCAATAATTTTTCCAAAAAAAAAATTTAACCATGGAAATTTGAAATTTTCGATTCCTTCGTTATAGTTTTGCGTGAAGTTTCTTGAGAAGGGACGATTCTGGTCCATAATTTTTACTCAGGAGGAGTAAATGAAAATTGAAAAATTGCATTCAAATCGAGTCAAATTTTCTCGTTCTTTCTCTCTCTCTCTCTTTTTCTTTCTCTTTATCCTGTCCCAACTTCGTTTCTTTTTGTTTTTGGAGCACACGTTTATCTCGAGGAAACGAGAGACTTAAAAATTTCATCTCACTGTACTACCAGGGTCTTCGAGTAATTTGTCCATCAACGAAGCCCACTGTACGCGTCCATTAATGCTCGTACACACGATGAATAATTTAATTCAAAACAAATGAATACGTCAGAAGGAAACGTTTTGGGAATGAGATTTCTCGGCACGTGTTCTATAAATCTCCTTTTTTATTCATGAAAAATGGAGATCGTTGATTTTTTTTTTCTTTGACCTTTTTGTCTGAATCTTTCCAAGGCTGATCGATACTTTTTTTTTTTTTACGTTATGAAAAATAATATTTATCTCAATTTATTCCAGTTCTAATTGGAAAAGACATAAATTGAAAGAAAAAGGCTCGAACAACTTTCAATGTCTCGTCGTGCTCTCTTGTCTGTTATTTTTGAACATAAAAAATAGAACTAGAAAACACGTGTCGATCGATTTCATCGACTAATTATTAATTACTTCAACTTTTTAATTGCTAATTATTTTAATTTCATATTCCTTGATATTTTCGGTCAACGGAATGGTCGTTGGTGAAATATTTTCTTTTCGTAATCTTCGCATTCGTCTCTCCATACTCAAATGAGAGACTGGCTCGTTGGATTCCGGCCTTGAAGGCAGGATGGCCGAGTGGTTACTCTTCAAACTTTAATCTCCGCCGCTGCAAGTACGATCTAACAGCGTTACGGTCGAAATAAATACAAAAAAAAAAAAAAAGAAAATAGTCGTCTTTGGTGATTAGGCAATTGGTCATTTGTCGAGTACTCGAAGTACCCCTTTGCCTATTGACCCTCAAACTGTTACTACCATATTTTCCTGCTTCGAGGTCTCGTAATCACGAAATCGTGTGCAGGAAGAAAATGGTCGAGAAACTTTTGTTTTTTGATTCGGTTTACGTTTGTTTTTTTTTACCATAATTTCGACGAATCTTTAATCGCCTCTCTCTCTGTCTGCAATTTAATTCCCATTCGCAACGAAGTCTCAAATTATTCGGCTAAATTATCATTTAATGAGCCTGTATTTTATTAAATTCATTGCGAAAGGCCAAGCAGTTTCATAAATTCGAGTAAAAGTAAAAGTTTTTCTTGAGTCGATCTGTGGAATCGGAGCTTTTCGTACCGTTGCTAATGTTTCAATTATTGGGACATGATACAAAGCAGGAATTACGAGAGAAGGATCCAGAAAAAGAGAGAAGATCGTTGCGTTCTATAGTGATCTGTATCCCTTTCTACTTCTCTTTTTCTCTCTCTCTCTCTCTCTCTCTCTCTCTCTCGTTCTTAGTCACATAGTCATGGGAGAAACGGAGGGCTCAGCGCAAAAGTAACATCGCGAACGCAGGAGTCGGTCCTCGACCCCTCTCACCCCTTAACCCGTTGCCCCTCTTCGAACACTCAATGCTCTCGCTACAGGCATCACAATTTATATCTCTCCTCTCTCTCTCTCCTCTTTTTTTCCCTTGGATTCGTGCCTCCTTCTCTTCCTCTTACTCCGGCCTTGCAAACGGTCCCTCCTATCTTTTCATCTCTCTTTTTATCTCTCTCTTTCTCTCTCTTTTCCCCACTATAACGTAACGTCGACCAGCGCGGCCGCATTCCTTCTCGCGAACGCGGTGTAGAGGCCCCGACGAGCTTCGAGCGTGTTGCCTGCCCGACCCGATTCTCTCTCTCTCTCTCTCTCTCTTTCTCTCCTCCTTTCTCGGTCACTCATGTGCAGGCTCGTTACTCTCGACTCTGTTTACCGAGTTTTATTCCCTCTCTCATTTTCTCTCTCTCTCTCCATCTCTCATTCTCATGTATCTATTTATCTCTTTCTACCTCCTTCTCAGATCATCGCCGCTCTGATATCCCCCATTCCTCTCACCGCTTCCTCCCTCCACACCGCTCTTTCTTACCGCACACAACGTCTTGGCCAGATCTTCGAAGACACAAACTCGACGGAGTAATCCAACTTGCATTATCCGAACTCAACGCGTTCTCAATATTCTTTTTCTATCGCCCTTTCCGTCTCCCCATTTTTCTTCGCCGCTCTTTTCTCACCTCGTATCCACACGGATCGAGACTTTTTCCAACAATTTTCTCATTTTCTTTTCTTTTTTTTTTACTCCGTTTTGGGAATTCAACGTTTTTAACGCTGCTCGAGAACCCGAAGATTCGGGACTTATCAATTTTTTTTCGTATTTATTACTTTAAAACGCTGTTTTTATCGCGTAATTAACGGATATTTGTTAATCAAGTTGTTCGTGCCATAAACGCGTGTTTTACGAACGTTTGGATATTTAATCGAATTTTTTCGCGCATTTCTTTCCCAAAGAAATGACAAAAGTTATCGAAAATTCAATTTTTCGAGAAAAACTCTCGCGCGCACGAATCAGCGACTCTAATCGGTGCTTCCGTGAGCGTGTATGTCACAATAAAATGTTTCTATCTCGTTAGAATTTCAAAATGGTAGAATAATATGAGAAAATGACAGGCAATGCATCTTGAATTCGTGTTTATGGGGTGTGGGCGTTATGGCGACACCATTTTATGCTCATTTCACTCCGAACGCCATGTTATATTCTGTACAGTCGCTTCTTTCTCTTTCTCTCTCTCTCTCTCTCTCTTTTTATGGGAAGAAAGAGACACACACGCTGCGATTTTCTCGCGAACCCGAGAGAATACAGAAGAGCTCGTGCGCAAGATCTTCACGAGAAATTAGTATTAACCTCGCTGAAAACGTTCGGCACTCGCACAAAATTTCTCGTTCCTGTGTGCATTCCTTTTTTGATTAATCGTATAATTTTATCGATCATTTTTACACATTGATGATCGAAAAGAAATTATTTGTCGTTGCTTTTTAAATTTCGTTCGAAATGACTCTCGAAATCGTCGATATTTTTTTTTTTTTTCATTGATTAGAAGCAGCCAGTTGAAAGTTATTTGAACTGTGAATCGTCAATTCGCTCGATCAATTCGTTCGTGACGTTTATATCGATCAAATGTTTCGAGGAAACACGCGAAAAACGACGAGATTCGCGTCTCTGCCAGCTCTTAGTAGATCTATTCTTAAGACGATGTTGAAAAAATAGGAAAAAAATGTCGTTTCACTAGTCAGACCTTACGAAACTTTCGTCTGAAGAAAAAAAAAACGAAAAATGAAAAAAAAGCCACAAAAAAGAGGGATTTTTGTGTGTCTCTGTCTGTGTATATTATCGGTTTAAATGGAGGAGAGTCACGACGGGAGTCGTCCTCAGATATACTCGAAGCTTTGCCCTAAAAGGACATTGCTCGTGCAACGCACTCCCGACCACACTTTTCTTTCTCTGTCCTCGTTTCTCTCTATCGTTTTTTTTTTTCTTTTACTCCTTTTACCAAGTACTCGTGGGTCATGTGCTCAGACGAACCACACCAGAGATGATACTCTTCGGCACGGTTCATCGTCATCCTCGACTTCTTCCTCCTCCTCCTCCGGCCTCCTTCTTCTCTTATTTCTCGTTTTTTCTTTCTCTCTTCCTTCTTCTTCTCGATCTTCGTCTCCGTGATGCTGGGACTCGCTTTCTCGCTAACAATACGTACGGAGACGTGAATGGATATGCTCGCGTGTAGGCGGCGAGCACCGTTGCTCCGAATTTCTCTCTCTCCCTTACGTACAACTGTACTCTCAAACGCATTTATTCCGGATTTTTAATTCTTCTTTGAAACCTTCCTCTCAAAAACGCTCTTACGAAACTCGAAAAATTGTTTTTTTTTCTTCTTCATTCTCTTTTCTTATCCATCGTTCTTCTTCCAATTTTTTTATTCAGCTTTAGACACTGCTCGAAAAAAATGAAGTTTTTTCTTCGATTTTTAGTCCGTATTTCAATTCGATCTTTCTAATTTTGAACGAAAGTCAAAAAAAAGCGTTTCGAATCGTGAATTTTCGTTTTTCCGGTATAAAAACTCGTTTTGCTCACAATTAAAATGAAAGGAATCGAACCAATGATGATTGAAGCTGATTATCGAGAAATTGACATTTTTCGTTTATTCATTCGATCGATAAGGGCTCTGGGCAAACGCGATTTAAGGGAATGATCAGCTTTTGATTTCTATCGACAAATTTATTCTCGGAAGAAACGTCGCGATACTTTTCTTAATATTTTTAATTTAATTTTTTTTTTTTTCGATTTCTATGAAAATGATTTACATGTATATATGAGTTTATAGCGTGAATAATATGTACTCGTTACACGTAATCGAGATCGTGGCTCTCTCTTGCATTCTATCCACGTACTCGCCACCATACAACCTTTCTTGAACCCAACCCGGCAAAGCCTGAAATTAATATTAACGAGGCTGAATGAATTCTTGCTCGTTGTTTCTTACTTCGTTTTTTTTTCTCCCTCTCTTTCTCTCTCTCTTTTTCTCTCGCTTTTATTTTATTGTATTCCTTTTCCTCTCGCTCACACGCGTTTCTTCTTTCTTTCAGTCTTTTCTTTCTCTTCCTTTCGTATACGTATTTTATGATGATATGAAAATTGAACTTTGTTCTCACGAGAATTTCGTTTTCGCACCCTGCTCTCTCGACGCCGTTTTTTTTTTCACACTCGTAAATATATACTCGTGATGAATATCTAGCACAAAATCATTCCTCCGCGAGATTGACTACTCGATCGTCGCGATCGTTATTTAATTCCCTTCCATTGGGCTTTCTCGCGAGTTCCCGTTCATTTATAATCGTTTTTTTTTTTCTTCAATCGATCGTCATCGTGAAACGACATCGATCGAATATCGTTTTATGTAACCCTATTAAATAAGAATTTTCGATAGAAAAAAAAGCCCAAAAACGTTCGGTTTGGAACGTGAATTCCACGATCTAAAATCGATCGAATAAAAAGTACTTTTTTTTATAAAGTTTGAGCGAGAATTCTCCAAAAAAAAAAAAAAATAGCAATTCGACCGTATCATGATGAAATCGATGAATAAAATATCGATGAAAAATGTGATCGGAAACGATGAATTTCCGAATCCGGAGAACATCGAATCCGGCGAAAAAAAGGAAGAAAAAGCCGTTCGATATGATCGTTAAACTCATCTCGTCGCGCGATCGATCGAAATTCTCAAACGTTTAGCACACGAGACTGCATTAAGATTCTCTCACATACGCGTGAACTTTTCAAAGCTCCGAATAACTTGAAAAAAATCATAAAACGCAGATATAAAAAAAAGTATTTTTATCCCTCCCTCCCCCTCCCCTCGCATTCGTTTCAATGCCTCACCGTTAGGCTCGTTGTAAAAATAAAAAATTTTATTCGGTTCCTCGTTAGAAAATTGCATGGGAAAATGAGTTTGGATCGTAAATAATTTAACGACGAAGACGAAAGAAGTTATTTGACCGTTAGTTCCGCTCGGAACGACCCCGTTTTTCTTATTTCTCTTATGCATACATCGAATCAGTGGCGTGTTTCATTTCTCGGCTCAGATTCGAGCGATTCGAGAACTCGAGAAATTCGATCCCCCGCACACGCTTTCCTCATACTTCGTTGACGATTTTGTGAATCAAAATTCGAAAATCAAAGATTTTTTGATCGAAATTCGAGAAATTTATTGCTGATTTTCAGTTTTTATCGAATAAATTTTGAATTTCAATCATAAAAATCGTTAAATTCGTACAGACTGCTACTGCTGGCTGCTGCTGTGTTCGATCCTCGTGTGATTTCTATTCCTACTTTTTTTTTTATTAGCCATCAAGAGACATAAAAAAAATAATGTCCGAGAGACTCGATGTTTCTTTCTATTTCTAAATAAGGAAATGCCTACGCTCGCGAGCATATTCGCGTGATTGCACCGCGCCGGTCGCGCGAACGCGCACTGTACTCGCGTCCTCGGTATACCGTTGAATCGCGCGAAAGTGTCTAATCAATCGCTGCACACGCTCTTCTACCTACACGTTAAACTCATTTCTCTGTGATTTTTAAGTCTAGCAACTCTGCACTCTCTCGTCTATTACTTCATTCAAGGGATTCAGCCGTTTAAAAAAAACTTGAGATTTTTCTATCGAATTCTGTAATCTTCGTTTCGTTTTGCAGCAGAAATAGAGAGAAATTTTATTTCTGTCGTCCATTTCTAACCGAATGATCTTATAAATATTTTTCATTTTTTTCTTTCATTTCTGATGATAACAAATTTTTTAATCGCTGTTTCTCGTATTCTTGTATTTTTTGTATTCTCGTTTTTCCATTTTTTTTTTTTGGGCAGTTTCGAGCGAAAATTTTTCTCGTAAGTCTTTGATTCGTTGAACCAAAACAATTGGTGCTCGAACTGAATTCGTTGAGAAAAATATGCTTTAACGAAATTTCGAAAATTACGAGAGCCCTTGCTCAAGGGATTCATGGCTCTCGACTTCTCGTTCTTCGCGGGGGCCGATGACCGGGCTGACCCGCTCTTTCACGAGCATATCGCCGCACTCTTCATCGTTCTCCTCGCACACAGTCTACACATATATCTCTCGTGTATATTATTCGTATACCGTGTCTGCTGCTGCTTCTTCATAGCCGATCATACGTATATACCGTATTCAAATATTTATGAAGTTTTCATGCCGAATGAAGAAAACTCGAACATTTTATTTCGTCAAAACTCCAA
Source organism: Campoplex capitator (assembly GCA_037576405.1). NCBI lineage: Eukaryota > Metazoa > Arthropoda > Insecta > Hymenoptera > Ichneumonidae > Campoplex > Campoplex capitator. The sequence continues at coordinate 9,907,718 of JARBWI010000002.1, forward strand.
GTTTTTTCGTAATTTTATTATTTAAAAAAAAAAATTCATTTCTGTCAATGGAATTCAAGCTTTTATGAGCGTTGAACGTTCGACGATGATCGAACGTTCGTTTCGACGATTTTACGGTCACGGAAATTCCGCATCGTTGTCGTCATCGAACTTTCGTTCCTTTGGACTGAAAGAAAAATTGGTTTTTCGGATCGATCGATGTCGAGAGTTTTGTAGATTTCTCATCGAATTTGGCATTTTTATTCCGATGCAATGACGTTTCGTCGAATATAGATTTTTGGTATACGCGAAAACGCTGAATGATTAATAAGAAAATTTGATAAATACTGATGAGTAGATTTTTAATTTCCTGGCCTCGTTTGGATAAAATATACTCGAAGGATTGTTTATTCGGCGAAAAACAGAATGAAGAACATCGAAGAATGTTGGTTTTAAATGGAATGATCTATATATACACTTAACATGGTGCAGTCACTCGCGCATGGCCCCGTAAACCCGTGCCACGCAGCATCCACGGTTTCGCGCACATCTTTCTTAATTCTCTCTCTCTCTCTCTCTCTCTTCCTTCCTCTCTCTTCTCTTCGTCTTGAGATGAAATGCGAGGCGCATACACTACAAAATGTACTTTCGGTCTCTCCCTTTCTCCGCTCTTTTCTCTCGCTCACTCTTTCTTCCTCTCCTCCGCTTCGCTGTTGTTCTCGTTGCATATATGCGGTGGGAGGTGAAAGGAATCTCTTCTCCGTGCACGTATTTTTTGCTGCATCTTTTTTTCGCATCCTCGTACACGTCTTTAAGGAGTTTCGGTACTAAAGGCAAAATGTTAAGAAATTAATCAAATTTGGTGATAACGTTCTTCAACATCAAGTACGAAAAGACAAATTTTTTCAAAATTTTCTTCTACTCAGTTATCGAGTAATTATGCATCAAAGCAGCTTTCTTATGCCCGAAGTGTATACCTATATATATGGAAACGCTGTGCTTATACACGTGAACTTTAGTCTTCAATTACTCGATAACTGTGTAGAAGAAAAATCTGAAAAAATTTGTATCGTCAAATTTGGCACTAAACGAATATGTTCACTAAATTTTATAAAAATTCTTAACTTTTTGACAATTTTTTGTGTTTTTAACATGGTTTAGCATGGCAACATTGTATCGCCTGTACCGAAACTCCTTAACTTCTCTCAGTTGCGATTCGGAGCGAGCCTTCCTTACACTGAGAAAAATGATTTCGTAAATTCAACAAATTTTTTGTTGGTTCGAAAAATTTTCTGTTGGTTCAACAAATTTTTTTATTGGTTCAACGAATCGTAGCGAACAAAATGAAATTTGTTAACCCAAACGAAATTTGGTTCATTCAAATACTTAATTTCTCACCACGACAAAAATATCGTTGAATCAACAAAAGTTTTGTTAAATCAACAAATTTAATTTGTTCGCCACAATTTCAAATTTTTTTTCTCAGTGTACGATAATCCCGATTTGATAAACCTTCGAATCGTTTTGCATTCGTTTTATTCGAGCGGTATTTAAACGAATGAGAAAAATAAAACGATTTTTCGGTGATTGCCATTGGCCGGCAGCGATCAAACGACTTTTACCCCGAAATTTCTACATTTTTTGAAATCATTTTTATGTCATCGAATTTGTTGAATATTTATATCGAGTTACGAAATTATTGGTTCCCAAAATATGCCTCGTTGGAGGGGGAGGATTGAAGGCAGAAAAAACAGTTGGTAACAACGATTTGTCCTCGAAAATTTAGTACGAAGATCCTCTGGCGACTGGGGGACAGTGCAGTTTGACGTCATCGTTTTTCAGAGTTCTTTCCTCTCGTCATTCCGTTCCCTCTAAAGGGCTTCTCGAATCTTTGGGCCCCTTTCTCCTCCCTCCCTTTCCCCTGGCTGAGAGAAAAGGAGAAAAAGGATAAAAAGAGAGTCAAGGGTCCCGGAGAGAGCCCGTTCGAGTCTACACCAGACACTTCACGCTCCCCCAGAGCGAGTAGCCGCAAGGGACACGCCCAAAAATTCTATCTCCGGAGCTCATCGCGAGCTTGTACAGCAGCAAAGCCAATGCCGAGAATGTAACTGAGCACATGAGTCCCAATGGACCCCCGTTAAACAAACGGTTGTGAAGAAAATATCCACAAAAAGAAAAAAAAAAAAAACAAAATAATATTTGTCTCCCCGAGGCATCGTTACGGGAAAATTTACTTTTCGAATACGACGCGGGGCTTTTCAGTGACGCAACGATTCACGTTTCTCGCTGATCGATCGCTCAAACTTTCAATCCGTTCACGTCTAGTTCTCCGGATTTACATTCCGCGGTTACTGAATAAACGTTCAAATTATTTCTGAGCTCGCAATCTATGCGCGACCCAATTCCAGGAAATTACAAAAAATTGAATCATTATGTACGTTTTTCGATGACGAAATTGAAGAGAATTTGAAATCGAAAGGCGATGACTCCATTTTTGGTTAGTAACCATCGCGAAAAATTCTTGAAATAACACTTCATAATGGCGAGAGAGAGAGAGAGAGAGAGAGAGAGAGAGAGAGAGAGAGAGAGAGAGAGAGAGAGAGAGAGAGAGAGAGAGAGAGATTCAATTGGAAGTTTAATCCCAATCCAGCAGCATCGTTTTACGACTAAAAGCAGCCTCGTATACAGCATGAAACATAAACGACGCAGCATGTGCTTGACTCGTGGCTCCGGTATAAACACGAGAGAGAGCACTTTGTGTGCAGAGAGTACACTGTTTAAAAAAAAATATATTTTTTTAACCAAATAAAATTTATTTAATGCAAATAAATCAATTTTATGCTTTCACGAAAGCTAATGTCAAATCGTTAGAAACAATGGACTTTTGATAGACTCGATTGCACGATTACAACAAACAATCAATCGATTTAATTCAGTCAAATAAACGAATAATTGGATAAAACTCTCGACTGCATAGTTCCACAAATTGAACTGTTTTATCGAAACTGTTTTCTACTGACACAGGTCATTCGCTATTATTTCTATTATTCCGATCGAAAAACTAATTATTTCGATCAGTGATTTTATTTTTTTACCAAAAAAGAAACGCACCGAATGTAATAAATATAAATTGCTTGTTTCCAATGCTTTTTGGGCTTTTTCACTAAAAATATTACAAATTTCTCATGAATAATTTTAATTCGTGTCGTTTTGAACAAAATATTCCGACCAGAAACATTAATTATCTGCAATAAAAATGTTTGGTTCGTTGTTCGTAGAAAAACTGTATTTTATTCGAGCTAATTAGTTTCAAAGATCTCGATTATAACGACCAATCAATTCGATATAGCTCAGTCTCCAGTAAATTTCATTCAAATAATTTGAGAGACTTGAGTCAAGAAATTCCTCTTAACGGTGTATACTGTGGAGTATTCGTGCACGCAACACTCGATACGAAATGTACGAGAGTTGACGAAAAGACTGGTGTCAAAGTGATGAGCTGTCTCATAGAACTGGTAGCCGCGAGGAACGTATTTGGTTTCCGATTACGACTTTTACGAGCATGAGAAAATACTCGCAACCGTTCCCTCGACCCACTGACTCTTGCTGGATGGGAGAAAAAAAAGACGAAGGAATGAGAGAAAATTTTGAGATTGGGAAACAGAAGAGAGAGAGAGAGTGATTCTGTGTCTCGTTTCTCACTGACGACGATCACATGTTCTCTGACATCTTGTGACTGTCGAATTGGGCAACGTTTGTAGACACATTTTCATTTCTTAATCCTCTTTTCTCTATTCTTCATAGATAAACGCTTTTCTTCCGTTATTCACTGGGTTTTATCAGGAGTTTAAGCAGCCTCTGTAACTCCAAGAAAAGTGTTTACGTGGATGAGATTAAAAAGTATCAAAATTTCGGAGCGGATTTATTGGAAAGCAAATCGGTAAAAAAAAAAAAGTTTGATTTTTCTCGTTCGTTGCCAAGTTCCTTCGACGAAACTGACGAGTTTTTGACTGGGAATGTACGTCTCGAATATATTCCTCAAAGATATATGCACGAGATGATACTCCGCGCCATTTTTTTTTTTCACCCATTAATAACGGTATTCGGACGCGTGAAAGAATTGAACTTTCATAAATGAGAGCCCGAGCACAAGTCCTCGCTGTTTTCTTTTTTTTTAAGCTTCTATGTCCAAGCCCTGGCTCGCATTAGAAAGAGATAGAAGCACGGAGATCGAGAGAGACAGAGAGAGAGAGAGAGAGAGTCATTGAACGTGCGGCGGAGTCGAAGAAACTTCCGTCTGCGTGGACGCTCTTGAGAATAAATTGTTAACTGTAAAAAAGCGTGGTCGATGCGATCGCTACGAATGGGCAGTACAATTTTTTTTCTCCCTGAAATTCTCGACTGTTTTTTCGCTTGTTTTATGATTTTTTTAAAATCATAAGTCTCGTGAAAATTTATATCTCGAGAATCGTGACTAAAAATACTATTTTTTTGCTCAAAATTATTTTTAATCGAACGATTTAATCAATGAATCAAAGAATCGCGGAGATAAAGTTTCGTCTGTTTCGTTATCTCGAGAGATCTGAATAATATCACTACGTTTATGCGAGTGTCAATTCTTTTTTCGTTTCGAATAGAAGAAAAAAAAATTGATCGCCAAAAAAGCAATCGATTCGAAAATATTCTGTTTTCAATGAAACTATGGACGCGTGCCTCTGTTAATAGTAAGTAAATAAATAGAGATACTTTGTGAAAGAGTGCGAGAAAGAACTAAGAGCTTTGATAATCGTAAGAGATTAAGAGATAATCGTCGATATGTTTGTACAATGCAAACATTCGGTAGCAAATCTCTTAGACTTTATTTTATTTGTATAGACAGAGAGAGAGAGAGAGAGAGAAAGGAGCGATTATGGTATCGCTCGAACACAAACCATCTCGGCAAACGTTCGAACTCAGTTACACGTATTTATTCATTGATAAGTTTGTCACGATTCTCACGCTACGACGCGTGTTTCTGATTCAATATTTTACCGAATTGAGAGTCTTCCTTCATCACACTCCGGACACAAAATGCCTGAAAAAAGATAATAAAACACATCGAGCTATAGAGACAGGCAATAAATGAAATATTCTCACAGATTTTTTCATCGAGTACCAGCATCCCTCGAATGTTCTTCCATTTTTACAGAAACGAATGGAACGAGCATCGAGCAATTCGACAAAGTACCAGCATCGCTGATCTCGTGCCTTTTGACTGACATTTTATTTATTTTCCTGCAGAAAAATCGATCGCCGAATAAAACTTCGAGGGATTTTTATTTCCTGGGAAAGATCGTTGTTTTTTTTTTCACACCGTTTACACGCGAGTCGAGTCGAAAAACTTGGCTCGTTTACCCTGTTTGCGTGGGCGTATTTTTCCTCTTTTTTCTTTTTATTTTCCTCGATCCGCTCAATATTCGATCGGTATAAAGTATCCACACGTTTACGATCTTCTCTCGATTTTCCTTAGCTCTATGGCTCGAGACACAAGTTTCTTTAACTTTGCGTCACAGCACACGAGAGTTTTAGCTCTTGTGTGTCTGCGCGTGAGTTTTGTGCTCGTTTGTGTATGTGAAACGTGCTCGGATTCTCGCTCTCTCTCTCTCTCTCTCTTTCTCTCTCGTGAGGTTGACGTTACCTGAAAGCAGGGGAGAATGAATGGAACCTGTTGGTTTGGTCGACGCACCTGAAGAGATCGGACACACACACACGCACGTTCTCCGGCGTCTGTAAAGGAACGGAAAAGGGACGAGCGCAGGGGGACAAGAACGACATGAGAATATCAAAAAGCAGGGGAAGAAATCGAGTTTTGTAAGGTGCCTCATCGTTCTTCAGCTCCCCTTCGAACAACCTGTAACTCTAATCCCCATTTTCTTTCTTCTCTTTTTCTCTCTCCTTCTTTCTTGAACGCTTTTCTCATTTCACGACCATTTCTTACAGCTTTTCTCTAGTCTTTTTTACCCTTTTCTCTCTGCTCTCCTCATTCTTTTAATTCTTTTCTCGCCTCTTCGTTCTCTCGCACTCTTTCTTCATACTTTTCTCATTTTCTCACACCTTCTCTCACGATTTTCCAACTTCAAATTTCTCTCTCTCTCCGTCTCCCTCTCTTCAGCTGCGGCTGGCACTGCCCCCTCGACAACGGGAACCCTCCGCGTTCCTTTTGGAGGTCGATTTCGACCTGCCTCGTGAGATATTCTCGTTCCTCGAGCTCTCGTCGCCCCCTGCTTCGGTGCACTCGACAAAAAGTCCTTTTTCCCTAATACCCAATACCCTCGAATTTTCACAACAAAAGCCACAACCTCTAAACCAGATCGATTTAAGCACAAAAAAAAACGTGACTCTTTTGTAATATGATCTACAGCCATGGATTCTCACTCGTCGTCGTTTAGGTTAAAAACCGGTTGCGCCGAAGGCAATTAGTGCCTGAACAATTGTCCCAGAATACAACGAAAGAAAATTTCTAATTTTGGTTACGAAATTCCGAATTTCTCGTTATTTCGAGAGCAAAAAAAGCAAAACTTTGACTTTTTTTTTTCAATTTCAATTATTTTTTCAATGCCACTCATTTATTTGGCAACCAAGTCCAAAAGTGATTGCTTCTCGCAAGAATTTGCAACCGCGAAAGAAAAATAGAAACGAAACAAAAGCAAAAAAAAAAACAAAAAAAGGAATGAATTCCAACCAGCCGGATGAAGAAAACGGGCTGAAAATCTCGCTCAAAAGTGTATAAGAGAGCGTCGAGATAGAAAGAGAAGCAGACGAGATTTATAAATACGAGGGCTTGAGTCACAGTGTGAAAATAAAAGCGAGTGTGTTGCCCAAGCTTATACACACCCAGAGCACCGAATGTTCTATCTCGCTTCGTAAATCCATGCCGAAAATGTTTCTTCTTCTTAATGCCTTCAGCCGTTGCGTCTGTTATTGCTCCTCTGTTCTTTTCATTTCGAGATACACATCCCGCTACTCCGAATTGTCGATACATATATGCGCTTGCTTCTCTCTTTCCATTTCCAAGGATTTTGAATTCCAGTCTCGTTACGAATCTGCCTTTCGAAAATACTCGAATTTTGCTTTATACTTTCGTGCCGGATATAGCGCAGACTGTTTTTTTTTATTTCATCGTTTCATTCGTATCGACCCTATATCGGTCTAATCGCGGTCGCATCTATTCGTCGAATCTCCTATTAAATTTGTCTTTTTTTTTTTTTTAATTATTTCTCCTGACTCTGCAGACGAACAAATTTAAGGCAAAATTCGTTTTGCTCCGAATTTTTGGCTGCTGATATTCCTTTCTCGGGAGACTCCACCGATTTAATGTTCCAATAATTCTTCTAACTCGACTACATTGTTATCGAAAGTCTGCACCTGCCTCGACACTGGCCACAAATCAAATCTCGTTTCTCGACACTCCCTCCACGCTGACAAGCGAACCTCTCATAGAATAATTTTTCTTTTTTTTTTTATACGTCGTAATAAAAATCTTAAGAAAATGGAGAAAAATCATTTCTCGAGGCTCGTCGTCGACGGGGTCCAGCCTCATGGCTAAACTCCAGTTTTTCTTTCATTCCTTTTCACCCTCAACCGCCACGATTCTCACCGAGAGAATAAAAGCGAAAGAGCGATCGGAAGGGAGAAGAAGGAAGAAATTGATGCGTTTACGCGACTCTCCCAAAAAAATCTAAATATAGAAAAAGTCATTTCTCTTCGAGAAAGCAGCAGCGACGCGGCAGAAAATTCTCGAAAGTTTTTCCCCTTGCTCATAGATATCGTTGCCAGAACGAAACGCGATTCTCGCCTCTCGAACGCGCCTCTGAATACGCCTCCATTAAATATGAATAAACAAAATTTTCTCTCCCGCATCCCAGAAATCACACATAAAAATTTGATTTCGCACGCAACGAAATTACAAAATCTCAGACGCGTGCGCGTGCGAGAGCAGCGAAAAGACAGCAGAAACGAAATGGGAACGGTATCGCTGGGGCATTTCCTCTGGACCGTGGCCTGCATGCTCGTTTCGAGAAATGAGATTCGCGGCGAGAGTATCATGAAACGCGCGTTAAAAGATGTCACGAGGTAAAAGGAGCAGCGCTCGGGGCAACTTTATATACGCTCGTTGATTATTCAACGCGACAGAAACACGCCGCTAACTAAAATCGACCTCCCTCACACAAAATGTAAATACATTTCTATGGATCTATATTTATTAGGGTGGAGCTAAAACTTGTCTCTCTGCTCTATGGATATATACAGATGTAAGATTTTCTAGCGAGTCGTATATATAGCTACTGTGGTCTAGCCGTCGCACGACCGGAGTTATCGTAATATGTATAAATTCTAACTACTCGTGTACAGGCTACTGGGACACATTTTTCAACACGTATATGCAACGCGCATATGATTATTGTCGTAACACGTTCTAGCGACACGATTATATCTGGATTATGTCAGAAGGCGAGTTCTTTGAGAATCGTTTTTATTTTATTTTTCTCCTTATTTTTCATGCTAATATTCTGTTTCGGAGTGAAGAAAATCGCAATCGTAAATTGGTGCTTGGACTCCGAAGAGATTTTCTTCTTTGCATAACGCTCGAATCATCATTTTATGTACTCTGGTACGAGTCGCGCATTTTATCGCTATTGATTCTCTTATTTTTTGTTGCAAAAGCGTTGAAAACGACTTTTTTTTCGAAATTGTTTCAAAGCTCTGTGCAGTTCTGTAATTAGAGGCGAGGAGGAGTTCAATTTGTGGAAACTCGTTGGTCGTTGGATTCGATGGAGCCGGTCAACGATTTTTTTTTAATTCGCCGATATTTTGGAGAAAACTTTTGACAAGATTTGTAAAATTAATTTCCTTTTTTTTTGGAATCTTATGAGGTGGACAATTTTGCAAAAGTGTGTTTTTCGTTGGCTGCGTTTTCTGCGAGTTTGTTGTCATCGTAAAATATTGAAAGGTTTGAACAAAATGTAGCTTTCAGTGGAGCAAGTTTGCATAAATCGCGATCGCTCGAATCGCGCAGTCTCTCGGCGTTCTCTCACGTTAATCAAATCAGCTTACTCGCTTCTGTGTGCAGTTTATGCATACGTAGCCACATCTGTATGCGCGTATGCGTATCGATAACTCGTGCATCTGCGTTTTCAATTAGTTCCATCACCCACACGCTTCGTCTCCAACGCGTCACGCTTCTCTCTCTCTCTCTCTCCCTTTCTGTTTCTCTTTCGGCTCGTTCAAGTTTCTCATTTTACTCCACTTCTCTGTTGATTTTTTTTTGAGCAACAACGATCGAACGTGCAGCTGCTCATTTCCGGCGTCTTCGAAAACGTCACACACACACACATAGCGAGAAACATTTAGAAGCGGTTTCCTTCGCGTGTTTCTATATTTATACTTGTTTCTCGTTGACTCGTCCATCGACAACGTCGTGTACGCGCTTTTTCTTTTTCTTTTTTTCTTTCTTATATACGAGTATACAGACGCTGCTGCAGTTAGCCCACTCTGAATTGCAGCAATAATACTTTTCTCATACATTAATATCGCCTGGAGCTCACATCCTCAGAGCCTCGAGGGACTTTTGCATTTTTACGACACACACGCGGCACACACTCAGACACGCGCGTTTCCGTCGATATTTACGTGCCCTTGTATCCGTGAATCGCGTCAGTGTATTCTCTCTCCCAACGAAACCGGAAATGACAAATTTATATTCGTAACGTGTAGGATTATCCTAACTTTCAGAATGATTTGTCGCTGAATATCTTCCAACTCACTACGCCCCATTTAACAAACTCGAGCCTCGAGTATCCATTTTTTTTTTATTTTTCTCAATATTATCACGACAATAGATTCTTTCTCGATCGAGTCGTTTTCAAACGTTTCAACGTTCCTCTAACTTTGTGTACTTTCAGTGGAAATAATTAACCGAAATAAATCTTCTTTTGTGTTTACCGAAACTAGCATTTTTCTTCGACAGGTTTTCTGTTTTTGATCGCGATGGACGGATGCCCAAACAGTTTTAGGCGAAGCTCGCATGTCTCGTTGCTCCTCGTGTTGCTATACAACGAAACAAGTGATTTTTGACAGTTTCGATTGCCTCGACTCGTCTTACCAGTGCTTCCGATTGCTTTTTTCTTTTTTTCTTTTATCTTGAAGTACGATCGTGTCCCATCGAACCTGAGATTTGGACGTGAGTTTTTTGTATTCTGCGCGAACAAACAGTTGTCGCGTTCATCGATCGCATGATTCAAAAACGATATTGATCGTTTTGTTTTTATTTACAGGAAGAGAATATTTTTTAGGATAAATGAGCGTACTGCTTTGCGCTGAATAATAAATTATTGTTAATGAATTTAATAAATTGAAAATTTTTTTAAAATAAATAAATTTAATAAATTGATTGAATAAAATTATAAAAATAAAATTTATAATAAAAATGATGGGAAATTGCGCTGAAAATGAAGAATTCTGGCGGTTCATGTCACAAAATTTGATGGGAGAGCACGATAAAAAAATTATTGCTTTTTCTCAAATTCTCTTTGTCTTTAATTCCTTTGCGACAATTTTTCTCTGCACACAGGTTTTCGCGTCCAGTGTTTTGTGCCAGAGGAGGCAAAAGTTTCGAAAAATGTTTCTCTCCAGATCTTAAAATAGATAAGTTGAATGTTTTTTAGGCGCTGAAGCACAATCATGGAGAAAGTCGAGTGAAAGGTCACGAATCATAATTTAGCTACTCAATAATTCAGCTTAGTTTATTGAAAAATGGAAATTTCGTAAATTAGTTATCGATATTGTGAAAAAAATCAGAGAAATCAACTCCAATCGTACAGATCGATCGCTGTGTTACGCGTTTTCAGTGAATCGAAATTAAACAAAATATGAATATTTGACAGGAATCAAAATGGCTTTGAGCATTTTTTATTCAAACTGTTTCTCGACCACGAGGAAATAGTCTTGCTCCCTTCAAACGTGTTCGTAACATACATTTGTACATTTTTTTTCTCATCTTCGTGCACTTCCATGATTTTTTATCCTTGGACATAAATGACGTTGAACGAGGATTCCACAAATTGTTCCCAGTAACGCTCATTCTCGTAATAATCTCTAGCGACCAATTACACCGATCGATTCAGCTGATATATTCGATTAAAACGATTTATCCAGCTGCGTCTTCTCGCGCGCTGCCAATCTCGTCACCATCGCATAGCTCAGTATATGGACTGCATCTCGAACGGTAAAAGCCACGAGATTTTAAGAATATTTGTCGAATCAACGAACAAAATTTCTTCATTTTTATGCCTTTTTTTTACACTGCTGAATTGTTGAAAAAAAATCGATTTTTTTTTTGGACATTTCAACACTTTTGTTTGACAATCAATACATCAAAACAACATTCAACGAGATTTTTTCTCATCAAACAAGTGATTCATTCAACATTGACGTTTTTTCTTCTTTTTTCGTCAATACTTTTTTGTCATCGTCAGTTCGAGAAGCTCTCGTTACGGTGTTTCGTTTTCTTACAAGTTCTTCTTCTCGCCCTTGTCCGCTGTACTCATCGTGTGTAAATGTGCCTGTATGTGTCATGCTACGATGCTCACTCTCTCGCGATGATTACGACATCGCGATGATGATCTCACTGCTCGCCTGACTTATTATAATTTATACCACGAGCAAAATATATGCGGGATCGCAAGACTCGTTTCGCACCTACGAGAAAAATATACAGCTTCATATTTAATTGTGGAAAAATAAAAATATCGAAGAAATTCGAAGCTCATCGCGAATCGCGATACGATTGGCGAAATAACGAACCTTCGTCTCGATATTACCGGTCGATTCCTTCAATTTTCAATAAATTGTCAGATAAAATTGAATATTTAAAAAAATGGCCGAATTTCGAATCCGTTTTATGTGGGAAATCGATTCGCCAAAGAAACGCATTTTTTTAACAGAAAAGTGCACATATTGAGAGCCCTTCATGAATTTTTTTTCGCGACGTTTGGCGCTTGACACTTTCCAGCTTGAATGCGGTCGATCTTAGATCTAAAAAGCCCAACCGGCTCCTTCAGGACAGATTTTTAGAATCATTTTTTTTCAACGAATTGAAACTCAAGAAAATGCACAAAAATCTATAAAAAAAATCGTCGTTTTAAACTTTCAAGAAATTGGAGATCGATTTTAAGAAAGTGCGAGAGCATGCAACGATCTTTTAAGATATTTCTCGTCGATCTTTTGCAAATTTGGAAACTATTCATCGAGCTGTTTTCGCGACATCGTCTCCGACTCTAAAAACAGTGTTTTGACTAAAACTCAATGTTTTTCTGTATTTTTTTTTCATGGCTCTCAATATATGGCTTCGAAAAAAGTGTTTTTTTCATCAACCGTTCCCCTGAGAAAATATTGAAATATTTGGCCTTTTTTTGAGGTTTCAGGGCTTCAAGACGTTTGAGGTTTCCATGAAAGCAGTCGTATGAGCTTTATTCGGCGTTTAATACGATATTAGATAAACGGGTGTTTGCAAATGATAAACAATCTAAAACTGCGCTATCATTTTATTCATTCGCAACGATTACCTGCTGGTTTATCGAGCCTTTAATCGCACTTAATACTCCACCATTATTCCCATCACGTCTAATTTCTCTCTCTCTCTCTCTCTTTTACTCGAGGTTTTCTCCATTAATTAGGCATAATAACATCGCCGATACTTCTCGACCACATAAATCGAAGGAGCATTCAATTACCGCTGAAATATCAGCCAGTGTATCTCTATAATTATATTATTTCCAGATACCATTAGTTCAAAATTATTTAACGCTCATATCGACAAATTTTTTTCTCAACTAAACTGCCAAGATTACGGTCCCGAGATCTCTGATTTGTCTCTGAAAAAATATTGTTTTCGAAGCAGCTATGCCTACCCCCGAGTTGCATTACTCCGATAATTCGTTTTTGAAGTTATGAATCAACGATTTCGATCGATGAAACAAAATGAATGTTCAGTCGTGCACGAGCCCAAAATTATCAACGTTATCACACGTCGAATTTGTTCCTATACATTGGCTGAATCGTCCGAATCATTTTTCTCAGTTGTAATCTGAAAATCGTTGAAGAATTGTGTCGGGACATGAGAGCCCCAAAGTTATTCGTCATCAAGCAAGCTCAACATTGCCACAGGCACTTGTAAACGTCGCTTGGTAAATAAAGTTTCGATGCATCGAACAAAACTTTCCACACGTACGCGTGTGCACATTCATGCACGGAATGACGATGCTGCTGCTGTTGCTGCTGCTGCTGCTGCTATATTGCCAGAGATTTTGGACGTAGCTTGCCAACTCAAGCGGAGCATAATGCGAGCACGAAAAACCTTCTAATCGTGGCCCTGAGCGAATATTCAACTGCTCGGATCTCTCCTGAAGAGACACTCAAAAATTTTGAGAAAGGCCGAGGTTAAGAGTGTGCCTGTGCCTGTTATATTAACGCGACAAAATGCCCAGCGGAGCACCGATCCTCTACGTTTATTTATTTACGTATTTTTGCTATTTATTGTTATTATTATTAGAAATATTTATAGTTTTATATCCGAGTGAGATTTTTATTTATTTTTTTTTCTGTTCAAAGTCTAAAAAATAATTCGCCAAAATGTTTGGCACTAGGGCCTCGATAATCGGATCGAATGAACATAAATTATTCGTTTTTCTGCAGCGATAAAAACGGGGTAAAAATGCGATGATAATCGCATTTATTTTTGTCTGGCAATCTCTGACTCCGAATGATTTTTTCGACAAAAAAATTTATCCGAATTTGATGATTCGGCGAAACGAGGAGTCGAGATGATTCTTATTTTAGTGGCGTAAAATCGACGAAAATTTGAAAATTATTTTTTTCTTTTCTCCCGAAGACTCGTGTGATTTTCAAACGAGTCGACAACGCGTATGTTCTCCCCCGCGGTAGCTCTCCCGCCTCTCTCTCTCTCTCGCTATACATCACCAAAAAGTGCGCGCGGGCGCGATAAAAATATCCCGTGGCACGTTCCTTCCTTCGACACCGTCCAAATCTCCCGTTATTTTTGGAATCTCGTAAAAAAAAGAAGAATTTTACGAAACAACCGCGCGCCTTTGCCGCCGCACTCTTTTGCCGAAATTTTTTTTTTTCAAGTCTACCGAGCATCGGCGAGCATTTCGAAAAAAAAAAAGCATATATAGCCGATGAAAAGAAAACGAAAGAAAAAAAAAGCAATATTTATAACGCTGAAATACTCTCGCGAACAGGCGAGTTTGTTCAACGCGAGATAAAACTCTTGCGAGACATATATAACGCCCAGTTTTATTGTATTTATCGTTAAAATTCACAAAATAAGTTTATTATACCCGCGTAACGAGATTCGTTTTGCCGTACCGTTTATTCGTTTCGCCGCTTCTCCGTTAAACGTTTATTTCAAAAAAATAAAAATAAAAAACAAAAAATTATCGTTACTCTCGACGTAACTCTTGCTCGCTTTTCTCTCACGTACTCGCGCTGTCGTTCTTCGTCCTTTTAAAGCCTGTCCCAGGCCGATTCAATCGTCGACTTCCTTATCCAGACTCGCGAAAATGAGTCGTGAGATTTTTTTTTTTTTTTTTTTTTTTTTTTTTTTTTTTTTTTTTTCACGAAATGTGAAAAGGGTCGTCGCGATGTGACGCAACGCGGAAAAAAGTTGTTAAAGAAAGAGATACACCGAGAGAAAAGGCGACGTATACGCAGCAGCAGGAAACACACAGTTACGAGATTCTCTCGCAGCCGCAAAAGAAGTGTCCGCGGGCACTTTCTTGCCTCCAGTTTCTATTTTCGGATATGCCTCTCGCTGCGCTGTTTTGCTTTCAACTAAAAGTGCACACGCGCGCACACGAAGATCCAAAATTTACAGGCTTCTGGTTTTTTTCTTCTTTTCTTCAAATTCCTCTATCGTTTCGGTAAGTTTCTTTCGTATTCGCGTTTCCACTCGAACGTTTCGATGTGTTTTGAGATTCAAATATTTTTTCTTGGCCATTGTCACTCATCCCAATGATTTTCTGCCAGTTTCTTGCACAAGAGGAAACGAAACGTGATCCAAAAGCCATGAAACTTGCATTTTCTCCGATCATTTTAGTATTCGTCTGTGTGCTACGGTTTTGAGAGAAAAAAAATCGTTGATACAACAAAAGTTTTGATGAATCAACGAATTTCAATTTCTTCGCTACGATTCGTTGATCCAATTTATTTTCTCGGTGCAAAATACTTAAATTATTGTTCAATCAAACGTAATTCTCCGATCGAGATTTATCAGCATTATTGAAATTCTTCGCGATGATTTTTATCGTCAGAATCGATTCAGTGCGTGTCGAGTTTAGAAATAATGTGAAGAAAAAAAAAATCATTCTCGCGAGCAAAATGCTGGAAAGTATCGATTTATGATTTGTCGATAGATCGCGATTGATCAACGCGCGCGCACGTCGCCGCATATAGTTCGAGTTTTATTCAACTCACCGGCAATAAGATCGAGAGTTTTATTGTCAAAGTAAAGTAGCGACGGTGCAACATTCCCGAGCAACATATGACAGGAGGGGAAAAAAAAAATATCATCGGTCTCCGCGAGGCGTTATCGCGGTATCCGCGAGTGTATATTTAAGCTCGACGGAACACACACGCGGTCTGGCTCCCCGCAACAATGACGTAATTCAGAACGCGCGAGAGAGCCCTGTTTAATAAATTTATAGCGCGCGCTCGTGCCGCATTTTTTTTTTTTTCTTCTTTCGTGTCTCTCCGCTTCTTACATTCACGCGACTTTCGACATTATTTCTAAATACTATTTGTGAATAAATATCGCCCCCGTCGATTGCCTATGATCGAGACGTTTCCGGGACTCGATTCCTTGTAAAGAAAAAATAAAAAATAAAATAAAATTGGTTTTTGAATTCTCGATCGAATTCCTCGTTCGAAAATGTCGCAATTTCCTTCTTGAAATTCAAACAACAATGAACTCATGCTCATCGAATTTATGATTTAACTTTCAAGACTGAAACTATACAGCGATGACTTTTGAAATGAATTTCTCGCAGCGACAATCTTAATGTTTCCATGCTCGCTTTTTTATCGTTCACCAAAATGCCTGAAGTCAGAATAATTTCATTTTGAAACAAAAAGATCGCGTTACGATTTTTCGAGGAAAAAATATGAGTGTCTTTTCAGGAAATTCGTTTTGTCACACGCATACTTAGCTTTATGAGCGATAAAATATGAGATCGATGACGATGTTTGTTGCAACTGATGATTTAATAATAACCTATAGATCACTCTACTCCAACGAATACGAACTTTATCTCGTACACGTACACACACTCGACGCGACCAATATAGTTATCGGTTACCGAAGCAGCACTCCCACTCACATAAAAACGCACATATACGTATGGATACGTGTATATAAATTACACGATGTATTACGATATATGAATTTTTTATTTATATATCGCTCATGCTCGATGTCTAAACGTGTAGGTAGGGTCACCGTGCCGGCTGTCATAATCAACCACGAATTTTACAAGAGACAGTTGGAAGAAGCTTCGTTCCGATGCTATAAAACGTACAGATTCGATCATGTCTGTATAAATTTATTTTTAATCAATTTACAAGCGAATCTAGTCAATTTAATAAAAATTTACGAACAAAAATGTAAAAATTGATAAAAATTAATGTTAACTTGGAGAAATTTACATGATTGATTTGACAGCTGAGTATTTACTCGCTTCATGTCCAATCGAACGATTGGACTTTTGTTTTTTGTGAATAATTTCAAAATATTTATAAATACAATGAATTTTAACGAATAATGAGAAGCTAAATATCAATCATTTGAAAAAATGATGAAAAATCAGTTTCTAAACCAATTTTATTGTTGAGAAATATAAAACAGATAATTGAGAAAAAGAAATTGTTCGTTGCACTGAATCCATTGAGTTGGACGAAAATTTGTCAGATTCAACGATTTTTTTTCTGAATGGCAAATGACTCGGTTCGTTCAACTGAGTAATGAAATTTTTTCGATAAATGTATTAAACCGAATCGTCGAATAAGCCGAATGATTTTGTTCGAACGACTGGTATTATAAATTTGTTTACGCAGACTTTTTGGCTGCTTCG
Organism: Campoplex capitator; assembly: GCA_037576405.1. NCBI lineage: Eukaryota > Metazoa > Arthropoda > Insecta > Hymenoptera > Ichneumonidae > Campoplex > Campoplex capitator. Next base: position 9,924,880 of record JARBWI010000002.1, read on the forward strand.
ATAAATACTTGATTTGGATCTCGATTATATTAATTGACCGAACGGCAATCGTTCGGATCGATAAACGAATTAATTTATTTCGAGGAAATTTGAGTGCCTCAATTCGTTCAGCTGCACCGAAGCTTCCGTTGATTCGACGAATAAATTGTTTCAGAATTTACAAATAATTTTATTCAGAAATATTTCAGAGACAGTTAACAATAATGACGAATTTCAAACAACTCAAAGTACCAGTTCACATCAGTTTCGATCTTTTGGAATATTAAAACAGAAAATTCACAGAAATTATAAATAATAATTCGCTCACAAGTTTATTTCGATTTATAAATAATAAATTCGTTTATTCATGTATTAATTGTAGGATCGTTTGTTTTCTCGACGACAAAATCGTCATTGGCTGTATCCTCTCGTATTGGTCGAACGTTAAGAGAGGCCACGAGAATCGCGTCGGTTCTCATCTTGCGCGCTCGTTTCATGAGCCAAGACAGTGTAGCAAAGAGCCAAGAGCCTCGGTCAGCTGATGTCATGTACAGGCCGTCTCTGGCTAGGCTGCTTTTCTCTTGATCGTTCAAGAAGCATATACACATGTATATATGCACATGACAGAGCGCCCTCTTGAAGATTTAGCTCGACTCATGTTAACCGCTAAACGCGGCTATTGCGGATGGCCCTCAATTTTCTCTTCTCCTCTTATTCTCTTCTTTGATCTCCTGCGTGTGTCTCTCGCTCCCAATATAATGACGAACTTAAGATCCTCGTCGGCCATTGACATCGCTGCCAATACGAGAGATAAGGGCCACACGAAACTTTGGCTGCATACATGTTTTTCTGTGCAACCAGAACAGACGAATCATCATGCAACACTTTATCGTGCTCGCTTCTTCCTGAATCAAAGCTTTTTTTTGCATTTTTGTTAGAATTAATTGATTTTGCAGGCTTTTTGTGCAATGAAACTCAATTGTTTTTTCTGGAAAATTGGCAAATTCCTCGTCGATTATTTCCTGATTGAAATTTATCCAAAAAAATGTATTTATCTTCATACTTGGTGAATTGATTCCTTTCGTCTTGTCGCAACTTTCCTGCGTGTGTGCCATCTGGAAATTCGAGATGACAAAAAAGCCACTCCAAACTATACGAACTACGATTGTATTCGTATTAAGGAGTTTCGGTACAAAAGGCAAAATGTTTAGAAATTAATGAAAATTGGTGATGATATTCTTCAACATCGAGTACGAAAAGACAAATTTTTTCAAAATTTTCTTCTACTTAGTTATCCAGTAATTATGCATTAAAGCAGATTTCTTATGCCCGAAGTGTATGCCTATATATATGGAAACGCTATGCTTATACACGTGAACTTTAGTCTTCAATTACTCGATAACTGTGTAGAAGAAAAATTTGAAAAAATTTGTATTGTCAGATTTGGCACTAAACGAATATGTTCACCAAATTTTATAAAATTCTTAAATTTTTGAAAATTTTTTGTGTTTTTAACATGGTTTAGCACGGCAACATTGTATCGCCTGTACCGAAACTCCTTAAAAACTGTTTTCTGCATATTTTTCAAATCTGTTCGTTTGTTCTGACGAACGTTGCTGGACCAGTGCGATACCAAAAATAAAAATATTCTCTCAACCAATAAAAATCCTGTGAATGAAGACGATCGTTGCTCGTTTCTCGTATAAATAAAAGTTCAATTTTGCACCTAAAAATACACAAACGAATAAGTTTTCGCATTCGAGCAACCAATGTTCATCTTCCTCGTACAATTTTATTCCGAGATTAAAAGCGACGCGAAGTGATCATAAGAAATTTCTCGTACGATATTGAGTCGATTCGATACGTGCGTTAAATTCGATCATTTTACTCTTTTGTCTCTCGTTTAAGTTTTCATTTCGTCGCGAGAGCTTTTTTGCCGCATCAAGCGATTTTTGTTTCTTCCGTATTAATAATTGTCCGGACAGTGATTTATCGAACCCCAAGTTTTGGCAAACGTTCGAGGACCGCGCGTATCATTCTCGAAATTATATATGCGATACTCAACTCTCAAATATATTTATATATATACGAGAACGAGCAGCTTCTCTATACTCTCTATTGTGCATTGCGACGAGTTTGTCATGCGATGGCACGCGCCTATATTACGTTCCACCGTACCATTATAACCATTCAGAAGAGATTCTATTATTTGCCACGACCTACTTGCCTCCATATTTTCCACTCGCTCTTCCATTTTGTATACATATATACACCTCACTATCTATATAATGGATCTGCACCACAGCAAAAAGCTGGACCACGCGAGGCAACGGGACAAATGCATTTGTATCGCGCGCTGCTTAAGACACGCGTCTCTGATACAAGTTCTACACGAGCTTGCTGGCACCCCGTTGCTGCCAATAATCGCCAAAGAGAAAGGTTTTCTGCCGAGAATCACCCCTCTTGGCTCCTCGGAATGCAATCAAAATTTTCTTTCCACGAACTAGACACTCAATTTTCAATTTATCTCCAACTTTTCTCGATATCTTTTACCCTCATCCCCCGTCGTTCTTCATTATTCTTGCGATCGATGAAATTCGCTCTATTTTTCTTCAAAATCCTGTCTCGATCTTGCTCGGCGATCATTTTCTTAATGAATCTTATTTTTTTTTTCTGCAATTCTATCATTTCTGTGCTCCTCGAATCTCCGCCGTCGCGGATCTATTTCGCTGAGAAAAAAATACACTCGCTGCGAAATTATAGCCCGGAGGCGTGCTCCAAAACGTTAAAACTTTATTCTCGTTCCGAGGAAGTGATTGCCGGTATCCGACAAAACATTCCTGTCAGGTGATTAGAAAATGCTCGTCCAAGCTCTCTCTCTCTCTCTTTCTTCCTGATAAATGAAGTATTTATCGGAAGTCATTGTTTTTGTTTCTGTCGAATTCTTTGAGAAATTGATCGTAAAATTGGCATCGCAGAGGTGTAACCGAGAGTTGTATTTATACAAATATATTTATATTCGCGCGCGCGCGTCTACCTACATTCTTATATGTATTTATTTGCAACGGGACGTCGAAGAGGTCACAGACACGCGAGAAAGTGGGCCACGCGCACGGGAACGTTAACCTTTACCGCGCGTGTGTCGTGTGTTTCCGTAATGCTTCTCTTCTGCCGTTGCACATACACCAGCTGCAAAATCCAACGAGCGAAACCGCGCACGGTCGTGCTCTCGCGAATCTCCCCCCCCCCCCCCTCCTCCTCCTCCTCATCTCCTCTTACCCTTCTTTCCCTCCTTACGCCACCCCCCTTCCGTAGAGACGAGGATGAATAAGCATCGCGAAACATTCTCCCGACAGACATTGGAGCGTTATAGGCAAAATTGTAACCTGCTCGCTATATCCGCGCATTCATTTATGTGTCTGCGTCTGTCTTTCGCTGTTACACTTGTACCAAGTTCGTAAAGAGAATTTTCCGCACGTGACAGTGAATTATTCTCGTTCGGCTATTGGCCTCACGACGAAATTCAATGTCGCGAGAGAGCATCGATCGAAATGTCTTCACGGTTATTGACACTTGGAAAGAACATTTTTTTTTTTCCTCCTTTTTGTTAACGTCAATGAAAGAGCAGCGAGTATGCGCGGAAAACAGGATGCTTCTCTGCGTCATTGAAACGACGAATTTTAAATAGCACTCTTGAGGCATCGTTCGAAACGCAATTTTTTGTTTTAAACTTCGACTGCTCCGTTCGCTTATGATTGAAGCTAAGTCGGTTTTTTGACAGCAAAAAAACATTTTTTTCTGTCGCCTGATTGTATCGAGTAAATTTTTACGCTTTCGATATTGAATGATAGTTTTGGAGGCGAATTTTTTGAGGTATTCTACTCGATGATACGAAACTCATTCACGAATCGATTTTCCAAGGTTGGAACACTGTTTTTAACCCAATTTTGTTCGCCAGTCGCGCGCGTCTCGCTCGACTCGAAACGAGGGGAAACGAGTTTTTTCTCGTTGTCGATTATCTCCACACGCCGCGCGGTTAGACCGGTTCGTACCTATATATGAATATGCATTGATATACTAAAAAGTGATACAAATTCACGTACGCAAATTCCACCTTCGTAGCCCGACGATCCGGAGCACAAACGACTTCAAATCCTCCGTTAGTCTTAACTCCTCGCTGTATGGTCACTATCTCGAAGTGATTTTTTACCGAAACTTGCGCCAGAACGATGAGGCACCGCGGGGAGATTAATCAAATCGAGCGGAACGTCGAAAAGTTTAGCTTTTATGTTAGCCTCGAGCCTGCTGCTGTTGGGAGCCGGTTCTCTCTCGTATTTTTTTCAGTTCTCTCGAAACCTACAATCTCATTTGGCTTAGCCTCGTTCTCGAGGCAATCTTTGAAATGTACATTTGAAAATTTTCAATTGAATTAGCGTTATTGTCGCTTAACTTCGATGAAAATTTCAAATCCTGGGGAAATCGAACTTATTTTTGACAATTCTGTCGATATAAAAACGATTCTGAATTCTGCTGACGAGAAAAGATCCAACCTGCGATAGAACAGGCTGCTCCAAATTCTTTTTTCTTTTTTGAAATCCTTGCCAACTCCTTTGAATCGACGAGAAAATTGAAAATGAAAAATCAACTTTTAAACGACCGTTTCAGTATCAAGAAATGGGAAAATTTAACATCGTTTCTCTCTCTCTCTGTCTCTGTCTCTCGTCCTCCGACAATCGACCAAGTACTTGGCGATCTTGCTGCAACAAGGTGCGCCGCCGTTTACGCGACATATCCAAGTGACGTCAGAGACACCGAGTGAATAAAAGTTTGTCGCGACTTGTGGCAACGTTCAAGCCCACGAGAGAGAGAGAGACAGAGATTCTTGAAGGAAAAAAAAAAACCAGTCGAGTGAACGTTTCACGTCCCTCCTCTCGTTCCTGCATACTTTGTGTTTCGTCGTGCGCGATTCAGGGGGAAAAGAGAATTGCACACCTCGTCGGTTCCTCACTCGGAACTCCACTGCTATCTCCCGAAGCACAGTTTTCCACCTCGGGTTACGGTTAGATGGGGAACGCAAGAGCCACGCCCGCTCATTAAACTTGCAACGACGCAGCAAAAGGTCTTCGTCTTTTTTTTTTTTTTTTTTTTTTCTTTCTTTTGCTCCGCGATGCAAATACTGTGCGTTTGTTTCCGTTGCTCAAATGCATCGGAATTTCTTTCATTTTCATTTTCTTCACTCTATTTCCCGATTTTACCGCTCTATCCATATCCATCGATCTCTCTTTTATTCACTTTTCGATTTCAATCCCAGATGAATGTCGAAAATTGAGGTTTTTGTCGATTTTTTTTTCAATATTCTATTTTCAAATGCATTTTTCTCCTCAACTCGTTTTCCATGATATCCATTTCGTCTTATAGCATTCTATTGGTAATTGAAAAACGAAGAGATTCATTCGGTGACGAGTCCGCATACGTTTGAAGCAAAAAAAAAGGTCGCGAATTCTAGAGCTGATTTTCAGGTTACTCCCAATACTCCAATGACAGTTACGAAGAAAAAAAATAATTCGTTATTCCTTTCTATTGTTTTCGAAGGCAAAAATGGTTTCAGGCAAAAATGAAAGAGAAATATTATTTCGATTGAGTAATACACGGTGTTGAAATAAAAAGATTTTTAGCGTTGTAATAAAGTGTGGCAGCAGGAAGATGTAACGCGAGAGAGTTCCTTCTCATTTATACAAAATCACTCACGCTCGACGAATCATTACACCCGCTCTCATACAGATTAACATCTTTCTCACACGTATGCACAATCGCTTTACCGACACTTTCATACTCCATGGATAATATTATGGATCTCGTCTTTCAGATATGTGCAGACGAAAGTACTTGAAACACACGAACGATTTAATCGAGACAAATACAAATTGGTGGCTCTCGGCCTCCAAATTCTATCTCGTCAAATCCACCTCTGTACGAAACGTTGAATTTCTCGGCGAATGTGAATCGTTCGGTCATCGGTGCAACTTGCAAATCGAATGAATTTACAAGTTCAAGAATGACAGTTCTACGTTTCAATTCCTTGAGATCAAACTCCTGTACAGAAAGCAATAACGCGCAAGAAAAATCATTTCTAACGACTTGAAGCAATATTTTTTTTCTTCGAAACATTTATTTCTTCTGCGGCTTGCAAATTGGCTTGGAATTTTCACTCACGAGTGATCACAATTTTATAATTTGTATAATTGTCGAGAATTATCGTAATCTTTTAATTAAATCGTCGTTTATCTCGGTTTGAAATAATTTTTTTTTTATTGCTAATAAATAAATAAATGGAACGTAAAACGCAAAGGGAAGGAAAAAAAGCATTGGTCGATCGTTGAAAAAAAGAGTGTGTTTGTCACATTCGAATTATCCGGTGAATTATCAGGCCTCGTTTGAAGACATGATTTGACTGTTAGGAAGGATATCGTACATCGGAGAAGATACGCGAAGTGTTTAATGCCCGGTACTGCCCGTTGTCTCGTCCCGATTGGGTGAACACATTGACGATAGAAACAGCTTAAGTGGTTGGGTTGGGCTCTCTTTTCTGTTTCCCTCTCTCCCTCTGTCTATTTCTTCATCCACTTCCTGTACCTGGTTCTTCTATCACCTTCGCTCATACCCAACGATCTCGAAACTTCGATTTTTCAATAGTTCCAACACGGTTTGCTTACAAAATTGCGTGGTCCTCACTGTTTTTTTTTTGTTTGGCAAATAAAAATGTTCCTCAAGAGATTATCGTTTCTCACGAGTCTCATTGACTCATCGACTCATCTCTTTCAACTTATTTCTATTCACCCGAACGCATACCGCTTCCAGGGACATTGTTTTCGCCTGACGAATATAGTACACGAGCGTTCGAAACGAAAAACTAATGTCTCACGAGATACGTCCTCGCTGATTCATCAAAGTCTACGAACCTAATCATTTTTCTTCACAAACTTTCAAGCTCCCTATACCAGAAATGAAATAATACTATTTCGATCAAAAATTTTATTCCCAAACACTCCGTGACTTCCGGTATCCCCAGAATTTCGTTCAATTCGTACGAAAAAAATGTCAGCACGAATCATCCTCGTTCTCTGCACAATTATTTCAATCGAGTTCTCAGCGACAAAGAAAAAACCACAAAAATAATTTGATTACAATCGTAAATAAGAAAAGTTATTTTTATCTCTCATTTCGTTCATTTCTATCTAGAATTCCTGGGCATCGAACGACTATCGAACGCTTCAAGAACATTGACCTCCCCGAAAATCGATCGAAAAACGTTTTTTTTTCTTTCGTATCTGCGAAAACAGCATTTAACTTGACGTCACGATTAAAAACGAGATATCGACGTTCCATCGTCGCAGCGGGGCTCACATAACTCGGGATAATCTGAGCGTAGAGTTACATTATCGTGTCAAGGACAGATTCGTCATGTATTTCAGGCTCTAAGCACTGACGAATGTACGAGGGAATTGGCGCACACGAGAGAGCTTCGTCTATGATAGAATAATGCATTCATTGTGTATACACGCGAGTGATATATGTGCACGGATACATGTACAATAAAAATGGAGCTTAAGAGCGCAGTGCGCAACGAAAAATTCATTAACCGTGCGAATCTCAGTCACACACGCAGATTTGACCAAGACGAGAGAGAGAGAGAGAGAGAGAGAGAGCTCCTCTTAAACGCTCATTAACCACGCGAGCACGTAACTTTAAGGACGCTAATGACTTTTTATCCGTGTCGAGTCGGTACTATGAAATTCCTTATCATTTAGCGAGCCTGAAATGTGTATTATTTATATATATGAGTAAACATTTTATTTCGGAGATGATGATACGTCGTTGATTCAAGATTTTGTTGAGCATTGGGCAAGACGAATAATTTCTCCTCGTTCGCAGATCGTTAACGAACTTCGTTACGAGATTTTTCTTCTCGCCTGTTCCTCGAGCACGTTCATTTTTTTCTTCTTTTATCTTGACTCGATTTATTTTTTTTTCTCACGCGTAATTCAGCGATGAATGAAAAAATCTCAGGAAATTTGAGAACCCGAGAAAGGATTCGTTGATCGTTAAAATCTTTGTTAAATCGCTTTGTTCCGGTTTGATTTAATGGAAAAATAATAATTTTTCTTTTTTGACATTGGTACTTTCCGGAGTGTGACAGCGAAATATTTTTAATGCTCGAAACTACTGACCGCGGAGAACGATCGTCAGAGAAGTCAGACAACTCGTGTCCCACGTTTGTTCGTTCTCGTTAATTTTGTTTCAGTCCCTTGGAGCCCTGAATTGTGCCAATTAGCGACATCCGAGCACACACTCGTTCTACATTTTGAAAGAAAAAAAAAACGAACAAATTCATATTTATGTGTAATAAAATATGACTCGTGCGTTTGACGACCTTGAGCTTAGCGCGAGCAGAAACTTTCGTCGAGCGATGAAATTTTGACCAATAAATAACGTTATTCCGTTTTTTTTTCTCTCGTTTTTCAGAAATCGCCAAGGTACGAGCCAGTCTCTTTCAGATAAGCGGTGTCAAAAAGGAGCCGCTCATACTCCCGGAACCCGAGGGCGAGATCATGACGTTAACGGAAAAAGTTTACGTCCCTGTCAAAGAACATCCCGATGTGAGTTTTAACCATTTCTATATCACTTTCAACCTTTATTTCTTCCTCAAACATTCGATCCATTTCCTAAATGCCTTTGCCCCTTTTCTGTCTCGATAAACGCGTTGCTTTTTTCTGCTTTAATCGATAGGGGGGAGCTTTGCGTCATCGATAATGTTTTATTTATTGAATCAACGATCGCTCTTTTCGTGGCTCGATCACTTGCGAACAACTACGACATTTATTTTTACTTCTCGGTCCCAGAAAGGAATCACTCGACAAAAAAATCTACTTCGATCTACCAGGATCGTTTGTTCGATTTTTTTTAATTTCTATCAAATAAATTTTCATTTGCCTCGACTAAAAAGCTGCGTTAGAATCAAGAAATAATTATATTCGAGTGCATTTATTAGGGTACCCACGTTAAAGCTCATCGCCCCGACACCAACTGCCCTCTGGATGTGCATAAATTACGAAAATCCAACTTATATTTACTCGAAACGGACAATGTCTAAAAACAAACTGACGATCGTGAATTTTTAAGCCTCAACCAGGATTGCAGACTCATGGGAATATTATTAAATAATAATAACATTAAAAATGGTGTAAATAATATTAAAAATATTGTTTTATAGCTCAACAACATGCTCGTTAAATTCGTCAAAACTTTTTCAAATCGATAATCACAAAAATAGATTTTTGATTGATTTTAAATATACCTAAAAATTTTTGAATCAAAGAAAATAATTTCTCGAAGTCCAGAGCCCTATTAGGCTCTGGAAAAAGGAAAAAAAATTGTTAGATTCAAACAGATCCTAGTTGAACGCAACTCGATGTTGTTTCTGGCTGATGATTTTTGTAGATCCGTCACGAAGACGAATTTTATCGACTTTTTATTTTCTTTACGTTCCAACGAATTTCGACGAAACTCAACTGCATTAACTTTCGCGATGAAACACAACGCTGTCAAAAATATTAAACCATCAAATCCTCGTCTAATTCACATCGTTATTAAAATCTCCCTCCCCCCCCCCCCCAACCGCCCTCTTTCTCTCTCCCGCGATAACGTCCAAGAAAATGAAGCCTGAGCAGGCCATCGAGTCTCTTTTATATATGTCGGACGACCTGTGGGGTAATTTTATCACGACGTTTTTCTTCGCTCCGAAGAAGAATTTTAACGAGCCCCGAGAACAAGGATAGGATCGTCGAATAACGTTGAAACCCGAGTTTTTCCACTCAGCTTGATTTGGCTGATCGACGTTAAAAAAAGAAAGAAAAAAAAAAGCGTGTTGTGTAGGCATAATATGTGATCATAGCTTCACAGGAGAGAGAGAGAAGGGGGGGGGGGAGAGCAGCGAGAAAAAGATCGAAGCTTGTCCACCCACGTATCCTGACATATATTCATTTGTCGCTCGACACGCCTCGTCGAACTGCGAGAGATCTCGTGATTAAAAAATGAAGAAAAAAAAAGAAGAAAAAATATATATAGCATATCGAAGAAAAAAAGGAAGGGGCGATGGGACACAAAAGAGGAGAGATACTCGTGTAGGTTGTACGCGTTACAAAAGCTTATGTATCCGTGAGCAAAAACATCTCTCGGAACCATTCGAATGACTCTTTTCGTCGTCTGCTCTCGCACATTACATCCCGGCGACTCCCCGAAGATGGCTATCCACACACGAGATTTTCCGCGTGACAAAATGCCTGGCAAAAGACAAAAAAAAAAAAAAAACACGTAATACGTACGTGTGTGTACGAGTGTCTCTCCGATAGTTAAACTCAAGAGCGAATAAACGACGAGCGATGATGATTGCGAAGCCGATTAATTCGACGCACTCAATATATAAATGGCGCGTTCTTCTTTTCCTCTCCCACTCACAATCCCCCTCGCGTATACGTCTCGTTCCCTCTCGTTTTTCACGATCTAAGAGTACCAGCACCGCGCGACCTCCAATGTGCATTAGCGTTTCGTAATCCGAATAAATAAACAACATATAAATTTCATTATTTAATGTACCGCAGCACGCATCTCGAGACAAAAGACTCGGACGAAATAGTTTTCAGAAAATCAGACATGCGGGCACTTTTTTTTTCTCTCGTTTGATCCGCAGCTTGCTCTACATCAATTTTCGGAGTAGAAAAACCAACAGATATCTCTCTGCTGCGGGACACACGCGCTATAAAATTAATTGCCTTTAATTGCCTCTTTATTTCTGCTGGCCACGAAGAAAATGAATTCTCATAGTTTTCAGAGGGTTGCTGAATACACTGAGAAAAATGAATTCGTAAATTCAACAAATTTTTTGTTGGTTCGACAAATTTTCTGTTGGTTCAACAAATTTTTTTGTGGTTCAATGAATCGTAGCGAACAAAATGAAATTTGTTAATCCAAACGAAATTTGGTTCATTCAAATACTTAATTTCTCACCACGACAAAAATATCGTTGAATCAACAAAAGTTTTGTTGAATCAACAAATTTAATTTGTTCGCCACAATTTCAAATTTTTTTTCTCAGTGTAGAAATTAAACAGTTTTGTAATCGTGACGAGAAAAAAATTCAAGAGAATTTTTCGAGGTTTTTGGAAAATAAATGATCGTCTCACCGGTGCGAATGAATCTGAAAAATGTCATTGAGAATGAAGAGAGAGAATACGGAATTTTTGGAAAATTAAGATGCTTCACCAAAGTGGTCCATATCGCAACCAACGATCTCGTTGGCGGCTCGAGGGAGGGTGCGAAACGTCGAGAGGGCGAGTAAGAGAGAGAGAGCGCGGAAGGAACGCGGGGGGAGTTGAAAGGGGCCGAGTGCTGCATGGTAAAAGGCTGAGGAAAAGCAGCGCACGAAATGTCTATAGTAACTTTCTATTTTGGTAAAACGACGAGAATAGACGCTGCTGCTTCTTCGTTTCTCAATCTCCTTCGTCTCTATCGTTAACTCTCGCACTCGCGCCGAGATATATCCACGCACGCCTGACTTAAGATTCTCTCAGTTTTCTTTACTCCTCCCAAACCTGGCAGCGCACTAGTATGCAAGAGAGACTTTTAATAACGAGGCCGAAATGGCCGTCGTCTGCATTACGCGTTGTACCAGACATTTTTTTACTCCTCAAACCTCATCTCTCGTTAAACTCACGCGTTTGGTGTTTCTCAACTATTTTCAAATTCCCGCTCTTTTTAATCGACCTACGCCATTTTGGCGTGCCCGGCGCAGCAGCCACCATTTTAGTTACGATTCTTTCTCTCGCGTTCTCGTAAATTATCACATTTTTCGGCTATTCAAACTCGAATAGAGCTCGGTGAAACTGGTAAAATTGATTTTCATCGTATCTGACAACGAATGACACTCGAATTCGCTCGAATTCGAAGTTCAATCGCAAAATATTTTCGTAATTTTTTTTCTGTCAGTTAAAATACGAAAAAATGATTGGACGAGTACGAAAATCATATTTTCTGCTCGTTAAAAACTTTGCCAGCGTTTTATTTTTCGATAGAATTCTTCAAAAATTGTGAAAAGTTTATCACAAGCAGGGCGAATTAGGGTAAAGGATAGTGATAGGCAGAAAAAAAGGTGAATTCGAAGCCAAGTCTTTCGATGATTGAGCTGCTGGAAAATTTTGATGAAATTTTATTCGCATTTCGTTTGGTACGAATTTTTTTTTTTTTTGCTTATATAAAGAGTCTATCAAAGGATTCGGTTGCGCACGTAATTGCGAGAGAGATATTTAACGGGAATTCTGTATACGGTAGGTCTCGGATCTTGGGAAAGTGCTTAACACGAGTTACGAGGTTCGCTAGTTCTGTTTTTTTTTCTTTTTTTTTTTTATGTTCACAGCGAATAAACAACGTTGGTTTTTGTTCCATAATTACGGTGATTCGAGGAAACGTCGCTGGGTTTTTAGAACGTCTCGCATTTTTAGCGCTCACGATGTGCCTATAATATAAAAATAAAAACAAGATTCAACATTACGAATTAGTGGCTTTTCAATCATAAATTTAGAGAGCCTTATAAGTTCAGCCAGTTATTTCGATCCTTTCAAATTTTTTTATTGCTTCTATTCCTCAAAAATATTTTTCAAGGTTCAACGTTTTATGGAAACAAAAAATGGCTGGTTCGATATACAACGAAGAGGCTAATCGCGTGAAAAACAAAACGAAATTTCGTAAACTCGAGACCGCGACCGAAGCTCAACCGCTCGATCGACAAAAAAAAAACGAATTTAAAAAATTTAGTTCGAACAACAAATTTGCGTTTTCTCAGCGTGCCCCAGAGAACACCATTTCTCTTGAGCGGTCACCTCACTCTCGCGGGCGCACCTCTCGATAATATACGTGTGCGATTATTTTCGCCCCTCCCTTTCTTCGATTATCTTCGAGTACTTGGTTCAGGGCTGAGTGAAAAGGAAGTTCGAGAAGATCGAGCCTTACTTCACATCCTGAACTAAGAATGGATTCAAACATCGTGACGAAACCTCCAACGTAACTTTGACTTTGTTGACGTCGCAAACAGAAACGATTGTCACTCGTTTATTTCTCCCTTTACAAATCTATCGCGGTGTTCTTCCAAGACCGAGAGACATTCTCTCACTCTTTTTACTCTTTTCTTAACTCCTCTCGCTCTGTGCCCTTTCTCGCAGTTAATTACCCCATTCGCGCGGTGTTTGACAGGAACCATATCTATTGTAGATATTTATTCGAACCGCAGAACTTCACATTCGAAGTCGTTAAGAAATACTCGGAGTTTTGTTTTACGATCTAACGCAATATTTTTTTTTTTTTTTTTTTCGTATTTCCGGCTTTATAGACACGTTTCTACGATCTCTCGATCGTTATTCCGCAGAGCTCGGTTGAACGATTTTTTCTGTTCGGTTTTATTCAGGTTGGACACAAACGATTGGCTCTTGTCATGAGAAAATACTCTCATCGGTCATTTGGCAAGTTTTTTTACGCGGAAAACAGTGAAAATGAATTGATTTTTATTCATTTTACGATCATCGTTATCTCCAGTTATCACTGAAACGATCGACATTTAGTGCCTCCATTTTTAATCACAGCGTTATCGATCTAAAGATTCAATCATCTCGCTACTCGATTGGCTGAATCGATCAGATTTCTCGTTGCATATATCCGTCACGTTTTTATCTTTATCAATACTTATCTCTCGCTGGGAAACGTGCGCTCATTGGACCTCGGTGGTATCTACGATGTTTCGATAGCCTGTTACGAATCTTGGAATCTAATTTCGTACTCCAAAGTCGTCTTATTCGTTACGATTCTCATTCATTTTCATCGTTTTTCAAACTTTTTAGTTTTCAATCCTTAAAAATAATCTTGTGTCAGTATTTCTTGAATTTTTTTCAAGTTTTTTTCAACTACTTCGATGTTTTTTTATTATTTTGTCACTGTATGCACAAAAAAAAATACCGAAAAATCATTTTTCGATGCATTTCGATTAGAAACTCAATTTTCTCGAACGATGGACGAGAAAAATCATAAAAATGAAAATAAAAGCTATTGGAATCGCTCAGTAACATAAATTTATCAAAAATTGACAGAATTTTGAATACCGATTCGAGTTCGCTTCTCGGGTCATTCGGATATGGAATAAATGTAAAAAGAATCGACCGACGTTGATTAAACTTCGAATTTAATCATTCGGAAAAAACGTGCACAATAATGATAAAATGAAAAAAAAAAAATGATTTCATTTTTTTCTCGCAATTATTTCGATTGATAAATTATTGAAATAATTCGATATTTCAGTTCAACTTCGTCGGAAGGATTCTTGGACCTCGGGGTATGACTGCGAAACAATTGGAGCAAGAGACTGGTTGCAAAATCATGGTACGAGGAAAGGGTTCAATGCGAGATAAAAAGAAGGTAAGAGAATCGAAATTGATACGCACATTTTCGAATGATTTTCACGAAAAAACAAAAAATATATTTTCACCTTCCAATAAAATGTAAAAATTGTTTCGAACGAAAATAATTCCAACGGAATAAAATATTCGGAGTTAAAAAGCCGAAGATAATGAATAGAAAATACGAGAGTCGATTTTCTCAAACGAGCTCGTTTCCTCTCAACACGCTCGCCAGAACGAGTTTGACTTATTCAACTACTTTTATAAACGCACTCGCGAAAGAAATACACCCCGATTAAGGCATGGCCCAGCTTAAGCTGATGAGAAAAGAAGGACGTACGAGGAATTGGATAAAAATGGTTGACGCAGGGAGATAGAACGAGAGAGAAAACGTCACTCGAACTCGTCCTGGCCATGTGGTCACTGACTTTTACCTTATAACGTTACGATATTCCAACTCTCGAGAGATTCTCTCGACTCTTAGCTAGAACACGAACGAAGGCTGGACCGATATTACCGTCTGACCTCGATACCGTTTTATCAATCGTTGATGATTTTTCGTCTAATTATTTCTTTGTTAATTCCTGAAGACGATTAGATCGATTCGATCAACTGAAAATACGAAATTCACTGATATTCGTATTTGTAGAATTTTGGATTCGATCGAAAGTCATAAAATGTCAGAACTTTTTGGAGATTAATGTTTTCACGACCGATGAAGAATGTTTTTAATGATTGAGAAAATAACCTGCAAACTTTAATCTCATTTTTTTTCTTTTCATATTATTCAAAAGTGTCTCCTTAATTATAAAAATAAATGAGATCGAGAACGTGGCTGTCAAGTTTAATAAACACCGTTTCTCCTATCGTCGAGGAGGACTCTAATGCAACGACACTTGTTCAAAGATAAAACTGACACTTGACGACGAATGTTTAGACAGCTGTGCTCGCGAAAACGTACGACATTTTATTCACGCTTTAAAATCCCTCGTTCTCATTTATTTTTATTTATTTTTTTTCGTACTCGCATTAAATTCGGCTTTATACGAGAATCCTCGTAAATCTTGCAACCAAAAAACGAGCTGCAGTCGCTTCGGGTACGTTGCACTCGGAAATTCAGTTTGTATCTTGCTACTTTTATCGTGCCCGAATAAACCGAGAAAAAATAATGAGTATTCTCGTAGATTTTTCAACGTCCCGTTATCGCTCGATTGCGTGGAATATTCCAAGGTTTACGAATTTTCTGCAATAAGATTCACGAGGAACATTATATTTAGCATCGTTTTAAATAGTCGTGATTTTTTACAAGCTGCGATCGAAGAAATCTAATTTGGGGCTCTTGTAAGTACGAGTCACAATAAAATAAGCCCTCTGTTGAACGATTTACTTTCTTCGTATTATTATTTTTCACATTATTTATGTTTTTATTTCAATAAATATTTCTTAGAATTAATTATTCGAATATTTATATAATTGCTCCATTATTTATTGGTCGTTGGGTCAAAATATTTGATTGTATACTTTTCAAGATTAATTTTTCACTCACAACATATGTGACACACGAAAAATTCAAGTCACATTCGTCAGCATCATTTCCGATCATTTTTTCTTGTTTTTTTTTTTTATTGCATATTTTTTTAGTTTGAACACTTTATAGGCTGCTGACAAAATCGGTGATTAATCTTTGTTTTATTATTTCGAAACAGGAGGAACAAAATCGAGGCAAACCAAATTGGGAACATTTGACAGACGAGCTGCATGTTTTACTCACTGTCGAAGACACCGAGAATCGTGCGACCCTCAAGCTCGCTCGCGCTGTCGAGGAAGTCAAGAAACTTCTCGTGCCCGTGGTGAGACAGTTCCAATCATTTGATTTTTATATTTTAATCCTTTATTTTTATTCCCTAATTTTGGTTATTTCTTTTTTCAATCGATTCCTGATCATTGAAACATTTTTAACTTTTTTCATCAACTCTATTGTTCTCCACTGAAAGAATGAAAAGTTTTACGTATTGTGACACAAATTTTTTGAATGCGAAATCCGAGTTGAATTTTGTCAAGATCCTGACGGTGATGTCGATTGTTAGCAGGCTGATGGCGAGGACGAATTAAAAAAGAGGCAGCTCATGGAGCTCGCAATAATAAACGGCACTTACAGAGACTCTAACACGAAAGTTGCAGCTCAAGCAGGTAATTAGAATGATTTTTCGACTCATTCGTCGTCTCATTGTATATATTCAATCCATTTTACATTCTTCTCTCTCCAGGTTTTATTGAAATGATTCAATCATTTTTTTTCTCAATAAAATTTACATTTTTTAACGTTTTTCGAACCAATTATTGCCGAAATTAAGGAAAGTCAATTCGGAAAGAAGATTCGACTACAAATATTCCTAAAATTCGGTTGACATATTTTAATATTCTATCTGAACATTGCATTATCGACTGTCGAAGAAAAAAAAATTCCAGAAATCGTTTGATGATCGTTAACAAAGCTCCACCAAAAACTAAGAATTGTTACAAAAAAATATTTGCAAATTTTCCAAAAATTATAAACCAAGTTGGAAAGAAAATAATAATGATAAATTCTAGAGATTCAATAATTCAATTATAAAAATTTTCGCCATAAGCGAGCCCATGATTGCTAAAATGCTAAAACGTAATTTAAAAAAAATTTCGAATGAAATAATTTTAAGATAAAAACACCAAATTATTAAGAATAAAAAAAAAAAATTGATTCCAGATTTCAGAAAAAATAATAGAAAAAAGTAGAGATTTGTATAAAATAGTAGAATTTATAATTGAAAAGCGATAAACCGAGTTCAGCCTAAAAAGTGAGTACAGCGTTTGACATTGCAGCTTGCGACGAGGAATGGAGGCGCGTGGCGCAAGCCGCGGCCGAGTCACAGCGTCTTTTACCAGGGCTTGGTACGCAAATGCGTACGCAGAATGCACCGTTGGGGGCGCCTTTGATTCTATCACCACGTATCACAGTACCAACGACCGCAGCGTCGTTGTTAAATGGCTCAGGTCCACCAGGATCGTTACTATCGGCGGGTGATCCACACGGGCTTATTTACACGCCGTACGCCGATTACGCCAACTACGCGGCATTAGCTGCATCCCCGTTGCTCACCGAGTACGCCACTGCTGACCATTCTGGTGGGTTGTTTGCTCGCTGACCCTGGGCTCGAGCCCGAGTTCTTAATAACGCTTACACACTTTACGTCATTCAGTACCAACGTTTTCTTTTTTTTTTTCACGCCATAGGCTCACTTCCAAACGATATCGGACGATTATCACGAATATTCAATTATTATTAAAACTCTCCGATCCTTTGGGGCTCATTTTTT
This sequence comes from Campoplex capitator, assembly GCA_037576405.1. NCBI lineage: Eukaryota > Metazoa > Arthropoda > Insecta > Hymenoptera > Ichneumonidae > Campoplex > Campoplex capitator. The sequence continues at coordinate 9,942,707 of JARBWI010000002.1, forward strand.
TTTCGTCACCTCCAGAGTGTAAATCCGGCTCGTTCACGTACATCACGCTCACATTGGAAATTATTATACAACTTTCCAACCGGAAAACATTTATTTTTTTATCTTTATACTTTTTTTTTTTTATTATTTTTTATTATAATTATAAGAACGATTTTTTTTTCTACTCTTCTGTCAGAGATTCTTTTTGTTTTTTCTTTTTAATCTTGTGATTAACATCAACAAATTCAACAGACACACGAACGAACCCGGTTTACGAGATTGGGGCTTATGTTATTCTATTAATATTATTATTACTGTTACAATTGTTATTAGTGGTATTATTATGAATATTATTACGAGTATTATTATTTTGCGATTATTGTTTACATTCGCGAATACGCCAGAGAGCTAGACTCGATAGCAGCAGCTCTATTTTATTATTTATCTAAACCGTCTTCCGCGCGTAGACGATTTTAGGATTTTGGCAATTTCATTCTTCAGTTTTTTATTTTTTTTTCTACCTTGTGCTATTTTTATTTTTATTAATATTTCTTTACTTTTTTTATTTTCATTTTTTAAGAAATAGATTCAATCAGTCATTCACTAGTCGCGTCATTGATCGTTTTGCCACGCGAATCATGGTTACGGATTTTTTTATAGTGCCCCAACGTGAGGCAATTTCGCACGACACAATATCGAGTTTAGTATCAGAAAGATTGAGGAAAGTAATGCAAAGAGACTTTTTTTTCGAATTTTATTAGAAATGTTTAAAACTCGGAGAGCATTGGGAGGACTTTTTTTTTGAGTCGTTTTTTCTCGTCGGTGAAATTGCAACGTGACATCTCGTCCAGTCAAAACGTCAGAATTCCGAGCTTCATTTACATTTAGAAAAAAAACAAAAAAACACAATTTTTTCTTATTCGTAATACCTCATTGGAATAATAATGATTTTTTTTACCATTAATCTTTCATTACCGTCCGTTCAATAATCGTGGCACTTTAGCATATTTATTTATATTATTAAATTGTTATTTTTTATTCTAGTTTTTTTTTTTTTTCTCGAGATAACTGAGATTTTGCAACGACCCAACGAGGATCGTTATCGGTGCTTATGCCTAAAAAAGAAAAGAAAAGAAAAATATAAAAGAATACATTTACACTTATTACAATAACTAGTTTTAGCTTACGGAAAATTGAGCAAAATGAATTAAACTTGAAGAGATGATAACACACATACTAGTCGAAAAGTCTCGTACAGGACCCGGTGAAAGTTTGCGTTTAACGACACATCGCTCTATCTCTCTTTCTCTCTTTCTCTATGTACGCCTATTAACAATGTCAGTTTGACGTTCTCGAATTAGTTACTCGGTGTTTTTGCCACGCCTCGTCCGAGACGAACGATCCAGGTCTATTTTCATTAGTTGGGAGATATATATATATATATTTAAAAAGAAAAATTTTTATCAGGTACGAAAAACGTATGAGCGATCAAATTTTTTAGCCTTTTTCTTTGCCTGTTTTTGTTTATTACCAATTGATGTTTTCATTCATTGATTATCAAATGAATTTTTAATGAACTCGGGTTGGGAGCTGTGTGATTCGATTCACAGATCATATATAAACGTTTGCGTCTTTAATTGGCGTACCCAAACGTTTATGTATTGTCTGTTTGTGGAGTGTATAATGGAGAAAAAAAAAAAAAATGTTTTAAAAAGACTATGAAAAGTGGCATGGTAACAAAGTTAGTTGAACTATATTTTCAGCAATACGTCGCGCATCACACAATTGGCAGTGGGATAACACAAGAAAAAGCCCGTATTCTCCGCGATAACGCAAAAGTATTCCCGTTATCCTTCACCGTAATGCAATTTATACGCAATTATAAATAGAAGCATGCGCGATCCGCATACTTAACAATAACTTTAAGTAACGTTGTTCATCACGTTTTTTTTTTGTTTCGATTTTTTTTATTGTTTTTTTTTTTTCGTCTTTTCGACAATACCAAACGGAAATATACTTTCTTTCTCTCTCTTTTTCTCTCTCTCTCTCTCTCTACATATTTATAAATACGTATGTAAATGCGGCTCTTAGGGGCATAAACGCACTTGCGGAAACGTTCAGTCGTCTGTGTGGCACATTTTCGTGCATTACTCAATGCAATAATCAAAGGCCATTCGTTGTTTGTAGTTATCAAACTCGTGCATACACATTTAAACATAGATTTATAAATTATATGTATACATATACATATTTATATTGTTTACACGCAGATTTATATTTATATTTATTGAAAAAGAAGCAGGTTAGCAAATTCTCGATTATTAGCTCACGCGTATCTTTTTTCTACATGACATTTATTGATTATTTTTTTTTTTGCTAATTTTTCTTAGCATTACGATAAATTCGTTGAAAATCAAAAAGCCTTGAAGATTTTGTACTTTTTTCTTTCTTCATACGTACTAATCTAATCTCTGACTAATTAGAAGAAAAAAAAATACTCGTTTTTTTCATTTATTTTGTTCTAATCGTTTATTTATCATGCGGTGATGGTTCGTCGATGAAATTTTTGGTACTTTCGCATTTGTATCGACGTTTAACGTTTATTTTCATATTTCATGTTGCTCTTTTTCGTTCGTTCAAAGCAAAGGCATTAAATTAATACTTGTCAGTTAACACCACGAAGTACCTACTAGAATCTCGAGCGGATATCCCTAGGGTCGATAAAAAAAAAAAAACAGAACTAAGAAATCAGTAACATTTTCATTTTGATAAGAATTAACGTAAAAGATTCATCTCACGTTCTCGTTTCGTTTTGCTTATTGAATAAACAAAACAAAAACATCTCGCGTTATACGAATTCAAGTTAATCACTTTTAATCGCTCGTGTCCCCCCCCCCCCCCCCCCCCCCCCCCGGCTTAATTGATAATAATTTATTTATTCGTTGATCAATAAAATCAAATAAAAACCCATAAGAAAAATGAATTTTAACGAGGAGGCAGAGAAAATTGCACATTTTTTTGAATCGCTCCTTTTAATCCGACAGATAACTACGACGAGGATACATCTCAAAGTGTTCATTATGTGGTTCTGCACAACTGCTGGCGCTACTGGGACGACTTTTCGGTCTATACTTTAGTCCGGATAACGTAGCACTTCGCGCGAGAAAAAAAGAGTCAAAATCAAACGAAAAAAAAAAAAAAAAAAAAAAAAAACACATGAAAAAACAAAAAATCCAAACGAAAAAGAACGTTTTTTAATCGAACCGATTTCGATTTTGCGATTCGTTATTCGTAAAACTGCGTTTTTGACGAGCTCTCGAACCGACCAAAGGTAAAATCAATATCGAAATATAATGAAAAATTAGGGCTCTACTCATCACCATTCATAAACGTAACACTTCGGGATGTTTCCTTGTCAGTTTTCTTTAGACTTTCTCACTCGTTTTAGTTACAATTCTTTCATTCCCCCCCCTTTTTTTTATTCATCTCTCTCTCTCTCTCTCTCGTTGTCGACTAACTTTTGCCGGTGATAGGTAGGCGTAGGGTTTTTTCTAGGCAGACACTAGGTTTATAGGGAAAGTAAATAAAAAAAAAAAAACAGAAGAAATTGAAAAAACAAATCTACCCAGGGACCAAAACAACTGCGTTTTCAGGACTGATGGTTCTACCGTATACTTGTAGGTGTTTTAATGCGTATCGAAGACCACACGTTCGATCAGATCTGATTTTTCATCGGGTATGTGAACGATTAAGATTTGAGGGATAAAAGAAACGAATTATTGTAGAAAAATGAAAAGTCAACGTTTCTGACTTTAAATGAATGATAAAGACAGAGAAAAAAAAAGAGTTTAAATGCTGCAGAAGAAATATTGCCACGTGACATTGTAGCTTCGGATCTCTTTGCAACGTTTGGTCTTTGAGGAAATGTTGAATTTATGCTATTACCAGAATCATGTACATTATTTTATATTATTTTATATCGATTATTTAATTTTATTTTTATAAAGAGATTTTAGCCATATTTATGAGTTATGTTGACGAAGAAAAAAAAATAGGAAAAAAAAAGAGGAAAATAAGAAAGGAGAATATGGAACTCGCGGACGATCGTAGCTCTACGTTTTAATACTCACTGATTTTTAATTTTTTTAAATTATTTTCTCTTCTTTTCGAACGAGCATAACGGCTCGTTACGTTCAACCTGTTGCAATCTTCATATTCTATCTTTCTCTTTTATTGCATCTGTGAAAATCGAAAATACGAGAGAAAATAACGAAATTCCGAAATATTCGGATTCAGTAATTAGAACGCTCTTGTACGACTCGAAATTCTGTTTGTGGAGTCTCCAAACGTTGTATTACATCTCGTCAATGTGTTACCGTGATTCGGCAACTGGAACGTGTCGTTGCAACCAATGAATTTCTGAACAAAAAAAAAACATCACTCAATCAATAGTTTGAAACGAAATGAAAATTTCTTCACTAAGTTTGCCAAATTTCGGAACATATTCACGCGTGTGCCATTTTCAACCGGGCATGAATTGCGATCTTTCACGAATTTCTTTTTGACCTTTCAGTTTTATTATTCAACCCACAGAGAATGAAATCGTTTTCTCCTTGTTTATTTTTTTTTTAAATATCAAAATCTCTTCGCAACTCACGCTCGGTTATGAAATCGAGAAACAAAAGAAAATTCAATTTTTTTTTGTTCTCTCTGTGTCATCTTAAAAATATACTTTAAATTATTTAATATAAGAAAGAAAAAAAAAAGAAATATTGTTACATGTATCGTCAGAGAAAGGAAAATGGTGGGATTTGGCAACGGCTATGGAATGTCAGTAAAATCCGTTAAGAGAGTAAGATTACTCACGTTTCTATGTTGGCGAACAGGTGCAGCGGCCGCTGCGAAGCAGCGTAGGCACCTGGGTCAGATTCGCGAGCACCCTTATCAAAGGGCCGGCGCACTCTCGTGAATACAGAGATTACGAATCGCGGAAAGGTTAGTTGTGCCTCCATTTATCAATATCAATATTATTATGCGTATATATATATTTATATATATATATATATTTACATATAAAAAAAAACAATTTTTATGTCAATACATCACGAGTTTTATTTTTATTTTTATTTTTTTTCGTACAAATTATCGTATCTGTAACGCTTACCAATGTATGCGACAGCCAGTTCCCCCCCCCCCAGAACCTGAGGAGCGAGCTGGTTTTGCACTTTTGTACCTGATCAACAGAATTCACGATCCGTCAATTCCGGTGCTTCGTCGTGACGTTTCGTCATTCAGAATCCAGTAATTTTTACAGGAGTCCGAAGAAAAAAAAAAAAAAAAACAACTGGAGAGTTCCACTTACAGCCCTTTCCGCCTAAAAAGATCTTAAATATATTTTTTTATTCTATTTTTTGTCGGATCTCCATGCCTGCAGTATTACACGACTCAGTATCGTTCGTTTCATTTTTTAGTACGATTGAGAGTTTATGTTACTTTTCGGTTATCGAGACACCTTTTTCGTCTCGCTTTAACGAAGTTTTACTCGAAAAATCGTTTCAAATCACTTTGCTTTTGTTTCGAATTTATTGTACACTCTCTCCAAACTTCGAGAACCCGTGCAAAATACATTGGGAAAGCAAGCAGTGTATGAAATTTGGAAAAAAAAGATTTTTCTTGAACGAAAAAAAAAAAAAAAAAAAAAAAAAAAAAAAATACGATTGAAATGAAGCAGCATAATCAAAGCAGTTTAAGAAATGAAGGTCTCTTGACAAAATTATGTTGCATTCGTTATTTATATATTCATATATGTATAAATATATATATATACACATTGGCGCAACTCCCCCGCTCTTAGGTCTAAGCAGCAGTTTATAATGCAGGAAGTATGTGAAATTTTGTTGAGATTGAGATTATTCGTATTTGACTTGTTTATCTTTTTATTTATATAAATATATAAATATTTATCTCGTGCCACTGTTTATTATTGTACGTTTGAGCACACGGTGAGGGTGCGCACCTCCTCACATCACAGATCAAAAAAAAAAAAAAAAAATAGAGGAAGATAAAACAAGAAAAATATATACATTTTTATTGGAATTGTTATTCGTTCTCGAAGCACTGCCCGTCCGGAACAAACAAACAAAAAAAACGCACGAAACTCTCGTGTGCAAATGAATGCATACGTAATTGCCGAGTATCGATTCATTCTCAATGAACATTTTAAGTCCAACGGATTAGGGGCAGTGTGGTGTGTTGGCGCCCGAATAAACATTTGAGCAACTGGTGCTTCACGTATCGAACAGGATTTTCATGAATTTTTGTTTTTCTTTTTATATGAAATATATAAAATGAATAGGAACGACAAATTTCCAGGACATTGTATACGTATTTTGCATTTGTTTTGTTTCTTTTTTGTTTTTCATTATTTTTCTTTTCGTTTGGCAACTTGTGCCTGTGGAACACTTATCGAATTTCCATTTGAACTGTATATAAATTTATATACAATACATACATATTTATATATATATATATATATATATATATCATTATTATATATTATTATTATGATTTGAATAAATATTTATAAAAAATAAAAATAAATGAAGAAGAAGGCAAGCATTCTTTTTATTACGAATAAATTACAGGGGTGGTAACGCGGTTGGCGACGTGACGATTTCTTCCTTTTTTTCGTATCGGTCATTATTGATTTAACCAATTGAGAAGACACCGTCGATCGTTATTATCGCCATGAAAAGATGTTTTGATCTGGTAATTTTTTTGTAACAATATATTTTTTTCTTATTTTCGTTGATTAAAGTTCCAGCAAATAGGAACGTAAACATTTATCAATATTTTGAACTGACGTGACTTTTTTTTTTTTTTTTTTTTTTTCCAAGCTTCAATTGAGTTTGTCTATTCGAACGATCGATTTGTTTCTTTCTGGGTTGGTTGGACGAGCAACGTGAAAAATAAATGACGAAAAAAAGAAATTATCCTTGCGGGCGAAGGACGTTTAAAACGGCGCAAATAATCGAAAATTAGAGCTGCCTCGAAAGCTGACGTCCCACCCTTTTTTTCACGTATTATCACTAACATTCTTTCGTAATAATAATAATGATTATTTTTTCTATGTTCACACCCGTATCATAGACGCAATTAATTACTTGATTAATTTATTATTTATTTATTTATTTTTTTCTTCTTAATCATATTTATCTTCTCTTCATCCATTACGTATAGTCTGCACAAAAGCGCACCATCTTTTTTTTTTTTTTTTTTAATTATTATTTATTTATGGAACTAACAAAAATGCTCCACATGGCCAAGTTGACACTAACGTCTACACATTTATTATTATTATTCATATATATATATATATTTTTTCTATAAATTATAACTGTCAAATAATACAATGATATTTATTTATTTATTCATTTATTTACATGCTTTATGAAATGCCTGGAATTGTATGAATAGAACTGTCCTAAATGGTACGTGCCTAACTCAATGAGCCTTTGACAATACCCGCTGGCTGATGGGAATTAATAATTCTGTTATTTATTATTATTATTATTATTATTATTGTCCATAAACTTATTTCAAAATTAATACAAGAAGCAAAATTAAAATGACGAGCCACATAACTGTGCCTTATTTAGGTCTTAGAAAAATAAAATAAAATAAAAACAATGTCACTCACTTAGCACTGCTATGTTGGTGGCAGGTGCACACCCAAGCTGCCTCTAAAATCGGTGGATAATTCGGAACAAACGGGGTTTCTTTTTTTTTTTTTTTTTTTTTTTTTTTTTTTTTTCAATTACTATTTTTCATTAATTACTCGCCAATAACTGTATGCATAACAAATTCGAGTCATGAAAAAAAAATAGAAAACAAACAAGGTTCAATGATCTCGAGCATAAAATGCATCAAATGAGCAACGAATATGCAGACCTGCCAAACAAAAAGACAATGTTACGTTCTAATCGCAACGTTCGATCATTTATTTAATTATTAGTTCAAATGAAATTTTAATCTCTCACTTCCAAACGTAAAAAAACCTAAACTCTTAATAATCTCGACATAACATCTTTCACGATTGCTAGACAATTTGTTTATATACTCTTAGTCTCTTTTTGCCTGTCCTATGCGCGGGGAGGGTACACACGAGCCATATTTATGCAATTTAATTATTTATGTATATATAAATATATATATGTTTATTTATATATATTTAAACATTTATATATTTATATATATGTTTAGAATGTATTTATAATAATGTTTCTTGACAACTGTCTGTTAAAAATTAAAAAGAAAATTTCATTTTTTCGTTCGCAACATTTCATTCTTATACATCAGAGACAGCTGCTTCAAATTTATATTCTTAATATACGTATTTGATTTTTTTTTTTCAACCATTTCATTTTATTTTCGTCAAATCTACTAACGTGTGAAGCAATGCATTTTTTTCTTGATACAAATGAGATCAATTTTTTTCAAATGAAGTTTGACACGCTCTCTTTCTCTCGCTCACTCTCTCTCTCTCTCTCATTCGTTCTAACGTGGAATTTGAAAATATTTTCATTTGTTTCTCATTAACATTACTCGTTCTCTCGTGTGTAACAATCGCGATGGCAAATTTTAAGCAAGAAACTATTCGTAAAAACGCATTGCTTTTCACTAACCAATGTTTCTCTCAGCTGAATATTCTATTTTATAGAGAGATAAAAAAAAATAAAATAAAAACAAATGAAATAAAATTATCATGGCAACAAATTGAAATCAATGAAAAATAATATAATAATATTATTAATAATGTTTAACGTCGATCAGTCATAATCAAACATACTAACAATACTGTTTTTTTTTTCTTTTTTCTTTTTCTTGTTAACCCTGGTTGTCCATGGCCTGTAGGCTTGGAGTGCTAACAATGGAATCCACTCGCCCCGTGCTAACACCTGGACTCTGGAACAGCATCCGCGTATGATATGGTTCACCAATCCGAAGCCGAGCGTCTTCGCCGTCCGCGTCACCAGCCCCTGTTCGTCACAAGCTTATCCATCCTCTTTATCTCTCTCTCTCTCCCTCAATTATCCCGCATCATAAAAATCTCCGAAGGATTGTACTTTAGTTTATTCGTTTTCTCGATTTTTTTTCTTCTCTTCCATTTTTAGGATTTTCTATTTCTTTGAGTATTGTCGCAATCGTTGCGCAACGATTATACAGAAGTTTCATATTTCGTGGCGACGAGGTGCGCCGGAAAAAAAAAAACAAAAAAAAACCAATGGCAAATCCATTTGTATATACAAATTTGTTTTTTCTCTTTTTTTTTTTTTTTTAATCTCGCTTTTCTCTTCTTCTTCATTGTCGCGGTTCTCTCTTGGTACTTATTTCATTAAGCAACAGCTTCGACGTTGTTTCTCAGTCATCGGAGAAGTGCAACTTTTGGGACATTACTTTTTTTTTTTTTTTTTTTTCTTCGATCCTGCGAGTATTAGAAATTTCATTGAGTATAAAAAAAAAAAAAAAATGGAAGGATAATAAATGATCATTATTATTGTAAGGCGAGTTAAAATACGAGGTGTTTTTAAAAGAAAATCATCGTTTTGTTAAATCGGAAGACTATGATCGAGAGAACCCCTCTCCCCCCCGACGACCAGGAAATTATTATCACGACTGGCGATTATGAGGTATTTTATTAAGTTTATTAGTACTTTATTAAGAGTTGCGAATAATTTTTCTTTGAGGTCTCGAAATAATTAGCCAAGCACTATGCATTTCTGAAAATTTCTCTTTCTCTCTCTCTCTCTCTTCTTTTTTTCTTCTTCATCTTGTCTTCTTATTTTTCATCTCTTTTTAAAAATCGTTTATAATTTCCTTAGAAAAAACGAGTATAAACTTATTTTTCTCCTTTTCTTTTCGGCTAATTATTGCGTAGAATTATAATATTACGAAAAGATGTCTGTTCGGCGTAAGATTCGAATTGGAATCACTCGTCGTTCGGTCACACAATGTAAACGTGCAATAAATCGCCAAAATTCAACGTTGCGATATACGATCGATTTTAGATCGATTTCGCCTCAATTTCCTCTGTTATAAAAGAAAAATATATAAAACAATTAGAAAAATTAGAAAAAAAAAACCCTGAAAAACAAGAGAATGAAATAATTATTTTGAAATAATTGCAGAGATATATATCGATTCTATTTCTATTAAGCAGATGAAACAAAAAAAAAGATCGTTTATCTTTAACGAATTGTTATCTTTAGTAGTGAAAGAGTAAAAAAAGAGAAATAACGTGAATTTGTCGGCGTTACGATTTATAACGAGATCAAAAAGAAAACAAAAAAAAAAAAACAAATAATAAGAGAATGATATTTATCTATGTTGTTGACACTCGTCACTGCGAAATTATTAATTTCATAAGTTATATACAGTTTTAATTAAAATTTGTATGTCATTTGTTTCACAAGTGCAGGGTGCAGAGCGATTGTGCGAGAGATTGATTTACTTAAATGTTCAATAAAATAAAGAAAATTACGAGAAAAACGAAAACAAGAAAAAAAAAAACAAAAACAAAAAGCATTACAGTTATAGAAAAAAGAAAGATAGTAGACGAATGAAATAAAAGAAATTGTCAACAATCAAGAGCAAGAAGAAAATAGTATATTACATGCCTAGGCCAGAAAAATAAGAAAAGTCTCAGATCACATGTAATTGTTGGCCGAGGCGAAGCCGAGGCTGACAAACATGTGGTCTGAGGCTTTACTTTTTTCTGGCCGAGGTGTGTATACTATTTTTCTGCCCGACGTTGCCGGAATGTGGCAAATTCGTTTAGCGCAGCGGCCCGAAAGTTGCCACTTTCCGGCCGGAGGGCAGAAAAAGAAAATTAACACTTCGTTATAACTTTTAGATCTGCCATATATATGTGACTATACGAATTTTAGTTGTATGTTATATATCTGTACAATTATCAGACATGGTAACAATTGTGACCATCGTTTATTATTAATATTATCATTATTAATAATACTTTTTTTTTTCTGCGAATACGCCCAATCCATTGTTTCGATTCGAAATGATTCAATAATTCGATGTTATACGGTAGCTCGTCTTTTGTGTATATAAAAAAAAAAATGCTTAAAACATATGAAATAAGCATCGTCGTGCATAAAAGAGTGATCTGCAATTTACTTAAGTTTATTCATTTGGAATTATATTTTATTATTGTACGTAGCTGTTACAAGTATAAAAGATGATTATATAAATATATATTATTAAAAAAAAAGAAAAGAAAAAAAGAAAAACAAAACGCACGAAATATGAGCTCGAATTAATCGGCGTGTGAATGAATTAATCGATTAAAACATCAATCAGCCACGATTCGATGAGTTCGGCTATATTTTGCGTAGACAGATACTCACGTTGCGTTGTCGCGCACTTTGCACGATCGCGATAAAGCACACAGAAGAATCGTCAAATAATATTTTCTCAAATGATAAATAATTGGTACAGAATTACTGTTTTTCATTTCATTCTCACAATGAAAATCACTTTCGCGATACGTGACTGAAATGAAAATACATATGATTAAAACTTGATGTGCCTTAGTTCTTTCATGCAGGATAATTACGTGGCAATATTGAATTCGCAATGAACAATGCATAGTATGATTATATACAAAATAAAACCGTTTCTTCTTCTTATTCTCTTATTCTCATTCTCTATTTCTATACCTATCATCTGCGAAGATCTGATGATTACGGAGTTATAGTACTTTTTGAAACAATAAAATCACCGATAAAATCGAATATGTAGATATAAAATGTATGTTATTTGTCATCGATATCACAAGCGACTTACGACATTGAAACTGAAACTCCGATCACGCGCCAACTGTTGAAATGATGCGATAATGCGTAAAGCATTGAGTACAAAAAAGAAATGAAATTAAAAAATAAAAACAATAGCGATAACGAATCTCAAACATTTGGCGAATAACCAATTTGTCTTATTTATTATCAACGAGTTTTTTTTTTCGTAATTGAAATTTACAATTTGTCGACTATTTCACAAAAATATTCGATCATCCAGAATTTCTGTGTCAGACTCTGATACAAAATTATTTACAAAACTGTATTAGAAGAGAAAAAACAGCACATAAATTCATCTCGATATAGTTACACTCGTATTTCATTGAATCTTTAAACATCTGCGATTTTTTTACACACCCTAATTACAAAAAGAATGTTACGAGACATTTTGGCTTCTATTGAGTTTCCTTGAATCATGTTAAACTCAATGCAGCTTAATTTTTATCGTTTAAACCTCATTGAACAACATCACCGTACAAAAGCATGCATATATGTTCATTATAATATATGGATACGTGTTTCATAAGGGCGGAATTTTATTTTCCATAGGTGCCACGAATTACAAACATATATATTTATATATGTGTAGTATAGAACGCGTGACAACTCCCACGTTCCGTTCTCAAGAACGGTAGAGACATATTTTTAATACTCTTGTTACACTGCAACCGTTCAACACCTATATTATCATTATTATTATTATTATTACAATTATTATTATTGTTATTTTTAGGAATAATAAAATTACATGGAAAATCAATAATCGTTTATTTCTCCACTATCATCCGGCTGCCTGTTTCGTCAATCGGATCAAAATGATAAAATAATATGTCCTCAGTCCCCCGTAGCTTTTTAAATTCGTTACTGAATGCAGTGGAAATTGGTCCAGAACAGTATTCTGATCCAGCATGTCAGACGAATCGTCGGATGGCAATAGCAGGTAAGCATCGTTTAGAAATTTTTTTAAAAAATAGTTCCTGCTTGTGCCCTTTCAGGGTTTTTCGAGCCCTTCTCATCACATTAACCCCACTTTAACGTTATTCTTCCTGTTTCTATTATGACGATAATCGCCACCGATCCCTGAAAATGACTAAAAATCAGGGATGAAATAAATAAAATAAAGACGAAAAATTAGGAGAAAATCAATCACAAAAATCGTCTTCGTAACGTTGTATTCCACAACGTTACACTATATACTACGGAATCCCATTTGCACGAGGGCTGAGAGTAATTGGGGACGAATCTGGCCGATAATTTTAGTTCTTACTGAGCGGTCACCCATCCAAGTACTCGCCAAGCCCGAAGGAGCTTGACTTGGGAGATCGCCGAAGTCATGCACGGGTGACTCATCCATTGCTTTCGTCTCTCTGAACATTCTATTGGAATTTTTTTTTTTTTGTATACTTTACAAAAATGGTTGAAACTTTTTTTCTATCTGAAATTGGGAACTGAGCCATCGCACATTTTCATCGTTTTCGAATCGTTAACGAAGTGGTAATTTTATTCTTGATTATCTAAAAAAAAATCTGTCGATCATTCAATGTTCCTGCAACATTCTGCTTTTTTTCTCATCAATCCCATGATGCGTATTTCACCATTATTTCAATTTTGAACGTTTGTTTGTATAAGTCTACACTAAAATTAGGAGAAAACGTTCGTGGATCGTATTTTACTACTTTTTTAAGATTCCACGTTTTTCAGGTCTGACAGAACTTAACGAATATAATAATGACGCGATATGCTGTCCAGGATTCTCTAGCGTGTCAGCTTGAATTGTTTTTCAATTTTCCATTTTTGGTCGACAGTGTGAGGATCGCATTTAGCCAGTATCGGTTGTGCCAAATCAACACCGGATTTAGGTATCGACAGACAGTGATCGGTGCTTATGTGTCTTATCATCTTTGTCTGCAATTGAAGCGAACATTTTTTTACAGTAGTCGATTATTAAGAAACATTTCTGTTTTTTTTTCTTTTTATTCAAATTTCTTTTATTAAAAAATTACAGAAAAATTTTATTCGTCTCATTGCGACTGAGTTTGAAGATTTAGTAAAGTGGCCGGAATAGTGAGAAAAAATTAAGGACGTTTTATAAAGAATTTTGAAAGTACGTGGAATATTATTTGACACTGCTAGCAGACGACAGAAATGATCAATTATCCTGCATTTGTTAGGAACGAATTTTCAAACGAGATCGATTGAAATCTCCCAAATGCGAATTAAATACCAATAATTTTATTTTTAGTGTCGAGTACGGTTTTAAAGAATTTCGAAATTAAGCTCACGTCTTCGTTGTAGCTCCACGCTTGACTTCCTCCTAAACCGAGACAATTTGTCATTTTAACAGAGTCTTTTGGACTCGTCGCGTCCAAACACAAGTCACGACAAATGATCAATTGATTCCGCTTCTGATAGAGACACCCCTAAAAAGTCACGAATTAATAATATTCACTCTTTTTACATTCGGAAAATGCTCGATCCAACATCCTTTTTTATTATACCAAGCAAAGAAAATGTTTGATTCAACAAAATTTTTCTGTTCGGATCAACAAATTGTAATCCATTTATTTCACCTGAAAGGCAGTTCCATCGCACTGACGGAGAGTCACTTCCGCACCAATATTTCCGTTCTCAATGTATAAACAATTATGCGTATGAACGTTCTCGATATTTCCGAAATAATCACCGTCATAAGGCATTTTTGATTCCGGAAATATATTTTCCAGATACCATCTGAAGCTCTTGCATTTGAGATTTTTCCGAAGTTTAACTCGTTCAGAAATGTCACCAATTGAAACGTTTCGAGCTCCTGAAAGATCATCGGATAATCAAATTTTAATAAGACCTACCTCTAAATGAAAACACACGCAATATTAAATCCTGAGCACAGAGTTACAAGATTTGTTTTGACCTTCGAACTCAAATTAAAAATTTCGTATTCCTTTGACAGAAAAGTATGTTGAAATTGATAAATATTTTTGAAAAACAATTTTTCCTTCGAATATCGTTCTTTCGAGAGGAACCAAGAAATTTATGGCAAACCTAATTACCTGGATTTGTGCTATAGTAATAGTCTTTCCATTCATCCATCCAAACCTCGGCTACTCTGGCTGCGTTGTGAAATATAACGTTATCATGACCACCTGGAAATGTATGGGGATTAATATGCCGGTAGACATGACCAACGCGTGAGCACGGATGCGTTTCCAAAATTCCACCACACTGCCATACCTAAAGAAAAAAAAAAAAAAAAAAAAAAAAAAAAACATTGCAATTTTACATTTTCAATCATTTTTATCATCAACGTGTAACTCTTGAAAGTTTTCTAATCTCTGCATGTAAGATGCGAATATTCTTAACGAAAATGTTCCTGAAATTTCATTAACATGGATTTTCATATATAACACTCGAAATTCTTCGAAAAGTTTTGTTGAATACATCAATTGAGAGCATTCATAATTTAAGAGAATTGAAAACATTACGATGAAAATATAATGGAATAATTTTTAGTTCTTTAACAAGAATGAAGAAACAATTTCTATCGATCATCTTTAATTTTCAATGAAATTTAAATTTATGGAACGTAGCCAGAATAATTTTGGAAAACGAATGTTTTTAAAAAACATGCTCTTAACAGATTTATTGAGGTGATCAATAATTTGGATCTAGAACTGGTGCAGGAAATATTTATATTCTCAACGTAATAACACAAAAGTGTTAAGAACATCGAATTTTTGCATAAAAATATCTGAAGAATACAATCTGCATGCTATCTAATAACACGAAATTCTAAACTTATGTAATGACTCGAAAAAAGGCTGAAAAAAATAGATTTCAACTTACTCTGAAGCTCATTTCAATATTTTCACTACCCCAAATGAGCATGTTTTCGTCGTACGCTCCTAATTCATAAAAATAATCTCTGTCCATAGAAAACAAACCACCGATCATCGTAGGTGTTCGTAATGGCGTCGTATAATCACCGTTTCTTCTTTTGTTTTCTCTTTGAGGAACTTTGACCCTGAGAATAATCAAAAATAATATCGATGCAATGAAAATTTAATGAAACATAATAAACGAATTATTACAAAGATGAAGTAATCAGAATTACGTATGTAAAGTTAAGAAATTATATGATCGAAAGAGATCCTCGATTGTTTTGTATGAATGAAAGAAACTTTACGAAAACTGAGAGAATGGTGTTTTTAATTGAAACTCATTCGTTTTAGATTCGAGCGAAAAGCAAGCAATGAAAAAAAGACGTTTTGAAAAAGAATTTTCCAATCGAGAGTATCTTTTTTCAAATCATTTATATTCTAATGTTTATTGTAATAGAAATAGTAATTGGTGAACCATTCAAATTCGATTTGCGAAAAGAATCCACCCCACAGGGAATCGTCCATTGCAGCGTATCCGAACGTTTCGTCGTCTATAATATCAACCATCGGGGTCACGACGGTCCTCCTGTCCTCGACTATTCTTGCGAGAAGTGGCTCGAGCCATCCCTCTGTACACTCACAGTGAGAATCGAGAAACGTTAAGACCTGTCCTGTTGCCCGCTTGACTCCCAATAAACGAGCTTTCACTAAACCTGAACGCAACTGATTACGGATCACGAAAGTTGGAACTGGCAGAGTTTTCACGTAATCCTCCAGTTTTTGTTTGAGATAATCTGCAAATTACAACACGTTAATGGTGCAAATTATTCTTTCAAAGAAGTTTGTCGCGTTATTTTCAAAATTGACACGTTTTCCAATAATATTATGTTGTATCAAGCTTCAACAAATTCAGTATAATTCTAAATTAAATAATGGCGTTAAAGACAAGTTAAAAATTCTCTCTAATAGGTCGACCGTTCGATATTTACGTTAAAATTGTCAATACATTAAAAAAAAAAAAATAACACTTCGAAAAAAAGTCGAATCAAAAGTCAAACAACCACATTTTGAAACGTGGCGAGTTTGAGATTTTTCGTATTATTTCATCGCATCCGATTCGTTTAAATTTGAAGAAGATGAATAAAAATGGTTAACTTTGAATTTGAGTAATCATCGTTCTAATATGCAGATAAATATTTACGCATTTGTAAATAGAGAAAAAAAAAACATTTTCTGTGTATTTCAATGAAGTAAATTTTGACACGATGGTCAGTTTTGAATTTGATTGAGATACTTACCTCGTTCACTAGCATCATCAACGAGAATAATTTCTTTGAGAAGAATCCTCGGTGAACGATTAATGACCGACCAAACGGTTCTGAGTAAGGTGCTCCAGGCTTCGTTGTGAAAAATAATGATGACACTTGTATTAGGAAGATATTTGGGCAATTCTTTAGATTTGCAAGCATCGTTTCTGACATCTTTCAAGGAACGATTTAATGCAATCATATCGCTGGCCATTAGATTGAATTGATTGAGTTCGAAGAGTTTCTTTTTTTTGTCTGCGTCTTCGGGCGGTATATGTACCGCAGTGCCCATTTCACCTGGACTATTTTTATTTTCTCCAACGGGCCGAGCCGGTCTCCACCGATGTAATTCCGTATGAGAGTAATGCCTTTGCCCGTTATTTATCGGTGGTTTTGGTATTTGTGCACTTTCTGCATGTGCTGGTAATATTTCTACAGGTAATTGTTGTTCATGAACATTGCGACTGCAGCCCTCACTACATGTATAGTTCGTATAGAGCAATGCCATCACAGTAACGGAAATAAACCAGACAACCATACACAATATCAACAATAACATCATAAGATGACTGTTACGAACTTTTTTCGAGTGAATCATTTTCTCAAATTTTTCACCAGGTTGCAATTACGTTGACTGAACTGCCACTGCATTTAGAGTCAGCTAATTTTCTTTTTTATGAACCAAGCTTCAAATTTTTCGCTTCCCTTTCTTTTTTTCATGATCTCAATTATTTTAGTATCGCTGGAAGCTAATCTCGAAATGAGCTCGCCTCGCGCCTCAAGATTACATGCTATCCTATCAAATACCAGAAACAAACATGCTATCACGTCTGGAATTATCGGCACGTTCATTGTGTTTATGACATTGTTATACTTTGTCATTCATTCTGACATGCCTCAAAGACCTGCTTGACCGATGTTGGATTTTCATCATGTCCTTGCACCAGGGTAAAAAAGCAATATCTGCTAGTCACGGCAGGGTCGAAAGACGCATGAAGAGGAATATTTTCATGAACATGGAATTGCATCTTTCCCTTCTGTATTTCGTTGAGGGGAAAACTATACGGAATATAATTTTCTCAACTTTTTTCAAATATGCATCGTACTATGAATTTAAAGAAAAATAAATTTTTTTATCAAGGTAAAGTAAATCTATCTAATCCTCTTTGAAAATCAAAGAAGTGATAATGTAAACACGAATAAGACCGTTATAAAAGAAACGTTCAGTCGTTCAGAGACTTAACGTCCCTCTAAATGAAGTCGAAGGCTTACTACGGTAGGTGCGAGCTCAGTAGTCACTCCAGTAACTTTCGATGTCCTGTAACTTTTGTCAGTTTCGAAATAAAAAAACACATGTTTCTCAATCAAAATATTTATTCTACCAGAATCGTTAGACTTTGCAATTAGACAAATATTGGAGACAACCACAGGCATCTGTACATGTTATCATTTATTCACAATAGTTTTTATTTATTACAATTATTAAATTACAAAATAATTATAAAACATCAAATTAAAAAATTAATAACAATTGTTAAAAGGTTCCAGCATATTGTAAAACTCTTCGATTGATAAAATTGGACTATTTTTTTTCGTCACATCAAATGACTTGGTGGACTTTCCCAGTACCAGCGGTTTTGACGTTGCATTTTTTCCTCTGTTACGCTGTCCCACGCTGTGAATTTCACGATCGACTCAGTCGTGAACTTTTTATTCGGTGGAAGCTGGAAAGCTTCCTGACGTGTCTGCTGGAACTATGACCCAATTCGATGCTGCTTACAGTATTTCATAAGTACACATATAACAAGTGCACATATATTGCAAACGACTATATATTAACAGGGTGTACTTCCCGATTCGGCTAACTTGACAATTTGAATTTTATTTCCATCATCCATTTTTGACTGTCATCCTGAAGATCGCAGTCTGCCAATACCGGTTTATTCAAATCACCTGATCGAGGTGCCGACAAACAGCGATTTGTTATCGTGTGCTTTATCATCTTTGTCTGCAATTGCAGTAAAAAATTTTTTTGTAATATTCGATGATGGAGAAATTCGGTTTTTTAACCCGGATAGAATTTGAAATGAATGAAATATGAGGTTTTTGAAATGACCGCCTGAAAGTGCTATTTTCAATAATCAATGCGTGAAGAAGATGGCTGATTTCTGAACGATCACAACGGAAAATAGAGAGAGAGAGAGAGGTTGAAGATGTGCGGAAATTGAACTCACTTCTTCGTTGTAGCTCCATTCTTGATTTCCTCTCATATCGTGGCAATTGATCAAATTAACGGGGTTCGGTGGGCTTGTCGCATCCAAACATAATTTGCCCCAGGTGATTGCTTGATGTCGCTTCCGATACATAAACATCTGAAAAGTCATGAGCCGATGCTTCTTACTAGTGTTCCATTCAGTAGGAAGTGGAATTTCCTTCGGACCTTGAAACATCCAATTCCAGTACATTGGGAAAGAAAAAAGTATTGACACAGCACTTTTTTTTCAAAACAAAAGCAACGACCTCTTTGAACTTTTGTCTGTATTTTTAAGAAATCCATCGACAAAGTGAATGAATCATATTCAGGCAATAAGAGAACATAGAATTAAACTGAACATTGAAATCGAAACGAATTTCGTAGCAATCCAACGATGCTGTCAATATCTTAATGTCGAATTATGTTACTAATAATTCTTTCACCTGATTGCCACCTTCTTGATGACACGCACCGAGACCCACGGGCTCGTTATTCTGTTTGTTCATCGTGTCTAAGCAGTTACCCATCTTCACATTCTGGATAGCACCCAAATAATCACCGTCATATGGCATTTTTGATTCCGGATAGATATTTTCCAGGTACCATCTGAAGCTCTTGCATTTGAGATTTTTCCGAAGTTCAACTCGTTCAGAAATGTCACCAATTGAAACGTTTCGAGCTCCTGAAAGATCATCGGATAATCAAATTTTAATAAGATCTATTGCACCTCTAAATGAAAACACACGCAATATTAAACGATGGATTCGAAAAGATTCAAGTTCAAGGAAACCTAAAAACAATAAATCTAGAGACTATGTTTTTTTAGAGTTCTAACGAAATGAGAGTCCTAGAAAAACTGTCGGTACTTCCATCTGTTTAACACAGGTTGTGCCGATAAAACTTTGGAATGTTTTTATGTGCCTTAAACATATGCTCTAAGGCAAAAACATTTTTAATGAATGGTCGTTAATTTTGAAGTTTCGAAACAACAACTTAATTCTATAGACTGACCTGGGTGCGTGATATAATAATAATCTTTCCAATCGTCCATCCAAACTTCAGCTACTCTGGCTCCATTGTGCAAAATAATTTGATCGGTTCCACCGGGAAATGAATATGGGGAAATGGAACGATAGACATGACCAACGTGTGAGCATGGATGGAGTTCCAAAGTTCCACCGCACTGCCATATCTATATGAAAAGGCCCAAAAGCCCAAACGATGACTCTTTTTTCAGTTTGAAATGGATTTTAAACTGAACATTATTCGAGTGAATTTATGGTCAACATTTTAACGGAAACAAACGCATTGATTGTGATTTTTACAACTCGTAAATTAATGTCGGTTTCATTAACATTGTGATTTTGATTTTTAAAGAATTTCGAATACACCGAACGAAAACAGAAACGATTTCGATTGAAAGGTATAAAATAATAAAATATGATTTTTATTGACGATTCAATTCGAATGGCTTCCAATTCGATCACTTGAATTGAATGACCCGGTGATAACGACTCTGGTTGAAACGAGGTTATCTGCTCCATTAACATAATTAATCATTAAAATTCAACGATTGAGAAGAATAATTTTGTTACAATTGCATTATCAATGTATATTGGAAAATAATGGAATTTCTTCCATTCAAAAGTCACAAAGTATTGATGGTTATCGAAAACGCTGCTGTATATTGGACGAAGCATTATCGACGAACGTGTGCTCGAACAATTGAATTGATATTTTAAAATGATGATAACTTTTTTCGTTCGAACAACAAAATGTTTCTCAGTTAAATGTATATGCTCCTATTCTGATGACACGAAAATTTAATGAGTTCTGAATTTTCATATAAAAGTATCTGAAGTATGCTATTTCGCGGAACGATGGAAAATACTAATTTGTGGATGATTCGTGGTGATTAATAGAAACAATTATGAGTTTATATTACGACTCGAAAAAAAATAAGCCAAAAAAACAGAGTTAAACTTACCCTGAAGCTCATTTCGATATTCTCGCTGCCCCAAATAAGCATTTTATCGTCGTACGCTCCTATTTCATAAAAATAATCTCTGTCAATAGAAAACAATCCGCCGATCATTGTAGGTGTTCGCAAAGGCATTGAATGATCACCGTTTCTTCTTTTGTGTTCTCTTTGAGGAACTATGGCCCTAACGATAATGAAAAATAATATCGATATAATCAAGATGCAATGAAACATAATTAAAGAATGTGATAATAACATAATAATAATTAAATAATAAGAATAAAATAGATTCTCCATTGTTTTGTATCGATGATCATAATATTTTATATGTTACGCGAAAAAAATTTTAAAATGGATCAGATTTGCGAAAATCATGACAATAGGATTTGTAAATAAGACTTATTTTATAACTCGCGTTTCTAAAAATGCACGCAGGAAAAATGAGTGCTGAAAAAAGTATTTTTCTAATAAAATTTGTTTATTCATTTCGATTATTTCGAAATACGAATCGTGATGTATTCATTATTAATTATCAATGGTATATTTACCAATCATATTCGATTTGCATAGTGAAAACACCCCACTGGGAAACGTCGCCATTTTTGTACTCAAACGTTTCATGACTTATTATATCAACTACCGGGACAACAACGGTCCTCCTGTCCTCGACTATTCTCGCGAGAAGTGGCTCGAGCCATCCCTGTGTACACTCACAGTGAGAATCGAGGAACGTTAAGACCTGTCCTGTTGCTCGCTTGGCTCCCAATAAACGAGCTTTCACTAAACCCGAACGCTGCTGATTACGGATCACAAAAATTGGAACTGGCAGAGTTTTCACGTAATCCTCCAGTTTTTGTTTTAAATGTTCTGTAAATTATTTATACATTGATGCAATTACAATACGTTCATACAGCGAATTATTATTACACAGAAGTTCGTCGCGTTATTTACAAATTTAGACATTTTCGTATGGAGTACGACAAAGTTGTTTATTATTATGATTCAAACGGATTGACTGATGTAAATTGAATTCATATGTTGACGGTTAATTACCAATTCTTCCTAACGACCTCACTGTTTTAATATCTGCGTGTGTTAAAGTTGCCGAAACATTTCTTTTTTGTAGATTACACATTGAGAAAAACCAAATCAACCGTTGAACAACCGTATTCGAATAGAAAATTATTAGTTTTGAAATTCTTGAGTAACAATCGTTTAAGAGAAACGTTAAAAAAATTTTCTTAGGTCGACGGACCAATTTCATTTCAACTGTAAACGTGCGAATTGGTAGCAGTTTTTCCATGATTTTTTAATCATTTCAAGCATGTCAGAATGAAGATTAAAAAAGAAGGCTCTCCATGCCTATCAATGGAGTTTATTTTGATGCGATTGTCAGTCTCGAATTGAATTGAGATACTTACCTCGTTCACTGGCATCATCAACGAGAATAATTTCTTTAAGAAGAATCCTCGGTGAACGATTAATGACCGACCAAACGGTTCTGAGTAAGGTGCTCCAGGCTTCGTTGTAAAAAATAATAATGATACTTGTATCGGGAAGATATTTGGGCAATTCTTTAGATTTGCAAGCATCGATTCTGACATCTTTCAAGGAACGATTTAATGCAATCATATCGCTGGCCATTAGATTGAATTGATTGAGTTTGAAGAGTTTCTTTTTTTTGTCTTCGTCTTCGGGCGGTATATTTACCGCAGTGCCCATTTCACCTGGACTATTTTTGTTTTCTCCTACGGGCCGAGCCGGTCTCCACCGATGTAATTCCGTATGAGAGTAATGCCTTTGCCCGTTATTTATCGGTGGTTTTGGTATTTGTGCACTTTCTGCATGTGCTGGTAATATTTCTACAGGTAATTGTTGTTCATGAACATTGCGACTGCAGCCCTCACTACATGTATAGTTCGTATAGAGCAATGCCATCACAGTAACGGAAATAAACCAGACAACCATACACAATATCAACAATAACATCATACGATGACTGTTACGAACTTTTTTCGAGTGATTCATTTTCTCAAATTTTTCACCAGGTTGCAATTACGTTGACTGAACTGCCACTGCATTGAGAGTCAGCTAATTTTCTTTTTTATGAACCAAATTTCAAAGTTTTCGCTTCCCTTTCTTTTTTTCATGATCTCAATTATTTCAGTATCGCTGAAAGCTAATCTGGAAATAAATTTTCTTCGTGTCCCAGAATTAACTCTTGTCCTCCTAAATACTCGAAACGAATCCGCTATCTCGTTTGGACTTATCGGTACGTTCCTCGATACCAATTCTGGAGATTTTACAGTCTTGTCCCAGTTCGTTTATCATACTACCCTGATTCGTCAATTGATTCGATACGCCTGACAGTCTTACCCGCAGTCAGTTATTTTCAACTGTAAAAACTTTGTGTCTCACTAAAATCACCAGTAAGTTAGGAAAAGTTTTACTCCTTTATTGGTCATCGCGAGAGTTCCTGGCTGAGCGGTCTTATCGAAGACCCTATAACTTGACTTTTTTCAGCTCTCTCAATAGAAAACCATGAAATCATGAATTTTCCTATAGGGATTATTTCAGAGGAATTTTTTTTTTTTTTTTTTTTTTTTTAATAAAAAAAAAAGAATAATTATCCTTGAAGTCTTCTGACTATTTTATTCAAATTAAAATTTTTGTACATTTTTGAAAGAAATAATGCATAAACAAAAAAATTGGTCATGACGAAGAGTAGTTGTTCTTGTAAATTTTGAAGACAAATATCTCTTATCTAATCTCAATCTAAATCTAAATCTCAATCTAAATTTAAAAAAAATAAATTAAAAAAAAAATTTTAATAAAAGAAAATTCTAAAATAATCATTTTGCAGTTGAAATTTACAGTTAGAACCTTATTTATAATCAATAAAAATTTTGAATTTCCTGAGCACTATAATATTTCCATAAATCAACTGGAAGTTGTATCGCAATAATAAATTTTTCTTCGACGTGAAAAAATGATTTTGAAAATTACCGCATTTTTGTCATTTTTGTACTTATTGTATTTCATCAATTGGGATCATTTATGAACGATGGCGATGCAGTTCATTTATATGCAATCAACTCTTTCACGTGTTGTTACTACAATGGGATCAAATCACCAAATACGAAGAAAATTCGATTGTCGCATGAAAATCTGCTCCGTTGGTCGAGCAGCGTTCTTTAAAAAACTATTGTACCGGCTGAGTTCGATCGTATACTTAAAAATTTATCGGCGATGAAAAACGCACTGACGCAATACTGCAAAATGAAAAACAGCAAGTCAGGTTAACTTGGCTCGCAAACTTTGAGTTTCTAATTTTTTCTAATTCTAGTCATTTGTAAATCTTAAATAAATTATTGTTAGAACAAATTAAATGTTTGTTCATAAAGCGTATTGTTGAAATATCGATTAAAAACATTGAGCGTTTCGTTAGCTTCACCGTTTTGTTTTTGACGCTTGAGGGATTTAGCTAGAAATCGTTCGTTGGCACTCGTTGGTGACGGATAATTAAAACAGTGATCAAATCGTTGCTAGTTTTCAAAATATCAGAATTGGTTGGAAAACATTTCAGTAGTGAATGTCACGGGGAGCCAAGTTCATCCAGCTAAGATCCAAAACAAAGATCCCCATCTCCTGTCTCGCGATATAAACATAACGTTTCCCTTGGCTTTTGCCTCGGCCCTTATCGACTCGCATAATGTTTTGTTTGTCGAAAGAAGTGTTAAGTTTGAGAAATATCGCATTCAAGCTCGGGATGTGACAGTGAATGTTTTTTTTTTCTTGGTGTTCGATGAAATCTATGCACCCGCAAATCAAAAAGTTTTGCTATTTACTATATTTTGTCAGCTGTTTTTGCTCGTCCGGAGCTTCGTGTGTAGGCTTATGTGTTTGTACATAGAGATTTGTCGTTATATGAAAAAGGATATTGTAAAGGTTTGAAGGGAACTTCATAGAGAGAGACAATAAAAAAGAAACAACGGTAAAATGGAAGCAAGCGTCGCGGTGCAGGGTCAAAATCCCAACAACCCTGAAAACGACAATGTTGGCAGGTAAGCGAATTTTATAGCATTTGTTTTTCTATCGAAAAAGAAAAGCTTTCGCTAAGAAAAATGCTCGAACGATCCTGGATTATGTACTTTTGGGTCCAGAGAACGTCGATTCCGTTTATTTTCATTTGTCAAATAATGATACCTCCGAAATTTCATATTTTTCAAACTCGCGTGTCAATGCACTTGTCAGACAAAATTTCGCAGTTCAGACGAACAACATAACTTCATATCTTTCATGTAATATAAAACTCATGACAGCTCTGATAAGTTAGTAAATAATAATGTTTATGTCTTGGGAATTTTATTCTAACGATTTTTTCATTATTGATACGTTTCAGGCAGATTAATTTCATTTTTGTTTCTTCGCAAAAGATTATAAAAATGCCCGACTCATTCTCGTTGCTTTAAAATTGAGAACATTATAACCACTGAATAAAACATGCGAAGACAACAAGACATGTAAAATAAACATAAAATGATGTTCACATTTTGTCATGAATCTAAAAAGTTGTTTACTAGACTATATTTGTACCGGTGTGAACACTATTTGACCTGTGACCTGAGATTTTTGCACACATTCTTTAATGTTTCTCTGATTGGCTCACTGGATAAAATTTTTTTTTACAAGTTGCTTGTTGCTCCGCTACGCCAGTCAGAATTCTCTTGACGAGAGTTCGCAAAAGCATGTACCGAGAGAAAGTGGAAAGGATAAGCCGCCCTATAGAAATCATCATCATACAAACAGGGCATTCGACGTCATGAATGCCATGAGAAAGTATGTTCGAGACTCATATTAATCCTACTTATGTTTTCTGTCATAATACAGTTGTTGCTCACATTTGTATTTATTTCTTTTTTCATAATCGTCAGTAACAATGGAGTTTTGGGCAAATTTTTTTTTTTGTTACTCAATAATTTGTTTGGATAATCTTGTTTCGATGAAACTACGAATGAAATTTTCATGATTCAGGCAGAATTTTTTGTGCGACGTAACTCTCATGGCGGATGGAGGAAGCGACGTTCCTGCTCATAAAATGGTCCTCGCTGCCTGCAGTCCATACTTTTATGCCATGTTCACGAGTTTTGAAGAGCGAGATCAGCAGAGAATAAAGCTGCAAGGTGTTGATCATTCGGCGCTTGAATTATTAGTCGACTACGTTTATTCCGCAGAGGTTCACGTTACTGAGGAAAATGTACAAGTTCTATTACCCGCCGCGAATCTTCTTCAACTCACCGATGTCAGAGACGCTTGCTGCGATTTTTTACAGGCTCAATTACATCCCTCAAATTGTTTAGGGATTAGAGCCTTCGCCGACCTTCACGGATGTCTGGAATTACTCTCCCATGCTGACAGCTACATAGAACAACATTTCTCGTAAGATTTTTTTGCAAGCCATAAAACCTACTTCCTTTCCCTTCCCTTATGAGGTTGATGTCATCAGGCGAAACGTTTCTCAAATTTTTGTCGAAATCGTTTCAAACGTATGTACTCAATGAAAAACATTTCCCGTTTGAAATTCTAGTGACAAATAATTTTAATATTAGATTTTCAGAATAATGATGTCAAAATATCATTAAAAAAGTTTTCAAACCAAAGTTACTCTACAAACAATCCTTGCTTTTTATTCGTCATCCAAAACGAATATGTTCTTGATTTTTGCAAGTGTGAATTTATAGAGAAATTTCCTTTCTCTAAGTAATCTGAAACGTGAATGAAAAATTCTGGATCAACGATCTCTTTGGTGAAAACGTTTGCGTTGAACATTATAGAAAAAAAAAATGAAATGAATTACATTTTTTTAATGCTAGTCGAGTTATGAAACAAAATTGTAATTTTTTGTAGAAAAAAATTCTAATCGACATGAAATTTTTAAATTGAAGAATTTTCTGACTTTTTTGGACTTCATTCATCGTAAGAACTTTAGAAAAAAATGCTATGAAACACTTATCAAATTTTTTTATTTTCAGTGAAGTTGTCGAGGGTGAAGAATTTTTGACACTAGCTCCGCAACAAGTGGCCGCTCTGATATGCAGCGATCGTTTGACCGTTCCATCGGAGGAGAAAGTTTTCGAATGTGTAATATCGTGGGTACATTCGGATTTGGAAAAGCGTCAGAGCTTTTTAGCTCAATTGATGGAACACGTGAGATTACCGTTATTGTCACAGGATTATCTCGTTCAGCGAGTCGAGGAGGAACCTTTGCTCAAAGCAAACTTACAATGTAAATAACACGAATAATTGAAACTGGGAAAAAGTTGTAGCTGATAGCGAACAGAAAATTAATTGATAGTTCATTGCTTGGTGAAAATAAAACCTTCCGATTGAATTTTGTATAAAATCGATTAACCAATTATTGGATTCAGGCAAGGATTTTCTCATCGAGGCGCTCAAGTATCATTTGCTCAAGGGAGAACAGAAATCCTTGTTTAAATCACCTCGAACGAAACCACGACAACCACGTGGTTTGCCAAAGGTATTACTCGTCGTTGGTGGTCAAGCCCCAAAAGCTATAAGAAGCGTGGAATGTTACGATTTTAAGGAAGAACAATGGTATCAAGTTTCTGAGTTGCCAACGCGTCGATGCCGAGCTGGTAAGATTATACTTTTCTGTCAGACTATTTTCACCGAATCCTTAACCTTGTATTTCACAACGTGATGAAAAACAACTCAAAGATTTTTAGTAAAAAACGTTTTTTTTTTCCATTTTTCCGGAACTAATCTTTGTTTCATGAATCTTTCATCATAAAATGTTCATTGAATATAACTGTATCGTACACTGTTCTTCTAGTTACAAAAAAACGAAGAGAACTGTGTATAATTGAAGCTCGTTATCCCATACGAAGAACAGTTTACGCTGGAAAAACAAAACGAGTTCCTTTCCGACCTTGTTTTAGTGTTTACCTGCGGACGAAGAGTTTTTAACGGTCTAAAATTAATATGATTTACAACTGGCGATTTTAACCTTTTCCAACATTTACTCGTGGACGAAAAAAAAATCGTTTCTTTTTGCTAACTCTTGCCACCACTTATGAATGACTTTGAAATGAAAATATACTGGAAATGAAAAAAAAAAAAACGAATGTGAATAACTGTAGCCTTTGTCTATAACGTTGAACGTATGAAAATTTATGTTCCGTATTTGCTGAATGAGAGATTAACAATAATACCGTTCATAATGCAGGATTGTCGGTCTTGGGTGGTCGGGTCTATGCTGTCGGTGGTTTTAATGGGTCTCTGAGAGTGCGGACAGTTGATGTTTATGATGCGTCTGCCGACCAGTGGTCAGCGTGCTCGGGAATGGCAGCGAGAAGATCGACTTTGGGAGTTGCGGTCCTCGGCAACTGCATTTATGCCGTGTGTATTTGGTGTCCTTTGATTTTTTTCTTCATTGCGATTGCGATTAAATTGTACAATTGAAAATTCATTCTCAGGTCGGGGGATTCGACGGTTCGACGGGTTTGAATTCCGCTGAAGTCTACGATCCTCGTACGCATGAATGGCGCGATATTTCGCCCATGTCCACGAGGCGCAGTAGCGTTGGCGTCGGTGTCGTGAAAGGACTTCTTTATGCGGTAATTGCATGCTATATCGTAAATTTGAATTGACGTTTCCATGATATTTTATTTACAATAATAATTACCTTGTGCTTGTCGAGCAGCTGAAACAAAATTTTTAATCCAAGAGCATTGATTTTATTGGAATTTACTAAACAACGAAATGAATATTCATTCACATTGATTATGGATAAAACTTGATATTTCTAATCTGAATAAAATTAGTCAAACCTAAACAAATGACATAAGTTTCAAACCGAAAAATTGGTTACTGAACTAACTGAAGTTCCAAGTTGATAAATAGATTTAATTGAATCTACTCGTACAATATTTCATCTCAA
Source organism: Campoplex capitator (assembly GCA_037576405.1). Lineage (NCBI taxonomy): Eukaryota > Metazoa > Arthropoda > Insecta > Hymenoptera > Ichneumonidae > Campoplex > Campoplex capitator. The sequence continues at coordinate 9,971,936 of JARBWI010000002.1, forward strand.
TCATTTTTCTTGAAGGTTGGTGGTTACGACGGTGCTTCCCGACAGTGTCTTTCGAGCGTAGAATGTTACAATCCAGAAAAAGATAAGTGGAAACCAGTGCCGGAGATGTCGGCAAGACGAAGCGGCGCCGGTGTTGGCGTACTCGATGGAATTTTGTACGCTGTTGGTGGACACGATGGTCCGTTAGTGAGAAAGAGTGTTGAAGCGTTTAATCCTGAAACAAATCAGTGGACTTCGGTCAGTGACATGGCTCTGTGTCGTAGAAACGCTGGTGAGTCTTTGTATTCGTATTCATTTATAAATGGCACTGTCGAGTACTTCTTTATTTTTAATTCCGATCTGAACTTGTAACAAAATTTCGGTACAATTTAAATTAATTATTTTTCGATGTCAAGTCAGGAATGCACGAACAGAAATTCGAAAACTGTGAGGGGAAAGTCAAATCTTTCTGCAGACAAAATAAAAAATATTTAACATTCATTAGAAAATCCCTAAAAAATCTTGATTGATTTTTCTATGAAATTGGCTTCATGATCCATTTTATGCATATCCATAAAAAATACAAAATAGTGATTGCTCCCTTCGTTTCAGGTGTCGTAGCACTAAACGGTCTTTTGTACGTGGTTGGTGGAGACGATGGTTCGTCGAATCTAGCTTCAGTGGAGGTATATTCACCACGAACGGATACTTGGACGACATTGCCGAGTTCGATGGGAATTGGCCGAAGTTACGCGGGCGTGGCGATAATCGACAAACCACAAGCGCCGCCGGCGACAATGTGAGGTCAGCAAACCGCTGGGCATAACGCGGAACAAAAAAGCGACGACCTCGACGCGTCAGAGTCGTCGAGAGAATCGGCGCCCAGCGGTTCCCAAAATTACGAACAAAACGGTATGATGTTGCAAGCGCAACAACAGCGAGCGAATCACGTTTGCGATGGAGTTCGTTGTCCTTGTCAGAGGTACGAAAACGGTGAATTAGCTCTGGTGGTGATGAATCGTAACAGAAATCACGTTAATCAAGATCGTGAAGATTCGTATCAAAACATCGGACGTGGACAGCAGAGAACAGCGCCGCCACCGAGGATGAACAACGGATTGCCAGCAAATCCGAATTTCTTGAATCCTCAGTACCAAAATCCGGTCGATCTTTTGAGGAATTACAATCGTAACGGAAGAATCAACGAACCGGAGGAAAATATATACGAGAGATTGGACAACGACGAGGACGAAGACGGAGAGGAAGAAGAGAACGTTAACGAGAACGAGGACGAGCAGCGTGCCGAGGGTCTGAGAAACGAAAACGCCTCGAATCCTTCCTTGGAATTGCACAATGCTGATAATCACATGTACGAAAGAATCGACAATCGTCCATGGTATCGAGGCGCGATGAACAATCGTCCTGCCAACGAACCGCATGCCTCAGCAAATTTACCATCCGCAAATTTCTGGAATTTCATTGAACCCTCCAGCTCGAATAATCATTATGATCATCCCCGTTACGTTTACGGGAGAATGATCAATCAATCGTGTCTCAATCGGCTCGGACGCCTCGGTAGAAATTGTTTCTCCAGTGAGAACATCGCTTCGGCCACGAGCACGAGACGTTACGTTTATCAACTCGGACACAGTCGAATGTGCCAATCCTGCACGAGATTTCCATTCGGTCATCGTGATGTACGCTACGCTTGTCATTATTGCAATGCTTTTCACGACCGTTTTCGATACTACGAGAACGGCAATTCAACCAGCCAATTGGGCAATTCGCGACATTACATCTATCAAGTAACGAGATCCTGCCGATGCCCTTTTTGCCGAGGAGATTATCATTACACAAGATTTCCCATGAATACCGGACGTCTCGTCGAACCTTTTCCCCGGGATTGTCAATGTCGTAATCCCGGTAATTGCAACTGTCGAGGAAGAATGATTTCTACTTCGAATTCAGCGATTTATATCGGCAGAATCGACCGAATGGGTCTCGTTCAAACTGTCAATAATCCACTGTACTCGAGCCCAACTATTTACATCGGAAGAATCGATCGATCATGCGCATCCGGTTTGAGCAACAATTCCGGATCTTCTGGAATCACTGGAAATCCTTCGAGCTCCGGTGAATCCAGTAGCAACAATTCCGCCGGTTCAGCACCTGGCCCATCGGCTTCCGGTGCTTCTACGTCACAAAACGAAGCCGCTACTTCCGGCAACCAACGCGGCGGCACTCTCAATTCTGCCGGAACCTCTGGCACTTCTTCCGTTTGCTCGATCGCTGGAAACCCCGAGAGACAACACGTTTGCGACGATTCTTGCATTCGTACAAACTCCGGAAATTTGTCTGGTGTTTGCCAATTTTTGGGACGCAATGAACGCCCCGAGTGCCAACACGGACGCGTCTCTTTTCATTGGTGGTTCGTCAATCGGTGGCTTCCGCCTTGGGGCTCCCAGAGCCAAAGCAATGACAGAAATCAAGCCAATCTCGAACAACAGCAACCGTTACAACCTGGTCCTAGGATCGACGAAGCTCGCGAACATCACGAAAGCGATACCGAAGAATCGCGCGATTAATAATATGGTAATAAATTGTTATGTCGAGGCTTGCATCGTTTCAAGGCAACGTATATATTTACCTTCGTCATTTTTCCATTCTTTTTTTTAATTACTGATATTTTTTCATATTCCCACAGTTCTGGGTCTATATTAGCCTATTTGTAAAAAATAATGCAAAATATCCGGAGTATAGATATTCCCTTAGGTGCCAATGATGCAAACTTCGAACTCGCGAAACTAAAATCATGCAGCTATGAAATCGTGAATCGAGGAATAACCAATCCTTGATAATCTGAAAAACTGCTCTTTCGGTAATGATTTTCGCGTTATTCAATTATTCACCGTTTTTACGAGTGTAATGTTGTTGACTGCAAACTTTTATATTCGAAGCTCGAAATTAATGTGAGTAAATTCAGGCGAGCAATTTTTTAAAATTATTTCTGTTAAATTTGTGACTGTTTTATGATTTTTTATCAGATTTACATCGCTAAGCAAAAAGTCAACTTTTGCAGACAGATTTTTTTCGGTGACGAGAACTCATTGCATCTGTTTCGAGTGTATGAATTCGTCTATTTGGGTGCATGTGCGTGTAAACGAGTGAAACAGAAAATTCATATGCGAAAATTAATGTTTCTTGTTGTGAGAATGATAATTTATTTCCTGTACTTTTAATTAACTGATTTATAATATAAAGATGTTCTTACTGTTCGCGACTGGATAAATCATTTTAATCCAACGTTTTATGCAAATAATCATTTCGCCATTTTTAATAAGACATATTTTCGCATATTAATTTTGTCGTCTGGAGTACGATGCACGGTAAAAAAGCCAAGCTTCGTCATGAACGGTTTCAAAATTGTTGCACTTTCTTGAATTTTTTTTATCAACTTCTTAGTATAGATATTTCGATGAAATAAAATTTTGGCACGAGTATTTAATCACATTTTTAACTCTCCGTGGTCACATCCATGAAAAATACTAAAAAAAATACGGGCTATATGTCTAAAATGACTTAACATGAAGCGACAATATGAAGGTACAAAATTTAGCATTGAATAGTGAAAAATAACACTTTATAGAACTTTCAAGTACTCGGTACAAAAAAAATTGTCATTTGGGCTCCGCTGACCAGGGAGAGTTAACTCGATTTGAAGGTAATACGACTGCTTCACATGACTCAAATAAGTGCTAATTTTTTGCACTACATTTATGCAATGCTCAATGGCCTAATGGTATGAATCGCAGCCTGTTTTTTATTTTAGCACATTTCATTAATCTAGAAAATTGCAAATGACGATAGATTCCAAGTGTAAGTGGTGCACTGAAATCGTTATAAAAATACGGATTATTCGCCCAAAATCTCGTCAAAAAAAATAACATCGTGAAATTTTCAGTTCATGACGTTGGGAATCGATCATCATTAATATTTTCTTACTTTATTAAAACATGCTGTAATAAAAATCCATCTTCGATTCATTTCCTTAGTTTCATTAGGTTCGTTTTTGAATGATGAAAAAATCATTCTAAAACATTTTGAGGTTCGGTTGAAAATTATTCGTGATCCGTGAAGTCAGAGAAACAAGCGTTTGAGAATGAGCGGTGAAAATAAATGTGTAGCCGAAGGGTTAACTCAGGATAAGAGTATTGTGAAAATGAGGTTCTAATTTGACGTGAAGCGGTCACGTGAGCTTAGAAAATATTGTCTTGTGAGTGCATAAAAGTTGTTGCTTTTCTAGCGAATAATTTTCTGACGTAAGAAACATCGAGAGAATTTGAGACTACAGGGTTTATATAATGATGATTTTTGCTCGAATCGTTCGTTCGTAGTTTACGATAATCTTCCGTTACGATTGTAAATTACTAAACGTTATTGATATTGTTTATCGTTGAATATCATTCCGTCAGAGATGGGAAAACGTGATTGTTGATCGCAGTCGAAAACGTACAGTAGCATCGTCTTTTACATTTCATTTTTATTAACATTATTTTTAAGATTAATTCGTTGATGCACTGTGAAGAATTGGCTCTAGAAAAAAAAAAAAATTCGTTTATGAGGATCACAATTCCAAAGATTACGTGTAATTCAAAACTCATCATCATTTGTCCCATCTCTGAATTTCGTTTTCTATTGCTGTTTTCTATTTCGAATTAGTAGATAAATTATTTATCTTCCTCCCATCGTTGAATTAATCCTAATATTTCTATAAGTTGAATTCTGTGAATTTTTACCCTTCGAAATAATGATTGGCCGTTATATAGAAAGGGGGGAAAAAAGATAAATATTACGTTACATTGAATTTGGTAGAAAGTGCGAGAGTTTAAGAGAACGAAGAAAAACGACTGTTTCCTTTTCCCAAGGCTCCGGATCGCTCGTAATAAGCACCCTCGATGTTTTCTTTTTTTCACGAAGAACTGAAAAGATAAAAAATACGAAAATACAGTTTTTCTTGATTTCTTATTAGTGTTCGTCTCTTTCGACGATTACGTTGCTTATCGGAGTCGAAAAAAAAATAATTCTTTCAACAATCGTTTTGGAACTCGCATCGAAAAATCATTTATTTTCCCGATGAGTGGAAAAGGCATGGAAATCGTTGAATGATTACTGGGTCTGGAAGCGAATTCCAAAAGAATCAAAATTTAAAGTGAAAAACATTTTGCCAATCGCGTTATTTTCATGTTCGAATAATCACGAATGTGTGTGTGAACGTCATGACATTAATTTGTAAAATAAATTCGATTTTTCATAGTGTATTTGTGAGACTATGAAGATACTGGAAAAAATCATTTATCGAAAAAATAGTTTTTCGCCAAGTGTTTTGTTCGACAGATTTTTAATCAAAGTTGAATAGAAAGCTGCGGTGATTTTTTCCATTCGAATTAGTTCATTGAAGCATGCGGATAAATTGTTGTAACAAAATTCGTAGATTGAAATTAATTTGTTCCTCGTTACGATGAAAAATAGTAAACAGCTCGAATCGAAAGAGTCATTTTCGACGTATATTCGTGCTTTAACGAAGAAAAAGTTTATTTATTGAACGAGGAATCGGTGATGTGCAGTGGTTAATCCTCGTAGATAAATTTTGTCGTATCTTTTAACGGATCTATGAATTAACGTTGGTGGCATGCAGAGTGAGATGCAATAACGGAGTGGCAAATACACTTGGAATGATCGTTATGAATTTTTTTCACGTATATACTTGTGGCTACGAATCTGAGTTGAAAATTTATGGCTTTTTCGTCGTTTTACGTTTCAATAATTTAGCTCAATCTTGTTTCAGTTAATTCATTCGATTCTCAATGTTTCTCTCTCTCTTCTGGTGCATGATTTTCATATAAAATGATCTGGCTGAGTGGTCCGAATCGTTAAACGAATTAATCGACAAAATTATGACGATTATTCATAAAAAAAAGGTCAATTTATTGAATAATTATTGGGCCGATGTCAATAATCGATTCTAAACTTTCACGACTCTCGAGCACTCGTTTTAACGTTGATTTTCAAGCAGCGCTGTGTACTCGTTAAGCCTGTAATAAATAACGTGGAGTCGAAACGTCGAAAAAAAAAAACGAGTTTAATTCGTTGTTTTTTGCTCGAAGGACCAAAAAAATTGTATCGAAAATCCTGAACGATATATTTGAATCGATTGGTTGGTGTTCTGAGTTGAAAAAAAAAACAAAAAAGATGCAAATCGTCGCGTTAAAAAATTTGGAAGGAAGCAAAACTTTCTAAACGGCATGATCTTTCGAGTTCGACGAGTCTAGGAAGATCGTTGAACTCACTTTTGAATGATTTTTCAAAACTTTTTTTTTTAACTTCTAGAATGACAAGAAAATCGTATTTGGCTAGAGAATAATTCTTGAACGAGTATCCAGTAGTCCCCAGTCGTATGTTCCCTCTGCAACAATCACAAGCAACATTGATTTAAATACTCGAGACGATACTCCTCTTATAAAAAACTGTCAATAGAGTGTAACAGTCAGTATTAGAAAATAACGAGAATTAGACATTGTCGTCGAACAAAATAATTCGAAGAAACATCACTAACAATAACAATAACGATTATGTCGTAAGAAATATTAATTTAACGAATGGAATATAATGTCTCGAGATATCGAACATTTTCAGCACGTTTGTCACGGTGAAATAGGAAAGTAACGAGGTACGAACGAGTTTTTCGAAAATATATGAGAATAAAGAGATAATGTTAGATTTTTAAATGACATGGATATTGAGGGAGGACAGAATCTGTCACATGTATATTTATTTTTTGTATATGGAATAATTGTCCCTTGTATGAGGACTGAAAAAGGGTCGCGTCAATAAAGAATCTTTCTTGAACGTATACGAAATCGTACAGTTAATAAATAAAAAACCTTCTTCGAAAACGAACAAATCATTTACTTAAAAACTTTTTATTTCTCAAAAAAATCTCTAATATTTCTACGTCATTTTATTCATTTATTTTCTCGAACAATTTATGAATTCTCCTCATTAAATTCATCATTATCCGTACAACTTTCTTTCGGAACCTTTTTTTTTTTTTTTGTTTTTTTACCAAAAAACTTGATTCTTTCGGCAATTTTTTTTTCTTACCGAAGTCTCTCACGAATTCTAAATGCTTCTTATTCGTCGAATAATGAATGAAAATTAGAATTAAATCTCGATGTGTCCTCGGGACTGACGTTTTGCACGATTAATTTTTGTTTATCGAGCGGCTTCGCAGATACGGTTCTTCCTTTCCCTTTCCTCGAAAGGCGATCGCCGATGATTCTCGTTACAGAACACGACGAACATCCCGAGAAGATCAAATCCTCCAGCTTCTCTCTCGATCTCGCTTCTTCTCTTTCATTCACGTACAACGTGGAGAACAAGAAACCGTTATTAATGCCGAGCAGTTCAACGTTGTTACGATATGGCTCTCGTTTTATATCCTACAAAATCAACCAGATGAACACACAGCCATGGAAAAATATGTTACGTCAGTTAAACATAATAATGCACATATCGCGTATATGGGGTTTATACCTTAAACCATGCGATCGGATTTAAGTATGGAAAGTCAGCACGTGCAATACACTTTACTTTATTCTCTACACGTATCGATTTCTGTTTTTATGTCGATGCAAATGTTTACGTACATGTAATATGCATATTGATATTTCATTCCTAAATACTCTCGAGTCTCTATGTAATTTCCTTGCGAAGCAGATATTTTGATGACTTATTCTACGGGTGAATTGATTTGGTCGAAAATTTTTTTCAAAATTTATAAATTTGTGATTTACTATTCGCAATAAAAGTTGAATTTAGGAAATTAATGAATTCCAATTGTTCAAACGCTGCAAATGTTTTCAGATTATTTGGTTCAATGATTTTATGGTTTCTCTATTTTTTTTATGGTCGCACCTACACTTTTTTTGGGGGTTGATATATTTTTCGAAATTTATTAAATTTATGATTTACTATTCGTAATAAAAGTTGAATTTAGGGGTTTGACGAATTTTAGTTGTTCAAACGCTGCAAATGTTTTCAGATTATTTGGTTCAAAGATTTTATGGTTTTTCTATTTTTTTTTATGGTTGTAACTACACTTTTTTCGTTGATACATTTTTGAGCTGATCAGATAGAGGTGGGAAATATATTTGAGGGTTTAAGTTTCGAGCTCAATTTCCATGCACTTGTATGCATTTTAATACAGATTTGTTAGTTTCATTTGATCGATATTAGCGAACGATATTCTCGATCAAATGTGCCACACCCACTGAATCTCGACCTTCGCGAGCTGACAGAATCTGTAACAATGCACTCGAGTTTTCCTGTTCGCTTTGTTTTCTTGAATTGAACAGTGAAAAGATTGATTTGCATATTGAGAGAAAATCAGTGAGATTTTTGTGGTTTTTGAAAGCAAAAAAAATTCAGTTCAAAAACGATGAGAAATGGAACAAGTTATTCAGCGATTATGTCGTTTCACAAAATTTCAGAAAAATCCTCATGAAAGAATTCATGAAAAAAAAGTTTGAAAAGTATATATTAAAACGTACGAAAGGTAATTGATACATTAAAAGTAATCAATGAATCGTCGAATATAACAGCAAAAAATATATATCACTACGAAATATTTGATCATTCGACCGAAAAATATTTATCTTCTCGCGTTTCTCTGAGCTTTCTCTCATTTCGTCATTTTTTAAAATTTTTTTACTCAATTAGCCCTCGAAATGCTCGAAAAAAAAAGATTGCCCAGTCGATCGAGGATTTTCCAACTCGTGACGTATTTGACAGTACGAGACATAAATACAGAGGGAACGAATTGAATAAAATTTCACATGAAGCATGATCGAGCTGATCTTCGTGCGTGCTTCCTTCTCTCTCTCTCTCTCTCTTGATCACCGTTATAATTAACGAGATCGCAAAACGATCGAGAAAACAGTTTCTCGGATAATTATCTCTTATGGCTCACTCCTGTTGCGCGATTGCATTCCATCCTGTCGTATTACGAGAAAAAGACTCTCTTCTTTTCCTCTCTTTCGTATTTCATGAGACGTTCGACTCACGCATGCGAGAGCTTGACAAGGAATTAAAAAAAAAAAAAAAAACAAAAAGTTTGATGGAGTTGTAATACTTCCCCAATAAAAAAGATTCAATACGAGACGTCTTAAGGGGGGAAACCAGTTTAGGAGGCCGAAATTTTGTTTGTTTTTCGTGAATTTTTTACATATGGAATAAATAAACAGAATTTTTTTTAAATTTGAGAATATTTTATTCATGGTTTGAAATAGACTTGAGAATTTTTTGAAGCGATTTCCGCCGGAAACAGTGTCGCTAGATCATGGACGATTACCATCGGAGTATTTTGCTGGTGGGCATTCCTGTGGTTTCAATTTTCATCTGTAATCATCACAATTTTTTTTTTTCGTTAACAACATATTTCCTAAGAATATGAACCTAATTCTGGAATTATATGATTATTAAAAATATGTTTTTTTATGCGAAAAAGGTGAAAAAATATGGTATAAAAACATAACATTGTCTTCAAACACCTCAAAAAAATGCAATTTTCAATTTTTTTTTACACAATCAGGTTCATATTCTTGGGAAATATGTTGTTAACGAAAAAAAAAAATTGTGATGATTACAGATGAAAATTGAAACCACAGGAATGCCCACCAGCAAAATACTCCGATGGTAATCGTCCATGATCTAGCGACACTGTTTCCGGCGGAAATCGCTTCAAAAAATTCTCAAGTCTATTTCAAACCATGAATAAAATATTCTCAAATTTAAAAAAAATTCTGTTTATTTATTCCATATGTAAAAAATTCACGAAAAACAAACAAAATTTCGGCCTCCTAAACTGGTTTCCCCCCTTAAGCTCGATCGAAATCATTCACACCATTTTGATTCTTCTCCGTAAACGTCGAAAGATTAAGCAAAAATTTCTAATAAATTTACTCATCAATTTATCGAATTTTGACGAAATTACGATTTTTCACACTTTTACTACAAATTTTAGCAGAAAATTTCGAAAAAAAGTTAACACGATGCTGTGATTTCTAACAATTCTTATTTTTGTACATTTTTTTCGTAAATTTTAAACAATTTCTTCGTATGGTCCATTCGCAATGGAACGTCCCATACGAGTGCACCAATTTGTGTGTTTTTTTTTTATTATTTTGAGTCATGAAAAGCGAACGGGTTGGTCAAACAATTAGCTCAACGATTAAGGAATTCTTCTCGTAAATGTGTTCTTTTACGGTTTACTCTCGATTCCCCAAGAGAATTCGTACGTACTTGTGTATGAGAGAGAGAGAGAGCAAATGTTTCGATCGATCTCTCGAGATCTATGGATCTCGTGAAATATATATACAAGTGTTTTACTGGAGCAATCACACGACGAGATAAACGGAGGCAACCACGAAGCCCTCGAGAACATCGAAGAAGTGATTTCGAAAGTGGTTTACTCGCACTATGTATATTTTTCTATACACAGCCTCCGTCGTTGGACTAGAATAAGAAACGAGAGTGCAAAGTCGATCTAACCGCAATACCGATTTACCTGATGGTCTTTCGTGTTGCGTGGGCGAAAGGAAGACTTTTGTGTCAGTTAATTAAAACTTATTTTTATTCTTTCGAATTTATCGAGATATTTTTTGTGGCTCGCTCTATGCATCGGCAATTTTTTTATTTACAGTGATTTTATATATTTACATTTATTATTATCGTTTTTAAAGGAGATCGTTAAAATAATAAGTGCAAATGAATCAGCTAATTGCGTACTTTTGGCCATGGTTTTAATGCTTTTACTCTCCAACTTATAAATTATTGTCGTTATTCATTTTAATACTGAAAAAATGTTTGCAGATATCGAGAGAAACTCGTTGTCGACTCTAAATTATTTTTATTCACGATTAAATTTCCAGTGCAAAGATATTTTCGGTTACTTAACTTCTGAAAATTTTATTTTTACCGTTTATCGTTCTGCGTCAACATTTTCGGGTCATCGATGAGCCCATACACCGTCATTTTAATCCCTCTAAACTGTTTCCAGAATCACCCTAAGAATTGTACCCTGAAACTGTGGAAAATTCAGTCGATCCAGGCAGCTGCGTTTTCACTGAGTTCCGCGTGGATCCGTCGCTGTCGGTCTATCATTAATTGGATAATTTCAATATGATTTTAGTCCCAGTTTTCACATGATTATTCACGTCCTTGTGATATTATAGATAAAAAACTTGTGAGCGATTTAAACTCTCTGATCTTTTTTGCAATGCACATAAACTTGTATTACACTCCTTCGAGAAAGATCGTTAAAACCATGAACGCAAAAGTAATCATCTATAATTGTTTTACTTTGTTTATTTTCAGAGTGTAAATCATCGGTTTGGCGTACGAAAGTAAATGTTTTGTGTATAGAGAACAATAATTTCATCATTTTAGAGATAATTTTTTTCGACCATTAAGAACGAATTCTTGAGGTGCGGCTATAACCCCGTTGGTGAGAAATTCAATTTTTCTACATACTTTTGTCACTTAATTTTGTAATTTTTTTTGTAAATTATTTTTTTAGTTGGTTTTATTGTTCAATCGCCAAGAGTTTCTATCAAATTCCCCGAGAGAATATCTTCTTTTAATATCACCAAATATCAACGTCCGCGACAAAGAACCCGAACGACATAAAGGTCAATTAGAATAGCGAGAAAAAAAAATGAGGCTCTAATACCTTGACGCGTGCTTAATTTTTCGAACGTCACGACACACCGGTTTTTGTATTTTCTTTTCTTTCTTTTGTATACGGACTAACCAATGTCCAGAGGTGTGTCCACTTGTGCTTCAGGTATGTCGACTACGTTCAGCGTTTGCTGTACGTAGATCCGAGCTAATTTGCATATTATACATCAGAGAAATCCGGTATAAAACGCTCGTTCATCTTATGTAACGCGAAGGATGAAAGAAAAAAAAAAAAAAAATAAGAGAAAGAAGAAATTCAAAGTTAGAGAGAATGAACTTGTGTAAGAAATAGCAATTTTTTGCACGATCCATTGAAATGGGTTTCAATAAAACTTATTTCTATAATTAACCAACGATCGTTGGAGCATGATTCTAAAGAGAAGCCGCACAAAGTTATTTTATTTTTTCTCTTTAGAAATTCGGTAGCATTTTTTGAAAAAGCAAGTCACGATATTACACGTCAGGCTGAGCCGCGGGAATTCCCCGAAATCTTTGCACGCTAACACCGTTATCGCGAAATTTCACGTGCGGGAATCCAAGTGAGAGGATATCGTTTGATGCCTATATTTATTTCCTTATTTCTTCGATTCGATTCCTCGAATAATCCACAGGGCATGACTATTTATATCGAGTTTTATTATTTTTTTTTTTTTTTTTTATTCCGCGTGTCACTCACGAAATATCGGCTGACAGGAAATAAAAATTTCAATGTCGAGTGACACATGTCCATGTGGCGAGGTGATTTTTTTTTTTCCCCCCGGACACATTCCCAGTCCATGAATAATTAATAAGCGCCACTGGCGCCAAGAGAAAGACAAATTCGGAGGAAATAGAAATTGTATGTGTCAAACGATTAATTTTGCCTTTTTCCAGGCTCGAGAATACTCCGGAATAACATGTTACAACGTTGGATTTATGAGACTACCTTTCCAAAGCTTGATCTGAAAATCTGTCAAATTGACACCTTTTTCGTAAATCTCGTCTTGAGTACCTTAAAAAAGTTGGGCTGTTCAAACAATCCTTGAACTCGACAATTTCTCAATATTCTTAGAGAATTTGTAACCAGCATCTGCATACGTCATTTCGTCAGAAATTAGTACGAAAAAAACGTCACTTTTATTGCGACCACAAATTTTACTTAATTTTCTGTAAATTGGAATTGGAATCAACCGAAATTGGATAAACCACTGATTCGTTTTTCCATTCGGATTCGTTGCGAAAATTTAATTTAATTTTTATTATTATTATTTATTTATTTTCATTATTATATTATTGATTATTATTGATTATTTCAATAATTTTTCTGTTAAGAAATACGTTACCGAATATTTGTTTCGAAACATCGAATCGAACGAGGCTGTATTCCAAATTTTTTAACGAATGCATAATTCGAAAACGGTGAGGTCGTGGGTTCGAGGTTCAAATGAAATTATGATAAATTCAGTTGTCACCGTGCATTTAATTTATGTTCGAGTACCGGTGATTCTGAAACTTACAGGTCAAACCAGCAGGCCATATATTTAAGGACGTGGGCAGGATATATTTAAAAATTCTCAAACCGGAAACGCGCCTACACGAATTTTCCAAATCGATCTCGGACACATTTTATTATGCATTATTACGATGCACGTAAATAGGGTTTTTTTTTGTTTTCAAAGTAAATAAATCATGTTCGATTTATATGTAGAGCTGTGAGCTCGTAAATTTAGTTTTTTTCTCCTTCTTCTTCTTTGGCAATAACGTAAAATGAGAATATTAAAAAGACGCTTATAAAGAAAGTCCATTGTTCGCCATGCGTGACACTTTCGTCCTTAAATACGTAGTAAAGGTAAGAAGGCGAACGAGGGAGAGAGAGAGAGATAAAAAGAAAGGTGTCTGCATGCTGGGCCTTGCAGTCAGGAGCTACGAGAGTTCAGGGCGTGGTACCAAATGCACTCGCGGCTCATACACTACGTTATACAATTTTCTGGACACTTGATACCGAGAGCAAATCTGATCGTCGTCGTACCTATAAAACAAAACTTGCTGCCATAAAACACGCTTTATATTTATTTTTCTCTCTCTCTCTACAAGCTCGCAAAGAATTATGTAAATTAACGAAAAGCAACAAATATTAAAGCGATGATTTTCTATTACGAAATTTGAGAACTCAAATGTTATTGGGAAATGGAAATTAATCGGAATTCGTTTAATCTCTGTCTCGAAAAGTTATAAACTTCCTTTCGAAGCTGCAGATTTCATATGGAATAATAAAATTCATTTTTTTTCAGACAGTCCGATATTTGGCACGTCAATTTATCGTTTAGTTCGAATTTTTCGATGAACCCTCGCGTTGGACGTGCTTTTTTCTCGGCTTTTTTTTCATTATTTCGTCATATTTTTGAAAGTTTATCGTTCAGATCCGAAGGATTTTTTCGAAACCGGAAGCTGTAAAAAAAATGTTTTAATTGTAGGGTCGTTGCTAGGATTGGAATGAATCAGACACAAATGCAGTGTAAACAGAGAACCTTGTTACGACAGAAACCGATTTATTTTCATTTCGTTTTTTTTTTTTTATCGCTCAGGCCGATCGATCAATTCTTGGACAGTGACAATTTAAATTGATTCTCAATCAAGCTCAATAAATATTCATAGCTTAGATACGGATAGCACGAGACATGCAATAGTCTCTCATTTATTAGGAATAATCCGGTACTTCGAAAGGACTAGACTGATTCGGCTCGAAAATAATTCATTCTTTGAAAACGTTTTTTTTTTAAACATTAGTCGTCAAAAATGATGTTTTAAAGACGAAAAGCTGATCAAACCTATTCGAAAATCGTGTCTCGCCTTAAAATGCTAGCTTCTGAAAAACTTTTGAAAAATTCTTTATTCAAAAGTAGTTTCTGGGCATTCCAGAAACGTGTCGAAAACCAGTACTTTTTTTCGTTTTCACCGAGATAAGATTCTCGACTTTTGGAGTAAATAAAAACGACAGGATCAAGGTGCTGTCCATATCATAGAAAATCAACGATATTACGTCGATGAGGAAGTCGTGTTTGTCGAACAATATTCCGAATTCGTACGTTAAACTCCTCGTGTCATGTCATATCGTCGGAACGAATATTTCTTTTTGCTCGAAACTCTTCTATACGTCAGATTTGCATCGATATTTATATAGATGACTATCGATGGCGCCAAATTCTTGTCTCGTTCGTGTGTTAAAGAAACGTCGATAAGGCGAGTGCCGCTAATTTATCAGAGCAATAGTGACAGGAGGTACAAATCGATACATATAAATTTCACAAAACATTTCATCGTACATTTATACGTCAATATTCTCGCGTAGATATACGATCGTAATAACTGATATTCCATTCGAAAGGTTTTCGACCTTAACACGCCCTCTCCCCCATCGTGCATGTTAAATGGGTGTTTCTGTGCGAGATTCGTCATCGCGGAAATCTCGGAATGTGCATGTTATAAAATACGTAAGAAATGGTATATTACTCCGCGAACGTAAACGTGTTTACGAATACGCGATCAATTAACACTTTCCATTGGAAATTGTACCGAGAAACGATGACTCAATCGGATGGAGGCGACCAGCTATGAAAAAAATAACTCCTGCCATAAATAAATTAGTCGAAAGAATGAAAAGGGCCGCGCTCTTGAACTTCAAAGCTCGAAGACGCGGTATCCGATAAAATAAATGTCATGAGAAACTTTGAAAAAATATTGTCTCGATGATTCGGTGATCAAAATTTGCAGCAAACATAACAAACTTACAGAAAAAAATTTGTATGGAATTGGAAAAAAAAACTTGATTAATGGTGCGGATTAATTGTTGTAAATTTCATAAAATGGTAAATACTCTTCCAAATAAAATACATATTCAATAATAATATGTACAAAAAAGGAATGATTGAATCAAATTTATTGGAGCGTTAAAATGGTACGAGATTGATTAAAACTTTTGAATGCCATTGTAACCACGCTCTTGATGGTTTTTTTTCCTGGTTATTTTGCGCTACGATTTAGCACGTGTGAATCATAAGCTCGAGTGTTTGTTTCACACCGAGCTAATGAGTATAATACAGTTGCGAAATGATCGTAGGTCCATTGAGCGACTAATGTTTCAGTGACGCCTCCGCCAGAGTGCGCGCGCGAAGCGTTCACGGTAAGACGTGCGGCTATTGCTCGCGATTTTTTACAGGGCGTTCCGGTTGCAATTAATTAAATGCGCGCACGTGGCTACAGCGTGCGGATAATAAAATGAAAAATTGGCGTAAAAGAAAGAGAGAAAGAGAGCGGGGAAAAATACGAGTGCTAATTGACACAAGAGGAGGTAATAAAAAAATTCGCTTCGCCCCGTTGACGATCGATCGAATCGGTATAATAAGTCTTATCTCGAATCACGCACATGACTAATACGTGGCTTTGTGGCGGATATTCAACGAGATCTCCGCGGGATTTTGTTCTGCGTATACATTTGTACCGGATCTCCTGTTTTTTTTTCTCCTTTTTTATATGAAGCACTAATTATTTGTCTTTCTGTCGACGGGGCTTTACGCGAGCGATTCGTTCGTGAAACGAGTCTCGCTCGAGAACGATTCATCGAACTTTTCCCAGAAACATCACGATATTTTTTTTTTTTTTCGCCCACTGTAACACCAGGAATGTTATTCCGTACACGAAGATCCTTGAGGATAAATAAACAGGATGCTGAATAAGTGAGAAACGTTTAATCGATCGGTTCAATCATATTTCAGTCAACTTTCAACCGTTTTCGATAAATCAATTGTCCTCGATTAAGTTTTCGGCAGTCGCTCCTCTCTCGTCTAGCATTCTGGAATAACAAACGTTTTTTTTTCTTTTTACTCCCTCAGGCCTTCTTTGCAACAAGATACTAATATTATCTCGTCCGATTGAGTATTTCATGGTTATATGTGCCCATTATAAGTTACTTTTTCCCACCGGTATTAATGGCCTCTACTCCAGATAGATCTTTTGATATCGGCTTCGAATAAATAGGTCTACTTTTCTTGACTCTCGAGCCATTTATAATACACTTGCACAAACGGTATTCCACATGAAATCGACAGACCTTTGTTCCTCAATTTTCAAACAGACTCCCTTCTTCCCACTAAAAATAGTGTCATTGCCAAAAAAAAAAAAAAATGAGGCAGACTCTAGGACTCTCAAGATTTTGCTTTGTCATTAGGCAATGATAAACAGGAGTGACGATCATTCCTGGGTCAATCGAACGTTGAATTCCTCACATGCATACTTTAAGGTACTTGTATTTTCTATTGCAACAATGAAGTGTTCTTGCATCGTTTTCCACGTGGATAGCGAAAGTTCCCGTTAAAATTATCCATAAAATATAACATCTATATCTCAAGACTCCGGAGCCCATATACATGAACAATATCTCCTTATTTTCTCGCTACGTGGAACACGAAGAATGAGATACTCTATTCGCATTCGTTTCTCGATAGCATTGTTTGTTGTACACGATAAAAATTTTTTTTTTTAATTCAGTGCGCACCAGCCCCGATACGTCGCGGTATCGAACGGACATGAGCTGAGTGCAGTTTATCACGGATCCATTGGCCGAATGAACCATACGGGTCTACGGAACAAGGAGAAACAAGAGGAAAAGGATCGCGTAAGGATCTTGCTAAGCTCCTGACGTGTGCATTTTGAGAGCTCCTTTTTGTATTACGAAATCAATGAGATTCCATCGTCTTTCGATGTATGAAAATTCTTTCGTAATGTCCTATCCATTTCAGCTGCTCTGCACAGTGTTGACTCTCAATTCAATGCGTTTTCAACCTAAATATTATTGACGACGAACATAAAAAAAACGAAGTACAAAAGAAGTTAATCGAGCAGACGGTCGTGACAATTTGATATTAAATATTCATTTGACGAGAATTTTTGTCACATTTTTTTTAATACGACTTCGATTCTCGAGCGTTGCAATTGAATCATTGCATTGAATCAAAATAAATGACAATCGAGCTATAATTTTCATACAAGTATTTATTATTCGGCAATCTTTTTATAGGTGCGAATTCTTGCTTTCGTAATTCATTCGTCGCTGTTTCCTCATCTGGCCAAATAAACAAATAACAAATAGAATGATAAATTTTTGAACGATCTTATTTTACCTGGAAACATCGTCGTAATACAGCGATGATAGTTTGACGAATGTGAAGATTTTATCGAATTCTTGCGGATGATGTTCAGCATAAATTACACGCGTGTATGAGTACCCGAGATTTTTTAATGCCTGAAGTGTACACGTGCGTGACGCATATGTGTCGCGTGCGTCACTGCATTTGTTCCATAATCTCAATATATCTATATAAACATATGAATTCACATATTTTATGCATCGTTACATTAAATGCGCTTTATCCGCTGAAAGGAAATCGGATCGTTTGGTTCGTTCGTAAAAGTCTGATGAGAACGAAACACATAACGTATGGGGGAGAGCAGCAGCTCACACATGTATATGCACGAGAGAAAGGTCGATTGTGAAATTTAGTACAGCCATTGAGATTGTTGACTTACAAAACAACTGTTGACCTCGCATCGAACAATCGAGATCTCGAATTAAATAGCTTTTGCGATGAATTCACGAATGAGCCCAAAAAAATAAATAAAAAAAAATCAAGAAAAACAACCCTCCTGTCATTGCTAATTAATAAGTTAGACGGTTAATTTTCCTTCTTTCGGCAATTCCTGCATACTCGTTGTTGATGATTTTTTATGCCGGCTTTATTGGGATAATTATTATTACGAGAGGCATTTACGATGAATTTTTTTTATTTTGCAATTAGTTACATCATCGATCTCACGTTTTCGATTTTTGGGGAATTAATTTTTTTATGATTCCTTCAATCAAGTCGGCGACAAAAAAAAAAATTTGCTCCGCTTTTTCAAGCTGCTCCAAACAAATTGACGCATTTTTCGAGCCAGTTTCTTCGTCGTTAACAGGATTTCATTAAACAGGTCTCGCGCTCTGAAAAATCAATGACAAAGAACGTTAAACTCGCGCAAATTATTATTATCATAAACATTTAAATTACATTTGTTTGTTTCATTTTGCACTAACATTGCTATTCTCACCTGTATAGACACTGTTGAAAAATGCTTGGAGCACCTCGCGACTCGAGCGTAATGCCGGTCACCGTAGGTAAGGATCAAGGATCAAGGACTAAATATAGATCGTCACGCTCGATAGCCACGAATGATTATTTTTTTTTCCTTCCATTCTTAGTGTTCCCCGCAGGACACTTTCTATGCCCTCTTTTCACCCCTAACATGTTTATTTGTTCAAATATTTTCCACTTGCAACAGTACGCGAGTAACGAATGATCGATTATCCGTTTGAAAATTTAATGTCAATATTATTTCCAAATGTTCTCGTGTTCCGACCGAATGAATCATTCGTTGGATTCAGAATATATTCGTTTCATCAACCAAATCGTGCGAATTTGCTGAAAAATCGATTTTTTTTTTGTTTTTATTTCTCAGGAACGCGAAAATCGTGAAATTCTCAAAAACTCGTTTAACGAGTTACGCGGTTGACCGTCATAAATATATTAAGATATCCCCGTTTAGTTCGCGGTTTTATTTCGTACGGAGCATTATTCTTGATAACCTCGAAATTTCATTAACAAAATGAGACGCGGAGATCCGAGGATATTCATGCATCTACGTACCATACATGTTTTTGCATATGCTTAAACGCACGCGTGTGTGTGTGTGTGCGTCTGAGCACATCGTATATCAACATAGTAAATCATTCCCGGGAGGCAAACTTCTCTCTCTCTCTCTCTTCGTTTCGCGAATTAACCAAAAGCCGGAAATGCTTCGCGGATTTCTGAATCGTTTTCCGCCGGGGCTAATTCCACTGTATAATCAGAGCCAGCGCGAGAAAAGGAACCATTAAATCCAAGGACTTGATCCGGCGTTCGTTCAACGTGTAACTCTCCTTCGGTTTATATAGCTCGAAGGAGAGACTAGAACGAGGCGAATTTCGAGCTCGATGCTAATTAGCCCTCGAGAAATCTCTTACGGAAACGCATATCTCTGTATTACGTTCATATATTTTTTCGTACGCGTAGTTTGCCGGACCATTAGCTGGCTTCACTAGGCAAATTTGTGTCCAAAGTATGCACATTGCCTATGGAACGCAGGAGACGATTCTGTTTTTTTTTGGGACTTCACGAAGGTTCGAGTAACTTACGTGCTGGTCCCCGGACAGGTGAGCACACAACGAGCGCAGCTCCAAAATCAATCAAGAATATTGATTATCCCGTCGATGATTGCATTTTAAAAAAATGTTTAATATGTTGATTTATACCTGGCTTAATTTTCAATGTCGCCCGGATTGTTAAAGCTGTCATTAATCCGAGGAGAAGCAAATCTTCAAAAAATATACGTTTGCACAATACTATTTCACGTTTCAAATAAGGATTTGCACATTTATTTTTGAATGTCAAACAAAAATTTTCCAATTTTCTCGATAGAATGTTTGAGAGAAAAAAATCTTCACAATTTTTCAACTTTTTGTATCGTTTCGTTGAAATTTCGTTTTAGAATCATCCTCGAATCACCGATAATTCGTTTCGTCGTTTATCGATATTTTTTAACAATTGATATGACTGATGATTATTCTTTTTCGTTCAAAAATTGAACGAGACATTGAAGCTTTTTTTTTCTTACATTTGCTGTAAAAAAACAAAATATATAAATTTATCAAAACCACGAACATAGTATGAATCGTGATCTTCGATTTCGTGAAGAATTCATCGCGATCGGTTCAGTGGCTTTCGATCGAAAAGCAGCCAAAAGTTTTTTTTAGTGAACAGATTTATACGCGTAGAGATTTATAAACATTGGCAGGGTTAATGAATTATTTTTTCTCACCCGACGTCACGACGATCGAATGTTGAGCTCAGGACTTCGTTTATTCAACCGGAAATGACTTCGAATTTCAGACCTGCAAAAAAGCAGGTCGGAAGACATGATCTGCAGACAATGCTTCATAGGAAAGAGACCTGAGTGAGAGATTCGATTCGATTTGATGTTCATCACGCCCTAACATTGTTATTGAGTTTATTAAAGAGAAAAAGAGAGAGGGAAATAGAAGGACGTTCGATAGTTTTTACGGAATTTCAGCAAAGAAACAGGAATGTGAGAAAGCTAACGGGATGGATACAAATAGAAATATAAATGATAACGTTTAAGTGGCAACGATCATAACAGAACATAAAGCAAAATTAAATCGAGAAATAACGATCAAGATTTACGATGAAAATGAGCTCGAAAAAGAGGAGAGAGAGAGAGAGAGAGACAGAGAGACAGAGAAAAAGAACAAACTTGGTTTTCGAGTTAAAAATCTTCAGAGTGTCTTTGGAATAATGAAAGAGAGAAAGGAACAGTGGAGAGAGAGTCGGAGAGGGAAAGAGAGAAAGAGAGAGTGCTCAGCTCTCTGATTATGTATGTATGGAGGGACAGCATCCAGCGAATCTTATGGCTCAGTGAGACTAGCACGAGCTCACACGTCTGATCTCTCTCTCTCTCGCTCTCTCTCTTTTTCTTTGACTCGGTCTTTATCCCTTTCGCGGTCTCGGTAACGTTTCTTTCAGTTGTCGCTCGTCGGTCGAGCGTTACACGCACGTTTGCGTATCGCATTGAAATAAAAAAAAAACATAAGCACGGTTCGTTCTATTCAATTAAATAACGATTATCGTCTAACTCGTTGCGGTTTTGAAACATCGCAATCAATTAGTTCGAAACGTAAAAGATTTTGATCAATTTTCCGAGGCTTTTCAAGTCCAATTTTTCATTCGATTGACCGATCTCGATCCGCGGATCAGATATATCGGCAAATTCGATCGGAGTGATTGACCTCGAGATACACAAACGTGAAATGTTGTTCCATGTTTTTCATCCGGAATATCGATACTAGAAAAAAGTTTTTAAAAAGTTTAAATATACCAAGAACGTGCAAATACTTAAAGGAGGATTGTACCGATCATCCTGGAGAAATTGCTCATCCGGATCGCTCCAAATTTACCCGTGACTTCAAAATAACGTGACACTCTGGAAATTATTATTATACGTACGTATCCCTATCTATATCCCTACAAATATAATTATGTATGGAGACACGTCACAAGCTGGAAACGATATTCTCAGCATCGGGTTATGTCCACGTATCCATGTGCTATACGGGCTCGAAATTTTGAAGTGATTTCACGAAACTACTTACTTGCGCAACGCTATACGATCTTTCGTGAAGTCCTTCTCCTCGGTAATGTAATCTTGTACTCTTTCATATATCCATATGAGTTTAAATATGTGTATATATGAATATAAAGTCATGTAGGAAAACAGGTAGAAAGTGAAAACACCGATACATTCCTCATTCAAATTTTTTTCATCGCTTATTCGTAGCTTTCGTCGTTTTATTTATCACTAGAGTGCACTGAAATTTATGCGGATTGATGATTAATGAGATCGAGGGGATGCGTTGAAAAATACGTTTTTTCGAGCCACAATAATGATTTTTAAATCGGATAATTTGTCTAAAAACCGAATCTTCGCTGCTTCGTATGTGTTTTGATTCGCGGTCGAATGATCTTGAGATACAAAATGAAAAATATTTTTTTTTACGCTCAATGAAACTGTTGCTTATTGTAATCAACGATAAATTTCGAGAGAATTATTCGGCTGTTTTTTTTTCTCTTTTCAAGGTGTTTGTGGCAGTTTTCGATCGTTCATTCATTTTGATCATAGATGTCTCCGAGGCAGACGAGTATTTCTGAGTTATCCCTTCTCCTGAGGACACTTCAGGTCTATTCGTACTAACCTCATCTCTCGTTCTCGCTGGCACATCCCATCAGTGTCTGTTTTATTTTTCTCGTCGTTGATCTTCCACGTTGCATAATTACGGTGCGTACACGTGGACTCGCGAGTTCGTGAAGAAACGCTAAGAGTTTCAGGCTCAAACCTAACAGAACTTAATGATTATTCAAATCGGAGAAATTTAAATAGTGATTGACACCTTGTGTTCTGTAATTCGATTATTTTCATCGTACTTTCGCTTTCCATGGATGAAAAAATAATCAAAAGTATTGTCGCTGACAAATTCAATGATCAAGAGGTTCAATCGTTCGGATGAAATTATATTGGAAGATGAAATTCTTGATAATTTGAATATTTATTTGAAACGAATCTTCATCCGTATTTCCCAGCAATTTGCTCATAAACATGTGAGCCAAAATCTGAAATGATCAATCATGATTTAATAAATCCAAAGATTTAAGAAATCAATTTAAACTCTGTCTCGAGAAAAGAAAAATGTTCGATCAGTAAACGAATTTGATACTCGTTCTTGGTATTTTATTTTTTTTTTGTTTTTTTTCGCGAACTCTATAAACTCGTTGACGCGCCGAGCCATTACGATCCAAATCCTCTTTAATGCTTCGAGAAATCTACATTAATCATTTAACAAGGACGAGCCAAAATTCACGCTTCTGAATCTCGAAACCATACCGCGGCTCGTTCCAAAAATTCGCTTCCCAAATGTCATCCCAACATATTATTTCGTTTTCCATCTCTCTATTTTAATTGGTGGTTCTATTTTTGAAACGCTAATTTTTTTTTTTTTTTTTAATTCAAACCACACAGCCAAAGCTCTGGAATTACCGTCGAAATGCTTGAGCGTTGGACAGTATTTTACATCTCTTCGTCTCTTATCGATGACGTTTTATTTTTGTTTTCGAAACGTTGGGAATTGATGGGGAATTTTCAAAAAAAAAAAAAAATATTTAAAAAAAACGTGAACAACGGACGTAATCCTCGAAGACGAGATCAGGTTTTATTTTTCGGGGACTCAGGACGGATTTGTGAACGTGTAATTAGAAAAATGCTGTCCAGATCGTAACCACGGGAGAGGCTGTTACTGACTGCTTGTCAATTAGAGAAGCAGGTGCTGCTGACAGCCTTTCTGGCTACTGTTCGATCACTGGATCAAAAATATATATAAATACGTGTCTCTTATACATTGGTTTCTTTTCGTGTTAACGTAAAGAGACACAACTACGCTTCAACGTATTCTGTCTTTTTCGAGTATATATACAGACGACATATTTTTACTTGTACCATCGAGAGCCACTGCCCCTTCGATCTCACGTTTCTCTCCGAAAAAAAAGGAGAATGTAAAAAAAAAAATTCGATATGCATGTGAGCTACTCCTTTTTTTTCGCTCTGCCGCCTTTCCCTTCGAAAATGCGTGACCAGTAACTCTACTTTCTTCGTATCGGAGAAATCAATAAATGAATTTTCGATACACTAAACAGGCTGGAATCACTTTAGGGGACAAACACATCTGGAAGCGATAAAAAAGAGTCGGAAATACAATTTTTTTTTTTTTGAAAACCACCGGAGTGAGAGGGCGAGTGTTTTTCCTGGCTGAAATATTTTCAGTTTTTCTTTTACTTGGAAATAATTCATTTTTAGTTCGGATTCATCCGTTTTGTCTATCGCTCTAATCGTTTTATTGAACGTGAATAAATTCTCCTAAGAAGGATGATTGGCAAGAAAGCTTTTTCGTATCGTAATTGATAAGAATGTTTGAGGATTTGTCAAAAAAAAGAGCTGCTCATTTCTTATTCGATTTCGAAAGTCGGTTTCTACGTTGATCGCGAAAAATCTTCTAAGTTTGTCTAATTCGGTTAAGAATTCAGGGACGAAATGTATTTTTAAATCCATCTTATTTTTTCTGCACAATAAATAAAAAAAGGTTCTAATTCGAGTGTTCGCTCTTCGGGTTTCATAAAATCATTAGCAAAGATATATATATAGGCGCAATAACAATGATAATATTTATTTTTTTTTTATTGATCGACGGGGATTATTTCGTCACGTAATTAAAGGCGACCAGGATCTTACTCACCGCGGTGAATGAATATACAGGTGGAAGGTGTCGTGAATCGTTAGAGCGAAGTTGCGGTAACACGTTGGTGGAATTTCTCGGCCGAAAACAAATTCTATGCTTTGGCTTTTGGCATTCTGGTCTCGTAGAGCGATGATACGTTGGAAAGAAAGTGCGAGATAGGTCGAATCGTAAAACTTTGGGATGTCGAAACCAGAATTAAGCCCGGTTTCACGGGTGTACAGATATTTCGGCGATCTTGTCATAAAAATTTTAAAAGTATTTTCATGCACGTTAAATAATTAGACTCGCGTATGTCGTAATGAAATTTAAAAATTTTGAACGAAATAAGTTCGAATATAAATTTACAGTAGATCCGTCTGGCCAACGTTAGGGTTGAAAAATATTTTTTTTCACTCTAAATTATTTGATTAATCAATTCAGGTTCAAATTGTAAAATTAATTCCTTTAGAAGATTCACGTTATTTTTAGTCGATTGTACAACGAGCAAGTCCACGAAATTCTCAGACAAATTTAATCCCACTTTTTTCTTTCTATTTCGAGACCGCTCCTGGCTATTTTTGTTCTAATGGTCTGGTCACTACGTATGACAGAAAATGACATTCAAATGACAGAACCAGTTCGTATTCAGGACACGGACACTACAAATCTTATTTTTCGCCTCCGGTACCGACGGTAAAAACTTTCACGAAACAGCCTGCCTGATCTAATTATTCTTATGAGAATATGCTGATTATGGTTTTTCCATTCTCGTAATTCTGACGTTTTACTCGAATTCTAATCACTCTGAATAAAATGATGTTGAAAAAAAAATCGTTTTCACAGTTTTTAACACCTTTTGGTTCAATTTTCAACGTTTTATCTAATGCCTCGAGAAAACAAATTTTACTTTTTATAGTATTCGCAATAAACGCCCAGAATACACGAATTTGTTTCACGCGTTTCTTTGTTCTATGAACGAAGGGCTGTGATTTTATGTTCTGATCATAAAATTGCCGATGTAAAATAATACGCTCGGATAAATATACACTAATGGACCGGGTTGTCTCGTTAACATACATTTGTCTGTATAATAGCGTGGATATAAGCCGAGTGATAGTTACTTTCCAAATATATATACATATTAAAACTTAAGTGTCATTGCACAATTTGAAATAATAGCATTTGTCGATTGTAATTCTTGGTACAGGTTGTGCAGACTCGTTAGAAAAACTTTGTCGGTGCGATTTTGATGGTGAATAAAAAAATAAAAAAATATTAAAACAGAGTTATACCGAAGCGAATCTTTGCCTTGTGCAAATGTCAACATCTAATGATCATATGTGAAAGTCATTTTTGAGTCTCATTTTCAGTGAAATATCACTGACAGTTAACGAAGCATAGCTGATCACATAAATATGCAAAAATTTCAAGAGGCTCATAAGTTATGTTCACGAGTAAAAAATTAAACGAAACGAATTGTTTGTGTTGAGTGGATGAAACCCTTTTGTTCGCAGGCGAAGAAAAAAATGATTTTTCGATCTTCCTGGTAGTTCGTACTCTCGAATACCTTGATGGTGTATTCCAAGGTCATAATCGAGCTGAAAGAGTTAAACGATACGGAAAGTCCTCGCGAGGCAGAGGACATAAATGCTCGCTCTCGGCTAAATGATGGAGGTCGACATTGACGCCTTACACGTTCAGTGACGAAAAATTCATTGAATTTACAAATAAATAAAGCGCACATTGCGGCAGTACCAAAATGACTTTGTCTCGAGTCTCGCAGGGAATGTTCATTGAGCAATAAATTCATCGAGTTAAGAAGTGACTGAACGGAATTAAAAACAGTTTGATAAAAACATTTTGAGGGAATAGAGATTCTCGAAAAGAACTGAAATTTCTAGTCCAACCGGTCGAGAATGTCTCTGGCTAATTTCAGTTTTCCATTTCAATTGGCGGCTTCGACATCGTACGCATTTCCCGGTGATCAAAGTCCCCAATCAGCTATCAGTAACTTACGCTTGAACGCCGTTTTACCCCCAACACCGGCGCCAAATTTCAACGACGATAGAAGATACGAGAACGAACCTTACATCACACCGGCACAGTATCAACATCAGCATCAACAACAGCAACAACGTCAGAGAGAACAGCAACTCCGAGCCCAAGAAACTTATGCCGGACATCATCGTCACCCTTATCCCGGTTCCTCCGGTCCTAATCAAGACACCAGATACGCAAATTACAATCAAGACTTCCGGAGAACTCAGCCGAGACAACAGCAGATACCGCAACAAGAAACGAATCAGCAACAACAGAACAGACATCACCCTTCTTCAACGAACAACAAACAAACTACTTCGCGATCACAAACTCGAGTGCCCAATCATCAGGAACACCCGCATCCTCCACAAAATCCATCGGGAAATGTTCAAAGCACCGAAGACTCCAAAAATGTTGGGCAGGACAATTACCCTGAAAGACCCGATGATGGGTAAGTTTCTCTTTACTTTTTTTCCCCCATTCTCGTTACTTCTCTTTTACCTCGCGTAACTTTTCAACAAATAAAAATTGTTATTACCCAACCCCGGGACTCTCTTGATCTCCAATTTTGTGACATTGGTCCAAACTCATATGTGACCAGATCGAAATCTCTAGTTCCGACTGATTCGAGTTCCTTTTTCTTTTTAATTTTGACTCCTCTGGAAAAATCGTCGCGTGACATCGAGGTCCGTAACATTTGCTAAGTCCGGAGTTATATTATCCCTTAAGAAAAGACGAAATGGTTGAAACAAAAACTAATTTCTTCAAGACTTGTGAGCAGTCGCAATTCCCGGCTTCGTGAATGGTAGGAGCGTGAATCAACTGTCAAATATGCTTTCGCTGAAGTTTGTCCTTTCGAAATGAATTTTTGTCCCTATTAGTCAGTATTCGATGGAATAATTGTTCAAAAAAAGTCTTCTGGATATCAAGATTAGAAAACTGATAAGTAGTAGAAAAGGAATTTGATTGAATCAAGAAAAAAAAATGAAAACTCGAGCATCACACGTGCCCGAAAAAATGTAGAGTAGAAATTCTCCACGGTCAGGGCCACGGATAATTCGTCGCTCGATTTCGTCGACCGGCAGCAAATATGCTTGGCGATAAAAAATTGCGCTCGGAATAAGAGGGAACAAAAAAAATAACAGCAGTCGACGGTTAATTCCGTCATTACCGGGTCAGCTTTTACTCGAAAATAAATACGGGGAAAGTCACATGCGTGCGCGGGGTGTTGTCGACGAAATCTCGACCAGGATGCTTCCCATTTAATATGCATAATGTGTAAACTCATACGGAGACGAGAAACGTTC